>OV884049.1:2965000-5925000 GCA_930367265.1 Catocala fraxini | reverse complement strand
TGAAAATTCGAGTATAAATTCATTTTCATCTTGCTAACACCTTCTAACTAACAATTTATAAGCAAAATGTGTGCGTGCTTGTGTGCGTGCGTGCGTGCGTGCGTGCGTGCGTGCGTGCGTGCGTACGCGCGTTTGTGCGTGAGTGTGTGTGTGACATTGCTGTACAGAAAAATGGTCAGTGACTAAGACGACGGTAATCCATTCAATAAATCCGACAGAAAGGTTGCAGGTTAAAGAAATTATTAGAGTCGATAACTAATGCTTTTAAATACGTCATTATTCGAAAACAATCGAATCAATTGTACATTCTCATTTTAAATATTTACGATGATCACTCAGCACTAGTATACTTCATCTATGTCTGACTCCTTAGAAACAATGACATGTTACACAACAGTTAACTATAACAAAGATACAATAGTACACAAGAGCTTATGAATAATATTCAAGTGATATAAATGTATCTTTAAAGCATTAGGATCAGCTTGCATTCCGGCAGGCGTCCGCCTAGACAAAAGGGTCTGAACGGGCTCGCTTGGTAAACCACAGCATTCCGTATACATAAATGATATATCATGCATAGAGACTGATGGAAATCGACGTCATTAAAGCGGCCTACTCGGAGATAACTAGGTCAAGATATTGTCTGTAGAAAAGCTCTCTTATAAATGATGTCATCGAACTGACTCGGATTACACATCTGAAAATTTCTGCTGCGTTAATATGACTATGATCTTTCTTTGGTATTTGATTATACGATTTTAAAAGTTTGATTTTATTTCTATAGTGGGAAAATGTAGATGATTTGATTTTTGAAAAGATTGTTTTATTGTCAACTAGTTTTATAACGCGACTTCTCCCGAGCCAATTTATTTTTTAATTTTTTAGTAACAGTGCTTTTTTCGCTGCTGAAAGGTAACCTATATTCTTCTTTGTACCCTTGACAACGTATTTGCGAAATTGAATGATGATCTGTTGTGTAGTTATGACGTGAAGCGTTACTAACAAACTCACATTCACATTTATAATATTAGTTCAAATAAACTCACAATCGCTTTAATGATATTTATTACTTAGTTGGGATGTAAGACCAATTATATTTTAGACTGCTTTGTTGGGATCGTGATATAACTTTGCGACTTTGATTATTGGAATAGGCAAAGTGGTTTGGTAATGCTTGTTAATGGGTACGCCCGGCGAACAACAATAAGCTTGCTATTACAATGACCAGAAACATAAATGGCGCTATGTGTGTGTAATAACCGTCTGCCTACCCCTTAAAGGATACACAAATGCGAGCCTTTAAATGCGTATTTTATTTGTTCAGAGCTGGAGTCTATTTCACAAAAAGAAATAATTATTACCATGCGTCGTACTGTATGTCTTTCAAAACTAGTATTTTATTTCTATTGAATAAAGCAACGGACGCAAATTAAAGCACAGACGAACCGTATAATACGCTGCTCTCGTGAGATATATATAACCAGTGACTAATGATCATTTAAGATTCTTCTTTCTAGACTTCCAAAACAAAACGATTTTGAGTGCTTATTTACTTGATACAAATGAATTATATATATCCTCCCTTTTTATATTTTAAACTTTGTTAATTAGACTTCACAAATATTCAAACAACTAATGGTGGGTCACACAAATTTTTGTCCCGTTTGTCGAATCCACAACACTCGGTGCGGCGGCAGTAGCGAGGCAACGACTTAAACCATTGCGCCATCCGTTCAGTCATTCGTTTTACTCACAAATCGTGACAAATCTGTCTAAATTTACAAAAGGCTCTACAATTTCGAAAAGGTAAATGTTACTTAAATCACGGTTCGCTATCACTAGATTCCTCATTTTCGGTTGCAATTCTAATGTCACCTAAATTATAATACCCATCTAACGAAGTAACTTGAAGGAAAGTGAGGCGCGAATACGAAGATTGATGAATACAATAAGCGAAAATGCGATGTCATGTTGCCAAAAAATGGCCGACCATAACTTATGGATCGCGATCGGAATTTAATTATGGTAATATACGTTTTGTTCAAAAACAAGAGTACAAGAAACCGATAATTTTGAAAGGTATTTTTGCTTTATAATTGAACGAGCTAGCTACGTTTTTGGCAGGAAATTTGATCTTGAATTTAGAGTTTTATTGTTGGGGTCTTCGTGAAACTTAGTGGAGAGGATGACAACGTATATATTTTTACCTGTTTAATTAGTAAGTTAATAAAGACGTGGAATGAAAGAAGAATAAAGTATTGTTGAATTGATGTTAATTTTTGTGCCTTACATTTCAATTTACGTTACGTAAATGAAAAATAATACGCTCGTAATTTCAGTTATTTAGTAATGAAACTTAAAATTTTAATAAGGGTAATGATTTCGCTGTATTTATTATTTGTCCTATATTTCATAAATCAAATAAATAGGTATGCCTAACATCCATCATCATTATGTCTTGATAGTATTACTATTTTCATTTACTAAATAATCGGCACAAATTTTAACGACATCGTTCTTGAAAATCAAAATTGGAATTTACTTGAAGATACTATTTCTTTTGTTATAAAAATAATTAACGGTATTTATTACATCGCTAAAATATCTTACGTTATTCTCAAAATATAGTTAGATATTACTTCTGCGCCTTGAAGTAATTATAGTGATTGAGTTTTAATTAATTGTTGTTTCTCAGTCTTAGCTTTTGCTTCCAAGAAAATATGGTTGAGTACCGCGGAAAATGCTTTATCTGGGCAATCTTATTTTAATTATATAAATTGTTCCCAGGTTAAAACAAAATGGTCCTTTACAACAATTAAAACAGAAAAACATGATGTCTCTCAATCACAGAACACTATTCTGTGTAATCAATTTGCTCCGTACATTTGTAATTTAGATAATATTTTAAATATAAATTATTAATTTTTAAAATTGAGTCCGATATTTTGGTTGACCTAGTGTCAGTCAACTATACTGATGTCGAAATTAAAGTCATGTTAATTATCTTATATAAAAAAGTAATTGTTAAAGTGGCAATCAATTACAAAGTGTAAGAGTAAAATATATCCGCTTACCTTGGTTTGTAGATTCGCTACGAAGTCAGGCTCTGGCGACTTTGAAAGATTATCTGAAACAAAAATTATATCTTATGTATAACTAAGTTAAAAATAATACAGACACTTGTTAGCAAATATTTTATGCGTCATAATTTAATTAAATAACACCACGCTGGCCCAGTGCGGGTTGGCATATTTCACATATCTTCGAGAACATTATGGAGAACTCTCAGCAGTTTTCCTCACGATGTTTTTCTTCACCGTTACCGAAATATTATGTACAACAAAACAAATCAATCATCGAAATAAAATCCTGGACAAATTAAAGCGATAGCGATTCAATTTAATAATGACTGCAGAGGATGAGCGCCTCAACTTACTTACGACTTAAAAAATGAAATCAACGCCTTGGATTACTTTGCTGAGATGAGATTTTAAAGAACGAGGCATTTTTGTGTGTAGCTTTTACATTTGAGAACATTATTTATACACGTCTATAGGTACAGACGGTAATTATTAGGTCTCTTGACCACAATTGATGTGTACGATACAATTACGTATGCATAATCCTACATATAGGAATGATTCTAAGGACAAACATTGAAACGATAACACAAAGAATTCCAAAATTTGGCAAACTATTGTCGATTACACAATTTGCCATTTTTAACACAAAACACAGATAGAGGAATTGCAGCAAAGATAAACTAATAATAATAATATAATAATAATAATAATATTCTATCACATACACACAACACCATCTAGCCCAAACTAAGCAGAGCTTGTACTATGGGTACTAGACAATGGATAAACATACATATATACTTTTTTTTTTGTAAATACTTACATATTATACATAGAAACACCCAGACCAAGACAAACATCCATGTTCATGCACACAAATGTTTGACTTGTGCGGGAATCGAACCCGCGACCTCAAGCGTGGCAGTCGGTTACACTAACCACTACGCCATAGTGTCAATGCGTTACGTCATCCGTGTAGCCTAATTGTTGACACAAGTATTTTCTTAAACTACATACATTTATATTTAGAAAGATAACACAAGACGAATGCCTGCGCAAGACGTATTTCCTGTATCGCAGGAGACTTGACAGACATATTAACAGCGGACACAAAGTACAATGAGTGGCCGACGAATTAATAGCTCACTTGATAAGCAGTTTGGTAAGCAGTAACCATCGCTTATTAATATGATTTTTATTTTATTTCAAAAGCATTTCCAAGATTTAATCAATTTCATAGTATTATGTATCGGTAGCTAGTACCGATACACAATAGGTGCTATGAAATTGTAAACTTGATAACCATTGAAATAGAAGACATTGTTCAATTTACGAGTTTCACACATCAGTTTGAATGTACATGAATGATTTCGTCGTTAACGTACGCCTGTAAGCTGTAGTATAAGCGCCGGTCGGAATTGTTCCAATCCGACTCAACATTTCACGACGCATGAGTTACTGCGTGTGCATGCGGTAACTTAGATGGCTTTGCAAGTTTGCTGAGTTTCTGTATTTGGGTTTATAGCAAGGGTATTAATGACAATCCGCATATAAACTGTATGTTACGATATAATCCTACACTATGACGAATACAAGGAGGATGAATACATACATACATTATATATAAATAGTCTCAAAATTATAAAAAAGTGATCAGTTGATTGAATCATTCAAACATAGTAGATTAGATTTCCCGCGGTTTCGTCCACCAAAAATTAGGTTAGGTTAGCAATAGTATTTTTTTCTGAATGAAAAGTAGCTTATGTCCTCTTCTGTTCCTCTGACAACGTGTATGCGAAATCTTATGATGATCGGTTATGTAGTTAAGCCGTGTAAGTGTAACAAGCAAACAAACCAACAAACTCACGTTTGCTTTTCATAAAATATTAGTTATGATACATAACTATAGTTTTCTAAAAGTTGTTAATGGATACTTTATTACATTTTCCATTGATACAGTACCTATCTAACGTTTTTTCTGAACAACCTTATAATGTTATAAAAGTGGATTCGATTTTTGTAATATTATAATTATATACTTTTGGATGTTGCTACTGAAGATTAAACAACTACCTGTAGGGACACATGTAAGTATGTAAGGCTGAGTGCAAGGCAAGCAAAAATGTATGTGTTCGTGAACGAATGTAATCTATAATCTACGTGTAATCTGTAGTGTATATTCTTTGTTGGAAATCCTCAATAAATAAATAAATAAATAAATAAATGTGTGGCCGATCAGTTACTGCGCACTGGTCGGACTGAAAGGTCCTCACGGGGGTTTCGGTAAATAAACAGTCAGTGGGGTACCAGAGAACGTTCTTTTAGTTAATCATCCCCAGAGTTACCTTACGATCAGTGCCATAACTCAATTAACGCTTCACCGACAAACGCAGTGAATACAAGCGTTAAATACCTATGATGTTTTTTCAGCATCAAATACAACCTAACAAAATATAGTCAACTGGATTAAAATCATTAAAAAATGAAGTTTATTTTTATAGAACAAAGCTTTTTAATTTACTCTCGCTAATAAAAAAGACTTTTAACAAAGTGCTGTGATAAAACCAGGTAGTTATAAAAAGTTTCATTGCGACCTAGTTTTAAAGCTAATACTGTTTAGCATGCATTTCGAGTGGCAACTAGCCGATATCAATTATTTGATGTAACCAAACAATTTCTTATAAACTTATCAATTAGCTGAAAACCAATGTAAAAAAACATTGTATTCGGCCGATTGGAGCTCGAGCGTTGGCCCATAGATCAACCCTTTCGCTATCCCATACAAGAGACAATAGAAAATCTATTTAATATTGTCTTCTGTTCACGTGAATGTTATTCATTGAAATTAAACTACTATATACGGATTTTATCGCGTTGTTTATTTTACACTTTATTACATAATTTAGAAACTGTTACACTACTACTAGGTACTATTAAACTTTACTAATTAATAATTTAATTAGTTTAAAAATTAGTAAAGTTTAATAGTATCTAGTAGTAGTGTAACAGTTTCTAAATTATGTAATAAAGTGTAAAATAAACAACGCGATAAAATCCGTATATAGTAGTTTAATCTCAAATAAAATCTATTTTTATGTATATATTCTAACATTTATAATAAATGCGAATGTGAGTTTGTTTGTAATCCGATCATCATGAAATTTCGCATACACGTTGTCAGGGTACAGAAAAGGACGTAGGGTATCAATCATTCAGAAAAATTGTGTTCTCGAGACATATAAATTTGACAAAACATAGATTAAAGGATGCGAAGCCGCGGGCAAGGTCAAGTCTAACATACATCAGACAGAGAACGTCTTAAGGTATAAATCATTTTTTATAAATGACAAGATTTTTAAATTGTAACATCTAGTGTTCCCAATTATTGCATAATGGATTGAATGGGGTAACTTCTTATATAAAGTACCACCGTAAGCAAAGTAATGTTACTGTAATTAACCCAGTAAGCAAAACTACCGGGTTGTTCACATAACTACCTCTCCCATAACTTTTATACTTCTACTACAAGCATATTTACGATTGGCTTAGTGGTAAGCAGTTACCTTTGCAATCGCTTACAATACCAGTTGTACCCGTTATCGACCCTTGGCAAATAAAATTAAAATAGAATGGGAAAAAGGAGTAGAAGATATAAAGCCGGGTCCAGGGGGACGTAACGCGTAATGTATTGTAGCATGTTATGAAACACGAAAACTGCGTGTGGACGACCCTACGAGCATATTACATGTAACGTTCGCGCCGACGCTCGCCGTGATCCATTGATTGTCGGTTTTAAACGCGAACAAAAAGGCACTCGCACTTTTCATTTGGACCACATTCCTGTCGATTGTGACGTGTGGACGTTCATGTTGTAGAGTGAAGAACAATCGCTTGAACTTATGTTTTTATTACTTTAAAAATATCTGAAATAAGATTCTTAGAGTGATATTGCTCCTTCATTAGGAGGAGATGTAGAAGTATGCAAGAACAAAATTATTAGTTGACTATCATTTTCTTCTTGCATACTCCCATCCATAAACGCTTTGTGACCAAACGCTTCTGCCGGTCTACATTTAATAATTACATACGAATGAAAGCAGCACCATCCACCACGACCTTCCTATTAGAAGTGCTCGTAGCAACTGAGTGGAACAGCTATTGCACAGGATTCGCCTGACATGACACGCGTTAAATTTGTGTGCCGTCCACACTGTTGGAGCTACATTACACGTAATCTTACATTACGCATTACACCAGTGATTGTGCTACAATTTGTACACTGAGTCCTGTATTTTACACGCAACCGGCGTAAGGCGACGTTGGCAGATGGTACTTCATTCAGAAAACTGGCTGTAGAACAAATAACATGATGGCCATTGATAGTCTCTTACCCGAAGCCAAAGTCAGCGAAATCTTATTATGTTATTCTAATAACTATTGAAGAATCCTTCAAGTCACTTATTAAAGCGTTTATTGAGTAAGCGCCGAGAACAGGCAGCTTCTAATATTGTTTTAAAAGGCTCTAGTGATTGATCAGCATTAAGCTACGCTTTACTCGGCTATACTTAGTTTGTAGAGCGATATTCTTTCTGCAAACTACATTAAAGCGAATCTGGCATTTAAAGATTTAAAAAAATATTAGTCTCACTAGATTTAGCTAAATATTAGTATTAACTGCCTCCGTGAAGCAGCGGTAGTGAATGCGACTGCTGTGCATGAGGTCTCGAGTTCGAGTCTCGGGTCGACCCAACCAAAAGTTATTGGGTTTTCCTGTTAAGAAATCTCAATACGAGCCCGGAGCTAGGAAGTTGGCAGTGTTAGACACTTCCGTGACTCGAAAAGCACGTAAGACCGTTGGTCCTACGCCTGATCTCTCTCCAGTCGTGTCAGATCATCCGTCCCATCGGATCATGAGGGTTAGGGAACAGAGAGTGCACTTGTGTTACTTATGTACTATAATATCTCCTGCGCAGAAGGCCAATCACCGTTAAGATTGGCCGCCGTGACCGAAATTTGGTCTGGAGCACAATAGTATAAGCGATTGTAACCCAATGGTTATGGAATAGGGCGAGCGATTGAGACGTGGTAATTTGGATCCCATTACACTACCTCCTGTGCATGAGGTCTAGTCGATTCCCGGGTAGGGAAAAGTGTTATTGGATTTTCTGCTACGAAATTCTCAGTAGCTGCACGGAGTCCAGAACTATGCACAGTAAATGGGAATAGGCTCGCCACGTATTAAGAGGGACTTGAAAACACAGCTAGCGACATATGGAAGTAACACGTCTCTGCTTACCCCTTTGCGAAAATAGGCGTGAGACTATGTACATATGTATGCATGTAAATTAAACTTATCAAATTGCAGAAATACCACTAATATACTGGTACTAGCTGACCCGCGCATCTTCGTCTGCGTCACATAAGAGAATTATCCCTAACATTTTTCGTTGATGCTACACTCTCTTCGGTCGTAGCGTGATGTTATATAGCTTAAAGCCTTGCTCGATAAATGGGCTATCCAACACAAAAACAATTTTTCAATTCAAACCAGTTCCTCAGATTAGCGCGTTCAACCAAACAAACAATGGAACAAACTCTTCAGCTTTATTATATTAGTATAGATGTATACTAACTTTAATATTATAAATGCGAATGTAAGTTTGTTTGTTACGCTTTCACGCCTTAACTGCTTGACCAATCATCATGAAATTTCGTATACACATTGTCAGGGCCACAGAAAAGGACACAGGATATTCATACAAAAAAGTACTGTTACTAATCTTACCTAACCTGACCTACATTTAGGCGAGCGAATCCGCATGCAAAATCTAGTTTATTCTATAAATAATTACTCTGATCGTTAACCCAAAGTAAACAGTGAATACGTATATCTCATAATAGACTTTATCAAAGTTATATACATTTTATGAAGTCGATTTAAGTTTGACATACAGCATTTATGTCTTATATACGTTCCCTTCACGTCAGAATATGACAGCTATTCACCCCTTTGAAGTGTTGAGTAGAACTTCAAACGATGGCTTTGGGTTTAATTTATTTATAAATGTTATTGAAGCATTGCTTCTAAATTAAATAGTTTATTTTATTATTGTTATTATTTTAATTACATGATAACAATTTAGTTTATTTATTAAAATTAAAGATATATTAATAATTTAAAATGTTTAATGAATTAAAAATTAAGTAAGAAAATTACACAAAACAATTACTTACAAAGTCCTAGTGCAGAACCTGACTTGTTTTTTTACTCGAATGATCGAATTATACATATCGAACATCTGGCAAATTTTCTTTATGAGGTAATTTCTTATATTATATCCTATCGAACATGCTACGTCGATATCACCCATTTAAACAGTAATCAAATCTAAACGTATTTAAATGCAATAAAACAGGTTTTTTTTTGCTCCTGGAGGTTACTGTAGAGCTTTTACAAAAGTATTTTTCGTAGCAATTGAGCAAGTAACCTTACTTCAGTAATATCCTACCGTGAAAATACTACATAACCTTAATATCAGCGATTTGTGTACACAGTAGCATATTTATACACAACGGATCTTAATCGTGTTTATAAGTATTTAAGAGTATAAATACAAGAACTATTTTTTTAAGTACGAGTCTGTCGAAAAATCTGAATATAAATATTTCTGAATATAAGTAGATTAGATTATTAGATTAGATAAGTAGATCGTTAAATTCATCACTAAAATCTTTAAGTAATTGTTTAAAATAATATAGTAAGCTAGCAATTTAATTTGCTCGCTACTTTGTTCACGAGCTGTTAAAATATACAGAATACCTTCACGGCTCTCAGTTACTGGTAAACGGTTTGGAAATTTATGGTAAAATCATACTAAAATAACATGCACCCATAAAAATCACAAAATACATCAAAAATCAATCTACCGAGGATACTTCGTACTGTGTAAACAGGATATATACATTCAGTTAAAAAAGTATTGGGAATGGATGACTTGTTTATGGTTCCAAATTCAATTACTTGGTTTTTTTTGTTAGATTGGCACAACTGTTTTCCATTTTGGCGAGGAGTTCACGTTGCATCTCTTAGTTAGATTAAATACAGTGCTGTTTTTAGTTAGATCATATTTAGTGTCTATTGCGAATTTCATAATTGACAAAAACATCGAACAAAGTGTTTGTCTTAAATTTTGCATCGCCATTAGAATTTCGTGTTCGGAGTCACTGAAAATGTTACAGAAGGCTTACGGTGAATCGACTTTATTAAAAACACGTGCTTATGAGTGGTACAAAGCGTTTAAAAGTGGTCGAGATCTGTTGGAATATTTGCCTTGTTCTGGTAGGCCATCAACCATCAAGCAACCATCAAGGTGAAGGAAATAGTGACTGAAAAGCCTCATTCAAGTTTGAGAGAGATAGACGCTGAACTTTCTGTGTCTCACGAGCCGATCCGAACCATTTTAAATAATCACTTGGGTATGAAACATCTTGCCGCTCGGCTAGTCCCAAAAGCTCTGAATTTTCTCCAAAAACTCAATCGCATAAGACTCGCTGAGGACATGCTAGAACGAGTCAATTCCGACCTTACATTCATGAAACGCATTTTTACTGGTGACGAGACGTGGATTTACGAGTTTGACATGCAAATTAGTCAACAAGCTGGTGGCGCCTTCCAACTGAACCGAAACCAATAAAACCACGCCAAAGTGAATCAAAAGTCAAAGTCTTGTTGACTGTATTTTTGACTATCGTGGTGTTGTGCACTCGGAATTCTTGCCGGAAGATCAAACGGTAAATAAAGAATATTATTTGTGCGTTATGCGGCGGTAAGAGAGCAAATTCGACAAATAAGTGGAGACGATTTCAGGAAAGAAAATTCTTGGATTTTGCATCATGATAAACAAAATGCCAGAAATGCCTTCGTACAACACCATCATTGTAAACGAATTTTTGACCAAAACTCTACAAATACCATCGAGCAACCACCTTATTCACAAGATATGGCTCCAGCCGACTTCTTTCTTTTTCCTACACTCAAATTACCACTTCGTGGCACCCGTTTTCATTCGGTAGAAGACATAAAAGGAGAATTCACGGTGAGAACTGAACTCAATTCCGGAAAAAGCGTTTAAAAAATGTTTCGATGATTGGATTATTCGTTCGTGTAAATGTATCGTTTCTGAAGGAGCATACTTTGAAGGCAATAAAATAAATTTGGATGAATAACTAACAGTGTACGAACCAATAACGATCATACAGCACAATTCGTATTAATGCATAGGCAACCAAACAATTAATTAATTAGTCGTACCTAAACATTCGTCACGCGCTAATGTGTATCGTATGTCAGTGTTTATAATAATAACTTAATATTACGTAAAGTGCGACTTAGATACCTTAAAATAATAATAATAATAATTTATTTATTGATTACAATGGTAAAACATGAATAGGTACAGTCCATATAATACTTAATATATGTAGGTAATTTAATATGGGTGCCTGTAATAGGGTAAACCTGTGCCACAGGCGTTAAGGGCACTTACAATATACTACTAGGAACTAAGTTATATGCAATTAACCATAGTTATTATATAAATATATGCAAAAATAGGCCAAGATTCTAAATATTATCATGGAACTTGTTATTGCTTATTTAACAACAATCAACAAATCTTCAGTATCCTCATAATTTAAAGTTTGTAGGTACCGACAGACTATCAGCTTAGATCTTACATAACTTAGGTCATATATAGCTGTTTGTTTATTTATCTTGTTATAAAGAAAAGGCTCTAAAATGTGAAAAATCTATTTGTAAAAACAAACTTTGATTCAGAAAGTGTGGTATAGACAATATCTTTCCGTCTTTTATTGTTAGTAAGGTTGATGTTGTACGTAAGCGTTGCGTGCTGTTTAATTACGGTGTACATTATAAAAAGCTGTCGGACAGTTAATACTTTACAATTTTCATACAAAAGATGTGTGGAAAAGCGGTAGGGTCGGCGGGTTGCTACCTTGTGCCCGCCAATCTTATTACACGTAGACATATATTTTTATAGTGAAATAAACTATTTAACGTAAAGTGTTGCGTTGTGAATTATTTACTAAACCTACAACTATACAAATAACTACCGGTTACCGTCAACGACGAGATAACCCCAACAAATATTTTGTTTTTTATTGATCTTTTCCCAGTAATTTCTTGACAGAATAGTATAAACCATAGACATAAAGCATGCAGTTTTGGGTATTTCCAAAATATTCAACAAAAATAATTTTTAAATTATTCAAATTTTCGTCAGTCAAAATATTTTAATTTGAATATATGTATATACTTCATATGAAAACTGGGTATAAAGATATTTTAATTGTTAGATATTCTAGACGCATAACGTTTAAAGGGATCTTAAATATTGAAATTGAACAATTTTTGTTCCAGTGTTGTTGTGTAGTATCCTAACGCGATAAAAATTATGTTCTGTATAAGCAATATCCTGAGTTCAAGTACCTTTTTTAAATAAGATTCATTTACTTACAATATGAAAATTATATTAAGTTTGGTAATCGGTGGTACGACACTAGTCTGGTCCGTTGTTTCAGAGTTAGAAAAGGCAGTCGTACGGTAATAAATAATAAACTGCAGAACTCACATTAACGCAGTCTAATGCGTCGAGCTTGGTGCACCAAAAGAAACGAAATTCTTTTATTAATTTTGCTACTAAGCTTCGTTTTTATTGCATTATACTGCTTGCTGCAGACTCTTAAACGCAAATAGAAAACAGCAATACGTTTTTATAGACAAAATGCTACCCACATTTTTCCTTTTCCCCATTTTTCCAAAAGCCTAGTTCCTGAAAGTAACATTAAAAGCCCATCTATAGATTATATCGGTTACTATATATCTGAAAAGTAATATAAACTTCAGTAATAGAAAAACTGTGTATATTATGAACCAGGCCAATGAAGCAAACTTTGTTATAATATAAGTTTATCAACTGACATATCATTAATTCCAGCAACAAATAGGTTACCAACCTTATAAAAAAAATGTCTTAGAAAATATTTAAAGAAAAGACAAACATTTCTTCATAACTTCATATTAAACTGTAGGAAATCAGGGCGCAGCACAATCTTCATTCAAATCTGACATTACAAGCAACCCTGGAAAACCTGACGAGAAAAATACCTCCTCCGTAGGCTTGAGAATATGGGAACTGAATAGCTGCGTTAGTATACTAAGCAAAGTTTTAAAGCTCATGGAACCTGTTGAAATGATTATGACCAGATCAGACCAAAGTGCGGATCTATCACACCTATGTTCACTCGTCAGAAGAGAGGTTAAGCTGCGCTGTATTAACTGTGTTAACTACAAACTTGTTCGTCACGGTAATAAAGACTCGCAACCATAATGTAGAAAAACAAGGTATTAAAAACTAAATAGCATATTCTATATCGAGAATTTGAATTAAACAGTACTATTTCAATATAGAAATCTTATGTATTGAATTAAATCATTTTAAATGTAATAAAAAAAAATATTATTGTTGGTAACAACGATAAGAAAACACAAATACTTATGTTCAACAAAGGTAGGCACGCAATAAATTTACACTACAAATAAATTCTCTTCGGAATTTGCCACTGTCGGTAGCTAATATAATAAAATTGAACATTCCCAACCGTTACAAGATTTATATCCAGAATTCTTTAATGTTTTCCGCGACGTTTCTACCATGCGAGTAAGTTCTACGACGTATGCAGCCGGGTAACCGGGTGAAATTGTGCGGCAGATCGTTGAGGGAGCGTAGACTACACGCTCCCACAAACACAGTGGGAAGCTTAATTGCCAGAGAAAAATTGAGGAATTTAAAGAGACTTGCGTAAGCCTTTGACGATATAAACGTTGTGAATGTAACAAGGCGTCGGTTTTGAGACGTGAGAAATTTAGGGCATATGCTGTTTTTGGAGTGAAAAATTATACACAAGTGTCATAGTCGATTAAATGTTGAAAAAGTATTTAAGTTCTACTTCGAAACTGTTTATGTAAATCAGTGGAAGCTCTTTTCTTTTCTTTTGGTTGGGCACGTTAACCGGCAATAGTCCTTGATAAATTGCTTACGATTAGTCAGTTTATATACATGGTTACCATGGCGCAATATTTGTACATCATTGGTTTGTTACAAGAGTTTGTAAAGAGTTTGTATATTTGGATACTTTGTTTGCAAGGGATGGTAAACATGAGGGAGATATTGAAAGGAGAACAAGAAGAAGCAAACCACAGCTAGACTTCATGATACTTTGAGCTCATTCTGCGTAAATTGAAACACCAATGATTAAATTATGTTCGGGTACTTTGAAATAACTACACTGGAACATTGAGACAACTACCATCTTAGTCTCCCCGTGACCATGGCTGCCGAAAAGCAACCGAAACGACGGGGAAAGTGTAAAATTAAATTAAATCTAAATAGTTTTAATAATAATTTAATTAGCTTAAAAGTTAGTAAAGTTTAATAGTAGTATAGTGTAACAGTTTTCAAAATTTTGTAATAAAGTGTCAAATAAACAACGCGATAAAATCCGTATATAGTAGTTTAATTTCAATGAATAATATTTGCGTAAATAGAAGACAATATTATGAGAACTATTGCTGGCAATAAAGTGAATGGCGCTCTACGCGCTTTTATGAACAGTCGAAATGTATCCGAAAAGACACGTTTGGCTGTTCATAGAGGACTATTAGTGCCTACACTTATACATGGAAGTGAAAGTTGGGTATGGTAAAAGAATCATGAGAGCACAATAAATGCTGTAGAAATGAGAACGCTGAGAAACATATGTGGTGTGACTCAGAAAGATAGAATAAGGAATAGTGAGGTTAGAGAGATGCGGCATGAAAGTGAATATAGTGACAAGAATAATAAAAGGGTATGTTAAGCTGGTTTGGGCATATAGAAAGAATAGACGAGAAAAGACTGACTAAGAAAGTTTATAAGACTAGTGTGAATGGAACAATCGCAAGGAGAAGACCTAGGCGAAAGTTTCTCGATCAGATCGGAGACGTTCTGAACAAAGATCAGGTTAAGGGCACCTTAAGCCGGCGAGCATGTATAAGGAATGTGATGAAAGTGAATGAAGCCAGATAAGTGTCAGGATCGTAGTGAATGGAAATCCGTAGTCTCTGCCAACCCCTCTAGGAAACAGGCGTGAATCTATCTATGTATGTATGGTTAGTTACCTATGTCTGATTTTGTTTATTATTTTACACACAAGAGCAAATATCAATGAAAAGAAATCTCTACGTGCAAACGGGATCAAATTTGGTAATAAAGTAGTAGTTATTATGGCAGTCTGTTAGTGTAACCGACTGCCACGCCTAAGGTCGCGGGTTCGATTCCCGCACAAGTCAAACATTTGTGTGCGTGAACTTGGATGTTTGTCTTGGTCTGGGTGTTTCTATGTATAATATGTATGTATTTACAAAAAAAAGTATATAATATGTATGTTTATCCATTGTCTAGTACCCATAGTACAAGCTTTGCTTAGTTTGGGCTAGATGGTGTTGTGTGTATGTGATAGAATATTATTATTATTCTCTTTATTACATTTTTTTCTAATAATTACATTTTTAAATATAGATATAAAAACTATACATATTTAAAAATATAAAAACTAAAATGACCCACCGACATCGGGAACAGGGTCCAAGCTGCCGGTGGTTAGGGCCCCAGAGAGAGGAATCTCCTCACAATACGCGCCGTGTCGAGTAGTACTGCCTTTTGCATCAAGGACTTGATCCAGCCATCTAACGCGAGCCTCTGCAGGTGGTGGTCGAGGCTCTTAGGTATTAAACCATTGACTGTAATGACTATCGGCACAATGATCGCCGAGTCCACACGCCGTGCACACATGTTGACAATCTCGTGAGCTAGGTCCAAGTATTTCAACTCTTTTTCTTCTTCAGCTTTCACAAGATTCTCGTCATGCGTAATGGTAACATCGATGATCATTGCTCGGCGCTCCAATCGGTCTATCAGCACAATATCTGGCTTGTTCGCCACAATTGTCCTATCAGTGATGATAGACCGATCCCAGTACAAAGTAGCACGACCATTTTCGAGAACTTGATCGGGCACATACCTGTAATACGGCACTTCAGATTCCACAAGGTCATACTTTAAGGCAAGTTGCTGATGGACAATCCTGGCTACTTGGTTGTGTCTATGCAAATACTTTCCATTGGCAAGACGAGAACAACCGGAGATAATATATATGTCTGAGAGATTCTCCGGGCTGGTGACATGCCCGACATATGTCAACTGTCCCATCCTTCAGGATATATCTCCGGTAGTTGTTCGTCGTAACAACTTCGTCCATTATTGCACATACAAAACCTTCAGTCTCAGCGAAGAGATCGCCGAAACGTAGCCAGGACACCGATGACTGTAAATCTATGTCGGGCCCATTCAGGGCCCGAAAAAAGCGTCCATGCAGCTCTTTTCCTTTCCATACATCTCTGCGCTCGTCAGTTCCAAGTATAACAGGTTTTTATTATTATTATTAATTTTTTTATATTGATTTGGATATATGGTAAACTGAGGTTGCGGGTTCGATTCCCGCACAAGTCAAACATGTGTGTGCATGAACATGGATGTTTGTCTTGGTCTGGGTGTTTTTATGTATAATATGTAAGTATTTACAAAAAAAAAAATATAATTGTTTGCTTGCAAGTTACAAGCTCTGCTTAGTTTGGGCTAGATGGTGTTGTGTGTATGTGATAGAATATTATTATTATTTGTTTCTCTTTCACGGGTATTTCTCTAATACGTTAGGAAAATACCCGGCTCTTTGGGAAGCTTACACGGAGACATGGGTCCAACGTGAAGAGGCCAGAGTTTTAATCAGAGGTGGGATGGAACACCTACAGCGGCACTAGCCGCAGCAGGCGTAGGACTATTGCTACGTATGGATTCTAATATATGGGCTATGAGTATGGGTGTTTGATGGACTGGTATATTGATAACTATGGATTATAAAATGGCGTCTGCTCTGAATACTCTAATAACATCAATCGAATGGGCAGACGGTGACTCGCCATCTCACTGGATGGGCCCCCTGAATAACCACGATAGGCATACAAGCCAACAGCAGAGGGCAACACCGGTGCGAGCGGCTAGGGGTGTCGAGCGGTGCAGCTCTGATTTCACCATCACGGGTCTAGTGACAAGGGAGACCCAGAGCGGGTTTCCCCGTAACTATGCCCTTGAAAATGACATTTCCACCCCTAAGCATGTAGCTCTAGTGGCCCCCCTCTGACCGGCCGACCAAGGCAAACCAGAGTTGAGAGTCCTACGGGCGCTCTTGAAGTTCCACCCCAGCCAACCAATAACGGCAAGCTGGGGATGGGACCTTAACCGACTCTCTGAAGCATTCAGGACTGCAGTGTCGCCACTCACATTTAGCTCGCCACAAGCTGTTATTATTATAATCTCCCTATTTGCCCCGGACAGCTGCATTTGAATAGCGGTTAGATCAGTTTGTATTGGGCATCATATGCTGTTCATTTGACAATAATACTACGCTTTGTTTGGGTACTGTTACAATTGGACTTAAATAATAAAAAAATATGGGTCAGATTCCTATTATAGTACCCTAGACAGCCTCCGTGGTGCAGCGGTAGTGAATGCTGTGCATGAAGTCTCGGATTCGAATCCAGGGTCGGGCCAACAAACAGTTATTGGGTTTTTCTGTTAAGAAATCTCAATAGCAGCCCGAAGTTAGGAAGTTGGCGGTGTTAGACATCCCCGTGCCTCGGAAAGTACATAAAGCCGTTGGTCCTGCGCCTGACCTCTCTCCGGTCGTGTCGGATTATCGTCCTATCGTATTATGAGAGTTAGGGAACAGAGAGTGCACTTGTGTATGCGCACACACTTGTGCGCTATAATATCTCCTCCGCAGATGGCCAGTCTCCATTAAAATTGGCCACCGTGACCGAAATTCGGTCTGGAGGACATTATTATTATAGTATACTCTATTATAGTGAAATAGTGAGGTATTTTTTAACATACTGAAATAAGTTCAGGTAAACATTTAGTTGCATTGTTAGTTTTATTTAAAACGGATGTCAAAGAAAATCATTTTTAAAGGTTACTTTGGATGGGAAATGTCCACACAGATAACCTCACGGGCTCATTAAATTAAAACGTGGCACCTGACCTTTTGATGATGTAAAAGCATTTTTAGCCCCTGTTTTATAACAAAAATAAACCAAAGTAATTATTTGGGTTTATTACTGAGCTAAGCACAGTGACAGTGACAATAAACATGTCGCAATGGTTTATCTCGTTTTATAATATTTTAAAGAATCATCATGTATGTGGTCATTTTTAAGTTGGGGCGGTAGGCAGGGCGGCAACATGGGACCCTTTCCTTCCAACTAGTGCAGGTATTGTTGGGGACGGTTGCTTTGGCAAATATTTGCACAAGGTCGCTAGGAGGGAACCGAGTTCTATCTGCCATCACTGCGAGTGTGAAGAGGACACGGCGCAGCACACTCTCGAGCAATGTCCTACTTGGGCGGTGCAGTGCAGTGCGGTGCATATAGTACCTCTCGCTGCCGGCCGTGATCGGAGCCATGGTCGACAGCGAAAGGAAGTGGGTAACGGTAGCATCCTTCTGCGAAGAGGTCTATCAGAGGAGTGTCATCTCGCAGAAGGAGCTGGTGGAGCGGATTCGTAATGAAAATATCCGGGCGGATCCATCCCGCCGCTGGCGTGCCGGGCGGCGCAGGCACAAAGTCGTGGGTAGGAGAACGGTGATCTCCTGCCCGCTAACCATTGAGTCGGATCGACGCCCGCTGTCGTACCAGGGCATCGCACAGTAGTCGTCGCCCGCAGACCTTCTCTTTTTCTGCATTCAGGCCTGCTGGGTGGATCGCTGATGTAGTTATAGTTCCAACGATCCAACCATCTTACAAAGCAACGCGGTAGCACATCGTGGTGGTTTTAGTCGGTAGGCCCGAAGTCTTGGGAGAGCCCGACATTGCCCTCTCGCCTCCCTTTGTGGCGAGGGGGTGTGCATAAGGAGCATTTCCTCACGTTACAAAAAAATGGTCACTTTTGAATACTTTTAATCCCACTTTTCTCCAGAACTTGGCCAACTTGGTCTAAGAATGTCAAATTAAATCTTACCGATTTATTGTCTTATCATCTTGTTCAACTTTGGTCAAAGATATTTTAACTATTCCTGTCCATAAAACGCTGCTAAAGTTTTTGTTCTTGGCCATAAAACGCTGCAAAACGTTACTCAGACTTTCTTACGACCCTGCTCATAGATTTAATGAATACTTTTATTGTTACTTGTACACACAGCGACTCATCAACCTAGACTGTTTGGACTTTGAACTATTAGAAGTTGAATGTTGCGAATCGTGCGAGAGAGTACGTTATATTTTTGTTATTTTGTCTCATTCACGCTGAACGGGCCGCGGGCATCGCCGCACCCGCTTGTGCACCATGATGAGTCTACACCACTATGCACTGTCCCTTTCCGACAATTCTCTATTTTGTATATAGCGTAGTTATGCGTAAATAGGGTATCTAACTTGATGAGTCGCCGTGTGTACCATATTCAACTTTCACTACAGTAAGTGTTGGCTCTAACACTCCTTTATGCACAGTCAAGCGTGTCGTTTTGAAAGCATTTCTACTACTCACAAAGGCGTAGAGACCCATTCATTATGTTGTATACATGTACCCTTTGATTTCATGTGTATGTGAGGCTCGAAGAATGAAAACTCTCATTGAGAGAATAAACAGCTCACAGCGTTCTGTAGGATTTATAAACGTCCACGTAGCAGTATTTGTATTATAACACTTACTCGTATTAAAACAAGTTGCAACCAACACAGGACGTTTACCTATTAACAATAATAGTCTTCATTTTCACTATATTTAACCACAACGGTTTATTAATGTCTGTTCTGTCTTTACTAACGGTACCTTGTCTTTATATACTGACTATCCTGAGCCAGTTGTCGAAATACATAACTGATTATGAAAGTGCAGATGAAAGGTCAATCAGAGAAAGTACTCGAGAAAAAACTTAAAAACAATGTCACACCAACCTTAAACATAACAAAACATTGTGCGCAATATCAAAGTGTAAAATTATTCAATTGTCTACCAATAGAATAAAAAATTGATATTTACAAAACACATATTTATTAAAAAATAATAAAGTCTTTATTCTGTGGAAGAATTTGCTGGCTTATCTTGTAATTGAAATTGAAATAGTAGTGGATATGAATGCTTGAACATTAATAATTTCCTTTTTTTTCACATTATAATTATAACTGACATTATTAACCTACTTATTAATTAAACTTATTAATTTATCTCGTAACATTACTTAATTAAATTATTTTGGTTATTACATTTGATAAAGTTGGAATGTTATTAAGAATAGTTATAATGATTATGAATGCTTGTAAGTAATATAATGTATTTAATCTTATACAATATGTTGTGGCTATAATTTGTTTTAATGGATTGTTTATTGTATATGTACTTTATATTTTTATATATTTTTTAATGTAATATTCTAATACAATTATAATAAATTGTTAATGAATTAAATAAAGAAATAATTAAAAAACATACTGATTTTTATATAAATAAAACTAATTAAATTTTAGATATTAAAAATATTGTTACGCATAAGTAGGATGTCTAGTAGAAATGTAAAGCGAAGGAACTCTAGAATCAGCCGCACCATTTGTGGTAATAACAGCACACCACGTGGAGATAAAAAGA
The DNA here is from genome assembly GCA_930367265.1 of Catocala fraxini. Lineage (NCBI taxonomy): Eukaryota > Metazoa > Arthropoda > Insecta > Lepidoptera > Erebidae > Catocala > Catocala fraxini. The sequence goes on along the minus strand of OV884049.1, from coordinate 5,904,101 downwards.
GGTTGCTCGCGCTCCGGAGGCAGTAAATTTTCCCGAATATATGTAGATCAATATAGACGAAGATCTGTCAGAATCATTGGGAATTTTAACGCAAGCAAAAGTAGGACTACCATGAAAAATCTTACAGTAAGCTGTGTTCATTTGATTTTTGTGACAATGGTGCAGATTTTTTTGTTGAACTACCATCTTAATATGTAAAATACACTCCGTACAATAACAGCGGGCCAAAGGCGTGATATTAAATTATATATCTTTTTAATAGATAACACTAACATAAAATAACAAGAGATAAAAATATAAACCCACTCTCGTACTTCGATGATCATGACGACATAAAAACCATGACAGTAAAGAAATACTGACCTACTTGTGGCAGTCTTCAAAATTTTCGGTTTATTTTAAACTTCACTAGAATATATGGGTGACACGGTATCAAACATTTTAAACTTAGTTATTTCCCGGTACCGTGCAGATGTCGTCGTATAAAACGGACAGCTTAGCGCTTCGCCGAGGCACGGACATGTCTTCATAATATTATGAAGTGCATTTACTGTGACATATATACGACGTTGAGTGGTATTTTATTTAGTTAGGTTTACAGAGACGAAATGCATGAATACTCCAAAGAATATAACCATTTAGATTTTTATGGTAAGATTCATCGACATATGTAGATGCTACCTTAATTGTGCAGCAGTAGTCTATGTACTGTACTTATATATCATACGCTGGCTACCAGTGACGGAGTCGCCACAGGTATTTATTAATGTTCATTCGAATAAGCGGTTCTTTTGGAGTGTGACATTGAACTGCAACAGGTTCAAGAACCGTCCATACTTAAGTAAAATGTCACGCGATACAAATTTGTTTCGAATAAAAATATATATTTTATTGAGAGTTTTTTTTTAATGATCCCTGCCGCACATTTAAGCAACGAACTCAAAGAACATCCAGACTCGGAAAACCATGGATCACACTTTTTTTTTGTCACTTGTGGTATTCAAACCCGCAACACTCGGCGCAGTGGCAGTGGCAAGGCGACTCCATCCGTGTTTTATTACATTTAATAAAAGCTGGTCTTGCGTAAAGTAGCACGAATTATCCTATCATGTCCTGCATATTTAACGAGTTGTCAAAGGAATTTCACGTTAGAACGTTGCTTAGCATGATGTCAATAAAATGACCGTGATCATGCTCGACTGTCAGGTGACAAGTTCATTGAACTGCGAGCATGAGGGCGATGTGATGACATAATATTTATTTATTTATTTATTTATTTATTTAATCTTTGGAAGACCAACAGCAAACAATAACATTTTAAATGCATACAATACGCAACAGATAGCCAATTATAGGTCTCCGCTTTTAGCTACTTTATATAAAAATAAAAATAAAAATGATGCGTGAACACTGAACTTACAAACAAGCATATTAATAATGTACGAAATAATGAAAATTAAAAACAATGTAAAACATTAAGACGTAAAAAAATCTAAATTAAAAAGTTGTTGTGTTAATTTATTGCGGTTATCTATGGAAAAAATCAAGACTGAGCATCCGCCTCACTGAACTGGGTTTGCAAGTGAATATATCAAAATCATGTATTTTTGTTTGTCCATTTAGAGTATTAACTGCTCGCCAGAGAAATGCATTTTGACGATAGTTTGTAGAGACTAATGGTAGGTGTATAGGCACATAATGTCTTACGCTTCTGGATGGTATATTAAAACTTATTTTATTTAAAAGGTCAGGGCAATCAATTATACCGGATAACATATTTAACAAATAAGTCACATCGGCAATTGCGCGGCGATGGGTTAAGGGAAGTATATGAAATTTTCTGCAGAGAATAAAATAATCATCGGACTTATAATGTATTTTCAGTTTATAACATAAAAATTTAATGAATTTGCGTTGTATGTTTTCGATTCTAGAGATGTAGTTATTATATCGCGGATTCCAAATCTGGCTTGCATATTCTAATATACTGCGTACATAGGTACAGTATATAATTTTTAGACTATACTTGTTTTGTATTATCTAAAAGTTTAGTACTCACGTATCAGATTATATTCGAAGTGATAAATAGAGGCAGTAGTACAGATTCTCGTTGATTTCGTGGCATATGCTTGCTTGTATCTTTGCATGTAATCATGAGATCCTGGTTTTAATTTTCAGGCTAAGCAAAGTGTTGCTTTTGCCATTTATAAGAACCACGACATAACTCACAAAAATAACCACCACTCGGCGTGCACGCTGTATTTCAACTTCAACATAGTTACAAACGAACTTCATATAAATGAATATCAAACATTTCATCTTAGACATTGCACTCTCATTTACTGCAGAGGAGAAGCGAGCGCTTGAATTTAGTCGACGCTTCCACGTTTATAAATAAAAAAACAGTAGCAAAAGCACTTTTTATTTAGTTATATTAAGGAAATATTTCTGTTGACTAACATCAATCCTGGATTGTATCATTTCCTTGAGAATCCTTCTGAGAGTTCTTCATAATGTTCTCAAAGATATTATGTGGTCTGCCAACCTGCAGTTTGCCAGCGTTGTCCTAATCCTTCTCATACTATGAAGAGGCCCGTACCCAGCAGAGGGACACACATTATACATATTTATATTATACTTATTCCTGAATTTTCATGCAAATAAACATATTACCATATACACAATATAAGTAATATTTGTATAGGATAACATCGCTTACGTCATTGAGGAAATTGATATTTTAACACGAGCCCATGGTAAATATGGCCGGTCGACAACGTGATGTAGGGCATGTCAACATGAGGGAAATTTTATTAATGCCCGATTTCGTATGTAATGCTTTTAACGTTTTGATTCTTATGTTGGCCTTTAAGGATACGGGTTTTTTAACCTGTGTTGGAATTTCGACATGTCAATATTTCTACGCATCAATAGCTAATACCAATACGTGGCACCTGTGCCTGCCGCACAGGCGCTAGCTATGCTTTTGGTTCATATGTTATAGAAGGCCAAATCATTGCCGTGTACCAAACACAGATTCAAACTCCGTAACGCTACAGAGAAACGGTCAAATAAAAAAACGCCGATTTGGGAATAAATAACACGATGTCTACGCTGGAAATGAACTCAGGTCTACGCAACAGCTAAACTTAAACGGAAACTTACGTAACCGCGCCAGAAAGCCCGCTTGTACTCATTACATCCTATTAATATTATAAATCAGAAAATTAGTGAACGTTATTGAGTATCTAACATCCAAACCTGCACATAGGTTTGGATAGTAGATACTCAAAAATGTGTTGACCATTGAATGGATTTAAATTAAACTTGGTAACTGATAGACAATGTCTTGTATTAACTTTTTATTTTGGGTTGGTCCTGTGGATCTCACGCGGACGCACTTATGTTCAATATGATTATCCTACAAAAACCGGGAGTTTCTATAGGAGAGAGAAAGGGATTAAAATAGGTGGCGTCGAAGGCGTAGTGATTAGTGTAAACGACTTTCAGGCCTGAGGACGCAGGTTTGATTACCGTACAAGAAAAACATTTGTGTGCATGAACATGGATGTTTGCCTTGGTCTGGGTGTTTCTATGTATAATATGTATGTTTACCTATCCTTTGACTAGTACCCATAGTACAAGCTCTGCTTAGTTTGGGCTAGATGGTGTTGTGTGTATGTGATAGAATATTATTATTATGTTTCTCTTTCACGAGTATTTCCCTAAAACGTTAGGAAAACACCCGGCCATTATTATTATTATTATTTGGTTATTGCGATTTTGCAGACTTTACAGATATTAGAGAATATTATGAAGAATTTAAGACAGACATTTTTATGATATTTTCTTCACTGTTTAAGCAAATAATAAATACCTAGACGCATAAAACATGGCAAAATCAGAAGTACGTGCTAAGGTATCAAACTGGAGACTTTTGCATGGCTGTTCGATAATCCCTCTGACTTGGGCATCGTTGCTTAACCAACTTAGTCACAGCGGCACACCGGTGGCCAGACACAATAGATTTTAATTATGTCTGCTATTCTAAGATTTGACAGATTAAGAACCGTAGTAAAAGGAAAACATTTCTAAAGATCGCAAATCTGAGAATAACTCTAGTCACAACAATGAAATCGAATGATAGCTGATTATTTACAAAAGATTTCATTACCATTATTTTGCTTTACATTGTACTCATTTGTAAGCAGGAAAAACGGACCGACCTTTCTCTAGAAAATGTACATAAAAATAATTAAGGGAATGTAAATTTGGGATCACATTTAAAACCTTCAAAAATGGCTTTATTACCCCAATGACGAAAGCCTAAATAAATTCGAGACTCCAGTTTCAAGATTTCTAGTTTGCATGTCAGACAAATCGTATTCCTATCAATATTATTCATACAGCGCATGCAAAGTAAATCTAGTGAGACTTACTTTTTAATACTAACTTTATTATAACACTCTCGATTAAGACAAACACTTTACGCCGGGTGATTGTTCTTATCAAAGTGTCTGCATCGTGTTTCGAAGATTTGAAGATGATTCGAATAATAAATCAATGACAATTTATTGATTAACATTCGAATACGGGTTCGTAATTTGAACTTCAACGAATACGTATTTTTCATCAGACATCACATGCTAATGAGGCCATTGCCGGCTAACGTGCACATTTCCATCCACCATATTAGGTACTCCTAAGAACAAACAATTCCAACAACTGCGCCCAACCTGAGGATAAAATTAATTTCAATAGGATTGTATTTCAGGCAAACTTACGCCATGACTTGCAAATTGATATATTCGAACGAAATGGACGAAAAAAATAAAAGTTTATTTCATAAAATAAAAATTTCCTTTTCGTTTTTATGCATCATAAACGTTTTGTTGCTCGATATTTTTTATAGAGCCATGGAATTTTCTATGGTGTTTTTGTAGGCAATAAAATGTATGGGCTCCTTATCGTTTCGAAGGTAATATACAATGTACATAAAATAATATGGCTGAATACTGATTTGGCAACGAATATAAATCATGTTCAGTAATGTTTCTAGAATGTTCCAAAGCATGTGGTACATAGATACATATGTTCATGTTTAGGGGTTGTGTATATGTCGCATGAATATAAAACCTAGTATTATCATTTCGAAGATATCGTACAAATATTATAAATGTGAAGATGTTTGGATGGTTTTCTTGTTGCGAGACTTAACTGCCTAGATTTCATCTCGGACTACTGTATAGGCGAGCGTTGTTTTATTATGTGTATACGTTAGTGGATGCTCCTATTTTAACATAAACTAAGCACTAATAAAGCTAATTTTAAATTTTAGTTTTCCCTGATATGTTAATTGGATGATATATTAATATTTGTCTCTTTTTGTCTTTTACAGATTTGATTTGTAGAATAACCAATATTGTAAACTTGTTTATTAATAAGATTGGCTGCGAGTTTCTTAGACTTCATTCACACGTACCACAACCACACCACAACCACACCACAACCACAACCACACTACAACGACACAACGTGGGCGGGCGCAATTTTGTATTGAAAATTAATAGTAGAATCTACACGGTGCACAGTTTGCCGTCATTATCGACGACGTGGGTGATACCGAATACATCGCAACCACACCGCAACAGCGACACCGCGAACTAGCACCCGACCACACGCAGACACAATGCTGCGTCGACGCACTGACACTGCGCTCGACAACAAAAACCGGTGTCGAACTGTCTGTCTGCACTCGTGAGCGGCATCATTGCGTCGTCGCAACCACATCGCAACTACTAACGATAACTCAACCATATCCACATTTTGTAGGAACCACAACGCAACTGCAAAAAGCTGCAGCGACACTATTCTCACGTAACCACTGCTTGATCATATTTTGTCGCGTCGATGTGGTTTGGTTATAGTACGTGTGAATGAAGCCTTACCTGTTGATCTAGATTCTTGTATTTCTGATGTAGGAGATAATGCAAGAGGTAAATGTGAAGTATAATAATAAAAAATCACATTAATAATAAATGTTAATTTGACGTTTATAAATGTTACTTCGTGACATATTTGAATAAACATTAAGTATTTTTATTCAAATATGTACATGTGTATTTTAATTATATTATTTATTATCCCGGTAAGCGTTTTCGTAGAATATATGTCGGCAGAATCAGTTATATATATTTTATTTTAAGATTTTTACCAGTGACTTACCACACACACAGGTCTTTAGCAAAAGATACTTGAAATACAAATGATTCGGAATAATTATATATTCACAGAAAAAAAAAATCCAATAAACTGACCTACTTAACAAATTAGAGACCTTATTATACAGCCGTGTACGCACTCTTTTGACCTCAATAAAGCAATCAAAAGAACATAAAACACAAAAGTACATTAGATATAACCGCAAGAGAATTACAAGAATGCTGCAAGGGCCGGGAATTTATATTTTATAGCAAAATCTGAACAATTCAGACGAATGCATCCTTTAGGGACCGCCGGCAGGAAAAGTGTGTCGATCAAAAAGATTTTATGCTCAAACAGCGTGCGATTGGCGTGAGATTATATTTCAGTATTAATGAATGTATATACCTATATAAGGTACCTCGACTGCTTTGTTGGTGGCATGATTTTGCGGGCAATTGTAGGGTGCCAAGTTCGGCTCCTGGGCCAGTTATTGCTTTTTCCTACCAAGGTTGCATACAAGCTTAGGCTCTGATGGTGACTGTAGCCTAACTAAATAGGCTTTTATATATGAGAGAAATCTTTGAAGCGTTGCCAACCCTTAAAAGTAGCTATTGCCGCAGTACCAGGGGTAAAAACCATATACTTTCTCATATCAACTTACCTGCTGATCATTCACCATAAGAAAGCAAAACCCTACACATCGCACGAACATGACGTATGGCTGTTTAGCTGCGATCTTCTCTAAGAACGAGGTACTTCCTAAGCCAGAGTCTTTTAGGTTTGGGTAGAATTCAGTACTTAATCGAGCATCCTACTATGCCTGTTCTTCAAAGTTACCATTAGCCTGTAGTCGACGTCGAGTCTAAAAGATGGTAATGTATACGATCTGCTCTATCAGTTCACTCCTAAAAATTCTACTTTTGATTAATTGCCATGAAGTTTTGCATCTTTTATTACATGTAGTTTTCTTTGAGATCAATCATAACAGAGTCTACATTTAAACCTTAACAAAGTGAAATAAATGATAATAGAAGTTTATTTTTCACTTGTTTTCTCACCGCACTGTTTTTATTATTCCTAAATCCATGTACGACATCGAAGTTCACCTAATGACATTTTGTTTAAATCACTTTTGTTCCACAAAACAGCCATAAAGGGCAAGTTATTGCTTTATGATTCTTAAAACTATCGTTATAAGGTGCTTTTTCGAGTTACTTTAATGGTGTAGTAATTCTCCTACTTATACTATAGACGTAAAAGTTTAAATGTTTGTTATTCAATCGCGCCTGAACCGCTTAACGGATTTTGGTGAAATTGGTATTCTTTATGCCTTGAGCCACAATAAATGTATACAAAGTCGAGACTTGTAACAAACCTGTTTTGATTGATGCTTGATAGTTGGCATAGACATACAAATAATTACTATACGATGACTTGAACACAAATTAAATAAAAAAGAATTTGAGCCAAATTTGCGGCAACTGGCAGGAGAAAATCTAGATCTAATCTGATCAGATAATTATTTATTTATTTTTATTATATTTACTACATTACACATTTTTATAATTAGAAGCGGCTTCCACACTAAGCTCGAGGCTTGTATCACGGTAACCACACGTTATACAATAGTCCATTAACCATAAGTGTGCAGACATCGGATTGAAAACAAATAAAATATAAAATGCTAACAAAAAATAAACTTCTGACAAAATAACGTTGGAAGGAAATGGAAAAATAAACATAATTTTTTTGAAATTAATAGGTCATTACTGTTATTTGTAGTATGATAAAAATAATTTAATTTGATTAAACACATTCCAGGGTAAATCGAAACTTACAGTACAATAAATAGATAAGCTTGGGGGAATAATGTGATGATCGTGAGGGCATCACAAAATATTTGCCAGTTTAATAGCAGGTGATGATACATATCCACGCATGCATTGCATTAACCCAGAAGCTAATAAAATCTGTCCTTGGAGTAGGACCATGAATGGTTGTCACACCGTGGTGGTTTTAGTCGGTAGGCCCGAAGTCTCGGGAGAGCCCCACATAACCCTCTCGCCTCCCCTTGTGGCCTGAGGGGTTAGTATCAGGAGCATTTCACCACGTTAAAAAATAAAGGTCCATGAATAGTATAGTTAGTAGAGCGACGAGTCGTCTCTCTTGCCTCATTTATCATTCACATTCTAAGCATGGGAAATTCTCACTAATATTATAAATACGAATTAGAGTTTGTTCGTTAGTTTCTTTGTTACACTTTCACGCCTTAACTACTCGACCGACCATCATGCAATTTCGCATACACGTTGTGGAACAGAAAAGGACATAGAGTACCTTTCATTAAGAAAAAGTACTGTTGCTAATCTAACCTACATCTACGCGAGCGGAGCCGCGGGCGAAAATCTAGTGCTTAATAAATTTATCATAATATATTATAACAAGATTTGAAATGAGCTTGAGTGTGATGGCATCTCTTGTAACTCGTAGCGTGTTCGTACAGTACATGCATGGGAAAGCCTTCTAAATCCAATAACACTCATATTACTTTTATCTGGCTTGCCCCTGTGTGATGGTTACGTATCTACTAGTTGCCAAACTTTCCATACTAAACAAAACGGCTTCGTAAAAACAATTGCAAAAACAAAAACAGTTAGTTCCATTCATTTTACAAAACAATAACAAAAGAGCTATCACTGAAACAGCCGCGTCGCCAAATGAAACAATTTCGGCCCAGTGATTCTCAAAGTTCGTAAAAACAACGCACAAAAATATACACCAGGAAAAATGTATGTACCAAATAAAGTAATTGAAAAAGTGCCACTTTAAACTTGGGAAAATGCTTTTAAAGAAAATTTCTGTTTACATTAAGGGAATGTACTACATTCTTTTCTGTGAAGCAGAGTCTATATGAAAAATTGAATAACATTCTGTTGTTTTGCGAACTTGGAAACGCTTTTTGATGTTCCATTACTAACTTCCCAGACGTAACCATAAACGTATAGTTAATGGTCAACCTTGAATCAAAGTTCAGAATCTCCACGTATAGTTGTTGTTTAGTTCTCTTTTATACGACATAGGTTATTTATCAGGCAAATGTCACGCCTGGTAGTAAGCGGTTACGGTAGCCTACCAATAATATATAATCGCTCGTGGCTAAAATTAGGGGAAAGGGATTTAATGTGATAAAACGAAAGTAACAGCTGTAAGACATACGCCTTCAGATATTTTACGTTAAACGCAATTAAAGTAAGTAGTAACGCCGGTTTACTGTATGAGGATGAAATGTCTTTGGGCCAGCTAACTTCACTACCTGTCCTGTACTTCTAGAACATTCCGCTGCGGCGTTTTCTAGGTTTTAAGTTTAAGTTTTACCAAAGCACCAAGGCAAAATATAACTTTAAGCCAAAATAGCGATTTGGAAACCCTTTTCCAGAAGTAGCAGAATAAAACTAAGTACTTTTACGATTTTTAATCGTTCTTCTATAATTACGAACTTTACCTTGCTGGAAAAAAAGCACTGAAGCACTGAAATCTGGAACTCTAACGTAATTGAGGTATTATCATCAACCCTTCATATTATTATATATCAACCCATCTACCTTTGACTGTAACTATTGAAAATTTGTGTGCATTACATTATATCAAATTTCACTAAGACGCACTAACAGCCAAAAGTTACATCTCTAAATAATAAATCCTAATCAGTTATTAAAATATAATTATAAAATATATTTGCAATATTTCGACAAAGTCTTGTTACAGGTATGTTATTTTATGAATTCAAATAGGTTTTGACTATTTATCATTAGTAATGTTTCTTTGAAGCAAATCCGGCAGGAAATATTATAATTTACAAACTGTCGCGATTATAACGTCCTTTTGCTGATGCATTTGCTGTGCATAATTATGAAAAACCAACTGTACCTACTTTGTATCAAAGATATCGTATCGCAATCTTATAGTCAGCTATCATTTCTTTTAAAACTAAACCAATATTTTCTCCTCAAAGAGTTTCTTTATGTCAAACACAAAAATATTTATTTATTCAAGTCACATATTTAAACTTATGAACGTCTAAATTTATTGTCAGTTTACTAAAGTTACATTTAAGTTAGTTGCTAGGTTAAGAGTTGAGTGTATAATAATAAATGTGCTCCAAACCGAATTTCGGTCACGGTGGCCAATCTTAACGAAGACTGGCCATCTGCGCAGGAGATATTAAAGTAGGAAAAAATGTGTGCGCAAACACAAGTAAAGTCTCTGTTCCCTAACTCCCATAATCCGATTTGACGGCATTCCGACATGACTGGAGATAGATCAGGTGTAGTACCAACAGCTTCACGTGCGTAGCTTAAGCGTATAAGATGATAACTGTAAAAAAGTTATGGCTGCTATTATAAATCATCAATAATCCTAGAACAGACGTCATCTAAACAACACAAAAAGAATTTGTATCTGGTTCCATGGGTGCACGGCGGTCAAGTCAAGGTATATTGGAAAGGTACCATTGGTCAATATATTACTGACGTTTCAAATTAAAAAGGCATTTTAAGAATCCTTACAAAATCAATGCTCAATAGGAAGAAACCAATGGACAGACTAAAGCATCAACAGATAAACTATAACATGGTAGGGAAACTTTAAATTAGTTCACAGGTTCCATAAATAAAATAAGAAGCCACTAATTAATGGTATTGTAGCTGCAATACGTAAAGTTTAATACACATCCGCACACCGTGTTTCTTCGAGTATATAACTTCTTGTGTGACTAAACCGTACATATAAATAGGTTAAGTTTATTCTAAAGTATATTCGTATTCTAGAACATATTGGAAACCCTGCCTACAGTACTGACAGTATTCCCACAATCATTTCGCAAGGAGTTTGATAATCTCTAGTAAGTCGAAACTTTGTAGTAATACACTAAAATTCAAGAAACAAATAATATATTACTGTTTTCAACCAGTCCGCCCGTAACAGGGTGAAATAGAGGTTACTAAGCTTAGTATATAGTAAAATTATTTTACCTCATTTTTATTTATTTGAACAATTTGCATTTTGAATCTAGAAAGTCAACTTGAATTTAAATGATTAAACATGCGTTGCGTACACACACAGCGCATGGAACATCATCTCAATCATTGAAAATACATACAGTCAAAACATACGCAGCATAAGCTAGTATACGCATACATAACCAAGAAATATGTATAAAAATGAAAACATTGCCAGAAATACAGGAATAATACTGAACGATAAAAAATAATATGACAAAATACATTTGTATGGGAAATATGGGCAACCATTTACCCATCGCGTCGTTCCACAAGCCTCGTTATTCGATCAATATACACTGCTTTTGTCCCGACTCTTGCAGTTTCATAGCAGAAATCCACGTCTTTATAATATAGATATAGCACCGTGCCTCGGAGAGCACGTTAAGCCGTTGGTCCCGGCTGCCATGAACATCTATGGCAGTCGTTATTGGGAGAGTGTCGACACAAAAGATCCCACTGGGTCGAAGTGTCGCCGGTCTGCACTGACTGGCTCTCACATAAGATACATAGATATAGCACAATATCTTTTACAATAATACAGTACAAATATCTATCACAAAGCAAACTACTCGAAGGAACGCGACAAAATCGAGAAAAAGAAGCGAGCGCGATCGGCAAAGCAAACTCGTTATAATCCGTTGAACAAAGACACTCAATTTAATTTCTTTTATATTTATTTCAGATGCTTTATGAACAGAAGCATTAAAAGTCAAGCATTGGAAATGGTTAATGGAAATTTATATAAGACAAACAGTTAGTCAGAAAGTTTAAATTGTGGGTGTACCGAGAAAGAGTTAAAATTTCACCAACTTACAAAGGACTACAATACGTGAAGGAAATTGTTTTAGTTTATAAGTTATAGAATTATACCATGATTAAATCATTTGGGTTACTGCCAAGACCTTAATAGAATAGAATAGAAATTGTCTTGCTTCGGGCATGATACGGAGATCGCATCGTGTTTTATAAAACATAATATGAAAGACCGCATGTATTAAGTAAAATTTAATTATTTACTTTAAGATTGATTTTCAATCGATCGTGAGGTCCTGGGTTACGCATAATGCTACCTATTAGATTTTTTATATATAATTTTTTTTTGCAACAGAATCCTATACCTGAAATGTAGACAGTTGGTTTTCCTTCGATACATGGAAATGATCAACCCAGAGTATTCATAGCTGAGATAAAGCGAGTTAAAAATGTTTAAGATTTTAGAACTTGCTTTCTCTGCACACATGTATAGAAAAGCAATCGTTTCTACCTACTGGGATCACCCTGCGACCAAAATTTCACAATAATGGGATGATTAGTGCCACATATACACAATGAAGTAGACGTGATAGTAAGCTATCAGTAGCATAAGTGACGATAGATGCAGCTATCAATAATATTATTGACATCCTGAAACACTCGCTACATGCATACAACAGCCTAAGAACAACTCGGTCCTTTAAGCAAGATCACCCAATACGGCTCGCAAATACTCCCTACGCTTATAAAAAAGACACACCACAACACCTAGTTTCTCCGCAATAATCCATGAGAGCTATAATGAACTGCCCCGTACGTCACTAATCAATCAAAATAACATTCGCCGCTAAACCACAAGAAAATTTATTAACTAAAAACGGAAATGAATCAAATGTTTAATTTAATGTTCTAACAGACAGTTTCACGTACCTACATGTAAATAATTTAAAACAGATCTGCTCCGGTTTCGCTGATCAAAGATTGCATCATAGTTCAGAATAGCAATTCAACCCGATTTAAAGCTGACTGCATACAATTTTAACCTTTATATTTTAGTCGTTAGAGTTGATAATTGTTATAGAAAGTGCTGATAATTTAGTCTGTCGTAGACTACAGTAGAATTTATGGGTGTCGGGATATCTAGTGAGGTGCTGTCAAGGAAAGCTTGTTTATAAGCTATGTGGACTTAACTATCCGGAACGTCTGACTTAACGTTGAGCTACACTAATATTACGACTGAATGTTTGGTGGATTTAGAATGTGGGGCCGACATCTTACAATTTCAATCATGGGTCAAAATTTTGTATGATTGACAAACGAGTTTGGCTTTTGTGTAACTAGTAGTAAGCAAAAATAGTCTAGTCGGAGAACGCTGGACTGCTACGCTGAACCTTGAATTCGATCACAATTCCCGCAATTTAGACTTTTCTAAGCTATGTGCGTATCAAACAGTTCATTATCGCTCGCTTTAACGGCGATGGATAAGATCGTGAGAAATCCTACATGTCTAAGATGCCTCCATAATGTTCTCATATATATATGAGGTATGCAGAGCACTGGGCTGGTGTGATGGCCTAGCTATTCTTATACTTCGAATAGGTTTATGCTAGCAGTGGGACAGGTTAAGTACAGGGCTGATATTATTATATATAACCATAGTTATTAATCGATTTAAATGTTATTACTAACTTTTATTGAGAACCTTGTCTATATTGGATCTGAGATAGATCATAATAAATATCTGTAAAAATAATGTATTACATAAAATATTAAAGTTTGGTTCTCTGTCTGACTACTTTGTTTATAGATCCAACTAATAGAAACTGTGTAAGAACAATTTTTTCTTCTAAAAACAATCCAAACAGCTTGGCATTAAATTACTCAATAAGGATTTTATCGAGGTTTATTAAGTAGTATCTTGTAGCTTCCCTAATACTTTGAGGTTCATCCTGCAAAAAGATAACATCAAAAATTTATTATGTTTGGGTACTTTAAAATATCTATTCAGACATTGAAACGACCGCCATTTTGTAGTCTTGCCTCTACGTGAAGTTTAGTTCTCCAGTTTTCACAGTTTAACTTAAAATTATGATGTTATCTTACGACTACTACGTACTTAAACAAAAAATGTCCCATTCTAAGAAGAGTGAGCTCACACGTTACATCTACGTGATAGAGAACAATAGAATAGATTTTTCGAAACGAGTGTAGGGGTGATAATAATTTATATTTCGGCCGCTGCGGTTGCAACCTGGTAAAATGAGGAATCAGAAAGCCTCACAAAGCACAGTGTGAATGTGGTGATCCTAATCAAACGATGTCACATCTGTTGAAATGCCCAAATTATTCCTGTAGGTGCACCATGGAGGACTTGATGGACGCAACTGCTAATGCAATTGCCATGGCTCACACACATTGGGCTGGACATATTTAAAATAATTGTACCATAAATTTGGGAAGAAGATTTATATTTCAAATGTCATGTAAGCATCGGTGTGAGATGACAACTTAACGTCCAGAAAGGTGACCATATCAAAATGTAGAACGCGCATCTATGATTTAATTCTTTGCTATAGATTTGTGTTTAACTACACAAGTTATTGTAGCAGGATTGCTCGGAGAAACTCGTAAAAGGAAAACATTGTTCTTGTTTAACCGGCGCTCATAAATATCACAACTATAAATACGGAATTTGTGTTCTTTCGGGCAAAAAGACAAGGCTTTGGAACATCTGAGGCAGATAAAACAGGCTTCAGTTACTATTGTTTGACAAAGGATACAAACGGTAAGTCGGTTTGTACAATTTATGTAAAATAAACTTTCGTATGTTTATATTAGTTACAAATTCTATTGTACTGAATTCAAGATGAGCTTTTTTAGGCAAGGGGTTGGCAGTGGTGAATTTTTAAACCTGCTATGTTCGATCCCAAACCAATCAATACAAGTGAAAGTGATATAATAACGTCATATTGGCATTAAGTGTCAGATGTGATGATGATCATGATGACCTTAAGTCTGAAAAAGTTACCATATTGAATCTAAATAGAGCGCATCTATGATTTAAATTTTTGTTCTATTTATTTACTAATAAAACTGTATACCAAGCAGCAAAAATGGCTTTCTCCTTAATCCTAATTGTAATATTACAAATTACCTTTGTAGATACCATATAGAAAATTCGATTTTCTATAAAAATGTTATTAATGTTTAGAAATAGGTTTTCGATTTATTCGACATACATGTCCACATGTATGTCGAATAAATCTAAAATGTTAAGTTCTTAGGTACTTCATAATAAACCTGTTATGTTAAAAGTTTTTAAATTTAGACGAGTTTTAAAAGGATTTCGGATTGACAAAAACGCTTGGCAGGGAAAACCGCATACAAAATATGTTCCAGCATAACTTCTAAAAGCGTTGGACAGCTTTTTGTTCGCTAAGCTGCGACCCTTGGTCCTATCCGAGGATTCCACGCCTGCTTACCATTGTTTTTGTGAACCACAAAAATTACTGTTTAGAATAATGGTACAAATAAAAACAAATGTTGGTGTGAAGTAATAAAAGCATTACTATAAATCTAAAGAGGCTGTTTGTGGGATGTTTTACCGCCATTCATAGGTTGAACTCACAGAACATGTAGCACGCCAGCTTCCTACCAGAGACGGCCGTTTGTGATATTGTATTCCGAGCTACAGGCTACAGGCCTCTACAATAATAATCCGATTGTATAAGCATTATAACTGTAGTATCGTACGATCCAAATTGAAGGAGCCGGCCGTCTCTTCTGTCAATCTGCAGTAATGAATGTTACTATTAATTTCGTCTTCAGTAAAAGCGGAACATAATGTAGTATTTATTGCTATGTAGTTGCAATTATTAAGTTTTACGTATATCTGTCTACCGTATACGATGACTTTACTACTTGTGCGAAGCTAAAATCAGAAAGCCTTACTGCCTTATTCCTATTCCCTTACATAAATTTAAGTTTGTGAAGATGTTTTGATGTTGTTTGTTATTCATCCATGCATAAGCCGTTGAAAGATATTGGTTGAAGTATGGCACTTAAATAAATCATGTGCGTTTTCGTGAAAATTTACGAAGAATTTTAGGATTGATTTGATCACTTAAAACAATAACTCAAATAAAAATATACATAAAATCAGGCTGACTAACAAATAAATTAGCCTCCGTATTTGTAAAATAACACTTGTAACTGATATTTTAAATGGAATGACTTTCTCCAGTTGGATTTCTACAAATTTTAGAGGAATACTAATATAGTCGGCCTCGATGGCGTAGTCGTTAGTGTAACCGACTGCCATGCCTGAGGTCGCGAGTTCGATTCCCGCACAAGTCAAACATATGTGTGCATGAACATGGCTGTTTGTCTTGGTCTGGGTGTTTCTATGTATAATATGGATGTATTTACAAAAAAAAAAGTATATATGTATGTTTATCCATTGTCTAGTACCCATAGTACAAGCTCTGCTTAGTTTGGGCTAGATGGTGTTGTATGTATGTGGTAGAATATTATTATATTACTATTATTACTTCACAGTTTTAAAATAACTAGCGGTCGCCGGTTTTATTGCCTATATACATATAATTTAATCACCTACTCCACATACATATGTAACCATAGTTACGAAGAAGTCTATGGCATTAGCCGAACAATGCCGAAATACTACGAACGCGATTCGACTGCTTGTGTCAAATGCATGGTTGGGTGCGTGTAGTATTTTTTCATTAATTTAGAGTATATTTAATGCATATTATTTAAAAAAATATTAGGATTCGCCGCTCCTTCTCCATATAAACTTTGACTGTGCCAAATTTCATACTTCTCCGTCCGCGCAATTTTTGTAAAAAGGGGTGCATAGTTTTGCTTCACGTATTAATATATAGATGATAAATATTCTATTACATTCATTTACAGATTAACAGCGGCGACAGCCTTTTGAGAGACTGTTAGACTTCTGCACAGAGGATTTGAACTCAAAGCATTGTAACGCACCTAGGACTTTTCGAAGTTATGTGCGTTAATAATCGCTCGCTTTTACGGTGATAGATGACATTGTAAGGAATCCGGTATTTTCAACGATTCTTTGCAATCCTTGTGATCACCAGCCAACCTGCACTAGGCAGCATGGTAGATTATGACCTATACCTTCTCACACAGTGTAGAGATCATATTATTATTATTACATCCTTTTGCCAAGCACAAATCCGTTCCTTACCTAATTTATACAACAACAGTAAGTTATTTTAACACAAATATATTTTGGAAAAAGGTTCATTACGTTCCTAGTGCCTTCACGTGTTCCGTTATACAACCTCTCGACAATGCCTGTCCTACGTCAGTCCACGGCGGAAACGCACGCTTAATTGGAAATTCCTGTTAGACAAAATCACGTCTATACTATGGCATTGTAGCGAAAATATATTAATAGACAGACTGCCAAATTGAAATGTTTTGCTGTTGAAATATATTTGTGTTGAATTTCACTGGTTTAAATTCAGAAGGATTGTTGTTGTGCATAAAGGTTTACAGCTGGCTGAATCGTTGAGATGTTTGTTACTCAATCACCCTTAAAACGTTGACCGCGCATTTTGATAAAACTCACACACATAGACCGTGAGCTGTATTACCATATAGGATACTTTTTATCATGATATATCTGGAAAATTCACGCGGGTGAAGACATGAATAGAAAGTGGTGGAATTTAATTTGTCCGTTTTTACGTCGAATTAAGGTTGGAACTCAATCCTAAAACCTATATTTTGCCAGTCAAACTATCAGTTATCGGTTTTCGCGATTCTACTAAACGTTAAAAATATGCACTGTGTAAAACTCTTCTGGATTCAAATGTTTCCTAAGATTATATTGATGTAAGTAATTTCCTAGTTTGTGGACTTTGAGCAACAAAAAGGATCTAAATCGTAATTTCTATATCTCAGTTCCATTAAGTGCCGCTGCCTATACAAACATCACCAAGATGTCTTGTTGAAACAGGCTCTTTTTTAAATTAGACAAGATGACACCGACACGACAGTTATAATTGGGTAGCTGCCTATGTTTGGATTCACAAAACGAACAGTTTTAGTATACTTTTAGCAGAAATAGGCCCGGTTGCCCAATTGCCTTTTTTTTCTCAGACTAGCTCATCTTTTGCCCGCGGTTTCAATTGGGCACAGTAGTTTTTCCTGGATGAAAGGTAATTTATTTCCTATGTTTAATTTTGTAATTATTTTACACACAAGAGCAAACAGCATTCATAAGAAATCTTTTTGGTGTAAACAGCATCAAAGTAATTAATATCTTAAGTTCGGATATAAGAAAAGTGAGGATATAGTATAGTGTAGTGCATTGGTGATATCTCTCTATCTGCTTCGGACAGCAGCGTTTAAATAGCGGTTACGTCACAGTTTGTATCGTGCATCCTTTTTCTGTAATTTGACATTTATCACTACTACCAGATTTGAAGCTGACAAAGATAGACGTGCTCGTGTGATTTATAAATTGTGACCTCCTTTAGTTGTTACATTGCTGAGTGATGCATTTTTGTTACCTACTTCGTGCATATTTTCACTAATAATGAACTCTTTTATGCGAAGTGATATAATATTATACTATGGAAAGTAGTCCGTGTAATAAGAGCGAGCTAGTGCATCCCGCGGCCCCGCCTCCCTCTAACTCTGACATCATATCAGATATCGTATCTACATCTGAGATGCAAAAATGGATGTCATCTGACGAGCAGCAATTGAATGATGTTTATTCCATTACCGTGGATAGTCAACTCAATTCGGACCAAAAGATGAGAATATCGAACCTATGTCGAAAAATTGGCCATAGCACCTAACAAATGGCAGTCCTGTACCAATCGCTAAAACAGAAAGCGCTTCAAGTTTCTAGCACAGTAGATACCTTACAAAAAAGTGCGATCTAACAGAACATCTTTCGGAGCTCAAGCAGACCATCTAGGATACCTGTACTACTAAAAAAGTTTCTTATGCGGACATGATTAAGAAGGGATCATTTGATTTGATTTGAGTTTCGTTCGGCCAAATAATATCAGCTGTGTGGCTATATATATCCGTGACGTATTAAATACTAGTGATGAAACGAAAACTCTTGAACAGAAAATTATTTGTGCGGAGGAAATAAAGCTGCAAGTACGTAGGTTTGCGGAACTAAAACTAGAGGAGTTATTATCAGCACAGAAACTAAACAAGATGCAAAAAAAAAGTGAAGCAGGCAGTCCAACTCTCTTTGTCTAGTCTTACAGTTGACGAACCCGCCAAGCGTAAACCACGGATTATGGTAGTGGTTGTACCCGCTTCTCAGTCCCAAAACGAAATTTTCAGCTGTCTCTTCGAGCAAAATATAGCCGATAAGTTTCCATCGATGGATCTGGAATCATTTTTGTCTTCAATGAAATTAAGTCACAAATCGGGCAAGAAATATGCTCCAACCTGCAACTACGTTATTGAGGTTCCGGCTAACATAAAAAAAAGCCTTAGTCACACAGGCTAGACTTTTTATACATTGGACGTCCTGCCCCGTAAGAGATTTTACACTAGTTACAAGATGTTATAAATGCCATCAGTATGGTCACGCAGCGAAATCTTGCAGAGAGGCCCTACGTGTGGACATTGTGCCGAAGCTGGACATTCGATGACCGAATGTACAAAGAAGGAAGATGCCCTTAAATGTGCTTCATGCTCTCGTTTTAAGAAGCCTAGCAACCACAAGACGGGTGAAACTAATTGTCCAGCCAGAAAACAAGCTGAATATATGTAGGTACATAAACTCAGTAGATTATGAGGGTTCCTAGATCGCCGTTTATTTATATTTTCATCACTTATACTAGTTAGCTTAGATTCCCATTATTAGACATATCCTATGTTTATTTCATAAATATGGTATATGTCAACTAATATTTATTTTATACTCCATTTGGTTAGGTATTTGACTAAAGGTAAACAATCTTGATGTGTCTTTTTCATCTAAAACTCAGTTTAAAATAAAATGCTCCTAAAGATCAATGTAAATACAACAATAACGCTTACTAAATCAATTGAACCGTTAGTTTAAGCAGTAGTTTATTTGTTTAATATGTGTTTGTGTAAAACTCACATCAAGATTGTTTACCTTTAGTTAAATACCTAACCAAATGGAGTATAAATACAAAATTATATACATACATAAGTAATATTATTTTCATTGTAATCTTATCTTATTTTATGTGGGGCTAGTCAGTGCAGACCGGTGACACTTCGACCAAGTGGGATCTTTTGTGTCGACACTCTCCCAATAACGACTGCCATAGATGTTCATGGCAGCCGGAACCGACGGCTTAACGTGCTCTCCGAGGCACGGTGCAGGCGATAATTGTCAATCAATACGCACATAATTTCGAAAAGTCATATAACTTCCGAAAGTCAGAGGTGCGCGACGTGGGTTCGAACCCGAGACCCTTTGCATTGCAGTCTGTTGGTCTCCCCACTGAGCTATCACTGCTCATTGTAATAGTAACTTATTATAGAACAATCTATATTTGTTAAATATTGTTAAGCATGCTCTTCCTATTACATTATAATAGCACATAATTATCGCCTGTGATACAAGTATAAGCTAGTACTGTTACAGGCGTCCAATATCATCCTGTATCCTTTTTATTTTTCAAAATCAGTTTCCTCATCGCCGCTTTTGGGGCGGGCGATGGGAATATGTCGGAGCAGCTCCTAAGATGGAAATTTCGACGGAACCGACTAAAACCACCGCGGTGTTCCTCACACCTTTATGGCGGGGCCGCGCGGATCATTCTCGCATTCAAATCGCGACCCCGTCAAAGGTTCGACCCGCCGATTGACGTGGCCGGGTCCCAAACAACTATCACACAAATTCACAAACACACAATAAAAATTGACACACACAATTGGGGGACCTAGTCCCCCTTCCGACATCGAGAGGCGTGCGCGGAACACGAACGCCGCTTACTCGGACCTGCGCTGATCGGGCGGTAGACGGCCCCAATGGGTCCACCGCCTGCAGGTTTCTGCTCAGGGTGGCTGGAGGTCGTCTTGCGCCCTCCTGCTCCCGGCTCTGTGGTCGGTCGAGTAATTAAGGCGTGAAACCGTAACAAATAAATATACAAACTACCATTCCCATTTATAATATTATATAGTTGGGATTTTCTGTGTACTATCGGTATTTTGTAAGTATGTTTCTAATTTGAGTTCGTTTATGTTAATTTATTTTGAATTATATAATGAAACACATAATAAACCAACGAGCTTTATTGTAATTATTTGAGCAAGACATTGGTTGTCTTTTTAAGAACTAACTTTTTTAGAATGACGTCATTGATTCAATAGACAAAGTATATTAATATACTTCTAGCAGAGATTGACCCGGTTGCCCAATTACCCTATTTTGTCAGACTGGCTTTTGCCCGCGGCTTCGTACCTACGTCCTTTTCTGTACCCCTGACAATGAATATGTAAAATTTCATGATAATCAGTCGAGTGGTTAAGGCGTGAAAGCATAACAAATAAACAAACGAACCAACTTACATTCGCATATGCAGTATATAATAAAACCCGTGTCGATATCGTCGCGTAATCGTTCACCCAACTTTAAAAGCATTCAAACTCAAACTAAATATTGAAGCAGAAACTATCTCAGTAAACTCAACAGACCAATTAAATTCCTCGCAGTTTGTGTAACGTTGTATTACTTTGAAATTGATGTCAATTTTGATTTATTGCTGTTTGATTTTGACTGCACGGATGGCGTCGTGGTTTATATGTTCACCTCGACACTGCCACCGCGCCGAGTGTTATGGGTTCGATTCCCACACGGGACTAAAATTTGTGTGATCCACAAATACTTGTTCCTAGTCTGGGTGTAGATCTGTGTCTAGTTGGTATCAGTTAAACAAAAAAAAAACGAAAATAGCTATGCCCAGTTAGAGCCAATAGGGTTATCCCCTCCTATCACCTGAGATAAAAACGAAATCTGGTGAAATGAGGATATTTAATTTGTCTGCCTATCTTCTAAGATATAGAAACGAGAATATGTGCCTCTGTATGATCTTTAAAGATGCGTTCGATACGAAAAAAATGATGAATTGTTATTACATTCACACAGAGGCCCTTACTATATATCATTCCATCATAATCAAATATCATTTAACACATCCTGGAAAACAATTACGCAACTTTACAAGTAAATCAAGCGAAACCGAAATGGCGTCACGAGTCAGCCATCCATCAAAAACTGCCCAACTTCCGGAAAAGTGTTACAGACGGTTTTTTGCACCCGAGGATTTTGTCGACATGAAAATAAATCAGGTTACGGTAAACAAAAGGAAAGTAATAAATAGAGGCCCGAAATCTTTCTAGGTACGTCATATATTTTATGGGGATACAGATGAATATAAGGGATGAATCATATGGGAGACCCGACGCGACCCTGTAAGGAACTTTTATTGGAATCACATCGTTCTTCTTTATTTTACTGTGTTGATAGTAATCTAAATTGTGTTTTTTTATTCAACTAAAGTGGTGAACAGACTTACGGCCCACCTGATGGTAAGTGGTCACCGTAGCCTATAGACGCACACAACACCAGTGCCATCACTTACGCGTTGCCGACCCTTTAGGAAAGGAAGTGGGAAGGAGAAGGAGCGGGAAGGGGGCAAGAGGGTGATTGAGCCTCCGGAATAGTCCCAGTCTATATTTGAGCTATATCTCAATAGGGTAGCTACCTATCTTTGAATGTTTACACTATTTTACACACAAGAGTAAAAAGCAAAAGAAAAATTGATTGCGGAATAAAGCAGTAATTAATATTTTAAACTTGGGTATAAGAAAAAGTGGGTTGTAATGGGCATGTCCCGCGATCTCTCTCGCACAGCTGCGGTTAAATAGCGGTTATGTCATTCCCTTTCCTTTTTTTTATTACCCCTACTGCCAGACTTGAAATGCTTGTATTTTATTTATATTTGAGAAGATTTTATTAAATATTTTTTTATAGCTTAGGAAATGTTACTATTAGATATAATACAACACAACTACTGAATAATACAACATTGTAAGTCAACTACCTTATCGCTTATTTTTACATTTCATTACATCCTTAACACTACTCCTGTAAATCCACCGAGGTATATTGAATATTTTTAACCTTTTTCTGTTGCAATAGGTTGCGATGGGTAATCTGAGGATGCGTGGGGGTTCAGAATTGGTGCAAATATAAGAATATCAGCACTGCCTAAATTGATATGATATTCTTATATTCGCACCAATTCTGTTTATATTATTTCTAGGAAACCTCATCGGAGGTAATGTCAGTTTGGTAGACGCCAGTAGTTATTTTATTGTCGTCTTTCGGACAATCATTCGGTCATTAGGTCAGTCTACTGACATCTACTGGATACTTGGTTAATGTCGTGTTACCACCAAGAATGTCCACAAAAAGCCCTCACAATAATAAACGCAAGGTTATATTACACCACAAAGTACACTCACTTTAACGTTGCAATAAATTGCATAAATTAGAGTTTACCAGATATTCTTGAAAGTATGTATGATAATTTGAAAACCGAAATTTGTGGAAAAAACGGGCCAGGCTGCTGCAATTTTAAGAGGACGCCCTTTAGAAATATAAGGGAGGTATCAGGTTCCTCAATTTACAACTGAGATTTCAGTCACATAGAAGCAGCTTGACTAGGACACTTGAAACCTACAGGCAATCGCAATCAAACTATAGTTTTGAGTATTGAGTTCTTGCAATGTTCAGACTTTTTACGTCTTGTGACTTGTTCCGAATGGCAAGTGCGCAAATAAGTATAATATTTTGAACTTTTAATATAATTACAATTAACTGATTTGGAGATTATTTCAAAACATGTTTCATTACCCCTGTAGATAAAAGTAATGTTTAATATTATAATTATTGTAGCCCTTTTATTATGCACATTACGCGACAAGAATTTTATCCAATATTTACATAGTAAAATTACTACAAATATAATTATATTGCATGTATGATACACTGGAAACTTAGTATATAGAAAGTATCGAAACATTATAAAAAAATAGCACAGAAAGTTAAATATTACACAATTTTTTTCCCGTTGCTCTTCACGACAGGCCATAAATCGTAAATGATCATTGGAACCGCTCGCGCTATGGGTAAAAAGTGCGCATTACTCTTTTGATACTTCTGGTACTATAAGTATCTATATGCTTCAATAACTACTTACTGACAGTTCTTACGATTGATTATCGGTATAGTTGCTTAAAAAAATCCTAAGGAAAGAACACTACTTTTCCAGGATAATAATCCGGCATGCCCTGCGCAACATGAACTGAAAGATCCATATGCAAATTATTCTACACCATTTTAACTAGGCCGTCTATTCATATTGTTGTCACCCTTTTATGTTGAGCTCTCTGTTATTGGCATTTGAAAATGTATTGTTCCAGAGGTTGTCATTCATCTGACTATAATAGTCTGTCTGCTTCAGAGTACCGTTAATAGGTTAACACTAATCAGCTTAAGGTATTAGTGAATTTTGTGTATCAACAAATTCAAACCTAAATTTAATGTTGCTGGCCAATTATGATGTTAGTTTTTATTATATTAGTGTCATTTTAGTACGTAATTTTTAATTTAACCGTCCATGAAACATTTTTGAAAATGAAAAATATCACGCCGATTTGATTCCTACAATTTTATTCGACCCTATAAGTATAATTAATATTCTTGCTAGTCTATCTTTGGGTGTTAAACTCAAAAACTACTGTGTACTGATTTTAAATATTCTTTCACCATTACTAAGCTATATATTTTATCCCGAAGTAACTTAGACTATATAACACCACGCTGCAAGCTACGGGAGTGGAACAGGATCCATAAACGTGGGCAAAACAGTGAATGAGCAGCTAATAATATTGGTAAACCTTTTTGACGCTACAATGGATTGGTGTGATTTGCATTGATACAGTTTATGTATCCAACAGCACCGATATTTATATCTAAAATGTAAGCTTCCTGTAGAATAGATCTGTAACATCAAAGAAGCAAAACTTCTGGTAACAGCTAGATAACGCCATTTAGTTAAGCATTAACAGTTCTATAATCTTCTTATTCTCGTCTATTAACGCTTTGTCTTTTCACACCTATATCTTCAGCCTTTATACCATTCGATATACTAAACAAACGTTAGATATGTACCTACAGCTTCTTACGTTTGCAAAATTTCGTGATATTTATGTGAGTATGCATATTTTATGTGTGTATTTAATTTGCCGCTGCAAACCGGAACGAGTTGAAGAGTTAATTTACCAACAAGTTAGGGGAAACTTATTCTTCAATGCAATTTGGTTGAGGCAGTCCCTTTGTTCTAAATTCAGCAACATCTTATAAAATTACATGCGTGTTTAAATTATGGAAGGGTACAATTAGATTAAAACATGTAATTATGTACTGCTTTGATAAACTTTGACACGTTTTACCAAATGTTTGTTGTTCTGTGTCATTAAAAAAATATATTTTTCAACTACTCCTCTACTAAGTACATTGCTTGGACCAAAGGGTTATCTAAAATATTGAAATAATAAAATATAAGCACTGCACAATCTTGCAGTCTTAATAATTTATATAAGAAGAAATCAAGTAGACTGCAACACCACTAGGAATAATTCCTGTATCACGGAGAACTTTACAAAAATTCAAACAACGATCATAAAGAACACCTAGACTCGAAAGAACCATTCCCATAGTACAATTATTTAACCCATGTGGGATTATAATCTACAACACTTGGTCATAACGAGGCGGCCAATTAAACACTACGCCATTCACCACCATCTATTGTAAATTTATGGCAACAATACGATCAGCATAGCACATTTTTGAAATACACGTCGACTCATTGATGAACACTAGCCAAAAAATATTTCTTGCTTATACAAAAATTGCTAAAAGCAAACAGCTTCACCTCGTGAAATCGTGAACCTTATACAAAATGTATAGAAGTGTACGTTTTATAGTCTAAATAAGGTGTAGCTAAACATTTTAGAGGTTGTAAAAAGGGTCGAAAGCCTTTTTACTGAGTTGTAAAACTTACGCCCATATTTAAGCAAACGAAATTAATAAGATCTATTCTAGAGACTCGCGGTCAACGCCATTATACTCAGCATAGTCGATATACCCCGAAATGACTATGACCTTTGACCTCTGACCTCACAGGTCACGTGGTATCACGTAACCTTTTCATATTACTTGAACCATTTTTTATAACTCTAAGATTAACGGCAATTCATTAAAGTTGTATTTAAATTCACATCACATGAAGCATCTTGCCTTTAATCCAAAGAATTAAACAGAGCTGAATCACACGTACCTATATTACGTGAGCTCAGTGAATGCAAATCAGATCTTCAAATTGCTGTTCCAAGTGACAAACTACAAACGACGTAAATAAGGAACCACCCAGATACTTTGTGTCCGTTTGTTAGCAACATTACATAAATTGTTTCTAGTTGTCACTTAAAGTAAGAAACAAGTATTTGAAAACGTGAATATGTTCACAACGCGGGATATATTATAATTATAACCTGGTATTATGTTGTTCTTGTTATAATGAACTACTTTTGCCAACATGCTAGTTAACAGTCCTATAAAAATAGGGCGTTATATACGTAAATTGTAAATAAAGCCGGATATGGCATGAAACATAGCTACATATATATTTTTAAGTTCCTTGTTGTCTCCTGCGATTTTATTAACATTTATGATTACTACTCCATACCCGTGGTTCACAGCATGACGTTATATAGTTGCTTCTGGATTAAACTTTCAAATGGTGAAAGGTTGATTAAAATCAGTTCAGTACTTTAATAGTTTATCGATTACGAACAAACAACTAAATCTTTCCTTTTTATAATGTTATAGATCATCCAGTATATAATCCATATACTGGATATAAATAATCCATAATCAGTATATATCCATATGTAATCATTGAAAAAATCCTTACTTCTGGCTTTATTTAATTTATAAGACTCATAATACTTCATACAACCTTAAGACACGACCAGAAATTCAAGTAACACGTCGTATATTGCTAATTAAGTCCACTAACCCAATATTAGTGTACCTAGATTAAATACCCTACCGTAATAAGGTCCGTTACAAACAAGGTGAGGTTGTATAGTGAGCTGTCTGTCTTAAAGGAACATTTAGAAAGGCCTTAAGACATTTTGTAGGACATTAGTGGTACCGTAATGCCTTTACTTTGAAGATAAAACAACTTAAGAAGGCCCTTTGTAGGGAAACTTTCGTAGTAGGTTTGGACTTAAAAATTGTAGCGTCATTATTTTTGGGATGGAGTATGTGCTTATAAGGATTTAATAATGTAATAAATCTTTACGGCTGTAGAACTAGAGGTTTGGTAGAGTATTTTTGGTATATTGTATTAGTTTACTTGTAGTTTGGTTGTACGTTATGAGGGCTGGCCATTAGAAACCACACTTTTACCTACTGAAAATCAATAAAAAAATTAATTAAAGATGTAGGTTTAAGCTCACTTCCACTTCCTTCTAGGATTTCGTCTAAAGCTGGGTTAAGCTGGGCAGTCACTTCCAGAAAATCGCAGCGTAACATCAAGGATAATATGCTGCAAGTTCTGAAAGTAGGATTTTTATGGAGTTAAAGTTGAGGCATGTAATAGTATCTTAGGCTTTCCGATGTCAGAAGCGGCTGAGATGCTGTGCCATGTGTTATATTTTATCTCGGTAGTTTAGAAATATGATGATATCAAATATGTAATGTAGTTATTACAACATGTAGTTTTTGTTATGAGGGAGACATTAGCACTAAGTAACAAAGCTCCTTTAAAAAAGAGAAATGAAAAAATCATAAGATTACGTTTACACAAATATTTTAAAATTAATATACCATCGAATCGCAATTCACATATTCGGTCCTTATTTAAATAATAATAATAGTATACGTGACAAAGTAGGTACTACTTAATATTCGAGAGTGCACGGACAGTTTTCGAATCATTCGAATAATATTTTCGAGAGAATCACGCAGCGTTACTATAAAATGAAGATAACAATAATTTACATAGCCACTAAGCTAGGTGTAGTTTATAAGGTCAGAATATCAGAATCAGAATATCACCTACAGGCAATGCTACGCAAATAATACTGTAACTAATTAGAACTCTAATTATAATGCCAAATGTCATAAAATGTACCTATTTCACTATATACATATATGAAACCAATTAAACCATTCTAATTAACCAGACACAGCTATTTCAGCTGAGTTAATCAGTTGCAAAGGCCTGCGTTGAAACAGACCGCGTTCTGCTTTTCATTTGTATGTATCAATGCAATAAATTGGAAACGAATTTAGAATTTTAGTCAATTTTCCGCTTAACTGAATCTCTAATTGGACAATTAGTTATTTAATTCTATGCTTTGTTACAATTGTCAATAGTAATGTATTGTATATTATGTACACGTATTTATTTAGCGATATATGATTAGACTAAATTTTTCCCGCGGTTTCGCTCATGTTAATGTAGGTTTATGTGAGACTTTTAATAGTCTATGTTATTCTGCTGTTTAAACAATAATACTTTAAAGTTTCTGTAAAATCCGTTCAGTAGTTTTTACATGAAAGAGTTACAAATATCAATCCATCCATCCATCCAACCAAACTTTCAAATTTATAATATCAGTAGGATTTTCAAATGAATGGCTGTGGATGATAAATAGCGTGTGACAGAAAGACGTGGTTTTACTCCCCTATCCCATGAGGTCCGCTTGATAGTAAATGGACTGAAGACAACACTAAATCCTTTCTCCAAGGAGCATTGGCTTCTGGTTATCTGTTAGACTTTTTAATTGAAATAAGACAACTCCCACACTAGTAATATTTCCTGTGTCGCGGTGGACTTTACAAACATTTAAACAATGGACACAAAGAAGACACGGAACAACCTTTTGCGTATCACACAATTTTTGTCCCGCGTGGGATTCGAATCCACAACACTCAGCGCAGGGGCAGCGGCGAGGCGACCACTTAAACCACTACACCATCCGTGCAGTCATTATTTTTAGCAAAAGAAATCTTAAAATAGTTCTAGCAGTACATAAATAGGTTTGTTTCATATTTTGTGGCGATTAAAACAGCTAATGAAATATGGGTGTAGTACGTCTCTGCGTACCCTATTGGTACGACTCTATAAAGTTATCCAAAACATGTTTTGTTTATTTTAGATAACCATTGCCAAACTAAGTATCCTAAGAAATATAATGTTAGAAATGCGAATGGTAGTTTGTTTGTTTGTTACGCTTTCACGCCTTAACTACTAGACCGATCATCATGATATTTTGCATACACGTTTTCAGGGGTACAAAAAAGGACATAGGGCCTTTCATCTAGAAAAAAGCACTGTTACGGGTCTAAACCAACCTAACCTACATTTACGCAAGCGAAGCCGCGGGCAAAACTAACAATGTTATAAATGCGAATATGAGTTTGTTTTTTACGAATTCACTCCTTAATTACTAGATCCATCATCATGGCATTTCGCATATATGTACGTTGTCAGGGGAATAGAAAAGAACATAGAGTACCATTCATCCAGAAAAAAATCTTTTTACAAATCTAATTTAACCTACATGGACGCGGGCAAAACCTAGTGATTTCATTTAACTGTTCCATTTCACAGTAACCTATAAAACATTTATGAAACCAACTTTAATATGAGAAATATATGTGTACATATATCAAAGGAATGTGATATTGCTCGTCCTGTTGACCATTAAAACTAAATTAAAAGAGGAATTCTTTCTTTTCAAACGGGGCAGTGTCGCAAGCTATTGCCTCAACCTTTTTTCTGTTTGTATCAAAATAATAATATAGTTTTTACAAATGCTGCTTTATTCACAAACGTTACCCCTCGTTGTATCCAAAAAGTTGTCTACTCGCTCGTCTAAATGGTCAGAACTTTTCATATTGCGTGGTTAATTATACTGGTGCTGCAAGCGATGGTAACTACTTACCGTCAAACGGATCATATTCTTGTTCACTATGTTGTTGATATAAAAATAAATCATTAATATGGTACTGCATGTTTAGCACGTGGCATCATAAAAAAGGTGTTTTAGTGTTGATGCAAATCATAACTGAAACCTTATATAATTGAATACTTAAAATGACAGCTTTTTTAAATAGAGCTGACTTGAAAAGACTAAAGCTTTAAGATTCTATTTAACAATACAGCCTGTTTTTATTTTGGCTTTTTATTAAATGAGTTTTACTCTGGATATCGTCATTTAAAATACTTATTTTCAAAGTTTTCCGGGCTAAACGAACATAGCTGAGACACGAGTACACTACCACCGAACACTTCCACAAAACTAAAAATATTTTCGGATGCTTTGTATTCTATTTAAACGCCATCATGCGTAAATAGTATCCACCTTTGACATTCATGTACATTTCGCTCAAAATATAAAAATGAGGATAGATTTGTGAAGGACTTGCTGACGGAATAGGTTGCCGATAGCCCAACAGCGCACGATATAGTAAATAGGCGTGCCATTTTTGCCCTAAAGAAAGGAAAAATATTTTCCTCGATTCACTACGGAAAGGTGCCCGACATACCGTACATTTTACCGTCTTCTAAGAGTGACGAGTGTTTTTTATCGACAGGAAAAGAATTCAATATGATGCGCATCCATTAGTAGCAGGCTTATGCCCGCGTCTTTAAAAGACATGGCAATCAGTGGTAATGGCAATCAGTGGTATTTTAGTGAGTTTGCAATCTTTGAACAAACATTCGCAAATTAACATCACAGTTTTAGTAAGTACACATCAAAACGGATAATGATCAAATGATTGGTCGTAAGTTTAGTTGCAAAGCTTCATTCCGCATGCGCCGCAGTGTTCGTCTCAATATTTGGCATTTTTTTTAAAATGAATAAATTTTACAGTTCTTAATTTATTTTTACTCGTATAATTGATTCCACTTTGTGTGATGGTAAGCAGTTGGTGGAGTCTTATAATATATTAAGCCATGCTGATAACAGTAATCGTCTAGTTAAAAGACTGTTAGAGAGCCACGCAAAATATGTTGAGTTATATCCCATTGCACGCTCTGTCTTCTCTAAGTTACGAGTATGTGTGCAGTAATTAGTAAATCGCTCTCCTTATCTGCGAAGGAAAGCATTATACTCCCTGTAGCAGGATAACATCGTTAAGAAATAATTCTCTATTATGTTCTCAAAGATATGAGCACATAAACTAACGATATCTCAAGGATGCAAAGGCATATCAAATAAGTTCTGTCGTATTAAAAGGAAAATAAGGATCGTGATTTGAAATTGTCGCAATCCCTGCCTCAGCAATATTCGTGTAGCTAAACGTCGTAAGACGTACCTACTTCAGCGTTTAACAATATTTTGTCTAAATTGCAATTATACTAGGTTTATGCCTAGTGTGAGAGTTGACCACTTATCTTATAAGGGAAGGGATTATTACGTCGTGCGAAAAAATTATTGGAGCTATCTGTGGATAACACATCGGGAAGACAGGAATAATCCGTCATATTCGCACAGAGAGAGATCGAACCTACTGACATACTCTACGTTTTGTTAATGACCAGGCGATTATTGAAAACCACTGCAGCAATCTTTTAGTCAAATATTCAAACAGATTTCTGGGGCACATGCTACATTAACCTGTGAAATCATGAAATACCAGAAATACTTAACAAGAGAGAATCGGCAATGAATTGCCGTAAATCTTAGAATTCGAAAAAAAGGTTCAAGTAACATGCAAAGATCACGTGATACCACGTGACCTTGAGGTCAGAGGTCAAAGGTCATAGTCATTTCGGGGGTATATCTACTATGCTGAGTCGAATGGCGTTGACCGTGAGTCTCTAGCTCTTACGGTTCTTGAGTTGAAAGTTGTATAACAGACAGACGGACGGACGGACGGACAGACGGACAAAGCTGTTGTATAAGAGTTTTTCGAACTCTAAAACTTATTGTGTCTCGCCGTTGGTGTGAAGCTGCAACTCAATGAGTTAAGAAGGCATAATGGTTTATTTATTATAAAATGGTATTCATTTATAAATAACTAGATTTAGCCCGCGGATTCGCTCGCTTAAATGTAGGTTAGATTAGATTAGTAGCAGTACTTTTTTCTGGATCAAAGGGACAACGTGTATGCGAACTTTCACGATGAGAAGTCGAGTAATTGAGGCGTAAAAGCGTAACAAATAAACAAACAAACTCACATTCGCATTTATAATATTAGTTAGGATAACGTTAAAATGTCAGTTATACAATAATAGGACTACTTTTTAACAGCTCGAGTCTCTATGTAGGATATTACACTGAACATTAAAAAGGCATTTCAAGCTCTGACATAATATGGGTCTGGAATTTAATATACGCGTCGTTTTAACGGCCGGCTTGGTTGAGGTTAGAACTGGTGCCAAGTCTGCCAAGCTAGCATTATGTTCAATTATTTTTAACTCATGAATTAGCTGGCAACCAGACATATGGAAAACCCTTTGCGTCTAACACATGTGGTTCGAGCATTGACCGAAAAAAATAAGGTATAAGTAATTTTCTATAATAATAATATTATCAGCCCTGTATTAAACTCTCTCTCTCTTCTCATTGTGCCTCTTATCATTGTGAGAAAGTTTAGGCTATAGTTCACCACGCTAGCCCAGTGCAGGTTGGCAGACTTAACACATCTTCAAGAACATTAGGTAGAACTCTCAGACATGTAGGTTTTCTCACGATATTTGCCTTCACCGTTAAAGCTAGCGATAATTATTATTTAATACGCATATCATAACTTCGAAAAGTCAGAGATGCGCGCCTTGAGATGGAGCTCTAGACTTCTGAATGGCAGTCTAATGGTTTCCCAACAGTCTATCGCTGGTATCATGGTATTATTAGACAAGTAAAGATTATACAATTAAAGAGTACACTGCCCCCCATTAGTTAATGACGGAATGAATGCAACGGTTTGTCATGTAAAGTATTATCTTCATACAAGAAACTAGCGTAAGTGTAGTAGCTTTCACTCTCTTTTGCCTGGTAAATAAGAGTTCCAGAGGCTGACATCATCTCTTCCATTCCTATGCCTTACTATCTTAAATTTGTTTTTTATGCAACTTCTATCGCAAGTAATCCTAATCCTAACTAATCTATACTAATATTATAACTGGAGAGTTTGTTTGTTTGTTTGGTTGAACGCGCTAATCTCAGGACCTACTTGTTAGAATTGAAAAATTATTTTAGTGTTAGATAGCCTATTTACCGAGAAAGGATATAGGCTATGTAACATCACGCTACGACCCATGTAGGCGGCGCAGTAACGATAAACGCTGGTGAAACCGCGGGCACGTCTAGTCCATTTATATAATAACATCAGCCTATAAACTATCCCACAGCTGAGCACAGGCTTCTTCTTAGTATGAGAAGAGATTGGCCATAGTTCACCAAGCTGGCCTAGCGCTGGTGGTACTCTTAACATCTTTGAGAACATCATAGAACATCTCAGATATGCATGTTTCTTTATTACAGCAACCTATAATTGACTATTTTAATATTATATTACATATTATGAAACAACACTCAAGTTGCATTTCTAATACAATCGCCTTAACTGCCAAGCGCCGTAAAGATATAATCTTCCCCAATAGACCAACATTCAAACACCAATTCGCAAATAGATATTTTCCCTTCATGGGTCCATATTTAAATACTAAAATCAGCAAAATTATTGACATACGAAGTTTAAATATTAGAGAGCTCAAAGGAAACTGTTTGAATATATCCATAAACTGGACTATAATGAAACTGAACAATTGCTTAATGTACCTCGTTAAATCTTATACTCAACCTCCTACACACATACACACTCTCATAATACATACAAGAAGGCTTTACTAAACTGCACAACTCTTAATTGATAATTGATTTGTGATCTGTCTTGTATACAGTGAAATCTTCAAGGGAAGAGCGCTGCTATCTGAAGCACAGATATTAAGTTATCTAGTTCAGACACAGATGTTCACTGAATTGTATTTATTGTTAAGCTGTATCTGACAAAAAAAAATCTATATAAAATATAAATGTTATTTCTATTTATATAAAAGATAAAATGTATTAGTAGCAAAAAGCTATTATTAAATGTTATAGTAATTAGAGGCTGATAGGAGCACTACTGGTGTTTGATGATATAATAAAAATTTTGTCTGACATTGTCATCGTTTGATAACGAAAATAATTTAGTTTTGCGTCAATTAGGATAATTGGATTTTAGATCTATCAAATTAATACAAATGTTATTTAATTATGATTTATTTTATAGCTTTTATGGTTTAGTTGATAATTACCCAAGTACTCTGCCAAACACACATACACACACAGACAGACACACACACGCACACAGAAACACAAACACACACACACACACTCACACACTCACACACCCACACACACACACACACACACACACACACACACACACACCCACACACTCACACACACACACACACACACACACCCCCACACACTCACACACACACCCACACACTCACACACACACACACACACACCCCCACACACTCACACACACACCCACACACTCACACACACACACACACACACACACACACACACACACACACACACACACACACATAAACACATAGCATACAGCCCGCTGTAATTTTAGTATCACTGTAAAAAAAGACCCCGCCGCGTCTTTACGCGATAAACTCAAAAACTACAGAACGGATTTTCATGTGGATTTCACCAATAGACAGAGTGATTCATGTTAAGATGGCGGCTCGCTAGTTAAAGATATAAGTGTGTATGTATGTGTGAGCTTAGAGAGAAAAGTGGTTCTGTATGACAGTGTAGTAATTTATTTTATGAAAGTTTGCAAGCGCGTGGGTTTTCTTTTAATCTCTGATTGAATGACACTATCCCTCCCCGCACTAGGAAAAATTTATGTATCGCGGGGGACTTTACAAACATTTTAAACAACGGACACATAGAGAACAACCATTTGTGGATTACACAGTTTTTGTCGCGTGTGGGAATCAAACCCACAACACTTGGCGTAGTGGCAGTGGCGGGGCGACCACTTAAACCTCTACGCCGTCAGTGCAGTCTTGTGTATTACATCCACATTTAACCAGCTATATCTTTAATATACCTATATACGTAATACAGGGTAAGCCTGTGTACACACGGCTACACATCAAGTTAGACACCCTATATACGCATAACTACGCTACATACAAAATAGAGAATTGTTGGCAAGGGGCTGTGCATAGTGGTGTCGATGTAGTGGTAAGGATAGAGCGTCGCGTCCCGTTCATCGTGAGTTAGACAGAATAACAAAAATATAACGCACTCTCTCGCACGATTCGCAGCTTTCAACTTCTAATAGTTCAAAGTCCAAACAGTCTGGGTTGATGTGTCGCTGTGTATACGTATAATATTTTCTAACCGGAAGGTGTTGCTGAGAATTAAAACAAAAAGAAAAACTTTGGAACCAAACTTGACACCTCACAATTGGACATGAACTTTTAAATCACGGATTAAATATACATAAATGCTAACAGCAAATTATAAATTTGTTACTTATTCTAATTAACATAATTATAATAATATGTTTTTAACACTCTTTTATTAGCTTCATCTGTATGTTTGTTTGTTACTATGCTTGTAACCGACTCCTTTGAACTTGATTTGGACCCACTTCAAACGGTCAGATTCCATTTAAACGTTGTAGACTTATCGAGGACCGATGACAATACAATAATTTGATAAGATTATCTCATTATCCTGGTTAGGATAGTCAGGATTAATGATTTTTGTCGGCCTCGATGGCGTAGTGGTTAGTGTAACCGACTGCCACGCCTGAGGTCGCGGGTTGGATTCCCGCACAAGTCAAACATTTGTGTGCATGAACATGGCTGTTTGTCTTGGTATGGGTGTTTCTATGTATAATATTTATGTATTTACAAAAAAAAAGTATATATGTATGTTTATCCATTGTCTAGTACCCATAGTACAAGCTCTGCTTAGTTTGGGCTAGATGGTGTTGTGTGTATGTGGTAGAATATTATTATTATTATTATTTTCTCACAGATCTTTTGCGTGAGAGCGAGAGAGATAGAACTAGCGCGTAGTTACCTTTCCGATTCGAGCACGGCTCGGAAAATTAATATTTCACAATAATATTTTATATTACAAAAATAGAAAATAAAATAGGAAATAAATTATAGTTTCAAAAAAACTAAAAACCAGGCTTTATTTAAAAACCAAATTAAAAAGTAGATTTTTTTTTTTATAATTTTAATTAAGGAAGTTGTTTTTTACATTAAAATGATTTCTTTTATTGATCGCTCTCAATAAAAGAAATCATTTTAATGTAAAAAAAGCGTGGGGTGATTCCTAAGATATTTTGATAACATGTTTTCTTAGTTTTTAGAGTCCGAAAAATCTCTTATACAACAGCTTTGCCCATCCGTCCGTCTGTCTGTTATACAACTTTCAACTCAAGAACCGTAAGACTCGCAATCAACGCTATTTGACTCAGCATAGTCGATATACTCCGATATGACTGTGACCTTTGACCTCTGACCTCAAGGTGGTATCACGTAACCTTTACATATTACTTGAACCATTTTTCGAACTCTAAGATTTACGGCAATTCATTGCCGATTCTCACTTGTTTAAACTATTATTTATTCTATAACAACATCTAATTCAGCTTATCCTACAAATATTATGAAGTAAATTTTGACCGCAGCTTCAAAGAGTAACAAACAAACTCACATTCCCATTTATAATATTAATAGTTGAAATAAGGATGTATTATTTGTAAACATCGTGGATATTTGCTTTTCAATCACGCGTAAGCTTGTAACTGATTAGTATGAACATTGTCACACAAATAGATCATGTTCTGAATAAACGTATAGAATTGTTTTTATCTCGGTATGCTTTCTCATAGGATTGGTAGAAAGGGAATCTAGTTATATCATAGTTATAACTTTACTAAAATCGTTTCTAACAACATAACCTCTCCGTAGCCTCACGGAAAGGTATAAATAAAAAATAAAAAAACTTTTCTATCGTGAAATAATTATTAAAATCCGTTAAGAAGTTGTAGAGTCGATTACTAACAAATTTTCCAAATTCAAACGCTGCGCGCTGGTTAGAAATAATATTTCATAAATGTCAGAATATTTTCATTGCTGACCTTTTTCGTGAAATGTGGCGCCTATTAAACCTCTCTAATTTAGCAACATCAGAGTGTCTAGATAATGCCTGAGCGAGTTTCAACTGACTATTTTTAGATGTTCCATTTAAATATGATATGAATAATTAAGCCAAGCGTCCAGTTTTATCGTCATTTCGCTAAGTCAGCTAAAATTGTGAATTATTTTCAGATTTCATGACATATATTTTAAGTTCGAATTCATTGTATTCAAATATTAACATCCTCTAGACCAAATTTAGACACGGCGGCTAATTTTAACGGAGGCTGGCCATCTGCGCAGGAGATACAGTGCACAAGTGTGCGTGCAAACATAAGTACACTCTCTGTTCCCTAATTCTCATAATCCGATGGAAAAAGTGAGACCAGGCGTAGGACCAATGGTTTCACTTTCTTTCAAGGCACAGAGGCGTGTTATAACGCCAGCTATCTAGCTCCAGACTGCTATTGATAATTTCAGGGCAGAAAAACGAAATAAAATTTTTGCCTGTCGCATTCACTACTGCTGTGCCACTGGGGCAGATTCAAGTAAAGCATTGCAGTTTACCGAACACATGTCCAGACCAATATTATTATTAAGGATATCCAAACTCCGTGCTACTGAATATTCCAACAAACAAATAGAGCTATCCGACAACGGTATCAAAAACGACAGTTCTTCTTCGTGTCAATGGTTCTAGTGTGAACTATATATTAACTATATTTATGTATTTGTAGAGTTTGTTTTAGTAATAGGCATATAGTAGTATGTGGTGAAGCTCCTGAAGCCCCACCTACACAAGTTCGTTCTACAGCGGCCAACCGGGTGCGAAATCTATTTAGGGACTACCATACCTTCCTTTAGAGTAGTAGAGCCTCGCTGATTTCAGCATGAATGGGCCGGCTCGACCGGGGAAGGACTGGTATCTCACAGAATATCTACGTGAAAGACCAGTATTCCTACTGTTGTGTTTCGTTCGGTGAGTGAGAGTGCCGAAGGTTTAATCACCCTCTTTCCCCCTTCCCGCTCCTTCTCCTTACCCCTTCCCGCTCCTTCTCCTTCCCACTTCCTTTCCTAAAGGGTCGGTAATACGCAAGTGATGCCTCTGGTGTTGTAGGCGTCCATAGGCTACGGTGACCACTTATCATCAAGGGAGCCGTATGCTTGTTTGCCACCTTAGTTGTATTAAAAAATATATATATACTACCCATGGCAGGGTGTGTCCAGAGGTAGAGACTCCTGAAACGATAGTAAGCATACAAAAACGCAAATATTCGCCAATGGCCTGAAAATATTGAAACTACGTGCTACTACTTAAAATATTCTAACAAACAAGCATTTAAACACTACCCGTCAAAGGTATCAAAACTGACTAGTCGATTATACTATCGATACAACGACGCAAAAATATGACTGAGAAATTCTTCAGACACAGACAAATTTTTAAACTACACTACCCGACAAAGTAATCGAACCCACCTCACAATTGACCGCAAAATGCAAGTAGCCAACGAAGCGGTATAAAAAAGAATTTCCTAATTAATCCCCCAGCGGCAAACTGATTTATACCGACACGACGTCAAAATGGCGTCACAAAATACGTCGTTAACAATAAACGTCGGGCACGTAGCCCCAATAAATAAATCACGCGATAAGCCCAACTATACTATATCATATATCTATAGAAAGTAAATTAGAAACATGCCTAGCATACGCTACCTGACGACGCGTCACTAAACCAATACCAACGTAAATATGCGTCGTCAACTTCGTTACGAGTTGTTATATTAAATACATGTACTGATTTACATATCATTGTCTTACGTTTACGTAAATGTTACACGTTTGACTGCCCACATGGCGTTAAGTGGCCGCCTTGCCACGCAGCTACGCCGAGTGTTGTGGGTTCGAAATCCACACGGACCGAAAATTTGTGTGATCCACAAATGGTTGTTCCAAGTCTTGATGTTATTTGTGTCCGTTGTTGGAATGTTTGTAAAGTCTTCCGCGGTACAGGATTTATTCCTAGTGCAGGATCAGACTTTTCTAATAGGGAAAAAACGCATCGGAATTACATTACTTTAAATGTATTTTATGGCGATTCATACTGAAGACAGCTTGCTGCTTTGCTAGCTTAAAAACAAAACGTAACTTCGGTGATACCATTGTAGTGTAGCAATCAAAAAATTCAAATTCAAATTCAAAAAATCAAGCAGTAGTGTAGCAAGCAATCGGTATCAATTTCCACTTCACGCAATATTATTAGATTTCACTGATAAGAAATGAACACCCAAAAAAACACACTCAATCTGAAACTGTTTCCAGTAGGTGAAAATAGGTTTGCCCGTATAATGTGGGACTTAGAATCATACTGGTAAACTATTGCTAGCAAAATGTTACACCTACATTTCGCCACACACACTAGACACCTCTTATATGTATATTATATTATTAGCTAAATCTTCATTTTGGTGCTGTGCATCCAGTAAGAATGTTTTGTAGTGTCAACATATGATTTTATTGACTCGATAAGTTATAAATGCAATACAAGCATGACTAACTACAATACTTAATACATTATTCTTATTCAATTGCTTTATTTAATATATTTATTTGTACACTATAATAATATAGGGATCGCTCTTTTTACCTTCATGTGGGGTATGCTAATATTTCTTACTCTCTGATAGTCTTGCTAATTGTGATTTGTTGTAGTACCCACTTGCGAAAATAACTTTAACAAGATATCTCACCAACTCAAAAAATTACCTGCACGAGACAATGCATGACTAGTTATTTATAAGTTTACTATTCCTAGCATTATTTTAATTTTGTTATTTACTATTTCTACAATGCTGTTTTATAAATCTATCTTGTACTACAACACTTTACATGAACTACTATACACCATTTATCACACAAACAAATCTTACAAACATAAATTACGCTCACTCACTATACACAACACTCAAAAACACTTATGTATGGCAACTATCATAAAATGTAAACATTACCATTTTTCATACTTACTACTAAGATATTTAAATTATTACTTTTTACACTCAAACATAAATCTTACAATTCTGTGTCCCTTTAAACAAACCTATTATATACACAGGTGGTTCGTAGATTACGTGTTTATATGCGTCTATTACTACACCCAAAACAGTCAACTACAATATGCATGTACATCGTCAACTTTTAAATTACTCCTAGCGCTTCGAAGTCCCCACTATTTGAGCATAACAAAATTAAATAAAAATGAATAATATCATTACCAGTCTAATGGACAATATAGATCATCATTCTATATCTATTACACATACATGCATCCCGGAAAATACTCATAATATCCTAATAAAACCTACCAATTACCTAAAAATTTTATCTCAAAACATCCGGTCAATCAACCGTAACTTCCTTAACCTACAAACCTTATTACACCGTTTTTCGTTTGATTGTGATCTAGTAGTATTGACTGAGTGTTGGTTGTCGTGTTCTCGTAACTCTTTTATCCCGGTGCTTCCAAATTATAACACATTTCACACCACTAAACACATAAATCAAAGTGACGGGGTTGTGGTATACATGAAATCAAACTTACTTGCCACATGTGAAGAACCTGACTTACGTCAAACTGCATCAGGTCTTATACTTAAGATTAACTCAGATATGGCCATAATTAGCATTTACCGATCTCCATCTAATGACAATATTAGTAACTTCTTATCGGCCATGAGCAACATACTTCCAACTCTATCGCACTTTAAGACTGTCGTTATAACAGGTGACCTAAATATAGACATTAAGCCTTCTACTCTTGACACCCGTGCTCACGATTACTTAAATTTTCTAGCGTTTTATGGCTATCTGCCAGCACATAGTCTTCCTACTAGAGACAACAACTGTCTGGACCACATAATCCTAAGAACTAAATCCCCTAACCATTGCTTTGTTTATGACACTTCAATAACCGACCACTACTCATATTTATTTTGTCTTAGTCATGAACGTGAACGAGTTTCTGCTATTCTTACTATTACTAAGATTGACTACAAAGGGCTAGACGAAACTATGAGAGAATTGGATTTTACCCCTATATATACCAATACAGATCCAAATATTGCTATCGATCAACTGGGATATCTACTCACATCATCTATTAAGAAAAACACTGTAGTCAAGAAAATATCCTCCAAAAAGAGAATTATTAAGCCCTGGATAACGCCTGGTCTGTTACGGTGTATTAGGAACAGGGACGCGCTTCATAGGAAACTTAAACAATCACCGGATAACGAAATACTTAAAACCACATATAAACGCTATAGAAATTTCTGTACCACTATATTGAAAAAACAAAAAAGGACATTTCAAATTCAAATTCAAATTCAAATCGTTTATTGCGTTCATGTGTACATACAAGTTATTAAAAATTAGTAATAGTCTCAACATGAAACCCTGTTAGGGTGTAGCAACTTATTTATCTATGTAGATACATAACTGCTTTGGTAATTACATCGCACATCTCAATGTTGTTATTGATAACATAATACATTTCTTATAAACAACTTAAAAACTATGTATTTTTGGAGGGATGACATTTTATAAATTTCACAAGGTTTTACTAATATTTATTTATATAATATATAGTAGCTATAATTTATATAATACTGTTGTTTTATTTAATCAATAAAATTGTTCCATTTCTTATGACTTGCTCTTATCCTCAAAAAACTCTTGCAAATTGTAGTAACATTTATTTAATAAATACTTTTGTAGTCTACTTTTGAAAATACTATCGCTATTACTATCTTTTAGTGTCTGTGGTATTTTGTTGTAGATTTTAATGGACATGACATACGGACCAGAATGGAAGATAGATAGACTGGATGATGGTAAAGCTAATCTGTTTTGGTGTCTCAAGTTGCGTGATTGGGTGTAATGATCTCTATTGATGGAGTAGATTGACATATGTTTTCTTACGAATATACATATTTCCAGAATGTAGAGTGACGTAAGAGTTAGGATTCCATGCTTAACAAAATGCGATCTACAGCTCTCCATGACATCTATATTTGATAGGATTCGTATGCACTTTTTCTGTAATTTGAACAGTTTATCT
The DNA here is from genome assembly GCA_930367265.1 of Catocala fraxini. Taxonomy (NCBI): domain Eukaryota; kingdom Metazoa; phylum Arthropoda; class Insecta; order Lepidoptera; family Erebidae; genus Catocala; species Catocala fraxini. Next base: position 5,861,613 of record OV884049.1, on the reverse strand, counting down.
GCGTCTACACTGTTGCCCCACAGCATGATGCCATATCGAAGCCAGGAATGTGCGTATGACAGACAACAATTAGCACAAGCTAGTAATAATCCAAAAACTCTATGGGACACTATCAAAAGACTCACACACACTAACCAGCCTAAGAATATATCTACTCAATTACTCCATTCCTCTCTATCTCCCATCGAATCTTGCAATAATGTAAATTCTTTTTTCGCCAGTATCGGCAAAAACCTTGCCGACAATATTTTGCGTAACCGGCAATTTTCATCATCGCAAATGCTACAAAATTCGAAAATTTCGCTTTCGCTGTTCTTAGTGTATTTTCTAAGGTACTCGAAAGGCTGATAAACAAAAGACTTGTCCACTATCTTGAGCACCACAAGTTACTGTCACCACAACAGTTTGGTTTTCGTAAGAACAGATCCACCTGTGATGCTGTACAAGATTTGACTAATCACGTCGTACAAGGCCTAAACTCTAATAAAAAAATACTTACCATATTCCTGGACCTCACTAAGGCCTTCGACACCGTTCCTATCTCTATCCTCTTAAACAAACTTGAAGGCATGGGAATCAGGGGAAAACAACTCGATCTTTTTAGGAGCTACCTAACGAATCGAACCCAAACTGTAAAAATCGATAATTATATTAGTGACGAGCTTCCCATCTATTACGGCGTGCCACAAGGCAGTATTTTGGGCCCTACTCTGTTCCTGGTGTTCATAAATGATCTCTGTGATCTTAACATCCCGAATGCCAAAATAGTGTCATTCGCAGATGATACAGCTATTACATTCCAAGCGGATACTTGGTCAAAGCTTGAACACTACGCTCAGAGTGGACTTAATACAGCCTTAAATTGGCTATACTCACATACTCTTACAGTTAATACCTCAAAAACTAAATTACTTACATATACTATTCGTTCTGTATCTCAACCTCAAATCCCAATTTCCATAAAAGCACATAATTGCTGTCCATCAGCAAAAACTTTATGCAACTGTCCCAACCTAGACCATGTGGATCATATTAAATATCTCGGCATAATACTAGATAAAAATCTGAATTTCAAAACCCACATCAATTTCGTAACAGGTAGAGTACGTAAATTGATATATATTTTTAAAACTCTAAGATCAATAGCTAACCCTACAATAATCCGCAATGTATATTTTGCTTTGTGTGTTTCCATTCTTACATACTGTATTTCATGTTGGGGGGGTGCGGCCAAAACCATAATGAAACCTCTTGAAATTGCTCACAGAGCCATCTTAAAGGTAGCAACATTCCGTCCAATTATGTTCCCCACTGGCAAATTATACACTCAATGCAGAGTACTAAACGTTCGGCAACATTTTATTAATCAAACAGTTCTTCTCCAGCACTATAATATGCCGCATAAGGAGATAAGCAAACGCCGGCAGGACAAAGTTTGTACTATTCCACATCCAAGGGTTTCATTTACTAAAAGATTTTTTTATTTCCTGGGTCCAGCTTTGTACAACAAAATTAGCCAAAAATTTACAATTTATAACTTATCATATTACAACTGCAAAAAGACACTAAATACATTTCTGCAAGATAAAACCTACGAGGAAACCGAAAAATTTCTTCATAAGTAAGAAACGGAAACACAAATTCACACACACACACACACACGCACACACACGCACGCACACACACGCACACACACACACACACACACACGCGCACACACACACACACACGCACACACACACACGCACACACACGCACGCACACACGCGCACACACACACGCGCACACACACACACACACACACACACACACACACACACACACACACACACACACACACACACACACACACACACACACACACACACACACTCACATATTGTTTTATTAATTACTGTAAAATCGCTTTATGTTAAAATTGTTTTAAGTTTGTATCAAGCATATAGTACTCTAAGATAGTATAATACCTACCACCGAATTGGGGTTTGGGTCTGTTACTCCTTATTACAGGTTATTCCATAACCTAGCTAGGAGAACAGCGCTTTAACCACAGATTGTATGCACTATAATATTGTACTAGAATTCTGTGAAAACTTATTATGTACTACAATTGCTTTATGAAATAAATAGAGATTATTATTATATTATTATTATCTTTTATTCATATTAATAAATTACTAAGCTAGAATTTAATGCCTGAATGTCTAATTTTAATACTATGTAATATTATAAAAATAGTAATAATATTCTATCACATACACGCAACACCATCTAGGCCAAACTAAGTAGAGCTTGTACTATGGAGAAGAGACAATGGATAAACATATATACAGGGTGTCCCAAAAATCAACGTCAAGCCGAAAACGGATGACGGGCCAAGGGATGGTGGTTCTCAAAAAAATATGAAAAAAAAATTTTTTGCTGCACTCTAAAAATTATAGCCATTTAAAAAAAAATGAGAAAATTAACACCTTGTTATGATTTTTCAAGTACTATGACTACAAAATGTTTACTTAGCTTAATTATTTTAGTGAGGATTTGTTACTGAATAATGCTAGTATACATTACAATTCAAAATTTGAACACAACTATCTTCATTTCAGAGGAAATATCCCTAATATGCCCAAACATGTACTCAAAATTATTACATTATTCAACTTTAAATGGCCGTGCTGAAAAAAAAATGTACTACGCCATTTCAGCACGTGGCATCAAAAGATGGCGCATTTAATGGGCTTTCTAAAATGCTATAACACTTACTACATTTTATCCTAATTATGGATTTTTTTTCTAAAACAACTTGGATTTATGCTTCTAATGCGATGCATATTTTATTTAAAGCTTACTTAAATTAAAGTAAGACAGTACAAGTTTGGGTGAAACAGATTAGGACGCCACTTCAACGTGTGAGAGTGAAAGAGATAGCAAGCCTGAGCATCATCAACAGCACGAGTTAGAGTGAAACGGAGAGAGACGCCACTTCAACGTGTTAGTGAGAGTGTGAGTGAAAGAGATAGCAAGCCTTAGCATCATCTACGGCATGAGTTAGAATGAGACGGATAGAGACGCCACGAGTGAAAAAGATAGCAAGACCGGATCATCTGCGCACGAACTGCAATACTTCAGTACGTTACGTTATTTCGTTTACTGCGCATCGTTCTGTATTCCTTCGTGTCGTTTTCGTACTTACTAACTTTGGCTTTGCTTATTGGACTTGATTACGTGCTACTTGGGTTTGATTTGTGATTTGACCGTTTGTGACTAACTTGGCTTTCTTTTGGACTATCGTCATCGCTGACCGTGTAATTGTGTGTATTCTATGATCGCCACCATGCCGCTTCGATACACAGCACAGGAGTATGCAAACATGCATCTCATTTATGGAGAGTGCAGGTGCAACGCTAATGCTGCAGCTCGACTCTATCGTGAGAGATACCCCAATTCTGAGCGTCATCCGGATCATAGAGTATTTATTAATCTGCACCGATCACTCTCAGAAGGCCGATTTCCTAATCAAATGTTCAGTACAGGAAGATCCAGCATTCCATACGAGGAAGAAGTTTTAGCAGCAGTCGCAGAAGACACGAGTGTCTCAGTACGTGGACTTGAGACAAGCATAGGAGTGCCGAAGAGTACAGCACACCGGATTTTGCAGCAAAACCAGCTCCACCCGTACCATGCGCAACGAGTTCAATCTTTATCACCTCAAGATTATCCTGCAAGGGTTGCGTTTTGTGAAACGATGTTACAAAGACACCGAGAAGACCCCCACTTCCTGGATAAAGTACTCTGGACGGATGAGTCAACTTTTAAGAAAGATGGCTACTTAAATCTACATAATGTGCATGAGTGGCACGTGGAAAACCCACATTTAATGCGAGAAGATCGGTCACAATATCGCTTCAAAGTAAACATGTGGACCGGTATTCTGAACGGTAGAATTATTGGACCTTTCGAACTCCCAGACACCTTAACCAGTGAGGCTTACTTAGACTTTTTACAAAATCATCTACCAGATTTATTGGAAGACGTGCCACTCAACATTTACGTAGGTATGTGGCTCCAACAAGATGGCTGCCCTGCGCACTATGCTCGCTCAGTAAGGGAATTTCTTAACCAAGTATATCCGGATAGGTGGATCGGTCGGTCTGGTACGATCTCGTGGCCGGCCCGATCACCAGACTTAAACCCCATTGATTTCTTTTACTGGGGAGCAGTGAAGGATCAAGTTTACTCTAAGCCTATCGCAAACGTAGAGGAACTGCGCCAAAGAATTGCGGGGGCCGCTGAATACATCAATTCAAGAAGTTTTGCTCGTAAAATAAAGCGTTCGTTTTTAAAGAGATGTAGGGCATGCATTGAAGCTGAAGGCAAACAATTTGAATATTTATTGTAACAAAATAAAATGAACTGTTGATTTGAATGGTTGAATTTTTATTTCAAATTGAACACATAATGATTCACAATGACCAAAGGAATCTAATATGGTTTATCAATAAATTAGGTATTTGCCCTATTCACAGTAGCTTCGCAAAACAGTGTCACTAGTAGTTTTTACCTGACTGCCATAAAAGAGGGTTATGTATAACACTAATTTGTTTCTTAGAGGAAAACTAGATGTCATTACCAACATTTTTGAGTAAAACAAAAAAGGTTAGACCCGAGTTGTTTTAGAAAAAAAATCCATAATTAGGATAAAATGTAGTAAGTGTTATAGCATTTTAGAAAGCCCATTAAATGCGCCATCTTTTGATGCCACGTGCTGAAATGGTGTAGTACATTTTTTTTTCAGCACGGCCATTTAAAGTTGAATAATGTAATAATTTTGAGTACATGTTTGGGCATATTAGGGATATTTCCTCTGAAATGAAGATAGTTGTGTTCAAATTTTGAATTGTAATGTATACTAGCATTATTCAGTAACAAATCCTCACTAAAATAATTAAGCTAAGTAAACATTTTGTAGTCATAGTACTTGAAAAATCATAACAAGGTGTTAATTTTCTCATTTTTTTTTAAATGGCTATAATTTTTAGAGTGCAGCAAAAAATTTTTTTTTCATATTTTTTTGAGAACCACCATCCCTTGGCCCGTCATCCGTTTTCGGCTTGACGTTGATTTTTGGGACACCCTGTATATACTTTTTTTGTAAATACATACATATTATACATAGAAACACCCAGACCAAGACAAACATCCATGTTCATGCACACAAATATTTGACTTGTGCGGGAAGCGAACCCGCGACCTCAGGCGTGGCAGTCGGTTACACTAACCACTACGCCAGCGAGTCATCAAAGTGTTCTCATCTAAGTGAAATGTAAATTTCTTTATGACAAAATAACCAGATCTTTTCTAACAAAAGATCACTATTAAATTTATTGCAACATGTTGTCAGGTAAATACACAACTACTTTGCTCAGAGCACCGTTCTCTCATTTTCATTTCAATGCCTTCAACCCAATTAAGACGCTGCAAAGGTAAATTTCTAAAAGCCGCAAATATACATTTATTTGCTCTTTAAATTCTGAGAATTTACATCATTTTATGTAGTTTTGTATTTTATTTAAAACTGAATATTGATTGTTATGCTTTGTGAATATGTAATATAAATACAAATGTATGATGATTTACCATTTGAATATACTACTACCAAAAATTTGTATTGTAATTAAATATCACGTGTATCATTTTAAAAATATCTGTGCATATTATATAAACATTTATAGCTCATTTTAACGATTAAGAAAAATATCGCGAAGTAATTTACATGTCCGAGTCATTTGTATTTTGGACGACATGTATGTATGATGAAATCTGTTAATCTTCTCTGTGCCATTGTGGTAAACTTATAGCAACTTATAGCCTCCTTATGGTGGGAAGTGCCCTTGCCCAACTTGCCCAGCAGTGCGATAGCTGCCGATAGCTTTTTCAATCATCATGAATCACAAAAATATTTATTGTCGCATGGGCATTCTAAGCCCACAATCCGCAGCAAGCGATCATTTGCCCGCTGCTTTCTCTGTGCAATAAAACAATTCCACTAATAATCACGGTTAGCAGTACAGTTGATAACTAGAATCCCTAAACTTTCGTATTGATTTTGTAGCTACTCATTGTCAAAACCAGAAAGCAAATGTTTTGCGTCTACTCCTATTTATCTATAAATCTGCTATAAATCTTTGGCTGCAATAACTTCTACTGTTGAACATGGTTTATATTAGAACCGTATATAATATTCAAAATGTAAGTCAACATATTGATACAATACAGCGTGCTCTACAGAAACGGTCGAGCTTCAGGAACTACTTACATAAATCCCCCAGTTCTGCAGACTATTCAAGCAATTGACGACTTTATCTAAACAAGTTAATTGGCAAGCTTTGGATAAATTGCTGCAGTTTACTCCGTGTCACGGACTTGCTCTGCCCCTGGCTACACATTCAACCGTCAACTCATTTGTTGTTTCACAATATACGCCCGCTATTACTTGCAGTTTACCGTTGGAATAGACTGATTAACGTACATAGATGCACGTCTGTTTCTCAAAACGCTCTTACCATAGATACATGGTCATATTGCTAAGGGTAGAAAGAAACTACGGATTGCCACTCGCTATGATCCTGACGTACCTTTATTACTTGAAGTGTTCGTAAGTTTAGGGTACTCTTAATCTGGTCTTTTTGCGAGTATAGTTTTCATATAATATTATACTTTGGACCAAGATATAGTATTGGAAAATATATCAGTCAACAGTAACTCTCGACAAATTCTAATAAAATAAAATGTTCACCATTTTTCTAGCCTTTCTCCTGAAACGGCAAAATCCTATATTCTGCTTGACATTCTTTGACAACCCAGAATGTTTCTGACGTGGTCAGAGAGCGTACGTCGAGCTATGTCCCTTCCGACTGCCTATACACTTTTATTATATTCTTCATCTGCTCGTTGGTTTAGTTCACTCAAAAGCTAGACGTTCTGTATAACGGATCTGATTCTAGCCGATTTCTAAGGGTTATTAGTCGCGATAAGTTACCTTCCTCATTTTCTAAGTACATTTTTGACTACAAACAACAATATAATTTAATTTTGGTTATAAATATGATTTCATTCTGAATGCATAAAGTTGACCAGCGATGCATTTCTTGAGCTAAAATAATTTACATCGTATGACATTCAAATGGTCGATAATTGAGTCATCGTTGCAAGGGAACTAGAAAACATGACAATAATTTGATTGCTCGGATGGTGTACTGGTTTAAGTGGTTCACTCGCAACTGCCAGAACACCGAGTATGGTGGGTGGGTGGCGTAGTCGTTTTAATTTCATTTTTAGAAAGTCCTTTTAAGATTGAATAACATTTTCATATTTACTGTTTACTGTCAATTATATTTTTCAAATCGTGATTTTATTTATTTAAATCTTTATGCACAAAATAGTACATCGGGGCATTATCTACCAGTCAACCATTGGGTGATGCAGAGATAAAAAGTAGTAGGTTCATACATTATTAGCATGAAATATACATTCTTCTTTTCTTTATAATTAGTGGCCTAAGTGGTCGCTTAACCACTGCTAATATACAGAGTGTTGTGGGTTCAAATCACATATGCATTATGTAATTTAAAAAATATTACTAGCCTTCTTTGTGTCCGTTGTTTGAATATTCGACACAGGAGCTAGGATTAGTGTGGGACTTGTCTTCTTAAATAGAAAAGGTTTTTATTTTGTAATGTATCTAGTATTTTTTTTAATAGTACGTTTAGTAAGAATTCGTTACTACAATATAGATAAACAATCTAGTGCATATCCCCCAAAGAGGTGGGCAGATGTATACTAGAACCGCATTTAGCGAGCTATTATGTTACAATTTACGTATTAAGGGTGATCCTCCATGTTAGTAATAAGAATCTATATTTGCACGCCTGTAATGGCAGAATATGCCGTACAATATTTAATTTAAGAACCTGTATATCACCATATTCTTGGAAATAAAGTTATTATTATTATTATATAATATGTGGACTATGGCCTAACCCTTCTCACAGTGAGAAGAGGCCCGTGCCCAGCAGTGGGACAGTTTAATACAGGGCTGATATTATTATTATTATTATTATTATTATTATTATTATTATTATTATTATTAACAATTATTAGTAAGAACACTACTTAATACACACACAGGGCAACTTAATATGTCGTAACGTAAGCTCAGTATGTCACAAGACTGTTGTCAACCGAAACTCCTAAGATTTAAGGTGGCGATAACCGAGTACGTAGCGTGAAGGGCTCTGATCACAATCACGGGGTGTACCGACAACCACATAAACAGCCCTTGACATTAACACGAATATATTTTTGACCAATATTAATAAATGTTAAGGTATGTAAAAATGTTTGCATGTTTGTTACTTAATTATGCGTAAAATATTGAACGGATTTGGTCGAAACTGAAAACACACGTAGGTCATGTACTGAATTAACATAATCGCAAATAACAACTCGCAAAAGTGACCCTTTGTTCCCGAACAAAGGGTCTCTTTTGCAAGTTTTTACAAACATGCAGAGGTGACCCTTTGTTCCCAAAGGTGCGATATGGAAGTTAGCTTTTACCTTTGGCGTCGCTCGCTCTGGAAAAGTGCTTTCTTTCTGGATGAAAGATACCCTATGTCCTGTTCTGTTCCATTTACTACGTGTATGCTAAATTTTATGATGATCGGTAGAGTATTTAAGGCATAAAAGCGTTACAAACAAACTCCCATTCGCGTTTATACCTAACTACTTTTTGCCCGCGGCTATGGTCGCGTAAATGTGTAGGTTAGGTTAGATTAGTAACAGTGCTTTTTTCTGGATGAAAGGTACCCTATGTCCTTTTTTGTACCCTTCGTGTAATCGAAATTTCATTATGATTGATCGAGTAGTTAAGACGTGAAAGCGTCACAAACAAACTCACCTTCGCATTTAGAAGTTATACCATTATACCAGTTACCACACATACCACCACACAACACTCATAACACCAACACAACTTCAATCATACGGACAAATCGAATCATGTCCGCGTGACAGTGACATTCAGATCGGCCTCCAGCCCAACGTTGACTAACTATAATTGCTTACTGGACGGCGCATCTCACCGCCTGTTACACGTGGCTACAATAAACGATCAAAGGGCTTGTAATTACTGTATGGCCATTCCAGCACAGCAAACCACGTAACATGGTTAAGTACACCTGTATTGGAAACTGGAGATTCAGGTTAAGTTCTGCTAATGGTTGAAGCCTCTGTATCTTCGAAAGGGTAGGTTATTAAAGTGTATCAAATGTACGCGGGCTTTATAATAAGTCCAACGTAAAAGGAAATTGAATGTTTTTGGTCGTGCTATTCTGTTAAAGTTTTCACCTCTTTATATTTATTTCTTTAATTAGTCTTCTCCCTAGCCTTTATTATTCCCAAGTCACTTGGGGTCGGCTTTTCTGGTATAACCGGATTTGACTGGATATCAGTTTTTACACGGAGCGGCTGCCACCTGACCTCCGCAACCCGAAGGCCAACGATACCCTAAGGCTAGGCCAGTGTCAGGATATTAGAGGGTACTGACTTCCCAATAACGACTGCCATAGATGTTCATGGCAGCCGGGACCGACGGCTTAACGTGCTCTCCGAGGCACGGAGCAGGCGATAATTGTCAATCAATACGCACATAATTTCGAAAAGTCATATAACTTCCGAAAGTCAGAGGTGCGCGACATGGGTTCGAACCCGAGACCCTTTGCATTGCAGTCTGTTGGTCTCCCCACTGAGCTATCGCTGCTATATTTCTATAATTAGTATTACTATATAATAACTGTTTTATTTTTAAGGCGGATTTAGAGGCAATTTTGATAGTGGGATTTTATTTCTGTAAAATCTTTTCTGTCAGTACTATTGCACAATAGCATTAATACAGTGTGTAGAAGTAAGGTGTCAGTAAGGTCATGTTTCAGAGTCGATATAGGTGGAAAAGAATTCGAATACAAAAAATATGATGTTTATATTTATATATAGGCAATAATGCACATAGTTTATTATATGTAATACTAGTAGTTTTCCCGCGGTTTCACCCGCGTATGTCCCCTTCCAGTGTGAATATCGGGTTTCACCCCTTTCACCCCCTTCAGGGTGGAATTTCCAAAAATCCTCTCTTAGTGCTCCCCTAAACTCTCCAAGGAACATACATGCCAAATTTCAGCTTCGTGCGTTCAGTAGTTTCGGCTGTGCGTTGTCTGTTAGTCACTCAGTAACGGAAGAGTTTTATATATATAGATTAATAATTTAGCTATTTAATTTTTAATCGGATACTCGTTACATTTTCGAGAATCATTAGGTACAGCACGGTCCAAAGCGAATGGCAGATCGATTGTTTCAGTACATACCATCTACTAGCTTCCTAAGATCTCCTTTGCATTAAAATAAGATATGAAGATAGCTTGAGCCGTTACTTAAAAAAGTGAATAAAGTCAGGTATTACACAAGCTAAGTGTACGTCGTAAATCTAAGAAAATAATTATAAGCCCAAAGAGGCAATTTAAATAAACTTTCAGAATGGTACAATTCCTTAAGCAAACAAAACCACAGTAAAACGAACAACTCTGTCGAGAATTTTTAACACAAATATTTTTAATATCTTGCTGTTCTATAGTTTTCTGAAACAAAAACAATTCTGCAATATTTATTATCTCGGAGAACTTTCTGAAGCCTATTTAGCTATTGTTCGGTATTACAATTATTTTTCATGGTAGAAATAACATAGTACCACTTATTTTGCAAACTAAAACTATATTTCTAGGACTTACAATAGTGTAATGAATATATATGTATGTATCTTATGTGGGGGCCAGTCAGTGCAGACCAGCGACACTTCGACCCAGTGGGATCTTTTGTGTCGATACTCTCCCAATAACGACTGCCATAGATGTTCATGGCAGTCGGGACCGACGGCTTAACGTGCTCTCCGAGGCACGGAGCAGGCGATAATTGTTAATCAATACGCCCATAATTTCGAAAAGTCATATAACTTCCGAAAGTCAGAAGTGCGCGACGTGGGTTCGAACCCGAGACCCTCTGCATTGCAGTCTGTTGGTCTGCAGACTCGTGGTTAACGCTATTCGACACAACATAGTTGATATATCCCTAAATGACTATGACCTTTGACCTCTGACCGGTCACGTGTTATCACGTGACCTCTGCATATTACTTGAAACATTTTTTCGAACTCTTAAATTTACGGCAATTCTCACTTGTTCTAATACAATTTGGTGTCATGTATAAAATAAACCAAACAATATTTATTCTACAAAATGTTTTGTATTGACGTATCGTTGGAGACTGGTTTTGGTATTGACTACAGATTGGCTCGATTCGATTAGTTATTTAGTTAAGTCTTAAAATATGTTGTTATTCCTTTTTAATACTCTTGTAGTAAGTTTATTTTATATGAAAAGTTTTATATTAGAATCTACGTAACGCTTATTAAATCATAAGTTTGTAAGTAAGTGTGTTTCATAAGTATAACATAACATTACTGGTTAGTCTACCAATATAAGTATACTGCAAAGCCATAACAATATATTATATAAATGTTAGATACCTCAGCCAAACCTTTTGGAAAGAAGCAGCCGTATGACGTACCGATGGCAGAATATGTATAGAAGCTTGAAGCTAGAATTTGCATTATAATATATATAATATTAGCCATGTGTATATACTATACCACTGTTGGACAAATGCCTCTTTTTATCGTGAGAATGGTTAGGCTATAATCTACTACGGTAGGTTTACATATTTTCGAGAACTTTGTGGAGAACTCTCAGATATGTAGAATAGAGTATATAGAATATCCTCATGATGTTTTCCTTTACGATTAAAACGAACGGTAATTTATTATTTAATGCTCACACAGAGCAGCGATAGTTCAGTGGGGAGACCAACAGACTGCAATGCAGAGGGTCTCGGTTTCGAACCCACGTCGCGCACCTCGGCGAGCACGTTAAGCCGTCGGTCCCAGCTGCCATGAACATCTATGGCAGTCGTTATTGGGTGAGTGTCGACACAAAAGATCCCACTGGGTCGAAGTGTCGCCGATCTGCACTGACTGGCCCCCACATAAGATAAGATAAGATAATGCTCACATAACTACAAAATGGCGGAGGTGTGCACGTTTCGATGGCACTAAAAAGTTTTGCGTGTCTTACTCCGTGGTCTCCCACTATGCTATCACTGCTATTGCTTTTGCATAAATTACCTCTAAATCTCGTCATCAGTTGTAAACTAAATTAAAATATAGGAAAACAATAAATTTATATTTTTATCAAGTTAAAAATTCGTTGCGCGTTGTCGAGAAATTAGTCAATGTACATACTTACAAACGTAATATAGAAACGCCTCCTTTTATGAACTCAGTTAAAAATAATTCACCATGGTCTCCTACGCATCCCATCCATTCAATTACAGGTCTATCCAGAGGTCAAGCTGTGGGTCCAAATAACAAAGCAGTGCGGGAAGAGGCTTCCAAGTAAGGCGATTTGGAAACCTCAAGAGTGTGGTCCGAATTGCGATGTTAAAGATATGCTTAGATTATATTAACTTTTATAAGTATTTCCTATTTTCGAGCATTGTATACGGTATAGACAAAGTATCCAACGCGAGGCTCTCGGGGTTAAGAAAATACCGAGTGTGAGGATACTGAAAGGTGAAATAGTTTAAACAGACAAGTATTTTAAGTTTATAATGGTTGAAATTTTCTTTGGAAAATGTTATGCATTTTCCTGCTATTTAACATTCAATTTTATTATATAAAACCCACCACATTATGGAAACAGCTATGTAATAGAATCACATCTGTTAAACAATCCGACAAATCGGCTGTCCAATAATGTTGTTCTAAATCTTACGTTTTTATCATTAGTAATTGAACTCATTCGCGATAAGTACCAGTAGTTTTGCATACATTTTCTGGTACGCTGTCTTTTACAACCTGTATATATATATATATATATATATATATATATATATATATATATATATATATATAGCGTATAAAAGAAAGGTGTAATCTTATTTAAAGGTTTTGCGTAAGATTATGCTCTTAATTTGGAATTACCTTTCGTTTTTGCATCTGGTAATGATAACTCTGAGCCCGCTTACAAAGCTTACTATACTGTCCTGTTTCTCTTTGATTTTAACTTTGGTGAGCCAACTAAATAAATAAATCGCATTTTGATATATACATATTATTTGTATTATTTGTAACTAGTAACAGTCAACATATAATCATATTTATCAAAAAGTATCATTACCTGACGTATTCAACAGTACCGCTACCTTGATAATTCAATAAATAAATAAAGACACGATCACCATTAAATTATCCACTTTCTACAATATGGCGTCCGCACGACCAAAAACGACTTGTTCAACATTTTTTAACACAAATTGAGTGGAACAACTCCATCTAGACTTGTTAATTAACGTTAAAAAGTTGAAACAACGAGTTTCATGTCAAGGGGACTCCCATAACGATGTCACGAGTTAGCGTGAATCATTTTGTGATAAAAAGCAAACATTTCGGAACATTTTCACGGTACGATCAAATAAAGTCTGATAAGGTTTCAATTTCGTTCATAAAATATTTTATATTATATTTTGTATTAAATAGAATGTTTAAATAAAGTTTTCTATTCAAGTAGAATTGTTTTTATTTTCTTTATTAATTTCTACTAAGTATTGTAACTTATGAAAATAAAATACTTTATATTTTTATATGATATTTATATCAACTACAGACATAGAATTATTTATTTTATTTCAACTGCAGATATGAAATCAGAAAATTTGAAGATTTTGAACGCGTTTTATGTTAAAAAAAGTTTTTAATGTTTTCTATATAAGTAGTGGCCCGTATTTATTTTATAAATTAATTGCTAACGTATTAAAATAACAGTCTCTTAATATTTATATCAACTACAGATATGGAATAATTTATTTTATTTCAACTGTATATGATATTTATATTAATTTTAAAGGCAGAAATGAAATCACATATTTATACATGAGTAAACATGACAGTATCATAACGTCGGAAAATAAGTAAGTCTGAAAAAAATAAGCAAGTCTCAAATTCAACCTTGTTTCTGATCAAATCTAGGGCCTGGACTAACAATTTCTAACATATTAACCAGGTAATAGCTATGTTCATTCTTATTGTTGTTTTTTTTCTAATAACCTCCTTACCTTGAGGGATCTGCCCTTTAATTAACGGGTCGAAAATGACAGATACATAATAGGCATAATAGGAAAAATTAAACATCAAACGAAAAAAATGTTACTAATGTAATATTAGTGAGAAAAGTGTAAAAACAGATAACATCCAAATATCTTACACTTAAAACCTCATATAACATCAGTCCTGTATATAAACTGTCCCACTACTGGACATTTCTCAGGATGGAAAAGGTTAGACCATAGTCCACAACGCTGGCCTAGTGCGGGTTGACAGACTTCACATTTCTTATTCGAGAACATTGCGGAAGTCTCTTAGCCATGCAGGTTTCCTTAGGATGACTTCCTTCACCATTAAAGCAAGCGATAATTAACTATTTAATAAAACCTATTAATTTTAATAAAACTTTAGACCATAGTCTTCAGAATATAAAACCATTTTCAACTCAAATCTGAATTAATTGCGTTTAAAAACCTTAAAATATGTACATAATTGCGACGATGCCACTCGGAATAGGCAACATTGCGTAAAGACTAATTAGAACGGTTGCACAGCAACTGCTTTTGAGTAAAAGTGCCGGTGACTCATATGCTTTATTGCCTATGTATCTCTCCCATTTCTCTCCTTTTATCCTAGTTTTATAACTACTTTTATCATGTCTACGCACGAGTAATATAGCCTTGTATTGCAAGCGGTTAATAGTCTACAGTGATCTCTTATACACGGTGTCCCAGAAGATGTTAAAATTTTGATTTTTTTTTGTTATTTTATCTCGAATAATGCTTCTTTAAGCTCTCAATTTTTTTTCAATAATTCGATTTATCATTACAAAAAACAATCTAAAAGTAAATATCTGTAGTAACAGGAGTAAAAAGACCGTCACAGGTGTAGATTTTTTTGTTTATATTTTTAAAGGACTGTAATTTATAAATACTTAACTTAGATTTTTTTATATTTTTCTGATAGCTATTATAGCTTAGCCTGTTACCTGATGCCGGCTTGATGTCGACTTCTGGGACACCCTGTATATACTATGTGGACCTGAGCTTATTTCTGACCTTATACATATATATATATTGACACTGGACGATCTCTGTACATAGGAGATACTAGATTTTGCCCGCGGCTTCGCTCGCGTTAATGTAGATTTATGCTAAGATAGATTTTTAGTAGCCTATATTTTATTCTGATGTATAAAGAATAATACTGTACAGTTTCATCAAAAGCCGTTCAGTAGTTTTTGGGTGAAGAGTAATCGAACCATCTATCCAACTACCCTCACAAACTTGCACTTTCAAATATTAGAGGATTTAAGAAAATTTATGTGAGAGGTCTTTATAGGAGCTATAGTAGTCAAAACAATTATTTGAGAGTTTTGATCTGTCTGTAGCTTTGTACGCGCATCACGCGAGACACTTCTGGCTGTAGGGCTAACCTAAAATTTTGTGTATGTTTCAATTTAATACGCCGCCTAGAAGTGGGGTAAATAATAAGAAATTTTTGATAGGCCGCATATAAGCCCTAAACATTTTTCCTACGCGGCCTAGGAGCCGTAACAACAAGAAATATTTGGAGGATCGAGGAGAGGCATAAGCTATTTTTACCATATTGTGTGTATCTCATATATCGTCAGCCTCGATGGTGTAGTGGTTAGTGTAACCGACTGCCACGCCTGAGGTCGCGAGTTCGATTCCCGCACAAGTCAAACATTTGTGTGCATGAACATGGATGTTTGTCTTGGTCTGGGTATTTCTATGTATAATATGTATGTATTTACAAAAAAAACGTATATATGTATGTTTATCCATTGTCTAGTACCCTTAGTACAAGCTCTGCTTAGTTTGGGCTAGATGGTGTTGTGTGTATGTGATAGAATATTATTATTATTATTATTATTATCTTATGTGGGGGCCAGTCAGTGTACACCGGCGACACTTCGCCCCAGTGGGATCTTTTGTGTCGATACTCTCCCAATAACGACTGCCATAGATGTTCACGGCAGCTGGGACCGACGGCTTAACGTGCTCTCCGAGGCACGGAGCAGGCAATAATTGTTAATCAATAAGCACATAATTTCGAAAAGTCATATAACTTCCGAAAGTCAGAGGTGCGCGACGTGGGTTCGAACCTGAGAACCTCTGCATTGCAGTCTGTTGGTCTCCCCACTGAGCTATCGCTGCTTTTATATTGTGTGTAAATCAGCTTCTTTTTACATTAAAAGAAAACAAAATATAGATAAGTAGCTGCTTCTAAATTCCACGCGTGCGAAATCGCTAGCTAGTTATGGTATTAAAACATGAAACAAAAATAAAATAATTGTACGTCCACCCAGAACAGAATAAAATGGTAAAAAAAGAAAATATTTTATTACACATATGGGATTACACTGTACAATAAGCTTCCAGATGATATAAAAGAATGCCAAATTATCAATATACGCAAAAGAAAACTTAGAGAATACATCTTACAAAAATTACATACATAGTACAATAGACATACAATACTCGATTTAACGTTAAAATAGAAAACAAAATTCAAATTAACTACAATTAAATATACTAAAATATACATAATATATAAATGGTACAAAAAGTCAGCAAACTCCTAGACTACACCAACAAAGTAATGAATACCTTTATACTTATACTAATCTATGGCAATGGATAAGGTTGCTCTCACAGTGCAGTTTCTAGTGTGCAGAGCTGCGCTCGAAACTACACTGCGCTCATTTGTTTACAGCTGTCGAATAAATATTTATCGTATTCAACTGCCTTTTCACAGCTACTTACTGTATTTTATATATCAATGTGTATTTGGGTGTGTGTGTCCAAATAAATATACTAAACAGTACCTACAACAGAAATAATGAAATAAAAAGAATAAAAAGTAATATATGTATGTATGTATATATATGTCTTTATAAATAACTATAAATAACCAAACAGTAAAATAGTTATAAAAAACAATAAATAATAAAAAGTAAACTTAAGACATACTCGTACTTACCTAAATCACGAAGCAAATCGCTTCCGCTCAACTACTGTGTTACAAGGCTTTAATAAACACCACCAAAGCGTGCGAGTACGCAGCGGCCGTAGCTGACATTTCTGTAAAACTGCCCTCTTTCACACCAATATTGTATCATTTGTACTTATTTTACGTTTTAGTTTTTAATTATTTGAATATATTTGTGTACATTGTTTTACGTTTAAGCTCTTAATAATTTAGATATGTTTGCGTATAACTTTGATGAACGGTATTAATTGAATGCAGTTTAGTGAGTGTATTAGTAGTTGTGCTTTTTCATTTTACCACAGCTGCCCTCCAATTGATTACAGGTAAGTTTATACTATGCCGCATAAATATCTTCCTTCTATATACTTATATAATCTAAGCTTTAAATAAAATCAAATATAGTACAAATTAATGCCTATACGTATCCCTGTGGTTAAATATCGACTGGCCAGTTCGTGTACCTATGCTATAAACACTACAAATTCTTACATATTAGGTATTGTTTAAGTTTAGATAGTAATATATACTGTTATCATTGCACAGATGCATGCATGCTTCGTCACTAGACGAGAACTTTGTTTATATAGTTTTGTAAACATTTTTCTCATACCAGTGAACTGTAATTGTTCTTTTGAGAATAAATATTCTTTAAACCGAAACCGAAACCGAAACCGAAATTACCTGTAATTACCATGCCATAAAATTGTTTAATCATAATCGCTTTCATTTCAAAATGTCAAACCATTTGAACCGTACGATCTTTATTCACGTAAAATTTTGTTAAGAATGTCTTAAGCATAACATAAATAGAATTATTTAATTAGTAGGTACCATCCCAATTAGTTCTCTTCAAGCCTAATTTCTATGAAAAAACGACGATTGAATGACATCAAAGCACCCTTAGTCCTGTCGTTCGCTTGGTCGAGATAAGGGTTCCAAAATTGGAACTCCTATTCGAGCGAAGACCCTTTTGAAAATATTCAATAGTATATTTTAAGGACCCGTCTTAGATATCAATATTGTTAAAACCGATTTCTAATTCTGTGATATATTTGGTATTTTGGTTAATGTTTTTTGTAAATTACCTACTATTTTCAAGCAAAGTATTTTTACTTAAAGTTTTAAGCGCTTAGTTCTTTTTGCGACAAACGCAAGTGGCAAACGCAGTCCGTTTGCCACGTCTACGTCGCTCAAGATGATACGCGACTTACGCTGCAATAGACGCTGCGTTCAGCGCAGAAATGAAAGCGTAGTAATCGCTTTATTCTAACTAATATTATAAATGCGAATGTCAGTTTATTTGTTTATTTGCTTTTTTGTTACGCTTTCACGCCTTAACTACTCGACTGATGATCATAAAATTTCCCATACACGTTGTCAGGGAAACAGAAAAGAAACATAGTTTCATCCAGATAAAAAGTACTGTTAGAAACCTAACATAATATTAACCTACATTTACGCGAGCGAAGCTGCGGGCAAAAGCTAGTATTTAATAAAATAGTAGGTTGCAATCGCAATGTGTTCAACGCACCGTTAGAAGCATAAGCAAACCAAGCCCTTTACCTTCATATGACAGATATTGTTCACTAATTGGCATGTGTATATCAATAAAAGCTCACAAAGCTTCAAAACAAGAAATTGCCTTGTTAGTTTTGTTACGTGATCATAATATTTGCTGGCAATCGTATGGTATAGGTTTACCGTCAGGATATTCGTAGCAGCAGCACAGAGACTCTCAGTGTACTGGTGGCCACTAATTGTATATAGTACTTAATTATAGTTATGTAGGATATATAGTACTTAATTATAGCTAGTTTTTTTATTTTATTTATTTATTTATTTGGCACACAAAACAAAACATAGTGCGGGAATAAATTCTTACAAGCTATTTTACAGTTTCGTCTTAAACTATGTTTCTAACTATGTGTAGTTAATAGGTATAATATGTGACTTTCGAAGTTATGTGCATATTAAGTAAATTTAAGATTCATTTAATTGTGTACACGCTCGTCGGTTTAACGTGCACTTAACCTGGCCTTTGTCCAGAACGCCTCCGATCTGATTGAGAAACGTTCGCCTAGGTCTTACTCTTGCGACTGTTCCATTCACACTAGCCTTATAAACTTTCTTAGTCAGTCTTTGAGTAGTCGAGCGTGTATGAGAAATGTGATGAAAGTGAATGAAGCCAGAGAAGTTTGTCAGGATCGTAGCAAATGGGACAACTCCTTTGACGTTCATAAGTGTTACTTTGTGACCTAAGTGAATAAATGATTTTTGACTTTGACTTTAAAATCCGTAGTCTCTGCCTAACCCTCTGGGCAACAGGCGTGAATCTATGTATGTATGTATGTATGTATGTTAATTGTGTACACGCCAAAAAAATGCTAACATTGCAAAAAAGGCCATGTATTTAAAAATAATTTCGTGAAATATACGATAACACTTTGCCTAAGCGCGTGGTTTGATACGAAAACCAAAACTCTTGCCACTTGACTTACGTGTTAGAGACATGACTAATGTACTACTATTAAGAACAATTTAGATAGTGTCACGCCTGCATGTGTAAAATACTAAAAAAACGTGCATATAAATCGTGACAAATTATTTTATTGCATTAACATGGTCACCGTTTTCTCCACTTTAACAGGTTCCCTGTCCGTATATGATGAAATATAAATGGTGAATCGCATATTATAATACATAATAATAGATTTTCTATTGTGTCTATCACTGGACAGCGAAAGTTAAAATAGTTGCATCTCATTACCCACTGTTGACATCAAAATACGTGGTATGAATATTAGTTATTATTTTATTTAGTGAAAGACTGGCTCAGTAGTGCACAATATGCGTCTGCTGAGGATGCTGTATGGACGATTTTAGTGCTTCTACTCCGCTATCCTAACGCAGATCTATCGAGCGTTGCTTAAATAATCTATTGCTTATATAAAAGAGCCCTCCGAGTGAGTGAGAGAGTTCCCAGGTCCGATTTCAAGATGGTGCAAAGTGCTGTTGAGTTTTGTCTCTTAAAGATACGTTAAAAGCAATCGAAGTCTAGAAATGTGACTGGCACGACAATAACCCCTATATTGTGAGACTTATAACTGGGCTGGCTAAATATGGATGAAATGAATATGTACTTCACCCATTGGTGGTAGAAAATAATATTAGTGACGTGACTATTTTATTTTGTACTATCATTGTGTCCGGCAAAAGATTTAGAGTACCTAAGACTCAAGACCGCGTAAAGAGAGCAAAACCCATGATGTGGAGTAAAAAGCCGAGACGATAGAGAGTTACGTCCAAAAAGGACAAAGAAATGACGCAAAATATTTTTAACTAAAGTAACTGTACTAATGGTCAAAAATGTCCGCCGTCCTATGTACCTCTGAAAAATGTTTCACAAATAATAAATGACGATGACGCTGCGTTAAATGATGTTGAATGGGTTTAAAACGTGTATTCTTTATACAATACTATTTTGCTTAATTTATTAGTCTCTTCATTAAATTTTTTATGACCATCGAGTGTTTATTTTACTTTAAGAATACAACTACCGCCGTCTTTACAAAAGTTTAAACAATGGACACAAATGATACCCAGACTTTGAACAACTATTTGCGGATCACACATGCATATTTTTGCTTGTGGCTCGGTGGTGTGCACGGCTTGGCAGCGCCAAATGGGTTCGATCCTAACCCGGGACAAAAGCATTGTTTGATTTACAAATAGTTTTTCCGAGCCTGGGATTTTTTATGTCCGTTGTTTGAATGTTTGTATAAAGTTGTTGGTGGTTGTCTTTTTAGAGAAAACATTTTCTCAACAAAGACAACAAAAAACATGCGGGGCAGTCTTTGGGGACTGCCGATAGAAGTAAAAACTAAGTAACTTGTGAATTGTATCGTCGAGCTATTAGAATTTTGAATGCGTTCGGTGACGATGACGCGAGTTCCATGATTTTTGTTCACCCAAAAAGTGCTCAACGTGCCTAAAGAAGCTTTCACTTCAAAAACAACGGTTGGCGCACAGGCAGTGTCGAGGTGATCACTTTAAATAAACTTCACATCGTCTATCGAAATAAAAATTAAGTTACTTACTTTACAGGCATGTAGAAATAATAATTCCAATATGTATTTTTAAGCGTCAAATTTATGCGATCATTAATTTTATGGTGAAAATTTATTTAAGTTTGATAAGGTTCGATACTTCGTTAAGTTACTTATACTGGACTTTTTACTGAGTATATCATGTCATACTTAACATGGATTACAGTAAGCGCATGGATTGGACTAAGAGATATGAATTTTTAAGATTTTCTTATTTTGCACGTCAAGATGACCACTCTCCGCCTGATGCTAAGCGATCATGTGGTCCAAGAACAGTGTCCTTCACATGATCCTCATAGCAGCTAAGGCGATGTTGAGGTCCCTAATTTAACGGCCTGAGAAGGTGCTTTACCACGCCTCGTTTAAAGGACCCAGGCTTGAAGGAAGAAGGAAACATGTGCCTTGGCAGCGAATTCTATGCCTTGGTTGTTCGGCAGAATTATGAAAACCCTAAATTGTTGGTGCGCGCTCTTTAAGCATGTACTTTAACGCGTGTCACAAAAACCAAGTTCAGATTTAGACATTTCTACGAGTTTGTTTGTATTAACGTATTACCTCAATGGCTAAAATATGTATTTTCTTCAGGACTCAAACTACTAGCATTATTTTAAAAGTATGGTTTATGCGTCATGTTTTGTGTATCCTCTCCTCACAAAGCCCAATTCATGTAATCCTTAATTTGTTTATGCATTTTCATTGTATCCTATATGACTACATCTATGGCATAGGGGTTTAAGTGATCGCCTCACCATTTTGCGCTATGCCAAGATTTGTTAGTTCAAATCCCACACAGGGAAAAAAATGTTTGATCTGCAAATAGTTGCTCAGAATCTGTAGGTTTACCATGAAACTGTCTATCCGAAACTTTCAGTCGCATGAAACCCACTTATAAAAAAGTTTCTTTGGATTTCTTTCTTTTAATATAACATGACTCTGTTATTCGGACTGCTTCATGAAAGCGTTTAGAACAATCAAGAGGTTACGTACCGAAATTCAGAATGAATTTCGAAATAAATGTGTTTCTCGGTACAAACATTCGACCCGAAACTTCGGCATTTACGTTTCATGCTAGGCCTATTGGGTGTTTGAATGTTTGTTAACTCTTCCGCGGCACAGGAATTATACCAAGAGCGGGTGAAGTATTTTCAAAAAGAAAAGAATGTCCCCCATGGCAATTATTCTTCCACTTACCCTTTACACCAAACATAGTAAGTATGTAGTCACAATAGCTTGATTGAAACACAAACATGCAATATTGAAACTGTTTTCTTACCATTAACCTACATACGGAGGTTGATGCTATGTTTGTACTAGACGATTACATACACTAATTAGGTACACGATTCTTTGAAAAATGCTCCATGCACTACTGACACAGAACTGGATTTCTTTAAGACTTTATATAAAATATAATGATATCAGCCCTTTACATAAACTGTGCCTCTGCTGGTCACGGGCCTCTTCTCAGTGTAAGAAAGGGTCAGGCAGTCTAACACGCAGGCCTCTTGCGGGTTGGCCGACTTCACATACCTACATATGTATATTCGAGAACATTATGGAGATCTCACAGACATGAAGGTTTCTTCATGATGTTTTCCTTTACATTAAAAGCGAGTGTTAAACTATTTAAATCAGAGGTGGGTACTTTGAGATTAAATTCGAGACCTCTATGTAACAGCGGTTTCCCACTAGGCTGTCGTGGCTTTTTCTAAGATTGGGTAAGTCTTTATTGAAAACGTATGCTAAAGGATTATTTGAAAATAAACCATAGGTATGCCAAAAAAGAAGACTGGAGACTAAAAGTTTAAAGTGTAGTTGACTGAGCTGACTCGCCCAGAGAAGTACTGCCCTTTAACAGGAGTAAGAAAAGTTCATCGCGTTTAAAAGTAATTAATTACAGTCGGTTCTAGCAATAAATTTCTCGGATGATTCGAAGTTTAGGCGTCTGTATATTTGTATTTATTTATAGAATATTATTTATCGTGCTATTAGCTTTCCGCGACGCAAATGACGGGCTGAGTTTGATTGCAAGTCTAATTTGAACCCTTGCACTACTACCACATAAAAATTGCTTTTGTACAACGACAGTTGAATAAAACCGGTTACTAACATTTCTTAACATATTAATTATATAGTTAGTTACTTGATGTTCTAAATAGGTTTAGCTATTAATTATTTAGTATTGTATAGAGTAATTACCTGATTATCCAATCAATATCCTGAAGAAGATCTGCAACAAAAAGAAATACTGTTATTATTAAGCATCTGGTTTCAACTATAAAATGTTGATAAATTTGTATTGGAAAGAATTCCGTATTGTCTCATTTATTTTTGACAGCCAGCCTGTGTAGCTTACTGACCCAAACATGGGCAATAGAATGGATCTTAAGCCCCAAGGAACCAAAAAAATTAAGCAAACACTCAGGAATACGTAACAGCCGGCTAACAATTAGTACCTATTTCATTAATTCGTTTTATTAGCTGGCATTAAATCACAAAGTAACGTCATATATACGACAGTATAAAAGTAACTATATCTATAAAGGCGCTTGTCTCTGGTATATATTACTATATTAATATATGTATAACACAATGTGCTAAAGTGCCTCATGACGAAGCCTTTTACTAAGCTCAGTTTAACTTAATTTAATTTTAGTGACTTTATTTTGGCCGTTAATAAGCATTATACGTCAAAACGTCATAAGGTCAAAATCAAAGATCATTAATTCATTTAGTTTACAAAGTAATACTTATGAACGTCTAAATATAGGTTAGTGAGGTTACTAAATTACTGAAGCTACATTTAGGTTGGTTGCTAGGTACTGGCCTATGAGAAGAAACCTGCAAGAAACTCACGGCCACTCTTTTGTGTCCTACCCCTTTCAGAACTCTGCCATACAATTGTGTGGTTTACTAGATTCAAATTTGTACCTAAAATATTTGTTTGAAATGACCGGGGACGAGCTCACACGATTACGCGGGAGCTGAACTTTGACTTAGCGTTTGAATTTCTTGCGTCGGTGAGTTGAGCGACAGGTCGCGACTTGTCGTGTCGATGCAATTTTGGCGCTCCCGCTTTCGACAATTGTAAGTACAATTACGTGAATATTTATGTATATTTAGTAAAGTTTTGAGCATTTAATATAACTATGATGTTTTTCTTTTAATTGTTTTTAGTTTATACTCTTATAATCGTTTGTTTTGGTACTTTGGTGAGCTAACGAATTTTTTCAACACGTTTGTGGGAAGCCGGGCCTTAGGCAATGTTATGGATCGATACTGACCCTGCGTATTATTTTGTTTCCTTTTACAGTATCATCGATGATGGCACGTTTGTTGGAGGATAATGACATTGACCAGCTGCTGAACGGGTCTGGGGATGATGGTAGTGACGAAGAGGAGCAAGAGGATGTTCAGATTCCAGGCCAGGTGGATGAATCTCAGTCAGAATCTGACACTAGTAGTGATGACGACATACCAATCGCAAATCTGAAGTGGAAAAAAAAGAAATTTGGCAGCAAACCAGTACCAGAGACAGGAGTAAGTCCACCGTTACAGCCAGTTTTAACTCCAGCACAATATTTTGAGCGATATTTTACCCCAGAGTTGATGGAACAGTTTGCCCTAGCCACCAATCAATACTATATGACAGAAACAGGTACTCAAATGAAGCCTGTCTGTACTCCTGGGGAAATAAAAAAATTCTTTGGTATTCATGGTATGCTGGGGTGTTTTAGTTTTCCAAGGATCAAAATGTGTTGGAACCAGAGATATAAATTTGATCCCATAGCGAGTGCTATGTCAAGAGATAGATTTTTTCTCTTACGGGTAAATTTGCATGTCCTAAATGTTCATGCTGTGAACAAAGAAACAGAACAAGCAAGAAACAAATTATGGAGAGTACAACCTGTAATTGAAACTGTTCGGAATCGCTGTCTGCAGCTGCCCCGGGATGGCAATCACTTTTCCATCGATGAACAGATGATACCGTTCAGTGGAAGATGTGCGGGTTTAAAAGTTGTTGTTAAAAACAAACCTCGCCCGGAGGGCTTAAAGAATTTTGTAGTTACTACTTTTGAGGGCACAGTACTAGATTATGAAATATACCAAGGAAATTCTACTTATTTACCAGATCTAGAAAAATTTGGGACAGGACCAGCTGTCGTTTTGCGATTATCCAGGACTCTACCAGATGAAAGTTTTCTTTACTTTGATAGATACTTTTCGTCCTTGCCATTAATGCAAGAACTCTTGAAGAGAAATTTAAATGGAACGGGCACTTTGATGAGGAATCGGTTTAATACCAAGAAAAATACGAAGTTTGAATTTAAAAAAGATATCACAATGAAACGAGGTGAACATGAGGAGATTGTAAGCGCCGATGAAAAGATTTGTATCGTCAAATGGAAAGATAATAAGAGTGTTTTATTGATTTCGACAGCATTTGGTGCTGATCCCATAACTAATGTATCTAGATGGGACAAGAAAAGAAGACAATACATAAATGTCGCCTGCCCAGCGATTGTAAAAAATTATAATTCCTACATGGGAGGAGTTGACATTTGCGATCAGATGATGGAAACCTACCGCACTTGGCTAAAGTCAAGAAAATGGACACTGAAAGTTATTTTACATCTATTTGACTTGTCCATCGTCAACTCCTGGATGGAATACAGAAAAGACTGCAAAGCAAACAATGTGAAGTCCAAGGACACCATGGACCTACTTGCTTTTCGCCTAAGTATAAACGATTATCTCTTGACTGGTTCCGCACGCGCTGCAGGCGATAACCAAGAACCAGAGTTTGCAGACATGCCCAGCACATCTAAATACCGACCAAAACCTTTGCCGTCCGTTGACAAGCAGAACGATGGATACAATCACTGGCCAGTTAT
Source organism: Catocala fraxini (assembly GCA_930367265.1). NCBI lineage: Eukaryota > Metazoa > Arthropoda > Insecta > Lepidoptera > Erebidae > Catocala > Catocala fraxini. The sequence continues at coordinate 5,835,337 of OV884049.1, read as the reverse complement.
GGATACACTCAAGGAGCCTCGATGTTGCCGCGCTCCGCGATGTACAAGCCGTTCACGTTGTCGTTGTTCAAAATGTGATATTTATTTGTGCCTTACAAAAGATAGAAATTGTTTTTACGATTTCCATAACAACGGACTTTAATATCTGATCTTAGTTAAAGTCAAGGCTGATTCAATTCTTTTAAGACTGATTAATATGTTACCTATTTTATATAAGTTTTTGTTGATTATGCATGTTTAAGACACTTAAATTGTTGCTCTGATAGAAATAAACAGTTTATTCGTAAATTACATGCTTTTTTTTTCATTCCATGTGCGCAAGGGCTTTTGGCCCATCTAGACACAATTGTGCGATTTCACAATTGTGGGTTTACTGGCATAGGCACCTGTTTATACAATTGTGGGGGCTTGAATTTTCCAAGATGGCGTCCGGAAAATGGAAAATTGATCGCAGATTTGAGATGAGGGGGATATTTTACCATAGGTATAGTCTTTTTTTCGATGAAATTCTGTCTAGTTTTGGCGTCGGTCTGAAAGGGATATTATTTATACTCAAAACAGATCAGAAACAACTACACAGACGGTACAAAAAAAATATATGACATGCGATGGCCTACGCCATCGCATGTCAAAGTTCAAGTGGTCGCCTCGACACAGTCACTGTACGGAGTGTTGTGGATTCGAATCCCATACGGGACAAAAAAAATTGTGATCCACAAATTGTTGTTTCGGGTCTGGATGTTCTTTGTGTCCGTAGTTTAAATGTTTGTATAATCCCCCGCGATACAGGAATTATTCCTAGTGTAGTAGCTGTCCTTTTTTTTAAATAATTAATTATTATTAGACATGCGCTACGCTCGGTAACATCCCTCACTCCGAACAACTACCATTACTTTAATCTCTAGAATATTTAGTAGTAGAGAGAGTAGTATTCCGTGCCTTACGATTATAACTATCTGCACACATCCTAAAATACATCACACTGTACTAAATAATTTTGATAATATGCTTTGCCGCTTCGCATAATATTTTTGAAACATAACACGTTTCTTTATATTTACTACGAATTTTGTTCATAAATATCAACACTACTTAAGTACTTACATCAAATTAAGCTATCAACATAAATTAATTTATATTTTTAGACAGTAGATAGGTAGATACCGTAAAAAGGCAGGAACAAAACGAATTACTATAACTGTATTTGATAGTCAAATAAAATTATAAAAATTATGTTTGTGATCGTCATTTAACTGTCAGTAGATTTAGATGACATGTTGGACGTTTGTCAAAGTCAAAAATCTTTAATTTATGTAGGTCACAAAGTAACAATTATTATGAACGAAAAAGTTTATGAGTTAGTGAGCTTAGTGAAGTTACTAAATTTCAATTAAGGTTAGTTGCTAAGTTCAGGCAAAAGGTTAAGCCTATAAGATACCTGCAATAAATATACTTTTTGAAATCGCCATTCATTATTAAAATACTACCATTTACATAATATACTACCATTAATTAGTAAAAAAAATACTTCAAATACGTTTTTAATATCACAGCCTGCTTTTATAAGAAGCCTGGCAAATTTATTTGATTAAAGAAACCAAATTTATTTGATTAAAGAATCTCCAACGCAATAATTGGGCGTCAAGGTAAAATTATCCTTATTTTTTAGCGAAGCCAACCATTGGTTGGAGTGAACGAAACGGAGCACAGGAAAATAACAATATTTTTCGCAAAAATTAAAATTTTCTTAAATCGTTGTTTTTTTTATTCTATCCTAATAAACAACTAAAAATAAACCAAAAGTCATCTCGGAATTTATTTGTCTAGGATGAGTGGTTTGTGAGAAAATCGGCGTTTTTAATACGACGATAAAATTTTGAATCGCTTTCCCCGTGAAACTATAAGAGACAGCAAAAAATTTATAAGAGATAAAGATGGTTATTTCTCATTCTTCTATACAACAGAATACCCAAAAAATGAAATTTACAAAATTTACAAAACAGTAAAATATTTCATATTTTATATACGTCCTTTTAAAGCACGTGGGCGACGTATGATAATTAATATAGAAGGTCTATCTCCATGCTACTAATATTATCATTTTTGACAGTTGACAGAAAATCTCAATAACTCCTTGTTCGACTCGATAATCTACCTCAAGACTTCGAGCACAGTATTCGCATTCACTACCGCTGCAACATCGTTTAGTCGATACTAATATTATTATAAGGAAAGATTTGTTTTTATGTTTGTATGTTTGTTTGTTTTTAAGAATTTAAGTTAAAAATTACACAACTCATTTAAAAAATTCTTTCGCCATTTAAAAGCTATATTATCAGTGTCAGTGCAGACCGGCGACACTTCGACCCAGTGGGATATTTTGTGCCGACACTCTCCCAATTACGACTGCCATAGATATTTATGGCAGCCAGGACCGATGGCTTAACGTGCTCTCCGAGGCACGGAGCAGGCGATAATTGTTAATCAATACGCACATAATTTCCAAAAGTCATATAACTTCCGAAAGTCAGAGGTGCGCGACGTGGGTTCGAACCCGAGATCCTCTGCATTGCAGTCTGTTTGTCTCCTCACTGACCTATCGCTGCTCTTATCACCTAGTAACATAAGCTATAATTATTTTAAAAAAAGAAAGTACTTTTTGTAACTGTACTTTCGGTTATGTTTGTACATAACCCAACCTACTTTTACGCGAACGAAGCCGCGGGCAAAAGCTAGTCTAATATAATCTAAAAGTTAAAGCAATCCCGGTACTCCATTAGATTGCGTTATTTGTTTGTAAATATCCAAATAAAGTTGAGAAATCCATTTCTCCCATCTTCATTATAAAGTAATCTCATTCTATTAAAGAAAATCCATTGATCCAACTCAATTATGTCCATCAGAATTCAAAGTTATTGGGTTTTCATAACGGCAGACTGGAACGAGGAAAATCTTCTGCAATAACTTTGTTATATATAATATTTATATTGCAAGGAAAACAATGGATAATTTGTAGTAGATAAAAAGAGAAAATCTACGATTATTGTGTGGTCTGTGTATCTGGATTGTAAAAGGTTATGTCTTATAATGGCTCACAATACCAAGGGTAAATTTTGGGCGTTGTCGATCTTAAAATCTATACTAATATTACAAAGAGGAATTATTTGTTTTTTGTTTGTTTGTAAGGGCTTAACTCAAAAACTACACAACAGATTTTACAAATTCTTTCACCTTTAGTAAGCTATATTATTATCAAGTAACATAGGCTATATCTTACGCGAGTGAAGCCGCGAGTAAAAGCTAGTATGAGATAAAAAGGAGAGACCAACAGACTGCAATGCAGAGGGTCTCGAGTTCGAACCCACGTCGCGCACCTCTGACTTTCGGAAGTTATATGACTTTTCGAAATTATGTGCGTATTGATTGACAATTATCGCGTGCTCCGTGCCTCGGAGAGCACGTTAAGCCGTCGGTCCCGGCTGCCATGAACATCTATGGCAGTCGTTATTGGGAGAGTGTCGATACAAAAGATCCCACTGGGTCGAAGTGTCGCCGGTCTGCACTGACTGGCTCCCACATAAGATACATACATACATGAGATAAAAATGAGAAGAGTGCCGGAAAGAAAGGCAAATTAATCTTCTCTCTTACTTAAACAATAACCGGAGAAAAGTTAGTACAATACACTTTTGCCTACCCTTTTTGGATACAGACGTGAAAACATAATGTTAAATATACGTAGATATAAAGATAACATTACAACACATCTCTTTTAACGTTCTGTACCTAGCCTAAGATCGTAAATCTCTAAATGTTTTTAGTCCTAAAGGCGAGTAAAACGACCTACACAACATCCCTTGAGATACAGCCTCCATTAACGGATTGGAGTGGTTTATTAATAACAAACGTTTTCTCTCGAACAAAATAACTTCTCATAATCTTCCTCGACCTTTCGTCACTTTAAATAAAATATAAGTACAACACTATTATAAGATACTGCGTCCGTGACGCAACAGTAGTGAATACGTCTGCTGTGAATGAGGTCTCGGATTCGAATCCCAGGCCAATAAAGATATTTTGGGTTTTCCAGATAAGAAACCGGCCAGCCCAGAGTTAGACACCCCCGTGCCTCCGAAAGCACGTAAATCCGTTGGTCCTATGCCTGATGTCTTTTCGGACGTGTCGGATTGCCGTCCGGACCATGAGAGTGCACTTCTACGCAGATGGCCAGTCTCCGTTAAGATTGGTCGTCGTGACCGAAATTCGATCTGGAAGACATTATTATTACAACACTATTATTAAAAGCTCTATTTCAATACAACCACATCTAGAGAATATAAAAAAAGCATTTTGTCTAAACTAGCAATGTGCAATTACTATGAAAAAGTACATTCGAATATTCGATAACTGTACGATACCACATGCGAAAGTTGATCGATTCGTAGTCATTAAGTGTTTTGAATATCAATATCATTGCGTATATTTATAATAGTTTTGAACATCGATTCAACACTTAAATACTTGCCGTTGCGCAGGACCACTGCGCCTGATCTCTCTCCGGTCGTGTCGGATTACCGTCCCATCGGATCATGAGAGTTAGGGAACAGAGAGTGCACTTGTGTTTGCGTATAGACTTGTGCACTATAATATCTCCTGCGCAGATTGCCAGCGTCTGTTAAGACTGGCCGACGTGACCGAAATTTGGTCTGGAGGACATTATTATTATTATATCGATAATCGTCCATCACTACTCAATGGCCAAATGGCACGCCGGTGTCCTGACGCCGGCGTGCAAATATCGCCTTAGAAATTCATGAACAAAATGGCTGTTTTGTTAATTATTAAAAATGATTTCCTGTTCATTATGAGTTTATTCACTTGTTGAAAGATCTTTGTTTGAAGACGAATATTCGGCTATTTGTGACAAATTTTCCTGTTTACGGTACACGTTTGGCAATGACGTTATGCTTCGTTCGCCATGCAGGAAATACTGTTGGTCTCCGCGAAAATGAGGTGTATTTGTTCGTGTTATCTATGTTTATGTAACATAAAATCTAAATGCTTTCAATTAAGCTGTGATTTCTATGTTATATGAATCGAGCAGGCTGAGTTATTAGTTTTATTATGTGTACAACCTGGCATTAAGCAGACTGCTGAACATAAGGTATCGGGTTGGAATTCCAGTTCAATCCAGCAGATGTTGTTGGGTTTTTCTTTAAACAAATTCACAATAACAGTAATAAAAATAACAAAAAAAAATTGCATTATTGCACATATGTATGTGTCTCAGAAAGCACGTAAAGCGTTACGTTTTTTGTAATGATTTAACTCAAAAACTAATAAACCTATTTTAAAAATTATCCATTAGAAAGCTATATCACTGTCTAGATACAACATAGATTAAATTTTATTTAAAAAAACGTTTCTTTCACTTAACCTAACCTTACCTTCTTTTACGTGAGCGAAGCCGCGGGCAAAAGCTAGTCAGGTATAAATTTAATACAATCGACTTTGCTTCATATTTAACCAACGAAGCGCTTTCCTACCAATGTGGCACTCAGTCCAAAATCTCGTTCACAGATTTTACACATATACCTACTCAATAAATAATTATAATTTAACTTAGTAGACAGACACATCAAGGTCGTTATTTATTAGGCTTTACTCAGAGTTTGACAAAGAGATTAAAAGTTATAATCATGTTGCCACAATCGATAAAACATTTTCAAAGTTTTATATCAGTGTGAAAACTCTAATACATTTATAATAACTAAATTTAGTCTCACACGTACTTAATGGCATAATATTGTCTTACGTTTACGCGAATATTATACATTGAAATTAAACAACTTTACACGGATTTTATCGCGTTGTTTATTTTTTGGTCTCTCCGTGAACATGGCTGCTAAAAAGCAACCAAAAGTCAGAAAAAGTGCAAAATTAAAATCTAATTAGTTTTTATAATTTAAACCTATACTAATATTATAAAGCTGAAGAATTTGTTTGTTTATTTGTTTGGTTGAACGCGCTAATCTCAAGAACTACTGGTACGAATAGAAAAAATATTACAGAGTTGAATAGCCCATTTATTGAGAAAGGCTATATACCATGGGTATATACCAGAGCATATATAAAAATTTGTAAAAATGGGGCATATCTTTTATGAAGCAGACTAAGTTGCGCGGGTCAGCTATTAACTTAAATAAAATTAAATAATGACTAGTAAAAGTATTTAACGATAGTAGTTTAAAGTTTTAAAATTATATTGCGTTTTATAAAAAATTAACAACGCGATAAAATCCGTATAATAATATTCTACATAATATTCTACACATACACACAACACTATCTAGCCCAAACTAAGCAGAGCTTGTACTATGGGTACTAGGCAATAGATAAACATATATATACATATATATATATATATATATATATATATATATATATATATACATATATCCTTTTTTTGTAAATACATACATATTATACATAGAAACACCCAGACCAAGTCAAACATCCATGTTCATGCACACAAATGTTTGACTTGTGCGGGAACCGAATCCGCGACCTCAGGCGTGGCAGTCGGTTACACTTACCACTACGCCATCGAGTAACTCTGAGTAAAGTTGTTTAATTTAAATGTATAATTTCAATACTCAATGGCATATTTAGTTAGATGGATCTTAAAACTTCAATATTAAGCTAAAGTAATAATGGATTTACGAATAACTATAAACGAACAGTTGTTGCTCCAGTGATTAATCTCTACGTAGCAGTTGGGTTTACAAGCATCTAAATTATCGCCGCAAACTACAGACAGACATTTTCAACTATTTGAGGATCATCCGAATCTGTGCTTCTCGTGGGAATTGAAACCACTGGTCGCCAGTGCATTTGTAATTTGCGATGCGTTAACTTCTGCAGAGCATCAAACGTGAATTTAAATGAAAATCACATGTGTTTAAATTGCGTCACGTAGTTAGAGATATGTCTTAAATTTTACGTATTCGAGATCAGTAAAAAAGACGCATCAACTAGTAACTTTATATTAAATATAAAAATACTGGTAAGTCTTTTTTCCTTATGACGGCAGTATAGATTGCCTTCTATTTTCTTATAATAATAGTTAACTGGCACACTAGGAATATTCAAACAACGGACATAAGGAACTCCCAGACTCGTAACAACAATTTGTAGATTACACACTTTTTTGGCGCAGTGTTATGTTCTATGATTGATTTAGACCTTCCAAATCTAACTTTAGACCTAGGCACAGCTACATATATGTAGGATGCCTATGTCCAAAGTTGGTTACTTACATTCAGTCCTGGACTGGTGGATGGGCATCATACATTATACCGCTTCGAATATTGTAAGACAGCATGGTTTTTTGTATAAAATGTAGCTTACATACAATAGGGTAAATATTTAAATATTTTGTAAATATTTAGTATTATAATTATTTGTGTTTTTGTAATTATGTTAATTATGTTATCTTTTTTAGTACATTTGTAAATATAGGTTACATGCATATTGTATATAAAGTAAGTTGATAATTATAATAATTTAATTAAAAATTAAAACTCAGTTCTTATGGAAATATAATAATAATATAGGGTACTATGTCTAATTTTGTTTATTATTTTTCACACAAGAGCAAAAAGCAATCAAAAGATTTTTTTTTGTCTAAACAGTACCAAAATTGATTGTAAAATAAGAGAGCCGTTAATATTTTAAATTTGGCTATAAGATAAGGTAGGGCTGAAGTGGGAATATCTCGCTATCTCTTTTGGATAACAGCGTTTTAATAGCGGTTATGTTTTGAATCGCGCATCCTTTTTCGTCCATTTGACATTTACCTGTATTACCAGGTTTGAAATGATTGTACCTCAATCTTATTTAAGTAAATTTTAAAAACTCCTACCATATTGTGCAGTTTGCCTGATATACGTGGTTACTGTAGCAATATCCGCTTACAACATCAGACGTTTCAAATGTGTCAATCACGCATTATCGAAATAGCGAGAAACCTATCGTACATTGACATCGGTTTTCCTTTTGCACAACACACTCTCAACAGATCTTTTTTTTTTACCTGTTGGAATGCATTGACGCATTCCCCTCCGCGGGGGCGGGCGGACAGGTTATCTCGGACTCACCAGGGTAAAGAAAGATGTTGAAATGATGATATTAGACCTCCCGGAATACCGACTAAACCTACCACGGTGTTCCTCGACAAAACCCCAATCGGCGGGGTCGCGCGAATCACTTGCACATGCGGTCGCGACCCCACCGAGGTTTCAGCCCGCCGAATGAAACGGCAGGCCACTAAACAAATAGACCTCTCCTTTGGGTACCACTACTTTAATCCGTACTGTCCTCCTAAGGGGGACGGACACACGACACAGAGGCGCGCGTGGGAACAGGCACGCTGCCTCTCGGACCTGGTGCTGATCGGGTGGCGGGTAGGCCCATAACCATAAAGCCCACTACCCCAGGTCAAATCTCAGGGTGGCTGGAGGTCATCTTGCGCCCTCCGGCGCCCCGGCTCTGAGGTTAGGGAGAGGGTTTAAGCACTCCCTCTCCCGCTCCACCGCCTCCTTGATGGAAATCACTTCCTCACAGAAGGAGGCGACGGCGTTCCAGGACCGCTCACTACGGACCATAGGCTGAACTACGGCCGGGAGTGAGAGGGCAACCAATCCGACTACCGCGATCAACTCACGGCACTGGGATGCCCATGCGGGGCAATCCGCCAAAGTGTGCAGCGCCTTGTCCTCAACAACGTCGTAGCAGTCGCCGCAGTGGTGACAACTGGGTGTCTCTTGCCAGCCTATACGACACAGGAACTGGCCAAAACAACCGTGTCATGCCAATCATTACCTGTGTCAGCCGGAAGGTGAGGGTTCCATGCGGCCTCTCCAGCAACTCCTCAAACACAGGACTTACCGCCACGATCGTGGCGTGCCCGACCTTCAACGGTTGTGGCAACCATTTTCAACTTAGGAATACAACATAAGGTTATTTGTCACCAATATTTTATCCTTACATCCTAACTAATATTATAAATACGAATGTGAGTTTGTTTGTTACACTTTCACACCTTAGCTACTCGACCGATCATCATGAAATGTCGCACACACGTTGTCAATATTACAGAAAAGGATATAGCGTAGCTTGTATCTATAAACAACGTACTGTTCTCGAAGGAATGGTAATATTTACTGACCGAAAATAAAAATAATATTTGTGTTTGTATTCATATGGAGTGATGTACACCCTAATTTTAACAACGTAAGATTTAAAGTAGGTACAGTAGGAACGTAACAGTTCATAAAATCTGCCCAAATGTAACAAGATTTTTGCCACAAAATATACTCTTAAAAACAAGATTATTGTCGCAAAGAATATTAAAATGAATGAGGATTGTAGCTATTGAACAGAAAATATGTTTGGTACATATTCTCTATTTGATATATACATTACACATTCCTCAGCTCAAATAAATTACTATATGTTAAGTCCACAACTGAACAGAGAGTAAACCAACAATTAATTTAATCTAAATCTTGGATAGTATTAAGATTCATTGTTCTGAACAACTAAAGGGAAACAAGATAAACTTATGCTTGTGTAAAATCGTATTTAATTAAAATGTATACAAACATAACATCACGGTTTGCTTTGAAAGGCTGGACAGAGATATAAATAGCCTTGTTGTTAACTAATTAATAAAATATAAGCTAGAAAACTATATCTAGAACTTAACAAATTTTCATTGAAATTATACGGATATTGTGGCGTTGTTTATTTGAAAACACTTTTATTACATAAGAATCAAAATCAAATTTAAGAATCTAACATTACTATTACTGAACTTTAGTAAAGTTTAATAATAGTAAAATCCGCACAAATTAATTTAATTGCAATGTATAACATTCGAGTAAACATAAGACAATATTATGTAAATTTTCACGATATAACTGGCTAGGCTGTCACAAATAAGATAAAGAGAAATGTTCGGTTCAATATGATGCGCAAAAACTAACTTACACACGTAAACGTACATACGTGGCACACACACAAACACAGAAGCGTATGTACATATTTCTATTTCGGATTACGCCGGCCTAACATTATACACGTTATAGATATCATAACGCAATGAATTTTGAAATTGACGAATCTTCAAATTAAATGAGCCCTGATTGTAAGCGCAAGTTTATCTTAATCATCAACACATCGAATTCGTTTCAGATATTATGTAAAGTACAGTCGTATAATGAACTCGTTAACAGATTTTTGTATGTTTATCTGTACATACAAAAATAGCAATAGCAGCGATAGCTCAGTGGGGAGATCAACAGACTGCAATGCAGAAGGTCTCGGGTTCGAACCCACGTCGCGCACCTCTGACTTTCGGAAGATATATGACTTTTCGAAATTATGTGCGTATTGATTGACAATTATCGCCTGCTCCGTGCCTCGGAGAGCACGTTAAGCCGTCGGTCCCGGCTGCCATGAACATCTATGGCAGTCGTTATTGGGAAAGTCACTACCCTCTAATATCCTGACACTGGTCTAGCCTTAGGGTATCGTTAGCCTTCGGGTTGCGGAGGTCAGGTGGCAGCCGCTCTGTGTAAAAACTGATATCCAGTGAAATCCGGTTAGACCAGAAAAAAAGCCGACCCCAAGTGACTTGGGAATAATAAAGGCTAAGAGAGAAGAAGATCTGTACATACAAAAATCTGTTAACGAGTTCATTATATGTACAGATATTGAACCCGTCATAAAATATGGTATGACTTGTATTATTAGTTGTTAATCCAGTTTTGGTATTACTACTATATTACCAAAACTGGATGAAGCAAATAATAGCAAGGTGTGAAAATTATTTAATTTTGCGGATCTATTATACTTAAAAGAGCCGGAACACCAAACAATTTTCACACGTTATACTATATAAGGTCTTGTATTGCGTTGGAATTCATTAGAATGTCTATACAAATATAATAATTTCGAAGAGTTTGTTTGATTTTTGTTTGAACGCTCCTCTGAAACTACAAGTCAAATTTGAAAATATTTTTCATTTGGTACTTTTACGTCGTTATAGGAAAGGGTTGAAATCTATATAACATCACGCTATAAGCCACAGGAGCAGAGTAATAATAACAAACGTGGGTGGAAACCGTGGGAGACCGCCAGTTATAAATAATGCCGTGATTTTACGTCAATACGATACAGTATTCTAAGAAATAATTAATATTTAGTGCATTAAACTTTGCTGTGAAATATTCCAACTGCAAATAGCATTCATAAATATATCAGAGACTAAAACAGTTTTTTATCACAATCTGTTTATTTTTAAACTTAGACACGACCACATGACTATGACCCATATATCTGAAAAGCACTATTAACGATTATTTTTAAACGAACATAGTGTCAAAGTCAAAGTCAAACATTATTTATTCATTTAGGTCACAAAGTAACACTTATGAACGTCAAAGGGGTTAGTGAGTTTATTACATTTACTGAATTTACATTTATGTTAGTTGCAAGGTTCAGGCAAAAGGTTAAGCCTATGAGACGATACCTGCAAGAAACTCAAAGCCACTTTTTTAAATCACCATCAAATTATAATTTCAGTATTTTACAACCCATTTTTGTACAAGGTGTTGCAGTCATTGTGCCATATATCACTGTCCTTATAAAACTAAATTCTAAAAGTATAGAAAAATTAATAATATTATGAAAGAAGCGTTAGGGTTTTGAAATAATATAATGAAAGCAGCGTTAGGGTTTTGAAATAATATTTATCAATAATAATTTGTAAAAGACAGTAGTATGGCATGAGGACGCATAAACTTAATTATTTTTCTTTCATACGAATCCTGTAAAAAACAAGCAACTAGTTCCATGAGTTTTTATCGTTTAAGTAATCATAGATTGAATAATAGACCGTCCAGGTAAGCAGATTTTAAACAAAACTTTTAAATTTGAGTAAAGATAAATTTATAATATCATTAGGTAGCTTATTAAAACATCATATATAGAGTCCCACAAATGAATTGTGAACTTTATGTAAACGGTGATACGGACTTACTAACATATGCTTATTTCTAGTGTTTAAGTTGTGAATATCACTATTCTTAATAAGTGACTATTAAGTTTATAAACATAATATTCGTAAATATATATTAGAATTGTAGCTTAGTATTTTAGAAACACTAAGGTCTTATGTCATTGACATGGCTGTGATTTCTTTGTTTCACAGAAGGGAAAGCCAAGGAATAACAAAGCGGTTACCTGTTATAAACCACATAGGTGACAAATAAACATACATTTTGTCTGATGATAAACAGTTTCTTTGGCTTGTGTGCACTTACAACACCAAGGGCATCACAAAGAGGTGATATAGTTTTATCTTAAGTGCTATCAAGGATATTATCAGCTAAGATATTAGAGCTATTAGATCGCTGGCGGTCTTAATCACTAAACGAAGTACAATACTTCTGAAACAGCGACTTTAAGTCAATATTCTGAGAGAAAGGACTTTACCAATCAAGCCAGCCCCTTTTGAACATCTTTTTCGCCTTTTAGAGCAGATACTTAATTATATATGTAAGTGTCCACAGTAGCTTGAAATTCACACCAAATAAAGAAACATTTTAGTGTACACGAAACTCAGGCATAAGGACGCTATTTTGTGCCCGAGACGTGGCGACGAAATCTTTTAGAAAGGCGATATAAATGACCTACAACATTCTTCTTAAGGCTATTTACCCTAAATTTGCATGTCAATTCCATCCACCCTTAAACTGGGATTCAAGGGATGAACGGCTACGTAAAGCCCCTAAAGTTTACGTCCCAAAGTTCTGATTTAATTATCACATACCAAAGTACATAAACCTTAGATCTAATAAAACGTTACAGGTGCCTTAGGAAACTTACATTAAGCTAACACACTCCGTCTCAATTTTATTACAATCCCAAGCCAGTTTAAAAGACCCACTTCAAAGCCCCTCTTTGAGTAGAGCACTTGTGAAAAGAAAGTCTCTCAGAGCTCCACTTAAAATGGTTAAACAGTGAGTCTGTAGAATTAACGTGAGTACGAACGTTACGTAATCAATGGAATCTTATTGGAGCAAACGACAAAAACGACGTTCCGTTTGCACAGTCGTGATCTTAGTTCCATTCAAGTTTTGTTCGAAAATTAAGCTTAAAGGGATTGGCAGAAGAAAAATTAAATAAGCAACTTGTTTAACTAACTTTGTAGTTTATGTCTTTGCTTAGCTTCTTTATCAGTAACAGTTCCGAATAAGAAGTTTGTTTTTTTATCGTTTCTCTAACTAATATTTTTCAAAGTTGCTATAACATAAATCAAGTTTTACTTTCCTAAACACAGGACTTTATCAATTCACAAAAATAAGAAAATATGTTTGTTTTTCTTTAACCAGGTATGAGCTATTCAGTCAATAAAGTAACCCCTCCAAGTTATCTTATATTATTGAATTATGATATTGAAGATAATATCCACGGAGACTGGATAAGATCTCAACATAATATGTATGTAGGTATAATATGTATATGAAAATAACAAGCGTTCTCTTGAGACACAAACTATTGCCTTTTGTATAAACAATATTGTCATGTATAAGAGATTACATGAGATACTAGATTTTGCTCGCGGCTTTGCTCGCGTCAATCTAGATTTTGTCATTAATTTCTATCCTTCGGGAACGATATTTACTCTAGGTCTTTTTCGGTACCCCTGAAAATGTGTATGCGAAAATTCATGGTGGTCGATCGAGTAATTAAGACGGGAAGGCGTAACAAACAAACGCACATTCGCAATGTATTTCATGATGATCGATCGAGTAGTAGTAAAGGCGTGAAAGCATAACAAACAAAGACACATTCTTATTTATAATATTAGTGAGGATTAATAATTTTACAGCCGTCTAGTAAATCGATGTAGATTTACACAAAAGATCCCACTGGGTCGAAGAGTCGCTGGTCTACACTGATTGGCCCCCGAAATAAGATAAATCGATGGAGGTATTGAGGTAGTTTGCGTTTTTTGTCATAACTCTTTTGAATAGTTAAGTTTATACACATTTATTTGCCATGCCTTGAATATATTGGATACAAAATCATGCACAGTAAGAGCAAAAACAATTAATTGGCATTTAATATCGACCCAAACCACATCGGATTTACCAAAACTAGGTGTACTTTTCCCGAATATATAAACTCAATTCTATTTTGTTTCATAAGACAATAGGACATTGCTTTGAAATACCAAATACGCCGATAATTACTGCTAAGTATCAAATTATTTACGTAATAAACGCATTTACTCATTACACCGTAACCAGCGTGACATACTATTAATAGCGTATAACACAACCCTGGTCAGCCAGTATGTAGTCTAACTAAAGTGAGAACCCTGACACCCATAACACAAGTATAATCTTAGCTTAGATGCCAGTGCCAGGAGCCAGTGTATCAAACTACTGACAATTTGCAATTTAAAAGAAAATATTGTACACTGTTCCTAAAGTGAATTGCATTGTACATTTTAAATTTTGGTAATAAATAAATATATATATAACTCATCATCATCGGGCTATAATAGTCCACTGCTGGACATAGCCCTCCCCTAATGAGCGCCATAGCGCCCTGTCTTCGGCTTGCCGCATCCAGCATCTGCCTGCAGTCTTTCGCAGATCGTCATCCCATCTGGTCGGAGGGCGTCCTACACTACGTTTGCCGAGTCGCGGTTTCCACTCAAGAACACGTTTACCCCAGCGGTTGTCGGTTCTTCGCGCGATATGGCCAGCCCACTGCCACTTCAGCTTGCTAATTCTCTGAGCTATGTCGATGACTTTGGTTCTCTGTCGGATGTATTCGTTACGAATCCTATCCTTCAGAGAAACTCCGAGCATAGCTCTCTCCATAGCTCGCTGAGCGACTTTGAACTGGTGGACCAACCCTACCGTGAGTGTCCATGTCTCGGCTCCGTAGGTCATGACGGGTAGCACGCACTGATTAAAAACTTTCGTTTTCAAGCATTGCGGTATAGATGACGAGAAGACTCGGCGTAGTTTCCCAAACGCTGCCCAGCCCAGCTGGATCCTCCTCCTGGCCTCCCTCTCGAAATTGTTTTTACCTAACTGCAGAATCTGCCCGAGGTAAGTGTATTCGGAAACGATTTCGAGAGGGTGACCATATACGACGATCGGTATTGGATCAATGTGGCTATTGATCATGACTTTGGTTTTATCCAAATTCATGCCAAGGCCGATACGTCGCGAGGCTGCTGCTAGGCCGTCCAGCATCTGGTTCAGCTCCTCTAGCGACTCCGCCATTAAGACTATGTCATCTGCGAATCGCAGGTGTGAGATGTAGTCGCCGTTTATGTTAATGCCTTTTCCTTTCCAGTCCAGCGTCTTAAACATATCTTTCAACGCGCTTGTGAACAGTTTCGGGGATATAACATCCCCCTGTCTCACTTCTCTGTGCAATTGGATAGGTTTAGACTGCTGGCCCTGTACTTGGACACTCATGGTGGCGACTTCGTACAGACATCTCAGCACCTCGATATAACGATAGTCTACTTGGCATCGCTGTAGGGATTCCAGAACAGCCCAGGTTTCGACAGAGTCAAAGGCCTTCTCATAGTCCACAAAGGCCAGACACAGGGGCCGATTATATTCTTCGGACTTCTGTATAATCTGCCTCACTGTGTGAATGTGGTCTATGGTGCCATATCCTCCTCGAAACCCGGCCTGTTCCGGTGGCTGGAACTCGTCGAGTCTTCTGGCGAGACGGTTCGTGACCACTCGTGAGAACAGCTTATAGACATGGCTCAGGAGCGAGATGGGTCTGTAATTTTTAAGGAGGGTTTTGTCACCCTTCTTAAAAAAGAGCACCACCAAACTCCCGCTCCACGCCTTTGGAGTTCTCCCACTGTGAAGGACGGCGTTGAAGAGGTTCTGTAATTCCTGTATAACAGGTGCTCCTCCAGCTTTAAGAAGCTCTGATGTTATTCCGTCCTCACCGGGGGCTTTTCCATTTTTAAGCTGACTCAGAGCTAACACGATCTCGTCTTGACTGATGTCTGGCAGTTCGTCGGTGTAGTGGCGTATCAGGGTGGCTCTGGAATCGTGGTCGTCTCGTCTGGAATGAGGGGCATGTGCAGCGTATAATCGGCCATAGAAATTCTCTATCTCGGCGGAGATCTCCGGCTTCGACGATACGGTCCTCCCGTCGTGCGTTTTAAGCTTCGTCAGGTGGCTCCTGCCAAGCTGCTGAGTGAATACTTTGGACCCTCGGTTTCGCTCTATTGCCTCTTCAATGAGACGTGTGTTGGAGCTCCGAAGGTCGCGCCGTACCATCTTCGCAATTTGCTTGTTCAGGTCTGACCTCTCAGACGAAGTCGCTTGGGTGGTTTCCCGTCTTTTTGTCATCAACCCGAGAGTCTCAGCCGAGAGTTTGGATTTCCTGCCAGTCCGTTGCGTTCTGCAGAATTTGATGCCCTCGTCCCTCAGAGTTTTGACCAGATTGTGTAGGGTCTCGTCAGCGTCATCGGTGGGTTCCAAGGCGTCAAATCTATCCCCGAGAAACTGCTGAAACTTCTCGGTACCCGTCATGATTTGGATTGGGTTAGGTCGGAGCGTGGACTTCATCAGGCGATTTCTTTCAAGCTTTAAGTTGATATTCAGAGAGCCTCGGAGAAGTCGGTGATCAGATCCGGTATTGAACCTGTTGATCACTGAGACATCTCTGAATATGTGCTTGCTATCCGTCACGATGAAGTCGATCTCATTTTTAGTCACAGTGTCGGGGCTTTGCCATGTCCACTTCCTTTGAGGCTGTTTCTTAAAGAAGGAGTTCATTAAGAACAGTCCCTCTTTCTCAAGGAAGTTGACAAGCATTTGTCCCCTGTGATTCCTAACTCCATAACCATGCGGGCCTATCCGGGATTTATTGCCAGTCTGGGTTCCCACTTTGCCGTTAAAGTCTCCCATAACAACATTGAAGTGAGCCTTAGTGGTGTTGTGCAAGGCTTTGGATATGTCTTCGTACATATCCTGCACTACATCATCCGAGTATGTCGAGGTCGGTGCGTAAACCTGTATGACCTTCATGCTGTAGCGCTTGGACAGCCGAAGGATCAGGTACGCTACCCTGGTCGACACACTGGAGATTTCTTCAACGTTGTTAGAGAGGGCCTTATTGACGAGGAAACCTACGCCACCCTGGGATGTTTTATCACCCTCGCGAAAGTAGAGAAGATGGCCCGAGTCTAAGGTTACGGTGTCCTCCCCCTCTCTACGGACTTCACATAACCCCAGAATATGCCATTTAATGTTCTCTAACTCCACTTCCAACTGCGCTAGATGGTGGTCAAGCCTCAGAGTGCGTCCGTTAAACGTAGCCAGGGTCAAATTTTGTAATGAATGGCAGCCTAATGTAGCCCGGGGATTCTTAGCACCCCCTGCCCCGCCGTTACCGTGGCCGCTGCCATGGCCAGGAATAGCGAGGCGGCCGGGAACTGGGGGCCATTTTCTTTTGGCGTGTATCATCATTTGGGGGTAATGCCCATAATCCCCACGCTGGGCATGCGGGTTGGGGATCGCAGTTGAATGGTGGATTTGTACTGCAGGGAGCGCTGCTGCCCGCTCCCCGGTTTGTGTCCCTTAGTCGCCTTTTACGACACCCACGGGAAGAGTTGGGTTGGTGCTATTCTATTTGGCCGACACCACACAGCCGTACACATATATAACTACGAATATATAACTACGAAGTTCCACCCCTGTTCACAAGATCGCATTCAAATAACCTTAGGTTCTGTTTTGCGCAACGCCAAATATCTCCAGGCATTAAAAGAGACTGCACTGGCAATAGTGAATGGCAGATAACAGTAGTTAAAAAGCCTTTGAAATATTTTTGCTAGATGGGCCACGTGATAGCGATCCCCACGCTTTAGTAGTTTCAAGTATTGGACTGCACGGATAGCGTCATCACGCTCGGCAGGGAGAGATCTCCGCCTATTATGGCCGAAAGCGTGTGCCGCTGCGGCCCCCACGCGGCACACGCCTCCAGCGTGTGGAGCGCGCTGTCTTCCGGCGCCCTACACTACATTCCGGTAACCTATTCTAACCTTAAGCCTACCACGGTATTGCTCGATATAACCGCAAACGGCGGGGCCGCGCGAATCACTTTGCAATCGCGACCCCGCTGAGGTTTCGGTCCACCGTATGAAACGACAGGCCAATACACAAAAAGACCCTATGGTCACGTCTAAATTAATCCCCTTGAGGGGAGACGGACACACGACACAGAGGCGCCCGTGGGAACGAACAAGCCGCCTCTCGGACCTGGTGCTGATTAGGTGGCGAGCGAGTCCACGAAGCCCATCACCCCCAGGCCAAACCTCAGGGTGGCTGGAGGTCATCTCGTGCTCTCCGGCGCCCAGTTCTGCGATTAGAGAGAGGGTTTCAGCACTCCCTCTCCCGCTCCGCCGCCTCCCTGATGGTAATTACTTCCTCACAGAAGGAGACTACGGCGTTCCACGACCTCTCATTCCGGACCATGGACTGATGAATCACGGCCGGGAGCGAAAGGGCAACCATACCGACTGCCGCGATCAACTCACGGCACTAAGATGCCCAGGTGGGGCAATCCACCAACGTGTGCAGCGCCGTGTCCTCAACATCGTCGCGGCAGTCGCCACCGTGATAACAATCGGGTGTCGCTTGCCGGCCTATGCGACACAAGAACTGGCCAAAGCAACCGTGGCCAGTCATTACCTGTGTTAGCCGGTGAGGGCCATGCCGCCTCTCCAGTCACTCCTCAAAATAAACCTACGCCAGTTGTGCAGTCAAAATCTATAGTTTACGTAGATGAAGTTGTGGGCATAAGTTAGTATTTACTGTTAACATTAGTGAATTAGCGATAATATTTTCCCAGTAAACAAAATTTTCTACTGTTTCTATTTTGCAGTTTTATAAGAACGCCACAGTATCTTGCAGATTTTTTCATAACCGAGTTATCTAGATGCAAACACTGCATTTTTGATTGATCACTCAACAAGGCGAGCGAGATACGTTTGCATGAATTTAGATGATAAATTAATTTGTGGTAGCCATGATATAGCATATAAAAATATAAGATCTTTTAAACACATATTTAAAATATTACTTAGTATTATTTTCTTACAACTTTTTTCGATAGACGTCTTAATATTAAAATATTAAAGAGTGGTCGCCTTGCCATTGCAAGTTAGTAAGCTACTTGCTTCAGAAGTAACATGAGCCAAATAACATCACGCTACGAGCCACGGGAGCTGGGCAATAATCATTAACGTGGCTGCAACTAATATTATACATACGAATGTAAGTTTGTTTGTTTGTTTGTTACGCTTTCACGCCTTAACCGCTCGACCAATCGTCATGAAATATACGTTGTCAGGGCAACAGAAAAAGACATAGTACCTTTACAAAAGTACTTTTACTAATCTAGTCTACATTTACGCGAGCAAAGCCGCGTGCAAATACTAGTATTGCACAAAAACTTTACTTATTATACAGGTTAAATGTTTCTTAATCTTGAAGTCTGGCCACGTTTTACATGATATATGTATGTATGTTATAGTAATTCTACTACACAATAATGAATCACAAAGAAAGTAGTATTTTCAATTTTAATTAAAACCGCCACGCCTGTTCCATCCTTTAATCATGATTACAACATATACTAAAGTTAATTCGAATTCGTGACCAAAGTAACATCGGTTATGTTATGTGGAGTAATAGATTAGACTCAGATCTATGGATATAATTAAATTATAGTTTTTGGCTATCCGTTTGTATGCTAATTTCCGAAATAGCTGAACCAATTTGGATATGGTTTTCAGTAATGTATTGATATTAATTTGGACTAATATATTGTTTATTTTTAAGATGGTGAGCGAGACAATAGATTTTCTGTTCTATCTGCTGCGTGCTGTTTAAAGTGTCGACTGATAAACAAAAAGACATTTAATTTTAAACTGCATTAGAATACATAATATTGTGCATGCCAAATCGCACACATGCTACCTCGATGATACAATTTTCTGCCATTCACTACTAACAGCGCAGCGTCTTTAAATGTCTGGAATATTGGTCTTTGCGCAAAATTAAACCTAAGGTTATTTAAATGCGATCTTTTGAACAGGGGTAGAACTTCGCAGTTGGATTACATGTTGGCTGACCAGGCTTGTGTGTACTCTAGCAATAATAGATATGGCACACTGGTTACGGTATAATGAGTACCTAAATTCGCTTATTAAGTAAAGCCGAGATATTTTATATGAGGAAATTGAAAATAGAGTTGTAATATATTTTATAATAGTGATATTCGTTTGTCGACTAAGAAATTTAATTATAATCGCGCCCTCATTTACACTCAACCTGCTTTACGCATAAGCTTATTGCTGGCAGCTAAATTATATACACCGCTGCCTACCCTTTCATAAACAAAAACATTGTGACGTCGCATATCCTTATCTAAACATGACGTCACAATGTTTTATGTTGATTTACGAACCGATTAAATGCCCAACCCTCTACTTCGATTAAACAATTCAAGTACATAAATTATTCATCGTGATCAAGATAACTTATAAACAAACAATATTTCAGTATTAATTGACATGAGAAGCGGGTCGAGCCTTACTTGACTTTGTCCATAAAGGGATCTCGTAAAATGCACTTCATATGTGTACTATGACGTCAGAGTAGGGAAGCCCAATCTTATTTATGTACTTGGGAATAGTTCTCGGGTCACAGCAAACACTAAGCCGCAATATTACTGAAATTGAACTACTTTATACGGATTTATCGCTATTTATTTCAATTACAATTTACTATTTACAAGTAGATGTATAATTATATATTATACAATATACTTTCCTAAATAACAGCATCCAATTATACTTATAAACACACGCACACACATACACAAACTTGCACTCGCACAAATACGTAAGTATAATCAAATCAAATCAAATACTCTTTATTGTGGAACATATATATAAGATATACATATATAAGATGTTTACAGTAATGGTGATGATCAACTATGTTCTGCTAATTAGGCTTATAATAATTTAATATTAATTTGGTGGTATCACTAAAAACATGCAAAAATTATACTTTTAAATCACTTCTATTAAAACTATACAACATATTAAATTCACTTTAGCATAAAATAAAAATAAAAGAATGAAAACATGCAGAATTAATTGCTGCCAATTACTAATTATAAATACAGTAAATACAAATAAATATAAGAATTAAATGTCAATGCAGCTAATTAGAAAATAAAATTCAATTAATAAGGATGTCAATGCAGCAATTACAATGTCAAATAAAATTTACAAAAAAAAAGTATGGTTTGGTACCTACTTTTTATTTTACTTTATAGAACTAAGTACATTATTTAATTATTTAATTTTGTTTTTTCCATTTCGTGTTTTGTAAATTTTTTGGTGGTTAATTATAAGTGCGAGGCTTCCTAGATAAGTATGCCCACTACATAAAGATAGACTTCTTCAGTTGTATTAGGTATCTAAAAATTATATAAGTGACTAAAAACTTGCATTTGTGTTTTAAGTGTAGAAATCAACAAAATAGTTAAATATCAATGTATAAAATTCGCAAAAACTAATATATTAATAACCTAATATGGTTAGTTATCAAGTATCTTTTAGCCTCGAGAAATAAGTTTGCGTCACGATATACTTACAAAAAAGTTGTTAGAAATCTAATCCTAGATAAAATTCGTTTTAATTTGGTTATTTTATAGTTTATCTTTCGTGTAAGATGTATTGTATGCGTTTATGTGGAGTACATACCACGTTTACCTAACAAACGTCAAAATCGACGAACGAATCTAACAAAATACAAACGTTTTATCCTGACCATTTAATTTTACCGTATGGTGGCCATAGCTATGGGCAACACTAGGTATAAGAGTAATTCTAATAAAACTTCTGAAGAGATAGTCGTGCTAGGCCCTTAAATGAAACTAGTATATTAATATGTGTTCCAGATGCTAGTAGAATCGTATACGCAATTTGTATCAAGTGAACACATGTTAAGCAATCCTCCACGAGATCTGCTGTTAGTAACTGATGGCTAGAATAACTGCTAGAATTAAGATCAAACAAAACAGCAATCCCAAGATACAAGAGCTGCCTTTATATACATAGTCTATATCTCCAATGGAGCGGGCAGAATTGTATAACACTTAATTTGACGCAGTTACATTTTTGGATATTACGTAATTGAGGTCGAGCCGAGTGCTGCGACTAAGAATTTCATGACAATTGTTTTTTGTTAAGATGTCGAGGAACTGTTATAATATTATATTGTGTAATGCACATATAAAATAATAATGCTTAGATCAGCGGTAGGCATGAGCGATGTGCGTCATACAAATTGATCCAAGTGTTATTATTTTGTTGCTAAGTAAATCAATTCTATTCTAGACTTCATTGTGGGCACTAGGGTTTTTATAACATTTTATACTGTTTTATTAAAATTAGTATATTTTAGAACTTTGAGTTTTTTTTTAAAAAGCCATCTCTGACTTGCCCGGTAACAGTGGTGTCAGAAGTGGGATACCGGGTGAGTTTATACCAGTTCAATAAGCCCGGTATTCCTCGAAATATCGTTGACCAGTGCCCACTTTTCGCCGCGTTTCGGAAGTTCAATCCAAACGAAGTACAATTCTCTGAACCAAACCATATCTCGCTGTATCTCGCCGTATCTCGCTGTATCTCGCCGTATCTCGCCGTATCTCGCCGTGTCCTGTCGGGGCCACACCTGGTCCTGTTGGGTCCTGGCTCTGTTTCGCCGCATTGCGCAGTATCTCGCTGATTCGCGCCGTTTCAACGCATCCTGAGAGAACCGGCACGTCGTCCCGAGGACGTGGTGCTGCCCTGAAACTCGCTGTGACCGCTCGCCTACTATAAGAAGATCGTCGTTGCTGACAACATCAGCGCACCAGCCAAAACCGACTGCTCGCCGTATCCGCCGATTATGTTCGTCCAGTACGTGATCTGTCTGTGAGTACCATATTTTGCCCACTGTTGTTGCCACTCGCGTGTTTGAATATTTTCTTTATACACTAGTCTCATTATAATGTCGAAAGGGGAAAAGTCTCAAATCTTGCTCTCGGAACAAGTTCCACTTAAAGTTTTATGTGATTTTGTTCACTCATATAGCGGGGAAAGAGAAACTCTACCCGGATTCTTAACTAATTGTAGAAATGCGTTAGATCTCGCATCTGAGTCTCAGAAAAGTATTTTACTAAAATTTATAATATCCAAGTTAAACGGTAAAGCTCAAATAGCATGTTCAAATAAAATATTTGAGACTTTTGAGGAGCTGAAAGATTTTCTCAAACAACATTTTGGTGAGAGAAAACATTACAGCCACCTTTTATTAGATCTCCAGTCATGCAAACAACAAGCCAGTGAAACAGTTGCACAGTATGCCTTAAGAATTGACACGTGTCTCACTTCCCTTCAGTCTGAAATCCATAACTCGGATTCTCTAAAGAAAGAGCTAGCGGGTCGTATTGCTATGACGGAAGATCTAGCTTTATATACATTTACTCTAGGTTTACACTCAGCTCTTGGTAATATCGTACGATGTAGAAACCCTCGGACTTTAAACGAAGCGGTAAATATCGCTTTCGAGGAAGAGAAAATCTTAAATCTAAGTAAAAGTTCTACATTGAAATCAAAGACGTGTAAAATTTGTAATAAATTAGGTCATTTAGAGTCAGAGTGTTATAGTAAATTGAAACGCGACAAAACGCCACGCTTACAGTATCAGCCGCGTGTGCAAAATAATTCTTTCCACAGTTCTCAGAATAATACGACACCGATCGTTTGTCGATATTGTAAGAATATAGGCCATGATATTTCGCAATGTCGTAAACGTCAATATAATAACTCTAGAACATTTAATAATAATTCGAATATTAATAACTTGCCAAATAACTCTAAGAGTTTTCAACAAAATTTCATAGAGTCGGCTTCCGAAACATCATCGCCTCTACAGATTCTCGAAATAGAAAACTCTTTAAACTAGAACTTGGGCCTGCAAATGAGTACCGTTGCAAGTCCCAAACTTTAGGTACTAGAAATTCTAGTTCTATTCCACAATCCACTGTTTCTAAGCCTGACAACTATACTTATAAGTCCATTGTTTCATGCAAAGCGGGTCCTAGTTCTAATGAATGCCGTGCTATTAATACTAAGTCTAATTCTAATACCACTGAGTCTAAACCACCGTTATCTTCTATTTCGGCTTGTAAGCCCACTGGTAACGGTAATGAGCAGTTTTTATATACTAGTTCGGCTGTAAGTTTCGTCGATAATAATAGTTCTAATCCTTTGAAGAATAAAGTTACGCCTCAAACAACTTGGTATACAACCAAAAGTAAAAAATATTCTAGTCTGGAGTCAAGACCAGCCGAAATGTTATTAGACGAATTCGCGAATGAGCCTATAGAGTGTCCGATGGTATACGATATATCTCAAAATAAGAAAGCTTCTTTACCATTTATAGAAGTTTTTACGTCCCATTCCGAAGTACCGTTGCGACTTTTAGTTGACACCGGGAGTTCCATTTGCCTCATAAAGGACACTAGTCTTTCACAGAGCCCACATCTTGACCAAAATATAGTTAAATTTAAGGGGATTAACGACATCGGGTCGTATGCCCAAACAAAAGGCACATTTGTTCTGTCAATTAAACATAATGCCTCAAGCAAGTTTTCATTTCCGTTTCCTTTCCACGTCGTGTCTAATGTTAATCTTGATTACGATGGTATCATAGGAACAAATTTTTTGTCAGCTCACAACGCCTCAATCATATATCCAGAGTCGAAGTTAAAGATTCTGGGTGAAAGTTCTGTATGTTTTGATTTAAAAACTACGAACATAACATATACAATTCCGTCGCGTACCGAAATGTTAATCGAGTGCTTAGTTACGAATCCCGAGCTAAAAGAGGGTCTGATTATGTGTGGTAAAATGGATCAATATCCAAAACTTATATTTTCTAAATGTCTAACTCGAGTGAATTCTAATAATAAGGTCACTGTCTCTGTATTAAATATATCCGAAAGCGAAGTTGTTCTTAATCCAATAAAGTTGACGTTAGAGCCTGTGTCCTATATTCTAGAGCCTAATCATACTATTCCCACTACTTCTAGTCCAATAGAAGAATCGCTTTCCTGTTTCCAAACTACTACATCTGACTTAGACCGCGATTATAAAGTCCAAAAAGCCTTAAGATGCGAACATATGACTCAAGAGGAGGAACGTGTGTTACGTGAACTATGTTCTGAATATAATGACATATTTTATCTAGAAGGCGACATACTGTCAGCTACTAGGACAGTTCAACACGAAATTCGTACTACATCTCAGACTCCCATCCATGCCAAAACATATCGTTTCCCTGAATGTCATAAGGAAGAAGTCAGTAAGCAAGTCAAGGGCATGTTAGACCAGGGCATTATTAGCCCTTCTACATCCCCTTGGTCAGCACCCATATGGGTAGTGCCAAAAAAAGCAGACGCTTCTGGTAAGCCCAAGTGGCGCATCGTTATCGATTACCGAAAATTAAATGAAAAAACTATCGGTGACGCCTATCCTATACCTAATATCACGGACATCCTTGATCAGCTTGGACACAGTAAATATTTCACGACTTTAGATTTAGCCTCTTCATTTCATCAGGTCTCTATGAAAGAATCTGATGCTGAAAAGACAGCTTTCAGCGTCCCGGGTGTACCTGGCCTAGCAGGTCACTATCAATTTAATAGAATGCCTTTCGGACTTAAAAATTCACCTTCTACGTTCCAAAGGCTGATGAATGTTGTTTTATCTGGTCTCCAAGGTCTTCATTGTTTTACATATATGGATGATATCGTCATATTTGGTAATCAGCTCTCTGACAGTATCTCTAACCTTCGCAAAGTGTTTGAAAAACTACGCGAACACAACCTAAAATTACAGCCCGATAAGAGTGAGTTCTTACGAAAAGAAGTTCAGTACTTAGGTCATATTATAACAGATAAAGGCGTCAAACCCGATCCTAAGAAAGTAGAATGTGTCCAAAAATTTCCAGTTCCCATAAATCCCCGCGATATCAAATCCTTCCTCGGTCTAGTTGGTTATTATAGACGGTTTATAGAGAACTTTTCCCATATCACTAAACCGTTAACAAGTTTGTTAAAAAAGGACGTTAAATTTAATTGGCTCTCTCCACAACAGTCAGCCTTCGATACTTTGAAGGATAAGATCACTACAGCACCTATTCTACAATATCCCGATTTTACTAAACCTTTTATTTTAACTACCGATGCTTCCAACTATGCCATATCCGCTATCTTATCCCAAGGCGAAGTAAATAATGATCTCCCAATCGCGTATGCATCCCGTACGTTGAATAAATCTGAAGGAAATTATTCAACTACAGAAAAAGAGTGCTTAGCTATAATATTTGGGACTAAAACCTTCCGTCCGTATTTATACGGGCGGCGATTCAAAATCGTAACCGATCACAAACCTTTAGAATGGCTTTTCAATATAAGTGACCCCAGTTCGAAATTGGTAAGATGGCGTCTCAAACTTGAAGAATTCGATTATGAGATTGCTTATAAAAAGGGCAAAATAAACTGTAACGCTGATTCTTTATCTCGCAATCCGGTTCTCGCCATCGACCCCGAGTCTCCCTCTACATCTGAAACATATGAAAAATATTTAAAAATTAGTCAACAAGCTCTTAACTGTGATACGACAATAGAAGAGCATAACGACTCTCTGCTGAAAGCGAAGTGTAGAATGATAACTTACCCTTCCGCAATCGATCTCGACGACTCTATTCCTTACTGCTCCGAAATCCTTCAGTTATCTAAATTTGACGATACCTTACCTGATATACGCAACCTAGAACGTGAACTGTTCACTTTCCAAAGTACCTCAAATGATAAACATGTTTTTACTCACCTATACTTACGAGTCCATCATTATGATGAAATGACGTATAAAGACATATTCAACATGTTGAGAGACTATCGCGATATGATCACAACTTGGTACATGGAAGAAAAAGAATTTGCAATTTCTGACTTTAAAGATTCTTTTAACAAATTATCATTCACAAAAATTTATAACATCCTTGCATTCCTATTTCATAATACAGGCATTAAAATACATGTTTATCATAATAATATCCTATTCCCAACACCATCCGAGGTCCCGCTCATATTAAAAGATAATCATGACTTACCCTCTGCTGGTCACCCAGGTGTATCTCGTATGTATGACAGACTCAAATCCCTATATTGGTGGAAAAACATGAGGCAGGATATAGAGAATTACGTTAAAAACTGTAAATCTTGTCAAATAAATAAACCTTTGCGCTGCACAAATAAAGCGCCAATGATAATCACATCGACTGCGACTCGGCCTAACGATAGAGTATACCTTGACATTGTAGGGCCTCTTCCAGAAACACGAATTGATAAATATAAATTCATCCTAACTCTCCAAGATGATTTGACCAAATATTCGCAAGCATATGCCATGCAGTCTTGTTCTGCTCAAGAAACCGCTCAACGTTTTGTTCATTTCATTTCACACGTGGGTATTCCACGACAAATCGTGTCTGATCAAGGTACAAATTTCTGTTCGGATGTGTTTAAACAGTTAGAAAAGTTATTTGGTATAAAACATATATACGCATCACCTTACCACCCACAAACGTGTGGCGCGTTAGAGCGTAGTCATTCAACGCTGAAAGAATATTTACGATCATACATTGACGACAATACCCACACTTGGGATTTGTATCTAAACACAGCAATGTTAGCCTATAACTCGAATGTCCATTCTACTACTGGCTTCGCTCCGTTCGAACTTTTATTTGGTCACAAGCCTTATATCCCAAAGTCTATAGATACTCTCGAAAATAACACATACACCGATTACGTACGAGCTCTTAATCACAGGTTATATTATAGTAGACAAAAAGCTTTACAAAACATACAAACGTCCAAAGAACGTTCAAAACGATATTACGATTCACACGCGCGTCCGATAACATACAACTCCGGCGACATGGTATACTTACGATGCCATCATAAACAAAACAAAGCGTTATCACCGGTGTGGAAAGGTCCCTATAAAATTATAAAAATAAACGGCAATCACACTGTAACAATACAAGTAGGAAGGAAACATATACGCTATCACTATGACGAAATCAAACCCGCCTTTTAGAAATAAACATACCCATTTCTATTGTCCCCAGGTTCCTCACGACCGTGTCCGGTAACCAGTTCGTATCAAAGCTGGTCGGAAGTCCCGGATTATACTATGATCAATTATTAGACTTAAAATTCTCTAACGATAATTGGAACGTTGTTACCTCTGTAGATTTGAGTCACATTCAACCTCATTTAGACAGTATAGAGCTCTTGCTTGAACGCATTACCAAACATTGCAATATAGTCCAATCCTCTAAACTTAAAACCGAATGCTACAATTCGTTAAGTTCTTTGAAAGCCCTGCAGAGTAGTAATATTCATAAGTACTCATCAATTTCATATCTAACTCAGGTTAAAGAAACCAAACGCACAAAACGAGGTCTAATTGACGCCGGTGGCTCTTTATTAAAAACATTTTTCGGTACCTTAGATATTGACGACGCTATAAAGTTCACAGATGCTATAAATAAGGTACAGTCAGACGAAAAAGAGCTCACAGTATTAATGCGCGATAATATACATGTAATTAAATCCACTATATCTACGTTTAACAGCACTATGTCCAAAGTAAAAGAAAACGAACATCGTTTGAACCAAAATTTAGTTACTATAGAAAGTGCATTCGAAAGGTTGAGTCAAACCACTGATAAATTAGAATCAAGGTCCCAGTTGTCTCTCATATTAACTTCAGTAGAAAGTATTATAATGGCCCTATCTTTTGATATAGATGACATTAATAACGCAATATTGTTCAGTAAAATGAACGTTTTGCACCCGACTGTACTAAGTCCTGTGCAGTTGCATAAGGAGCTCGAGTTACATATCAACTACATGCCTAAACACTCTGAGCTGCCTATACCTTTATCGCTAGTGAACGTAAATGAAATAATTACTGTCAGTGATATTGTATGTTATTACCAAGACAATAAGTTAGTATTTATTTTGCAGATTCCGCTCGTTCTTTCGCAATTCTATAATTTATATCATGTTATCCCATTTCCAGTCCCATTGGACTTGAATACGCCAGATACTTATGTTTTAATAGCACCGAACAAACAATACTTGGCAATAACTCTGGACAGACTATTCTACTCACAGCTCGTGAGTGTCAGTGCGTGCAAACAAGTGAAAGGTCAGTGCTATGTGTGTCCTCTAGGTAACGTGTATTCCACGATGGCAAACCCGACGTGTGAAACTACGTTGTTGACAGAAGCATATGTTAAGCTACCAAAAAGTTGTCAAACCAGAGTCCTGCGCGGCTCAATAGACATTTTTCAAAAGATCACTTATAACCGTTGGATTTTTGTTCAATCAGATCCTGGTAAGTGTCACATTGTTTGTAACGAAAACATTAATAGTTCTGATGAAATCTTGTTCGGTTCTGGTATATTACATTTACCTAAATCTTGCAAAGCTTACTTTAAAACACTAACGTTTCTCGCGAGTGACACTTACACCTCCAATATTACTACTAGTTTATCTAACTTTAGTATAGTTAGTGATTGTTGTGATACTAAACATTTCAATAAAAGTGACATTCCGCTAGTTAAATTAAATGAATTAAACAATTTAGACTCATTAGTAAAAGCTAGTGTGCAAATGAGTGATTTTGAGAAACAGTTAAATAAGATCTCTGAACCGTCACACTTTGAAAAGTATTCTACGGGTTATCTTTCTCTCACTTATATATTATCTATAATAATGTTGATATATTTATTGCTTAAAACTAGGAGGGTTATTTGCCCGAGACAGGGATGTTGTATAAGAATTTATAATAAAAACTACGCAGACCTAAATCCTGTTCCTGCTATTCGTCAAAATGTATCAACCATTGTTAACACAAAGGACTTAACGTCTGACTCGTCAGCCGATGACCTTGAGTATGATGTAAAGCTTTCTACAAGGTCGTTGCCAAATTTAAAAAGAAATGTTATATCATAATCAAAAACATAACCTTCATTTAACGTTTACTTGTTTTAATATCCATTATAGGTATAAAGTTAAATGTTAACCTTATATGTATGTTAACTATAGTTATTTTACTATCAAACTATTTTCTTTTAGGAAGTAATGATAGGCTTTAGTTCTTAATCTATGAGTTAAAAGTAAACAAGGTTTAAAGTTGTTTGATATTAACTTTTATTCTTGTGCTATTTTTTTTAATATATAAACTTTCATGTGTTTTATATTTTCCTAGTTTACTGTTGTAGTTGCTATGTCTAAGTTTATAAATCAAATCTAATTATACTCTTAAAATGTAAGCCCCAATGAAATCTTTTAAAAGTTCATTCTTGATTTTATTTCTATTGATCATCCCATAACCTGGTATGATCAATCTTAACGGGGGGGATGTTATAATATTATATTGTGTAATGCACATATAAAATAATAATGCTTAGATCAGCGGTAGGCATGAGCGATGTGCGTCATACAAATTGATCCAAGTGTTATTATTTTGTTGCTAAGTAAATCAATTCTATTCTAGACTTCATTGTGGGCACTAGGGTTTTTATAACATTTTATACTGTTTTATTAAAATTAGTATATTTTAGAACTTTGAGTTTTTTTTTAAAAAGCCATCTCTGACTTGCCCGGTAACAGAACGTCGCCGTAGCACATAGCCGTCTAATGTTAGGCGATGATAGCCCTCCATAAAAGGAGTTGTTATGCTACCTACTTGAGGGACTACAAGATAACTAAATCTCTACAAAACAGCAGCGCTAGCGCTAAGTGATTTTCTAAAGAGCCTGAAGACCCTGCCTACGGCTGAAAATCTACACAAAGCTGTGATCTTATATGGGTACTTACCCAGCTAACTGCCCAGCTGGGTAATGGATAGGTACTCTATATACCATCTAGTCGGTGGAAGTTTTAACCTTAATAGAATTAAGCAATATTGTCACTTTGCAAAGCTACTTAGACATATAGTGCTTTAAGAGATATATACTTCATATATTTTTGTGCTTCATACCTACATTCGCTAGAACATATGTGTGTCGAAACCTTTACCGCATTATATCACAACTCATTTAAAATTCTCTTCACGCATGAATTTTAAATGCTACACGAATAGTTTTGGATCTCTGTTACAAATGATTCGACAAGGATCCACTATGTACCACATTTTTGTCTAACTACAACCAGCTCGTTAGGTAGTGGCATTAGTGCGAGAACGGGCGCGGAGCGGGAGAAAATTCTACTTTTTAATTACGACCATGATTGAAAAAATTGGTTCTATCGCAACCAATAGAATTACCGTTCAATCGCAAGATCGACGTTTTAACTATTTGCTTGGCACTCGTGTCTTTTAACTTTTCTTCTTTTAAATGGCAATTAAAGACTATAATAGTAATTAGTCTCGTATGGCGTCGATATTGCTATGGATAAGAAATTTGTACTGCTGATGTGAGTCCTCTGCAAAACAATTATTTTGATTAACTAAATCGTTTACATGAACGGTAGGTATTTATAACCTCAAATGCTAGAAATGTGTTACACATGGCCGTATATACATAAAGTTATATGTTAAATGTTACCGTACATGCGTATGATCACATAATACATAAATGCACCTCTTCTAACACAAGCAGACATTATATTTTATGGAACTCGGGCTTCTGCTCGCGCCCTCGTCTGTATTAATCCTACGGGAGCACATACTGGGTTAAAATGTATTCTATATTAACACATAGGACAATAAAAACCATGGTACTTGTATTTTAGTATCTACCAAATTATATCAGAATTCGTTCAACGATTTACGCATGGTTTGGATGTTTTTAAAACATCTAAACACCTTAACAAACTTTCACATTGATAAAATCAGTAGAATATACTCGTAGGGAGATAAGATTTTACTAGCCTGTACCTATATATTAAGTATTATATAAAACTCAGTAGCATCTCCATATAGGCGAAAAACTTACCCCATATGACAAGAGATGGTGCTGTATACAATTACACACTACGCCATAAAATCCTGAATCTCGCAAGAGTAGTTCACATTACGAGTTACTATATTATATAAGTTTCTAATATCAACTATAGGTCAGAGTTGTCCTTTTGTGTTGAAGGCACATCACACCACGTTTTTGCTCTACCTTTTTATAGATGTAATGAGTTTCTCCGTCTAGGTACAATTGACGTTGAATTTTGACTCTGCGAATGTGTACATATGATGCGAGCCGCTGTTTTATCCGCTTGCAGTAGCGCCTTAGGCCACACCGACTTGTTTAAAAGTTTAGGGCCCGAACTGCACATGTAGGCATGACATGTATTTCAGTTTTATTTTATTTTACAGTAGTTTGACTTTCAGTCTGACGAAGGCAATATAGTTGCATGTTTCTAACGCAATGGTCATAAAAGTCGACTACTGTTTTGGGATTTGCTGAAAATAGATGTTACTAGTACATAGGTTACCGCAACCTTAGTGACATTTAAAATATTAATTGAAAATGTGTTTACATTTCTTTTATGGATCATATTCTGCCTATGTCTCTTTACTATTTTTTTATTTTAAGTACGTTGTATTTACGAAATTGTACCATGTCAACGAGATGGATATAACATATTTTCTGGTTTTCTCTTCTTTCTATTCATCATAATTCTTATGTATAAACAACAATACATAATATATACACAATCTCAAGCCTGTATCGCTGAAGAGTTGCATAATACCCACATCCAGCAAGCAAAATTTTAGCTCCCACGTCATAAGAGAAGCCTATTGCAGATTATCGGATACAGTTCCAGGTACCAATAATTTTTCTCAGAAAATCCACAACCTTTTGCCCGACGTGGCAATCGAAGCTGAGACTTCACGTCTAGCCTTGAACATAAGCCTAAGCTTAAACCACGTGCTCAACGAGGCAATCATATACAATTTTACATATATATAGAATTTATCTTACATAAAGCGGATTCTGTTGAAAATAGCTCCGCACCGTATCCCCGCGGGTGTGGTTGGAGGCAAACTGTTTCATAATCAAGTTTAAAATTACAAAGGCACGGAAATACTCCTTGAAATACCATTTGAAATAACAGAAAAACAGGTTGAATAAGGTAAATGTAGAGTTTTAACCGCGGTACGTAAACTTGTGGTATCTTTATATTTGATACTAGTTTTTGTCCGAGATTTTGCACATGTGGACTATAAGTTAAGTTGTTAAGTTATTTTTAACCTATCCCGAGGGGATTTCTAAAAATCTCAGAGAATAGATTAGTTTGTATAATAATTATACATATAATTATATAACCTCCTTAAATGGCAAATTTGAAGTCTCAATTATTGATATGAACTGTAATATAACGTTATATGTAGGTATTAGATATTTGAGTTGTTTTACAAAATTCTCCTATTTAGTTAAAGTTTATAAGGCTAGTGTGAATGGAATAGTGGCAAGGGGAAGACTTAGGCGGACGTTTCTCGATCAGATCGGAGACGTGCTGGACAAAGGCCAGGCTAAGAGCACCTTAAACCGGCGAGCGTGTATGAGGAATGTGATAAAAGTGAATGAAGCCAGAGAAGTGTGTCAGGATTGTAGCAAATGGAAATCCGTAGTCTCTGCCTACCCCTCTGGGAAACAGGCGTGAATCTATGTATGTATGTATATTTAGTTTAGTTATTTTACCCGATCGGTGCGAACAGATTTGCACTATTAGTTAGTCTTAAGATTTACATAAGTAAATAACACAAATAAAATATATTTTGTATACCTTAGTGGTAAAACATCAGTTTCCAAATAAATATATTCGATTCCATTCTATATATGCTCAAATCTAATATTCTGCTAGAACATGAGGAACGTTGATTGGACAATCTTTTTTTATTTATATTTTATAGCAACTTTGCACATCTAACTCTTTTTAAAATGGCTGGCATATAACTTTGTTGTTGTGTTTCGTTAACATATTAAGGAGGCAATGTGCTACCAGGAGTAGAAGAGCTGTTCTTTGGGTTTGGCAGCTAACTTTGTCGTTTTAGCACCTCTAAATCGACCCTATAAAAAGATTCGTTGCCAAACCCATGACGCGAACTTGCGATAAGACGAGTGGTATCGCTTTCTTAGTACTACAAAAAATAAATCAAGACTTTTTTATAGATAACTAAATTTTGCCTGCTTCGCTTGCGTAAATATTATGTTAAGATAAGGTTATTTCAATTTTCAGTCTCTCGGAAACAGTACTTTTAAGGATAAAAGGTCCTCATTTCATTTTCTGTACCCCTGACAACTGTATGCGAAATGTCATGATGATTCGTCAAGTAGTTAAGACATGAAAGCATAACAAACTCACATTTGCATTTATAACTTTAGTTAGGATATCTACTTACATTCAAAGTTTAAACATAAACCATCAAAGATTATATTCAAAATTAAAACACGTCTTTATTTCTCAATAGAAAAAAATATGATGGCTGTACTTGATATTTTTCTCAAAATGTACATTAAGGATTAATATAATTCAGTAAAAGCTTAAGGTAAGCCTAAAAGCAATTAATAAAATCTGTTTTTTTTATGCTACTGAGGTGGCAAACAAGCATACTGCCCACTTGATAGTAAGTGGTCACCGTAGCCTATGGACGCTTGCAACACCAGAGGCATCACTTGCGCGTTGCCGACCCTTAAGGAAAGGAAGTGGGAAGGAGAAGGAGCGGGAAGGGAGAAAGAGTAGAAGAGTAGAGACAACAGTAGGAATACTGCTTTTTCACGTGGATATTCTGTGAGAGGATAGTCCTTGTCCTTCCCCGGTCGAGATCAGCGAGGCTCTACTACTCTGGCTTAGCTTCGTGAGGAGTATTTATGATTTTCTTGAGGAGGAAATCTGAAAGATTGATCACATATTTGAGCCGAGATTGACCCAGGAAAAAAAATGGTGTAAGTTCAAATAAATTCTTACAGGAGCGATAAATCATATTGTATTGTTTGTTACCAAATTGACATGTTTTTGACGAACAACTTGTTGATTTGCTAAGACTATTTATGTATCAATGGTTAGCTGTAAATATAACCTGATATTGTATGCGTGGGTTTCGTAAACGTGATCCTTTGTTTTCTTTTTATAAGGTGTTTGGATCTGTCAGCTTATCCTTATAATACTAGCTTTTGCCCGCGTAGACGTAGGTAAGATTATTTTATTTATTTATTTTTAGCCTGTACCGTCCTACTGCAGGGCAAAGGCCTCACTTCCATCTTGCCACTCATTTCTGTGTAGCGCAAATTGTTTCTAATCCTGGTTGAACGCATCCAATTCATCCCGCTATCTCATTCTAGGCCTGTCGGGGGCCGTTTGTTATTTGTTGCCCAGTCTGTGGTGATTATTGACCACTTCTCTTCAGACATGCGACAGATATGGCCAGCCCAGTTCCATTTGAGTTCAGCAGCAGCTTGGCCCACATCCTTAGGTAAGATTAGGGTAGTCTAAATAAGGAACAGCACTTTAAAAAAATATATATATACTATGTTACTGGGTGATAATATTGTTTTCTAATGGTGAAAGAATTTTAAAAACGGTTTAGTAGTTTTTAAAGCTTTCCTCTTTATATAATTTCATAGATAATCTTTAACAGACTGTTTTCGTTTGAGCACCCTAATAACAACAACGTTTTCAGATATTGAAATAAGCTTGGTGCTAACTTTCATTTGATATTATTTATTTGAATGATAAATGCCCAGAAGTATACAATCACAAGCACAACAGTTTTAAATAGATAAAGTTTACAATTTATTAGCCATTTCATTCCTATAGAATCAAATGCACTCGACGGTTTATAGTGCATACTGTTTTAAAAACTTAAATATGCACAAAGACAATGACAACCCAAAGAAAAATGAGTACGATATATTTTGATTTTAAAAGCTCGTTTACAAATTCCTCCAAATACCTCTAATTTTATTGTAAGCTGAAGAGAT
Source organism: Catocala fraxini (assembly GCA_930367265.1). Taxonomy (NCBI): domain Eukaryota; kingdom Metazoa; phylum Arthropoda; class Insecta; order Lepidoptera; family Erebidae; genus Catocala; species Catocala fraxini. Next base: position 5,799,077 of record OV884049.1, on the reverse strand, counting down.
ATTCCGATATATACATATTATAAGCATAATAACCATCCTCACACATCGACTGACCCAATTTGTTCTCAAAATTGGTTCGGCAGGATACATCTATTTCCTCAAATTTATCGCCATCATCGATCTCCAGTGAGTAACCGTCATGTATTATTGTCGTCCACAAGACACTGGGGCTGACGGTTTGACATGATTATATTCTCCATAGAGCAATCTCGACAGATGACAACTTTATGATCGGAATTAAATAGCGATCTGTCCGAATCCACAATTTTCTGATTAAGGATATCTTGTTTATAATGTCAGTCATTGCCTATAGCAGAAAATGGTGGTATAATCGGTACCGCACCGAGAACAATGAAAGAACGAAAAGAGAGACATTCCAAGTAGCGCACCTGTTTGAAGCACACTCGTTTGAACCCTCAATTAATGGTTCGCAAAATAGTATAAAATAAATAAATTAATTGATTTATTAGATTTAGTCCGCAGTTACCAGTATTTTTTTCTGGATGAAAAATACCTACTCCATTTCTGTACCCCTGACCTATACAATGTGTATACGAAATTTCATGACAATCGGTCGAATAGTTAAGCCGTGAAAGCGTAACAAACAAACAAACTCACTTACTCATTTATAATATGAGTCTAGATGTTTGCGCACCTGCTTCTAAAGGATGCGCCTCAAACCGGTGTGCTACATGAAATGCCTCCAAAAAATTGCAACCGATAGTAATAAAATTTGGTATGGAATTAATTAAGCCCATTGTCATAATAGAGCTACAAAAATACAAAAAAGCTTTGACGCCTTTCTGTGGATGCCAATGACAGAAATGTATATTTATTGTATTTTAATTTACATTATATTATTAAAATGACAATAGATAGAACACTGATGATTTCTATGAAGAAATTATTACTAAGAACTTATATCTAAATAGTAGATAACATCCACGCCGTATTGAATATACAAATAGAATTTCTATTTAAAATCGAACTGTCCTAAGAATCTCTTAGGACAGTTCGATTTTGATGGATCATCTGATCCATCTTATCTAAAACCGCGAAATCATTACCCAACTTTATACATCAACCGATCCTTTTAATTTATTTCAATAACCAGTAGAATTTGACGCCATAAGTGACACCTTGTGCCCTTAACGAATAAATGATTTTTGCCTTTGAACATAACGAGTTCACGAAAAAAATAATCTCAGCTACAATAAAAGCTGAAACGAATGGTATTTAAAATTCAATTATATATTTTCATTGTTTTACATTTACATGATGAATTTAAAAAGCTGAAAAGACAAATCTAAAAGTATTTGAAATTCAATTCAATATTCGGTACATTTGTCATCGCTGTTAAAAAATGGATAGGGCGTCTTTTTTTTATTTTCGTTCTTCGAAATACCGATAACCGCGTTGATGGAAATAAAAGGTCTTTGATTTATTGAATTCTATTTTATTTCATTAATTTCCTATGTCTAAATGCCTACTCACACGGTTCGGTAACTTTTGCCGGTCTACCAATTTCGTAATACGCAGCTCGTCTGATGAATTGTGTTGTAAAGTATGACGTAACAATGTACGATAATCGAATAAACGTTTGAATGTTAAAGGGATTCGAATGTATCTATATTAATATTATAAAGCTGAAGAGTTTGTTTGTTTGGTTGTTTGAACGTGTTAATCGCAAGAACTAGGTTTGATTTAAAAAATCTTTTAGTGTTGGATAGCCCATTAATCTAGGAAGGCCATTAGCTATATTATCACGCTACGGCCGATAGGAGCGGAGCATCAGTGAAAAATGTTGCAAAAGTGGGAAAGATTATCTTATGTGACACAGACGACGTTGCGTGGATCAGCTAGTTTAATATATTGATAATTATATAAATGAAATAATATCATTTAACGCTTCAAAAGCCAATAAGCAGACACGATACTAAATCTGCTGTTTCTAGTCAACTTTTTATATGAAACTACATACATTTGTTTAGCAAAAGTTGTTAACTAATCTAATCTTATTTATACCAAGTCTGTCTTTTGCTTATTTATGACCTTAGCTGTTCTATTTCTTATCAAAGACATTTTTAGGTCAATATAAACTGATATTCATTCGAATCTAACTAGTCTAGAGAGTCGAATTTTATAAATTTGGGTATAAATAAAGCTAAATGCGATGAGTGTGGCCGGCTAGATCGTTGCAACGTGTTGTATTCGGGTGAATACGATGTATTATTGGGGCACTGTCGGTAAACTGGCGCGCATCAAAGGTATATAGCGCGCCAATATTCGCTTGGGTAGCTACACCTACGTCACTTCAGTGTCGTCCAGCGGGACGGATGTGCTTGTGTTTATTTTTTGTCAACGCGTCACAAATGTTCGCACGCTTTATGTAGACAAGAACATCGCGTACACGATGTTTTTAGCACGCCAACGCGACACGAATCTTCGCCCGCTAATGTAGCCCCAGCATTATAATAACATATCTCATTACTGTATTATTAGTATTATTTTTATATTACGGTGGGGTGTGCTGAGGAAGAATAGAGATACGGATTTTTACTTGCCACAATTTTGGCATGTCTTAGTCTAAATTATAGATTTCGAGCTGCCACTAAGAATGTCCAACAGCAAAACCAACCAACCAACAGAAAAAACAACTTATACGGTCCAGGTATCGAAACCGATATTATTGTAAGCAAATATAAGTGAAAACCTATACCAATCAAATGTAAATCCTAACTATAATATTATAAATGTGAATGTGAGTTTGTTAGTTTGTTACGCTTTCATGCCTTTAGTGATCATCATGAAATATCGCATACACGTTCTTAGGGGTACAAAATAAGACATAGGGTAGCTTTCCGTACCATTCCATACCTTTCATCCCGAAAAACATTACTGTTCCCGTGGGATAAAATATTATTCACAAAGTCTACATTAACGTGAGCGAAGGCAAAATAAAAGTAAGTAATATTATAAAAGTTATAATGGAAATACTTATAATACAAATTCACATGTATAAATTATCTCTAACCTATAAATTGGTAACCATTTTCATAATCCAGCTGTATGAAGTATTGTCACGTCTAAGAGTTTAATTTAATAAGATTTTAATCTGACGACCTATCCATGTCCGTATTTTAATGAGTGCCGTATTTATTCCATAAAAACAGCCTTCAATCTTAAACAAATTTTAACTAGGGACATTAATTGGGATCTTAGCGAGTCGCTGTTCAATCAGCCTTAAGAAACGGTGTCGTCTTAAATCTAATACGTCGTTCAAAGTCACGTATTTCGGACAACAATTTAAGCTGTGCAGGAGAAATTGTTGCGATTTTGGCAAAATTATACTGACCTTGCTATAGCAAAATTTGTGAGATTATTGGAAAGACCGATTGAGTGGCGAGTCAGAGATGTTGTGTTTAAAACATAGCACTACAGAACACATACTACTTGCCAACTAGCGACGCCCCAGTTGTCGTATCAATGTATAAACAATCCAAACATGATGAAATATGTGAAATGGTTAATTGTCGCTCGATTTGACCTGTATGTCACAGAGCAAACCATTTTTATATTGAGTAGGAGAGTTTATAAATAGTTCTGATATTAAGTATTATAAACGTGTCAATGACAACTAAAGACGATTTTGACACTTAATTATTCGTTTATGATCTAATGGAGCGGTCTCGGTCCATGTGATCCGAATATTATTATTACTCTTGTGACTACTAGAAGCGCAGTACTGTATTCAATGCTTATATACGTATATCACTTAACTCTAACATTCAACAGTTAGTTAATGTCACCCACATTTTACTCTACATATTTAGTAATACGTTTAAAAACAATTTTGTAGTTGTAAGCCTAATAATCACAAGCACGCTAATCATTTTACTCAATGAACAGAAATAGAAAAATTATTTGTCATCAAATTTGAAATTTCTGTTACAAAAGGGTTTAACGTAATATTGCTTTTTGTTGATTAAAATGTCAGGAAGGTGATTAAAGAGGATGAATCTAAAACGAGGATCCCAATCATTTAAATTAATAAAAAGCCTTTCTCGCCAGTATTTTTATTTTCTTAAAGATGCGACATTTTATGTTAGAGGCTACACGCGTAATGCAACCAATTAGTCTTGCTTTCGAGCTATCATTTATATTTGCAAGAAAATAGTCAACTTACTAATTAAATACTACTAATTATTTAAATTCAGTACTTACTTATATTTTACGCGAAAGTTATACATTAAACTTAAATAATGCTATGCCGACTTTTATTGCAGTTTATTTTCAACTAAGGATGCTTTGGAAATGTTTTTAAAACAAACATCATTATCATAAAATAAATCCTTCTTGCTAAAGACAAGATGGTTGGCATGTATCTGACTGTTGCGCTCTCGAGTTTATCTATACTAATATTATAAAGCTGAAGAGTTTGTTCGTTTGAACGCGATAATCTCAGGAACTACTAGTTCGAACTGGAAAATTCTTTTAGTGTTGCATAGCCCATTTATCAAGAAGGCTATATGCTACATTACATCACGCTACGACCAATAGGAGCGGAGCAGCAATGAAAAATGTTGCAAAAACGGGGTAAATTCTCTTATCTTATATGAAGCAGACGAAGTTGCGCGGGTCAGCTAGTTTTTAAGCCATAGTCAACCACGCTGGCCCTGTGTGGCTTGGCAAATTTCAAATGTCTTCGAGAACATTATACAGAATATTCAGGCATGCAGGTTTCATCACCATATTTCCTTTCACCGTTAAAGCGAGCGATAATTAATACGCAATTAACTTCGAAAAGTCAGAGTTCCGCGCCTTGGGAACGAACTCGAGACTTCTGCGTGGCAGTCCAAGGGTCTCAGACTAGGCTATCGTTGCTTAAATAAACAAAGTAATTCAAAAAAGACACACAGGTACAATCATATATACTTCTCACAGAAACTCAAACTCTTTAGCAATATATCCGGCCATCCATCCGCAAAGATGCTCTGAATTAAATCTACGTGTAAGAAGGCATGAATATGAAGGGGAATTCTCTTAACACGTATTACCATACAAAGCTTTCTCTTCACGTATTAATCTATATGAGGTATATAAAAATCTCGTGTCAAAGTGTTTATGTTTGCACTCCTCCATAACGGCTCGACCGATTTTTATGATTTTCTTTTATGTAAGATAGGTATGAGAATAGATCGTAAAGTATATTTCATACTGCTAGGTGATTAGGGTGATGATAACGAATGAATTTATATGGCAGAACAATGTTTGCCGGGTCAGCTAAATTATATCTATACTAATATTATGAAGCTGAAGAGTTTGTTTGTTTGGTTGAACGCGCTAAACTCAGAAACTACTAGCCCGAATTAAAAAAATATTTTAGTTTTGGAGAGCCTATTTATCGAGAAAGGGTATAGGCTATACAACATCACGCTACGACTCACGGGGGCGGCGCAGTAACGATAAAGGCGGGTAAAACCGCTGGCACATCTAGTATAAGATACAATGCAAAAACATGCAAATTTTTAAAGTGAGTAACCAATTCTTTCTTAAATACGCGTATCAAATATCTATAACATTTACATTTCACAATTATTTTTTAACTAGATTTTGCCCGTGGCTTCGCTCGCATAAATGGAGGTCAGATTAGGTTAGATTAATAACGGTACTTTTTCTTGAATGGAAGGAACCCTATGTCCTTTTCTGTGTCCCAGATAACGTGTATGGGAAATTGCAAGATGATTGGACAAGTAGGACTGCGCCGAGCGAAATGTGCCAAAACAGGCGGTCACAGTTAAGTGAATAAAATCAACAATTTTTGTTTAATACAAATATAAAATATTCATTTATCATAACAATGAATGTGTTTACAATTACTCTGTGTAATAAAATTTAAAAAGATATATTTTCGCCTACAAAATTACATAAATTTGCACGTAAAATGCAAAAACGTAAGCTCGTGTTACGTGATTTTTAGATTATTACAGTAGAAATCTAACCTATTTTACAGCTTAAACGAAACATAAATAGTTATATTACAATTTGTCCGTCCCAAATATTTAAGTTATTGGTGGACAATAAAGATACATATTTATTAAAAAAGCACTTCAAATCCTCCATACAAATTTACTATGGCGGCCGCGCGCCGATTTGAATATGTCATTATCTGCCGATCGAGCTCGGTCATTATCTGTCTTACGCTCGGCGCAGTCTTACGGCGATAGCCTAGTGGGAAACCGTTGGACTGCCACGCAGAGGTCTCGAGTTCGAACCCAAGGCTCGCATCTCTGACTTTTCGAAGTTATATGCGTATTAAATAGTTAATTATCGTTTGCTTTCATTGTGAAGGAAAACATCGTGAGGAAACCTGCATGTGTGTGAGAGTTCGTCATAATGTTCTCGAAGATAATTATATGAAGTCTGCCAACCCGCACTAGGCCAGCGTGGTGGACTATCTATACTGACTGTATATAATCTGATTATATATAACTTAACCAAAATACTCGAAATATTTCACAATATTTTTTTAATAATCGCACGTCGTAACTATAGGCGTACAAAAGCTAGGCGCTCTTTGCAAGATAAGTCAACAAAAATAAAATAAACCGCCAACCGTAAAAGTACTTCCTTTTAAATTTAGTGCCTGCCAACCTAAAATTATAACCTGATAAACGCTGTAGCAACATTCCCCGGTAAGCCATTACCTGGTAAAAAGGGTTCCGACTATAAAATCTCTTTGTAAGGCTTCAGTTATTAACAGCCTTTGAATGAGCCAACTTACTCTGGACCACCTAAGCATAGTTTTGGTATAAAGCCGTATTTTATAAAGTTTTGGTTGAATTTATGACATGAATTCACGTTTGGTATTGTGGATTTGATACATTTATGAACTGCCAGAATCCGGCGTATTGCTATCGTTCTTTGAAATGAAAACAGGGGGTCTACCGTGAAACGCGTTATACGCAATTGCGTACGTTCGTTCGTGCTTATTCTTACCAAGTAACATCATTCGCGCCGACATTCGTCACGAATATCGTCGTATGACATTTGTACGTCCTAAAAAAATCCGAAGTGTTTTCATGGTAGGTATATGCTTATTATTTCGTTCGTCATTCGTTTCGGCACGTCATTGCGTAAAAACATTTTCACGGTAGACCCGCTGCACTGCGATTCCGCCCTAGGCCATAAATTGAAAAATTTCATTGTCTTACTCCAGTAAGATCACCTCATTAAGTCATTAGCTAGTTCACATACTTTCAAAAACTATAAATACCAACGTAATTAGGTCAAGGTATCATTCACTTTTGTGCAGCGGAAGTGAGCGCATCGCGATACTAATTAACGCTACGTGTGAGTCATTAAAACTTAATCACGTTGTTTTTGAGTGTCACCATTTCAAATCAAGTGTTTACGTATTGTGAAGGTATGGATGTTCAAGAGCAAGGTAAGTACTTTTATTATCAACCACTTTTTTTTTTTTAGCACATATTATTTTGTATCATTTTATTATTGAGGGTAGTTTTCTTTTTAAAAAATGTGATTTATATCTTTTGGACCTACAACTTTTCGCTGTACTTTGCTGCCCTTGAAGCATATCTTTTTAGAATAAGGAGAACATCCTTATAAAGGGCTATAAGTTTCATCTGCCTCTTCCTGCCTCTTCTTACGTTAGTGGGCTGTCAAAGTATGTATGCCCATAGAATAAAAATAAAGTCATTTTTTTAAGTTCAGTTTTTATATTGTTTCAGGTACATTTTTCAAATGTTCTGTATCGAGGATGTCAATTTTTAACATTTGGTACTCTAAAGTGGGTAAACCAAATGAAAAATCACAGCATGTCCTGAACCTTTGACTGAAACATCATGCCTTTCTGATTACATCGAAAACATTAACCTAGAACCTTTAAGCCTTAGAATTACGAATGTATGTAAACGAATTTCTCATTACTGGGCCAAGTCGAATCGTACTAAATCTAAATTCTTAGAAATGTGTTCAGGTTGGCTGCATGAAATTGAAAATATTGATGTAGAGCGAACTAAGGTACGTGTATCTCTGAACTTTGACGAAGTTGAAGCATCAACATCTTCATCGTCTGGCCGTCCGAAAATGAACTTTGACGAGACCAGTAAACGTACAAAAAGGAGAAGATTAGCTAATTTGTCTAAGCAAGATCCTTCTCTTGTACATTCATTGCTTAGTGCTTCCGATGATAGTTTATTAACTTTTCCTGAAATCGATGCTAACGAAGTTTTATCGCTCATTGTCGAAGCTCACTTAACTCGACATCAATATTTATTAGTAAAGAAATTTATAAACAATAAGTTTTCAAAAAGCATTTTGCCATCTTACCGAATTGTTGTGGAATCGAAAAAACACTGTTATCCTCCAGATATAACTGTTAGCGAATCATCTGCCGAAGTCGAACTTCAAAGTTTATTAGATCATACAGCCAATCGGATTCTCAAGTCTCAAAAGGTTGTTTTGGATAGGGTACCTAAAGAATCCCAGGATAAGATAGCTTTGATAGGGAAATGGGGTTTCGATGGCAGTACAGGGCATTCTGAATATAAACAGTGTTTTTCTGACGCCACTATTGAAGACGGTAGCTTGTTTCTTACTTCATATGTGCCACTTCAGCTTGTTTTGAAATTAGATACTGGAGAAAATACCGTAGTTTTGTGGAAAAATCCTCGTCCTTCGTCAACTAGATACTGTAGGCCTGTACGCTTTCGATATTTGAAAGAATCGACTGCAGTATCAGTTGAGGAAGAAGCATATTTTAAAGAGAAAATAAGTAACTTACAGCAAACTGTTTTCAAAAAAGAAGATCAGGAATACCGCGTTACTCATTGCTTGCAATTTACTATGGTAGATGGCAAAGTGTGTAATGCACTTAGCAGTGTTTCCTCGTCTAAATATTATATTTGTAATGCCTTGCCCAGCGAACCAAATTGACAAATGTTTAAACAAGAAAGTCGATGAGAGTAAATATGAATTTGGTTTATCACCTCTTCACGCGTTAATACGCTTCTTTGAATATTTTGTTCATGTCGCATACAAGTTAGATGTAAAAAAATGGCAAGCTAGATCTGAAAATGACAAAATTCTTGTTGCAGCAAAAAAAACATATATTCAGACTCAATTTAGAGAAAGATTAGGTCTTATAGTGGATAAGCCCAAAAGTGGCGGAAGCGGGACCTCAAACGATGGTAATACCGCCAGACGGTTTTTCTCGAACTCAGAAATTTCAGCTGAAATTACTGGGATCAAGAAAGATCTCCTAGATCGTTGCTGGATCATACTTCAATGTTTGAATTCGGGATATAACATTAATAAGACGAACTTCGAAGAGTTCGCATTAGAGACAGCTCGGCAATTAGTTGCCGAGTATCCGTGGTATAACATGCCTGCTTCCGTTCACAAAGTCCTAGTTCATGGTGCTAATGTTATTGATCACGCTTTATTGTCAATCGGAGAGCTGTCTGAAGAAGCAGCTGAAGCAACTAACAAACACATCAAATCATTTAGGAGAAATCACACGCGAAAAATGAGTCGCATTTTGACCAATACTGATTTAATTAATAGGCTTCTTCTTCATTCAGATCCCTTCATAACAGGTCTACGAAAGTTACCTGTCAAAAAAAAGAGTGTACTGTCAAAAGCTGTTTTAGATTTGTTATGTATTTAAAGGTAATTTTGCCAATATTTCGTATAGTTTGTAGGTTGTTTGTATTTAGAAAATAAACTTATTTTATGTATTTTTGCTATTTTATTTTATTCTTTTGTGGTTATTGTTAATACAAATAACCATTATTTACAGTTTTACTATTAAAATTCGCAATATAAAATGTTTTAGATACATCGATCGTCTAAAATAAAATTACTGCGAGACATTTTTACACCTAAATGTTGTTAAGAATTTTTTAAACTTATATAATATATTATAATTTTAATTATTTACGTTTACCTAAATATATTCCAACGTGTAAAATAATAAAATACTTTTTATAACGGATTTGTGTATTTATGACCGCCTTTGTATGAAACCTGAATCACTGTGCGCTGGAGTTATCTAAATTGTATTATGGTATAGGATTGAGGATGCGATTGAGGTACTGCGTATATGCTCTAAAAGCAGGGTATAATAATAATAAGTATGACACTTGTACAATAGAGACTTGATTTAATCGGGAGTCGTATGAGGTCTATGTTTAAAAAGCTGTAATGAAAACTACGATTGCGTGTTCAGAATGCTTGTGTATTTGATAATCACGAGAGTATTTATATTATAATATTAAACATGTGTGTGCATACACATATAAACACATAGAAACAGAAATATATGACTAAATAAAACATAAAATAATTCTTCAGCACAATTGAGTTACACAATTGAGGTCGTAAGTACATTTAAAATATTGAGGTGACATACTTGTAATGTACCTACAAAACCTTGCGCGAAATTATGGCCTAGTGATGTATTTTCATATAAGAACTCACTTCACTTGGAAAAATTATGTTCTATGTGAAGACCCGTAAATCTTTATATGATCACTAAAATTTACCTGACACTTACTATAGATATCTATCTATAGTACTTGTTCATTAATAAATGGGTCATAAAAATCTTTTATGACCCATTTATTAATGAACAAGTAAAAATTATTCCAAAAATTGCGTGCTGTCTTTGTCTTATAAAGTTGAATAAAAACCGTAGCATAATACTTATTTTATTGTTGTCGGCCTCGATGGCGTAGTGGTTAGTGTAACTGACTGCCACGCCTGAGGTCGCGGGTTCGATTACCGCACAAGTCAAACATTTGTGTGCATGAACATGGATGTTTGCCTTGGTATGGGTGTTTCTATGTATAATAAGTAAGTATTTACAAAAAAAAGTATATATGTATGTTTATCCATTGTCTAGTACCCATAGCACAAGCTCTGCTTAGTTTGGGCACAGTACATAAATATACAGTAACCTATCTTCATACAAACGGTCGGAACTCAAGTCATATCTACGCGCCTCGGGCGGCGTCGAATGCGCAGCAGTGACGAACGGACGGTGTGATTGTTTTGTAAGCAGTAAGCGTACGATTTCTGATAATTTAATTTGATTGAACACTTTCTATTTCATTCATTATGTATTTCATTTTTTATAATATAATATACATATAATATTTACAATCACTAAACTAGAAAGAAACTCAAGTAAGTAGATAAAATTAAAATACTGTAGGCGGGCAGCCCTAACGCGTATCTACGAACCGCGCTGTTGTAGATAATTATTTCAAGGACAGGGCTGAGTATTAATACTGTATATGTATGTACTGTGGTTTGGGCTAGATGGTGTTGTGTGTATGTGGTAGAATATTATTATTATTATTATTGATATTTTGGAGATTGTGGAACAAGACCTTAACTTGTCAGCTTAACCAGATCGAGACAATGCATTGTGTTTGGATGCCGGCGTCCGAACTATGGATAAAATGGAGGACATATGTATATGCTCTATATTTACGATAATTATTAGAATAACAGATGTTTGTTTAGTATAATAAAGAACGGGCTTTAATGCGATCATATTTGTATACCTTTGGAAAGGCTTGGCGTTTCGGCCGGGTTGCACCGGCTATGATCACAACCAGATGTTATGTAAATAATAAGCATACATTATCGCTTCAATACCCATTTTCTTTTATATAAATTATGCAACGCGTAAGTATAGAAGTGATTACATATTTGTTTGTTGTGAAAGATACCAACGTATCATGATAAAATATATACAATTAGATTTTGCCCGCGGCTTCGCTCGCTCCGAAACAATACTTCTTTTCTGGGTGAAATCCACCCTGTCTTTTTCTGTATACCTGATAACGTGTATGCGAAACTTTATGATGATCGATCGAGTAGGTAAGGCATATAAGCGTAACTGATCTTCGCATTTGTAATATTACTTAGCATGTACCCATAAATTAACCGGGATTCTGAACGCAGATTAGTAAGTAGAATTGAATAAACTTATCATCGAATGATTTCAATTCCTGCATGCGAACAAAAATTGGAGGATCATGGGATGACTGGGACGATGAAGAACTGGGACTGCGGTCCCAGTCACCTGATAGCATCTTTGAAGCGGACGACTGGGACCATATACCTAATTAGCTTAAATTTACAGTTAAAAGAAAAATCAGAAAGTTATACAACACAGGATTTTATTGTTGTAGTCTTACAGTAAAGTAAATTTTGTAGTATGTGTGTGTGTATGTATGTGACAAATGGTGTTACAAAGAAATACATATAAGATTCAAGTATTTTGACCAGAATATAGCGGCATGCAAATATTAATTATATAAAATTAAAATAAGTAATTATGTCAAAATCAAACAACATTAAATCAATATAAATAATTAGATTGGATGTCAGGAGAAAATTATAATAATAGTATAAAGAATAGTCATAATCATTATAAAATAAAAAACAAAGTACAAATACTTAAATACAAACATAATTTTATTAAATAAATAATGTTGTTTTATTTATGTATTTTTTCTGCTAACTGTATTAAAATCTGATTTAACAATGGATTTATGTTTCAAATTACAGGTGTTCCAACAAGCTTCACGAAAAAAATAAACCTAATCTGGTAACTGGAACCGCGGTCCCAGTCGCCTGAAACCTCAAAAATTGCGTCATCATAATTTCAAGTATTATTCATTGTTAACTTAATGTTTGTAAAGCTCTCAGCGGCATAAAGATTATGCCTTATCTTTTAACCACGTAAATAACAGTGCACTAAATTGGTAGCTGTCGGCTGAAAACTAAACAAAAGATAGGTGAAGTTATCGCGTGATTTGATGTGAAACAAATCACTATGTCGGGAGACAACTGCTGTAATTTTGGCAAAACCTAGCAGCGATAACGAGTCGGCGCTGTGACGTATCTTGTTTTGTACTATCAGACACAAAAGTTTTGGAAAAACGTGTGTTTATTTACAATATGGCGTAAGTTAAGTGGTCGCCTCGTCACTGCCACAGCACTGGTTGTTATGGGTTTGAATCCCATACCGAACAAAAAGCTGTGACTACAAAAAAAAATCTAGTTCTTTGTGTCTATTGTTTGAATGTTTGTAAAGTCACATGTGATACAGAAATCATGTATAATGCGGGAGAAGCCTATGAAAAAAAATGTGGGCAGCCTCCATGGACTCATGGCGCACACTCTTGGGGCTAAAAGGTAGAGTTTGATCATAACACCGAAAAAAATCTTATTATGTTTCTTGATCGGATTTTATCAGTATAGAAATATGACGGCTACACGGCAATACTCTACTACTTGAGACATTTCTGTACCCTGACAACGTGTTTACGAAATTTCATGATGATCGAGTAGTTAAGGTGTGAAAGCGTAACTAACAAACTCACATTCGCATTTATAATATTACGCATAAATTAAGCATATAAATTCTCAATACTCAATAGCAAAATGTGTTTACAAATGTGCATGGTAAACATTGATAAACTCGTCTACGTGGAACTAAAATAATTATAGCATGGTAAATATGGGTGTGATGTGTCTACCCTCTTGACTCCCCATTTGGGGATGCATGGCGTGCGTATATGTATCGATCTCTGGATACAATATTTACTAGAAGTCAGTTTGCAATACTAGCGTAGTGTGTTTAAACCAAAAAGATTAAAGGTAGCTAGTACAATAATTTAAAGGTCTTTATATGCATAGGGTCAAAGGAAGCGGTTGGATGTAGGCGGTCCAAGAACGGTCTGTGTGGAAAACCTTGAGGGAGGCCATGGTGGCTATGTCCAACAGTAAAGGTGTTTCGGTTGAGATAATGATATGCATACTTACATAATACTGACGTCTATCCATTCTCCAAAGGGAAGGCAATCCACAACTTTGTTTTCACACATTGAATGAAGTGAATGAAATGAAGAATGCCATATGCAATAATGCCTCAAAAGAAAATGTAATGTTTGCGGTCGTTTATGACTGACATGGCGTTGAACGTGTTAAAGATGAGCAATTTAACGTTAGGGAAAGTGTGAACGTAAATCTAAATAGTTTGAATAGCTTAAATAGTAATAAAGCTTAACAGAATAGTTTAACAGGTTTAAATAATGCAATTTTTTTAAAGGATTTACCCTGTGAGATCCATGTAAAGTAGTTAAGTTTTAATGTATATTCGTGTAAACGGAAGACAAACGACTACTATTCTTGGTAACTTCTCCAGCTAAGCTAATCCTTGTTCTAGGTGTGGGTCCATGATAGTGAAATAGGAGGCATTTAAACTCATGACCTCTTGATTGCAAGTCCACTCATCGATTGAGCATACCACCGTTTTGATATTGTGTTCTAAGTGTAGGTTCATAGCAGTTCGCTATGAGCTAACTGCTATGAGCAGTTCGATAGGTGGTATTCGAATCTATGACCTCTTGATCGTAAGTCCATCCATGGGCATACCGCCGCGCCCCTTTATTTTCGACAGCCTGAGTTCCGTCGGACTAAGGATTGCTAAGTTTTTATTCGAAGAATGGAGTCTGTTAATTTGGCGTTAGTCCATTCCAATTTAAGATTCGATGTTGCTACTGAAAGCAGTCTAAGAAAAACCTTAAGGTAAAATTTCTTAACTAAGAATTCCCAGTACGAGGGCTTGGATATATTACGTGAAAGTTAGTTGTATATTTATATAGCTTATAAAATGTGGGTGTGATGTGTGCCTAATCCTCCGGGGAGATGGGAGGCGTAATGCTATGAATTATTAATACCGTTCAGTAGTAGCAAGTTCACCTTTGTAATAATTTTATGAAATGCTTAGACTAAAAGTATAACAACATTTTTATTGTCTTTTCTGGAGAACGAGTCTGATGATAAGCTGTAATCACCGTTTATGAACTTGACAATATACACCCAGAATCTGACGAAAATGCAAATTTATGTATTTATTTTGCGTTGCTGGTAGCAGAAGTGTAAGCAATCTCACATTTCATATTGTTTTAGATCCCACATAACAGAACGTGACTATTATATTTTCTTTTAAGACGGCTTCCGCCCTTGGAGTCATTCCTGTATCACTGGGGACTTATACACGGAGTGTTCCAGAATATGTGAATTAAATTGTAACGGGAGATTCTTTAAGTAAGAGCCTTTCAAATGTGCTAAAAAAATAATGACCTTTTTGTAAAAATAAAAAACAAACAAACAAGATTTTCTTTGGTGCAATAAAATACACCAAAATAATGCTGCGATTTCAAAATATGTCAGTTTTAAAACAATAATTTAAATGATATAAACGAAGCACCTGTAGTTGAAAGTCTGAAAATGTCGTATTATCTTAAAAACTTTTTTTTATTTTTATTTAGCACATTTGGAAAGTCCTTACCTAAGAATCTCCCGTTACAATTTCATTCACATATTCTAGGACATCCTGTATATACAATCATTCAAAAATCATGTCATAAAAACCCAATAACTTGTTTTAGCCCGATCCAGGATTCGAGCTCAAGTCCTCATACACAGCAATCGCATTGGTACACCACCGCTGAGTCACCGAGCTGAATTAAGCTGTAATATATACATATGTATGTTTATCCATTGTCTAGTACCCATAGTACAAGCTCTGCTTAGTTTGGGCTAGTTGGGCTTGTGTGTACGTGATAGAATATTATTATACTATTATTATTATTATATACCTCTGCCTAACCTGTGGCTATAATTAATCTTGACTGCGTGGATGGCGTAGTGGTTTAAGTCGTCGCATCGCCACTGCTACTACACCAAGTGTCGTGGGTTCTAATCCCACACGGGACAAAATATTTTGTGGTATACAAATGGTTGTGCCGAGTTTGGATGTTCTTTGTGCCCGTTGTTTGAATGTCTCTAAAGCCCATCGCGACACTAGATTTATTTCTAGTGATGGAGTTACATTACGAAAAAATAAAAGTTTGACTTGATATATTGAATTCAGTAATCATTCATAAAAATAAAATTTGTCATAGCATATCGTAATGCTTTTACATGGGTACGGAATGCTTCTACAGAAAAAGCGCTTCATTGATAAGCCCTTTTGTACGCGAGTGTAGCGAGATAACATTTGGCTTATCTAGATTACATATTGAAGTGGTTCACGTTTGGTTAATAACGTAACCGGTGATCTTTGGTATACCTGTTGTGTGGGTTCATGGCGAAATACTTAGTTTCACTTATAATAATAATAATAATAACCAAACACCCATACCTATAGCCCACATATTAGAATCCATATGTAGCAATAGTCCTACGCCTGTAGTCCTACGCCTGCTGCGTAGGACTATTGCTACATATGCGAATTCCCGGTCGGGCCAACAAAAAGTTGTTGGGTTTTTCTGTTTTAAGAAATCTCAATAGCCTCGGAAAGCACGTAAAGCCGTTGGTCCTACGCCTGATCTCTCTCTGGTCGTGTCGGATTACCGTTCCATCGGATCATGAGAGTTAGGGAACAGAGAGTGCACTTTTGTTTGCGCACACGCTTGTGTACTATAATATCTCCTGCGCAGATGGCCAATCTCCGTTAAGACTGGCCGCCGTGACCGAAATCGGTCTGGATGACATTATTATATTATGCATCCGTTTAGTTTATTTTTCAATAGTCGTAATCCCCCTTACACCACAGAATTTATCTTCAAAGACTAATAGATTGATTTTTCAGTCTCATTGTTACTAAAACAATTCCGATTTCGCGTCTAACTATTCTTAAGAATGGTTGGACGCGATAATAATATCTTCAGATCGCCAAGAATAGAAAAAAATAAATACATCTTAAAAGGACTAAGATAACAAGTCTTATCTAAATAGCTCCTCTATTAACTCAAAGAACAATACATTCACTGTTAATAAGACACTTGAATGATTTCATTGCGTACTACAGCGGCGATGGACTGCAAAACGCGTTAATTAGGCCCCTTTCAGGATTAAACAAATGGTAGTACCGAACTGTTAGGCTGGCTTTAGACATAAAAACGTTTGATTAAGGAAATCAATTTGTATTCATTGAATTTTTATATAACAGCCTTATATAAAAATTAAATGAAAACAAATTCACTTATTATATATATTAAAATCGGCGTTATTTGTTTAGACAGGCTATTTAAATTGAATGTAAATATAATGTTGTAGTATGCGATGCAATAGCCTAGTGGGAAACCGTTGGACCGCCACGCAGAGGTCTCGAGTTCGAAACCAAGGCGCGCATCTCTGAATTTTCGAAGTTATATGCGTATTAAATAGTTAATTATCGCTTGCTTTAACGGTGAAGGAAAACATCGTGAGGAAACCTGCATGTCTGAGAATTCTCCATAATGTTTTCAAAGATATGTGAAGTCTACCAACCCGCACTAGGCCAGCGTGGTGAAGTATGGCCTAACCCTTCTCACACTGAGAAGAGGCCCGTGCCCAGCAGTGGGACAGTTTAATACAGGGCTGATATTATTTATTATTATTAGTATGTACGTATATACTCTAGCGTCTATGTAACCCGGAAAAATTAAGCAGATGTGTATTTTAGACTAGTAGAGTCTCGCTGATTTCAGCATGAATGGGTCGGTTCGATCGGGGAAGGACTACCCTCTCACAGAATATCGACGTGAAATAGCAGTATTCCTGTTGTGTTTCGTTAAGTGAGTGAGAGTGCCGGAGCCCCAATCACCCTTTTTCTCCCTTCCTGTTCCTTCTCATTCCCACTTCCTTTTATTCCTAAAGGGTCGGCAAGGCGTCCATAGGCTACGGTGACCACTCACTATCAGGTGGTGGTGCTGGTTTGCCAACTCAATAGAATAAAAATAAATATTGCACACCCTTCGCCAACTATGTTTTATATCTTACGAAATAGTGGCCGATTTCCAATTACCAGGCAAAATTTGAGACTCCGTATTGAGAGTTTTATGAGAGAGAGACACAAGAGTGGAACCTGAGACATCATGATTCACTAGCAAAGTGTTACCAGTAAAAATGTACTGCTATATAAGCATTTCGTGGAATAAATAAGGGACAAAATCAATTAATCATTGTCAAATGATATAATAAAAGCCATGGTGTGTACGACAAAGCTGAAATATTTCTTTCCCTGAGGTGGTAAACCAGCGGACTACTTGATGGTAAGCAGTAAGCGCTGTTTTTTACATAGCTGTTGTCTTTAGCACTGCAATACCAAGGTTATAACAAAACCGCTGCTGCTGTCGAACAAGGACGACTATTCTGTCGTACAGTCGTAAAGTAAGTCTGTCTGGCGATTCGTATACAACGAGAATAATACCAATCCGCTTAAGAGAAAAGGCATTTAGTTGAAAAGCTCATTGAATATAGAATTTAACCACAAGTGATAGACTGAAGACAGTGAGCGATAGAACATGGGGTCATATTCGGCTCTAGCTATAAATCGGATAGAAAAATCTATATCCTATAATATTTTATAGAAAGGAGATTCTAACTTAAAATTATAAATGCGAATATGAATTTGATTGTTTGTTTGTTACGGTTTCACACCTTAACTTTATGCACGTTGTTAGGGTACAGAAAAGGATGTAAGTTGCATTTCATGCAAAAAATATCTGTCCCCGAGCGACTAAAGCATCGAACAAAAGCTACAGTATACGCGGCCAAATATGTATTACCGTTTATTGAACCGTTTCGTAGACCAGGGAAATTTAGCAAATCCATGGTCTGTGGAAATCTTAGGTCTTTAAAACTGATGCGTCGTAATACAAACAAGCAAACATCAATTTGATGCTAAGGAAAAATTGTCTTGTCTTTTAACCAGGACTCGTTAGTGCTAATATCTCTTATAAGAGCAAACTCGCGACATTCAACTCTGCAATTTAATACAAAACAAAACCTGCTTATACGTCGGATAAAGCTTTACCTTCAGGAAACACGACAAATCAATTTGTTGATTGAACGCGACAGCAAAGGGCGCTATTCATTTATAACAATCACTCCGCATCTATGGACACAATGAAATTAACTACATTTATTTTTCACTACCTTCCGATCGTGGCTTCGCTCACTTTATATGCCAATAAAATATCTAGAATACTATGGAATAATGTAGCTTTCTATTAGTAAATAAAATATCCGGTTCTGTAAATTCAGATGTCACTTCTATATCCTGTCTTTTTACAAAATATTTCTTACCGCAGTTACGATAACGGAATAATTCAGGTGTCGCAGGTTGTGACTTAACAAACATCTAAATGGACACAAAGAATCCCTACTCTCAGAATAACTATTTGTTAATCACACAGTTTGGAAGGCTACTAGCTTCTGAAAGGAGAAAGTATATTCTCGAGTGCCTAGTAACTATTTTAATCTTGAATCTAGATATATGTATCTTGAACTCATACCAGGCGAAACGCTGATACAGTGTTACTATAGTGAACACCGTGTTTTACCAGGCGGGTTAGTTCATTCGTACAGTTAACAAGTATTTTTAGTAAGATAAGTTCTGGGCCTTTCCATTAAAATTTCAAATAATTATTATGATGTCACAAAGAACTTCATTATAAAATAAACTTAATTTTATTTCAATTTTATATTTATACATATAAGAACAACTTCTATTATTTGTATATATAAAACAACCGCAAATGAGTTTCCTATACAGATAGAAACATGTCAAATTCAACAAAGGCAACATGAAGCCAAACAATAACTAATTAACAGATGTCAGATGTGCCAATTAACATTTATCTTTTGAGTTCGACATGATCGTGCGTGCCTTACACCTTTCATACACACACACACACACACACACACACACACACACACGCACACACACACACACACACACATATATATATATATATATATATGTGTGTGTGTGTGTGTGTGTGTGCGTGTGAGAAAGGTAATTATTGAAGATACAGTAAAGGTCGGAGCGACATCAGAGTACGTCGTACGTTGATATGAAACTTGAAAGTTTGTGAAGATGTTTCTGAATCAATTGCGCGGATGGCGTTGTGGTTTAAGCGGTCGCCTCGCCGCTACCTCTGTGCCGAGTGGGTTCGAATCCCACACGGGACAAAAATGTGTATGGTTGTACCGAGTCTTAATGTTCATTGTGTCCGTTGTTTGAATGTTTGTAAAGTCGTATACCAATTGAATTCAGTTTACATCAATTTAAGTGCAGAAAACTATAATGAATTGATGTCATAAAAAAACACGTTGTTTGCTTCTTTGTTTATATATATGTAACCCTGACTATCGGACCTCGACATAATTATATTGACTCTAACACGATGTAACAAAAGTTGAAACAAATAAAAAAATAGTTTTATATTCAGTTGGCGCTATACATTTTAATAAATACTTCCTTCCAATCATGATATGTTAACGAGCTTTTGATAACAAAACAAAACATAATACGCTATTTAAGTTACATTGGATTTGGCATTATGCCATTTACATTTATATCATGCATCCTAGCTAATATTATAAATGCTAATGTGAGTTTGTTTTTTACGCTTTCACGTCTTAACTACTCGACCACTCATCAATCGCATACACGTTGTGAAGGGTACAGAAACAGATATAGGGTACATGGTTTTATCCAGGAAAAAAATTCTGGATTGGATGGATGAATTGTAGGGACACATGTATGATATTGCTAACTAAGCATCTAATATATAATGCATAATGCATTAGTGTGTGTGCCTACGTGCGGCTGCGTCCGCGATCATAAAATAAGTTAGTCGTATTGAACTAACTTCTTGCATCCAACTTGAACTCTTGTCTTGTCTAGTGTTATCATTTAACGCTCCTATACACAGTATCTAAGAACACACGTAACACATACAGACAAAACATCCTAAACAGTTGATATGCATTTTCTACACTTACGCAAGCAAAGCCGCGGGCAAAATCCAGTAGTAAATTTAAAACAATTAACAAAACTGCTTATATCTGTTTTGTTGAAATTATTCGAATCATTGATAACTAGTTATTGCTCGCGCTAACTTAAATAGAAGTGAACAGTAACTAGTAAAAGTGTTTAACAAAAGTAGTTTAAAGTTTCAAAATTATTTATAATAGTGTTGAAATTAAACTACTATATACTGATTTTATCGCGTTGTTTATTTGACACCTTATTACATAATTTTGAAAATTGTTACACTCCTACTACTATTAAACTTTACTTATTTTTTAAGCTAATTAAATTATTATTAAAACTATTAAAACTATTTAGATTTAAATCGAAACGTCGGGGAAAGTGTAAAATTAAATTAAATCTAAATAGTTTTAATAATAATTTAATTTGTAAAAATAAAATTATGTAATATAGAGTCAAATAAGCAACGCGATAAAATCCGTATATAGTAGTTTAATTTCAATGAATAATATTCGCGTAAACAGAAGACAATATTTTATAATAGTGTTTTATAAAAATCTAGCGACCCGCTCCGGCTTCGCATGGGTAGTACAAAACCCTAACAAACTATCCATTTAAACCTTCCTCATGAATCACTGTATCTATTGGTGAAAACTGCAAGAAAATCCGTTCAGTAGTTTGTTTTTTAGTTTTTTAACAGACAGACAGACAGACGCGGCCGACGACTGTTTTATAATATGTAGTGATTAACTAAACAAGGCGATGAAATCCGTAGTAAGTAGTTTAATTTCAATGAATAACATTCGCGTAAACATAAGGCAATATTCAGTTCAACGGGTTATTCGTGAACAAATATCGAAATATCTATCCAAACTTTGCCATTTATAATATTGTAAGGACAAGTAACAAATGTATTGATTTGTTCTGTGTACTCCACGCATCAATCTCGACGCTGAGGGGCAATGCAAAGCAAGATGACGTGTTGACATTCCTATTTTTAGTTAAATCGCATTGTAAGGCACCGACTGTGATCAGGGTGCCTAGTGAGAGCTGTTTTTATGTTACCGCGATCGAAATGTTTACCGCGTTTGTCTCTGATTGGTTACGAGCTTGTAGCGGGCCAATCGGGGCCCCGAACGTCATAAAAATATCGACTGCGTTAATTTTAGTTGAATCGCATTGTATGGCTACGTTCATACTAGACGTATTGTCACCCACCGACTGCGATCAGACTCCCTGTGAGCCACACTATGCTGACTATCTATTATAGCGTATATGTTACGCATAATGTGGTCAGGGTAGATGTTTGATTTTATACAATATTTTACACTTAAGGGCAAATAGCAATCAAACGAAAGCTGTTTGTGAAAATAGTATTAAAATTGGTTGCAAAATAAAGGAGTATATTAATACTACCAGCAGCGATAGCTCAGTGGGGAGACCAACAGACTGCAATGCAGAGGGTCTCGGGTTCGAACCCACGTTGCGCACCTCTGACTTTCGGAAGTTATATGACTTTTCGAAATTATGTGCGTATTGATTGATAATGATCGCCTGCTCCGTGCCTCGGAGAGCACGTTAAGCCGTCGGTTCCGGCTGCCATGAACATCTATGGCAGTCGTTATTGGGAAAGTCAGTACCCTCTAATATCCTGACACTGGTCTAGCCTTAGGGTATCGTTAGCCTTTGTGTTGCAGAGGTCAGGTGGCAGCCGCTCTGTGTAAAAACTGATATCCAGTCAAATCCGGTTAGACTAGAAAAGCCGACCCCAAGTGACTTGGGAATAATAAAGGCTAAAGGAGAAGACGAAGATTAAAACTACCAGTTTTTATAACGCTTGTATCTTATAACTTCTCTTATTTATTTTTGAGTAGGTAAACTACCCTATCGCAGGGGAGCACAGACCAAAATGTTTATTTTTCGACTCCTATAAAGCCTTTGTTGGAGTATTGTAAGCCAAATTAACATATATCATACAATACGCCACTGATAAAAATTACAAATGCATTGGTTTGAATATATGCGCATTGCGTTCTTACGCTGAGCGTCTGACTTTTCGTCACATCTATTAGTATTTCGAGTTTTAAATTCTATCGCGATAGTTTCTGAAACGTAAAATCCAACCGCAAAAAAATCTCGTAAATAATTTTTCAGTGACGAACATATAAAAATACGCCTATATTTCTTATGATTTCTTGAATTATTAAAGAAGTCCTGGTGTTGGAATCTGATACGCTGTTGTGTTCGACTTCATAGCCAATTAGCGGTCAGTTCACGGGGCAACGTTATACAATGAATAGCAGCTGAGAGTCATTGACTACGAATTGTGTAATAACGTACTGTCGGTACAATGGGATCAAAAATATATAATATGCTCTGAGACACGTAACGCGCGCTCACATTCGGCGATTATCAATACAAACACAAAATAAAATAAATCATTTTGATTCTGACATTGTACCATTCATATCAAATTATACTTGTTAGTGAGTTTACTTAAGTTGCAATTAGAATAACTTCTAAGTTTAGGCAATACGTTTAGTGTGAACGCAGCCTCAGCATTTGTTTTCAAGACATGTATTCAGCCGGTCTTCTGTATCTCTCTATTTTGTGGCTATACAACGACGCCTTAACCCTTCAAGGCTTAATGTAAATAAATAATTAACCATGCAAATCGATCCATTAACTGGGTAGCTGTTTATTCACGAGGCCTTTAGTAAGGATTCAGAGAGAAAGCACTTATCTAATAGAAATTAAACGTTCACCATCAAATAACTTATTGACTGTATCCTTAGTTAGGGATACCGTTTCCGCATTGTGAGGTCCCGGGTCCTGGGTTCAATCCTTAGCTGATAACTATAATTTACGTATTAACGTAGAAGGATAAGATTACATTGGTCTTTTGCTGACAACATGGAGTATACTTTAGGAACTTTTGTGGCCACGTCTTAAGCCGTAAACGACTACGGCTAAAGCAAGCGATTAAAGCAACCAATTTTAATATTAGTGTTTTTGTATGATACACGACATATAACGAATTATCAATAGTTTTTAAGTAAGGCACAAATAAGTCACGGATAAAAGCTTTTTAGTAAATTTCGCGTACACGTTGCCAGGGCTTCAGGAAAGGACATTGGGTACCTTTTTTTTATACACCTCTAAGGTGCCAAACAAGCATACGGCCCACCTGATGGTAAGTGGTCACCGTAGCCTATGGACGCAACACCAGAGGCATCACTTGCGCGTTGCCGGCTCTTTAGGATTGGAAGAAGAGAAAAGGGAAGTGGGAAGAAGAAGGAGCGGGAAGGGGGCAAGAGGGTGATTGGGCCTCCGGCACTCTCACTCACCCAACGAAACACAACAGTAGGAATACTGCTATTTCATGTTTATATTCTGTGAGAGGGTAGTCCTTCTCCGGTTGAACTGCCCCATTCATGCTGAAATCATCCAGAAAAATAACTATTCCCGAGCGTATAAAAACTCTAGCAAAAGCTAGTATTATATACAAGCCCTGTTATTAAGAACATTTTAAACTAGGCCCGGCCCCTCTTTCCCTTTTATAAAAAGTGACACAGTTTCTGAGAACAAGTCAAGAACTTCAAAGAATACAAAATAAAATTATAAAATCACTCTTTCGATATCCGCATCTAACACCAACTGTTAAAATTTTTAAAGAAACATAGCTAATGAGCATCAAACAACTTTATATATATAATACTTGCATCACAATAAGAAAAATTATAGACAAAAGCATCCATACTAACCTGTCTTTCGTAAAGAAATTTCAAATTTGCAAACGCAGTCTTCGTCGACCTAGCTTACTTGTATTACCAAAAGTTCGAACTAATTATGCAAAAAGTAATATTACATTTGAAGGAGCACAGCTATTCAACAAACTACCATCGGACATAAAAAATGTAAACTCACTTAGTAGTTTTAAGTCTAAACTGTCGCAATATGTATTTGGGCACATTTCGCCATGAGTTCCAGGCATAGCCGATATCGAGTGGAGAGTGACCAACTACGTGTAATCTTAATTACCTTTAACTAAATTAATTAAGCTACTAAAGGAGTGTTCGGCGACTATTATTTGTATTTCTCTAAATGATGTCTTGTTATTTTCATGTAAGTGACATATTGTATGTCTTTTTGAAAATAAATTCTTTAAACTCAAGTCGCTTCAGCTGCGTATGTGTAATCCTTTCTATATGAAAACTTATTACTGCCGTGTCTCTGACAAGCTCACAGGGTCGGAGCAATCTCGAACAGTCGCTATGTGATATTGTGGGGAGGCAACAATTGTTAGGAAAGCGGAAGAAACATACTGACTTTAAAATTGAAAATATAAAGTTGAACTGTTGGTTTTGGTTGATGATGTCGTGGTTAAGTGGTTACCTCGCCTCTGCTAGTGCACTGAGTGTTATAATTTCGATCCCTACGCGGGACTTTTGTTTCATGTTGAACGTTTATGTGGTCCCCCATGACACTGAAATTATTTTACGCGTGAAATTCTTTAAATAATAATAATAATATAATAATAATAAACTTTATTTATGAAATGAGATTGTAGCTTACATAGTATTTGTTACAAGGATATCATATCATAACATGTATGACATATCATAACAATAAATTGTTTATTCCACAATATAATGTAGTCTACAATAAAACTGGGTGGAGTACTGTTATCCTAGAAAGGCTACTGGGTAGCCTGTGTTTAGGAGTTACAGTGCCAATCCCCTATTGGTTATCGATATTTATATTGCGTATTCGTGCGTAAATTAATACAATAATCTTTAAGTAATCGCATTTCTTTATAAAATTTGAACATACATGATGTTTTCTGTGCATGTTTTGTTTGATAATGTGTGTGAGCGTGTGTGCATAGGTGCATGTGTGTGTGCACGGGTGTGTCTGTGTGTGTGTTTGTGTGTGTGTGTGAGTGTGTGTGTGTGTGTGTGTGTGTGTGTGTGTGTGTGTGTGTGTGTGTGTGTGTGTGTGTGTGTGAGTGATGTCATTTAGTTATGAGTGTTTCTGTTTCGTCATAATTTAGTCTAAGCAGGATTTTGGTGACAGTCTTTTTGCATTGAAATTGTGATAATCCGTATATTGGCGACATAGTATTAATCTTGTTGTATATTGAGGGACCGAGATATATTGCAAATTGTTTAATAAAGGCGGTGTGTGCAGGCGGCAACGTACAGATTTTATCTTTTCTACGTTTGGTGATTATTTGATACGGAGTACGACGATGTTGCAGCATAGTTAATTGCAATATGTACATTTGTCTTACATTTAGGACATTCCATGATTTATAGAGCTCGTTGGTTGGGAATAAAATAGGTCGAAAGGTAGCAACTTTAAGTATAGCTCTATGGGCTATCTCTAAGGGTTTTAGAATGGTTGTCGCGGCGCCTCCCCAACTGGATACACAGTAGGTCAAAATTGACTGGCACAGTGCGTAATATACATTTCTAATGATAAATGGACTGGCTACTTGCCGCAGAGTTTTAAATATGTATATCAGCTTTCGAATGCGGCCTGTAAGAAGATTAATATGTCGTCTGAAATTAAGATGTTTGTCCAGGACTATACCAAGATATTTTGTCTCGTTTACAGGAGTTAGAATAGGGCATGAACAAAAAGCTTGCAACTTTGAGGAACAAGAATGGGCTGTGATCGTAATTGGTATTCTAGGTTGACCAAGTGTGTTTAATGAGAAGCATATAAAATTAGTTTTAGTTGCATTTAGTGTTAGAGTGTGAGTGTATAGCCACTTCAAGGCAGTATCAAAGCCACTTTGAGCAGTATTTTCGAGTTGTTCCCATGATTTGGCAGAAAAGGTTATAGCCGTGTCGTCCGCAAAGGATATAATTTTAGCATTAGGGATGTTGAGATTGCAGAGGTCATTAATGAACACCAGGAATAACGTAGGACCGAGTATACTTCCTTGTGGTACACCGTACTGGATTGGAAGTTCATCACTGCTTTGTTTGTCAATAACGAGGGTTTGTGAGCGGTTTGTGAGATAGCTCTTGAACAACTCGAGTGGATTGCCCCTGATTCCAATGCTTTCCAGCTTCTGTAGAAGGATAGGAATGGGGACGGTGTCAAAGGCTTTCGCCAGATCTAAAAATACCGTTAATACCTTTTTATGCGTGTTTAAGTTATCCACTATATAATTAAGTAGTTCATGGACAGCATCGCCTGTTGATAAGTCTTTACGGAAGCCAAATTGTTGAGGGGAAAGTAATTTGAAGTGTTCTAGGTAGTTGATTAATCTCTTGTTAATTAGGCGTTCAAGTATTTTTGACAAGGCACTTAGGACAGCTATAGGGCGATAGTTGCTTGGAAGGCTTTTATCCCCACTTTTGTAAATAGGATGGATAATGGCTTTTTTGAGTGAAGTAGGAAAGAAAGCTGTTTCAAAACATAAGTTGAAAATGTGACATAGCACGGGTGCAATAATCCTAGCATAGCGCTTCAGAAATATTGTAGAAATGCCATCGCAGCCAGGAGCAGCGTTTAGTCTCAGTGTATTTATAATTGAGTAGATTTCATCAGAATCCGCTTGTTCTAGAACAAAAGAGTTGTTACATTTTGGTGTCTGAAAAGATGTTGTGTCTGGTGTTATGTTGTGACGTGTGTTTGAAATGTTCTCTGCCAACTGCTTACCGATATTTACAAAATACTGATTCACTTGATTACAGGACTGATGGGGTGATGAAGAAATCGATAATAGTTGAGAATGTGAGTGTCTTTGTTTTGTAGTATTTGTTACTTTACGTATGGTGTCCCAAAGCTTTTTGGGGTTGTGACTAGCCTTATTTAGCTCATTGGTGTCAAAAAGTCGTTTTGATTTCTTTAAAAGCTTGGTGCAATAATTTCTGTAACGTCTGTAGGTGATGTTGAGTGTGAGGTTATCTGGTGATTGTTTGCATTTCTTATGTAATGAGTCACGGTTTCGTATACATCGCAGAAGTCCAGGTGTAATCCAGGGCTTGATAGTTCTTTTATTTGCAGGAACTTTAATAATAGTTGTACATCTCTCTATGGTGCTTTTAATTAAGTTTATAATGCTATCTACTGCATAATTCGGATTTAACATAGAGAAGAATGGCAAGAAATCCATACTAAGCATATATTTATCTAGTGCGTCATAATCTATTTTATTAAACGTTTTGTATTGCTTTGCTTGGGTTTCATTGTTAGGTGTACAGAGTAAAGTTGGGCAATGGTCAGTTACCGTAGAGTCGTAAATAAGTGTTATATTATTAATTTTAGTACGTAGAATAATATGATCTAAGCAATTATTACCTCTTGTTGGCTGAGTATGTGCAGGTAGAAAACCATGGTAGGCTAGTGTGGTAAGGTATGACTCAACCCGTGGATCTGTGGACCCATGCTTAATATCAATATTGATATCACCTGTGATAATTACTGACTTAAAATTGTTTAAGGACGGAAGTATAGTATTCAGCGCATTTAGAAAAGCATGAATGTCGTCTATTGATGGTGAGCGGTATATGCAAACAATGGCCGTGTCAGTTTTTAACTTTAGAATTAGACCCGATGCAGACTTGTTAAAATCGGGTTCTTCACACACTACTGACAAGTTAGAGTTCACGTAAACAACTACACCATCGCTTTGGTTTAAGTGCTTGGTGGTCGTATATGTGTTGTAGTTGTTTATTTCGGGGATGTTGGCATTGCTATTGCATGATAACCAGCACTCTGTCAAGACTAAAAAGTCACAGTTGACATCAATACGGTGAAGTAAAGTTAATAAGTGCATGTAATTACAGTTAATTGACCGAATGTTTTGTGTAAGAACTTTTAAAAAAGAACTTGGCCGGCTAATATATTTTGCCGTTTGTTCCGGGTTGCAGGTATATGTTTCAGTTACAGAAAAATTATCTATATTTTCAATAAGGTCATTAGTGTTAGCCATTTTTTATTAAGTAAATTATATTATTAGTGGTTGACGGTTGAGGTGTGATGTTTGTTATTGTAATGTTGTATGACGATCCAATGTTTATGGGTAAGTCGTAATTATAAGACTTAGCGTGTGTAGATGTGTATGTGGGTTTGGTATATGAAAACGTGTAGTATATTAAAAATATTGTATATGTGTAGAAATGTGTTGTGTGCAGGTGAGTAGAATAGTTATAAATACAGATAAGGGTGTGGTCAGTATTATTATAGTATAAATCGCATGCATACATTAGGAATACGAACAGCAATTTTGAAATATAACATACTACTAGTCATGCGGTAGTTGGTACATACAAGTCTTTTAATTGCGATTCGCTTTTAACGATAACTGTTTGGCTGTCCTGGTCCTTCTTCAGCATTACGCGTCCATTGCTCGTCCAACAGAAGCTGTATCTATTCGCCTTGGCCCACCCTCTGGCCAAATAGAATAGGCGTTTATTGTTTATGGTAAGTTGTTCTGCGATAAAGACGGGGGTTAGCGGAGCATCTATACCCAGATGCGAAGAATTAACTTTATTTTTCGGGTTGCATTTGTTATGTTCCTTAACGGCGTAAAGAAAATTACTTTTGGCTAAGCAATTTACGAACTCAACTATTAGATTTGAACTCGTATTTTCTTTCTTGGATGGCTGTCTTGTCACATCCCGTATATCCGACACTTGAAGGTTAGCTGATACTTGCTTAGATAATTCCATCACAGCATCATACAGCATCTTCTTTGTTTCTTTTTGCCTTTTAGGGACATTGCGCAATTCGACGCCTGTTTTAATTATTGAGCGATCAAACGAATCGATTTTCTCTTCGAGAGCATTTATTTTAGTATTCATGGAATTGCGTTGTTCCTCCAAACCACAGATTTTTAGTTCTAGAGATGTTAGCTGGTCCGTAATATATGTCATTGATTTCTCAATTTCTAAATTTGTTTCTTCTATCTTAGTATTACTATTTTTTATTTCTATAATGTGAGTTTCCAACTTATCCATTCTGTTATTTTGTACACACATCATATTCTGCATCATTTCTTTTATTTCGCGTTTAAATTCATCTAAGTATTCTATGTTATCCTTTGTATATTCGTATTCCGAAGTCGGGCAGCGTCGCTTTGACCTCTGAGTGATATTTGTTACGTTAGTAGATTGTAATTCCTCTGCGTACAATTGTTGAATATCCGATTCCGAGTGCGATGAAATATGTTGGCCTGGCGGTGTTCGTGCCAGTTTCGACATTGTAGTAGTTGTTGTGAGTTAATATTAATATTTATTATAATTCACAAAAAGAGCCCCGGGGAGTAACCTGGATTTGATACCCCGACCACTACAACAGTCTGCTGTCGACGCGGCGCATTTAGCCACTCGGCTACGGTGCCTTGTAATGTTGTGTGCAAAAATGTTGTTCTGTTGTTGCAATAGAGTAACACGGTGCGCATTGACCTTTGATCAGAAAGAGTGTTGAATTGTATGCGTCACCGTACGTTAGCACAACACTTTTTAAAAATGTGAACGTTTTTAAAACTTTATTTGTTGTTTTAAGCACTTTATTGTTTATGTATATAAGTTTTTATTGCACCGTTTTAATTGTTAGTGTTTTTATTTATGGATGAGCACAGTATTGTCACTTAAAAGTCACTTTTTACTCGTTAAAACAATTTTTAAACACAGAGATCACACGATACACGACCTTTCGCTAGCGCGGTCCTGGCGGGGGGGTGCAGTTGTCAATTGTAAGGTCTCGAGATAAATTTATATAACCAATTAATGAGCATGTACGTATGGACGACCTACAGTGTCAAAAAACTGCAGAAGAGAGTGGCAATGAAGATAAAGCTAAAATAATAGTAAGTACCTATATTATAAAATTCAAAGAGTTAAAGATTTTTTGATACCAAGAAAGAGAACTTTGCTTTTGCAGATATGAATCTATACCACGGTTCAGAAAGTAATGCTTACTAACCCGTTATTCTTAAGATCGCTTCACACTAACTTTATTTCATAAAACATCCATATTTTTGTAACTATGTTAAATGACGTGCGTGCATAAAATATTTATTTAATTTTAAAGTGGAAAATGTCTATGTGCCGAGGGTTGCCGAGATGAATGAGATGCATGCTTTTTTGGTAATATGACTTATATGATGCATTTTATGATACAGAAAGTAATTTTTAAGATAACATAAGAGCTCGGTATACAAGAAAAAAAACTGTTCAGCTTCATACAAAAAAATATCTTTATCAAAAAAGTTACTTGACATATAATATTGCTATTCAGTAAAGGAATACCATGGCATGCTTCTATTTTCAAAAATCCTAGTCTATGGAGCTTCATTTTCAGCTCACTGTGCGACCTAAACATGGCTAATGAAATGTGGGTATGATTCACTTCTATATTTACAAATTGTCGGCGTCTTGCAAAATCTAGACGCTAACACCTCATGAGTTTTCCATCACAAGTGCAAAATATATTAAACATGCATATCAGATATTGTTTAAAGGTCTTTAGAATGATATAAATATACCTTGAACACAAACCCTTGAACACATGTACGTGCGAGGAATAATAATTACCTATGTACCTACTTGTTTAAATCGCTAACAAATGATATAGAAATCTAATAGGCATATGTATAAGAACTAAAATGCATGCTTTGTGCTCATTCAGATTTAAGTAACATCTAACACAAATATAATTTGCACCGATAAATTAATTTAAAATCTATTCAAATAAATATATTAATGTTTGTAATACCAAAATAACAGCTTTTTAATAAATGCATATGAAAGTAGGTATATAGTATGTATGTATCTTATATGGGGGCCAGTCAGTGCAGACCGGCGACACTTCGACCCAGTGGGATCTTTTGTGTCGACACTCTCCCGATAACGACTGCCACAGATATTCATGGCAGCCGGGACCGACGGCTTAACGTGCTCTCCGAGTCACGGAGCAGGCAATAATTGTCAATCAATACGCACATCATTTCGAAAAGTCATATAACTTTCGAAAGTCAGTAAAGTAGGTATAGTAAGGTAATCATGCAAAAAAAATTGTTTTTGTCTGTCTGTAGGTACTAATAATATGTGCTAATCTCTGAAATGGTTGAACCGATTTTACGGGATTTTCACTGGCAGATAGCTGATGTCATAAGAAGTAACTTGAGCTACATATGTTTAATTTTCTTTTTGTTAAACCACGCGGGTGAAGTCGAGGGTTACAGCTACTGTAATAAACATAATTACGGAATTAATAAAATCGAACACTCAAGACCGCTACTTTCGCTCCAATCAAGAAATTTTCAATATGCTATTTCACGCACAGACCAAATCCTATTCAGCCTTGTTTGACAACTCATTATGTAGTTAACCTATCAAATAAAAATTAAATGTTTCGAGTTACATCAAAGAATGTTTCATTTCGCTTAATATTTCCATATGCTGTCCACCATTTAGTTTTAAACACTTTATTTCAGCATTATTTCTCGTATATTAGCCTTTCCATTGTGTTATTTAAGCACATAATACAGTAAAATTACTTTGCCTTAGTTTTTACAATTGCGTAACGTTTTGAGTACCGAAAAGAACAGTAGGTATATTTTAAATGTAACTGTCACGCCGTTGATGTGTTTCAATTATCGTTCGTTGACATTTATACCGATTGTCTATACTGTTTGCCTCATAAGTATAAAGTAGTCAACGTAAGTACAAATTCAAATGCTAATAATAAGATGCCTAGTTTGGTTGTGAGTCTGGCGATCGATACGTATTATCTAATTTGATTTTGGTACAATCTATACGAATATTATGTAGCTGAAGAGTTTGCTTGTTTGGTTGAATGTGCAAATCTCAGGAACTACTAACAAGAATTGAAAAATTGTTTTATTGTTGGATAGTCCATTTATAAAACATCACGCTACGACCAATAGGAGCGGAACACCAATGGAAAATATTGCAATAACGGGGCAAATTATCATAATGACGGTCAGCTAGTTACCCATATATTTGTAAGAAAAAAGAAGTCATTCGAAATTTAAAACGAAGCAGGACATGTATTTAAAACGAAATGATACATACAATCTGTAGACGTTCTATTGAATATTAGTTTTAAAAGTGACCTATTTCAGTCAATAGTACGTGGCCTAAATTGCAGCCATTATAACGGTACCACAATGTATTGATTCAGGGGAAATCGCAAAGGTTGTAAAGCTAATCATTCTCGCCATTCAATCTTTAATGGGTTTTCTTAGCAACTTAAATTATCTTTCGATTTTGGCCAAGTTCTGACGAAATTTTTGTATCAATCTACTTTTAAAGCTCGGTTCAATATTTCCATGGCACATGGATACTGTTTAGAATTTTAAATTGAGTTGACTTTAACATGTTTCAATTTCAAGGTATTCGCCGGGTATCAAGAAGTTTAACCTATAATATGTAATAAATATTATGTAAGATATCTAAACTAATATTATAAGCCTGAAGAGTTTGTTTGTTTGGTTGAACGCGCTAATTTAGGAACTACTAGTAATATTATTAAGAAGAATTAGTTTGTTTTTAATCGATAAGCTCTGAAAATACTGAGGCGGGTTTAATATTTTTTATCATTAAAACGCTTTGTTAACTTGGGCTATATGGCTTCACCACGCTATGATCCAAAGGAGCGGAGCAGTAATCATAAAGGTGGGTGAAACTGCGGACGACAGCTTAGTATTAAATAAGACTAAAACAATACAATAAGTAATCGCAAGCTAGTTAGATAAAAATGAATAGTCTCACCTTAATTACATTAATTTAAAATAACTAAATATTAAACCAATAAGAAGAAGAAATGCATGATTTCACGAATAACACAGAGTCTAAAGTGTTAAATCTGCCTCTGTCACTATACAGACGGAAAATAATTCTTGTAATCTACAAACTGTTGTGCAAAGTTTGATGATGGGGTTTTGTGGCCTTTCAAATCTAAGTCCGAAGTCGCCTTTCCTTAAATGACATAAACATAAATATTAATTGTAGCCTTAAGACTGCGCTGAGCGAAATATGCCAAAACAGGCGTTCACAGTTAAGTGAATAAAACCAACACTTTTTGTTTAATCCAAATATAAAATATACATTTACCATAACAATGAGTGTGTCTACAATTACGCCGTGTAAAAAACTTAAAATAATTAATAATTTCACCTACAAAATTACGTAAATTTACACGACAAATGCAAAAATGTAAGCTCGTGTTACGTGATTTTTAGATTATAACAGTAGAAATCTATTCTATTTTACAGGTTAAACGAAACATAAATAGTTATATTACAATTTGTCCGTCCCAAATATTTAAGTTATTGGTTTACAATAAACATACATATTTATCAAAAAGCACTTCAAATCCTCCATACAATTTTACCATGGCGGGCGCGCGCCGATTTGAATATGCGCCGCACGAGCTCCGTCATTATCTGTCTTACGCTTGGCGCAGTCTTAAATATTTATGTGCATAAGCATTTCTAATAGGTGCAGTTATTACACAAGAGTATCCTTGTATCTATAGATTTCAGATACTTAATACCTAATATATTTATTAAATTCTACAATGTTAGGTGGTAGGTACAAGTTTTAGTTCCAGCGACCCATCCATCATTCAAGGCAGGAATAGGCACACATGGTAGGTTTATTGGGTAGGTCCCGTAATTTTCCATCTTTCCCCGGGTAAAGCCGACATACCCTCTCTGCTTCCCCATTTTCCGCAAAAAGGGAGGCAAAATGCATTTCCACATGTTAAAAATATGTTTTAGGTACAAAGGTACGTTTTTATCACTGTGGACCCTGTCAGTCCCAACAATTTATGTTCCAGGATCTAAGTTCAATTCCAACAAATTACAAACTTACAATTCAGCTTAATTCATGAAAAGCTAGTTTACGAATATAACTTCTGACACAACTCGACGTACCTGCTATATAATTAACTTTATCTTAGAGGAAGCCACACCAAAAGATCGTCCGATTAAACGACCATCGGAATGCTGACCTGACAAATCCAAAGAAACTTTTTAATTAATCTAAGTCACGTTTCACTGATAACGGTTTAATATCCGAACGTAATAGTGGACTGAATCGAGGGTCGAAGGCTGCCAGAATAAAGACACACTCAAGTACTAAGAGGTTCTCGTGTTAATGGCTCCTCCGTAAATCGATCAGGTTATATGGCTGAAACGCTGTGTGGCCAGTACTTAGATAGTGGCTTTTTGTTTGTTTAGGTAGATTTGAGTACGCTTTTTGGAGAGTGGTAATTTTAAGGTTAAGTAATCATTAGTAGATTGCTTTGCTCATATCGTGGTGCTGAGGTGTTCATTTGCATAATTATTGTGACCGTTGCACTGCTGCCTATCGTATGTTTATTGCTATTATAATATTATAAGCGTAAGCGTCAGCGATCTTCGGTAATATACTGAATTCGATACGCAAAATGACCAGTGTTCTAAGGTGGGGTTGCCAAGGAAACTCTTATAGTGGTCTTAATTTGTATTTACTGGATATTAATAATATCTTTATTACTCATTGAGTCGCAGCGGCAAAAAGGCTTCTAATTATGTTTAGTTTTCCATGACTTGACAGGTCAAAGCCATACCATACCATACTTCTAAAGTTTTACAGAAGCAATTACATTATTGGAAATTTGACAATATATCACAGAAGATACTGATACAGATATCCTAAACTATGGGAAGACAGTGTTCAGTCGTATATTGTGTCATAAGTGTATGATATTTTCGCTGCCAATACATTTTGAATAGTTTATTGAATATTACTAATTAATTTTGATTTGTAATGTAGAGTACGTGGGTATATTTGTGTGTGTGGGTGTGGGATAGTGTAGGATGGAATGAATAGTTTAATTGAACAGAGTGCTAAATGGTTAAAGTTGCTTGTCTGCTGATGCAGTTTCATGTCTTAAGGCACTATCAAATTTCGGATTCTAATAAACGATTAAGATGAAAGGTGACCTAGATTTCAAATTTTATTGAATTCCTAACTTCTAAAAAGAAATCGTATGAACCTGTTCAGTTCTATTTGTGTGTTTCCGGAACAGATAGATGAAAATTCTAAAAAACATTGTTTTGTGTTCAGAGCCCCGTTATTCGAGCTCAATTAGGTTTCATAAATATTTTTCCAATTTACAGAAACAGGGTTCTTACAGTGTTATAGTACTAAATATACTTCGGAAACAGTACTTTTTTTCTGGCTGAAAAGCAGGCATTTCCTGTACCATTACTAGATATTTTCCTCCACTATAAAAGCAACGATAATTAGCTTATGAATACGCACATAAAGTCAGAAGTCCTTAGGTTCGAACTCGACACCTCTGTGTGGTATTTCAACAGTCTTCCACTAGACTATCGGTACTTAACACACCAAGGTGCGATAACATGCAATATCGCAATAAAAATATCTACGTAGATATATGTATTGGACCCAGGACATAGTAGATAGACCGTGTGCGAAATTTTAATCAAGTCCCTTAACGTGATTGAGTAACCAACATCCCACCATCTTTCGCAAACTTTCACATTTATAACATTAACAGGAAGACTTTTTCACACACAATCCCTGCACTAGAAAAAATTCTTACACGGAGGGATACAAACATTTAAACGGATAGATTGGAACTGATAAACGAATTTTGATGAACTTTGTTATAGAGATTAGAAATAACTTGAATTACGGAAAAAGAAAATAGTAAAGTATACGAACAGTTGCGGGTAATATTTTGCGTGGTCAATTGAACCATTAGAAACAGATTACAATAAACAACCGCGAACATAAAAATGGACCTTTAAATTAAACAATGGATATAAGCAATAAAACAATGGGCCTTCATATAATATTATATAAGTAAATTTATGGCCTTATACCTCTTTTTTGCAATAGCTGTTTGGCAAATGCTTATACGTGGAAACCTAAATTACAACGTCAATTTCATCAGTGTATTTATGGATCACATATTTTTTATTTTCTTATGGTGATTGAACCCACAACACTTGCCGCAGTGCCAATGGCTAGGCAATCATCTAGCAATTTATAGTGTTTTTTTTTGCTGTCATTTGTTTTTCTTTTTGTTTTATATTTTAATTTTGTGTAGCATCTGATTGATAGTGCAATCTTAATGTATGTCGAATTTGTCTATAATGGGATTTGCATTATGTTCAAGAATATATTTACCTATGTTAGTTCATAAGTTTAAAATGTGAAATCTATTGGCGAGCCTTACAATAAAATAATAATAATCACCTAAGCTACTACAATATCCGTGCAGTTGGTGCATTCGTTATTAAATTATTTGCCTAAACATTCTCAGTCTATGCTGCCAGCATAAGTCGGTGCCTAAAACTTTCATCGTGAGGCGACAGCAGGCTGGCTTCGTATGCGAAACTCATTGAAATTCGGATGAGCCAGAGCTGCAGAGGTGCTGACACTTTCAAGATTTAATCAAATATTTAGTAACTCTATACTGTTGAAATTAAACTATTCTTTACGGGCTCCGTGGCGCAGCGGTAGTGGATGCGACTGCTGTGCATGAGGTCTCGGGTTTGAAACCCGGGTCGGGCCAACCAAAAGTTGTTAGGTTTTTCTGGTAAGCAGCCTGGAGTCAGGAAGTTGGCAGTGTTAGAAACCCCCGTGCCTCGGAAAGCACGTAAAGCCGTTGGTCCTGCGCCTGATCTCTCTCCGGTCGTGTCGGATTACCGTCCCATCGGATCATGAGAGTCAGGGCACAGAGAGTGCACTTGTGTTTGCGTACACACACTTTTCCACTATAAAATCTCCTGCGCAGATGGCCAGTCTCCATTAAGACCGGCCGCCGTGACCGAAATTCGGTCTGGACGACATTATTCTTTACGAAGTTTGTCGCAGATTATTACGTTTACAACTATATTGATTTTGTTTATGCTTACACCTACAGCTGAAATATTTCAGTAGTGACTGCATAATTGGCGTAGCGATTTAAGTGGTCGCCCCGCCGCTACCACAGCGCGGGTTATTGTGGGTTCGAATCCCACACGGGACAAACATTTGTATGATCCACAAATGGCTGTTCCGAGTCAGGTTGTTCTTCGTGTCCGTTGTTTAAATGTTTTTAAATTTATTTTTCCTAGTGCGGGAGTAGTCTTTGTTAAACAAAAAGTAGCTATAATCACAGGAATATTACACAGCGATAGCCTAGTGGGGGACCGCTAAACTATAACGCAGAGGACTTAAGTTTAACCATTTTTTACCTTTCGAAACGTTTATAAATATTTAATTATCACTCGCTTTAACGGTAGAGGAAAACATCGTGAGTGTAATGTTCTTAAAGATATGTAACGTCTGCTAACCGGCCAGCGTGATAGACAATGGCTTAACCCTTTTCACACAAAGAAAAAGCCGCAGACTAGCAATCGGACAGTTTTCGTACAAGGCTGATATTATTTAGTCACAGGCAGAAATGCTTTATGTTTTTTATTTTACCCTTTTGGCATTTGACTTGTACGTACCTACATAATAATATTTTAATAGAATCTTTTCTACTTGGAGACTGTCGAATAATTTAATATTATGTAATATGTAATACACCCATACTCCACCAGGTATGGTTTTAAGTCCTACATAAAAGGAAACGAAACTATTCCTGTATACTGGGCACAGCTGAAGACTCCGTGCTGTTACTGAGAATGCCTTAACAGAAATACCTAATAACACTTTATAAATCGAATCCTGCCGTACCAAAGCAGTATAATATTAGGCTGCCTGTCCATTGCAACTAAGATACGTTTGCAAGCATTTGAAATGAGGTGCTATTGTCGTGTGTTAAGGATTAGTTGGACACAAAAGGTCAGAAACGAGATTGTGCTTTAGCGTGTCCATATGCCTCGTAAAATATTACTTACCATCAAAAAGCGCAAGATAGAATATCTAGGTCATGTGCTTAGACACGAAAGATATAGGCTGCTCCAACTCATCATGATGGTTAAGATAGAAGGAAAGAGACGCGCTGACCGAAGGAAACAATCGTGGCTGCGGAACATCCGAGAGTGGACCGGTATTACCTTCGTCGAACAACTGTTCCATATGGCTACTGATAGGCTATAATTCAAGAAGCTGGCGGTAAACCTTCAAGATTGAAGAGGCACATTAAGAAGAAGTCCATTGAAGCAGAGTGAGGCTGCGGAGCTAAGAAACGGAGAAATATTAACCAATAGGATTACATACTGGAGCGGGGTGGAGATTTTATAGTAACTCGGCTTCAATGGACAGGCAGCCTTATTGCGCGTTTTATTTGAGTTTTAATCTATAGTTAGTCATATATTGTTGCTCGGTGATGCAGCATTAGTATACACGTACGTGTATGTTTGATATCCAAGTCGGGCAAAGGACTATTAACTTTATCTATAACGGAATTCACAGTTGCAGCACGCTGTCTACAACAGGCCCTTTATTACGTGGGACCATTGGCGCAATGAGGGTATCATACACCTGTGCCTATCTTTTGGATATAGACGTGAGACAATATATAGTTTATTCATTTAAAATTCAAACGCATCGCCTATAAGAATGGTTGTTTCGCTGAAGTTGGCTGTATCAGTTTTCTGGGTCAACAGTGGGAGTTGGGACATAATATTGCACAGATAACGTCCAAGATTAACTCGACCACGGCATTAAGTGAAGCGTTTACTTGTTTGACCGAGACATGGGTTGTTACGCGTATTTTACTGTGGATTGCTTATCTTCGTTTAGGGAAATGGATTCGTCAGAAAACTGTCTCAAATTCTACCTATTGTGGCTGCTATTTTTATTTTCATATAAAAAGTGAAATCTAAGTATCTTGTGAATTGTATCGTCGAGCTATTAGATTATTATTTTTGTATTTTGAATGCGTTCGGTGACGATGACGCGAGTTCCATGATTTTTGTTCACCCAAAAAGTGCTCAACGCGCCTAAAAAAGGTTTCACTTAATATATTTATTATATTAGAACAACGTATACAAAGAAGACCCAGACTGGAAATGACTATTTGTGAATGATACCTGAATCACTAAAATATTTGTTCCGTATGAGGAACGTATCCATGGCAGCGATGGCCAATTGCGGTTGAAAATGAAATGTGATTGTCCAAAATCTGATAGACCGATTAATTGAATTGATTTGATCAAAAACTTGAAAATAATTGTCTTTATTTATTATATATCTAATTGTATTGTTTGCTAGTTATTGTACGCCAATCATTGGAAAAACATAGATCTCAATATTGTATTCCTACCATCTTACTATGTACCTATTTAAAAAAAAAATATTATGATTATAAAAAGGTGTGTCTATTGTTTATCACCCTAATCCTAATAAAATAAAATAACTAATTTAATAAATGCAAATGTGAGTTTATTTGTTACGCTTTCACGCTTTAATTACTTGATTGATTATCATGCAATTATTTGGTTGAAAATCTAGATCAGAGGCTCCCAGACAGAGTTTTTACAAGTAACAATCGCTGAGCTTCTTAAAATATTATCTGCCTACATTGATAGGTGAAGTCAAGCCAATATTTTAGTTCTTCACTATCGAAAGCAAATAAATTTTCGTGGACCCCCGCTTACGAATTGTGAACCCTCATTTTTTTGTCACGCCAACGTAGACCCCCGCTTACGAATTGTGAACCCTCATTTTTTTATCACGCCCACGTAGACCCCCGTAGAGTTTTCCGTGGACCCCTGGAGGTTCACCTGGACCATTTTGGGAACGAATGATCTAGATTATCGAGTAAACGAGGCATTGTGCAAAATTAAGTTATTAAGTTTCGAAGTTTACAACAATCGAATATTCGTCATTATCTCAAATATTTTAGTTTCTTTTAAGAGTCGAATGATTACATTGTACATATATCTATAATCGTTCTCCGCTAAACCTCAGTGCATTGACAATAGCTAGGCACCACCAAAAAAAATACGCCATCCGCCATCAACCCTAATCTCGAGACTAATTATTAAAACCTATTAATATTATATTTACTTACTTAAGTTTGTCAAGTCAATGACGCCGTTGAACAAATATTAATGAAATAGGTTTTACTTTTTCATTAATATTTGCATTATTATTATTATTATTTTCGCGATAGATCGTGAGGTCTCGTGTTGGATTCCCAGGACAAGCAAAGTTTAACAAAGTTTCCTGTTAAGCTATTCTCAATGTATACACGAACTCTGAAAATATACTCGGTATACGTCACGTCAGCTATGTTTTTTTCCCACATTACTTTCTCCCTAAGAAACAGCCCCTTCCAAAAACATAGCCATGAGAGCTCGACATATACTCCCGACCCAAAACTCAGATGAACTGATTAATATTTGTCGTTTGTTTCCACGCAAAAACCACAAAACAGAATGTTTGTAGTTCGGTGTTTGTTATATAATTCCAAGCCACGATTTAATTAATTTCGTTTACAAAACCTAAGCTATGATATATAATGTGATCCAATAAATAATTTCACGCGAGAGCTGTCCTCTTTACGCATTTGCAGACAAAGGTTAAATAAAGTAGTTTAATTTCAACGATTTCGCGTAAACGTAAAACAATATCCTATAAAAAAGCGTTACTATTCTGCCTATATCTCTAAAGAGGTACATGCGTGGTAATATTTTCAGCATATCATGAAACTACTTTCATTGAACATTAAAAACCGTGAACCGTTTTCAACTTAATCTATTTCAATTTCTTCCTGGACATTGAAATGACAAAGTCACTAACGACGATTTTTTATTGTAGGTACAGTTAAAATTATTAACCTAAAGCCAACATCACAGGAAGGCATGATATGTACGATCTATCCTGACTCCAGACACATCTATATATCACGACAGATCACGGAACCATATCACGCTCCCTGCCTACAGCGCGTAGATATGCAAGACGCTCAAGTCCCATATTTAAAATGCCAATGCAAAATTGAAATAATTAATTTTCTATTTCGAAAAGACATATCCCACTGTAGTAATTAATCATGTGTCGCAGGAAGCTTTACAAACATTTCAATAACGGACACGAAGAACACTCAAACTCGGTACAACTGTTTGTGGATCACACAATATTTTGTCCCGTGTGGGGATCTAACTCACAACATTTGGCG
The DNA here is from genome assembly GCA_930367265.1 of Catocala fraxini. Classification (NCBI taxonomy): domain Eukaryota; kingdom Metazoa; phylum Arthropoda; class Insecta; order Lepidoptera; family Erebidae; genus Catocala; species Catocala fraxini. Next base: position 5,757,076 of record OV884049.1, on the reverse strand, counting down.
CTGTGGCAATGGCGAGGTAATTACTTATATTACTCCGCCATCCGTTCACACAATATCAATTTGCACAAATACAGGCATTGAAGCCTCTTTATGCACAGCAATCGTATTTACAACTACTGCACCATTTAGGTAGTCGTTCAGACTGTAGATTATAAGCTACTAGATATTTCCAATACTCCTCAACTATTTATATTTATTTAAATGTACTGACACATAGAACACAAAGACTCGGAACTACAGAACTATTTATGGATCACACAATTTCTTGTCACGTGCGGGTATCCAACTAACAACACTCATTCAAACTACTACGCCATTCGTACAGTGTTTGCACTACCGACGGGAACTCACTCATAACTAGGGTTGCAAGGAGATGAAAATATCTATATTTATATCGAAGGCCTGAAAATATCGATGATCGATAATATCGACAGTTTCAAAGCGCTATTATCGATAATTCAGAACTTTCAAATTAGTAAAAGAAGTGGGTAAATAAGAAGCAAATAATAAATATCGATATACATATCGATATTTATATCGAAGACCTGAAAATATCGCTGATCTGAACCTACTAATCCTACTATTTTCTGTGGAATGAACTATTCTGAACGAAGGAACAAATACAAAGAACACCATAGACAAAAGATGATCATAAAATTTTAAATATAAGGTTACCAAATATTATTTTAAATATTTCGAAATAGATATTTAATTTTTTGTCGCTATAATACCATTTCGATGATGGTTAGATATCGATAAAATATCGATATTATCGAATATTCGATATAACGTTCAATATCGATATTTAATTTCTTGTCGATATGATAATATCGTATCGATGATGGTTACATTATAAAAAAAAGTATCAATATGTTTAGGGTCGATATTATCGAATATTCGATACATCGTTGCATCGCTACTCATAACACAAGCATTTTAGCTAAGATGTATTCTGTAAGGTTTAACAAGAATACAAATAATTTATAACGTACTCGACTAACAAATTTAAAATAAACTACTTCCACCAACATACATACTGTAAACCTTTAGGGTTTACTTTAGGAGAACTGTAGAATAATTAGGAAGTACAATGAGAGAAGGTATAACAAATACACTTTTAATGAATCAAGATACAATTAAAAGAGACAATCTTTATTTATAGAACTATAGTCAGGGCGTGGTTCGCTAAAGGCTTGCTTCGTGGTCCTTGAATAATCAGGACACTTAGCTGGGAGTGTGAAGCCGGGCCGCCAGGAGCCGCGACTGACGCCGTCCGTCCTTATATAGTGTCGCACCACCGGTCGCGAGAGGTGGCTAGTGACGTGCGCCCGCGTTCGCCGGGCGTCTAGGCGATTATCGTCACAATACATAAATATCGTGACTCCATCAAGCCAAAGGCATTGCTACGTTTGCCGACTCGCGGTTTCCATTCAAAAAGTCCAGCCAAACTATTGCAGCTTTCAAAAGAAAGAGGATATTGTGTTAAATTTATTCCATAACTCCGATATTTGAAAAGATACATCAAGCAGAAAAAGAAGTTACTACAAAAACAACTTAGTGACTCCTTTCATAGTAAGTAGGTACCATATTTAACTCTAATAACAAAGACCTCTATTTTTATTAAAAGTCAAACTCAAGAATCATTTTTTTGTTCAGATCACAAAGAAACACTTATAATCGTCTAAATATATAGGTTAGTGAGTTTACTAAGTTACCGAAGCTACGTTTAGGTTAATCGCTAGGTTCAGGCAAGGGGTTGATGCCTATGAGAAGAAACCTGCAAGAAACTCACGGCCACTCTTTTAAATCGGCAAATAAGTATAATATCCGAAGTTTACAACTCATTCTCTCTAACTCATCAACAAGGTGTTGCAGCCATTATAACTACATATTATAAAACAAAGTCCCCCACCGCGTTTGTCTGTCTGCACGCGATAAACTCAAAAACCACTAAATGACTTTTCATGCGGTTTTCACCAATAGACAGAGTGATTCATGAGTAAGGGTTACGTGTATAATTTGTTAAGGTTTCGTGTAAATTGGTTGAAATATGACAATAATTGTTGAAAGCCTGGGAGTATTCATTGACAACGCTGCCTTATCCCTTTGAGATTTAACTAAACATATTCGTGCGAAGCCGGGGCGGGTCGCTAGTGCCAATTATATTAATGACTATAAAAATGTAATAAGAATAATGAGAGAGAATCAAGTATCAAGTATCAATGAAGCAAGTACGAGAGAGTAGGATTGAAATTTCTTACAGATAACCTTAAGGATTGACTTTATTAATTAGAAAACGGGTAGTTAAGATATTATAGGTATTTCTTAGAAGTTAAATATTCAATTGGCCAACGCTCAAGAAGGCTAGGCACGATACTTTTCCTATTGTCTTGATTTCTGCTCTTGAAAGAATAATATAATAGAATACTATTCAAACATGTACTAAGTAATAAATGATGCGTATAGAGTTTATGTATATATAAGTATTATAAATATAAAAGGCTATACAATATATACATACAAATATCAAGACGTTTATATTGGATTCTAAACATTATAAAGGCGAATGTGAATTTGTTTGTTACGCTTTCACGCCTAAACTTCTCGCCCGATCATCATGAAATTTCGCATACACGTTGTCAGGGGTACAGAAAAGAATATAGTATATCCTTTATCCAGAAAAAAAAACTGTTACTCATCTAACCTAACCTACATTTATGCGAGCGAAACCGCGGGCTGAATCTATATATATATAAATAATATAATATCAGCCCTATATATAAAATATCACTCTGCTGGGCACGGGACTCTTCTTAGGGTATAAAGGAACCAGAAAAAATAACTGTTCCTGAGGAAAAGATAATTGGCATAACCTACATTTACGCCAGCGAAGCCACAGGCAAACGCTTGTTATAAATAACATACATACATACATAGATTCACACCTTTTTTCCAGAGGGGTAGGGGCATCCCCCTCTCTCTACGACTAGTCCAGTTTGTTTATGATATAGCGTTCCCCTACACCAGAGATTCCCAGGCTTTTTTCTCATAGACCACTTTCAAAATTTAGCAGGTTCCGGTAGGCCTTCTGCAGCTACATTACGTACAACAAGACGTTGTTAATTATATTTATATTGGTGAAAGTGACCTTTTTTTTAGAACTTACCACCGTAGGCGATCTGACTTTTTTTTTTGGTCGAGTCCCCTGGTACTAATTATGCCATATGCAAGTTTTTACAAGTAACAGTAAGTACAATAATAGTGGGAGCCGCTGTACGTTTCAGTGCCGAGGGCACCTTCCGGGATCAGTTATAGACAGGTCTTGTTCCCATATCTCGATTTCTCCAACCTAACTCCAGAGATCGGATTTCCATTTGCTACAATCCTGACACACTTGTTTGGCTTCATTCACTTTCATCACATTCCTCATACACGCTCGCCAGTTTAAGGTACTCTTAACCTGGCCTTTGTCCAGCACGTCTTCGATCTGATCGAGAGACGTTCGCCTAGGTCTTCTCCTTGCGACTGTTCCATTGACACTAGCCTTATAAACTAAACTTTCTTAGTCAGTTTTTTCTCGTCCATTCTTTTTACATACATTTACTTACATATTAACATAATTATAACATATACGTAATTAAAATAATATAGAGCTTATTGAGAAGGTAGTTAGGTCATTCGTTAGATATAAAAAGATAGCTGAAATGTGAGTGCAAAACACCTCTACCTATCCATTAATTGTAATGGCTTGTCTCGTTTGCACAATTCATACAATTGCCAGTAACTATGTATTGTAATAATAATAATAAATGAAATCGGTTATAATATACCACCGGTCCATCAAACACCCATACCCATAGCCCATATATATAATATATATCTAATACATATATATATATATTAGAGTACATATGTAGCAATAGTCCTACGCCTGCTGCGGCTAGTGCCACCGTAGGTGTTCCATCCCACTTTAGATTAAAACTCGAAGGGCCTCTTCACGTTGGACCCATGTCTCCCTGTAAGCCTCCCAAGGGGCCAGATATTTTACTAATATGTTAGAAAAATATATGTGATAATAGAAACATAATAAATAATAATAATAAAATTTATTTGCCGTCATAGATCACTGACGAATGGTATGTATGTAATAGGTTTCTAATGATCTAATAATCTAATTAAATGTTTTATATTCATAAATCGACGAAAATTTTCACACATACTTATTAAGAAATACGAAATTACATAACAATAAAATTATTAAACAACAATTACAAAAATGCACACGTAATTTATTTACATATAACATATATATTCTCCTACATAATTATATCCCTAAAGCTTATAAATCGATGGTAAATTTTAGCTGAACTTCCCTTAAAAGTACCCTTACGATAAATAGCTACCAAGCATTTATTGCCACTTGAATATCAAACGGCGCGGAGAGCTTCTGAATTAATCTAATAATTAAGTTACTCAGTAACATTCTTTTTGTAGGCGCATTCTATTTTATGTAGGGTAGTTTCTGTCGTCGTATTCAGTATACGACGATAAGACCGGTAAAGCGAAGAACTAGCAACCTGTTTGTACTTTATACGCAATTATGATCTTTAAGAACACGCCCGAGCACATGTCACAGACAACAACATTTTTACGCACATAAATATCTACTCGCATACTAAATAAAGCAAAACCTTTATGAATAAAAGAAAATACAACTATATTACAATATAATCGATGTTTAAAAAATCAACTCACCTTACTTCGCCAGGTTCCAAATTCAAACATAGATCACACGAAAGCCACAAAGTAAAAAAAAACAATAAATTTCAAAAACGGAACATAAAATAAACAATATGGTCGCACACACGATTAACCCTCCGCGTTTTAAGTAAAAGTTACAACAGAAAACAATTACCTTTGTCTTAGAGAATAAACAACAAAAAAAGTAGCTGCGAGTAATTTAAATGAATATAAAACACACACGAGATAATATTATAACACTGAGAAATTACAACACATTTTTACATGTTTTATTTCAAGACGTAAATTATGAGTACGCGCGCGGGAAACACAACCGTCCGTTGAGGGCAACGGTACCAGACTGGCTTAAAGCTGTATCTGAGCCTGCTGAAACTGTTGATTTCCCCCCTTCCCTCGTGCCGCGCCCCTGTGACGTCTTGTCGGAAAATTTCATTGCACCTCAGGATAAAATTGATGGCCGTGCACGCTTCCTTTCGTTTTGATATGTTTGTCTAGCAATTTATTGAAGTTGACGACTAAGTTTACATATAAAATGATGTTATAAACTAGTAATGGTATTTCTTACTATTAAATTTTTACTATTACTTAACTGATAAATAATTCAATAGAAAGAATTATCTTTGGAAAATTATTAAATTATGCCAACGTTGGGCACTATTTTTATTAGGTAGGTACAGCGAAAGTTTCTCTTTCTAGAAACATGTATTATGGATCTAAATACTTCAGAATCGAGAATTAAAGACAAGAGTATGGTACTTATTACATAAAATAATAAATGTTGAATAAAATCTGATTCAAGCTTAAATCTCTTATTTAAATCGAACTTATTTAGATTAAATTTTACGCGCCTGCTTTAGTTGCCTAAGAATCGTATTCGTCACATGAATACACCATAAGATGATATACCTGCGATCTTCTATAAAGTGAAGATACTTCCCTTGTCTAGTGTGTTTAAACATATGTAAATAAACCCCAAAGATATAGACAGAGGCGTATCATATCCATTCGCTAGCTATGGGTTTAAGTCTTAGGCTCTAAACAGATGGATTCCTTTTCAACTGCATTCCGACTGCAAATTTGCAGTTTGAATGCAGTTAGTACGAATGCAATGCGCGTTTGCAGTCGGTGTGCAGTACAAATGCAGTTGGACTAACTGCATTAAGATTGCTATAGACCAACTGCATTTGAACTGCACTTCGACCGTGCAGCTAGCTCTCAGTCAGCGTGCAGTTGTTGAAACTGCACGCCAACTGCACACTGACCGCAATTGGACTGCGCGGTTGGCTTGCAGTTTTATTACAGTCGTACTTACTGCATTCAAACTGCAATTTTGCAGTCGGAGTGCAGATGAAATGCAGCCCGTCTGTCTAGACTCTAGAGCCTCACGTAATAGTCTGTGTACTAGCAATGTGCTCGACCCGTACATGGTACCATTATGTCAGAATAACATTATGCCTAACCCAGGAAATATATTGTAAAAGGTTGATTAGTCAGGGTGGCGGCGACAATGAAGTCACAAGTTGTACAGAAAAGCACTTATATTATCTTGAACGCACGTTTCAACGGTTAGAATATGAATGTCCCCAAAATATTCTAACCGCCGGTATTTATACAAACATTTGACCTAATTTAATACTAAATTCACAAACTCAATAGATAATGTTTAACATTGTTTATCTTAATTATTCTGATGATTATTTACATACAATTATTATTTAATAATACAGGATTATGTAACATTAAGGATTTATTACACCGGAAGCAGACGCGAGGTGTGACAAAATTATGCCTAACCCAAAATTAGTAAGAATCTAATAGCTTTATCATTATATTATACACAGTAAAACAAAATGATTATAGGATTGATTATGCGACATAGTGTAAAAAAAGTACAGAGATCAGTACTTAACAATACGTACTATTTATTAATCGCGCCGGAAGCTGACAAGCGGAAGGCGCCGAGCTAATAAATATAATTAAGTATAAAGAAATATGAAATAACTATTTAGATTATTGATTATAAAATTATTAATTAAATTATAAAACTATAATAGGTTTTAATGTACATATAGTGGTTAAGATGTAACCGAACTAGCAGTATATCTGAGACCGGAAGTGTTACTTTATAACAATATGGTGAAGAAACCCGCATGCCTAAGAGTTCTCTATAATGTTCTCGAATATATGTAAAGTCAGCTAACCTGCACTGAACCAGCGTGGTGGGCCATGTCCTAACCTACGCATTGAGAAGAAGCCCGTGCCTAGCAGTGGGACACTTATAAAGGGACTGATATTATAGGAATCTAACCTACCTACTCTGTGCTGCACAGCAATCCATACAATTTATTTAAGTGACCTTATATGCTGCTATGAAAGCAGAATTTGACACTTAAATAAATTATGCGAGAATACCGCCTCATGTTCCGCAAAAATAAAGTATCGATAATATTGTCTTCTGTTTACGCGAATATAATTCATTGAAATTAAACTACTATATACGGATTCTATCGCGTTATTTTTAACTTTTAAGCTAATTGAATTATTATTAAAACTATTAAAAGGTCTCCCCGTGACCATGGCTGCTGAAAAGCAACCGAAACGTCGGGGAAAGTGTAAAATAATCTAAATAGTTTTAATAGTTTTAATAATAATTCAATTAGCTTAAAAATTAGTAAAGTTTAATAGTAGTAGTAGTGTAACAGTTTTCAAAATTATGTAATTAAATGTCAAATAAATAACGCGATAAAATCCGTATATAGTAGTTTAATTTCAATAAAGTATTGATTTGATGTCAATACCGCAGCGCCACCAAGTAGTTTAACCAATAATCGAGTATGTACTAATTACAATTTCAGTAAGTACGAAATTGTAGGTGTAAGCGGCGATGACACTCTGCCATCTGATTCTAGTAAAGCGAGTAATATCAACTTCTCAAAGATAGAATCTAGGACCTTACCGTTATCCTAATCCTAACTAATATTATAAATGCGAATGTGAGTTTGTTTATAACACTTTCACGCCTGAACTACTTCACCGATCATCACGGAATTTCGCATACACATTATCAGGGGAACAGAAGAGGATTGTTACTTATCTAACAACCTACATTTACGCGGACAGAATCTAATATCTTAATACGTTGTCATTACGTACGTGAGAAGGAGCAACGCTATACAATCAGCAACGTGCTGACTCTTTTGCGCACATGCAACGACAATTATTATATACTATTGAATTTCTCACCAGACTAAAGCAGTTTTTGTTGAATGAATGCTTTTAAAGCATACCTTGAAAATGTAGAATATTTGAAATGACATTTAAGTAAGAATTTCAGTAACAAATTGCGGAATTATGAACTTATTTTAATTACTGGATTATTATTTTTAATTTTATTTAAATTGTTATTTTTATTTTTATATTATGTGAATGATTTATCCCCTTAACATAATCATTTTATATTATTATTTAATCTACTCTATTGACATCTTTACGAATAATGTTTATATTATTGTTAATTAGGTATTAGTGTAGTAGAGCCTCGCTGATTTCAGCATGAATAGGCCAGCTCGACCGGGGAAGGACTACCCTCTCACAGAATATCGACGTGAAATATCAGTATTCCTACTGTTGTGTTTCGTTCGGTAAGTGAGAGTACCGGAGGCCCAATCACCGTCTTTCCTCCTTCCCGCTCCTTCTCCTTCCCACTTCCTTTCCTAAAGGATTGGTAACGCGCAAGTGATGCCTCTGGTGTTGGAGGCGTCCATAGGCTACGGTGACCACTTACCATCAGGTGAGCCGTATGCCTGTTTGCCAAGTTAGTGGTATAAAAATTAAATTCAAATACAATAATATTGTCTTCTGTTTACGCGAATTTTATTCATTGCAATTAAACTACTATATACGGATTTTATCACCTTGTTTATTTGACACTTTATTAAAAATTAGTAAAGTTTAATAGTAGTAGTAGTGTAACAATTTTCAAAATTGTGTAATAAAGTGTCAAATAAACAACGCGATAAAATCCGTATATAGTAGTTTAATTTCAAATACAATGTAAAATATTGTTCCTGAATAAATTTATTTATTATATTAGGTAAAAATGAAATGAAATGGTTTAAGAGATGGTAGTAAGTCCCCAGAAATCAAAATAGACTAGTTTTTACTTGATTCGACTGCGCAAATGGCGCAGTGGCTTAACTGGTTGCTTCGCTAATATTCACTGCGTCGAGTGTTCGATCCCCACATGGGACATAAATTTGTGTGTTGCACTAATAGAGTCTGGTGTTCTTTGTGTCCGTTGTTAGAATGTTTGTGAATTCCTCGCGATATATTCCTAAAGCGATAGTTGTCTCTTTTCATAAATAACACAACACTAAAATAAAATATTAAATAAAATTGTTAATTAATCATAAACAATTTTATTTATTATTATTTTTTATCATCCATAATTAAATGTCTGATCTCAAATTGTATATAATACTAGCTGACCTGCGCAACTTCGTCTGCTTCACATAAGAGAATTTTCCCCGTATTCGCAACATTTTTCATTGATTCTCCGCTCCTACTGGCCGTAGCGACGTTATATAGCCTATAGCCTTCCTCGATAAATGGGCTATCCAACACGAAAATAATTTTTCAATTTAGACCTGTAGTTTCTGAAATTAGCGCGTTCAAACAAACTCTTCAGCCTTTTATATTATATAGTACTAGATGTGCCCGCGGTTTCACCCGCGCTTATCGTTACTGCGCCGCCCCCGTGGGTCGTAGCGTGATGTTATGTAGCCTATAGCCTTCCTCGATAAATGGACTATCCAACACTAAATTATTCTTTCAATTCGGACTAGTAGTTCCTGAAATTAACTCGTTCAAACAAACAAATTCTTCAGCTTTATAATACTAGTATAGATATTAAGATTCCAATTGTAATTTCAATCCATACTTCTTAATGTTTCTAGATACTTTAGTGTTAGTTGTTACGCAAAATCTTTATAATTATTAATTGGCGTCAGCAGACGACCTTGCCTTAGATAATAATTTTGTAAATGTATACATTTATTCTGTTAACTATAACTCGTAAATAAATAAAAAGAAGGTAAAATTTGTTACGCTACATAAAATGTTACACAGTGTCGGTCTGCATACTCGCTAAACTTTGAGAACATTATTGTAGTAACAGGAATATTAATTTACCCTACAATTATTTTCTTAATTACATTCATGTAACACTAACTACCCGCCCCGGCTTCGCACGGGTAATACAAAACCTTAACAAATTATACATCCTAAACCTTCATGAATCACTCTGTCTCTTGGTGAAAACCACATGCCTATCCGTTCCGTTTTTGAGTATATCGCGAACAGACAGATGCGGTGGAGGACTTTTGACTTTAATAATATTTAGTGATATTGATAATAATAGCCATATTTTGAATTAATTATCTAAGAAATAGGTAAAGAAAAATAACTCTGCACATGCGCAGTAGGGTATACATAGGTACTCCTTACTAATTCTTGAAACATCGATGATTCTTGTCGGCGTGCGTTAATTAAATAATTGTTGCATACAAAATGTTAATGTATTAAGTGTGAAACACGGTTTAACATGTATTATTTATCAATATGCAAAACATATTATTTAAGATGTTGTTTTATATTGATTCGTGTTAAGAATAAACAGATTATACTGCTTATTCTGTACATGAATAAATAAAAAACATGCATTAAAAAATATCATGTTTCTTTTATTTTTTCTTTTTCGTGTTGTTAATGGCCAACCTGTTGTCAAGAGTTGTGTTCAAGCCGCCCGTGGGCCTCTGACATGGCTTAACGACTGCTGTCAATTTAGCAACAACCGGGACCGACTTTTTACGTGCCCTTCGAAGCACGGAGGCTCAGATGAAATACCACTAAGCGGTCACCCATCTATAGACTGACCGCAGCCAACATTGCTTAACCTCGTTAATCGTTTACCGATCAGTGAGTGCAACTGGCTATGAGCGCATCTTGTTTACCTTTGTAATTATGGCACATTACAGATCAACAAATTCTACTTTTTCTGAAAATACTTTATGAATTCGAATAATTACACTGCACAACAAAATTACAACTTTTGTCTTATGAATGACTGCGATAAATGCATGATGTTTACTAATTCGACGTCACTGATTCTACATATACCCTCATTTTTTTTATAACAGCTCTTGTTTACGGGTTGTAGGTTCTGTAGGTTGTTACCGTGAGAGAGCCACGCTTCGGCACGAATGGGCCAGCTCGACCGGAGTGATACCACGGCCTCACAGAGAACCGGCGTGAAATAGCGCTTGCGTTGTGTTTCGTCGAGTGAGTGAGGATACTGGAGGCACAACCCCCTCCTCTCCTGGAGGGGTACTAACTAGGTAGTAGGCATTTGTTATACCAATTCGTAAGGAAGGTTATAGGCTATATAACATCACGCTACGAGCCATAGGATTGGGGCAGTAATCGTAAATGTAGATAAAACCATGGGAGACAGCTAGTATAAAATATAGGAGTTGTCGGCAGCATAATACTAATTACTAAATGTGTATGACTAGGTATTAAATAATTACGTTTGCATAAATTGACAATAGTACTGAGTAATTGGTTGTTAAATTATTATTACACATTCACTGTCGAGTATACGTTTATGTTTCAAAGCGAATGTGTTTTGACAAGGTTCTATTATATACTAGATTTTGCCCGCGGCTCCGCTCGCGTAAATGTATCTAAGGTTACGTTAGTAACAGTACTTTCTTAGTAACAGTCTTGGATAAAAGTACCCTATGTCTTTTTCTGTACCCCTGCCAACGTGTTTGCAAAATTTCATGATGATCGGTTGAGTAGTTAAGGCGTGAAAATGTAACAAACTCACATTCACTTATATAAATGCGTAACTAAGGATTATGTAAAATATTTTAGTACAGTTTTGCACCACTTTCATATTGCCGTATAACTTGACATCTTGCATATACATACCTACAAACATATAGGTATTAACTACTCGTGACAATAACGAATAACAAATAAAAACCATACAAATGTATTTATTTTTAATTATAGTCCTAACAATGGATTTTAAAGCAGCGATAGTCTAGTGGGAAACCATTGGACTGCCACGCAGAGGTCTCGAGTTCGATTCTAAAGGCGCGCATCTCTGACTTTTCTAGGTTAAGCGGCCTTGCTTTCACGGTGAAGGATTCTAATGGCGCGCATCTCTAACTTTTCGAAGTTAAGCGGTCTTGCTTTAATGGTGAAGGATTCTAATGGCGCTAATCTCTGACTTTTCGAAGTTAAGCGGTCTTGCTTTAACGGTGAAGGATTCTAAAGGTGCACATCTCTGACTTTTCGAAGTTAAGCGGTCTTGATTTAACGGTGAAGGAAAACATCGTGAGGAAACCTGCATGTCTGAGAGTTCGCTATAATGTTCTCGAAGATATGTGATGTCTACCAACCCGCACTGGGCCAGCGTGCTGGACTATAGCCTTACCATTCTCACACTGAGAAGAGGCCCGTGCCCAGCAGTGGAAGAGTTTAATACAAGGCTGATATTATTATATATGAAGCTTAATTTCCTATTTAAGATTAAATTCATAACATAGCAAACGGTTAGCCTGGTAAGCAGTTACCTAAGTCTATATAAAGTGGGGAACGAGATGGGACCATATTTTAGTGTTGGATAGCTTATTTATTAAAGAAGTCTATAGGCTATATATGTATGTATGTATTTACAAAAAAAAAGTTTATGTGTATGTTTCTCCATTGTCACCCATAGTACAAGTTCTGCTTAGTTTGGGTTAGATGGTGTTGTGTGTACGTGATAGAATATTATTATTATGATTATATAACATCACGCTACGACCTACGGGGGGTGGCGCAGTAACTATAAATGCGGGTGAAACCGCGGGCACAGCTAGCCTGCAATAAAAAAAATCTACGTAATTGTACTTAGTTCTTTATTGCATTGGGTTGCGTTTGTACCTGTTTTTATGTTAGAAAAACCTTAGCACAGCTCAGAGCCTGGCACGGTAGACTAGAATTAATTGACTCAACTAATTATGTGAGATGTGAACATAGCTCTTGAAATTGGATGGGTGAAACCATGACTCCATAAGAAGGAGCGCACTTTTACAACAAGATACAAAATATGAAAAAAAATATTTCGTGTACCTAAATACACTTAAAATGAGACTTTGTCATTTTATTGTAACATCATCATTCTCTTGCCCTGGTCCCAATTTATTTGGGGTCGGCGCAGTATGTCCTTCGCTTCCATACTTCTCTGTCACCCGTCATCTGATCATTTACCCCTTTTCCTTTCATATCCATACACAGTATCCTCACACAGTCCATCCATCTATTCTTTGGCCTTCCTCTCCATTTTCGTCCCTCTACCCTCATATCCATCACTTGCTTACCTACATACGTATCATCTCTTCGTATAACATGTCCATACCAAGCCAAACGATTTCCTTTCACTTTCTCATCTATGGGCACCACTTTCAGACTACCTCTTACGTATTCATTCCTAATTCTGTCCATTCTCGTCACTCCACACATCCATCGTAACATTCTCATCTCTGCTACATGCAATCGTTTCTCATCCATCTTCTTAGTAGCCCAACACTCAGCTCCATACAGTACGACAGGCCTTATCACCGCCTTATACATGCGACCCTTTAATTTCAAAGGCAGTTTAGGATCGCATGTCATTTTATTGTAACAAATAAATCATTATTTTAATGAAATTAAATATATCTATCATAAATTAATTTTTATTTTTGAACTTGTATAATATGTATATGTGAATGCATTATCTATTTAAGTTCAACATTGTAATTGTATACTATTAATATTAGTTGTATTTTATTGATATTTTTCATCGACGTACACTCTTAAATTTATAAATCATGTTCTCATGGAAGTGATCTTCTGAATCTTATATGAGAATAAATGTCTTTAAACCTAATGTGCGTGCAATACATCTATCCGTGGAACATATCCTCTCTCGATGTGCATGCTTATTCCTTTATCCACGAAAATATCAGGTACGTTTTCTGTTTTAAGTTCGAGTAACAGAGCGAATTTTATTCGAATTTATTTATTCAATATTTGAATCCGTCACTTATAACATGGGTCCACAGCACTGTATAGAAGGTAAAAAACAAAATACGTTACTTAATTTAATATAATTATGCAACACTAGCTTTAGCCCGCGACTTCGCTCGCGTAAAAGTAGGTTAGGCTTTAAAAATAAAATATAGCCTACGTTACTCGTTGATAGCTTTCTTACGGTAAATATTTTTTATCGGTTGTGTAGTTTTGATTTAAATCCTTACAAACAAACAAAAATCAAGTCTTTCCTATTAATAATATTAGTATAGATGTGATATTAAATATTATTCGAATAACGTGGGTTCGAACCCGAGACCCTCTGCATTGCAGTCTGTTGATCTCCCCACTGAGCTATCACTGCTCCACTGAACCGTTAGTACTTACCGTAATACAGCTTATTTCAGTTGGCAAACCAGTTTGCGTCCCAACACAACAAGCAATGCGAACCAATACCATAAGCAACATTTACCATTAACCATCAGACTGGCCATTTGTTCGACTGCCATCACATTAAAGTAATCTTAAGCAACAAATATAATTTAATTAATCATATCAAAATAATTTGCTAGCGTCAAAACGTTTAAAATTTAATTACAGATCTCATTACAATAATTATAATTATGAGATGAAAGCAATATTAATCAAAACATTTAGATAATTAAACTAATTGTATCTTGGCGCTTGTTAGCCTCAGCGTATCTTTAAATGTAATTATTTTTAAAAGCTGTCTGTTTTATAAACTGTATATACTTTTATGTGTTATAAAGCCTCGCTGATTTCAGCATGAACGGGCCGGCTCGACCGGGGAAGGACTACCCTCTCACAGAATATCAACGTGAAATAGCAGTATTCCTACTAACTGTTGTGTTTCGTTCGGTGAGTGAGAGTGCCGGAGGCCCAATCACCTTCTTTCCCCCTTCCCGCTCCTTCTCCTTCCCACTTCCTTTTTCTCTTCTTCCTTTCCTACAGGGTCGGCAACGCGCAAGTAATGCCTCTGGTGTTGCAGGCGTCCATAGGCTACAGTGAACAAAAAAACAAGTAAAAAGTGACTCGATGACGCAGGAGTACTGGTATAGTGTCTCGGGTTCGAAACCCAAGTCAAGCCAAGGAAAAGCTAGGAAGCCTTCGGCATGAAAAAATTTCTCAATAAACATATGAATTATACCGATGTTAGGTTACTTTCTTAAGGACACGCAGTACTAGTCAAAGATTTAATTAAAACTACACTCATACACAATTTCACACATCTGCGTCTATGTGTGTAATTGTGGAAGAATGCCAATGTCCCTACCTTGGCTAATACCGACTCCAAATATAACAATAATTGTACATTATATCATCCTAATCCTATCCGCCCTCTCCTTTCCTATACAGAACAACGCGTGCTGGGCTCAGATGCCATCATTAAACGGTAGAGTCGAATAGAGCGCGCACCAACAAGTTTGGGTCCTTTTATTTTTGCCGAACGATCAAGGCATTTAAACCATTTATTTTCGTTACACATATATACAAAACTTACATATGTATAGAATTAAGACAGCATTTACAAGGTTACACATACAAAATAAATATAAACTGGCATAGGTACATGCATAACAAAGGGCTCCAGCTCTTTATTTGCTGCGCACATGCACAGCACTGGTTTTTAGCTGGGCATGAAATTATCTGCCGAGGCACGTGTTTCCTTCAATCCTGGGTCCTTTAAGCGGGGCGTGAAAAAGCACCTTCTCAGGCCGTCAAAGTAGAAACCCAACATCGCCTCAGCTGCTATGAGGATAGTGTGGAGGCCACTGCTCTTAGACCACATGATGGCTTACCATCAGACAGAGTGAGGTCAATTTGAAGAGCCAAATAAAAAAAAAATTGTAACGGCGTACCGACTTTATTTTTAATAAGCAAGGTATCAGTAATATTTCTACAGTTGCATATTTCTACACATGACATATAGCCACATATGTTTATTTACCACCTGATCTGTGCGTATTTTATAGTGAAGATTGTAAATTTTTATACTGTAAACCATACCAGTAATAAAGTTTATACAAAAAGAGGTAAATGTATTTAGCTTATTAATCACTAGTTTTTGCGCGCGGTTCTGCCCGCATGGTACCTACGTCAATCAAAAGCCTTTGTACTTTCCTAGGTTTTAAACTCTTTACCTCTGTATCAAATTTCATCCAAATCTGTTGAGTGGTTCAGCCGTGAATAGGTAACAGATAGACAGACTGACAGACAGACAGACCGACAGACAGACAGACCGACAGACAGACAGACCGACGAACAGAGTTACTTTTGTTACCGCTAAGGAGTAGAATTCGCTACCTAGTGTCTTCAAGTCTTCTCTTCAGTCTTCAAGTCGCGAGTGAATAGGTATCTTCTAGGCAAGCATGCTCCATCGTCGACAGCATCTTCACTTAAGATCAGGTGAGATCGCGGTCAAAGGCAAGCCTATTAGATTTAAAAAAAAAATGATATTAGTAAGGATATGGATGTTTGTAAACAATACTGGAATATATGCTTGTAGTTAAAACCAGGTTCCGAATTTTAATACAATATCATGAATATTTTTTGAATAAAGAGAAAAATGGAATAGTTATCTCTTGGCCGGATACCTACTTTTCACTGCCATGCCTCTTTAAGGAAAAAGGAACAAGCCAAGTCGTCTACTAAACCTAGTGCTAGCCATAATCCCTTCAGTAGCGGAATGGACAGTCGACATTGAGTACTGTCCCATTGTGGGATTACATGGGATCCGGATTCGATGCCCGCTAACATCGTCTGACAGGACACAGAAATGAAACACCGAATAGTGGAATTATTATTTTCTTTCTTAGAAACTTATTGCGGTCTATTTTATTTATTTTCTTGGTAAGAATATTATCAGCTAATATTTTTTTTTAATTACTCTTTTAATGTTTCGAAGTGTCAGTGTATCAGCTTTAGTCGATCTAAAACCCCAATTAAATATCCATACCGATTTGACAATAATATAATTGAAAGGGTCGATGTAGTCAGAGATCTCGGTATAATGCTTGATTCTAAATTGCTGTTCTCTCAACACATTGATAGCATCATCAATAAAGCCTCTCGTAATCTTGGTTTTGTAATGCGTACTTGTGAACCATTTAAAAATTGTCATAGCTTAAAGATTATATATTATGCTTATGTGCGTAGCATTTTGGAGTACTGTAGTCCAATTTGGTCACCTCAATACAGTGTCTATATTGCAAGAATTGAGAGATTACAGAAGAAATTTGTAAGATTTCTGAACTTCAAATTTAAAAAACGTCACTCCTCGTATTCCGTAGACTGTAGACACTATTACCTTCTTCCTCTTGATGATAGACGCATATTGCTGGATATGCTTCTACTCTTTGATATTTTGCGTGGTGGGCTTGATAGTAGTGATCTTCTATCGTGTATACAATTCTGTACTCAAAAGTACCGCACCAGACACACCCATTTATTTACTGTACCTTATCATCGCACCAATTATGGCAAAAATGCTGTTATGACACGACTATCTCGCATTTATTCTGAACGCTTTGAAAGTATTGATATATTTCAATTATCTAAGGAGTCATTTCGGAAACAAGTCGCAAATGTGCTCACCAGTGGATAAATGAGATGTTTTTCTTTATTTTTGTTATTTTTGTTATTTCTATTTTATCATTTAATTTCATGTTGTAATGTATTTATTATATACTTAACTCTGTTTTTCTAGTTTTATATACTTATACGAATGTCGTGAAACTCTGTCATTGGCTTAAGATTTTAATGTCATTGCTATAATTCCATGTACTCTGTAAAAAAGCTGTTGAGTTTCCTACTAATAAATAAATAAATAAATAAATAAATAAATTTTTTTACTGTAATAAATAAATTTTCTATTAACTATTTTTTCATAAAAAACTAGCTTTTGGGATTCAAATTACTGGTATTCTTGTTAACCCTCTAGCTAAGCTAGAATGCTTGTGTTTGGAGTGGAGTCAAGTCAGTAGTGCAATGTGCAAGTCAGTATCAAATCAGTAGTGCAAAAGGTCGCGGGTTCGAATCCGCGACCTCTCGATTGCAAATCCAATGCCTTATCCATTGGATATGGAATATGCGTCAATAATATTAGTTATGCTGATGATATGGTGTTGCTGAGCCCATCGATTAACTCAATGATGAGTCTGCTCATGATATGTGAAAGGTACGCGGAGGCCCATGGGCTTAGATACAATGTAAAGAAGAGTGAGGTAATGGTTTTCAGGGCAGGCACTAAAACCTACCCAATTGCATCCAATTTAAAACTCTGCGGAAGTACCTTAAATCAGGTCACCTCTTTCAAGTATCTGGGCCACTGGGTTTCCGAGGACCTAAAAGACAACCGGGATATTGAGCGTGAGCGCAGAGCGTTGGCTGTCCGCTGCAATATGTTGGCTCGTAGATTTGCAAAATGCTCGACTGATGTAAAGGCTACGCTGTTCACGGCGTACTGTCAGTCGTTCTATACATGCAGTCTATGGGTCAACTACACGCAGGGGGCATACAACGCTCTGCGTGTCCAATACAATAATGCATTTAGGGTGTTGATGGGATTGCCGCGCTACTGCAGTGCTTCCGGCATGTTCACAGAAGCGGGCATAGATGGCTTTCACGCCATCATGCGCAAGCGATGCGCCTCCATCATGCGCAGGGTACGCGTCAGCCCTAACAGCATCCTGAGCATTATAGCGGACAGGTGGGACAGCCACATACTGGGGCATTGGGTACGCCGACATGCCACTGTGGAGTATAATAAATAATTTTTGTTTTCTGGTAGATGTAAGTACTAACATTAGTTTTCTAAGTTGTGTGTTGTACTAACTAAATGGACTTGTGGTCTGAAATAAAAGTATATTATTATTATTATTGTGCTACCGCCGCTTAAACCTGCCTGTCTAAACTTTGCCTGGCCCGAAAATCGAGTCCTTGACCTGATATTCGGTCATGGATGCGCCTGCTTTTGTTAGTTATTTAATAACATGGTAGATAAATATAAATGCCTGTAAAAATGTCTGGCGCTCTTTTCTTTTCCGTTTTACATAAACGACGTAAATATTAATTACCATATTCTGCCCGCAGCCTCACTCTCGTTATTGAAGATTTTGTGAATAAATTTATTTCCCTCAACAACAATACTTCTTGTCTGAATGAAAAGTACCCTACGTCATTTCCTGTACCCCTGACATCGTGTATCCAGAATTTCATGATGTTCGGTCGAGTAGTTAAAACGTGAAAGCACAACAACTGCAAAACGTTCGTCGTGCGCGAACCTGGCTGTTACCTGCACGAGGTGTTGGACATAAACTTTTGGCCGCAAGACGTGGTATTCCGTCGCTTTCGCGGATAAGTACCAGCCGAGCGCGCAAGTATTAAGTGTGCGAAGTGAAGTTTTCATCATTCATTAAAATCCAATTTTTTAATATGTTAATTTATGTTGAGGTATTTATCTATGGGCCTATGCAGCCCGAAATAAATTATTATTATTATTATAACAAACAAAGTCATATTCGCATCTATAATATTAGTTAAGATGCTTTATATTTCCAGGCTTGCCTTCTATTACGTCGCACCTGAACTTGGCGAAATGTTAATGTAATACACATCTACCCCTACCCCTTCGGGGATATATGATATATTATTCTATACTTCCATATCTACACTAATGTTATAAATAGGAAAGATTAGATTTTTTGTTTGTTTGTAACAATTTAACTCAAAAACTACTGAACCGATTTTAACATTTCTATCACCATATTGTCTTATGTTTACGCGAATGTTATACATTGAAATTAAACACTTTATACGGATTTTGTCGCGTTGTTTATTTTACTTTAAATCACTTTTATTACATAATTTTGAAACTCTACTATTATTGAACTTTACTACTAATTAAGCTAATACATTTAATTAAAACTATTTATATTTAAGTTTAAATTTGCCCCTACGTTTTGGTTGCTTCATAGCAGCCATGTTCAAGGAGAGACCTAGACTAAAGATCTATCACCATTAGAAAGCTATATTGAGTCTTCTTCTTCTCTCTTAGCTTTTATTATTCGCAAGTCACTTGGGGACAGCTTTTCTGGTCTAACCGGATTTGACTGGATATCAGTTTTTACACGAAGCGGCTGCCACCTGACCTCCGCAACCCGAAGGCTAACGATACCCTAAGGCTAGACCAGTGTCAGGATATTAGAGGGTACTGACTTTCCCAATAACGACTGCCATAGATGTTCATGGCAGCTGGGACCAACGGCAACATTGGCTACATATTATTTTGACTACTGTTACTAACATGTTTTTTTTTGTCTCGTGTGAGATTGTGATTTGCACATTCCCCGGTTTTGGGGCAGGCGATGGGGATATGTCGGGATGATGCGCCCGGCTCTGCGGTTAGGGAGAGGGATTGAACGTTCACTCTCTCTCTCCGCCGCCTCCTTCACTAACATCACCTCCTCACAGGAGGCGACGGCATTCCAAGACCTCGAGCTCGAAACCAGGGACAGAACTATAGCCTCGAGCGAGAGGACGACCCTACCGACTGCCGCGTGCATGACACGGCGTAGCGTGGCCCAAGCAGGGCTATCTACCAATGTGTGCAACGCCGTATCTTCGACAACGACGTGGCAGGCGCCGCAGTGATGACAACCAGGCGTCTCCTGTTTGCTTATTCGACACAGGTACCCACTGAAACAACCGTGGTCGGTCGTGAGGACGCCATTTCGCCTCTCCAGCCTCTCTCTAAGTACGGGTCTTACCGCCACGATCGTGGCGTGCCCGACTGTTACTAACATAGCCTAACCTACTTGTACGCGAGCAAAGCCGCGAGCAGGAACTAGTGTAATATAATTCCACTAGCAAAACTGAGAGGTTTCGCTTATTTCATAACGGAAGGCTTAATATTCCTGAACATTCTAGCTGAAAGGCGTACCTTTTTAATTAATTTAGCTTTGCATAGTGGTGTGTATTAATACTCGGAGACTGTGGGCTTAATTCATTATCTTTAACGAGATTACCTCGACTTTATTAAAGCAATACTTTTAGTAAATTGCTAGCTTATGCCCGCGACTTCGGACGGAATTTGGTAATAGGCTAAATATTAACAATATATTTTCCTATTATGAGATGAAAGCGATATTCGAGCGATACTCGACTTTTAAGTAAAACTTCTAAATTATGAAAAAAATATATAGTTAGGTTATCTATATTTTCCCAATATCATATTAATACATCATATATTTATGTATTATTAGTTTAATTTAATGATTTAATTTTAATGAAAATAATAATTAGTAATTATTGAAATATGTAAGCTATTAATGAATAATATTAATGATTATTATTTAAATAGCCAATATAATGATGTTTATACTATGATATTAATAATTAAGTTGATAATTTTATTATAATATGGTAGTTTAAAATTCAATAAATAATTATGTATCATCATCGGGCTATGTCCAGCAGTGGACTATTATAGCCCGATGATGATATAATTAATTTGTATGCCCACAGGGCGAAACGTGATACTTTTTAGTTATAACTTGTACCTCAACCACCTATGTTTCACAAATAAAACAATTCGAATTTAAATTTGAATTTAGTGTTAACCTGAGGAATTATAAAAGGCAAGTTGCAAGGTAACAAGGTACAATAGGAGTATTTTATTCTAATCTCTTCCACAAATACAGCGTACTTGTCCCCACAATTCCTTCCTTACACGGTAGAGTCTATTAGAGCGCGCACCAACAAGTTTGGGTCCTCATACCTCTGCCGAACTATCAAGGCATGGAATTCTCTGCCAAGGCACCTGTTTCCTTCTTCTTCAATCCTGGGTCCTTTAAGCGGGGCGTAAAAAAGCACCTTCTCAGGCCGTCAAAGTAGGGACCTTAAAATCGCCTCAGCTGCTATAAGGATGGTGTGGAGACCACTGCTCTTGGACCACATGACTGCTTACCATCAGGCGGAGTGTGATCAGTGCAACGATAAAATAAAAAAAATAAAAAGTAACTAGAATATATACATGCAAGATTATGTTTATTTAATGCACGAGAAAAGTTCATCTGTAATAGTATGAAGCAGCAACAGCCTATTGAATTTGCGATCGAAAGGTCGTGAATTCCCATTTATTGAATTACTGACGTATACCCTAACCTAATACAAACATTCTAGCTTAGAGATTAAGAAGATCAATATAAATTTATAAAAATATTCTCTAGTATTTCTTAGGAATACATATATATTAGCAACTAACGTAATTGTAGCTTCAGCAACTCGGTAAACTCACTAAACTATGTTTATATTTGAACGTTCATAATTGTCCCTGTGTATCCTAATTACTTAAATGATTTTGGACTTTGACTAAATCTATAATATAATATTCTATCACATACACACAACACCATCTAGCCCAAACTAAGCAGAGCTTGTACTATGGGTACTAGAAAATTGATAAACATACATATATACTTTTTTTTGTAAATACATTCATATTATACATAGAAACACCCAGATCAAGACAAACATTCATGTTCATGCACACAAATGTTTGACTTGTGCGGGAATCGAACACGCGACCTCAGGCGTGGCAGTCGGTTACACTAACCACTACGCCATCGAGGTGTCAATCTATAAAACGATTGTCATAAAAATAATAAATAACCATTCCTTTCTGTTGCGATAAAACAGAACGGAATGATTATTTGTCGGGTAAACACTAAAACAGATCAAGTAAGCAAGAGTTCCTGATTACGAAACTAAGGTTTATTTTCTTCAATACCATTTATTTGCTTGTCCGATCTTCACAAAAAATTAATGAACGGTATGATTGTACAGTTGATAAAAGGAAAACAAAAAACGGGACTGATTTTAATTCCCATAAATACAAAAAAATCCAGTTAACACAAAATGTAGGTCTTGTTGTTCGACTTAAAATCTAACCTATGTTTCATCTAAAACCATTTAGTAGAACCAGATTTATATTAATAATGTTACAGGAAAACTGTAGCGTCACTCCATAATCTAGTTTAAACACAATTTAGTCCCAAACCGTATGTATTAAAAACTCTCAAACGTGATTTTGCAAACTAAAAGTATACCATATATATGTGGGAACTCCAAAACATTCCCCAAATCCGTTGAATTTGAGGACCGGATTTGCCGCTTTTAAGAGCATTTTTACTAGTAACAGTGGTTTTACCGGTAAACACCTACTTTACCGGTATACTGCAACTTAACCGACAAATTTGAAGTGTGCCGGTTAATCGTTGTGTATCGAGGTAGTGTTCAATTCAGTGTGTGTCAAAGTCAGTCCGCATTTAACGCTGATTGTCGTTCACTTTGACAAGACCTGAAGTGAGTACTTTATACGACACGATTGTTGGAGTCGATTTTTATTTTCATCTATGCTTTAGGTGGCAAGGTGGACTCACCATTTTTTCCAATAGGTATTTATTTCAAAAAGTTACATTACCAAAATTCTAAAAAAAAAACTTTATAAATCTTCAGAAAAATAATAATACATATATAAGCGTTTCAAATTTGTTATGCGATGTCCCGCGTGAACGATCTAGACGTAGGACGTCGCGTGACATTTTAGCGCGAACTGGATGTGGTGCTGTCGTGTTTTTGTATGGTTATAATGTCGGAAATAGAAATTTTAATTAATGCTATCCAAGAACGTCCTATATTATGGGATAAAAGGAATAAAAAATATCACAACCGGTTATTATCGTAGCGCGAATGGGAGGATTTGACCAAATTAACTGGAACTACAAGTAAGTACAACACATTTATTTATTATAGATTGCTATTTTACTTCTTGAGTATTTGATATTTAAGAAATGGATTTTCCAATAATATTTGTTTCCGTCCGTCCATGACAAATGCACAGTGCCCACTAAACGGCGGCGTCTGTGGCGGCTGTGCGAGACGATTCGCGTGCACGTAGGACATAGCCGCCGCGTCGCACCGCATCGCATTGAATTCGCGTGTCACCGCTTCATAATCGCGTTCGCTTTGAACCGCCTACCTAGGACGTAGCGTTAGTAGGAGATTTGGCAAATAACAAAAAAGGATACACGATACGGACTGTGACGTAACCAGTATTTAAATACACCTGTCCGAGGGAGATAGCGAGCAATACCCACTACACCCCAGTCTTTCTTAAATTCAAATTAAAAATATATATTAAAAACACGGGACAAAACTTTGTGTAATCCACAAATGGTTGTTCCGAGTCTGGGTGTTCTTTGTGTCCGTTGTTTGTTTGTTTGTAAAGTCCTCCGCGACACAGGACCTACACCTAGGGTGGAAGTTGTCTTTTTTTAAAAAAAAGGAAGAATAGGAATAGAGTAGTTAGAATAGTTTTGTTTGTTTGTCTGTCACTTTTTCACGCCTTAACTACTTGACCTATCATGATAAAATTTCGCGTACACATTGTCAGGGCAACAGAAAAGGCATAGGGTACCTAAGATCCAGGAAAAAAAAGGACTGTTTCTAACGTATCCTACATTTAAGAGAGCAAAGCCGCGGACAAAATCCGGTAGTTAATCAGTTTTGAAAATAGAGACATATCTTGTTAAATTTGGGTGTAAAACTGTTGTGCCTACTTCTCGGTCATATACAGACCTAACCAACCTTCCTTCTAACCACCACGATAAACAATTTATTATTATATTCTAAACAACTAAAGTTACCAGGTGCCTTTTCCTACCTTAGTATCATTAATTCTCTCGTCACATCCACAATTCACAACAATACAAACTCGATGTTACAAAGAAACGCTTTCCATCAACCGGGAACAAAAAGTTCACCCCCGTATGTATATTTCTAAACAGCTATTTATTCAAATCGCCCGCATCTAACAAAGTTTCCCTTCTTTAGATATCTTCAAAAGATTTCTTGTGCTGTATACAATGTGTCAAATGTTTTATATGCATAGAATAAATAGTGATATTTAGACGAAAAACATCCAGTTCTTACGTTTTAACGTAATGTATTGTGATTTATATGGCAGAAGTGTTAGGCATTTCCAATTAATGGAGTGTCTATGATACGCTTAAACAAACAAACTACCTATATTAAATATGGGTTCATGTTACACGTTATCGATTAAAAATCATAATTATCGTTAGTACCTATTCTTAAATGAATTGAATGTTTCGAAAGATGTTTCATGATTGGAATACATTAATTTTAGTGCTAATATTTAAAAAAAAGGAAAACCTCTCTAAATATGTGCCTTCCAGTAACAGGATTTGCGACCTATGATCCAGCCTCCATGAAATGTCTGAAGGCTCTACCGATCCCTATTCGGAGTAAAAGCGTACTCTTGTACCTTTAATAGTTTAAAAATCTGGGTTGTTTTGCTATTCGCCCTGAACCTCGACTTGAAAAGATATTGTGACCGTCTTTCCTTTACGATGTTGCGATAGCCAGTTCGACGCGCGTTACCCATGCTTTCATTTACATAGAAATTCTTGTTCGCAATTCTTTCGGAACGCAAACAAAAATTTAGCTGCTGCCTCCTGCAATGCAAAGATATTTTAACTGTTGTTCTGCTCCAGTTTGTGTAAAATCCCATAATGATTCCTTGAGTTTTAGTTCTTTCTCTCGTAGTATTATTTATGTCCATTATTTGAATGTTTGTGAAGGGACCCGCGGCACAGGCATTATGCCTAGTGCAGGATTTGTCTAACATAATATATTGCCCATGATGAAACACCAAATTACGGTACTTTAGACTACCCTCGAAAGTTAGCGCATACAGGCTCATCACCTTGACCTTATCTGAAGTAGCTGGACTATGGAAGAAATGCTACACATTGCATATTCTTTTAAAAAATTACGTTTGTCGTATCGTCCTCGTGTCGTATGCTGAGAATAAGCTCGACGGTAACAGTTTAATTTCATCAACGCAAGGGTGCGTCGATCCAGCACATAGTCTCGCGCGAACTACTAACGGTGGCGACGCTGACTATTTGTTTATTACCAGTTCATTACTGGAGGGCAGAATAGTTTGGTAGCAGTATATAGCTGTTGATTACAAGGTGCTGGATTCGATTCTTATATCGTTCGTATATATTATCTTTTATTTATTGTCGACTATTTTATGCAAGCGGCTTTGCTTGCGTAAATATTGGTTAGGTTAAGTCAGTTACAATACTTTTCCTAGATGAAAGGTACCCTATGTCCTTTTCTGTTCCTCTGATTGATCTGATTTCATGATGATCAGTCGAGTAGATTTTTTTTAATAATATCACGACGACCCCCGTTCTAGAAATAATTCCTGTGTCGCAGAAGTATTTACAAACATTCAACCAACGGACACAAAGAACACCCAGACTCGGAACAACCAGTTGTGGATCACATAATTTTTTATCCCGTGTGGCATTCGAACCCACATTACTCAGCGCAGTGGCAGCGGCGAGACGACAACTTAAACCACTACGCCATCTGTGCAGTCAAATAAGTAAGGCGTGAATGCATAACAAACCAACAAACAAGCTCACTTTCGCTTTTATAACATTGCACAACAGCATGTCTGATGATTGGGTTATGTTACATGATATTAGTGCAACTTTTAATGACAATTTCAAATCTGTGACTGAAATTTCTCTATCAGCTGTAGCTAACAAAATATCACACATGGGTCTTTTATAATAAAACAGTATGTTTAAAGATTATCTTATTTTATTCAGTTCTTAAGTTGAAAACCACTTTTCTTTTTTTTGACTTTCCTGCTGAAGCTGAAGATAGAGCGCTGAGCTTATTATTATTGTTTATATTATACTCTCCGCAAATTAAACAAAAAATATTCGGATTATTGACACATTATACGTCTTGACGACGCCATATCAAAGTATGTTAAGAAAACTTAATATTGTTCTAGTTATCAGCAAATTTAGTTAAAGCTACAAATCGTAAACAAGAGCTGTTACAAAAAAAATTAGGGTATATGTAGAATCAGCGACGTCGAATTAGTAAACATCATGCGATAAAAGTCATTCATTAGACAAAAGTTACAATTTTGTTGTGCACTGTAATATTAGTTATGATGGCAGCAGATAAGCCAGTAATTAATTAGTGGTCAGAGGCAACCCGAGTTCAAGGACATTAATATGCTTAGTCTTACGCCTATTTCTGCAAAGATATATGACATACAGATTTCACCAGCCATGGTTTCAGGGCCTATTATGTGGGACGAGTCGCAGGGGTAGAGAACGAGTCTATTGCAGTTGACCGGGTATAACTCCAAACGCCGGGCTGCTACTAAGAATTTACAGACAGAAATACTAAAAAAAAATCCAACCTCATGCACAACAGCCATATTTATTACAGCTAGCGCAGCTGTTTAATACCAAGCACTTAATTAAAGGTATTAAATATAATGACCATCGAAAATACTAATTGCACAGCAAATTTTGCACAGCATAACGAGCACCTATACGCCTCAAATCACTACATTCCGTCTCAAAGGGTTAGGTTATGTTAGGTTCCTTCTTAAACCCACCCAAAAATAGGAGCTCCGCTAAGCGGGGCTTCGTCGACTCAGTTTGATCTCTTTAAATATATTTTGCTTGCAATTAGTATTTTTTTGCTGTGCAATTACATACTACACTTAATTAAACATATGATAGAGAGCGAGACTCCGTAGCATATTACCAGGGTCTACACTGATTCTATGGATTGGAAGAACTAACAGGAAAACGCCGAATTTCAGTCTGGAGGATCTATCCTCCAGACCGAAATTCGGTTGCGACGGTCAATTTTAACCTAGACCGGCCATCTGCGCAAGAAATATTATAGTGCACCAGTGTGTGCGCAAACACATGTGTATTATTTGTTCCCTGACTCTCATAATCAGGACAGGAATCTAACACGACGAGATCAGGCGCAGTATCTACTCACTCACTTTCTGCACGAGAGTTTGTAACACTGGGCTGTTACTGAGAATTTCTTATTAGAAAAACCCAATAACTGTTTTCTGGCCCAACCCAGACTCAGAACCTGACACCTCATGCACAGTAGTCGCATACACTACTCCTGCGATATCGAGGCAGTCTGTAACATAGACC
Organism: Catocala fraxini; assembly: GCA_930367265.1. Lineage (NCBI taxonomy): Eukaryota > Metazoa > Arthropoda > Insecta > Lepidoptera > Erebidae > Catocala > Catocala fraxini. The sequence goes on along the minus strand of OV884049.1, from coordinate 5,729,081 downwards.
ACTGGTCCAAAACTGCCTACTCTGAGATGTTCTCCTTTAGGTTGATTTTCACGTTAAATATTTCACTTGAATACATTAGTAGTTAGTATAGTATTAGATATAAATTTATTTCGATTTTATTTTATTTTCGATTCCCAAATCAAATAATAGCAGTACTGACTTGCTAAGTCTGGCCTGGTGTCTACGTGGGTTCCAAGTACCTGCTAAAAAGTGAATATTATACATGTCTGCCTGCCACTAGGGATTACATGTTTAACTGTATGTATGTATATATTAATGAGTGGCATTGACACAATTCTCACTGATATACGTTTAAAATACAGTTGGAATGTATCGGCCGGGGCTGTGTCCCTATGGACATAACGCATTGTAGGACACGGCATAGAGAAGAAGCGAAAAAAGAAGACCGGACCGGAGGTGGCATTTAACCTTATTTGTACAGGGACTAGTACTAGGACCAAAATACATTGCAATGTAGTCAAATGTAATCAATAATTATTTTCAAGAACAGGGTTTAAACAGGTCTAAATGTTGTATCTATATATTAAACCGACTGCGTCTTGGAACTATATCATTATCATATATATTAATATGTGCGAGTAAAAGCTACTGCTTTTCAACGCTATACATGAACTTAGCAAGTTATCATAAAACATAAGATAAAAAAGTATTGATTCAGAATTATACTCTGAATATTTATCTAAGCAGCGGTAATCCAATGCATAAGACTTTGTATGCCAACTCACCCCTAATACAAGCATATTACCTAAGCTGAAAAAGATACCAAAAATATTAGATTTTCCTAACCCAAATTGCAAAGTCGATCGTAAGGTCAAATTGCTAAGTAGATTGAATTCCTGGATCGGGAGCAGTGTTTCTTGGTTTTTCTTTAAGGAAATTCTTTCTTCGCTTGTGGTACAAGCGTATGTAAATTTGCCTATTGGACGGCAATAGGCTGCTAAATAGAAACCAAAACAGCTGAAAATTCGGGTTGAATACTTCTTTCGCTCTACCCCTTTCAGAATACAAGCATGACTCTACATATATATGTATGTATATAATCGTGGTGACATTTTAAAAATAAACATGTGGTCCAATTTCTTGAGTAACATCAAGTTATGCTCATTTGACCATAATCGTGACACGCACATATCAAATAAATGCCGCTTTCTTCCACTTCCCAACTTCATGACCATAACGCATAATTAACGACGTTTAACAGTCAATTTGCAAGGAATTAATATCAATTAATTTGCTAGTAGATATATTATGTATAAATGCATTACTACTTATATAGGTGAAGGTTAAATGTTAGTCCGTGGAGAATTAATTAGTAATAGAAAATGTAATCGGAAGGTGTGCCAGTATTAGAATCGAAACAACAAAACTTTAAATTGTTAAAAGCAAAAAAATAAAATTACCTATAATATTAGCCCTGTGTTCTTCTCAGAATGAGAAGGGTTAGGTCATAGTCCACCAAGCTGGCCCAGTGCGGGTTGGCATACTTCACACATCTTCGAGAACATTATGGAGAACTCTTAGATATGCAGGATTCCTCATGATATTTTCCTTCGTCATTAAAGCAAGCGATAATTAATTATTTAATACGCACATAACTTCGACGTCAGAGATGCGCGCCTTAGGATCGAACTCGAGACTTTTGCTTTTCAGTCCAACGGTTTCCAACTAGGCTATTGCTTCCTGCGTGATTACAAGTATATCAATGATATCATGTTACCAAGACCCACAATACTTTATACAGCCGTACACGTAGGATGAATTGAATTATATTTTATAAACGTGTTACAACTTGCTGGGTCTATACAGGTGAGTTAAACTGATTACCAACGAGGACCAAACCTGATTATATCCTAGATACGTCAAACTGTGAACTTTTACTTAGACATATACTGATTTATTCTATTCTAATACCAAAAACTAATACCACTGGTATTTGTTTCAATTCATATTTATTTTCTACTAGCTATAGCGCGCGGCTACGCCCGCGTGGTAGCTACATCAATAAAGGATCAGGTTTTAAATTATATCTGTACCAAATTTCATCTAAATCGGTTGAGTGGTTTAGTCGTGAAAAGGTAACAGACAGACAGACAGACGGACAGACAGAGTTACTTTCGAATTTATAATATTTGTAAGGATTCCGAACGGATACCATTGTTTAAACGAATCCTAAAAAAAGTTCAAAGATATAAGGTATAGCCAGTAAAAATGTTTTGTATGTAATTAGCTATAAAACCATTAATATAAATACAGACATATCAAAAAAAATTTATAAAATTTATAAATCTTTTAGTTATAAAATATAACTTTAAGTTAACTTATTTTTATCGCAGATAAAAAATTGGCAAGATGATTCACGTAAACTACTCTTATACCTTTGTAAAAATATTGAAATAAACTTAATTTGAAGTTTTAGCATTATATTACGATCACATAAAAATATTAGAAAACAAATTTAATGTGATTAGGGTTGACTGAGCTGACTGTACCAAATACAAGGTGTTAGTATTCGTTTGCACATTAAATAAAATTATTTAAAGAGTGGTATCCGTTCAGAATTGAAAATAAATATGACTTATAACAAATACGAGTGGTATTCGTTGTTGGTATTAGAACGGAATAAATCCATAAACTCACGCATGTATTCGTTGTTGGTATTAGAACGGAATAAATCCATAAACTCACGCATGTATTCGTTGTTGGTATTAGAACGGAATAAATCCATAAACTCACGCATGTATTCGTTGTTGGTATTAGAACGGAATAAATCCATAAACTCACGCATGTATTCGTTGTTGGTATTAGAACGGAATAAATCCATAAACTCACGCATGTATTCCCTTAAGAAAGCAGACGTATATGCCACCTTCATTTCACCAACTATGAATAAAGGCAGATAACTTTCCAGATTTAATACTGACAATTGTCTTACAGGTAGTCTTTGTAATACTTTCCCCGATCGAGGAAACACATTTTTTTTGTTGTGTCCTTCAAAATTACCACACTCCGCCTGATGGTAAGCAGTCATGTGGTCCAAGTACAGTTGCCTCCACACCATACTCATAGCAGCTAAGGCGATTTTGAGGTCCCTTCTTTGACGGCCTGAGAAGATGATTTTCACGCCCCGCTTAATGGACCTCGGATTGAAGGAAGAAGGAAACACGTGCCTTGGCAGAGAATTCCATGCATTGATCGTTCGGCAGAAGTAATGGATGAGAACCCAAGCTTGTTGGTGCGCGCTCTAATCGACTCTACCGTGTAAGGATGACATCTGAGCAGCAACACGCGTTGTTCTCGATAGGAAAGGGCGGGATAAGATAACAATTAAACTTTGCCAATCTCTGAGTATATACAATTTTACTTATTTTACAATCGAATCAAATGCGTTTCGTTATTTAAATCACAAGGTACCACATCCTAACATCAACTTTCCATGAATTTACATTTACATTTATTGTTAAAAAATACCAGGACAGCTTCACAGTTTTCTCCAAGACTAATTTTGAGAACACTGAAAACAAAATCACATCCGCCCTATTATGTATATGATATTTAACCTATAGAATCGCAGCGGCACACCGGTGTGGCCAGACACGAAAAATTATGCCAGGCAGTCCAACAATACCAGGTTAAAATTTAAATTGAGATTATTAAACAACTTTATAAGGATTTTACCGCGATATTCATTTTATAAAACACTGTTATTACATAATTTTGAAACTTTAAGCTACTGTTGTCAAATTCTACTTATTTAAGCTATTTAAATTGTATAAACTATTTAGATTTAATTTTACACTTCCCCCGTGCTTCGTTTCGGTTGCCTTTCGGCAGCCATTTTTACGGGGAGAACCTTTTCTTCCCGTGCACATGGGAAGTTGTTTAATTACAATGTATAACATTCGCCTCCCTCTCGCTTTTTCACATATCCCTATTATGCGCTAGTTTGCCTTTCTTGTAGTTAGTCAATTCGTCCTGCCATCTACGATTTGGTCTAGCACGTTGCCGCTTAGTACCATCTGGGATCCAATCTGTACTGATTTTAGTCCAAAGCTCATGCGGCATACGGCAAACGTGTTCAGCCTAATCTCATTTGAGTTTAAACGTAAGACAATATTATAAAATTTATAGGCAAAATATGTTACACTGCTGCCTACGCTTTCAGGAATATTCAGGCGTAAGTTTTCTATTACATTATTACACTACGCTCGAATAAATAGACAAGATATTGTTATAGTAAACAATTATTTTACAAGCTTGGCGCATCGATTAGTGATCACAGCGAGAGGTTAATAAAACACAGTGGGTAGTCGTGACCCATCCCTTAACTATGGCGCTCAATATAGCATCGATAAATTTATGGGAAATATTAAGATACTAACTATAACTATTTATATATATAGTCTGGGTGTCTGTTCTTTCGTTACGCTTACAGACTACATGTAAGACTAACTTTTGCTCACGGATTCCTTTGCGTAAATAATAATAAACCCATCAAACACCTATCGTTACAGCCCAGATTTATTAGGTTCCATATGTAGCAATAGTCTCCAACACTTGCCGTGGCTAGTGTCTCGGTAAGTATCCCATCTCACTCTAAATTAAAACTTTCGAAGAATAATAATAATATTCTATCACATACACAACACCATCTAGCCCAAACTAAGTAGAGCTTGTACTATGGGTACTAGACAATGGATAAACATACATACACCTAAACATTTTTTTTATTTTTTGGAAGTACATGCATTTTATACATAAAGACACCCAGACCAAGATAAACATCCATGTTCATGCACACAAATGTTCGACTTGTGCGGGAAGCGAACCCGCGACCTCAGGCGTGGCAGTCGGTTACACCAACCACTACGCCATCGAGGCTGTCGATATTCGAATTCTGTCACAGAATTAAGATTTTTTTTTATGGTAGCTATACTTGCTTTGCTGTGTGATATTGCTGTTTTTACTTTGAAAGGTCGACTTATCTTTAAAGCAGATGCTGTGTTCAGACATGCTCTAAGCGTTCTGTGGTTACTATTGAGATTGAGGTTTGCGATGGTGCCACAATCGTCAAATAATCTGGGTCTGTTCGTTAAAAGGTACTCTATTTCGTTTTTATACCGACCATCTGGCGATATCCATGTCCATCGTCTAGAAACTCTTTTATGGAATTGACTATTCAGTATTTTCATGTTAATTTCAAAAGCCATTTCCATTAGCTTTGTCCGTTTCTTGTTCTTTTACCGCTAATGTAAGGGATAGTACCATATCTTCTCCGTGCCTTGGTGTTCCAATCTGTGCAATAAAATCACCCATTACAATGCAGTTAGACTGCTCGGTTGGTGAATATATTTGCACAATAAACCATATTTCTTTGCCTGGAGGGATCTTTGTATTCAATATAGCAATTCTTTCTGATATACCAATTATTTCTACAATAAAGTTTTTGAGTTCTTTCTTGATAATACAACATAAACCATTCAACATCAAAGCTAAATAAAACTAGTAAACTCGTGTAGAGAAAAGTCATAACTTTAAGGACTAACTGTTTCTCTTTAATAAGTCCACATCAAGAATCCTTACTGCAAAAGGTTCACATATGAAATACATACAAACATACATGGTATCACGCCTATATCCCCGAAAGAGTAGTTAGGTATACATCCCTAACTGCTAAACATACTACGTAAAATGTGGCTGGAATATATTCTTCATACAGCCACATTTTACCTAGCAAGTTTTATGGTCTCATTTACGAGATTCAGATTCAGGTTCCAAATTCAGTGCTGCTACTTAGAATTCTATTATAGAAGAGCTTAATAACACTTTAGCTGACTTGGAATTCGAACCCGAGGATATGAATCCAAGGAAATTACATTTACTACAGCTACGCCATCGATATACATATATAATATCTGAATTAGTTCAGTCCTTCAGTAATACGATATTTTTTAGATCTACGCTACCTCCATTTTCTTCTTTTACTTCAAAGCGACTATTTATTTTTATCTCCGCTTGATGGTAACATAAGTGGTGTAAGTGGAAGTGATGGTAAGTAAATAAAACCGACTTACTTGTGTTCATAGATGTACTGGCTGCATAATTTCTTGACAGAAAATCTCTATAACGCTTTGCCCGATGAACCTTCACGAACCAAAGAATAGACATCAGTGTATTAAACCCACATTTCGCCAAGTAAAGATTTAGATCCCACTTAAAAGCGAGCCTGTTTCCCTCTACCAGACACAGTTCTAAAACAGAACAATCCAAAAACAAATTACCCGATCCGAGACTCAAATCCAAGACCTCATACACTCGTATCCACTACCTCTGCATTCCCCACTCAGTCAAACCAAACGCTACGTATAATCAATTTTTTAAATAAGCATAGGAGAATTACACTCACAATTCCCTAAGTACAGATTTAGATCTCATGTAAAAGAAGGCGACCTATTCCCCATTACTCGACACAATTTCAGAACAGAAAAACCCAACAACAGATTACTCGATCCGATACTCAAACCTAAGACCTCACTCTCACTCGCATCCACAACCACAGCACCATCAACACAGTCAGCCTCAATAAAACCAAACAGTACGTATAATCAGTTCTTTATTCCTTCTTTATTCGTATTAGTATTCATAGTTACCACCACCAGCATCATCGAAACCTTGCTGACTCCTAGCTCTACCCATTCCACCAGCACCACCATAAGCCGGAGGTCCACCATACCCACCACGGCCAGCCGGCCCCATGGGACCTCCAGATCCACCAGCCCCATATTGAGGGTACGCCTGGTCCCAGGTTAAGCTGCTTCTTTTATTAACTCCATTAGTAGTATACTGACAGCTAAACTTCTTGCACTAGAACAAAAATATTTAAGTAAATTTCCAGATACTTATGTATGTAGACTTTCAGCCCCTGGTATCGTCCAGATGAGTCCCACGGGAACGCTTACCAGGATATAAAGTTTCTTTTGTATCTAGGTCATGGTCTATCTGTTAAGTTTCATCCAAATATATTATAATTTTAAAAGAACAAGGAATATTTCTTAAATACCTGTGTCGCGCACTTTTCAAACATTCAGACAACGGTTAAGTATACTTAGACTTGAAACAACTATTTGTAGATCACACAAAATTTTGTCTCGTGTGAGGATCGAACCCACAACATTCGGCGTATGCAGTGGCGAGTCGACCACTTAAACCACTACGCCTTCCATACAGTCAAAAGGGTTTTGTTCAGCATTTGCCCCTACATCACGTCCCACATTTCAAAATGTTCCTCATTCGCCCCTGTTTTTAAATTATCCCTTTTTCGTCCTTCATTTTTGTGCATGTGGATAGCAAAACAAAACATGGTTAAAAATTATTTTAAATAATTTCGCTGTCGAGCTCGTGTTATCATTCAATCATAAACCCAAAGTTTTGCCGAGAGATCAACGAGGTATATTAAAATATTTTTCGGACGACGGTACAACAAAAATACTGTACAAAAAAACAGGGACAGAAGAGGAACATCATTTGGGACAAAATAGGAGTCACATTAAGAAATTTATATTTATTTAAATTGAGAGGCATACAAGGAACAATTATTGCGTATTTCTACGTTTAGGACCAAACATGAGGGACGAATGCGGAACAAACCTCAAAAGATAATATATGAAGTATCGTATGTAATCCAGGACAGCCTATCTGTGTTCTAACTTTCTTCCATATTGTTCCATTGATTTAAGCATGATTGAGTAACAAACATGCAAATTTCAAAGCATCTTCACAATACTTCTGAGGAGGCTTGTGTTCACATAAATCTTCAGATTTGTGGCTGTTCCTCGCACACTCTATTCTATCTTGGAAGCACTGCCTAAGTGTGAAGTATTTGAATAAATGGAATACTTTATTCCCAGCGTGTTTCAAGTTCGAGTTTATCTTTAATTATTGTAACTGGTGTCTGTTAACCGTTTATATAAAGCTTTTGAGTTTCAGCAGCAAACCGGCGACTAGGCACAAAAGATTTTTAATTACTACTAGCATTCTTACAATTGAGAGGTTAAAATAAACAATCTTTTATATTCAACATATGGCTTGTTAGTAAGATCGCTTATATTATAAGATCATCAGTACGTAATAATTTTTAATGGTTTGGGACTACCTGAGCTAAATATAGTACTTTTGGTGCTTACCATTGTATCACAACCTTTACCCCAACACTGTAAATCATTTAAGATACAAATTAATATATTTACGCAAACCTATAAATAATAAAAATTCAGAAAAATAATAAGGGCTATACAAGCCAAAATAATTGTTTTATAATGTTCGTCTGTATGTTTGTACGCTCAACATGCAAGAACTAATGCACGACTTTAAATGTGGTTTTCACAGTTGTATTGCTCGAAGTTTAACTTAAAATCTGGTACATGTTTCATCTAGATACGCTGCCTAAAATTCGAGTACTATGTGTGTTGATAAGCTTCTTCTAACATTCATATAGGATAAGAATGCTTTCTTATCAGTGGAAATTTGAAGGAACCATCGATATTTTGCTAAATATCGATGGTTCCTTCTACATTCCACCAAAGCCAGTGATAGCCTTATATCAAAATATAGCTACCGAGTTAAACTGTAAGCCTTGGTCCATAAGCCTTAGATATTCTGCACTATTATAACGATCTAACTTTAAAACTATACGTCGTCTTATCGAAAAATGTGCAAGAAAATCTTCGTAAAATTTTGTGATCCGTAAAGAAATATGACGCAGTCGTGCAAATCGCCTCTAACCTTGCCTATTTTCCATAGAAAACTGAATAAATTGAGTATTTTGGAATGAAAAATGGTACTATTAAATGTAAATGCACTTGAAAGACTACACAGCTTTGAGTTATATGAATGCATAACCGAGCATATTGGAGCAATCTTTTGACTGCACTAAAGGCGCTTGCCTCGGTTTGACATTGCTGGCACGTTGAGTGTTGTGGGATCGTATACCATACACCAATTATTTATATGAGCCACGAATGATTTATTGTCCTGTAGCTGGGTATATTTTATGTTAATGAAATGTGTGTTCTTTTAAGTTTCCCGTGACACAGGTTATAATAAATAACTTGTTCTAAAGACACAGGATAGGTAACTCTATAAAAGCATCCAGGCAATTCTAAGCGCCATCTATCGATAAGATTTCAAATCATGACACAGACCATTATAGTTCAGTTAATAAAGCAACGATACGATTTATCGAGAACTCGATTTTGAATCATGCTTTTAAAAGACAAGGTTTTAAATCTCTTTTTTCTCATATATAATTAATTTTCTTGCTGCGCATGTGACTATCTCAAAATAATATTACATATAAGTACTGGTAGCACAAATATTTATCTCAAGTATAGGACAAATTGCAATCTAAGCTATCGAAGGCTTTGGTAATTGATTACAACCAGACACTCCATAAGCTTATATGCCGTACTTTTCGTAATAAAAATATTTTTCATTAACGGGAATACGGCATCAGAAATAGATGGGCTGCTGAAGTAGTTCCAGTTCCAACCCACCCGCCATTCAAAGCAACGAGTAGGCACACCGTGGTAGGCTTAGTCTGTAAGGCCCGGGACTATCCATATTTCGCCGGGTGAGCCCGACATACCCTCTCCGCTCTTCATTTCCCGCGGAGAAAGATGCGTAAATGGCAATCCCCAAGTAAAAAGAAAAGAAGGTTACAAACAAAATAAATAAGTGTAAGCCATAATACATACCTATGAACTACATTGAAGACATTGCCAGAATCGAACAACAAATATCGGAAATAATAAGTACAAATAGACATTGCAATGCAAAGAAAGAGACACTCAACTGCAGTGTCTCTTTCTTTGCATTCCGTCTTTCACACAACAAAACAATATAAACAACAAATTTAAACCACGTACCCTTGCGTCGCAGTTCTCCCCTTCGCACTGAAATCCAATAAGATAAACATAGTTAAATCCAGTTCTAGGTATTCTACTAGCAATACACTTCAAGAAAACAATGCAATACCAGGCACGACTTTTATTTGTTTAAAGTTTCTAGAATAAAAACAAATGCCGTCCTGCGTTCAAGAATAAATAAGGAAGAAATTCTGATCGAATTTTTCAAAATATAACTTGTTTTAAAAATGGTTTATAGCATTTTCCCTTGAGGTAAGAATATTGTTTGCTGTAAAGGAAAACGCGACAATATATTTTAGATTTCGGTCACCGCGGCCAATCTTAATGGAGACTCACCATCTGCACAGGAGATATTATAGTGCACAAGTGTGTCCGCAAACACAAGTGCATTCTCTCTTTCCTTATCCCATAGTCCGGAGAGGGGTCTCGCGTAGGATTAACCGCGTTACGTGCTTTCCGAGACACAAGGTTGTAACACCGCCAACTGCCTGACTCTGGACAGTTCTTGAGAATTATTGACAGAAATTTCAATAATTATTTTTTTGACATGGTTCGATCATATCCAGAAATCTAATTAACAAAAGTCCCAAACTAGTTAGCTTGTTACCGTACTGGCTCTGATCCAAACACCGAACTGCTAGCAAGAATTTCTTGATAAAAATACCCCTATAACATTTTACCCAACCTATATCTTGGGTTTGATTACTGGAACCCAAGATAGAGCAGTTGGCACTACCGCTATGCCGCCGCGGCAGACCACGAAGAAAATGCCTTATATTCTAGTTTTCTTGTCAGTGTCCTAAACAAACAATTCATAGAACTAATAAAGTGCACATACCTTGCTACTGCAGAACTCGCCGATGCACTATAAATTAAAAGTAAACTCAGACTTTCCCTCTGGAATCACATTACAGTCCGATAACTTGGTTTCAGCTTAATGAATAATATATTAGGTCTGAAACTGTCGTTTATGACCTTCATCTAATTTCATGGCTTCTGTACAAAATTAAATGGTTAATTTAAAAAGTCTTCATATTTCGAGAAGAGTTTATATATATTATAAATAAAAAAATTATCAAAATTAAATATTACAATATTATATGGGGCTAACATATTACTCTGTAATAAAAGCCTCTAAATAAATAAAGATTAAAAAAATATATATTATAAGCAAAACCCCCACTTATTTTGTTGAACTACCTACGAATGACTATAAAAGGAAGTGTAGTTTTATATTGAGCCATTCGCTTGTGAACAGTCATAACGGTCGGAGCTCTGTACGTTCGGCGGCGTGAGTCATTTTATAGTTATTTACTTAAATTCAGTGCGGTATCAATAATCATTGTGTATAATCAGAATTATCAAACCTAAGGCTTAAGTTATTTTGTTAATTGGTGAAATTATAAAAATATTGTGATCTCGACTTGTATTTTTTTTAAAGTTATTTCCACTTCTAACCTAAAAATATATTTAATATTGTCTTCTATTTACGCGAATATTATTCATTGAAATTAAACTGCTATATACGGATTTTATCGCGTTGTTTATTTGACACTTTATTACAAAATTTTGAAAATTTTTACACTACTAAGTACTACTATTAAACTTTACTAATTTTTAAGCTAATTAAATTATTATTAAACTATTTAGATTTCTCCGAGTCTCCCCGTGACCATGGCTGCTGAAAAGCAACCGAAACGTCGGGGAAAGTGTAAAAGTAAAAATAAATTAAATCTAAATAGTTTAATAATAATTTAATTAGCTTAAAAATTAGTAAAGTTTAATAGTAGTACTTAGTAGTGTAAAAATTTTCAAAATTTTGTAATAAAGTGTCAAATAAACAACGCGATAAAATCCGTATATAGCAGTTTAATTTCAACTAAAAATATATTACTGATATTTAATTTTGATAAATTTTTTTTTACAATTTGTATTTAAAATTATATCGCTTAGTGTCTGCCAGTATTCGTTGTTTCAATTCGCCATAATTACAATGATATTATGGTTGATGTTATTCCGTTACAAAATTGTCTTTTTCTTTCTACGTTATTGACAAATCTGGTTACATTTTTAATAAATTTAAGAACGGAACAATATTTTTCTGGCTTGTAATACGGATCGACACCACGAAGAACATTTTTACTTGTCGTTCTGAACATCCGAACTCGTAATTTCATTCACCATTTAAATAGTAAATTAATTCAAATTACCATTGATAAACAGCCAGGTCCTTTGCACTAAAATAAAAAAGTAAGCTCATACAATTAAACTTTAAAATAATAATAATATCAGCCCTGTATTAAACTGTCCCACTGCTGGGCACGGGTCTCTCCTCAGTGTAAGAAGGGTCAGGCGATAGTTCACCACGCTGGCCCAGTACGAGTTGGCACGTTTATCATATGTATCTTTGAGAACATTATAGAGAACTCTCAGCAGGTTTCCTCAGGATGTTTTCCGTCACCGTTAAAGCGAGCGATAATAAATTATTAATTACGCACATAACTTCGAAAAATCAGAGATGCGTGGCAGTCCAACGGTATCCCAATAGGCTATCCCTGCTTTCAACTAAACTTTGTATATAATATTTTCAAAGGATAAACAAGAATGTATTACAAACAACCACATTTCACTAGTTATAATTTAGTTCCACGTAGCAGCTAGCCTTTTGCCGTATACCAGGCACAAACTGCTTTACTAATAAACTTAATAACATTTTGCCATACACGGGCATCGAGCCCGAGACCTCATGCACAGTCTTTTAAAGCTGCACATGCGATATTTTTCGTAGGAATCGAGCATAAATTATTTGAAAAGCAACATTTGTAATAACCGTCTCAAAAGCATGTTGTGTTCCCTGTCACAGCGAGGACAAAGGCTAGATTTTTGTTTTTGGTATTGTTGTATATTGTAAGACTTTTTCTGTCATATCCAATTTGTGAACAAAATAAATAAAAAAAGATAAATTCCACATTTTCTTCGCTTTAAGCGCGTTAGCGATATTCAGTATTTGTAAAGTGTGACCGCCACGTAAAGATAGTCCTCATAAAATATTTGTTTAAAGTATTGTAAAAGGCAAACAGTGGTTTTAAAATAAAACTTATTAATATGATTATCTTCTTACATAAGCAGTACAGGAGATGCCAACACACTGGAAAATAAATAATAATTAAAATAGACTTATACTTTTAAAAATTATGAAAATAGCTAAAAGACTTTTAAGCTACAAAGAAATAAAAACGACGCTTTTTAAGGTAACTAAGGCTCTTTTATATAAATGTTGTATTATTCTCCTTGATACCTATGTACATATGTATGTATCTTATGTGGGGGCCAGTCAGTGCAGACCGGCGACACTTCGACCCAGTGGGATCTTTTGTGTCGACACTCTCACAATAACGACTGCCATAGATGTTCATGGCAGCCGGGACCGACGACTTAACGTGCTCTCCGAGGCACGGAGCAGGCGATAATTGTCAATCAATACGCACATCATTTCGAAACGTCATATATCTTCCGAAAGTCAGAGGTGCGCGAAGTGGGTTCGAACCCGAGACCCTCTGCATTGCAGTCTGTTGGTCTCCCCACGGAGCTATCGCTGCTGTAAATTATTATAGAGTTCGATAGCCTATTTATTGAGGAAGGCTATAGTCTATATAACATCACGCTATGACCCACGGGGGCGGTGCACTAACCATAAACGGAGTGAAACCGCGGGCACATCCAGTTAATTTATAAAGGAGAATTGACTGCGTGGATGGCGTAGTGGTTTAAGTGATTGCCTCGCCGATGCCTCAAAGCCGAGTGTTGTGGGTTCGATCCCCACACGGGACAAATATTGATATGATTTACAAATAGTAGTTCAAAGTCTGGGTGTTCTTTATGTCCGTTGTTTAAATGTTTGTAAATTACCCCGTGACAAAGGAATTAATTCTAGTCCGGGAGTTGTCTTATAAAACAAATCAATCATTAATTTTCAATAAAGGCCAAGCATTAAATTACAATTCCAAATTTTATGTTCATAGCATTAGAAGTTGCTGAGATAAGCAGCTGTGACAAACGGATGGACATACAAAGTAGCACTGTAAGGGTTCCGTTTTTACCAATTTGGTACGCAACTCTCAAAATCAAGCAAAAAGTTAATTCCATACCCCTGCGCCACAGGTGTCTCCAATACACTGTAATATAAATCAGTAATAACTCAATTAATGCATATACACTAGTACATTCATATTTATTATATATGAATATTATCAATTTACACAATTCTTTAGGACTAATTTATACTAAAAATATTTTAACACTACATATTATAATAAAAACAAAGTCTCCCGCCGCGTCTGTCTATCCGTCTGTTCGCGATAAACTCAAAAACTACTAAACGGATTTTCATGCGATTTCAGCGATAGACAGAGTGACTTATGAAGAAGGTTTAGGTGTATAATTTGTTAAGGTTTTGTCCTACCCGTGCGGGGCCGGTCGCTAGTAACAAAAATCCCCTCTTATAGACGTCGTAGAATTCCTCCGCATCACAGTCGACTGGTAATGTGCCCAGAAGACAAGCAATGCCAAGCAACGTGGCAATGCCCATGTTGAATGTATACCCGAAGAAAAAGGCAGGGGTATATTCAATTCAGAGCAAGCCAAATTAGCATGTACTGGGCGCCATTTCAGACAGCGTGCTGCTATAATATAATATCAGCCCTGTATCAAACTGTCCCACTGCTGGGCACGGGTATTTTCTCAGTGTAAGAAGGATTAGGCCATAGTCCACCACGCTGGCCCAGTGCGGGTTAACAGACTTCACATATCTTCGAGAACATTATGGAGAACTCTCAGACACGCAGGTTTCGTCACGATGTTTTCATTCACCGTTAAAGCGAGCGATAATTAACTATAATCGCTCTGACTATAATCCGCACATAACATTGAAAAATCAGAGATGCGCGCCTTGCTGTCGAACTCGAGACCTCTGCGTGACAGTCCAACGGTTTCCCACTAGACTATGCCACTGAGCATTTTTTGAGAGAAAACCCAAACACATTTTGCTGTGTATCAAACTGTGTGAGAATCTGGCGATATTCTGTGTCTATAGATGGCGGCATCTATCCACAAGGTTAAAAAAAGTGCTGTTAAAAAAATTTTCATTACCGGGATAAAAATTACTCTATATGACCAAGATGCGGTCGTGTGCCAAGTTTTATTCAAATTAATTTAATGGATTACTTGTGATTAAGTAACACATATTTTAACAAACTCACACTTATAATATAGTCTGGATAATAACTTACCATGGTTTCACAATTCATTTTATGACACTGAAATAAACAATAAGGTTAAATAATGATTTTTAAATTTTCAGATTTTCTACACATATGTACTTATATAATAATAAATAACGCGTGTTACTCGCAATCAATAGGTATTATTAAATATTATTGAAGTACCTTTACTTTAATATTATTTAATGTCGTAATCAATTTAAAGCCCTAATCTACCCCTCGAAGATTAATTTAATTAAGACATCGACGTAGGACTAGGCAGAGATAATTTACACCTTTTACCACACATTCGCCAGTGTACGCGCACGCATAAGCCACTCGAGTCTTGGTGACAGACGTCTCGACGCTCGTTTGTCGCTCGGCCAGTCCTTTTGGCGTAGGGATGGGTGATATAATATATCGATATTTAAGTAACGATAATCACAACTTGTCGATTTCTATATTTTTAACAAGATATAGTTTTGTGATATGTTTTTTTTATATAAGTATTTTACAAACATGAAGTTCATAAATAATTTAAATAAATATAATAAATTCTAATAAAAATATAATGTCTATTATATCTTAGATTATTTTTAGAATATAACTCGCAGTAAATCAGGGTTTCCTATCATAATACTAGCATGCCGTAAAAGTGTTAATAAACGATCTATATTATAACTATCGATATTTTGTAGTCGATAATATCGTAATATCGATCTTAAACTATCAATATCGATGCTGATATAGCGTGTTGAATGAACAAAACTACAGTATATACGTAATTTTTTTATAAATCTGTTTTATACTACTATCAAAAAAGATTTTCTTGCAAGGATACTCACAATCAGCCCAAATTAAAATTAGCATTATAAAAACACGTGCTATTATTTAAGAGAACATAAAGTGACTGACTTACTCTTGACTGACAAGCTTCACCTTGACACTGCAATGTACAAAAGGATAGGTTATTTTATTTTTGTTAACTTTGTTTTGTAATTTAGCCGTATGCATCCAACCCTCTTTGTCCTAGGGATGGTCGGATACCATAAGCTGGAAGTAAGACGAAACTTGGCTCTAGCCAAACACGTGTTGGTTGTTAATGTCCCGTGGTAAGCTATATAATCCCACAATTTTAGAAGCGTTGAGATTGCTTGTTCCTAATACCAGACTGCGGCATGCCCAAAGGTATATTTAAAGTGCCAGTATTGCGTACAAACATACTAAAGTTTGCCCGTCAAGTTCGAGCAGTAAGCATTATTAATGGCATCTCTCAAAAATTTACATTGCCGTGTGTACATTCGTGAAATTTGAAAGATAGACAATTGAGATTATGTTAATATAATACATTTTATATTGAGTACTACATTCCAGAATAAGGTTAGCCTATAAAAGCAAAATATGTTAAGATCTAATAAAACAAAACAGAAATAACTTTTTTATGCCTTAAAGAGCAATACAAACAAACTATTAGATTTCTAAATTCAATTAGAATCTTAGTTAAGACCAAAAACATTTTCTTAATAAGTCTTAAAACAACATTATACTTAACAATTTTCTCCGTCGGCTGGTCCAGCACAACAGTTTCGAGGGCGAGCCAGTCTTCCTCAGTAGTTTTGTTCAAGTCTATGCTCCTCATTATAAGTTCTATATTCCCTGCGAAATCGGTCTTCGTCAGGGGGTCAATACTTTTTATAGTAGTTCCGACACTTTCTGTCTGTAAAAAAATAATAATATCAATTCTAGTTATAAACTGTCGTGTGTGTTCACGAACCTTTTCTAAGTATGAGCAGTGTTAGACCACAGCCAACCATGCTTGCCCAGAACGGGTTGGTAAATATAACCAAGTTATTGAGAACTTTCCGTCTTAAAGATTTCCTTGCGACGTTATTTCTTTATCGTTCAAGAAGGGTGGCCAATGGACTTAACTATTATATTCACAGTTCTGAAACTACATTTTTGCAGCGTTAATATCTGCATCTAATTTTATTCTGAATGTCATAAATCATTTATTAATTTAAGTAACTAAGTAACGTTCCATTTTTTCGGTTAGTTAATTTACTAAAGTTATTCAATTTTCTTTTATAGTAGTTGCTATGAGAAGATACCTGCTAGAAACTCACGGACAATTTAAATCACAATTAAATTTAAATAGTTCATTTACTACGAATTCTAAGCCTAAAGCTGATTACAGTACCAGGCGTATACCTAATAATGATTTACAATCAGATGTCTACCGAATTTTAACTACATTAGGAATACATACAAACGACTTACCGTCCACCCTAATCTTAAAAAGCTGTGGTCCACAATTGGTACGTATATCGCTCCCTGTAATTTAATAAACATGCATGAAGTTATATAATATACCCAAAGGGAAGGCAGAGTTGTATTAAATCCACAATTCGGCAGTTATATGGTATGTCCCACCACGTAATAAGAGACGATTACAAATATCGGCAAAACCTGGTCACTTTTCTAGACTTTGTGTTATTATGTCTTGCGATTGGTTATCCAGTTGAGGTAATATGTTTACACATGCAGCATTAATATCTGCCTGTATATTTTTGTGATAAGTGTTACGAAGCTAATCATGAGCACAAAATCCTGAGGCAACCCAATAAAAAGTTATTGGTTATTTCTAAAAAGAAATTTTCAGAATCAGCCGCAAGTAAGGTAATAATGTTTCATTCCTATACCTCAGCAAGTACCTTAAGCCATTGTTTCTGCATCTGATTTCTCTCTAGTCGCATCGTATCGTTGGCCAAACTATCGGACAATGAGTGTGAAGCACTATTGCTTCACACTCATTGTCTGATGAGTCCGATGATAAAAGAGTGCACTCTCTATAGAGTGCACTCTTTTATACCCTCTACCTCAAACTCAGATTACTAGTCTCCGTTAGGATAGGACGCGTAACCCGTGACCGAAATTCGAACTGACGATTCGAACATTATTATTGTAAGAAGTGTACTAAATTTATGTTAAAAAAATAATATGAATGTTTAAAAATAATAATCAAAAACAGAAAAATTCCCACCTCTATAGTGTATTGCAGATTGTTGTGATTTCGTGGATCCTAAATAAACAAAAAATATAATTAAAACACAGATTTAAGCAATAGCATGAATAAGTTGGACTTATACTCCTAGGGTAGGTAGGTACTCCTCCTCCTTACACCCGTCCTACGGCCTAATGGTGCCATAGAGATTACCATTTTTTCGACAATATTGGTGGTTATTCTAACGTACGGTCTACCTGATGGTAAGTAGTTACCGCTTGCAGTACAAAGAGTGTCACTTACGCATTACTAACCTATAGGAAAACAATTAAAGACAGGAGGAAAGTAAAAATGGTGTGGTAGGAATGTGAGTTGCCGCTACTCATACCTACCGGATAAATTGCAATAACAGTGATACTATTATAATGCCAAATATCTATTAAAGAGGGTATTTATTCTTCTAGCAAATCGCTTAAGACGGCGCCGATTGTAATGTGCCAAAACAGGCGGACACGGTTAAGTAAATAAAATCAACACTTTTTGTTTAATACAAATAAAATATACATTTACCCTAACGATGAATGTGTTTAGAATTACTCCGTGTAAAAAACTTAAAATAATTAATATTTTCGCCTACACAATTACGTAAATTTGCATAAACGTAAGCTCGTGTTACGTGATTTTTAGATTATAACAGTAGATATCTATCCTATTTTACAGCTTAAACGAAACATAAATAGTTATATTACAATTTGTCCTTCCCAAATATTTAAGTTATTAGTTGACAATAAAGATACATATTTATCAAAAAAGCACTTCAAATCCTCCATAAAATTTTACTATGGCGGCCGCGCGCCGATTTGAATATGCGCCGCACGAGCTCTGTCATTATCTGTTTTACGCTCGGCGCAGTCTTAATAATTGACAAAAACATGTTCTTCTATACCATTAAAAAACACTTGGCTAGAATTTATTACCATTATGTCGAATTGCTTTACACCTTACACAATATTTATTCCAACTTTACAGCTTATACAATAGGTATGGCAATAAAGATATATAATAAACTACTAACTCAGATAATGAAAATTCCAGAACTAAAAATATTTAAAACCAATTTACATAACTGGTTGATTGAAAAAGTATATTACACGACCCAAGATTTCCTTAATAACATCATTATTTAGGTATTGACCTTGTTAGTTACATAAAATAAGCATGTTTTCATTGTTTCTTTGTTTAAATTTATAAATGTTGTATGCTTAACCGCAGGACATTCTGAAACTTATGTTTTTATATGTACACTTTACACTACATTGTAATATGTTTTTAGAGTTCGAAAAAACTCCTATACAACAGCTTTGTCCGTCCGTCCGTCCGACTGTCTGTTATACAACTTTCAACTCAAGAACCGTAAGAGCTAGAGACTCGCAGTCAACGCGAACTCTGACCAAAGTCACGTGGTATCACGTGACTTTTGCATATTACTTAAACCATTATTTCGAACTCTAAGATTTACGGCAATTCATTGCCGATTCTCACTTGTTATATGTACACCTTTTTTTACCTATGACCACAATAAATGGATTTGATTTGATTTCCAAGTTGGAAACTTGTATTACTGTTTTTAGACGCAGCAGTATCAAAAACTAGAAATGGCGATGTTCTTGTATTATACTTTAGCTTATACCTAAGTTTTCGCAACTTGTTCCATTCGTTAATATTTTTTTCTTTTTTGTTGCAGTTTTGGTATATTTACGCTTTAATAGATGGAATCCTTTAAAAAATAACAGTTCAATGATAAGGAACAGTAAGGTGTGTACTAGTTTTGTATACATCCTTTAGCCGTGTAATCCTTAAAATGGGCTACAGTCGCCTTTCCTCAAGGATTGAGGATAAATATTTTAAAGATTCCTAGTTCCTTAAAAACTATATTTGTCAAAAATTCATGCCGATTTCTGTTTCATTCTGACGTCAAGAAAGGTTTGTCCTTTCTTGACGTCAGAATGAAACAGAAATACACAAACACAAACACACTTTTGTAATAATAATATCAGTTAGAATGATACTTTACCGTAACTCGGGCTAGACCGTCAATAGTTTCATTCTGTAAAAATATTTTATATTAATATTTGCGTCAAGTAACGCCCGTGGTATATACAGGTATGATTTGAGGCAAGTGGCCCTGAGCGGGAGAGAAGTACAAGGGTGTTTCATATCTTTAGCCAGCTTATGTTTTAGATCGCGATTATTAATATAAGCTAAATATAAGCTAAGCCTATTGCCATCTACCTGGCCCATTTCCAAAGTCCAAGTCGCTACTGAAAATTTCCTAATAGAAAATGTGTTTCATGATATGTAACAGCCTTTGGAGACCAAGGAGACACCGGTTCCTTAACTTATACTGCATAAGCGTGAGCAATCGAGAGCTTTTGAACAATCCAGGAACATAACAAACAATTAAGGAAGTAATAAGGAATATCGGTTTGCTTATTTGTGGATAGAGCTGAGGCTGGTACAAATAATCCTTATGTCGGTTATATACAGATAATATCCCAATTATTCGACCAAGTGCGAAAAAATACGCTTAAGTAACCTCGAACTAATAAACCTCGCTTTTTGCTAATACATTTACCTGGATGCTACCCTGCATACTATCCCATAATTATACGTCTGTCATATTCACCATATTCACTTTCTTAGTCAGTATTGCATCTACTTCTTCTAAAAGCCCTACATCTTTATAAAACTTTTAAATATTAAGTTCTGATAATATTTTCCTTTATACGCAGTTTCAATTGAATACAAATTAAAAACTTACCGAATTGAATTTGACCCACTTTATTGGAGCATTGAAATCATCCTAAAACAAAATAATTATTAAATGGACTTTTTGCAGTAATCCAACAAATATATCTTCCTGTCCAGATCCTTTCGTAGTAAAGGCCCTTGAGATACAGATACTATTGATTACCTAATTAATTATTAATCACATGAAAAATCGTCCAAGAATATTAATAATATACATAGTTACCAATAACATAGTTATTGAATTAATCTTTTATCAACAAGTTTTTTGACGAACTGTCTAGCCGAAAAGTTCTCCAAGTTTGTCGGATCAAAACTAGGACAAGTTAGCAATTTTTACCGAAACTTGTTTGGAATTAAGGTAATATTTCATTAAACAAGTCTGTCCTTGTTATACAATTAACACATTCACTGACACAAAACCACTCTTAATAATTTGTGATATGGCACACAAACTTTCCATACAAGATGACATTACGTCTGGGGACGTATTGCCACACACACGGTTTTAAAAGTTTGTGACGCGGCAGTAACGGTCAGAGACGTAACCGCCTGTAGGCGGATATTCATACCAAGCGAGTTCTAAGCCGTGTGTTACGGCAGGAGTGTTTGCTGTGGCTCTAGTGGTCTGTATTTTAGCCTAAAACGACACAGAGTCATATCCTCCCTATAAATGCTATGGGAAATAGTCAGCCGTAGACGGAGTTTTACTTTTTGTGTATTTTAAATCGCCGCCTACAGCCGTAGTGCCATTTTATGAGGGTCATAATTCACGTCTCTCGACGTACTGTCCGAGAATGTGTTAAGATACATAGTATCACAACTTTGTAGTATAGTTTGAATCAATTTTAGTAAATAACATAACACATGTTCTTTCCCGGCCGCGGGCAGGAAAATGGGCAGGCCATTGAGTCGGAGCGACGCCCTTTGTTATGCCGGGACATTGCCCAGGAGTCGTCGCCCGTAGGCAGTTAATGCTTTATAGATTAAAACTAGGTGAGTCGCTTAAATAGTTTTAGTGCTAGCGACCCACCATACAAGGCAAGAATACGTATCGTGGTAGGTTTAATCGGTAGGACCCCGGACTTCCACATTTCCCCTGGTAAGTCCGACGTACCTTCTCTCCTCCCCCTTTTCTCTGCGGAGAAGGACAGGGAATCGCTTTCACCCACGTTATAAAATAATGTATGTAATATTTAGTTTGTAAGTTCTGGATTTATATATATAAGACGACACATTAATAGTTGCCCGACCAAGAAGCCATCTCGGATCTATGTGTCTGTGTGTCTGTGTTTACCTCCTGAGAATGTACACTGTATGAAGTCATGTAGTTTCTGTCTCTCACGCTTATATCCTCAAAAGGGAAGGCAGAAGTATATTACACCTCCATTTGGCTGCCTACGTTTGGTTAGATCACACGTAATATAGAGGCGAGCTTTTCTCGATGACGAGATATTCTGCCAGACCTCATACAGCTACTGATAATTGATTGTCAGAAAAACAACATTTTGCCTGAACTAAATTTGGCTGCACGTATGGCTTTGTGGTTTAAGTGTTGTCGAATGTTGTGGGTTCGAACCTCACACGAGACATGTGATCAACTAATTGTTGTTCTGAGTCTGGGTGTTCTTTGTGACCGTTGTTTGAATGTTTGTCTAGTATAGTAAGTCTTTCGCTACACAGGAATTCAAACTAGTTCAATAGTTGTCTTGTTAAAAAGAAAGATGAATATCCAGAGCCTCATATGCAGTAGTTGAATGTATTGCCATTTCGAGACAATACACAGTTCCCTATACATTATGTTACTTGTGTATTTTAATTTATATCACAAACATTTTTGAAAATAAATGTAAAATACTTACGTGGCGTGGTAAAGCTAATAACTTCGTTTTTAAATCGGGCGGCTGTAAATATCAAAACTAAATTAATAAAATATATTAATTGAATATGATCATCAAATATACTTTTGCTATGTAGAGAACAATATTTTAATTAAAAGTCATCCACTACATTTGGCTAACACACATTGAAACTATTTAGAGCACAGATGTGCCATTACTAAGATCGCGCAAAAATTGAGCTCACACTTTACATTTAGGCGATAGAGAATGATTAGTGTAATAATTCCAATACAAGTACATCCTTTCTAGTATTTGTCGCTCCTTCTTAAAAATAGTAATACAAGTTTCGAACTTGAAATGGTATTGTATAAGCTGTAAAGGAATTCAACATAATGGTAATAAATTTCAGCCAAGTGTTATTATTTAATAGTACAGAAGAACATGCTTTTGTCATTTATTTAGTGAGAGTAGTAGGTATACTTTAAAGAGATCAGATGCAGGACCAACGGCTTTCCATGTTGTCCGAGGCACGTTTGTATTACATTGGTTTTCTCTCTACCCTCACCTTGTATAGCTAGCGCAAACGAACGGAGTAGCACTAGTCCTCCCCTAAAACATTTCTTGTGTTATATGAAGACTAAAAATTAAGGGTGTCCGGCCTTTTGCCCAAATGTCCGGCTAATCTGGTTGGTCTGTCCGGCTTTTCGGTTTTAAGACCTGGCAAGTTATACATATAAAAAGTACTTACCGGCATGGTCGAATAATACTGTGTAATAAAATAAAATATTATATTTTTTACAACATACATAGCACGTTCGTATTCCTCAAAGATACCTCGATTGAAGTGAATTAGCCTCACATTTCTTCAGCTTCGGTTAGATGCCATAAAGTTGAGAATTTCGTTCTCGAAAAAGTCACGATTGATCGCGTCTGGAAAATGTTGTGGGTTCAAGTGGGAACACGGGACAAAATTTGTGTGATCCACAAAAGGTTGTACCTACCGAGTCTGGGTGTTCTTTGTGCCCGCTATTTAATGTTTGTAAAGTCCCCCGCGACACAAGAAATATTTCTAGTGCGAGAGTTGTCTTTTTAAAAGAAAAGCAATACCAGCACCAATATTGACTGGCACTGCCACTGATTTACGTGGCATTGTAAAATCAGGGTAGGCAGAGAACAGTTTATATTATTCTATGATTATGTGACATAAGCCCTGGATGGCGTAGTAGTTTATGTGGTTGCCTTACCACTGCCAATGCGCCGAGAGTTCTATAAATAGCTGTTCTGAGTCAGTATGTTTTCTGTGTCGGCCGTTTCAATGTTTATAAAATGCCCCCACGACATAGGGATTATCTCTAGTAAGAGGGTTGTCCTCTATGTCAGTCATTTTAATGTTTTAAAATCCTCAACGACATAATGATTATCTCAAATAAGAGAGTTGTCCTCTGTGTTAGTCGTTTTAATGTTTATAAAATCCGCCACGACATAGGGATTATCTCAAATAAGAGAATTATCCTCTGTGTTAGTCGTTTCAATGTTCATAAAATCCTCCCGACATAGGGATTGTATCTAGTAAGAGAGTTGTCTTCTACGTCGGTCGTTTCAATGTTTATAAAATCCCTAACGACATAGGTATTATCCCTAGTAAGAGAGTTGTCTTCTATGTCGGTCGTTCCAATGTTTATAAAATCTCACCACGACATAGGGATTATCTAGAGATAATCCCTATGTCGTGGTGAGATTTTATTATATAAATAATATACTAGATAATACAATAATAATATAATACTAGAGTAAGAGAGTTGTCCTTTGTGTCGGTCATGTCAATCTTTATATAATCTTCCCACGACATATGGATTATCTCTAGTAAGAGAGTTGTTGCGCGAATGTTGTTGGACTAAAGGAAAGGTATGAAAGATGAAATGAAAGGAAAAGAATGTGGAAGGTAGATGTGTTATGGTCTGAATTAAGACATACTTACAAGTTTCGTAGCATTCTCACGTTTTTTCTGGGCGTTGTCGTACATCTGGAAACAGCAAATATAAAGTTATTATATTTTTTCCGAAATTTAGCAAAAGAAAGGATCTTCACATTACATGAGCATCTAAGGTGATGCAAATATAGAATAGAATATAGTTAACTTTCATCACAAATTAAATTGTACTCCACACAATTTATAAGCTTACACATGTGGTGAAAATCAAGCAAAGTAATAGAACTTACTATGTATCACACACGGCACACTAATAATAATATAATTATGTAAGGTTATATAGTTTCAGTATTGTCTTTATCGCTTTTAATTTAAATGTATCTTTGACGTTCATAAGCGTTACTTTGTGACCTAAATAAATCCCCGTATTTTGGTTGAATGTCGAACAGTTCATTATTACTTGATAAATAATACAGTTAATAATTAATTATAACGTAAACAGGTATTAAACTGGAGGTACGCCTGCTTGAAACAGATAACAGAACAAAAGCAGATGAAATAAGCTATAGGCTTTGGCCAACTTCTGTCATCCAAAATAAGTTTTTGTATTAAGGTTGTCGAGTATTCAAATTTGTATCGAATTTATATTATATATCGACTTCAAAAAGGGTTTTCTATTCGTCCATAGGTCTCTAATTTAAGTTGTTTCATAGCAATTTTTATGTATAGTATATAACAGATAATATATACATATATTATACCACATATCTCCGGTAAGTATCAAGCAATTAAAATTATATTTTTATTAATTTCAAAGGTCCTGAATTTACTCATCCAACATATATTTATCCTTGATTCTTGTTATTTTTAAGTATAGCAGTGATAGCCTAATGGGAGACCGTTGGACTGCCACGCAGAGGTCTCGAGTTCGATCCCAAGGCATCTCTGAGTTTTCGAAGTTATGTGCGTATTAAATAGCCAATTATCGCTCGTTTTAATATAATAGTGTTGCTGAGTCCATCGATCAGCGGGCTCAGACGGCTCCTAAGGATGTGCGAAGCTTATGCGGTGGCCCATGGGCTTACATATAATGCCAAAAAGAGTGAGTTACTTGTGTTCAAGGCGGGCACCAAATGTTACTCGAACGTGCCACAGGTTTTGATTAATAATACTCCGCTAAATAGAGTCATTGAGTTTAAATACCTGGGTCACTGGGTCACCGATGAGCTTAATGACAACATGGATATTGAACGGGAGCGCAGGGCGCTGGCAGTCCGATGTAATATGTTGATCCGTAGGTTTGTACGGACGCACGGTGTACCAAAGATGTCAAAATAAATCTTTTTAGAGCCTATTGTCAGACATTCTACACGTGCAGTCTGTGGGTTGATTATACGCAGAGGGCTTACAGCGCTCTGCGTGTTCAATATAATAACGCGTTCAGAATGCTGGCTGGGCTACCCCGCTATTGCAGCGCTTCTGGGATGTTTGCGGAGGCAAGGGTAGACGGTTTTCATGCCATTATCCGCAAACGGTGTGCTTCCCTGCTACGCAGAATGCGTGGTAGCTCACACAGCTTGTTGAGCACATTGTGTGATCGATGGGACAGTCAGTTTTTGGGACGCTGGTTACGACTACACACGACGTAGACAGTGTCCAGAAACCGGGCCTGAAATTGATATGTTACTAACACTAGGTTAAGGATTTTGTCTGTTACTAACAATTTATGGACCCTGGTCTGCAATAAATATTTATTATTATTATTATTTAACGGTGTAGGAAAACATTGTGAGGAAACTTGCATGTCTGAGAGTTCTCCATAATATTTTTGAAGATTTGTGAAGTCTGCCAACCCTCACTGAACCAGCATGGTGGACTATAGCCTAACCCTTCTCACACTGAGAAGAGGCTCGTGCTTAGCAGTGGGGCTGTTTACTAGGGCTGATATTATTATACCTTGTTAATCGTGGTGAGGTTAAAATATTCGACTAACCTAAATACCTACCGATTTTGTTAATACTGAAGAAAGTACAATAATCGACTAACCTAAAACATTTGGATTGGCTAAAGGACGTATCAAGAATACCCTTCGATTTGTATGCTTTATACTTTGCAAGGCAGTTACTACACATACCATAATTATTATAAAACAAACACAATCAAACTCAATGTTGACAAACTATACCTATGTATACCTAAACCGGTAACCATTTGAGGGGAAATAATCATCTAGGTAATTCTATTTCAATATTTCTGGCAGACAAAGTATGTTAATGATGTCAAGGAATTCTTTAGTAATAAGATATAATTTTCCAAACGCTTGACGTGGCAATAAAGAATTTGTCTTAATGTTATGATTATTTTAGTAGTTTTTGTTGTTTTAAACACAGGTCTAGCTCACAAAGCTGGCAACGAGGCAAAACATGGCTGATGTCTTATATACATAATTGGGAATGCAGGCAAAATTTAAAAAATAATTTATATTATTTTGCGTCACATGAACATAACCTCTTCCATTATACTCCGAGTTAGTTGTATTAAATTTATTATCCTAGTCGTGCCAACCCTAAGAACACAGCCATAGACTCTATATACGAATTAATTCCCCACATTGGCTGTGATCGCTTAAATACTGTAATATCCAACCCTAAAACTTTATATACTAAGGGTAAGGGGTAATACCAAAGGGGTAGACAGAGAAGATACATTTCGTCAGTTATGTTTTAAGATCTCACGTAATCGGGGACAAATCTATAGCTATCTAACGAGAACAGTTCCAGATTTCGTACTGTGACCCATTAATGAACCCAATCGACTTTAGACCTTGAGCACAGCACTCGCATACACTGCCGCTGGACTACCGAGGCTGTTAATAATTAGCATATAGGTGCATAGATCATTCAATATGATGTTCAAACATTCCAGTCGTAAATGAGGACTTGAATCTTCGCTCAGCGAGTCCGGTTTAACGTTGCTTTGTCTTCTAAGCTATTAATAATCACGTGACAAACTTAAAACCTTATTAATCAACTCTAATATTTTCAAATCCATACTAAAGTCACTTTCACCACCATCAATAGAAATGCAGGGTGTTCCATAAATAGTGGACCAATGGGGAGTGGATGATATACAAGGAGTAATTAAATAACAAAAAACGCACAAAAAACATTGCATAATCGACGGCCTCGATGGCGTAGTGGTGTTAGTGTAACCGACTGTCACGCCTGTGGTCGCAGGTTCGATTTCCGCACAAGTCAAACATTTGTGTGCATGGACATGGATGTTTGTCTTGGTCTAGGTGTTTCTGTATGTGTATGTTTATCCATTGTCTAGTACCCATAGTACAAGCTCTGCTTAGTTTGGACTAGATGGTGTTGTGTGTATATGATATTTTTTATTTCCATGTGGGTGATAATTACGCTTGAAATTTGTTTTAATTAGAAATTGTTTCTAATTAAAATATTTGTAACTACGTTCAACAAATGATATCAAAAATATTGCGTAGGTACAAGGTACGAAAATCAAATCTTAATTTAAAAAATACGTAGCTTTTTACACTACAAGATCTAAAACAATAAACTTTAGTGTCTTTTAACTTTTTTAACTTTTAACCCAAACCTCATTGGTCCGCTACTTCCTGAACACCCTGAATAAAGGAGCTTTAATTATACAGGGTGTAACTTGATAGTCAAATATTATGGCACTTACCTCTAACTTGTGTTTTGCGATCTTAAACAATTCCATTCCTGATTTCTGAAAAATTAAATTATTATTTGTAAGAGTAAATAATTTTCATAATATGTGCATGTGTTGGAATTGGTACATTAGTTTGTAGTTTTGGGTGGTTGTATATAACCTAAGTAGGTGGCGAAGGCTACATGTATAAGTTAATGATACGAGTTCCTTGCACTTGCGTCGGTCTTTTAAAAAAGAAAGAAAGTAAGAAAGAAAAGTCATTTATTCAGTAAGGTAACAAAGCATGTATTGCTGAAAAGATTACCAGCTCAGCGTGTGCTAGGCGACACAGACCCAGCGCTGGTTTTCAGCTAGCACCCTGCAGTGGTACACTGACTGTGGTTTTACGCAATGCAAAAAAATGGCGCAAGTGAGACACAAAGCCATGCTAGTAGTGTCGTGTAAATGAGTTTGGTGTGAACTCGAAAGAAACATAGTCTTACGCCTCTTTACTCGAAGGGTTAGACTTATTCGCAGAAAAATCCATAACCACTTTCGCCGACCCGGTCGAGCACACCACGTGCACAATAGTAACATTTATCAACGCTGCGCCATTGAGTCAGGACAAATATATATATATGTTTGCGAAGTCCCTCCGAAGGCTTTAAAGTATTGCGGAAGTTGTCTTAAAAATATAGTTTTAAGTACTTACTGCCCCTGTTCCTTGGATATTCTTGCCTCTTTGCCCCGCTACTGGACTATTATGGTCAGCCTACGGGCAAAAAAACATTTAAAGTCCCAGTATAAGTTACATATAATAATAATGTCTTGTAAAAGCAAATTTAAGAATTGCGGGCCTTTTTAAAAGTCGTGGTCACTTGCGAAGGACATATTAAAGTGCGCTCTCTTACCTAGTCCTCATAGAATTGCAGTAGACTGCAATCCGACACGACCAGATCTCTCTCAGTCGTGTTGGATTGCATTCCTATAATCGCACTAGATCAAACAATGATAAGAAACATCGCCATATTCCCAACTCGGGGCTGGTAGGTATATCAGCCTCGCGTGGTAAGCTGAGCTCTGCCGGGTGGTAGGTAAGCTGAGTAGGTATATCTCGGCAGAATTTTGGTACCAGACTTGGCATATGAATCCGGGATTCACACCAACTATATTGGCGAGGCAATATCATGTAGTAAATAGGCTACCAAATTGTAAAGTTGAGCACATCGATACCCTCTACTAGATCTAAAGCAATGAATCTAGCGTACTACCATCCTTCAGCACAAGATCACAGCCCGATATTCTATGTTTATCGTGAGTGTGAAGCCCAGATCGCATAGAGAAATGTACTGAAAGACTAATAACCTCTTTATTAGCAGCCCATGCTCTTCTTTTATAACAGATCAACAACGCACCAGCTGCTATACTCCTAGTGCTAGAAGCGTCCATAAGGTACAGAACCTGTTAAGCTATTTATCACTTAGATTGTATAAAAAAAATAATGTTTATATCTATAACCCGATTACGTAAATTACATTTTTTACTTAATACTTTTTCGTAAAATTTATATTTTATTCATTATAAAATTTATATTATATCTCATTCATTAAAATCGGTTCCGTAGTTTAGGCGCTACGGTGGAACATACAAACATACATACTGCCACAGTCATTACCCTTCCTTTTGGCTTCGCCGTAAAAATGTAAATAAAACGTCGTTGTTCTTAACATTTACCATGTGATCTAAATGAATAATAAAATTTTGTTCAGTGGTATACATCGTTAGCTCGTAATACATTACGCAACGGAAAGTAAATCTGAAATGGAAATTAATTTATTGCTTTATTTGAAAATGTACGTATTAATATTGGCTTAAGTTTGCGTTTACGCTAATCAACGAACATGTAGCTCCGATTAGTTTTAGGGTTTGGCAAAGTCCCACTGGATTTATATATTGGCAATTTTTATTAGCAGCGCTGCGCTTGTAGCTGGTCCCAGTAAGTGGCTATATACTACTACCACTATATATAGTCTTCCACGAATTGTTCTATTTAATAGTGTTTTATTGATTACAACTAATATCCCAGCGTTTTAGGTATAGTTAAGTATACATATTACAGAGAGATAGAAGTGTTAGATAGAAATCACAGAGCAATGAAGTAGATTGATCGGTACTTCAGACGCGCAGCGGATCTCTACGCGTCGTTCCGTGCTCTGTGAAACAGATCGGCTCAGTGCAATTCGCCAAAATGTTACTTACTTATTGACGCGTGTACTGTAGCGATTTCATATCAATTCGGTTACATTCAGTCGAATATAATCTTACTTGCATGCACCTGCGGGTATATGTGTCCCTTTTGGCGTATTGTACTTAGCCTGATAGGAGAGATTTAAAGCCGTGAAGTGAGAAGCTAAACAGTCGTATAAAGTTGTTTTATGATAGAAATACACAAAGAGATAACATTGTACTTCTTATGACGCATATTGTGCACATGAACGAATTAAATTTGGCATAGACGAAGTTATATTTTTACATATTTAATGAATAAAAGGTCGTATTTAGATTACTGTGCAATCATTATTATGAATAAATATACTATTTGATTTATTAAGATTCTTCCCTTTTATATTGTTGAACTTAGTCCGAATGCTGTACGTATGGTTTTTTCAGTATCTTTGGATAATACATCTGCGGCTTTAACTTCAACAATATTTAGCAAACTATTCAAACATCCCGAAGGTTTGTTACATTACACAAATTTTCTACATGTGCCGAAATTAATACTAATCTCTTAGAGCATTTTTATTGGATTTGCAGCTTGCTTTATACATGTACAGCCTGTTTTTTTGGTGGAACAGACAGACACTACTATGGAAGTTTAACTAACCCCTTAGATAATTATCTTCTGCTCTATCACTTTGCTTTTGTACTCTTAATTATCATCCATTGAAATATTTTACATACAGTACCATGAATGCCTCATTCGTCAAAATGCAAAAGATTTATAAAACTGTGGACGTTCTTTACAAGCACTCGTCATTTTCGATAAAGTTGCACACATCTGTGCAACTTTCAAAGCAATCTGTCTTTAAAACTGCGTTCGGAATTGGATTTCAGCAGTTCCTGGATACAGCTCGTTGGCTAAATGCGTACATTGAGGTCTCTTTCATTAAATATGGTCATCATCATTACCGTCATAAAGCAAAAGTATATTAATGTAATGAATAATAACTTAAATAACTTATCGTCAAGTTCGGTAATAAAACTACTGCAGTAATGATCCGGAAAATTAAGAACTTTAATCTTTTTGAGGGATCATTTGCAATATTGGACCTTTATTTCTGAACTATCTTTCCTGAATAATACCAATACAGTGAACTTGTCATCACATATGGGAGCTGTCTTGATTGAACTATAAATACCTACTTAACGATTTTCAAGACTGCTAATAGTACGTTGACCAGAAATGTCCAAAAATATATAAAAATCTAAATTACTGATATTACAATACATACATAATAAGCTACATTTAGTGTTAAACAATACTTAAATTTTCATGAAAAAGCGAATGAAGATAATATTTTATGGCTGAAAATTCAAATAATATTTTAGCTTACAATGCCTATCACCAATACTACATGACCCTAAAATTCGACCATACCTTACTGATGACTTGACAATACTTAATTAACATAGATCTTAAGGACAGTAAAAGAAAGCAAAAGGACTATATAAGCCACTATATTCCGTTAAAATTCCAACAATAAAATTAAATACAGACATTCTGAGGACGTAAATTCGTTGCTGGGCTTGTATTCTGAATCTGACCTCTTGATCCCTCGTCAATATGGCGTCGAGGATGTTTAGCGCTTGCGCGTATTACCTTCAGTGTCAAATTTCTTCATCAACGCCTCCCACCTCTTTTCATATTCCGGGAGCTTGGCTTTAGGATTGCTTTGGCCTACGTTATCTGGTAATCCTGGCTGTCCCATTCCTGGGTAGTTCATTGGACCTCCACCTTGTGGCCCTTTCGATGGCCCTGGATAAGCACCCTGGAGGAAATAGCGGTGGTAGAGTATATAACACCCAAAGGATCTGAATTGTCAAAAACTTGTTCCAATGAGTGACATCTACATACATGGTCTTGTTCTAATAATGAACTATATAGAATACTTATAATAATTTTTTTGTATGGTCAAAGTCAATTTGGGCATTTCTAGCAGGAGTTTCTCGATAGCAGCACGAAAAAGGCTGGCAGTTACAAATATCTACATGTAGCATAACATATGTTTGTACATAATGTCACGTCTATATTCCCGTGCGTCTATACTTTCGCATAAATGCGAATATTACACTCACAAATCATCAACTTTAAGGCCCAACGTTAAAAGGGCCTAGCTTTTTAGAAACCACTGGCCAAATTTCCAAAGTCGGCGGTGCTATAGAGCATATCTTAACAGAAAAATCCAATTATACTTTGCCCAAACCGGAACATCACGATCGCATGCAAGTATAAGCGCAAACTTAACCACGAGACCAACGAGGTAGCCTTAAATGTAACTGAATGAAAATAAATCTACTTGGGATGCTAAATGTAAAGAAAGAAAGAATGCGAGTCTATTTTCAATCACATTGAGACTACACATCAAATAAAAACAGATTGAACATACAGGTGAAGGTAAACACAATAAGATGTATCACAAATAAACTATTTGATTTGATAAACAAGTAAAATAAATGATGAAGTCTGAGGACGTGACCAAAAAAGGACCGTCAGCATATGTCAGGCAACAGGAGACGACTATCTAATTATTCGTAAGTCGTTGTAAAACTAAGCGTCTAAATATAAATAAGGACTTATGTTTACCTTTGGCTACTTACATAGTCTGGGCCGCCGGGTCCACCTGGACCGCCAGGCCTACCAGGCCCACCAGGCCGGCCACCACCTGGATATTGACCACCCCAAGGTTTTCCTGGCCGCCCAGCACCTGGTCCTGGAGGCATTCTTCCATAACCAGGTCCTCCACCGCCCATTCCTTGAGGTCCTCTACCACCCATTCCCATAGGGCCATCATCACCCATCGGTCCGCCACCATCCATTCCCATCGGTCCATCATCTCCCATCGGTCTGCCACCACCCATTCCCATCGGTCCACCACCCCCACCACCCATTCCCATCGGTCCGCCACCACCGCCACCCATTCCCATCGGTCCACCACCCATTCCCATCGGTCCGCCACCACTGTCACCCATTCCCATCGGTCCACCACCCCCACCACCCATTCCCATCGGTCCGCCACCACCACCACCCATTCCCATTGGTCCACCACCTCCCATGCCCATTGGTCCACCGCCGCCCATTCCCATCGGTCCACCGCCACCACCACCCATTCCCATCGGTCCACCACCCCCGCCCATTCCCATCGGTCCACCACCCCCGCCCATTCCCATCGGTCCACCACCCCCGCCCATTCCCATCGGTCCACCACCCCCGCCCATTCCCATCGGTCCACCACCCCCGCCCATTCCCATCGGTCCACCACCACCTCCACCCATTCCCATCGGTCCACCACCACCGCCCATACCCATTGGTCCACCACCACCCATTCTCATTGGTCCTGAAGCCCCCATCCCCTTTAGCCTATCATCCACTTTATTAAGATCATCTTTTGTCAGTCTTCCTTGCATCGCTTCACGATCAGTTAGTCCATCGTTTTTCATCATTGGATAGTCAGGTGAATATCCTGATGCTGGAGCTCCCTGCAAGTAATTGATAAGAAAAGATCACTATTTTCGTTTTATTGGGTCAGCTTTATCGCGAAGGTTTTATCCACTCACAGACTTTCATCTTGAAGTTTACGTACTATAGCGCTTCATTCGATGAGAGAAAGCGCTGCAGGTTCAACCAATTCCAATTCCTGCCCTTCCTTCTCCTACCCCCTTCACCCTGTCCCCTAAACTTAGTCTACGGTAAATACCAATATGCAGCAAGTCATTTGTATGAAATTTACAATATACACTGGCTTGGTGAATTCCTTGGAAATGCTTCTGTTTCCAAGAAATATAACTATGTCTATGGCTATTACCATATGGCAATAGATGGGTAACATTAAGCACCTTAACAGTAGCGAGGCGAGCACCCACTATGCTACTATGCATCATCTCTATCATCACAAAATGATTTCAAAAGACGTTAGAAATATGCGTCTTTGATGGCAAACCAGATTATGGCACACCTGACGATAAGCGATTACTATAAGGTTATAGCAACCGCTTACCGTGGACATAGGTATGCTCGAGTAGCTGGTGCCACAGCTCTTCTCCGCCAACTCAACAACGACCTAAAACGCTTGACGGTTGACTAAAGACGCTTATAGGACTAGTTTTACAAGAGTCTTTTGGCTAAGATAACTACTGAACAAGCGGTCTATAACATTTGCCAACTTAGACATAAAAGAAGAAAAACAACTTATGGTTTACTTACACCAGGTGGGCCTCCGCTTCTCATTATTTGTTGTGATGACGGCGCCTGTGGGTGATATATGATTATAAATGAATAAGCAGTTGGTTATCAGTAAGGGTAGATATTATTGACACGGTGAAAGCAAACTATAAATGTACTGATAAACTTGAGCATTCATTTATAATGAGCATTGTAGTGACTGTTATATTACAGGAAAATAAACAGAAGGGTTTTAGCGAGCATTCTAGCGAGCGTTTTAGCGAGCATTCTAACGAAAGGATAGTAAACTTGCTTAGAGTTTTTTGCAAGTCCAATTTAAGTCTGACATCTTCTTGAAGAATATTTTTTGACGAACATTGACTAGAACGTTTGCTAGAATGATCGTTCGTAACGATGTTTGACTCTATGCGTGGCTCTGTTCGTTGTTCAGCTCGACAATTTAAAACGGCAAAGGCTCGATGTTTTCGTACAAGTGAATGCTCTACTCTATCAGCACCATAAGAGGAAAGACGCGTCGTTCACAAGTAAGAACACCAACGTTCCCAATTAAATATTATAACATTTTGCATTCTGCTTGAAATGGTGCAAAAAGCCTTCCTAAGATACATGCACAAGCGTGTCTATGGATATTATCCATACATGTATCCCACAATGTTTCTTTTGGGTTGTCTAGTGTATAACTCATTGGACGTCAGACGGGAGATGCACCAACTTATAGCTATGTGCAAAATTCTGAGGGGAAAAATTGATGCACCAGACCTTCATGACGAGCTGTGTCGATTTTTTGTTCCTAATAACTACCGTCGAACCGAAGGCACATGTTGTTTGCCGTGCCATCATGTCACACCGTAGCGCGCGCTAAGTGACCCATACCACGCTCGCTTTCTGCTCTCAAACTTCTCCTGTACGCCAGTCCTGACTGTGACTTGTTTGCGGATGGATGGCCGAATATATTGTTAGTGTGTCAGCGATTTTGTGAGAGGAAGGAATGATTGTTTATCTTGGTATCCGTACAAGTGTTTAATTGTTTTATATCTTTGTTTAAATTTTGTATATGTTTCATGTTTTCCTATCTTTAATTATTGTAATTGGTGTACAACCGTTATTATTAAATAAATAAAAAAAATAACGGAATTTGGTAAACTAAAATCAAAGGCAATATATTTCTAGTTATATGTAACTGCAATATTTTCAACTATGGAAAGACCATCTTCACGGTAGTTCAAAGCGTCGGCTATACCAGACATATTAATTATCTGGCTATATACCCACATCGTACGCATAAAGGAGTATGCCCACTACCCCGTCTCATACCATGACCATGCTAGGAACGAGACGGGCAAAAAAATATACTTGGTAAGGAAATGTATAAGACTATGCCCACTAGACCGTTCCGTCACCGACCAGCAGTTCATATTACAGGGCGTATCGTGTTGCTTTGCTGACTCCTTTATATTTTAAGTTAAGTAATAATAATAATCTCCTTCAGACCGAATTTCGGTCAAGAGATCCAATTTTAACGGAGACTGGTCTAAGACCGCCATCTTCCTAACTCCGAGCTGCTATTGAGATTTTTTAACAAGAAAACTCAATAATTTTTGTAGGCCCCGCCTGGTATACGAACCCGACACCTCACGCACAGCAGTCGCATTCGCTGCACCGCAGAGATAGACATTAGCTAATTAAAGGTCCTACAGACCCAACTTCAGTCACGGTAGCCAATCTAAAACGGGAGTAGCAAAGATACATTAAGCAACATGTTGGACTATGGCGTAAGTCTTGAACACATTGACGAAAAGGCTCGCTTGTCAACAGGGCAGATTACTAGAATTAACAATGTCCATTTTCCAGCCGCAAACAACGAGGAATAGAATGAATGGCATGATATTTAAGCGAGAGATTTGAAAATCTCGAACAGCGACTCACGAACTTGTGCACTATGCGTCTCTACGCACTACTCAAAAGCATTAAACTTGCCACGTCTCCTTACATGATTGAAGTATAAAACATTGGTACAGTGGTCTGTGCTATCGATTATTAATGTCACTGACCTGACCTCCCATTCCAGTCATACTGCCTCTCTTACGAGCTTTTTCACCCGTTGAATAATGTTCGCCTGAGTATTCCGGAGCTTCATCGAAGGGAAACCCCGGCTCACCAACACCTTGAGCATTTCTTGGGCTCATCGGGAGTTTCTGTCCAATATTTGACATGTAATAATCTGGAGAACTTTCAAATGGGTTCGTATTTCTCCGAGTATTTTTTAAGAATGGAAAGCCTCCTGGGCCATAACTTCCTCTTCCGTCCTTATAAATGGCACTTTTAAATTTAGTCGGTGCCATGGGAGCTGGTGGTGCTTGATTTATCTGCGAAATAAAATTGGTTTATATTATGATTATACATACTCATTTTTGCCTGCCTCCGTGGCGCAGCGGTAGTGAATGCGACTGCTGTGCATGAAGTCTCGGGTTCGAATCCAGACTTGGGCCAACAAAAAGTTATTGGGTTTTCTGTTAAGAAATCTCAATAACAGCCTGGAGTTAGGAAGTTGGCGGTGTTGGACACCCCCGTGCCTCGGAAAGCACGTAAAGCCGTTGGTCCTGCGCCTGATCTCTCTCCGGTTGTGTTGGATTACCGTCCCATCGAGTCATGCGAGTTAGGGAACACAGAGTGCACTTGTGTTTGCGCACACGCTTGTGCACTATAATATCTCCTGCGCAGATGGCCAGTCTCCATTAAGATTGGCCGCCGTGGCCGAAATCGGTCTGGAGGACATTATACATAGTCTCACAACTATATCGACAAAAAGGTAGGCAGTGATGTCTTTTACCGATATTTCGCCAGCTATAATGGCTTAAGGCTGGTTTTACTGTGCCGCTTTCGCCAGCGCGGTTAGTAAGCGTCGCGGTCCACGAGCTTTAAGTGTCTTGGATCGTTACATAGTAAAACCAATTGGCTTGGCAAAATGGCCCGCGCTGTCTGCAACTCGGCCGCGCGTTTCAATCATCATCTGCAATCTACTGGCATTGTAAGGATGTACTTGTATACGCCGTCGTCGTTGCCTTTTTTCCATAGATAATATAATATAACAATTGAGAGAAGTCTCATTCATGACTGTTCGAGGTGGAAAACCGCGCGGCACTAAACTCGTTTTATTGTTCCGAGCTGGTCATCCGCGCGCGTAAGGCCCGCGCTTACCACCTGCCCAGACGGTAAGCGTCACTGTAAAACCAGCCTTAGTCACACGAAATAGGTAGCGATCCTATTGACGTTTATTGAGTACAGTTTCAGACTGTGTAGCGCCGCTGAGATCTTGACAGTAAATCCTGAGTAAATCCAGTGAAATAACACTTTGCTGGATCGAACCCGTATTCTTATGCATAACAGTTGCGTATGCTGCACCATCAAAGCAGTAATAACTGTTTTTTAGTTCATAAATAATGCCTAGACGCGGACTCGAAAAGTAGTTGTGTTTCGTTCGGTGAGTGAGAGGCCCAATCACTCTCTTTACCCCATTCCACTCCTTCTCCTTCCTACTTCCTTTTTCTCCCAAAGAGTCGGCAACGCACAAGTGATGCCTCTGGTGCTGCAGGTCCCTAGGCTACGGTGACCACTTACCATCAGGTGGGCCGTATACTTGTTTGCCAATTTAGATATATAAGAAGAAATTAGGTATATCACAAAAAAAATGGTCTCGTTTGGAAATCGAACTCACATTATTTGGCGCAGTAGCAAGGCGAGGCGACCACTTAAACCTCTACGCCATACGAGAAGTTATATTTATTTATTAATACAAATGCATAACATAACAGCATGCCAAATATTTGCGGTTACATCTTAAGCTAACTTAGATACATTATGCATTATATTAATCGAACTCAAGAGCACAGAGTTTTATGTAAATAAAAATTGCTGATGGCGACTTTTGACCAGAATTTTTTGCACTAATATAGTTTCCTCTAATTTCTCCCAATCACATTTACATGAGTTCTCATGAGCTCTCACACTCCAATAAATATACACATTCAAACACTCGCACTTCAACACATACAAATGAGCTCCGATTTTCTACTACATTTTTCTTCTTAATATTTTATTGTGTCTCAATTTTATTCATCTAATCGCCATAATCATACAGAAATAACTTTATTTATATAGGTTCATTGCTGCGAGAGGGCCCTAGTGGCTTGTACAGGTTTTCTTTTTTAAACCGACTTCAGGCACCAGTCTTTCACAAAGTTACCTGATTTATTGTGGCATTTTTGTAAACTAGCATATAAACTTTTGTGGGAGCGAATTCATGGATTTATTATTATGTTATTATTATTATTTCAAATATTTAATTGAATTGCCTTACAATAGACACTGTAAACAATGAGCTTATACCGCTAACCCATACACGCGTACAAAGTTATGTTAAAAAGACGAACCGTAAAAATCACAACAAGAACTTACGTTTACTTAAACTGTAAAACAAGGTACTGGCAAGATATAAGGCTGAGATCTGAATAACCCAGACTTGTATGACTATTAATAGTTCGACAATAGTTCAGCCACAATATATCACACAATGGCTAAATGAACACCTAAATCTCTCATCGCTTTTTAACTCTCAGTGGAAACGTATCCTAATACTTCAGGTTAGTACACCTAAGATCTTATCTCGAAAGTGTCTCTACACACCAAGCCTACCTCTTTGCGGCTCCATGCGGGCGATTACACGCGATAGAATGCGATGTAAAGTCACTTGAATGAGGCGTCTTAAGCTTTAAGCTTAGTTGAGAATTTATTAATGCTTTTGAGTAGGTAGTAGAGCTTCGCTCGTTACAGCATGAATGGGCCGGCTCGACCGGGGAAGGACTACCCTCTCACGGAATATCGACGTGAAATACCAGTATTCCTACTGTTGTGTTTCGTTTGGTGAGTGAGAGTTCCGAAGGCCCAATCACCCCTTTCCTCTATTCCCGCTCCTTCTCCTTCCTAAATCCTTTCCTAAAGGGTAGGCAACGCGCAAATGATGCCTCTGGTATTGCAGGCATCCACAGGCTACGATGACTTACCATCAGGTGGGCCGTACGCTTGTTTGCCAAGTCAGGTGCATAAAAAAAGATGTACTATCTAGTTCAACTTGTTACAAATAGGTGAAGTTGTGTTTAAATTGTATGCATATAATAAATAGTTGTCAGCTTTAAAAGTATTTTTTTTTTTGTTAGATAGCTTATTTATCGAGGAAGACTATAGGCTAATATAACATCACGCTAGGACCCACAGGGGCGGCGCAGTAATCATAAACGCGGGTGAAACCGTGGGCACATCTAGTTATACATAAATAGGTTAACTAAATTTGGCCGTGGCTTCGCTCGCGTAAATGTAGTTTAGGTTAGGTCAGTAACAGTACTTTTTTCTCGATGAAAGGTACCCAATATCCTTTTCTGTTCCCCTGACAACGTATATGCGAAATTTTATGATCATCGGTCGAGTAGTTAAGGCGTGAAAGTGTAACAAACAAACTCACATTCGCATTTATAATATAAGTTAGGATAAGGATGGTCTCAGACCTAAATATCAACCGTTCTTGTCACGTCTAGGGCTCGAATTAACGTCCAGAAACCATGAATATTTTCCTTATAAAGTACTGTTCCCGAATATATAAATTAATAATATGATATTTTTCCCTCGGAATATAATATTAATTAGCATATAAATAAAAAATCAACTTAATAAAAAAATATCCAAGAGGTCTTGTGTGATATATTATGAATACAAATCACTAAAGTCCAAAAACGTTTACAACTTTTTAAGCCATTATACAAGATATATAGAGTCCATTACGGCTAGACAATCCATTTGTATATTACCCCAAAGTACTCTACTTAGTTTGATACACAACGTACTCTACCAGTAAGTGAAGACAATTTGCTAACGTACTCTCAAAGGCTTGCGATATATACACATAATATGAACAACAAAAGACAAAAATTGACAATAGTAGATAGTTTTTATAATAGGTCTTGAATGATACTCGCCCTAAAATGGAGGTACTCAACTAGGGAAAATCCAGAACGAGTTTCGATTACGACGGCAAAGCTTAGCTTCGTACCATCTACGCAGGGAATTTCATAATGTACAAAACAAACAAATCTGCTGTAGCCGAGCATTTGATGGAGCCTAGACGAAACCAGTGGATTGAACTACATCAACAACAGGTCTCCATACCGATCTACAGACTAATAAAATAAAAATTTGTTTATTGCCGAAAAGTATTTACAATGTTAAAAGTCATATCCTGTGGCCTCACACTAGACAAGCCTGTCCTGTGGGTACCTGACGGGACAAAATTCTTCGTACATACATTGGTAGCTAAAATTCACTCAACGACCTATCTTTGGAGTTTCTTTACTCTTAAACTCAGAAATGAGGTTATCCATCAAAGAACTAAAGTTACCGGCATTTTTCGCGGCATAAGCACGCTGATGGACGTTTGAGCTAACAAGTCTTAGAGTGGATACCACGATTTGGTAAATGTAAGGTAAGACGCTTTCCTAGCCGGGTGGACTGATGACCTAAAGAAGGTAAGTGGGTTATCCTGGATGCGGAAGGCGGCATACCGGATGATGTGGCGTAAGATGGGAGAGGTCTATGTCCAGCAGTAGACTGAAACGGGCTGATTGACTGAACCCTCTTATCCACCTGTCGTCACTCCAGGATAGAACGTCAAGCAGTAGAAATAAAGAAATATCGCATTTCCAACAGGGAGTATGGTTACCGTTTGTCGACATCTTGGAATCCGGTCAACATCAAAGGTAAAGACCTCTGTAATAACTTAGGTTGTTTGTACGTTGACTTTGGTAGTGTTGCATGTCGAAGTACGGACAGTGCAAATATAAATGAAAATGAACAAGAGAAGGTAGTTGCTGAAAGCCGCACTTCACCAAGTGACGCCGTTGAGCTCACACCAGTCAACCTGTGACCACTTTTATATAATAGATATTTATTACCTTTAAATAATTATCAACGCAATTAAGATTTGTTGTCTAATATTATATTAAATAGTTACTCCGAGTTTGAGCGTGCTTTGTATCTGTTGTTCTATTAATTGGAAATAAAATCCTTTCCGATAAAATGATATTAGCTAGTGCGGGAGTTGTTTTCAGCTAAACATAATGTCGTATATTATTTTCTACGTTCTTGTTTCAAATTATACATAACCAAATAAACAAGACGACCTTATTTATTTATTTATTTAAACACATTTATAATATATTTACAGGATACGAACATATGCGATAACAGAAACGATATTATAAACTAAATCTATATATATAAAACTCTTCCGTTACTGAGTGACTGACAGACAACGCACAGTCGAAATTACTAAACGCAAGAAGCTGAAATTTGGCATGTATGTTCCTTGGAGAGTGTAGGGGAGCACTAAGAGAGGATTTTTGGAAATTCCACCCTGAAGGGGGTGAAAGGGGTGAAACCCAATATTCACACAGGAATGGAACTTACGCGGGTGTAACCGTGGGAAAACTACTAGTATACATAATATAATATAAATAAGACAATAAAATAAAAAAATACACATTAAATACTATGCATTTTTTCGCAACTTCTTTGAATTACAGTGTAGCAAGCAAGTTACAGTGATAAATATCAAACGTTAACTCAGGTACCATTTCAACACCCAAGTCCCGAGTATAATTATATTTTTATGTAACAATAACTTATGTTTTTTACGAACTTTGAAAATACACATTTTTACGATGAAGATGGATCTAGATAAATTGGATTAGATTGGATTTAGGTATACTAAGAATTATTTTAAGCATTTCTGATGCTATTCCTATTAGGATCAGGTGGTCACCTCGCCCATTACCAAATATGTGGATTATAGCCACATGGCATATAAATATATGAGCCGAGTCAGTATAAGTATAAAGGCCTTATGTCCGTTGTTAGAATTTTTCTAAGGTCTCCAACAAAACATGAATTATTATTCATAGCGCGTACATTCACATTCACTAACTACGCCACTGAGATGGTCCCGAAATTGATACGAGTATTTTTGTCTTCAATCATTTCTATGTATTAAAGTTATGAAATACTTACCGGGCTTGCAGCACCGCTCCAGTACGATTCTAGCTAAAATAAAAAAAGTAATTGAACAACTTAAAAAATAAATTGAGGACATACATAAACAAATATATAGACGCTTGTATATACTGGCAGGTATATCGGTGAAAGAAAATATCGCATCTAAAACCCGCATGTCTTGCAGTATTTCGCTTCGAACACAAAATATGCGTCGTGTTTAGCCAAAGCGCCAGTCATTTAGGACCGTTTGGCAACAAATGAGCATGTCATCCTCTCTTTCCAATAATTTAAAAAATATATAATATTCTAGTCGATTTATGGTTTGACATTTTGGTAAACGTATCTTTATAGTCCAAAAAATTAGTTAACTTTCGACTAACCAAGGAAATCTAGGATGGCTGTAAGCTTGCAGAAAGACCTGCACTCGTGTTAAGTTTAAAACAAATTTTACAATGTTACTTAGAACGCTGTAACTGAAAGAATAGTAGCAGCGAAAATTGTCGCTAACTAGTAACTAGTATTGTACATGTACTAAATAGTAATATGCACAATATTATTCGAATAAATTCGTATGTGGCCCAATCATCTATTGGGTAGTTGCTTATGTTTGATTTTGCACATTATTTTACACTTAAGAGCTAAAAGCAATCAAAAGAAATCTTTTTGTGTTACACTATTTTGGTTGCAAAATAAGATAGTAATTAATATTTTAAATTTCGATACTAAAGAAAGTGGGATGGTAGTGGGGATGTCTAGCGAGACATCCCCACTACTATCCCACTTTTTTTAGATAGCGATCTACCTTACACAGCTGTCGGTAAAGATCGTATCGTGCAAACTTTTACAGTCATTTGACATTTGAAAAATTTGAAATTGACTAACCAATAAAAGTTTTTGAAACGCAATGTTTAAATCTGGTAGTATGGGACGACTACCAGATTTGAAACATAGCGTTTCAAAAACTTTTACTGGTTAATTAATTTCATATTTTTTTTGTTATCATCGTGTTGGTAATGTCAAATAATAAAATTTGACATAAATAATAATAATGTACCCTATTGTGTACCCTGCTTCCTTGACGACGGAGGTATCGCATTGTTATCTGTTGTATTCGAATAAATTTTGAATGAATCGCATCATTCGTATAAGAAATGTGTTTACTTACCCCAG
This sequence comes from Catocala fraxini, assembly GCA_930367265.1. NCBI lineage: Eukaryota > Metazoa > Arthropoda > Insecta > Lepidoptera > Erebidae > Catocala > Catocala fraxini. Next base: position 5,684,897 of record OV884049.1, on the reverse strand, counting down.
GACTTGGATGTTGTACTGCCGGCGTAGGGGTAGCAGCTGCCATTTCTTTATTTCGCAGCTATAATATTTTTAATGAGATTAAATGGCTAAAATAATAATAATTCAAGCCCGAGTTTTGGTCACGGCGGCCAGTCTTAACGATGACCAGCTATCTTTAGAAAAATATTATTGTGCACAGTTCCTACGCAAACGTAGTGAATTATCTATTCTCCCGCTCTTTTAACTGGAAGAGCACAGCAATCCAACACGACTAGAGACAGAGATCGTGACCATCAAAATAATAATATTCTATCACATACACACAACACCATCTAGCCCAAACTAAGCAGAGCTTGTACTATGGGTACTAGACAATGGATAAACATATATAATTACATACTTTTTTTTTGTAAATACCTACATGTTATACATAGAAACACCCAGACCAAGACAAACATCCATGTTCATGCACACAAATGTTTGACTTGTGCGGGAATAGTCCCGCGACGCGTGGCAGTCGATTACACTAACCATTAAGCCATCGAGGTCGTCAATGGAATGAATGGACAGTCACTTTTTTATTTTACATCGGAATAACTATAGAGAGTTGCTACCTAGTTGCTTGTAGCTTTTTTTTAAATAAACTAGTTTTAAAGGCGAGGGGCCATTCTGACATCAGGATGGCTGGTCACCTATCCAGTGACAACAAACTGCGCAAATGAATTGAGTATTTTGTAACTAATAGTTGCTACTAGACTGCTACCTTCGTTTTAGACCTCATAGCTTTTAAGGGTAAAAAGTTATTATCAATTTACTATTTTGATGCCTAAAGCCTGTAGAATTAAATGAGCAAATTTGATATCATATACAAAATGGTCACGAGAGATCAGACGTAGAAGCAACCTCTACGTGCTTCCTAAGTGTATACAATATTTCTAACTTCCTAACTACTGTTACATATAGTATTGTGCCTCTAATCCTAATGGAGCAGGTAGAGTTGTATCACACCCACTATTCAGCAATTATGATTTTAGGTCGCACGTAACAGGGGCTGACGCTATTAAAGACTACAGCGCCCAGTTCCAAACTCCATGCTACTGAAAAATTATATTCAGAAAACTGCAAGCCCTTTGCCCGACCTAGGAAACCAAGCTGAGATCATGCACAACAGTCGTATACACTATTAGATCGCAACCAAATCGATCGAAGAGTGCCTTGAGAAAAAAACCATTTATTTATGTTGGCTCGATCCCGGATTCTGTCGTGGGTCCTTATGATCCACAGTCGTATACACTAGCCAATAGATTAAGGAGGCAAATTTGTATATATTATTCACACTAATAATTAAATTCCCATACTAATATTAGCTAAAGAGTTTGGAAATTCAAAGGCACTAAACTCAAAAAAATGTTGTATGCTGTCCAACTAAATGTACCAGTGCAAAAGAACACGGTTCATTACAAAAATATTAGCAGTAAAGTTCACGTATAGACACAACTACGTAAACATTCCATGTATCGGGCATATTCTACAAAATTCCACTACTTTCATACTTAATTTGTTCAGTTTGTGTGATGATAGACTGATGTTCGTCTACTGCTATTATATTCGAACCACCATAGTAATATGCAATAATACGTACGGCTCTTTTTTTCTCGTGCTGAAAAAAGAAGCATTGTCTTAAGATAATACATAAATAATGGAATACAGAAACAAAACTTAATAATTCTGTTTGTTTAATTGACTTAACGCTAAAATGTTTTGCCGATTTGAAGTTAAATAAATTATGTAATGTGAAATTTACGCTGATAGAGATAACCTAACGGGAGACCGTTCAATTACGAATATTTTGTAGAAATATTACGAACATTTAGACATGGTTTTGTTTTTGGGATGCTGTTTAATCTTATTTTAAATGTTACCAGTATAGATTTAGAGGTAGGGAAAATTAAGTATGTTTTATATCACAGGACTGCAGCGATATTGGGAGACTATTGGACTGCCACGTAGAGCTGGCGACTTTGATCCAAAGGCAACAACCTGACATTTAAAGTTTTTTTTATTAAATGGATAATTATCGCTCAATGCTACGTTGAAGAAAAATATCGTAAGGAAACCTGCATGTCTAAGAGTTGTCCATAATATTCTAGAAGATATGTAAAGTCTGCGAATTTGCACTAGACCAGCATAGTGGACTAAGGCCTAACCTTTCTTACACAAAGGCCCAGCAGTGGAACAGTTTATATACAAGGCTTCTATTATTATCGTGGAAATAACTCGAAGGAATCAGATAAATATGTATAATTACTAACCTCGGCTCTCACCAACAGCTGTCTAGAGTATCCCTAAAATTATAACGAGTTATAAATTGCTTTTTTTGATCTTAAGATCAAAGGAGAAGGAGAAAGGACAAAAAAGAATCTCAAGATTCTTTTTAGTCCTAAAATAGACAAAAAAGAATCTTGACTTTTACTAAAATTTTAAACTGTTTGCTTTCTCTTCCAGCTTTAGGAACATCTTCCTTGTTGGGCTGATCTGCAGTGACCGTTTTGGCTATCACTTGCGAAACCAAGTCTGTTGTTATAAACATCGAGCATGCTTGATGGTATTTTGGTAGGCCTGGCAGTAATAATATTTATTCATCCTTCGTACCCATATTAGTTGTCTGAATTATTATAGGTCTTGCAGATATTTACATGCTATATCTTTATACCATATGAATAACCGGATGGCGATATTAACATTATAACTTCTTTTGGGTCCTACGTAATTAAATAATCAATGAATATCAAAGTATAGCATACGAATATTTGTCAAAGATTCCAACTTTACTTGTAGACTCAAACAATTCAAATTTTTTATCTAATATGTTTGCCGCTAATTTTGATTAGTACCTAGATATTTTCAATCGGGATGATTTTAGAAAAATATACCAAGAGCTAAGAAGACTGATTGATGGTAAAACCTAAAAATACTTACTGCCCACATATCTGCGTCCTGTTCCCACTGAAAAAGAAAGATTGGACATATTAATACTGAACTGCACGATTGACGTAGCGGGCAAGCAATCACCTCGCCATTACCGCCGCGCGCCGCGACAATTGTTCTCGGTTTGAATCAGAATTTTTGTAAACTACTTATAATATAATTCTGAATCTTCGGTATTCTTGTGTCAGTTAATTATAAGTTTGTAAAGAGGACTTTACAAACCTATGTAATACACGCGGCATAGGGATTGAAGCCAACAACGTGATCATTCTTAAAAAAAAACAAATATGGAAAAATGTTGATTGCAGTCAATGTGTGCGTTGTGGCTAAACTATAACCATAATACTATTATAGCAATATCAAACACAAAAAAAAATTGTTATAAATCCAAGAGATACTTACATTTTTCATCACTTTATTTTTATACATGTTCTGTGAATACATAATAGTAATTATTATATATCTCCATATATTATTAAGAAAAATATCTGCCTGTCAATTTCGAGTAAAATGGACTCTTTAGTTAATAACAATATTTGCTTAAAACTGTTATTATTAATACGACTTTAATGATAAGAATGTAATGATACAGGGGTTTTTTTTGAGGATCGGCAACAACATCGATTTATAATAAATATGTGCAGTTAAGCCTGTGGCGATTCTGCACAGATGAAGAAGTTCAGCCTACTTCCAACAGATGGCGCTATATACAATAAGCACTTAAAATGACATCATATCATCCTCAATCGCACAAGTAACATTAACAAAGCGACTAACTATATAAATTCTATAAGTTCCCGACATCAACCGTCGGGCTGCGGCCCGCCAGGCACGATCACTTAGCCTGGTCGGAGGATCCTTCTTTTGTGATGAAGGGACATCACTCCCTGTTCCTCCAAAAGCCTGCTAGCCACAATGCGCAGGATTCTGTGGGGGCTGACCCGCATGCAGCAAACCAGGCATGCACCTTATCCTTATCGTTTCATAGAAACAATTGACTTTGGTTTCGGCCTCCTCCATGCTTGCCCCAGTTCTATACATCCTTGGCATTCCCCAGTTCTGTACATTCCCGATGCACAGAACTGCGGCAATCCCGTCAGTACCCTAAATGCGTTACTATATTCAACGCGAAGGGCGCTGCAAAAGTAATGTTAATGTAAAAGTATAATAATAAAAAACATACTTACCGCTTCTGCATCGTGTAAAGATTTGAATTCGGCCCACTGAAATTCGAATAATTCAATTATTAAAATGAATAATTCAAAATACGTACATAAGTATTATGTTATTTTAGCTAAGACAACTCACCTTTCCAGTCTGATTTAATCTTTCAAACTAAAATATAAAAAGAAAAAGAAATTAATATGCTTTGCATTTTATGTTGTACAAGCTATTGGGCTTGTAGTCTGTGACTTTTTGAGTTTAAGACTGCGTTTACAAGTGGCGCTGACGAAATGGAAATGCTGCGAACACGCTGATCGAACGTTCGAGAAACTTGCTTAATAGACGCTAGCGTGGAACCTAATGGTTATTGTGCAGCTAATGCTTCATGCGCAAGGCACATACATGGGCTTTATGCGCAAGACGCTTGCGCGGGATACATCCGCCAGTGGCTTGTACACGTAGCCTGCTTCAGCAATTGTCGTCCTGTACAACAAGCATCATTAGGTATTATACTAAGTAGGTGACAAATATGACATCATCTCGTATTAAATCCTAATCCTAACTAACATTATAAATGCGAATGTGAGTATTTTTGTTTGTTAATATTTTTGTTTGTTACGGTTTCACGCTTTAACTATACGAACGATCATAATGAAATTTCGAATGCACGTAATCATGGGAACAGAAAAGGATATAGAGTACCTTTCACCGAGAAAAAGAAAATTACTGTTACGAACCTTTTCTATTTACGTGGGGAATGCTTTGACGCATACCTCTTCGTGGGGCGACGGTGAGGTTATATCGGCCTCAACGGGGGAAAGTGTTCCTTGACATAACCATAGGCGGCGGGGCCGCACGAATCGCTTTCACTGCAATCGCGACACCGCTATGAACCTTTTTTTTTTGACCCAGGAAAGTCCTTTATGGATACCTCCCTCTCCCAGAGGGAAGGGTGGTTATGTGAGACTCTCCGCCCCTGAAGGGGGTCGGTATACACACTAAAAACCTGGGGTGAGCAGTCCCTCCGCCGACGGAGTGGAGCGGGATGGGGTCGCGTTAGCAATCACCATCCCGCCCCGGTGGTTAGCCCGGCTGATGGTGACCGGGCCTCAGCACCTGTGGAGGGAAGGCCTTGCTCACCAAGGCCATCCCTCAGACGTATGGGGCCGTGCAAGCCGGTAGAGAGTCCCCCGACTCTGTACCAGTGACCCCACTATACAGGAGCGAAAAGGCGGGCAAATCGCCTCCTTCTCGCTCCCGTCCGTCTGCGCCGGAGAGGGTCAGCGAGGAGGTTGTTCTCCCTGACCCTCTCCGCGGTTTCCTTCTGCGCCATGACAGCTTCGCAGAAGGAGACCACCGCTACGAACCTAACCTAACCTACATTTACGGGAGCGTAGCCGCCGACAAATTCTAGCAATAACACAAGTGTTCTCTCTGTTCCCTGACTCTCATGAACCGATGGAACGGTAATCCGACACGGCTGGAGAGAAATTGTAACGTAGTGCTAAGTCGGTCACGTTTTTAGAACGTGGTCGACCAGGAAAGTCTAGGTAGCGGAGTAAAATAACCCTATAGTTCGCAATTACACGTTCTTTAATGCGAATTTAACAAATTCATAAAAGTACGTGAATTATTTACTATACAAAATGTAACAGGGCATGGTTCTAGAAGTAAAGGCTTCGGTGCGAGGTCCGGCTGGAGCACAGTGGATCACTTAGCTTGAGAATGACGGCCAGCGGAAGAAAACCACGATCCAGGGCGTGGCCGTGTTTTTATTATCAGCCACTGGAGAGGGGAAGCCGAAGGAGGGGCGCTGCGGGCACAGCCGCTCAGGCACGACCGGTCCGCGTCACAAGATCAGGCGCAGGACCAACGGCTTTACGTGCTCTCCGAGGCACGTGGATGTCTAACACGTGCAACTTCCTAACTACGAGTTGCTATTGACATTTCTTAACAGAAAATAATAATAATGATAATATTTTATTGTCACAAAAAGATACATACAAAGGAATAACCCATGTGGTTATAAACATTTAAACATGTACAATAATTTTGTTGACCACTGGTACCCAAAGTAAGATTTAACTTGTGGTATGGGTACTAGGGCTCTCACAATTAATTGCAACAGGTAGATATGTGAAAGTGTAGTGTATCGTAGATGCATATGCATGTGCTGAATTGCTAAGGTAAGAATAATATATATTTATATAAATATTCATATTAATATTATAATTATATATATCGTATATATATGTATATTATATATATATATCTATATCTGTGTGTGTGTGTGTGTGTGTGTGTGTGTGTGTGTGTGTGTGTGTGTGTGTGTGTGTGTGTGTGTGTGTGGGTGTGTGTGAGGGATACATTTTGGATTTATAGTATACTTAGCTTAATCAAATTTTCTGTGTCTTCATAAGATTTGGACAAGAGCCATATGATAACTTTTTTCTTGCATTTCGATCTATTTAATGAATAGATGTTGCAGTATTTATTAGCAGTGTTATATAAATGACAGCTTACAACAGTGTGGTGACGCGCTGCTAACGCACTTCTGAAGCTATGAGCCTGGCAGACCTTATAGGCACGGCGCTTTTTTGTGACTTGAATGTCATATTCCAGATCAACATGTTTTCTGCAGATTGTTTCAAGCACAAAGAGCTGTCTGACAGTAAGTAGTTCACATTCGTGATATAATTGGGCAGTCGAATATCTAAAAGGCTTAAATGTCATAACTTTAAGGACTGCTCTTTGTGCTCGTTCTAGGGGCAGAAAAAACGATTTCATAGCTCCACCCCAAACAGAAATACAATATGTTAATATAGATTGACATAGTGCATAATAAACTAATTTTAGTGTCTCAAAATCAGCTGAGTAACGTAATTTTTTGAAAAAGAATATCATCTTGCGGACGCGGGCAGTAATATTAGTCAGGTGGTATTTCCATGAAAGAAGATTATCAATATATACCCCCAGATACCTTGTGTGGGCAGATCTCAATATAGTTGGGCAGTCGCAGATGTTAGTGGATGTGTTTGTCGAACAAGTATGTGCTCTTATATTGAATGTTTCCAAATATGGTTGGGTTATAGCTGTCTTTGAGAACGTGATGTATGTTGGTTGTATGGTTTTGTTGAGATTAAGTGTAAGTAGATTGTTTGACAGCCACTGCATTACATGACTAAGAGCGCATTCTGCACGAACAAACACTTCTGACCAGTTTTTGCCACGAACAAGTATTGCAGTATCGTCTGCGTAGGTAATGATAGAAGAATAGGGAAGGGATAGGGTGCACAAGGAGTTTATGTAGAGTAGGAAGAGAGTTGGGCCAAGGATTGATCCCTGTGGGACGCCAAAAAGGAGGGGTGCGTTGTCACTAACGACGTCATCTATTTTTACACACTGTGTCCTATCAGAAAGATAATCTTTAAAAATACGAAGTGCATATCCACGGATGCCCATTCTCTCCATTTTTAATAAGAGATGTGGAACAGAGACAGTGTCAAATGCTTTGGTAATATCTAGGAAAATCGACAGACATTTTTGTCCATTATCAAGACTGTTTACTATTTCATCAACCAGAGAAGCGACTGCATCCTCAGTCGATATTCCTGTCCTAAAACCAAATTGATTCGGCGTTAAAATACTGTTTCTCTTTAAAAAGTTTCTTAGGCGGGTGTTTAGCACCTTCTCCAGGATTTTAGACATCGCAGGTAGGACAGATATAGGCCTATAATTATTAACACTGTCTCTGTTTCCACTCTTAAAGATGGGATGCACAACGGCCCTTTTAAAAGATTTGGGGAAAATTCCTTCTGCCATAGAAACATTGCAAATGTGGGTCATTATTGGTACCAGGATGTTTGAGCACTTTTGCAATAGATGAGCAGGAATTGCGTCCCACCTGACCGCAGCATCTTTACGCAAATTTCGAATGATTGACTCTACCTCAGACTCATCCGCAGGCAAAACAACAAAAGAATTAGCATTAATGTTATCATTCAGCAATTGAGTATTTTGAATATTAGGACTAATTTGTAATGCTAAGTCACTACCGATGCGGAAAAAGTACTCATTAACTCGGTTTACAGATGTCAAATTATCTTTGACTATATTTAATAGTTCAACAGGGGATTGTTTAACGGAAACCGTGTGAGTAATGTTTTTGATTATTTTCCAAGTAGACCGTGGGTTATTTCGTGCTTTACGTAGTTCATTATTTTCGTAGTTATGTTTTAATCTTTTTAATAATATATTGCAGAAGTTGCGGTATCTGAGATAGGTTACTTTAAGGGTGTAATTATCAGGATTCATTTTAAGCCGTTTACTCATGGAGTCTCGATTGCGTATACATCTGAGCAATCCTTTAGTGATCCAAGGTTTGAATATTACTTGTTTAGATGGTGTGCGAATTATTTTAGAGTGCTTTTGTATTAATGATTCAACACTTGTAATCAACATCTCAGTTGCAACGTTAGAAAACCCCAATTACTTTATGCTGGTCCGACCCGGGATTCAAACACGAGACCTCAAGCACAACAGTTGCAGTCTCTAACCGCTGCTTGCCGAATGGGACAGCTGTTTGATTCCCATGTCATGTCGTGGCATTTTCTGCGAAGAAGTTCTGAGTGCCAGCACAAAGTCAGGGTCTGTGCCAAGTAGACGACAATAGATTAGACCCCTATAACGTGGAACAAAAAAAGTAAAATACATTATGCTTGTTTTCTGGAATTCCACTTAGTGCAATCTGGCCATTCCTCTCTTGCTTCATCCACTTTCATTATAAAATACAAGATTTTATTTCATAATTTTATTGTTTTTATGTATTTTGTAATTTAATTATTCTATTTCAATTTCATTTATGTGCCCTGTTTTAATTTAATTGAATTTAATTGTTTTATTTTAATTTCATTTATGAGCCCTGTTTTAATTTAATTTGTTTGTGTTATTGAAATTACATAATTTTATTGTTCAAGTGTAAAATATTTCTCCAGCCATATATTGTGAGAAGGAACACCGTGGTAGTTTTAGTTGGTATTACCGGATATACCGATATCTCCATCTTTTTCCGGGTGAGTCCGACATAACCCCTTCGCCTGCTCTTGCGGAGGGGTACGCGCCAATGCATTCCACCAAGTTAAAATAAAAAAATGATAGTGTCAAATATTTGCATGTCCAATAATTACTGACTAAGTGTTAGAGTTTATATTTATTTATTAAGACCTACAATGTAAACAACACTTAAGGCAAATAAATTATGTAAGAGGCGTATATAATTGAAACGCACAGATATACAAACAAACTTATAATATGGGTACATGATAATGAGAAATATACAATACACATCACTTTACAAAATATAACGAGAAGACAATTTTATGGTTACCAGCACGACCCGTGTCTCACCGGACATCGCGCCATTCTTATTCCCCGCGAGTCCCTGTGCTGCAAGTGTGCGGCCAACGCGCGCTCTTATTGGTCGTTATTACGATACGTCTGGAATGATAGGTTAACATGCCAAACGATTGCCCGCGCGTTTAAATTATTGGTGTAACGTCGAGGACACTCTGGCGGGATATTGTAATCGGAAGTTCACCTTACAGTTATTATTGTTATTATTATTATTCTTTATATCCACGCTCGTTAGTTTAGATTACTCTTAACAGAAAATCTTACTAATATTATAAATATGAAAGTTCGTGAGGATGGATGGATGGATGAATGGTTGTTACTCTTTTACGAAAATACTACTGAACGGCTTTTTATACAACTTTACTGTATTGTTTTTTAGAGTTCGAAAAATCTCTTATACAACAGCTTTGTCTGTCCGTCGGTCTGTCCGTCCGTCTGTCTGTTATACAACTTTCAACTCAAGAACCGTAAGAGCTAGAGACTCGCGGTTAACACCATTCGACTCAGCATAGTCGATATACCCCCGATATGACTATGACTTTTGACCTCTGACAAGGTGTCCGTCCGTGATAACATTTTTCGAACTCTAAGATTTACGGCAATTCATGGCGTTTCTCACTTGATATACATCACAATTGTTATTCTTAGTACCCTATATGTTTATAGGGTACTAAAAATGTATCTTAACATAAATCTACATTAACCCAAGTGAAGCCGCGGGCAAAATCTAGTATTATATATTTATTACATATGAATATTATCAATTTTAACAATTATTAAAAAGTAACAATATACTTAAAATGTTGTAAAAATAAATTTAATAAGGGAACCCTAAAACTATACCTATAGTCTTAGGCGTATGCGTCATAGAATTCCTTCGCATCATAGCCGACTGATACTGTGCCCAAAAGACTGGCAGCATCGCCACGTTGAATGGCATGCTTATTTGTCCAGAATATTTTCGATATGATCAGAGAACGTTCACCGAAGTATTTTCCTTCCCGCAGTCCCCCATTCCCATTAGCCTTATATAATTTCATGCTTAGTTAGTTTTTCTACATGCCCAAACCGTCTTTGTACACCTTTCTTAATTCTGATTACTGTAAAGAAAGAAAGAAAGAAATCATTCTTTATTGCCACAAAGAAATATGACTACATATCTTTCTTACATAATATCGACAAAATAATAAAAAAGACATTTAAATAAATAGGTTTTAAGTAAAAAATAGATACATATTATGCTATTATGGCAACAAATGGTCTTCATTCAGCATTGATGTTGCGATAAAACTGACGTGATATCGCAACGCTGATTTTCAATGGAGACCACCGTTACACACGGACGTCAAGCCAGCTGCATACAATTTTACAACTAACAAAAAAAAAGAAAATTTCAAGGATACGTAACCAGAGAAAAAATAATCTATTACTTAACTGTATGTATCTTCTTTTACGCTATAACGCTTTTTGATCACATTACTTCTCATTATACCTCTAAAGACATAACTTATTCTACACTAGCTGCGTGACTTAATCCGCGTGGAATTTCACAAAAAAGTTTTAAGTTAATTTGTGCGAAAATCATATGTTTTCTTAAATAAAAATAGCCTTCGTTACTCCTTATAATATGAGCTATCTCACAGTGAAAGTCTCGTCAGAATCGGTCCAGCGGTTTCAGAGATTATTCCGGAACAAACAGACAGACAGACAAAAATTTTAGAAATTGATTTTTGGTATAAATACTGTATAAGCTTTCAAATGCATTTAGTAAAATGCTGTTTTAAGTAAAGAAAAAAAAAAAAAAAAAAAAAATGCTGTTAATTTGACATAACAGACAGACACTTTAATGTTATTTATTTGAATATATTTCAAGACTCGTTCACCATTCCTAATGTGGGTGCAACATTGTATCGTATTTTGCTGAAAACACATTTTGTATTTCCCCTGCACCGATCGCCCATAGGCCACGCCAGTCGTCCCTAAGCCTCCTAACGTAAATAACGTGTTAGCGTAAGAACTATTGTGAAAGCGAATAGACCTTGTGTTTTGACCAGACTCTACGTTTCATTTCTCTCCAAATAATAATCCTTTCAGTTTCACATAAATGTTAGCACCAATCCGCCTTGACGCCAATCATGTTCTTTCAGACATCTTTCAGCTGTTCATTAAAGCATCTAGTCCTCTAAGGGTCCCATTTACTCTATGTTATATTTTGAAGTACATATGTTGTCTCCTTTATATGTCACATCGCATTACTTAGCGTTGCGTATGTGTTATGTTTTACTAAAAGGAATTTTATGAAAGTCATCTGTCAAATGATGTGATAGAAAATATCTAATTCAATAACAAGAAAAATGTTGAGTGATCCTTTATATTTTTTAAATAAGAATCCATTTTATGATTATAGAAAATGTAGCCACCTATATGTACATTTTCTATAAATATTTCTTTACTCATTTTTGTAATTATATTGTAGCTATTTTATTAAGCCGTGTATTTAATTATTATTTATTTAAGTAATAATCTATTTAAAATAGATTCAATTGTGATTTTTTTTCTGTAGCTTTTAGATATACATATCCCACTGCTGTGAAAAAGCCTTTCCCTTGGACTTCCAAAATACTAATACGAAATAATGTCGGTGGATAATATGATTACCACTCACAAAAGTTTATAAGTATAGTAATATTAAAGGGTTTTCAACATACTAGCGCTGGCCTAGTGGTCGAAATTCGACCATAATTGATTTAAATTTCAAGTTTGATAGTTATTCCAATCCATCCAAAGGTTTCCTGTAAGATATTGCTGATAATATATGTAATAATATATTGATATATTTAACTATAGTTACAAAGAATAGTACTACTATATCAGCCGAATAATGCCGAAATACTACGAACGCGATTCGACTGCGTGTGTCAAATACGTGGTTGTGTGCGTGTAGTGTTTTTTCATTAATTTAATGTATTGCTAATGCATATTATATATAAATATTAAGATTCGCCACTCCATCTCCATATAAAATTTTACTGTGCCAAATTTCATACTCCTCCGTCCGCGCAATTTTCGTAATAAGAGGTACAAAGTTTTTGCTTCACATATTAATATATAGATAATGAAGAAGTTCAACTCATAAACTTACATTTCTAGTGCTGTAACTTATTTTGTAATTTTATTTTCATTGTTTGTTTTATTATCTAAAAATCTTACTTCCTTTTCTTTTCTTTATGCAAATTAAAACATTACGTTGCGCCCAAGTAATATACATATATTTGTATTCATATATATATTCATATTAATTACCTAATTAGTGTGAATAGAACAGTCGCAAGAGGCAGACCTAGGCGAACGTTTCTTGATCAGATCGGAGACGTGCTGGACAAAATCCACCTTAAACCGACGAGCATATATGAGGAATGTGATGAAAGTGAATGAAGCCAGAGAAGTGCAAATAGAAATCCGTGGTCTATACCTACCCCTCAAGGAAACAGGCGTGATTCTATGTATGTATGTATGAACTATATTATCATATAATGTAACACAAAATATAAATAAGCTATGTTTACTTTTATATAATACTACATATTGGCCTAACCGTCGTTTGGATTCATCTATAAAAATAAATTTCTATCCATCGGGAACAGCATTTTATTTCTGGATATAATTTTCTATACCCTTGACAACGTGCGGTGCATGTGAAATTTTATGACGATCGGTGGAGTAGTTATTGCGTGAAAGCGTAACAAACAAACTAATAAACTTACATTCGTATTTATATTATTAGTTACGATGTAAAGGACATTGTTCAGCTGCCATACATTATTAGCCTAAGAACCAACAGCCACAAAAAAATGATAAATATGTGAATAAGGATGACCACATTCAATTAAAAGTGAATATAAGTCACAGACATTTCTGAATATTGCATACTAACTAAAATACTTATGTACCGTTTTTGAGGTTATTATTTTATTTGATTAGTGTCTTTGGCAATGTGGGTCGCATTTGAAATAAGGATATAATATAAGCCATTATGGGCTAGGTAGGTAGGTCCTGAGGCACCCTTAGGACCTACAAATGCAGTCAACCAATCAACTAAACAAGTGGGTTGTTCTTATAATGTTTTATGATTAATGTCTAGTTAATCTGGTTATAGCTATATTGCCATTAACTTTAATCAGAAAATAAACTCACAAATGTCATAAATTATAGCTTTGTAGGTTTCACAAATAATTTAGAATAATCTACTAAAATGTAAACAAAATATACTTTTCAACTTGTATGCCAAGTTGTCGTGCCAATAGATCTGTAAACCACAGCCGGAGGTCAATATTTCGAGAAGAACCAAAGTCACTTGTGTAGGCGAAGTCGTAAATAAAATCGTTTAACATAAAATGTCGCAAAATAAGATATAGGTACTCAAAGTACACGCGCAATAAGTACAATGACATTCAATCGATGTTTGAAAAGCTTCTGAAAATACGAGCATATTGCCCGTTCATGTACACCTGTAGCCTGTGGGCTAATTACACGCAAAAAAGCTACAGCACACTCCGCGTTCAGTTTAACAACGCTTTCAGAGCGCTGTTGAGTCTGCCTCGCTACTGCAGCGCCTCAGGAATGTTCGCATGGGCGCGCACGGACTTGTTCTATGCGACCATGCGGAAGCGCTGCGCGTCTCTTGTACGCAGAGTGCGGTCCAGCTCCAATACCGTTCTGAGTATGATAGCAAACAGGTTGGACTGCCATTATGTGCGGCACTGTTGTGACAGACAAGTTACATATAGTGTCGCACGTAAGAGACTACTGTAATTCATTGATTATGTGAATGAATTTGAATTAGTATTATTGGTTTATCTTATTTGTATGTGTTGATATTGTCTTTATTTGTGTGTATGATGTAAGATGTAATATGGTTTATGAACCTGAAATAAATGAATTTTAATTAAATTTAACTGAAAGCTGAAATTCATTTGACTGTTTAACACAAGCCCGATAAAGCTATGGGTCCATTTTTTTTATACCTCTAATGTGGCAAACAAGCATACGGCCCACCTGATGGTAAGTGGTCACCGTAGACACGCACACTTAAGCACGTGCCTATGGACGTCTGCAACACCAGAGGCATCACTTGCGCGTTGCCGACCCTTTAGAAAAGGAAGTAGAAAGGAACGGGAAGTGGGATTTGGGAAAGAGGGTGAATGGGCCTCCGGCACTCTCACTCACCGAACGAAACACAACAGTAGGAATATTGCTATTTCACGTCGATATTCTATGAGAGAGTAGTCCTTCCCCGGTCGAGCCGGCCCATTTATGCTGAAATCAGTGAGGCTCTACTACTCATTATTTAGTTGATCGACTAAACAATCGACTAAAAGAGATTTGTTCGAACGAACCATTGATATTTTTACATTTGATCGAGTTACTATGAAATCCATTGAGTAAGTTATCAAAGAGTAGAAGTATTTTAAATAACTATGTAGTGCATCAATGTATTTTCTCTTTTCTTTAGTCCAACGAAATAGAGGACTCCGTTCCAATTCACATAATTTCTTGACATTAAAATATCAGTAGTTCGAATATAGGCTAATTGATCCGTCAAGTTTAAGAAAACCAGACATAACTAAAAATTGTTACGAGTCCGTTCGCCCCTCAAGGTTCGCCGCCTGGTAGGTATTTGTTAGGTTTCTTCTTAAAATCCACCCATAAATAGCAGCCCGGGCTCCGTCTTTCTATGAAAGGGGCGAAAGTCAAGGGCATACGGGCTCGTAGCCCTAAAAATCAATTTTGAAATTTAACTACTCTTTGCAAATTTTACCGTGTTGTTTATTTTTTAAACACTATTATTACATAAATTTTAAACTCTTAAACTACTATTGCTAAATACTGTTAAGCTATATATTTTATTAAAACTAATAAGATTTAAGTTTACACTTTCCTCGATGATTTTCGGTTGTTTTTCAGCAACCCTGCTCACGGTGAGACTAAGGCTAAGTTCAGATGGTCGCGTGTTGACGCGCGACAAAGGAGTTCAGATGACAAGCGGTAGCTCACGGCAGTCGGGCGCGATCAGTTAATGCTCCGTACGTCTGCACGCTAGAAGTCGCGCGAGTCAACTGAACAGGTTGATACATGAATAAAGGAACTCAATACGCGCGCAAACGCGCGTAAACGCGCGCATCAAGATACCGGCGATGGAGCAGCGACGATCGCGCGTAGCTGCGTGTAGACGCGCGTTCGTGTAAACGGTCTTTTATGGTTATTTCCTTAGAAGTTCTTTTCGCGCGTAAGGATGAACGCGAGTCAACGCGCGACCATCTGAACTTAGCCTAATACTCTTAGTCAAACAATGCAATAAAATCGATATAAAGTAGTATATTCGCAAGACTTTTATAAGTAAACGTAAGACAGTCTGGGTGTCCTTTGTGTCCGTTGTTTGAATGTTTGTAAAGTTCCCCGCGACACAGTAATCATGCCTAGTGCGAGAGTAGACATTATAAAAAAACAAGTGAGAAACGGCAATGAATTGCCGTAAATCTTAGAGTTCGAAAAAATGGTATCACGTGACTAGAGTGGTCAGAGGTCAAAGGTCATAATCAATTCGGAGGCATATGGACTATGCTGAGTCGAATGGCGTTGACCGCGAGTCTCTAGCTCTTACGGTTCTTGAGTTGAAAGTTGCATAACAGACAGACAGAGAAAGCTGTTGTATAAGAGTTTTCCGAACTCTAAAACATTTCTAGACTCCGTACTGGTGTATAGCTTGAGACACCTGGGTGTAATACACCTCGTCACTAAGAACAGATGTGTAAGAATATAGAATATGTATGTGTATTCAAAAATACTTATTGGTCCATGAGAGTGCGGGCATATGTAACTCTTCGTTGTGGATTATCGTTGTAGTTATTCCGGAATAAGGTTGTTAACCCCATTTTTTTATTATTTAAGACCCATAGTTACGATACCCAAGCTCTAAAATATAGATTTCAAAATTACTCAATCTATAATATAATAAAATTCAAAGAGCACTTTGTCTGTACATTGAATATTTTCGCGAAATTTCAATTGGAATGTATCATAGTATCGATATAGAACACAAAATATATTTTATGGAATTTTTGTCTGTCTGTCTGTTTATTTGTTATACTATTACACAAAAACCCGTGAACGGATTTTGATCGGATTTCCGCCAATATGTTACCTGAAGACCAGACCATAATCTTAGATAACAATCATGACGCTAGACATAGCGTATAGGACACTATAGGAGCCGTGCAGTGCTATTTATCAAACTTAATATACCTACATACATTAATACCAGCATCACATTTAATTATTAAATTGATGAACATAAGCATAGTGTATGTCTTGGGTTATCATTTAGTTTTTGTTTCATTAAAATACGTTAATTCTATCGTAAGTTATTTTAATTTAAAATTTACATAAATTAGTTACACGTACGGATACTAGATGGCGTTGTGCGCAACATTTTTGGTTTAGATTGTCTACATTTCTTTTAATTACATATATAGCTGTCCCATAATATATCTAAGCTTACAAACTCTGCCATACCTACTATAATAAAATTCAAATAGCACTTTGTCTTAGATAACTTAGGTATCTAACGATATAGAATAATTTTTTTGTAATTATTGTTGTCTGTTTATTTGTTATTCTACAGATTAGATAATAGTTATCTAGGAAGTTATACTATCACGCAAAAACCCGTAAATGCGGTTTTCGCTAATATGTTGTCTGAAGACCGTCGGGTCTAAGTCGGGAAAGTAAGATTATAGTCGCATAATCTTATTTACTTAACAATTATCACGCTATCACCTATGGCCGATGAGCAGTGTCATTTATTAAAGCATCACACTAAATTGTATCGTAATGAGATATTAACAAAAGCATAGTGTGTATCTTAGGCTAACCTTTAGTCTTTATTTCATAAAATCCTTTATTTATGTCTAAACTTATCACAATTTATTATTTTGATAATATTAAAAACTGTTCATAATATAAAGTAATAAAAAAAACGAAAAATAAAACTAAACATTTTTGCCATATTTATATTCTTTGCGAAGAATATTAACTTCGACTTTTAAAAATGACGTCATTTGGTCACTGCCATCTAGCGGTAATAATTTGAACCAGTCCATCCATATAGGTTTGAATTATATTCGCTACACTAGATGTCACTCACTAAATGACGTCACTTTTTAAAAGACGATGTTAACATTTTCAGAGAGCTGTATAAATATTATGACAACAGTTACTCAGCGTCGATTAGGTGGATTAGATGTCTTGGTTGTTTCGATCTGATTTGAGATTATGAGGTTTCGTGTGTTGCCTTTGATTTCGTTGAATGTTGTTTATTGATGTTGATTTTGTGGTCGGCTGTCGTTGTCGTTGTTGAGTAAGGAAATTCGAGGTCTTCACAGATCACTACCGAAAGCTCTTGCTCTGCGGAATTTCATGATTTTCATGCCGATAGACACACTAGGAACTTACCTAATAGTTTCTGTCATCACCTTACTAACTTTGTTGCATTTTTGTTTAATAAATTAGTTCCATATTATTAACTATTCAGTTTACTAGAAAGAATCAGTACCTATATTATCTAAGCCCATTCGGAATTAGAATAAGGTAATATTGATACTAGGTATATAAATACTTAAAAATTAAAATGCCTTCTCGAAAAAAAACAAATGTATCGAATACTTCTGGAAGTGCTAAAAAATGAGACCACAAAGGTCCCAAGAGACCGATGATGAGCGTGAGGCTCGCTTAACTGCTGAGCGGGAAAGAGGCTCAGCAACTCGCTACACCGAAACTCTTACTCAACGCGAAAACCGACTGAGGGTTGAAAGGGAGCGACAGTCCTCATCCCGTGCCGCTGAAACACTGAGTCAGCGCAAGGCACGACTCACAGGTGATCGGGATCGCCATTAGCATCTCGGGCTTCGGAGACATTTACGCAACAAGAAATGCGGCTCACGGCTGACCGAGAGCGGCATGCGCAGTCTCGCGCTTCAGAGACATTTACTCGGACGGCTGAGCGAGAACGCCATATACAGTTCCGCGCTTCTGAGGTGCTTTCTCAGTATGAAGCTCGGCTCATGATGGACAGAGAGCCCACAGAGAGTTTTGGACTTTAGAAACGATTACACAACGTGAAATTCGAATGATGGCTGATCGAGAGCGTCACTCCAAATATTTAAAAAAACATAAAGCCTGTGTCACTCGGGATGATATAAAGATACTAATAATACCACACTTCCAAATCTGTTGAGGCATTTAGAAGTTATGGTGGAATAAAGAAACTTACATACATACGTACTTAATTAATTACATACATACATGAACCCTAAAACATTACACTCCTTTTTTGGGCAGTCGTGTAAAAATTATCGCGAGTACACTTACCTACCAAAGTCAGAGTTTTTTTTTTTTTTTAACGTGCGTGAATGCATGACGCATACCCCTCCGCGGGGGCGGGCGGAGGGGTTATGTTGGACTCGCCGGGGTAAAAGAAAGATGGAATAAGAATAATGTACCTCCCGGAATACCGACCAAACCCACCACGGTGTTCCTCGACAAAACCACTATCGACAGGGCCGCGCGAAACACTTGCGCATGCAGTCGCGACCCCGCCGAGGACCAAAGTCAGTGTGCTGTAAACAGTTGTAACAATCGTTAAAGAATGAGATGAAAGGAAGAGCTAAGAATTGAAGTCGCAGGCACAGCTAATTTATTTTCTTTAATTAATTTACTAACATTAATAATGTGAGTTTCTTGAAGCGATCATCGTGTGACTTTGCATGCACTTAGTCAGGGGTAAAGAAAAGGACATTGTATACCGATTTACATGCGGGCGAAGCCGCGGGCACAGCTAGTAATAAATAAGATACGAGCATCTAAAATATGTCAGAAGGAAAAATACATCTGTCCGAGCTGAATGTGAGTGGCGACACTGCGGTCCTGAATGTCTCAGAAAGTTGGTTAGGGCCTCGTCCCCAGCTTGCCGTTACTGGTTGATTGGGGTGGAACTACAAGAGTGCCCGTAGGACTATCAACTCTGGCTTGCCTTGGTCGGCCGGTCAGAGGGAGGCCGCTAGAGCTATATGCTTGGGGGTGGAAGTGTCATTTTCAAGGGCATAACTACGGGGAAACCCGCTCCGGGTCTCCGTTGTCACGAGACCCGTGACGGTGAAACCGGCGCCGCACCGCTCGACACCGGTGTTGCCCTCTGCTGCTGGCGTGTATGCCTATAGTTGCTATTCAGGGGGCCCGTCTAGTGAGTTGGCGAGTCACCGTCTGCCCATTGCATTGATGCTATTAGAGTATTCAGGGCAGACGCCGTTTTTCATCCATAGTTAGCAATATACCGGTCCACCAGACACCCATACCCATAGCACATATATTAAAATCCATACGTAGTAATAGTCATATGCCTGCTGTGGCTAGTGCCGCTGTAGGTGTTCCATCCCACCATTGCTTAAAACTCTCGAAGGGCCTCTTCACGTTGGACCCATGTCTCCGTGTAAGCCTCCCAAAGGCCAGGTATTTTCTAATATAATATGTTAGAAAGTACCTGTGATAAGAGAAACATAATAATAAAATTTATTTGCATAAAACATGGTATTTGATGGTGTTACAATAGTATAAATAGTACAAACGTGCTTTGCTAGAGTATAGCGTGCAACATTTTAAATACCTCCTGCTTAGGAGTTGATGATTAGGCATGTTTTGTTATTTAAATATATAATATTATTAATATGGTCAAAATCGACTATGCAATCAATACTATGATTTTTTTTAAAGACAATTCTCGCGCTTTGTCTAATTCTTGTGATGCGGGTGACTTTACAAACAATCAAACAAGGGACTCAAAGAACCACTCTTAACTACTATTTGTGGAACACACAAACTTTGGCCCGTGTGGGGATCAAACCCACAAAACTCGCCACGGTGGCAGTGGCGAGGTGACCCCTTAAACCACTGCGCCACGGTAATGTTATCTAACAGTATTGTAACTCGGCTCTGTCCTTGAAATAATTACGTACAGCCGCGCAGTACGCAAACACGCGAGATGGCTGCCCACCTACAGTATTTTAATTTCATCTACGTACTTAAGTTTCTTTCTAGATTAGTGACTGTAAAAAAAAATGGTTGTGAATGAAATAGGACATGTTCAATAAAAATCATGTGTTAATTGATGAGTTGATTTAATAAAAAAACAACCTTATATGATTATTTGAGACTGAAAAAGATTTGCGCCTTAACTGAGACGTACGAAAAGCTTTATTGTTAAATATAATAGTATAAGAAATCCGCATTCGGATAAAAGTTTAATTAAAAATTCTTTTGTTTGCAATTGCACTTTGCCATAATTATTGTGTAAGTACTAGTACTTATTTCAAACAAATATTAACAAATCACACGCTTACTGCTTACAAAACCATCACACCGTCCGTTCGTCACTGTGGTGCATTCGCGACTGGCTGTGTACCGAGTGTATACCGACCTCGAGGCGCGTAGGTATGACTCGCGTTCCGAACGTTTGTATGAAGATAGAATACTGTAAGATAACATTACTGTGACTGCGCCATCCGTGCAGTCAAATGTTTAACTTGGAAGTAGTATATTTAGAGAATTTGTATCCGGATATTAAGTTAGTCATTGATTGCCGCGGTTTCACTCGCGTCAATCCGAATGAAGTGGCGGTAGCCCAATTGATAATTTTATTTATTTATCTTTATTAGGTCAACCAACAACTGTTTACACCAATACATCGATCAGAACTTACAGACTGAGGTAACATAGTTCAGTGCAGCAATTAATTATAGGTTAACACCACATGCATTTGATACGGCTCTAGTTACTTAATTGAATTATATAATATTAATTTAATTACAATTTTAAGAAAAACAATTTTATAATTTGATGTCGCTTACATTATAAATATTGATAAATAATACAATTTAAAAATGGAAACAAAATAAAATAAAATAGGATTTGATTAGAATAAAAAACAATAATAATAATAATAATGAACATGAAGATATTTGATTAATTAAAATAACATGTCGAAGTATGAAAACAAATTATATTATCAACCTACATAAATAAATTTACCTACTTGAAATTAACAATAAAACTTCTACATATTTTGCTTAAACTGTCATGGTGAATGTCGACTACATCACTATATTCGTTCAGAGTTTTGCACATTCTGCATATAGGTGAGTTTGCCCCGAGCACTGTTCTCCTTAGGGGTGGACATAGAGGTGTTATGATATGTCTTGGATACCTTGCTGGTGCACGAAATTTAAAGAAGCTAAGCAACTTAGAACAGTCTATTTTATTTTTTAACAGTTTGCATGCAAGCATACCATCACTTATTTTTCTACACATTGATAGAGATTGCATTCTGAAATATAGCAGACGTGCATTGTAGGAGGGCAGTTGTTTGGCTTTATGTGCCCTAAATGCAAGGTGCCATAAGAAACGTTTCTGCACTCGCTCTAAACGTAATGTATGCGCTGCGTAGTGAGGTCTCCATACTACACTGCAATATTCCAGAATGCTGCGTACGAGACTGTAGTATAACATTACTTTTGTGCTACTTTTGTGGAATTCCCCAGTATTTCGTAAAATAAAGCCCAACATTTTCGAAGCCCGTTTGATAATATTTTCTATATGTGGTACAAAGGTTACTTTATTATCAAACATAACACCCAAATCACGAATAGTTTGTTATTAAGGCATTGTTATTAGGATCGAGAAGTCGTGGGTTCGAAGCTCACTTAATGCACTACCGACGTGAAAACCAACACTCTAGATTAGCATGCAAATAAGTAATTTGTAGTAAGGCAAATTGCTAGTAATCTACATACATACATTCATAGATTCACGCCTGTTTCCCAATAGGGTAGGCAGAGACTACGGATTTCCATTTGCTATGATCCTGACACACTACTCTGGCTTCATTCCCTTTCATCACATTCCTTATACACGCTCCCGGTTTAAGGTGCTCTTAACATGGCCTTTGTCCAGAACGTCTCCGATCTGATCATGAAAGTAGGTAGAAGGTCTGCCTCTTGCGAATGTTCCATTCGCACTGGCCTAATTTATATTATCTAAGTACAAATTTAACCATGTTCAAAAGTCGTGATATAGCCCCAGCAATTGATTACTAAATAAATTGGCAAAGCTAAATAGGCAGATTAAAACAACGATTATAAAAAACATGTTTAATTAATTATATCAACTTGTATCTTTTCTTATTTACTACTTTGGATTATACTGTTATTAAAAATAAATGTTCTGTCAGATCTAAAGAATCAACTTTGATATAAAGTATCTTGGACGATAGCTACGCCTGTTCAAGCTGCGGTTGTTGGCTTGTTGAATTGAGACTATCAACTGATCTACAAATGAAGGATTAGTCAAATCTATCGATTCTGTTTTAGTTCTGGTGTAATCTATGAATTCAGTCTCGTTCTGTGATTTGACTGAACTGGTGACGTTATTGACACTTGCCGGATCTCGTAAGTTGACGCGACTCTTTTTGGAAACAGTAACAATTCTAGTGCGATTACGTGAAACAGGATCATCGCTAAAGAGAACGTGGTTTTTATATCTTGTAGGAACAATCAATTTGGTACCATTGCTTAATTTAGAATGATCAACTAATTTAGGATTATCACTAAATGTTATATGATTTTTATATTTGGTTGGTATAATCAACTTCTTCCTAACATTTGATTTCACCTCATCATTGGAATTCGGGATAACTCTTTTCTTTCCTTGGTTTATTTTGACGGGGTCAGTTTTAGGCTGAGCAACAGATTTGGAAGATAAAGTTTTAATATTTTTTGTATTAGCAATATATTCGGCAGGGATAATCTTTTTGGGCTTGCTTTGTGGCCGAACACTAGATTTAGGTTTGTTAATATTGTTTTTATGTTGCTTCTGAGACGGTTTAGTAGTATGTTCTATCGTTATTGATTCTAAATTTATATCATCAAGGTTGATGCTATCTGGCTCTAATGTAGAAGTTGGAGTATCTTGTCCTAGCAAAGAATCTAATAATATGTCTTTAAGCTTGTTACCATCAATCACGGAGTCACCTCGAAATTTGATGCCTTCGTTATATTTTGCATTGTCAATATTGTACTGGTAATGATTATGCGACGAAGTAGTACTTTCCAGCGTAAATTTTGCGTTTATTGCTTTATTGTCATTATTTAATTTAGTTTTATGGATTGGTGAAAGACTGTCGTCCATTAACAGTGATTCTAAAACGATGTCATTTATTGTGTCATCATTTTTGCTGTTGATATTAGCTTCAGTTTCTGCAATTACTGTTTGTTGTTGAGTCAAAGGAGGAGACGTTGTTAGTCTCATAATATTTTTATAGTGTTGTTGAGAAGAACTAGGCATTTTATGAATCAGCAATGGTTTATTTTTGGGTACAGTGTCATTACTTAATTTAGCAACTGTATTAAGTGGGGCTTTGTAAATCTTAATCTTTTGCCGATGTTGCAGAGAAACAGGTCTTTTTTGAGTCAATAGGAGTCTATTCTTCTGAACAGGGTTACTGTTCGGTTTAGCTACAGCACTAGTTTTCGGAACAGAACTCACTTTGGGAACAGAAGTAGCCTTGGAAATAGGACCAGCTTTGGGAACAGAACTAACTTTGGCCTGTTGGATGCTATTTTCTTTTTGTTGCAACGGAGCAACAGGTCGCTTTTTAATCAACTGTGACATCTTGTTAGGTATAGAGTGACCGCTTAATTCGGTAACATCACTAGGCTTAGGTTTAAGAATATTATATTTTTGTTTCGGTAGCTGACCCGGTCTTGGTAATCTGATTTTTGGTTGAGAGTTCATATTCATTTGGGTGTTAACAAATTTGGCTTCTAGGACATTGTTTTGTATTTTTTGTTGTGTAGTATTATTATCTAACGTTTGCAGTGCACCTATAATAAGATCGCTAAATTTAGTGTCATCAGCATTATTTTTAGTGTTTTTAGTATTTTCACTAACATTGCCTGTGTCCATGTCTTTTTCTGAGTTCAAGGAATGAACTGTTTCTAACATCGGTCTTAATGAGAGTGACGGCGAGAGTGTTAGCGTCGGTCTGAAGTTCGACATCGGCTGTATGGTTAGAGTCGGCCTCATGGTGAACCTTGGCCTTAGTGTCAACGTCGGTGCGTATTTTGCGCTGGATGCTAAATGCCATAGCGTAAGCGTCGGTTTTAGCGACAACGTTTGTCTGACAGACAGCGTAGGCGTCATACTGGGCCCCAGGCCCATCGAGTCCGGCTGCAGGGGCAGCGTCGGCCGTTGCTGCATATCCACGTACGATTGTTCATCCGATACAAGAGGCTGAAAAAAAAACTAGTATGAAACTAAACGCTCACCAATTTTTCCAAATCTGTATGCGTGTCATGAGGCTGCCCGTCATCATCAGGAAATATTTGGTCTTCCTCCTAACATGGAGCAAAATAATAGGATTACTACCTTATTTATTGTGAATATCTATCTGGTATTTGAATCGAACATTTACAGACATGTACTGTCTATTATAGTGACATAAATAACATTGCAATGATATTTATCTGTCTGTGGAATCTTAGTAATAAGACAGATTTTGATTCGGCATACATTAACCGGGGAGATGGTATTGTGCCTATTCTAAATCGTTTCAGTAAGTTTTATTTTTCCTTATATTAATACTGTTTACTGTTTTCTCTAGTAAGCTTAACAATAATTTATGATATTTACGGAGATTTACAAAATGAATCTAACTGATGACGAAATGATATTTACAGAATAAATAGCATATAGATACTTACTTCGTTTTCATTAGCTGCACCAGGACCTGACTGAAATAAAATGACTTTTTTTAAAACGTTTTGCTTATTTATTAATCTGTACATATTATTAGAATATATAAAGACGATTTGATGATCTCCGTTTTTTTAGGTCTATTAAAATGAGGCAATAATATTTTCTTTGCGTAACATTTTACAACTTGTGATGATGCGTGCCATTGTATTAAACTCAAGAGAGTTTAATCGCGAGGCACCCATCTCTGATGTTTCGAAGTTACGTGCGTATTAAATAGTTAATTAACGCACACGTCAATGGCAAAGAAAATCATCATAATCAATCATCAAGAAGAAATCTGTGTATCTGAAGAGTTCACCATAATACTCTTGAAGATATGTAAAGTTAGACAAACCACAGTCGACCAGCTTGGTGGACTATGGCTTAACTGTTCCCACGGGGTCAGCTGTGGGACAGCTTATAAACAGGACTTATATTATTATTATAAATATTATTAAATTTGCAACTTACACGTAAACCGTTTTTATTTGTATTCGTTTTGGGCATGAATGGTAGATCTCTTTGGTGGGGAAACTAAAAAGAAAAAAAAAATTATAGCACAATATTGATTATTATTTGATTAAATTATATTTTAATGTATTAACACCACAATACATAATTGCATGCGCTCCATCCTTGACATGCTAGGAAAGTGTAGCAACTCCACACAGGCGAAAAGTTACAACATATAACAAGAGATGGCGCTGTAAACAATTACCAAAACTCCATACAATGCTGAATCTCGCAAGTGAAGTTTGCCAGTTACTTAACATATTAACTTTTTTTTTTTATCTTTATTTTCTATAAGGGGTTTTTATCCACAAGGATACGCCAACCCCATCGTACCTTATCATATACAACACAACCATTATCTTAATATTTACCAGATAAGGGAATTATTGATGATTATTGCGTCAAACTTCAACTAAAGCACACAACCCCATTGCAATTTCAGACTTTGGATTCGCCAAAATACTTTGACTAAGCCCAACATCCAAAATATTCAATTTGAATTTTCTGATCAATAATTCCCTTTCATTCCTTAATATATTAACTTCCGACTTCAGCCACAGTCCGCTAGGCACGATCACCCAGCTTCGTAGAGAACCCTCTCTTTGTTTTGGAGGGAGATTACACCACATAGTATCACATTGCGCGTAATTGTATTCGAATGCAGATATTTGCATCAATATAATTGACATGAGTACATACTACTTTATTGAAGTGACAGTCTAAGTACAATAAAAGCAATATAATACAGGAGGTAGTCGTTTAAGGTAACAGCCAGTGTAACAGGGGAGTCCCAGATTCGATAGCAGGTCAGGCAAGTCTGTACCTATTACTGTAAGGCAATTTTCAGTGGCCGTGTAATAAGCTTGCAAATAGTTGCATGCACTCTTAGCTTCACGGCATACAGAACCAGATATTATTTTCTTTTTCATTCTGTTGGTGATATGTCCCACTGTTGGGCAAAAGCCTTTCCCTTGGACTTCAAAATCTCTCTGTTGGTGGATATCGCCGGATAACTAGAACAATACACTATAAAAATACTTACCGGGTTTTTTCCATGAGGAAAATACGGTTTTACGTTCTTTGGAACGACGGGAACGTCAGGATCCTCGTAAGACTGAAAAAATATTTTTTTATATAAAATACAGGTTAATTAATCATTAATTGATGCTACTTAATTTTTAGTAGATACTTGGCTCGCCCTGATAATTTGGTACTTGTGTAAGATGGTTGTACCCTCTTTTAGAAAACGATGACTTATCCTAATAAGTAACACCGTTAGTGCTTTTCGCCCGAGAAGTAAGATTTCCGAAGATGGAGATGGACTTACGTAACTAGATAAACATTTATAAAGATGATCATAAACATACATTGTCTTATTGGCACTATGTAGCGGATTCACCCAAGTAAAACTGTTACCACTATCGACAATAGATGGCGCTGTATACAGCAATATACTCCATACAACTTGTACTAATTGCTGAATTTCGCAAGCGCAGTTTGTGGTATGAGTCAATATATATACAAGTTCGTAACCGTAGCCTACCAGGCACCATCACACTGACTGGTCGGAAAATCTTCCCTTTGTGTTGAAGAAGCATCACACCTCGACCCTCACAACCAATTTCGATAACCTCCGTTAAGTCTGGTCACAAAACTAGCAGTATGATACGTTTATAACCCTTCAATAATCTCCGTAAGCTGACATTAAGATACCCTTTTAAGGCATAATAGGCATTTATACACTTAATTATTTGACTGCGTGAATGGTCTAGCTGGCAGTCACCTCACCGTTGCCAACGCGCCAAGCATTGTATCTCCCAGTCCCACACAGCACAATTATTCATGTGACCCACAAATACATAGTTGTTCTAAGTCTGGCTGTACTTTGTATCCGTTAATTGTAAGTCCATACGACGCAGGAATGAATGTCTATTAGGAGTTTTATAAAAAGGCATTATTCTGGCATAAAAGTAACCTAAAATTACGCACAGCTTCTTAAGTAGCCCTGGATACTCTAATCATTGTAGTATGTTTGGCTGACTGACATGGATTGCACGGATGGCGTAGTGATTTAAGTGGTCGCGTCGCTTCTGCCATTGCGCCGAGTGTTGTGGGTTTAATTCTCACACGGGACAAAAATTGTGTGATCCACACATAGTTGTTCCAAGTCTTGGTGTTCTTTGTGTCTGATGTAAGAATGTTTGTAAAGTCCCCCGCGACGCAGGAATTATCCCTAGTGCAGGAGTTATCTTTTTCTAAGAAAGATGGGCAAAAGTTTCTGAACTGTAAAGATCGGTGCTTTATTAGTCCAGCTTCCCGAAATTAAACCATGAGTATGAAATATATGTATCATAAACAGCAGACATCTTACATCGAGAGGTGAATGAGGTTTTGCTCGTTGTGTAACACCGAATTGCTCCTGAAAATAAAACAATATTTTAGTAATATAAAAATAAGGAAATTTTTCATAGCATTCGCGCATTTAGGCATGTACAGGGACTAGCCATAAATGGATATCCTTACTAATATCATAAATGCGAATGAAAGTTTGTCTGTTTGTTACGCTTTCTCGCCTTAACTATTCAACAGATCACCTTGAAATATCGCATACACTTTGTCAGGAGAACAGAAAAGGATATAGAGTATCTTTCATCCAGAAAAAAGTATTGTTTCTAATCTAACCTAACGTATAACAGTCTGCCTCGTTGTTTTAGTAGCTAGTGCATACTGCCGCAGCTCCTGAAATATTAGCATCGAATCTCGAGTCACGCCGAAATCATAGGAGTTGTTTCTTTTATCAAGAAAATGCGTCGCTAACTTTGTGTAAGTTTTTCGTATTTTGTGCATATTGAATAAGTAGTTATCGGTCGCGTTAGGTGAGGAAAAACATCCTAATCATCCTATACATATGAGATTTCTCTGTAATGTTCCCGAAGATGTGAATTATGCTAATTACCACTAGGCTAGCGTGAAAATATAGTCTAACTTTTCATACTGAGAAGAACCCTTGCCCAGCAAAGGAACGTTTTTAAACAAAATTGATATTATTATAAAAGCAATAAAAAACGCCTGATCGACGTTTCGCGTGATCAGAATGCTGGTCTTTTCTTGGCTCAAAGAATCAGCATTGCCATTCAACGTGGCAATGCTGCCAGCCTTCTGGCCACGTTATCTGTTGACAGCGATGATGAATTCTAAGACGCCTACACCATTTTTGTAAATATTTAGTATTATAATTATTTGTGTTTTTGTAATTATGTTATCTTTTTCAGTACATTTGTATATATAGGTTATTAGATTATTTCATTTTAAAATTAATTATGTAAAATTTTATTTATTATAAATGTGTCTTGAATAACTAAATAAATTAAACAGAGATTATATGCAATTAAATATATACAAAACACATACCAGCATTTCATTGGTGAAGAAATCTGGAAATTTTGAACCGTAAGCAAATTTTATAATTAAAAATATAGTGATGGCGATCAGCCATGTTGGTAAACCCATGATGTGGTGAAAGATTGAATTATAAAGTCATAAAAGTACGGTGATTTAATTAGGTAACAAATCGATTTCATCTTATTAAACGGACTACACGTTATCTATCTAAGTAACTGTTCTAAACATTAT
This sequence comes from Catocala fraxini, assembly GCA_930367265.1. Taxonomy (NCBI): domain Eukaryota; kingdom Metazoa; phylum Arthropoda; class Insecta; order Lepidoptera; family Erebidae; genus Catocala; species Catocala fraxini. The sequence goes on along the minus strand of OV884049.1, from coordinate 5,655,308 downwards.
GGCGGCATTCTGAACATTTTATATTCATTCGTTGACTTCGAATGTATACAATTGTTTTTTTGTGTTTCGCGAGGATTTTACTAGCATAGAATTAACAAACACAGAGTACTGAGAATAATAATTCGTACATCACACAAATAATAATAATTATAATTGTTCCGTAATATTGTCTTACGTTTACGTATATGTTATACATTGAAATTAAACTTTGTAATACGGATATTTTCGCGTTGTTCCGTGTTGGATTCGTACCCATAAACTCAGCACGACAATAACTTGCATGTTTGCATGAGTATATGTTTTTTGAATGGAATAGTCTGCCGTTGCCAATTATTTTCGGCACAAATAAATCGACTCGCCCGGGAAAGTACCCTCGTACGCCTGTGCTAGGCAGCCTATACCAGAGTCAGGCAACTAGCGTAATAGTAACACTGTAATTGCGTTTCGTTTGGTGAGTAAGAGTTTCAGAGGCATATATATACCTACCTCACTCATGCCTTTCTTTTTACCACATATATTTAATTACTTTGCGTTATGGCCGGCGACGCGTGTGTGAGACATCTGGTGAAGCCAAAATTGAAATAAAAAATATGTGTAAATCTAGGACATGTTCTAACTGTGTAGGTACCTAGTTTCTCAATAATTTGTTTAGCGGTTTATGCTTGATTGACTAGCAAACATCCAAACATACAACAAATACAAAACAACAAATGTTTACATTTGTATTAACCAATAATATGTGATAGTCCTACTAAAATTTTAATTCAATTTTTTTCTTAGTAGCTTGTTAAAAAAATTGCAGATACACCGGTTATTGGATGCCGCCTTAAATCAACCTGCGAATCAAATGATCAGCTGTTGTCATGCTCGATCCTAAATTATTAGATGCAAAGCAGTCCTTGGCAGGTGGCAAGACATTTACTAGTCTCGTTATATACAGTACTCTCGTTAAATATATAAGTAAATATATTTGAAATGGCCGTTAAAGTAAACATTAAACGAGTATAAATTATGAATTGCTGTAAAAGACGTTTGAGTCATTTTAAGAACCTAAAGGTGATGTCTTATTTGAGCTGAGCGAGAAATGGAGAAGCTGAGCGTGGAAAACGGAGCGAGAACAATTGTGCCAAAATTTGTTAACTACAAATGTCATCAATGGTTAAAACATTTTCAGACCTTAAAATCAAATATTCTCATTTTTATATACTTACCTGTTAAATGATTAACTACTCCACCGATCGTATCGCATACACTTTGTCAGGGAAACAGAAATGGATATAGGGTACATAGTAGTAGCTTTCATCTAGAAAAAAGTACTGTTAAGAGTTTTTACCGGTTAATTCCATATTGAGACATTGTGATCAAAGCATTGTGTCTGGACGCCGCCCTACGAACGATCGTTAATGCGTAAAGCACAATGTGGGAAACGAGTCATATTACTAACCTTAATTCCAATTCCACGGATTGATATATTTCTTGTTAATCATTTACATAAATAGTTTTAGTGCAGGAGCACACGATGCGCCGCGGCGCCGCACCGGACTTGCAACCGCCGCACCGGACTTGCAACCGCCGCGCCGAGACGAGGTGGGAGGGCTGTATGCGTTGCGACGTCGGAGCGGCATCGCTCAGTTGTTTATGCGAAACAAGGAAGGACACACGCTGGCTCGTTTCGTTCTTTTTCTTAGATTTTTGTTTATTTTGATTCGGGTTTTAAACAATGTAATTATGTGAGTAATTATTTGATGTTTAAATGACGATTAAATCTTGCTGATTTGATTAAATGTAACTGCCATTGTAGAGACCCTCTGTTGCTCATAAAATAGCTTGCGAATTGATCTCTAATAACATTTGCTACTGTCATCTCTTCCTCTTGAGGTTGTAATGAGTGAAATTCATCATCAATTATTGCTAATTAATGCTTTTGCCGTAAACCATCCCGATCTGCAATAAAATTGTATAAACATGCTTTTACAATGTCAGTTGCAAAATTATAGGACACATCTATCGGCCTGTGAAAAATGCGCCATTTATTCGTCATAATTCCAAAAGCGCATTCGACATATTATCTTCTGGCCCTGCTGAGACGATAATTGTAAACCTTTTGTTGTACATTAAGGTTGTTACCTCCATATGGACGCATAACGTGGTTGCTCAGTCCAAAAGCTTCGTCACCTACAAATACATACGGGGTTCGTCTATTGAAACCACACAGTGGTTGAGGATTAGGCAATGATAGGTCATTGTTAATAAGTAACTCATATAGCATTGAATTTTGAAAAACAGTTGAATCGCATTCTTTTCCGTATGCGCCAATGTCGATAAAAATACATTTGTAGTTTGAGACCATAACAGCTAACAAAAATATAGAAAAAAGCTTTGTTATTAAAAAAGTGATCCACTGTTAGCAGGATTACGCATGCGAATATACTTCCCATCGTTGGCACCAATTCAGTGAGAAAAATTCGCCCTTAAATCGAAACAAGATGCCATTTTTCTCTCTGTTGTTAGTTCGGAAATTTGTCTCGATGAAGATTATTCCATATAGCACGACAAACTCTGCTAGTCATATATCTAATCGTAAATTTTCCCCGTTTGAATTTGAACTCCAAATCTTGTATTGAAATTCACTTCCTAGGTACCTGTAATAAAAACGTTTATTTTAATAATAAAATCTAATCTAATCTTACTGATTGAAGGTTTTATTTTCAGGTAATGATATAGTGAAAAATGGAGAAGCGTTAAAGATAACTTCTATAAGAATTAAAAAAATTAAAAGAAGCATCTAAATCTGGCTTAGCCGCTAAAAACTGATTTTTACAGTCAACTTCTATTGTTAACAAAAGTGGCACATAATGAGACAGACGGTAGCTTAGACGTAGCTGGAGAAGCCAACACCAATTCTACAAGCGATACTGCACCGGAGTCTTCACGTTATGTTCCTATCGTCCACAAAAGAACAATGCAAGCTGATGATTTCGAAATGAAAGCATTTAAAGCCCTTAAGAAGCCTGAAGATCGCCACTTATAATTTTTAAGGGTATTTTGCCATTAATTCAAAATTTCACAGAGCTTCAAACTCTTACCTTCCAAAGCAAAGTGTTGCAAATTATCACTGAAATGCGGTATGGTCCAATGTCTCAACAATGATCATCATATGTGTTTGAACAAACGTCTCAACAGCCTTCATCACTCGGGTATCATACAAGAAATTACAGAAGTACATACACTCCAACAGACTTGAACTCAGATTATAATTTTGCAAATTAGTAATTAAGATTTTTATAGATTAAGAAGATGAGTAAGATTTCCTTTAATATTAAAAAGTATGAATATTAAAAGAAAATGATTTTCATTACTTACCTCAAAATAATGCCCAGCATTTCTATTGGCTCCACTGGATTTCTCATGTTAGTATACTGTTTCCGTATATGTGGTTTTAAAGATTTCAATAAATATTTGAAGCTGGACACACTTATTCGAAAGAAATTGTAAAACCTCTTTTCGTCTAACAGCAACTCCTTATATTCTTGGAGAAAAACTGTCGATCACTGTTCCTTAATGCAATAAAGAGACTAATCCAGTATTGTATTGTACGCTTCTACGTCGATTTCGGCGGTGGCGTAATAGTAGGGCCAACAACAAACGTCTTTTACGATCCATTTTTACTGATAGACTGTCCAACGCTGCTGGGGCGCCGGCGGCGCCGCCGCGACATAACAACGTTGCGGCGCCGCACCGCTCGTGTGACCGCCGATACGGCGAAATCTTTGCAGTGCGAATCTGCAACGCATTGTGTGCTCCTGCCCTTACTTAGCATAAAAGAGTCATGCTGAAAATGATCTACTTTCACTATCACTATAATCAAGTTTAATCATAAAACAGGTTTTCTATCTATAATGTAGGCGCTTCACAAATCCACACAGGCGAAAGAAGTAACGACATATGACAAGAGAGAGCGTTGTTCACAATTACACACTCAACCATACAAAACTGAGACTCACAAGCGAAGTTTACACTGTGATAGATACAAAACCTCGACATTAATCGTAGGACCGCAGCCTGGCAGGTACGATCACCCAGGCTGGTCGGAAAATCGTTCCTTTGTGTTGGAAGGCCACATTTCTCCACAATAATAAATCACATAAGTAAAATAACCATCCATCTAATGAAACAAAATAAAAAACACCCAAACACATCTCGGAGCGCTTAAACATCCGAATTCGTTGAAATTAGTACCGACTATTACTTCATTTGCAATAAAAATGTTGTAAAAGATATATAAACGAGTTTATGTGACGGAAAATCTGACAAAACATTATTGGTCATAAAATTATGGGTTTGTACCGTTTTATTGTTGCGCCAGATAAGCCTTTTCTTGTTACCAGGGGAGAGAAGGGAGGGGGTTCGGTCTATGAGGAGTTTATAGTACCCTAACTATTTAATATCAGCCCCTTTTTATTTATAATAATAATAATAATAACGATTTTATTTCACGTGGCATACACGCATAGATATAGACGCATACGTTATAGACTAACATACATACAATTTGTGTTAGTTATATATATATATATATATATATATATATATATATATATATATATATATATATGTATATAACTTATTAACTATGTTATTAATACTTCACTTGCACTCTGTTGTGCGTTCACGTGGCACTTGTCCGCGGATGTGACGGAACACCACACAGCAAAAAGCAAGTTGGGACTCGCACCACGAACGCCTTGAAGTTGACGTTGCGATGCGATTCCAGCAGCTGTACTCTTGGTAATAGGACCACTGTTGGCCTTGGATTTTCTTTAGTATTGACTGTTCGGTTGGGACAGAGGTTTGAGTCGTCGCTTTGCTGCTGTCGCTTCGTCGTGGATTGTAAGTTTGATGCCTAAAAATAATGTGATCTACTATAGTCTATCCCAATAGAATTTGAGAAAAAGGTAAACAACTTTTAGTGAATTTTATCATAAAATATTTGTCTGTAAAATAAATTTATGGATATTTATCAAAAGAGGTACTTTCATAGGGCTTATTGTAGTCATTAACTACTTTTTGAAGAGAGTTTGCATTTTCTAAATGAATTTTATATTTAACTAGTAGTTTTCCCGCGGTTTCACCCGCGTAAGTCTCGTTCCCGTGTGAATATCGGGTTTCACCCCTTTCACCCCCTTCAGGGTGGAATTTCCAAAAATCCTCTCTTAGTGCTCCCCTACACTCTCCAAGGAACATACATGCCAAATTTCAGCTTCTTGCGTTCAGTAGTTTCGGCTGTGCGTTGTCTGTCAGTCACTCAGTAACGGAAGAGTTTTATATATATAGATTAGGCATGAAACGATTCTTTACATAAAATATTAATTCTATTGGGACAGAGTATAATAGTTGTTCCGAATTTGTGTATTCTTTATGTACGTCGTTTCGATGTTTGTTTAGTAGTAACTCTATTTCATAAGTCCTTAACGCGTAAGATGTGACTGGGCTATATTCACCTGTCTTAAGTATAGCAGACAAACTTTCAAGAATAATAAGCATCCAAGTGTTATTTCCTTGTACAAATTGCTTTTTTGTAGCTTACGCGGGTCGCTAATTCTATAAATTATAAATGGATGACGAGATCACGCCAAGATTGAATATTGAAAACAATGAATAAAGCAAGTTAGATTTGTCAGGATCGCAGCCAATGGAAAGCCGTAGTACTAACTACCACTCCTAGAATCAGGCTCGTCCATATACCAATCCAATAATTATTTAAAACAACGTATCTCGCTTTATTAATATCGCTTGTGTTGCAGAAGAATTTTCAAACGATAAAACAAAGGACACAAAGAACACCTAGCCTCTGAAAAAATAGGCGCACAACACTTGGCGTTGTAATATTGGTGAGGCAACACTTACATCATTACCCCATTTGTGGAGTTCAAGTGTGTGTGAAGTCCAAATAAACTAATATCAATATAATGTTATTGTTTGTTGACTCCGATCAAAATATCCTCAACGCCTACAAAATAGGCCTCGCGTCAGCCGAAATCACTTTTCTATGTGTCATTCATTTGTTTTTCCCCGCCATTTTCTCCCCACACTCGATAAACTAGCTACGCCATAGCGTAAGCATTTTCAAATACATCCCTATCCAATAGGACATTATACGATATTTATCTGAACATAAAGACGCCATCTTGTGCCCGTTACACGAGCCCAAGCTGGGCTAGATTCAATTTTCTCTACGGGGAACAGGGGGTTTATTTCATGCAATTATTATTATATTGCAGTGGCCTGTGTTTTCTTGTTAATGATTGGAGGAAAAGGTTATGAGTTAGCCGTTGGTGCTGAGTAGTTTACGATAATATTTGTGACCACTCGTGTAGTTTCAGGTTTGATTGCCATGTCTACATTTTCTTACAATAATGCCAAATAACGTTTATTTGGCATTTTTGTTAGAAAGTTTAGAGTATCAACAGAATGTTTGGAAATGGGATCTAAAATCAACTAACAAAAAGTGAGTCCAATGCACCTCTGATGATGTCACCTTCGATAATATACAGGCGAAGCGTATCTTCTAGATAGAGTATTAGCAGCCTTGATGGCGTAGTGGTTAGTGTAGCCGACTGCCACGCCTGAGGTCGCGGGTTCGATTCCCGCACAAGTCAAACATTTGTGTGCATGAACATGGATGTTTGTCTTGGTCTGGGTGTTTTTATGTACAATATGTATGTATTTACAAAAAATATATATATGTATGTTTATCCATTGTCTAGTACCTACCCATAGTACAAGCTCTGCTTAGTTGGGGCTAGATGGTGTGTGTATGTGATAGAATATTATTATGTTTGTTAAATTACGATTGTAGACATGTTTATTTTAAAATATTAGATACAGGACATTTAAGTACATACATAAGTATAAGAAGTTGTAGATCGTTAGGAATTACCGTAATCTTTATATTATACACGTTTGTGTAATCAGAATTGTGGTCATGATAATAATTCATGTTGCAATCCTTAGTTTTACCTAGATATATCATAATTTATTAAGAAATTCATGCAGGAATCTCCTTGTATGTATACAATGAACATGTGTTGTGATCTTGCCAAAATTATACTATTACAAATTTTTGCCCACGGCTTTGGTCGGGTAACTGTAGGTTAGGTTAGCAACAGTAGGTCGGGCACGCCACGATCGTGGCCCCCTCACCCTCCCCTCAACATCCCCTCACCGTGGCTGATACAGGTAATGACTGGCCACGGTTGCTTTGGCCGGTTCCTGTGTAGCATAGGCCGGCAAGAGACGTCCGCTTGTCACCACTGCGGCGACTGCCGCGATGTTGTTGTAGACACGGCACTGCACACGTTGGCGGATTGCGCCACCTGAGCTTTGCAGCGCCATGAGTTGGTCGGGGTAGTCGGAATGGCTGCCCTCTCGCTCCTGGCCATGGTCCAGAGTGAGAGGTCGTAAAACGTCGTCGCCTCCTTCTGTGACGGCGGAGCGAGAAGGGGGAGCGCTTAAACCCTCTACCCAACCGCAGAACCGGGCGCGACAGGGCGCGAGATGACCTCCAGCCACCCTGAGGATTGACCTGGGGGTGGTGGGCCTGCCCGCCATCCGTTCAGCACCAGGTCCGAGAGGCGGCGTGCGTGTTCCCACGCGCGCCTGTTTCGAGTTCGTCTCCCCTCTAGGAGGGGAGTAGGGTTTAAGTGAGTCAGTGTCTTTGGGTAGGTCTGTTCGTGTAGTGGGCTGCCGTTTCATACAGCGGGCCGAAACCTCGGCGGGGTCGCGACCGCATGTGCAAGTGATTCGCGCGGCCCCGTCGATAGTGGTTTTGTCGAGGAACACCGTAGTAGGTTTAGTCGGTATGCCGGGAAGTACATTATTCTTATTCCATCTTTCTTTTACGCCGGCGAGTCCGACATAACCCCACCGCCCGCCCCCGCGGAGGGGTACGCGTCATGCATTCTCCCAAGTAAAAAAAAAACAAAACTGTCAAACACGCGAGGTTAAAATATTCGTTAAGTTTTCTGAAATTATCCAATTTTCTGCGCAATTTTGTTAAGTTTTCTTTTCATTGCCTTCTACAAAATAATAAAATACCTTAAAAAAAAGATAAATGATATCGGCAAATAATTTATATATATATTTTTTTTTTTTTTTTTTTTTAACGCATTAGGGCGCATCTATGAATTAAATTCTGGCCAGAATTATACAACATACATCTAAACTGTACGCCGTATTCTCCGTTTTCAGAATTCCATACTAAACAACAAGTAACTTCGAAAATAACTTTTTAAATAGAAACAATATTGAGCGTAGGTTGTATGTTATTAAAAAGAAAACACGTTTTATACCGAGGCAATTTATTTCATTGCAGACTAAAAACAATATTGTTTTTGAATTAGGAAGGCATGGTTCTTTATTTTCTTTTATATTGGATTTTTACGTTTATTTCCAGCCAGATACATTTATTTTTATTTTTAAAATCGTAAACAGGTTTTTACACCCATTCCAGTTAAAATTATATACTAAAATAGCATCGGTGAATCAGATCAAAAACGTTTTGGAAAATTAATACTATTCTAAACTGACGAGCATGCATTAAGACTGTTATGCGAGTATATACATAAAATATAGCAAGAGAAGCAAGGAAATCGGTAGTCACTGACCTCCCCTTCGAGAAACAAGCGTATATACAAATGTATGTATGTATATACTACTCTGGTAACTTATTTAAACACCACCGTACTTCATAAGCAGACGTAACCCAACGTATAAACCATTGGCATTGCAATCGAGAGTTCGGGGTCAGTCGTGAGTTCGAATCCCACTAAATGATCTACCGACGTCAACCCACTGCTATTCTAACATAAACAAGAATACCAGCACATAATTTGTAAACAAAATAGCTAGCAATCTTAGAAATAAAATGATTTTAACGCAAATCAAAGAGCACTTTTAAAGTGCATCAATTCTTCATAAGTTGGATTCACAGTTGAATAAAATTACAGTGACTACAAAGATGTGTTTACTTTTTAAACAAGTCGAGAGAAAAGTCGCTGTCATAGCCATGAGTGTATAGATTATAGACGAGGGATTGAAAACTATTTTCCAATGGAGCAAAGTCTTATGCATTATGGAGAGACTCCAACATAACATAGACAAATACCTGCATATCGCCTGAAGGAGTGAACAAAGGTGTATTACTTTTACATTTTCATAATGTGTTTAGGTCCCATGGAGAGACAGCCTATTGTCTTCTACCTTGCAGTCAAAAAAACGACTTAAACAGAAAACGACTTAGAGTAGGTATCTTTTATCCAGGAAAAAGTAACTTCCGAGCTAAGCCGCAAAGGCTAGTTTTATATATTTGTTTGGAAGCCCTAAAAGATTATTATCATTAAGAAAGAACGAAGAAAGAAAGAAAAGAATAAAAATATAGAGTATATTAGAGTTATATATAATATACATTGCAGTTCCAATAATATTACATACATACGAGTCGAATTGAAAACCTTATTTTTTAACAGGAGAGTTTAAACTGCCCCAATTCTGGGTGCGGGCCACTTCTCAGTATGAGAAGGGGTTGGCCGTAGTCCACCACACCCAGTGCGAGTTGGCAGACTTCACATATCCTCTAGAACGTCTCGCATTATCTCCCATATTATGTTTTCCTTTACTGTCAAAGCGAGCGATAATTTACTATTTAAACGCACATGACTTCGAAAAGTCAGAGTTAGGACCGAACTCGAGACCTCTGCGTGGCAGGCCAGCGGTCTCCCAATAGGCTATCACTGCTATAGTCGGAAGTTTTTAAATACACTTTTTTTTTTACAAGCCTATGACTTTTTTATTACAAGCCTATGACTTTATTTTATTACAAGCCTATGACTTTTTTTATTACAAGTCTATGACTTTTTACTCTAATTGTGTAACTACTGTGTCCTACTTTACATATTGAAAGTTCTTCTTGGTGTTTTAATGATTAAATGGCTGTGTCGACCAGTGAAGAACTACTCTCCCACAGAATATCGGGGTAAGTAGCAATATCTGTACAATTACGTGTTACGTTTTACTTAACGTTTTATGGGGAAACCAACAGACTGCAATGCAGAAGGTCTCGGGTTCGAATCCACGTCGCGCACCGCTGACTTTCGAAAGTTATATGATTTTTCGAAATTATGTGCGTATTAATTGACAATTATCGCCTGCTCCGTGCCTCGGAGAGCACGTTAAGCCGTCGGTCCCGGCTGCCATGAACATCTATGGCAGTCGTTATTGGGAGAGTGTCGACACAAAAGATCCCACTGGGTCGAAGTGTCGTACATACATACTTAACGTTTCGTGCGGTAGATGAGGACTTTCCATGTCCAGTTTTCTCAGTTTAAATTGTATTAGGGCTTCAAAGTTTTTGTAAGTTCTCAATAGACTTACTTTTTTGTTACTTAATTTTACCTTTTTGATTGATGCTGTTTATATTGCAAGCTATGCTTACCTTTAATTAATCGTTACGATAGACTTCTGATTAATTATTTGATTTTTACTCTTACATGTAGGTACAGTTATTGGAGAGCGAAAAATAAAAAATTACGTCAATGTTCTAAACCTTGCTGTTATTACATTTTATTTAATGCAATGCGAGCATAATCTTAGGTACTTACTTTGATTGTCATTTTGATGTCTACCAACGTCAAAAATTGGGTGCCCTGACTATTTTGTTATTAATATAAAATATAAAATATAAATATAAAACTGCACTTATGTTGAAAAGTTTAACTAATACCTATCTATGTACCGCAATAGACATGAAAGGAGCTTAAGTGAAAATATCTATAATTCTAAACATAGTGCTGTAAAAGTTTTGCAAGGAATTTAGTTGAATCGTTTTATAACGTTTTAACCATTGGAGACCAATTGAAAAACTCCTTACTGTGGACGTTTTTAAATATTCATTTTGCGTACACAAGTAATACATTTTCTTTTATTCTATATATTTATATATATATATATATATATATATATATATATATATATATGTATGTATATAATAATATATTGACCTTGCTACAAACACGATAAATAAAAAATACGTTGACGTTTTATCTCAAAATGTTTCTTCGTAACAATGTCATTAAAAGAACAAGCGTAGACACGAATGTAAAAAGAAAATAAAAACAATGTCTTTCTAAAATGGCTTCTAAATTCAAATTTTGACATGTTAACGATAAAAAATCTGGTACGTCACGTCTAGAATCTGTCAATGTGTCATGGCGTTATAATGATCGAGAGTGCTGTGATAAATGGATGGTGCTTATGTCGACAAATCGTTTGAGAGGGAACCTTGAAAATTACACCCGTTACACAAAACATAACATAAATAATACAAGAACGAGAAACTTTATACAAATTATTATACATGAAAAAGTGTTTTATCGAAGTCATATAAAAAATTAAGCATTTTATTTTTCTACGTTGACAGACTTTTAAGGCATTGCTTGCAGATGAACGTTTTAGACATTTTTGAATTATGAAAGATTTTAAAAAACGATAGTCATTGTCTAAATTTGTACAATTACTAAAAGCAAAATCACACATGATAAACTGTATCATCGATGAAAAACCCTGAACAAATCTAAGAACAAAATACCCTCTTACTTCTTGATAATTCAGGTATATTTTTCTGTTAGTTTTGTACGCAGAACCGATATTTAAATTTTAAATATAATATATAATTTTAAATATAGTGCTGTAAAAGTTTTGCAAGGAATTTAGTTGAATCGTTTTATAACGTTTTAACCATTGGAGACCAATTGAAAAACTCCTTACTGTGGACGTTTTTAAATATTCATTTTGCGTACACAAGTAATACATTTTCTTTTATTCTATATATTTATATAATATATATATATATATATATATATATATATATATATGTATGTATATAATAATATATTGACCTTGCTACAAACAATCGGTATAATAATATCGGATATTAGATACAAGTGTGCGCGTTCACTGCCAAGAAGGACCCTTTTATCATGGCGCCACTAGGAGTTACTGTCCATATCTCCGAGAGTATTTGGATCCTCGGCGTAGAAATCTCGAGTGAAGTCCAGTTTAGGAGTCACTTGGAGGACAAAACTAAATTAGGAAGCAAAAAGGTGTACTGAACAGAGCGAGGCGGTACTTCACACCAGGTCAACGTCTTGTGCTTTACAAAGCACAAGTCCGGCCGCACGTAGAGTACTACTCACATCTCTGAGCAGGGCCCCCAAATACCGCTCGATCCACTTGACTTCCTAGTCTATCAACAAAAACTACTATTGTTTGTTTATCTTCTTTCTCATACTTGACAAGCAGTCAACTGTTGTCCAGAAAAAGTTATAATTTTAGAGGACAGTAAGTTTTAGTAGAACATTGCGTTGTAGCGCCCCCTTTTGCCTTTCCTCACTTCGAATCAGTCCGCCTCAAGCTCATCGGAGCGCACGACCGGTCACAACGTCATTGTGGATTCCCACCAAAAAGTAAGTTTATCATTTCAGTGATATGGGGACAAAAATGGTTTCATTTCGTTGGCCGTTATAACTCGTGCTAGATTCACTTAATTTATTTGGCTTAATTATCATATCGGTGGACACTTTTCATTTCAGTAAATATATGTAGATAGCATTGTTACAAAATAATCCCACCGAAATGACATATAAAAATCTCTTGTTGAAAATCATCCATATAAAACAAAATATAATGGAAAATAGAATGTAACATTGAACCCAAACTAGATAAGCCTGTATATGTATTTATTAGGTTACTGAAAGAACTCGAATAGTTATAACACTGGTTTCTGTTATCCCATAGCTACGTGTATAAATTGTCAACCATATATATTTCGTAGTTTTCTAACACGATTGTATAGAACCTGCACAAAACATCCATATAGTGCCTATAATGTATTAGTTTAATAGCTGTGACTTGCAACTGCACGAACGGACATAATGAAACTATAAAAGTCCTGTATTTGCCATTTGGCTAGGACCCGTTAAAACAGCATCTCTTTTACCCATATCGATTAATAATAATATAATAATATCAGCCCTTTATTAAACTGTCAAACTGCTGAGCTCAGGCCTCTTTTCAACGTGAGAAGACTAGGCCATAGTCCACCATGCTGGCCCAGCGCGGGTTCGCAGTCTTCACATATCTTCAAAACCATTACGGAAAACTCTCACACATACAGGTTTCTTCAGAATGTGTTCTTTTACCGTTAAACCGAGTCATTGGGTGATTATTAACAATTTAAAACGCACACAATTTCGAAAAATTAGAGATGTGCGCCTTGAACTCGAGACCTCTGCGTGGCAGTCCAACGGTTTCCTACTAGCCTTTTTGTGAATGTATAGAACAACATACCTGCTTTTCAACATACATAAAGTGCCCATAGAGTATTAGTAAAATAGCTGTGACATACAACCGCGCAGACGGACATGGTGAAACTTTAAAAGTCCTGTGTTGCCATTTAACTAGGACCCGTAAAAACAGCATCAACATTACCCAAGTCTATACTAATTAAAAATATCAAACTAAACTAAACAACCCGTAGCTCGCTATCTTTTAAACAGTACCATGAGTAGCCTTATTAAAACAGAGCTTAGCCTCAGTGCTCTAGATAAAAAAGGGAAGGCCTAGAAGAAATTTTAGGGAAAAGTGCAGTCTAAATCTTTTAAAAGTGCTGTAAACGCCTTTTTTTCTATATTGCGTGAATTTATACAGATACGACAGTTATATAACTATATGACGGCACGGATGGCGTAGTGATTTAATTGGTCACCTCGCCACTGCCACTGCTCGGAATACTGTGGGTTTGATCACCCCACTGTACAAACATTTGTGTGATCGACATATACATGTAATTGATGGATAATCCTCAGTTACGCATATAAATAATTAGACATATATTTTGCGTAATTTTTAGAACACAACTTCAATATTAATGACGTGCCCATAGAGTGCTAGTAAAATAACTGTAACTTACAACCGCGCGAACAGACATGATGAAATTATAAAATTCCTGTGTTGCCATTTGGCTAGGTCCCGTAAAAACAGCATCATCATTACCCAACTCGATTGCTAATTTAAAATATCGAACTAAACGAAACAACACGCAACAGTATCTACTATAAGTATCCTTATTAAAACAGAGCTCAAGCTTCATCACTTGAGTTTTCAATGCATTTAAATCGACTTATTTGTATTCTTCTCGATGTTTATTCAACTTATTAGGGACCGACGCCGCTGAAAAATATGCTTCGGAGTAAGTTCGCAGCTAATATTTAGACGTGAATGGCGATAGGCGATTGGGATCCGAAAGTATTTGGAATAAGATTATGTAAAGTATGTAAAAATAGAGTGCTTTCTTTATTATTTTGTCGAAATAGGCGGCTTTTTATCTTTCATCGGTCATGTTTTTCTCATGTTATGGTTTTTGTATGTATGTATTGTTTCGGCATGCCATGTAGCCTAAACATATAAATAATAAAATAGTACTAATAATATCAGTCCTGTATATAGACTGCCCCAATGCTGGGCATGGGCTTCTTCTCGGTGTGATAGGGGTAAGGCCATAGTCCACCACACTGGCCCGGTGCAGGTAGGCAGACTTTACACATATCTTCGAGAACATAATGGAGAACTCACAGACATGCAGGTTTCCTCCACCGATAAAGCGAGCGACAACTAACGAATTTTTTTTTGTAATACTTCCCTACCATAACTTCAAAACGTTGGAGCTACTTTCCTTGGGGTCGAACTCGAGACTTCTGCATAGCAATCCAACGGTCTTCCTCTTGGCTATCGCTAGGTGTAATTAGATTTTTCTTACAGGCGATATTTGTACATTATTTACAAGAAAAATAAATTAGGTCGTCAGTATTTTTTGCATTCAAAGCAGTTGCCCACTCCGGTTCTTTACAGATGGCACTTTCCTGATTTATAATATATAACTTGCATTTTCCTTGTTGTTAACTTCGCGTTATAAGTTTGCAAAACATGGACCTCGACACAGAAATATTGAAAAAGTTTGGACGCATTTGAAATACGGTGTTGTAGGAGGAAAATAAAAGATAGACCGATATGAATACAAACGAAGAAATATTTAACTCAATTTATACATACGTGCATAAAAACTTGCTAAAAACATAAGATAATATCAATAAGATGTTTTAGGAACACCTAATAAAAAGTACTTTGAGAGCACATTAGAAAAAAGAAAAATAGAAAGAAAAGACATTAATTTGCACAGAATACAGGTGATACCAGATTTATTAATGGTGCATAGTTCAAGCTGTATTCTCCCTGTATTAGGCATGCAATATTTATAATTATATTAAACTATTAAAATACTTCAGGTCTTCTTCTCTCTTAGCCTTTTATTCTTCCCAAGTCACTTGGAGTTGGCTTTTCTGGTCTAACCGGATTTGACTGGATATCAGGTTTTACACGGAGCGGCTGCCACCTGACCTCCGCAACCCGAAGGCTAACGATACCCTAAGGCTAGACCAGTGTCAGGATATTAGAGGGTACTGACTTTCCCAATAACGACTGCCATAGATGTTCATGGCAGCCGGGACCAACGGCTTAACGTGCTCTCCGAGGCACGGAGCAGGCGATAATTGTCAATCAATACGCACATAATTTCGAAAAGTCATACAAGTGTTTCTTATCAAGATGTTAGATCTAAATTATGTAGAGAAGAATTTATACATACTATATGAAGTTAACTAACGCTCGCTTTAAAATTAATAGAACACAAGAAAGAAAAGTCAAACCAGCATGGTGGATTATAGCCAAACGCTTCCAGTACTGAAAAATAGGTAGATATCCCAACTTATAAACAAGACTAAAAATCCTTACTAATATTATAAATACGAATGTGAGTTTGTTTGTTTGCTACACGCCTTAACAACTCGATCGATCATCATGAAATTTCACATACATGTTGTCAGGGGAACTGAAAAGGGCATAGGGTACCTTTCATCCTACAAAAAGGACTATTGCTATCCTAACCTTCATTACGCCAGCAAAGCAGCGAGCTTTATACAAGCAAAATACCAAATTTAACAGATCTAAGTAGTATTTTTTGTAATTCCCTGTGTTTAGGCCATATAGGACGTTAAATAAAATAGCGTGGACTGTATACAAATTTGGTATATTTCAACCGTACAATAATTATGAGAAATGCTCGTAGTTCAGCGCGTCTCAGAGCCGAGTAACGGTCGGGTCAACGCGCGCGCGCAGCTCCGGCACGCCCCCCGCGCCTCACGGTGTCCCCCGTTGTCGCCCAGTCGAGTGTGACCAGATGTAAGGCGCCAACACCCTGTACTCCTTGTAGAAAGAGATACATTGCAAAAACAGAATGAACACTAATGTCCCTTTTTATAAAGCATCATAAATCTTTAGTGCTTAAGATATAATATAAGATAAGATATGTTCAAGTGATGTAATCCGTGGCACGGAGCGGCAGGCACGCGTCCGTTCTAGAAGTGCCAGTTTATGTTAGAAGTTGAAAACATACTGGCATCTATTTTATGCGCGACGGTTACCAGTATGATGAATGTGTACTTCTTAACCAAAAGCGATCAACATCAAACAATCAGTCTGCTGCAATATTTATATTGTTTTCTAGCGACCCGTCGCGGCTTTGCACGGGTAGTAATAAACCTTAACAAATTATACACGTAAACCTTCCTCGTGAATCACTCTGTCTATTGGTCAAAACCGCATGAAAATCTGTTCAGTAGTTGTTGAGTTTATCTCGAACAGTAAGACAGATGCGGCGGGAGACTTTGTTTCATATTATGTGCCAATGGCCCATCTGCTGATAACCACCGCTCGACATCGCTTTGTTTTGTTGCGTTGCGTTCTTTTGCCGTCTACCGTTAACCAGATAACCAGCAAACGATTTGACGTAAAGCAAGGAACGGTACAAGTAAAAAGCTGCCGTCCACTAACTTAAAGGACGTTAGGCAATATGGAACGCATATAAAATGGTTGTCGCTTGCAGTTAGCGGACGGCAAAAAAGAAAGAAGCCATCGAGAAGGTAATTGGGCTACTGGCGCTCTCAAAGTACTTCAAAATTAATGGTAAAGTGTAATGTATACCTACTTTAGACCATTTTAGTTTTTATTACAACTTAGCAAAGGTCACCACTGAATGTGTGTCAGTAATACAATATTTTATTTAATATGTCATTATGACTGTACCTATACTCAATAATATTGTCTTCTGTTTACATGAATATTATTCATTGAAATTAAACTACTATATACGGATTTTATCGCGTTGTTTATTTGACACATTATTACATAATTTTAAAAAACTGTTACACTACTACTACTATTAAACTTTACTAATTTTTAAGCTAATTGAATTATTATTAAAACTTTTAAAACGATTTAGATTTAATTTAATTTTACAGTTTCCCCGACGTTTCGATTGCTTTTCAGCAGCCAATGGTCACGGGAAGACTGTACCTATTTCAATGTACCTATACTCGTAAATATAGAATAATTATGTAAGTACAAGTGTTATACTGTGGTGAAAATAAATATTATTATTTTTAGAGGTACGATTGAGATAAATATTAGTTATTAATATATAACATTAGTAATTATTAGTAACACAGGTGTTGACACCTAGCACAGGAGTCAGGGACTTAAAATAGTTGTGAAAATATGTTGCAATAATAAACTTATTATGTTTCTCTTATCCCTGTGATAACATATTATATTAGGAAAATATCTGGCTCTTTGGGCGGCTTACACAGAGACATGGGTCCAACGTGAAGAGGCCCTACGAGAGTTTTACTCAAAGATGAGATGGAACACCAACAGCGGCACTAGCCGCAGCAGGCGTAGGACTATTGCTATTATTATTATTATTCTTAGAGGTACGATTAAGATAAATATTAGTTCACGTCCATATGTATGAAGAGGTAGGCGAACGTTTATTGCTCTCTAATTTTACCAGCTGTGTTTTAAGTCGTACGTAATGGAGCGCGAGATTATTACCATCTACTAGACATTCAGTTCCGCACTCCATGCTCTTACTGAGATTTTTTTGCAGAAAATAACATTTGCTCGGCTTTGGAATCAAACTCCAGACCTCATACACAACAATTGCGTTCACTAACATTGCATCAAAGCTATCACTAGTTTAATTTAAACTAAACTTACAAATGTAATACACAAATTGTTAAAACCTTTACCTAAAACAGTAATTCAATAGATTGCGAACCCTCGAAATATTTTAGCAATAAATCAGTAAATAATAGGTTGTAAAGTTCTTGTTATTCTATAAAAGCTATTTCTTACCGCCACGAAAAATAATAAATCATACGATATATATAATATACGATTATAGAATGTAATAATTTTGGACGAACAATTCATAATTACTGAAACCATCCCGCATTTCTTAATTATTAGCAAACTTTGATAAGAATGTTAAAGTATATTATTTTGATAGTTTTAATATTATACAATGTGACTGCATAATTATTTTTATACTTATATATCTTCTCTAGATATCCCCTGGGAACAGTACTTTTGTCTTGATGAAAGTTACCCTGTGTCCTTTCCTATACCCGTGACAACGTGTTTGCATAATTATCGGTCGAGTAGTTAAGGCGTAAAAGCGTAACAAACAAACAAACTCACATTCGCATTTATAATATTAGTTAGGCTGTTGCGCTAATTACGCCATTTTCTTAACTTAAGTTAAGAAAATGGCTAGTAGATAAGTGCTTTTATACAATAGAAGAGTTCATGCAACATAAAACTAATGAATCTGATTATTTGTAAATGTTAATATAATGTTATTATGCTAAATAATAATATAGCTTGACATTTTGTTCGTAATATTTTAATTGTTTTATATAATTAGTAATATTTACAAGCAGAATATAGCTTGAACTATGCACCATTGGTAAATCTGGTACCACCTGTATTCTGTGCAGTAATTACATACGTAATTTACCTGTAATCTTTTGCAAAATACTTTAATATCTTACAATATCGTACCTGCTCCTATTTTCCTCCCGTATATCCCCACTTCACGGTAAAACTATATCCCTGGATTATGTAAGAGCAGTTTAGTCACTTCTTGCATTAGTAAGGACTTAGCAATACGCCGGTGTTCCTACTAGATAGCTTACGAGCATCTGTATAGCGCACGACGTTTACGTAGCTTTGTCTTTTGTATACGTTTCTATAGCTTTAGAATACAATGTGAGGTTATCGAATCCTAATGTTATAAATGCGAATGTGAGTCTGTTTGTTGCGCTTTCACTCCTTAACTACTCAAACGATTATCATGAAATTTCGCATACACGTTGGCAGGAGTACTGAAAAAGACATAGGATGCCTTTTATCTACAAAAAGTTGGTACTGTTACTAACCTATCGTACGTTTAATTACGCGATCGAGGCCGCGCGCAAAATCTAGTAATCTTATAAATGCAAATGTGAGTTTGTATGTTACGCTTTCACGTCTTAACTACACCACCGATCATCATGTTTCTCAAACACGTCAGGACATAAAGCACCATTCACCTAGAAAAAGTACTGATTCCAAGCAAAGCCGCGTAAAACCTAGTAAACAATAAAGACATAAAGCCAAATGCTCAAATCCAGTCAACCTTATTTATAATCCAATCTCTTATACTTAAAAGGTCTCAAGGATAAAAAAATACCTTGCGATTTACAGAAAAAAAACATAAATTAATATTGAGGGTTAGATAAATTAATTAACTAACAATGGTGGGCTGTTGAGCAAAGGTTAATCATAGATCTAAGAGCTATTCAGTTAAGATACAGCCAAGTATTAGTCAGCGATATTTTTATAAGGCTAAATCTTCTTTCCCACGTAGCAGCATGGGAGCTATGCTAGCCAGTAATGCAAGTTCTACACCTTTCTCTACCCCTTGGGGGTATGTATGTATGATTGTATGTATGTATCTTATGTGGGGCCAGTTAGTGCAGACCGGCGACACTTCGACCCAGTGCGATATTTTGTGTCGACACTCTCCCAATAACGACTGCCATAGATGTTCATGGCAGCCGGGCCGACGGCTTAACGTGCTCTCCGAAGCACGGAGCAGGCGATAATTGTCAATCAATATGCACATAATTTCGAAAAGTCATATAACTTCCGAAAGTCAGAGGTGCGCGACGTGGGTTCGAACCCGAGACCCTCTGCATTGCAGTCTATTGGTCTCCCCACTGGACTGTCGCTGCTCGGGGGTATACTAGGCGTGAAACTATTATCTTGAAACAGAAAGGCAGCATCTTCTATATTTTAAGCCAAAAACAATACGTCATACATCTTTCACGCATTAATTTTGAATTTCTCTATGATAGGTAGATATACCAAACTTGAATACTTAATATTAAAGCGGCTCTTTATAACGAGTGGAACGAAGTTTAAGGTCCAAGTATCCGAGTCACGTTTCCATAATCTTCACAAAGTTAATTATACCATATAAATTAAAATAATTTTGTGTTGCTAGGCTCGTCTTCTGAATCACCAATGCTTTACGCCTAAATCAATGTTGTCAGTTGTTGTTGTTTGAGGCGCTCATAGCCAGTTGCAATCACTAACCGGTAAACGATTAGCGAGGTTAAGCAACGTTGGGTGCGGTCAGTCTATAGATGGGTGACCGCTTAGTGGTATTTCATCTCAGCGTCTCCGTGCTTTGGAGGGCACGTAAAAAGTCGGTCCCGGTTGTTGTCAAATTGACAGCAGTCGTTAAACCATGTCAGAGGCCCACGGACGGCTTGAACAACTCTTGACAACCTGGCCACTAACCACACGAAAAGAAGAAGACTGTTGTCAGAGTGTATGAGAGTTAATAGTAGCCTTGTACGGTAACTGTCCCACAGCTCGGTATGGGCTTCTTCCCAGTATGAGAAAGGTTAGGGCTTAGTCCACCACACTGGCCAAGTGCGGACTGACAGACTTTAGAGCTTGTTCACAAAACTGCGAATCGGCGCGATGCGAATTCGCAACGCAGAAAACTGCGACACGTATTTCTGCGATGCGATTTCGTGCAGCAAGGCGTCTTCCTTCCACGATTCGGAAAAAGTTTGGATGCGCGATGCGAATCAATTCGCAAGTTCTTGCGATGCGTCGTGGGAGGTCATAGATTGACGATGTGACGTCGCATCGCAGTTTTGTGTACAAGCCCTTACATATCTTTCAACATTATGTAGAACTCTCAGACATGTAAGTTTAGGACCGTTTAAACAATTTATTACAAATAATCAAAGATAGATTGCCGATTATTCGTAGTCGTTTTGTTTAGTGCTACAATTATTCGGGATACCGTAGTTTCAATATAGAAAGGCAACATAATTCGGAATACGATGATTCGGCGTGTGGCGTTCCCGAATCAGTAGCAGAGTCGTCTTGCACACACAGATGACAAACAGAAGAACAAAAAGACAGAAGATAAACGAATTATTGTGTACTGTTGTAGTGTCAACTGAAAATAGATCCGGGGTCTTACCACCATCACTTAAAGTATGTGGTTAAAAATTTCTGTGAGGAGTTGCACGTGCGAAAATGAGACAATGCTTTACAGATCATATAGGTTTCTCTCGTACAAGAAAAGACAATGCTGTTGGTAAGGACCATATAAGTGTAACTACTTTCTTGCCGATTGTATCTACTATTAAGGTGCCAGCCATATTTATATATATACCTATGAATATATTATCTATATGTTTATGTATATATTGCTTTTTCTTTTTTGTTATTAAATGTATTAGGCTCCTTTTAACTTATGCTTTGATGTTTTGTAACCTTTTGTCTTCTTTGTGTACATTTATGTGCTATTAATATTAATTCAATAGTCAGGGTCCAGCTGAAAACCAATGATGTGCATGTGCGCAGCAAATAAAGAGCTGCAGCCCTTTGTTATGCATGTACCTATGCCAGTTTATATTTATTTTGTATGTGTAACCTTGTAAATGCTGTCTTAATTCTATACATATGTAATTTTTGTATATATGTGTAACGAAAATAAATGGTTTAAATAGTTTAAATGGTGCCCAAAGATATTAAATGAGCTCTAGTCAAAACGTAGCTATAATCTGGTCAACAATGTCGTAGTGCCTTAAATATTTGTTCTCTTATACTAAAACCATTACCACTTTCTACCATTATGAATGCCAAACAAAATTACAATGGTTGTTTCCTAATGCGATTTTAAGAAAATAGATAAATATATAACTATTTATTTTCGAGAACGCTTTCGATAAGATACTTTAGGTACCAATTTTATGTTACATTACTTATGTGTATTTTTTACTAATCTACTAAATCCTTAGTCCCATAAATCTGAACATACATTTCTTTGTAGTTTTTGTATTAGACGTGACCCTTCATGTCCTGAACGTAAGCAAAATGGCGACGTTGCTTTGTGGTGTTTCCCGCGCTTTGTGCAACGCCACAAAGGTAAGCATGTTCCCTCTAATTATAACACACACGTAGCCTCGGTGCAACGGTCGTTCATTTAAATATGGAGCTAACAGAACAACCACTATACCTATTAGCAGAATAATGTTTTACCTAGAGATTATGGCGCTTTATTTATTTAATAATCTACGTGTTTGTTTTTTAAATCTTAACTAATAGTACAAATGCGATTGTGCGTTTGTTTGTTATACTTTCACGCCTTAACTAGGTACACACGGCTACACATCAAGTTAGACACCCTATATACGCATAACTACGCTACATACAAAATAGAGAATTGTCGGAAAGAAACAGTGCATAGTGGTGTCGATGTAATGGTAATATGGATACATATGGCATATGGTGATATAAGTGGGGTAAATGATAGATGATAATCTGGCCAATCGACAGTTTTAGGTTTATCCATTATATACGCCACACCCTGTATATACAAGCTCCCGAAATCAACCGTCGGACCGCGGCCCGCCAGGCACGATCAACCAGCCTGGTCGGAGGATCCTCCCTTTGTGTTAGAGGGACTTCACAACCTGTTCCTTCACAGTATCATTTTTTGTTTTATAAACATATTCTAATTATAAATTAGTACAATTATTTAAAGAAAGCTTACATATTATAGATACCTAGACTGACGCTTATATTCCCGAAGTAGCAAGCAAATGTGCACATTTCGCTAGCTATTCGCCGCACGCCACGTTATAGATTATTATTTATTAATAGAGAATTCTAGAATATAATTCCAACTGCAATATAAAAATTCTCGATTGGATAGACTGCACGAATGGTGTAGTGGTTTAATTGGTCGCCTCGCCACTGCCGGCGCGCCGGATGTTGTGGGTTTGATGACGGGACAAAAGCTTTGTGTTTTACACAAATAGTTGTTCCAAGTATGTGTGGTCTTTGTGTCCGTTGTTTAAATGTTTGTAAAGTCCCCCATGATACAGGAACTAAATCTAGTGCGGGGCTGTCGCTTAAAAAGTGCGACATTATCCTTAAAAAAAATGAAGAAAACTCTATAAGGCCTCATTTACGGAGACGCGCAGAACACTTATACTCAAAGAGATGGCGCGTCGCGTGCGGCGGCGCGGCCCGCACTGAATTCAAACATAATTATGGCGTTGTATGAGTGCGTTTACGGGGAAGCGATTTTACACGCGTTTGTTTGAAATGAAAGCGTTTCTTGCGACGGAGCCCGCAAATAGCAACGCCGCGCGCCGCCGCGCCGCGTCGCACGCGGCGTTTATCGCAGCGGCGCACGCAGCGGCGCACGCAGCGGCAATTCTCGATGCAGCGATGCCCGTGGCGGAACCTTCTGCCAGTGTTATTTAGAAATCGCACAACGTAGACGTAAGTCATTGTGCCAGTGGAGTACGATATAATCGACTTTTTTAAGAAGTCAATTCTATGTTAAAAAGTGAACTATATAATATAATAAATGCGCCGCAGAGATGCCCGCCGCATGCGACGCAGCGATAGCCGCTGCGTGCTTTGCTACACGCTTGGCGACTCGCCGCGGGCGCAACGGCGGGCACCGCCACGCTGCCCGCCCCGCATCTCTATAAACAACCTCGTATATTGCCCTATATTTGTTTACGCGTGCGATGATGCGTGCCGCTGCACGCGCCGCCGCTCCGTAACTGGGAAAACGCTCAACGTGCCGCGCGACGCGACGCCCAACGCGCCGCGCAACGCCCCGCGTCTCCGTAAATGAGGCCTAACAGTTGAGCCGATCTGGTAATCTAATCCGACACCTTATGCAAAGCAGTCGCATCTCTCTCCGAAGAAAAAGAAAGCGGAGATGGTACATTGGTCTTACCCGGGAGTGATGAAAAGTCCCGGGTTCCACCGAATAAACTTACCACAGTGTCCTTTAACCCTCGTAACCCTGGATAAATCCGACTGGAGAGGTATCTGCATCCTAAAGATAATGGTATTCGCAACCAAATAATCTTCTATTGTGTTCTTACGCTAAGGTTTTCTAAGAGTTCCTAAGAAGACGCTGCTCTACTATTACAGGTCAGTTTTAAACACTATTATTTTTAAAGCTACCTAGTATAGTAGGTATTATATTATATGTGACGCTACCAACTCGTTAGAATGCTTAACTTATTAAATGCCAGCGGCACACTGTCGGCCAGACACAATAGGTATTCAATGATGTCTGCCATTTATATTATTATTATTTTTTTAACGTGGGGGAATGCTTGATGCATACCCCTCCGCGGGGGCGGGCGGAGGGGTTATGTCGGACTCGCCGGGGTAAAAGAAAGATGTTAAGTAGAAAATGTACCTCCCGGAATACCGACTAAATCTACCACGGTGTTCCTCGACAAAACCACTATCGACGGGGCCGCGCGAATCACTTTCGCATGCGGTCGCGACCCCGCCGAGGTTTCGGCCCGCCGTATGAAACGGCAGGCCACTACACAAAAGACCTACCCAAAGGCACTCCTCACAAATTATCCCTACTGTCCCCCCTAGAGGGGAGACGGACTCGAAACAACAGAGGCGCGCGTGGGAACACGCACGCCGCCTCTCGGACCTGGTGCTGAACGGATGGCGGGCAGGCCCACAAAGCCCGCCACCCCCAGGTCAAACCTCAGGGTGGCTGGAGGTCGTCCCGCGCCCTCCGGCGCCCGGCTCTGCGGTTGGGGAGAGGGTTCAAACGTTCCCTCTCCCGCTCCGCCGCCTCCTTGATGGAAATTACTTCCTCACAAAAGGAGGCGACGGCGTTCCACGACCTCTCACTCCGGACCATGGACTGAACTACGGCCGGGAGCAAGAGGGCAACCAATCCGACTGCCGCGATCAATTCACGGCGCTGCGATGCCCAGGCGGGGCAAACCGCCAAAGTGTGCAGCGCCGTGTCCTCAACTACGTCGCGGCAGTCGCCGCAGTGGTGACAACCGGGCGTCTCTTGCCGGCGTATACGACACAGGAACTGGCCAAAACAACCGTGGCCAGTCATTACCTGTGTCAGCCGGAAGGTGAGGGCGCCATGGCGCCTCTCCAGCCACTCCTCAAACACGGGACTTACCGCCACGATCGTGGCGTGCCCGGGCCATTTATATTATTGGATATAATTTCTATTACCTAATTCTAATTTAATTTACCTAATAATTCGATTAACCTTTAAATTGAATTGTAATTTACATAAAATATTTAATATTTTATCTTTAATGTAGGTATAATTGTATTCTATTTTTGACATTTAACTTATATAAGATACCTAGGTACCTATAATATACCTTTAATAGTAACTATTTTACTTTAAATTAATTTCTCTTTACCTCTATTATTATTCATATTTGCAATTTATTAACTGTAGTTAGCTATATAATATCCTATCGAATAAATCAATAAATTAACTATAATTGACAGGGTAATTTAGAAATGGATTCACATCAGTAGTTCAATGTGAAGGAACAGAATCCTAACCCACGATTAAGATTATGATCTAGTCGGTGAGTGTGTCATTTTGTACATACATTGAAGTTGTAACTTAAGCATGTAAAAGTTTGTCTATGGAGACTTCCTAAAGACACTACCGTTGTAAGATAGGGCACAACGATAAACTTCCTTAGAAATCAAATCTCTATCAGGAACGGCCGCCTGAAATATACATAGGTATAGGTAGGTACGACTCCAACATTCAAAAAATGACAGCCAACCAAGGAGTTGCTATGCTGTCGGTTAAACGGTGTCGGCAGGCATCAATGTTTATGTACTTACCTACAGTGCCCTAGAAAATGGCAAATACCTACATTTTGTCTAAATTTGTCAGCTACTACAAATTTTTTATTTTTTACTTGCGTGATTGCTTTGACGCATACCTCGGCGACGGAGAGGTTATGTCGGGCTCACCTGGGAAAAGATACCCTGGTAATACCGACTAAACCTACCACGGTGTTCCTCGACATAACCATAGACGGCGACGCTGCGCGAATCGCTTTCACATGCAATCGCGACCCCGCCGTAGTTTCGGCCCGCCATGTAAAACGGCAGGCCACTACACAAAAATACTTCCTCCAGCGTCCTCCTGGGAGGAACAAAGACACGATACAGAGGCGCACGTGGGAACACGCACGCCGCCTCCCGGACCTGGTGCTAATCGGGTGGCGAGCAGGCCCACGCAGCCCACCTGGTCAAACTTCAGGGTGGCTGGAGGTCACCTCGCGTACTAAAATATTAACTAATTTAAAGTATAGCTAACTACTTAATTTTAGAATAAGCATTACTTTTACTTTAATTTGTGAGTCTGTAACTATTTGGAAAAATTGATTATTATTATAATATCGTACCTATTCGTCTGCATAATATTGTGCGTCCTAGGTGATGAATAGCAATATAATAGGTGTAATGCATATGTACTTATTTCCTTGTTATAGTTGTACGTAAGTATACAATAATTTCAGCGTATTATCTTCGAACACGCCATCTATACACTTTCACTAGAACTAATAAGGGTTTTTGACATCCTAAATCTTCAACGTCAATAATCTTCATAATATAATATAGATGGCGTTAAACAAATTTTCCTTCTACATTTATCTCATTTAACTTTGCTGACTATTAGCCAGGCTTTCTCTCAAATGAGCATCAGAAACGACAAGTTAACGAAAACAGAACTTGTTTAAAACTGCACTGTACTTCTAAAAGTTTGCTTGGGTGAAATTTATATACTATATTTTTTGGAAATTAGGCCCATTTCCTACGAACTAGTACCAAATATTGGTATAATACGCTTCTTAAACCTGCCCGGACATATAGACAAGAGGCCGTTATCTTATAGAAAATTCGCCACAATTAATTCCTTTTTATAGTCTTTAACTTTAATCAACTGCTGCCATAGGTATTTATTTCAGCAAATAGCAAATTAAAAAAAACATTTCAATAGATACCCTCTATGTATTTACACAAGATACAGGAACATAATAAACATTAGGGATAGATAACATACAAAATCACAGCATTGTACAAAACGTGTAACATGACAAGTAAAAACTTAAATTTTCTTATTTATAACAAAAAATACTATATTAAATAAAACCTAACAATAGGTTGTAATAGATACAACAGAGTATTTACAAATTTATTTTCTCTTTATTACTAATAGTCACAAGTGGTACATCTCTGGTGACCATAGTTTATTTGGAGCATATTATTTTTTTTTACTATACCATAGTATCCATAGACAAACCTATACATTCTCTTTCATTGACCTTCTGGCTTATCTTCGCTAAATTGTGATGAAATCCAAGTGAGAGCCCATTTTAAATTTGTCAGCATATATTTTAGTGCTTTAGTCCAATGTTCCTCAGAATTAAATTGGATTTTAATAGAATATGCATGTGGAGGCGAGGCAGTATCTTCAATCTTGCCTTTATCTATTCTGTATGGTAAACAGAAACCGGTGTTTCCCTTCTCAACTTGTTCTTTAAATTGTTGTAAACAGTCTAAGAATGCCACCATTGCTGCATCAAACTTTGTATCCCAGAGAAATCTGAAGCCACCTGAACCATATAATGGTAAAACCTTTTGATCTTCCAATACTTCTATGTATGAATGATTTCCATATGGCACTAAACGGTAACGTTGGAAATTAAAGCTTATTTTTCTTGCTAGAGATGAAAGTAAGAGGACTGTTTGTCCCCATGCTGCATTTATCTCGGACCAATCAACAGGTGCTGAGGGTAATCTGCCCAATCTAAAATTATTTATGATACCAAATTGTCCTGAATCAGAAATGTGGAACGTAGCTTTAAATATATTTGTTTTCTTTAGTTTTTCTAATTGTGACTGAGTATAGGATAACTGACATTCATAAAATTTCATTTGATCTTCAATAGTCATTAGATCTTTCCGATACCGTGTGTACTCCCTCCAATAAACATCTTGTTCTTTCTCTAATCTCTCTTTCTCTCTTTCCTGAACATCTATTTCTTCTTTCATAGCTCTTTCCTCCTTTTGTAATGCTGACAATTCTTGTAATAACCTACTTTGTTCTTGTTTCCAATCTTCCAATTCTTTTTCTAGACCTTCCAAATTTAAGTCTTCCTTATCATCTTCTAACTTTTTTAAATAGTCGTTATAGTCCTTCCATTCAGCTTCTGTTTGTCGTAACTGATTATCCATTAACTCTAAAAGTGTATCTGTACATTCATCACAAAGAGGATGGTCAACATCTGAATTATTGGACAGTAAATCGAATAGAGTAGCTTTTACGTGCAGTTGGTGGCCTAGAGAAGTAGTCTCCCACCCATCTGAGATCACCATAAACCCGTTGGCACCATTTCCTGATTCGGACATGCGAAATGGTGGGACGTAATGTTCCAAACTTGTAGATTGCATATCCAAGTCTACTTCATTGTTTCGCCGTATCTGAAGGGTCAGATCAGCGATAGTATGCTCACCGAGGTTGTTCAAAGACTCGTCCAGCTTCAAAGGCTGTAGACATCGCTGGCACGAGAAGTTTACAAAAGATTTGCTATCACTCATCGTAACAGCCTTTCACTGTTGCGTCATTAACAAAACGTCTCTATGTAAAATTGTATAGTAATTGGCAACGAAATAACACTCCGTAGGAATTTTTGTGACAAAGTTTATATTGTTTTGTTTATTTTTGCAAAATAAAATGAAAACAAAGAACTTCAAATAATCGATCAAAATTTTATTTTGCGTATTTGACTTTGACGTTTGAAGTGACGCACCACGCCTGTAGAGATTGACACACAAAAAATCGACTAAGATACAATCTGCTATGAGTAACAATAACCCAAATAGTAACTTAATATCTCGTGTATATAAATATACATATCTAAATAGTTAATGCACCTGATTTGTATATCAATCAATAATTTTCCTTATTCATCTCGTGTACCTATATAAATATACCTACATATCTAAATGGTTAATGCACCGTTATGATTTTATTGTAAATGTATATACATATATGTATGTTGTCTTGCAAAACATGTTGTTATTGTAAAAATCCTCACAAATTTTACAATTAATAAATAAAATAATAAAAGGATATAAAATACAAATACATTTTTATCAACATTTTACAGAAAGTCAGTCGAATGTCAAATGCACTCCATTAAAAGGCAATTAATAAAATATTATGTGAAATTGAAGAACCTATTCAAAAAGCACTGTTCATTTAGAACCTTAGTTCCTAAAGTGGTCCAGGTGGATTCCCAGGGGTCGACTATCTATCTAAGTTGGCGTGACAAAAAAAATGTGGTTCTCAATTCGTAATATTAAAGCGAATTTTCCCAGTTTTCAAACTTGTCACATGTAGAATACCTTGATGAGGATATTCAGATATATGTTCAACATTTTATTGCCCTGCATGATGACTTCAAAATCAAATTTGAAGATATTCTGACGATGGAAATACCACCATGGATCATAAATCCATTTGATGAAAAGGAAGTGGAGAATGTGATCACTGATATTACAAGAGGAGCTACTCGAGCTTAGCACTCTGAAGGTGAAATTTAAAAGAGGTTATCAAACATATTGGCTGCAGGCAGAAATACCCGAAAAATATCCTGGACTGTGGGGAATTGCGAGAAAGCTTTTGATAGCGTTTCCCTCGTCATATCTCGTCGAAAAAAGTTTTAGTGTCGTAACAAACCTTTTATCAAAAAAGGAGCATATTGAATACCACAGAACGGGGAGAATTGCGGTTATTCCTAACAAAACTGAAGCCAAATATTAATTATTTGCTGTCAATCCATCAAGTTCATCCCATTAAAATTATGACTATTTTGTGATTGTCATTGTAGAAGCTACGTTACGTTATTAATATTTAATTTTAATTATATTACGACTGTTATTATATTACAATGTAATATGATAACAATAATAATTATTAGTACAATAATTACATATTTGAATAAATACAACACAGAAAAATATACTATTTTCTTTTTATTTTACCACTCCGAATGGAGAGTTTTCTAAATGAAATAGGTGAGAATTGATTAGTTCCTTGTACCGTGAATAGATGTCAAAAAAGTAAAGTTGGATGGAATCACTTTTTTGATTGGCCAACTTTACTTTTTTGACATCCACTCATAGCACAATCAATTAATTAATTAACCAATCAATTCTCACTGTCTTTTTTTCAAAAACTATTAATTCCTGGTTGGAACTCAGCTGCAACGCAAATTTCTATAGTTAGATCTAATCTTCACATTTCTTGTCGAATTTTGGGAATATGGTAGAAATGTAGCTGTAAGGGGTCCACCGGAACCAGCTAAATTTTGAAAGTGGTCTATGAGAAAAAAAGTCTGGGAACCTCTGATCTAGAACAACTAATTTTGGTTTTATAGACGCCACTCGTCAGTGACTACATCCTCCGACGCACCAAGCGTTTATTTGGTATTATAATAAACATATTAAGGAAAACAATATTTTTATTCTTATAGAATTTTAATTCACTTCCAGACTAGAATACAATGGTTTGAAACTTAATCAGCACCTTAAAATTACACAGATATGCAAACAACATTTATACTATTTGAGTATGAATCACAAAAACTGAGGCAAAACCAGGCCTAATATAAATCAACTCGAAATAAGATCTTCAGTT
This sequence comes from Catocala fraxini, assembly GCA_930367265.1. Lineage (NCBI taxonomy): Eukaryota > Metazoa > Arthropoda > Insecta > Lepidoptera > Erebidae > Catocala > Catocala fraxini. The sequence continues at coordinate 5,624,182 of OV884049.1, read as the reverse complement.
ATTATAGCACGCCATATTTGTACACTTAATATTGAAAGCCTTGTTTGCCAAAACGTCAAAGAATGAAGCTTTATTTATAGAATAATACAGTTATAGGTACCTATATAAAAACAACAAAATATGTAGTCGTTTTGTTACAAATAATGGTGTGACAAATAAATATGTACAATAGGATTCCAAGTACCTATTACACCTACATCCTATAAGTGCGAGCCATCAGCAATCAGTGCAAGAAAGGGCTTTACTAGTATTAAACTTATGACAGGCTAATATGTAAATAAACGTAGCATATCTTCAACATTTGATAATGAAGTCTCTAAATTAAGTTCTAAAATAAAATAAAATAATACTAAAACACAAGGTGAGTAAAAAAGGAACTATTTAGGTCTTAAAATGTATAACTTACAAAGGAAAGAATTAAATCATAAAATATATATCTTCAAGTTTCCAATTCCATCCGCATAAAATCCAATAATACGATACGATGTTGTAGATATTCGAAAGTAAAGTTAAAAATTTATATCAATTAGCCTACAGGGAACGAGAAAATAACGACTCGAAATATTCACAGCTTGAATAAACAAATAGCAACGTAAAAACTTAAAGTTTCAAATATACAATCTCAATCATTAGGTATCAGACTTAAAATCAGTGATAATGCATAAATCGAATCGAAAAAAATTCTAATGCAATCGCACAATTTTTGACTAATGCTATGTTGATTCGGTGACAAACGCACTTCGCAACAAAACTATTAGGGATTTTGAATAATTTTGAAAGCTTGGTTTAAACAATTCGCAATCTCGCCTTATTAAATTTTACAGATGGCGTGTATTAATATAGTCGAGATCAGATAATTATGAAATGTTTAAATGTACGGTAAAAGTATAATTGTATGAATACGCAAGGAATATAGTCGATTATATAATGAACAAAGTAACGTGCTTCACAAAATAATAACATAGATAACGCGGTATAAAAAATCCTTTATATTTATACATACATATGATTTTTAATAAAGTACAACACAATTATTGTTTTGTATTAGAAATAATTCACAGCTCAATTCAAATGTAATTTTTTATATGTATATGGACACTCAAAAGCTATGTTACCTTTCGTGCTGCCAATAGATATGTTTTGTGTTTGGTCGCACAATACAATTGGTTCATGGATGTTGCCGCTAGTGGCGCTTTTTAAGACAGATATGCGAGGTGGACCATGGATCCAACAAGCTATGAAACTTAATAGAATACACGCTGATTTCCATAATTAACTAATCTATACATCGCATAACAGAAACATGATAATAATTATATAACAGATGTACCGGTAAATAAAAATTGTTATAAAATGATTTCGTTTTGCTATTTTAACCGATGAACCCGGGCAATTTGTTTTCAAATATGACGAAACTGTTATAGGTATCTGTTATACGTACTTATAACAAAAATCATTAGATTTTATAAATCCCACCCTTATATAAACTTTTTACTTATCTAAAAAATATACATGACACTAAATTAAGAAAAAGAATAAAAAATATTTATACACTATTTACAGTCACTCTCTGTTAAATAATACTTGTCACTGGAAGAAGTCACTGGTAAATAATACTTTTCACTGGAAGAAATCACTGGTATTTGTAATGTTAGTATTTTATGGAGCTCCGCTGTGCAGGTAATGTGTAGGATCTTGCAACTGGTGGTAATAGGCATTCGGTAGTAATGCCTGTGCCAAACCGCCTTGTGGACCAGCGTATTGCGCCGGCACTAGCATCTCACTGAAAATAAAAAAAATAACAAAACACTTATTGTCTCTGCCTAGCAATAGGACTCAAATAATTATATTTTCATTGATAGGCAACTACATTACTACACACACTCAGCAGAGGTGTACCCAAACTTCACCAGCTATATATGTACCTATAATTCAGGTCCCACGTAATGGCGGGCGAACCTATTCCGTCTACTGACTCTACTGGAGACATTTTTTAATGCCGTTACTAATAATTTTTCTTGCATTTAAATCCAATAGCGCTTTGTTTGACCCGGGAGTCAACCTAAACGTCTAAATGTTTTAAAAGGCTATATTGCCTAATAAAATGTAAAAAATAATCTATTCTAAAGCATAACGTAGATAACAAGAACATTGATTGGAACTAACTAGCGTAAAATAGACTTTAAAAACGAATATTTATTTAATAATTATTTGTGCTGCACACATAGAACTGTTGTAAGTTATAAATTATAACACAGAAAAAGTTAAAGACACTATTTAAAAAAAACTCGTCGGTCGGTCATTGTGGCCAGTGCACATGTGCATTATTTTTTTTAATACGTTTGACCTTTGTCTTTGATTAATGAACCATAATGAGGGTTTATGACAATGCGTTCTGAATACGAAAAGAAAAAGTGTTACGAAATGTTAGGAACACATTTGTTAGTTTATTAATTGCCGTTTAGTTTTTGTAAACCACGGGGTTGCTACTGAAATATAAAAGTCGTATAAAAACTACAGATTAAGCAATACTGCTGAACTAACCTCGCTTTTAAAATTACAAAAAAGGCGTCTCTAATTTATAACAGCTTAATTTTGTTTAAAGATTATTGAAGCATGTGTATCTGTCAAGTCATATCCACTAATGGCAAAATGAAATACTAAGGTCTTAGTATGAATAAATTGCACTAGATGTCGCTACCTGTGGGCTATCTGAATTTTTATTCTTTCGATAATCATTACGCGAGGCCGTGCATAGCAACACAAACGCCAACTTTGGTTTTAGATGCCAGAAAATCGGGGCAAGCATAATAATTATTACCTTAATTTCTAAACACATCATTCGAATAATAAAATATTGTCTGACGTTTAGGTACGTATACCTACATTAAAACTAACCTACTGTACCTATACGGATTTTATAGTGTTGTTTATTTTAAAAAACACTTTTATTCCATTAAACTATTACCTACTGCTAAACTTTACTGCTATTTCAATTATTAAACTATTTAGGTTTACACTTTTCTCGACATTTCGGTTGCTTTTCATCAAATTCTATGGTGACAAGCAGACCAATAACACTAAGTGCGACCAATAACACTTGCGCCGTGCGCGACCTTGGAATATTACGTATAGTAGTCGGCATACATTACCACTGAGCTGCCGATGCATTCTAGCAGCTAATATATATATCTAGGTACCTATATATATAAAAATCAATTGCCACATGTATGACGGAGCTTAACTTAAGAACGACTCGACCGATTTGGCTGTTATTTTTTGTATTTGTAATCTGTATAAAATAAATTTGCGGGAAATCCGCGGTTAATGTTGAAAATTTAAATGGTATTTTATATGGACAATTGATTGACGTTTTAATATTTAATATAAAGTGAATTTTTTAATTGTTATTGTTTATATAGATTGACAGGATCGCTATCGTCGGGTTAGCAGTTTGACAGTTTGTCTAAGACAGGACAACGTCTGTCAACTAGTAAAAATATAAAATGCCTACAAAACAAACTAAATATCGACTATACAGGCATAACACGTCACTTTGTCCCCAAGACCTTGAGACAAGCGTCCAAACAGCGACGTGTCAAAAACAATGGACCCTTTGAACGAAACAATAAATTGTTCGACTTTATTTACTATAAGTTAAATGTTAGGTATGTGTGTCACTGTTCAGAGGTGAAAATACGGAACAACGCTAACTCACTACACACACTAATGCAACCGGCAAATTCTTAGCCGCGGTTTTTTAATTTTAAGTGTTTAGTAGTAGTTTTAGTAATTTTGCTGAGGGAAGTACCAAATCTTAACAAAGTATTCTCAATATTTTTTTACGCTATTAACTGAGTATTTACTTTAGTATATGATATTCAAATACCTGCTCAAATTTTATGACACAGTTTAAGGAAACTTGATATAGAAACAAAAAAGTGAGTGCGAGTTTGAGTCGTTCTCAAAATGTAATTCTCAAAAACCGGACGTTTTTCTGTGAAATATTGTGCCGACGATTAGAAGTTAGACGTATTTACGAAAGTACTGTGTAATTTGCCGGTGTTGTTGACAGTAATTACCAACCACATACAGATAGGCCTAGTGAGAGACCCCTGAACTGTCAGGCACATGTCTCGTGTTCAATCCCTGGGCACACACTTCTAACTTTTCGAAATTATGTGATGGAAAATATCGCAAGGAAACCTACTAGCTGAGAGTTGTACATAATTCTCGTAGATAATAAGCCAGCGTGGTGGACTTTGGCCTGGTCCTTCTCACAATTATAGGAGGGCCGTACCCAACAGTAAGACGTTTATATACAGGTCTGATATTATAGGCGATTACTGGTAAGACTTTTATGCCACAAGACCTTCTAGGAAATCATTAAAATTCTAACTAATATTGTAAATGCGAATGTGTGTTTGTTTGTTAAGCCTGCGCCGAGCGAAATGTGCCAAAACAGGCGGTCACAGTTAAGTGAATAAAATCAACACTTTTTGTTTAATACAAATATAAAATATACATTTACCATAACAATGAATGTGTTTACAATAACTCCGTGTAAAAATCTTAAAATAATTAATATTTTCGCCTACAAAATTACGTAAATTTGCACGAAAAAGGCAAAAACGTAAGCTCGTGTTACGTGATTTTTAGATTATAACAGTAGAAATCTATCCTATTTTACAGCTTAAACGAAACATAAATAGTTATATTACAATTTGTCCGTCCCAACTATTTAAATTATTGGTTGACAATAAAGATACATATTTATCAAAAAAGCACTTCAAATCCTCCATATAATTTTACTACGGCGGCCGCGCGCCGATTTGAATATGCACCGTACAAGCTCTATCATTATCTGTCTTACGCTCGGCGCAGTCTTAAGCTATATATTTAGGCATACTTTTATATAATCCTAAGGCCAACTTATTCTTTGTTACGCTTTCAAACCTTAACTTCTCGACCGATCATCATGAAATTTCGCATACAGAAAAGAACGTAGGGTAGCTTTTATCTAGAAAAGGAACTGTCCCGAGGCATGGCTATTACAATATAATTAAGTAATTAACACTTACGGTCTACTCGGCTGCTGGGGTGTGCGATCCCTCTGTCTTCTGTTCTTGAACCAGTTTGAGACTTGCGTGAGAGTCAGGCCTGTCTTCTGGGCTAGTGCTCGCTTCTCATCAGGGGTTGGATACCTATAGTAAACAAGATTATAACTTGTAGGTGACAACTTGTAGCAAAGGTTTTTTAAAACTACATAATTAAACAGGCGCTTATATCAAGGGTTTGATGCAGAAAACTGTGCGAAGTTACATCTAAATATGGCATGCATTTAAAAAAAAATTGTCTGGAGTTCTAAAACGCCGGTGGTGTCCAATATCTTAAAATATTTTAGGTATATAATCAATTTTTTTTGTCCTTCTTAGGGCACGTAAATAGTCGGTCCCGGTTGTTGTCAAATTGACAGCAGTCGTTAACCTATGTCAAAGGCCTACGGGCGGCTTGAACAACTCTTGACAACAAGTTGGCCACTAACCACACGAAACGAAGAAGAAGAAATTTTATAGGTCTTAAATAACGAGCCATGCCGTTGCCTTCGAATAACATACATATGTATATTCGAACCAGCTGTCCCTTGCGGTTTTATCCACGTTTATAATAACTGCTCGTCACTCGTTGCTCGTAGCATGATGTTATATAGCCTAACCTTCCTCAAGAACATTAAAATTAAAGAACAATGTGAGTTCCGACTACGGTAATGCCTCAGATTGGCGCGTTCAAACAAAATCAAACAAACTCCTCAGCTTTATTACATGACTAGAGCTTCTGCTCGCGGCTTCGATAGCCCAAAAGTAGGTTAAGTATGTTAAACAAAGTACAGCAACAGTGGGTAGTCTTGTTGTGTAGTGGCCTGTCGTGTTATACGGCGCGCGGCAGGCCGAAACCTCGGCGGAGTCGCGACTGCATATGAAAGTGATTCGCGCGGTCCCGCCGATTGCGGTTTTGTCGAGGAACACCGTGGTAGGTTTAGTCGGTATTACCGGGAGGTCTATTATTATCATCATTACCATCTTTCTTTTACCCCGGTGAGTCCGACATACATCTGCCCGCCCTCGCGGAGGAGTATGCGTCAATGCATTCACCCAAGTAGAAAAAAAGTAGGTAGAGCAAAAGCACTTCAAAAAAATAGGGTTAATGAATTTTTGAAATCAGTTTCCTAGTTTTTGAGTTAATTCCTTACAAACAAACAATCAAATTAATTAAAATATTAGTATAGTAAGTATTGATAATGTAGATGTTTTAACTACTCTAAATATAAACCAGGCATTGCGTTGTGCGCAATTATATTCGAATATTATAATTCAGTTTGTGTCCTTGGCTCCTTGCTCATACTAACAACACACATTTTAACGAATCGAGCTAGAGACTTCATGATCAACGCTTTGTTATGTCTAGAGACCAAGACCAGACAACCAAGACAATTTTAACAATTCCCTGACAATACTTTTCACAACTCAGTCATGGATGTCGGTACCTTACAAACAGTAGTTTGAATTTGAAGGCAGTTACTATAATATTAACTCACCTATTTCTATAATAGCAGTCTTTGAGCGCGTTCCTGCTCTTCTCCTTGAAGCAGTAGACAGTCTCCTCACCATCCCATATTGTCTTCGGTAATGGGTATTTTTTCCTTAGTCTATATTTATCTACTGCACCTATAAGATAATATAAAAATTGTTTTAAAGATAATTCTCGTGCTTGGGATAATTTCTCTGTAAGGAGATTTACATTTACAAATAGTTGCCTGAGTGGGTATCGAACCCACAACACTCGGCGTACTGGCAGTGACAAGGCGGCTAAAGTGCCGTGCCGTCGATTATTAAAAGCGTTTATGCCTTGTGGCCTGTTCGGAACGGCAACGTTGCAAATAAGTCTCATGTTAAGAGGTCTAATCGAATTTATTTGCAAAATTGTTTTAATGCACGATAGACTGCGGTAAAAGTAGGTATATCATAAATTAAATAATATATACAATCCTTTTACTATATAAATATAAGGACGAACATTTTCGATCCGTAATGTGCATTATTAAAGGACTAGAATTATAATAAATAAGGAATACACAGGCTAGGAACAACAATTTGTGGATCACAGAAATGTTCATTCCATATGGGGTCAATTAAAATGATCTTATTTATTAAAGAGCAGATTTCAAAAAATCTTTTCTTTTAGTTTTGAGTTAAACGTAACGATTCAACTAAAATAATGAAAAGAGGAGTCAGCTGCCATATTAAATTAATAAATTAAAATATAAGGAGCGATTGCTCACCTAATGCTCTCCCGCGCACTTTCTCTGCTTCTTTATAATGCGCTTTGTACCACAGATTCTGTAGCGCGTTGTGGTGACGTGGCGGAAACGAATGTGCCTCCAATATCGCGTACAACTCCTGGTACACGCCTCTGTGATACGCTACTAAGGCTCGGGCCCTGAGGGTACAAGAAAACGGTCTTTTAATAAGGAAATATGATCCTGCAGACCGAATTTGGGTCACGGCGGCCAATGAGACTATAATGTACAAGGAGTTGATATAGTGCACAAGTGTGTGTGTGGGCAATTTGGGCCTAAGTAACTGCAATAATGGCCTGCCAACGACCAGTCACACTTGTTTACCATGTATGCAATTACCATACAAAATGAGCTAAGCAAAGATATATTTCAAACCAAAGAAAACATTGGCTTCCGTCTAAGGCTGCCAGGAGATACAAGTTTCACATCCTAACTATCGTCCTAGACCTCAGAGATATTAAGCTTTAATACAATATCTTACCTCAATATCGTTTCGTGTCCTCTAAGTAGCTCACTGGGCGGTAAACTCCACAGAAAAGCCGCTAACTTTTCAATATCACCCTTCTGTTGTAACGCCTCACAGACACACTGCACTTGTTCTGAATTAAAATTCAAACATCTACGCATGTTACTGTTCTCATTCTCAGCAAAGTACGTCTGAGGAACTCTCTCCCTTTCATTATTTACACTAACATTATCAAAAATCTGTTGATTGATCTTCATATCAGACAAATTCGGGTTATTTTCGTTCTGAACGCAACTTTTTAAATCTTGTACATCGTTGAAATAGCCTGAACGCATGCGATCTTCGCCTTCCAGTTGCGAGAAAATATTTTCGTTCGTTGGCGGCAATTTTAGTTCGAAATTTAAATATTTTTTGTTTCTCTGTGGCGATAAGTAGTTTTCAAACACCATTTTGTTACTTTCTTGTAAGTAAGTATCTTTTGGATTCTTGTCGTCGTTTCTCGTTTTCTGTTTGCAAGAAAAGTATTGTTTTTCATTTAATTCTGCTTGATAGAAGTTGCCATTTTGATTGTCATATGGGAACGGAGGTAGCGATGTTTCGGATTCGCTGGTCATGTCACTTGACGGACTCAGGCGGTCGGAACAGGATTCCATGTTTGTGGATTTCATCACAGTAACTTATGATTGGAGTTAATAAAATCTGTAACAAAAACGCCGTTTTAAATATAAGATTCAATACACCTTGGGTTTTATTTCCCCCTAAAACGATTGACGTTTGCAAAGGTCAGTTTTCCTATTAATACTTAGGCATTTTTTATTGTATACAGAAATTTACTTTTAACAGAACATTGACTCTGTACACATAATATTACTGGGATAAAAAATTTTGCTCTATGTATAAATAAGGTGATAAATTAGTCGGTACCTAAGAAAAATAATTGTTAGGTAGTACTTGCTTATTTTTTTTGTTTTGTTAGTTCAAAAAAGTATGTTTAAATACTGAACATGCACGAATTAATACCCGTTTTTCGTTACATATATTTTTGTATTTATTTGTGGTTTCGATTTGTGTTGCTCTGGCTTCTAAATCTGAGTATTCTTTGTATTCATTATTTTAATATTTGTGAAGTCTCACGCGATTCAGATACCTATAATCTTTAGAGTTTGCTAAGCAGAACTCAAAATCAGTTTTAAGACCCAGGAAAGCTGTTTAATGTTATCTATTTTATATTCTTTCACATTAAAACAGCAAATAAATTTTATATATTGACTCCATTAGAAGAGTGGTAATAATATACTTCTTAAACTTCTTCGTCATGCTCACTCGAAGCATCCATTTTGAGAGTGATTGAGAAAGACATAGTAGCAGAATAGAATAAGACAGTGCAAGTATGACAACCAAATATGTTACATTTTTGTACGAACTACTGCGTTCTCATAACATTTATGTGATGGGAAATAAACTTAGACACATACATAGACCAACGTCTATAAATCTATACTAATATTATAAAGAGGAAAGAATTAATATTTTGTTTGTTGGTAAGAATTTAACTGCAAAACTACTAAACCGATTCAAAAAATTCTTTCACCCTTAGAAAGCTATATTATCACCGAGTAACATAGGCCGTATTTCATTCAAAAAGACCGTTACTAACATAAACCAACCTACTTTTACGCAAGTGAAGCCGCGGGAAAGAGCTAGTTTAATATAACGCAGAGGTCAAAGTCAAAGTCAAAAATCATTTATTCACATAGGTCACAAAGTAACACTTATGAACGTCAAAGGGGTTAGTGAGTTTATTACATTTACTGAATTTACATTTATGTTAGTTGCAAGGTTCAGGCAAAGGCAGCCTATGAGAAGATACCTGCAAAAACTCAAGGCCACTCTTTTAAATCGCCATCAACTTATTATTTCAGTATATTGTAGCGTCAGGTGTATTATAGCGTCTATATTTGACTCCACATTATCCACAGGGCATATTTCCAAACTCTGTGGTGATACTATACTCCATTTGGTTAGGTACTTAACTAAAGGTAAACAATCTTGATGCGACTTTTTCCACAAACACATATTAAACAAATAAACTACTGCTTAAAGTAACGGTTTAATTGATTAAGTTTCTTTCTTTTTCTTTTCGTGTGGTTAGTGGCCAACCTGTTATCAAGAGTTGTTCAAGCCGCCCGTAGGCCTCTGACATGGCGTAACGACTGCTGTCAATTTGACAACAACCGGGACCGACTTTTTACGTGCCCTCCGAAGCACGGAGAAGCTCAGATGAAATACCATTAAGCAGTCACCTAGCGTTAGAGTATCGTTAACCTATCTGTTACGACAGCGTGATTATATTCGTTGATCTATGTATATAACAATATATAGAATCTTCTCTCTTAGCCTTTATTATTCCCAAGTAACTTGGGGTCGGCTTTTCTGGTCTAACCGGATTTGACTGGATATCAGTTTTTACACGGAGCGGCTGCCACCTGACCTCCGCAACCCGAAGGCTAACGATACCCTAAGGCTAGACCAGTGTCAGAATATTAGAGGGTACTGACTTCCCCAATAACGACTGCCATAGATGTTCATGGCAGCCGGGACCAACGGCTTAACGTGCTCTCCGAGGCACGGAGCAGGCGATAATTATTGTCAATCAATACGCACATAATTTCGAAAAGTCATAACTTCCGAAAGTCAGAGGTGCGCGACGTGGGTTCGAACCCGAGACCCTCTGCATTGCAGTCTATTGGTCTCCACACTGAGCTATCGCTACTACTATAACAATATATAGAATATATAAAATATATTGTACTATGTTACTCGCTGATAATAAAGCTTTTTTTAAATCGGTTGTGTTGTCTTTGTGTTAAAGACTTACAAAGAAACAAAATAAAAGTCAAATCATTCCGCTTTATAATATTGGTATAGATGTGCTAGTAACAGTGTGCAGTTAACAAATATTAACGATTGCCTGATTGCAACACCAGACTGTTCTCTAAATAATTCCAGAGGCCGCAAAAAAAGAATAGGTTACGCCGCGAGGAATAGAGCTGATATTATGGCCACTGTACGTTAGGAGAAGCATATACATTTAGCAATTACATAAACGATTTACTTATTTAAATTGTTTACGTGGTCAAAGTAAAAAAATATTTCCCCATTTAGGCCACAAAGTATTTCTTATGAACGTCAAAGTTTAATGTTAACCGAAGTTATTAAATTTATTTATTTTAGTTGCTAGATTCAGGCAAAGATAACCTTTAGTAAGAAGTCTGTTCAAACATCAAATGATTCTAAAGTCTTAAATGTGATGTTGGCGCGTCAAAACAATGGAAAAGACAGTCAAAACATAGATTAGACTAGAATTTGTATTTGTGTCTCGCCAGGTATCGTCTAATTAGATTATAGATTTGCCCACGGATTCTCTTGCATTAATCTGGCTTTTCCAATGTATTTCTATCCCTCGGAAACAGTATCTACTATTTTCTGGATGAGAGGCACTCTATGTCCTTTTCTGTACTTTATCTAACGGTGGAATTGAATCCGCGATCTAAGGATCGGCTGCAAATACAATCTCTAACTCATATCACCTAGCCAAGTTGTGAGTAAATAATTTAAAATAGAACAAGCATACTTCATTGTCAACCACATCGTGGCTCAACATCATGTAAAATCTTAGCCAACGCACGCCTACCTTTAATAGAAGAATAGTCTTTTAACATCTAAGAAAAAGCCTGGTTACACTAGTATACCCACCAGACAATCCACAATAGTCTCGTCCCTCAGCCACAAAGATATAAAGAAGAAAACTCTGATAATTATACTGCCTGCATCCAACCCTTACCCAAAAAAAACACCTACACACACACAAACATTTCTCGCTACTTTACTAAATAAAGACAAAACTCACTCCAAAACTGCTTCGAAATTGCTCGCGCATAAAAAATTACAAGTGCCAGCCGTCACCAAATAAATGTCTCAGCTATCGGACGGATATTGTCTGTCCGTTACAATTATAAATAATAAAAGAAAATCCAACGTCGTCGGGTAAAAATACGACATTGTTTACATAACACCTGACATCGGCCGGACATACTCAGCGAAAACAAAACATTTCCAACGAATTCAACTTTCCTAGAAATCGAGGGAAAATATTGCACTTTAATTTATCAATGTTTGATATTACTATGATGGTCAACGAGTATTTTAGATTCATAGGCGATGGTACTCCATTTAAGCCAGTGATTCTAACCCCAAACTTTGGTAGATTGATTGTAGATGCACGACCAGCTAACAAAAGATCGCAGCAACCAACCTTGTGTTGAGTTCCTGTCTGTTAAGGAAGCGGTGTGTTGTCAACACAACTAATGATCTCTTCCCACCGGCTTCTAACACAACAATTTCTTATTAGAAGTGTTGGCAATGCACGAATCATACCCATAGTGTTGTAATTCATAATTTCATCATTGATGACTATACCCATAACTTTTTATAACCATTTAATATTAAGACAACAGCTTTAAAGGAATTAAAAATTGAAATATAGTTAAAATTAAGTTAAAAAGTGGTTAATTGAAAATGTATTTTACAACCTTCAAGAATTTTTTGAAAAGCAATAATAATGATATGAAATTTATAATATGTAGTGTTAGGTTTTGTTGCCTTATGTCCTTATATGTTTCCTTCAGTGAGGAAGTAATTTCCATCAAGGAGGCGGCGGAGCGGGAGCGCTTAAACCCTCTCCCCAACCGCAGAAACGGACGCTGGAGGGCGCGATATAACCTCCAGCCACCTTGAAGTTTGTCCTGGGGGTGGTGGGCTGCGTGGGCCTGCTCGCCACCCGATCAGCACCAGGTCCGACAGGCGGCGTGCGTGTTCCCACGTGCGCCTGTGTATTGTGTCTTTGTCCCCAATCAGGGGGATGGTGGAGGCAATATTCTTTATGCAGTGGCCTGCCGATTCACACGGCGCACTGTGGGCTGAAAATCGTCCTCCATAGACATAGAAATGAAAGTTGCTAGATGTTCGTTTTGTTGACAGATATGGCTTCTATTAGCTATTATACACATAACAATGTCGTCTGAGCTAACTCCGCACAGAAATGAATTTATTATAAGGTATTTTCGAAAAAAATGTATGGAGCTAGCATGAAAAATCTGAATATCTCTGAACTTGTAAGGAAAACCGTAATATCCTCAGAGATGGTTATAGGACTAATTATTTGTGATTTTTTGACATACTTCATATAACGGTACCTGCTGCAGAATTTTTTTTAAAAATCATCTAATTTTTAATTAATTTTGTTTAACATTAAACGATTTGTTTTATTGTAAAAGTAAAGAAACAACACGTTATATGCATATAATACTAAATCTTCGCCAGTTATTTGTTAAAATATCAAGAAAATTATTTTTGCCTAACATAGTATATATGTTTTAAAACAGTTAATTGGATACCATTACTAAACTTTGCATACAGGTAAACTACTGAATAATAAATTAGCCTTCTAATGAGTTCTGAATAAGAGATTAAGTGATTTGCAATATCGCACAATGGTAACTACGGATTACACTAATTAAATTCTTACAGGTAAGTACATAAGTAAACTAATTAGTTAATTAGACATGTTACGAGTTCTAAGAAATATTTTCGACAACTGTCTAATTATTTTATTATTATGTCTAAATGAAGGTATTTTTTTAAATCATTAAATTCTACTAATGTCAAAGTAAAGATCAATCGATAAGTTAGTTATTTTATTAACGCTAATAATAGGCATTAAATAAAAAGAAAAATAAATTAAAAAGGTATTTTTTAATAGTTGATAAAATTTATATAAAACAAAACATAGGTACAAAAGTATGCAAAAATATAAATAGGTACAAGAATAGTAATATAAAATATTTAAAAATAAATCAATTGCAAAACATAGTTACGTACCAAAGCTAAATAACGAAAGATCATGAAAAAATTACATTGAATAGAATTATAATTAAAAGTTTCTAGTTTTCCTTATCACTCTCGTCGATTTCTGAATCAGAATCTAGATTGCCTACAAACTCAAAGTCAGTTTCTTGAAACTGAATTAAATTGAGGGTTTCAGGAAATAAATCCTCCTTTTTCTTGGCATCTAACTTGGGCCTTTGTACATTTATAAAAGGATCCGAAGAAACAACTAACATTTTAAGGATATCATGATTCGAATCTTGCCTGCTCTTTTTCTGCGAATGATGTTCCCGAAACCTCCTAAAATCTTTATTGCGAGACTCGGATGCTTCTTCCGGGAGACTTCCTATGGGTACAACATCATTCTTCTCGATTATGTCTGCCCCGTGTATAAGTAATTTGTGGACGGTTGATGACATATAGTACCAGTCATATAATTCCACGTACCTCTCTGCTGTTTTGAAGGCATAATCTTTAAATTTAATTATATCTACTTTTTCCCCGGAAGTTATTGCCTGTAAAATCACAGCAAATCTTCTTATTAGTTCTTCGTCCAACCCAGTAATGGCTGCAGTTTTATGGGGAAATTTGAAAAACTTTCTTGCAGTGTTGCCGTCATTAGTAGTTCCGGAACCTTGTTTAACAATGTCAATCAATAGATTTAATTCGTCTTTAAATTTGTCTTGAATAATCTTTTTTCTCTTACTTAGCATTTCTTTGTGCTCGTTACCTCTCGCAGCCCACTCTTTAAAATCTAGTCTATACGAAATATGTAGTAAACATTCCATACAATTTATACGGGCGTGTAGAGATGACAATCCAAACTCGTATATGTCAGAAGATACGGTCTTTGCTGTTACTACACCCAAACGGTTCATTTCTGTCGGTTTTGCCAAACACAAATAGCATGATGAACTTGATCTGGCTTGAGACAAATACGTGCAGACTTTACCATCGATCATTGTCATCATTAGGTGATGATTCACCCTGTTTCTATTATTGCACTCTGTAGGAATGAGAGCCTTAATTTCTTCATCCATTTGTCGTTTGTGTTCGATGACTACTGCTTCGCTTTCCTTCACAAAAGTAAATTGAACTGGACGACAATACATTGCTGAGCATGGTTTTGGGTTCATCCACAAAGTATTGTCTCCATCAGTCAGTTTTAGTGGCACCAAGGAAGTCATGAAAATACTTGAATCGTCTTGATCGCTATCCATTTTCTGCTTGTATCGGCTTTGGTTTGACGCACCATCGAAACCCCATTTAGATATCAATTTTAAATCCTTATTTTGCACATCATCGTTAGGAAAACTTTGGAGGATTCTTTTGACCGTAATGTCGAGTAAAGCTTGAAGGGTTATTCTTGCCGATGAATCGGTCACTAACACTGATTGCTTCGGAGGATACCATGCCAGCTTGGTTTGTTGCACTTTATAGTAGGATGGATAAATATCCTTTCTACCTTCCCGAATAGCTGACTCTCGTAAAGTGATGTATTGCCACTTTGATAATTTTAATGAAAGGAGTAATCCAAGTGCTTTTTCTGGTGTAAATAAGATAGTTTTCACCGGTTGCTTAAGCGTTTCCTTAATTTTAGAGGCTGCTTCAGGATGTTTCAGCATATATTCGATTACAGATGCGATATCCTCACAACCTTCTTCCTTAAAACGCGCTGCTGCTGTATGTGCCAATTCACTGGGATTGTCAGTTTTATGCTCATCAGATTTTCTCTTCTTCTGTTTGCTTCCCAGATCTTCGAATGGTTTTCGTGACCTCTTTGTCATTGTACCAACAGAGTATGATGTTGAGGGTTTTGGAGAGATTGATCTTGATCCCTCAGCAACAGTTGGTTCTTGAGCGACTAAATTTATACAACTTGGCCAATCGATAGTTGCTTGCAGCCAAATTTCGTATTGTTTTCTAAAAGTATCAAGAATTCGGTGAGATTTTTGCCACCTTTGTGATGCAGCTCGTACAAATCTCTGACAAAATTCTTTTAGAGTCACTTGATCTTCAACGGAAAGACAAACGTCTAGGCGGAATATAACTTCACTAAACAATACCTCATGATCAAATGAAGTACTCTTACATTTTAGAAGAACGAATAGGTCTAAATTGGTATTTAAACTTGCCATTATAAAATTTCACAGTGATATGTTAGGGGTAACAAAGCTTAGAATAAACTAAATTATGATGCAAAATGTTAACCCTTTTATATTTCAGTCCAACATTAGTTAACGACCTCATTAGACAGTTGTCGAAAATATTTCTTAGAACTCGTAACATGTCTAATTAACTATTTAAGTTACTTATGTACTTACCTGTAAGATTTTAATTAGTGTAATCCGTAGTTACCATTGTGCGACATTGCAAATTACTTAATCTCTCATTCAGAACTCATTAGAAGGCTAATTTATTATTCAGTAGTTTACCTGTATGCAAAGTTCAGTAATGGTATCCAATTAACTGTTTTAAAACATATATACTATGATAGGCAAAAATAATTTTCTTGATATTTTAACAAATAACTGGCGAAGATTTAGTATTGTATGCATATAACGTGTTGTTTCTTTACTTATACACCAAAACAAATAGTTTAATGTTAAAAAAAAAAAATTAAAAATTCGATGATTTTTAAAAAAAAATCTGCAGCAGGTACCGTTATATGAAGTATGTCAAAAAATCACAAATAATTAGTCCTATAACCATCTCTGAGGATATTACGGTTTTCCTTGCAAGTTCAGAGATATTCAGATTTTTCATGCTAGCTCCATACATTTTTTTCGAAAAAACCTTATAATAAATTCATTTTTGTGCGGAGTTAGCTCAGATGACATTGTTATGTGTATAATAGCTAATAGAAGCCATATCCGTCAACAAAACGAACATCTAGCAACTTTCATTTCTATGTCTATGGAGGTCGATTTTCAGCCCACAGTGCGGCGGGCCGAAACCACGGCGGGGTCACGATTGCATGTGAAAGCGATTCGCGCGGCCTCGCCGTCTATGGTTATGTCGAGGAACACCGTGGTAGGTTTAGTCGGTATTACCGGGGTATCTTTTCCCCGGTGAGCCCGACATAACCTCTCCGTCGCCCCGCGGAGAGGTATGCGGCAAAGCATTCCCACACGTAAAAAAAAAGTGTCCTTATATGTTGCATGTCCAATATGGACAAACTGTTAGGTCCAAAAACATAATTATGTTTTATTAATACCATCAATTACTACAGTAATTGTCATTTATGATGGGAAGAGGAGGTATAACTGTGTACACACAGTTATGCAATAAATAAATCTTTATCTTTATCTCTAAGGGCGTATGCTTAATTGGCATCCGGATTTTATAAAGAACAAAGCGGTCTTTCTCGTGGTATGCAGTCAAGTCATGATAGCTGACCAATAGACGCTTGTAACTTAAGAGATAACGCTTGCATATTGTCGATTCTATAAATAATTTTATATTTTGCGTCGTTATACAAACATTACTTATAACTTAGTTGTTACCCAATAAGGTTCTAGACATTCCAGCAGGAACATAAGACAAGCTTATTTGCCTGCACTTTTTTGTAGCGTGGACTACGACGTCATAGAAATTAAATTTGGAGTAGGTAACAGCTGTAGGTACTAATCCTATATTGTATTAATATTAAGAGGTCTTCCACCACTCAAAATCATAAACACATTAATTTATGAAGTCCTGAAATCTCAATTATCCTCCATAACGATTATCGCTTACAAAATATACCTACCTTGATGATCAGAAACCATGTATCGTGAAAGTATCGTGCTGCTTAGACCCGTAGATCATCTAGAGTTGCTAACTGTTTTTACTATCAGCTATATTTGTGTCTATTTATTTATTTAATCATATTACATCACAGTTTATCTAAAGCTAATTTATTCAGTTTATTTATTAGTGTATTGTCTACACTGCTAACCTTTCTTAAACCATTACAGTACAATCTTAATCACCACCGGCACGGTAATGATATCTAACAGTATTCTATCTTCATACAAATGGTCGGAACCCGAGTCATAACTACGCGCCTCGAGGTTGGTAATGTTGGTATGCACTTAGTATGCAACCAGTCGCGAATGCGCCGCGGCGCTGAACGGACGGTGTGATGGTTTTGTAGGCAGTAAGCAGGTATGACAGGCATAAGTAAGTATTAGATTGAAATAAATACAAGTACTTACATAATAATTATGGCAAAGTGCAATTGTAAAAAAAGTATTTTTTATTAACGTTTTTATCCGAATGCAGATTTTTATACTATTAAATTTAACAATAAAGCATTTCGTACGTCTCAGTCGAGACGCAAATATTTTTCAGTCTCAAATATATAAGGTTGTTTTTTATTAAATCTACTAATTAAAAAAACATACATTATTTTTATTGAACACTTCCTATTTCATTCACAACGAATTTCATTTGTTTTAATAAAACATATAATATTTACAATCATTAAACTAGAAAGAAACTGAAATAGTTAGATGAAATTAAAACAACACTGTAAGTGGGCAGCCCTCTCGCGTGTTCGCGGACCGCACGGTTATAGGTAATTATTTCAAGGACAGAGCCGAGTTACAATACTGTTAGATAACAGTACCGTGCCACCGGATTGCAGCGTATTTTATTCATATTACTAGATGTGCCCGCGGTTTCACCCACGTTTATGATAACTGCGCCGGCCCCAAGGGTTGTAGCGTGGTGTTATAGGAGCGGTGTTATAGGAGCCTTCCTCGATAAATGAGCTATCCAACACTAAAATAATTTTTCAATTCGGACCAGTAGTTCCTGAGATTAGCGCGTTCAACCAAACAAACAAACTCTTCAGCTTTATAATATCAGTATAGATTAGTGATTTGTTTAGCGAATTGAGTGTACATGTAGTGTAATTCATAAACTTATTTTAAGACGCCGTCTAAATAGAATTTCACCTGTATGTGTATCACTGATAGCCTAAAATAAGTGTATTACGCTCTTTTCGCACTCTATGTTTATGCACCACGTAATAAAGACTGTGATTCTACTACCATACACGTGGCTTATTTACAAGCCCCATCCATCGCATAAGAATTGATGGCATTCTTTTATGTGTATGTGATAGAATAATATATTATATTATTATATTCAAAAGAGCTAGCGGCCTACCCGATGGTAAGTGGTAAGTGTCACTCTCGAACGGCGACAATGTTAGAGGTATTCATATAAAAACCTCACCTACAATGATAGTAACACCCTTTAAACCACGTTAAAAGAAGGACAGTCATAGCGCTTCAGTTATGCTGTTTGAAGCATAATCAAAGAAGACTGCGTGTATTACATGTATACCAATTTTTATATTATTATTTATAGACTATTGCTAATTAAAGCTGGGTTTCAATATATAAAAACGAGTCGTTTTACCTACGCTTAGTTACATTTTGACATATTTTTTATAGAATATGTGTCAAAATCTAACTGCCTGTAGCTAAAACGGCTCGTTTCTTGATATAAGAACGAGCCTAAAGCTAGGTTTCAGTAGACGGACAGTTAAACATTAACATATTTTTTACAGTATACTTGCGACCCGCCCCGGCTTTGCACGGATGATTCATAACCTTAACAAACTATACACCTAAACCTTCCTCATGACTCCCTCTGTCTATTGGTGAAAACCGCATGAAAATCCGTTCAGTAGTTTTTGAGTTTATCACGAACAGACGAGGCGGGGATTGTTTAAGAATATGATGTATGTAGTGATAGTGATGTGTCAAAAATTAACCATTTGTAGTTATAATGATTAGTTTCTGGCTATAAAAACTGACCTTTTATTAAAAATGTTAACATACTATAAAATAATTGTACGCTTACAGACATCGAGGCTAGACGGCATATTCTCATGATAAAATTTGTTTAAAATAGAGTTCAGGCCATTTCGTATACGGTTTTTGAAAGATATTTGAACCGTCCGAGAAAGTATAAGCATAAAAATTGTAACAAAATGAGGTAACCGCGATAAAATCCGTACAAAATAATCTTATCGTAATAATTTCTCCTTTTAAAT
The DNA here is from genome assembly GCA_930367265.1 of Catocala fraxini. Classification (NCBI taxonomy): domain Eukaryota; kingdom Metazoa; phylum Arthropoda; class Insecta; order Lepidoptera; family Erebidae; genus Catocala; species Catocala fraxini. The sequence continues at coordinate 5,604,361 of OV884049.1, read as the reverse complement.
TAACTGTAGTAAAAAGTGACTATACTCTGTATACTCGTTTTAGTAAGAAATGATATTTATCGGAGCTTATACCAAACACAAAACGAGTACCTACTACACTCAGTACTACTTTAAACCACTAAACTTAATATTACTTACAAATATAAATGTCAATGTTTGTACAAACGTTTGGATTTTTGATACCCAGCCACGCGTAGTGTGAATACGTTGGACTGCCACGCACAGGGGTCTCGATTCGAGTACCTACGCTACAGGGCACGCACTTTTCGTAATTATATGCGTATTAAATAGTTAATTATTTATCGGTCGATTTAGCGGTAAAGAAAAACATCGTGAGGAAACCTGTAGGTCTACATAATGTTCACAAAGGTTTGTGAAATCCGCACTGGACCAGCGTGGTGGACTATAGCCTGACGATTCTTTACACTGCCCAGAGGCTCGTACCCAGCAGTGGGACAGTCTATAAACAGGGTATTATAATCACGCTTAGACCGATTACATATACATTAAACAAACAAAATTACATTCGCATTTATAATATTAGGATTTGGATTAATAACACATACAGCTCAATTTTGGCAACCGCTTATAAGACAACCTCCAGCTAGACTGTATGCGGAAAGCGAAAGACCGGACGTTATGGCGTAAAATTGGAGAGGCCTATGTCCAGCAGTGGACTGCAACGGGTTGATTGTTTGATTGAATCGCTTATCATAAGGCAGCCTATATTATTACTTAAGCTATTTTTCCATGTTAGTAAAAAAAATAACTTGCAACAGCTGTATGCTTTGTGAAGGTAGCAACGTTTTAAATGTACCTTCACCATTTTTGTTGCTTAGGCCAGTATTTACCAGGCTCTTTCCTGGGACTCGAATTATTGATTTCGTAACGTAGGCTAAATACACCTCTACCTTCCATTAATTCAATTCCATTCTGTATTGCTTTCCCCAATTTAGTATATACTGATATATGTATATGATGATATACTTAAAGCTATGCAGCCATTATGGAACCGGTCGGGCACAGCTAGCTACCAATTAGTTATATGAAGAGAGAGGAATCCTTTTGGGGCATATAGTATTGTACCTACTCTTTTTTATAGTATGCTTTTTTAGAATGTCTTTTATTTATATTTTCGTTTGGTTAGGGGCCAACCTGTTGTCAAGAGTTGTTCAAGCCGCCTGCAGGCCTCTGACATGGCTTAACGACTGCTGTCAATTTGACAACAAGCGGGACCAACTTTTTACGTGTTCTCCGAAGCACGGAGACGCTCGGATGAAATACCACTAAGCGGTCACCCATCTATCGACTGACCGCATTCAACGTTGCTTAACCTCGCTAATCGTTTACTGATCAGTGAGCGCAACTGGCTATAAACGTTATAAGCGTTAAGGTAGTAGTAGAGCCTCGCTGATTTCAGCATGAATGGGCGGCTCGACTGGGGAAGGACTACCCTCTCACAGAATATCGACGTGAAATAGCAGTGTTCCTACTATTGTGTTTCGTTCGGTGAGTAAGAGTGCCAGAGGCCCAATCACCCTCTTTCCTCCTTCCCGCTCCTACTCACTTCCTTTTCCCTTTTCTTCCTTTCCTAAAGGGTCGGCAACGCGCAAGTGATGCCTCTGGTGTTGCAGGAGTCCATAGGCTACGGTGACCACTTACCATCAGGTGGATCGTGTGCTTGTAGGTCACCAAAGAGGTACTTATAAAAAACAATAAACACTATAAATTTTAGTATCGCGGACGACTTTACAAAAATGAAACAATGGCTTAAAAAGACACCCAGATACGGAACATCCATTCGTGGATCATATAAGTGATTGTCCTGTTTGGGATTCGAACCCACAACACTGGGCGTAGTAGCAGTGCAGATTCGACCACTTAAATTACACCATCAGTGCAAATTTAAATAAAACAGCTTTTATTTTATTGTGTTGTGACTATCAGCCAAGATCCTACATATTATCCTCAATTGTTGGAAAGCCAGACATAATTGAAAACTTATTGTGTGTAGCCGCCGGTGTGCCGTTGCTAGTCAATAGGTTGAAATCAAATAAATGCTTTTTAAAGGTAAATCATACGGTAGAAATTATCCTCATACGGTGAACATCTTTACAAACATTAAAACATCACAAATACCGGGAATTAGAGCAAGTATTTGTGTGTACAAATATTTGTCCCGTATGATCCGATAGGATCGGCCATTGGCCCCATCTTGCCTATGGCTAATGGCCATATTGATTTTACCGTAACTCAAAATTAATAGACAAGCAAGAATTGAGACACGAATACGTACCTAACTAATTAGCACATGGTATATTATATATGTATGTATATATTTTTAACTGCCTCCGTCGCGTAGCGGTAGCGCGTGAGACTGCTGTGCATGATGTCTCGGGTTCGAATGCCGGGTCGGGCCAACAAAAAGTTATTGGGTTTTCTGTTAAGAAATCTCAGCCCGTAGGAAGTTGGCGGTGTTAGTCACCTCTGTGCCTCGGAAAGCTCGTAAAGCCCTTGGTCCTGCGCCTGATCTCTCTCCGGTCGTGTCGGATTACCACTCTCATGATCCGATGGGACATCGGATCATGAGAGTTAGGGAACACAGAGTGCACTTGTGTTTACGCACACGCTTGTGCACTATAATATCTCCTGCGCAAATGGCCAGTCTCCGTTAAGATTGGCCGCCGTAACCGAAATACCGTCTGGAGGACATTATTTATTATTATATTATATATAAAATCCTTACTTTCTTACTAATATTACCAAATCGAAAGTAACTCTGTCTGCCTGTCTGTTACCTTTTCACGGCTTAACCACTCAACCGATTTCGATAAAATTTGGCTTAACGTGCTCTCCGAAGCACGGAGCAGGCGATAATTGTCAATCAATACGTACATAATTTCGAAAAGTCATATAACTTCCGAAAGTCAGAGGTGTGCGACGTGGGTCCGAACCCGAGACCCTCTGCATTGCAGTCTGTTGGTCTCTCCACTGAGCTATCGCTGCTCCAACTAACTAACTTAATGATTAATAATTATGGCCAGAGGAACAGCGAATTGCAGACAGTAGCCGTTAGGGAATACATTAGACTTCCTTAAGTCATATTTGATTTCAGATTTCATTTTCCATATTTTGTTAGTTACAATTACTTAAAAACTATGTTAGTATATTCAAATAAATGAAAACATACACTAACAAGGCTTATCGAAGGCAAGATCGCGGAGTTACGCCAATTATTACGAATGTACACAGCATAAATCGTTATTATTGCACATCATACCAAACAATAAAGTATTGAGAATACATAACCATAACAATAGGTATTAGTCGTATATATCAACTGTTCATTGCTTGGTATGGACCTCGTCGACCATGCTGGCTCAATACAGGTTGACAAACTTCACACATCTTTGAATATATTATGGAAACCTCTCAAATACATCATCACATGTTTTCCTTCAACTTAACAGAGAACAATAATTAACTCTTAAACAAAACTTCAAAAAGTCAGAAAGGCGTGCTTTAAGACTGCGCCGAGCGAAATGTGCCAAAACAGGCGGTCACAGTTAAGTGAATAAAAGCAACACTTTTTGTTTATTACAAATACACAAAATACAAAATAACAACGATTTACAATTGCTCCGTGTAAAAAACTTAAAATAATTAATATTTTCGCCTACAAAATTACGTCAATTTGCACGAAAAATGCAAAAACGTAAACTCGTGTTACGTAATTTTTAGATTATTACAGTAGAAATCTATCCTATTTTACAGCTTAAACGAAACATAAATAGTTAAATTACAATTTGTTCATCCCAAATATTTAAGTAATTGGTTGACAATAAAGATACATATTTACCAAAAAAGCACTTCAAATCCTCCATTCAATTTTACTATTGCGGCCGCGCGCCGATTTGAATATGCGCCGTACGAGCTCTGTCATTATCTGTCTTACGCTCGGCGCAGTCTTAAGCTTTAACCGCAGACCTCTACATAGCAAAGCAATGGTCTCGCAATTATATCGGTTTAAAAAAAAAAACATAGTATAGCCTTATATACATATACTATAACATGTATACAAATCAAAGGTACAAAAAAATATAAGACCGACATTTAAGCATTAATAAAAATGATTTCTTGTACTGACAGCAAGAAAACCAGTGTACATTTCTATGGTAGAGCAAAAAGCCTAATATTGCAGATCCTCAGTTACTTCCTATATGAGATTCTAGGTTACCGTTACCCCAAATCTAGATTCTGACCGCGACTTTGCCCTCGTGAATCCCACCAGGATCACAATACTCCTATGTGATATTCCAGGACGTAGTGTGTGTGCAAAGATCAATCTATATCCGTTAAATGGTTTCCGCCTGATTAATCTGTGAATTAAATAGTTAATTATCGCTCGCTTTAACGGTGAAGGAAATCATCGTGATGAAACCTGCATGTCTCAGAGTTCTCCATAATGTTCTCGAAGATATGTGAAGTCTGCCAACCCGCACTAGGCCAGCGTGGTGGCCTATGGCCTAACCCTTCTCACAGTGAGAAGAGGCCCGTGCCCCGCAGTGGGACAGTTTAATACAGGGCTGATATTATTAAGTATTTACGTAAGAATATTTATTGGATTGTCTTTTTCTACGCAAAGACTCCCGTTGAGATACTAAGATCGACCAGATTTTATACATATAGATAGTTTATTAGCCAAAGAATGACATAGACTATTGTTTATCCCGGAAAATGCGCCATTTTTGTGGGATAGCTGTCTATAACAAAGGAAGCTTAGTAGCGGCTAAAAGCTGATTTTCTATATGATATTTGTTCAGCATTACATTCAGATAATTAGGTACCTACATACCAATAGGGATAAGTTATTTGTAAGGCCCAAATATTCCCTACCCTAAAAGATACGACAAGCCGTCGGCCACAATTGTCACGGACAACCATGAAAACCGATATAGGAAGTAGAACTGTCAAATAATAAAACAACAAAAAGATTAAACCGTTAAAACACTTTTAAATTATCACGTATCTTTTGGTAACTATTGTCAGTTGGCAGTAGTTCTATGAGAAACTAATATTTATCTGTATCTGTATCTATAGACGAACCGACCCTAATAAGATTTAGAAATAAAAATAAGTTAGAGTGGGAAAGATTTGAATAGCATAATTTGAATGTGTACAATAATTTTGACATTTACGCAAGTCATTAATGGACATGAAAAATATTAGGTTAGGTTATTTCTTTCTGTTATATGTGATCCAGCTACAAGAAATAAATTATATTTTTCAGTGCCCTTGAATTTGCTATGGCTGTAAAAGCCCGGTTAATTTTAAGGAACTATCATAAAATATTTAAGACCCAATGTTATGTACACTAAGTTGCAAATATATGATTTTTTTTTAATGTTACGAAAATTTATAGAAATTTAGGGGGAGAAGGTACTTACTCCTATAACTTATTATACCCAGTTTCTATAAATAAACGTAAGTACGTACGTAAGTGTTCATAAGTGTTACTTTATGACTAAGAAAAACGTAGTTGAATTATAATTTTATCTGTCTATACTAATTTTATAAAGCGGAAAGATTTGTATTTTAGTTTGTAATGAATAAACTCGTATACTACTGGACCGATTTTAATCATTCTACCACCATTAGCAAGCTACTTTATCCAGGAATAACATTGGCTATATAAAATCACGCTAAGAGCTACGGGAGCGGAGCAGTTATCATAAACATGGATGATACCGCAGGGGACAGCTAGTTATAGATCAATTATGATACTTACTACTTAATTTTAGCTATGAGATACTAAAAAAAGAAATATTCTAGCAACGTTATAAACATTTGATTTATTATGTATTGGATAAAACTTTTTTACCTATAAATATTGATTTAAAGCCATCTTCCATTAAACGAAAAGCTTATAGAATAGCGCATAATTCTAATTAAAATTGAATTCTAATAAAATCTAATATCAATAAAAATATAAGCTATTGACATATATCAGTTTAAATAAAAAACAATATAAATAAACAGTGATTCAAATTTAACGGCAATATATTTTTTACATAGGTACGTTATATGGTCTATTATTTTGATGGTAACCCAGTAGTCCAAAGTCACTTACTGGTTAGGTACTGAAAACTTTTAAATTAAATTCTTGTAGTAAATAGAAAAGGCAATAGAAATTTACTTTTTATTCTTATCTATCGGGGATGTATTTATGTAACGACAGAGGCCAATTTATTTTGAAATATGATTTTCGCGAATTCAAATAAAATATATTTAAATTCACATATAAAACTAAATAGTATTAAAAACTAAACACTCACCTATATTATTCAAACACACAAAATTAAAATATTGCACATTCAAATCACAATTTCACAGGCAAAAAATATAATAACGTATTTTAAACTGTCTTTCATTAGGATACACCCTCACTGCACGAAGACTGCGGATCATATAACAAAAGCTATCTCGCATTTCAAAGCCCAAGAGCGAGAGAGAGAACGTGCGACAAGGACGGCTGATAGGGGCGGAGCATCGCCGGGTGTTCCAAGTTTGAATTTTCTTTTATTTTTTAACGTTTGACCTCTAAAAAGGCGGGATTTTATTGCTGGTCCTGTCTGATTTGCAAAATGGCGTTTCTTTTTAGAGCCAAGGCTTTTTTTAATGTTCTGAACTGGTTTTTTGATTTACCAGGTGTAGGTATAAGACGGGCTGTAGGTGTGTTTGCGATGGAAAATATATATTGTAATTTGTAACCTGGTTCTAGTATCCTTTTGCTATGATGTATTTTATCAAATGTAACTTTGACGTTATAAGCACTTTTCAAAGTCCATACAATAGGTATGTTTAAAAATACATTGTATCAAAATGTCGTTGGTACCATGGTGTCTAAGCTTATGCTTAAGGCCTCTCGTGATGTGTAAGGTTCGATGCGCGGCTCGGGTAAAATGTTATTAGGTTGGTTGGTTATTACTAGACCTAAAATAGCTCACGAAATATAGGTTTATACTCCTTTGCTTACACTTCAAGGATTATAATTGCAGTCGTCTATGGTGCATTTAAAAACTCAATTTTTATCATAATTATCTCTTATAGGTCATCTCGCCACTGTCGAGTGTTTTAGGTTCAAATCCCACAAGAAACAAAAATTTGTGTGTTCACAAATAATTGTCGCAAGTCTGGGTGCACTTTGTGTCCATTATTTCGATGTTTGTAAAGTTCCTTACGTCGCAGAAAATTTAACTAAGTAATACCTATTATATATATACAACGGCCTCGATGGCGTAGTGGTTAGTGTAACCAACTGCCACGCCTGAGGTCGCGGGTTCGATTCCCGCACAAGTCAAACATTTGTGTGCATGAACATGGATGTTTGTCTTGGTCTGGGTGTTTCTATGTATAATATGTATGTATTTACAAAAAAAAAAAAGTATATAAGTATGTTTATCCATTGTCTAGTACCCATAGTACAAGCTCTGCTTAGTTTGGGCTAGACGGTGTTGTGTGTATGTGGTAGAATATTATTATTATTATTATTATATTATTATATATGTGAATGTGTTTGTTTGTTACGCTTGCACACCTAACGACTTAACCGACTATCATAAAATTTTACATACACGTTGTCAGTGAGTACAGAAAAGGACATAGGGTAACTTACATACAGAAAGAGTACTGTGCCTGACGTTTATAAATTTATTGAGAAAATCTACATTAACGCGACTAAAGTCGTGGGCAAAATCTTGTTAAAGAAAGTGCGGATGCGGTACAAATAAAACATAAAATTCACTACAAATAATTTTATCTGTGCTAAAATAAATATATATCGGAGGTCTGGCTATTCTAAATCCGCAATCTATAACATACACGAATGCTATGGGAGCTGACCTCGCCAAATGCTTTTTCAAATCCCTTGACCTTACAAAATTCTAATATGTAGTTCGCGGGACCTCATTCACATTTCTAATATCCCTACAACTTACTACAACTGTTTCGTTGGCTTCCTATAAGATGGTGGTTTGCCGGGTATCGAATTTGTATTATAATTAAATAAATTATTGGCAACAACGCCAAAGTAAGAATTCCAAAGGCATTTTTAGCATTTCTGTTTTTTTCCTATCTTTTATACCTTTTTCTAAGGTCGGCAGCGAGTATAACTCCTGGAATTGCAAACAACCATCGGCTACAGAACTACTTACTTACGTATATGGTTTTGATTATGTATTCGTCCAATTGGACTTACGAAATCTATGTAGGTATATTTTAGTAAGTTGATAGCAGCTCTTCCATACAAACTCGTCCGCATAAACTATAAAAGTTATGTCATTACCCATGGAGCTGTTTTATTATTTATACAATTACCGATATTTTCTCATTATCTCCGTGCTTCGGGAGAATACTTATATAATAATTTAGGGCGAATACTGCTATTTCATGTCGATATTCTGTAAAAGGGTAGTCCTTCCCTGGTCGAACCGGACCATTCATGGTGAAATCAGCGAGGCTCTTACCTTAACGCTTATAACGCTCAAAGCCAGTTGCACTCACTGATCAGTAAACGATTAGCGAGGTTAAGCAACGTTGAGTGCGGACAGTCGATAGATGGGCGACCGCTTAGTGGTATTTCATCTGAGCGTCTCCGTGCTTCGGAAAGCACGTAAAAAGTGGGTCCCGGTTGTTGTCAAATGGACAGCAGTCGTTAAGCCATGTCAGAGGCCTACGGGCGGCTTGAACAACTCTTGACAACAGGTTGGCCACTAACCACACGAAAAAAAGAAGAAGAAGAAAGAAGAAGACCGATATTTTGACACTATTATTAGACACTTACTTTATAAGTCATTTTTTGTTTTGGTTTCGTTCCGCTTAAGCTTATTATTTATATTGAATACTTGTTATAATGTGTTTGTAGTATGTATGTGTCAAATAAACAATTGTTCTTTCTTTATATTCACACGGGCAAGGCACAAGCCGAAAGCATTGTAGGTACCTACTTACATATAAATGAAATAATTATAACCCCAGTAACCAAGTATACCGTAGGAATAACCACTGTGTTACAAGAAAGGTTAGAATTAAACAACGTGCACAAAGAACAACCATATCCGATATTATTTGTCACACATTGTTTGTCTCGTATGGGGATCGAACCCACATGATTCGGCACCATTGGCACTGGCAAGATGACTACTCAAACTGCCGTACCTATACCTAATATAATAATAGTCATATTACAAGATTTTTCTCATATACTAAATATTAAGTGGGCTCTGTGTTTAAAATTAAGATTAATAAGTTTAGATAATCGATCTCGTGGCGTGACTTTTCATATTTGACTCCCGGGCTAGGTAAAATATAATTGACTTAGCATGACGAAATGCTCAGAAGCAGCACAGAGTTTGAAAACTTGATTTTACAGACGGCAATAATTGGTGATCTTCGTATTACGTGTGTCCTAAAACATGTGTTTCAAGTTAGAAAAGCTGAGCTCTTTGTAATTAATTAATGATAGGACACTTGCTTTCTTGCGTAGTATTGTATTTATACGGATGGCGCAGCGGACAAGCGATCCGCTCACGCTGCCGAGCTATGGATTCGAATCTCGTTTTTAGAGTTCGGAAAAACTCTTATACAACAGCTTTGTCCGTCCGTCCGTCTGTCTGTTATACAACTTTCAACTCAAGAACCGTAAGAGCTAGAGACTCGCGGTCAACGCCGTTCGACTCAGCATACTCGATATACCCTCGAAATGACTATGACCTTTGACCTCTGACCTCAAGGCCTGACCTTTGCATATTACTTGAACCATTTTTTCACACTCTAAGATTTACGGCAATTCATTACCGTTTCTCACTTCTTATTAAATAAGATGAACAATTTTCATCAGCATCCGCATCCGCAATTGCGGAGCTCCTGCGTCTATTTAGATCCGCGGATGTAAGATTTAAATTATCCGTATCCGCATCCGCGGATGTCAAAAAATCTGCATCCGCAATATCCCTGATACATAGTTTCACACCTTTATTGCAAACGTATAGGCAGAAGTGAATTTACACACATTTTGCGAAGTATTTTTAAGTTAGGTACGTCTTATATAAGCAGCGATAACCTAGTGGGAAACCGTTAGACTGCCACGCAGAGGTCTCGAGTTCGATCCCAAGGTGCATCTCTGACTTTTCGAAGTTATGGGCGTATTAAATAGTTAATTATCGCTTGCTTTAACAGTGAAGGCAAACATCGTGAGGAAACCTGCATGTCTAAGAGTTCTCAATAATGTTCTCGAAGATATGTGAAGTCTGCCAACCCGCACTGTGCCAGCGTAGTGGACTATGGCCTGACCCTTCTCACACTAAGAAGAGGCCCGTGCCCAGCAGTGGGACAGTTTAATACAGGGCTGATATTATAATACATGTAATAGTCGACATACCTGTTGCCGTCTTCCAGGTACAGTTCAAGAGTTGGTGCTGCCTCACATGAACAACATGAACTCGCTACCGAGGTTGTCCCACAAGACTACAGTATGAGGTTCTTCAAAAAGGTGTTACAAAGTTTTTACAGGCCCAGCAACGCGCAAGTGATGCCTCTGGTATTGCAGGCGTCTATAGGCTACGGCGACCACTTACCATCAGGTGGGCCGTATGCTTGTTTGGCACGTTAGTAGTATAAAAAAAACTGTATCCAGTAGAGCCAGAAAAACATTACACAAAACTCTTAATCATGCAGGTTTCATCACGATTTTTTTTTCTATACCGCTAAAGCAAGCGATAACTTTGAATATTCATGTCTAGTTTCACAACAATTAAGTAAAAGTTATCTAAAAGATAATTCGCATGCTGTAATACGCACTCTTGTTAGGTTAAACAAGAAAGATGGCGGAAGTTTTTTCTTATAGATGAATGCTAGTTAGAGGTTGTGGTGTTCTATAACCTCTAAATAGCAAATTTATCTATATAACAGGCTTTCAGAGATGCGTCTTGGTATTGATCTATAGACCCCTGCATGAGAGTCCAGCGGTCTCGCTGCGTCTGTTGTACTTAGCCATTACAATTATTAATTTATTACTAGTTTATTCTAAAATCAAACATACCTCCTCACACAGTAATATCTTCGTTTTTTAACGTTGATGAATATACACATATACACATACTTTTGCGCGGAAAAAGGGGAGCGGAGAGGGTATGTCGGGCTCACCTGGGAAAAGATGGAAAGTCCCGAGTCCTACCAACTAAACCTACTATGATATCCCAACGCGCTACCTTGATTTATCTTCGAGGACATTATGGAGAAGTTTCAGACATGCAGGTTTCCTCACGATGTGTTCCTTCACCATTACAGCTCATGCCTCAGTTCACCACTAAACCATACACGGAGTCAGGTAGCTTATGCATTTGGTCGCAGTACATAAGGTGTTGAGTTCCCACGCCGTTCCAGGTAAAGACGACTTGAAACGCGACACTCACGACAACACCACACATTGAACCAATTCTTAGATAGAGGATTTGAGGGCTTATTGTTCTTGCGAACGATTGTAAACAAGACGATGACTGATATAGTACATCCCAACTTATATTTTAAATGTGAATGTGAGTGTATATGTTACGAGTTTACGCCTTAACTACTCGATCGATTAAATCTTATACACAGCTACTCATATAAGAAAAAGAATATAAAATTAAATAGTATGGTTAATAAACATTTGGCAATTAAAAAGAGTAGTCATGAGTTTCTTGCCTGCTTCCTCATCTCATTCTCATGAAAGCTCTAATTCTCGAACAGGCTTTTTTCAATGCTAAATGATGACCTTCGATTAATTTTTATTATTATATTGTAATTAGAAACACCCTGAAACACAGGTCTCTGTCATAGTTCAGGCAATACAATGTAAAAACAGACTTCATTAACAAGTCTTTTCGTGTCTAATATTTAAATTGTAAATGTTTTCTTTAGATTCAATATAGTTTTAATGTGAATTTAATACAATAAGTAGCCTGTAATGTGTTTTGTAAAGAATTTTATTTATTGAATACAAATTTATTATAATTATATAATTAATCTATCTATTAATTGACGTATCCAAGAATTGTTTATTAATTTGTATGGAAATAAAAAATTTAGACTTTGACTTTGATTATCATGAAATTTGGGGAACAGAAGAGGTCATAGGGTAGCTTTTAGTCAGAAAAAAGGACTGTTACTAACCGAACCTAACCTACATTTACGCGAGCAAAGCCGCGGGTAAAATGTAGTTATACATATTGATAAATATAACTATACCTACTCCATTTGGTTAGGTACTTAACTAAAGGTGTACAATCTTGATGTGACTTTTTATCTAAAAACTCAGTTTAATAATAAAATACTGCTAAAGCTCAATGTAAATACAACAATAACGATTACTAAATCAATTGAACCGTTAGTTTAAGCAGTAGTTTATTTGTTTAATATGTGTTTGTGTAAAAAGTCACATCAAGATTGTTTACCTTTATTTAAATACCTAACCAAATTGAGAATAGGTACAACAGAAGCAGTGATAGCCAAGTGGGAGACAGTTGGACTCAGACAATTTTCTATACTTTTTCTCTTTTTAATTAACTGCTCGAAAAGCGTTGTGGTTAAAGTGTTCGCTGCCTATGCGCCGATATGAGTTCGATCCGACACGGGGCCAATGAATCAAGTGATCCACATATAGTTGATCCGAGTCTGCGGGTTCTTTGTCGCCATTGTTTGAATATTTGTAAAGTCCTGCGCTACACAGGAATGATTCCGAGAGCAAGAGCTGTCTTTAAAAAAAATAAAAACAGGAATCTAATCATATGGTCGGACGCCGCGATGTGTCCTATTTTATTAGACATACACAAAAAACAAAACCGCAGATTAGGCAGTGAATTTAGCCTATAGTCGGTTGCAATACCAAGGATCACACATGCATTGGCGATGATAGAAAAAGGAATAAAAAATTAGATGAAAAGAAACATGAAGGAACCTATATGTCGGGGAAATAACATGTTCCTAGGAACCAGGCGTAAGAATACTGAAGCTGGCCATGCAAGAGTTCTGACGGCTTACATGTCTTTTTTCCCATTAATCCCATCTTTAATTACTTTCCCTTGGCCGGCAATACGTGAGTCATATACCTGGTATAGTAAGCGATTATAGGCATAAGTATACAGCATCATTGATGATAAGCAGGTATTCTATCTCACTTACCATCATCCAGGTTGTATGCTTTTTTGCTACCTAACCTGGTTTCAAAACTGAACCTCATTGAAACTCAACTGTCTGTGCGGACACGGATTCGCACCCGGATCAGAACAACTAAAAGTTATTGCGTTCTTCTATCTAGTCTTATATCTAATTCACGATAGCTGCCTGGAGTTACGATTATATAGGCGATGTGCACTATGTACCTTGAAATGCAGATATAGCCTCCTATGCTCAAGTACTTACCTCAAAATGCACATCAAGCTTTCTGGTCTCAAGCGAGAGGTCAATCTCTTCGATTGAATCGGCTTGCCGTCTTTCGAACTGTGAGAGTTTGGGAATAGAGAGTGCACTTGTGGCGTGTACGCACATAAAATAATAAGCTCTATATATAAACTGTCATTAGGCACAGACCTCTTCTCAGAATGAGAAGGGTTAGGTCATAGTCCACCGCTGGCCTAGTGCGGGTTGGCAGACTTCTCATATCTTCTTTCATTGTTTCCTCGCGATGTTTTCCTTCGCTGTTAAAGCAAGCGATAATAATTAACTATTTGATACCCATATAACTTGGAAAAGTGTGCGTGCGTGGGATCGAACTCGAACCACTGCGTGGCAGTCCAATGTTAACCCGTTACGCGTGATTTAGTATAAGAAAACCAAACGTTTCACCAAACATTTACTTCCTAACTAATATTATAAATGCGAATGTGAATTTGTCAGTTTGTTACGCTTTCACGCCTTAACTACTCGACCGACCGTCATGAAATTTCGCTTACACGTCACCTGGGGAACAGAAAAGGACATAATGTACCCTTCATCCAGGAAAAGTAGTAGTTGTTTAGCGTAGTTTATTTAAAACTTGTGACCCACCCTGGCTTCGCACTGGTAGTACAAAACCTTAACAAATTATACATCTAAACCATCCTCATGAATCACTCTGTCTATTGGTAAAAACCATATAAAATACCGTTCAGTACTTTTTTAATTTATCGCAAACGGACAGACAGACGCTGTCTCCCTTGCTTTATTATATGTAGTGATGTAGTTAATACAACGCACTAGTAATAATTCCTGTGTCAAGGAGAACTACAAACATTCGAACAACGGACACAAAGAACACCCAGACTCGGAACAACCATTTGTGGATCACACAAAGTTTGGTCCCGTGTGGGATTCGAACCCACAACACTTGGCGCGGTGGCAGTGGCAGGGCGACCATTTAAACCACTACGCTATCCGTGCACTCAATATTGTTTTTAATAAGATGAGTGAGTATACGAAGTTCTAATATCTCAATCTGTTAGGATTGACCTCTATGACGCCATAAATTCGATCTGGAGTTGTATAAAATAATAGTCTAAAAAAACTAAAAAATACGCTTAAAAAGTAGAAAATAATTTAGTAATTTTAATTTAATAAAGCATGGGGTGCTTTCTAAGATATTATGGTAACATCCACCCCACGCTTTATTACATCATAGAGGTCAAGTCATAGAGGTCAATCCTAACAGATTGAGATATTAGAACTTCGTATACTCATCTTATTAAAAACAATATTGAGTGTTATTTCTTTTTTAATTACTTAATATTTATTTTTATTCTTAAAAATGGTTTTTTTTTAAGTTATTGTATTGTCATCGGTCCTCGATAAGTGTGCAAAGTTTCAAATGAATTCGTCGGTTTGAAAGGGGTGAAAATCACGTTTAAAGATTGCGTTACATAGATTCATAGATACATACCAAGCTAATAAAAGCGTGTTAAAAAGATTGCAATAAAGATGTGTATACGCAGTAAAATTCCATCAAACGAAGCAAAAGAGGTATCAAGGCGCGGGTTACGAGTAAATACAGAATCGTGGGAATACTCCTCCGTCAGCAGTTTGCTCGTTGTGAAATCACAATGTTCAAGTTCACGCTGACTCGTACACTTAATTACTTGTTGTTTATAATCGTAAGTTTGAGTGATGTCGGCAAAACTGCAGGATGTCGTGTGAAATGTGAATGAACGGCAGCCATTCGTATTTGTAATCTACTTAATTTTTTGTTGATTGGAGATTTTTCCAAACTGCAGGATGTCGTGTGAAATGTGAATGAACGGCGGTCATTCGTATTTGTAACCTACTTTATTTTTTTGTTATTTGAAATATTTTCCAGAATATTTTTGTGCTTGATGGAACATTCTGCTAATCTATACTTAACTTCTCTATACATAGATATTGTGCTCGGTAGATTTATGGTTATATGTCGAGAAGTTAAGCGTAGATTTTGAAGTATAAATAAGTTCAAGTTCTTTATTTTGTGTCCATAGGTTTTATAAGATATATCATCATCATCAGGCTACAATAGTCCACTGCTGGACATAGCCTTCCCCTAATGAGCGCACTAGCGCCCTGTCTTCAGCTTGCCGCATCCAGCATATTATAAGGTGTATAGTATAATATAGTAATATTATAAATAATAATATTTTAAACTGCCCTAAGAGCAGCTATAGCTCAGTGGGGAGACCAACAGACTGCAACGCAGAGGGTCTCAGATTCGAACCCACGTCGCGCACCTCTGACTTTCGGAAGTTATATGACTTTTCGAAATAATGTGCGTATTGGTCGACAATTATCGCCTGCTCCGTGCCTCGGAGAGCACGTTAAGCCGTCGGTCCTGGCTGCCATGAACATCTAACATATTATAATACCGTAAAATAACATCTTGCTTTTATATGAATAAAGACTAGGCAAAGATGTAGGTATGAAATTCACATTTCACCGAATTATTTTTAGTCACTAAGGCATGATTATGAAAATCCTGCGTGCGCGACGTGGGTTCGAACCTGAGACCCTCTGCATTGCAGTCTGTTGGTCTCCCCACTGAGTTATCGCTGCTAGTGTTACTATAATAACTACTTACCACAAGACGGACGGCAAGTTTGCCACTTTGGTATTGTAAAAGAAATATCTAGATAGGAAGACAATACGTAATAATGTATTATGTCGATATCCATATTTCATAATCGTTGTGTCAGTAAATGCTAAATGCGTATAAAAATGAGCATACCTATTCAATAAAGAGGTCTTATTTCAAAGCAAATACGCAATATGGCGGACAATTCGCCACATATACGGTTTAATTACCTAAATATTTGGTGTATTGTTTCAAAATAAACAATTCTTTAAATAAATATTATACATAGACAAGCTTACATCCCTAAAAAGGTAGGCAGAGATGTATTCCACCCATATATCGACAGTAATGTTCGAGGATCTGACCCTTTGAACTCACAGATGTAACAAAAGTCTTAGTCCCTAGTAAGCCTACAGATGTAGTTGTTACAGTTTGATAGCTGTCTTTAGTTTAATAGTTTGGTAAAGCTTGGTCTTCAAGTCTTCAAATTTTATGACCTACGTTTTACGTCTCATACTTATGGAGCCTAAGCAGAGGCCAGATGTGTTGAATAAGGAGGGAGGTAAATAAGAAAATTGTATGTCCGTACGGGTAACAATAGGCTTTCTCCCAATAAGACTTTTGCCTACTAATTATATCTATCTCTGTGTAAACTTTTTGAAGCATCGGTCTCCATTAAGACAAAATCTAATCGTATCAGCTTTTTTTATAATCTACGTAATTGTTGGGTGTGTTGCTATCAGTATTAGTGAATACATTTTAAATGCGACTAAGACATTATACACCATAGTCAAAATTTTAAAATTAGGTTTTCCCCTAATGAAAGTCTCCATCGTTAGAGCAGGTTTTTAAGCGAATAAATATGCAATCACCTAAACACAAGCTTATAAGTTACAAAATAACAAAAAAACTAGTTTTCTAAAATAATATTTTAGTACATATTATGTATTTGACAGTTTTAATTTCACTATTTTCAAGTCGACCATTCCCAAACAATTCTTCTCGAGTCGTTCAAAAATCTAAATCGGTGCAATCCTTCATCGAGCCACAACAGTCCCTTAATTAAATACTTACAACATTTAAACAACTAAAGCTTAATAACCTACTTAGCTTATCTAAGATTTCAATAGTATAAACACGCGAGTACCATATATCATGTTATGTTTACAATAACTTAATATGGTTGGCGCGGTCCTTTTTGCCGCGCATTTCGCTGTCACATCGCACTGGGCGGTCCATTTTGAGGTTAAAATTGGCGCCATATTATTTGATTGCGTCTTCAATTGTTATGTCGATGACCTGCTGTGATTGCTTGTATTTTAATTGTTAGAATACTTGTTGTAAAGTAATTTAATCAGTATTATTTTTATTTTTGAAGGTTTGTTACACTGTAAACCGTAATATTGAAAAGATTTGTATTAAAATTGGCCCACAGTATACTTTTATTTTGGTATAGGTTCTGACTTTTCGAACTTATGTGCGTTTTAAATAGTTAATTATCGCTTGCTTTAACGGTGAAGGAAAACATCGTGAGGAAACCGACATGTCTGAGAGTTCTCATATTGTTCTCAAAGATATGTGAAGTCTGCCAACCCGCACTGGGCCAGCGTGGTGGACTATGGCCTAACCCTTCTCACACTGAGAAGAGGCCCGTGCCCAGCAGTGGGACAGTTTAATACATGGCTGATATCATGATCATCATAGGTTTCTATGGCACTGACGCGGCAGAACCTACAGGCACAAACTATTAGCTATATATTAATTTAATAATATTTTACTAGATTTTGCCCGCGGCTTCGCTCGCATATTTGTAAGTTATGTACGGTTAGTAACAGTCCTTTTTTCTGGATAAAAGGTACCCTATGTCCTTTTGTGTTCGCCTGACAACTTGTATGCGAAACATAATGATTGGTCGAGTACTTAAGGCGCGTAAGCGTAACAAACAAACTTACATTCCCATTCATAATATTAGTTAGGAAGTTAGGATAATGAAGAATGTGATGATATTCAATCATAATAATCAGCCCTGTAATAAACTGTCCCTCTGCTGGGCACGGGCTTCTTCTCAGTATGAAAAGGGTTAGGCCATAGTCTACCACGCTGGGCCCAGTGCGGGTTGGCAGACTTCACATATCGTCGAGAATGTAATGTCCTAGACATGCAGGTATCCTCAAATTTTCTTTTGTTGTCGTTAAAGCGATCCATAACTAACTATTTAATACGAACATAACTTCGAAATATCAAGTGTGTGTGTTTTGAGATCGAACCTGTGACTTCCAAGTGGCAGTCTGATCCCACTACAGACGTATCGGACGAATAACTCAAAGAGTGAGGGACTAGAGAGTGCACTTATCTTTGCACACACTTGTGCACTATAATATCCCCTGCGTAGATTACTAGTCTCCGTTAAAGTCGCTGTGACTGAAATTTGTTGTAGAAGACAATATTATTAGGACAAGGTTACATATCAATGTTTATTTTTAATTATCCTACTATGGTATGGTGCACAGTCCGCTACGTACCTATTTTAGGTGTGAGTTGAAAAACTGACTCTCATTTATGTTGTTTTGTTCATCGAACTTAGCACTTCCATCAATTAAATATTGTAATAGAAATTTAACTTTTGAATGCCCTGGTTTTTGATACCGAGTCGTATTTCATTTGCCATACCTCAGGGACAAAAAGCTTTTGGGAAAACTATTCACAGCAACTTGTGTAACTGAAGTACCTGCAGTTAGACCGTACCTATGTCATTAAATTTTAGTAACCAAGTTATAAAAGTGAGCCTACCAATGCTTACTGATTTTCAGACCCCATGCTGCTACCTACTGAAAATATCTTTACAAAAACCGACATCACTTTGATCAGGATCGAATCTAGAAAATTTCGTTTTTCATGTTTCTAAAAGCTCTTGCAACGAGGCAACCCAATGAAATCCTAACTACTAAGTTATCATCAGCTATCAAAATAAACCTACAACTCAAATTAATTAACCAAACGCAGCCCCTCTACATCAAAATCCTTAAATCACTCGAATCGCACTTAATGAGGGTAGAAATTTGACACTGCCGGCGGTTACACCCCTATTCTCAACCAACCAATCAGAAGCCAGAACACTCACCCTCCGAATTTGAACCGACTAATGGGAACAGAGTATACTATCAGGTGTGCTTAGGTGTACGATTACCTTAACGGATGCTCTAAAAAGTGATTTTGGGATTAAACACAGCTTTAAAAAGTTCCATGTTTTCTTTATTTGGATGTTTGAGGAATATTTTTAAGATATAAAGTTATCAAATTTCATGGCTAAAAAATATTGGTACATGTGCTTTATTACATAGAATTATTTTATCACCCAAAAGGGTAGGCGAAGGTTCATTACACATATATTTATCTAGATATGTTTCTAGCCTTGAATCGAAGTAGGCGTTACTTGATGGAAGTCCATCGTAATAAAATTATAAATATAAAAAGGTTGACAATACCGAACTCTTCTGGATAGGAAAACTGGTTGCCAAACGGTCCTGAAGATGCCTCGCGCTGAGGCGAAACATGTGTCGACGCATATTTTGTGTTCGAAACGGAATACTGCAAGTTGGAGTACGCCCGGGTCCTATGTCGTGGCTGTCCCTATCCAGAGAAGTTCAGTATTGTCAACCTTTTTCTATTGCAATAGTTAGGTGGACAATCCGAAGATGCGTGGCGGGTTCCTCTCTTCCCAATAATTATATGTTTCTAGCCTCCAAGCAATAAAGCGGAGAGACTAGAGTATACTAGAGTATACGAATACTATGCTGCAATTGAGAATTTCCGATCAAAAACTCGGTAAAATTTAGCTTAACTTAAGACTGCGTCGAGTGAAATGTGCCAAAACAGGCGGTCACAGTTAAGTTAATAAAATCAACACTTTTTGTTTAATACAAATATAAAATATACATTTACCATAACAATGAATGTGTTTAGAATTACTCCGTGTAAAAAACTTAAAATAATTAATATTTTCGCCTACAAAATTACGTAAATTTGCACGTGACTTTTAGATTATAGCAGTATAAATCTATCCTATTTTACAGGTTAAACGAAACATAATTAGTTATATTACAATTTGTCCGTCCCAAATATTTAAGTTATTGGTTGACAATAAAGATACATATTTATCAAAAAAGCACTTCAAATCCTGCATACAATTTTACTATGGCGGCCGCGCGCCGATTTGAATATGCGCCGTACGAGCTCTGTCATTACCTGTCTTACGCTCGGCTTAGTTTTAAGTATGTAACCCAGTACTCTGTGAATAGCTTAACATTAAAAGCGGGGAACCAACCAGATATACTTAAATTAGAGAGGGTGGTAGTAGGTAGTTTAAATGGTCGCCTCAAACTACCACTACGCCGAGTGTTGAGGGTTCAAGGCCTACACAGGACAAAAATTTGTGTGATCAGTAAATGGTTGGGAATAACCATTTACTGATCACACAAATTTTTGTCTTGTCTGTACGTTCTTTTTGTCCTTTGTTTGAATGATTGTTAAGTACACACATTAATACACAATTTTTTTTACAAGAGCGTAGTTTTAGTTTTCCTAATATAAATAAGTAAGTAATAATAAATTCTACAATTAATTGTTATTTGTTTAAAAAACAGTTACCAACTGGTTAATTATACCTTAGATTATGGCGAAACTGAAAATACTATTTGCGCTTTAAACAAAGTGCAAATAATATTTTCACTATATCCAAAGTCTCGTATTCCATCCCACGGCATGCAGCTGTGACTTTTCTAAATTATGTTTGTATTAATTACCTACTTAGTTAACTAACACATTTTCAACGATGAAGGAAAACATCGAACCATGTTTGGAATATTCTCCAGAATACTCTACAGTAGAGCGGTTCGATGTTTTCCTTCTATTGTAAAGCAAGCGATAATTAGGTACCAAACTATTTAATACGCACATAATTTTGAAATGTGTGCCTTGGGATCAAACTCAAGACCACTGAGTGGCAGTACAAAGATGGCCCACTAGGCCAGTGGTCGGCAACCTTGTCGACCAAAAGAGCCACATATAGATAATACACATTTCAAATCTATTCAAAGAGCCATTTTTTAACCAAGCAGCTTTAGCAGATGACATAATTACGTCACTAATTAGGATAAAAAGAACATTCTTGAGTTTGCCTTTGTAAAATAAGCCTTAGTTTAATTAACCAACTGATAATAAATAATATTCCGTGCCTGCACTAAACATTTCGTGAAAGAGCCGCAGCCAAGGAGTCAAGGAGCGGCATGCGGCTCGCGAGCCGCAGGTTGGCGACCACTGCACTAGGCTATCTGCAGTCCTCTGATATAAAAAATACTTAATTTTACCTCAAAATCCAAGCTAGCTACATTCCAAATGGATTAAACAGCATCCCACAAACAAACAAAATCATATCTAAATCCGATCTCGGTGATATTTCCACTAAATATTCGTAATCTAACGCATTGGGAACACTTACATCTGATAAAGGATGTTCAGCGTGAGAACGCACCGTTGAAGCGGAGAGTAGGATAAAGTAGAAGATTAAGCTTACGTGTTAATTTGTCTGGTTGCTGTTTTATATCTCAACCTTTACACCTGTGTATTATCAAAGAAATAAGTAGAAGATTTTTTATACATCTATGTTGGCAAAAAGCATACGGCCCACCTGATGGTAAGTGGTCACCGTAGCCTATGGACACCTGCAACACCAGAGACATCACTTGCGCGTTGCCGACCCTTTAGGAAAAGAAGTGAGAAGGAGAAGGAGCGAGAAGGGGGAAAGAGGGTGATTGGGCTTCCGCCATTCTCACTCAACGAACGAAATACAACAGTAGGAATACTGCTATTTCAGGTCGATATTCTGTGAGAGGGTAGTCCTTCCCCGGTCGAGTCGGCCCATTCATGCTGAAATCAGCGAGGCTCTACTACTCACAAAATTATTAAAATATAATAAGTATTAATTTTTAGGGCTAACTAAATAAGCGGGGAGTCTATTGCCGTGAATTGTCTCCATTTTTATTTAGACTCCGTCGTGATACTGATATTTTAAAACAATACTGACTTAAATGCGCGGATTGTTGTCAGCGGCGTTTTTTTCCCTGACTTACTGTTGATACTAATATTTGCAGGCAGATAATGCAAATGACTTCAAGAAAATAGCTGGTCCGATATGGACCCGTTTAGCAAGAGACAGAAATACGTGGAAATCTTTAGAGGAGGCCTTTGTCGACAGACAAGCTGTTCCATACAAACATCCAGTTGCCGATCATTCAAATGCAAGTTAAAACTGATTAAATTAATTTAGTTTTTAGTATGTATGTATCTTATGTGGGGGTCAGTCAGTGCAGACTGGCGACACGTCGACCCAGTGGGATCTTTTGTGTAGACACTCTCCCAATAACGACTGCCATAGATGTTCATGGCAGCCAGGACCGACAGCTTAACGTGCTCTCCGAGGCACGGAGCAAGCGATAATTGTCAATCAATACGTACATAATTTCGAAAAGTCATATAACTTCCGAAAGTCAGAGGTGCGCGACGTGGGTTCGAACCCGAGACCTTCTGCATTGCAGTCTGTTGGTCTCCCCACTGAGCTATCGCTGCTCTTTTAGTAAGTAACCATTTATTAATTGTAAAGAAAGAAACAGCAATAAAGGCTATTTTATTTATTTATTTTATGAATGCAAATTCTGATTTAGCTGCGCGGACAGCATAGATGGCAAGCAGTTGCCTTACCGCTGCCTTCGCCTTGAGTGTTATAAGTTCAATCACATACGGGACAATTGTGTTATCCACAAAGTTGTACCTAGTCTGGGTGAACTTAGTGTCCTGTTTATAAAAGTTTATAAAAGCCTCTGCCACACAAGGCTTAATTCCTAATGGAGGCCGGGCATTAAACTGTTACTTTCCCGTGAAAACAGTATTTTTTTCTAGAAGAATGCAACCTAGATGTCCTGTTCTATACCCCTGACAATGTGAATGCGAATTAACTATTGTTACATATATTATTAAGGCCAGGTTAAGAGCACCTTGAACCGACGGGCGTGTATGAGGAATGTGATGAAAGTGAATGAAGCCAGAGAAGTGTGTCAGGATCGTAGCAAATGGAAATCCGTAGTCTCTGCCTACCCCTCTAGGAAATAGGCGTGAATATATGTATGTATGTATATTACCTTATTTATATGTTATAAATAAAAAGAAAACAAAGTAGGAAGCTTAGGAATATCGTCAATGAAAGAGTGTAGTTAAGTAAATAATAAATCTCCCCACTGAGCAGCGATAGCTCAGTGGGGAGACCAAAAGACTGCAATGCAGAGGGTCTCGGGCTCGAACCCACGTCGCGCACCTGTGACTTTCGGAAGTTATATGACTTTTCGAAATTATGTGCGTATTGATTGACAATTATCGCCTGCTCCGTGCCTCGGAGAGCACGTTAAGCCGTCGGTCCCGGCTGCCATAAACATCTATGGCAGTCGTTATTGGGAGAGTGTCGGCACCAAAGATCCCACTGGGTCGAAGTGTCGCCGGTCTGCACTGACTGGCCTCCACATAAGATACATACATAAGTAAATAATAATTTGTTTGAAAAAGATAGACAAATAAACCTGTATAGCCTCAGCGAAATCTAAATGAAATTTCATTATAAGGGTAAAGTTATAGACAATAAAACCTTAATAACGATCAAACTTGAAATTTAAATCAATTATGATCGAATTTTGACTACTCGGCGACCGTTCGTCATATTAGTTAGGTTATACCTTATACTTTATACCTTAATGGTATTAAGAAATGTGGTTGGCCTGTCAATGATGATTGCATGGATGGTGTAGTGGCTTAAGATCGTCTCGCCATAACTACTGCGCTAAGTGTTGTGAGTTCGATCTCCACACGGGACAATAATAACACTGTACGACAGCATGTCTGATGATTGGGTTATGTTATATGATATTAGTCCAACTGACAATTTCAAATCTGTGACCGATATTTCTCTATCAGGTCTAGTTAACAAAATATCACACATGGTTCTTTTTATAATAAAACAGTATATTTAAAGATTAAGATGAAAAATCTTTCTTTTATTTGACTTCCGTGCTGAAGCTGAAGGTAGAAAGCTGAGCTTATTATTATTATTCTCTCCGCAAATGAAACAAAAATGATTCGGATTATTCACAAAAACAAGTCTTGACGACGCCATATCAAATTATATTTAGAAAACTTAATATTGTTCTAGTTATCAGCAAATTTAGTGGAAGCTACAACTCGTAAACAAGAGCTGATACAAAAAAATGAGGGTATGTGTAGAATCAGCGACTTCGAATTAGTAAACATCATGGGATAAAAGACATTCATCAGAAATTTTGTTGTGCAGTGGTCAACAGATAGTTGTTTCGCGTCCAGTAATCCAAATACTAACTTAATTGCACGGAGCAAGCGATTGCCTTGCCGCTGCCGACGCTTCGAGTCCTGTGGGTTCCAATCCGATACGAAACAATTGTGTAATCCACAAATAATTATTCTAAAACACAAAGTAGGTACGCCTACCTACTTTGTGTCCGTTAATTATAATAAATGTTTGCAAAGGCCCCCACGGCACAGGGCTTTGTATCCATCTAGTTTACACATATTTGTAAAATCCTTCACGATACAGACATAACGTGGAAGCTATGCACTTACAAAATAATAATATGCATATCGAATATATGTCGAATCTGAACCTACACAATCATTAACATAAGTACAAACTAACCACGGTACTTCGAGATAGTCTGCACAATTACATTTACATCAATAGCCCAAAGATTACACACACAATTAGTCTGAGCCGCATTGATATTTTTTTATCAAGTACCTTAGGGTCCATTGATGCTGCTTGTGTTGTGTCCCTAGTGTGTCCCAGCGGGTTCTAAGTGCGCAACACTATTTGTGTTATTGTTGGCAACATATTTAGCGAGGTTAAATAGAATTTGGTAAGAGTGGAATAATGAGTGCAGCATCTAATAATATCACTCGTTTTTTGCAACCTACTTTGTTCCGTGACAAATTCGGCCAAGATATCACTTCACTACATATTATTATAAAACAAAGTCCACCGCCGCGTCTGTCTGTTTGTCGGTTCGCGATAAACTCAAAAACTACTGAACGGATTTTTATGCGGTTTGCACCAATAGACAGAATGATTGATGAGGAAGGTTAAAGTGTATAATTTGTTAAGTTTTGTACTACTCGTGCGAAGCCGGGGCGGGTCGCTAGTCTATACATATAGTACTCATAATACAATAGAGACTTATCTGAGTATTTTGGATTAAACAAATTTAAACTCTGTCATAAATACTTAACACAAATATAATATTAGAAATTATAGCCACAGATTTAGAGGTGAAATTCCCTTACTTCTAAATTTTAAAGTTTTATTAAGCGTGCGTAATAAAATAATATTGTAACTCGTTGATGTCTGTATATTGGAGATATTTAAGAAACTTAATGTGTCCGTCTGTCTGTATGTTTGCATGCGAAAACGACTGCACAAAAATGTTGTGCGGTTTTCACAGTTGTTTTGTCGGAGATCTATCCCAAAATTAGGTGTGTGTTTCATCTTGATACGGCTTCAAGAAGTTCAGTATAATATTAAAGTTTAAGGTTTGTACCTATTTATCAATAAAAATATCTGTGTAAAGTATATCTAAAGGTATGTTTCATGTGTGCAGATCAGCTTCTTCTAAAATGCAAAGATGGATATACCTATATATAGATAAGTATCTACTTACACATTGCACATGTACGAAATCGCGGGCAAAAGCTAGTTAAGAAATAAAGATTACTTGCAATTTTGATTAAAAATGGATAGTATTCTCATCAACTCCTGTAGCTAAACTAAACGTTAGAAGTGGGTTCACGTTGGAGTAGGCGTGGGAATTGAACTCACGACTTCTCGTTCGTAAGGCCGGTATCTCGTCCATTTGGCTACTGTCTCTACAGAATTCCCATTTCTAAGGTCAGGGGTTGAATTAAATGTTATTAGTCTATGTATAGACGTTACGAAACTCACAATAGTGTCAAGGTAACACGGCGTGACTGGACAGATTTAGGCATCATCACCTGCAGTGCAGCACGATTTGATCCGCACACGGGACAAAATTATGTGTGATCTACAAATGGTTGCAGTGTGTCTAGGTGTTCTTAATGTCCATTGTTTGAATATTCTTAGATTCGATTCGTGACACAGGATGTACTCATAAAGCGCAAGATGTCTTTTTAAACAAGAAATACTAGAAATGTCCTCGGTACTTAAATAGTAATGCTCCTTTTCTCTTCCCCGTCGGAGATAAGCAGGCACATTTGTGTGTATTATTCAGCCAATTGGCAATACATAATACGGTCCTATAGCGAAGTCTCGGCCATATTTACGTGCTTCTGCTAAGAATCAAATTATAGACTAACTAACAGCTCATTCCCCGAACTGATCCTAGCTATCAAACCTATGACCTCACGATTGACCGCCAAGCTCAAACTTAGTCCACTAAACCAACGACGCAATCTCAAAATCGCACATCGATAATCTCTACATCTCTATTATTCTCGTGACAATGTGTTACATTGCGTGTAGACACAATAGAAGTGCGCCTTTGTCACGCACTATTGTCGTTGTACAACACCCGAACACAAGGATTAACAGCCACGCCCACGATCCAGTACCGCTCTATTTAAAAAGAAAACGTTGACAGTTCTAGCAGTAACACATTTGTGGCATCATTAGATAGAATTTGTATTATGAATAAATTTAGAGACATATTGCTTTCTACTGTTAGAATTTTGAAAAAGGACTTTCGTTGCCTGGCTGTCCCGTTGGTCCCAAGCCATATGTTTGCGTTCGATCGTGAGTTCCCAGTTTCGATGCACGACTTGGCAATCTTAACTTACTTGATTTTAAGTTTGTCTACTAGAAAATTGTCTGTATTAGCAGAAAGTGTGATAATATACATAGCAAACGGCTTAGGTTCGCCCTTTATTCATTGGAATCGAAGACCCATTAATGATGGCGTAATACAAATAATAATTTACTTAAATAATTAATTTAATTTAATACCAAAAATATAGGCGTTGTTATAGGTATGGTAAGGTTCCTCTAGCCATAAGTATGACATGACGCAAGATCAAAATGGCTACTCATGCGACATCTATTCTTCCAGACTGGACTAAATTCGCCCGAATTGCATACCCTAATAATATAGCCTCTGCCAATCTCTTTGAAGACAAGGCATGATTTTATGTATAAAATTCCCTAATTTAAAGTAATACTTAAAATCTTACATCGTTATCGAACGCAACACAAACGCGTAAATCTATAACGCGTCAACAATGCCGCTGTTCATTTATGAACGCTCGCTGCGCCCCCTGCCGCTTTGTGTCACACTCGTAACTGAGGATTAACAGCGTCACGCCTTTGCCCACTCGACTAGGATTTAAGAAAAAAACAAACTGTCAAGTATGTTTGTTTAGTTAGCGCGTGGTTCTGTATTTAAAAATGGTATCTTAACCTAATATTGGTTATATGATTGCTTGTTTTGGTAATTTTGAGGACAAATAAAATAATGAAAAGCATTCATTTTGTTATAGACATGTCTGTATTGGAAAAATATGTTTACTTGATGACTTATTATTAATTAGAATTCATGTCTATTGTATATGTCACTTAGTAATCATGTCTATATTATAGAGAAGAGGAAGATAATACAGATAAAAACCATGTTAAATAGAAATCAATGGCGAAAAATATTATAATTACGAATATATAATAATTCTAACTAATATCCTTACTAATATTATAAATGCGAAAGTAACTCTGTCTGTCTGTCTGTTACCTTTTCATACTCAATCTGCGGAACCGATTTACATAAAATTTGGAATGGAGATAGCCTGAGACCCTGGGAAGGACATAGGCTATAAACATCATGCTACGGCTCACGGGAGCGGCGCAGTAACCACAAATATCACTGAAGCGGGTGAGACCGCGGGCACAGCTAGTTTTATATAAATTCGAATGTGCCTTTGTTTGTTTGTTACGCTTTCACGCCTTAACTACTCGACCGAACATCACGAAATTTCGCATACACCTTGTCAGAGGAACAGAAAAGGATTTAAGGTAACTTTCATTCAGAAAAAAGTACTTATCCTGCGGGATGAAAAATTGACATTTACGTGAGCGAAGCCGCGGCTAAAATCTAGTATAAACTTTTTCCAGAACCACTGCAAGTCTTTAGGCAGCGACTAGACTACCTATCTATTTTCGCAGCTAACTACCAAAGTACTAAGAAAAGTCATAGTTACGATCTAGGTTTACCAAACAGAACGACAGAACTCCAAACGTCCTACTAAAATCAATTCAAAGAATAGGATTCGATATTCGAAATGTTGAAACGTCAAAATCGACAACTTACTTTTACAGCCATCAAAATTATTACCTGAGTGTGATATACAGAAAATAATCTATGGTAACTGCATATTTAAATTTGCATTCAATAATATGCAAAACAGGCAAATTTATACTTTAATTTATATAACATATAGTTTATTTTTATTTGTCAATATTTTCACTATTTTATGTTTACAATAGGAATATTCATGTAGGGATTATCACACATTTGTGTCAGCTATTGAACAAGATAAAAATCGCGCCAAAATGATTTGAATTCCGAACGTCCTGTGATTTTTTTACATCGTCTAGTGATGTACCTAATATGGCGTATAGTTGTTTTATTAACAATTTTATGGTTAATTTCATCCCCTTTTTACTTGGTTGCGGATGGGGTGTCGTATTTTATTAGGGCTAAGGGTGCGTAGTCTGGAATTAATATAATATGGCTTATTTTTTTTAATAATTATGAAGTTATGTTTCTACAAGTTTCATTCAATCAATTTTAATTTTCTTATTTTAAATAGATATATCAGTAGTCATTTTAGGTTGCGGTGTACTATAGTCATGTAAGGTGAAAATATTAATTAATTTTTAAGCTAATTAAATTATAATAATAATATTCTACCACATACACACAACATCGTCTAGCCCAAACTAAGCAGAGCTTGTACTATGGGTACTAGACAATGGATAAACATACATATATACTTTTTTTTTGTAAATATATACATATTATACATAGAAACACCCAGACCAAGACAAACATCCATATTCATGCACACAAATGTTTGACTTGTGCGGGAATCGAACCCGCGACCTCAGGCGTCGCAGTCGGTTACACTAACCACTACGCCATCGAGGCCGACAAACTTTAATTATTATTAAAACTATTAAAACTATTTAGATATAATTTAATTTTTCATTTTTCCCGACGTTTCGGTTGCTTTTCAGCAGCCATGGTCACGGGGAGACTAAGAAAAAAATGAGTAAAGTTTAATAGTAGTAGTACTGTAACAGATTTCACAATTATGTAATAAAGTGTCAAATAAACAACGCGATAAAATCCGTATATAGCAGTTTAATTTCAATAAATTTACTTATGTTTCGTGTTATTAGTATGTAGAAATAATGTTTACTAGAACCGCAATAAGTAAACTACTAAATACTTAATGGTTATGAAACCAACATAATGTATTTTTGAGTAGCAACTAATATATATTTTTTAAACTGTTTCCTAACCATAGATGCAGTAAGTGTTTTTTTTTGCATTTATATATTTTTATGTAAAACATGAATAAACAGATTTTGTTTGTAATAAAATGTATTAAATATAATAACCACCAAAAATACTAATTGCACAGCAAAATATGCTTACTAAAATATATCATAACGAGCACCTATACGCCTCAAATCACTGCATTCTGTCTCGAAAGGGTTAGGTTATGTTAGGTTCCTTCTTAAACCTACCCAAAAATAATCCACTTAATTTGATCTCCCTAAAATATTTTAGTTAGCATGTTTTGGTGTGCAATTTGTATTTTTGGTGGAACAAAGGCAAAAAATTGAGGCACTGTTAAATACTACCCGTAATAAAATGACACTTGGTTACAATTGATACCAGACACAGTCATTTAGTACTTAATAACGAAATTGATGCTCTGGTAACAAACGGGAAAGCTATGAATGTAAAAATGTTGTTAAGATTTAATTTACTAACTAAATGAGGATTACAAATAACGAAATATGCTAATTATAAATGCACTAACTATACTTATTGCAGATATAGTTAGTAAAATTACTTAATAGCGTAAATAAGCTTTCTTGACATATTATCTGCAATAACTCAAACTTATTGCACTTATAACTAGTAAATGAAGATTACAAATAAAGAAATGTTCAAATTATAAATGTAATAACTTTACTTATTGCAGATATAGTTAGAAAAAATACTTAATAGTGTAACTAACTTATTCCTATCTACAGTTATATCCGTCTTGATAAGTAAACCAAATAACACGGACCTAGATGTATAATCTCGTTATAGATACGAAAAAACTGACTAAAGAGAATATATAGACTTCGTTCTACTGATTCTGAATATGTACTTAACTCAATTCGGCTCAAAACTCGAGTTATTGCACATTTCGTAAGGATGGTAGAACTACTCATAGTATAAAAAACACAAAAGCTTAAACCTGTATACGTAAAGTTTAATCATCAATCCTGCTACTTATAAATGAAGAATAGTTGTACATTGTTTAAACAAAAATACTGTCCTGTAATATTAAACCTTACATCAAAAGCACTAAGGCATAATATTGTTAAACAATATTTACATTTATAATTATAATATCAGCCCTATATTAAACTGTCCTACTGCTGGACACGAGCCTCTTCTCAGTGCGAGATGGATTAGGCCGTAGCCTTCCACGCTAGTCCAGTACGAGTTGGCAGACTTCACATAGTTCAAGAACATTATGGAGATGACGTAGTGGTTTAAGTGGTCCTCTCGCCACTGCCACTGCGCGGAGTGTTGTGGGTTCGATCCCCACACGGGACAAAAATTTGTGTAGTCCACAAATGATTGTTCGAGTCTGGGTGTTTTTTGTGTCCGTTGTTTGAATGTTTGTAAAGTCCGCCACGACATAGGAACTATTCCTAGTGATAGATGAAGCATAACATTTTTGAACAATATTTTTATTTATATTACGTGTTTTCTTATCTTTTTAAAACAAAAACTATATATTTTTTGAAATTAAACTGCTATATACGGATTTTATCGCGTTGTTTATTTGACACTTTATTACAAAATTTTGAAAATTGTTACACTACTACTACTATCAAACTTTACTAATTTTTAAGCTAATTAAATTATTATTAAACTATTTAGATTTCATCTATTTTTACACTTTCCCCGACGTTTCGGTTGCTTTTCAGCAGCCATGGTCACGGGGAGACCTGACCATGGCTGCTGAAAAGCAACCGAAACGTCGGGGAAAGTGTAAAATAAAAATAAATTAAATCTAAATAGTTTAATAATAATTTAATTAGCTTAAAAATTAGTAAAGTTTAATAGTAGTAGTAGTGTAACAATTTTCAAAATTTTGTAATAAGGTGTCAAATAAACAACGCGATAAAATCCGTATATAGCAGTTTAATTTCAATGAATAATATTCGCGTAAATAGAAGACAATATTATGAAAAACTATATATTTAAATAGTGTGTCATGTCTCTCTGCTCACCTCATAATTCATTAACAAAATACTAAATATTTTAACACGGTGTCTCTCTGCTTACCCCGTAATTCCTTAACAACAGCGCATTAGTTGTAACATAATGCCGTGATAAACAAGCATAAGGTGTCACAATAATTGTGCCATTCATATGAAGTGAAGTAACCGGAGTCAATGGCGGACATCTTGTCGTAATCCTCGCCGCATTTTATATAAGTAGATTATAATTATGTACGTCTCAGAATTGAAACAATATTAGATTATTGAGGCATTTAGTGTATATGAAATCGTAAACAGATTTTTGTCTGTTTATTTGTGAACTAGCTTTTGCCAGCGATTTCGCTCGTGTAAAAGTAGATGTTAGTATTTTAAATAAAATGTTACTCGGTGATAATAAAGCTTTCTTATGGAGAAAGATCTTTTAAATCGGTCGTTTAGTTTTTGAGTAAAATGCTTACAAACACACATACAAAAAATAAAATCTTTCCTCATAATATTAGTATAGATACGATATCTACACTTTGGTCGTTTTAAATGATATACATCGACACACTAAGTAGGTACTGATAATAAAAGCCCATGTTACAGCCTTTTTTACGTATGAAGAAACAAAATAAGATGAAAGGAATAAAGTAAAAATATAGAAAAACAATCATTGAAATTAAACTACTATATACGGATTTTATCGCGTTGTTTATTTGACACTTTAGTACATAATTTAGATAGAGCAGCGATAGCTCAGTGGGGAAACCCACAGACTGCAATGCAGAGGGTCTCCGGTTCGAACCCATCACGTCGCGCACCTCTGACTTGCGGAAGTTATATGACTTTTCGAAATTATGTGCGTATTGATTGACAATTATCGCCTGCTCCGTGCCTCGGAGAGCACGTTAAGCCGTCGGTCCCGGCTGCCATGAACATCTATGGCAGTCGTTATTGGGAAGTCAGTGCCCTATAATATCCTGACACTGGTCTAGCCTTAGGGTATCGTTAGCCTTCGGGTTGCGGAGGTCAGGTGGCAGCCGCTCCGTGTAAAAACTGATATCCAGTCAAATCCGATTAGACCAGAAAAGCCGACCCCAAGTGACTTGGGAATAATAAAGGCTAGGGAGAAGAGTAAATAATTTAGAAACCGTTACACTACTACTAGGTATTATTAAACTTTACTAATTTTTAAGCTAATTAAATTACTAAAGCTACTAAAACTATTTATATTTAAGTTTACACTTTCCCCGACGTTTCGGTTGCTTTTCAGCAGCCATGGTCACGGGGAGACTAAGATGGTAGTTGTCTCAATGATCCAGTGTAGTTATTTCAAAGTACCCGAACATAATTTAATCATTGGTGTTTCTATTTACGCAGAATGACCTCATAGTATCATGAAGTCTAGCTGTGGTTTGCTTCTTCTTGGGTTTGACTACTTGAATTACAGGATCCCAAGCTGGTGGTACATTCCAACCATCTTCTCTATTGAAATTAGGATGTTTTTTGATTTCAATAGCATCGCGAAGCATTCTTGGTAGGAATCTGTGTTCTTTAGCGAGAATCTGTGGTTTGTCAAATCTCAGGTAGTGGTTGGTCCCCTGTTGCACATGTTGACACACATATAAATAGTTTTAATAATTTAATTAGCTTAAAAATTAGCAAAGTTTAATAGTACCTAGTAGTAGTGTAACAGTTTCTAAATTATGTTATAAAGTGTAAAATAAACAACGCGATAAAATCCGTAGATAGTAATTTAATTTCAATAAATAACATTCGCGGCAACAGAAGACAATATTATGTAGTAAAACAATGTTACTTATGTGCAGTCGGCAGCAGAATCAGTCGGTGCTTCTGAATGCGGCGATGGTGGTGTGCTATGATGAGCCATACGCCTATAACACTTTGCTCCATACGGGAATCCGAGATCCAAGACCTCATTCTCAACAATCGCATTCACTACCTCTGCGCCACCGATACATAACACAGACCCATTTATTGTATAAAAATAATACACGAACACATTATTAGTCTGCCTACCCAGAACTCCACAAATAGCACTATATCGGTATCAAGTAATATCAGTGTCGGTGTAATATTTTGACAGTTGAATTTCACGCCATGTTTGAAAGCAGTCAAGTGAAGCGCCTGTTCTATTGTTGCAGACCGAAAATAACATTAGACGTAATATCTATTAATATTAAAGTAGTATTTGTTCGTTTGAAGTATTTTCTAGAACTACTAAAACGATTCTAGAAAATCTTTTATTAATGTAGGTATATACCTATATACTAGCGAGTAGTACAAAACCTTAACAAATTTCACACCTAAACCTTCTTCATGAATCATTCTGTCTATTGATGAAAACCGCATGAAAATCGGTTCAGTAGTTTTTGAGTTTATCGCGAACAGACAGACTGACGCGGCGGGGGACTTTGATTTATAATATGTAGCGATATCCTATTAAATAGTTAATTATCGCTCGCTTTAACAGTGATGGAAAACATTGTGAGGAAACCTGGATGTCTAAAAGTTCTCCATAATTTTCTCAACCACATGTGAAGTCTCCCAACCTGCACTGGGCCAGTGTTGTTGTGTTGGACTATAGCCTAACCCTTCCCATACTGGGAAGAGGCCCGTGTCCAGCAGTAGGAGAGTTTGCAAAATTTAAGGATTCTTGACCTTGCTGTTATAGCTATGCTTTGATACATCATCAGCCAATCGGTTTCTCCTCTTATAGATAGATATAGATATAAACAGTTTTTGGAGGCATAAATAATGTACATAAAAAAAAACATTTATTTTCTTTGTATTTGATGGCAAACGATGTCTAAAAGCGGTTGTGTCAGAATCGCAATAAAAAATAAAAAATAAAATCAATAATATATACATAACTTTAAATAATATGTATATATAAATATATACATACCTTTGATTTATATCACTTTTTAGAATCTGTGTCAGCAAAGATATTGAATTTATTATTTATCTCATGCACTCAAAATATATCTTTATAATATCTTATAAAAGATCTACTTTTTTTTATTGTTTTCTTACCCCGAGACTAGATTACAACAAAATAAATGGATAAAAAAAAGGTGCTCCCTCGAAATTTTGAAATAGTAAAAACCTTTAAGGTAATATTTTAATAAAATACTATTTCAAAGAGAAAATAGTGTATTAAAAGATAAAATATTAAATGTGCAGTGAAAACGAATCTAGGAAATCTGTCAATTTTGACACGGACCGTAGACAAAATTGACACAAACTAACAAAAAGTGGCAGCCGTGACATTTTATGACAAATTGGCGCTAAAAAACCGAACTTCTTCGAACATATTCCAACGGATTCCATGTTTTTATGAAGACTATTTTAAAAACGCAACTATTTTAAGTATTTAGTTTGTATTTTTTGTTATGCGACACCTCATTATAGCTACTGACTTGTTTTTTAAATCAATAATGAAGGGTGGAACGTTGGCATTGTATGGACAAGACCGCGAGAATAATAAGTTATACACACAATTATCTATTAATCTGTTGAGACGCAACGGCACAGCGACGGCCAGATACAATAAGTTTTAATTATGTCTGTAAGACTTGACAGGTTAAAATACACAAAAATTATCCAAACTTAATATATGCCACTCAGTGCTTTTACTAAGAATGTTCAACGAAATGTTTAGGTACGCTAATCACAATATTGTTTAAGTACCAATAATCCACAATATTATCTTAAATATGTAACTAGCAAGCACAATTTATATTGTATGTATATTATATTGTATATAGTATGAAAATAAATAAATGCTCTGTTTGAGTTTGTTTGTTAACGACTCCACTAATCACCATGAAATTTCGCATACCCACACGTTTTCAGGGTACCTTTCATCCAGAAAAACTGCTGTTTCCGAGAAGTAGAAATGTATTGACAAAATTTACATTAAAGTGAGCGAAGCCACGAGCAAAATCTAGCTAATTCAGAAATTAATTTTCTGTTTATTGATTACACTAAACTGCATCACTAGATGCAGTAGGTATAGTGCCGAGGTGAAAAATTAAGCTATTGCGCCATCCATGGCTACAGTTGAGACGAGATATCCACAGTTTCCTAACGTATTAAAGAAAGCACAGTCGCCTTAGCTCGGGTTGTGAGGGGGCGTGTATAATGAACAGTTTTTGTGTCAATAAATCTGTCAATGCGCTCCCGTCACGGCGTGTCGCTACTTGACACCGCGCTACACGCAGGTTAACTTAATTAAAGGTTAAACTTCACTTTAAAAAGTAATAAAGAAAAGGAAAAAGAGTCCCACGTGGACTAATTGTTTATGCTGCCGATCATATGTTCCGATACCCAGATCGACCAAGCGTCGTTTAAATATTTTTAAAAGACAACTCACACACTTTTGCATACTCTGTTGATGTTATGGGTCCGAATTTTGGAAAGCCAACAGCGATATTGAGACACACAAAATAAATTTTTAATAAGACGTATTTTTATTTTTGTATTGCGTGTGACTTTACAATCATTCGAAGAACGGACACAAAGAACACTCAGACTCGGAAGAACCATTTTTGGACGGTGGGCCACATGAGATTTTAGAGTTCAAAAAATCTCTTATACAATAGCTTTTTCCGTCCGTCCGTCTCTCTGTTATACAACTTTCAACTCAAGAACCGTAAGAGCTAGAGACTCGCGGTCAACGCCGTTCGACTCAGCATAGTCGATATATCCCCGAAATTACTATGACCTTTGACCTTTGACCTCAAGGTCACGTGATAAAATCTTTCAACTCAAGAACTGTAAGAGCTAGAGACTCGCGGTCAACTCCATTCGACTCTGCATAGTTGATATACCCCGAAATTACTATGACCGTTGACCTCTGACCTCAAGGTCACGTGATAACATCTTTCAACTCAAGAACCGTAAGAGCTAGAGACTCGCGGTCAACGCCATTCGACTCAGCATAGTCGATATACTCCGAAATGACTATAACCTTTGACCTCTGACCTCAAGGTTACGTGATGTCATTTTTTCAAACTCTAAGATTTACGGCAGTTCATGGCCGTTTCTCACTTGTTATCTTGTGGGATTCGAACCAAGTATTGCGTAGTGATAGTGGCGAAGCGACCCCTAAAATCACTACGCCATCCGTGTAGCCTTTTGTATTTTTGTAAAGAATTTCTCCGAATCTTGAACTGTCGATGTCGCCTATAGTTGCTAAAACCTCTGCTGCATTTATTTGCGACCGAATACATGTCTAACAAATCGTAAATATTTGTCCTTTGCCTACCAAGAGCAATATATTTTATTGATTATATTTTTTTCTTATTTTACTTCTAGGTATTGCCAGCGACTTCTTACGCATGAAATTCAAATGTACCTATGTATATTTTCTTTCTTTATATTTGACTTCTAGGTGGCGTATCAAGATAGCAATACAACTGTGAAAATCGCATTAAATGTTGTGCAGTAGTTTTTGCTAAATGCGTGTTCATAGGCATACAAAGTTTCAAAATAATATTGTTTTGGCTTCTATAGCTCTTACAAAGATCTTATTGTTATTTTTTTTAAATATACTTTGCACACACTTGGACCATGGAGATAAAGAGCGCAAGTATTTGCAACAACTTAAATCCAAGTAGGATTTATAGGAGCGCATAAACTTGTTATTTTGCTTATACTGTAGCAGCCCAAGTAGAGAAACACCTTTATCCTGCTGTACCGCACAACACAATGTGTTTCACCGCAGTCAAACACATTGTGTTGTGTTTCTTCGACGAGTGGCGGGTCTAGGCAGCGTTAGGACATGTGTCATGATAAACAGTGACGTCAATAGATCAGTGTAATATTTATTAATTGAAATTGCAACACAGCGATTTCTTCTATTATGGCTTAGATAGGCACAAGTATGATGATGCTTTAAGTATTACAAACGATTATCTTTTACGGTAAATCATAACATCAGGCGAGCACTATGCTTGTTTTCCACCTTGATTTTAATAAAAAGTGCCTCTCGTAATATAAGGAGCCATATCGCACTGCATCCAAATAAAAAATCTAGACATCACACCCCCTTTTTAAAAGACTATTGTTTTCTTCAGTGACGTGACCATATCAAAATCATGTTAAGTGGTTTGATTGGCTATTCTGGGTCATTCAGTCATCCAATCACATACGTTTGACCTTTTGTTAATTTATTTTTGTGTTAAACTGTCTTTTAGAAACCTTGAAGTCGGTCATTAAATCCGAGATCTTAACAGCAGCAGTCAACCTTGCTAAACTCTACACACAAACAACTCTTACTCAAAATCTGTATAGCAACCCCTTAGTACCCATGATGACATACAAATTATCTTTCCAATTAGTTGGCAACAATTATTTGTAATAGCAACATTGTTACCGGACCCCTGCCAACTAATCTGCGCGCGCTAATGAATTTAATTGACTCCCTAGGGACGGTGTTGCCATAAATCGGTATTAGTCTGCCTATTGTTAGTAAGTGTTGGTATAGATATCAAAAATATGTTGTTTTTGGTGTGAAATTATTTGCTTCTCTGGCCGATTTTATGATTTAGAAAATCTTGTTTTGAAATATAAATATTTATATTTCATAACAAATTATTCGGAAATATATTATAAATAATAGCGATAGACTAGTTGGTAGACCGTTGGATTGCCAGGCAGAAATCTTGATTTCGATCCTAAGCCACGTATAGTCTGTCCCAATAGAATTAATATTTTATGTAAACAATCGTTTCATGCTTAATTAAATATAAAGTAATTTAGAAAATTCAAACTCTCTTTGAAAAGTAGTTAATGAATATAATAAGCCGTATGAAAGTCCTTCTTTTGATAAATATCCATCAATTTATTTTACGGAAAAATATTTTATGGTAAAAGTCAAAAAGTTGTTTACCTTTTTCTGAAATTCTATTGGGATAGACTTATAGTACACACGGCGACACATCAACCTAGACTGTTTGGACTTAGAACTATTAGAAGTTGAACGCTGCGAATCGTGCGAGAGAGTGCGTTATACAGTGTGACCCGCGTTAAAGTGCAACCCCGAAAATGGGTGAAATTAGACCGAAAACTATCGACGAAAATGGGTCTGGAAAACTTCTAAAAAAAAAAATAATATTTTTATACGCCACTGAACATTTGTTTCCCGAATTTTGACCTCTATGTACAAATAAATTTATTCCTCCCAAACTAGCTGGCCGATTTTGATGAAATAAACGACAAATCAATGCCAAGTATTTAGCGATGAGGATAAAACAAAAAAAAACAACAAAAAATGGCTTTAAATACTTCATTTTTTTAAATACTTGTGAAAAAAGTCACTTTTTTTCACTGTTTTTTTCAATCAACTCAAATTTCTATGAAATAAACCCCTACATCTTGATTTGTTTTATAATTTGTTATTATTCTTGACTGTATTAGCTTTCAAAAAAAAAATAATCAAATATTGTATCTCTAAAAATACAGGAGTTACGAATTTTTAAAGTTCACTACTCAGAATGGGCAAATCCAGGTAGAGACCCTTTTTTTATTCCTTTGTTATACCGGTGGTCGGCTGCTATTGTGTTCAATGCTTGGGGAAAAGGGAAGGGGTATTGGTACAGTCCGGCAGTCGCCCGCGCTAGTCCGCTCCGATCACATCGCTGCTGCTGTACGTCAGCTGTTGTTCTCGCATTAAAGTTACAGTTTTTCGTTGAGTTTTCGTTATTGACTACTTGTTACGTTTTTGTTATTGACTGTTTGTTACGTTACTCGACTGTTTTCGTGGTTGTGCTGGGTTGAGATGCCGCGATTAAATGCATTCTCCCCGCGAGAAATCGCTGACATCCATTATTATTATGGAATGTATGGTGGACGCACAACAGTTGCTCGAT
The DNA here is from genome assembly GCA_930367265.1 of Catocala fraxini. Taxonomy (NCBI): domain Eukaryota; kingdom Metazoa; phylum Arthropoda; class Insecta; order Lepidoptera; family Erebidae; genus Catocala; species Catocala fraxini. The sequence goes on along the minus strand of OV884049.1, from coordinate 5,564,709 downwards.
CGGCATACGTAAATGCATTTCCGAACAGACTTGCACCGTCGGCAAGGAACTTCCAGGAAGTTCATCGGAAGCTCTCCGACATCGGACTTGGATTACAACACACAAGACGTGAACAAGAATCCATTGTAATCGACACAGCGATAGAAGAAGCGGTTTTAAGTACCGTTTTTGCCACTCCTACTATTAGTACGAGGCGTTTAGCTTTACTTCACGGCATATCACAAGCCTCAGCGTGGAGAATCTTGAAGAAAGAAGGTCTACATCCATATCATTATCAAAGAGTCCACGATTTGCACGGGGATATGGATTTCCAATCAAGGTGCGTTATGTCGATCTGACTACAACGACAAATTCGTCGCAATCCACAATTTTTAAAAAAGATTTTATGGATGGATGAGTCGAAGTTAACCAGGAATGGCATCACGAACGCTAGGAATTTGCACGAGTGGACACATGATAATCCACATCTGAAGAGGGCCTCGTCATTCCAGGTGCAATTTTCAATAAATGTTTGGGCAGGTCTACTCGACGACATGTTGATAGGACCAGTAATTTTACCAGCGACATTAAATTCGGAACGATTCCTAACTTTATTAAGGGATGAGCTTCCCCGTCTGTTAGAGGATGTGCCGCTGGCATCGAGACAGGGCATGTACTTGCAATTGGACGGCTGCCCTGCTCACTACGGGCGCAATGTCCGTGAATTTTTAAATAATAATTATGCCAATCGCTGGATTGGGCGCGAAGGCCCAGTGGGCTGGCCAGCCCGCTCTCCTGATCTGACGCCGCTCGACTACTTTCTATGGGGCCACATGAAGCAAAAGGTGTACAGTGCACCTGTGAATTCAGAGGCTGAGCTTCATGACCGCATCATAAGGTGCGCTGAAGAATTGAAAAATGAACCGCAACTTATACGGAGGGCCACACAACACATATCATTACGCGTGGCAATGTGTTTGCAACAACGCGGAGCACATTTCGAAAACCTAATACATTATAATCTAAGTCAACAATAATTAATAATAAATCATTGTTTTTGATTAATTTTTGTTTTATTTCAACTGTCAACTAAAACGGAATAAGCTCATTGGAAGCTTATTTCGTTTTGTTATACACCACCCCAAGCATTAAATACAATAGCAGCTGGCCACCGGTATAACAAAGGAATAAAAAAAGGGTCTCTACCTGGATTTGCCCATTCTGAGTAGTGAACTTTAAAAATTCGTAACTCCTGTATTTTTAGAGATACAATGTTTGATTTTTTTTTTTGAAAGCTAATACAGTCAAGAATAATAATAAATTATAAAACAAATCAAGATGTAGGGGTTTATTTCATAGAAATTTGAGTTGATTGAAAAAAACAATGAAAAATAGTGACTTTTTTCACAAGTATTTAAAAAAATGAAGTATTTAAAGCCATTTCTTGTTGTTTTTTTTTTGTTTTATTCTCATCGCTAAATACTTGGCATTGATTTGTCGTTTATTTCATCAAAATCGGCCAGCTAGTTTGGGAGGAATAAATTTATTTGTACATAGAGGTCAAAATTCGGGAAACAAATGTTCAGTGGCGTATAAAAAAATTAGTTTTTTTTTTAGAAGTTTTTTAGACCCATTTTCGTCGATAGTTTTCGATCTAATTTCACCCATTTTCGGGGTTGCACTTTAACGCGGGTCACACTGTATTTTGTTATGTTCTATCCTTACCATTACATCGACACCACAATGCACTGTCTCTTGCCGACAATTCTCTATTTTGTATGTAGCGTAGTTATGCGTATATAGGGTGTCTAACTTGATGTGTAGCCGTGTGTACCTCTGACTATTCGAAGTTATATGCGTATTAAAAAGTTAACTATCCTTCGCTTTAACGGTGAAGAAAAACAAATATGTTCTCGAAAATGTATAATGTTTACCAACCCACCATTTTCTTTTTTACGTGTGGATATGCGCCTACGGATCATACCCCACGGTTTGCACGCTCGCTACCTTGTATGGGATGCCTTGTTGTGGATGGGCCGCTGGCAAAAGTTACTACCTCAGCGACCCACCCAGCAGTCTACAACTCCTCGGCGATGCCTCAGCACTACATAGGGCGTCGGACCGACTCAATGGCTGGCGGGTGGGAAATCCCTACCAACCCACCCTGTGCCAGCGCAGTGGACTAAGGCCTAACGCTTTTCTAACCGAGAAAAGGCCCGTGCCCAGCATTAGGACAGTTTATGTACAGAATTGATATTATATTTACTATTACTTTTTTATACATAACACATAACCTGTTCCTCTTATTATTTCAACATCAATATACTCCTTTTGCTCACACATACATTCACCCACATACACACAAACACGCACACTCACACACACATACACACACACACACACACACAAACACATACACACGCAAACACACACACATATACTCACATGCATGCATGCTCTCACTATTGTCTTGATTAAAATTATATTAAATTAAAATCAAATTGTATATAATTTTTGTGTAGTTTTATATTATTATTACATTTTTTAAATTCTCTTACTACATTAAATCTATCAGCACTAATACATAATCCGCAAAACGAAATTGTTTCAAGGGGTGGGGACCTGGTGTCCTGAAACAAAGGCCTTGAGCCTAGCTTAGACACCAGTCTCCCACAATACAATAAAAAAAAATTAAAAGAATATTACATAATTCGGTTTACAACATATTATGTTGTAAACCGAATCATGTAATATTTTTTTTACTTTTTTACTGTTTATATAATATGTGTATATTGTGGTGAGAAAATAAACATATCAGCAATATCATTCAAATCTCCAATATTTCGATTGAATTATAATTTCAACTCTCTGTTAGCAAATTGTTAGTGGCATCTAGTATAGTATTATATTATCTGTGGTGGCATGAAAACGTGCTTGGTAAAGTAAATACCAATAGGTTCGCCCTCTTTTACGTTGGTCTTAAGACTGCGCCGAGCGTAAGACAGATAATGACAGAGCTCGTGCGGCGCATATTCAAATCGGCGCGCGGCCGCCATAGTAAAATTGTATGGAGGATTTGAAGTGCTTTTTTGATAAATATGTATCTTTATTGTCAACCGATAACCTAAATATTTGGGACGGACAAATTATAATATAACTATTTATGTTTCGTTTAAGCTGTAAAATAGGATAGATTTCTGCTGTTATAATCTAAAAATCACGTGCAAATTTACGTAATTTTGTAGGCAAAAACATTTATTATTTTAAGTTTTTTACACAGAGTAATTGTAAACACATTCATTGTTATGGTAAATGTATATTTTATATTTGTATTAAACAAAAAGTGTTGATTTTATTCACTTAACTGTGACCGACTGTTTTTGTCCATTTCGCTCGACGCAGTCTTAACAACACTGCTACTTGTGGGTATAACATATTTTCCCTATTCTTTTGGCAACGTAAATTGTTTATGAAATCTGAAAAGAATATTATGTTTTCACTAGCTGTCCCGCCCGGTTTGTCCCACTTTTATGATTACTGCTTGTAGCGTGATGTTATAAAACCTGTTTTATTTCTGGATATGGCAGCTTTTTGACGCTGAAAGAATTTTACCTATAACTCCATTTCCACTCCATTATTAATTACAAACAAAAACAACAAAATCTTTCCCCTTTATAATATTAGTATAAGCTATAATACAAACTGAAACAGTGACAAAATAAAAGCTTTCGTAACCTAAAACAAATAAAATGCTACATTTTTATTACAATACACCCTTTCTACTTCAAAACCAAACAATTTGTCGCGAACGTCACCTGTAAATCCCTAGGGATGGGATTACAAAACACCAGGGATGATCCCCAGTTGATTACGAACGGCGATTACACGGGCGCTTACTTTGAGCATATGTTGTAACAACGGTAGGGTTGGAATCGCAAATTAAGCGTGAAATTACGCTTATTTTATTAATTAGGAATTGTTGTTGTTACACAACATAAAAGAGGTGTAAGTAATAGTATTTTGATAAACTATACTTAGGTGCCTACATAACCTATATATTTATCTCTTTTTTTTTTATTCTTTGTTTAAGGAGCTTTGTCAATTATATGTCTATGCCGCTCCATTGGACCTACTCTTACACTATACTTCACAGAAAACTTAAACAATATGTAACTAATCACTATACACGTCGTCGTAAGCCAACTTGTACAGTACGATACAATAATTTTGCTGTCTTAGACAGCGGGTATGCAAGAACACTATTATAGCATCCGACATTTTTAAATCTATTATTGGGCTCAATACATCAAATCTAATGTCTTCGTTTCGGAAACACTCCAACATAATATGTAATACATCCTCTATTACTCCGCACTCGGAACAAAGTGGTGATGGCACTTTTTCATTAAGAATGCAAACTTATTACTTCTTACATGTAAAGAACCAGCTTTTGCGCGCAGTTCCGCCGGCGTGGAACCTACATCAATAAAAAGTAGCCTATCTCAGATTTTAAACTATTTCTATACCAAATTTTTTTCAAATCGGTTACTGGTTTAATCGTGAAGAGGTTACAGACAGACAGAATTACTTTCGAATTTATAATATTAATAAATATCAGCTTCCGTATGTTTGTGCCCGCAAAACTCGAAAAGTAATCGGGGGTTGACTTGAAATTTTTAGACAACAAGTATATAAAAGTAATATTATATTTAAGTTCCCTAATTATTAATAACCATGGTCGAGTTCAGCTAGAAAGTAATTCACAAAAGGTAGAAGGAACTATGACATCATTTTAAAAGAAGCGCCTATCCTGTTTGTGTTAAGCCATGCAAAAATTACTGAGTAAACATTATCGACTACCGCGGTCGCGCAGCGGTAATTAACGGTAATAGGATGTGATACCTATACATGAGATTTCGTGATCGTCGTGGTCGACGAACGTAATATTATGATTTTCTGTCACTCATTCACACAGAGGATCACAACTAAACACCTTTGTGTTGATATGTTGATATGCTGTCTTTTCCTTATCTCCAAAGATAGCGAAGCGAAAATTACATAATAATTAGAATTTATAGAAGTGTGTGTAAAGTATGACTAACAAAATGAAACAAAAATAACATAAAGCCTTAATTATGTCTTCAATGGAGTTAGCAGCTTTTATGAAATCGTCAGTAAATTATTCTATAGTAGGCAACTAACGTTTAACCGTGTTTGACCTAATATTTAACATGCCGAATACAGTAAGGTGCAAACACATTTATTTTCTCAAAAGATTACAATAATCACTGTCAGAGAAAAATTTAATAGTAAACAAAAATATAATAACCAATTAGCGTAGTTAGTAAGGTAGCTGTAATTAAAGTTTAAAATGTATCAGGTTGTAATGTTGTTACTTAAAAAGTGCTTGAGCAGAAAACAATGCATGTTTATTGGCCTATGACTCAGTGATATGTATCAGTAAAGTTGATGTTTTTTATGCTAATAGAAAGGACGATGATTCTTTTCTTTTTTGGGATTGAATATTATTTTATGTATATGTATATGTATATGTATTGCAATATTTTTGAGACCTGTTTAATAATGAAAAACATAACGAAATACATATAAAGCAGATTAAACGTCCCCGTGAGCCTCTATCTATTGTTCTGAACAAACCAGTGTACAAATACAATTGGTAAAATAGCGCCATCTCTCCGCGTAGCTATGGAAGTTTGTAACAACATGTGTGAGAACGCTTGTAATTGTATTAGTACCTACAAATGTTTATAGATGGCACTAAGGTCAATTTAATTTATTTAGTGATGTCCCATGATTATAGTTTGTATTTAATCAATCTAGTAATAATTGTTATTTAATAAGTTGATGTTTCCTATTGTACGATTTTATAATCCCGCAATAGGATACTTCGAATTTTCACTCAAGAGGCGTCGTGAATTATGAAAACTCGTAGATATGCCTCTTGGTATTAGCAATTTAGCCTGATAGGTTTCGGTTCGCTGTTAGGTGACTTCCATAATGTTACGTTTGGCTTTTATATTTAGAGATATTTGTGAATTATAGAAAAGCTGTGTACAACTCGGTATTTAAAAATAAGTTGTAACAAAACTTTGCCATGCTTTGCCTTATTCAATATATTTTCGGATTCAGAATGTGTACTACCAACGTTTATAGTGTGACTCAATGAAAAGAAATTTATTTATTTTAGGGCACACAATCACATTTATAAGTTAATTTATGAATGTTAGTTAAAGTTTAATAATTAGTGAGTTTACTGAAGTTACACTAGTTGTTAGGTACAGCCAAAGGGCTTATAAGAAGATTTCTGCAAGACACTATGTATCTAAAACCCAATATAAATAACCCGAATCAACACTATCAACAGCAATGAAATCTATGACAATCATTCTAAAGTCATCAAAAAAGAACCAAGAATCGAAGAATGTGTACTAGTATGAATCATTTCATTTCTTAATTTGTTATTACTCTAATTTTGTATTTACGCAGATTTCAAATAAATAATAGTACTTATATATTTTGACGTCATTTATTCATAAAGACAATTCAATAAATGAACGCACTAAATTACAATAATTTTGAGATATGTCACTTAAACATTATTCGGTGGTGTTTATTACGTCCTTACATAGAACATTACTACATTTATTTTGGTGTTGCCCATTTATTAGACAACTTACAAGCAAGTTCACTGGTTCTATTTATATGAAATAGTTCACCAAGGTTTTAAACATTTACAAGAAATTTAACTCGTTGTATGTTGTACAAGTGACAATAGAAAATATATTGTGGTGCACGCTTTGTAGCGTTTTTGTCATCTAACGTGTCAATAAGAAGGGCTGTAAAGTCATAACAACACCACCTTTACGTTATATTCATAATTATGTATATAATAAGCTACAATACTTTAACGCTATTGTTATAAGATGTTACTGGAAGACAAATCGTATGGCATATAATATTTTTAGTACAATATCATTTTTAATACAAATGCACCGATATGTACGTAACGCTACCAAATTATTGAGGAAAACAATCTACAGGAGTACAATACAAAATATTAGGAAAATAGAATTATATATTTTTATTTTTATATTCTCATCTAGTAGAAAAAGTTTTCTTCAGAAACGTCAGAATTCTTAAAAATCAATGTAATAATTTTATAAGATAGTTAGAGCCCGACCGACAGTTGGCTTTCACCGAAATTCTTGTTCAGACCTCTAGTGGAACACCCTCAACTTGTTTAATGCAAAATAAAGATATACATCTACTTGTAAAATCACACTGCAGTTTGACAACAGAGAAAATATCAGAAAGTCTATCCTTTCCCTTAAAGCTTTGACAAGCCTCGTTGAGCCCAAAACGACCTCGAGCCGGGCCCCTAAATATGTAGTAGAATCTCCAAGTTGAAACGACAGTGATATCCAAATGTCAAAAATTCGAAAAGTGGCTTACTTAGTCAAGAAATATTTACAGTACAATAGAACGAGAGAAGCTATTGTAATGTATATAAATATATCGAAAAATGTAATATACAAAAAAATAAGCAAGGAGCTGCTCTGTCAAACAAAAGCTATGTACAGCTAAAAGCGAATACAAGGGACTATAAAACTAACTTAATCTAGTCCTAACTTGATACAAATAATAACTTACGTTAAAACAGTGATCACAAACGCATGTTCCACATTAAAATTAGATATTATATACGAAAAACCGATATGTATACTTGTAATTGATGATTAGTAATAAATTATATAACATCTCTCGACGTTTAAATTTGAAAGCATAACACACAGCGAATCTTAACTAGCAAAACTTGCCTACTAGTGTCATTGAGATTACATATTATTAAATAATATCATCGTTATTCTAAAATATCTCATTACTATACAAACAATTTAAATACTAAAAGGGAAAGTATAAAACGCTTATCTGCTAAATAATATATGCCAACTGTTAGTACGAGTAATATTATAAAAATAATTCTTATAGGAATGGAAGTTTTGAGAGGTAGATTATGAATAGGTGTCCTGCTATAAGAAATTTTGTAGTAATATATTTTCTTGTACTTACTAATGAGTCATTGCTAAGAATAATTAGTATGGAACAACTTTCCCATACACATCTTTATAGCGCTCTGATATGTATATGCATATAGACATATGCTAGATATAGGGTATGTATAACATGTAATTACTTGATTAAGCGAACCGTAGACTCCTTAGTTTCACAAGTAATTTTTTATCTTTACCAAAGTGCTGATCTTCTATATTTTATTATTCCAAATATAGATGAGTATAAAGGATTAGAAATACGCCTACAGCAATAAAATTCACACAAATTATAGTTTTACTCGCTAAAACGTAATAAATGGTACTTTTCTATAATTTACTTAAAATTACACACCTAGGACTATAAAAACACTAGTGGGAAGCAAGTTTTGCGCACAAATACAACATCTATATTCAGCCATAATGTCGCATCGACGGCATATAATAAAAAACGTACTTATTGCTTGTACACGTAATCTCGAGTAGAGTCACCTACCGCAAACAATCACAAATTAATATATTTTTATTATAATTACAATAATGATTTTAGTTAAATTATATATTATTATCGTCTGATATGTATTATGAGTAATGATAACTATGATTAATGTTACAAACGATTCGAATTTTTATAATAAACAAATGTATTAAGTCATGGGCGCAGTCAGAGGTATAAATATCGGCTATTTTATCCGTTACGTCGAGTATTTGCAGTTTTAAAGACGTAATAGAGCATTCAAAGTTATTTTCAGACTGACTTGTGACGTTATTTTTAGGCAGCTTTTTTTATTATATAATAAAGCATAATCCATGGCTTGGATTAGGCAAAGGTATCATAGGCACCTTTTATTATTTATGGGTCTCACTCTATACAAGACAAGACTGTGATTGTGAATCACTAAACATTTTAACATTTGCCCGAACGTTAGGTACGTTTTACTTAACTCGGTCTATTAACTGTGCAACCAAATCGAACTAAATAAAAGTAATTGTTATGCTTTGCTATGATACCTTCTATTATAATTATGCTTAACATTGTCACACTCTTTTCTTCATATTTATCGTAGGTATATAATTTTCACGTAGCCACGATAATACGTCGGTGCTTTCTTTAAGATGCCAAAGCTTCTGACTGTGCCCATAATCATTATCCTACTCCTAACGATATTTCAAATTATATGTAAGCCAATTTTCACTCCAAACCAAACTATTATTATATTATTATAGGTAATTTGGGGTTATATGGGGATTAAATACATTTTACATCATATTCAATCTTCAACAACGTTTTTAAGCAATAATTTAATATTTCTGACTATTTGAGAGCAGATTTCCCCCTTGGATATACATATAAATACAAAACAGTTGTTTTGATTATATATTACTGTAACTATTCTAATATCCACGTATCGAAAAACGATATAATCTTATCGATAATGCGCACATCCCTTTGAATTAGTCAAAATTTTCTATGTTAATATTTTTCGCTCATTTTGCCATTTTATAATAAATCCAAATGACATCATTTGAGTGAGTATTTATTACTTATTTTATTAAATACGTTACGCAAATTATAATAATAATAGTTACGTGTAATTGCTGCCATCTAGTGCAAGTCCTGCACAACATTCCCCTTGATATGTAGTTTTGGAAGTGTCCCGCTAGCGGGAATTTAATAGTATCATAAAATACAATATGTTTAACGCAATATGTATAATATGCGTTGCGATCTCAATCAGATTTATTATAATACCACATTGTACAATATTTTCTCGGCACATTATACTGTTAGACATATTTAGACAATCAAGACTTTAAATATCTTGTAGAGTAAAGCCGAGTAAGACGTTTTGTAATCGCCTGAGCATTTTTACTCTTGATTCCTCCAAATTTTTACAGAGGGCTATGAGAATTTATTTATTAAAACTTCTTACGTAACTCGGGTTGACGTTCAAATTGAAATCGTACTTATTAATAGCTCTAGTTTGTTCCTTTAATTAATATAAGCATTTCTTTTATTAGATAATATTATCTGTTTTACCACCCATATTTTCCCAAAACCAACTTAAATTTGATTTTGTCGCTCTTTCCTTCAATGTTAATTAATGTCGATATTATTTAATTCATATTTAAATTATATAATATATTTTTATTTCGTCTTGGGTAAAAGATCCTCTTTTCAATTTTGTTGTAATTATCTAAATATGTCTAAAAGTTTAAACATTATGCATGTCACATATCATTAAAATATTATCTCACTTGCCTTATACATAACAACAGCTTAGTCTACCGCACTAAGAAATTTAACCGCTTGGCAAACATTATATATTGAGATCTCACTATAATCAACGATCTACTTCAGAACCACGATTCATAAATATTGTTAAAATATATTTAATTGTAAAAAAAAATAACAACTCTAAAGTAGTCAAAACGAAAAACAATCACTTAGTAAGTAAAATTTATATAAAAGTCAAAATAGCGAAGAACTTAGTCGTACTTTTAAATTTTCTAACAGTAGTTTTTGTTTCTGAGTTTGGTATACTATCTAGAATTTATCTAAATAATGTATTTTAAATATTTCTTATTATCATCAATCACTTCTCCATTACATTTAAATATCATTTTTTAATTCTCCTCATTTTAGGTGTAACAATTTTAGTAAAATTTGTGGCAACGTTGAAAATTCAACACAAACTAAATCAATACACAGGTTTTATAATAGCTACAAAACATTAAACCTATTCTAAAGAAAATACAATTAAAACAGTTCGGGCAACATTATCAAAACATCATATTGCAAAATTGCAAAATTCCTTCCGAATAAAAATTAGGTCATTTTGAAGACAGTAATGTAAAAAAAGGTTGACAACATATTAAAATTGTAACACGCGATTATTCGAAAGAACATTCGAATCACTCGGATGTAGACACTCATTCAAAAGTGCTCAAATTGATGGTCACTTGAATAACATAGCACACGTTAATCGAAAACAATAATTGATTAAAGGTACGTAACATCGAATACTTCGAAAGGATTATTCGATTATCCAAAATAATCACGCATCACTATTCTGAAAACAAAAAAACTTACCAAGGAAGTAAAACTAAACAGAAGAAGGGTTGGTGGGCTTACTCCATGGTGTCATACTGCACCTTCTTGACTTTGAAGTAGCGCCAGGCGGCGTAGGCGGTGAGCGTGGCTGCGGTAGCAAGCGCAAGTGCGGCTCCCACGGCCACTGGTGCCGCCTCGGCACGCGCCCTTGCCGCTCGCGCGCATGCCCAGGGGGGACCAAACTCGCCGCCTCGCTTGTACATGAAGGGCTGCAGCCGCATCTCGCGCAGGTATAGCTTGGCCTTGTGTCCCGTTGGCGAGCTGCCACAGAAACCAAGTCTTAGAATACGAGACATAAATAAAAATCTATTGTCTAGGCACCGGTATGCCGCCGCTGTTTAAAAGGTTAAACGACCTTAGAGATGCAGCTTATAGTGACACACTTTACGTATTTAGCTTCGTTTAAAAGTTTGATAGTGATCGATTCACTTGGATTCATATGCGCAAAACGATCCGCCATTTGGTTTTGAAGATATAAACCTTCAACTTTTAAAAAGCATAACACCCGTGGGGTTTATCCAAACACAATCGGTTCATCACATTTGCAATGGCAGGATCTACCCAACAATAGCACTCACATTTAGATGCATCAGGAACAGATAAATAATTTGCAACTCCTGGCGTGCTAACTGTGCAAACCACATTGCACCCACCACGTGTTCTTAAGAGATTAAGTACCAAAACTTAGTTTATATACGACTCCTCAACATACAGTACCAACAACAACACACACTGCGTGAAAACTTCGAAGCCGGCCTCCAACCTAGTCGACCAAAGACGTAAGCCAGAAACTAAAATCTCTTTAGACACATACCTCCTCCCTTGGGCCTAACTCAAACCCACGGAACCAGACCAAGCAACCTAGACTACATGAGTTTGGTTTAAAGCAAACCGAGAAGTCAAGGCCCACCATTAGGCGCTAGTAAATCTGCCAAATTCTAGTTCGGTTGACGGCGGTTTACGTTGTGTGACTCTGGTATTGCAAAGAAACAGCCGTGTTCATAAGCGGTCATTGCCACACAACATAAGATGGGTTCACCGGCTCATCTGTCACTACAGCAATAAGATAACACTAATACCAGAACTGACTGTCCACAAACAATACGAAAAAGAACAGTCCATCCGCCAAGCCATTCATATACTAATATTCCTTAACCTTGATCTACTTTTATTGACAATTTCCGAACAAACTTCCTAAGAAAACCGGAACGACACGTATCAATGAAGATATGTTTACCAATCAAACACAGGAAGAAGTCATTCTTAGGCGAATATAAAACGATCCCAGACATTTTCACGACAGTACTTTGTGAAACACCAATATGTATTATACATTTAGTTTAACAGTAGCCTACGCGTTTATTCTTGTTGTTTTAGCAAGGGATCCGATACAAAAGTTCATAAGAGAGGGCAAGGACCCTATTGGGGGCAGAGATTATACGCCTACGAAATGGATTACCAATAGTGCCATGGATGTTTGGTACGGGAATAAGAGTATGATTGATATCCTTTGGAGGGAGTTCTCTGATTTGATGTATAAATTAACAGACAGAAAATGTGAGTAGAATTTTATTGGTAACTAACGTTTGCCCGCAGATATGCTCGCTGGGGAACAGTACATTTCCTGGATGACAGATACCCTGTGTCCTTCTTTGCACCCTGACAACGATTATACAAAATTGCTTGATCATCGATCGAGTAGTTAAGGCGTGAAAATGTAACAAACAAACTCACATTCGCATTTATATAATTTATAATGTAAGTTAGGATGTACTCATCTCAGAAATTACTAATCGGATTATAACATTAGTTTTGGGTAAGAGCCTATTTATCAAAGATGAAACATCACATTATTTCGAAAAAAAATATTTATTTGGTGATCGATACAGTTTTGATCTAAAAGTTGATTCAACCACTTTCATTTGCTATCTTATTATCAACTCGAATAATTCGTTTTATCGATCTCAGATCTCGAATCTCGCCTAGTTATAAGTTATTGCAATTCATAGTGATTTAATAATAAAATTTTCTTTCAGTGCGCTCAACACGACTAGAAGACTTCAAACTAAACTTGACTAACAACACGAATATTCCTCTAGATATGAAAGTATATTTTAACAATAATAATAATGAAAGTGTACATAATAACTACATAAATAATATAAGTTTATACAATAATTATATAAATAATGTAAGTCTATATAATTATAGTTTAATGAATTTAAGTTTATATAATAATAGTAATTTAAATAATGAGAGTGTATCTCAGCTATTATTAGAACCATTAATATTGTATCCATTGAACAGCACAAACCTTACAGACTACACATAGCTATATATATTTTATAACCAATAAGAATGAAAAAAAAAAGAACGATAGAACAATAAATTATTTTAGTTATTTTATGTTTTTATTGAGAACAAACAACCCGCAATTACGTTTTCTTTCATTCATTGTTCACGTCCGCTTCAAAGAACTCAGGGACAAATAAAGAAACACTAACTCGTCTTATAAAATATAATATCGTATCGTATAAAAGGTATAGAGATTACTGCAATAATCATCAAAAATCTACAAAAGGCAGGTCAAAATAGTAGGTATACTGGTTTGGACTTTTATAAAATCAACTACATTCCAGACATCCGCTGTACCACCGTTTGAATTACTTTTTACGGATCCAATCCCATCCGAAGTAATTAATAAACTCAATAACCATTTTGCTAACGGTGGTAAAAACCTCGCAGTAAAAGCCCTACACTCTAGGAGCTCTTCTGCTCTGAATTTGATAAGGTCGTCCTCTACATTCAATTCCTTTGTTTTGTTAGATACCGATGTCGATGAAGTATTAAGTATTATATCGGGGTTACGAGACGTTTGTGCCGTTGGGTGGGATAACATGCTCTGTACTATTGCACAAACTTGAAACACTAGAAATAGGGGGAACCCAACTTAAATGTTTTGCTGACTATCATAGTGATCGCCATCAGTATGTAAATGTTGGTCAGTTCACAAGTTCTGAACTAAGAAATAATGCTTACACAAGTGAAATTAATGTTACCAACAAAATTCCTTTGCCAAAAAAATAATTGCTTTGTCGCAGTGTTCTTTACAAACATTTTAACAATGAACACAAAGAACACCCAGACTTGGAAAACTACCTGGTTTTTGTCCTGGGCCTTTGAGTGTGTGTGACCATTTAAACCACTACAGCATCCGTGTCCTGGAAAACAGCAGTGAGTCTAAAGAAGGAAGGTCTACAAAACTCACTTAGTATCCTCATCTTGCAGCTCAATAACCGTTTCTTCAAGACAGGAGTAGGACTTGCCGACTGGTGTCGGGAACAGCAGGTCTCTGGAGTCGGTGCTAAGAGTCACTCTCCGGCCCTGGGTCGCGGCGTGTTCTAGGATTCTGGCGCTCGAGTTGTAGGCTAGTTTGATGCTGTCGCAGTACCAGCGCTCTCCACCTGGCGTCTGGGGATAAAGGTGGCTTTAGTTAGAAGATAAAATCTAATGTAAATTTTCATCAACATAATATGGTCTTGCAGTATGGTCTCGCGTTGATTTTATTCTGAGTACACGTAAGCGGATGATCTTATTCTACCATTAAGGGACTATTCTACTATTAGGGACAAAGTTTTAAATAAATTGCTTAAGTGTTTCACGAGTGATTGATTTTCATAGCTTCAAAATTAAAAGAATGCCCATACAAACTTTCATGCTCTATTTCAACCTTTAGAGTCGAAATTTGCTAAAACCTTGATATAAAATTGTCTTTTATTTCTTACCGAAAGGCCAAATTCTATTTTTATAGATTTATCTTTAAAATTAGGAATTTCATACAATTTTTCACCCTTTTTACTTAAATAAGTAAAAACAGTTATGTTGTTAAAACGAATTTTATTAAATCTATATTAACGACCGCCTGCTGCCATAGGTTAGAATTGAAATTCTATGGCGGCTATTAAGGAGTTCCACTTTATTTATGTGATCTAGATTACTAGTAAGCTCTTACTCATATTCAAGATGTTGATACTCACTTTAGCGAAAGACCACTCCAGGGAAAAGTCTTTGAAGGTGAGCAGTAGTGTCTGCGCATCGCCGTCCTTACACGAACCGCCCACATTCGCGTTGTTCGGTACGAATGTGTTCGCGTCCTGAAAACACCAACACATTATGTTATACCAATACATACGTAGACTTAAGGTTCTGTATCCTCGAAAGGGTAGGCAGAGATGTTTTACGCATTATTAATTAACCAAACATCCAAACATCACAAACTTTAAAATTTATGATATAAGTTAGATTTTCTGCGAAACTTAATCAAGCTAAGGATTACTCATTTGCGATATAAGTTCCTTAGTAATAATTAACCCACACACATCCCTCGAGTCTCAAGTTGTTCTAAGAACTTGTAATCAAAACGAATTTCGCAATATCTTACTCAAACTAGATTTTAACTGCAACCCACATATCTTACACTAGTTGACCCGTTCATCTTCGTCTGCTTCACATAAGAGAATTTACCCTTTCCGTTTACTGGACACATTTCAAAGAGGCTCGTGCCCAACAGTGGGCCACCAGTTTATATACAGTTCTGATATTATCACTGCCTATCTGTCTGTTGTCTATTCCACCCTGACATAAAACGGTTTTATCATTTTACGGATTGGTAGCGGGGAGATCTAATTAAAATTTCTTTTGCACCGAATTCTAGTCAGCAGAACTGGCGATAAGGTGCATAGAGTGATCTAAGTAGGAAATGTCGCGAGCAATAAGTACATTTTCATTTATATTCAAATGTGTCGACAACATTCTTCGTAAAAATATAATAATAATAATATAATAATATCTTTATTTGCAGAAAAATATGATTGTAGGTTTTACAAATGTAGTATACATAAAGTTTTAAATACTTATTACAATAAAAATGGCCGTAGTACTGTCCTCCGAAATAGGCTACAGATTAGCCTGTGATAAGAGGTACAGTGCCGGTCCTTTTGGCAGTCGTAGAAAAGAAGAATGATTCGTGTCTAATTAAGAGCAGCATTTGAAAACTACAAGATTAATACATTGTAAAACTTAAGACTGCACCGAGCGAAAGACAGATAATGACAGAGCTCGTGCGGCGTATATTCAAATCGACGCACGGCCGCCATAGTAAAATTGTATGGAGGATTTGAAGTGCTTTTTTGATAAATATGTATCTTTATTGTCAACCAATAACTTAAATATTTGGAACGGACTAATTGTAATATAACTATTTTAAGTTTAAGCTGTAAAACAGGATAGATTTCTATTGTTTTAATCTAAAAATCACGTAACACGAGCTTACGTTTTTGCATTTTTCGTGCAAATGTACGTAATTTTGTAGACAAAAATATTAATTATTATAAGTTTTCACACAGAGTAATTGTAAACACATTCATTGTTAGGGTAAATGAATATTTTATATTTGTATTAAACAAAAAGTGTTGATTTTATTCACTTAACTGTGACCGCCTGTTTTGGCACATTTCGCTCGACGCAGACTTAAGATTAAAATGATAAAAAGTGAGTGAGAATGTACTATGCGTGTGTGTATGTGTTTGTGTGTGAGAGCGTATAAATATGCACGCGTTCTTGATAACAAACTGGGTACCGCGTCTTTTATAATTGTATTCGAATATCTTCCATTTTGTATCACTAGAGTGAACTACATATGTATATTATATTCGTCGCAGCCGACGTCGCAAGTTAATGCCAGGCTATGTATTATAACAGAGTGGCTTTATTATAATATTTTGTGAATAAAATATTATTCACAAAATTTATAATTAGCTAAACCCTCAGTTTATGTGTATTGTTAGAGTAAGTTAATTAGTACCATCCGCTTAGATGAGATTGATTTATTTGCACAAGTTTTCTCATTTAACTTAATATGTAATGGGTACTATACTACCTGCCACGCTGTCCCAGTGGTATAAGTCTACGCTAATGTTAGCGGCCGATCAGCCGAGATTCTGGGTTTAATTCCGACTCGGGAATTTTTTTTTTTTCACATTGGCTACTACTCAAACGACTGGCATATTTATTTTCTAAAACTAAATATTACTTATACTATACTAAATACTAATCCATTTAGCCTCCCTCCAGTTTAGGCATTCTAGGCTACAAAACTAAAGCATTTCAAATAAATAAACAAACATACATACATACTCTAGAAAACTACCTAACATCAGACAGTGGTATAAATAAGAAACCCGGTGACTACACAACTTGACAATTATAGAAGAGTAACTATGTAGGAAGGCTGCTGACGCATTCGTTTTGTGCAGTCAGGCGCAGATGCGATAGCATCGCGCTACAGTCGTCTCAATTTTGCTTTTGAACATACGGTATAGGTCAATGTAAGCTCCGCTGTATGATAGTCCACAGCAACGATATGCATTTATTCTATTTATAACTGGTACCAATTCCATATCTATATAAGCATTTCATTTGGATACCCACAGCAAGAACGCGCATCAACCATATTATAAGTACTTACAGCTCGCTCGTTGAGTTTGGTGACATACGATATGTCTAGGAGAGCATCCACCATCAGCAGTATGCAGGTCTCGCTGCTGCCTATCAGCCGGTACGTCGCTGTGTTCAAGCTTCGTTCCGTCACTGCTTCCTGGAAACCAAGACAGACAATCATTAATAAATATCAGATAATTTGCGTGAACCGTGACCCTGTCTTGCTAATTATTTGGTGATGATATACCTTTATATAGTCATTCGGAAGACCAGCACGAAAGTAGTAAAATTGTTATTGCGTTCTGCCTGCTAAGTAAATCAAAAAATCTACTTTTCCATTCCTTTTCGTTCATCCCACATCTAAATTCTTTTACCTAAAGTACGTAACGCGCGAATGATATCGCAAGTATTGCACAGGGGATAACGCCTTCGCCTTTCAAAATGAAAAAATATAGACAGTATACAGAAGATTTCTTGTAGAAAAGCCAAGTACTAGAAAGACTATGAGCACGGAAACCATAGATCTTTGCTTCTTGCAGGACAGTAACTGATTTTCTGCTGGACTAGCATCGCGAAAATAGCGTATAATATCGGCTCACTATCGATATTTATATGCTTATAAACCAAATCATTGCCCGACTCTTTAAAAAGTAAAGAATGTCGTACAGTTCGAACTTTCTTAATTGCCAAAAAGCGACTATGGCCTTCAGAATTCTCCAACAGTGTTGTTTTAAGCGTTATTAAGCATCACCCATCTAATGAGAAGACGTTACCTAAAACCTTAAAGGAAACATCAAACTATTACATATAAGTCTTCTTGACAATAATATCAGTGCATAAGACGAACGGAACTGAGCACAGGCAACACGGTCAGTTCTAGAATAAATGTCAGTGACATGCATGGATTATATATAATATAACAAGCAAGGCGTCTTTAATACTAAACGTCTATCGTCTTCCGTGCTCTATGAGGACAAAAATACCAAACCAATTCGTAAAACCTTCAGCTATGGACGTTCTGTAAACATATCTTCGTAAAAATTTACGAAAATACACATATAACCTCTCTAATACCCTTCAGTTTGCCAATACATCATTTCGCCCCACACTTAATACGAAAATAGACGATTACCTATAACTTCTACCGCAAGCGATCCAGAGATAGTCGCGGGTACCGGTACTCGCGGGTACTCGGCAGCCGCCGTTAGGTTATTACGTCGTGACCTCTGCAACCACTAATAGTGAGCTATTTTCGATAAATTGCACCTCAGCGTGAAACGCTTTGATTACCATTTATGCTAAACATTGTAACCGCAGAACACGGAATACCGTCTAGCTTCTACTTGAATCGGAAGTAATATTAGAAGTGGGAGTTAGGTAGCATCAAACCTACTAAAATAGTAGCTGTACTACTGCGTTTTGCCTGGCAACTAAGAGCTCTAGAATCTCACATACTTTTTTTATTTCATATCTATCATCCACTTTTATTTATTTTTCCTACAGTAAACACAACGACAACAAACCAACTTCTTTTTAAAGTTTACTACATATTAATGATAATCCTGGTATTGTAAACGATTGCGAGCTTAGCTCACCCCTTACAATCAAGCGGACTGTTTTACTTGCCACAATAATTTGACAAAAGGATAACGCTTTGAACTTTAGCAGTTTCGATCGAAACCCGTGACTCCTATTGACGTTATTCCTCTTTGTGGAGATGCGACATATAATTACCTATTAAATACGATCATAGTTTAAAAAGCTCATAGAGTCGATTACTGCATCATCATTCATCACATACCAGTTCAAGGCGTAAATTATACAGAAAAGGCACAAGGCGATGGCACGGTGCAGGCATGGAAAGAATAAAGCACAAACGCAATTTAAATTATACAGAAGAGGCGAAGATACGGCAAGGTGTGTACAATCCAAATTTGTTGCCATAACAGGTCTTCGTCATAAGCACTGTATAACAAGCTTATGATGCAGGCAATGATACGGCATGCCTGCGCTGCGTCACTTGTGTATAATTAAAACATAACCGTCCCCACCTAACGCACAGCGCTCACTGAGGCACCTTTGAGCGCGTCAAGTTTACCGACAACAGATGGCTCGGGGCCGAGCCGTGCTCGGTCGAGCAAACGCGCGCCCGAGGCAGGCTGAGGCACGTCCACACCAGCCGAGCGTTTGGCTCGCGAGGCTGCCGCGCGGGCGTGTGCGTGTGCGCTAGGTGGGTACGCGGCTATTAACGATGCGGCGCTTTCTTTAATTTTGTATGGAAATGTTTTAAAACGGCCACGTAGCTCTGCTTTTCCTGAGCCGCGACTTCACCTAATGCCGTTTCTGTATCATTTACGCCAAAAATTCTGCTTATAAGCAAGATGTATGAAAGCTTACCGTTGACCCGCCTGGTGCGATTGTAGTCTTGCTGTACTTGGTGACCCTAGGTCTTCTGGTCGACGCCTGACTGTCCAGCTGCAGGCTCTGCGCTGAGCACACCACCAACACTGCCAACACACACCGCATAGATATAACACTTCACTGAATACCGCACACAAACTAGACAACACCGGGTGACGAGAACCCTTAAACTGTTCTCCAGTACTAAAATGCAAAGTAAAATAAATTGTTCTTGCCCACTAGTATACGTAAACTGTTGTTATCACTAAGAATCGTAATTTGTTCTTGACCACTAGGATTCGTAAATTGTTTTTAACACTAAGAATCGTAAATTGTTCTTCGCCACTAGGATATGTAAAATGTTTTCTTTACACTATGAATACTAAATTGTTTGTAATCCCTAAGAACCGTAAAGATTTTCTTGAATACCAACTAACTAACTAAACTGTAAAACTGTTTTAGCACTAGGGACTGTAAATTGAGCTTAATTACTAAGTACACAAAAATGTTCTTGAACACTAAAAACAGTTCTTGGCCACAAAAAGTCCTATACTGTTAGTCAACACTCGGGAAACTTAGCTGGTTTTCAACACAAAGAAATCTAGATAACTTATCAATACTTGTGCTTATAATTAACGGCTTATACTTTGAAATAAAAGGCACATATCAAACTCAATAATTTACGTAATATACGTCTAAATATTTAACACTTTTAAACCGAAGTCTTTATAACAATCATTTCACACTATGATTTTTAAACTATCACTTTATTATTTTACTGTTTTCAATTGTAAACTAATTCAAAATGTATAAGGATGTTTTTTGCTAAGACGTTGGACGATTGAAGACCATCGTCAAATGCATCTGCACCACTAAATCTTTAAATAATAGCGTTGATTTGTTTAGTGATGGGACAGCGAAGTATCGATAAATTATTTATTCCTTGTTGTAAACAATAATATCGAATGAGTCGGGACAAAATATTACTACATCAACGATACATTGACAAAGCAACAAATATATTTTACATGTATTATACAGGTAATTTCTTTTTTTTATAATTTTAAATTATATATTTATAAGTTTATAATTAAATATTAATAATTAGTAAGGATGGTAAAAATGATTTGCTGGATATGGTCAAGAAATGTGAGCAACCTCATTAAACCGTACTTGCTAATAACACCTAACGAAAAAAACAGAATGGCGTATATATTTAGTCTGCTGACTTAATAAAGATTCGTCAGAACTCATTGTTTAGGGATTCAAAAAGTTTTGATTTGTATTCATTGGCCAAAGTAACTGATCAATGAACCAAAGCCACGGTAGCAAGGTCAAAGAGTATGTGGGTACTCTAAGTAATATAAATAATAATGTAATTATAATAGTAACGTTTTTCCTCTAGAGCTTTATTAATGAGAAAAGAGAGCAGTTAAAAATATACCTTTGTAATATTGTAACAAAACATTGCCCTCTGAATAATATCTCAAACGAATACTACGAAAATAACGAGTAGGTAATTCATGCTTTCAACTACAACACGAATTTTGATGATGTGCAGAATTAATGGCTAAATGCTCTATTTACGTGAAACCAATAAACTATGCATCCAATCTTTAGAAATACTTGTGATACACTGCTGCCCAAACTTTTCAGCATATAAATGCTTTTAATATAATCGTTTGATAAATGTCTTTTGGACATCATTTTCGAAATGCCACGCAAGCCAAGTAATGAACGGTAGTTATTATCCTATTTGTATTATTAAGACGATGTGTCAAGCATACTTTTCCTGTCAATAAGCAATTATCATAGCGTATGGACAATCGCAAAACCAAAAGCATTACTCAGACGTTACCGACCCTTAAAAAAAGAAGTAGACGGCTAGATTAAACCTTGTCCTCTGCTGAAACATAGCGCCTCCGTAAGAAACCTTAATCCTAATTACTGCAGGAACACAACACAAGGCTGTTTAACTGCGCTTTACTGTAAAGTGTACCTCCATACTGCCCCAGTTTCGCCAGTGCTCCAGTTTAAAGAAACCTCTAACAAACCAACCAACGCTACCCTGCCTATCTAAATTAATCATTTCTAACAATCGCGTATATAAACTACCAAATTCAGGGTATTAGACAATCAATAAACCTAAAATCACACACAATGGGCACACCCCAAATACATTTGTCTGCTATTTGGTCCCATTTGCGCGAAAGCCGTGATACTGAAAGCCAATGATTAATGCATTTTCCCTCTTAAACGACGTGAGCACATCCGAGCCGACGCAGACGACGTTTTAAAGTGAATACCGAAGTGATTAATGATGATACCTTTTAGATTCGTGATACAAAGGCTCGTTATATACGCGTAAATTTAATTAATGTTGATAAAAGTATGTTAGCATCGGAGGATTATAAATGATTTCGGCCTATACTTCAATAGCATGATAAACGAAGCTTATAATATGAAGGTTGAGCTTATAGCATACTACAAACACTGTAAAACCTCGCAAAAATTTAATTAACGTGTCGCTATCACTCAAACTGATCAGTAGATTTTATTAGTTACTCTACTCTCAATTTAGAAATATAAATATTGATTGTAGTCATCTGCCAGCAAAAGTTTCGAGGCGTATATTCGTCTTACAAGTCAGAAAATAATTACAATAAAATGAAGCTTAAAACCCTAATAAATAAAGCTTGTTAACTATCCATCTGAATCAAACGAAGTGAAGTCCAATGCACTAAGTAATCTATATACGTCATTGCATCGAGCTATTAATCCTAGCTAGCGGTCTCTTTGGTGGCTAAATCCTCGATTATTGCACCTCCAATCCCTAAATCTAAAGCATACGTAGAGGAATCTCCCACAGTCATCACAAAAAGTTAACCCTTAGAAAAAGTACTAATAAGTATTTACGAAGTAGTATAAACCTAGTCCCATATAAATCAAGGCAGTGCTCCCTGACGGCGTCATAAAAGGTACTTGGCTGGATTTTGATACGCAACAATTACTAATAACAGTTTACTACCATCACAAATCTAAGTGGTTATGGCTTATCCGCTGGGATCGACTGTTATAGCAGTCAGAGCTATTTGCAATGCGTGCAATAAAAATAAAGTAAAAGAAAAACACATTACTAGATTTCTGACGTAACTAGAAAATTTAAGGATGAGATAAAATGAAAATCAATAAATTGAACAAGATATAGGAGGTTCGAGATCTTAGCAAGTGGAAGTCCTTAGTGTCTGACTACCTCTCCGGGGAGCTGACGTGTCTTTCGATCTCGGACGGTGCAAGCGTTTGTGAGATTTACCGGCAGTTGTTATAGATTTGGATATTTCTACCGACGATTTCGTACTAAAAAACTCAGCCTCTCCCTAGCCTTTATTATTCCCAAGTCACTTTGGGTCGGCTTTTCTGGTCTAACCGGATTTGACTGAATACTAGTATTTACACGGAGCGGCTACCACCTGACCTCCGCAACCCGAAGGCTAACGATACCCTACAGCTAGACCAGTGTCAGGATATTATAGGGCACTGACTTCTCAATAGCGACTGCCATAAATGTTCATGGCAGCCGAGACCGACAGTTTAACGTGCTCTCCGAGGCACGGAGCAGGCAATAATTGTTAATCAATACGCACAAAATTTCGAAAAGTCATATAACTTCCGAAAATCAGACGTGCGCGATGTGGGTTCGAACCCGAGACCCTCTGCATGGTACTGGTACTGGTATAAAAAATAACATCATAAAAACGGTGTCTCCATGACCGTAGAAGTTAAAAGTATACAAAATAAAAAAGGTATAAAAAGCTTAATACAAAACAAACCACAGAAATATCCCTACGAAAATAATTTTACTTCATACCTTCAAATAAATTATGTTATTTTAATTTCGTATTATGATAATTAATCAGGATTAAGGTTATGCTAATATGAAAATGTAACACACAATGTACACTGTACAATTTACAAGTGACGTGTAAGTGACAGTTAGTTTGTTATACATTAAAATCCGCAGGAAAATAACATGTAACGCAGTATTGCTTTGCATGTTATTTTCATCTCTCGCAATAAGAATCACTCCTGACCCGCGACGGGCTTTACAGACTTTCTAACAGTGGATGCAAGATACCAGACTCGGGGCAACTATTTGTTGATTACACAAAGATTTGTTCGTAACACTTTGAATCATTCCGCTATTCGTTCAGTCAATACACTTTGAACCATTTATTGCGACTGCGTTATCCCGACGTAACAGGAAACAAGGCTACCGGCCACAATTCCAGTATCCTAGCTGATACAAAAAGTCTACTAAAAGTTTGTCTTCACGTGCGGCAGATATATAGCACATCAACAACAAAACAATCTCGCTAACTAACATAATAAAATACCGAATAAAATATAATCTATCGATATCGATTATCGTTTAGCGCGGACATCACTACATCACTTAGCCCGTGCCGCAGTAGTCTTTATTCCGTGTATCCATTGTGGAAAAGTTTATATATATATATAGCATGAGTAACAACACTATTCAAGTGATACATATAGGAATTACTATGAACCAATTTCTATATGAGAAGGCTTAGGTCATAGTCCACCACTCCCGTTTGGTAGGCAAACATCGCACATCTTCGAAACCATTTTAACTTTTTTATGTAGTTAGTTAGTTAGTTGGACGTGTGTTATCCGCACTTAGCCACAATAAAAAATATTATATCGAACACAATCTCTATTTCAAATAGCCCATTTGGAGAATGCCCATCTTGTTATGGAAGTTGGGTCCCAGTGAACCTGGGACCCAACTTTGACCATTCTCCTATGAGTCTATAAAAAAATTGGGTACACCTAATTATGTAAGATAACTAATTTTATGCATATAAATGTGAGTTTGTTTGTTGTAACCGATTGGGATGTACTAACGAAGCTTAGTATGTAGATAGCTGGAGACCTAGATTAACACATAGGTTACTTTTTATCTCCATATTTCCGCGGCAGGATCTACGCGGGCAAAACCGTGGGGCGCAGCTAGTATTTATAAATGTGAATATGAGTTTGTTTGTTTACTAAGCTTTCACGTCTTAACTAATCGACCGATCATCATAAAAATTTCGCAGGTAGTAGGTACACGATGTCAGGGAAATAGAAAAGGACATAGAGTTTCGTCTTCAAGTGAGAATCGGCATTGAATTGCCGTAAATGGTTCAAGTAATACGCAAAGGTCACGTTATACCACGTGACCTTCAGGTCAGAGGTCAAAGGTCATAGTCATTTCGGGGTATATCGACTATGCTGAGTCGAATGGCGTTGACCGCGAGTCTCTAGCACTTACGGTTCTTGAGTTGAATATTGTATAACAGACAGACGGACGGACGGACGGACGGACAAAGCTGTTATATAAGAGTTTTTAGACCTAACCTACATTTACGCGAGCGAAGCCGTAGACAAAATCTAGTAATATTATAAATGCGAATGTGTTTGTTTGTTTGTTAGACTTTCTCGCCTTAACTACTCGACCGAGCATCATGAAATTGCGCATACAGGTTGTCAAGAGCCCGGAAAAGGACATACCTTTCATCCAAGAAAAGGTACTATTCCTGGGGGATATAACACTTACATCACCTACATTAACGCAAGGCAAGCTGTAGGCAAGTTAGTAAGCTGTCTGTACTTTTTTTAATATTATAAATTCGTAAGTAACTCTGTCTGCATGTCTATCTGTTGCCTTTTCACATCTTAACCACATTACCATTTTGGATGAAATTTGGTACAGAGATAGTTTAAAACCTAGGCAAAGAGACCCCTTTTTATTGATGTAGTTAAAACGCGGGCGGAGCTGGGTACAAAAGCTAGTAAGTTATAAATAGAAGTTTAGACATCAACATAATTATTTTATTCTCCCAACTATATTTCCGAAGTTGGCTCGAATATAAGATGTCAGTCTCACATTGTTTATGAGGTCACCGAACTCTCCAATAAACTGTCACCGTTATTTTTATATAAAGCTTTTTAACTGCCTTGTCGGTCTTGTGGCATATTTGCGCTAACACTTTCAGCTGATTATAGGATACCAGCTTCGATTACTGGATAAAGAAAAATGCTTTTGGAGGTTACCGCTAGGTTGCTAGGCTGATAGTTTTCTTAGTAACAGAAAGCCTGGATAATATTGTCTTACGTGTACACGAATATTTATACATTGAAATTAAACTATACTTTGTCGGCCTCGATGGCGTAGTGGTTAGTGTAACCGACTGCCACGCCTGAGGTCGCGGATTCAATTTCCGCACAAGTCAAACATTTGTGTGTATGGACATGAATGTTTATCTTGGTCTGGGTGTTTCTATGTGTAATATGTATGTATTTCTAAAAAAGAGGATATATGTATGTTTATCCATTGTCTAGTACCCATAGTACAAGCTCTGCTTAGTTTGGACTAGATGGTGCTGTGTGTATGTGATAGAATATTATTTTTATTAAACTACCTTACACGAATTTAACCGCATTGTTTTTTAACAATATTGTTACATAATTGTGAAACTATAATCTACTATTTTTAAACATTGCTACTAGTTACTGTTTACTTATATTCAAGCTATATAATTTATATTTTATTTTATAAAATAATTTATATTTAATTTTATAAAATAATTTATATTTTATTTAACACTTTTCCCGACGTTTCAGTTGCTTTTTAGCAGCCATGTTCACGGGGAGTTTAATAATAGTAGTTTAAAGTTTTATAATCATATAACAAGCCCTTTAATTCTGTACTAAGTAATTTAATTTTAAAGAAAGCCAGTAATTTTGTCCGTAAGATTCCGCACTGGACGCCTATCAAACACAATTCCAATTTCCATGTCGCCTCATCTCACGGGCGGCCAAAAAATATACTTAGAGACATATTATAATATTACATACATATATTATCCTCGTCAGAAATACACAAACATCAATCTATATAGTCTTGTTACAAACTGGGCAAAAAACCAACGCTAAAACACAACAGACAACAAAAACAAAGTCCATTAAAACACAAACTCACCTCCCATCCAATCGGAGAGCTAACTTAATGTAAATGCAAGATAAAAACGAACAATCCGACTATTCTAGGTGTTGTTTCCGATAACGGGATTGAGGGTAGTCACGTAGAGCGACGCGGTCCACTGCGCCAGATTTCATTAGAGACCCTAACGAGAATTTGTAAAGGCATCCGTACGTGCCCTGTATACAAGGCCACCGAGTTAGTTCTACTTTAAAAACATACACGTAAAAACAGCAGCGATAGCTCAGTGGGAGACCAACAGACTGCAATGCAGAGGATCTCGGGTTCGAACACACGTCGTGCACCTCTGACTTTCGGAAATTATATGACTTTTCGAAATTATGTACTTATTGATCGACAATTATCGCCTGCTCCGTGCCTCGGAGAGCACGTTGGCGGTCTATGGCGGTCGTTATTGGGAAAGTCAGTACCCTATAATATCTTGACACTGGTCTAGCCTTAGGGTATCGTTAGCCTTCGGGTTGCGGAGGTCAGGTGGTAGCCGCTCCGTGTAAAAACTGATATCCAGTCAAATCCGGTTAGACTAGAAAAGCCGACCCCAAGTGACTTTGGAATAATAAAGGCTAAGGAGAAGAAGACATGTAAAAACAGCGATAGCCTAGTGGAAGGCCCCTTAGATTGCTACGCAGAGGCACATATGTATAATATAATACTATACTAGAGAAGCATACAGGCAGAGGTATCGAGTTCCCAAGGCGCTATCTCTGACTTTTCAAAAGTATGTGCGTTTTAAATAGTTCGTTATCGCTACCTGAATGTCTGAGAGTTTTACAGAATGTTCTCGAAGATACGTGCAGTCTGCCAAACGCATTAGGCCAGCGTGGTGGATGGCCTTACCCTGATTACACTGAGAAGAGGCCTGTACCCAGCGGTGGCAGATTAATACAGAGCTAATAATATTATCATGCCTCCTGCTTCTGTAGGCATCCATTAGATTTTTCAACGTTCCTACATGCCTTTCGTTTGTAAAAGCAGGCAGGCAACAAATTTTTCAATGCGTTGCGTCGTGGCATGCCTTCAATGCTTCGTTCGCTTGCATCGCATTCTTTCATTGCTGGAATCTTAAGCACAAAAAAATAGGATTGTGTTCTAGTATGCGATGGATTCATGTACGTTTTTAAAAACAATTTATGCAGTAATTAAAGTGAAGGTATGCCTGAAAATATAGTATGCACACATTTTAGTACACAAGGTAGTGTATTTTATTTTTCCACAATGCTATTATTATGTCTCAAACTTCTCCTGCTGACACACATTAAAAGACTCATAACAACCAGTTTCTTTTGCCTACTGAATCATGATAAAGTATTTATTTATCCACTATAACGCTTCAAAAAATGTGATAACTACTTAGTTTTTCCATATCATATGGAACAAATATTTTTAAGACCAGGCTGCACATTTTTTTATGGTATTTTATGCAAACTAGCAGACAGATCGCCTGATGGTAAGCGATTACCGCCGCCCATGGACAACCGCAACACCAGAGAAGTCACAAGTGCGTTGCCAGCCTTTTAAATTTCCCCTCACCCCTAGGAGAGGAAGGGTTGGGCCTCCGGTACCCTCACTCACTCGACGAAACACAATGCAAGCGCTATTTCACGCCAGTTTTTTGTAAGGCCGTGGTATGACTCCGGTCGAGCCGGCCCATTCGTGCCGAAGCGTGGCTCTCCCACATTAAACTTGGTCTATCTTCTGTACTTTGTAAATAACAAACATTGAAATAACGGCTATAAGGAATACAAGTCCGTCCTGTGTCCCAAACATGGAGTCTAAGTAAAACTAAGTAAAGTAACTGCTGCATATAGGATATAGATATTGGCAAAATACTTCCAACTTACGAATAAACAAAACGAAATAACATCGTGCTGCGTTTTTACGGTACCGACTTCATCAGAAGTCTTATAAAGAATGCTGTATGATAATCCTACTGCAAGCCATTGCTTATGAACATAAGTAATGGTCAAAGGAGCTATTTAAAAACCAAGAAAGACCAGAAAATTTAGAATGTAATTTATAGATAAAAGGATATGTATAAAATCAGTAGGAGGTACACCTGACTCCGTCGCGCTAGTGATTAGGAACCCCGATTGGCTTCAAAAGTAGTGAGGCAAACCCGAATAACAAATGTGAGTTTGATAGATTACATTATGATTACCACTCACAAAGTGTCTATGATAAAAATGGGACTTGTATGTTGTACTTGAATATAGCGATAGCGTGAATTCAAATCCCACTTCCCACCCAATGCACAACCGATGAATATCCATCCACAACTTTTTAAGCTTAATTGGCTAACAAGAATACATTTACAAACCATATTGCTAATACTATTCAAAAACTTGTAATTTATATACCAAATTGCTTCTTTTAAAAACAATTTAGAATACAGTTATATTATACCTTATCCCAACATTTTCTAGCAGCCGTTAATCAATACTCTAGAGACTACGAATAGATATTAAGTAAAAAAATAAAGTTACATTACTACATTTACTTTGATTAAATATTAATAACAATGTTGGTATAATATTAGCTGGCTTTTATATAAAAAGGTTCTAGAATATTCTGTTTAAGAAACTAAACCTACACTTTCGAGAATATTGGGATTTGGGAGTTAATTTTGTATCCAATTGTTGGGATATGTTTCTAGGCACTATCTTTTCCCAGGGTCAGCTGTCTATATGTAATATTGAAGTAGAATGTTTGATCAATTTATGTTCGGTTGTCTGTATTGCAGCTGGGTCTAATACTAATATTAAAATGTGAATGTATTTTTCTTGGTTTGTCCATCTTTCACGTAGCAACGGAGCGACGGGTTGATATGATTTTTGCATAGAGAACTATCCTAACTAATCCTTTTAGTATTATAAATATGAAAGTTTGGAAGGATGGATTGCTAGATGTATGAATGGATGCATGTTTGTTACTCTTTCACGCAAAAACTACTGAAGGAATTGCGATGTACTAACGAAACTTGGCATGTAGATAGCTGGAGACCGGCATCAGGACTTACGCGAGCGAAACCGTGGGGCACAGCTAGAATTTATAAATGCGAATGTGAGTTTGTTTGTTACGCTTTCACGCCTTAACTACTCAATCGATCATCATGAAATTTTGCCCACACGTTATCAGGGATACATTTCATCCAGGAAAAACTAATGTTCCCAAAGGACAGAAATTTATTGACACGAGCGAAGAAGCGTGCAAAATCTAGTTTAATTAATAAAGTAATGTTGGTATCTCCTGTAGGAGTTATTTCAAAAATGGTATATTCATTTCGGTTATAAGCTTTGGGACTGCCTTTGGTCTCATAACATTTTTTTTAATACATCTTAGTTGGCAAACAACCTTACGGCCCACCTGATGGTAAGTGGTTACCGTAGCCAGAGGCATCACTTGTGCGTTGCCGACACTTTAGGAAAGGAAGTGGGAAGGAGAAGGAGCGGAAAGGGGAAAAGAGGGTGATTGGGTACTCATCATATAGGTAGGCTCGGCTTTGATTCCCGTGTCGGCCTTTGTGCTACCGGATTTATTTATTATGAATTTATTAGTAGCAACACAAGGTCTGGAAAGGTAACTATATATTTTTATTTGCACATAAAACGGGGCAATTCTTTTTCCGTCTACACGTACGCGAAGCATCGGCTACTGTTACGTGAAATAAAAAATATAATCAGCAAAGTATAGATATAATATATACACCTGCAGCTGACCCCGTTGAAGTAAATACTACTTTTTAATTTCAATTCAATTTCTATTTATTTATTTATTTCTCTTATATATATATATAGTTATTTTTATTACAAAGTTTAAAAAAATACAGTGGCGTAAATTTGTTCTGTGCCTTAATGAGAGTTGGAGTCTGTACTAGGCTCGAGGCCTGTTTTATAAATCTCCAGGCCCCTTTATTTCTAAATGACGTAATGCGAGTAAACAGTTATCTTTACTTAATATTGTCTTCTATTTACGCGAATATTATTCATTGAAATTAAACTGCTATATACGGATTTTATCGCGTTGTTTATTTGACAATAATTACAAAATTTTGAAAATTGTTACACTACTACTACTATTAAACTTTACTAATTTTTAAGCTAATTAAATTATTATTAAACTATTTAGATTTCATTTATTTTTATACTGAGTCTCCCCGTGACCATAGCTGCTGAAAAGCAACCGAAACGTCGGGGAAAGTGTAAAAATAGATGAAATCTAAATAGCTTAATAATAATTTAATTAGCTTAAAAATTAGTAAAGTTTAATAGTAGAAGTAGTGTAACAATTTTCAAAATTTTGTAATAAAGTGTCAAATAAACAACGCGATAAAATCCGTATATAGCAGTTTAATTTCAAAAAAAAGTTATCTTTACTATTTTTTTGTTTTTTAAATAGACAACTCCAGCTCTAGTTATTAATCCTGTGTCGCGGGGACTTTATAATTATAAACATTCAAGCAAAGTACACAAAGAACATCCAGACTCGGAACAACTATTCGTGGAACATATCAATTTTGTGGTGATCTAACCCACAGCACACGGCGCAGTGGGAGTAATGAAGCAACCACTTAACCATTACGTTTACATTTTCTAAATGTCAATGAAATGTAACAACATTTACAAAGTTAAATGCTTGTAGTTATTTTTGCGGGTATGTAGAGAAGTAGTCATTAACAAATATTTCAAAAATTGGTAATAATTTATTAAACTAAATACTAAGGGTACGTCACTAAATTAGCAAGGCAGCTATATGGAGTTACTAGTATAAACTGATTAAAGTAGAATTTACAGAGAAACCCACAAGGGTTTCTCTGTAAATTCTACTTTATCTCAGCTGGCTTGTAAATTTTGCAAACATACAAATGTTTGCAAAATTTACAAGCCAGCTGAGATTTACAAAATGTCTTTCCTGCTACGCAAAATAAACCGAATTCTCGTATTTTTCGCGCAGTTTTGATAAAACTATTAACAAAATTATAATAGAAACAAGGTTGAATGCTCGGATGGCGCAGTGCTATTTTTGGTTATGCTCAGATGGGACAAAATATTCTGCAAAACAAATAATTGTTGCGAGATAACGGATAAAAATAATGCTTTCTGTCAGCTGTCTAAATGTTGAAATAGTCGACCGATTTCGGCATTACTAGAATATGTTGGTTTATCAATCCCGCGTGAACCGTTAAACTGATAACGCACAAGCCGGCAAAATAATTAATGAATCATTCTCCATGGTCAAGAACAACGTTAAATGGAGTATTTATTCATAATTCGAAACTAGCTATTCCGAGAATGTTTAATGCCGCTAAAACCTTCCGGATCCGCAGCGGAAATACTCATTTTAAATGTAACTGAAGTTGAAATACAATAGCTTGAAAGATTTATTACTTATTCAGGTCATAAAGTAGGTTAAGGCAACGTTCGTACGCGTTACAGAATGATGACGAGAACATCGCAATTACGCGCAAATGTTGTTAGTATGAACCCGCCTTAAAACAAATCAAAATACAAATGTCGCGATTAAATTGTTTATTAGTTATAAGCCCGTTCGCCCCTCAAGGTTTGCCCCCTAGTAGGTTTCTTCTTAAAAGCCACCCAAAATAGGGCTCCATCTTTCTATGAAAGGAGCAAAAGTCAAGGGGCGTACGGGCTCGTAGCCTATTTATTTATGTGGCTCACAAAACAAGTTACAATCAATGATAAACATGGTGTAAAGTAAATAGTATAAAACTAAATTGTAGTTCTAACTATATGTGTACGATATGTTTTGAGTGACTACAAAATCAAAATCAAAATCAAAATAAATTTATTCAGATTAGGTTACAAGGTAACACTTATGAATGTCAAATGAACACTATTTTTTTCTGCGAATGTACATTTACTGCCACGTTCAGCAAAGCAAGGGTGTAGAGCTCATGAGAAGAACGGGCAAGAAACTCATGGTCACTGTTTACCTTACCTACCTTAACAGTTCGCTTTATTTCAATTGGTATTAACCCGCGATCGATACAGGGTCTGACATACTAATCCTAAAAGACTAATCTACGAGGTTACAAAATCAAACTCAAGTCAAGCCAGTGACTGTAGTTGTCATCCTTTAAGCTATTTTGGTTTCATCGTCCTTTCAGACACACCGGGTACTACCTTACAGTACTATATTGTAATATAGTGGGAGTAAAAACATACATGTTTCTTTTACAATGTTTTTTTCACGGGCGAAGGAAAACATTGCGAGTAATGATTAATTTTTTAATACACAATTTAGAAACTTCAAAGCTACGCGCCTTCAGGTACGAACTCGAGACCTCTGCGTGGCAGTCTATCGATTTATCACTAGGCTATCGCTGGATCATACATGATATGATATATCATGTACTGTTAGGACAACGCATGGATCACTCGTTGGATTCCAATTCATAAAACTATTGATCTATCATCAATTGATGTACCTAGCTGTAATATAAGCCTATTGCTAGCAGAATAGCAACCTCTTTTTGAACAGTCGGCAGCGCGTCCATAGACTACAGGAACAATTTGCCATCAGGCGGGTCGTATCCTTTT
Organism: Catocala fraxini; assembly: GCA_930367265.1. NCBI lineage: Eukaryota > Metazoa > Arthropoda > Insecta > Lepidoptera > Erebidae > Catocala > Catocala fraxini. The sequence goes on along the minus strand of OV884049.1, from coordinate 5,531,025 downwards.
TTTCCTTGTTAGCAGTATAAAAAATAGTCTTTGTTCAAAGGCCAATTAAATGTAATATACGCATAGCATTACTCAGCAACTACACCACTCAATAAAAACACTAGACAGCTATTAAACCGTAATAACTATCATTAAAACTTTTACCGACGACTTTCCAAAACACTTCTAGAAAAAAAATGAAATCAGAATTATTAATCACCACTTTGTAAAATCGTTTCACAGAAACGCGTGTCAAATAACCGTTAGAGAAACTTTGAACAATTTAATTCATAACTGTTCATTCTAGATTTTTAGTGGAACGACTAAGTGGCAAATAAATTGTCGGTTAAAAGTTTTAGCTTTTGAGCTCGAATTTAGCTTCTAAAGACTTCTAATTTTTTAAGGAAATATTACGTTAATTTACTTTTCTACCTAAAATTGGTGTCAATTTATCATCTGCTTTATACTTTACTCGTTTTTTCATTGCTCTTGGTGGCTGACGAACCAGTATTTGTCATGATAAGCAATAATACCATGTGCTGTTTTGGTTTTACAGAAGCAATACGGACGGAAATACGATCAAACCGCGGCCAACCATAAACAACGTGTAGCTTATTTTAAATAATTAATTCTAAATTTTCTATTTTATGCTTTGTTGTTATATGTATGTGCATGCTATAGTCTCCTACAACAGAAGGAGTTCACTATACAAAATTTATGTTTATTTGTATGTGCAATTTTGTGTATATTCTTTGTTGGAGATCCTTAATAAATAAACAATATAATGACGTAGATGCGTACAAGCATATGACCTGCCTGACTGCCTGCATTTAGAAATAAGAAAGAAAAATAATTTATTTTCGCACACAAAAGGGCACACTCAAAACATGAAGAAATAAAAACGCTAATAAATAATAAAAACTAAAAAAATAAAATCAAGTACTAACATTATATTAAGGAATTAACATTTCATTTCATTTTTGCTCACTGGCAATACCACACCTTCCGCTTAACTAAACGGAAACCGTTAATCTATGTGCGCTTGCAGGACTGAGGTCATAACTCGCACTTTGCCACTTAAGAAGAAGCCGAGGGAGGGAAGTGAGGAATTCGATGAGACGAACGAGGACCAGGAAAGTTTTTGAATCACTGGCGCTCTCTTTTAAGCGGATCGGCGTTAATTAAGTGCTATGAACATGTTACCTGGTCGATGGCAATAAGCTTACCGCCATGCAACACCTTAGAGTAGCTAGAACTGTATATATCTGGTGAGTTAGGCAGAAATGCAACCTTATTTACTTGATTGAATGCATGGACGCGTACCTCCCCACTGGGCGACGGAAAGATTTTGTCGGGCCAACTGGGAGAAAGATGTCCCGGTAATACCGACTAAACCTACCACGGTGTTCCTCGACATATCCAGAGCCGGCGGCGGGGCCGCGCGAAGGACTTTCACATGCAATCGCGAACGCGCCGAGATTTGGCCACTACACGAAATGACCTACCCTATAAGCACTTCTACATTTTAACTCTACTGTCCTCTTGAGGGGGGATGGACACACGACACAGAGGCTCGCGTGGGAACACGCACGCCGCCTCGCGATTAAGGAATGTAGCCTAACCAAACTTTACGCAAGTACTTATTTTGATAGCAGAGTAGGAACCTGTTAAACGAAAGATAACTAAAATTTAAATTTGTATTGCAAGTATTCTTGTAAACCCCTCCAGCTAAGCTAGAATGCTTGTGTTAAATTAAAGTGGGTAATGCAGTGGGAGGGATTTCAATAGACTCCCTCGATGGCAATTTTAAAGCCTTATTTGCTAGGCTACTGTATACAATAACAATCAACTATTATAACTATATCTGAGGACAATATTGTCTTACATTTACGCGAATGTTATACATTGAAATTAAACATTTTATACGGATTTTTTCGCGTTGTTTATTTTAAATTATTATAAACCTAAAAAGAAGCAAAACACAGTCAGACTTTATGACACTTAGAGCTCATTCTGCGTAAAGCTTTGAGCTCATTCTGTTCACATAAAGTCAACCAAAGACACGTCATCAAATACTCTATTCCAGTAAAAGAACTTTATTTTACATCAAACACGTATACCAAAATAATTCAATTTATATTTCATAGAATTGAAACGACCAATTATTTATTCATTTAGACCACAAATGAATACTTTTCAATGTCAAATGTTAGTCTAGTATGTGGAAAATTCTTTTTTGTACATATTAGACAACGTGTCGTAATTGCTTTAGTATTTAAAGGTATAAATATATATGGCTTACCCAACCATGATTCATGAGACGACGGTTTTATTTTATTCTTTAAAAAAGACAACTCTCCATTAGGAATCTTTCCTGTGTCGCGGAGTACTTTACAAACATTCAAACAACGGGCAAAGAACACCCAGACACGGAACAACCATTTGTGGATCACACAAATTTTTGTCCCGTGTGGGGATCGAACCCACAACACTCAGCGCACCGGCGGTGGCGAGGCGGCCACTTAAACCGCTACGCCATCCGTGCAGACAAACATGTTTAAAACGGCGATGTTCCTGATATTGTAAGCATTAATTAACCTGCTTACTTCTTCTTCTCCCTAGCCTTTATTATTCCCAAGTCACTTGGGGTCGGCTTTTCTGGTCTAACTGGATTTGACTGGATATCAGTTTTTACACGGAGCGGCTGCCACCTGACCTCCGCAACCCGAAGGCTAACGCTCCCCTAAGGCTAGACCAGTGTCAGGATAATATAGGGCACTGACGTCCCAATAACGACTGCCATAGATGTTCATGGCAGCCGGGACCGACGGCTTAACGTGTTCTCCGAGGCAATGGCAGGCGATAATTGTCAATCAATACGCACATAAATTCGAAAAGTCATATAACTTCCGAAAGTCAGAAATGCGTGACGTGGGTTCGAACCCGAGACCCTCTGCATTGCAGTCTGTTGGTCTCCCCTCTGAGCTATTGCTATACTACTTACTACAGTACTACGTAATGCAGTGTGACTGCTGTGTATAAGGTCTCGTGTTCGAATACCAGGTCGGACCAATAAAATGTTATAGAGTTTTTCTTCCAAGACATTTTCAAGAGCAACTTGGAGTTAGAAAGTTGTCTGTATCAGACATCCCCGTGCCGTGGCCTGTACCTAATGCGAGAGCTATCCAATAACACTATCGAACCTGAGAACCAAAGACTGCTAAACTAGTTGACAAAATAACGATTTACCGGCACTAACGCTATGACACCAAAGCGCCACCTCAATATCAGACATGTTTATTAATTGTTCCACTGCTGGGCTTGACCTCTTGTTAGTATGAGAACAGTTAGGCCATAATCAGCCTCTCTGATTTTAGCATGAATGGGCTGGTTCGACCGGAGAAGGACCATCCTCTCACAGAATAACGACGTGAAATAGCAGTATTCCTACTGTTGTGTTTCGTTCGGTGAGTGAGAGTGCCGGAGGCCCAATCACCCTCTTTTCCTCTTCCCACTCCTTCTCTTTCCCACTTCCTTATTCCTTTCCTAAAGGGTCGGCAACGTGTAAGTGATGCCTCTGGTGTTGCAGGCGTCCATAGGCTACGGTGACCACTTACCTAGCATAAAAGCAGCGATAGCTCAGTGGGGAGACCAACAGACTGCAATGCAGTGGGTCTCGGGTTCGAACCGATGTCGCGCACCTCTGACTTTCGTAAGTCATATGACTTTTCGAAATTATGTGTGTATTAATTGACAATTATCGCCTGCTCCGTGCCTCGGAGAGCACGTTAAGCCGTCGGTCCCGGCTGCCATGAACATCTATGGCAGTCGTTATTGGGAGAGTGTCGACACAAACGATCCCACTGGGTCGAAGTGTCGCCGGTCTGCACTGACTGGCCCCCACATATGATACATACATACATACAGTACTTTTTTCTGGATAAAAGGTATCCTATATCCTATTCTGTACTCCCGACAACGTATATGCAAAATTTCATGTTGATTGGTCTCATATTTAAGGCGTGAAAGCGTAATAAACAAACAAACTCACATGCGCATTTATAATATTAGTAAGGATAACTTTACTCTCGTAAGATGTGTTATTAAACATTCCTACACATCGCGCCTCCAGTGCAATAAAGACAATAACGTCGATTTTTTTTATTTCAGCTTCGCGTTGTGCTAGTGAAGTAAGTAAAGATACAAGCTCAGATATTTCCGTTGTGACTTAAAAAAAGTATATAAAAAAATTATTTGTCGTGTTATATGAGTTTGATATTTTTTTATTAATAAATGTCTATAAATCTACTTAAATATTTATGACTATCTGACCCGCGCAACTTCGTCTGCTTCACATAAGAGAAATTCCCCCGTTTTTTAAACATTTTTATTGATGCTCCGCTCCTGTTTGCCGTAGCGTGATGTTTTATGCCTTGTAATGTTGTTTTATGATGTTTTAAGCCTGTAGCCTTCCTCGATAAATAGGCTATCCAACACTATAAGAATTTTTTATGTCGAACCAGTAGTTTCTGAGATTAGCGCGTTCAACCAAACAAACAAACAAACTCTTCAGCTTTATAATATATAAAAATACACTTAATCTTACATACTGTCTTTGTTTCACTAAATTAAACAAAAGTTTATACAAGTACTTCCTATAGTAAATATATCAGAGCAAACAGTGTTTTTGCATTTCTCTAAAGTTAGCATATTCTTCTTACGCCTTTATTCCACTAGGAGTGCGACATATAAGTGTCTGTTCTGCCGACTGTAACGTTATGAAATATTATGCTTTTAGGCTTACGGGTAAAATTAGCCCGTGGTCTGTACCACGGGCTAATTTTACCCGTAAGCCTAAGATCGTAAACCCGTAACATCTGTATGTTAGTATTTTTTGTGTGTAATTTAATAAACAAAATGTACTGTTTTTTTATAAAGGTTGCTACCGCGCTCTGTAATTGCTGTGTGTTCTTGTAATGGAAAAAGGTCCGGTTAAGAATATAATAAACTTTTATAAGCCGACGAGCGTGATGGAAGTAATGAGAGTGAATTAAAGAGTACACTACACTACAGAGTAGTATAAAAAAGTACTGTAACTAACTTAACCTAACCTACATTTACGCGAGCGACACCGCAGGCAAAACTAGTACAAAATAAAGGGATATTCTTACCTACGCGGGACTAAACTACCTGATGTTAAAACAATGGTTCCGTACAATATAGTTTTAAGTAACAAAACACACAAAGCTGTGTACTGAAATATTTACGTACATTTACAAACATACACAAAGAATGTGTACTTTACAATGTTATGTACTCTAGATACATAAGCTCAAGCTTGCAATGTGGGTGTATATACACAGCAACCCACGCATTTTCCTATTTCGTCTGCTGGATTTGGACGTCCCTTGTATGTACGTTATAGAGGACGATTCGTTGCAATCTACTGGACACAAGTTGACGTATTATATGGATTGATTTTTACCTATATCAATAACTAGCTGTGCCCGCGGTGTCACCCGTTACTGCGCCGCCCCAGTGGGTCGTAGCGTGATGTTATATAGCCTATAACCTTCCTCGATAAATGGGATATCTAACACTAAAAGAATTTTCAATTCGAACTAGTCTGAGATTAGCGCGTTCAACCAAACAAACAAACTCTTCAGCTTTATAATATTAGTATAGATAAAGCTTATATTATACATAGATACAAGGGGTACACCCATTACTATTTTGTTTAAATGTCGCCTGGTTTATAGTCGTTTACTGGGTAAATGCACGTTTTTTAAGTTAGGCTTTGTGGAGCTATTGAGAATGTAATTATTTGTATTTTATGCAGGTATCGTATTTAGCAACGGTCGTGGCTCTAAATAAAGGTACGTGAGCTGCTAAAGATCTCATTTTATTCACAGACAGATTTAAATAAATAAGAAATAAAAATATTGATTCATTTACTTAAAAATGGTAAATAGACCATCAAAAAGCTATTTTTTATTAAATAAATATTATTTAAGAACTCAACCACAGTGAATTTTTTTTTATTCGGTTTGCCAACAGTAAATAGTTATATAATAGAGGCGTATAAAATCAAAGGCAGCAAAGTGCCACAAGGTAAAATTTTAAGGATATATAAAAATGGTATTATGGGATTCATAGCAAAGAGGTTGTTATGAATTTGTTTGATGTTTTGAATTTAGCATGTAAATGATGATATTTTCCCATTTTCAATTTTTGTTGCCAACCTATTACAATATTAAGTAGCCAACCTACTGCAATATTAAGTTATAGATGGTTGCAATTGTAGTTTGGACTTTTGCTGCCATTGATTCTATACGCCTCATTATACACTAAAATAATAAATGTGACACAAAAATGAAAATACTGATATATTTATCAATTATAGCATGCCATTCAGGCGTTGCTTCTCTTTGACACCAGCAACAGCTGACAGCGAGCGCTACATTCAAGGTTATTGGCATCATAGAAAGGGAACCCTAACCCGAAGCCACAAAACATACGCTACAAACGGATGCGCTCTGCGCGGCAAGAGTTAGCGAGTGATTTCGAGTGTTTATTATACTCGCTTGGACAGTCCCTGTACCTTTAAAGCCCAAAAGCGGCTGGCCTTTTTAAATACTTTAGTATATTCTAGCAGTAACATGCCTTTAGACTTCTGTGTTTTATTCGTTTAGTTTGATGCGCACATGCACTACGTGCGGATGAAAAAAAGCGGTGAAGCGGCTAAGCGGCGGATAAGGTGTTGGACTTGCGATCGAGAGGTCGCGGTTCCGAAACCCACGCAATTTTTTTTATGGTATAGGACGCAAACAATCTGGCCGATCGCCCGATGGCAAGCGATTACCGCCGCCCATGGACACCCGCAACACCAGAGGAGTCACAAGTGCGTTGCGTTCCTTTAAAATTTGCCCCCATCAGAAGGGAGGGGGGGACGGTTGCGCCTTCGTTACCCTCACTCACTCGACGAAACACTACGCAAGCGCTATTTCACACCGGTTTTCTGTGAGGCCGTGGTATTACTCCGGTCGAGCCAGCCTATTCGTGCCGAGGCGTGGCTTTCCCACGGTTAAATTGCACTACTAACGTAAACCCATTGGAAACACGAGGATTCTGGCTTAGCTGGAGGGGTTAACAAGAATACTGGTAATTTGAAATCCAAATTGCGAAAAATATTTAAAAATATAAAGTGAAAAGTAATAATTTAAACATTATATAGGGTGTCCGGTGTTATGTGCGTATTAAATAGTAAATTATCGCTCGCTTTAACGGTGAAGAAATACCATCGTGAGGAAACCTGCGTGTCTGAGAGTTCTCCATAGTATTCTCGAAAATATGTGAAGTCTGCCAATCCGCACTAGGCCAGCGTGGTGGACTATGGCCTGACCCTTCTCACACTGAGAAGAGGCCCGTGCCCAGCAGTGGGACAGTTTAATACAGGGCTGATATTATTATATATTAGGTACTCTACCGTGTTTGTAACGTAAAGGACATTGTACGGTTGCCATACATTACTAGCCTAAGAACCAACAGCCACAAAAAAATTATAAATATGTGGTTAAGGATGACCACATTACATTAAAAGTAAATATAAGTCACGGACACTTCTGAATAATCCGGGAAGTCCATTATTATCATCCTTATTCCATATTTCTCTTTTATCACGGTGAGTCCGATATAACCCCTCCGCCTGCCCCCGCGGAGGGGTATGCGTCAATGCATTCCTCCACGTAAAAAATCAAAAATGTGTTGCTATGCTTGCACTATAGAAAAAAGTATAATACCGAGAAAGTGGTACATATTTATTATGGCCTTTACATTAAAACTTATGACTTTTTAAGAAATTGGTCATATGTATAATGAAGTTCAATAATGGTATTTATAGAATAGCATTGGTATTGACTACGCAAGAAAAATTACAGACAAGCTAAATAGGAAATAATTTCTCTGATGAAACCGTACACATATTGTAAAAACTGTAAGCATGGCAACACTGCGTGTCCAGATGTAAACAATGAATGCCGATGTATTTAAAATCTACTTCTAAAAAAATACTTTTGAATACGAAAATAAGATTCGAAAGTGTCCGTGAGATTGTAATGATCGATTATTAAGTCATTATATAAAATACAAATTATTGTTTAGGTGGAATGTGTGTTGATTCATAGGCCAAATTGTCCAATTGGCCATCGTATAAGAAGTATATCTATAAAACATTTTATCTCAACATATTTCTTGAAGCACGTTTTCGTAGTTACTTGGTAAGAAGACCCTGACATAGCGACGAGCAAAAGTATGTAGTAAAAATATGATGTAGGTACTCTATTCAACTAAATTATTTTAACGCAAACTCTGTGTATTTTTAGGTTTCATATTCACAGAAATGTTTTAATAACATTTCTTTCTATAAAATTTGTCTTACATTTAAGTTATACTAGCTGTTCCCGCGGTTTCACCCACGTTTATCATTACTAATAATATAATATTCTATCACATACACACAGCACCATCTAGCCCAAACTAAGCAGAGCTTGTACTATGGGACAATGGATAAACATACATATATACTGTTTTTTTTGTAAATACATTCTTATTATACATAGAAACACCCAGACCAAGACAAACATCCATATTCATGCACACAAATGTTTGACTTGTGCGGGAATCGAACCCGCGATCTCAGGCGTCGCAGTCGGTTACACTAACCACTACGCCATCGAGGCCGCCAATTACTGCACCGCTCTCGCGATTCGTAGTGTGATGAAACAGATATAGCGTTTATTACTTCTGGATATAGTAGCTTTCTAATGGTGTTGGATTTATTAAAATCGATTTAGTCGTTTTTGAGTTTATTCATCTATAGAAATAAATAAATTTGTATTGTCTGTTTGTAATGTCAAAATAACAGCTATTTACTAAATGCATTTCAGTCTCTGTTTGTGCCGGCTAATCTCTGAAACGACTGAACAGATTTTGACGGGACATTCACTGACAGATAGCTGATGTTATAAGGAGTAACCTAGGCTTATTTTATTTTAGATTTGTTTTGTAAGTAAGCAACAGCTAGTATAATATTAGTACAGACCACTGTCCACCGCAGTTTCACCCACGTTTATTATTACTGCTTCGCACCTGCGGCTCGTAGCATGATGTTATATATTATTATCTTATATTACTTTTGAATAAAGTAGTTATCTAATAGTGAAATAATTATTAAAATAGGTTCAGTAGTTTTTGAGTTTACGACACAGCCTACCCATCTGCTAAGTTTCATCTAAATCTATTTTACAATTTACACGTGATTGTCTAACAAACTGCGTCACAAACTTTCACATTTATTTCAGTACGAATCGATACCGAATCAAGAACGAAAATATCCATCACCAAAATAGCTGCAGTAGTATTTATACCTGACTGAGAAAAGTCACCACCGCGATACTATTTCTATAAATAGTGACGTTTATATCTGTTGTGGACTCATTTTAGTGACCACAGTAAGGTCAATAATATATGAATTTCGGGTATTGTTCTACGAAAATAGATTCACTTGATGGTCTATTGGGGTCATCACGATTATATTTACGATCGTGACCTTACCACCATCTCTTGAAGCAATGTTATTGAATGTTCAAGAACGAGACAACGCGATACTATTTATACCCCTGTCTCACTCTTACGCAAGAAATAAGAAAGCCATTTTTTTTATAACTTATGCCTCGTTTGGTATGACTCTTGTATCTCGGCAGACGAATAAGAAGAGAGGGAGAAGAGAAAATATTCAATCAACAGCCTCAACAACCTCCATAGTCGTAACAACGATCTGTGGGTCACGTAATTATTTTGAACCGTGTCGGATATTCACCCAGAACTTTCGGTGCAATAACAGTAGCGAGGCGACAATTTAACACACTACGTCATCCGAACATGATGTCATAATTCATTGTAAATTATAATAATGTCCTCCGGACTGAATTTCGGTCACGGCGGCCAATCTTAAGACTACGCCGAGCGAAATGTGCCAAAACAGACGGTCACAGTTAAGTTGATAAAATCAACACTTTTTGTTTAATACAAATATAAAATAAACATTTACCATAACAATGAGTGTGTTTACAATTACTCCGTGTAAAAAACAAAAAATAATTAATATTTTCGTGTTCGAAAATTACGTAAATTTGCACGAAAAATGCAAAAACGTAAGCTCGTGTTACGTGATTTTTAGATTATAACAGTAGAAATCTATCCTATTTTACAGCTTAAATAAAACATAAATAGTTATATTACAAATTGTCCGTCCCAAAAATTTAAGTTATTGGTTGACAATAAAGATACATATTTATCAAAAAAGCACTTCAAATCCTCCATACAATTTTACTATGGCGGCCGCGCGCTGATTTGAATTTCAACCTCTGTCATTCAGTCCAACCGCGTCTTACGCTCGGCGCAGTCTTAACGGAGAGTCGCCGTCTGCGCAGGAGATATTATAGTACACAAGTGTGTACGCAAATACAAGTAAACGCTCTGTTCCCTAACTCTCATAATCCGATGGGACGGTAATCCCAATCCGATCCGGTCATGTGATCGAATAGAGATCAGGCGCAGGACCAACGGCTTTACGTGCTTTCCGTGGGCACGCGGGTGTCTAACACCACCAAGTTCCTAACACCGAGCTGCTATTGAGATTTTTTAACAGACAAACTCGATAACTTTTTGTTGGCCCGACCCGGGATTCGAATCCGAGTCCTCATGCAGTCGCATTTACTATTGTAGGCAGTCAATTGTAAATGATACGCACTAATCGATACACAGAAACAAGTGGCAATAATATTTCCATCCATTAAACATTTCAATATCAAGTCGTAAAAATTTCATTTGTTCAAACAGCTTACAACTTCGCGTTCCTACGAAATCAATATTAAAAGGCGGTCTACTCCAAACTTTACAAACTTAGATATTTATCATACTTGTCTCGTCTATAATGGTATTCTTTTATTATCAAGTTATTCTTTTAGTAATGGTATCGCCTCTTTTCGTATGGTACACGGAAAAGTTATTATTCAATCGGAATCAGGCAAAGTTAGGTAGGTTTTCAACTGTCCCTCGAGAGAATGGATTGTGACGCCCAAGGGTTTTACATTTATACTTCGACTCACACCTATATATTCCAACAAGGGAAGGTTAGATACGGTTTTAGTCTCGAACTTGATGCATTCTAGCTTTTTCTAGCAGAATATTCTCTGTGGGAACACAGAATTTGGACATGTGTTTGAGGAAAACAAGATGTACGTAAGCTTAAAAACGTACCTGGCGGAATGGAGGTTTAATATGCTGTTGTATATAACTTTTGAGATTGTAGGTGTAATGTGCTTCGACATAGGCCTGTACCACTTGCCAGATATACAAGCCAGCGCATATTATATAAAATTATTAAAACTATTTAGATTAAAATTTACACTTTCACCGACGTTTCGTTCGCTTTTCAGCAGCCATATTCATGTCTGCCTATAATTATAAATCAACAAAATTATGTAATAAAAGTGTTTATACACATCGCGATAAAATCCGTATTAAGCAGTTTTATTTCAATGTATTCATTCGCGTAAACGTAAAAAAATATTAGGTAGGTATACATTTCCAAATCCTTTCATTTTTATACCACCTTTAACTCTTTTTTATTAGGGTCGGCAAGTGTATTATTGGAATTGCAAGCGATCATAAGCCACGGTAATGCTTGCGATCGAGTAAGACAATATTATAAAAAGAATACCGATCTAGAACGAGTGATTACGTATGTGATGTTTTATCAGAACTCGAAAGCTATGCATCCTAACATATAATTTACAATGCACAAGTAAAGAAAGCACTTTTATAAGTACCCCTTTTAATATAATACACAGGTAACAATTTTTTTCGGGCCTTAACGAACTATACTCAACTACTTTGTTATTAAAAATAAATAATTAGGTATCAGTCGCTTTAAAGGTGTAGAAAATCATCGTAAGGAAAACCAGCATGTTATGATTAATATTAATATATGATTGATAGAGACCCTCGGTTCTCCTTAACGTTCTCCAAGATATGTAAAATCTGCCAACTCGCACTGGGCCAGCATGGTGAACTGTGACCTGCCCTTCTCAAACTAAAAATAGGCCCATCAGTGGGACAGTTCATACGTAGGCCCGTTTAAAAAAAAAGTATTATCTGATGTGTTTGCAACATTATTTATAAATGACAAAATCTTAAGGTAATTTGCATAAATAGTTGCTAAGATATCGCTAACGCTTTTTTATCGATTGTTTTGCTGTTTCAACTATTTAAATTATGCATATTCTTCTGAATGAAATTCTAAACTTAATATAGAAAACGTACTCAGTATAGTATCTGTTAACTACGATACACTTTTGACCTAATCTTTAAAATGTATTAAAAGCATTATAAATTCATACCCAAATATATTAATTATATTTAAAAGCACCAAAATATGTCACTTTAATACAACGTTGCACTCGAAATAGATCCCGTGGTATAAACTCTCTTTGAAAAAGCATATATTCAATGTTTAAGTACTGTAATAACCTACAAAAGCTTTCCAATATCGTTACGTAAGCTTGTAGAATCAATAAGAACGAAACCTGTGTTTTATTCGCAATGATTCAGCAGACAGGTGTCGAGTAAACATTATGCAAATCGCGCTCCACCCAACCTACTTTTATCTTAGCATTCATATCTTGGACCTCGACTATATTTTTCCATTGTGTAAGAATATAAGAATAAAAAGAAATTTCTTATTTACCGGGGCAGGCGTATCTAGGTTTCTTACTGGCGTTGCTTTTAACCTTGATTCTACTTTTAATAACAGAGTATTATAGAGAAGTTAATCGGAAGGAACTAGGCGAACATTATCTAAGCAGATTAGATATTTTACTTTATTCTTACTTTATTCACTCGCGACATACCGTATATGTAAGTTCGTCGCTTAACGATGCTCATAATCTTGCTTCATTCACTTGCGTCACATATAATATGCAAGTACTATAGGGTGCTCGTGGTTTTGCTTCTTTGAATTACGGCTCAAGACGTGTAAGTTTGTTACCTTAAGGTGCTCTTAATCTTGCTTCATTCACTCGCATCACCTTGCATATGCAAGTTCGTCGCGTCAGGGTGTTCTTAATCTTGCTTTATTCACTCGCGTCATATTACATGTGCAAGTTCGCCACTTCAGGGTACTCGTGATTTTGCTTCTTTCACTCGCATATGCAAGTTCGTCGTGTAGGGTGCTCTTAACCAGCAAATATTTTTAATGAAGCAGAATGAAATTCCAATGTCATGGCAAATGGAAATCTATCTCTCCAAGCAAGATATGGGCGTAAGTCTAGTATGTATCTTTCGTTGCAAGTAATCTTGCTTTTGCTTGGAACAGCTCTGCAGAGTTCCCTCTTTATTGGCAGACTGGCATCTTGCTATCGATATGATATATTTGTTGTTGCAAGCGATAATTGGCTGAGGTTAATGGTTACTATTAGGCTCATCGAACACTTAATTGCTACCTTGTATGATTAACAGATGTTCTTTTGATTTTGTATTTATTTTTGGACAAGCACATGCATTATATTCTTGGTAAGCGGTTACGGTAGCCTATGGTCACTTGCAATACCAAAGGTTTCACTTGCGCGTTGTCCCATAATAAAGAGAATTAAAGATGGGATGAAAAGGAAAGAATAGGACCTATTAGTATGCGAGTCCCCAGCACTCTCTTACTCTTACGCCAGTTTTCTGTAAGACAGTGGTATTCCTCCGGATGAGATCTCGATCACTCTAAAAATATATGAGTATACATGTTGTATTTTATACCATATTAACTTCTGCCCGCGGCTTCGCTCTCTCGGAAATGGGATCTTTTTTCGAGATGACAGGTACCCAATGTCCTTTTCTATACACCTGACAACGTTTATGCGAAATTTCATGATAATCGGTCAAGGAGTTATGGCGTGAAAACGTAACAAACAAACTCACATTCGCAATTATAATATTATGTTAGGGTTTTTTATATCGCTGCTATAAAACTCTATAAACTATAAAATTTGGTCACTATTTTTTAAATCAAATTTCGACATATTTTTTTTTTTTACTGTTACTAAAATAATACCTTTTCACAAAAAAATAACTATGTTTCGTATTTTACCTTTTTAGATGATACCATATACTTACCAAATATTTCGGTTCACGTTATGTATTCACAGCGCAACATATTTTACTGTTATCTAAATTATATTAGGGTCTGCTTTTAGCCTAACCGTCTGAAGCTAAATGGTCTGAATATTAATTTTATATATTAACCCCCGTAACCCATATTAAGTACACGGCTTGTTATAAAAAAATAAGGTTTAAAAACTATAACCCGACTACGTAAAAAACGGGGTCTAAAAAGTACGAAACAAGAAAATAATTCAGATAGAAATCCAGAATTCTATTTTAATTCTATCTGAATTATTTTCTTCTTTCGTCCTTTATTTTTTATTTAATACTTTTCTGTTTAACATTAATTTTCCGTTTATTTTTCGAACTGTTCGACCATTTTAACCGTATATTTTGACTTAAGCAATTTGATTTAAATACATATTTGTAATGTTCTCGCCAAGACCTTTCTTTTGATACCAAACACGTGATGATAATCTCAGTTTAGAATCTGAGGTTTAAATTCCGACATATACAATTTTGATAAAATTTACTTTATAGCCTATGTCACCCGGGGCAATACTACGAATCTATTGACACCTCATTCATTAAAATCGGTTCAGTAGTTTAGGCGCTACGGTGGAACATACAAACATACATACACAGACTGCCGAATTCCTTTTTGCTTCGCCGTAGTCGGGTAAAAATATATATCTAATCTTTCCTATACGTTTGATATTATTCTGAATGTAGGCCAATGCCAATGAGATAACCTTTCTTTTTAATTTATTTAGGATCTTTCATCCCACTCTAGTGTGAAAACCCCTCTCTATCGGATAAGCCGCTACATCCCTTGTAAACAGATTTTCTTTTTGTACATATTATGTAATATCGATACGTATATTGGATCTCCATTTTGGGTTATTTGAATTAAAGGCTCCATAAAAATATTTAGAAGGATAATAAGTGACCACATGGAAAACACAGTGTTGTTTGTTTCTTGGTTTGATTGTGGATTTGATACCCACAGTGATCAATTGGTATCTTTAACCATTATAGAAATAACCTTAATTGGCCATCTCATCAATCTGCTGCCACCGACTACTAGTAACTTATTTGAAGAATGGGCTTTTGGTATCGCTCTGCTCATGCAGTTATTATTCAAATTATTACAATGTATATATACGAAAAGCCCATTTTTAACATAGGCAACGCAAATAAGAAACAAAACGCTCGTGTTTAGCCACTAATTTGACACTATTATTCTGTCAATTGCTGAAATACCAAACATAAATAAAAAACAAGTCGCTGGCCACCAGCAAGCTACTGAAGCTCAAGATCTAATCTAAAATTGTAAAAGAGAAAATAGAACTTTTATCGTTGTCATTATTTTCCGCTGATACTCTTTATCTCTAATAGCTAATGCCTTTTTTAAGAAATACACTGTTGCAGCACAGCTTCTGGTCTGGTCCAGTAAACGGCAATAAACTCACCCTCATAAACAGCGGCTTCACAATCTGATACAACTCTACCCTTCCCTTTGAAGACAAACAGGCGTTAAACATCTACTGATGTATGCAGAAACTGCAAACAATTGCCAAAAATACTTGAACCATCTATTCAGAACAAGAGCAACAAGAGCCACTTCATCTTACACAACAATCTTACGTTTCAGCTTTACAGAATCACCAGAGAACTCTATCGAATCATTTCACCAGCGCAAACTATTTCATGAGATATTAATACCAAGATCAACAACTGATGAGGGAAATGGAAACTTGTGAACGTTCATCCTAGGCGTGATACAATTTCAAACTAGAACGGGGAATGCCGCTCCAAGTTATTTCGTTGTTATGTTGTTTTTTTCTCTCACGATATTTTCCTCAGCATTTCCGTCATGGCCGGAATTAGTTGCGGAGGGAGTGTGCCGCGATATTGCCGACGTTCATTCACTGAATAGGTTTTTTAGTGTTCCTTGTTTTTGTGAAGTTGGTGCTTCGTTTTGTTTTTTAAAGATATGTTTGGATTAGGAGTATTAGAGATAAGGTGTGGCCTTTTTAAAGGTCAAATACTGAACACGACTGAATTTATGGATTTCACTTTGATATATGATAAACACATTAAACGCCATGCCGGTCATAAATGACCGCGATTAATATACATATATATGTGTCTAATACAGGGCATTAAAAGTGTAAAAGAAAATTTCGACCCAAATTGTTTTACTTTAACATAAAGTCAATTATTTCTGTTGCACTTTCAGAAGATAAATAATGTCCTCCAGACCGAATTTCGGCCACGGCGGCCAGTCTTAACAGAGACTGGCCATCTGCGCAGGAGATATTATAGTGCACAAGTGTGTGCGCAAACACAAGTGCACTCTCTGTTCCTTAACTCTCATGATCCGATGGGACGGCAATCCGACACGACCGGAGAGAGATCAGGCGCAGGACCAACAACCAACAACAGAAGATAAAATTAAATGTCTAAATCATTAGTTCCCAAAGTGGTCCAGGTGGACCCCCAGAGGTCCACGGGAGACTCGACGGGGGTCTAAGTAGGCGTGACAAGAAATGGGGATCCACAATTCGTAAGGCCCGCTTACGAATTGTGGATCCCATTTTTTTCCACGAAAATTTATTTGCTTTCGATAATGAAGAACTAAAATGTTGGCTTGACTTCACCTATCACTGTAGGCAGATAATATTTTAAGAGAAGCTCAGCGACTGTTACTTGTAAAAACTTGCATATTCCATATTCAGTACCAGTAGTCTCGAACCTACCGAAGTTTCGGTAAAGATTCTCTATAAAAAAAAATACTTCAGCCCGCCTACCGTGGTAGGTTCAGTCCCGAGAATTTAAAAAATATATGGTCATTCTTCACCAATATAAATACGAATGCCAAGGAATATGGTAGAAATGTAGCAGTAGGGGGTCCACCAGAACCTGCTAAATTTTGAAAATAGTCTTTGAGAAAAAGTCTTGGAACCTCTGGTCTAAATGATTAAATCGGAGTTCTTTGAAATATCAAATAATTCCGATTTAATAATAAAAATTAAGGTATGCCTTAACTAAACAAAAATAATCGTCCCTAATAAATGTGAATGTGACTTTGTACGTTTCTTATGCTTTCACGCCTTAACTACTCGACCAATTATCATCAATTTTCGTAAATTCGTTGTCAGCAATACAGAAAAGGACATAGGGTACGTTTCATGTAGAGAAAAGTACTGTTCCCATGGGATAGCTGGTAGCAAATAAAAGTTGGTCAAGCTTATAGAGTCCACCATCACTTTTGATTTTTATTAATTTTAATTACTGTTCTCTTCTCTCTCGCTTGTATACGCACTGGCAACCACAAGGCTACCTCATAAATCATAAGATATTAAGAAGGTAAGATGTTCCCACTCGAAACGAGCGATCTCCACTGAGTAAAACAAAACGAATTTACTTCTAACTCATTCTGAAAGTATCAAACCATAAATCGTGAAAATATTCATTTCGCACGTGCCTCTTACATCTGCTTCTGATGCATCTTCTAAACTTCTAGAAACGGGACATCCTGGTTGTCGGTCATTAGCGTCTTTGCGATTATTCCCTAAAGAGCCTACATACAATCCTAGAATTTTGAGTTAAAACCACACATTCTAAAGTGGGTACCAGACAATTCTGAACGAGGCACGGGTCTATTGTCACTATGCCTCTCCCTACCCTGGGGAACTTTCATTACACGGATGGCGTTGTGGTTTACGTGATCGCCTCGCTTTTTCCACAGCAACATTTCCATACAACTATTTGTGTGCAACTATTTGTGCCCGTGTAGAAATCGAGTCCATAATAACCTATTATTATGGGCTCGATCCCTACACAGACCAAAAATAAGAATGATCAACAGATAGTTGTATCGAGCTTTGGTATTATTTGTATCCATTTACTGCATGTTTGTTAAGTCACCCGCGACAGTGAAATAATTCCTACTGCGGTAGTCTTTTAAAAGATTAATGGCCGCATGTCATTTGTCATCCCTACTTATGATCGCCTGCCCAAGCTGAATAGCAACGACCTCCCATCGCTTCCATGACATAAAGCAAAAATGGACAATAACCTGTCTATTAAGTAAACCTCGTGTATCGTGACTATAACTAGAGGTCAGACATTTGACACAGATATGGCTTCTGTATTGAAACAAAAGTATATTATTACGAGTGGATATTACATTTTTAATGTCACCAGTATCATGGTATGGCAATGTGCTATTAATAGGGGTGAAATCATAGAGTATTATTGCCCTCAATATATTAGTAACTAGCTTTTGCCCGTGGCGTCGCTAGTGTAAAAAATAAGTTTGGTTAGGTTAGGTTATGTTAGTAACTGTGGGAGAAGACCTCTCACTGCCGGCCGCGATCAAAGGTGATCAAAGCCATGGTCGACAGCGAGAGGAAGTGGGTAGCGGTCGCATCCTTCTGCGAGGACGTCATCTCGCAATAGGAGGCGGCGGAGCGGATCCATGAGAAAAATATCGTTGCGGATCCGAGCCGACGCTGGTGTACCGGGTAGCGAAGGCGCGCATATGCGCGCCTTATGCCGCGGTAGTGAAGGCCGCGGGTGGGAGAACGGAGATCTCCCACCCGCCAGCCGTTGAGTCGGAGCGACGCCCTCTGTTATGCCAGGGCGTCGTCTAGAAGTCATCGCCCGCAGACACAACATCTCTGCATTGGGCACTGCTGGGTAAGTCGCTGATGTAGTTTCAGTTCCAGCGACCCACCCATACAAAGCAGCGAGTTGGTACACCGCGTCGTGGTGGTTTTAGTCGGTAGGCCCGCAGCCTTGGGAGAGCCCGACATAACCCTCTCGCCTCCCCTTGTGGCGAGTGGGTACGCATCTGGAGCATTTCCCGACGTAAAAATAAATAAAAGGTTATGTTAGTAACGGTACTTTCTTTTTCAAATGAAATATAGCCTATGTTACTCGGTGGTAATATAGCTTTCTAATGATGTAAGAATTTTAAAATTGGTTAATTAGTTTCTGAGTTAAATCCTTCCAAACAAAAATCAAAGTTTTCCTCTTTACAATTTTAAGTATAGATAATAATGTGCGTCGATTTGGCTATATCTGAATGTAATCATTTTTTAGGCATTTTTATTTGCTAGATTTCTGAAAACAGCCGAAAATGTAATCTTTGAAGATTTCTAGTCTTTAATAATAATCAAACTATGAAAAAAGATGAACATAGAACGATGGCAATGATAGATATAGATTTTGTTATTATATCAAGCTGAAAAGAAAGGAAATAGATTACTATGTCCTCTCGTTTCGAAGTTAAAATTAAAAAGTTTAATTAGAAAAATTAATTTAAAGTTTCGTCCATCAGTATGCAAGAAACTTTAAATTATTTTTTCTAATTTAAGCTTGTTGTTATATGTAGGTGCATGCTGTCGCCTCCTATAACTAAAGGAGTAGATTACACAAAACTTTTCTTTTTTGTTCATTTGTTTGTGCAATTTTGTGTATATTCTTTGTCAGAGATCCTTAATAAATAAAATAAATATATTTCCCACTTTTCCTCTTAACCATCTCTACTATATAAAAACTCGTAAATACAGGTCCCAGAAGTCGACGTCAAGCCGGAATTAGGTAACAGGCAAAGTTATAATTTCAGAAAAATAAAAATTCTAAGTTATGTATTTAAAAAATTATAGGTATTTTAAAAACTCAAACACATATACACCCTTTGACGATTTTTTCATTCCTGTTACTACAGATATTTACTTATTGTTTTTTTTAAGTGTACATATTATAGAATAATCGAAAAAATCGAGGGCTTAAAAAAGAATTATTCGAGATTCCATATTTTATATTATTTTATTATATTTTATATATATTAGTGCAGTGTAACGCGTCGTCCCTCATATATGTATAATTGTATCGTAGTATAAGTAAGATTATTCATTAGACACCAATCATTAGACTAAACAACATCTTTTATTTGACGAACCTAACGCCCAACATAGCATTAGGTTAGTGACAAAAAAAGTAAGTTATTTATCCCTAACTATGAGTCACTGTAATACCTAGTATTTCATGGACAGAAAGATACAAAAGATTAATTAGTTGGCGGTTACAGAACCACAAGCTCATTTATCTTTCTTATGCCCCGTCTCGTACTTTCTTTGATTAAACTTCTTGTTAAGATATCATCCTCTCGCTCTGTTACATGATGAAGAAAGAGATAGTTTTAAACCTGGGGGTACGCCATATTGCAGTACCTCTCGTATGTTTTAATTAACGTACTGTTTAAGTTTAGTTTAAATATGTTGGAGTTACAATTTTGATGTATGTATTTGTATCAATATGTTTGGCAAATGATATACAATCATAAAATTCGTAAGATTGGCTGACAAGGACGCGAGCTTAAGCGTATAATACATTAGTTGCATTATTAAAAATAAAAAATATAAAATAAATAAATTCAAACATCGCCGACCCAGTCAGTTTGTGACCACGGTCGATGTAACCTAGTCGAAACATCAAGCATAAAAAGGTAAACATTATGCATAATCGCGTTAATACCCGTTACGAAGATATTGAAGATCCAAAAACCTTCACAAACTTTTATAATATCAATAGGAGTTCCAAGATTTATACCGACTTTATAAGATCTCATCAGATTCAGTTGTGACGCGATGCCTGCATAGCACATATTTATAACAAACCCTTTTTTGAAAAATGCTCTCCATATCTGTAAGGAAAACCATGCCAATGAAGTCTTTTCACAATCGTATCGTGTGTGAGATGATTTATGAGATGATGAGATATTCCTTTAAACTCGTTTATCGGAGGCCTCGCCATTGCCACTACACCAAGTGCTATGGGTTTGATACCAACATTGGACATTAATTAGTGTCATCCATAAATAGTTATTGCAAGTCTGGATGTTCTTGTGTAGTCCGCCGTGACACAGGGGTAATATATAAAGCGGAACTTGCCTTTCAAAAAAGAATACATTTCTCCTCACCGATAAAGCTCAAAGTTAAAAGTCCGGTGTTCGATGCCAACGGCCTGCATCTTTGACTTTCGAAGTTATGTACGTATTAAATAGCTAATTATCGCTCGCTTTAACGGTGAAGGAAAACATCATCACCTGCATATCTAAGAGTTCTCCATAATATTCTTAAAGATATGTTAAGTCTGCCAACCCGCTGGGCCAGTGTGACATACTATGGCCTTACCCTTTACACACTGGGAAGACGCCCATGTCCAGCAGTGGGACAGTTTATATACAGGGCTGATATTATTATTATTCAAGACCTTATGTCAGTCGCATTCACTACCGCTGCCACGCTGTTCGGCTCAGTTAGGGCGCGTTCCCACTATGTCGTGAATTGTCACGACATAGTGGGAACGCGCCCTTAGGGTGAACGTGGGAAGTGTTGTTGGTCGACCTCGTTTGTGTACTAGGATGATGTCAATAAAACAAAACTGTCCTTTTCCACAGGTGTATTTTCGTCATTTTGAAAAAGTATAATTTTTGCTTTTATGCTGTCCGCGTAGAGTATTAATACCGCGATTCAGCGAGCGGGTGAAACTGTTCCATCACAGCACAGTTCCATCCAGTGGCAACAGTATAAAAAAAAACTGTTTGAAGTTAATGCCATTGAATAACGTTTATAAAACCGCTGCGCTACCGAGGCAGCTTTGAAAGTCTTAAAACAAAATGGCAGGTGTACCTAATGCATTATTACCAGCAACAATATTCATTACTGTATCCTGTAAGTAACCCATTACTACATTTACGACGCATCAAACACTACCTCCTTGTAAAATATTCACAATATTATATTCATAACTCTGGAATTCCATTAGCACTGACGTTAAATTATGAGACTTACAGCCACTCCTACAAACAAGTAAAAGTTATCCGAAAGATAAATCGCATGCTGTCTCACTCATGTTAGGTTAAAGAAAAGAGATGGCGAGACTTTTGTCTTAGAGTCCCCGCAAACTGCAGACTTTCGATCGGCCGATAGTTTGGTTGGTTTCTTAATCATTATGAAGATGTATGGGAGTGCGCACATTATAACGATTCGGTATCGGCCGATAAAATAGTTTGATAGGCTAAACGATTGCCTTCAAACTGAACCGTCGGCAAACTATCGGCCGACTGCTAATCAGTACGGCGGTCTTCCACGCGCATACCACCGATTGTTTAGTCGGCCAGACTCGGCCGATAGTTCAGTTTGTTCCGAGCTTTGACACTGAACGATCATGTCTATTTTTCATGATGGCGCCATCATGAAAAATAGACATGATCGTTCAGTGTTTTGTTTCGGATAATCTAGTAATTTGGAATGCATCGTGTAAAATTTTTCTTGCAATACTCTGTCACTGTAGATATGATGCACCCAACTCTCGATTTCTCTTCTTGATCCTCCTCCTCCGTTGTATAAAATCAATAATAACACATCTGAAGAATTGTGTAACATTTATTACGCGACCACTTTCGTCAAAAGCTGATTTCAAACTAAATAGCAAATCCTCCGAGAGCTGTCGGCCGATTTTGTCTAGTATGCGCACTTATCACAGACCCTAATGTTTAGTCGGGCCAGTGTGCGCGCTTAACAGCCAGACTCGACCAAATACTATAGGCAGTTTATTTAAATTCTATCTGAAGGTGGTAGTACAAGCCCTAAGTTTTTTTTATACAACTAAGGTGGCAAACAAGCATACGGCCCAACTGTTGGTAAGTGGTCACCGTAGCCTATGGACGCCTGCAACACCAGAGGCATCACTTGCGCAAAAGGAAGTGGGAAGGAGAAGGAGCGGGAAGGGGGAAAGAGGGTGATGCTATTAACCCGTCGATATATTTCTGGCCTAATAGCTCTGGAGATAAATGTTTCGATGGTTTTGTGTTTAAGGCTAATCGTTATGTTCTATTTTTATCGATACCCGGCCGCCTCGGTGCAAAGCTAGTGTATGCGACTAACATAAGGTATTGGGTTCGATTTTCAAATCGGGCATATCGTATTAAGTTTTTCGAAGAAATATCCATCGGTGTCTGGCAATGGGCCTATTACTCACCGATAGGCTATTACGTGGGATTTGAGACATAAGCGGCAAAACAACGTTATAATATACTACCTCTTCACTGTTTTTAAACAAAAATGTTGGAAAACTAGCCTTATGCTTGTTGTTTGTTACCTCTGTAATACAAAAATGAAATATTTATTTCTTGCTAATTATATGGTGACGAAGATGGTTAAAGAAACGCGATACAGTTTCAGAAAAAGAACTATCTAGTAAAACTATTGACATTCAACGAAACGAGATCCACCTACCCACACTTATAAAGAAAAGAAACAATTTGAAACAAAAATACTCTATAAATTAAAAATAATAAACCATTTGAACGAACATTCTATAAATTTGAAATAACGAAATGTTTAATGCAAACGTTATATTTTAGGACAGAATCAATTTGAAAATAGAATGGTTGGTTTATTCGTTATTAAACCGTCAGAATACATCGTAAAGAGGCATAAGCGAATTAGACGTATTAAAAGCCAACAGAAACACGTAACTGGGGTTAGAAATAGAACAAATCCGGTAAAACTGTGCACATATATGGCCTCCTTAAGTACATACAAGGCTTTATAACAATAATATGAGTGTTCGCGACAGATGACAGCGCGACGTGATACGGTTACAAACAACCCGCCCTTCGCCTTTTTATTCCATACATACACTTACACGTATATTTAGATATATCTATCTTACTCATTAGGCATATATAGGATGTATATGCCCAAGTGGGATAGATAAAGGTGTTGCGTAAAAATTTTATCAAACGTGTTCTACTGCCTACTGAATACAATACCAGACACCGTCCTGCTATCGAGGGTTTCGGTAAGCACAGAATATCTATTGCCACTGTTAGATTTAAGCAAAGATCTCTCAGTATCAAAAGATCAGTAAATCGTAGGACAATGAGATATATATAGATAGATGTCAAAATGACTCTACGTATTTGGTCTCTCTGTATTTGGTACGTTTTAAGGACTGAACCAGTTTAGTTAAGTAAAGATTACGGTGAAAATAAATCTGAAATCCAACTTTATATAAAATGCTAACAAATGCACGAGCAACATAGATTTTCAAAATATCGACGTCTCTAAAAGTTCGTAGAGGCTCTACGACGTGACGCCCACATAGCTTGCTTGCCAGCTGGGTTCGTAGCGTGAACAACGAGTATTGTGCTACGGGGCTACGTAGCACAATACTTTTAAAGAATATTTCAGTAACATTATGCTAGCCATATGATTAGGGTTGGGATTCATCTGATTTCTCCCGCCATTTTAAATGATTGCCCTTCGCTTGGAGCTGCCAGCCTTTTGTACAATAGAATAGATGAAGGTCGGGGAAGAAAATTAAACATTAAATGTAATAGGAAATTAGACTGCAAGGGACGCTCAGCGGGGAAGCGTTCGCCTTGGCGCTGTCGTCTATTTCTTCAAATAAACATTATAATAACAGCCTATTTTCAGATATCTGTTTAATGATCTGGCAACCTACTGTTTTTAAGAGAAAATACGGGTATCAAAACACTTAAAAATGTTTTTTTGTGTATATTGCTGTCGCGCTAAGCCCGAACGTATTATTAATGTATAATAGAGACAACTACAGTTTGGACTGATTCCACTACTAAACTCATGATCTTGTATTGTCCGATTTAGTCCTTCAAAACTAAATCGATTTTAATATTTATGTCATAAACAATACGAGAAGAATGTGACTAGGTATGTATGTATTTATTTATTTTAATAATTACGTTATATTTATTTGCTGAATGAATGAATGAAAGAACAATTTATTAGACACACTCAGTTTAAATAATACTCACAAAACTGTTTTTTTTTTTTGCATTAATAGTGTGTCTAAAAGGCTCAGGCTATGCTGCGGATGACCGCGGCACTGATTTTCAGCTCAGGCCTACGAGCGACTCACGATCGATAGTACGGTATTATAATAAAGAATAAAGTTAAAAGATTAAATACATAATATAAAAAGGAGAATAGTCGAATACAATTAAATAGATAATATTAAAAATATATACACAAATTACTAGTAATGCAAAAACATAATAATTATGATTATGGCCCTGGTCATCTAGCGGATTGTATTGAGATAACCATTAAAATTGATAATTTACAAAGACTAGTGCTTACGTACTGCTGGATTTTTGCTTGCGTAGATATACCTATCTTAAATTTTACTTAAAATTAACAACACTAGTTAAATTTCGTACTGACGGGGGAAGGTTGTTCCAACATTTAGTTGCATTATACCGAAATCCGCCTCTAAATGCAGTGATTCTATGCATTGGTATATGCAATGAAAGTGAGAGTTCCTGACCAGGAAATTTCCTATGCTCCTCCATCCAGACCAATTTTTTTAATAAATATTCGCTTTTTAATTTAAGCAACCCGAACATGGGTGGCCAGATGCAGATCCCTTCTCCACTGCGTTTTCAAAATATTTCCCTTGTTTAAGAATTCAGTTACGTGGTTACATTTAGGAATATTGAAACAGTAGCGCACGCTTGCATTTTGCACTCTTTGTACAAGACCAGAGGTTTTAGTTGGGCATCTGAAAACAATGCAACCAAGCGAATTTTGTGATTTTGTAAAGTTTTGTTTGTCGTCATAATAACATAACGGGTAAGGAATAATAAAAAGAAAAAATAGCAAAATGGCAGTGGTAGATATAAATTACAATATAATAATTTATTTTATTGGTTTATTTATTACGGGAATAATTAGAGCAAAAAGTTTGTATCGACGTTACGATGCTAGTATTCATAAAAACTGTCAGCTATTTAAAATTTAAATATTATAAGTATTCTTTTAATTGGTCTTAGGCCAATTAAAAGGAATAGTCAAATTTATAAAAAGATTAAAATGTTCGGATCCTGAACGAAATATGTTAAAATTTGGTATAAATAAAGCTTGAACCACAGAATAAGATATAACCATACATACTTTAACGAAATACAAAACAAAGTCACTTTTAACTTCTAGTAAATACATAAAAACAACATAATATTTCCGACATTGCCTCTTAAAAAACCACAGCTCAAATAAAAGACAGTTCAAAATCATGTCTCAAAATGAAGGAGGTCGTAAAACGGCGCGTTTATACTTTTATAACCTTCTAAAGTTTCATAAAACGACTTACAAGTAGAACATGCTCAGTTAATGTATCCCTTGATAACATTTTGAAATGAGCCCTCAGCCCAATGATGGTACATCTACCCACACTTATAAAGAAAATAAACAATTTGAAATAAGAATGCCCTTTAAATTTGAAACAATAAATCATTTGAAATAAGAATGCTCTTTGAACCAATTGAACCAATTTCAATACGAATGTTTGATTTGAAACCGGTACAATTTTAAATAGAATTTAAGGTTAAGTTGTTGTTAAACTGTCTAGAAGATGCCTCGGGAACAGTCAGAACTCGTGTCGAACAGACTATTTCATCAAAGACGAGCTGGTGCATCATATGCCAGGTAATAAGCTCCTAGCTAACAGGATGAACTAGCATCCATCCAGAGTACTTCGGTATAATTCCTGCATCAACCATTTTAAATTTCGAATTACCCGCGTTAAGCTTAAGATTCTTACTTTTTTTTTTTTTTTTTTTTTTTTTTTTTTTTTTTTTTTTGGTTGTAACAAGGTTTTAAAATTCATCAAGTGGTACAGTAACAAAATTATCTAACTAATTAGTAATTTGTGTTTTGTGTACTAACTATGATTAGGAATAGTCATTGTACGTTTGAAACGGTAACAACGTTTTTCTAATGTCTAAGACATAACGAAATGTACTTCAAAGAGAGAAAGAAAGAGATACAAAGAAAATAGCTTATTAGTAATATTATAATACTTTACTAGTAAATACATAAAACTAATTCTAATATTGTTGCTTATTACTAATGTAGCCCTCCTTTTGTAGCAACTGTATATAAAATACTAGATGTTCCCGCGGCTTCACCCACGTTTATCATTACTGCACTACCCCCGTGGGTCGTAGCGTGATGTTATATAGACTTTAGCCTTCCTCGATAAACAGGCTATCCAACACTAAAAGAATTTTTTAATTCGAAGCAGTAGTTCCTGAGATTAGCACGTTTAAACAAACAAACAAACACCTCCGTGGTAGAGCCACGCTTCGGCACGAATGGGCCGGCTCGACCGGAGTGATAACACGGCCTTATAGAAAACTGGCGTGAAATAGCGCTTGTGTTGTGTTTCGTCGAGTGAATGAGGGTACCGGAGACCCAACCGTTCCCCTCTCCTGGAGGGGGCAAATTGAAAAGGAACGCAACGCACTTGTGACTCCTCTGATGTTGTGGATGTCCATGGGCGGCGGTAATCGCTTACCATCAGGCGATCCGTCTGCTCGTTAGAGTGCTGTACCATAAAAAAAACTCTTCAGCTTTATAATATTAGTATATTATATTCTTAGTTAGTACTTAAAAATACATTATGATTATACTGAAACTTATACTTATAGTTATAATGACTAGTACTATCATAATTTCTGAGCATTCCCTTAGTAAACCCTAATATATGACTTCTAGCTTTTATATCCAGAATAAGGTATTTATTAATTTCTTGGCCGGCTGTTATGTACAGTGTAGTAGAAAGTGGTTTACGAATTCTGACAAAAGTTTCTGTGAGATATAATTATCGGTAAGGTTAACTTTTCTAACTTGACACATGGCATGACGTAAATATAATACATGATAGAGGGAACAACAATGGTCACTGTCATAATATTATTGCAAGGGGAAATCGACCTTGATGTTTCATTACGTCTAAATGAACCGCAACTGTAGGGTGGTTAACCAAATTTTTGGCCGACTGTTCTAGCGCGACTCCGTACGTGTCGTCTGCCTCCGTGGCGCAGCGGTACTGAATGCGACTGCTGTGCATGCTCGGGTTTGAATCCCGGGTCGGGCCAACAAAATTATATTGGGTTTTTGTGTTTAGAAATCTCAATACGAGCCCGGAGTTAGGAAGTTGGCGGTGTAAGACATCCCCATGCCTCGGAAAGCACGTAAAGCCGCAGGTCCTGCGCCTGATCTCTCTCCGGTCGTGTCGGATTACCGTCCCATCGGATCATGAGGGTTAGAGAACAGAGAGTGCACTTCCCCGCGGCACAGGATTTAAATCTAGAGCAGCAGATGGATTAAAAAAATTCATTCAGTACTCGGATTTACTTTCCATAATCTATACTAATATTATAAAGCTGAATAGTTTGTTTGTTTGAAGGCGCTAATCTCAGGAACTACTGGTTCGAATTGAAAAATTCTTTCAGTGTTGGATAGCCCATTTATCGAGAAAGGCTATAGGCTATATAACATCACGCTAAGACCAATAGGAGCAGAGCATAAATGAAAAATTGTACAAAAACGGGGAAAATTATCTTATGTGAAGCACACGAAGTTGCACGGGTCAGCTAGTCATAAATGAAACTATTATCACTACGTATTATAAAATAAAGTCCCACAGCGTCTGTCAGTCTGTTTAGGATAAACTTAAAAATTACTTAACGGATTTTTATGCAGTTTTCACCAATAGACAGAGTGATTCATGAGGAAGGTTTAAATGTATAATTTGTTAAGGTTTTATACTACCCGTGCGAAGCCGGGGCGGGTCGCTAGCTTTTTATTAAGCAAGTAGTAGGTACTGTTGTGTACAATGTTAGCAATTTCTACGTTTAACACGTTTGATACATTAATTAAACGTAAAGGATTTCAACACGCGATAATATCATTACAATTTTATTTCATTTATAAGGAACGGTAAACTGTAACAAAGAACGATAGATCTAAAAGTCAACTAGTATGAGGTATTTTATCAAAAGGTATTATGCAGCTGTACACTAACTTATTACGAATGTGAGTTTGTTTGTAACGGTTTTACGCCTTTAATACTCGACCGATCATCATGAAATTTCTCGCATACGTTGTTAGGGGAACAAACAAGTGAGCAACGGCAATGAATTGCCGTTAATCTAAGAGTTAAAAAAAAGGTTCAAGTAATATGCAAAGGTCACGTTATACCACGTAACCTTGAGGTCAGAGGCCAAAGGTCATAGTAATTTCGGGGTATATTGTATAACAGACAGACGGACAAAGCTGTTGTATAAGAGATTTTTCGAACTCTAAAAAGAACAATGTGCCTTTCCCGAAGGATAGTAATTTATAGACAAAATCTAAACTAACGCGAGCGCAGCCGCGGTCAAAATCTAGTTATGTTATAATTAGATGAGCCCGCGGTTTTACCCGCGTTTATGGTTACTGCGCTACCCCCGTGGGTCGAAGCGTGATGTTATGTAGCCTATAGCTTTCCTCGATCAATAGGCTATCCAACACTAACAGAATTTTTCAAATCGAACCATTAGTTCCTGGTATTAGCGCGTTCTACCAAACAAACAAACTCTTCAGCTTTATAATATTAGTATAGATTGTAAAGCTGAAGAGTTTGTTTGTTTGTTTGTTTGAACGTGCTAATCTCAGGAAATACTAGTTCGATTTGAAAAGTTATTTTAGTGTTGGATAGCATGTGTATCGAGGAAGGTTATAGGCTATATAACATCACGCTACTGATTTTTACTAAAGAAAATTGCAACGGTTTTAGCTCGTCTGAACCAACTACATACATATGTCAGTTTTGGTGCGCTGTCCCTTACACCGAATATAAGTACATAAAGAATGTAATAATACAAAAACAGAACAATGAATACTTGAATAATATAATTCATAACGAAATGATGAAGGCTGAAAGTGAAAGAGGCTTTCAGATGGGAACATTTCCTGACAGATAAGAGACACTCTGAAGAAAGATTATAAGTAACTCTAAACCGATGACTGTGTATGAAAATTAGGTTAGTTTTCATAAAAATCAGTCCTAACCCTTAGGACTGATTTTAAGAAGCAGGGATAGCTCAGTGGGGATACCAACAGACTGCAATGCAGAGAGTCTCGAATTCAAACCCACGTCGCGCACCTCTGACTATCGAAAGTTAAATGACTTTTCGAAATTATGTGCGTATTGATTGACAATTATCGCCTGCTCCGTGCCTCGGAGAGCACGTAAAGCTGTCGGTCCCGGCTGCCATGAACATCTATGGCAGTCGTTATTGGAAGAGTGTCGACACAAAAGATCACACATAAGATAAGATAGGGCTGATTTTTATGAAAACCAACTATTTGAGTATTTTGTCTATATTTTTTTGTATAAGAGACTTGCTTTTATCTTCTGCTAGGCATTGCTAATGTCTGTTATTTGAATGTTTGTAGAAATCCATACTACAAGCGTTTAAACAGCATACCGCAAGGCTAAGTACAGTGTTGCCCGACTATATAGATATAAGTACCTACTTAACACCCCATGTACCTGTATTTGCAATTAAAATAATAAATAAAAGAAAAGATTCTACCTACAGCAATTGTTCTAAATATGTACTATTGACTTGAGCGACGGATGACCACTCCTAAGGTTAAAATCGCATAGCAGGCCAACACTTGGTACCCGGGAGGGCGGAGTCACTTAAAGTAAACATGTGCACGCGAAAATTTTTCTAAAATGGTCAACCGTCGCTCAAGTCGATTGTACCTTATCTCCTTACTTGGTCTACAATATGGTCTTGCCTTGTTTTTATTCTGTGTACACAAAGTGGATGTTCCTATTATACCATAAACTACTATCAGAGGCTAACTTTTAAATATTATTTATTGCTTGATTATGACGACTCGTAGTGGTTAGTGTAACCGACTGCCACGCCTGAGGTCGTGGGTTCGATTCCCGCACAAGTCAAACATTTGTGTGCATGAACATGGATGTTTGTCTTGGTCTGGGTGTTTCTATGTATAATATGTATATATTTACAAAAAAGAAAGTATATATGTATGTTTATCCATTGTCTAGTACCCATAGTACAAGCTCTGCTTAGTTTGGGCTAGATGGTGTTGTGTGTATGTGATAGAATATTATTATTATTGCTTGGCTGTTTTGTGAGTGGTCATTGATTCAATGATTGCGGTTCCTTATAAAAAATATTTGTGAAATAAACAATACTGTAAACTCGGCGATTAAAAAGAGTGGCCGTTAATTTCTTACCAGTTCCTCTTATAGTTTCTACGCCCTTGCTTTGCTGAACATGGCAACAAGTAAACGTAAATGCAAATTTACATTAATAAGTTGACGTTAATAAGTGTTACTTTGTGACCTACGTGAATAAACATATTTTAGTTTTTGTTTTTGCTGGAGACGTATTTTACTGTGTGATATTTACGAAATTAAAATGTCGTCAGTATTCCTAATAATAACAAGTAAAATCAACTTTTGTTTTCTTTAGCAGCAAGAATATGTTTGCTTTAATATGTCCAGTGTCCATCTCAAAGAAATTGCGTAAAAACGTTACTCCAACAGCCGGTAAAGTCAAATATAAGCATCAATAGATGTGTTTTAAGGTTTTTCCATATTATCATAGATGTTAAGGTTAAGCAATATTGCAGCGGTTAAACGTGGACGGGTGTTCACCCGTCCAAATATCTTAACAGAAGATACCTTGATATCGTAATGAATGGTCATTTATGACGGTATTTAGGTATCTTTTTATAACTGTGCAGACTCTAGTCGAACAATTGTGCCGCCTTCACGGTTTGGATGGTGTCGAATGAATCGTTCAAAGACTTGTAGCGTAGCCATGATAATTGCACTTTTATTATGATTAGATGGAATTAATTAATTTATTCAAGATTAACTATTACTCAAGTTTTTTGAGTGGTAGGGACACGTTGGTTACAGCATGAATGGGCCGGCTCGACCGGGAAAGTACCACACTCTCACAGAAGATTGACGTAGAATAACAGAATCTGTTATGTTTCGTTCGATGAGTGAGAGCGCCGGAGGCCTAATCACCCGTCTCTTCCCAAACCCCATCCTGTTTTTTTTTTTGACATTGCTTCTGTAATGCTAAGAAAACACAGCCATGTGTATGAGCCACGGTTCCCGCTTACTATCAGATGGGCCGCTGGCTCGTCTGTAACCGACGAACGTAACAAGAAAAGAAAAAAAAAATTGAAATATCTATGATCCCGTTGCCGAATATTTATCTATTATATTAGTAATAACTAATGTCATTAACATTAGTTATTCGAATCGTAATCGAATATTGGAACACTATTTAAGTGATGATACGTTGATTTTGCGCGATCAATAGTACTGAAGACCATGCTTAGCAGACAACGACGATGACAGTTTTTAATAAGTCTTCACTCTTCAGCTATGCGAAGAACTACGCCGTACTTTCCTGTCATTCAAGTTGCTCCTACTACATACATCGTGTACGTCAACCCTCCCACGTATACTTGTATTGCTTATACGTAATCAAAAATTCGTAAAATATACGAATATTTATCAATGTTTAATATAAGTTTTATCAGACAACGGGCCTTAATATTCTTATTTGAAGGTAATAAATATCTATTAATTTCCGACGTATCGAACTACTTTAATCGGTCTTCGAATCATGGTCACGGATCATGGGTAGCGCCCACGATTTTAAAATTCAAATGATTTGATTTTGAATCATTAGTCGCATTTCACTAATACCCAGACTGAGATGATACTTCTTACGTAATAGGACTATAGAAAGAATGCATTATTATTATTAATGGCAATTAAATATATTAGATAAAATAAAAAGTACATACTGTGATTAAATACCTAACCTAAATCAAATTACAGTCTCTTGTCAACAATTATATAGAAACCCTACATAATCATAATTTGATTAAAGCAATTAGTTAATATTTAGTTCTGGAAATCTATGGAATGTTATTATTTTAATGACTTTTATTAATTAAATATGGCATCAAATTTAATAAGACATCAATATTTCTAAATTGTTTGTGCCGCTCGATGGGACGTAGATAGATTCTTTATTATTTTACTTAAAATCTCGTATAACATGAAGCGCACAAAAAGTATTAAATATGTATATTGATTCTGTTTAATAAAAAAAGTGTTATCAATTCTCTATTGTATTCAATTTTCCGTTATATCTGTAAAATGCAGCTAAGCGAAGCTAGCATAGACAGATTCCCAATTCCAAATTCAAAATTTTCAAAGCACATCTTCAGTTATCAGAAAAAAACAATGGCCAAGAACAATAGATTCGATAAAAACTGTAATTATTATCACGTTGTTAAATTAAAAGTAAGTAATAAAAATATTTTACTCACATAAACATATGAGCTTGGCCAGCGTCATCGTAGTAACGTCGAACACCGTCAGGAAATTCTTCTGTACTATACGATAAACCATTTTGTGATCTCCTTAGCTACGGTATCACACGCTAACTAAACACAACGCGGTCTTATATCATTTATTTATTTTCTAAACGAATTGCCTTTTCTTGTTTGCCAGCAGTATTTCGCATAAACTTGATACATCTGCTGGTCTTTCCTGAACTGTGAGAGTTTCTTATTTTAAACTTTTTTATACTGAGCGCGACTAGATCAAATGGCAGACATGTTGTGACGTCATATTGGGGAAAATCAATTCTTTGGAGCATGCGCAAAATTGTCTCCTTGGCCTATTTCACGACGCAACGCTACCGTGACTGAATATATTTTGTTTTATGTTTAACCTTTCACGAAATGGTTGCCATTTTTATGAATGAATCGGTTTTATTCATTCATTTTATGTTGGATGTTCACTTAATTTTATTAATTTGGAATTAGCTGTTAGTAATCGTATTAAAGTAGCTATATAAAAAGGTTAATGTACGAAGGGCAATAAAAAGCTTTGTGGTTTTAGGTAATTAATTAATTTTGGCATGAATTTTTAAGTTTTGTCAAAACTAAATACAAAATTTTATTTTTTATTTCAAATAACCAATCATAATATTGTTCAATAGCTTTCGACATTTACTTAATATTATTTTATAAACATAGATATTGTTGATAGTCACCGCAGAGACAAACTATTGGACAAGGGGATAGCGCTCGGTCTTGCTTTCGCTCAATCATTTGTCTAAAGTGAAAACGAGAGCTCCGATCTGTAGTTGAATATTAGACAGAGACAAAACGATGAGGAAATAGAAATAGACATAGAGTAGGGGTGGTTTTTGAACGTCTAGCGTAGACAGGGCTGGACTTTGTACCATGATTAAAATAATTGTACTATAATTTCTGACTTCATACTATCTATTCACTGAGCACTCCCCACTGAGCAGCGATAGCTCAGTGGGGAGACCAACAGACTGCAATGCAGAGGGTCTCGGGTTCGAACCCACGTCGCGCACTTCTGACTTTCGGAAGTTATATGACTTTTCGAAATTATGTGCGTATTGATTGACAATTATCGCCTGCTCCGTGCCTCGGAGAGCACGTTAAGCCGTCGGTCCCGGCTGCCATGAACATCTATGGCAGTCGTTATGGGAGAGTGTCGACACAAAAGATCACACTGGGTCGAAGTGTCGCCGGTCTGCACTGACTGGCCCCCACATAAGATACATACATACATACTATCTATTCGGAACGGAAAGCATACTTAACATCCTGTGCTAATATACACTTATACACAAAACTATGTACACGCCTAAACACACACTTAACTTGCTTTTATATATACTTAACACATAACAGACGCACACAAACACCCTCGGTACTCACATAGCCCACACACACTAAACTTACCCAAACACACTGTCACATTCACTCTTCACTGTCAAGATATAGTATAAACTGTCTCTGAAATGTCGCGGTCGTATTTATCTGTAGAAATCGTAAAAAATCTAACTCCTAAGATACAGGTCTGCGTACCTAGTTTAGGTGTTAGATAATTACTCACCAACTTTTGATCTCGATGTACAACATGTTGTATTCATGTGCCTTTATTGTATTGTGTTTTTTTATGTACTAATAAACAATTATTAATATTATTACTATTCAAAATCGAGGATATACATAAACTCATACCAGTATATCCCTAGAGGGGTAAGGTAGCAGAGGTGGTCATGTCCATTTCGTCAATGATTTTAGGTCCGACTTAATAGGTCCATTGCCATCTATTGAGTATATATTGTGAGCCACTGAGAAGCTTCTGGCAGAAAAAGTAAGAAATAGCACTGCCAGATTGAAATCTCGAACCAGAGACCTTACGATAGCACGTTATTTATACCACAGGACTAACAAAGCAGACACACCTAAGACAAAACAAAATTTAAATATCTTCTTTCAAGAACTAAAATAACAGAACTCATTGCTAAAACATATAAAATATAACGACCATTCGTGTTGATGATCTTATTTAATCTTTATTTTGCTGCCCTATGCTTTACGGGTCACAAGTGACAAAACACGTAAAGAGCATATCGGCAGAGATAATGACCTTCTTAGCTATATTTATCTTTACATATAACTGAAAACAGGTATCAATGCGATCGTGCTTGCAATATCAGAATTACAAAATATTACATAAATATCTGAACATACATATGTAATTGAACAATAAACAAATTTAAATTTAATTCTATGCTTTGCATATCCTAATTATAATTCTATAATTTTGAACTATGATTAAGTAAATTATATTTTATCTGTTAGACTAATATTTATTATAATTTTTAAAGGTAAAGATAATTAAAACCTCGCAAGTGTGTATCGAATTATATTTCTAACCGTTCTATGCATTTTTATTTACGCAAGTACTATGATTTTTTGTACTATTGATTTAAACCTGCCCAAGTTTAGCCCTGAGAGTAAGGTTTTATTTTAAGAGAAAAGTAATTTAGGCAGAATATAGTTGCATTCATTGATCGGTGAGCGAGTTATGAATACCCCTAGTTAGTGAATGGATGGTAAGGCAAATATTTCTGACCTGTCCGCCAGAGGGCCATATAAGCATGTCTAAAAGTCAGAGGTCTCTGTCTCTAACTGTCAGAGACGAAAAGAGATGAAAATAGTTACCCCGTATCTGACATCTTATGGTTATCATAATAAACAGAGAATGAGTGTCACAAGACTATATAAGCTATATATATACATAAATACTATAAGCAATAAATTGATTGCTTAGATTACCGCATCGGTTCAAGATTATGAAGTTGAGCTTATGGCCGATTACGAAGTCTCGGGTTCGATTCTCGATCCAGGGTAAATAGTACCTATTTGGTTTTTTGATAAGGAAATACTAAACTACTAAAGAGACTAACAGTTTTATTCAACAAGGTGGCTAACAAACACGGTCAGCCTAATAAGAAACTCAATGATTGCTTGCAATGCTAAGATTAAAAGGCCAGGTGATAATAGTAAAAGGTGAGATAAAAAGAATGAATTGGGGAAGCGTCTTTTGCTTTTTTCAAGAAGACGACTCTCGCACGAAGAATAATACCCGTGTCACAAAGGACTTCACAAACATCAAAGAGGGACACTAAGAACTACCAGACGTGGAACAACTATTTGTGCAATCCAACACGACCCCGCTCCAACAGACATCAAGCGCCGAACTAACGAACCAATACGTGCTTCCCGAGACACGGAAAGTACGGCCGACATCTTAATGCCCGGAATGCTATCGAGAAATTCTTGACAGGAAAATCCGATGCCTTTTTACTGTATTAAAAGAACTGTACATCTACTGTGGATGTGCTACTGAACAATGCACTGAATAAAATCGGAATGGTATACAAAACTGGCAATTACCAAACAGACATCCTAACTTAATATTATAAATGCGAATTTGTTTGTTTATTCGTATTCGTTCACGCCTTAACTACTTGACCGATCATCGTGAAATTTCGCATACACGTTGTCAGGGGAACAGAAAAGGATATAGCGTAACTTTCATCCAGAAAAAACTACTGTTCCCGAGGCATACATTTATTGACATAATCTAAATCTAAAAAAAGTGATGTAACATAATCATCATCATCATCATCAGGCTACAACAGTCCACTGCTGGACATAGCCCTCCCCTAATGAGCGCCATAGCGCCCTGTCTTCATGTAACATAATATCAACATTATATTCCAGAAATTGCATCAAATGCCTATGTTGACCAAGGCCAGGGTCTATCTGATCGCAGATGCAGATCCCTATAATTTCAGCTATCTACCCACCAGCAAAAGAGATTGTTAGTTTACCTAATAAACAAGACAAGTAAGAAATTTTATCTAGATATGAAGCTAATCCACATGAGCGGAACCGCAGTCAATGCTAGGCTAACCAGGTCCAATCTAATCTGATCTTTTAAAAAAGACAACTTCTGTACTAGGAATATTTCCTGTGTCGCGGAGCACTTTACAAATATTCAAACAACGGACACAAAGAACACCCAGTCTTGAAACGACAATTTGGGCAACACACAAAAATTTGGGCAAAAATCGAAACAAGAACACTTGGCCCAGCAGCTGTGTGACGACCATTTAAATCATTACGCCATCCGTGAAGTCAAGTAGATAAGTAATATAATTACCGAGGGTAGCTAAAAACGAAAGTATTTTATTACAGTAAAGGACCGTTCAAGAATTTACAATTCTATGTCTCATTATCTTTAATTAAGTTTGGGTAAGTCCGGGGGAGATGGCCCTACTAACATAAAATAATAATAATAATAATAATAGATTTATTAGCCACCAAATAAGTACAAAATTAAAGTGTGCTCTGCCTCCTGGACTAGGTTGTAGCCTGTATCCCAGGAAACAATGCCTTCCCCACTACTTAAGCCTAATACATATATTTGGTCATTACATAAAACAAGTTGTGATACCAAATTAAATATTAAGTATGAAAATTTATAATTAAAAGTTAAAAAAAAAGAAAAAACATAAACAAACACATTTAAAAGTTGGCTTAATAGCAATTTATAGTAGTTTAAAATAAGTATATAAATATGTTATATTATGTCGTTTATTTTGTCTCTGTCTGTGTGTGCGTGTGCGTGTGCGTGTGCGTGTGTGTGTGCGTGTGTGCGTGCGTGTGTGTGTGTGTGCGTGCGTGCGTGCGTGTGTGTGTGTGTGTGTATGTTTCTATGTGTCTTAGCATGTATACTAGTTAAGTGTTATTGCACAACTATCAAAAGATTCTCAACTTGGTCATAGTTTAGGGACTGCAACCAGTTTAACACTAGCTTTTTAAATTTATAAAGGCTTACTTCTCGTAAGTTCTTGTTCCGGGATAGGATGCCATTATATATTTTCGGTGCCAAGAAATCGTAGTACCTTTGGGCAAATGCGGTTTTAGTTACTGGTGCTGGACATCTTGGGCGAAATAACTCTAGTCAAGAAACCGAATATCATAAAACAACCATTTTAATCACAAACAAAACAATATTTATAATTCTTATCAAATCTTAATTGAACACAGTGTTTGAATCAACATAACATTTTAGACAATTTTAGATTAAAAAAAACATACGACTGGTCATCTCACCCCGAGTATCCGGGAGTGATAGCCATAGGGCTCGGGGGGAGATGGCCACTACTTTTTTTGCCTTTTTCTTTGTCTTTCCTGTCTCTAACCTTCTCTTTTTCTTTATTTCCGCAATTTGAGCATATATCTTCAAACTCTGTGCAGTTTTCGTGCACCCACAGCTTGCATATATTACATTGCAACGAATCTTCGACTAATTTTGTCTTATAATAGTTCTCGCCGCAGCCTCGGCAGTTGTCCACTTCATTTTCCTCTACTCCACTTCCAGAGGAATCGCGGAAATCTATAGGTATTTCTTCGCCATTGCTTTCTGAGATTCGACGAATTGCTTTACATTTTCTAACTGTTTTTTTTTTCATTTTTATCGTTCTTTTCTTGTTTTACAATCCGCGGTTTCTTACATTTACCTTCCTTCGCTGACTTTTATTTTTCTTTTATTCTACGTTTTTCAATATGGTCTTTGGATGTCAAAAGAATGCTTATCTACTTTGCACGTTTGCGGACTACGTTAATTTTACTAGGCAACGGTGATACTTCATTCAATACTCTAGTCGGTGTTGTTTTGTTATGTAATGGCTGGGTTGATGTACTTGGAACTGAATCTGATACCTCGGAAACTGTTGCTGTTGCTGGTTCATAGGATCCTGTCTCGTTATTGTCACTCTGGTGACTTACATCAGGTGATTCAGTGTTACTACCAAACGCAAACTCAGGTATAGCTCCAGGATTTAAAGGACAAATATCTGTGGCTCGAAATGCGTAAGTTGCGTTCGCACAGGTTGCTGCTTTTTTCCAAGCGTCATTAAGCAATGCCCCAAATTAATTACTGGTTAGACATCGTCTCGGATTTCGCCTTATCCACATCATGCAGGCTTCATAGAAATAAGTTTTTAGAGCTTTAAAAACAGTACCATCCAGTGGTTGCAGATAACGTGAAATGTGGCTTGGCATAGACAGCAACATAATATTATTTTCATTTGTAAACTCTAACATCTTTACCGAGTTACAGTGTGTAGAATGACCATCAAGTAAAAGAAGAACTTTTCCGGATGGTTTTCGTGGTATAAATGTTTCTTCATCCATTCCAAGAAAATGTCGGAATATAGGCGGCCTTTTGCGACATAAAATCACTTACCTCTTAGTTGACGATCACAATGCATGTCGGGAGGCTGGTTTTGCAGTTTGTGGTCGCGTTATCTGCTTTTCTATTCGCAAGTTATAGATAGAAAATCCGCTAGTGACCATAATGTTTTGTTTATTATTTATGAGCGTTGTTTACGTAATTTGTTTTGGTCATGTGATGACTTCCTAATGGGCATTCGACTCGCGCGCCGACCGTGTATTACGAGGGACGATCTAGTAACTAAGTTAACAAACTGTGTCACGCGAGTTGTCTTGTCACCCTCTACGCTTGCGCCGCGATGCACGCGCGGTGTAAGGGAGACAGATGGATCGCTCCACCCGTGTACGTCATCCATTGTTTATTGTTTTCTTGAAATTTCTTGTCTGGACGGCACGGATGGCGCGCTTGTGTATGCTATGCCTCGCCTCTGCCCGATGCGGAGTGTTGTGGGTTAGATATCCGTTCCGCATGTGACAATAAATGCATAGATGTTAAGTATGTAATGAATAATGATGTAGTAGACTAGGGTCTTTGTTTTATTATTGTTTCAGTATTTTTTCCTTTATTTATTTTTGTTTGTGTATTCCTTAATATATTATTATTCTTACTTTTATTTATGTAATGAAATTATATATTATAACATGTAGTTGGCTTGACATCCGTACGCAACAATGGTCTCCATTGAAAAGCAGCGTTGCGGTAATACGTCAGTATTATTGCAACAACAAAGCTGAATGGAGACCATTTGTTGCCATAATGTCACATTAATTGTTTTGTTGTTTTTTATAAGAAAATTATGTAGTTATTTGTGGCTATAAAGAACGTTTTCTTTCTTTCTTTCTTTTTACATAGAAACGCGAAAACCAGGCGGTATCCCATCCTCAAACTCCGGTTTCTTTCTCAGTCCTTTCATAATACATGCCGGTGGCAAAAAGTTACCTTCCGCAAGGAAAACATCGTGAGGAAACCTGCATGTCTGAGAGTTCTCCATAAAGTTCTCGAAGATATGTGAAGTCTGCCAACCCGCGCTGGGCCAGCGTGGTGGACTATAGCCTAACCCTTCTCAATCGACCCAGCCGTTTTAGAAATTAGTTGGAACAAACAGATAGACAAAAATTTTAAAATATATTTTCTCATATAAGTAGGCTTTATAAACTTTCATAATACGCATTTAGTAAAAAGCTGTTATTTTGACATTACAAACAGACACTTTTATTTATTTGTGTAGAACTTTCTAAGTGGATTAAAATCACAACACCTGTACAAGATATTTCCTTTATTTTCTAATAGGTATACATTCAGGACTTAAAATCTATTAAACAATCACGCATCGTTGATCACAGCAGAGAAATAGATCGCAAAGTGTGTCGGTGCCATGACGCAACCTTGTTTGACGCTACTCGTTACTGGAAATTGCTCCGTGAAGCTATCTTCGTGCAGTACACGAGCAAACATGCCCTCGTGAACCTGGTGTATTAGACTGATGAATTTCCGTGGATAACCACATTTCTCCAGGCCAAGCCAAAGGGCAGATCTTGGGACGCGATCAATGGCCTTTTTCAAGTCCACAAAACATAAATAGAGGTCACGATACTGTTCAAGACACTTTTCTTGTATCTGTTTTAAAACAAATATAGCGTCAACCGTGCCTCCATTTGGTCAAAAACCACTTTGGCTCTCAGGAAGGATACTCTCAGCTAGCTTTACTAGGCGACCATTGATGACATGCGCCATAATTTTACCAGCCGTAGATAATAGGGCGATACCTCTGTAAGAGCTGCAATCTGAGAGCTCTCCTTTTCCCTTGTATAATTTACCTTCCAGTCCTGTGGAACCACTTCGGTGTCCCATATTTTTAAAGTAAGCTCAAACAATCTGGTCTTGATATAATCCCCACCGTTTTTAATTATTTCTGAGGGTAAACTGTCAAAGCCTGGACATTTGCCATTCTTCAATCGATTTATAGCTCTGCAAAATTCTGAAAACGTTGGCAGGTCTTCGAGGTCAGACGTTAGTGGCAGTTGTTTAAGTGAAGTTATGTAGGACAGATCTACTCCTTCACTTCCAGGATTGAGCACTTCGTTAAAATGCTCCGCCCAGCTAAGAAAACTTCTGACAGATCTGTCAATTTGGTGGTTTTGTTGCGCAAGTAGACCGGTGCTGTTTTCTTAAAACGAGGGCCGTAGATGGTTTTAAGACCTTTGAAGAATTTTGTAGTTTGTTTAGTATCTGCCAGCAGTTGTAATTCGAAGGCATTGCGACACCACCAGCTATTCTTTAATTCCCGCACTTTTTTTTGAGGTCTTGTTGGATTATCTGTCGCTGCTGTGTAACCTTTAGGGTTTAGTTTAGGTGAAATGTAGATATATTTAGGAAGTACAATGAGAGAAGGTATAACAAATACACTTTTAATATATTTAGTATACAATTATAGTCAGGGCGTGGTTCGTTAGAAGGCTTGCTGCGTGTCCTTGTAGTCAGGAGCACTTAACTCGAGATGTGGAGCCGAGCCGCAAGGTGTCTCGTCCAGGACGCGATCGGCTTATATATGGCGCTGCCGCCGGGCAGGGGGGAGAAGGGGGGCGCCAGCCACCACTCCGACTCACGCGCAACCGTCGCGGTCGCGCGGTCCGCGTCACAGCTGTTTACTGTGGACGCGTCCAAGAGAGCTTCTGTACTCCTCGACAAACTTCCGTATATCAGCATCAAATTCATCGAACCAGTCTTGGTTTTTCTTCTGCTGGTTACCCACAACCTGTTGGGAGACATTATGCACATTAAACGCAAAGGAACGCCATTTAGCGTCAATAGGTAAATTTTCCTCAACACCAGACATAGCGACCTTAAATTCTGCCTTAAGGGTTCGTCTGACATCCACATCCTGAACAAGCTTTGCACAGGCTAGCCTTGCTGGCACCTTGTGAGCTGCTCTTCGCGGTGGCTTAATGTTAAGTCGCATTTCGTTCTAATTAAACGACGGTCCGTCCAACCCTGGGCACTGCGTATTGCGCGAGTAATTAGAACGTCCCTCAGGTCTTCTCTACGGACTATGACGTAGTCAAGGAGGTGCCAATGCTTTGAGCGAGGGTGCATCCAAGATGTTTTATATTTATTTGGCAGTCTGAAAAATGTATTCGTAATACTAAGGTTAAATTCCACACATAGCGTGAGTAGATCATAGCCGTTTGAATTACATTTTCCAATAACGTGTTTCCCAAGTACATTTTGCCAGGCAATGAGTTCAGTGCCAACCCGTGCATTGTATTCGCCAAGCAGAACTATTTTGTCGCATTTCGGTATGTTATTTAGTATTTCACGAAGTTAATCATAAAACTTGAACTTTCCTCATCAGTGCAGGTCATAGTTGGTGCGTAGACGCTTACAAGGTGGATGAACTTCTTTGTTGCAGTGTGAAGTCGTAATGTAATGAGTCACTGTGGCTTTCGGCAACTCAACCAAAGTGTGGGCGATTTTGTTTTTGATCGCGAACGCAACATCACTTGCAGCTCGTTCCGACGCAGGCTTTCCTGACCAAAAGTATGGGTATACATACTTTTGGTCAGGAAAGCCTCCAAGGTCCTCGCAAAGTTCTCCGCTGTCAGCTAGGTGCGTTTCGCTAATTGCAGCTATATCGATCTTGTATCGGGCGAGTTCATGGGCTATTAGTGCAGTTTTTCGATCTGGACATTTGTTGTTTTTGTTATCAACTAGTGTTCGCACATTCCATGCCGCTAAATTAATCGTCTTTTGATAAACCTGTGTGTACTTTCAACCGCATAAATTTGGTGACCAGATGATTGCAGTTAACCATCTGGGTAAGAACGAGATGGACTTTGTTTAGGCCACCTTTTCTAGACCTCTTCGGATTGGAGAAAGCAGTGCTATACCTAAATAGGGCTGCTTTGTCATTGGGCGAGCTGCCGAGTCAGTCCTCCCATCTCATTTGAGTCCTGAAGCGACCATCGCCGTCCAACCGCCTACGTGCAGAGAGCCAGCTAAGGAGTAAGCTCACCACTTAATCCCCACCACCAGTCTCTATCGCCGCAGGACTTGCAAATTCAGAGTCCATATTGCCAGGGATCATCAGCGCGGGAATATATTATAGTGGATAAGTATGTGCGCAGTTACATATCCACTCTCTCGTACCCTTATTCTTGTGACTAGTGGATCGGATGACCGATACGACAAGTCAGAGACAGGGTATGCAGTAACTGACAACATGTCACTCTGGATCCAAGACATGCGCCCTTTAGGCATATTACAGATGCCCTGATACAACGCCACAATTGCCGGATCAGTTGTCGTACTGACGGAGCCCGCCGCTTGTACCGCTGCAGTCTTGAAGCACAGTAGTGTTGGATCTACCACATAAGACTACACTACGAAACATAGTTGTAGTTCCCCTTTACTGGGTTTAGCCCATGAATCGACACGGTTTACCAGGATGCGGCCACTGACGATATATACTACCACTGCCACGTCACAATATAATTGTGAGTCAATAGGAGGATTTGGCCTACTATACCACGCTGGCCAGACGGGTTGGTATAGATAGGGTTTGATGACGAGTTTTCTCTTCGCAAAGATACTATTTGCT
This sequence comes from Catocala fraxini, assembly GCA_930367265.1. Taxonomy (NCBI): domain Eukaryota; kingdom Metazoa; phylum Arthropoda; class Insecta; order Lepidoptera; family Erebidae; genus Catocala; species Catocala fraxini. Next base: position 5,486,630 of record OV884049.1, on the reverse strand, counting down.
TCGTGTATTTTCTTTGTCGCCTCTTACGACACCCACGGAATGAAATGGAGTAGTAACACTTTGTATTCTTAATCCGTCACCACACAGATAGCCGCATAATATAAAAAGCATAACTCAGATAATGTTTTATAATAAAGTTAACAATTACCTGTATCAGCTTACTTTTCAATTCACTAGGTAAGTAATCAACAGTGGATAACCAGTCAAGTAGCCCCTGCAACTCGTTATTATTTAAACTATCCGCCGTAACTAACCGTTCTAGTCTTTAAAATAACTGTCATGTCTTGCACGTAGTACGTTGCGTGCGTAGTGTGTTAAATGTTGGCCTCACTATTACAACTGCGCCGAGTGTGATGAGTTCGATATTCCCACACGTAGGTAACAAAATGTTGTGTCAATCACAAATGGTTCTACTGAGGCTGGATGTTCTTTGTGTCCGATGACTAAACGTATGAAAGCTCCTCAGCAATAAAGGAATTACTTGGAAAAGGGTTTTCTCCCTATATGCTACATCTTTCTGCATATGTCTGCTCATTTACTTGTTGTAAAGTGTCAGTTTTTCTAAAGTGACCTAGACAGCTTTGGAACTTATTTGAAATAATCTAGGCCTGTGTAAATAGCTGTTTCTTTCGTGATCTTAGCTTATTCGCAATGGCAAACAAAAGCTACGTTTGGTTTCTGCTTCATATAGAATGTTTTTAAGTTTTCAAATTTATCATATTATTAACCCTATTTAAATAGTTTAATTGGTACTTGGATATTTAATGTCTAAATAACGTTCATCAGACTTTGTAATAATTTATTTTAATTACATCTGATATTTCATTGACATTTGACATTTAATTGTAATATCGAAACGTAAAAAAATATCAACAATTGGACATGTGAGAGGTCCTCTATAAATTTCAAATATTACTTATTAATTATCAACATAATATTACTAATATTGGCAGTTTAAAGATGTCATTAAATCCATTGAACGGTAAGAATATATACGCTATACGGTTATAACAGTTGTTGCCTTCCCGAACATAACCTCAACATTGAAGCAATAATAGTTGCGTATTGGCGTGGTATTTACAATAACCGTTTCATTTATATATAATCATAGCAGCAGTAATCTTTAGCTGAAGAAAAGGCAGAGACTTATTAGTATATAGTATTTTAAGTCATGGAAGAAAACAATATTTACATAAACAGCATTTGAATACTGCTACATTTGTTCTATTCCAATATTTCACTACCAATTCGTTATTCTGCAAAGCTAAAGCGTATGTCAGGAGAGTATAACTAAAGGTAGCAAATGTCTAAGTATGATAAATTAAACAAATGATTTATTATATTTTCAGAATTAAAGCGTCGCTTAGATGATGACAAAACACCATTACCAAAACGGCTATGTCTAGCCAAAAATGTGGTGCAGTCCCACCACTTTCCCACTGCACCTAAAGAGAGAATCGTGGCAGAATGGCTACACAGGCTCAACGAAAAGAATAGTTTAAATAATAATGAGTTGCAGGGACTACTTGACTGGTTATCCATTGTTGATGACTTGACCAGTGAGCTGAAGAGTAAGCTGATACAGGTAATACTTTTCTTTATTATAAAGCATAATCTAAGGTTTATGTAGTGGAGTGAGTTCCTTAATGGTTAATAGAGTAGATTTATGAAGTAACTGCGTTTAAATAGATACTACAAATTGTATGTTAGGAGATAAAATTTATTCTAAAGTCAATAATGGTAAAAACATTTAACACTTAACAACTTGCAACTAAATGGTAAATAAATAGTAAAAATGGTAATTTAAATTTGAAATAAAAATTGAGCTTGGTTGCTGCTCAATTGTGAACTGACTTAGAAAGTTGAATAAAATTATAAAATTAACATGTCTCAAATGTGCATGCAATGCACAAATGTAAAGCACTGAGCTGTTCAGATGCGTAGCTCTGAACCGTTTACCTATGTTGTGTTACCTTTTGGGCATTGGCACATAAGTGGCCAGGCACAATAAGTTTTCAATTATGTCTGGCATATCACAACTTGGCAGTTAAAATTTCCATACCACCTGTATGGAAATATAATATCTAATAGTAGTGTAAGCACAAAAGTGTTTGATAAATGAATAATGGGAATTACTAAAATGAAATTAAAACAAATTAATATAATGTGCATAGCCTCACACCAATATTCATAGTGGTAAGAGAGCTATTATACAGCCAGTTATAATTTTACGTCCCACATAACTACTACCAGACACAGTTCCAGCCATTATGCTTCTACTGAGAATTTCTTGACAGGAAAGACCAAAATATGCTTTGCTTAACCAAAACATGAACATTCATGGTTAGACCCACTATGAATCTCCATAAATTAAATGCTTAAGCCATATGAACTGAGGACCTAAAAAAGGTGTTTGGGATGAACTAGATACTGAAAACCCTAAAACCATAGTTTGTAATATCAAATTGGGGAGGCTTATGTTCAGCAGTGGACTACAATAAGCTGATTGGTTGAATAAAGAACCAAATCTGTTAAAAAGATGACAATTACTATGTTGTATTACTAACCGTATCATATTGGATTCATGTTAAATCATGTGACCACACTTTTCAGTTACAGTCCCAGGCGCTTATAGCCAGTTGCACTCACTGATCAGTAAACGATTAGCGACGTTAAGCAACGTTGGGTGTGGTCAGTCTATAGATGGGTGACCGCCTAGTGGTATTTCATCTGAGCGTCTCCGTCCTTCGGAGGGCACGTAAAAACTCGGTCACGGTTGTTGCCAAATTGACAGCAGTCGTTAAGCCACGTCAGAGCCCTGGAGGCTTGATCAATTCTTGACAACAACAATTCTTGAAAAAGAAGAGGTAACAGTCTGTATATTAAGACCTTTCTCTTTTCAGATTGTAGCACAATACCTACAAAGGAACCCTTTGCAATCATCAGACATACCATATATCCTGGCATTCCTTGAAAACAGCAAAATATCTGCACAACTCAACCTACAAATAGATGACTATCTATCAATAACCATCACTATCCTACAATTCTTAAGAAACACTGACAACTCTACACAATTGAGTCAAAGAATACTGAACAGCATCCTCAAATACTATAGAGAATCTAAAAAGAAACTGGACTTTATAATTAAACTGTTGAATGGTGAAAATATAGAAACTATCCTCAGTTTCTTAGATACAGAATGTCGTAAGTCAGCCATAGAGGTTTGCCAAAACATCCTGTTCCCAATCAACAAAAAGACTTACTTCATTACCTTTTTACAAACTCTTATACGCAAAGATAATATCAAAGAGCTGATTGCAGAAAAAGGGGACAACATACAATCAGTCATAAAAATCATGAACACATTCTTTGAATTCCCCAAAAATCGCACCGAAAACAATACAAAATTTCTTCAACATTTCATTGACGTGTTCGTTAGCTCGTTCCAAAGGGAAAACCAAGTAATATTCGCATTTTATATAATGGTGGCGAACGTATTACGTATGGAACAGAGCTTCATCACTCCTGCTATGAATTTACCTGCGATACTAAACGAAAATGACAGCAAAACAAAAAGAAATCTTTTCCTGAACCTTCTAGAAGTGCTTTTGACAAATGAAGTCGATATAAACGTCCGTTTAACGGATACCTTTGGCGAAAAAGTATCAAAAGTAGAAATAAAAAAGAATTTCACAGCATTTCTGCAAGCTGTTATGTTGGGACAGCTAAAGCTTGAAGGAAAACTGGACAAGACAACTCTGTTAATAGTCAAGATAGCATTAAAACTAGACCCAGTATTAATAGAACAGAAAAAGCAAACAATATTGCCAGCTATCATGACAGCAAAGAAAAGCAGCTTAACTATAATGGAGTCTTACAAAGAAATGATGAATTGCTTATTAGAAATATTATTTAAGTTGAGTAGAGGAACACTCTTTATTAACGAAATTTTACCACCTATTAAAGATGTTTTGGAAGCTGGCAACACTGAGCAGTTTGAGCTAAAACAAAGAGTGAAAGAGGCAAAAGAGAGTGGAGAGGAATATGAGAAGATGGAGTCAAAAATAATAACAGGATCAGATCTGTTTCCTCTGGAATGTGTTTTAGTGTATGGAAAGCTAACTTCTGAATTGATGTTCAGACAAAATAAAGAGCTTTTGGAGTCGCTACAGAAAGATTTGGAGGTGCATTGTTTGATGATGTTAGAAGAAGGATTTGTTAGTAAGTGACTTTTTATTGCATTTATATGAATTATGAAGTATACTGTGACTAGTTTAGAGTATGTAGTACAGTACTGCCATGGGCTGTCACTCAAACTGCTAGATGACCATTGCAACACAATGAATAATCATTGTTTAAAGGTGTCATTGGTTAAAGCAATCGTTTGAGGATATGATTCCACTTTGTATGTTATAAATGATAATTTCCACTATCTGAAAAATATGTACAAGAAATCCTTTATAGCAATATAATATTACGCCTAATTTACTAACCGTAAAGCAAATAGCTGCTTTATACGGCTTTTATCGCTTTATGTAATAGCACTATTACCACATAATTTTGAATCTTCTTGAAATGGTAGTCTTAAAGGTTTTTTACAACAGATTAATTGAATTCCTAAATAAACATATATAATTAAAAAAGAACAGAATGGGTTTCAACACAGTAAATCAACTTCTTCAGCAGCATTCTCTCTTATTAAAAATATAACTGAATATATTGATGAAAACATTTCGGTGGTAGCCATATTCTTTGATATGAGTAAGGCTTTTGATTTTGTAGATCATGAGATCTTGCTCACCAAATGCGAAAAATATAGCATTAGAGGTGTAGCTTTAGACAGGATAAAAAGTTTTCTAATCAATCGAAAGCAATATGTTGAAATCACTAGTTTAGATGATATGAATGAATGCAGTGTACACAGATCTCCATCCAGGGTCAATAAATATGGCGTTCCACAGGGGAGCGTTTTAGGCCCCTTGTTATTCTTATTATACATTAATGACTTACCAGATTCAATAAATTGTCAAAGTGTTCTATTCGCAGACGACATATCTATAATAGTGCCATATAAGGATAAAGATACATTTCACGAAATGAAAATAAGTAAAGAGGTACAAACAGTATTAAGATAGTTAAAATCAACAAATTAAATGTAAATCAGTCAAAATCAATCAGACAATCGGATTATATCATTAACATAAAGATAGAAAATGACAGTATAGAAGAAGCTGTCAGTATAAAATTCTTAGGTATAACTCTGGATAAACTATGTTACTGGAAACAACATATAAGTGACGTTTGCCTCAAATTAAGCAAATTTGTCTACGCCTGCATGTGTCAAATGAAAAGACTGCAGGTATAGCATATAAAGGCTATGTAGAGTCAATCCTTAGATATGGTTTAATAAGATGGGGGAATTCAACTGATGTTGGTCAAGCATTCATTGCACAAAAGAAATGCTTAAGAGCTATCTGTGGAGTAGGTCCACTTGACACCTGTAAATCTTTGTTTAGAAACTTAATTTGCTGACATTGAATTGCATGTATGTTCTTGAAGTATCAGTATTTGTAAGGAAGTATAACGATTTTTTAGCAGCCATGGTCGCGGGGAGACAAAATAAACAACCCGATAAAATCCGTATAAAAAATAGTTAAATTTAAAGTAGCGGATTGTCATAGTTAGGCGTCAATTTATTAAATATAATTTGTCATATTCCAGGCCCTTCAATTATAGTTCTAACTGCAGTCTTATCGGCCATCTTGTCGTCATTCCTGCACTACAACAAAATGGCGGACCACACAGTACCGCTGAACATCGCCGAGGATTTCTGGAACATGTACAGAAAATTTGAAAATGAGTGTTTGAGCAAATTCGGCCAGTGCGTTTTGAAGCTTAGTTATGTATGTATATGTTTACAAGTAGAATAACGTGTTAGACTGAAAAATACAAAGCAAGCTGGTAACATATTAATGTATCACTTGCCAATTTTCTTACTTTATGGTCCTTCATTTAAATATTTAATTATCGCTCGCTTTAACGGTGAAGAAAAATATCGTGAGGAAACCTGCATGTCTGAGAGTTCTCCATGATGTTCTTGATGATATGTAAAGTCTACCAACCCGCACTTGCTTAGCATGGACTATTAAGGCCTAACCCTTTCACACTGAGAAGAGGCCGGGGCCCAGCAGAGGGATAATTCAATACAGGACTGATATTATTATATGCTTCTTCATGTTGGGTAGCAATGTATGAGTAATGTTTCTGTTTTTGCGCAAGCGTACACAGAGTGACTGCAAGGATGGCACAATGGTTAAATGGGCACGTAGCCACTTTTCCTTGCCAAGCAGCGTTGGTTTAATCCCCATACAAAAATTTGTGTGATCCAATAGTTGTACCAAAATTGGGTGTTCTTTATATCCGTTGTATTAATGCTTATATAAACCCTCGTAAATTTACGGCACAGCGAATATCCTATATAGGGATGTATCGTACTAAAAAGAGAAACAAAATATAGTTTTTGATAACTATTTACCATCAGACAGGCTGTATGCTTGTATGCATGTATACGAACTCCGTAGCAAAAATAACATAATATTATTATTATTATATTTCAGAACCCACCTCTAATACTCTCATTCCTAAAACTGTGCCAAAGCTTCGCGCAACTCAAGCTGCTTAACATAAAATACAGCAATGTAAAACTGGACGTATCGCATTGCACCGATACATTGGAGCTTTTCGACTTGAGTAACGTACTGCCATGCTTGAATAAAGAGCAATGGTTAGAGTTAGCAACAAGAATTGAAGATGACGAGGCTGTTGTTATATTGGTATGTTTTAAACATGTATTGATTAATACAGTGTATTATGATTACACGGATGATGTGCCAGTTTAAGTATTAGCCTCGCCACTGCCACTAAGCCGAGGGTTATGGGATCGACACAAACAAAATTATTTAGGAGCCATAAATGGTTGTTCCGAGTAAGATGTTCTTTGAGGCCGTTTTTATGAATGTTTGCAATTTTCATCAGAAATTACTGTAATTATTTCTAGTGCAGCAGAAATCTTATCACAAACTTAAAAATTCTAAAATCGTATGTATGTAAAACATATTATGTACTTACTATATCTTATTAGCTTGTGTTTACCACAGAAAAGCCATTTTTTACCAGGTAAAAGAAGCCACCGTTATTAATTATTTAGTATTACTACAAATGAGTCGGCTCGCACGAGAAAGCATATAGGGCCAACATAAGTCGATACACACATGCCAGATTTTGTCTTTCAAAATTATAACAAATGTTAATTTTTATATCATTCATAGTTAAAAGCTTTTTCATTTTATTATAGTTCACAAGATCACAATTATAATTGAGAATTTAATTCATGAAACTCTTTTAAAATTTGTTAATTGTATCGCTACTTAAGTTGCTGTCTGGTAAATAGGTGGTCTATTTACAGAAACGGCGTAAGAGGTGCAAGCATTTCTAAAATATTATATAATTTATGTTCTTTAAATTCCAGGATAACCTTCTATTAGCAAAATCAATGATCAACCAACTTCTAACTGTAAAGAATAAAGGGGAATATCCAAATGAAACGATAACTTCAACTAAAGCACATCTAATCAAACAACTCAACGAAAATCCTTCACTATTGCAAAGCAACTATTTCTGCAGAATATTGTTTACAGACTTGGACAAATCTCAAGCCAAACAGTTGGCCAAATCTTTGATCAAACTGCATTTGGCAAATCCAGAATTGGATATCCTAAAAATCGATGCCATATCCAATAACAGACAGTTACTAAACAATTTGGTATTAGAAACTGCTAAAAACATGACCAAATGTTTCGAAAACAAAGATCCGCTAAGCAAAATTTTGAATAAATCTGATTTTAATGCGGTTCTCGCTAAAGAAATGAATTTAGTGGATTATTTGAATGAAATAAGTATAAAGCAAGATGCTCAAGATGAAGTAAAACACTACGTCAATATATTCAAGCAACTACAAATCTACTATTTAGAAGAAAACTACCAATTGGTAGCAATCATTTTGATGTTAGCAATAAAGAAGACTTGTAATGTTAAAAAAATAAGACGTAACATTGACAATATATTACAAAGTATTTACGAATTGAGCTTGCAACAACCAGATTTGTATCAAATATTCTCTGTTGAATCTATTTTCTCTTTCCAAGACAATATTTTGCTAGATTTACTCACACTGAAGCTGAAAAATTCAAATAATACGCTTATTATCAAAAGCTTATTAGAATTAGCAGTGAAGAAAGTTCGCGCCGACAGCCAGCTTGTTAAAACTATAGTAGACAATCTCTTGAAGAATAATAAGAAAAAGATATTTGACATGGATTCATTTAACGACCCAGTATTCCAAATCACTTGTCTCATCCTACCTCTAATAATAAAGCAGAAAAAAGCTATAACCGCAAGTGTTTCTAGATCCATTTTAGCAGATCTACAAGAAAAACTACACAAGGCTTTACTAAAATCGTTTAAAAATATAGATTTCGCCAATAGTAGTATTGCATTTAATAATGCGGACAACACTGATGATAGTGTGGTAGAAATTGAAAGTAATGTGGCAACATTGAATGCTATGGCGGCGTATTCCTTGACTTTGTCGAAGTATTGTGAAACTATGGACACGGATGAGATCAAAAATTTGGATTGTTTATGGTCTGGATTGGAATTCTTTGTGCAAAATGCGGTAAGTATAATAAAATATTTTAAAATTAACATAGTGGTTTAAGTAGTCGCCTCGCCACCACCACAGTGGCGAATGTTGAGGGTTCGATCCCCACACGGGACAAATATTTGTGTATTCCACAAATAGTTATTCCAGGTGTGGATTATCTTTGTGTACGTTATTTAAATACTTATAAAGTCACCCGGAGCACAGGAATTATACCAAGTATGAAAGTAGTATTTTTACAAGCATAAAAGTAACACAATTTTTCTAATATTTCAGATAAAAGCGATAGAAAACGCGGACTCCAAATCCAGTCACATCGAATCATCTACTCAACTATTAAACGTTATTCTCCGACATAACAAGAAGTTAGAAACCCACGACATATTTAAAGAAAAAGACAAGATATTCCTAGAAATATACCGTAGTATTAAATCTCGGTTAATACACGAACAGGGGAGAAAAATATTGAGCAGTGCCTGCTTAGAAGAGTTGGGAGTTACTTTAAAATTTGTATGTGAGTTGTCGTCTGTGGAATGCTATGGGAACCATTTTGTTGGAGACCTAGCTAGCTTAGTAGTTTTGAAGGTATGTTTAATTTTTGTCTTTCTATTATAAGGATATCGTAGTATATATTATTAAAATATCAATAGCCTAGTGGGAGACCGTTGGACTGCCATGCATTTTTGACTTTTCGAAGTTATGTGCATATTAAATTATTAATTATCGCTTGCTTTAACGGTCAAGAAAAACATCGTGACGGGACAAGGAAACCTGCATGTTTGAGAGTTCTCCATAATGTTCTCGAAGATATGTGAAGTCTGCCAACCCACACTTGGCCAGCGTGGTGGACTATGGCCTAACCCTTCTCACACTGAGAAGAGGCCCGTGCCCAGCAGTGGGACAGTTTAATACAGGGCTAATATTATTATAGATATATTTTACTAGCTTTTGCTCGCGGATTCGCCTTAATAATATACCTACTTTTTTATGGTGAAAGAAGTTTTAAAATCGTTTGCATTGTTTTTGAGTTAACTCATTACAAACAAGCCAACAAAAAAATTAAACCTTTCCTCTTATGGTATTAGAATAGACATGCAATTAATAATAATGTCCTCCAGACCGCATTTCGATCACGGCGGCGATATTATAGTGCACAATTGTGTCCGCAAACACAAGTGCACTCTCTGTTGCCCCACTCTCATGATCCGATGGGACAGTAATCCGACATGACCGGAGAGAGATCAGGTGCAGGACCAACGGCTTTATGTGCTTTCTGGGGCACGGGGGTGTCTAACACTGCCAAATTCTGGGGTGCTATTGAAATTTATTACCAAAAATCCTAATAACTTGACTAATTGACTATATACAATATATTGACTGCACGGATGTTGTAGTGGTTTAAGTTCGCCTCACGTTTGCCCCAGCGCCAAGTGGTGTGAGTTCAATACCCACAGAGGACATACATGATTCACAAATAGTTATTCCGAGCGTGGGTGTTTGTTGTTTGAATGTTCGATGTCCCCGCGACTCAGATTTATTCCTAGTAAGGGAGTTGTTAACAAGAATTACTTTTAATCTTAAGCTCAAACATATCATGTATAGTAGTCAAAATGATTAAATTAACGCATATGCTTTTGTGATTGCAGAAACCATCGCAAATAGTAAAAGATGGCAACACAGACATAACATCTAGAAAGGTATTCAAATACCTGTGGTCACAATGCCTCAAAGCAAACACTGTAGGCACCAAGTGTGTTGCCATGTCAAAATTAATGCACCGCACTTGTAAGAATTTGAGAAACTGGATACGGCAACACTACGATTTAGACGATGGTGTTGCCAGACCAAACGGGGAGATTTCTACCGAAGATGATGGGGTGACCAGGGTTATAAAAGTTGACGATGTTATTTGTGAATTGATTCGTTTGGATTTGGATTCGTTGAGTGAAATACTTTTAGCGGCGAAGAAGGTGAGTTAAAATAATAAATTATTTACCTTTCAATTGCCAAAGACATTTTCATTCCGAAATATTAATGGCAGTCAAAAGGGGTATACTCAAGCGAACATTATCCGGACAGTTCAAACATCGTCTTAAGAAATGTCTGTTTAAGAGTATAAAACTATGGGATATTTAAACCATACGTCCAATATCGCAGCTTCAAATCCATTTTTTAATAGCTAAATAAAATATATTAAGGGTTTGCAGAATGGGATTTAAGGTACGTTGCAATGTAATAATAATTAATACCAAATACAATTTTACTAAATTATTTCTCGGACAATTGTTTTTACCTCGAATTAGTTTGATTTTATCCGATTCATAATGTCGCGTCAATGTGCCTAAAAGTAAAAAAAATTACCTTAGCGCGTAACCATGGTATTGCAGTAAAATGTTAGTTTATTTTAATGTTTAAATTATTTAAGACTAATATCATTAGAAATTATTAGTTGACTATGTTTGTGAAACAATTACATAATGTTTTTTTTAAAGATTCAAATTATTTTAAATAGTCTTTAGTACCTATATAATATGTAACGGGTATTAACGCGATCATGCATAATGTTTACCTTTTACATGCTTGACGTTTCGACCAGGTTACACCGGCCGTGGTCACAAGCTGACTGGTGCTGCGTTTAGCCGTTAGCGGCTTGCATACGTAATAGGGATCTTATCTTCAATGGGCCAATCAGTGTAGATCGGCGACACTTCGACCCAGTGGGATCTTTTGTGTCGGCCCCGAGATCTATCCCTGAGCTATAATAATAGCATAATTAGCCAAAATCTTGCTTAAACATCCAGCTTAGTGGACTATGGCCTCACACTGAGACGAGGCCCGTGCCCAGCAGTCGGACAATTTAATACAGGATTGATATTATTAGTTGCATAATTTACCTGTTCTTATATTATATAATTACAGATATCTCTGGACTACAAGTTTGTGGACAGTATATTCGAGCTGCAACATCTAATACACTTCATGCTACACAATAAGTCCAGTGTATCTTGTGACTTATCTTGGGCCTCGTTCTTTGTACTGTTCGATGGTTGTGTAGCGGTGCTGAACAGCCTTCTTATGGCTAGAGAAGAGGTTTTGGAAGACAGGTATGAAAATAATTATATTGTTTTAATACTTACTATCAATGTAGAAAAAAATAGTTATGGGCGAATATTGATTAAATATTCGAAATTTCAAACAAATCGAAATATTTAATACTTTGACCAATATTCGAATACATTTAACTTCGATAATGATTAAATATTTGGTTATTATATAGCACGGAGTTGACTTGACTTGATAGAAATACTCGAAGGATAATTTGAAAGTGTTTGTGAATTTGTGTGATAGTTGTGTGGGACCCGCTACGTCCATCGGCGGGTCAAACCTTTGACGAGGTCGCGATTTGAATGCGAGAGCGATACGCGCGGCCCCGCCATAAAGGTGTGAGGAACACCGCGGTGATTTTAGTCGGTTCAGCCCAAATTTACATCTTAGGGGCTGGATCCCGACATATCGCCATCGTCCGTCCCAAAACCAGCGATAGGGAATGTGATATACACATTTCCCGCGTCAAAAAATAAAAAATTAGAAATGGATAATTTGAAAACAAGCTTATCAATGTCATTGGAGGCCACCATCGATCCACCTCGACGCGTCATATTCGAATATCCGATTATAATTCCAATAGGGTAGCTCCTGATTTTTTATTATTGACATTATTTTACAAAATTGGTGGCATAATAGGTAAAGGAATAAATAATATTTTAAATCTCCCTCGCACGGCTGCTTTTAAATAGTGATTACGTCACAGTTTCTATTGTGCATCTTTTTTCGGTCAATTAATAATTACTGCCTTTAAATTGCAATGTATTTTATATATCTTTAAGTAGATTACAAAAATCTACATAGCTCCATATTTGGCTTAAATAATAAACAATATTGAGTCAAATACCCTATTGTAATCAATAACAACAAATCAATAAACATTCTGATGCAGCGTCATAACAGTTTAGCTTTATTAGTTCTTAATATAATGAATTCCACTTAGGAGAGTAATAGTTCCGATGTTCTAACAAGTTGTACTTATATTTGAAGATGGCCGTGCTACATGCAGTGCTACCGCGCGCTCGCGGCGGCGCTGTGCTCGCAGGCGCAACTAGCACGCAGCGCCGCCGAGGCACTGGCTGACACCGCGCATAGCATTGAAAAGTGAGTAACTAGTTAACTCCCTCAACCTTCAGCAACAAACACGGCTGGCTGATTTCTCTAAAAATATACGATCTCTGTTTCTTTGTTACCTATTCTAGAAGAAAAGTGACAAATATTGTATTAAGTTATTACACTCTATTGTATTAGGTTCAAAAAAAAGATGGTAGTTGATAAGAAGAAATCACTACACATTATAAAACAAAGTGCCCCGCCGCCTCTCTCTGTCTGTTCGCGATAAACTCAAAAACTACTGAACTTTTCATACGGTTTTCACCAGAAGACAGAGTGATTCATGATTCATGGTATGGCATTCGTTCATTGAGGTCGATTGTAGGTAAGTAAGGTTTAGAGTTCCAATACCAATTTCCACAAACTATTACAGAGGTTGCCTGTTAGATAATAATTACCACTAATACGCAAAAATAAGCTTAAAACATAGCTAATGTGCAATATAAATACTATACTTCTGAGTATAGCTTTACGAATATACAGACGTCACAGAAATATAAAAACAGGGCACGAGTGTGGAATTTCTGTTTTTAAAACAGAAATTCCACACTCAACAGCACCAACAAGCAAAAATTCTCACCAAACCACCTTCAAATTTCAGACTAACCCAATCCATCTGCAAGCGCAAGAAACACGTGTCCCGCATCGCAGCTTACACCGTCGCCGACCTATGCACCTGCCTCGAACGGACCGCACCCACCAAGATGGTCAGACAACACTTAGAAAACGCCGTGGCTTTGCTCATACAGGCGTCAGACAGCAGCTACGCTATGCCCTTCTTGAAACGAGCCCTAGCAGGCTCCGCTGGGCAAATGACCATGACTAATTTGTATACTATGTATAAGAGGTATCATAAATATGTTGGCAATGCTTAGTTATAAGATGCATTTTACATAATTATACAGGGTGTCCGGTAATTAATGGATAACCTTGAAATGTCTTACAGTAGAACGGATAGATAATCAAAAAAAAGAATTTCGAAAATCTATCCTAGCTATGATTTTGTTTTTAATTACCTACCATATTCAACTTTCTTGTACACTACGACCATAGATGAATGAATTCCATCGGTTTTTGGTGTTTTATTATTAAACACTAATTATGCTAATAGATAGACAATCAAAAATATGACTAGCTATTGCACGTTTTTAGTTTTTTTTAAATTTCATTTTTCATTTTTTTTCCTAAGCGGCCGTCAGTTTTACTATAAGACATTTTAAGGTTATCCATTAATAACCGGACACCCTGTATATTTTAAGGACATCAATAGGAATAATTCCTGTATCGCGGAGGACTTTACATACATTCAAACAACGGACTCAAAAAATACCCAGACTCGGAACTCCGTTCGAATCACACATGAGAAATGTGTGATTCGAACCCAAAACACTTGGTACGGTGACAGTGGCGAGGCGACACTTAAACCACTACAACATCCGTGCAGTCAACATATTGTATATAGTCAATTAGTAAATTATTGGGATTTTCTGTTAAGAATTCTCAATAGCAGCTTGGAGTTAGAAAGTTGGCGGTGTAAAAGGGGTGTCTAACACCGTCAACTTTCTAACTGAGGGCACAGAGAGTACTCTTGTGCATGACACGTTGTCCGCTCGCGTGCTCCGTCGCGCGGACACGTTGTCCGCTCGCGTGATTGCACGAATGGAGTTGTGGTTTATGTGGTCGCCTCGCCACTGCGCCGAGAGTTGTGGGTTCGAATCCCACACGGGATAAAACTTAGTGAGATTCGGAAATTGTTGTTCCGAGTCTAGGTGTTCTTTGTGTCCGTTGTTTGAATGTTTGTTAAGTCCCCCGCGACACAGAAATTATTCCTAAAGCGTGAGTTATATATAAAACAAAAAAATGTGCGTTTGTGTTGTATTCAAAAAGTTTCATTTAAAGAAATTGATAGTTAAATCACTGATTAAAATTGCAAAATAATAGTTAAGATTTTAGTTCATAAATACGTTTACAAAATTCATTGTGTAGCTACTTATGTTGTTGGCTGTACCATGAAACACATGAAGTAAAGCTTTGATTATCCTAAATTCTACAGTGAAGTAATATAATAATATTTTATCACATACACACAACACCATCTAGCCCAAACTAAGCAGAGCTTGTACTATGGGAGCTAGACAATGAATAAACATACATATTATATAGTTTTTTTTTGTAAATACATATATATTATACATAGGAACACCCAGACCAAGACAAACATCCATGTTCATGCACACAAATGTTTGACTTGTACGGAAATTGAACCCGCGACCTCAGGCGTGGCAGTCGGTTATACTAACCACTACGCCATCGAGACCGACTGTGGTTTTAACAACGTATAAATTAAACTTTAAAAGAAAGAAATCCAAAGAAACTTTGCAGTCTTCTTAATAATTTCTTTCCGGCAACGTCGCAAAATAGTAGTCAGATTTTGAGGTATTTAAATGTACCTAATTAATTTATATGGTTTATTTAAAAATGGTAAAATTTTAATACACTCTATAGACTAAACTAAAAGTGTATCATAAATGAAATATAAATATTGAAATTAAACTACTATATACGGATTTTATCGCGTTGTTTATTTGACACTTTATTACATAATTTTGAAAACTGTTACACTACTACTACAACTACTATTAAACTTTACTAATTTTTAAGCTAATTAAATTATTATTAAAACCATTTAGATTTAATTAAATTTTACACTTTCCTCGACGTTTCGGTTGCTTTTCAGCAGCCGTGGTCATGGGGAGACTAAGATGGTAGTTGTCCTAAAGTAAAGTTTAATAGTAGTAGTAGTAGTGTAACAGTTTTTCAAAATTATGTAATAAAGTGTCAAATAAACAACGCGATAAAATCCGTATATAATAGTTTAATTTCAATCAATAATATTCGCATAAACAGAAGAAATATAAATATATTTGTATTTCTTTTACTTTAAAAAATTTCGATCAATCATTTACAAAATAAAAGTATTACAAATATTATTATATTCCAATATGTCTGAAGAATGTTTAAAAACATGTTTACAATAAAGCCCAAATAAATTAATTATATTTAAAAACTTAAAACGCCACGAGGCGCAAACGCTTGTAAATGTTGGGGTTCAGTGTAAAGAGTTACTTTGTAACCATATTATTATAGCGAATTATATTATGGCAATACGATCAGGATCGTAGCAAATGGAAATCTGCAGTCTCTGCCTACCCCTCTGGGAAACAGGCGTGAATCTATGTATGTATGTATGTATTATAGCAATACAATATTTTTTGTGATATACACAAATACTTGTTCTAAGCCGCCGACAGACCACAGCCGTTCATAAAATTCAATAAAGCTAATGCATTTTATGGTGCACAATAAGTATTCTATTGAGGACTATCTTTAGGTACTTATTTGTTTTGTGTAAATTGTAACTATTTAAAATTGGGAAATTGATTGTTTTATGGACACGACCACATCAGCATGGAGCTTTGTTGGTCAAGAATTTAGCTACAATAACACCAGCACTTTGCAATACATCTTACTAGTAATACTCAAGTATAAGCGATAATATTTCTTGTTCTATTTTAACTGTTTCATGAACCAGATAATAATAAAGATCATTAAAAAAAAATTAAAGATGGAGGTAACTAATTTAAAAAAACGAATAACGTAATGTGTGGAACGTTAAGCTGCCAATTATTGAATGTTCTCAGTTTTAAGTTTAGTTTTCTACATTTATTACTTTTGTAAACTTATGTAAGCAAAATACACTATAATAAGATACATATAAAATAGTTTTATTTCACTTTGAATTTGTGTGTTAGATTTATTTTGTTAATCAGTTATTATAAATAAATATACATTTCTAATAAGTGTTATTTGTTTTCTTTTCGTGTTTGTGCATAACCCCGGGCCTCTATTGACAGTTGTCTGACAGAAAACACAATCACGAATCTCGGACTTCTATTAGCAATTGTGCAAGCGCTGACATTTACAGAACTGCACCAACAAGGAAAAAAAAACTTAAATTTATGTAAAAAGTAAAGGTCGTTCTGCAGTTTCTACTTAATAATAACTATACTCGACGTGTCAATACTACTAAATGAGAATAGAACACGTCACTAACAGTTACGTCATTGTTCTGAAATTAAAAATATTGCAATCCTCATCGCTTTGCTAAAATCACTTCCATATATGGCATTTATGTGACTAAACCTTGAATACAATTCTTAAGTATGACGCTAGTGTAAGTCCATTGTGGAGATAATGATGATGAATGATGATTATTGATTACTATTTCAAGACCTACCTATTAACTTGTGTCCATATTTAATATTCAAAACACTTTGTCCTAATTATTAGACTTCCAATGGATATTTTGATACGTGGACATTATGCTTTATAACTAGAAAATAACGTGTTAATATTAGTGGGATAAAGGCGATTAGTATTTATGGTAACCTCGACATTGAGGATTATGCATGCAAGATTGCAACAGAATCTGTCCTGTAATTCTAGCATGAAGCTCGGACATACATACAGACAATAATTTTAAAAGCATATTACTGGCATCGGTATTATTCCTTGTCCATTTACTTTTATTTTTCATAGGTAAATATGAATAAAAGAGGCCCACCTGCATTAACTAATGTAGTAGGAGATCTATTTAAAATTTTATTGTCATCCTGACTAAGCGCTAATAAAAAATTGCACAATATTTTGAATGTAATTGCAAAAAGAAGTTACGCGCGCAATTTCAAACTTCATAGTGCGATTTGTGACTGTTTCCGTCTGTCCGTATATGGGCATTTGTTGAATACTATAATCTGATTGGCTAACGCGCTGTCGTCATCGGTGACTCACTTTTCAAGTTGCTTTTATTAATTTTATTTTTATCTTTCACGTTGTATCGCGTCATGTATTCTCATATCTAATCTTACCTACGCTGAAGTGTCTTTTATTTATCAATAACAGTTTTATCTGAGTACTCGGTATAAATAATGAAGTAGCGCAACGGAGTTCCAAATATCAATTTCTGAATGTTGTCAACCTGTTCCGGTGACGAACGTTTCTTAATATTTCGTGAAAGCAAGTTATATCAATAGAAATATAAGTATAAAATAAAAACAGAATTTTAAAACGTTGTACTACTATTGTGGTGAAAACAATTACTGTTGTTATAAAAGGACGCTGTATTGATTTCTTCAATCATTTTGACGCATGCGCTCATTGGCTGTCGTAAGATAGTGTTAGCCAACATTCCGAACAGTGTCGTCCGGTCGCCGTTGTCGTGGTGTCGGTGAATTTAGTGGTGGAATTTTTACGTGTATAACATCAAAAAATGGTAAGTGAAGAAAATATATTACAGTGTATTACGCTCGCGTTGTGTTTTTCTATTGCAATAGTGGTGAACTATAAAACGAGATGCCGCAATTTCACGAAAATTCATTCCATAGTGACCGGTGCCGCCATATTTCGCACAACCCACCGCAAGAGTTCGCACGCCTTTTCGTAAAAATCGTTGTCACCGTTCAGTGATTTTATGCCACGTGTTGTGTTTTTGAATTTATGGCCGCGGACATGTCGGGCTGCTGCGACGTGACGAGTGAACGTTGTGACTCGTTGGGCCGGTATTGGATTTCACGTACGTTCGAAAGGTTATTCCTGCAACGCCTTTTTTGACTAGTTAGGACGGCCGTATGGGGTGATATATGATGTTGTAGCGTTTTGGGGGATGCTGGGCTCTTCAGATGAGTTATCAGTGGTGTGTAGCGTGCCGGGGGCAACGAACTTTAGAGGGAATGCATCGTCGCGCAATCGCACTTTCGTTTGACCATATATGGCGTAGTGGTTGCGGCACTGGCTGTCACATACATTTCGTGTCTATTTTGGGGCGAATAGGCGCGTCTGAGTACTGCAGCCGGTGATACGTCATTATAAAAATGAACCGAGGGTATTGGCCTAGCAATGTCAAGGTTATTCATTCTACTGCCTAAAATCTAGCTGTAACTGTCTTTATGACGGCTGTCACGGCAAAACGAGCCTTATGACAAGCAGTTAAGGTCTAATAAGACCGCACCTCGCTATAAGCTAAAGAATTATCAATGTTACAGGATTACTGTTATCATTTGTAGCTTTCCTAGTGTGAGTCAGGTTGGTATATCTGTAGTCACTGAAATGGAACACAATGACAAAAAACTTTAATATGGAGTTCATGTGCTAAGGAAAATATACATATTATTTAGGTTTTAGCCTGTTACAGCTTATCAAGCGGGTTCTAATAATACTTACTTGATGTGGTGGAATTGTCATTACTTCCTGTTCTAAATCATTATAACAGTCGTCTTTAAAACTAGTATTCTAATTTAAGAAGGTAGCTTATTAGCATAAAATATGAGGGTTGTAATTAGCAGAGATTTTACTATAGTAAGATATACTGAGCCACACCCATATAAAATAATTACTAACAAAGTTTAAACCTTTTGTCTGTTAGTCTTATATTCTGATATGATTAAAAAGGCATTATGTCTTGCATAGATACAGATATACGAGAGTTAATGGTAATATTTATCATAATTTACTATTCAACTTTGCAAATAAACACATCAGCATAATATTATGATATATCGGATGATACCCATACCTCCTAAATATTTTATGAACCTATACCTGCAATAAAGAATATATTAATTATCTCAAAATTCTTTATAATAAATATACATATATTATTCATAATTAACTTCAATTCCAATTAGCTATGATTTATACAAGTCGGTTTTAAGAATAAAAATATTTAGGAGTGTAGAATTAGACACCATCTGATATATCAATATTAAATTTAAATAAAAAGTAATTATACCTACAGTTGTCAAAAAAATCTATTTTATGTGCCAATAAAATCATATTTTACATATATTCTGCAGCTAATGGTAGGTAATAAATTTGAAATTTGAGATGAGACATGATCATTTCTATTTAATTCTAGCCTTTTAGATATATAACCATACATTTCAGGCCTCATATCAGAACGCCAACAATATTACAACCGTATATATCATAAGTACATTCAGTATATATCATAAGCTACATCTATTACAAAAGTTTATCACATCTGATGATTTGGGAGTGTATAAAGCACAATTTTATCAGCTTTGTTTAGAATTCCGATTTGTGAAGTGTGGCTGTTGAAATCATACTATACTCAATGGTAATGATGGCGTAGTGGTTAGTGTAACCGACTGCCACGCCTAAGGTCGCGGGTTCGATTCCCGCACAAGTCAAACATTTGTGTGCATGAACATGGCTGTTTGTCTTGGTCTGGGTATTTCTATGTATCATGTGTAAGTATGTATTTACAAAAAAAAGTATGTATGTATGTATATCCATTGTCTACTACCCATAGTTCAAGCTCTGCTTAGTTTGGGCTAGATGGTGTTGTGTGTATGTGATATAATATTATTAATATTATATTATTATGACCAGATTTTCTAACACAAAATAGACTACAGTCTACACTGGCTACCAACATGGTAATCGAACTAGAGACCTCAATATCGGCAGGGGCGCAAGCGCTCACGCCGTTGTACCGAGATAGTAATTCCCAATAAGCAAACACAATTACAACACTGCAGTAAGATCCCTTTTCGCCAATACAAAGGGTGGCCATCTCCCTAACACTTAAAACTATGTCAACACTGGCTTGGAACCATAGACCCTACCATTGAATCGTTTTTTATAAAGCACAGCTGCATGTTTGTTTATGGTAACCATTCAGAGGGTTGCAATCAATTTTCAAATACACCCCTTTTGTTTCTAACTCAGTTGAGCTTGTAGGTATTGTTACATTTTAAATAGTTCTTTCAATGTTCTTACGACGTCGTGTAAGCTATCATAATAAAATTTATTACGATTGCTGCGAGGGTTTAGCTTGAAACTTAATTTAGTGTAATGTATTTACAATATTGGCTAACATTATGCAATAATTATGAAAATAAATTATATATAAAAATAAAAAAATTATGAATTTTTGATAATAGATCACAAGTGATTTTGTATTATTGATTGTTGAACGCTACTGGCTTCTGACGTAACAAGTTTAAATCAGTGATTGACTGTAGTCCATACGCATTCCGTATAGCGGCTAATAAACGGAATACCCTCTTACTACAAAACTTTAAAACACGTAACTTCTAGATTAAACAATCATTTTAATGGGAAACCATTTAAAAAATTAAAATTTTTCGTGGTTTTTTTTAAATCGGCTCCTTACTGTTGTTTGTTTGCGTGGTTCTAAGGCATGCTCTCCCATAGAAACCGTAGTATCCAGGATAAAACATAGTCTAGACCATATCACTATATGGAAATAACCATGTCGATCCGTTTCCGCCGCTGCGTGAAAAGACGATCCATCCAAAACACTTCCATATTATAATGGTAATGTTTAAGATAAGCTATTAAGTATTTAAGATTTCTGTATCTATAGCGATAGATGGCATCCTCCATCCATCATTAGGAGAGGCCTTTTTTCTCAATATGTAGTTAACCCTGATGCAAATATTGTATGAGTAATATGGTAATATCGATAAGCGTCATTCACTCTGTAAGTAAATTAGTCACTAACCGTGTCACTATTAAATCAATTCAAAGAAAAAGTCGCTTACTCATGCTGTACTTATAGTTTACATTTTTGATAAAATTTTGTCAACTTATGTGGCCATGTGGCCACGTCATGACGCAAATGCCAATCCGCTAAGCTGCGTGCGGCGTGGATTCTCGTACGAGACATTTTCTTTATTTTATTTTTATACTACCATGTTGTCAAATACGCCTGTTCCCGTCTGCTAGTAAGGTTCTCCGTAGTAGGCTATGATCCCTTGCAGTAACAGCCAGGGATATCACTCGTACGTTGATGATCCTTCTAAAAGAAATAGCTTTGTTAGAAACACAAGAAACAATAATAAGTCTAGTCTCAGACTGAAACCACAGCGATTTCTTAAGGAGACCGGAGAAACTATATGCAATTGCTTTCGAGATGTGTTCGAATATCTTGTTGACTACACTATACATAAAGTCACGTACTTTACATAGACCATACCAAGAAGGTAGACGCTTAGCACATATTCAGATGGAATTCTGTGCATCACTAGTCCAGAAACCCGTGAGCCCGTGATCTTCTGTAACCCCTGTTCCAAGTCCAAGAATTGTGAGCCAATATTCCGACTATTGTTTTATCCTTTGTTTCAATGTTTGTAAACGTTTTGCAATACTGAGATTATCTGCGAAATAGTTGTTTGAAATGTACGCCTGTCTGTCTAACCATTCACGTACAGACTTGATTTTGACCACCATGACAGTCTTACCAGGCGCATAGAGCTTCGTCATGCTTTTAAATGCGTTGATCCTGAGTTAAAACGGGAAGAAGTGAGTTCACTTCTTCCTCTGCAAGGGAGTTCCCTTGCAGAGGTTTCTTTAGATCAAGGAAGCTAACTTGAGGTTGTCTAAATATGCTTAGATTATTTTATTGTGTAGATCTGTGCGTGTTGTCGACCATTAGTCTCTTAAAACTATTTGAATAGCACATTGGTAAGCGAATGCGCAATTGTTCGTGATTTTGTGTGCAATTTGAGTAAAGGATTGGTTAGTAGTAGTTTGTCATGTACGTCTGACGGTCCCCTTGGAGATAACAGATAACAAATATAATAGCTTTAAACAAGAAGTCATATTTAGAATACGCTGCGACCTCTTCGCTTAAGTCCATACAGGCTGTATGCTTATGGTATATTTAACCATATCTGCGCATGTAGTCAGTAACTGTCCACTAGACTTAATGCAAATACTAGAAACGGTTTCTTTTATTCTCATTTGCGGTCTAACTGACATAGTTCTTGCCCTAAACGGGGTGACACAATTGGCAAATGAAGCAATAACACCTCTGTCTAACTTTCCAGATATAGAAGCGTAATGTTTATGTACATATAAAAAGTGCTCAATCATTCACTTGTTCGAAAAAAATACACACAAAAAGCCTACATTATCTATACGACCATATATGGCGGCACGTATCAACAGCTCGGCAGCGACACTGCAATGAAGTTAGCCACCTTATATGGCCGCTATTGAACACGACCTGGCATTCACAGCATGAATCATGTTACATCTCGTGAGTCATTATGTTTAGAGCCAGCTTTATAGACTTTCTATGTAATGAATAGGCTGTTTCATGGTCCGAATAGGAGGAGTGCCGATTTGTCTAAGGCTATGAACCCCTCCGTTTAATATACTCTATTCATAATCTAACGTTTGTATCTCCACGAAGGGGTAGGTAGAGTTCTATTAAGCACGTTTTCAAGGCTATACCACCAACATGATCAACACGCCGTACAGAAGGTACCTACGGTTTAGCGATATTGTGTTGTGTTCTTCGGTGAGCCAGCAAAGAATCTAAAATCTGTAAACTAAAATAATATCCTTTGCAACGCTGCTATTGCTTTTGGCAAGATCGGCAATCGTTGCCGTTATCGCCACTTTTCTAATATTTTTATATTTTGGTTGTCTGTTACACAACCTTGCGTAAATCATTGGACTTGGATGAAACTTCGCATACAGTTAGTATAGTAGTAAGATAACGCAGGGTACAGTTTTATCTCGGTGTGCGCGCGCTTCTGTGGGAGTCGCGTGCGAGAAACTGCGGTCAGAGGCTAGTACTAAAACATTTATGGTCTTATTATTTATAAACCAATAGCAATGCACCTCACAATCTAAATACCTATTAATTATATGTTTACTATCGATTTCTCGAGCTTATCTTACGTTTATCGCATCTAGAATCCACATTTCGAGATAATTCGTCATTTCCATTCGATCATAATCTCTTTTAGATTACAATTCTGACGTCTTCGTATCAAATACTATTAATTTCAGATGAGATCCAATAATAAGTATGATATTCGCAGTATGTTGTAAATTAAAAGCGCAAAATATTAGTAAGATGCCTAGTTTTTAAAACATTACATCAGTGGTTCAAGCAATCAAATAGCCCATTCAAAAAATGTTTGTTCCACAAATAGTTTTACCGAGTGGAGAAGTGGGGTTATAACACTAATAATCGGCATAGATAACGCTATTTCCTTTGCGATATGATGCATTAAAGTTGTTGCTAATACCCTAAGTTACCTTACAACGAAAGGCATACTGAAAATGACCAGAATACATCCAAAATCCACACTAAAATGTAATGAGACCAGTGATTCTCGAGTTGTGAGACACAAACGGACAGTCTCTGCGTTATGCTTTATAATAATATATAAATATGAGTACTGTGGCATGCACATTAGACATTGTCGTAAATGTAGCTCGGTTGTTCTGGTACATCAGACTGACGGGTCTTGGACGGGTGATTTGTTGTCCACTTAGCTAAATTGCGTCCAGCGGCTGGACTATAATGACACTAAACTAAACATTTTGTGAAAGTTCAGTGTGTTCTCACTAACTCATTGGTAGTATGCATGCGGAATACGAAGTCTTAAGTTTCAGCCCCAGAAATTCTCAGTAGTAGAACGGAGTCTGGTATTGTGCTTGGGTTATGGTAATAAAAGCTTGCTCCCTGTTACAAAATATTTAAAACAGCTGGCGAAATGTACAAAGACAATGTCAATAATCTTTATTTTCATAAAAATGTGTAATCAATTCTTGGGCACGACAATTAACTGGTATGTTAATTAAAAACTAGCGGTCGCCTAGTGCTCGGAATTCGACCAGTTTGCCTGTAAGATTTTGCTGATACATGTCATTATATATTGATAATGTAATCATAGTTACGCGCTTCGACTGCGTGTGTCAAATGCATGGTTGTGTGCGTGTCGTGTTTTTCCATTAATTTAATGTATTTCTAATGCATATTTTGTATAAATATTAGGATTCGCCCCTCCTCTTCCATATAAACTTTGACTGTGCCAAATTTCATACTCCTCAGCCCGCGCATTTTTCGTTAAAGGGGGAACAAAGATTTTGCTTCACGTATTAATATATAGATATAGTAATAAAATACGTACGTGTAATACACCCCTTCATATCTCTTCAAAATACAGACGTGATTTTCCTGGATATACCATGTATGCGTTGGCAATTGGTACATGACACTAATGGTATATACATGATGCAGCAACTTGCGCCACTTGAGATACTTTTATGTCATGTAAAAGACTAACCCGCTGCCCGCTTTAGCACCCTGTGACGGTACCTTGCACATGTAACTTAGCTAGTTGGTTGCCAAGTTCCAGCTTGCGTCTTGTGGCAGCTTCTCTCGTCTTTTGCATGTATCATGAAATTATGATGCAAGTTAAAACTTATAAGATCAAGGAACTTGTGTATGGTCTTAGTTTAATGAGTTTGGTGAAGTGATTACTCGATAGTAATAAAATCAAATGTGACTCAACATTAAAGCGTAATTATGTCATGCATGATAAATAGCTAGTGTTAAGTTTGTCATAAATCTCTACCCTAATGCTTTAATTCTCGTGTACGATTACTTTTCCGTTCCTTTAGCGTCGTAGCATGATTTTATATAGCCTACACCTTCCTCGACGTACGGGGTATCAAACGCATAAAGAATTTTCTAAATCGCTATTTTGGTTGTCGAGATAAGCGTGTTCATTTGAACGCGCTTATCTCTTGCTTTTTGATATTAGTACAAATATCCGTTTAGCTAACAATAAGGTCAGGGTAACTGTAACCGCAATAGACAAAGTTAGGGTTGGAGCATTGTTATTATACAGGGTGTCCTATAATTAATGGATAACCTTGAAATGTCTTTTAGTAGAACTGACGGCCGTACAGAAAAAAATATAAAAGAAAATTTATCCTAACTACTACCTGAGATATGATTTTGTTTTTAATTACAATATTTAACTTTCTTCTACACTACGACCATAGATGAATGAATTCCATCGGTTTTTTGTTGTTTTATTATTAAACATGACTAGCTATTGCACTTTTTTAATATATGTATAATTTTTTTTTTTTTTCTTTTTTTCGAACGGCCATCGGTTCTACTATAAGACATTTCAAGGTTACCCATTAATTACCGAACACCCCACCCCGTATATGCGAGAACTAGATAGCACGTTACAATGAATATTGTTGTCTTATTCGCTAGCAGGCAATAATAATGCTTTAAAATTACTCTAGAATACTGTAGCTTTCTATTAGAAAATTTCATAAATAAAAATAGTTTTAGAAGCTTTTGCGTATCACCATCTCTTTTAGTTTATTCTACGTAAGTCAAAACGAGACAGTTATATACGCTGTATAGTGCTGTCTGGCTCTCTTTGTAGTTCCAGAGGTTCTCCTTTACCTGCAAACAAAAAAAATGTACTACTTTTTAATATTAGTATTGAGATAAAGTTATTGATTTATATAAACTTTCAGTTTAAATGTACCAGTTTGTTGTTTATATGTATAAACACCTTAATTACTCCTACAATATGCTTTACTACAATGAAGTATTTATTTATAATACAATAGTAAATATATTGAATAAAAACTATTTCAGTTCATCCTGCAACTTACTCATTAGTATAAAATTCGCAGTCACCTGAGTCAGTTCAGTTAGTGACGCATACTCTACTGACATCGAGGTCGTTCAACTCACACCAGTTTTTTTTTAAGGACAATGCTATACGGCTTGTTGCTTTTGCGTATTGAATTAAAAGTAACTGTAAGGTCACGAAAGAAGGTTTTAATGGCTTTTTAACTAAGATTTAAACGGAAAGTGGTTTATGGTCGACTCGTTGTTATTTCTGCGTTGGGTATTGTGGGTTCAAACTATTGTTTCGAGTCTAGGTATTTCTTTGCGTCCGTTATTTAAATGGTTGTAAAGTTGTCCTTTTAATTTTAATAAGTATTATTTGTTTTTTCTTAATTTATCTCCATACCAAATACATAATTATACTAAAATCTGTTCAGCTCTCTAACAGTTAAAGTGCAGTTGGTTAAACAGATGAATAGGGGTCCAAGTCTGCTATTACAATAGTGTCAGAATGGTCTATCATTGATTTCATAATTGTTGATTTTGACAAGTTTGGTAATCTACTAATATATTGTCGTCGTTATGACTTTCCGATGGTCAACCACTGACACTCAATTGAAAAAATGGCATAAAATGGTAATCTCGTACATAATGACAAATGATAAAATGTTGACAGTTCCTTAGATCAAATTGCTTTTAACACATAATAAATAATATTATGTAAAAATATATATAAATGCAATCTGGCATGAATAAATGTTCGGATTTAGTGGTAGTTTTTCAAAAATCACTCCTACTAACGGGTTTTATAATAATGGCAATACAACATGTCATTCAGTCAATCCTATTACGATACCTTTGACCGACCAATGATCGACCATTATGAATTTAGCAGATTACGAACTTTTAGCAAAATGACATTGGAATTGCAGTTAAGTTACGTCGTGTCGGAATAACGAATTTATAAAAATAGCAGACTTGGGCCCCTGATTTTACAACAGGTGGCGTAGTGGTTTAAGTGATCGCCTCGCCACGACCACTGCGCCGAGTGTAGTAGTTTCGAGCCTTACACGGGACAAAACATTGTGTGATCAAGTCCCTTGTTAGCCCGTGACCCAGGAATAATTCCTACCGTGGAAGTTCTAAAACGAAATCAAAAAAATAACATTTCAGTTTTTAAACAGACGCATTTATAATATGACAAACTACTTCAAATGAAAGCAATTTTAAATCGCTAATTCAGTAGTATTTACTTATATGGAAACCCAAATCAAACTAACTATAAATAAATGATCTAAATAAATAATCCGTTAAACCGCAATAAGGATTAACGGTTGATGTATATTATACTAAGCTTATACGTACGCTATGACTTGTTTTACAAACATACTAGTAATTAGGGTTGCTACCTTTATTTTGTACAAATGGAGTACTACCTACTCCCTGAAGTAAGGAAAATAAAGTACAACATCGGAACATAAAGTATTATTTATTCAATTTGCTTGTTGCTTCTAACAGCATCTAACCAAAATGTATTGTCAAGGAATGTTTTAACCGCATCTTTACAGCGAATGCCTATAACAAGATAAATAAATAATTAATGTTTCATTCAATTCAGGGAAGCTCTATTCCATTGCTTCTTGTTTGTATAAGTAAACAATATAAAACTTGTAAAAGTCGAGATAGATAAAATAAATTATTGCCACGTACTTTATTTTTCTCACAAACCATAAAGTACGTTCACCCGAAATAACGTACAATACTTTATTATAAAGTACAACCCTACTAGTAATACAAGTTTGCCAGCAACGATTACATATGCGTATTAATCCTCAAACCCGTTCTAATTAGTAGTTTTATCGTATACACATGACTACTGACGACATTTTGAATCATTTTCCTGATTTACGAGCAAAGATTTTTGGCTATAATTGGAATATGAACTAACGTATCCGGTTATTGACTCACTGTGTGACATGTTAAATGAATAATTAGTATGGATGTGAAGAAGTAATAACATATAATACACATGGTTTTGTGGTTTAAGTGGACGCCTTGCCACCGCCTCTACGCCCAGTGTTGAGGGTTCAAATTCCATAATGAACAAAATATGTGCCTTCTACAAATGGTTACTTATGCTGAATCTGACTGTTTTCTGTATCTGTTATTTAAATGTTTGTAAAGTCCTCAATGACACAGGAATTATGACTAGTGCGCGGCAGTGGTCTTTATAGCCCCCAAAAATCATTGATTCAAGGCGTAAGACAAGTGATAAGAATTTGTATCTGCTTACTTAATAAAATTTGAAAATGGCGACACTCTTTAAATTTCATATGTTTCTTTTACTTATCTTTATGTGCTACGCTGTCGGTATAATCTCGAAATGAGAGCTTATTCCGACACTTTAAAGATTTTGTCAGTTCAGGGGTCTTTAAAATATCATAGAACACAGTGCTTACCTACCAGGAACGTTGTTACTACGTTCGTCTAGCAGAAACGAGGCGCGTAATATTCCGTGCTGTGGTCGTCGCTTAGCCTGGATCAGGGTGATAAAACTAATTGTCTTTTTCTATTCTGTTTCTTGTCAATAAATAAATACGTAAGTTATAATAGACTAGCAGTTTTCCCGCAGTTTCACCCGCGTATGTCCCGTTCCCGTGTGAATATTGGGTTTCACCCCTTTCACCCCCTTCGGGGTGGAATTTCCAAAAATCCTCTTAGTGCTCCCCTACACTCTCCAACGAACATACGTGCCAAATTTCAGCTTCTTGCGTTCAGTAGTTTCGGCTGTGCGTTGTCTGTCAGTCACTCAGTAATGGAAGAGTTTTATATTATATAGATTGTCACATCTCGGAAATATCGACGTCAAAATATATCTATTATTCTCTTTAAAATAGTTTCTAGAACTTTCTAGATTTTCATTTCATTGCTTGCTTTTAATAATCAAATAAATTCTAAAGTACCTAACACAACTCAGAAACTTCGTCAGCTCAAATCAAGTCAATATGTTCTGTCAGTTAAAATATTTAGTTACTTTCAACTAAACTATGAGCAACCGTTATAAGAGTTTGGTCATAACAGCAGTACGTTCGAAAGTTTTATGCGTACATTTTATTATAATGCCCCTGTGAGCCTCGTAAATGTAAATTACTATACGTCATGTTCATATTATTCTGTAGACGATTATCAAGTTTTAATTAGAATTGGCCCATCCTTTTCTAATGTATGCGAGACTGTCAAGAAATTAATCATGGGAAACTGGTTCTGTTACCAGAAAAACACCATAATTTTATTATATCAGCTTTTGGTACAATTTATAGACGTAGGAATTAAACAGCCGGCATGGTGAAAATAAGCGCAACTAATTAATTAAATCGTGTTTTTTTAATTTAAGATTTATTAATTTGGAACGTTATTGTTGCATGCTGTATATCGGCCAAATAAGTGATATAAAATAATTGTAATTAATACCTTTATAACTGCCAATTGTTATTTGATAGATTCCTAAAGATGATAACTAAGGGATAAAGTGCTATTTCGGTTGTGAGGGAATATTTTGTGGGACGACCAAGTAGACAGTAGAGTCCAGTTGGTACCCAATAGGTATCTTATTTGTTTATACTGACTGATTGATTGAACGTGATGTTGGTACGGTTACCGTCACTGGCGTAATACTTCTCTGGTGAAACATTAAGCGTGTTGTTAAAAGACTACTATGGTAGTCTATGTTACCTTACAATATGTCCAACGGCGCAACTCGGATAATTCTATGCGATTTACATATTAACTAATTGCCCAAAGCTTTTTATCTCTTGTAATTTTCTTTAAAAGAAGTCTCCGCCACACAAACCTCATTCCTAGTGCTATTCCAAGCAGAAGAAATATTTTAGACTTCTAATTAAAGAAAATAATTAGGTATTCTTTAAAGAAAATGCCAATATAATATCCAACGTTCATTTGTCATACTATCTGTCAACAGATTTTAAAATCCACATCTTTGTTTTCAAAGCTACAGCAAAACCAATTAAACCTTTTTACTCTATACACGAACACATAGAAATCTTCACTGATTTACAATGCTCTAGCAAGGTTTTTAATTCAAAACTCTGGCTACGAATTTTGCAAACACAAATTTGAAATAACATAAATCAAATGTACTGAAAATAGCTACCTTTCTGTCGGGCGACAGGGAATTAATGTGAGCGCTATATTTTTCCTTAGCGTTTTGCGTCACTCTAGTGATGGCACGCCGTATAGTAGTTACTAGAAACATTTGTATAGAAAATATTTGTTATGAAATTTTTAATATGTATTCGTATGGCTTTTATAAGTCAAAAACAATTTAAATGAAATGCGATACAATAATCGCTGAAATGATTCATGTTGCTATAATTATTTATTAAAATTTCGTGTTATCAAATTATTTCAGGAGTAATTATACGCGTGAAATTATTTGATAACGAATAATGTATGTATTATTGGAGCTTTTTATTCACGACATTGGTAAATTCTTTCATACAGAACCTTTTTTATTTTATTGATCTTTTTATGTTATTATATTACTAACTGGGGGTTGCATACCACGTCTTTATTTCAATACCGTTGCTCGCAAAGATTCGCACGAAACGACTAGAAAATATTATTTTATTGATATGGCGGCAGCCAGTCGTATAAAATAAGACGTGCTGTCTTTTTATATAAAATATCGTGACTATTGATCTAGAGAATCAATTCAAAGTTCTAATCGTAATCACTCACTCGCATTCACAATTATAGACGTTCACACAAATTCAAATACGTGAGAGCATGTGTTTCAGTCCGTAACACCGAAAAAACGAAACTGTGTAAGAATTTCAATTAATCCGATCGTGTAATGCTGCAATTATTTAGCGATAAAGTAGTATTCGCTTGAGAAACAAGACAGCAAGCCGGATACACATACACTATCTTTAAATTCGAGTGAAATTACTCGGAACCAGAACGAAATTGACTTGTAAACGTCATTTAATGTTTGGACATAACGACAATTCTATTGTCATATCTAAGATATCAAATTCTTCGTGCTTCGGAAGGCATGTAATAACGTAGGTATCCGATATTGTTATTTGTCTGCAGTCTTTCTCGTTAATCCATGTCAAGTTTTGACGCAAGATCGCCGATTATTAGTTTCTATCTTTCATTGTATGACTGACAAGCATCAATTTACAGAAACAAGAAAGACTACTTATGTCAATAACATACGATAAACAAAATCCTTAAAATATCATCTGTAGAGAAATTCTACATATATTAGAATTAATTTTAATGTATATTTTGATATATTGTATGTTTTATCCGCACAATATTCCATCCTTATTGCTTCAAGGCAAATCGTCGGGTGTTCTTCAAGTATAAACTGCGTTCTTGATACTCAAGCTCATGCTTCCAAAGCAATTACTTACTGCGCTAGCCTCGTGTCAAGGCATTCGCGTCCTTATTCCAACGCCTCGACGGCCCTGCTGCTACGATTCAATAACTATATAAATAATTCAAACTTCCGAGCCTAGGGTGCTAAATTGCACATACGACTTTGAAATAATCGATCCGACTGCATTGAAGTTGGAACTAGTCGCGTGTTTGAATTATGCGGCAAAATTCTGATGAATATTTATGGAGCTACGCTAATGCAGATTTCTGAAATATAGGCATGAAGAGAACGTAGACATACGTCGCATTACGGCATGTATTTCGGCTATTCTGGTCTAATAGTTTCGGCATTCCAAGCTCGATACTAAATTACCTCTATTTCTACCACTACGCTTAGAATTGGGACAACGTAAATGTTAATTTCGTACTAAAAGTGTATGTTAAGGATATGAATAGAATAAAAATGAGGAACTAACAAAGTAACAAACTAAACTTTCTATTGCTGAACTAGAACGAGGACTGATATCCTGAAATGTGTACTGCTGATCTACAGACGTAGGACAAATACATATATATTTTGTGTTGGTACTTTTCATCTAAGGACTTACGCATGTTAAAACGCATTGTGGGCAATCAAATATTGAGCTTAACACGGTTTAACCACTCACAGTCGCGTATCTTATTTATTTATTAAGAAATTAAACTAAAATGTATCGGTGCGCCCTAGAACTAGCGCCCACATTAACAAGAGGCATAGGATATATTCCATCGAAAAATCTACTCAGATCGTGGAACTGAACTGGATTACGTGATGTAATCTAGTTTATAAATATAAAATACTGCAAGAATGACATCATTCTTATATCGTAGCAACTAAAATAGGTTTGCTATTATTTCTCTAAAGATAAAAATAGTGGCCTGTAATGCGCGTCTATTTTAATGAACTATTAAGCAGTGCAATCAATAAAATACTTTGTTTATCTGCCAAGCTTTGTGCCAGGGCCTGCCCTCTACATTTTAGATCGTTATGCGTTGGCGAAAATCCATGATCAATAGAAGCGCCTTCCTTCTGTATATTCGTGTATACGACGGCTATCATCCAAACCCCTAAGAATTCTATGATTTTTGAATGAACAGTCAATAGAAACTTGTATTGCAATGTTTTGCTAAACGATTGAATATCGCGATTATATAATAACAATATAATGAAAATAATTGCTTAGATAACTGTGAACAAGATACCAAGACATGTACTTACAATTATACATTTATCGAATCTAAGGTGTGGTTTTACATACAAATACAATGAAATCATATTTGATTTTTACATAAAACACTAGAAAAAACTAAACTATAGGACTAGAGTATATTGCCTGTTGTATTTTACTTTGCATGTTAGAATGTGTAGGTAGTAAGCAAATTGATGGTCTCATTTTCTGACGGTACAATTTAAATGGTTCAAACGAAATTTATATTAGAAATGACGCAGATACATTGCCACCACGACACAACCAATGTATTCAGAAATGTGGCTCCAAAATGTATGTGATCCTATTGTCAGGCATTCGGGATCTCGTACCTACCTGTGGTGTGTATATCAGTAAAAGTTCTTGGTAACAAATCTACTGATTCAGATGCCGGTGTGTATACCAGAATACCATAAAACTAATTGAGATTGACTATTTAAAGGAGCATAAACCCAATGCAATAATTTTATCATTTTTGTCAGTTTATTTCGGCACCACGTAAAAATCACTTAACTGATTTTGATGCAGTTTGAAGTTCTACTTAAAAAGAAAGCCACATTTTATCCAATTCTGCCTAGCAGGACAAGATATGGTGCATACTCTAATCACTGGCAAACCGTAATTATAAAATCTATGTTAAGAATTCTAAGTGAAGAATGCTAGTCGAAAGATACCTCTGCCATGTGCATATATCCAAAAGTCACACGTGGTGAGGTTCATGCACCACGTTACGTATAATTAGACAACGGCCAATGTCTCGAGGCGGGCGAGTCTATTTTTACTTGCCCACGCGGGGGACAATCGCTTTTAGAACATCTCTAGCGATGATACGGTTCTGTGACGGGACTCTATCTATGCCTTTGAGATGGATATTCATTGATGGACGTTGCAAAAGATATTTTAGTTGTAGTAGTATTATAAGGTTGAAGGTTTACTTTTTACGCATTTTGTTTTGTTTAGTTTGGATTGAGTAAATACCGATTTACTTACTTGCTAAAGCAAATGTGAATGATTTTTACTAAATTACCGAATTTAGTAGAAAACAATTCACATTTGCTTTCGCAAGTTAATAAAAATAGTAGATAGATATTCAATTAAATTAAAGAAACTGGCTTTTTAGAAGCTATCTTCATGACTTAAATAGTTACATAATGAAATAACAGTTTATTGCCATTTTCTCAAATGTATTAGTTAACACAAAAGATATTTAAACCAAATTACAGTTTGAATTTACTCATATTGTAAGATTTTAGTACATAGCAGAAAAAGTTATTCAAATCTGCTATCAATCACAATAAAACTGGCTTAGTTTAAATAAGTAATTGTTTTGTAATGAATTCAAATCAATTTATAAGACGAATAGTAAATAAGAAGCAAAGATGAATGCTATAAACAAATATGATTCTGATTAGTCAGATCTGTTGAAGTTATAAAACCTAGACACAAATAACCAGACCTAGTTATCGTTGATTAACAATGTCTAAACAAAAACGAGCCCCCTTGTTCTGCAATACATAGATTACTCAGTGAACCGTCACACAATAACATCACCTGTACAAACGTTAAAACATTTATATAAATGTATGAAAACATTAATACTTCGACCTTAGATAACGTTCGATAACATTCCCGGTGAGTCAGACTGACATCCGACATTTAAACTCACAAGTAAAATGAACCTTATGTCTTTTGCATTAGAGGTCATCAAACCAAGTGTCATGTGAAAGGCTAGGAACAATTTATGCAGCGTGCTGTGATGTTTCCTTCCTCTGAAGATATCGGTTTCGACATGTCACTGTCTCGAATGGCATTTATTTCTTTGTTCTCTGAGTGAATTTGCGATATTTCAAGTACTTGCGTCATATCAAGATATTGCTGATAGCATTGTTGTAAAGTGCATTGTTGTTTTTGTGTCTTGATATCCTATTCGTATCTTGGTTTGTTCGAAGTAATGTTCTTTCTATAATACTGTTGCAATAGCATGGGCATCAGGGGCAAGGGAGAGTATCGAGTATCGAGTAACTGATTCTCACATGTCTACACATGTGAGAATCCGTTACTCGATATAATTTGACCATCATCGGTGTATTGATGCCGGCGTGCTAACTACACATTTTATTTGTAACTTAGACCAATGTGGGATAAGGCTTCTTAGTTACGCTGTGAACGATTAGGCTACAGACAACCAGTCTGGTAGAGGGCGGATTACTAGACTTGCACAACTCTTAGAAATGCAAGTTGCCTCGCGAGGGCTTTACTTCATACTTACTGCTGTTAAAAATTTACGTTTAATATGTACTGTGAGGCATACTCTTGGCTAGCATCTTGATCTTTCTAATTCTTTGCTAATCGTTAATCCGTTGCGTTCTAATTAGTTACTATGGAAGTTTGATCCTAGGATATCTTTAAGGGATGATCGTTTAACATAGGCTATAACTGTAAATGTAACTTTACATGAAGAAATTGAAATCTAGATATTTGCTAATACGTTTGCATATTTAGAACAATGTATCTACACATTGAATTGTCACCTGATCTCTGCGATTATTAAGAAGAAAGAAAAAACAACCGTTAATGTTATTTTAATAACATAAACACAGTAGCAAACCATCAAATACTAACGCCAGAAAGCAAAACGTTCTGTTTAAAAGTCCAGATTTTATGGTTGCCCCTATAGATATTTAAACTTTATTGCGAACGCTAAAACGCTGCCTAACTAAATCATCAGAATGCAACGAAAATTCTTATCTAATTGCTCCATTATTTAGATTTTATTACATAATTTGGGAGCGAATGCAGCTGCCTTGGTGGTAATTGAAATAGAACGTTTGAAATACGTGGACAGCTGAAGCGCCTGCGTGGTTTAGTTTTAGAATTCGCAGTGACCCGAGATTCTGGCGAAATAACGTATCATTCATATTTTTACTATCACTGTTTGAGTATTTATTCTATTCTCAGTAACAGCAAGGAGAGTGGAACTAAAAAAAATGTGTGTATGATGATACATTTCTGTCCATCCTTCGGGGACGTAGGCGTGAAAATATGTACACACATATGCGTTATTTAATGTTCTAATCAAATCATCGGATAACGGAAAGGTCGAGGACAAACCGTATATAAATATACATAAAATACCGTTTTATTTTTAAATTTTAATTTTAATATACTCTTCAAAGAGATCACTGTTCCGAAAGTTGACATTTACAAGCTATCAACGCGAACGGAAACAAAATATTTCTTTACTTCTTTATCGACGTTCGCCAGAAAATAAGATAAACGAAATATCTTGTAATATTTAATAGCAGTAACACTTTGCGTACATTCCCATCGAGTTTCGCCCGGCAGATTGAATACACAGTATACGAACGCTGTCCTCGCTTTCGGCATGTTTCTAGTTGTCTGTCAGTCTAGTTATAGTCGTTAAAATACAAAACATTTCAACTAAAATTTATAGTTTTTAAGCTTATAAACGTAGTCTGACGCGGTGTCTATTTAAAATCCGTTGGCCGCTCGCCGATACACATTAGACAATAAGCAACAATGACTTGCTTTTGTCTAGTTCCGTCCACATGCGGGAGGAAAGGGATCACAGGAAATTATGCTTTCTGCATTTTAAAATGTCGTTTTAAAGATACCAGGAAATGTGTCATACTTGTCTCCACATTTATAACTGGTTTCTGCCTGCGGCTTTGCCGCAAAAATTCCTACGGGATCAAATACCGGTATAAAAGGTAGACTGTTTTTTTCTGGTATAAAATCTCCTTGCCAAATTTTATCAAAATGGGTTTAGTGGGTTAGCCGTAAAAGTGTAACAGTCACTGACTTTTTAATCGTGTCTGACTTTTCATGTTGCATTAGCTGACCGTGAAGACAAGTTGGACAAATATATAATTATTTCAGTTTTCTACACGCAAACATCAAAATAACACGACGTCTGGTTATTAAGCCAAGCCAGTCTTCCGATACAAATTAGCTGTGGCTCTAATTAAAATACTAAATCGACGAGAAAAGAAACGCTATTACATTAATTTAAATGAAATCATATACATTAAGAAAAGCTATTACATTAATTAATCAGTATACAAAAAAAAAATAACCTTTTGATCTGAAATGTAAATAAACAAATGATTTAGACCACTTTGCGTACTATAAACAATCAGCTAAGGTCGCTCGGATAACCTTGTTATACTAAACATACAACGCACATATGAATGATATATTACATACATACACGTTATTTTTATTGCAATTGGGAATGCTATTGTGTGAAACAGGGATTTTTATCATTTTATAATGTTGTATATATTTATATCAAAACAATGGTAAACTATTAGTCTAGGCTATTTTTGAGCTATGCCGGTGAATAATCAAGGCATAGCCTATTCCGGTGAATAGCTAAAAAATTAGCCTAAATGACACTAGGCTAATTTTAAGGATATATCTAGTGTTTAATCCGGATGTCTTGAGTTCATATAGATGCCTAAATTCCTGTAAAAGCATGTCATCTTTTTGGGGAACTTGAATTAAGTCTTACGAGTTGGATTCATAATTAAGCGTAAGGTATCATTGTTGACCCGATAATCATAATACGGCATCATCTCGTTTTATTTTGTTCACCATATTTTATCACAAGCTATGTCTAAAATAGTTGTTTCAATGAGTTGATGATGATGTGATTGCAAATGAACAATTTGTTCAAACAGCATTTGTCTTATCTCATGATGAAAAAAAAACCAAAGATTTTCGTGCAAAACGTGCAACAATCCGTAATAACTAAACCTCTTATTAGAGATATAAATTAGGTGATGGATTGCAACACCTGCGGTATATCTAGAGCGTAATACCCATCTACCTAACACCCTTCCAAAACCTTAAGTGATAAAACAGTAATAGCAATATGGAAACTACCCACACTGTCTGTATAGATAGTCCCTAGTAGTCTGAGACAGTGGGTAGTTCCATATTACTAAGGTCCTTGAAAGGTGTCTTTTATTATTTTTACGTTTTATTAACAATAATATTATGTTTTTGTAGGCGTCTGGTGTAACAGTCTCGGACGCTTGTAAAACGACGTACGAGGAGATAAAGAAGGACAAGAAGCACCGCTACGTGGTGTTCTACATCCGCGACGAGAAACAGATCGACGTGGAGACCGTCGGAGAGCGCAACGCTGAATACGACCAGTTCCTCGAGGATTTGCAGAAGGGTGGCACCGGAGAGTGCAGGTGAATATCCACTACTTAGAAATGTTCGTTGGCCTTCGCCCTAAGATTCATTGTTTGTGTGCGATAGTGAGGTATGAGTGTTGATTTCTGGGACAGGCAGTGTTATTGGGATTTTTAGTTAAGAGATTTTCTGCAGTTAGCAGCACGAATGGTAGTCTATCCGAGCACATTTTTTTTATTGACAATGGACTTGTCACCCCCTGATTTGGGGTCAAGGTTACTGAAAGCACGTTTGTGAGTATCGTACTCGATATAACAAGTACCCAACATCTTCATAATCGGTAGGATAACCGCACGGGACAAGAATTATATTTTATTCTTTGCGATTTTAACACAAAACATCAATACAAAAGAAAATCTTATATTGAGACATTAATCAACGACTTTTGCGTTGCCTCGAAGGCAACAATTGCGACCAAAACATGGCTACAAATATAATGAAAGAAGCTGCTTCTTCAGAAAAATAAAGATATTAACACATTAACTGCCATTTAGAAAACACAATAGAAAATGTATTGTTCGCGGTCATTTATGACCGGCATGGCGTTCAATGTGTTAAATATTGTACGATCGGTGGAGCAACATTTAGCTCAATATATTTAGGTTAAAGGGATTAAGAAAAGTTTTATTAATACGCGCCGCACCTGCACAGTATTATTTAGAAGAAAATATACGATTAATGTTTCTAACCATACCTATAACTAACTAGATTGGTTGCCAAAAGCGTGGTAGATAATTATTCATGTTTAAATTATGCTTTTTTCGTCTACTTTAAAAAAAGATGAAACGCTGATTTCACTAAGAGCTAAGCAGTGTCTTGAAAAATTATTGGAATTTACTGTCAATATATTCTCAGGAGCAGCATATTATCTCGAACTGTATGCAAGAAATAATGGTAGACTTGTCTTAAACATAGCTAGCTAAATGTGTATACGATACACCTCAGTTTGATCCTTCGATAAAATAAAAATGTGTTATTGTATACTAAATTAAAGTCTAAAATGTAGGTATGGGTTACCTTAATTATGTATAACCCTGTATATACAGGAAATCCAAATTTAGAAATATTTATATTTTAATATGTATTAGTATAATGTAAGGAGAAATCAAAAAGTACACGGGCTTTTGTTTATTATAAGGATTATCATTGTAGATCTAATTGTAGTAGCTATCAAAACCTATTATATTTTAACTAGTACATCCATGTTACGTATAGAGTTGGTTGTAGTTAATTTGCAACAATAACTTTAGACATATTTTATAGAGAGTTCTAGAATAAAAGTTATTACTTATTACGCTATGGACTTAGTTATAATGTTTTGTCGAAAGTTTAGTTAAAGTAAACATTAAAATGAGGTGAGAAACCTGCAACAACTTCACTTTGTTCATTCTACACTGTCGAAAGGCGCAGTTTGTGAATTAACACACATTTACGAAAAAACTAGGACTGCCTCATTGGTCCCATGACATTTATGATTACGATTACGACTCATCGTGCGGTTTCGATTGCCGTGTTGGGACTTTTTGTTAGAAAATCCTTAAAAATTGTACTTGGTGGATGCCAATGGCCTTGCATTACTTTGAACTCAAAACATAGATAGTGAAATTTTGATGAACACACCTGTTCTACCCTTCGTGGATATACAAGACCCTATTTATTTATGTATATATTCGAAGTTAAAATAACTCAAATATTTTGTTACATTATTTCAGATATGGCCTGTTCGACTTTGAATACACGCACCAGTGCCAAGGTACGTCGGAGGCTAGCAAGAAACAGAAGCTGTTCCTTATGTCATGGTGCCCCGACACCGCCAAGGTCAAGAAGAAGATGTTGTACTCCAGGTAAATGTTACAAACATAACTACCAGCGTGATCCAATCACAAAAAATCAAAATGTCACACGTGAACGCTAGACATAGGACTTGTTTAAAACACGCCTAAGGCGCACGTATGCGCGCCTTATGCCTCCATAGTGAAGGCTGCGGGCGGGAGAACGGGGATCTTCCGTCCGCAAGCCAGTGAGTCGGCGCGACGCTCTTAGTCGTGCTGGGGCGTCGTCGAGGAGTTGTCGTCCGCAGGCATTTCTTGCCTTAGTTGGGCGCTGCTGGGTGGGTCGCTGATGTAATTTCAGTTCCAGCGACTCACCCACCATACAAGCCAGCGAGTTGGCACACCGTGTTGGGTTTAGTCGGTAGTACCCGGGAATTTCCATCTTTTCCCGGGTGAGCCCGACATAACCTCTCCGCTCCCCTTTTCCGCGGAGGGTATGCGTCAAGGTAAAAAAAAGTATTAATAATTTCTTACGGAGACTGCCAGACTGAAGAGTTATGTGAGTCTTTTGACTCTTGTGCTGGTAGCATGGAAGCTCTCTTTCTGAAGTGTTAGCTAATTGTTTTACCGGATATTACAAGCGTCTATAAGTTACGATAACTCATTTTGAACATGAAGGTCATTAACCAAGAATTGCACGGTTAATGGTATAAAAAGAGCGACTTATCTCAGTACCTTGCGAATAACCAAGAATTGCTCATTTAAATCGATTGATCGACCTGAGGTTCTGTTAATACTGCTTCTCATGAAAATAAGTAATGTATCTTATTTTATTTTTTGTAGTTACTTCTGTTTAAACCTATTGGCTTAAACGCAGGGTTGAAGTATCAATTGGTTAATACAGGCAAACTTGATAACCGTCTAGATGTCAAGGTTACCGTATTTAAATATGCGATGACAGGAGTTTAACTTTTCTTCGAAACTCAACTGCAATTTGTATAAGGCGTGAGGTGTCCATACTTATTAACTATAAGATACGTCCACTACCACAATATTAATATATCTAAAACAAGATCAAATTACATTTACACGCGAGTCGCGATGTTCCAGCTATAGTTGGTTCATAATAAACTGGAGTCCTTCAGTAATCGGTGCCAGAAATCACAAAATTATATATAGACATTATCTCAGCCGTTTATTGCATTCGGAAACTATACACGACGAGCCATGACGGTTCCGGTGACGTTGTCAATATATTTGCGATATAATCTGTAATTATGATTTATTTGATAAAGGAAGTTGCATAGGCACTATTCCGAATAGAAACGATCTGAACAACTAAATGTGGAACATACAAATTTGTCTCAAGTGGGAATCGAATCTACGACACTTGGCGCAGTGGCAGTGGCGAGGCGACCACTTAAACCACGCCATTCAATACTTACTCGCGCTACTTTGCTTAAACTATTACACGGCGTTTTAACAAAGTAATGCTAATTGGTCGTGTGGCTACTGTTTTTGTCAGGAGATTCTAAGAATTAACACAGGGAGACAATTACGCTAAATAGAAAGCTAGAAATACAGCCTCATTCATCCCATATTACTGCCAATTGTAAAGTTTCAAACAACCTAAACACGGTACTGTACTCTGAATACAAACTTACCTACCTATGTACCTTACTTAGTGTTTAACTTTATCTGCCGAATTCTATGTATACTGACCTTAACTTACCTTCTGGTATATACAGAAATGTAATGCTATGACTGTATTTACTACAGCTTTTGAGGTTGGTTCTGAGGAGAATGTAGGTTTAGTAACAGTAATTCTTTTTGGATAAAAGTTACCCTATGTCCTTTTCTGTTCCCCTGACGTGTTTGCGAAATTTCATGATGATCGGTCGAGCAGTTAAGGCGGGAAAGCGTAACAAAGAATAAACACATATTCACATGTATAATATTAGTTAGAATTATTGTTAGAAATTGACTTGATTTCTTAGTAACACCTATGACACATACATTGAGTTATGTTAAGTAAGAAGGATCACGCGTTATCGACACGATAACTTATCGTTTAATGAACATGCCATGTTTCTCGTATTAGAAACGAGTTTTCAGTACAAGATATAAATTAAATTACTAAGAAAAGCTATTAACTCTCATTATATCAAAGTTTATGTTACATTTTGAATGATATTGAAATATGCAGGCATGTATTTACTTGCTTTTACTTGTATAAATATCGAACTGTATATACCATTTAGGGTGTAGATATCAAATCACTTATTCGATACTAGATTTTACTGTAGCCTGTTGTTGCTTACAATATCTAAAGGACAATCACAATGATAAATATATTACTATAGTTTGACCAAAACCGCTGTACCGCACCTTACGTAGTAAGTGCGCGGCGAGACGGGGGGATTGCCGTGAGCGTTGACGAATGACAGCGGCCTGTCAAACTTTATGGGCACATTAGCAAAATATCAGATCTGTGAGTTGTTGGAATTCCAGACATAGCTAACTGTAGTAGTGTTATAATTACCATAAAATGAGTTGAATTTAACTTGGTTTTTCTGAAAACATTTTTGTCTGTCTTTCATCATCATCTCAGCCGATAGACGCCTACTACTTGACATAGGCCGCCTCTAGGGATATCCACACAGACCGGTCTTGGACCGTCGGCATCCAACCGCCGCGAACCTTACCGGGTTGTCGGTGCACTTTAGGTAGGGCTTACCCCAACTGCGTCTTCTGGTGTCTCTCTTTATGAACCTCTTAATTAAGGCATCCTTATTTTTAGCTTATTTAGCCATACCTTAGTTTGGGGGTTACGATCAAGAAGACGTACAAAAATAAATGCTTTATCGAAGTTCAAAATATAATTGCAATATAAATAGATAACTCGAATCTAAACCCATTATTACTGAGTAAACATGACTCAATCAATTCCCGTCTGTTTCATAATCATTCTATTTATATGTAAAGTACAATCTCGTTGTTTTGTTGCACAGCTCGTTCGACGCGTTGAAGAAGTCGCTGGTCGGCGTACAGAAGTACATCCAGGCGACCGACCTC
Organism: Catocala fraxini; assembly: GCA_930367265.1. NCBI lineage: Eukaryota > Metazoa > Arthropoda > Insecta > Lepidoptera > Erebidae > Catocala > Catocala fraxini. The sequence continues at coordinate 5,443,451 of OV884049.1, read as the reverse complement.
TCGGAGGCCTCCCAAGAAGCCGTCGAGGAGAAACTGCGCGCCACCGACCGCCAATAAGTCAGCATTTACCGCCACGACCGAAGTGTGCACCGCGGCCCCATGACAACTACATACAAAACACACTTAGTCAGTATTGCCGGGGCCCGCGGACGCGCACCCTGTTTCGCATGGGTTTTTTATATATTGTTTAAATCCTTAAGCTTCTGCAGTCGACTTCTGAGTCAATCTCGGACACTAAACGGTCGGAACTCTGTACAGATGACGTCTACGGCCGAGCGACAGCCTATAACTATTGCAATTAAGGAATCTATGCAGTAATTTAAATTATACTAATAATTATATTTTTTTCCTATAAACTAAAGAGTAAGTTAAGCTCAAACTAAATTTAAATTCAACGCAAACGCGTGGGTGTTTTTTTAATTATAAAATACAGGTTAGCGAACGCCGGTCGGCTTTTATATACTATTTAGATTGTAATATAAAGAATGTACGATTTTATACGATCACCTAGTTTCGTTTGAGATTCATCTTGCTAACGATGTAAGCTTGCGGCTCGACACTGGCGGGCGATGGATAAGTATTTTGTAACCGATTTATCCAGAAATACACTCGATATAAGAGAACATTAGTTGTTTTATTAATCACCCTTGTGATGTCATGTTTCACGCCGGCATTCTTGACGATTGACGCAGCGATCTTACGATTAATCATCGAAACAAAATTTAAATCAACAATTCGTCGTGTCATTGGTGTGGACCTGACAAACTATGAATATGGAATGTGGACTGCTCGTTCCTTGGCCAGCTGCTAAGGTAAAAGAAGCGCCAAGGTGTCGGAGAAAATAAAACATCTGATACATCAATACACAGTTGGAGATAGCCGGATACGCGTGCGTATATGCGATAATGTTGCGGATCAAGAATGCTTGAATGATCCATAACGATGTGCACAGTTGAATCCAAATCAAAGGGACAATTTTTTTAAATTTTTAGTTACAGCTGTGAATAATTCTTGTCGCGGATGACTTCACAAACATTAGAGCCACCCGGGTTCGGAACAATATTTGTGGAGCTCACAAACGTTGTCCTGGTTGGGACCGAACAAACACAGCACAGCGCCAATGCTGAGGCAACCACTTTAACACTTTTGTGCCGCGCCTAGCTGGTTCTTGTGAATTTTCTTAGGGTGCCGGCAACTCGATAGATGATGATCCAGAATATCTCAGCTTTATTTAAAAAAAAATGGCGTATTTGCTACTGTAAATAACAGTGTACTTTAGGGAATTGATAAGCTAATATTTTTGAAGTGGCGCATAATTTGATTCATTTTTTATATTATGCAAATAAAAACATTATGCAATGCCGCAAACGAAGCGAATGACTACATGTACCAAGTGAACTCGCTGGGCAAGTTCACTTGGTACATGTAGTCATAGATTGTCAACTTAGTTATGTAAACTGTTTGCGACATGCACTTATTTACATTAGTTTGATTGACACCTTTTTACCAATGTATTTTAATAATTTCGAAACATATTGCTATTATAAAATGTATTATTACAAACCTTTTTACTCAACTGAAGAATGGTTATATTTTTCGAGCGTATGTAGTGAAAGGGATATTTTGCGACCAGTAAACATATTATATCTTCTAGTACACACGGCTACACATCAAGTTAGACACCCTCTATACGCATAACTACGCTACATACAAAATACAGAATTATCGGAAAAGGACAGTGCATAGTGGTGTCGATGTAATGGTAAGGATAGAGCGTAACAAAAATATAACGCACTCTTGCACGATTCGCACCGTTCAACTTCTAACAGTTCAAAGTCCAAACAGTAGGTTGATGAGTCACTATGTGTACCAAGTTTTTAACGCCAACAAACAAAAATAGACTACTATTTGGAACATTAAGCAGTGAATCTGTATAAAAATAAAATCTAGTAGGTAAATAGTACAAAATGTTTACAATTTCTACAAAAAAAAATACGAAACTTGCCTACATTCGATCCTATTACTGTACATATTGTCACCGTATGTAGGTAGCACAAAACTGTCGAAAATTACTTAAAAGGTACGCGATGTAGGTACTAGTCACAAGTCACGCACTCATCAAAATGACATAAACATTACCAAATAAGCAATTTACTCTTACGCAGTGCCGACAAATCCGCGTAGCAGGTGCACTTATTTCACTACATAATACCAGCAACCTGCCTAGCGAGTCCAACTTAATTTGTATGGCGGCATCGCTAGAAACGACGCGAAAATTAAGGTGGCATTGAAAGTATTAAATAAACAGGAATCCCCTAAAATGGTAAGTTTTTTGACAAAATAGTATTCCTCAAAATATATCGTTTACCCGTCGATCGACTTTTGAGCAGTAGGGAAACTGAGTAAAAGATAAAAGAACGAGGATGCCTACTGGTATTATGTATTGGAAATCGGGAAAATAACACCTTACATTAAAAAATATAGAAAATTCGTTCCATTACGGTAGGACAAGCGCCAAATTGGCAGAAATACCGAAAAATCGGTAGATTCGAGACCACTGGTTAATTCGCAAACTAACGATAATAGGTAAGTAGGTACTGTAAAAATGACGTTTCAAGAGGTACCTACTTCTTTTGAATATCACCATTGCAAAAGCGTGTTAACAGATCTTGGAAATTGGTGTACTATTTCACTACCCATCGAAACGATCTTGCTTTTATTATTAACCTTTGCATAAGTACCTATTGCTTTCTCTGCTACAGGGACAACTCTTAATCATCATAATTCGAAATCAGTACCTATAAAAATACCCGCTACATGTGCAATCAGGAAAACATAAATGGTAAGCTTCTATTTTGTAGAATATTCGTGTTGATCTGCTTTCTGCCAAACCATTTCTCGTTTCGGGCCCTCAAATCTTCAAGCAAATCGAAATATACAAATTTTTTATTACATAGATCGTTTTTTTTATAAGGTACGTATTATTCGTATAACAAATTGAATGTAAATGCCGCTTGCGTATTAACACATTCGCATCCTCATAACTTTTACACGCTTCATAGTTCATACGCCATACCATACATTTTACTAGTGAGCCTGCTAGCGGAGTCCTTGGTAATACCTACAGATGCGCCAGGGTGAGCCCACGACGTGGGTCTGTGGTATACAGTTATGACTCGCAACAAAAAACCGTCTCGTTATTAGGAATATGGTCATAGTTCGTCTAGATATAGAATTCCTGGAAGTATTCTAGTGCTGTTTTCTAGTTAAAATGTACATGCACTAAGATATGGATAAGTACATTTTTTTTTATATTCGCTGTTTGTCTTAAGACTTGAATCGTCAACCTTTTTAGCAAGATGAATTTAAATTGTTTATTTTCAATGTATTTCTGGACCTACGTTTTTCACTTCTTTTTACTTATTCTTTTTTCAAATCAGGACAAGATTACCAAACGTGGTAGTAACTTAATTAGCTAAACGCAAAATGTTAATTCCGAATCTCAGAATATGAAACTTTGCCAAAGAAAACTAGGGTATCAACAGACAGCCAGGAAACCTGTGTCTCGCATGATGAATTACCTGATTCTTAACCTTTGATGATTTATCCTATCTAGAGAAATTGATAAATATATCCACTGAAATACCATTATAGCAGAGAGAAATTGGTACTATGACGAAATACGAAGGTTGCAACATGAGTGCAGAAAAGCAATTTCAATGTAATGAATATTTTGGAAGAATGGTAGCATTGGAAATGTCAAAGTTTCACTGCAATACACGTTATAATAAGATGCAGGAAATATTGGACATTTTAAAGAATAGTACCACTTGAAAATATATGTAACAGCCAGGTTAAAAGTCAATTCGACCAGGTTACACCGGCCGTGGTCACAAGCTGAGACCACGGCCGGTGTAACCTGGTCGAAACGTCAAGCATAAAAAAGGTAAACATTATGCATGATCGCGTTAATACCCGTTACATATTATATATATATCATGCAACGCGAAAGTTTAAAAGACACTTGAAAATAATTCTTCTGCAAACAATTCGCATCCTTAATAAAACAGAGACTTATCTCAGTATTTTTGATTAAACAAATTTGAACTCTATTGAAAAGATTTAACACAAATATAATATTAGAATTTAACATATACAATTAGAGTTCAAATTGGCTTACTTTCAAATTTCGAGTTAAGTCGCTGTTTAATTAAGCATGCGAATTATATTCAGTCAGTTTACTTAACTTATGACATTAAGAGTTCTAGAAAATCCTACGAAATAATTATGTTTAAAATAAATAAGCTTGAATAAAAATTATTCGTATAACTTCAAATCATCGATATTACATTTAAATAAATATAAATTTCAGTTAGTAATTGATTAAAATGTCCATTAAGTTGATTTTGTGAATAACATTGAAGTTGTTTGCATAATATTGTTTACCAGCCCTGTCATACAACCCACGCGGAGGGTCCTTGGCATCTAGGAAGAAGTAAGAAAAATAAATAAAACAAATATGTATAAATCTAAAAACCAACACCACCACTACCAAGATCTGTTAAATACATATACTGTAGTATTCTATTTTAATTTTTTATTGTGTATTTGGGTATAAAATGTATTTTTAATATGAGCCCTCGACGTGGGTTTGTGTGCTCTCAGATGCGGCAATAGTGAGCCCACGATGTGGGTCCAAGGCGATGAATGTGTTATCTTATCTTATGTGGGGGCCAGTCAGTGCAGACCGGCAACACTTCGACCCAGTTGGATCTTTTGTGTCGACACTCGCCCAATAACGACTGCCATTGATGTTCATGGCAGCCGGGACCGACGGCTTAACGTGCTCTCCGAGGCACGGAGAAGGCGATAATTGTCAATCAATACGCACATCATTTCAAAAATTCATATAATTTCCGAAATTCAGAGGTGCGCGACGTGGGTTCGAACCCGAGACTTTCTCCATGCTCTCGCTGCTCTTTCGATGAATGTGTTAACGGTGTGTATTATATATATATATATTGTTGTGATTCTAATCACAAATAACAACCTTTCGTAGCCCATGGTGAAAGATTTTAGTTACATCACATACAGATAAAGTGGTAGCACTTTACGAACGACATTATATACATTTCATGGACATGTTATCCACATAGGCGTTATAGTTATTCATAAATAAAACAATTCAAATAATCATATTTTAAAACATTTATTAAAACTCGTGGCAACAATATTGCTATCACACTATTGACTATCACAAATGGAATCTTAACTACGATTACTGTAGTAAGTTTTCAAATATTAATATCTTTATCTCATAGAAATTATATGATAATTTATTTATTGCCATAGAAATTATCATGACGTATTTTAGATATAATAAATAATTATTTTCATCAGACACCTATTTCTTTTTTTATAAACAGCCATAATTTAAATATATAAGTAATAAAAGGCAGTATTTATTAGCTTTAGCTTGTTAAGAAATTATATAAATGATCTTCGTATTCCATTATCAATTCCTGGCACTTGTGTTAAACCAATATAGAAAAAAAGATAGGCAATACTATATATAGTATTGCCAGCCTGACCAACTAACTTAGTATAGTAATAATTAAATTAGTATCAAAATATTACTTAATAAAGAAAATAGGGCTTTCTATAAGCATTGAACGATGGAGCAGAATGTCGGGACGCCATAGAAAGATATTTCAACTAAGTAAATATATTTTTAAAATATAATTATGTGGCATGGTATACCAACCTCTATTAGTATTTTTATCTAAAGCGGTAGCAGAACAAAACAGTAATTTTTTTTTAAATTCACAATAATCCGACTAATACTACCAAGCAGATTTCCGTTTTCAGCAGAATAAAGGTTTTTATTTAGCCTTTAATTACGGTAGGCACCGATTTGGTTGTATTCACTTGTCATTAGTTAGGTGCTTCCAATTAGAACGGGGATTCCACACTTATGAATGGCAGTTATCGCTTCATTGGCGGGCCGTTAGCTCTTCAGTCACCAAACACAATTAAAATAGAAAAACGTTTTCAACTTAAATCATTCAATTTCTGAATCTCTATTATAAAAATACTACTAGGGCTAGGGTATAACGCGTTCTCGAACCCAGAGGGAATAGGTATCTTTAGCTTGTCATGCCGTCAATCTATGCCACACTGAAATCCTTCAATGCTGGCCAAGACCACAATTAAGCTAAGTAATTGTAATAAATAAATATCGTCGTACAGATATTTTGTTGAAATAAATTATTCTACGTAAAAACAAGCATGAAAACAAGAATAAAACTTTGTAAAGACATTTCTCGTCAGCAATACATGACGTCTATTAACACGTACATAATTATCTTCAATTTTCATTCAATTGGACATCAAAATGTACAGCTAATCTTGATTTCAGACATTTCTACTAATACTTAATATAATAATAAACTTTGCGGTAGAAAAGTTCTTATAGATAATTATAAAATCTATATTAACACAAATAGAGTTCCAACAATAAAAGCAGTGATCTTTATTTAGCTACAACCGATGGCGGTAGGAAAGGCGCTTACAAAAATGTTAATACATACATATTGTTAATAATATACAGGACTAGTTATGTCTTCTTGTGATCAATGCACATTATAGAGTAACTGTCCATCTTTTCAGTATATATTTGTAGCCAGCAGAAGTATAGCTCTTTTGACTCATTATTTTAGAAGCCGCTTTACTATAGAGATTTTGGCTATGTATCGACACTTTCGTAATTTCGCCATTCTTATAACATGTGGCTAGTTTAATGGGCAGCTGTATACAAAACTGCGTCAATAAACCTCCATTATAGAGCAGCCCTTCTAGGGGATGCAGATACGCGGTATGGTTACTTTGGCTTGGACTAAAGTAACAATCACGTGTGTAAATAGTCTAGATATCACTGCTTTTACCGTCGTGCATATAGCTAGTAGGCGTGAAAGTATCAGAAGTCATTCAGAAGCAATACAAGTTCCGAAACTACATCTTTTAAGTATCTAGCATGGAAATTCGAATAGAATATCTTTAGACTGTGGCTCCACTAGGCGACCCGTTTAAAAATGGCGACTTCGGACTAGCGGTATTGCCAATGTTGTCACTTAATTAGTAGTTTTGTATGGTAGTAATATTAAATGGGCAGTACAACGATAACTTTATTCATTTTTGTAGCTGGTTATCTGTGGTAAATTGATATTATAAGTTGCAAATTGATCATATTTTTGACTTTATATAATATGCCTAAATAAAAAGTGTAATATCAATCACACTTTGGATGTTAATAGTTAGTTATAAACTCCTTGCTAGTGAGGCCACAGGTACACACGGCTACAAATCAAGTTAGACACCCTATATACGCATAACTACGCTACATATAAAATACAGAATTGTTGGAAAGGGACGGTGCATAGTGGTGTCGATGTAATGGTAAAGATAGAGCGTCGCGTCCCGTCCAGGGTGAGACAAAATAATAAAAATATAACGTACTCTCTCGCACGATTCGCAGCGTTCAACTTCTAATAATTCAAAGTCCAAACAGTCTAGGTTGATGTGTCGCTGTGTGTACATACAATTGAATTAACTTATCCACTTATTAATAAAAAATCCTTTTATGAATCACATTAATATGGAGATTTAGTCGCCTGACCGATATTATACGTCAGTGGCATGACCACAAAAATATTACGTTACATATTTTATTTTTTAAGAATTAGCACTTTTCATATTTCGTATTCATAATGACCAGACATCATGACGATAGAGTTTATAAATTAAAATTACAGTTAATAATTATTATATTTTATTTTTCTGGTCAGCCTATGAAGACAATATTTAATTTGTAATATCAGTGAAATTATTGTTCTGTATCCCTTACATTAGACTTTCTAAGTAATAACAGTATTCAGATATGAATAATTAGGATTATTTAATTTATAAGATATAATAAGAAGACAATTCCTTAAACAATTGGGCTTAAAATATTACATTATGACATAATTTGTCACTTTCTAACTATAGAACACGTTCAAACACACTGCCGGCGGTAACTTTTCGTAAATTAATAATTATGTATTATTGTAGCTCTAAGAATAATGCTTTTATTTTTATTTGTTAATTTCAGCCTAGCTAACTTGACTTAGACAATACAACACAGTGACAACATTCAAAGTTAGAAATTGAATTAATCGAATATGGCTCTGTATGATCGATATATTATCACTAAGAACTTTTGATATCTATAGATGATTTTTATTTTTGATCACGATGACATCTGACACTGTTCAACATTACATTTTTTATTACTACGACCAAGAATCTGAATAGTCTATTGGCTCATTGTAAGGCAAATTCTACTTCTAACACATAGATAGATGAATTACTAATCGAATATTTCTCACTGCAATTCATTTTTCATTATTGAACAATAAAATTGTTTCATATCTTAAATTAAAATTAAATACCAACAATTCCGCGGCATTTATACACATTTTCTTATAACGGTAACAGATCGTGGTAGCCGAAATATTAGCCGGCCAAATAAATTTCAATGAAATGTTTGATATCATATGTCGCTTTAATTACCGACCAAAGAGTAGAACCTGAAACTTGTGTATCTTGATTTAGATACTGATTGTACTTATTGTGTCAGCGGGTGCTGGAGTCACATTCGGTTGCTGAATCGACGGGTCAAGTAGCGGAATGCTGTCCGTTGTCCTGAAATTATACATTTTTTTACAGAGTAAGGGCGACGATACGAAAATAAATTTTAATACTTAATGTTGCGTTATTTTAATAAGTAGGTATATATATGCATTCACATGTTTTTGGAGTGAACTAAGAGCTTCCTTATATACGGTGCACCGTACAATTAAGTGTATCGTGAAACTTATAAATGTGAAAGGTATTATTTTTATTATGGTTTCCAATGTGCTTTACGAAATGTTGAGAAAGAAAGTACGTAGGTACAGACGGCTACGCATCAAGTTAGACACCCTATATACGCATAACTACGCTACATACAAAATAGAGAATTGTCAAAAAGGGACAGTGTATAGTGGTGTCGATGTAATGGTAAGGATAGAGCGTAACAACAATATAACGCACTCTCTCGCACGATTTGCAGCGTTCAACTTCTAATAGTTCAAAGTCCAAACAGTCTAGGTTGATGCGTCGCTGTGTGTACCTACTAATGCACAATAGTACGTAAGCAAAACTTGTGACTGCAATTTTAGATTACTATTTGATATTTGCTTACTAATAACTTAAATATTCAAAAATATTTCAAATAACATATACTTATTATATATTACTTATAAATAAACCTTAATAAAATATTCTTTTATACTGAATTACTCCACAAGCACACAAAGGATCAAAGAACATTATTCATTATTTTAATAATGTACCTACTTAATAAATATTTTCAATACCATATATAGTTAGGGTAATAATAATAATTTATCTATTTCTCCCATTTCACAATTAAACAACTACACTAATATTAACAATTTTATTTAATTTCATTCAAAATTAATATTTATTAATTATGTAAAATAGTAATCTCAAACAAAACACAAAAGTAAGTAACCGCGTTTTATTTATTGTTGTATCGTCGCACTCACTCTGTAGGTAACTAAGATAACTATCCATCCTGGCAGATTTATCATCCAATAACGCAATCACTTGGAATAATTACTTTCATTCAAATATTCAGATAATATTATTAACATCATAGTAATGACACTCTTTTTTACGTTATGGTCACTTAATTAGTAGGAAGTAAAAAGCTTTCACAAAGCCAATGGGTTTTTTTTTTATATTAGGTTTACTTGTAACATATTTGTGTCATTACTGAGTTCTACCTAATCGGATTCTGTGAGATTTACCTACCTGTTTCTAGTCAGAGTAGGTTCGGTGATAACTGCCTCGCAGCACGGTGCCGTGTTCTTCGGCTTTACAATGGGCAGAGTCGTGCATATCGTTGTTGTTAAATAAACGTACTGAAATTAAAATTGTTTCTTTATTCGACGGCCACTTTTAAGTGGGGTCGGCAAAACTGTTAAAGCGTTTTGAGTTTAGCTATTGTACGTGAAAAAAGACACTCCGAAATCGCCAATCAAACCTTGTACAACCTGGTAAGTGAAAATGTACACAACAGAAAATCGCAAATAATGAGTAGCAGTAATAGTAATTTTTAAAAATTCCTTAAAACCTGTGTTTTATTTGTAGCAACTTATTTTTGCAGAATCGGCAACGCTTCAGTTAGCATGGCAGGCGTTCACAGGATACCTATAGTAGCCATAAGCGGTGTAACTTGCGATAAGTAGTGCAAGAATGAATGAACAAGATCATAAAAGGACTAATTACTATAGTGATATTTTTACATAATAACATCAGACAACATCTGGTTAATTTCCATCTAAAATGGAGTTCCATTACCAGTTATGGCACTGTCTGTACTAATTTATCGATTATTATAATATCATCGATTTCGCTATGTCCGTACTGCATATGTATGAATATTTAATTTACATTTAAAAAAAAACATGTAGTATTAAGGCTTCCATGTACCATAACCACACTACATCGACACGACAAAAGGTGATCAAGCAGTGGTTACGGGTGAATAGTGTCGCTGCAGATTTTTGCAGTTGCGTTGTGGTTCTTACAAAATGTGGGTGTGGTTGAGTTGTCGTTATTAGTTACGATGTGGTTGCAACGACGCGATGACGCTCACGACTTAAGACAGACACATTTCGACACCGGTTTTCGTTGAGGAAACAGTAGTCGGTGCGTCGATGCAGCGTTGTGGTTGCGATGTGCTCCGTATCACCCACGTAGTCGATAACGACGGCAAAATGTGGTTCGTGTAATTTCTACTATTAATTTTCAATACAAAATTGCGCCCGCCCACGTGGTGTCGTTGTGGTGTGGTTGTGGTTGTAGTGTGGTTGTGGTACGTGTGAATAAAGCCTAAAACAACTCTCTCGACTCACCATAGCAACAACTAGTATCAAATAAATCGTTGGCGTCGACCAGTGCGTCGCGTTTTCAATCGCCACCACCCCCATAACCCAGTTGATCGCGAAGAATGGCTCTAGTACCAAGCACAGGTTCAAATAGACCTTAAGCTCATTGCCTTCTGTGTTCCAGCTCCATTTCCAAGATACATTGTCGCTATACAACATGTTTAGAAGACCTTTGTCTTGAAGCACTTTTGATTGGGATAGGTTCGGCTAAAATGTGTAATAAATAAGAGATATTATTAGTTTATAGATTTCTTTTGCTGGATTTTATTTAAGCGGATATCCATTCAATTTAATATTGTATTGTTTTAATTCTATTATCTAGCTCCCTATATGCTTTACGTATATAACCTGCGACCATGCTGCGGCCACACTACTATTATTTATTATAATATCGAAAAACGCAAAATATAGAAAATATACCATTTAGTAAACTCATAACACTCACATCACTGCCGGTTTCGACATTTTCTCCTGGTATTGCCAAATTCACATAATGACAATCATCCTCACTAACATTATAATCTTTGTCCAATGTTTCTGAACTATCTGTGTTTTTTCTACTACTCCCAGGCGTATAAATATTGTCTAAAGTGTCTAAACTGCCATTTTTATCATCCATTTGATCTTGTTTAGGCCAATTCGCTATGTGGTGATCAACCAATTCTTGAATTTTGGCAGTCAAAGTCTCTGCCTGCTTTTTATTCACGCTTTGTAAACCGAGTATAATAATAGCAGTGTTTATAAGGATTAAGATCATGGCTGGAACCATGAACCCCATGACCATTCCCTTTTCTATGGACATCCAGCAGTAGTGCTTTATCTCATAGTGTTCCATCGACAGAGCATAGTTGAACTGAAAATAATACGTCGGTTAAAAACATACAACGTTTTATTATCATATTATACATAGCTAAGAGAACGACCAAAATGAAAACACAGGTAAAATTACAGCAATCTGGCTTCTTAGGTTTGTCCGACGATGCAGCCAGCACACCGCCGCGCCGAGGTGATTCCATGTGGCAAATTCAAAATGGCAACAAAGCGAAACTCTTGTCGAGATTGTTATTTCATCTGGCAAAATAATCCCGACGAGAGTCTCGCTTTCCAACCACTGACTTTTGTTGACATCCGGTAACACAGTGGAATGCTGTAAACGGTAGTAATTAAGTAACCAAAACACTTGAAAATCAAAGACATATCTACAAAAATAATACAGTAGGTTGGTAATTGGCACAAACAACCAACACTTACTCTTTCAAAAAGTGTAACTTACAAAATATGACGATATGCTGATTTTATAAACACACTGACAATATTTAAAGAACTTTTGCGTTTTTGCCATTTATTGTGGAAAAATAATCAATCAAATTAGTCTTATAGTAATTTCATAAATGAATATTGTCTGCTATTACCATATACAACAGATAGGGGGTGACGAGACATTTAACAGTACATAAATCGTGCTATTTATCTACACGTAGGTACAGTGCGTTTTGCAGGGAAAATAATCGTGTTCTGCATTTTTATAAACGAGTAATGACTAAAAGTATGACCTACATTGTAGGTACCTATTTTAATTTATTGGTTTATCATATTGTATAATATTTCCTGGCAAAGAAACACTTTATCGATCGAAAAGGGCGATACCTAATTAATTCCTAATCCGAATACCAGCGATACGCTAGTCATATATTTATAGAGGAACGCGCACGCCAGATAAAGGCTAGCATAACCTAGCAGTATAACCTTGGACATACAATTCATTACACAAATTAAAAAGAAAAATGACATTAGGTACATTTCAATTCAAAGTAGTTCCTATATCTTATGCATATTTATTTGCTTAAGATATACTTTGATTGCAAACCTGGCGAATGAAATATTTAAACATATGAATAAAAATCAACATAAATAATATACAATTATAAGATTATTTTGTTACTGTAAATTATTTAAATTTTACCTAAGACAATATAAATAACTGACAACATTAATAGCAAACACTTTTTACCCCTTTTACGAAAATTGCGCGGACAGAGGAGTATGAAATTTGCCACAGTTAAAGTTTATATGGAGAATAGGGGCGAATCCTAATATTTTTATAAAATATGCATTAGAAATACATTAAACTAATGAAAAAACACTACACGTACACAACCATGCATTTGACACACGCAGTCTACGCGTTTGTAGTATTTCGGCATTGTTCGTCTGAGGTCGTACACTTCTTTGTAACTATAGTTAACTATACCTTATTTATATATAATAAAGAAAAAAGAAAATAAAGTAGCAAGCTAAGAATATCGTCAATGAAAGAGTATAGTTAAGTAAATACTAATTTGTTTGCAAAAGATAGGTAAATTAACTTGTATAGCCTTAGCGAAATCTAAATGAAATGTGATTATAAGGGTAAAATTGTAGACAATAAAACCTTAATAACGATTAAACTTAAAATTTAAATTAATTATTATGGTCGATTTTTGACCACTCGGCGACCGCTAGTAGATATTAACCTCCGGTTTCTGAATTGAGAATGACATGTTGAGAACTACTCAAACTCTACTTAAGTACCTATTACTTAAAAATAATTTATGTTTATATTGTTTATGTATAAATATTCTTAAACTGTAATAATATTTGAGTAGGTATTTGAACATCATATATTTAAGTTAAAGCTCAGTTAAGAGAGGATTGTGGACGTAAAAAAAAATAAAAACATTCGGTTGTGTAAAATCAATTGAAATTTGCAATTTTTCTCCATTCAGAAACCGGGAGGTCCCTTTTTAGGTGATATCTATATTCATACAATAGAAGTAGTTAATTGTTGTTCACTGTCTATGGGTCAGTTTTTCTGGCGCTACTTGATAAGTTACTCACCATAACCACTACAGCTGGTACTCCATACGCAAGGAGATAGTTGTATTTAAGTGGCAGTAAAGTATCACATGCGCAGTACTCCGCGACAGCAGCAGCTAATGCCACTATCCACATGGCACAGGAAACGTGTGTGTAGTGCAAGAGTAAGGCTATTCGCTCGCATTGGGAGGGAGATGATACACCCTAAAGGAAAACCTAATATTAATTCAAGTTACAGCTTATTATGACTAATGTTCAATATAATATATTCATCGATGTATTGTCTGTTTTTTTTTTTTTTTTTTTTTTTTTATATTTATTTAAACAAACAATGACACCATATCTAGTTTTCAGTAGTTTGTACAAAATAAATATAGCATAATTGTGACACCAGTGACATTTACCACATATTAAAATATTGGATATAGTTTTCGTGGATGCAGCGCATTAATTTCGGCAACATTTTTTTTATTAGCACTCTTCCGTACTATATAACAAAGTCCCTAATGAGTGCCAAAACGTGTTATGTGACAAAGGTCTCACCATATACGTACAATAATAAAAGTTATAAATAAGAACTAGATATATTTAGCTCTAATATGTATGTTTATTCAGTGCAAATTGTAACTACACACCAATAAAGTTCAAGTTCAATTAGAGAGAAGTAATAAACAAATATTTACCATAACAGCCTGAATGTAAATCGCCGTGCACGCCGCCAAACAACAACACAAGTTAATGTTTATTGGGTACAACTTGCTGTTACGTCTAAATTCCGCCGCATAATCACTCCACATCAACCACATTACTGCAGAAAGTAAGAGCACGACTGCTATCCCGCTGGTTATAAATATCTGCAAAACAAAAAAATCATATTACCTTCATCCACCCTCCCTTTTATACAAGCAATTTTATTGCAAATATGCGAGGGGTACATATTTTCCCAGATAAACGCGTCTGTAAGACCAGTATACCTATCAAATACCGAAGTTTCGGGGCGACTGTTTATACAATAAAACACATTTATTCCTAAATTCGTCCTGAATTTCGGTGTTTCACCTCTTGATTGTTATGGTCATAATCCTTGGAGTACCCTACATGAAGCAGTCATAACAACGGAGTTAGGTATGTCATATTTAAATAGTTTCGCTATTTAAAAATGACATCCGAAGTAACTGTAACTCTTTTCATTCGGGCCGAGTTTTAGGATAGGCATTTTCATGGTAGACTGCCTGATATTTACTAAAGTTTTTATTTTATTAATTAATAACAAATGAAATGGGGACGACGCTCCGTAAACAGTTGATTATACGCAGTGCCCTGATAAACTTATAGCCGCAAAAGGCTGTGAATATGCAACATTGATTTGCTGACAGAACGAAGTTGAACTTTTATGAAATAAATTAAACAATTACATTATCATCCGCAAGATGACATGGCAATACCGGTAACGACGCAGACTTATCATTGTAGATGCTCCTTTACAGCAACATTTGTTCGATCAGTATTTCCAACTGTTTGAAATATCGTATGCATGCATTCTATACTTTAACTAGTTGACCCACGCAACTTCGTTTGCTTCACATAAGAGAATTTTCCCCGTTGTTAAAACATTTTTCATTGATTATATAGCCTATAACCTTCCTCGATAAATGGGCTATCCAACACTAAAATAATTTATCAATTCGAACCAGTACCTAGTTCCTGAGATTAGCGTGTTCAACCAAACAAACAAACAAACTCTTCAGCTTTATAATATTAAATATAGTATAGATAATAGAACAATATATAAATGTTGATTGAATATTAATTATTTGAATAATAGTTGACATCGGTCTTACCAGCACCATCCATTCGTTGCGTACTCCGTGACAATTGTTAAAGCCATACAAATACGTCACGCTGTCTATTATATTGTGTTCCTTTAAGTCTGCATCAGCTAGCGAGTCATCTGGTAGATCTAAATCTGTATCTACTTTGTTGTCTGCAGTTTTGCTTATCACTGGCAAAGAAATTATTTTCATTATTGCAAATGGCCGCTATAGACGGTGTGAGGTACATCCTATCTCCATCACCATCACCGTCACCATCATCACCATCACCGCGCAGCCGAACATGCTCTTAGCATAGTAATGAATTGGCTTTCCTCAAATTTGCTTACCCTAAATATCGCAAAAACTCACTATGTACCTTTCTCAGCGAACCACTCTACACACCCTATTATGCCGGATGTGAAAGCCCATAGTTGCTACACTGCACACATCCCTTGCAGATGCCCCTCGATACATAGAAGCTCATGCGTTAAATATCTGGGAGTGCACAGCGATAGTACATACACTGAGTTGGCAGAAGCATGTCGATGTAACAGTGTCGCGCGTTCGCAAGATTATGTTCCCCATGAGAAAATTAAGAAATGTGGTTACCGGCTCTCTGTTAAAAACTATATATTTTGCCATAGCTCAGTCACTTCTCACCTACTGCATATCTGTTTGGGGTGGTACATTCAAAACCTATTTGCTTCGCCTTGAGAGGGCACAAAGAGGTGTCTTAAAGGTTATGCTTCACAAACCATACCGCTACCCGACAACCCAGCTATACAGAGACATTTCTGTACTTACTGTTCGACAACTGTGCGCGCTCAACATCATAGTACGTAAACACTCAACATTAACTTATGACCCGATGTTGCTAGACCATAAACGTCGAAAATATCTTGTATGCCCACCGGTAGCTACTAAAACTGCTCTGGCGAGCCGAAAGTACACAAGTCTCAGCTGCCACCTTTACAATACTGTTAACAAATGCTGTAACATATATCCGCTACCAAAACATAAATGTAAATGCGTTGTAAATAGTTATCTCCAAAAATTTACCTATGATGAGACTGAACAACTCTTTGCCAAAAAAGCTTGTTAACTGTACCACACATACACACACACACGTACACACACACCCACACACACACTCACTCACACACACACACACACACACACACACACACACACACACACACACACACACACACACACACACACACACACACACACACACACACACACTCCTAGAACAATATGTCATGTAAAAATTACTTTAAAATTAAAACAGCTGTATAACTTACCTTGATTACTCCTAGATATAAACTCTGGATTAGGATATAACTGCGGATTATCGTCATAAATGGAAGACGTAAAATTTGACACCATAGCCCCATACTCCGTATCATACGAGGTTATATCATAATCGGATCTATCATCAGCGCGAGGATTCGTTGGTTTATGGTAGCTGCTAGATACCGGCTGAAATGACCGGTAAGAAGGCGCCTTCTGCGTTTTATAGTAGCCATCGTCGTTTTGTCTTCGGACATGGTGAGAGCTCTTGTTTTGGGAGGCTAAAATATACTTTTTTTAGTTTAACATTTTATAGAATAGACTGGACAGGATGAAACCGGCTTGATCACTGCACAGCGGTATAGGTCGCCGCTACATCGAGAGAAAACGCGCAGGCGTGCGGGTCTAGACGCACAGATGAGGACAAGTAGAAAGAGACAAAGATATTAGGTATACCACAACGACCACCCAGCCTACACCATAACTTTCCTTTAGGTATACTGTTATAATTATGGCATTCGTCTTCCTATCGAGTGCTAGTAACGCTTGATAGGCAGATGAATGCCCATTATAAATAATGAAAATGGGGACCTAGCATTCATTTTAAAAGATAAGATACACATATATAACGAATGAATGGTAATATTATTTTAATATCATATATTATGTAAGCTGATTATGTACTTGTACTTTACATTAAACATTTTTACATTCGTTTCTAACACGTGGGACAGGTATTTCTATCAGCCTGTTATTTAAAATGTAATGCGCGATCATAAAGCGCTGCAGTACATAGGTACATTGCATTATGGTGGCAAGGAAATAAATGAATATAGTTCAGAAAATCTAACACTAAATAGTAGGAATTATACTAATCACTTACCATTTGCATTCACAATAAAAGATTGTATAATTAAAGTGATTAAAAATATTAATTTAAAAATATATGCACTCATATTGAATAAATATACTTTGTTATTTAAATCTTAAGCC
This sequence comes from Catocala fraxini, assembly GCA_930367265.1. Taxonomy (NCBI): domain Eukaryota; kingdom Metazoa; phylum Arthropoda; class Insecta; order Lepidoptera; family Erebidae; genus Catocala; species Catocala fraxini. The sequence continues at coordinate 5,425,438 of OV884049.1, read as the reverse complement.
GATTAAATGCGTTTCCAATCTACAGTTGCCATAGAATATGTTTTTATGTTACCTATATCTCACTTATTGATATTAAACTTATTTTCACTAAATTATTTAAAGTGGCGGTTTCGCCAGCCATTTTCACTATTGCCGTGAAAAATCAATAAAGTGATCACGTTCCTTTGCACCGGTGTTGCTTATTACATATACACGTTCATTATTAATTTACGTTTACTATAAAAATAAAGAAGTGCATAATCAATTGTAATAAAAATGTATGTATCTAAAATAACGCAGAAGCGTTCTTAATCTATTTTTATTAAATTTGGTAGAAATTACATTTATTGACTTACGATCACTGAAATCACGTTATATAATTTGACAGCTGCGTTCCATTCCATATCTCAGATATTTGTTCGACGATGTTATTGTTGTATCTCTATCTATTCTCGTGAAAAGTGTATAGTTATCTCACTCTTAAGCTAAAGATTTATGTCTTAGGTTCTGTATTTAATGTATTCCATGGTTGAGGAACTAATAACATATAGCTGTCACGGTCACAACAAATTCAAAAACGCAATAGTAATGTAACAAAAAATAAACACAAAAATGAGTGTAATATTAAAATTTATTCGTGAAAATCACATATTAGCCCTAATAGAACAGGCCATTGTTAAAAAGAAATCCCGTTTGAGTTTGAACGCGTTTGAAATCATAGAAATACCGTCGTTGCTATACACCTGTTCCGATGTCGAACATCTTTACTTGCATAGAAACAAAATTACGAGAATTCCAGTGGAAATAACACAGTTAATAAATTTAACGACTTTAACGCTAGACTATAATAACATAAGTTTTTTGCCTCCTGAGATAGGTAACTTGAAAAATTTGGTGAACTTGAATATTAGTTATAACCCTCTAAATGTGTTAATACCGGAAATTGGTGATTTGGAGAACCTTGAAGCGTTTTGGTGCAACAGAATAGGCTTGCGGGAGATACCAAAAGAGATCGGAAAGCTGGAAAAATTGGATACATTTGGCGCCAGAGGCAATGAGCTCAAAACTATTCCTGAAGAGTTGACCAAATTGTCAAAACTAAGGTAACAAGATTCATTGTTCATTTTTATCACTGTTTTTATACTAGGAAGTTATCACACACAACATTAACTATTATTCAATGTTAATTCTTTTAATTAATATGATTAATGTGTCAGTCATCAATTATATTACTTCATTTAAATCCTTGCATTTAATAATCTGTAACTATATACTAATGAATGCCTGCATAAACAAAGTACCTAGTATTATCAATATAAACTGTTATCTTTAAAACAGTTTGTTTACAATAAGTGGTTAACCTTTGCTATTTATAAAGGTTAAGCTAAATATATTTAGAAAATAGAGTGAAAAACATAATAAAATAATTAATTTATTAAGTGGCAGCGGCACACGGGCATCCAGATACAATAGATTTTCAATTATGTCTGTAAATTCAACAATTGACAGGTTAAGAAGAATAAGGCTCAAATCTAGCCTTCATTTGTTTAATCTGTTTTTGATACACACATGGCCTATAACATGTAATTAACTTTTACTAATAAGGTATTCTCACTAGTAATATAGTTAAAGTCAAAAATCTTTATTTCCATTAAAATGTGTATTTCCATAAAAATCCTGTTAAAGGAGTAGAGCTTTCTCATGTAAGCTCTACTCGACTACTACAAGCTGCTCTGTGTGGTTGTAACAACAAGGAGATAAGATTTTTCAGACTTGTTAGTGATTTTTAATTAGCTGCCTTGTCAATGCCTCATGGCATGTCTTAGTAAGCAGATGAAGCAATTGAACTAAAACTTAAACAAATGAATCACTAAAAAAACTCTGTTTTAACTAGATTAGGATTTATTTTCATTGCTGCACATATCATCCCTACTGTCAACTGCTGGAAGGTAAGAGCAAAGATGTAGTTCACCATCTATTTTGAACCCACTTAACCTCTCAACTCTTGAAATGCCAGACATTATTAAAAACCTATTATCTGGGTGCTAGTGTGCCGTTGCAATTCAAAAGGTTAATTGAAATCTAATGAATTGGTGTATATGCAGTTACTATTTGGAATATATGGTGTGTATAATTATAATACCACTTATCCAATCTTGGTATCTGGCCAAAGACCTTAGGGAGGCAATGTCTCATATTAAGGCCAATGGGCACAAGATAGAATTTAGAAAGTCTTCACTTGAATGCCGTTGATCTAATATTCTTATCAAACAGTTAATTTAAAACAAATAATTAATCTAAATAATATTCTATTTTCAGATGGCTAACTCTTGAGAAGAATCAGATAGAGATATTGCCCGACTCTATGGACAAATTGGAATCCTTAGTACACTGCAACTTAAGGAATAACAATATCAGAGAGTTCCCACTATCCATTCTCAAGTGTCCTGACCTTATGTTTCTACAGCTTAATAATAATCAGGTGCGAGACTTATATTATAACTAGATTTTGCCCGTGCGAGACTTATATTATAAATAGATTTTGCCCACTACTTCTCTTTCGTAAATGTAGGTTAATTTAGATTATGTTAATTTTCTATTTCTACGAACAGAACTTTTCTCGATGAAAGGTAATCTATGTCCTTTTCTGGACTGCTGATGACATATATACGAAATTTCAAGATGATCGGTCGAGTAGTTAAGGCGTGTAAGCGTAACAAACAAACGAACTCACATTCGAATTTATAATATTATAATAATAATAATAATATTCTACCACATACACACAACACCATCTAGCCCAAACTAAGCAGAGCTAGTACTATGGGTTCTAGACAATGGATAAACATACATAGATACTTTTTTTTTTGTAAATACTTACATATTATACATAGAACATTACATTGATAGTATCAAGATAAATGCTAAACTTGTTAATATCATGCAAAATACGTTCCCAAAGTAGACCCTTGAGGCACCCCGAAACTAGCACTAATATTTACAAACCGGTTTTTAGTAATATTAGGACAATTTAAGTTTGAATAGAACCATATGCAGCGAGCCAATGATTAGATCACCGCATATACTTAGCTGTGAAATTTTTATTTATGAGGTTTTATTGTCAGTCTTGTAGAATGTTTTACTAAAGTCTATGTGGCATCCTCATAAAAGTTAAGGTATTAGGACATTTGACAATATTTCATTTTTTCAACATGCGCATATTTTAAATGAAATTAGATTCAATATAAAGACACACATATAATTTCTTTTTCCGAAATACGGCTGTTTTCATTCATGAATTCCTCTTTGAATTTTGATGTATTCTAAAAAGACGTAAACGCCATATTACGTCATATTAGTAGGTAGCGTTAATACTTTTGCTTAGCACAGCTTTGTAAAAAAAGTAACAGTTGACATTTTTAAATGTCAATGTAGCATCTATCATATTTGTTTACGTTTGTTTAGTTAACTTTGGTTTCGATTTCTGGAGATAAATATCTTTTCAATCTTTGTTTAGTTTATATATAAATATTTACCATTAAGGTATCTGAAGGTTTTCAAGTTACTGATAGTAGGAACTTGCCTAAAGTAAACTACATAATGCTTTTGGAGTACATGCACGAAAACGATTACTACAATGTCAATCATGATCTTCACATATGGATACTACGCGTGTAGGGCATGTAATACCTACTGCATTACACCAATCTAGCATGTTCAGCTTGTTGGAGTTAAGCACGGCAAAAAATGTTTTCTGAGCATCCTTAGAACTGTTTTTTGCCGGCTGGTACAATACAATGTTTGAAATCTTTTATTGGCATGTACCTACTCCTCCTAAGAGCTTGGCTCTAAAATTGAAGAGAGACCTACTCCTCATTAGGATCCATCGTATATATTGTAATATTGGTTGGTAGAGCAGCGGTAGCTCAGTGGGGAGACCAACAGACTGTAATGCAGAGGGTCTCGGGTTAAAACCCACGTCGCGCACCTCTGACTTTCGGAAGTTATATGACTTTTCGAAATTATGTGCGTATTGATCGACAATTATCGCCTGCTTCGTGCCTCGGAGAGCACGTTAAACCGTCGGTCCCGGCTGCCATGAACATCTATGGCAGTCGTTATTGGGAGAGAGTCGACACAAAAGATCCTACTGGGTCGAAGTGTCGCCGGTCTGCAATGACTGGCCACCACATGAGATAAGATAAGATAAGAATATTGGTTGGTAAGTGGTAATAAATTAATAAACTACGCCGAGTTCTACAACAGCCTCAAAGTTTTTATTCAGAAATACCAATCATGGCATTGTCATATTTTGACATTCGAATCTTTTTTGCAGCATAACAAATGTACAGTACTTATACAGCCGTATATATGATGTCATCATATAATTTTTAGTTTTATTTTCTTTCTCCCAAATCAAGGCATGAAAAACATTTAAAATATCTATTTTTACTCGGAATAGGAAAATAAAGAAGCTGTATCTTTGTTTTAGACAACTTCTAATTTTGAAATGTTGTCATTGTCGCCTATTTCAGATTATATTCTTTTACTGAAAAGTTTATTTCCCAGTAGCAAAATTTCAAAACAAATATCGGTTGTAATGTTGGTTTATGAAATACGTGATATCTCTAAATCAACATTCTTTATCGGCACCTTACTGTCGATAAGGTTCGACAAAGTAGATAGTATAGAATATATAGGACGATAATTCTTTATAGCTCCTAAGGCCCGGATTTATAAACGGATTAACTGTCACTCGCGCTATCGGTGAAGCTATATTAAAAATAACTTATGTTTGCGAAAAATTTTAACTCCCTTCATACAAAAATGCATCAATTTCGGTCTGATGATATTGCCCTGGAATATGAGATATAGACAGATATTATATTTCATTAAAAAGAGTGGCCATGAGTTTTTTGCCCGTTCTTCTCATGAGCCCTACATCCTTGCTTTGCTGAACGTGGCAGTAAATGTAAATGCAAAGAAAAAATGTAGTGTAACTTTGACATTCATAAGTGTTACCTTGTAACCTAATTTGGATAAATTTATTTTGAATTTGAATTTGAATTTGATCTATTAACTATTTATGCTAAGAACGTATATTACGTCACGTAATTTTAGTGCAGATGTTCGGTTGCCGGTATCTGGAGGACGTAAAGGCTTAATTAAAGATTTACTTTCTTCATATTTTCTTTAAAAATAAAAGCCCCGCTCTAGGAATAATTCCTATGTCGCGGGGGACTATACATTCAAACAACGTACACAATGAACACCCAGATGCTGAACAATTATTTATGGATCACATAAATTTTTGTCCCGTATCGAACCCTCGGCACAGTTACGCAGTTGCGTTACGAGAAAGAAGACATAGGCAAAAATTACCAAATCTTGCTTACTCCGAACCTTAAACCTTGTATATTGCTACTCTTGTTTGGCTAGTTAAGTATATAAGTTTTGTTGTTCTGGTATTCGAGCGGGCTCCGATGCGGTTTCTGTTGAAGGTTAAAGCTTTAATATCCAAAGAAATATTTATTTATTTTTTTCCCCACAAAGGTGAACATAGAATTATTATATAATAATAATAATATTCTACCACATACACACAACACCATCTAGCCCAAACTAAGCAGAGCTTGTACAATGGGTACTAGACAATGGATAAACATACATACATACCTTTTTTTTTTTGTAAATACATACATATTATACATAGAAACACCCAGACCAAGACAAACATCCATGTTCATGCACACAAATGTTTGACTTGTGCGGGAATCGAACCCGCGATCTCAGGCGTGGCAGTCGGTTACATTAACCACTACGCCACCGAGGCCGACTACTACTACTATATTTAACAATAATATATAAGATCAGTATAAAATCATTTATGGGACACTCGTAACCGCATTAGGAAATTCACACACACAATGTCACACGTATTACCAGGCTCCCCTTAAGACATAGTATGCATAGAAAGAATTATACAAGTAATCGAAACCTTTGTTATCGTAATATAAGTAGTTAGTGGCAGGTAGGTTTCTTTATTTTCTTCCCTTTCTATTCATTTAACTGTATCTGATATTAATATTGTTATTTATCGGACACGGTTCCAACTGTTTTAAGAACATAGAACACATCAATCAATCACATATCAATCTTAATGGATTCTCTACTCCTATGCCTGCATACACGATTATTTTTATGAAAAGCAACACTGCAGAATGCAATAAAAAAGTTATTTCAATTTTCATCAACATTAATAGGCATTCTGTTTAATGTCGATGAAAAATTAGATTATGGCCATATGTTTATGTAACCAAGTATTATATAGATGTTATAACTACGATATACATAATGCTTACATAAAGCCGGAACCAATGAACACCTCAAGGAAAACAACTTACCAAATTATATAATCAAATAGCACAATACGTGCTGGCAAATGTAATGAATAATATAATACAATAACCTCGATACTATAGAATAACTACGAAGCAGGAAGACTGCCACGCAAGTTTGATCTCAAGGCAAATCTTATTATTAAATAGTTAAATATCGCTCGCTTTAATGGTGAAGGGAAACATCAAAATGTTAAGTAGCTCTCTTTATTATTTTTGAAGGTATGTAAAGTTTGTCAAACCATGCTGAGCAAGCGTGTTGGTCTATAGCCTGACCAATTCCCGCACTGAGAAGTAGCCTGTGCCCAGCAGTAGGTACTAAATTTTATGGAAAGGGTTATTTTATAATCATCCTCATTCTTGAAAATGTCAACTTCTCTCTAAACATAATTCTTTGATATACGAAGGGCACAAACAGTTATCAACATATAGTTGTCCTAGGCAATAGGTCGTTGTTTACCTGTAGTACAGTGCCCTGCGATGTTTTTAATTATCCCTATAATGTGAGTTATCTGTTTATTCATATTAGAAATGTTTGAAACGGTGAAGGAAAACATTGTGAGGAAACCTGCATGTCTGAGAGTTCTCTATAATGTTCTCGAAAGATATGTGAAGTCTGCCAACCCGCACTGGACCAGCGTGGTCGACTATGGCCTAACCCTCTCACACTGAGAAGAGGCCCGTGCCGTGCAGTCCAGCAGTGGGATAGTTTAATACAGGGCTGATATTATTCGAAATGTTTGTAAAATGAATAACCATGAACTCTGTTTGGATTTTTATTACTTAACAGTAATAACTAACAAATATTTTTATGCAGTTAATATTAGTCTTTTGAGTTATTATCTAATAATATTATTAACCTTTTGAACGCCACGCCATAACGGCACCTCCATGTCCTGTACGCCAAACCCGAAAATCGATATATTATATATTGCTTTTTATGATCAAATATTTTAATAACTAATAACAATTTTGTTTGCTGTATACAATTAAGTAATAATTGGGGATTCATTTTTTAAGTTGTATCACTAAAACACAGAAAACGAATGATTTAATATGTTTATTTTGTATTTTTCTGTGAACCGACAAAAACAGTTTTGTCGAGTATAGACTGCGTTGGCGCACAGGGCACGCTTGCGCATGTCGAGTATAGACGACGTTGGCGTTCAAAGGGTTAATAAGTGTAATTAGTATGGTAATAGATTCAAATATACAGGTGATTACATGACCAAGGTTAAGTTCTTTATTAGTAGAGTTCAGTTTCATAGCGTAACCCAAAATAAATAAATATATAATAATAATAATATCAGCTCTTCATTAAACTGTCCCATTGTTGGGCACGAGCCTCGTCTCTGTGTGTCAAAAGTGAGGTGAGCCCATAGTCCACCACGCTAGCCGAGTGCGGGTTGGCAGAATCCACATATCTTCGCGAACATTGTGGAGAACTCTCAGACATGCAGGTTTCCTCACGATGTTTTCATTCGCCGTTTAATGGATGTTTAAAATATATACATATTGTTATAAATAATTAAAATTATTTATTTTCATTAACTAAGCTTAATCTAGTTACAATATTGTTGGAGCTCTCCTTTTAGGCAAAACATTGCCTGTTAGGAGGCCCCGCTCTCCCTTCTACAAGTAAGCATCCATTGATTAAATAACAAAAATATTGTTCTGTATTTAGTAACAGGAATAAAATGAAATATAAATATAAATTAAAACGAATTTATAAATTATTTATTATCATAGCATGCATGGATTGTTAATCGAATTAGTTCGTTAAAACACATAAACAGTACGTTGACCCAGTTACGGTACGCAGGTTTATCTCATCGGTCAAGACTGCCGTTGATAACCTCAATAAATTGTGTTGTGTGTACTTACATTGTGTTTACGTCACGTATGTTGTGCTGTGAATGCCTTGTGTGGGATATAGGGTCTCCAGTAATAGGTATTATCCACAGTTAGTGACGCACAGTTGTGCTCAATGCGATACCAACTTGGCATGTTTAAAGCAATTGCATACGTACTTACGTGTTATTTCATAATATTGTAAATAACTTATTTACACACTAGAGCTGTTGAGCATTAATTGGTTAACTAGCGACCCGCCGCGGCTTCGCACGGGTAATAAAATCCTTAACAAATTATACACCTAATAATAATAATGTCCTCCAGACCGATTTTCGGTCACGGCGGCCAATCTTAACGGAGACTAGCCATCGCAGGAGATATTATAGTGTACAAGTATTTGCGCAAACTCAAGTGCACTCTCTGTTCCCTAACTAGGGCTGCCAACCGTACTTTATAATAAAGTATTTTACGTTATTTCGGGTAAACGTACTTTATACTTTATTAGGAAAATAAAGTACGTGAAAATACTTTATTTTACCTATGTCGACTTTTACGGGTTTTATTTAATTGTTTACTTAAAGCAACGCTATAGAGATGCCCTAAATTGAATAAAATAATTGTTTATCTATCTTAATATAGATATAATATGTAAAGATACGGTTAAGACGTTCCTTTAAAACAAATATATGTTAAATGTTACTAACATCAACAAAAATATAGTAAGAAAACAGCAGGTTAAATAAATAATACTTTATTTTCTGATCTTTATTTTTTTATCTCTGATAGTAAATGTGCTCTATGTGTTCAAAATAAAAGTGGCAAGTCTATCCCTAACCCTCATGATCCGATAGGACGGATAGTCCGGCACGACCGAAGAGAGATCAGGCGTGTAACACTCTGTCTTTTAGTGAAAACCGGATGAGAGTCCGTTCAGTAGTTTTTGAGTTTATCGCGAACAAACAGACGCGGAAGGGGGACTTTGTTTTATAACACATGCCATGCCATTATTTATAAAAAAAATTAAAGTCTTAATGTTGACTTTATGTATGTTTTATAATGTTAATATTGAATAATAGTTGAGATGTTAGACACTTCCTTTCGGCGATAATTTCGGCCAGACGCCTTAAAGTTTGCAAATAAATAATGTCATCTTAATTATGTATATTCATCAGTCCTAATTTTTATATACGATACTACGTATACGATCAGATGTTATGGCGCAAAATAGGAGAGGCCTATGTCGAGCAATGGACTGCAACGGGCTGGGTCTCAAGCCTATGTCGCCGAAAGGGCAAGCAAGTGGGCCCTTCAGCCAGGGTTGCAAGCAACGAATGCACGAGAAACATCTGCGCCCCGGCTGCATATAAATTTCTAAAAACAACGTGGTGGTTTTAGTCAAAGCTTGATTCTATCTCGGGAGAACCCGATATAACACCTCCGCCAGCCCGGCTGGGAGGCTATTATTAGCCTCCTATAATCTAATAAGGAGCATTTCCATAAGTAAAAATAAAAAATGGCTGTGCTTCTTGGAACTACGTAGCAGTTCCACGTACCTACTTTAAATGCTAATGCTACTTCAGTGCAGGCGTGCGAAGAAGAGCAGGTCCCTTCAATTACGCCCCACTTTTTCTCATAGCCAAATTGAGTTCATTAATTTGCCATTGCACTTATCTAACCAATTACGGGGACATGTCGTGTCCAAGTCTGCTCGTTTGACAACTAACGTATTGTATTTTTTTTAGATAGTGTCACTACCGGACAGTTTCGACACGAGTTTTTTGTCAGTGCTCGAGATGATCGATCTGAGGTATAACCCCATCTGTGAAATAGCGCACACTGTAAGTATTACATCACTTGCTATTAGTATAGGACAGGTGACAATTTTCTCACAATACAATCTTTGACTTTTTGTAATGACCTTGACCTTTACCAAAAATATTAAATCTGCAGGTTGTTTCTATAAAAGTATAACGATTCAATTGCGCAGTCTTTTAGTAAGAAAGTAAACAGTTTAATGTATATTCAAAATGTTTTATGAACAATCGAAATGTATCCGAAAGGCACGTTTGGCTGTTCATAGAGGACTATTAGTGCCTACACTTATGCATGGAAGTCAAAGTTGGGTATGGCAAAAGAAGCATGAGAGCAGAATAAATGGTATAGAAATGAGAGCGCTGACAAATATTAGGGGTTAAAATATGAAATTGCCGATTTGTACTGAAAAATTGAAACTCGTTTATTTCTAAGATGTACCATATTTATTTAATCGAAATATTTACTCTCATTATCTATACATTGCTGCCATCTAAACGGCAGTTCATTTATGCCTTTACGATAGAACTCCGGGGATCTAGATTCGACAAACTGTGTGAAAGCATTTTGTACTGCTTCCTGGGAAGAAAATTTTTATTACGTAGAAAATTGTCCAAGTCACGAAAAAAATGGATGGAAATGGTAGTCCGTTGGAGCAAGGTCTGGCGAGTACGGACAATGACGTATGCTTTCTGACTGCAGCTCCTGTAGAGATACAACGGTTTTTCGTGCAGTGTGAGGTCTTGCGTTATCATGGAGCTATAATGGTGAAGATCGATTCACGAGTAGGAGCTTTCACTGCCAGTTTCGGCATCATTGTTCGAAATTCGGGTCAGTAAACATCTGCTGTTATTGCTTGACGAGACCTGAGAAAGCTATAGTGAATAACACCATGAAAAGACCACCAAACAGTTACCATTACCTTTTTATTGGTAAGCTTTGCTTTAGGACACTTATGCGGCGTTTGACCTGGGGTCAGCCATTGCATTTTTCGCTTACGGTTATCGTAAAGAATCCACTTTTCGACACATGTATATTCCTTCATTTCTGTACCGATTCAACAAGGCAATACAAGTTTCAACACGCATTTCTTTCTGCAGATCAGGCAAATCATGGGGCACCCATTTTTCTTATTTTTTTATCTTATTGATTTAATGCAAATGAGCCAATATTGTAGGTAGGATAACGTTAAACCATGCTGCTAATTCCTGGGTAGTTTGGATTGGCTTCCACCATCTCCTTCAATTCACCGTTATTCACCTGTGTTCTTCCGCGTGGTTCGTTTTTCAAGTCGAAGTTTCCATTACGAAAGCGTTTAAACCAAAAACGCACGGTGCGTTCATTAACAGTCTTCTCTCCATACGCAGCGTTGATATTGCGAGCCGTTTCTGCCGCGTTAGATCCGCGTCGTAACTCGTATTAAAAATGACTCGGATTTTCGAAGTATCTATCTTTCAGGCCTGAGCTGAATTAAAAAAGAAATTGAAAGTCGAAAATTGAATGCTGCAAATTTTTTAAAAGAGGAGTCTTATTGGTATTATTTGAAAAAAGTTTTACTCGAAAATCTATTACTTTACAACGGCAACTTTATACTTTAACCCCTATTATATGTGGTGAGACTCTGAAAGATAGAATAAGGAATATTGTGATTAAAGAGACGCGGCATGAAAGACGAGAATAGAAAAGGGTATGTTAAGCTGGTTTGGGCATGAAGAAAGAATGGACGAGAAAAGACTGACTAAGAAAGTTTATAAGACTAGTATGAATGGAACAGTCGCAAGGGGAAGATCCAGGCGAAAGTTTCTTAATTAAAAATTCGGAGACATTCTGGATAAAGGCCAGGTTAAGAGCACCCTAGACAGGCGAGCGTGTATGAGGAATGTTATGCAATTGAATGAAGCCAGAGAAGTGTGTCAGGATCGTAGCAAATGGAAATCCGTAGTCTCTGCCTACCTCTCTAGGAAACAGGCGTGAATCTATGTATGTATGTATCAAAAGGTTAAGGCCACTTTTTGCTCCGAACAATCTTGGTATATAGTTGTATTGCAAAAAGATGACGAAATGAAAAACCATCGTACTATTTATTCGACACAGAAGCTGGAAATGAAATGGCAATCGAGATAGCGGTGCCTATCTTCTTAATACCGTGGCCAGTAGCTTAACATTACACTTACGCTTGTGACGATTAAAGTGTCGATTTGAATGCCCAGGTCCTGCATTACCTAAATGTTCTGTTAAGCAATTATTTTCAATAACAGCACGTCAATATAAGAATAACTTTGCAGGAACATCTTCTAGTCCGATACGCTGAAGAGTTGCCGACAACAGACAGCGCATTGCAAGAGTTGAGCGCGCATGAGCCTTCAAGCAGTTCTCGCGTGCACGGAGCGCCTGCTCTCGCCATCAATGCTACAGCATTGAGACTGCCGGCTGTGCCTGTACCGCGACACGAACCCATCGTGCTAGGTAACGTGAATTTGTATTCCATATTATTTCTTTTAGAGTACTCCCACTTTTTCAATACGCCATAATTACACGATTGCTGCTAATTGACTTTCATACTAATCTCTAAGGCAAAAACCTATTATTAGGACTTTAAATCGTATCAAAAACAGTATAATAAATGTTAGACTTGTTACTTGCTATCCGTTGGTCCTAACCAGTCCACATTTTCTTGTACTCTCTGCAGAAATGGATTTGGACGCGTCATCGGTGGAGTCATCCGAGGATTGGGAGAACAGCGTGAACAGCTCCGAGCTGGATGTTCAGTACCAGAGTGACGAAGAACGCGCCGATAATGAGGTAAGATAATACAACGCGTTATCATTAAAGGGCCAAGAGTTGTTGGTTCGATCCCCACACGGTACAAAAATTTGTGTGAGCCACAAATAGTTGTTTCGAATCTGGGTGTTATTTGTAGAGCTAAGCAGGCGTTGTTGTTGTAAATAAAATGAAAAATATATAACACAACAGGATTCAAACTTTCCACCTGAATACGTACTCGTCTATTGCAGCAAAGATTTCGCTCACGTACGTCGATGAATTCTGCTTGATCGACTCACAACATAAGTTTGTGCTAATGATTGCGTCAGCAGTTGATCTTCAGATGAAACACTGTTATTGGTATTTCTATTTTTTTTTTATACCACCAAGGTAGCAAACAAGCAGACGGCCTACCTGGTAAGTGGTCACCGTAGTTTGTGCAACACCACAGGCATCACTTGCGCGTTGCCGACCCTTTATGAAAGGAAAAAGGAAGTGGGAAGGACAAGGAGCAGGAAGAGGGAAAGAGGGTGATTGGGCCTCCGGCACTCTCACTCACCAAACGAAACACCGTGTCACCGTACAATAGTAGGAATACTGCTATTTCTCGTCGATATTCTGTGAGAGGGTAGTCCTTCCCCGGTCGAGCCGGCCGGGCCATTCATGCTGAAATCAGCGAGGCTCTACTACTCTAAGATTCATCTCTATTAGGATGTTTTTAGTAGCTGCATAGAGCCTTGTAGGCGGCACTAAACTCTGCCGTTATCACGCGGAATCTATAAACATAAGTGGCGAAATGTGGCTGTGATACATCTTATCCCACCTCGTCGCCGCGTCGGGGATACATTGCAGTGGGATTATAGATTCGCTGCTGAGAGTTATTAGGGTTGCTACACACATAAGCGGGCCGGCATTGTCGGTTCGGCAGTATTTCTCGAACAACAAAGCCGACCCGAAGCAATTACTGCACTTGTTCGGATTCAATCAGCTTGTGGCGATCGGTTAGTTCATTCGGGTCGACACATCATTCGATACAGCAGTATTTGTGGAATAAAAAAGCCGACCGGGATAAGTCGGCAGTTGCCAAGACGAGTGATTATGTGCGGCAGCCGAGTGGTTTGTGATCCCTGAACATTCATCTACATATTATATTCTATTTTACCACCCGGCTGTGCCGATTAACGCCGGCCCGCTTATGTGTGTAGCAACCCTTACCTACCTTTTATTCTATTAGTTTTGTTCATGTACAATGTACTCTTGCCATCGCATTTTTAACAGGACAAACCTCTAACCTTACCGAAGAATTACTTGCAATTATCTTGAACTCTGTGTTAGTCATACTTTAACCCATGTTCATTATATTTACCCCACTTTCATTATTTTTACCCCACTTTTATTATTTTATCCCACTTTTATTATGTTCACCCCATTTTAATTAATTTACCCCACTTTTATTATTTTTACTCCACTTTTATTTTTATTACCTCACTTTAATTGTTTCTTTTCTTTTCTTCTCTTTTCCAACCTTTTATTTTATTGAAGTTAAACTTCTATATACGGATTTTATCGCGTTGTTTATTTGAAACTTTATAACATCATTTAGAAACTGTTATACTACTACTGCTATTAAACTTTACTAATTTTTAAGCTAATATAAATTATTAAACCTGTTTATATTTAAGTTTACACTTGTCCCGACGTTTCGGTTGCTTTTCAGCAGCCGTGGTCACGGGGAGACTTATTTTACTTTACCTTTTTGTTCTCTACCCTCTTCAAGTTCCATTGTACCCCTTTACCTTCATACTACATCTCATGCATTCACAATCGGACGGTATTGTTAACAATCTCACGGTAGATCGCACAATTTTTCCAGGCGGTCGGCATGGTGTTGCCAGAGCTATCCCGCTACGCCTCCACAGCCAGCTGAAGGCGGTACATGAATTTTAATATGACAGCACTATCTTTGCCGACTTTGAGGGTAACTTTAATTTTATATTAAAAATACAATTGTATTATATATTTTAAGCACGGTTAATAAAAGAAAACTTAATAAAAAATGGTATTGGATTAGATATTACTTTGGTTATGCGTTAGTGATCTGTAGAACGGAATGCAAACGGGAACGCTGCGTTTAGCGATGGTGGTAAGAACTTATTTAATTAGCAACTGATCGCTTTGATGTATTACTCCCATATAAGAAATCTTTCTGTTCATCCTAGCGTTACTATGATTATTCTATTTCTACTAAAGCTGGCTTTATAGTACACTAGCTTTCGCCCGCGGCTTCGCTCGCGTAAAAGTAGGTCGACTTAGGTTATACAGGTTGTTTGGTACATCGTTTGCCAAATTGAATTGGCTGAAAGGGAGTATCACTTGTTATAGTTTAAGCATACTAAACGACTTTTCACGCCACGAGATATTTTTTAAATAACGAACATTTCTTTATTTGAAAATTTTCATACTCAGCTTTTAAACTAAAAAGAAAATAGCTGATATTGCCTTAAAATTTTGTTCGATGTAAAGTCGACTCATAAGTAAAATTTTACCGTTCACCAAACTTTGACAGTAAATATAAAGGAGAGTTCGTGTTATTTGCAAGTAATACAAAATTTTATTGAGAAACATAACGGTAAATATAATAACAAGAAGACCATTTTAAGGTTATATCAGCAATTTTCTTTTGAATTTAGGTTTAAAAGCTGAGTACGGAGATTTTCAAAAATGATATGTTATTTATTTAAGAAATATCTCGTGGCGTGAAAAGTCGCTGAGGGTGCTTAAACTATAGCAAGTGATACTCCCTTTCAGCCAATTCAATTTGGCACACGATGTAACAATCAAACTGGATAACAGATTTGATAATATAGCTTACTTATGGGGAAAGAATTTCGGTCGAGCGGGTTTTGAGTTAAATTACAAACAAAAAATCTTATCTTTCCTCTTTACAATATTAGTATAGATAAGGCTGCTAGAATTGGCTGGATTAAGTATACAATGTGGTGACTCCGATCTAACCAAGGCAACACAAAAGCATGTCGACATTCTAAGGTTAGGCCAGATGTCAGAATATTAGAAAGTATAGAAAACTTTTCTTAAACTGTCATAGTTACAACCAGTCACACTAGTCACTATGTATACTTAAAACAAACACAAGAAGGAGAAATGAATAGTTGCCTAAAATCGTTCAAACTTGCCCTTTTCTATGATAGTGAAGTCCCTTCGTATTGGGAAAATTCACACTTTTCACAAGTCATGTGGGTTTGGGGCAAGTGTAAATGATTCGATTAAAGACTATAATAAAGAAGACAAACGAATTTACCAGACTGCACGGATGGCGCAGTGGTTTAAGTAGTCGTCTCGCAATTGCCACTGCGCCGAGTGTTGTGAGTTCGATACCCACACGAGACAAAAATTTGTGTGATCCACAAATAGTTGTTCCGAGTCTGGGCGTTCTTTGTGTCCGAATCTTTGAATGTTTGTAGTCTCCCGCGACATAGGAATTATTCCTAGTGCCGGAGTTAAAATAAACAAGTCTTATGATAACTTGCGAGACAAATTTTATTCCTTTTTTAATTAATGGAATATTTCTAATCGCCATCGTTTGTAACCGCTGTTCGCATCGTTTTGCACTCGACTTAATTGGGAAAACTTTAATTAAAATTTAATTAAACCTTTTCAACATGTATTTTTAAAAGACTAGATTAACGTAACATGCAGTCTTATTGAAATTGCAGTCAACCACACCACAGAATGTATAATATTTTTTGGTATAATATATTCACACTTAAAAGTATTTTCTAAGGTTGGCAATTCTTACATTAAAAGCACTCTCTATTATGTTTAATTATACAATACT
The DNA here is from genome assembly GCA_930367265.1 of Catocala fraxini. Taxonomy (NCBI): domain Eukaryota; kingdom Metazoa; phylum Arthropoda; class Insecta; order Lepidoptera; family Erebidae; genus Catocala; species Catocala fraxini. Next base: position 5,408,776 of record OV884049.1, on the reverse strand, counting down.
GCCTACACTTGTCAATATATTTCTAAATTATGTCATATCCGAGCAGTGTTTTCTTCTATTTTCTTAAATAAAAACTGTCTCTAAACAACGCTACAAGCATAAGAAGTACGTTACTTTCATAATGTTCATACAAAATTGCAAATAACGTAGAAACGTCACAGAATAATTGGGTACAGATGGGCTCCTTAAGTGAAATTACCACAACACGATAATAGACAAACTCTCACATAGACATATGCATCTGTGAGTGTGCGTCTGCTTTGGTAAAATAATTATATTCTGGCATAAATTAAGTAGACACAGATTGTCGGTTAAATACCTCGCGTTAACAGTCCCACATAGGCACGAAATGACAAGATGATGAGACGAGATACGTACAGCTGTCAAATCAAGACGGGATAATAATCAATCAAGTGTAGCCTTTATTCGACATTAGTTTATACGGCTGCGTGTGTGCGTTTGGCCAGTTGTATTGAACGGACGATCTATTTTTATTTTATTTGGAGTTTAGGCCATTTACGTCTATAAACACTGATGAAAAATAGACAAGCCTTGGTCCTACATTTGAATTAAAACAAATCTCTTTTGGCTGTATAATGTTATATTATATAAAGTTTGCAAAACTGCCTATTACATTTAACAATCACAAATATCAGGATTGTTTGAATGACTAAATAAAAATAATATCTTATAATAATAATTATCATTATTAGATTATTAAAGGAATCTGTTCCAATCTACTGAAATAAAAATAAAACTAACAGCGCACCATAGATTGTTTTTATTTGCACTATACTTCTGCTGTCATAAGGAAAAATTACGTATCCGCGAATATTTAAAACACGTTTAAACAGGATTTCGAAAAAAATAATTAGACACGCCTTTTTCCTTATGAAGGCAGACATGTTTTAAGAGTTTTAATTGTATTTCATAACCTATTAGCACAACATTTATCTACTATTATTATTTTATAACTTTTATTAGAATCGTCTAATAAAAAATAAAATATTATTTTATATTATATTTTATTATAATCTTATATTTTTATATACTATTATAGTTTATATAAACAGTTTTTTTTTCTTACTATCTTATTATTAATAGTTTATTCGATCATTCAAGAAATATTCTGTCTTTTGCCATAAACTTCTAATGAAACATTTTTGTACGTAATAAAGTTACTAAATCTTGTTGTATCAGTAAGTTAAGATATTAAAGACACCATTACCACTAAATACATGACCACAGAAAGATTTTTCCGTATCTGTGTCTTGTGTCATTAGGGGCCATTCAAATATTACGTAAGCAATAAATAAGGGGTATTGATTTGCATACTTTTGATGACATGGGGATAAGGGTTGCAATGGCGATTGCGTCAGCATATTCATTTAATTTACGCATACGTTTAGTAAAATTCAATAGATTCTAAATTGAGCATATATATGTATGTGTCAACTCTTCTTGTCTATACTCGAAAGGAAAGGGGAAAAGAGGTTAGGGGACTTCCCTATTTTTTGTGAAATTATACCTTTCGTAAGCATAGAAGGGGAGGAGGAGTGAGCTATACTTACTTTTGCTGACGAGGGGAAGAAAGGGGTTTAAGGATAACTAAAGATCTTTTTAAGTAATACTTGAACGGCCCCTTACATTTATTTACTTTAATAAAGTAGCAGTTCTATTTTAAGAAGGTTGTAGTAGTGATGTGCATGTGTGTATTCGAATGAGTTGGCAATGTTATTCGAATATCACTCTAATAAAAATTTGCGCATCACTAGGTTGTTTTAGATACATTGTTGGTTCCTGTAGTTAAGAAATTCTTATCATTATAAACAAAATACTTTACTATAAAACGATCTCGATCACAACACATCAAAGCTACGGTTACTTTGATGTGTTTTAATATCACTTGTGTCCGTTATTCGAATGTTTACACAACGAACCCATTAATAATTCACTTCAGGCCAGGACTCATTGGATTCCAATAGTACCTGTTTAAAAATAACCCATGAGTTAGAGAAAAGACACTCTTCCCCATGTGAAACTGAAAAATCATAGACAAAGCAAAAATTGACACTTATAAAATTAACTAGTTATATTATAGTATAGTAATAATATTTTTTGTTACGTTTCTTTAAGCGTTTTGGCTAGCTCGAATGTTCAATTTAAATCCTTTTACTCCAAAACGAATTATTTTAAAAGAACTAGAACAATGATCCTTGCTAAAACCGAAGATTTCGCCTAAATTCGAGCAACCCGGTTAGAAAAATGTACTTATACCCTACAGAAGACCGCAGCCAAATACTTTTGTGTTATATTTCCACAGTCAGGTTACCGGGCTTCTCAAGTCTGCCAAAAACGGTAGACTTACTGTCCAATTATCCGAAATCGTTTTTTATTTAACCCGTCATTTGAGGGAATGCCTGATATAATTGAAAGCTTATTGTAACTAGCCGCCGGTGTGCTGCGGCCACTATTAAGTCGCACAGCACACCGGCGGCTAACCATAACGGCAACCTATTAAGGTTAATCATCAAAAGTGGCAAGTATACGACAGGCTTGATGGTAACCGGTTAAAGTCATTAAAATTAATCAAAGGTGGGATGGAAGGGAAAATATGTTAGCTGCCGTAAATCTTCTGACCCTACTTTTTCCCCTTTCATCCTATATATAATTCCATTTGTCTTGATATAATTCATGACATGAACATATCATAATAGGAACTGCCATGAAATGGTGCTACTGATAAAGAATTTACACAATAGATAACAAAAATATGTTTGTTTTGGTTTTAATTCAGCATGTAACAGTAGTTTATTTTTAGACATAATTATTAATAAACGTCAAGATGACGGGACTCCGCCAGGTTTTCCGAATATATAATATATAGAATAGGATTTAATACAATATTTCTATAGTAGATATATTGAAATTCTGACGTTCATCATTATTACGGTAACCCATTCGCTGTCTAGCTAAAGTAGGTAACCTAAAAGTTACGTCTAAATCGGTTATCTACAGTGTTTAGCTAGCTCTGATGTATTCAGAATGGAAATATCCGTTCGTGTGCATACAAGAATGGTGGAGAAAGGCCGTACATACAGAATGTTAGCGAGCGCTGTGTTCGGAATGACGTCATTCGGTTTTTTCCGTTCTTCATTCAGAACACACCGGCGAGATTCCGAATCGAAAGACGGTAATTATTTTCGCACGGGAAATAGAAGAACGTGTGCGGTATATAGCAAATTCGTATAAAAAGTGTGCATACGGGTATCCGAATCTGAAACCCTGAAACCCTGTTACGGAAACCTGACCAGGAAACCATATGTTTGCGGCCGGCCAGCTTTAAACTGTCCCACTACTGGGCACGGGCCTCTTCTCAGTGTGAGAAGGGTTAGACCTTAGTCCACCACGCTGGCCCAGTGCGGGTTGGCAAACTTCACATATCTCGAGAACATTATGTAGAACTCTCAGGCATGCAGGTTTCCTCACGATGTTTTCCTTCACAGCTAAAGCTAGCGATAATTAACTATTTAATACGCACATGACTTCAAAAAGTCAGAGATCGAACTCGAGACCTATCCACACTCTACGCCAGGGCCAGACGCCGTTTCAATGTTGCTTGTCCCTTATAATTTTGTATTACTTACTAAAATATAATAACCTAACTGTTACATGCTGAATATAATTTTATTTTAGAATATATTTTAAGATTTATTCATAGCACAAATAAAACTAGAACGGTTCGAATAATAAAAATCTGTACATCAGTACATATATCTTGCGTCAAACTTGGTTTCCTCTGAAGTTGCTTCGAGTAACGTCACAATGACAAAATAGCTGTTCGGGGTAAACGCGGGGCGCAGGAGGGGTGGCACGGACAGCCTATAGCAACTTCAGAACGAATTTAAATTTTGGCTGCCGCCAAAAGTATACTAAATTCAAATGCGTTCTTAAAATTAAATACGAATATTAAGGTCGTTTCCGCCATGTGGCCTGTACCGAATGGCACCATTCCAAATAAGTGTCATATTTTGAGGTATTATATATACTTTTTTTATTTGGGCTATATTTTTAAATTTGTTACAATACACTGTATAGATTAATCTTTTTATTAAAAGAACAAGAAGAAATATTTTGAAAATAAAGACACATAAAAGAAATAAAATCTTTACATTATGACACTTAGCACAGGCCGCAAGGCGTCATAACTCTTAATTATTTAACCATATAATGGAGTAATTGTTAAAATACGCCAATGTATCGCGGCCACATTAGAAAAAGGATTATAATAATTATATAATAATCATATTGTTATATTAATAGTAATATTAATACGAGTCTATGGTTGTAAATAGTATACAGGTCATTTTATTTTTAATGTTAATAAAAATATTTTTGAAATATAATGTGTTTTATTTATCATAAGGTCACTCCTGACCAAAATTCGGTCATAGTCATTAGCCACTATCACCGAATTAGTAGTTAGGTAATAGAGTGTAGTTGATAGATTAGTAGTTAGGGAATAGAGTGTAGTTGTGTTTACATTGCCTGCACACACTACCATTCAGTGCAGGCAATGTAATCACAACTACACTCTATTCCTTAACTACTCATGGTCCGATAGAACAGCAATCGGACTCGACCGCACATAGATCAAGAGGCGTAGGACTTCTTTCAAACTGTGTAGGATTCCTCGGCAGCACGGTGATATGTATTAACTATGGGTGTTATTCAGAAAAACTACAACATCAATAATATTTATTTTCTAATTACAAAGTAAAAATATTTATCACATATCTCCATAAATAATATGCATATTTAAATAGGCTTCTTTGGCGTATTACTATAATTACTATTAAAATTGCAAATACACCAGTTGTAAGATATTTTATATATTTCACTTCTATAAAGTAGAATTTTCAAGATGTCATACATAACATTTTATTTTAGTGAAACACACTTACAATAGCTTATCACATTTAAATTGATACATAAAACTGTGAACAAATTTTATCGGTAGAACACATATTTTAGGAATGTACAGTATATTAAAATTGTAAATGTTGACCAGCAGAAATAAAAAATTTGGACCTCAAATAATATCAGTCAACAAGCACTTTTATCAATTTGTATATTTAGCTGTTATTCATCGTATGGCTATCTTTATTATAAAGATCTAGACTAAAATTAGTAATAATTTGCTTATGCGAAATGAAGTCGACCCATTGCTCTGTAACTTTGTAAAAAGACAAACTAACAAACACTCTTTCACGTTTACTATATGAGAAAAGGTACAACACTACGCACGCTCTTCGATTGAGTATATTTCAAACCCAGTTTTAATACTCTGATTTAGTTAAAAACATTAGTTTAGACTAGAGGTTCCCAGACCTTTTTTTCTCATAGAACACTTTCAAAATTTAGCATGTTCCAGTGGAACCCCTGCAGCTTCATTTCTACCATATTCCTTTGAAATTTTTGGGACTGAACCTACCACGGTAGGCGAATAAAATATTATCTGGCTACAGTGATAGGTCAAGTCAAGCCAACATGTTCTTCATTATCGAAAGCAAATAATTTTTTGTGGACTTCTGCTTACGAATTGTGGACTTCCATTTTTTTGTCATTGCAACGTAGACCCCCGTCGAGTCTCCCGTGGACCCCTAGCGGTCCACCTGAACCACTTTGCGAACTAATGGATTAGACCAACTCCCTATATTCCTAATTCCCAATTCATATCATCGTTAGCCAGTGTCACTCAACAATACAAGCGATATTATTTGAGGCCTCAACTGACATTCTTCTGGTCGACACATGTTAATCAACTCTATTCGTATTACATACTTGAAGCCTAATCAAATACCATAAGTAGCCCAAATGCACGAGGCTACGCCTCCGAATGCTACAAGATACAATGACATAAATTTTTATTTTTCAAATTCCATAGGCCCTAAAATAACGATATAAAATATATATTATATTTATGTATTCAGTCACTTTATAAAATATCATATTAATGCAATTAGAAGCCATTTTGATGATACATCAATTATATTACTAATTCTCAAAAGGCTACTTAGATTTTTAAATAAATCTCTTTGATTAAAACTACACACAATTCTTATCATACATCGACAATAATTAATTAGTTGATATACTAAAAAACGATTTCAAATCGTTCATGCCACTTTTTTGTTTTTAAATATACAAAAAAGCAACCGGTTGCAATATTGGAACTAATAAAAAATGTCTACATTAAACAATATTCTTGTATGCATGCTTTTTGCGTTTCATAACATTGTTAGACGCATAAAGTTTTATATAAGCAGACATATTATGTAATAGTGTGACATTTTTAACTTCTGTTTTACATAGGAGGAAGAGGTGGGCTAAATGTTGTAATTAGATTATATCTACAGGCTTTTTATGGTCCGAGATATTACCACGCTCTATAAAAGCACAGAGAGTGTGGGGTGGCAAGATCGAACTAGGCGGTTGCACTGTGCAACCACCTCTTTCCATAGTGGGCTAGTTCGAGATCATTACATATCCTTAACATTAGTTTTATATTATTGTGAACACTGATTTTCTAACATTCAAGGTTTACTAACATAAAGTATGAAAATGTTTACTAGTTTAAGAAACATTGTGCATATAGTACATATATTTGTTTTGAGTATATAAGCTATATATTTTGTAGTTTTAGAACCATGAATTTTTGTAGTAAATAAATATTTTAAATTGAATAATAATAAGAACAATTTATTTGTGTTTTTATTACACATGGAGTCACGCCTATATACTTAAAATGTATACAAGGAGTTGGTGTACTATATTATGTCCCAAACTAGGATGTGAGTTTATTGCCCTCTACGTTGGTATTGGTAGTCTCGGCGTACCATGTATTCTGTTATTGCCAGCCAGTATACTGCAACTACACATTGCAGTAACACAATAATACCCATTTAAAAGTCGCTTTATGCACATCAATTGTGTAAAACCTAAGCTTAACAATTGTTGATATCGCATTATCATTCGATTATTATTCGATTGTGCGTATAACTAAATTAGGCATAATTTCAAGTTCTAAAACTAACAAAATACAGCTTAAACATAAAGTATTGTACAGTATCAAAGTAGGTACATCACATTTAAGTCTTTTTAGTTTCTTTCGGCTCGATTTGTTGGAACTCTTTCAAAAGCGCGTCTTCGTCGAACAACGCCGAGTCTGGAATAATCATATATTATTATAATTACACTTGGACAAATCGCGCAACAGACAGCTGGTCGCCTCACGGCTGCCGCAGCGTTGAGTATTGTTGGTTCGAATGTCACATGGGTCAATAGATTTTACGTCGTTTTACGGGCATGCGGATGGACAAGCTTTATAGATTCTAACAAACAGCTTAACACCCGGCTTTTGAAAGGCTAATCGACGACACGTCAAAAGCAATGACATAAGTTTGACACTTTATTTGTAGAACAATAAGTCAAATACCACTCGGTCTAGAAATAGCTTTAGCAATGAAATATCTCACCATCTCTTTCCAACTTGACCTTGCCCATAAACTTTTTGTCATCATCTTCAGTCTTTAAATCTGGACGAAATTTATACTGAAAAAAAAACATACTTGTTTATATACCTACATATTATGTTGAATAAATACTAGTTTAATTAACATACACTATGAAACGTTGTAGATTTGTATTTCAAGCATTATCATGGCGCAAGTGTTTGTCCTGGTTTTGTAAGTAATCATAGGCTACGATAGCAGCTTGTCATCAAGAGAACTGTAAATTTGTTAGTCACAACGGTAGTATTAAAGGAATGCAATGACGATAACGACCTAGTATCTCGTTGGTATAAAAATAGTACAACGCACGTTATATTACCAAAAAGCGTAACTCTTGGGCTATGACTTTAAGCCATGTCGCACTTAAAATTTCACACCGAAATGTCACAATACAATATTAAAGTGTCACACCAGAATGTCACAATACAATATTAAATGGTCACACCGGAATGTCACATTACAATATTAAAATGTCACACCGGAATGTCACATTACAATTTTGAAATGCCACACCGGAATTTCACAGTAAGATATTAAAATATCACACCGGCATGTCACAGTAAGATATTAAAATGTCACAGTACAATTTTGAAATGCCACACCGGAATGTCACAATACGATATTAAAATGTCACACCGGAATGTCACAATACAATTTTGAAATGACACAACGGCATATCACAGTACTATATTAAAAGATACAGTACAATATTAAACTGTCACAATACGATATTGAAATGTCATAGAACAAAATTGAAATGTCACAGTACAATATTGAAATGTCACAGTACAATATTGAAATGTCACAGTATATGGAGCAAACAAACAGTTCACAGTTTTCGTAAATCTATTAATAGTGGAGAATATTATGCATAGCACTCACTTTAACAATTGTTGGCAGTCCGTCCTGTAAGTGGTACCAGCTCAGTACAAAGACAAGAGACACGAAGAACAAGTTCGTGCAGATACCTGCAATCATAATAAAACATACATTTTATCTTAGAGTATTTTGCCGTCATAAAGAAAGTACGTATCTGCCAAAAATTGTATGTTAAATATAAAATACTGGCAGATGCGTCTTCTCTTACAGATACCCAATACGTAAAAAGTTAAATTTAGAAAAATATGTTAGATACGTCTTTCTTCCTTATGACGGCAGTGTTGCCTTGTAAATAAACATACCGCAGCGATGGCAGTGAATCTTGACATTGCGGCGTCAAGATCATTAGGTACATCATTTTTACACGAAGTTGGTAGTGATCGCAAGTGCTGCTAAAAGACAACCGGTCAAGCCGCAGTTCCCGTACAGCTGATATATCGTACACTGTACAAGTTGCTACGTACCAAAAACAGCGGAAATCTTGGGCCAGTTGAACATGAGGTAGCGGAGCCCCGTAAAGTGCGCCTGCACCTGCAGCTCGCTGGCGTACACCTGCGCGAAGCGGGACTGCAACTCGACATATGCGTCCGTCGCAGGATTCTCCTGCAAAACATACAAACACCTGTTTACTGCTATGTAATAGTGCATCTCTTATGGCAGTATAAGTTTGGGTTTACTTATGTTCTAATCAAGTCTTCAAAATGATAAAATCCACCAAATAATAGAATAAACCGGGTTTTTTTGTTAGGATATTTTTGCCTGGTATAATTCAACAGAGTTGTCAAATATCACATGTAATCTAAAAGATGCTGACGGAAGTGTGTGGTACCTTTCAAGAATACGCAGGCGTCATTCTTTATATGTAATCCTAACTAGAGTTTGTTTGTTACGCATGCACGCCTTAACTACTCGACCGATCATCATAAAATTTAGCACAGACATTGTCAGGGGTACAGAAAAGGACACACGGTACCTTTCATCCAAGAAAAATACTATTTCCGTGCGAAGCCACGAGCTAGGGAATAATAAACTTACCGGATCATCTTCGAAGTCACTGAACAGTTCCACCTTGAGCTGTTGTTTCTCCTCGTCCAACCCGCCGAGGTACAACGGCGAGAATACGAACGTTCGCATTACGTGATGTAGGGGAGATCTACACATAACAAATAAATACTCGTACAAAAATAAACGAAATTGTTCTATATGTCTATACTTTTGTGTTAAAGGAAACTCTGTTAGTCAAACTTCGATATTTTTATCTTTCTTATTTAATAAGAACAACGTTCGCCCCAAGGATTATGCCAGTGTTATGAGGAACTTTATAAAGATTGTAAAATCCTTACAAAGAAAACCCACTACCAACAACAATTAGTAGTCGCAAAATAATTTTACATGTACGAAAGGAAGCCACAGCACTACATAAACACTTAATCTGCTATGCCATCTATGCAGTGAAGCATGCTTGCTATGTACCTATACAAAAAAACATAGTTACTTGTATCTTATCATCGCTGACCGACATGACGAGGAGACCAGGTAGCCACCCTTCGCTCGCATCTGCACACACACCATGAACATGCCTGTAACAAATAAACCATTTATATAAAAAACAGTCTTCTCCCTAGCCTTTATTATTCCCAAGCTTTTCTGGTCTAACCGGATTTGACTGAATATCAGTTTTTACACGGAGCGGCTGCCACCTGACCTCCGCAACCCGAAGGCTAACGATACCCTAAGGTTAGACCAGTGTCAGGATATTATAGGGCACTGACTTCCCAATAACGACTGCCATAGATGTTCATGGCAGCCGGGACCGACGGCTTAACGTGCTTTGCGAGGCATGGAGTTTTCATCATATATCCACCATACATCCATGTATAATATATATGTATTACAAAAAAAAGTGTATATGTATGTTTATCCATTGTCTAGTGCCCATAGTACAAGCTCTGCTTAGTTTGGGCTAGATGGTGTTGTGTGTATGTGATAGAATATTATTATTAATATTTATTTGTTTTTATCCACGCCAATTTCTGGATAAATTATTATTTTTAATTATGTCTGGCTTTCCAATGACCGACAGATTAAACCACGACGCCATCCGTGCGACATCACGCCATTAAGTGTATTTACTCACCTAAGTCCATATTAACTTGAGACTCGGGCATCTCGAGCATCAGCTTGATACGGTACGGCTGCTTCGGCATCAGTATGTGACTCTGTCGAGTCAGCTGAACATACGCGTATGGGTATGAACATATCCCTGTTTTGTCCTCGCAAGGCCTGAGAAATGTTATTGTACTCATTAAGAAGTGGGCTTACTGAGACATCGTGCCTGAATTTACTAGGGGCGGTAGAGGTGTACTGTACATGGTGAGCTTACTGTTGTTGCCTTTGCGTGGGCATGTTTCTAAGCTTAAAGTTGATACTAAGAATTTCCTAACAGAAAAGCAACAACTGTAAGTCAAACTGGATATTGGTTGGAAACATAGCACAACCAATCTTAGACATACCCCAGACACAGAAAAACTCTGTGTGGATTACACAATTCTTACTTATAATAACTACTGCAATATACATGCATGAGTTTCCATATACAATTATTTTTTTAACCTTAAAAAGTGGCAATCAAGCTTACATAAGATGCTAGAGATTGCCTTGTATAAAGGCTATTAATAATGCTTGCTTTCCATGGAAAGATACTGTGATATGGAATGCATACTAGGATAAGAGAATCTGAGGGTTAATCTGGTTTTCATATGATTGGGTAAAAATACCTAAATATTCTCAAAATCTTTTACATAAATAATATTAGTAGGACGTTTACCAATTGGAGAACAAAATAATTATGTAGTTACCTAGTTCAAAATGTAGTCACATTAATATTAAAATATATTTTAAGTAAATAAAGTAACATTTTTATTAGATGACATACAATTATTGCATTTTTTTGGTTTCACAATATAGGAAATTAAATCATTCATATTAATTATGGATTGCACATTTCCTGCTGCCTGATTTTCTGTCTACAACTCACATAACACTGCTTAGCTGCTTATGTATAAAACTTAAACTTCTAAATCAGTAGTCTAAATTTCTTGACAGTACATGTGGCATAGTGGTTCGAGCACAGAAATCTTAATAAAAAGGCAAGCCTTATTATTAAGACTTCTGTGGGTTCGAGTAATCACTGGTAAGGTTCAATTCTAACTTGAGACAAAAATTTTAGTAATTTACAGTTTGTTTAATTATTTGTAAAGTCACGCTACACTCTGACCAATTATTTATAGAATGCAGCTAAAAAATTATGGAAATACCAAAAAATCTACTAAAATATACTATCTAAACATATGGTGCTTCTGAGATAATATACATTTATTTTATGTATAAAATAACATGTGGTCTCTATTTATGTAAAATTATATATATTAAGCAAAAACACATGTAGGTATCTAATTTATTATTAATGTTTCCGAGGGGATTACAGAGAAAAACAAACAAAATTGCAACTTTTTCTTATCAATAACAATTTCAGACTTTTTGGAGGGAATCTAGATGTCTCCTTATCGGTCAAGATCAAAGCTTCTTCCAATGCAAGGTTCTTTTAGTGATCAATCTTAGCCAATACTGATCCGATGAAAGGCATGACAGGTTTCAGACTAACATCAATAACATTTTGTTGTGTAATGAACTGGCTGCTAATAGTACAATACTTAGATTATAAAAACTTAATGAATTAAAACGCTATAAATACTCACTTGAACTGAAAATGCACTGGCCGCAAATGTGTAACATTGGGCATGTAAATATTATAAAAGCCAACATACATAAATATTGATAACCACAGTATAGCCGTAATAAATAACGTAATTATTGCAAGTCTGTACACCAATTCCTTGACACTCGTTATACTATCATCAGTCTTCTTTTTATATCCCAAATATTGGTTCACAACAAATGCCTCTAGAGGCCTCCTAACATATTCCCTAACAACAGTAAACGGATTCATATAATTAAACAGCGTCATCTTTTCTCTCATTGTTAAAATAGGCTCAAAGAAACTGTGCCGTGCTTAATCGTGGGTAGATAATAAACGAATATAAATGATATTGATAGTGCATATCGATAGTACAAGGGTTAAATCCGCTTTGATACTAGAGCGTGATAAATGACGCAGCTAATTGCTAATAGATTAATATGATAACGGAAGGAGGTCAGATATAATGGAAATTATTTTTGTTATTGTTGATAACACCAAGTTAAGGTCAATATTTATCCTATGATGAACTTCAAGATTCAACCCATCAAATTTTGACAGGTCCTATCAATCGGGGAAATTTTATTGGATTTCTAATTCTAAAATATTTAAATACCCTATTATTTTAAATAATAAATAAAGCAAGCCAGGTTCACTGTCCCTGACATTTAAATAAAAATATGTGCTTAAATTCTTGGTACTTTTATAAATTGGCAACATTTTAATTAGTGTCAACTTTCGGCTAATATTGATTCATTCTACGTACCTATTAAACTATTAACATAGTAAGCATTTAACGTTGCGAAGTCAATTGTCTCTCCCTAAAACGTACTTGCAGCTTCAACAAGCGGTCAATTAAATTATAGATTTTAATTACATACACTCTTATTGATGTATTCTACTATTATACCTTTTATTAACATCTAATTTGGAAAATGAAACGTTACCATCAAATGTCTAACAGCTGTTACATTTTCTACTTCTGTACTATGTAGCAAAGCGTTCCATGTCCAAGTTCTACTAACATTTCACATGAATACAAGCTAGTGATATACAATATTTCGTAAGCGTGACAGAAACAAAATAATCATTCATAATGTTACAGGCTATTATTTACATGGAACGTTCCTGATCATTCAAATATTTCAAATCAAAATATAAGTTAGATGTTGGAAAAGATAAATTATTATTACTTTTTGAAAATTTAGTTAAGTTTTGTATTGAAAATGATACATTTGCGAAAATCTAAAGTACCATGTTCAAAAATACATCGGGGCTTTGCCTCGAATACTATGCACCTACCCTGTAGCGCAAATATGCCTGCCGCAGCCTATCAACCACATAATGTAGAAAAAACGAAATATGAAGAATGGGAAAAACGAAATCTATTCAAGGCTGAAAATCCGTCTTCACAGACTTCGTTCAGCATGATCTTGCCGCCGCCGAATGTCACCGGGAAGCTACATTTAGGTTATAATTTTAAATAACTAACCTTTATATTCTTTCTACTATCATTTAATATTTTGATAATTATGGCTCAAGCAAAATTAAAATGCGTAATGTCCAGGTGTCCTACTTATTGTAAACTAGCTATTTCCGGCTAATTTACAATAAGTCTGACATTAAATAAGAATCATTTCCAAATGTTCCTCATCTCAAACAGTTAATAGAAGTTTTGAAATCAGTTACAAGCAACAATAATATGGTGAGCTGACAAAGAGACGACGAGATAGGAAACTCATGAAAGGAACCAAATTTCATTTACAACAGAGAGAGTAGTGGGGTTAGGAAATAGATTTACTCAGGAGTATTGGTTATATTGTTTGCTTTACGCAAACAGCTGGGTTGTTTTACTCAGGCTTGTTTTGTCTCAAAGTATTATCTTCATTAGGTTTGCATATAACACAATATTAGATGCAATCAAATATACCAGTATTACATTTGTGTATTCCTAATGGGGCAAGGCAGAAGCGTACAACACCTACATTCTGCGATAGTTCTATAAACTATGTTTCAGTTGGATATTGCAGTCTAAAGAATATATCTATATGGTTAGCATTCCCTTTCATTATCTTTTTTATGCAGAGGCTAAATTTCAATGACTGATCTAGAAACATGCTTTGTTAAAATTAAAGTCCCACTTTCTGGGTAGTCTATTATTACATATATATATATATATTACATATTTTACTGGCCCTATTTTGGACGAAACTTATCACTAAGTCGCACTCACTAACTTTTATAGCACAACAATACTTCACCTACCCTTGAACCCTGAATGGACCAATGAGGTGGTCAAATAAGTAAATACTACTGTGATAATTTTCAGGTCATGCATTGGCTTGCACAGTTCAAGATGTAATAGTAAGACATAAGAGATCCACAGGTTACAATGTACTCTGGCTGCCAGGAACAGATCATGCTGGGATTGCTACACAGGTTTGTTTACTTACTTCTTTACGGATACAGCCATTCAAGGATATGCAGAGCAGGCACATAAAACAAGTAGAAAGTAATTGAGTATTGAAGAACAGATTTCTCAGAAATCTTATGTATCCTAGGTCCTAGTCAAGGGAATTATTCTTGCATAAATAAATACCCCAGAACTTACTTGGTCATAAATAATGATATTGTATAAATGTCCTTTAACTGACAATAGCGGTGATCATATGCTTTGACCATCATATGATACGATCGTCGTATTAGGATGACTGTTTTTTTTATAATCACGCGTTAATATGGACGATTTTGTAGCAGAATATCCAAAAGCTAGAGAATGCTTATGACCAACTCCAATCTTGATCTAGTCTCACTAACAAAGCGGCTACAGCGTTAGTGCAGTCAAAAGATCGTGGGTCAATCTTCATTAATTACCTACACTAACGACGTGTGTGCCCAATCCTAATACAAGCATTTAGAGTAGCTTGGGGTTATAGGAATACTAGTAATTTGTAACAATTTTAGAATGGATCTTTTTAAGGAAAAGGAAAGACCTTTACTTTAAAAAGTAAAAGAAGGAGAACCATTCCAATAAAATTCTGCTATATTTTTAGATTGAGGTAACTATTAATATATAATTTCATTATTATTTTCCAGGGTGTTGTAGAAAAATACTTAAAATCAAAACAGGGCATCGATCGCCACGAAATTGGGCGGGAAAAATTCATAGACGAAGTTTGGAAATGGAAGGAAAAACATGGCGATACTATTTGCAGTCAGTTACGAACGTTAGGCTGTTCTTTAGACTGGTCTCGTCAAGTTTTTACCATGGATTCGAGGCACACACATGCGGTCAATACAGCCTTTCTACATTTGTTTAAAAGAGGTCTCATTTACCGAAAGAAGGCTTTAGTAAATTGGTGTAATGAATTAAAATCCACCGTGTCAGATATAGAAGTGGAAAATATGACTATAAGTGGACCAACAGATGTCAAACTACCAAATTATGATAAGCCAGTCAAATTCGGCAATCTTTATAATTTCGCATACAAATTGTACGATTCGGATAAAGAGATTGTGGTGTCTACCACTATGCCAGAAACCATGTTGGGCGATACGGCTATTGCTGTCAATCCTAATGATGAAAGGTAATTTGTACTGAATTTTGTTTATAGCTATTACGTTCAAAGGAACTGCCTCGTCAGTTCACTGACGTATTTATGTTATGAATAGTAATGGTATATTCAATGTGAGGTCATCCTCACACGTACTTTGAAGTTTAGTAAAGATTCGTGTCTCTGAATGTTTTATCAGGCCAATAAATTAGAGGTGAACCAAATCCAAAGATGGTCAGTGGCGCCGATTTCGTTCGTGTCATGATGATAACATACGCCAAAATTGTTCGGTAATCGGATTTGAGCAATATCCCTACAACATCACTGAAATTGCAATGTATAGCACGACTGTGTACAGTACGATTATGAAAGTATAAATGATCAACCATAACCATAGCTATATATAAACGCTATATAATTATTTAAGGCCTGTTTTATGTGAAGAGAAATAAACATTATTATTATTAATAATGATTCAACCAATGGCCCATTGATTGACTTGTTTATACTTCCATACGGTGTTCATAGAGTGCTCATAAGTATAAGCGAGAGAGCCAATGGGCCATTTGTCGACTCGTTAATACTTATGAGCATCCATGGGGTTTTCTAAAAGCTGGCGACAATTGCAATGTTTACAGTATTTCTAAAATAATGCGCTATTCTGGGCTATCTAAATAAGGCTAGCAATCTATGCAGCATCCCTGAAGTCTTTATGAAATGGCACACATACGAGTCGATTTAAAACAAACAATATTATTATAAATAATAATTTAACTCTGTAACAGAACATCTTTTGTCATTACAGGTACAGTCACCTAAAAGGTAAGAGAGCAGTACATCCATTTACAAACATGTTAATACCAATCATATTCGACGACTTCGTTGACATGGAGTTCGGTACTGGAGCTGTCAAAATTACTCCAGCCCACAACAAAGTTGACTACGAGATTGCCAAACATCATAACCTTAATCTTATACAAGTAATAGATGAAGATGGACTCATTCAAAACTCAGAACACTTCAATAAAATGCGGCGGTACGATTGTCGTCTAAAAATTATCCAACATTTATACGACATGGGACTTCTTAAAGAAATATCTCCACACCAAATGACTTTACCAATATGCAGTCGCACTGGCAACGTCATAGACCATTTGCCAAAAGAACAATGGTTCCTATCCTGCAGCCAATTGAACGAAAAAGCTGCAGAGTTAGTAAGAACCGGTCATTTGACTATTGAACCAAAAAAGTTCGTTAAGAATTGGCTGGATTGGACCGGAGATGATAGAGATTGGTGTATATCACGGCAATTGTGGTGGGGACATCAAATTCCCGCGTACAAATGTAATGTAGACAAAAATGTGGTATGGATTGCTGCAATGGACGAAATATCAGCTCGGATGGAAGCTTCTAAATATTTGAGAACGTTACCAGATCTGATTAATGCGGAAAGGGATTCAGATGTCCTTGATACTTGGTTTTCTTCAGGCATTTATCCTTTTGCGGTGTTAGGATGGCCTCAGTGTTACGAAAATAGGGACTATGAACAGTTTTATCCCCTAAATCTAATGGCAACAGGACACGATATTTTAGGCTTTTGGGTCCATAGGATGGTCATCTTAGGTTTAGAGTTGACCGGCCAATTGCCTTTCAACCAAGTTCTCTTACACGGCATTATTTGCGATAGTAAGGGAACAAAAATGTCTAAAAGTAGGGGTAACGTAATTGATCCTATAGATGTTATTAACGGTATTTCCTTGAATGATTTGAAAGATAAAACTAAAGAAATGCATAAGATTGGGATTTTGAGTAAAGACGAATTGGACAAAGCATTGGCTTATCACAAAGCAAACTTTTCAAGCACTAACGGTATTCCTGAATGTGGGGTAGACGCATTACGTTTTACGTTACTCTCTCAAGATATAAAGTCACATTACGTTAACTTTGACGTGGCTATGTGTCATGCTAACAAGCTGTTCTGCAATAAAATCTGGCAGAGTATTAACTACACTAAACTTTCATGTGCAAAACTACAGAAGTCGGAGAAAGAAATCACAGCTAAAGACCTGACGAACGTTGATAAGTGGATACTGAGTAGACTGGCAGATATGGTTGAAAAAGTTAATATTTCAATGAACAATTATGACTTCCATATAGCCACTAAAGCTTTAAGAACATTAATTTACAATGAGTTCTGTGACGTTTACCTAGAAGCTACAAAACCAGGTTTCGAGCTTCCAGCTTCAAAAACCGCTTATGCTCATGCCCACACGCTGTCAGTAGTTTTAAATACTTCTCTAAGATGTTTAGCGCCATTCATGATATATTTGACTCAGGAATTAATACCAAAGATACCAACATTTAAATCTAATATTATCCACAATTATAATGACACAACTAACGCTTATTTAGACTTCCCAAAGTATGAACACTTTAAAATCTGGAAAAATGATAGTATTGAAAAACGGCTTAGTAAACTTCTAAGCGCGGTCAACTTAGTCAGAGAGTTAAAAGGACTATATAACGTATCTAATAAATTAAAACCTACTATACACATAAAAAGTACAGACTCAGATCTAATAACTGACGTGGCAGACCACAAAACGATCATTTTGAATTTAACTCGCTGTTCAGATCTTAAATTCGATAAAGCCCCCGATAAAAATATCATCAAAGGTTCAATAGGAAAAGATATAGAAATTATTGTTGAATTAATTGGGGAAGACGCTAGCAAAGTTATAGTAGCAGCTAAAAGTAAATTACAGAAACGAGCTGAGAAATTAAAAGAAGTATTGTCAAAATTAGAGACCAAGCTTTCAAGCACACATTATTTGGCGAGTGTGCCCAAAACTATGCAGGATATGGACAAGGAGAAATTGGAAAACAAAAAGAAAGAATTGGAAGAATTGCAAAGACTGATTTAAATGTTGAGTTGAAATTAGTATAAGTATTATATTTTTTTAGATAATTCTGACTTATTTAGTGGCGTTAAAAACTATGAACTACTGCCTTATCTGCGAATCATTTATGAATTATAGTCATATTTACAAATATGGTATAGCAAACCATTTGAATGAATAAATTACTTACAACTTGAAAAACGTAAGAAAATTAAATTAGAATCCATATGACGAGAAAACATCTTAATTGTATAATTCATTCGAGTACGTCCGTCCGAAAGCGGTGATATACGTTCCGCGGTTTTATACGTATACGTGTACCTATCTAAGCATTTGTGAATTGAACGCTTGCTAATAAAGTGTTGTGCGTAATAGCTAGTGCGGAATGCTGATTATAATTTTGCAATCCATATAACGCAGTAATGACGTACTATTTATAGGTGACCTACCTAATCTGCATATGGGTTCAATGCAGTAGTTTCTTTTGCAACAGCTTTTCAAAGCTTCACGAACTATGAGCCGGCGTCAATCACATTACAATTATCTATTATCAACGTTAATTTTTAATATTATGTCGTATTACGTTTTTGATGTTAGTTGGTTTCTTATCGTTTAAGACTGCAATGTATTATTTTGCGTATTTCGTTTAAGATATAAACTTCTTTATAAAATTATTGCAATTATGATGTATTAATAGTTCTGTGAGTAATAAAATTGTATTTGTGCACTGATGTTATTTAAATAGGTATTTAAAAAATAAGCAATATAAAATTGAAAGGTTTATTGTTTTAATATAAATCAATAAAATGTTTTAAAGTTACAACAGACAATAAATTTTATTTTAACAATATTTAATTGACTAACAATGGCCCCTTTTAGAAACCAAATAAAATAATGTATCAACTATAATTTTAGGGCCAAGAAGAGTGTTAAAAAACATACACAATTGTGCATTACAATAAACAATCGACAGACAGCCAAGTACTTTTTGGTTAATGATAACTAAAGAAAATAAAATAATATAAATATCATATGTGTATTCTTTTTGTTTTTCGTATTATGCTTACTTAAATTAAAAATTAAAACAGTTACATTTGACCAAAAGAGAAAAGTGGAACAGACAAAATGCTAAGCTCTGGGCGTCGTAGAATACCAACGTCAAGATATGTATGAGAATTACATTTACGTAATATTTCTGTGTCACTGTTTTATCTATCGTAGTTTCCATTAATTGTGGTGGACAAAGCATAAAAAACAGCGCCAGGTCTCTACTAGAGATGAAACTAATAATAATATTCATGTCGATTGTCGGACGGCGACCAGCGCATAGTACCGTCAGTTTAACAAGTGTCATATTTATGTAGCCTGTGTATTTATCACTGAAACGCTTGGGTTGTATAGGATATGACAAGCAGAGTGTCTCTAGTAGAAAGCTAGCGATTTAAGTTCTGTGTTGCACGAGTTATTCGTCTACTCTATATGTCTTGTAATATTCGTTTTCTTCTCAATTTAGTCTTTAAAAGTTAGGACTGTCTCATTGTATAACAAAATTATAATTGATATTTCAGGTCAAGGTATACCTTAGGTTCTAAATATCAATTATAGTTACACGGAGAGTTACAGACCTCTGTCGTCGATATAACACGCATCAAATGAACTTCGATCATTTTCATTGACATCTAGACATTTTAAACACATTTAAACAGTACTATATTTGATATAAAGGCCCTAGAAAGCTATTAAAAATCAATACTAGAGCAATGGAAATGCAACTACGATAGATAATAAGAGTGGAGTACATAAATTGACCTTTGATATCAATTTTATCGAAAACGCTCACTCCAAACTCTTCGATAAATAAATATTATAACTTTTACTTCAATCAAACAACTAAACACTCAATGTATACATAAATAATAACAACTAATGTTTTTAACACAACAGCTTACAGTTACAACAGCTTACAGCTTACATCAGTGGCGTAGCGTGGGTGTCAGCCGCAGAAAATTTTCCCGCGGTTTTATTTAAGAATATCAATTTAAAAGACATACGTACATACATACATACACAGATTCACGCCGGTTTCCCAGAGGGGTAGGCAGAGACTACGGATTTCCATTTGCTACGATCCTGACACTTCTCTGGCTTCATTTACTAAAAGACAATTTATTTTATAGGTAATATGGTAATTCTACGGCTCTTTTCGGTAACAACAGTCATCATTATTGTGTATTGTATAGTTCGAATAGTTACAAGATATAGTTTTCATTTATTATGAAATTTTGTCGACCCTAAAAAGTGCAACACGGGGCGGGCTGCCCTTGCCGCCCCCCCTACGCTACGCCACTGCCTAAAATGTAATCCACCAGTTTTCACGTGCGGTTTCGCTTCGTTTAGTATACAGAAAAACATATTTTATTTGCATTAGGTTCCCAGGTATCTACTTGCTACCCGCTGAACCATATAATCAATCAAATGGTACAAGATAAACCTGAAAAACCATAGGAAGATGGGATCAAAGCAGGCATAATAATAAAAAGTTTATTTTCCTAAAACTTTTCAAAATGCTCATAGTATAGATATCAACTTAAGTTACTATTGAGTCGCAACGGCACACCGGTAGCCAAACACAATAGATTTTTAATTATGTCTGGTATTCTAATACTACAGATTAAGAGTTTACGACTTGTGACCTCATCCGAATAGCAATGTCGCAAATAAGTGACATTCTAAATTTATTTGGGCTTTATTTTTAAAATGCTTTGAATACCCTTTTTATTTTTTGTATATCTATGGTGGCAAACAAGCATACGGCCCACCTGATGGTAAGTGGTTACCGTAGCCTATGGATGCCTGCAATGCCAAAAGCATCACTTGCGCGTTGCCGAGCCTTTAAGAAAGGAAGTGGGAAGGGAGAAAAAAGGGTGATTGGGCCTCCGGCACTCTCACTCACCGATCGAAACACAACAGCAGGAATACTGGTATTTCACGTCGATATTCTGTGAGAGGTTAGTCTTTCCCCGGTCGAGCCGGCCCATTCATGCTGCGAGGCTCTACTACTCTAAAAACACTCTATAGATTAAGGTAAAAATGAAACAAGAATATTTATTATATGAAACAAAACGGGTATACAAAGCATTTTAAAAATAAAGCTCAAATAAATTGAGAATTTCACTTATTTACAACATTGGCGTTCGGAACAAGCCACAAGGCGTAAACGGACTCAAACTGACAATCTGATATTCCCAAAGATTTTTTAAAGGTAAACCTTAACCTTTCATTAACTGCAAAATTTGCAAACTAAAGTTGTGACCAACTAAAGAAGCTTTTGATTATAAACAGATGTCGATAATATAGGATGAGATTAATTATCCATGTCAGCAGTTAGCACTTAGATCATAAATTTCCTTATTACATAATTATGATTAAAACTAAAATACATTCAACTTAATTAAATATCTTAAATATTTATAGTTCGAGACGGTATTGACTAACTGTCCAATCTAGGGTAGCCAAAACAAAAATTACTGTTAAAACGGTAAATAGAGAACATTTAAATTAAACCGTTTATTAGTTTCATAGACACCTAGTCATATTTCTTAAATAAAACCGTGTTGGAAAACTGACATTTTGTTGGGAAACCATAAAGTAAAAAACGGTTCAGGCGCCGCGCATATAACTCTGATTATATCAACTAATTCTAACACAATATATTAAATATATCTTAATCTAAATAACGCCTATTTTTAATACGATCTATATATTACAACACACACATAGAAAAGTTAAGTTCGCCACAGACACATTAATTAGTTTGTGCTATAAGTTTATACAGTCTGTGGAACGTGAAGAATGCTTGTCTGCGTATACGCACTTGAATAAGCGCTTTATACAAGATGTAACATAAATATGTGTTAAAATTAAACTACTTAATACGGATTTTATCGCCTTGTTTATTTTTAAAACACTATTATTACATAACTTTTAAATTTTAGACTATTATTGTTACACTGTTACTAGTTAAGTGTAAAATTAAATCATAATAGTTTTTATAATTTAAATAGCAATTACAATTTAACAATAGTAGTTTAAAGATTCAAAATTATTCAATATTAAAATAATGCACGTAATAACAGTGTTTTAAAAAATAAATAATGCTATAAAATCCGTATAAAGTAGTTTAATTTCAATGTATAACATTTGCCTAAACTTAAAAAATATATGATCATATATGAGGGCCAGTCTAAAAGTATAAAGATATACCTACTTTTTAGCTAAGGCGTCTGTATGTCTAGGCTTTTAATCCCAGTATACTTTCCGCTGGTATACAGGTGGACGAAACCAGTAAGCCTATATTGATGACATTTTCCTAGAGCCTCTGTTTCACGCACGCAACAAGCATGTAGCATACCTTTTTTTTTTGTCTATTTGCATGCTATGGAGATGGACATTATTTGAGATTAAACGATCAATACGGTATTACAATGTGTCCAGTACTATACAATAATTTCTCATATATATTGTTATAATTTTAACTAACATTCTTAAAACCTATGTACATGGCATTTTCAAATTATGAGCGTGCCTTTGTAGCAATGTAGCAGTGTTAAAAGTTTCATGTTTACGGGCTCTTACTAGGATATGTAATTCATTAACAATTATTATTATACAAAATCTTTTATACACACATATGTTAGGAAAAAATCCTTTACTGTTTTTAGTTATGTCAAATTCATCCATATTTCAAAGACTTTAAGGGTTGTTTCATCATCACCGCCATTCAGTAATTCTACGATGACCACACAGTATATCTTTTCGAGCCAAAAGTTACCAGCCATAAATGTATTATATACAAATTCATTGTTTCACTATGCTTATATTAATTATAACCCAGCAATATGGCATCAAAAGCTAGACAGATATTGTTTAAAAGTATTCTACAGATTATTAAAGATGGCAGTTAATTTATCAGTATCCGAGCTTCAAGTGGCGCCATCTGGTCTCTCCCTTACCTTCAATGTTGATTAATATCATGACTCAGGAATAAAAAGTGGAAATGGTAGCCTGCAGAACGTTGTTTTATTGACAGTTAGTAAGACTAAAATATCTAAACGGTCAATATACGAACCATTCATATATACATACATGCTTAGACTCTCACCTATGTATCCTGAAAAGGACATGCAAAAGTATACTACATTTTATATTTTGCCAGCTATAGTTGGGCCTGCTACTGAGAGTATTTAGCATATAAACCCAATATCACAGTCTGACTCGAAAACGTTACTTGTGATTGCACAACGTAAGGTTGGTTCGTCCAAGTGTTTATACTGCTATTGTATGTTTCTGACAATTAAATATTTATCTTTGAGTGTCGAGACATGTCCGTTATACTCGATATACGCATTATTCCAATTACCTTAAAAATCAATAAATTTACAACAACAGTGTCACCTCTGACCATCCTTCACCAGCAATACCCTGAACTCCTCTGTAGCAAGATGTGTATAACAGCCATTTTACTATGAATCCCAATTAACCACTTTAAAGCATGGTCCCAGACCGCACTTTTATTGAAGTTTAGCTGGCAAGGAAATCTAAGCATTGTACGTCTCGGTTTCTACGTTTGTCAACTTAATATAAAAAAGACCCTATTCAATTTCACTTATACCAGCAAGAAAGATCCTATCCAATAACTCACATTTTTTCATGAGCCATGACAAATCCGATCTATAAATTCCCAATTATAATCCATATCCGCGTTCGTTCAAACCCATGTCTTTAATTTGGACCTTACCGTTTATATAACTATTCTACATAGCCCGCCAAAACCAAACAGTTTACTATGATTTCAGTCTCTTGGGTGTTTTTCGCTTGTTCCTCTCTGCTACTACAATCTTCTTCTTACCTGAATGTAGACAGATGTATTGGTTTGTTGAGTTCTCTGAAAACCGAAACAGTACATGTTTTTAAATCAGCAATTTTTAAGCTGCTAAGCTAAGCCCGTGCAAATTGGTCTTTCGAAATAGGAGAGGACTCGGAAAAGAATAGGGCAGCCTTTGAGCAGGTAGCCAGATGATCTATAAAAGTTTCTGGATGGGACTAGATTAGATGGCTGCCAAAGGCTGGATGTTGTACTTATAACAAATTAGGAGAGGCGTCGGAGCGACGGACTGATACAAACTGATTTACAATGGAAAGGGATATGGTTGCTAGGTTTGTTTGGTATATTGTTATACAACATTGGCAGACTTCTTTAAGTTGACTTGTGAGAGTGTTTCTGGTTGACAAATACGTTTACGGTTAAATTAACGTGATCTATAACACGAAGGTGGCAAGCGGGTCTCATAGCGCTCTCATGCATAGCTGGTCTCATGGTGCAAACCAAGGGTGCCACCATAATAAGAAGACAGTGCGCTATGCTATACCCTGTTCTATAAAAGAGCGTACTTATTAGAAATACCAACGATCGAACAATATTACAATCACAGATCCTCTCAGTAGAATATACCCAGCATATTTAAAGTGTAGCTTTTTTAGAAATAAAACGTAAGGTAACATACAAATCTATTTATTAAAAATATTCTTATCCATATTTATTTTGTCAATAGCTGCTGCGAATCTGAAAAAAAGAAATTGAATATTATATTTAATTATGTTTATAATGGTCAGCTTATATATTTAATAGTGCACATTTCTGCAACAATGTTAAGTAATCTTACTCTTAATTAAGCAAATACTGAGATGATGTATTGAGATGTAAACTTGCAGGTTGCAACCAAATAAACCTACATTGTGTCTTTCGCGATATATCGGTATTCTAGCCTCTTAAGGCCCAATGTTCTTGTACGAGGGCATTTATAAAATCCGGTATCAGCCCAGACTCGATCGGTGTCAACAAGTCTTAGTGACACAATGTTCTCATACAAGAACATAATATATGTTCTAAGATAATTCGAAAATTGGCGGCAATTACCAATACTGTTCAATGTTATCTTATTGGGCAACATATTACTGACGTGTTTTCAGCTTGATTGACTGGGACCAATCAGAGATGATCTGTAATGTTGTTGTCTTGGTGTCAACAATGGAGCGCACGCGCGGTGAAGGTAACTTAAATCGCTAATAATATATTTAATCAAATGATTTTTTTGTGAAAAATAAGTAAAAGTAAAAGATGAGACACTTAAGAATAGATGTATGCTATTATTGATAATAAAAATGGTTTGTGACTGGTTTCTCATGTCAATAACTTATTATGTACTGGTGTAAGAACACATGGCCGTTGTCCCAATAGTTGACTGTTATGATTTGTTCTTAAGGGAGAACAGTTGGCAGTAATAACTACTAATCGTTTTTAGGGTTGCATAGTGCAGAAATGGAAGACCTCCTTAATAATTCAGATTTAGAAAACTTCTGACTTTCCGATGAAGACACTGGCGATTCACCCTTCGTCATCGGGCCGGAATATAAAAATAGAACAAGTTCTAGTGAAACCAATTCCAATGAAGACGATCAAGTCATCTCAAGACCTGCAGTCTGTAGAATTATATGCCTTAATAGCCGTAGTCGCAGAGCCCGAAGAAGACTTTGTACTTGTACTTTCTTATCGTTATGCAAACGCACCCAATAGTGGAACCTACATTATATGAATCCATTCAGATAATTCACATGATTGTTGGACAACACATGCTTTGCCGCAAAGGACTTTACACGAACAGAACCGTTAGTTATATTATCTAACTAAAAGAAGAATATTTTTGTTGATTTCAAGACTTGAAGGCGATTCTGTTTTATTTTTATTTGTTTCGTTACGTTGTGAAGTCTCAAAAACGTTGTTAAGACTGACAACTATATTTTTAATAAAAAATACCTAATTAAAATAAAATATTTTATTTAAGCTAACAACCCAATGTCTTCCTCAAAGAACATAAAACTCTGTGCAAATATTGACATTGCAGCCCAATGTCCTCAGATAAGAACAAAATATTTTAAATATAAAACACTGTAAGTCAGTACTCTGTCATGTCAATAATACCTGGCAAAAAGACCCCACCGAGAAAAACAATATAACGTATTTTTTTTTAGATTTTCTGTCTGGTCGGTAAATACAGTAGCACAATATGTTCTTGAAGAAGAACATTGGGTGATAAGCAGAACATAGGCAAATGTTGTTTGGGCCTTAGGAGGCTAGAGCTTCTTACGGAGCACTTTGCCGTCATTAACAGTGACAGTCCTTTTCTAGATACTCGTTTTTGCCTATGCTATGATGACTGTTTACTAGCATGGCGGGTATTTGGTTACCAAAATCCTAATATTGGAAAAATGGTTAGAGTGTTGGTTAATAAGACTATGCCTGACCCCAAGATTTCTCTAATGGAGTATATCGCATAATTATGGAGATATTGACTTTAATGATGCGTGTATGCTCCTTTAAAAGTACCATCATGTCAAGTCCAAATAAACTTGCTTGGCTTTTTTTTTTTTTTTTTTTTTTTTTACGTGGGGTATGCATGACGCTTACCCCTCCGCGGGGGCGGGCGGAGGGGTTATGTCGGACTCGCCGGGGTAAAATAAGATGTTAAGATGATAAAGTACCTCCCGGAATACCGACTAAACCTACCACGGTGTTCCTCGACAAAACCACTATCGACGGGGCCGCGCGAATCACTTTCGCATGCGGTCGCGACCCCGCCGTATGAAACGGCAGGCCACTACACGAAAGACCTACCCTAAAGGCACTTCTACCACTCCCTACTGTCCCCCCTAGAGGGGAGACGGACTCAACACAGAGGCGCGCGTGAGAACACGCACGCCGCCTCTCGGACCTGGTGCTGAACGGATGGCGGGCAGGCCCACAAAGCCCGCCACCCCCAGGTCAAACCTCAGGGTGGCTTGCTTTTGCTGTAACAACCTTTACTAACCTCGAAAGAGCTTCTATCTTCTGCTTCTTATAAATTTTATCCAATTCAATTCGTTCTCTTTTGATCTCCAACAATTCTTGCTCTGCCTCCGCTAGAATTAAAACAATTATTAATTATACAAAGATGAGAATTAAATTTATAAGAAAAAAATAATAAGAATGATTGATTTATTTGTGGTTTACAGAAATAAGACCCTTTAGAATTCGTTTCTAAAATCCCAATTTTATAGACCAACCAAAAGCCATATTGTGGCAAATAAAAATAAAAGAATATCTATGCTTAAAAAATGGCTTTAAACTATTTTTGGTGGATCTATAATTCTATAAATTTAGAAATATTAATATCAATAATTGACTTACCTTTTCGAAATAATTTTTTTAGAACTTTGCGATTGGTTATTTATCAATTATTTTATTTTCCACAATATGGCTTTTGAAATGCTAAACAGTGTCATTTTCCACGTCACCAAATATATATTACAATATATGTATTTTTATTCGTATTCACCGATAATGTCGAGAATTGTCGTATTTGTAAAAACTATTATCGTTGCATCGGTTAGTTAACCTTAAGAAATCTTTATTTATTCGGATTGCCGAAGTCTTTCCATAGGAACACTGATTATCAATCGAATTTGGTTTCAATAGTAAAGAGCATAGGCACAAGGAATCTCAGTATTTATTTAACTTAAAATACTAATAGTATCTTTAGCGCCATGCAATAGATTTTACGCAGTCCCAAAATCCGGCTAATAGGTCCCCAGTATCGGTAACAGATGTTTTTTTTGAAACCATGATTTCATTTGCATTTACGATTAAGAATGACTGTAGTTTATATAGCGACTCGTGAAACGCCAAGTGATACGATCGTCAATCACGTTTTGTTACCGCTATGGAATGGGAAGAACATACATATTTGAAACAAGCCTCGCGAAATTTGTACAGAACAGAATAAATCACAATACACTATAAAATAAAGTCCGCCGCGTCTATCTCTCAGTCTATTCGCGATAAACTCGAAAACTACTGAACGGATTTTCTTGCGGTTTTCAACAATAGACTAAGTGATTCCTGAGGAAGGTTTAGGTGTATATTTTGTTAAGGTTTTGTACTAAAGCCGTGGCGAGTCGCTAGTGACAATTAATTTGAGATTGTTCTGTAAACTACAAAACTTTGAAAAACGCATAAAAAGCCGTTAGTTAGTATTTTGTGTGATGCTGGAACAGCAGACAGACAGATAATACATAATTTATAATTTTCTGATTATACTAAATAGTCCATTTCAAATGTATTGCTTGTTTGAATGCGCTACCTTAACTACCAGTTATTTTTGATAAATCTTTTTATTATAGACGCAAGGTACAGCAGCTAGCAAGGTAAAGGTACAGGTTTGATAGAAAATGGCTGTTGTAAATGATGAGGAAGGAAGGAAAATATATTATCACCGCTATATTAGTATGGAGAGGAAAATTACCAATGTAAATAGATGTCTTAATATTATGAATTTGCTTACCAATAAAAACTCAACCTGCAAATTTACAAAACCCTATTTGGTCTGTATGTCGAAATTTCATAATTTATCATTTCAGTGTTGTTTGATATAAATTTATCATTTTACAAGATGTTCAACTGAGTATGCACAAAAATGTCTTTAGACATTATGTACTTCTGTCAGATGTGTTAGAGAAATTGTTTGGTTCCTGGAGCTACAAGCTGCATGAGGAATAAAATATTGTCACCATCATGATCATTTTAATGGGAGACTGCATGAGGCCTCAAGATAAACACCTGCCAAAGTGGAATAGGTCGAAAAGTTAAACATGACGGGTTTACTTACTGAGTTTTCCTAAATTGGGATTTTTCAAGATTTTCATCTGATCCTCATGCCACTTCACATGTTTCACCAGACAGAACAGATACTTAAAGGTTTGCGAACACTTGGCACACGCGTACATCATCTCTCCTGTATTTACAACGGTCTCTTGTACCTGAAAAATAATATTCTTTTAAGTAGGCTGTATTATGGAATGTATCTAGTCAACATTTTTTTTTGTTTTTAGTCACTCCAAGAATTGGATTGATATTTGACTATACATTAGCTATCTTCTTCTTTTTTTTTTCGTGTGGTTAGTGGCCAACCTTTTCTCAAGAGTTGTTCAAACCGCCCGTAGGCCTCTGACGTGGCTTAACGACATTAGCTATTATGAAGCCAATACAAATAAATCAACAATATATAATAATATATTTGTACAACAATAAATAATATTTGAAGACAATAAAGTAACTTACACATTGATATTATGTACTCAAATAATTGCATGTATCTAGGATTATCTATTAAAAGACATCTACCACACTACTGATAAGCCCCAGTATCACAAGGCACTTATGTAATATTGATACAATGGACATATGGAATACCCAAAACATTTAACAACATTTTGAGAATAAAAAATCGATGTTGCGTGTTGGGATTAATAGTTGTTACATTGGCTTCACACAAGGTCTCAATTAACTTCTTGACAAATGTTCGGATCCCAGTGTCAGTCTGATTTCAGGATTATTGTTAAGTCAAACCATTAATACCTTAAAATACAACAAATAACTTAAGGCAAACTGTACCTTATCAGGGTATAAATAAGAATCACTTTCATATTTGTCAGTGTTTTTGATCACACCACCCGGCAGTATTTCTAACGTTGGCCAGCTCTCTGATGGTGGTGCTATAGACACTTCTTCCACTCTTTTGACTTTGTTAGGTGGCACTTCAAATTCCTGAAGAATAAAAGGTGTATTATATATTAACATGTGCAGCGCCACATGTATATATCATTATACACCCTAGTGCAACTTTCATGGGCATGAAGTCTCCAAGACCCTTAACAATTTGTGGGTGAAATTCTAATATTATTTTTAAGATTAGGAGAAGATTTTAACAATTTAATAAATATTAGTCATCATCATCATCGTCTCGCCCTGGTCCCAATTTATTTGGGGTTGGCGCAGTATGTCCTTCTCTTCCATACTTCTCTGTCACCCGTCATCTGGTCATTTACCCCTTGCCCTTTCATATCAATCCTCACACAGTCCATCACACCATCTTTTCCTTGGCCTTCCTCTGCCTTTTCGTCCCTTTACCCTCATATTCATCACTTGCTTACCTACATATGTATCATCTCTTTTCATAACATGTACATACCAAGCCAAACGATTTCCTTTTACCTTCTCGTCTATGGGCACCACTTTCAGACTACCTCTTACGTATTCATTCCTAATTCTGTCCCTTCTTGTCACTCCACACATCCATCGTAACATTCTCATCTCTGCTACATGCAATCGTTTCTCATCCATCTTCTTAGTAGCCCAACTCCCAGCTCCATACAATACGACAGGCCTTATAACCGCCTTATACATGCAACCCTTTAATTTCAAAGGCAGTTTAGGATTGCATATTGTGCCCGAGATCTGTTGCTATTTCATCCACCCTATGTTGATTTGTTGCCTAACATCCCAATCAATTTCGCAATGAACCGAGGTAGCGAAAGTCGGGGCATACTGGTAGAGGTTTACAGCCGAGTGTAATCGGTATAGGACTGGAGAGACCGCCAAAGTCACAGAACATGTATTCCATTTTGGTTCTGCTTATTCTAAGGCCTACATTCTCCAATTTCTGCCGCCACTCCTCCAGCTTGCTCTGCACCTCTTGTCCACTCTCTGCTACCAAAACAATGTTATTCATGATACATTAAAATTAGCATAACAACATTTTTATGTTACTTCTTATTTAAAAATGACTACTTTATTGTTTTTATTTTTAGCTGGTTATCTAAATTCTTTTGATAATTTTATCAATTCAAATTAAATCATGGTTCCAGATTCCATACTGCTACCAAGACTCACTTACCTGTACTCAACTACACTATTGCTGCAACATAGAGACAGCTTTGATAATATTTTTGTATTATAATATACATATACTTACTATAGGTGCTTGAGCAGGCATCTTTGAGGGCGCATGTATCACATACTCCTTTGGATTGACTTTAAACTCCCTAGACACCTCTGTTACAACAACTGACTGTTCTACAGATTTATCTCTTGCTGTCACCAGGAAACTTCCTGCAGGTACTTCTAATTCATCCTCCTCAAGAGGTTCTAGTTTATCTTCACTTTGCAAATCATCTTCAATAGGATTTGCGATATACTTCGCTATAGAATTACCTTGCTGATCATTCTCTATGAAAATCTCTAACTCATCTTCGTCATTCTCTGTCTCTACCTCCTCCAATACTTCCGGAATGATTAGTTCCTGACTCGAACTATCTTCTTCATAACCGTCTTCAGATTGTAACGACACCATACTACCAATATTCGAGTCATCATCGTTCACAACGCATTCGTTTTCATACTCAATATTGTCAATTATACATGTCTCGTAGACTTGGTCCTCATCTTTGGAGGATGCCCGAGACTCTACGGCCCTGTCTCTTGAAGGCTGCACATCTTCCATGCGAACCAAGGGCACATTATCGAGATCTTCATGCTCTAAACTACTAGAAGACATTGTCGTATCAAAACATTACAATTTTACAGATATTGCCATAACAGTTGGGGTCTTTGAACTTATTTAGTACTGACCCATAAAGTATGTTCAATGTTATAATGTTTTATTTTATGTTTTATGTACTGTTTCGTAAATACATAATTTTTTGTATAAAAACAAATCACGAATTTAGAACAAATGACATCGACTGTAGCTTGTCTATGACATATATTCTTTTTAATAACAGATTATAAATTTGCAAAAGTATTGCCTACAACTATTTTCACATAAAATGTTCTAGCTTATGAAAATAATAACCTACTGATGTGTAGTTGTGTACCTAGTGCACCGAACTAAATATTATGTCAGCACTTTTATCATCTAGTATGATATACTACTATTTTTATCAATGTCTGTATCTCCCGCCTATACCCTCGAAGGAGTAGATAAAGGTGTATTATAATCCTGTAATTATATTCTTATTACCAGCTTCGGTTTGAGGTTTCAGACCGAAACTGGTGAAAAAAAGAGCATGCTTATCAATTATCGCCGTAGACCGACCACAGTGCCAGGCACCGTGGTGCTATTGAGGATTTAGCTCAGTAGACTACCACTAACCACTTAATTGATATAAACGCAGCTCATATAAATGGGATGGGCGTTGCTAGTAAAAGACAGAAATAGAATATAACAATAAACTGCAAGGCCGCTAGCTTATTGTCGATTTATTTAGTTTAGTAAATAAACAAATCCTTTTTTTTGTAGGGTAATGCATTGACGCATGCCCCTCCGGACTCACTGGGGTAAAAGAAATATAGTAATGATGATATAATAATGGAACACCCGGTAATACCAACTAAACCTACCACGGTGTCACTCGACAAAGCCGCAATCGGCGGGGCCGCACAAATCACTTTCATATGCTTTCACGACCCCGCCAAGGTTTCAGCTTCAGCCCGCCGTATGAAACGGCAGGCCACTACACGACAAGACTACCCTTTGGGCACCACTACATTTAAGCCCTACTGTCCCCCCTTGAGGAAGGACGGACACACGACACAGAGGCGCGCGTTGGAACACGCACGCCACGATGGCGTTCCACGACCTCTCGCTCCGGACCATAAATTGAACCACGCTCGGGAGCGAGAAGGCAACCATACCGCCAGCCGCGATCAACTCACAGCGCTGCGATGCCCAGGCGGGGCAATCCGCTAAAATGTGCAGCGCCGTGTCCTCAACAACATCGCGGCAGCGCGGCGGTGACAACCGGGTGTATGTGGTCGGCCTATACAACACAGGAACTGGCCAAAGCAACCGTGGCCAGTCATTACCTGTGTCAGCTGGAAGGTGAAGGCGCCATGCCGCCTCTCCATCTACTCCTCAAAGACGGGACTTACCGCCACGAACGTGGAAGTGAACAAAAGTTATATTAAGCCTTTCAACCCAACGCCACTAGTGGACTCTATACATTTTTTTTTTCTTTAATGTCCATTTAATCATTTCCTAACTTAGTCGAATGTGATGTACACACATGTCGAGTAATAAATTCTCATCGGAGACTCCTCTATAATACCATGATATAAAGATATGAACTTTGAGCGACGGCGATTAAAACGCATAGAACATAAATATAATCGCAATCATGTTTTCCATGCATGTCGAGATGTACATAAAATGTTGTGAATCTTTGTACTAAGTTAAGACTCTTAATATTTAATATTTTACTTATGTACTTACACAATAACATACGTACACACAGCGGCTCGTCAACCTACTGTTTGGACTTTGAACTATTAGAAGTTGAATGCTGCGAATCGTGCGAGTACGTTATATTTTTATTATTTTGTCTCATTCACGCTGAACGGGCCCCGGGCATCGCTGCACGCACTAGTGCATCGTGATGGGTATACACCACTATGCACTGTCTCTTTTCGACAATTCTCTATTTTGTATGTAGCGTAGTTATGCGTATATAGGGTGTCTAACTTGATGTGTAACCGTGCGTACATTCCAACCATATTTGTACATTAATCTTTATTAACTAGACGCTGTACTTAACTAAATTCCTAAGTTAGACTAAAACAAATCTACACTAATATTATAAAGCTGAAGAGTTTGTTTGTTTGTTTGAACGCGCTAATCTGAGCAACTACTGGTTCGATTTAAAAAATTCTTTGTGTTGGATAGCTTATTTATCGAGGAAGGCTATAGGCTATATAACATTACGCTACGACCCACGGGGGCGGCGCAGTACTGATAAACGCGGGTGAAACCGCGGGAACATCTAGTATTTCAATAACACTCAAATTGCATCAAAACGTTTATTATAAATAATGGAACAAAATTAAAACAAATACATGGGCAGTCTTCCTGAAGCTGCAGGCATAAACAGTTCGGCAACAAAAATAAGGCATGTCGAATTTTAGATGGATAAAAGTCTTTGAACTTCGATGTAATTATTATAAGCAATTCTAGTGACTAAGTATTAGCTACTGTTTAGATAAGCAGTCTTACAATAGAACCTTATTTTTATGGTCCATCTGTAATCTGGAAAAACATGCATGGTTCAACTGAAAAACAATATCTACAACATTATTATATGTGTAGTATGACAAATTAGTTAAGAACCAATTTGTGAGCTTTATACCCGACACAATAGTGTTTTACATTAGGCACAAATTATTAAACTTTTAGTTTTACTTAACCCAGACTTTATTTTAGAATGCTGGACTAGGTCTTTGGATTAAACTTGCTCAATTGTAATGCCGTTCAAGGTTTTGTGCAGTGTTCGCCACCTTAATATGGTGATAGAATTTAGTTTTAAATAATGATACGGTGGTTCACTACTAAGGCCATTACACACAGAAAGATATTTTCATTACTCAGTGACCGTAGCTCCATCATTATAATTCCATTCATGAACTGGGAAGTACATCTGCATCAAGGTTTCATATATTTCCACGTCGACCGGCATGAATGTGCAAAAGATTATTCTTTCTAATTCATCATTGGTCTCGAGAAACTTCCTTGCTGTGCGTAGCGCGATATGGGCAGCCAAGCGGTTTGGAAAGCCATATATGCCTGTAGAAATACATGGAAAAGCGATCGAGCGTAAGGTGTAGTCTTTTTGATAAGAAAGGCACTTTTGGTAACATGACTCCAGCTTCGTTTCAGATCCATCTTGAGGGCCAACTGTGTGAATCACGTCTGAAAAGAGAAACAAATAATATTTAGTAGGTACCAGTTACTTAACATGTGTTGATGGAGTAGATAAGTGATTTTTAATGGCTTTTTATATCTTTATGATTACTTATCAACTAGTGCCCAGGAGAGGTACTATCCCCTTACCAAATATTATTATTATAATATAAATAATATCACATTCTTAAAACAGAGCCAATGCATGCATGTAATGAACACGGTGACGCCGGGCGTGTTTATTCTAACGAAGTGGTATGTGTGAGTTTAAAAAAATTCCAGCAGACATGACATGGTGTACTAACAGAAATCCAGACACTTCTTTATCTTTTCTCTTATAGACTGTAGACTTGGAAAGCCACTGCATCAACGATTAGTCTGCGCTAGCTAAATGGCTTTGCGTTTTAGTGAGTGTTTGCTGGTATTCTTTATGATTAATGCTGGTCTTGCTGGTGTCTTTATTTTCGAATATCACAGTGCCACAGTTTACCCTTTACGATTATTTTAATCAATGGATGGATTATTTATTCATTAAATGCATATATGTAACAGTTTTCGAATCTACCATTTGCCATCCAATCCACCATTTTACCATGTAGTTACTCATATATTTTATTTACAACTCAATAATATTTACATTAGTACTTTCCAACTATGTTTTGTAACAGATAACCTTAAGATTACTGTATACACTAATAAAAATACCAAGGCAAGTAGTTATCCTTGGGTTACAAATAAAGTAAACATACATCTACTTAAAAGACACATGGTACATAACAGGGTACATCAAACTGTTGGCAAAGATACATATTTTACATGTACATACATATATAATGCTAGTAATGTTCAGTGCTACATAATAGAGCCTGAGTCTGTTCTCATCTAATAGGCACTTCTTCAGACACAGATGATTTTTTAACTCTCAATACTCTTAGCTTCATTAAGAATTTAATGTGGGATATTTCTTTATTTAAATCTCAATCTATACTTAAATACAAATAGATCTAGATAAATAGAAAATTTAAGAACAATAAACTTGTATATGATAAATAAAATAAATGTTAACATAAACCAAGTTAAATATTACATGTTCTTCAAAAGTTTTATAGGAAATACTGTTCAGCAATAAAATGCCAAAGGCTATCTTAACTTGTTTCTATTGAACTTACATTTAGCGGGTAGATCATAACCACCCGTGATCTTAGCATCACCTGTTGGACATCCACCCAAAGTGTTACACTCCTCCTAAAACATCAACAAACATATTAAGAAAATTTATGTTATTAATATAGCTATGTAAACTGTTTACTGGAAATAAAGTAATTAAGATAATATATACCAAGTTTTCCTCCTACATAGCATAATATACTTTTATATAACTTTATATTATACTAACTTGTTATGTTGTTTATATTATTATTTTTTTCAAAGTACTTTTACCTAGCTCAAATAGTAGGGCAACATCCTTCTAGGTTTTCCCCTGCCTACTATCTCATAGACATTTGCCTTAAACATAAAATCATAACAACAGCAAGGAAAACTTAAGGAAGTTATTATTTTACTTGTAAATGAGGTCCTGCTGCACGATGAATGGCTCCATCAACTCCACCACCAGCCTTCAACCTTGAGTTGGCAGCATTCACAATGGCACACACCTTAAAAGAATGTTAAACTTTTTATTTTATATTCTTTGTGTTTTTAGTTACTTACCTGCTGGGCATAAACAGCAATTTTTTAATTATTAAATTATTTCTTTTGTTAAAAGATGTCACTTACTGTGAATAAATGATGTGCTGGAGAGGACTTACAAATATTTAAATAATGTATATAGAGTTCATCCAGACTCCGAACAACAACTTGTTGATCAGAAACGTCTTTGTCTTGTGTAGGGATTGAACCCACAACACTCAGCGCAGTAGCAGTGGTAAGGCGGTTACTTGAAACACTATGCAATCCATACAGTCAGTTGACAGGTTGTGGTTAGATGTCTTTCTATATGTAACTGCCTCCGTGGCGCAGCAGTAGTGAATGCGACTGCTGTGCATGAGGTCTCGGGTTCGAATCCCGGGTCGGGACAACAAAAAGTTATTGGGTTTTTCTGTTAAGAAATCTAAATACCTGCCTGGAGTTAGGAAGTTGATGGTGTTAGACACCCCTGTACTTCGGAATGCACGTAAGCTGTTGGTCCTGATTCGTCCCACCGAATCATGAGAGTTATGAAAAAGAGAGTGCACTTGCGTTTGCGCACACACTTGTGCACTATAATATCTCCTGCGCTGATGGCCAGTCTCCATTAAGATTGGCCGCCGTGACCGAAATTCGATCAGGCGGACTTGCATTTTAAAATTATTTGTTTCGTTCGTACATTTAACAAACTGAGTTTTATTTGACTTACCTCTAATTTAGTAATATCGCCTCTAAAAATGGACACTTTGTTGGTTAAATCCTTGCTCAAAGAGTTATCAAGCTTTACTTTATTCCACTCTGTAAGGTCATCCAAAGTATGTTTCTTTGACTCAATACCGGGATTTTTTATAACATAAGAAGACCAAGACTCTATAGAGTTAAGCGGCAGATAATCTTTAATTTTATAAAGCTTCCGTTTATCTTCCCAAGATAACTTCAAAAGCTTATTTTTTTCAACTTGCCATTGTGGTTCAGACATTTTACGCAAAGTAGAATAACTTCTCACAAAACAGGAGATGGTTTTCGTGCAAAGCGGCAGAATTTTGCAAATATTTTGCACAGGAGTTATCATTTTGTAGAGGTGAACTGTAGAATGTTTTGACAGATGCTGTAGTCGACTTCAGATTAATTGATGAAAGTAACTTTATTAAATATATAAATAATGTGCTATTTAGTTGTACTACGGTATAAAACAACAGCAATAATAAAAATCCTGTTGCTTAAGATTATTGTATTATATAAAAACAACTGCTTTGTACTGTTTTAACTTTTAACACTGAACAAGATAACAGGAATGTATTATTTATGTTAAGCTGGTAACCCAATGTAAAATCAGTTGTCAAACGAGATATCTCCACGTAACGCGTGCCTTCGTCTCTATCGCATTCTCGTTCATTATTACTGTAATAAATATTCTACAGCGGCGATGATTTTATAAAAAAAATTGCCATATTACTACCATACATATATAGGCGAATTAAATATAATTCCGGCCAAGTAAGTTGTCGAAATTTCTAGTTGTAATTTGTAGTAATTTTTGGGTCTGCATTGACACCGGTCTTTGTTAGCGATAAGTACTATTTAGTCCATAATAAACCTTTTATTTCAGTATGAAGACGCTGCAGTTTCTTTTGGCCCTTGTTTTAACCATTACCAGTAGTATTGCAGTCGATAGAAACAATTTTAAATCATGCGATCAGTCTGGATTCTGTAAGAGGTTGCGGCCTTTCAAACCCGAGAAATCGCAGTATACACTGAATTTAGACAGTGTAATAGTCCATGCAAACGTTTTATCGGCGGAAGTGACGACTGTGGACACATCCACTGAGAAGAGAATCACACTGGTAAGAAAATACTTGTATATTTTTGAGTTATAGTTTTACACCCATAGATGCAATTGGTGATTGGGAGTTTGCCAAGCTATTTTTATAAACACTTAGATGCAGTTAACTTGCTGGAATTAAATGCCTTACATGTGAGCTATTCATATTGTATGAAGTAAAATATGATTAATAATTTATTCATCATTGTGATTGATTGTGAAAAACATAAAAATATTATATTTGACATAAATTCAATAGATCAATGTCTACATACACTTTTAGCGGGTGCTTAGGAGTGACAATATCTGTCTCTATTTCATTAACATATCTAATAGCCAACAATCATACGCGATAAAACAATCAATGTGTCTGGGCTCTGTAGCCTGACCATTGGCTAATTATAATCTTACTATAACCTCTTAAGGTTCTAGTTATATTATAATTAATAGTAAGTAATATAAATATAATTAAAATATAAATAAATGGTGATTATTTTTCATGATATACAATGTTTTTATAATCTAAGGTAATCATATACATATATGTAGAGATTAACCTCATTGGTATGATACATGCAGTTCCTTATTTAATTAGTTGAATATAACAATGTAAACATACAAATTAATAATTAGCAAGTACTTTGTATATATTTCATATTTACCTAGTCTTTATAGATCTATAATTATGGTTCACAACATAGAGCCCAGGTGAAAAAATTAGACAGAAAACTAATAAACCTCTCAATCGAACCAGTTATCAAAAATATGAAAACACAAAAATGCTATTCAAACAAAAGAAGACTATCATAACAAAATGTATATTTTAAATTGTCTGGTTAAGCTTGGATGCCGGCATCCTAGGATTGGTTAAAAGGTTAAGCTTATACATAATAATGTTTAGGGTTGCCACTCCTTTGGTATAGAACCCTAAAAAGGTTTTAATGGTCCACCTTTGTCTGGCAATAAATTAATGGATGTAAATATATAAAGAAGTAGGTATATTACTTTAGTTTTGTGTACATGAATCTCAATATTTTATATAAACTGATGCCAGTTTATATAAAATATCACTTTCCGTACAAACTCATTAATATGTATCATACTTTTCTAGTTCATGTTGTATAAGTAGTTGTACCCATATTGACTAACAAAGTAGTAATCAATACCTCCTTTATTTTGCAATGCTGGTTGAGCATTGCAAAATATATTGGTTTACAAACAACTATAACCTATAAAAAAAAGACAAAGAAGGAAGTTATATTTGTTATACTAGACAAGGTGAACAAATACATAAATAGTACATAGTAATATTATTAATTATTTAAGCAGTTATTTGAGTTCACTCATATTTTTTTATAAGTTACTAGCAATTCAAAGATGCTTGTGTGTGGCTAGCTAGCTATGTCTATGTTTGTATTAGGAGTGGCTTTAGGTCCAAAGTGCAATGTATTGTATCAATCACAGGTTCATAGTTGGAGACCTATTTACGCAAAGAAAGTATCTTGAAGCAAGTGTCTAATATCTTATGTTTTTTTCAAAAATAAAGGTCACTTGCTTGAATAAACAAATGGGCATTTAACTACTGGAGTATTGCTGCTTTAAGATATCAGTATCCTTGTAATTACTTCTGCTTAAAATTTAAATTTCCCTACTTGGAATGACTCTTATGTTGACACTTTATAAATATTTAAACAACAGAGAAATAACACCCTTATTTAAACCAATTATTTGTGGACCACACAAAACGTTGTCCTATGTGGGTATTGAACCTACAACACTAAGCTCCAGTAATGGCAAATCACTGCTTATACCACTATACCATCCATGCAGCCAAATATTTCTGCAATTATAAATGATATTTATGAAATGATGTGCAGGCTATTTTGTCATTTTTCAATGCCATTGTCATGTTAATGATCATTGTATTATACAATAGACGTAGATGGTATTGTTACATCATCAATGATTAAATAATGAAATAGATATTGCCTACAAATAATAACAAATATTAGCAGTAAGTAGCATGATGACCAAAATATGTGACAATAGAAATAAGGAAATAAGTCGATAATGATATATTTATTTGGATCATTGCATTTGA
Source organism: Catocala fraxini (assembly GCA_930367265.1). Classification (NCBI taxonomy): domain Eukaryota; kingdom Metazoa; phylum Arthropoda; class Insecta; order Lepidoptera; family Erebidae; genus Catocala; species Catocala fraxini. Next base: position 5,367,839 of record OV884049.1, on the reverse strand, counting down.
TTTAGTACAGACATTTTTTTAATAAAAGGTTAACTTTTAGGTGCTGTCAGCAACATAAGTAGCTGAACATTTAACAAAGGAGACTGACCGGATCTGGCCCAAGTGTTGCCTAGAATACTTTTACTACTTTAATTAATAGATACTAAAAAAATAAAATGCTCTCTGTATACCGAGAAGTTACAAGTCTTATTTTTAAGTTTTATTACATTATTTTCTGTGTTTTGAAACATTTACATATAAAAACAATTGTCTGCATTCAGATGTGGTATATGTCTCTCTCTCTCGCGCACGTGTTGCTCGTCTATACCTACATATGTTGCGCACGCGCCGCTGTTTTGCAGAGCACTTCGCGCAGTCTAACATCAGTCGTGACGTGAACCATTGTGTACTGTGCGCTTTTATGGTTCATATTTCTTAACCACTCGGCATTTCTTCTGGCAATTCTTTAATTGTGCCATGAACTACTTTTTTACAGACCTCAGAATCACTGCAGCTTTGATAAATCCCACCCACATTGATATTATAGATAGCCCTTATGCCCTCAAATTCATTAATATAGCCAGGGAGCGTTGACTGTTGCCAATCACTTGGCAGATTATGTAGATTAAAGACGGCTAAACCGAAGTCGAGCCAACTTCGAAAATGTTTCGGTAGTGGAGGATAATTTTGCTGCATTTCCTGTGATAACACCGAAAGAGTTGACTCTATTCGCTGTAGGAACCTACCAAATCGAACTAGCGCCAAGCTTTTACAGCGAACATGTACGCAACACTGTGTCATTAATTATACAAAAATATAACAGCCAGCTTAATGACCTCTCAAATTTTTCGATGCTTTCCAACAGTGTCCAACTTGTACGAGCGCACATAAAGAGTAGACACACGTCCCCTAAAATCGATAATCATGGACTACATTGCATCAAACACTATAACTGTTCTTCTTTTAATGGACGAAAAACAACTGGCCCACGTGCCCACGTTATGTGCGTAGTTTGGTATTTAGGGTAGGTTAGGCACCAAGACGTTGTTAGGCGCCCTGCTTTATTTCTCGACAGAAATATTCTCGACGACGATTAATAAATACCTAGCGCAGGCTTCGGGGGCGCCGCGGTAGTAAGTGCGACTGCCATGCATGTGCAATTCCGGGTCGGGCCAAAAAGTGTTATTAGGTTTTTTAATTCCCAATAACAGCCCAGGGTCAGGAAGTTGGCGGTGTTTCAGCCCCGTACTTCGGAAGGCACGCAGCAGCAGTGGGTCCTTCGCCTCATCTCTCTCCGATCGTGTCGGTTTGTCGTCCCATAAGCAGTTAATTATGATTTTGGCTCAGTTAAAATCCGTTCAATACATATTTTTGTTCAAAATTCTCCTCAGATAGATTTAGAAGTGCTTTGGGTTACAGACTAGTATTAGTCGTAGGAACATTATGCATTATGTGTCAGTGTTGGGCAGCACTTTGACCAACTTCCATATATAAATGGTCAGTCTCCTATGTAAAAGTATTTTATGAATAAAATGTCTGTCCTAATTATTACTCTGTACTTTTGACCTGATTATACCAGCTGTCTATAACTATTACTCCTATAAAAAACAATATTTATTATAATTTTAAAACCGAAGCAATTGAAATGCATGTGTGTATCAATTAATGTTGGTGACTACAACAAAGACAATTATTTAATTTTATAATGAAATGCCTTTATGCTATAGAATATAATTTAAGATCAGCCATTCATACAATGTAGCTCTATACAAATTTCGTATTATAGCATTGTAATCGTACTATGTATATCTACTATAACATTTATACGTATGTATGTATGAATGTAATCATAATACCTATATAGGTATTATAAATGTGACTTTATATACCCAAAGAGGTATTATACCTACATTTGGACTGCTGTAGCTTAAGGCCGGACAATTGTCTATTGTGATCTACTGGGTACAGTTCTAAACACCATGTTGGGACTGTGAATTTCTTGCCAGGAAAGCCCAAATAGCACTAATGAACCCGTATGTCGACCAACCAAACCATTCGCATTTACGAAGACTAGCGATTAATCACTTTTATCAAAACATTACCTATTACCATTACTAGGCGACCTCGAAGGCGTAGTGGTTAGTGTAACCGTCTGCCACGCCTGAGGTCGCGGGTTCGAGTCCCGCACAAGTCAAACATTTGTGTGCATGAACATGAATGTTTGTCTTGGTCTGGGTGTTTCTATGTATAATATGTATGTATTAAACAACTAAAAAAAAGTATATATATGTATGTTTATCCATTGTCTAGTACCCATAGTACAAGCTCTGTTTAGTTTGGGAAAGATCGTGTTGTATATGATAGAATATTATTATTTTTGTATTTTCGTAAAGTTTGGCAGCCTCGATGGCGTAGTGGTTAATGTAACCGACTGCTGTGTCTGAGGTCGCGGATTCAATTCCAGCACAGACATTTGTGTGCATGAACATGGATGTTTGTCATATGTATGTATTTACAAAAAAAAGTATATTTATCCATTGTCTAGTTAGTACTCATAGTACAAGCTCTGCTTAGTTAGTGATAGTGTTGTGTGTATGTGATAGAATATTAAATATTAAATTTAAGTCCCAATAAGAAAGCAAGAATTACTGTGGGTGTAGTTTAAAAAGAACCAACATTGTTTTAAAAATATACCTCTCCAAATGATTGACTCAGCAAATAACATTATTATCCTAATAATGTTTATTGCTGTGTCATCTCAATTCAAACTAACCGAAAAGCTAAATATTCATAATTCTAATTATATTATGTATTGTTTACACAGTGGCACTATGCCCTGAGGCTGTCAGCCTTGAAGGATGGCACCTTCCGAGTGGAGCTAGACGAAGCTGACCCCTTGTATCCCAGGTACAGGACTCAGCTGGCCCTCAATGGAGAACCGAAGCCTGACGGGTAAGAAAATCTTTTCTTATTAAGAGAAGAAAGAAAATTGCCGTGGATACTACACTTGCTTGGGAGTACACACAACATAATAGTAATAATAATAAATATAATACAAAGTCTCGAAGGGCCTCTTCTACTTGGACCTACGTCTCCAAGTAAGCCTCCTAAAGGGCCAGGTATTTTCATATATAATATGTTAAAAATACTTGTGATAAGAGTAACATAATAATAATATAATATATAATATCAGTCCTGTATATAAACTTTTTCACTGCTAGGCACGGGCCTCGTCTTAGACCCAGTGCGGGTTGGTCTGCCAACCCCCGTCACATATCTTCGAAAACATCATGCAAAACTTTCAGACATGCAGGTTTCCTCACGATGTTTGCATTCACCGTTAAAGCGAGCGAAAGTTAACTATTTATTACGCACATTATTTCGAAGATGTGTGCCTTTCAATCAAACTCGAGATCTCTGCGTGGCAGTCAGGCGCTCATAGCCAGTTGCACTCACTGATCGGTAACCGATTAGCGAGGTTAAGCCACGTTGGGTGCGGTCAGACTATAGATGGGTGACCGCTTAGTTGTATTTCATCTAAACGTCTCCGTGCTTCGTAGGGCACGTAAAAAGTCGGTACCGGTTGTCGTCAAATTGGCAGCAGTTATTAAGCCATGTTAGAGGCCTACGCGCGGCTTGAACAACTCTTGACAACAGATTGGCGACTAACCACACGAAAAGAAAAAAAAGTCCAACGGTCGCTGCTCACACAAAAGTACACATAATGTATGCTGAACCTGTTGTATTTCGTACATTTGTATCTGCTAATCAACGCTCACGCTAGCTTCGTTTAGCATCTTCTCGAATCCCGGGTCGAGACAACAAAAAGTTAATGGTTTTTTCTGTTAAGAAATCTCAATATCAGCCTAGAGTTAGGAGCGTGGCAGTGTTAGTCACCTCCTTGCCTCGGAAAGCACGTAAAGCCGTTGGTCCTAAGCCTGATCTCTCTCCGGCCGTGTCGGATTACCGTCCCATTGGATCATGAGAGTTAGGGAACAGAGAGTACACTTGTGTTTGCGCACACACTTGTGCACTATATATCTCCTGCGCAGATGGCCAGTCTCCTTTAAGACTGGCGGCCATGACCAAAATATTTTGATAATAGGTAGCAAGCCTATTGCCGTCCACCGAGCACATTTCCAAACTCTGTGCTGATACTCAGAATTTCTTGACAGATAAATTCCCATACAATTCTATTTGCCTGATCCTGGAATTGAATCTGAGATCTCATGCACAGCAGTCATATTCACTGCCGCTACGCCACCCAGACTGTGACATATTTACCTGAACTGAATCTCTTTTCTAGCCTCAAACTGATCTCCAACGAGAATGGCAAGCTGACCTTATCAAACACCCAGGGTCACAAAGTGATTATCACAGCGGAACCGCTCAAGTTTGAGTTCGTGAACCTGGCCGGTGATACCGTCGTGGTGATCAACGACAATCACCAACTGCTGATGGAACCGCTCAGGGTGAGGAAGGAGAAATTGGATGATGATGACACCAATATTGTGGAAGTCGTGAGTGTTGCTTTTGTGTATGTTATAGCTTTAAGATTTAAATGAGAAGGTTATTTTTTTAAATGTTAAGGTATTTGTTGCAATTGTCTTTTCTTTCGAATAACGCGTTATTTTCCATGTCGTGTGAAAGAAGAAAAATGTCTCACACGTGTAGGATTAATATTATTTAGATGCGTAAACATAAACTGAAGTATACACGGCGCTTAGCTCAAGGATTCGAATGAAAATGAAACATTGGTTTTGGTAATTGATTGTTCTCTACGGGTCACGAAAAAAAGGATCACGATGATCGTGACGATCGATGACCAATGCAAAAGTATAACTGTCTTATCAAAGTGTTTTTGACGATTCCAAATTATCTATTATGATTTAAATAACAATCGAATACGAAATCCTGCCAATTTCAAAATATTTTTAATTTGACCGTAACAATCGAATATTAAATTGCAAGTGATTGTTAAAAGTTCGTCAGATTCCAAAATATCAGTTTGCCGGCTCAATAAACATATACACTCACTCGTAGACGATGAGTCAGCTGAATGCATGTCTGTGTATGAATATGTTGATATTAGCGACGGGAGCTATTCGAAAAATAAAAACGATTTATTCGAATCTTCAAGTAAATCGACATTAATCAATCAATTAAGGTCAACACTTTGATGGTGTAAATGCATATAGCTACGACTATATAATAGTCTTTTTAAGTGTAATAGTAAAAAGAACCACGCATATCATTGTCTTACGTTTACGCAAATGTTATACATTGCATTTAAACTATTTACTTTATGCGGACTTTAATCGCGTTGTTTATTTTAATAACACTATTATTACATGCATCATTTTTAATAAATATCAAACTACCTCTGTTAGAAAGTTCTACTATTTAAACGCGGTTAAGTACAAAAGTAGTTACCTTGTTGTCGTGCGTATGAGAACATCGTCAGCACGATCGATTACGACTTAGCGACTTATTTCGATTATTCGACTAGAGTTCGAATTAGTCACATGCCAACGAATTTATCAACATTCGGATAACACAATTTTAGGCTATTCGAATTTGTTTTTGCACATCGCTAGTTAATATTACCTATTGTTTAGGTTCAGAACATCCAGTTTTCTGAATCTGCTGTCTAGATTTCTCGTTCACTGTGCGTGTGTCTATGTGTAGGTGCGTCAGCTTAAACGAGTTGTATAGACACAGGCTTCTGTACCCATCTATTTTATACAGTGACCTAACAATCGTAAGCAGGAGAACTTGACTCACATTGACCTTTCAAGGTTTCAAGGGTAGTCGTTGTGAAGCCATGTCTATTGTTTGTCTATTGTGTGAAGTGATGCTCGTAGGGTCATTGTCCTGTCAGCTTCTTGTTTTGTTTGTGTTACCTAGATATGTGTTTGTGATAAATCATGGTATGCGTGTTTATGGATATTTCATTTTTGATAGTAAATATGATTCGCCACAGAACTAAATTCACAGTAGATAAAACTTAGTTTGAATAATTTTAAGGATCATTTTGATTTTGAACGTTATATTTTTTTAACTCAACTTTAGATAGACTTATTAATAGTAGAGTAGTTTTAAAACGTCAGCGACCTATACTTATTAGAACCTGCAATTAAAACTACACATTTACTTAACCGGTCGTATACCGCCGGCTCGCATACCAGCCGGCAGATTTGTACCCGTCGTAGGCCGGTGGCTCGCATGCGAGGCACCAAATTGGTTTTACGTTAGCTTAAGCTAAAGCGAAGGCGGCGCGCAGCGTTTTGGCGCCAATTTGGTGGTTCGCATGCGAGCCACCGGCCTACGACGGGTACAAATCTGCCGGCTGGTATGCGAGCCGGCGGTATACGACCGGTTAAAAGGATTGCCTTTTTTGTCTAAGTCGTATTAATCTTAAATAAAATATTCTTGAATATAATACTCGATCAAAGATTTATGAGATTATGAATTCTGAAATTGAATGATGAAAATTTGAAATACTGAAAAAAAAAAGGAGAACGAATTATTGTTATATTGTCTGAGGAAATTCTCTGTAGAACGATAGGCACACGGATACAGATTTAGGGAATGTTTTGGTAAACGGCAATAAGCTTGCTACCTATAACAGATTCAAATAGTTCAAAAGTGTGGACATTGTTCACCTCTGTTTTACATTTATGGTTTGCGCATGTGATTATGTCAAGTTTTAACAGAATCTTCCATATGGACACATATTATCATGGCCGCCCTGGAAGTCACTAAACCGATTTCGAACTCAGGTCAAAAAAATATGTTCAGGTGGGGATTCGTAGATAATCCCAATCTGTGCTATTTATGTGGTGCAACCCAAACGGTGTCGCACCTTATATTGTGCCCTGAGTGCTCCAACAACTGCACGCATGCGGACTTTATGATTACTTTAGACCGGAAGTTCCCAGACTTCTTTTTCTCATAGACCAGTTTCAAAATTTTGCGTGTTCCGGTGGACCCCCTGCAGCTACATTTCCACCATATTCCTTGGCATTCGTATTTATATTTGATCAAATCTCAACGTGATGACTTTGTTTTTACACACCACTGGTATGGAATATGCAAGCTTTTTTAACAAGTAACAGACGCTGAGCTTCTTAAAATATTATCTGCCTACAGTGATAGGTGAAGTCAAGCCAACATTTTAGTTCTTCACTATCAAAAGGAAATACATTTTTGTGGAACCCTGCTTACAAATTGTGTACCCCTCAGTTTTTGTCACGCCAACGTAGACCCCCGTTGAGTTTGCCGTGGACCCCCGGGGGTCCACCTTGACCACTTTGGGAACGAATGCTTTATTAGACGATGTAATCAAGGTGGCTGCGTTCTGAACTGCAATTATATTATATTAAACAATGATTGTCACCGAAACGCTATGAAGAAGATCAGAATAGACTAGTAAAATAGGCCAAAATCTAAATCAAAATCGTCTTGTTAAAAATAATTAATATATAAAAAGTTTATTATTACAACAATAGCCATATAAACTTACCATTTTGCCAATAACCCTGAATACATATACATATTATATGTACCTGCCAACTTATCCAATATACTTCTAATTAAATTCGTTGCGGGTGCCAAGACAGTTTTAACATTTCCTTCGATTTCATAAGTGTCTCGGTGTTTTCCATGGTCACCATTGATGAACTTGGCTACAGGTGTTACAATATTGGGAGTGTCGGTAGAATTAGTGCCATTGATCAAATGTCATTAACATTCTTTAATTTTATTTCTATTACCCATTTCCGTTACAGACGATTGAAATTTTTTATTTTAAAATACATCTCCTCTACTAAGAATAATTCCTCTATCGCGGGGGACTTTACAAACATTCAAACAACGGACACAAAGAATATCCAGACTCGGAACAAAAATTTGTGGAATACACATTCTTTTGTTCCGTGTGGTATTCGAACCCACATCACTCGGTTCAGTGGCAGTGGTGAGGCGACCACTTAAACCACTAAGCCATCCGTGCAGTCAAACTACTACTGTTAATATTAACCCCTCCAGCTAATCTAGAATACTAGAGTTAAAAGTAGGTTTACGTCGGTAGTGCAGTGGGTAGGATTTGAACCTACGACCTCTTGATTACAAGTAGGTTGCCTTACCCATTGGGTTTAGCCGCTCCTAATAATATCGCTATTTTAAGATTCAATTGCTGAGCTTTGTTTGCAAGAATTTTATTATCTAAATCAACATAATATAATTTTATCAGAAACTGTGATTTGCCGAGATATTAACTTGTGAAATCATAACAATTGACTTTAACCTATTGTGTTGCAGCGGCACACCGGCGGCCGGACACAATAGGTTTTTTATTATGTCTGGCATTCCAAAACTTGACAGGTCAATATAATATGACAGATGAAATCTCGACACGTATATATTACGTTAAAACAGTATCAAGTGTTAATTTTAAGTAACACCTATATGCTAATATTATACAGCTGAAGAGCTTGTTTGTTTGTTCGGTTGAACGCGCTAATCTCAGTAACAACTGGTATGAATTGAATAATTATTTTAGGGTTGAATAGCTCATTTATTGAGGAAGGCTATAAGCTTATAGAACGTCACGCTACGACCAATAGGTCCAAATAGTCAATGAAAAGTACTGGAAAAACGGGCAAAATAGATAATATAACTAAGTCGAAATAATTAGTAATGCCAATGGATTATCTATATAAAAGCACTAATAACAAAATACCATGTGGCCAATTCCACGTTGCCGGTGCCACATCATCGCACTGATAACAAAGAGATAACGGCACAACGGTATCTATTCAAGAGGCGCGTCATTTCATTCGATTACACGAGAGTTATGCAACAGGTAGAAATATTAAAATAACCGACAATTCGCGTAAGTCGAGGCTTGTATTAAGTGATTTTAGGCCCCGACTTACACGAAGTATGGTTTCTGTTTCTCGATAGGTAATATTAAAGCAGGTTTAATTTTAAGGAGTTTTGATAATTGTTTTTATTGAATAATCATGTCAGGATTTTTGGTTGCAGATGGTTTTTAGACGTAATATAATATTCAACAGATTTTGGCCTCTATTAATATGTAACAGCTGACATATCACATATACGTTTTAGTTAATTTATAGATTTTGCGTTGATATACTAAACTTTTACTGCATTAACAAATATTGTAGACTAGTTTTGATTAGCCTATCAGTGTGTCTCACTGCTGGGCATAGGACCTTGGGTTTGGAAATCACTACCTTTACGCTACATTCTGCCAGTCACATCCATAGACATCATTCATCTAGGCCAGAGATTCCCAGACTTTTTTTCTCACTTTCAAAAGGGAACTGTCCACTTTGTACGGGCATTTTGACTTGGAATGGACAGTCACTGAGAATAATAATTATATATTAATTTAGAAGCATTAACCAGTAGGCATTAGAAAAATAACAAAGTTTTGTGTCCAGGTGTTCCTATTTCGTTTGTTGTGGTGGTTTATATAAAGGTATTTGAAATAAAAAATCATTGTTTTATGTTATACTTTTTTAATATTCTGATTCGTATGTTACTAAAATGTTATCTAGGAACTGAGCTAGTGGATTTAAATTGTTTTGATATCTTGCACAACTCAAAAACCAAATAATTGTCATTATATGGGTGCAGCAACCTACTGTCCGTCGACCCACCATGCAGTTTTTTTTTTTGGTATTTGTTTATGTATGATTTCTGTTCACGCTAAGCCAATAATGGACAGTTCCCTTTGCTGGTGCCGGTGGACCCCCTGCAGCTACATTTCTACCATATTCCTTGGCTAAAATTAAAACATTTGATCAAATCTCTACGGGCTGACCTTTTCTTTATATGCGTCGATCGACGTTTATAGGTGAAGTCAAGCCAACATTTTAATTCTTCACTATCGAAAGCAAATAAATTTTCGTGGACCCCCGCTTACGAATTGTGAACCACAATTTTTGTCACACCTACGTAGACCCCCGTCGAGTCTCCCGTGGACCCCTAGGGGTGCATCGGACCACTTTGGGAACTGATCTAGGCACTAGTATGGATGGCTTAGATGCCTCTGCAAGTATAAGTACTAATTTATATTTTAATATAATAAACAATAATAACGAAGCATGAACATTTAAACAACCAATATAAAATTCTCTTCTTCTTAATATTTAAGAACTTTGCTATTGTCGGTGGAGTATACGCCATCTTTCTCGATTTTCGACCAAAACCTTGACCTTATACGACATGACTTTTCTTTTAAAAAGGGCATTGGCCAAGTCAGTAAATGCCCCTCCGGGCCTGCCCTTCCTCTCTTTCCTTCCACTTTTCCTTCTATGATGTTATTTATGAAGTCATCATATCATATACGGTGGCCAAACATCTTACCTCTTCTGTTCCCAATTGTCGTGAAAATGTTGCGTTCTTCTTGGACAAGGTTCAGAGCCCTCCACGTTGATTTTCTTTCCTTTAAATTTCTACTGTTAACAATATAAGACACCACGCAATTCAAATTAGAATCCCGATTTACGGTATGTCTTAACTTTGAGGCACAATCGCATTATTAGTGCGAACTGAAAGAAAACTACATGTTTCGATTAGTGCGATTCATAATGAATGACGTGGCACCGGCAACGTAGGCTTGCCTACGTCATATCAGTCAGTTAGCTATGTTGATACATACACGATACATATATGTACATATACAACATATACTACTACATATACTGTACTTAAGTGTTTAATTCATTGAAGTGCAGTGTAAAATATTTAGGTTATAACACTTATAACTTAAACTTAAGTTATATAGGAATATAACGAAATGTGCTTAGCAGAGGAACATAATTAATGTAAAACCAATGTACACGATACTGATAGAAGGTAGAGGGATAACAATAAAAAAAATAATTGACGTTCAATTTGGCAACGTATCTTGGAACATCTTCTTCATCTTCCCTCAATTAAGCAGCTAAATACTACATTACTTAGTTCAAAATCTTCTTAGGTATCCTTAGTAAAATTAAAAAGATAGCTACAGTGAAATTATAGGTAAACTTGAATAGCCTCTCCGTGAAAATAAGTCTACTGTAAGTTAAGAGGATGTGTGCGGTAAAAATACGGATAAGCGTATTTTATTTTAGGGTTTCGGACTGCTCCATGGTAGAAATGGAAAAGGATCAATTGTCGTGATTGTCAAACAACTTAGTAACTGCACGCAATAAATTTCAGAGCCGGCGGTTGCCTAATGTTTAAAATATCCGACTTGCGATCGAGAGTTCGTTTAGTCGCTGCCCACTGTATTATCGATGTTTCTAAACCAACCTATTTTTGATTTGTTGGAAACGTTGATAAGAATGTCTTAATACTTTGCAGTAGAAAATGTTTGTAAACCTGACTAATATTATATAATGTGAGTTTGTTTGCTTGTTACAATTTCATACCCTACTACTCGGTTCTGAAATTTTGTCAGGGGTAAAATGAATTACGGTACCTTTCATCCAGAAAAACTGTTCCCGAGGATAGAAACTAGTCATTATAAATTCAATAAGTTACTGTTTTTTAGGCTTTAATCGTATTCTAATAAATAGAAATGCCGGCAACGAAAGACAAACACATAAAGATCTCTATGTTTTAGGGTACGCCATATTTGTTTACTAAATAAGACAAATGACGTAAATGGGCGATACATCATTCAACCTATAGTAGATTAAACTTTGACTGCACAGATGGCGTAGTGGTTTAGGTGGTCGGCTTGCCCCTGCCATTGCGCCGCTTGTTATGGATCCAAATCCCACACGAGACAAAACTTTGTGTGGTCCACAAATTATTGTTCCTAGTCTGGATGTTCTTTATGGTTTAAATGTTCGTAAAGGTTCCTGCGACACAGGAATACCTAAAGCAGAGTTGTCTTTTTGAAGAAATAAAAAAGAAACCTCTATCGATCCATAATCGAATTGTAATGACGTTTATATAAATCGTGCCGTTGAATAGACAACAAAGCCAAGGACTTAAAAACAAAACATCTCGCAAGTTCAAAGCCACACAAATCTGTCATCATCAAGACACAAGTGCACAGATAAATATATGCGTGTATCTCTCACGTACTGTGATAAGGATAACTTGAGATTAACGCATTACGTATTGAGGGCACTGGACCAATATCCGTATGTTTGATAAAAACAAAGGGTTAAATTATTGTGAGGAAGGGCACTGAGAGATCTCCGATTAAATCTAAGATTTCGATCGAAATGCAGAAGACGTCTACTGTATAGAAGGTCGAAGCTAAATAAAAAGGGAAAGTTGGGAAGAAGAGAGCGAGAGATCTTTCTAATCTGAAATTTTGTTCTGAATGCAGCAGACAGTCTAGGAAACCATTTCCACTCTACAGAAGATTGCAGCTAAACAACCGTGTATCATGGTCCTACGGAACCTTAATATTGTCATAGACACTTAAACGCACGGATGGTCTAGTGGTTAAAGTAGCCGTCACTGCTCCGTGGATTATTGCGGGTTCGATCCTCCTTTATCTGTTCTGTGGTTCGATCCCTACACGGGACAGAAGAGATCACATTTATGTGATATACCATGTTGTCTGGTTGTCTTTATGTCCGCTGTTTGAATATTTATAAAGGCCCTCGCGACTGCGTTAGAGAAGAGTTATTTTTATATGGCAACCACTTAAACCACTTCACCATCTCATGCAAGCAATTTAAATACAATCCAAATGATTTTATGCGCATCAGTAGTTACCAAGAAACCAGTGACATTGCTTATACCGCAGCACCTTCTCAAGGAGCTCGCAAACCTTATTTACTGCAGAAAAACATCACGAAGTTATCCGGCTCAGCTTCTTTTTTGACAACTCACTCACTAGAATTAATTCTTGTGACGCGAAAGTCATTAACAACGGACACAAAGAACACCTGCTCCGCTAGGCTACTAGAGATGAGATAAAGACCAATAATATTAGTAGCATATAACAAGCAATCGTTAAATAGTTAGAACCAATTAAAAGACGCATATATGGCTGTCTTAATAGCTTTTTAATGAAATACGTCACGGTATGCAATCGTACGAGTATTGTACCTACGTAATCTTTTATGTTTATATGACAATGTCGTTATCGTATTAATGTGTGTTAAACGTGTCGCTATGACTAATTAGCTCTGTGGGTGAATGATCTGGTTGTAGTTAAGTAGCGAGTCTAATGGATTATCTTTGGATGGGTGATCGTTTGTTATTTGGCTTTAGTTTTGCTGTATAAGAGCTTCTTGCTGTAGCTATAAGACGCTGTCTAAAGCTGGGTTTGCGATGTTGTGGCAACGGCCGGTTACAATGTCCTCCAGACCGAATTTCGGTCACGGCGCCGCGGTCAATTTTTACGAAGACTGGCCATCTACATACGTAGGAGATATTATAATGCACAAGTATATGCGCAAACACAAGTGCACTCTCTGTTCCCTCACTCTCATGGGACGGTAATCCGACACGACTGGAGAGGGATCAGGCGCAGGACCAACGGCTTTACGTGCTTTCCGAGGCACGGGGTGTCTAATACCGCCAACTTCCTAACTCCGGGCTGCTATTGAGATTTCTTAACAGAAAAACCCAATAGCCTGTTTTTGGCCGGACCCGGGATTCGAACCCAAAGCTTCATTCACAGAAGTCGCATTCACTACCGCTGCGCCACGAAAGCAGGCCGGTGACAACCGTGTCAGGCAAATTCACATGAAATGTATGGAAACTGTTGACCGCAACTCGGTCGTTGCGGTTTGTGGTGAGTGGCGATGCAAGTAGCATGTTCTGCGATGATGCTTTGGTAAATAGTTTGGTTTCTAGTCCCAGCTGCATCGTGCAAATATTTTCTTCTTTATTTATACTTAAGAGCTTTGCTCCTGTTGGTGGTGTATATGCCATCTTTCTCGATCTTCGACCAAGACGTTGGCCTACTTATAAGAGATGATCTCCACCATTTCTTTTTTGATCAGTGAATGCTCTTTTGGGTCTGCCTCTTCCTCTCTATGATTTTTAGTCTTGTCTTATGAAGTCATGTGGTAAACGAACACCTTTCCTCTTTTCTTCTCAATTATCGCAAAAATGATGAGAATAAATATACATATGTTATCAACTGCATATTATGACCCAAGATTAGGCGTAATCGAGAAAGAGGTTAATTCTTTCTTTAATTGATATTCTGGTTGTATCTAATTGGGAACCACTGGTTCGAAAACGATATTAACCAAGAGTGTAAACTAAAAATGAATCTTCATTCTAAACAAAACTCACCTAAATCACCGGTTGGATCTTTTACATTTTTTTATTAGTCCGTTAATATTTTTTATAGGAATCTGTCACATGTCGCGATCTTTGTCTGGACCTGCCGCGATGTCGCTTGCCATTTTGAAGGGTCCATGTTAGGTTCGCGTATATATCAATTTCTTAAGAAGAAAAGGAACAACAGGTTTTATCCTTAAATCTGGAATAGACATTAGGGAAGTAAGTTTATTCGCACCTCGTGGACATAAGCACCGTTTTGTTGTCATATTAAAGTAAACCTTTAATTTTGCAAGTAAATATTGTTCTAACTTAATTTTTTTATCGCTACCGGTGGCGAAAAATCCTGCGGTGTACCTACCTAATATGGCTTCATGTTATCAGACATATATGTGTCTTCTTATCACTATAGAAGCAATTCCAAAGAATTCTCTGATGGTACGCATTTACTGTAGCCTAGGTGAAGGGGACGGCGTTCAAGATGGTAGAAGAAAGAATGGACCGAAAGATGGATACTCCTATAACAGGACATAGGCCTAATGCTACTTTACGTGGATATGCTGGAAAAAGAAAATAATTTCCCGGTCGAGCTTACCGAATCATACTAAAACCAACAAAACTATTCTACTCTTAAGTTCAAGTTTAGAAGCCTCATCGCACACCCATCCGGGCAGAGTCATGACAGTTGACGTGTCAATGTGATAAACTGTAAATTAATTAGCTACGTGAGGTCAGCGGTGTAGTCATTATCGCTTTGTTTATATCATAATGTAAATGTTATTGCGTTTAATGGACTCTTAGAAACCTACTTATTACCTATAGCTAATATTTTTTTCCTTAGACAGCCTTTGTTATAAATAGCAGCAATAGTCTAGTAGGAAGCCGTTGCATTGCCACGTAATAATCTCGAGTTCGATCCTAAACCTCTGACTTTTCGAAGATATATGCGTATTAAATAGTTATTTAACGCTCGCTTTAACGGTAATGAAAAAAAACATTGTGAGGTAACTTGCATGTCAGTGTGTCCTCCTCTTGAATATGTGTGAAGTCTGCCGACCCACACTTGCCCAGCGTGGTGGACTATGCCCAAGTCTTCTTACACTGAGAAGAGGCCTGTGCCTAGCAATGCGACAGTTTATATCAGAGGATACCAGACTTATTTCGAATAGACCACTTTCAAAATAGCATGCATGTTCATAGCATGTTCCGGTGGACGCCCTGCAGCTAAATTTCTACCATATCCCTTGTTGGTGGCTTGGTGAACAATCAAAGAACTTCATGCAATTAAAGAATTTGATCGAATCTCTGCGACCTTTTTTAGTTTTTTTTTTATTAAGAAATTCTCTATCGAGAAATCGATAGGTTCTAGACTACTGGTGCTGAATATGGTGGATCCCCGCTAACGAATTGTGGGTCCCCATTTTTTTGTCACGCCAGCGTAGGCCTCCGTCGAGTCTACCGTGGACGCCTGGGGGTCCACCTGGACCACTTTGGAAACTAATGGTTTATATATTAATATTACAGTCTTTGTTAGATTACTAGCTTTAGTCCGTTCGTGTTATTTGCAAAGCTAATGCAAGGGCATGAATTTGAAATTGAAAGTAATTTTGTATAGAGATGTTTTGTAAGTTAAAGAAGACCTCAATTTTCAAAGCATATCTATATAAAATTACTTTCAAGTAGGATTAGCTGTTTCGGTTTGAAAACGTAACGAACAAAGGCCAAACTGTTGTTATTTAAAAGATATATTTCTAATGTACTTTTGAAAATGTTGATAGATTTAGAATCTGTTGAATGTCTAAGTACCTAATATTAATAATAGTTAATACTTATTAGCATAGATTAAACTAAGTCACCGGTTTTATTGGAATACTATTTCTAAGAAAGAGTAAATACTACCGTTTCATGTACATTGAATTATGAGCGTCATAGTCTTTAATGATTAAATTATTTTAGTAGTAATTTGTTATTTGTGTCCCTTCAAGCTACCTTACGTAACCGAGGGGTAACGCGTTCCACACTGGGCAACACTGGATTCTAGAGATTCCATATTATTATATACCCACAATATCAGCCCTGTATGAAGCTGTCCTACTGCTAGGCACGGACCTCTTCTCAGTGTGAGAAGGCTTAGGCCATAGTCCACCACGCTGGGCAAGTGTGGGTCGGCAGACTGTATATATCTTGGAGAATATTATGGAGGATTTAATATCTATACCAGAGGTTCTCAGACTTTTTCTCATATCGACGGGCTGAGCTTTTGTTTTTGTTTTGAAATTCTCGCGTCTGCCTTAACACGGTAGCGGGCTGACCTTTTTTTCATTCACGCTACGACCTACGGGAGCGGCGCAGTAATCATATACGCGGGTGTAACTGCGGGCACAGCTAGTATTACAATAATTTCCTTTATCGTTAAACGGGCGGTAATTAACTACGATAATAGGTACATAACTTCGGAAAATCAGAGATGTGCGCCTTGAGATCGAACTCGAGACCTCTGCGTGGCAGTCCAACGCAACGGTCTCCCACATGAGTATTGCTGTTATAGTAGGTATTTGTAGGATTACTTATTTATATATACCGGCGAGCGTGTATGAGAAATGTGATGAAAGTGAATGAAGCCAGGGAAGTGTGTCAGGATTACTCAGGATAGTAGCAAATGGAAATCCGTAGTCTCTGCCTACCCCTCTGGGAAACAGGCGTGAATGTATATAATATGTTTGTACTTATTTATTACCCGACTATGTGTTTCGGCATAATGCGATTGAGATAGGTTGTCTTATAACGCAACATGTATTAAATAATAATAATAATTTGTTTATTTACCTTAAAAGGTACATAACAAGAATTTATTAAAATAGTAAATAAATCAATTTCGGAATCAATTATTTATTTTATACTTTCGTGTTAGACTGGTCGTAGTCAGAAGCAGATCTCTCTCGACCACAGCCAGTGCTAAACTGCTAAGCTTCCAGTATTTTAAAATGTACGGCATTATCTCGTGCGATCGTGTTAATTAGCGTTTTTAAATACTTTAGTAAATTGAAAAACATATTTTTCTTTTTTATAACACACTGTTTAAAAATACTAAGTGCAGATTGTACAAACACAATTGACGGACATAAATTACAGCAAGAATGAGAGCAATAATTTATGGAATCCAAATAATTGTGCCTGGTGAGAACCAAACCCTTAAAAATCTGCTGTAGCGGCGAGGCAAACTAGGCTCTGGCCAGCTACGCCATCCATGCGACGTGTTAACCAAGTCTAAAATGATCTAAATCATTTTCTTTTTTTTTCAAAGGCGGCACCGCGGTTAATCTTTAATGAAGATCTAGAAGAAGTAGATAGCGCCGGTAATCAGTTGAATAAAGGAAAGAACATGTCTAAGGAAGTAATTATCCTCGTGACGTTCTAACTGACACTTCTTTGCACATGGGCATCTGTATTTCTATTCTTCTATGGTTATTCACGTATATTTTCCGGGTTTCAAGAGGACATATACTTAGTTAGTTGGGCGTGTTAGCGTAGCAATTAGGTCTTTATGCTTCCTTTATTATTATATATAAACTGCGTCTTATGTAGAATGTTTGTAAACAAAGGACTGTCATATTAAAATAAGTAGATAATTAATTTCTGGTACTACTGTTTTGTGTAGAGTAGTATCACCATAAGCTTGGCACGTAGCTTAAGTTTGCGTGCTATCGTAACGTCCCGGGACAATTGGAGTCCAAGAAAATGTTCTTAGGTTTTAGGTGTAATTAGAAAATTCTCAGTAGCAAAATAGAGGCTTTGAATTTACCCGATAGACGGTATATTAGGCTCGGGATAGGCTCGGGAACCAGCGAAGAACATGAGACCTCAAGCACCATATTCACCATCATTGCATCATCGAGGCAGTCAAAAACCTAAACTAAAGCTTATAAAATATGTGCTCGTCGCTCCTTCTACATGTTTCAGCAGACATTAGTTCACGGCAAATCTTGGCACTTCGTAGTTATTATATCGTTCTGTTTCTGTGTTTCTCTTCGTTTAAACATTCTGCGTAGCTTAAGGGTAAATTCACTAACAAATGTTCTTTTTCTTAATCTATACTAATATTATTTACTGTGTTTATGTTATGGCTCTCGCTATATTATGACCTTTCGTATAAGGGGCTCATAAAGTAAAATCAGGCAATCATATGCAAATTAACGATATGTCTCTCAAGCTAAATTATCTATCACCAGTTAATGCTAACAGAGAAATAAATGTGGTGTTTGACAAGCTTTTTTAAGTAATAAGAATATCTGTAAAATTGTATTATTAGGTTAGCTAACTGACAATAGAAAATCGGCCTTTAAAACATAATCTTACTTACACAACATACACTTTAAATGATGGCGATTACCAGAAAGGACAACTTTTCGTTAGTAATTAACTTCGAAGAAGCTGCGGCAATTTCCATCTTTGTCAAAATATGTTCACGTATAAATGATAGAAATTATTTCAAATTGATATGATAAATTACAGTACCTTATTACTTACAGACTTATTGAGGAGTTTCAGATTTACCTCTGATATTTGTCAAGTGCACTTTAATATGACCACACCTTTCTGATACATGTTTTCAAAAAGTGTTGTCATTTAAGTACCTACATGTACACCATAGTGACATTCTGCATAATCCACTATGGAGTGCAGTTGCAATTTGGGCCAATACACAATCGACTACATGTATAGATATGATAGAATACATATAAAATATTGATATGTATTCTATAATATGCTATTAACATGCCAGCCCCACATCGCAATAAAAATTATAACCGTTTAGCAGTCAGCACTGTCAGTTCAACATTAAGACTGTCGTATTTGTAGCGGGTGTGTAGTTATTATTGACGATCTTTAATTGTATAGAATATGACAAGCAGAGCGTCTCTAGTAGAAAGCTGTTATACACTTTGTATAGATGTCTCCCGAAGTCTATCTTTTCATATTCCGACGTAATTTTCCTATGTTGCCTAGGAGGAGGAAGGCACATGGGGCGAGAACTTCAAGTCACACCATGACAGTAAGCCGCGAGGCAACGAAGCCATCTCCATGGACTTCAGCTTCCCTGAGGCTGACCAAGTTTACGGTAAGTCGTGACCAATATCTCCTTGATATCTATAAATACTCATCTACTAGTGTACCAGCCAGACGTCATCCTGCCCAAAGCCAAGAGCTCGATCGCATCACCACCTATCGTATCTAATTGTGAATCTATACACTCAAACGAACACACAATTTTTATCAACATTGGTCCAATCGTTTAGAAAACGTTCTGTGACATACAAACGTACAGAAAAGGAAAGGAATCATATCTATTCCAGTGCTTGGCTTAGAACCTTCGACCATAATTTACCACGTTTACATAGTGCGAGTGCACAACATACTGTCTTAATAAGCTCTTAATAGATAGTTTTAATGGCACAGCTGCCGCTGTGTAACAACAAAACGTGATGCTGTGCCTGAGATCTCGAGTACGATTCCCGACTCCGCCAAACTATTATTAGGGTATTCTTTTAAAAAATTCTTAGTAGCATCTCCTTTTAAGAAAGATGGCGGTATTGCACACCCCTGTGCCTCAGAAAGTATGTAAAGCCATCGGACCTGCGCCTGATCTTTCTCCGATCGTGTCGGAATGCCGCGGTCTTACTAAACTATGAGTAAGAGAATAGAGTGTGCATGTGTGTTTGTGCTCGCACGAGTACACCATGACCATATCCAGTCTTTGTTTTAAGAACCTTCTGTCATAATTCCTCACTAATTTCTTTCAATGGCGCATTAGTAGTGAATACGATGTTATGCATGAATTATCTATCGGGTTCGATTTCGGAGCACAGTATTATTGAGATTCTAAGATGCAGAAGTTTGATATTGTGTGTGTGTTTGTTCGGCAGACTGTAATACGCTTGCCTACTGTAACGTGGTACCTAATACTATATGAATGTGGGTATCATATAACTCTGCCTACTGGGGAAGCGTGAGACTATGATTAATGTCTGTTGAGAGCTTAATATAATCCAAATAATTTTCAGAAAATGAATCAGCGAGAAGTTCTTGTTTTAAAAAAAATGTTGTACCCAACAGGTATACCTGAGCACACAGACAAGTTAGCGCTTCGCACCACCACCTCTGGAGAACCTTACCGTCTGTACAACTTGGACGTGTTTGAATATGAGCTGGACAGCCGCATGGCGATATATGGCGCTGTGCCTGTTATGTATGCTCATGGGTGAGTAATACGGATGTTTATTGTAGATTGACCAGGTTAGACATAGAATTTCCAAGGGTATTGAGAGAGAACACTCGATTTTCGACTTTCAATTGTTTTTTTTTATTCAGCTTAGACGGAAAAGATGAATACTTCGAAAATTAGAGTCATTTTTGAATACGAGTTCTGACGCGGAACTAACGCGGCAGAAACGGCTTGCAATATCAACACTGCGTTTGGAGAGGATACTGCTAATGAACGCACCGTGCGGTTTTGGTTTAACCACTTTCGTAATGGAAACTTCGACTTGAAGAACGTACCATGTGGAAGACCGCCCACACAGGTGAAAAACGCTGAATTAAAGGAGATGGTGGAAGCCGATCCGAGTCGAAACTACCCGAGAATTAGCGGCATGGTTTAACTTTACTCTACCTACAATATTGATTCATTTGCATCAAATCAATAAGACAAAAATTTGAAAATGGCTGTCTCTGGATTTGACTGATCTGCTGAAAGAAATGCGTGTTGAAACTTGTATTGCCTTGTTGAATCGGTACAGAAATGAAGGAATATTGGATCGAATTGTGACATGTGCCGTGATGAAGTGAAAAAGTGGATTCTTTACGATAACTGTAAGCGAAAAATGCAATGGTTGACCCCAGGTCAAACGGCGCAACAGTACCCTAAAGCAAAGCTTATCAATAAAAAGGTAATGGTAACTGTTTGGTGGTCTCTTCATGGTGTTATTCACTATAGCTTTCTCAGGTCTTGTCAAGCAACAACAGCAGATGCTTATTGTGCCAAACTTCGAACAATGATGGCGAAACTGGCAGTGAAACAGCCCCGACTCGTGAATCGATCTTCACCATTATTGCTTCATGATAACGCAAGACCTCACACTGCGCGAGAAACCGTTGTAACTTTACAGAAGCTGCAGTTAAAAACCATACGTCATCCTCCGTACTCGCCAGACCTTGCTCCAACGGACTTCTATTTTTTCGTGATTTGGACAATTCGTGATAAAATTTTCTTCCCAAGAGGCAGTACAAAATACTTTCACACAGTTTATTGAATCTAGATCCTGGAAGTTCTATCGTAAAGGCATAAATAAACTTTCGTTTAGATGGCAGCAATGTATAGATAATGAGGGTAAATATTTCAATTAAATAAATATGGTACATCTTAGAAAAAACTAGTTTCAATTTTTCAGTACAAATCGGTAATTTCATACTTTAACCCCTAATATGATATAATATCCTTGTATTAAACTGTTCTACTGCTGGGCACAGGCCTCTTTTCAGTGTGGGAAGGGTTAGGCCATAGTCCACCACGCTAGACTAGACTAGACTGCACATGTTTTCGAGAACATTACCTCTCAGTCATGCAGGTGTCATCATGGTGTTTTCTTTCACCGGTAAAGCGAGCGATAATTAACTATTTAATACGCACATAACATAAAAGTTAGACTTGCGTGCCTTGGGATCGGACTTGAGAACTCTGCGTAGCAATCCAACGCTCTCCGACGATCGCTGCTACTGATGTGTGTAACTAATTGAGAAACAATGATCTAACAATGCAATCCTTGTTTCAGCCCTAAGCACACCGCTGGTGTTTTCTGGCACAACTCAGCTGAAACGTGGGTGGATGTAGTGAACTACGCTGATAGCACAGTAGTGTCATCGCTGGTTAACCTCGTCACTGGCGGACAGAAGAGGCGTGTCGATGCCCGGTAAGTTACCTCTGAAGTAACGTCTCAGTATTTATTTATTTATTTTATTGTAAGGTTCGCCAACACATTTAACATTTTAAACTTATGAACTAACATAGGTAAATATATTATTGAACATTATGCAAATTCAATTATGAGCAAACCCGACATGCATTAAGATTGCACTATCAATCAGATACTCTACACAAAGTTAAAATATAAAATAAAAAGAAAAAGCAAAACAAACAAATATGAAGCAAGACTGATATATGATACTGTTTTTAAAGGGATATATGTATATCTTGTTCTCCTCTTTAATTCAGAATTTTACATACGTACATATTGTGATATGATGTGAATGACGAACGCTGATAAGCTTACCAATGCGCATTAAAAAAATACTATTATAACATTAAACCCTATTGTATGTATAGCGGCTCAACACAAAATATTATTAAAAGACAGTTAAACATTTCTACTGCTATGATTAGCCGACTAAATTAGCAACAGTCAATCAAATCATTGATATACCATATGATTTTAACAAGTCGTTGATACACCTAAATGTAATAAGTCATTTTAGTAAGGCAAGCTGGGCAATAAAACACGCGATCCCTGTGGAACGCCTGAGGTAATTTTGAATATGTTGGACTTATAACCGTCAGCCACAACGAAGAAAGTTCGATTTACTAGGTATGAATTTAGCCAATGAAGCAACGATCCAGCAAAGCCATATACTGACAGCTTTTGAACTAAGATATGGTGAGACACCTTGTCAAAGGCTTTGCTTAAATCAGTATACACTGCGTCCACTTGTTTGTATTGCAGCCATATATGTACAAGCCGTTTAGAAACCCCTTAACATAGTGGATATTGTGCAGATTCATCTCGGAAGCGAACATAATCGACGCGTTCGTGTTCCTGGGCGACAAGCCGGCGGATGTGTTCCGTCAGTATACCGCTCTCACTGGATCCGCACCGCTACCTCCCGTGAGTATCTCCATTATTATCTCATAAATACAGGATGTTCCAGAAGTCGACGTTAAGCCGGAATCAGGTAATAGGCTAAGTTAAATGTAATAGCTATCAGAAAATTATGAATTCCGTGTTTTAAAAATTATAGGCATTCTATTAATCGAAAAAATCGAGAGCTTCAAAAAGCATTATTCGAGATTAAATAACAAAAAAATCCGCGGATGTCAAAAAATCTGCATCCGCGACATCCCTGATTATTATATACTAATATTATAAAGATATTGATTTTTATGTTTGTATAGATCAGTTCTTAAATAATAATAAGAAAATAAGTAATAAGTTATCATATTGGTTAGTGATGTTAGTTTGTGTTCACTTGCTCAATGATAAGAACTCATACCGGAGGGGGAGTCGTCGTGTGTTCTGTCGTGTGACGTCACACCTTTGTGAGACGTATTGCTTTTAGCAACGTAAACGGTGGAAGCGTGACGGTAGTTGCCTTGTGACCAAACGATTATGAGAGCTGAGGGCTTAGAACATAAAATAATAATACAGTTATTGTTTTATTCACTGACTGTTTATAGCCAATTATGAGGACCTAGCTTCTATTCCTGGGTCGGGCAATTTCATATTAACCTGTAATGGCCTTTGCCAATTTTTTCTGATAAAAAGTATAAACCGACAGTCAAGGCGTAAGATTATTAATACTGCGATTCACTCGGCATGTAGGACTGCCAGGCTTGCATAGGCAGAGACGTATTCACATTTTGCCATTATAATTTAAGCGCAATTGAAAGCGACCGTATTGTCTTACAGGCAAGGCTCCAAACTCCATACTGCAACTGAGAATTTCATAGCAGATAACCCCAATAACATTTTGCCCGACCCGAGAATCAAGACCTTACACACTGAAACAGTCAGTACCATCAAACAGCTATGCATTCTTTGCTAAAGAAAACAAAATCCAGCGATTGTTCAAATACTATAACACTATAACATTGAACCCGTATGTTATAGAAATTCTCGCTGGCGTACCACCAGTGTCGCTGGAACTACGTGGACGAAGCCGACGTGCGCTCCGTGGACGAGGGCTTCGACCTGCACGACCTGCCCGCTGACGTCATCTGGCTGGACATCGAGTATACCGACAAAAAGAAGTGAGTACCACATAGTTGTATTCCATACTGAGTGACGACTGTATTGGGTTGTCGAAAAACAATGTTTGGTTAAATAGTAGCCAAGTTTACGGTGGACCATCCGACAAAAAGAAGGTAGTGCCACATAGTTGTTTACAATACGGAGTGACGATTATATTGGTTTGCCAATAAATCATGTTTGGTTAAATAGTAGCCAAGTTCACGATGGACCATCCGATATGAAGAAGTTATTACCACATAGTTGTTGCCAATACGGAATGGCGATTGTCTTGGTTGGTCGATAAATCATGTTTGGTTAAATAATTGCCAAGTTTACGGTAGACCATTTAGTTATTTAAGGGGTAAATTTTTATGTGAAACAGTTATCGATTAATTATCCAAATTCTCAAACAAATATTAATAATAATATATTTATTTTTGATATTTTCTAATATGTTAGATAAATATTTGTGACAAGGAAATCATAATAATAATATTATATCACATACACACAACACCATCTAGCCCAAACTAAGCAGAGCTTGTCCTATGGGTACACACGGCTACACATCAAGTTAGACACCTTATATACGCATAACTGCGCTACATACAAAATAAATGTGTCGATATAATGGTAAAGATAGAGCGTAACATAAATATAACGCACGATTCGCAGTGATCAACTTCTAATAGTTCAAAGTCGAAACAGTCTAGCTTGATGTATCGCTGTGTGTACTAGACAATGGATAAACACACATATATACTTTTTTTTGTAATTACTACATATTATACATAGAAACACTCAGACCAAAACAAACATCCATGTCCATGCACACAAATGTCGTAACATCACAGATTGATAAAAAAGTCAAGCATATCGAAATGTTTGAAACATTTACAATTATTGCATTTGTTAATCTTCGATATTGATTGATTACTTAATTAGAAATTAGCTACACACAAATACAATTGCATAGTGCCAGATTAATTGGTATGGGGAAGATCTAAAAAAAAGGACTTCGCAACTTAAAACGCGTCCGCGTAAAAGCCAATAAAAGTTAATCGATTAGAATCAAATACAACTCGATCGTTTCGTCATCAAATGAAGTTTCGAATATTCAATAAAGATCCCAAGATAGTGAGAGACAATGACTTGATTGACATTCGTATATAGGACCATACATTTTCTGTATCTTCAATATTTTTTGTAGCAATTGCACGTCGCTAGAAACATTTGTATAAACGTAAGAAGATAATTATTTAACAAAGGATTTAAGACTATGTCATTGAAAATATTTAAAAAAATCTATAATCTGCGGTACTGCTTATCTTTGCTAGAATAGGCCTTCTCTAATCAAAAATTGACAAAAATAACATTTTGAATAAAAACTGGTTTTATCAGGTAAAACGATCACCTATGTATATTAAACAAAACAGAATAACGCGACTGTCATTTTAAAATTATTTTTTGTATAACTTTCAAATAACACTTGCCCAATGATGAGAACTCATACCGGAGGGGGAGGTCGTCATGTGTTCCCTCGTGTGACGTCACACGTTTGTGACGTATTGCGTCTAGCAACGTGCACGGTGGAAGCGTGGCGGCAGTTGCCCTGTGATCAAACGATTATGAGAGCTGAGGGCTCACTACATACATAGACTCACATTTTTACCCTGAAGGGATAGGCAGAACTGTATTACACCGATATTTCGCCAGCTATTGTCTTAAGTCCCACGTAATAAAACGACTGCACGGATGACATAGTGCTTTATGTAGTTGCTTCGGCGCATAAATTTTTTATTTTGCCGACTTCCTTTTTCCTTAAGACTGCAGCATACTCCGCTAAAGTTGTCAAGGCTATCTGTCGCTAACACACACAAAACAAAAAAATACTGTGTCGCTACATATTGTAGCCCAAGAGTTATGGCATTGGACTTCCGATCGAGAGGTCGCGGGTTCGAATCCCACCCAATGCAGTATCGACGTGAACCCACTCCTAACACAAGCATGTTAGCTTAGCTGGAGGGGTTAACAAGCATACTAGTAATTTGAAACCCAAATTAGTGGAAAACTTTATGGAAAGAAAAAAAACTGTTCATGGATCTCATACACAGCAGTCGCATTCGTTACCACTTTATGACCAGTAAAATAAAACAATGTGATCAGCGTTCTACCACAGACTATGGTGGATATACCACGATTACGCACGAAGCGCTTTGCTTTCACTTTTATAAGCTCGCTAAGGAGTGGAATTCGCTACCTAAGTCTGTTTCCCGATGAGTACAATCTGGGTGTCTTCAAGTTGCGAGTCAATAGGTATCTTCTAGGCAAGCGTGCTCCATCGTCGACTGCATCTTCGCTTAAGATCAGGTGAGATCGCGGTTAAACGGAAGCAGACGAGAGTCTAAGAGAGTAAAAAAAAAATTGACTAATATTATACATCATAGATGCCAGCCAATACTAGTACGCATTTTAGATATCACTTTATAACAAACAGCGTCACAGTGTCAATCGATTATTTTTGTATCATTATAAATTGCATTTATAGGTACTTCACCTGGGACCCGCTGAAATTTGCCCACCCTACCGAAATGGTAGCTAACCTGACTGCCAAGGGACGTAAATTAGTGGTCATTATCGACCCGCATATCAAGAGAGAGGCTGGCTACTTCCTACATGAAGACTGCACGGAGAAAGGGTACTACGTCCAGGATAAGGATGGCAAGGATTATGAAGGTGAGTTGGTAATCTGGTATTCTTTAAATTGAACTTTATTATATAATACTAGCTTTTCCCCGCGGCTTCGCTCGCGTAAAAGTAGGTAAAGTTAATATATACAAACAAAAAGGTAAATACTTAAAAAAGAAATAACATACAGCCTATGTTACTCGGTGATAGCTTTATAATGATCAAAGAATTTTTGAAATCGGTTGTTTAGTTTTTGTGTTAAATCGTTACAAACAAACAAAATCTAATCTTTTCCCTATATAATATTAGTATAGATTGTCTTACGTTTACGCGAATGTTATTTTTTCAAGTTAATTTTGATCTTACACTTGCCCGATGATGAGAACTCATACCTGAGGGGGGGTCGTCATGTATTCCGCCGTGTGACGTCACATGTTTGTGACGTATTGCGTCCAGCAACGTGCACGGTGGAAGCGTGGCGACAGTTGCCCTGTGACCCAACGATTATGAGAGCTGAGGGCTTACTACAGACATAGTCTCAAATACTTTATACGGATTTTATCGCGTTGTTTATTTAACACTTACTCATTGTCACTATTTAAGCTATGTAAGGTGAGCTGCCGGTTTTAATATCCCGCCGGAGTGTCCTCGAAATTACGCCAATTAGTTCAACGCGTGGGCAATTGTTCGGCATGCTAGCGATGTTCCGTACCAATCACTCCAGACGTATCGTAACTCGACCAATAGGAGCGCGCTGCAGCCACTCGCAGCGATAGGCCGCGAGGGAGCGGGGAATGAGAATAGCGCGATGTCCGTGCAGTTAGACAACCGTCGTGCTTGTAAGCACTTATTGTCTTCTTGTTCTTTGTAAAGCGATGTGTATTATATATTTCTAGTCCTCATATACCCAAATTATTAGTTATAAATTTAATTATATATGCCTCTTATAGCTATTTATATTATTATGACTCAAACAACAAGAACAAGACCCAAGCTATATTTTATGGAGTATAGTCCATTCAGTAGCTCGCTTCCGAACCTTTGAGATAGTTATTCGTATAATTAATTCCAGGTTGGTGCTGGCCCGGCTCTTCCTCTTACGTGGACTTCTTCGAACCTGAGATAACCAAGTACTACGCAGAGAGGTACCTGTATGAGAACTTTCCCGGCACCACCAAGGATGTGCACTTGTGGAACGACATGAATGAGCCTAGCGTGAGTATCTATGTATAGTATATAGTATAGTGTATATATGTAAACTTCATTATTTATGCCTTAAACCATTCTGTCTCATCTTCTCTTTATCTCTCTCTCTCTCCCTATATCCTCCCTCTCTCTCTCCCTATATCCTCCCTCTCTCTCTCCCTATATCCTCCCTCTCTCTCTCCCTATATACTCCCTCTCTCTCTCCCTATATCCTCCCTCTCTCTCTCCCTATATCCTCCCTCTCTCTCTCCCTATATCCTCCCTCGCCGCCTCCCCCTCTCCCTATATCCTCCCTCGCCCCCCCCTCTCCCCATACCTCCCTCCCCCTATCCCCCCTCCCTCCCCCTATCCCCCCTCCCCTCCCTCCCCCTCTCCCCCCTCCCCTCCCTGCGTATTAATCATTGTGGCTTAAGAAGTATCACTTTTAAAATTAAGCTCATGATTAAGTTGGTGTGGTATTTCACAGGTATTCAACGGTCCAGAGATCACCATGCCCAAGGACTGTCGCCACTACAAGCCTACCCAGGACGGAAATGACGGTCTTGCTTCTTACTGGGAACACAGGTATATACCTACTATTAAGCTACGCGCTATTGAAATCCACAAAGGTATCAAATAACTTTGGGAAATTAAACTGTTATTTCAGTTTAAATCGTGGCTTATTATTAATTTGCGTAAGTGTAAGACAACAAATGACTTGTTCACACAGCTACCAACACGCTTGTTACGGTCACGCCTTTTGTAGTGTACACTAAACAGTTTACACGTGATTGTATAACAAACATTTAAACAGTCTTAACAAACTGTCATTCAAAATAATACTAGATTTTGTCCGCGGCTCGCTCGCGTTTATAACTTTGATTTTTCCATAGGCCACGGTGACCACTTACCATCACACGGGCCATAAGCTTGTTTGACACTTTAGTAGTAAAAAAACCCTATGACTTTTTCTGTTCCCCTGACAGCAGTCATGATGAGCGGTCAAGTATTTTGGACGTATTGTATTGTAATTGGACTCCTTTTTCCGCATTTGAACTCCAAGTTGGTCCATTATGCGTGAGAGTCGACCGGTTATGGACATAGCCAGCCCAACTCCGCCCAGAAGCACAGAAGGTTCCTGGGGTCTTCGCAGGCTTCGCGGAGTGACCTCGGGTTGTTGAGGATTTCCTTACGTTGTGCTGTTACTCCCACACATTCCAGGATTACATGTGCAGCAGATTCTTCTTCGGTCAGACATCCCCTACAGAGTGGGTTTTCTGTTGCTCCAATGTTGTGCAGATGTTTGTTTAGAGGACAGTGTCCTGTTAGGATCCCCACGATGGTCCGAAGGTCCAATCTTTCTAGGTTGAGCAGACGATGTGTCAGACGTGGTGATATGGTCGGTAGGGCTGCTCTCGACTGTCTGTAGTTCGTTGTCAAACAAACTCACATTCGCATTTATAATATAACTTAAGACTAGAAGGAAAATTAAATAACTTATTTTGTTCTATTCCAGACACGTGCACAACGAGTATGGTCTATTCAACATCCGTGCGACGCACGCTGGCATGCAACTCCGTGACTACAGCAAGTACCGGCCCTTTATACTCACTCGCTCCACATTCGCCGGCACGCAGAGGTGAGATACCGAACACTACTACATCTATAATGTCACGCTAGTCTCATTAGTACTCCATACACACTTAAAATTACGATACATGACGAGAGACGGTCAAGGAAAACATCGCGAGGAAACTGCATGTCTGGGAGTTCTACATAATGTTCTCGAAGATATGTGAACTCTACCAACCTGCATTGGACTTTATGGAGAAGTCTTAGACATGCAGATTTCTTCATCGTTAACTGACTGATAACTAATTGACATACTGAGAAGAGCCATGTTTATAGTATATGTGTGTGTGTTTACATATACAGGGTGTTTATATGTATATACAGAGTGTCCCAGAATATAATATAATTGGTGCACAAAATACACCAAAATAATGCTGCGAATTCAAAAATACGTCAGTTTAAAAAAAACGCTTTTGGTTTGACGAATCAATCCTTCACAAATAATAATAGTGGAAAATTAGAAAATTAGCCATAAATGAAATACCTGTAGTTGGAAGAATGAAAAAGTCGTACGTTTTTAAAACTTTGATTGTTATATTTTAGTCATATGTCATAATTTTTTTTAGCACATTTGAATGGTCTTTACCTAAGGAATCTCTCGTTGCAATTTGATTCACATATTTTGGGACACTCAGTATATATATATCATTGCAAATTGCTTTTAATATCCATAATCTACGCGGATGGTCCTAAATAAGTTATTATTTTCTACTACTTCGCACGAGTAGTATACATTTACAAATTATACACCTAAACCTTCCTTATGAATCACTGACAGAGTGAATGATGAGTGATATTGGTGAAAACCGCAAGAAAATCTGTTTTGTAGTTTTTGAGTTTATCGCGAACAGACACACAGACGCGGCGGGGGGCTTTGTTTTATAATATGTATTGATACTGTCAAATAGCCTAAGCGTGCTAAAAACCAGTGTTCGCTTTTGTGATCCTATGTTAACATGGATGAAATAAATAGTAAGCTGTTCACATAATATAAATTGGAATGAGTTTAGCTAAATAATCAACATCACAAATAATATAAAAACTACTTAACTTTACTTTTTTATAAGATTTATAAGCGTTTAAAAGTCTGCCATGTAGTCGTGACCGTGACGTG
The DNA here is from genome assembly GCA_930367265.1 of Catocala fraxini. Taxonomy (NCBI): domain Eukaryota; kingdom Metazoa; phylum Arthropoda; class Insecta; order Lepidoptera; family Erebidae; genus Catocala; species Catocala fraxini. Next base: position 5,336,900 of record OV884049.1, on the reverse strand, counting down.
CTGGACACATTCTGCTTTGTCATGTATTCATGTATACATTTGGCGGTCAAAAGGTTAACTCGAGGCTATATTTGTGTAGGTATGCGGCGGTGTGGACGGGCGACAACGCGGCGGAGTGGGGCTTCCTGGCGGTGTCGGTGCCGATGTGCCTGTCGCTCGCCACCGCCGGCATCAGCTTCTGCGGCTCCGACGTCGGCGGCTTCTTCAAGTACCCCGAGGCTGAGCTCATGACTCGCTGGTACCAGGTCAGGAGCACTACTGTTCATAACCCCTCCCTAACACTGAATATGTTTTTGGTTCTACCAAAATGATAAGTATATGAGTTGCCTGTTAGTAAAGGCGCGCTAAGCGAGTTATAAATTAGTTAAAAGTGTGCTTGTAAAGTTATAACACCGTATGACGGTCAGATCAGTAAGATTTGAGGATAATATGCTCGTAAGGATAATAATAATTGTTTATTACACTATCTAGGCTTAAATCTAGCAGGAGTATCTCCACGGTCAACTACACTAGTTTTAGAAGCTGAGCTGTAATCTCAAATACACACATCAAAAGTGTCTAGGGATCAAGTACATTTTTAAGTATAAAAATCTATCAAATTAATATTTGCCAAATCTAGTCTTCCAGACTAGCTTTTTACTTTAATTCCTATGTTTAAGTTATTACATTATCCCTATATTTTGTAGAACTTAAGAAAATTTGAAATTTTTGCAATTTGTGAAAAATTAACCTAAGTTAATGTCTTCAACTTAATGTAAAAATAGGCAAAAATGAGGATAATTCATAATTTTTACTTTAAAGATTAAAAAATTAATAGTCTGTGTTTCCACCATTAACACGAATAACACGATCACAGCGATTTGGCATGCTTAAAATCACTTTGAAGAATGGCCGCCCACGTTCTTTCTAACAAGTTAAAAAGTTGTTGTGGGGTATGTACGGCATCCATACTCGGCAGAGCTCTTCTTTGGAGTATATCCCATGCGTTTTCAATTGCATTGAGGTCTGGAGATTGAGCAGGCCACGGCAGGACGTTGATACGAGCATCGGCAAGAGTACGTGTTACGACTCTAGCCGTGTGTGGAGGTGCATTGTCATGCATTCGTCGAAATGAATCATCCAAAGAGTTTCGCAAAGGGATGATCACGCCTGAAACAATCCTCTCCGCATAAATTTGAGCATTGAGGTTGCCCCTGATCCAAGTGAGATCGGTTCTTCCACTGATCCAAATGCCGGCCCAAACCATTATTGTTCCATCTCCATATGAATGAACTGCCTGCCAAATTTCAAACGTTCTTGACGCCCAGAAGTTCTCCGAATCCGAGTACGTCTTGTATCTCACACCAAAACAAGATTCATCGGAAAAGCCAATACCTATATATATATATAACGCCAATCTTCTGCCTCCCAATTTCTTTGTTCGCGAGCCCATTTTAAACGGAACCTACGATTGCAGGGTGCTATAGGTGGTCCTTAGCGGCCTTCAGGAACGCAGACCCACTTCACGTAAACGATTTCGGATGTTTTGGTCGCTTATCAGCAAGCCTGAAGAGCTGTGGAGCCTCGTAGCTAATATCATGGCGGTCATGTTGCGATTCCGTCGAGCAGTATTTTGGATGTACCGGTCCTGTCTGCGAGTGGTGATGCGAGGGACGACTTATAATGCTCTGTGTAGTACCAAAAACGACAGCCACAGTACGTTGCCTGGAACCAGCTTGCAATATTCCAACGGCTCTCATCATCTCTTCTCGTGATGTCTTCGCTCCATATTGATGCAGTTTTTCCAGTTCCGATGCAAAAATTGTACACTTTTATAGAAATTCTGATTGACAGTTGATTTTCTATTATTTACCAAAATTTAAAGAAAATTATATTTCAAATAGTGAAAGTCACTAAATAAAACCAATTAAAATCAAAGAAAGTTAAAATAATAATGCTTAATTGCGGTGAGCCTCTAAAACGTATTTGATCCCTAGACTCTTTTGATATGTGTAGTTTGCAATGTAAACCAAAAAAATATTTAAGGAATCAGCTACTTAAACATGTGAATAACAATCAAATACAACTGGATAAGGCATTAAACAGTCTTCCCTATTTGCAATAAAATACATATAAATAAATAATAATGTATTTCATACTGTTATCAGTATGCAAAAAAATATTACCTGCTAAATAAGTAAGTAATTGAAATAATGTAGGCATGTTATCTATAAATAAGCTACTCCGTAAAAGATGAATGCCAAAAATACTTTTCACTTAATATTCGTTTTACCGAATGTAACGAAGTGTTAGTTATATCAAAATCATAGTTCCATTTTAATTCGTACTAATTCTATACAGGATGCTATTCTGACGGTAGGTTGTACATACTTAAGGAATAAGAAAGAAAGGGAGGGCTATAGCATAAATTACGAGTAGGGTTGAAGATATAAATTTTGCTCAACAACGATGGACAATCGATGATTGACCTTTCTTTACAGCGTTTATGTAGTTGATAAATTGATGCTTTTTAACAAGAACCAAAATAATCACAATTATGATCAAGTACGACAAATTAAATAGCTGATTTTTTCTGAATATTTTCGATACGTTTAATGTAGGTATCATATCTCGGATTCCATATTGAGAGGCATATTCGAAGTGGCAACGAACATCCGTAGTGTAAAGAATTTTAAGAGGCTTCACTTGTTGAAAGTCTTTAGAAGAACGCAGAACGTTCCCTTAAGCCCTCGACCTCCCTTAGGCCTTATTAACTATATGATGTAACGTGTTTGTCTAAAAGAAGCGTTGAGTCATGAATAATATCAAAATCCATAAAACGGTTTAATTTGTGATTCTTTAGATGATAATTGTACATTATGGAATGCTTGTTCCTGGTAAAGGTGACTATGGAACACTTACTGGCGTTAAGTTCAAGTTTGTAATTAATACAATATACGTCTAAACGCTAAAGGTCTTCTTGTAATGCATTTACGTCATCCAAACAGTTAATAGCCTTACAGATCTTTATATTGTCAGCAAATATGAGTATATCATAGTTATGAAAACATTTGTCTATATCTGGAATAAATATTAGAGACAGGTGTGGCTCCTGTATTGAACCTTGGGGTATACCACTAGGAATGCCTAACCACCCAGACATATAGTTACCCAGTACTACTGTGTGACTCCTATTTTCAGTGTAGGAACAAAATCATCGCAATGCATTACCTTTTTTACCCGCATTTTTGAGCTTAATTCTAAGGAACGCATGGTCTACTTGATCACACGCCTTACTGTAATCCGTGAAGACTACATCGGCTTGTTGACCGTTTTCCATAGAATCAGTTAAGAACTCGTTAAAGAGAATTAGATTACTGACCTTCGATTTGCTTTTAAGAAAACTATGCTGAGATAAAAGTCATTGTTCAAAGCGTTATATATAATTCATCATATACAATGCTCTCCAAACCTTTTTGTGGTTGGTGGTTGGTAAGTGGTTGTTTGGTGTGGTTGGTTTTGAGAGCATTGTATACGATAGCAAACTAAGGCAACAACACACAGCTTAGAAACAGGGCGGTAGATGCTTACTAAATGTTTAGGGCCGTTCTAATCTACTGGAGAAATAAATGTAGATTTCCAGATTGGTGGTATGATACCGATTCTTATGGATTGCTGAAATAAACAAGATAGAGGAACTGCAAGTTCTGTAGCACATTTATTGAAATATATAGTTGGGAAATGACCTGGAACCTGTTGATTTATACGGATCAAGTTTTAATAATTTGGATAATATTTAGATTACAATAATAAGTCCATTAGTATCGAATAAGAACACGTTTCTATACCCGTGTGTTCACTTGCTACTCAAAGCCCTAAAAATTTTATGAGCACCCGTGTTTATTATTCATTCGACAGTCAAAAAGTTCCTACTTTTCACTGTCGAAAGAATTTTGGTCGTCAGAGTGCTCACACATAAGAACACGCGAACAAGTGCGCAGATTCTTCGCTTCTTCGTTCAATAAGATCGATATGTAAAAGAGCGAGAGACAACGAGAGCGTGGCGGCGCCTGAACTAGTTACGCCAACACTTCCGGTCAATTAGTCATTGTACAATAAAATAGAAGGAGAATAGCTAATGTAAAAAACAAAAGAACGCGTGCCGGAGCAGAAGCAAAACGAGCAAAAGATCTGTCTTTCTCTGATTGGATACGCAAGCTGATGAACTAAAAGAGCTACTTAGTTCACAACAAGATGTTAAATTTACACACCATACAACCTACATTCTTAAAATTTTGCGAATTCGTATAAAAATGCATGATAATTTTTTTTGTGTAGGCGGGCGCATACCAGGCTTTCTTCCGCGCGCACTCGCACATCGAGACGAAGCGCCGCGAGCCGTGGCTGTACGACGCCGCCACGCTGGCGCTGCTGCGGGACGCGCTGCGACGCAGATACGCGCTCGTCGACTTCTGGTCTGTACTGCCCACACTTATACTTCCGCGCGCACTCGCACATCGAGACCAAGCGCCGCGAGCCGTGGCTGTACGACGCCGCCACGCTGGCGCTGCTGCGGGACGCGCTGCGACGCAGATACGCGCTCGTCGACTTCTGGTCTGTACTGCCCACACTTATACTTCCGCGCGCACTCGCACATCGAGACCAAGCGCCGCGAGCCGTGGCTGTACGACGCCGCCACGCTGGCGCTGCTGCGGGACGCGCTGCGACGCAGATACGCGCTCGTCGACTTCTGGTCTGTACTGCCCACACTTATACTTCCGCGCGCACTCGCACATCGAGACCAAGCGCCGCGAGCCGTGGCTGTACGACGCCGCCACGCTGGCGCTGCTGCGGGACGCGCTGCGACGCAGATACGCGCTCGTCGACTTCTGGTCTGTACTGCCCACACTTATACTTCCGCGCGCACTCGCACATCGAGACGAAGCGCCGCGAGCCGTGGCTGTCGACGACGTCGACTTTGATCTGTACTGCCTTTACAGCAATGGTAGATACTGCCATCCATCTCACCTTAAGCAGCTTTTCGCTAAAACGCGGGCTCTTGAAAATCGGATGTGGACCAACCACATCAGATTTTCAAGAGCCTTCTTCAACAGTAACCATAGAAACCGGCAAATACGGCTTTTAACAACAGCTGTGATAGGATTGACAGGATTTTGAGTACAAAAGCGATTGGAGTGCCAGAGCTTGTATGTTATTAACATGTTATATGTAGTTTTATATTTATAGTTTATCTCTAATATAATATAATTATTTTGTTACAGGTACACGTTATTTTACGAGCACTCTCTCGATGGCTTGCCTGTGACGCGTCCCCTGTTCCAAGAATATCCTAATGAAGAAGACACTTACACTATTGATGATCAGTACTTGCTTGGTAATTGACAATAATATTCTTTTTTATGCAGGGGTGCTGATTTAAAGAGGTTAATCAGGCCATGTAGTAGTAGTACATCTGCCGATATTAGCAAAAAGTATCTTAATCTTTAATTTGTTATCAAAATATACATTCATTAATTAATATGACGTTGTACCTCGCAAAAGTCATGTGACCTATTGTTTTCGCGCGAAATAGAACATATGATTCTTTTTATTTTCTCCTCTTAAAAATCTTATTTTTTAAAACAAGATGTTTGTAAGAGGTATAATATAAGTCTACGTAAATTTCAAAACAATAACCCAATACAAGAAGTCAAATCCTTCAAATACTTAGGAATTGTCATTAATAATGCTTCAAAGTCCACTCAAGATATTAAAACCCGAATATCAATAGCCAAAAGAGCATTTCATAACAAAAAACATCTGCTTAAATCCAAAATTTCAAAACACATAAGTAAACATCTTATAAAATCATACATCTGGAGCATTGCTCTCTACGGAAGCGAAACGTTGACAATGACCCAACAAGACCGGGAAAGACTGGAAGCTTTCGAAATGTGGTGCTGAAGGCGCATGGAAAGAATCAGCTGGACAGAAAAGAACAGCAATGTAGAAGTACACTGAGCCTTGTCCAAGAAGAGCGCAACATTTGACGACAATTAAGAACAGAAGAGGAGGCCACCTTATAAGAAATGACGACTTTATAAAAAACATAGAAGGAAAAGTGGAAGGAAAGAGAGGCAGCCAGATCCAGAAGGGCATTTACAGATCAAATAAAAGAAAAGGCGAAGGTCATGTCTTATAAGGAGGTCAAGGTATTGGCCGAAAATCGAGAAAGATGGCGTATACTCCACCGACAAGATCAAAGCTCTTAAAGAAGAAGAAACTTTAAAATATTTTCTAGAAACTGTCACGTAGCTAATTGTAGGTGATTAAATCGGCACCTTGTTTTAATGTGATTGTCTGACTGTAGCGGTCACATAGATGATAGTCACTTAGTATGTCTTGTGCGTAGGTGACAAGCTGCTAGTCCGGCCAGTGGTGGAGCCGGGCGCGTCGAGCGCGCGCGTGTACCTGCCGGGCGCGGGCTCGGGCGCGCTGTGGTACGACGTGGACTCGTACCTCGTGCACCGCGCCAACGGCTACTTCACGCAGGAAGTTACGCTCTCTAAGGTACGTACTAGAATAAAGATGACAGCTGGACGCGGATATCAAACGCTACTGTCGCGGTAAGTGTTGTGGCAACTACACGGGGCAATCATTTATGTGATCCACAAATAACTGTTCTGAGTTTGAGTGCATCTTATGTTTAGTGTGTGTCTTTTAAGACCCTGTAACAATAGACTAGAAGACACAGGACAACTATACAGCCGTTATAATAAAAAAAGATGTATCAAACATTTTTCCAATATTAAGATTTTTACATATTTTAAATCAGTTAAAAAGACGCATCTGCCAGTATATGTACAAAAAACCAATCTGGCAGGTACGTCTTTATTTCTAATCATAGCGGTATAGTGGTAATGGTCTTTAATGAAAAATAATAGCACTATGTTATAATGTAAATCAGTCGTAAGTATTACCGATAATACTGGCAGTACAACGTAATTTTTCAGAATCTACATGTTGCTATTCTTTGTATAATAGGTTCTTATAATCTCACTTAACATTGCCAACAATAAATAAATATGAACATTTATAATCATCGGTTCTAATAGCTTTTTTTATTCTATGAAATATATTGAAAGGACAATCACAATAGATATATGCTGTAAAATTCTTAAATAACACAAGTATTTGTTTTTGCATGCGATAAAACTGATGGCAAATGCAATTTATTAACTGTGGTATGATGTATTTATAAGCCACATTTTAGAAAATAAATGATATGTTATACTTGCGTGTTACTTAACGCTTACATAACAATTATAGTATTACCACAGTGTACTAAGAACAGTAAGTCATCTTCATAGAAATGTGTCGCTGCCGGTTTAAATGTGTGCGTGCGCGCCGGCGCCGTGTACGCACGCGCACGCACACATTAGCGTTATATACGGCGGAATACTGTGGCGGCAGCGTGGGCCGTACCGTGAGTGTGTCGTGTGATCGGGCTCGTTCAAGTACCTACGCTGCATGCACGCTCGCGTTCGCCTGCTCTCGCGTTATATTATAAATAATATTTAACTAAAAATAAAAGTGACAACCTTAAGCGCCAACGCAAAAGTAGGTTAATAACTCGCCGAGCGGTCTTAGATAAATACTAAAACTACTGTTCTTAGTATACTGTGGTATTACAGATGTTGCCTAACCAGCAACATAAGTTATAGTAAGGCCAACAAGTAGAAATAAAGAATTTAAACAACGGTAAAGTAATATAAATATGAGTCGGTAATATTTAAAAAGTTTATTATCTTTAGCATATCGTCACACGAATTACAAAACTAACAAAATATAGGTACTATTTATTCACGGTAAAAAGACAACATTTTAAACTGGAAAGCAGTTCCTTTTTTTATTAAAATCGCAATAGCTGCTGGCAATTAGCATGGTATGACTGTCGTCATGCCATGCTAATTGCCAGCATCCGAATGGCTGTCGCCATTTCTGTTACTTTTTCCACGTTATTACGTGTGAGAGAAAAGGATAGATTTAATTATCGTTCACCGTCGTAACGTACCTTGTTAGAAGGGCGTATGCTTACATATTTTCTCAGAACGACTGTCTCTTGTCGTTAATTTCACTTCAAAATATAACTGTGGCCGAACAAACGATTCCACTCACGTGACTCTTCGACGTCACGGCATTCGGTACCCTCGTACGGATATAGTATAGTGGTGTGTCGTGCCAGATCCCGGTGTACCAGCGCGGCGGCAGCGTCGTGCCGCGCAAGGAGCGCGTGCGCCGCTCCTCGGCGCTCATGGCCGACGACCCCTACACGCTTGTCATCGCGCTAGACGCCAACGTGAGTACCATAGACACACCCCAGGCAGTCACTTATAAATGTTCTGCAACAAATATTAATGCCTTCTTTAGTTTAACATATTGATTGTCATGTAACAGACACAAAAGAAAATGTATTGCTCGTGATCTTTTATGACCGGCACGAATTTTTGTGAATCACTATTCCTAACTATAATTCGCTTTCATTATTTCTGTACACAAATTTGAAAAATATAACATGAAATATATGCTAGAAATGTTGAATTCCAAAAAAATATTTACCTAATGGTTTTACCTCTTAGTTTTGTCACCATTTTTATTAAAATAGTGAAATTTCTTTGAATTGATATACAGACTAAAAATAAGATTTTTTTGATATTTATTTGTATATTATTAGTTCTTCAAATAATAATGTTTATAGTTAATAATCTCTCGCTTTAACGGCGAAGAAAAACATCATGACGAATCCTGCATATCCGGATATTAGAATTAAAGTTATCGAAGATATGTGTAAACTGAAAATCCGAACTAGACTAACTACTACTAACTAGACTATGGCCTTACCTTACACTGAAAATACACCTTTGCCCAGCAGTGAGACAGTTTATATAAATAACAGATATTATTATATACTAGCGACCCGTCTTCGAGCAGCTTAAACCTTTCTCATGAATTATACTCTGTCTATTGGTGAAAACCGCATAAAAATCCGTTCTGTAGTTTTTGAGTTTATCACAAACAGACAGACGTGGTGGTGTACCTTGTTTTATGTTATGTAGTGATAACGGTGTGTATGTTCCCACAGAACACAGCCCACGGCACGCTGTACATTGACGACGGAGAGACATACGAGTACCTGAACAACAAACATATCTACGCCAGGATCGACTACGAACCCAGCGGCATCACTTACTCGTTAGTATATCTAATTATTGTGACGTCATAACGTTGTAAAAATATAGGTATCTCCTAAAGTCGTTAACGTAAAAGCTTTACGCAAATTCTGTAATTGAAACTTGTACAGTCAGCAACGTAAGTAGCTGAATAAAAACGCTTTTTATAAATTTATTTTAAAAATTATAAATTCTAATTATATTCTGTTATTTTGAACTGTGATTATATCAACTATCTTTTAACATGTGTTATTAATTGTGAAAGATAGAGGCAAACGAAATTTTGCAACTGTATGGTGACTTATCTTGCTGACTTTACTTCTCCGGCAGAGCCAACTCATTCATGCTTAATGAACGAAAATAAAATATGAGAGTATTTTCACCGCAAAGATGGCACCACGGCATTAAGCCGTGTTGTTATAGTAACTTACAATTATATCAATGGATTTCAGTTTGTTTATTGACAGCAAGTAATTAAAATGTAAAACAGAATAGCTATCTCACCCCACTAACAATACCGTCCATTTTTGAATAGCAGAGTTGAGTAAGTATCTATGGTGTCAATAATGAACTGTGTATAGTATGAACATATTGCTTCCATATTTTATTTACGTTCACTGTTCCTACTACACTAAATAATCTATACTAATATTATAAATCTGAAGAGTTTGTTTGTTTGGTTGAACACGCTAATCTCAGGAACTACTGGTCCGATTGAAAAATTATTTTAGTGTTGGATAGCCTATTTATCGAGGAAGGCTATAGGCTATATAATATCACGCTACGACTAATAAAGGCGGATCATCAATAAGAAATGTTGCAAAAGCGGGGAATATTCTCTTATGTGAACTAGACGAAGTTGCGCGGGTCAGCTAGTATGTTATACTCATAATCCTTATACTTCCAGCTTCATCCACGAAAACGCGCACTACTCAACCCGCTCGTGGGTGGAACGCATCGTCATCGCCGGCATTAAGTCCCCCCCTAAGACTGCCAAGCTCATCCAGGGAGACAAGCAGACCGCCCTACAGATGACTCTACACAAGGGAAACGATGTCCTCGTCGTGAGAAAACCAGCTGCTAAAGTGGCCCACGAATGGCGTATATCATTTAGCTATTAAGTTTAGTTATAGAGGCTATGCAGTGCTCTTAATGCGTTTATGTTGGGAATTTACAGTCAAGAAGTAAATGTTAGTGCGTCAGTCAATGTTTTTGAAGATTTTTATCGTAGTTTGATGTTGTTTAGACTTTCGTACGTATATAAATGGTGATATCATTTGAGCAGATTGTTTGGTATATTAATATCTGTAAGTCTGTAACGTTACTCCGGATAAGATATTATTATTTTCAAACGTTGAGTTAACATACGAGTGATTTGCGACACATACAAGTTTCTAAATACATTTAGCGCTAAATGCATTTAATTTCGTCCTATCCCTGTCATTACATTGAAGAGAAATGAGACGGCACGATGTTTTAAATCTGTTTAGTGCTAAATATATTTTGCGAGTTACTGTGCAAGTCAGCATAAGTATTATAAAAATGTGTGTGTAACGAATTATTCAGTCTGTAGAAGATTTTGTCCGACAATTTTGATGTCTTAGGAATTTTTATGGTATAAAAACAAATTATTAGTCTATCATAAAATATGATATAATCACCATTGATGTGAAATTAACATATCCAATTATTCGAACCATAAAACAATGTCCAAGCTGATCTAAATGATTGCCTCAAATTTCGACTGTACCTACTCATAAATAGGGTACATTTTAAAATCTGACTTCATAAGAAATACGCCATTATATTTTGGATACCGCTAGAACCTTCTAACATAAATGGGTATATATTGTCTTATGTTAGTTATGTAAAGTTTTCAAATTGTGTGTTTTAAAATAAACAACGCGACAATATCCGTATAAAGTAGTTTAATTTCAATAAATGGGTATGTTGTTTCCATCAATGTAGTTTTAAAATGTAGTAAATTTTCTAATTCGTATTTTTTGAACTAGCACTTTTGATATGCGTAAGTTCTCTTTATGATATCGGTGTCTTATCGTCGTGTATAGTAACAAATATTATACTCTCTCTTTTTTACATCGACTATTTGTAATGAACAGAACTTTCTAGAAACTGCGTTTTTTTGTTGTATTAGTAAATGCTTATGCCACGTGGGAATTAGTTGTGAATAACCGATTTACACAATGACAGTTTTTAAAGCAAGTATATCTTGGTAGTATTCAGCGAAAAATTAGGGATGGCATGACACTTGCTTTAAAAAACTTGTGATCCTTAAATGAACCTTAAGTTCTAACATTCATTCTTCAATGATGTCAAATGTCTTACCAAACATCAGAGCTCTTAGCATAATGTATAGCGGGCCCCGGATTGGCCAATAAACTATGTGACCCATAGATATTGTTTTTAAGGCCTAGGTACACCCAACAAGGTTTTGTTCCATTCCTATAGTAGTTATAAAAAAGAGATAAACTACACTCATAATACTAACTTTTTTAAGTTGTTTCCTACATAAACGCAGTTACGCCGCGTCACAAATATGGTATGTGTTTAATTTGACACTGTTACACTGTTTACTACTGCTCTATATATGTATATCTGGTAAACATACATACATATGTACGTAGATTCACGCCTGTTTCCCAGAGGGGTAGGCAGAGACTACGGATTTCCATTTGCTACGATCCTGACACACTTCTCTGGCTTCATTCACTTTCATCACAATCCTCATCTGCTAAAAGCCATCTGTTAAATAATGCTTGTATTTATCAGTCAAGTGTGAAACTGTCGTCAAACAGCGGACTTGAGCGTATACGGCATGTTGTAATGTACTGATATGTATGAAATCATTCAGTACATTAGGAATGAGCGATAATAATGACATACATATAGATGTCGATCGATATTATCGACCACAAAATCGATCGATGTTTTATAATATCTATGGTGTATTAACATTTTTAAGGCATACTAGCGTTCTGATAGGAAATCACGATGAACTTTAAGATGTGCTATTAATAATTTAAGAAATAATAGACATCATATTTTAATTATAATTTTTTAAATCTTATTTATTTCATGAACTCCGTGACTTGTTAACTTTCCTATTTATTTTAAACAATGTATTAATTAAAACAAATCAAAAGCGATATCTTGTTTAAAATATCGATATTTACTTGTTTGATTATCGATATTTCACCAATATCGATACATATCGCACTACAGTACATTACAACATACCGAAACACGCGCACGCTACGCTATTGCCGGCTTTTTCAGGAAGGCGTACATATAGAAAAGAGTTATTAAAACAGTGTTAAAGTAAACACAACTCTGTTACGAAACAGTAAGGACAAGATTTGAGTGTATTGTAACTCGGTGAACAGTCATATATTGTATTGTGCAATCGAATAATTCATAACGAAACCACCACTGCAGCTCTTAGAGACTTGTAACGATAACTTAAGATTTACTGTTCAACATTTTATAAGGACTAACTCTCTCTGAATAGTAAATCTATATTACTCTAATTGCGACAGTTGTAAGTCTAATGATTTGTCTTTGAATGATCAACAACTACAGACAATACGCGGTGACAGATTACTTACGATATTCAGAACCTGTTCCACTACCTCCAAATAGCATTTATCTATAAGATAAAAGTCTCGCCATCTCTCTTCTTTAGCTTAACAAGAGTGAGATAGCATGCGATTTATCTTCCGGATAACTTTTACTTGATAGTGGTGAACTGGTCGTTAACCTATAAATGGAAGCATTGTCATCTTTTATAACAATATTACTGCTTATGAAAGAAAAAGAAGCGAGTTACAAAGTGTATAGCTTTATCTCGTTTTCGCGCACGCAATAAATAATGTATGAGGGATGGCAGTATGGCCTTTGATCAGTTTAAAGGATGCGTACTTCCAAGGACTTCGAGGTTAAAACTGAGCGACGATTGTTACAGGGCAATTAGGTTAACTAAATATTGGAACCATCTGCGGTATTTGTTGGTTGCTGGTCATCAAGTTACGAACTGCTGACTCATACAACTATAGATTCGATTGCATAATATATATATATTAATAGTTTTAAAATGGTTTAGTACACTTAGCATATTCTATCGCTGTGTAAGATTTTAAGTAAACACGATTTTTTTTAATAAATGATTTTATTACTACATTATATTGTACGTCTCCATGAATACTGCGAGTATTTTGTGTTCGTCCTTATTTTAATCATGAACCTTTTAGTGAAAAGGGGTTTAAGTTCTCATCAACGGTAGGTAAAGTATTATGAAAACAGTCCTTGGAGCTATGGCACAAGATTTAACAAACAGTTATTTTGATATTATTTATTTGGATGTGTATACATACAACAAGCGTCGCCAATGTTACATATCTGCTGAAATATTACTCAGAGGAGACAATGTCTGCCATTTAAGTTCTAGCAAAGAATTATTCCTTAGTAGAAAAGTAGTTTTTTCAATTCATGTCACTTGAAAGACATTTTGTCATGGTAACATGCATTGTCGCATAACAGACTCAATAGATAAAACTAGTTTGAATAAATAACTGTTTTAAAGTTAGAAATCTGTCTTAATTTAGGTAAGCTAGGAAAATTGCAAAATCGAAGGTAATAAAAAATAATACATATGTTAAAGAACACAAGATATCGAGTTAACTTTTAAACTTGTGGTTACCCTCAAAAGTAGATTTTGTGTACCTACTTTTACCTGGCGGCGCGGTGGTGAGAACGGTACTACGTAAATAAAAATATTAGATAAAGAATTCCAATTAGAACAAAGATAACTTCCATTTAATGTGAAGTAGCAAGTTATTATTCAAATCGTTCCCGTACGACCAATATGTATTATATTATTATTGTATGTTTAGATATCATCTGTTCTTTTCAGTACACGACATGGCGATAATATGATCATACAACGGCTTTATTTAACCCTTTGACCGCCACGTCAAAAAGCAAAAGCGTGCTCTTGAAAGATTTAAATCATAATTTCATCCTTTAATTTGTCACGTAGTCGTGACCGTGGCGTGCTGGACACATTTTGCTTTGTCATGTATACATGACTGGCGGTCAAAAGGTTAACTCCATTTTCTTTACAAAACTGTCCTTATGTAATATTGCTTAACACGACAGTCTTTGAGTCAATCTACTTTATAATAGAATTGATTCTAGAGTTTACTTGCGCAAAACACGTCTGTTTCTTATTAGGTACTTCCTTGAACTGATTAATATGAAATACGCTTTTTATTTACCTGTGATCTCATTGGGCAAGGGGAGTGGCTAAAACCAGTCTTTGCACACGCCCCCAAATACGATACCTACAACAGTTTTGCTCTTTGAATGATTCTTCTGGTAAAGACGACATTTACTGGCAAGTGTGCAAAGGTTTCTCTCTGCGCCAAGCTACGATTTCTTCCTTAATTTGTCGTGTAGTCGTAACCGTAACGTGCTGGACACATTTTGCTTTGTCATGTATCTTTGTCATACATGACTGTGGCGGTCAAAAGGTTAAATAATAGCAAATACTTGCCACTATCTCAGGAAACAGGCTATAGACGTCTGCAGATGTTATAGTTATGTCGTGTAATGTAATAAGAGCTATCTGACAGTCTAGTTGAATAATGTTTGTTATCTATCTGTAAATAAACTTGTATCGTTAATTATAACAGTTATGTCGAAGGATTTTATCGTATGTATGTGATAATAAAACTAGTTTTAATAATCAATCACTTTAATTTTTATTGACCTTTTCATAATTTTATGTTTTGGATTTGTTTGCAGTGCTTGGTGGGTATATCTTACAATGTAGATATATTTATACATTGAATATAAAATGTGGTCATTATTAACCTATTGAGTCGCAGCGGCACACCAGCGGCTAGACAATGCGTTTTTGATTGTGTCTGGTTTTCCAAGACATCAAGTCTTGGAAAACCAGGTTAAGGATTGTATAATGTAAGAAAGGTTTTGCAGAACACCAAACATTGAACACGATTACGCGACTATCACATATGTATATGCGTTGGGATTACAGTGTGTTGGAGCCTCGATTAAAATAGGATAGTCGCATTGCATGATTGCATCTTAACTTAGACACCCAGGTGTCTAAGTTAAGATGCAATCATGGTAGACTCCAGAGTCTACCATGAGTATTTACCTCTCGACAGAACTCGAGATATAGGTAATTGACGGTTAGCTTGTTGCATCAACGTTTCCGCTAGGGGCGCTTTTAAGACAGTGTATGAAAAGACATGTAGGTAGTCGATAAATTGTGTCGAGTTGCGTCAAAAGCTATCGCGATATCACTGTAATATCATCAAATTTTTGTACTTGCCAAGTATAGCCGCAAATATTACAAATATTAGAGGAAACCATTTGCGCAGATAATATTATTTTTCTTTTAAATTCAGACTTAAATAAAATATATACTGAAATATTCAGATAACCCACGAAGCACTGTTGTTATTCAACAAATAATATATTTTCATCTCTTATAACTACACTACTTTCAACTAAAAGTAATATCAGGCACCGAAATACACAACAACTTATATTTAAGCTCAATCAACACACACTTCTTGTAGCGAAACACACATCTTAAAATATTTGTCTGTCGCTTTTGTTCTATAAAATTATCTATAATATATTTCCGCCTGTTTTTGACGGAGATTTACACCAAGCTGAAAAACAAGCATATCGCACCCTTAATAAAACAGAGACTTATCTCAGTATTTTGGTTTAAACAAATTTGTACTCTATTGCAAAGATTTAACACAAATATAATATTAGAATTTAACATATACAATTAGAGTTCAAATTGCCTTACTTTCAAATTTCGAGTTAAGTCACTGTTTTATTAAGAGTGCGATATATCCTCTAGCCTCTGGAACCCTACAATATCGAGACACTATATTTATAGCTGTCTGCCAGCAGTAAAGCAGGCGAAGCTGCGGGCAGATACGAGTATTTCATAAATATTATATGATAAGAATTAAGTACATGTTATGCAGTTGCCCGTTACACGAAGGCTAGGAGTGAATATGGAAATTCGGAGATTACGGATTCTATATGCACACAATATGTAACACTGGATTTGCGATAGCCGTGGTCACACTAGGCTTTAACTATTCAAATAGTACCGTTGACTCAAAGAAGAAAGTACCGTCATTCCGCTATAAGAAGTATGTCGTCTGATTGACGCGTTCGAACTGCGAAGCGACTATTGCAAATGGTACTTTACCGATACAGTTCAAAACACGGCATCATTGATGTATATACCACATATATTAAGTAACGGTATATCATACCCATATGACGTTGGCTATGTTTAGGTATTATCGACCCTTAGAGAATGAAAGCCAGAACACTATTTCCAGGAGAGTCAAAAGCAAAAAACTCATGTTATATATTTTTATATTTATCTATAATTATTTGACAGCATTTGTGGCGAGTTAAAGAATTACATACACCATTGTTTTTGAAATAAAAGTTTTATGCTGCGGTATTTTCTAGGTAGTAAAACCATATTTTGTTGCGAATATCATCGTTTTAAATACACAGATCGTTGCAGCCCGAAAAACTGAATAACGTTACATCAATAACTATTCGAAAAAAGGGGTTTTACAGCATTTCATCCTTGCAGGGTCCATATAATAAAGAGTATATTCTCGTATACCGAACAGAGGTCCAGCCTCTATATTGGTAACGAAATATTCCTTAAAGTAAAGCCGAAACAGGTGCATAACATCGCAATAGATCACTTCACAGTCATAAAACTTCGCACACATTAGAAACATATGAAGCAAAACACCAAAGATCGTACAAAACCAGCTGGCAATCGCTTCGCAACGAGCTATCGACTTTCCAGTTCATCACATCACACAGATTGTTATATATAGATGTCCTATATAATGACTAGACTGCCTAGTGCGAGTTTATATTACGTTAACGCGATCGACACATTTATGACGTTCGGCGCTCCGATTGGTCTGCTCTAAGCTCTTAACCAATCAGAGAGCCAAAAGCGGTAAATATTTCGATCGCGTTAACGTAAAAACAACTCGCACTAGGCACCCAGAGCGTTCTACCGTCACTGCGACGAATTTAAGGACCCCTGTTAAACCCGCAACTAGAATAACTAACCGTAAGTTATCAAAGTAAGTACATAATCTGGTAAATTATTTATATAACAAGGGACTTCTAATATTATGCAAATCAATATTTTTATCTAATAATTTGCATTAATTCATAGAAATATTTTTATTTCAATGCGTCGGCTATGGCAATCATGAAAATATTGTCGTGTTTCTGCACAGTACGGGTGTAATTGTTGACAACGTAGCCACTATACTGTAACAAAACAAAGCCTGTTTAAAAGCCGCAACACTTGTAATGCCATACAACTTTTAACGTTGAACATATGTTTCTAATCGCACACATTATTTTATAATTACTCTATAATAAAGTAAGACTAGTAATAACACAGGCTACTGGGAAACCGTAGAAATACCCTGCCAACATATAAATGCTAACAAAAACTTATAATAACGTGCCAAGCCAAAACACCTAAAGCTAAAAAGTAAATAAATATATCATTTTGTTGTAATAATGTTACTGCACCGAGAGGAAATGTAAGTTTATATTGATGGCTAATTACTGTGAACTATAGATATAGAAATCTTGTTAAATTATTATTCAACTTGTTTGATAGAAAATGAATCTCTTTCTTTTAACTTTAAACTTTGTAACTTATCGCAAAAAAAATTTGCAGATTAGCATAGTTCTTGCCAGTGAGGAATAGCTTAGTTGCTAAAGCGACGACATGGTTTTGTGGCGTCGTAGATTCAATACGTGATTTGGCACTAAAGCAGTAATCAAACATTTTTAATTTTCTATCTGCACAAATTCAAATTTCACATTTTTTATTACCACGGCTAATTGCTTTATTTATTTATTTAGTTCGGCTTGCTTTTTCTTTTGTGTATTGTATTGAAAATAACTGTATTAAACCAGACTTGCTTCTATAAAGTTAATTCTGGTTTGAATGTCTCATTTAAACTGACATGGAAAAGTTAGACAACGCTTCAACCTCGTCTAATTTTCATCGTTCGTTTTAGATAGTAAGTACAAAACGCGTAGGTTCTGCCTACGCGTTATTGTGAGATCATGTGTAGGCATCTAGGCAGACGCTCTCACGCTAATTAAGTTAATGATATTAGTAAGCATCGTACCTTATATACCTAAAATAAATTATTTAGTATGGTAATCGAAAGAGCAGCGTTTAACTTATTTTAGAGCCAAGATGAAAGAGATTTCAGTAGACTGCGTGTGACAAAAGAGGATACTTGGCATTTAAAATATAATTAAATATTTACTCTATAAATATATTTAAGACTTAGATTTTGAATTTATAAGATTAGATTTAAAATTTGTAACATTGCACTTATTTAACCTCCCCAAATGAAGTAAGCTGGGTTGTATAAAATATACATTAGACTTTGTATGATGTATCTGAACAAAAAGAGGAATAATACATTCGATTAATATGGGCATCAACTCGATACCGCACGATAAGTATAGCAGTCTGTATAAAATTTGTGAAAAACTATATAATCAATAAGGAAAATAACAAAATTTAATTATTTCAGCTGTAGAACACTTCAAATAACTGGACAAAGTGTAACAATTGACTTACAAAAGGCAACTTTTAATAAATACTTGCAGTAACATTGCCACAACATAAACATTAGGCAAGAATTATTTAAAGAATATTCTACTCGGTTTGTCCTCGTTCGGAAACTCTATAAACGGGTGCGTTTGTTTATGTTCTAGCATAACACTTTCGTTAGGAAACTTGTCCCCGCATATATCACAGGCCACTTCACTACACTCCGAACTAGAAACGCTCGACTCCTTTTTTCTTTTCTTTTTAACCACGACCTCTTTCTTCTTCAAATTATCTTTGACTTTCTCTTGTTTGGACGTCGACTGTTCTTCTTCTATTAACGGTTTGCCCGTCAAAAGGAACTCTTTCATATTCAAATGTTTTAACGACATTTTGTGTTGTTTTAAACGGTTTTCAGAGCTGCATTGGTATTCACATATGAAACACACGTATTTCATATCCCCCGTGTGTATTTCTGCATGAGCTTTCCTCTTTTCTGGTGTTGCAAACCGAAAATCGCAAAACTTACAAGGGTATTTTCTATCGGGTGAATGGAAGCGCATATGAGAGAGCAAGGCATTCATATCTTTGCATATTTTCCGACATTCGAGACACATCACACCCTTTTCGACGGTCTCCGATTCTTCTACACTTTCAGTGCTGTGATGGACTCGTCTATGAGAAGTTAGACCTTTCTGACTGACAAATACTCTTCGACAATCAGCGCACTGGAATTGTGGCTCCGCCTTTAAGTCTGGACTGTGTTTTTCTATCTGGTGCATAGCTAATTTGTCAGCTTCATGAAATTGTAAACCACACTCTTCACATTTCCACGCTTTCACTAACTTAGAGAAAGCTTCCAACACATTCAATACAGATTGCCCTTCGACTTCTGGGTGAAAAGTTTTTGTATGATTGCCAAAGTCTATGATTTTCGAGAACGTTCTTTTACATCTTGGGCAACTGTAAGGCTCTTTATGATCATCCATCACATGAGATTTCAGTTCTGGCAATTCTGTAAAAGTTTTCGAGCACATAAAGCATTTTAATTTCTGCTTTCCTTTGACAACTTCCGATATAACTTTATATTCCATTAGTTGGACTTTTTGATGGACTTGGAGATGCTTGAATAATTCTTTACGCGTGTGGTAGTCTGTGGGGCAGAATTTACAAGGAAATCTCTTTCTGTGCAAACGTTTACGATGTAACGCCAATTCTTCTTTATCCTTAAAATGTTTAGAACAGGTGACGCAGGGATACGAATTCGTATCCATATACATATTGTGGGATCTGAGACAAGTTTCCATTCTACTTCTTCTCTGGAACACTTGACCACAAGTACATTCGTATCCTTCTTTCTTAACCTTATCATCTTGTTTCATAGTTTCTTCTTTAAGTTTCATACTCCGATTTTCCTTTCTAGTTTTCTGCCCTTTGATAAAGCCCAACGCTCGTTTCTCTATAGATGCATGAACTTCTAGGTGTACTTTCAATCCTCTTTTCTGCGCGTAAGTTTTGGGACATTTTGGACAGGTATGCATTTTCCCTGGATCTTTCTTTTTCCTTTTCGCTTTTAAAAGGCCGTAGGCTTCTTGTTCGAGTGACAGAACATTACCTGTTATAGAATTGAGTTGGAATGCGTCCTGATAATCCGAGTTAGAGTCATCATTCTCATATGTCGTCGGAAGAATTTCCTCCGGGTTGGACATTTTGGAAAAGGACATGTTAGTTGTGTGAGACATTGGTAGTATTTCCATGACTAAAGTCTTAGTGGTTTGTGACTCAATGAGTCCATCGTGAGTGTTAGTCACTGTGGACGTGGTGTTGATGAGTTTGTTTGATATCAAGTGCGTCTCGGTAACCGTTAAGTCAGATTCTTCTTTGATGTTTATTTTGCCGAATACTTCTTTTTGGTTATCCTGTAAAAAATAATATTATAATTGAACAGAAAAGTATATTCAAGTAGAAAAGTCTGAGATCATACTACTGGGCAGATTCGATTTGCTTGTTTATCTGACACTGATGTTACTATTACTTATTTAAAGTTATGCTGACGAACCATGTAATGTAGGTACAGTGATAATTTTATGGTATATTGTAGATAGTTATGAAGTCTTGTGTATACACAGGATGTCCGGTAATTAATGGATAATCTTGAAATTTCTTATAGTAGAACTGATGGCCGTTCAGAAAAAAAAATGTCTATCCTAACTACTACCTAAGATATGATTTATTTTTAATTACCATATTTAACTTTCTTGTACACTACAAGCATAAATAATAATAATAATAATAATAATAATAATATTCTACCACATACACACAACACCATCTAGCCCAAACTAAGCAGAGCTTGTACTATGGGTACTAGACAATGGATAAACATACATATATATGAATGCATTCCATCGGTTTTTTTGTTGTTTTATTATTAAACACTAATTATGCCAGGCCACACTTTCGCACTTACACAGCTACTCACGGACCACGGTTACCACAAAACATACCTACACCGCTTCCACATCACAAACAACGACACATGCTTCTGTGATGACACAACACCACAATCTTTTAAACATCTCTTGACACAATGTCCACAATATACACGCACCCGCCTCCAACACGAGCAACTCTGCCACAATGTACAAATAGACCCCTACAACCTCGAAATAATAATTACCAATGACTCCACCATCGACACTTTCATGACACACCTCACTCTCATTGTAAACACTCTTAAAAAACTCAACAACACATAACATTTTCACAACCACCACTCACATGCATATCACATCCACTCACACACACACACACACACACTCAAACACACACACCTACACAATTCATTTTAATTTGTTGCGACAAATATTTTCTTTCATTTGTAAATACCACATATATATGTTAACTATAAGCTTAGTCTTAAGAAAATCCTAATATTAATAACACAGTAATACTTACCCATCTTTTCTGTATCAAATAGCAGAATTAGCGCATTACGTCGCAATAAACTCCCCCCCAGGGCAGTTTTACCCCTGGGAGGAAATAGAAAAAAAAAACACTAATTATGCTAATAGATAGACAGTCGAAAGTATGATTGTATGTATCGCACTTATTTTTTTTTTTTTTTTTTGTACTATCTTCATTTCTACTATAAGACATTTCAAGGTTATCCATTAATTACTGGACACCCTGTATATTGTATGTGTTTCTTAAACAGCGTTATATTACTCCCCGAATATCACAAACCAGTCTGTGGTAAATCATTGGGATCTTAAAATGTCCTGGAAACAAGCCTTAAAATATTGTTCTTCTTTTGACTGGCATTGTGTTATATAAAGACTGGCGTGCAATCTCCGCAGCTCGAAAATTATAATTATACTAAAACTTACATACCCCGAGACTAATATTTTGAGGCACATGCCTCAATGTTTTTCTACATTTAACATAGGCTTGTAAAATTGCTTTATATTAACAATGCAAGATCTCGACTTACCTCAAAATGTCTGACACCTTCACACTTAATATTAAGATCATCCGACAAACACGCCTCGACTCTCGTCAAAGCGGCTGCCTCATTGCTATCCATGCTGCTATCAAGACCGCCATCATCTTCCTCATCAAATTGTGGATAATCATACGTCACCAGTGAATCATCACCGAGTACCGTTTCTTCCTTCACTTCGGACTTTTCATCACATTCTGCTTCTTCTTTTGATAGCAGGTAGTTCTCATCATCAGGGCTATATTCCCCAGTGATACTTTCAATACCATCTTGGGAGTCAGTCGTTTCTCTTTCTATAGTCAAAGATATTTCCTGTTTCACTTGTAGTTGGATGTTTTCAAAGGGATTGTGATCATCTTGCGGTGCGTCGTCTGTGTGTGTTTCGTATTTGATCTCATGTTGCATTTCGTCTTCGGCCATTTGTTGGTCGATTTCCTCTTCCTGTTTTATTATTTCTGGTGGGATGTCCATGGTTTCTGTTTGAAGCGTTATGTCTGCCATGTTTTGTTCCTGAAACAAATAATAATTTTAGCCATAAAATCGAACTAATATTATAAATGACAATGTTTGTAAAGTTGTTTCGATGTTCGTTACGCAATCAGTTACCACCATTATTCAATTATCTAATTTACAAAAGTAATGAACCTACATACACCATTGCCTTGCACAATCAGGCAATCTAACCGCAGACCACGCCATCAGACAATGGAAAATTAAGCATAAAATTATGGTAAGGTCTAAGAAGGTAATCAAATAAACTAGAATAAAATATTATTTCGAATACGTAACTTCTTTATTAATTCTATTCAATAGTTTTTACGTTTTGAAATATTTTAATAAATTTAATTAATATTATAATTTGTTTTTTAAATGGTGTCGATTTACTACGGATTATTAGCAACTAGTAACTGGTGCACTTTGCCGGACATGAGTTTACCACTGGAGGCCGAAATTCTTTTAGCCGTTTAACACAAGACCGAAAACGCTATTGGTCATTCTTTAGTTGATCGACTACACAATTGACACAAAAGAGATTTAGTCGAACGAACCATTTATATTTTTACATTTGATCGAGTGAACGTTTGGTCGAAAACATTGCAAACTTTGCTATCGTTTGTCAAATAGACCCAAGACCGAAAAACAATGATTGGATTAAAAATATTGTATTATATTATGAATATTACTAAGAAGTACTATTATTATTTACCTATTCACTGTTTATAGAAAACGCTGTTTTCACTCTCAATCTATATTATTCATACATGAATTTAGAAAATATAAAACCCGTAATGTATTATTTAATGCGTGTAGGTATTACTTTTAATTGCGTGTATAGTCGTCGTTCGGACAAAATATATGTGTAACCATACATATGTTTCATACGCACATACTTCATACATTTGTTTCAAATCCGAGTATTCCATGTATCCGTCACTTAATAAATAACAGACGGATCGGACGCCACTACAGCGGACTTTATTTAAATATGTATTTAAATAAAGTCCGCCGTAATGGCGTCCATGTGTAGCGTTAGAATAGCAAAATAAGCGAGGACCGTTATGTTTTTTAATATTAAATGAAGTGAAATCTATCTTGTTTCCTCTTCATGCGGCGCGCCCCTTGTAGCGATATTTTTGTTTTGGGATAATTTAAACTGAATAATACTATATTGACAATTTATACACATATGGGTATACTAATATGTTTGACAACATTGAAACTGGACACGAGTTCCTAGACTCAGCTTAACTATATAAAGCTATAGTTAAATTAAGCTATCTTATCTTAATAAGATAAGATAAGATAAATTAAGCTATAGTTTGCAGGTATCACACGCTTGGCAACTAACTTAATAGAGGGCGCGAATACTGTTATCATCATGTTGCTGAGCATTTCCTTGCAAATGTCTAATATCAGTTTGTCCAATTCTGTAATCTAAATCCACAAAAATTCGTACAGCAGTTGCACATACACTTCTAAATCATTTCCGACGATTGCAAGAAACATAATATTGAACAAAAAAAATAGCAAAGATTTCAAGGCATACAAAATTTATACAAGCAACAATTTATGAAAACTTATGTCGAAAAGAAAAACAATATATTATACTGTTTTGTGTTGTATACCTAATTTAAATAACAACATTATTTATGTAGTCAATAAATAAAAATTATCAGTGTGAAATTGGCTTGCCATATTATAATGAAATAATTAATTTTGTTTTTATTCTTAATGCCAACACAAGAGCCTGCTTGCTAGAAGCTCTTAAGGGATAAACTGGTCCAGTGCTAGTTATTATTTACATAATTATATTATATGAAATATTATAATGCAGCGCCTAGCAGAGAGACTATCAATCTTGAGTTTGATTCTTAGGCATTCACAAATGTGTATTTAAAACTTATAAGAATATTTATGAATTATTATCACTAACTCGAACTGTGTAGGTAAACATAGCAAGGCAATCTCTTTTATGTGTGAAGTCTGCCAACTCAGGCATTAACTCAGGCCTGGTTGTGAATTATGGCCTAAACTTCTTCTCAAACATAGAGGAGATATTACCACCTCCCACTTTGAGTAGAAGAGCATGAGCTCAGCTGTCAGACAGCTTATAAACAAGTTTTATTAAAAATATAACAATTAATAATAAATATAATCTAATATAAATACATCTTTTTTTAAGATGAGTTTGTATTTTGATAACCAGATAGTGCAACAAAATGTTATAAAGTTAAAATGTTAAATAAATAAGTTACAAATTAAATGAAGAGTTAAAGTTTCACCTTGCAAGCTTCAGTCTCTTTCATCTTCCATAGCACACGTTTATTTTATTTTTGTAGTATAAGCTTTCTTTGGCTCGAAGTCCCTGTCATTTCCCTTACTTCTGGAAATTCTCTCTTTTACCTGTCTTTAGTCCTAAATTAATATAAGAATAAAAAATGAAGATGTCTAAGTCCCTTTTGTTGAGGAGTCTGTGACCATACCAAGAAATCTGTTATCTTAGAATGTACTTGTAGGTCTTGCCAAATAGAATTTCCATTTTGTCTATTTCATCAATAATTTCTGATAATGTCTTTTTGCACACATGACATAATAGAAAGTTTATTTTATAGAAGATTTCTAGCAATTTTATTTTCAAATTACTAGTATTCTTTTTAACCCCTATTGCTAAGCTAGAATGCTTGTATTAGGAGTGAGTTCACATCAGTAGTGCAATGGGGATTTGAATCTATGACCTCTCGATCACAAGTCCATTATGTTATCCATTGGGCTACCGCCACTTGTTCTGTTGTAGGCATATGAAAACTTTATTACTAATTAAATTTAAAATACATCATTGTTATTTAATTGATACTGTTTCTTTTTATAATTATAAGTTCAGATTGTTAATAAATTGGGAGTTCGTATATTAGAATTTATCCTATTTCTTTAATATTTAGATTTTATTATTTTCCAAATAACATATTTTAATCTGTCAAGTCTTGTAATGCCATACATAATTATAAAACAATTGTGTCTGGATGCTGGTGTGCCACTGCGACTTAATGAGTTAACAAATATGATTTAAATACTTTCATTTCATTTAAATATTTATTATAAATTTAATTATGCAAATTTTTTGAAGCACGTGTGGACGTAGTTCCTGAAAAACATTCCAATCCACAAAGTTAACAATTTGAGATAATTGTGATTAAAGTTCAATTCCATATTGCTTTATGAAATCATGTTTTTTTAATTCTGATAATATTGTATGTTATAAATGACAGGATATAAGTTTTAATTTGACCCTATTTCAGACTTCCAAAGTAAATACTTTTTCCGATATTCGTAAAGATGTTGCTGTGGAACGATTTTGATTTATTGCAATATTCATGTAATGTTTAATAAAATATTTTATTCAAAATGTTCCAAACAACATGTACAATAGAGATTATAACAATAAAACAAGATCAAATAGAAAAACATATATTTACAATTAACCTCTGGTATGCCGGAACGTGGATCTGCGCGAGACACAATGCTTTTTCTATTATGTCTGGTATTCTGGCATACAACAGGTTAAAAAGATATCTAGGACGTCAGCCTGCATGAGATTAGCATGGCCAAAAACAAAAAGGCGTCGGGTAATGACGGCATTACAACTGAATTTCTAAAACCCAGCGAAGTAACCGCTATGGAGTTTTTCGGAAGCTTTTCAATTCCGTCATACTCAAGGTTAAAACGGCACAGGCATGGCACAGAGGCATGGTGGTGCTTTTATTTAAGAAGCGCGATAAAACCCTCTTAAAGAGCTTACGACCCATCTCACTTCGGAGCCAAGTCTACATGCTGTTTTTAAGGGTCATCACAAATCGTCTCGAGAGTAAACTAGACGCCTTCCAGCCTCCGAACAAGCCGGTTTCCAATAGGCTACAGTACCATAGACCACATACATACGCTGCGGCACGTTATACAAAAATCCGAAGAGTATAACCGGCCTTTATGCGTTGCGTTTGTGAACTATGAGAAGGCTTCGATTCGAAGTGCCAGATTGACTACCGGTATGTCGAAGTGCTGAAGTGTTCGCCTGCAAGATCTGAGCTCGAAACCGGAAAAACTACAGCGAGGGGTGAGACAGGGGAATGTCATATCTCCGAAACTATTCACCGCCGCGTTGGAA
The DNA here is from genome assembly GCA_930367265.1 of Catocala fraxini. Lineage (NCBI taxonomy): Eukaryota > Metazoa > Arthropoda > Insecta > Lepidoptera > Erebidae > Catocala > Catocala fraxini. The sequence continues at coordinate 5,309,823 of OV884049.1, read as the reverse complement.
GATGTTTTTAAGCTTTTGGATTAGAAAGGACCCGGTACCAACATCAACAGTGAGTGGCGGCCACGCACCGGAAGAGGCAGAAGAAGAGCAGAGGTAGGCTCGTCACCGACCGACTGGTGGACCGACGACCTGGTAAGGGTCGCGGGAAGCGGTTAAATACGGGTGGCCCAAGACCGGTCTATGTGGAAATCCTTGGGGTAGGCCTATGTCCAGCAGTGGACATCTTTCAGCTGAGATGATGACCTAACTAGGTACTATATCTTCAGAACAATTTTTTTATCTTGTTTAATTAGCCAGTTTTGTTAAGTTGTATTTATTTCCTTTAATTCTGAAGTAGTATTACTTGTTGTAGCAGAATTTTCTTCTAAAAAATATAAAATTAACATCAACTATTTAACACAAGTTGAAAATTGGTTTGACAAACATTTTGGTTTAACTTAAAAACTTTTGTACTTACCAGTTATTAAACTGGGAATAAACTCATCATTTATACGAAGTGCTCTTTTAAATATCAAATAATATACGAGATTCATTTTGCTTACACACACGAACAAATGTGGACAGCCATATGATATTTTAGTTTTATTAATATGCATTTTGCTGAAGACAATCAGATTTTTTTTAAATCAGTAACGTTTCCGGTAAACTAGTTATGGCTTTATCCTATACTTTAGTTGTTCCACACAGCTTGAGCTCTTTTAGTTTAATAATTATTTGTCTTCTTCATACATGTGGGTTGGGCCACTAAGTTATGATTTCATATTAGAGCGACAGTAAAGCTACCAAATGTTGACAGCTAGTAAATAGCAATATTTGACTAATTTGCTAATAATAACTCTATTTTGACCTAAGTGTGGATTGGAACGTTTTTGAGGAACTGCGTCCATTTATATTACAACTTTACCAGTATACAAATAAAAAAAAAATGGATAATATACTTATACACAAACATATAGATGTACAGAACATGAAGTTCATAGAACTATAATATAGCTTAAATCAATATGTTTAATTAAATATAATTTAAGATTATAAGCTTTTACTCAGTACATATTTTTCACATTGGAATTTGCAGGTATATGTTAATCAGTCCATGAACAATGTAAGTATATCAGTTGACATGGTTTGTCATGCACCAATGCACACATAGGTGTATTTCAATGTATTGTGAATTTTAAATATTTTCTTATTGGATTCAGAAACTGAAAATGTTCGAACACAGCATGCTAATATTTACTTAACAATGTTTAGAACATAAAACAATGTAGGTAGTACTAAAACAATAACAATAAATTTAAAGTATTTTGTGTTATACATATGAATTGCCTTTTACACCCTGTGTTTTTAACATGTTGGTGGCAGTTCAGGGCAAGAAAATCATGATAGTGCATGGTTTAGATTTGTTCACTATAGCAAAAGTAACATAATATGACCTTCAATGTTCAACTTACCTATTATGATACGACTTCATACGATAATATTTTTATGATTAAATTCTAGTATTTTTTTTTTGTACCATCTACTCTTCTCAAAACATACGTTAGAATTGTAGTTTCCAATTCATGCACCTCGTTCTTTGGTGTAGCTGGAAAGGTAGTAGGCATTATCTTCAAACACTGTTTATTGAACGAATTTCCCATACAGGAATCACTAATTAGCTAACACCGCCGATTATACCGAAAATGACTTGGAAACGAATTAATACTTATTACGACATAATTAATACTTTTAACTAATAATTAATGTTAACTGTGCTTAAGAGAAAGTATATTTTAAGTAAATAAATAGTAAAAACTGAATAAAGTTAAGAAATAAAGTGTAAATTACACAATCTAAACATTCTACTTTTGCTGTTTGCATTTGCAATTTTGCACTTTAATTTGACAGATATTTATGTTTCGCATTTTTTATCTGTAGGTATTTTTTCTTATTACTTAGGACATTGAATATAGATAAATAATTTATTCGACTAATAATTATAAGATCAGTCGTATATTATTATTTATTATACTATTTATTTGAACCTATAGATTGTTTTGTGCTACACAATATAATCACATAATAGTTCAAAATATATAAAGCTAAACATTAACATGTTATTGCTTTCATTTAAGGGCTACTGGACTAGATATCAATTGATGAGATTTAAATCGACTAATTAGTAGAGTGGATGATTATTTATGTCAAAATGGCGTAGCATACAGAAAATTGAACGGATCTTTTTATAAAGAACCAGCAATTCACAGAACGCATCAATAGTTGAATTGGTGGTAATTTCTGAAATTCGTATCTATCAATAGCTGTTGGGAGTTGTTGCTGAATGTCTAAATGTTTTTTACCAAGTATTTTCTTGCCAGGAGGAGCCGTGATCATCATATGGAAATATGGCAAAGACCGTGGACTTGAAACTGGTGTTAAAACATTTATCTAATGGTACACTTGGCGAGAATCTATGTATAATTTGTTTGACACCACTCAATGATAAATATGAAAATATTTTCACGAAGGTTTGTAAAGAAGAGGATGAGTTTTGTGTGGCATCTGTACTGGAAAAATATAGCGAGATAAAGGTTAGACTTGTTAGATCTACATTTTCAATTTCTTATAATGATTATGAAGCAATAATGAAGTGTTCAATTGCCATTGCTATGTACCAACCAGTTAGGTCGGCGTATACCTAGTATACAAATTGTACCACACCTCATTCTGGGGCCAACCCTAGGAGTAAGGTTTCAACTAAACATTTTAGTAATGTTACATACATTACCAGGGAGCTAGGATAGCAGACCAAGCCACTCAGCTGAATGCCAAAAAAATCCAGTATTTGTTGCAAGGTTTAAAGAATAAGATAATAATAAACTGTCACCCTTGCATGGTGAGTGGCCAATTTATTCCGGAGACAGGCAGCCACATCCATATACATACCTATCACTATAAATAAATAAATAGCCAATCTGTTGACAGTGGTGATGATTCCAATGGCTAACTTACACCAGGTCGGGATATTTGAGGTGCAGGTGAAGTCCTCCATTAACTCTGTGTAAACTTCTAAATGTCTGATCTGGGTAAGGAACACTTCAATCAACTGGCTTTAGGCACATCGTGGACCACATTAAGTCACCCATATGATGTGTCCATGAAAGGTTTCCTGTATGCAAATTTTCAATATGAATTTCTTATTTCTTTTTCAGTTTTCAAAAGAAGACAACTACAATGTGTGCATTGATTGTTTTAATACTGCATTCATGGCTCACAAGTTCCATCTGCTCACATGCCGTAGCAGTAGGATAATCAATTTTTACTTAGATGAGTTATCACAAAACTTGGAATTCCTCAGTTTGCCTGAAGAGCTGACAAGCAACACTGTATGCATATCATTACCAATGTTGGTGACAACACCATGTTTAGATCTTAATATGCAAGGAATCGGTAAAAATAATGCAAAAAGCAATATTGTGACAAAAGTAAAAAGTGAGAGATCAGCAAAGCATCTAAAAACAGAAGAAGATGATAATGTTGTTGTAGTTATACAAGAAAATGGAGAACCATTGTTCTACAGAGTACATGCAGATGGTGCTTTAGTTTTGCTTGATGATAATGAGAAGAAGAATTACAAAAGAACATTATCAAAGAGTGTTGCATTACCAAAGAATGATGAACCGAAGAAAAGAAGGAAACGGTTACCAATGACACACAAGTTATGTAGTAGATGTCCTGTTAAATATAGGTTTGCTGCGAAATTGAAGGAGCATATGAAACAGGCCCATGATATTGATCTGTTTATATGTAAGGTTGGTGTAAAGTATTTAACTCTTTAGCTATATTTTTTGTAATTTTTTGTAAAAGTAGTGTTTAACATATATACATATACAATAGTAGTGTTTTTGTAGTAGTAGTGTTAAACTGTAATGTTTTATTACTTCCGCACCAAGTATCAATCCCTGTGATTTGAAAGAATTTAAAACACATACAATTAACAGACACAAAGTTCATCCAGACTCAAATCAATTATATGTAGAACACAGAAAATGTACCACTGTGGGAATCGAACTCGTAATACAAGTCTTTAAAAAATATAAATATATCAGTTTCCCATACAAGAATCAGGAATATTTGTCGAGCTAAGCCCAGCTTTGTCATAATATAAGCCTGGTATTGCTAGGGTCAACTACAATTACTATTTATCATTAGCTGTACCGTATGTTTGTTAGCCATCTGAACTGCAAAGAATAAGTTAATCCACCATCAATCTATTTAAATATGTCAGCAAAAAAATAGGATCCTTCAACAGTCACTTTAAAAATGTTTACATATTGACAGGTATGCAAAGCGATCACTGAAGACGAGCATCTATACCACAATCACATGCGCACCCACACAAACATTCACCAGTGTGCCATATGCCATACAGTGTTCAAGAAGAGAGATACCATAATCAACCATCTGAAATGGCATGAGAAAATGAAAAATATTAGTCAGGTATTACTTTAAATAGTTAATTAATTCATTAATGTACACACAAATGTAAATAGTATTTGGTCCAATGCGACAGATGAAATAGATTAGGTTTTTTGCAAATCAAACATTATGCATAGACTTAAATCCGTATTTCCATCTAATTCATTGTAAAAAAATGTTGACTTCAGATGAATTTCGATTCAATGCCCTTTCCTTGAGGTCTGCTTTAAACTGCTTCACCTGTTACCGAAAAATATTAATAATAATAATAATATATTGTAAAACAAATATAATATATTATTAGAACCATCGGTTTTCTATACACAGGATATATACTTCAGCTCGTAGAAGTTTCTGGTTAAAAATCTATTTTAGTTTTAGCAATCAATCAAGCTCTGTGTCGCGTGGCAGTTTACAAACATACATACAATTAATAAACACAGAGTAGAGGACTCTGCACAATTACTTGAGGATCATAAATTAATTGTCTTGTGTAGGATTTCATCACCTTTGCTCACTGCGCGACATCCGTGCAGTCAACGTACGAAAGATAAAAATATGAATATTCATTCATACAACAGACTTATTTGTTTAAAAATAAATATTAATTACTAATGATTGCCCGCGTCTTGCCTGGTTCGGTAACAGTATGTTTTTTTACCCAAATGTCCTTCTTCGTACCCTTGACAACGTGTAAGCGAAATTTTATTAATTGATGATGATTTTTGGCCGAGAAGTTACGGCGTGAAAGCGTAACAAACAAACTCATATAATAAATACGAATGTGAGTTTTTTTTTTTTTAGAACTACTCGAAGTAAATAAAAACGAAATACAGCTCAAAAAATAATTGTTGCCGAAAAATATAAGTTTAAGGACAAAATCTGCATTAACGCCAGCGGAACCGCGAGCAAAATCTAGTTGATAATTAGGACATCGCTCCGTTTATTGCACAGTCTGGTGAAAGTATCTTATTACGTTAGTTCCGCAAATACCCACTGGGGAAATCTTCTCGCAATAAATATACCTATTATAATTTTTCGGGCTGTTCCATAGTATGCGTAATAGTTCAATTTTCGCACAGACGGAAGGCGCGCACATCTGCGAGATTTGCGGCGTTATAACTGAAGACGAGAGCAGTCTGCGGGAACATTACGACAACAAGCATTACAAGAAGTACACGTGCTACTACTGCGGGCGCCTGTATAAAGGCGAGGTCAGCTTCGAGATGCACATCAAGAAGCATGAGGCACGCCTACAGAACCCACACAAGTATGTATAGCAGTCACCTAAGTGCACAGAGTTACGGCTAAGTTCTAACGTTAAAGGCATGCTATGCTATTTATCTTTTATTGTATGTACTGTAATGCATGTAGCTCAGTATTACAGTAGTAGTATATGAACGTAATCGATTTTCGACGCTATTTTATGTATAATCATTATTTATACTATGAATAAAATAGACTACAGATTGATTATAAAAAAAGTAAAAAGTTATTTTTGATGATGAATTTAAAGCATATTCAACTGCAAGTATAAGATAGCCTCATGGCCAAATTTAAAGAACAGCGAAAAATATAATCATTTGAAAAAGCATGGATAGTTTTGACAATTAAGTTCATTAATTTGGATTTTGCTTATTATTCAATAATCATAACTGTTATTATAAATGCTAATATGAGCTTGTTTGCTACGCTGTCACGCCTTAATTACTCGACCGTCATCAAATTTTGCATACACGTCGTCATGGGTATAGAAAAGGGCATCCAGAAAAATAGTAATGTCTACATTTTCACTGATAGTGAAAGTGTAGACATTACAATTTTTCTGGACAAACGAAATCCGAAAAAAAGCTATCCATGCATTCCTTTTTAATAGGATTTATTAATCTTTGTGACCAATACATGTTAATTACAACAAGAGACATACCTTTTTTTGGATTCCTCTAAATTTGTCTATAAGTGTAAAATTGGGATGCCTCTCAACCAAACCTCCTTTTATTATATTTTCGACTACACATTTAATTGTAATACAATATCTAAATAATGCTTAATAAGCCGACGTTTTGCACAATTCCCAGGCTTGAATTGGGTACCACTTCACCCTAACCTAAACGAATTTTGAGTTTGAATTTGAGTCAATAACATAACAACTGCATTACTTTCTCAGACCCAACCTAGAACCTCAGATAAAACAAGAAAAGCTGGCGCCAGTTCAGAAGGAGTCCAGCGGCAAACAGAAGTGCATGTGTCCCACGTGTGGGCGATACTTTGTAGACGAACGAGCGCTGCTGTGGCATCAACGGCTGCATAACAACGAGAGACCTTATAGTTGTGAAGTGAGTTGATCAAACACATAGCTGAACCCATTGGCGTATATAACGGCGTGCCGTGCCCAACTCAAAATTGTCTAGGGCATCCTAAAATTCTTGGGTTGTATGAAAGACATCATTGGTTAGCAGCCTGCTGGACCACTATGGCAATGAACCACAAGTGTTTTTGGGTGAGAGCACCCTTCGTCACACGTCCCTGCATATCGACTAAACGAGTCTGAACATGTCGTTTAGTGGAGTTACTTGGTTGCCATCATAAGACAGTTACCAACTACACTGTAATTACACTAAATAAATGAGTGGTTAAAGTTTGACTACAACTAATCATAAATGAAACTATACCAATAAATTATTCGATTCTTTTAGATTTGCTCATTGTATGTCTGAGAATATACATACACTATTTTATGTACTTACAATACAAAACAGTTCAGCACCATTACAATAAAAAAAAAAGAAAATTAGTAAACAAAGTTTGTAATAGTTTGTCTTTGCCTATTCATATATAAATTTGTTGTGTTGGTTAAAACAGAACAACAAAAACAAGTTTCAAGTCTTTTTAGAGACAACTGCCGCACTAGGTACAATTCGTCATTTTATACTAATTTACAACTCCTTTATATTACACACTTTATAGATATATTATACTCCTATGTATGTATAACTCAACTTCATTCTATACTTGTTTATTTCAGGTGTGTGGTCGCGGGTTTGTGTCGCTAAACCGTCGTAACCAGCACGCGTTGTGTGCGCACACCGCGCCAACTAGACGATGCCCACTTTGCCCAGCGCTGTTTCATCTCAAGTCTATGGTCAACACGCACATTAGAAAGGTAAAAGCTAGTGCCATATAAAAACCCATTCCCGCTGCATAATCCGCATTTCCACAATATTCCTTTACCTCCTATAGTATAAACGAGACGTCGGAAGCAAAATCTCTTGAAATACATAATTAAAAATTATGATTAAGAATAGCCAAAATAAACTCTTTATGAAGTTTCTGTAACGGCTTGGCCACGTGCCATTCGCTGCAGCTGTAACGGTGGGACGACATATTGCGACTAAAACACATGTGTGGCAAAGTACTGGGCATGCCACGCGTAGCGGCGATCGGCGGGACGACCGGCGAAACTTGCCGAGCGGCGTTACTGTACGGCGCCGGCGCATGCCACGCTGCGAGTAGGCGCGGCGAATAGTATGAGAACCAAAATAGTTTATTTGTATTCGCCGCGAAATAATGAACACCGAAACTTTTATTGCAGAAATATTAGCTAAACCAGCAGAAGTTTTCTGGATAAATTCTGTATTGTTCGTATTTCTTGTGGAATTCTCCGTCTTACCCCGATTTTTATTCAAATCATGAACTCCAGTCTCTTCCCAACATTACATATATCTTGAATAAAAAAACGACTACTATCCAAACAATGTCGAGACAACGTTGATAAAGACATCTCGCTCTCGGTCCGTACCTACTGGTCGCGGCAGCAAACGTAACAGCGCGTGGCGCACGAACTGTCGCGTGGTCTCGCCTCGCCGTCCGCGACCCCCCCCCTCCCCCCGCGGCCAGGCCCTAAGTGTGCAATGATCAGGTCTTGGATCCGATTGCCGAGCCAAACAAATATTTGTATGTATTTAAAAATAAACCTGGTAAGGGAAATCTCCCTCTACTATTCATGTGGCAATTCATAAATATTGTTTTTTTTTTTTTTTGCGAAGCCTTTGCTTCTTGTTACGTGGACTGAGGTATGTCTCTGCGTGCCCCTTCAGTGATAAACGCGTCTGTATAATGTTACTGAACATATTTTAGGTGCACCTAAAAGCCCATAAGCGTCGCAACCGCGTGTCTAAACATCAGAACGTGTTCTGGAGAACGGAGCCTGTTCCCATCCAGGACCTCAGCGTCGACATACAGAACGATATACTAGAACTGCAAGCTAACAAGGAACATCAAGTAAGGAACCAACTTTAATATGACTAGTTAGTTCAATCGTCATTTTTAATGACGCTTGATGAATGACTTGAATGGTGTATTAGTTAATGTGGTCGCGTTGTGCGCTCTACGATGAGTGTTGTAGGTTCGATGGACACACAGGACAAAAAATTATGCGATCCACAAATAGTAGTTTCGAGTCTGGGTGTTCTTTGTCTGTTGTTTAGATGTTTGCTCGCGACACAGGAATTATTCCTAGTGCAGAAGTATTTTTAAAATAATGATATCCTATAATAACGGCTTACCAGGCAGACCGTGTGCTTGTTTATCATCTATGTGGTTTGCTTAGACAGTTTGTGTTTCCTTAGATTCCTTTTTTGATGTTAAGAAAACAGCCATGTCCATGAGCTGCAGTTACCGGTCACCATCAAGATTGCTATCAACAGCAATGCAAAAATACTATTGCTGTACTGTGTATAATCTCCGATTGCAAGGGATTTAAAAAGCATTTAAAACGCAAATAAAGAAGAACTATTTGTGGCTTATTTTTATACAACTATAGTGGCAAACAGGCATGCGGCTCACCCGATAGTAAGTGGTTTGTCCAATTCCAGTGACAGGTCTCATATGTTCTATATTGTCGCTCAGATGGCTCTAATCATCATCATCTGCGGAATGCCTTCTAATAAAAACGACAGAATACTAATCTCCATTTCGGAATACTGATATTTTATTTTGTTACAGGAATCGAATTCCGCGCAGTTTTTGGAGATGGATGAATTACATATTAATTTATAATGAAGTTTGGTTCAATGCATTAGTAATAAATTGTGTGACATTGTTAAATATCGTGTGTTATTTTTGCAATACAGACATATTACAAGCCATTGTATTTTATTATTTCTTTAGTAATTTGCAAATAAAATAAATTACGCTTGAATCTGTTTATTACTTCGTTAAAGACTTCGACTAGCCGTTTGAAGCAATTAATTTGCGACCTTAAGTTGTTTGTTGTTACTTATAATGATATGCTGTTAAAACATTTTCTGTTGTAATGATGATGTCTGATCTTTGAATAAACTGATTTATCCAAAAATCATTGTGGAACAGTTTCTATGTGTAACTTAATTCTTTTTTGTTTTATATCTAGATGATTTGCTTTTGTTGATATGAACATGTTGTATTTTATTGTTTAGGTAGTCATAATATAATAGGTTAAGTGCAGTATTTCAAATAACATTAATTCTGAGTTTTCGTAAATTTCAGGATTTTATAATAATATTTTAATTTCAAGAAATAGGTTGGCGTAAGTCTATTCATGACGATACGACTGAGTAGTGTGTGCTACAGTTAGCCCGTGTAGTGTGTGCTACAGTAAGCCCGCGTAGTGTGTGCTACAGTTAGCCCGCGTAGTGTGTGCTACAGTTAGCCCGCGTAGTATGTGCTACAGTTAGTCCGCGTAGTGTGTGCTACAGATAGCCCGCGTAGTGTGTGCTACAGTTAGCCCGCGTAGTGTGTCCGAAGTCGCGCGCACGCACAGGCCTATGTCGGCCCTTCTGGAGCTAGATTAGGATGGAATTCTAATAAAGCTGAATTTTCGATTTTATATTTTGTGATAATATCCGTTGACTAAATTCCGACGTAAAAATAAACCTAAAAAGGTTAACCTATGACATTATTAACTCAATTATAAATCTGCGTTACAAAAAATTTGTTGCGTTATCTCTAGGCGCAATTACAGCAGTACACAATTTAAATAATTCGCGACATAATAACGACTGCTTATAGACAGTACAAAAATATAAATAAATAACTAATTTCTAAGCATATATTATTTTTATAGCAATAACTGAGATATATAGATGTTTTTATTCTCTACTATATTTATTACCAAAACTGGCATGGAAAGCATAAGTGGAAATGGAATTCCACTCATCCCAACCAGTCATGGCAGGTAAATGTGAAAAAATTCTACTTCACCAAGGAGAACAGCTAGTATAAAACTCCTAAAGGATAATAGGCTATATGCGATAACAGTGGTCATTGTTTTCATGCTTATAATAATAGTAAACGTTTAGGTTTTCGTATCTCATTACCTTACCGGTGCTGAATTAGTTGTATAAAGCTATTTCAAATAATTACAACATTTTTGCGAATTGATTTATTGGCGTATTATCCTGTGCTTGCACATATCTTATTTTGATAGAAGATAAAAGTTTGTAACGTTTTGATAACAATCATATATTAAGGTAGTTTCAGGAGCTCCACTTATATTTTCAGCATTTACATTTATAAAACAATAATACAATTACCCAACAAACGTACAAACCATAATGTCAATCAAAACTGTAATACATAAATTTGGCTTGGAGCCGAATTTTCAATCGTCAGATAACTTATATCTGAGGAATAAATATGGCCAGTTCGACATATTTTCTGAACAAAAGCTGTGAAAATGTCAAAGATATTCCTCAGATAATATGCATTGAAAAATCGGCCCTTAACCTGTCAATTGTTGCAATTCCGGACATAATTTAAAACCTATTGTATCTGGTTGCGGGTGTGCCGCTACCACTCAATAGATCAATGTTTTTGAGTCAGGAGACAAATCTTATAAGATACATTTCATACGCTTTATTATAGGAAAGGATATAAGGAAGTCATGAAATAAAAAAGACATTGCCCTTTTCTATATACATTTATTTATTTTTTTGTTAATTTGAATGAATCGCTATTGGCGGCAGATATATAGTTTATATATAATAATCAATTGAATATATACAAGTTAAATATAACCTGAAACTTTCTTATGAACAACTACATTGAGTCTTATTACCTAGGTGGAATCATTTCGTTTATAAACTAGTTGAAAATAGCATTTTCACACACAACACCAATCAACCATTGCTGTTGTTCAGATAAATGTCAAAAATGCTCTGAAATATTTATTTATCTGCAGTTTTATGTAATGTATCTAGTTCAAACAGTGCACGCGTCTAACTCGAACAAATCTATGTAACATTGTAATGTTTTATATTCCCATCATCATTATTATATTGAACATACGAAGAACACTGTCTCGTGGCATATAAACAAGCCGAATATAACACATTTTATAAAATAAAGATTTAACCTTACGTTTCGGCAAAAACATTATAATTGTTTAGATAAAGCGTAGAATTCTATAGTCGTTAAAACCTAACATAACGAAGCAATCGACCGATAATTGCGGGCGATATGCTGCCGAAATTTTTATCTCTAATCCCTAAAGTATAGTTTGCCACATGTATATACAAAACGCCGGCACTGTCCTTCATAACTTGAATTCTAACCAAGTGACCAACGAGTTGTGATCGGTCAACATAAATGTATGTCCTTGAATTAACCAATCACAAACCTCGCCGTCGCTACTTTCAATAGTTGACAATAATCTTCTCATACAACATCTCATTATCTTTAAGCTTTATGCAGCTCTGGATGGCTTGACTGAAGTCTTAAGCCAGATATACCCAGAGGAATAGCTTTATACTCTCCCAAGGCACTGTATCATAATAGCGACGTATTTACCTACCAATACTTAAAGACGATAGCCGTAGTCGAAACTGCCAACCTGACTGTAGAGATACGCAATAATATTCTGTACCTGTAACTTAAGGCTCAAAAAATTACAGACGTAAAAGTGAAACAGACATGTCTTTTTGCTCTCCAATGGTACATAGAATACTGAACTCTATATTCACTACGCAATGTAAAAATTTGTGTAGAGCGAAGAAAGAGACGTGGGTTTGCACGTAGCGTCCACCTAGTCGCTTATGGACTCGCAAAGCTACTAGTTTTAGTTGTGACGTCATTATGAAAAAATACGCAAGTCAACGCATACTTTCTCACATCTTCTACGATACCCTATCGCAGAGAATTTGTGTCACTTTGACGCCTTAATAAGTCTAAAGTCTTACAGACAGGCCAGCAGTTTATTTTCCAATACCAATGAAGTCATGCATGAACAATATTCTGATCTCTGGTTGGATATCAATCCTCATTCCTAAATTCTTATTTTAATAGCCCAACCTCCATATCCAAATCTGGTCCTCAATAAAGATCCAAGATTGGTTGAGATCATTCCTAAAGCAAATATAACAATTTGCTTTTTCTATGTGTCCAATAACATCGACTTTTCGTGTCTGATCGCTGTCAATTTTGTCATTAGATTTGTCGAGTTACAAACAAGTGCATAAAAAAATGAAGTAAATTATGTTCCACTTTGTACTATGAGTGACTGTTTGTAAAGAATATAGTCCACGTCAGGAGTCTGAACGAGTTAAGTACGCGCCACAAACATTGCCTCATATCGTATTCACCGAAATGAAATGAACACCAGAGGTTAATGTGAGCAAATGTTCAGTTGGTTATATTTACAATAGCTTTATGGAGGAATACGGGCTAAAGTGCCGATAGATGGCACCACTAGAGCGTCATAAAAAGAATAACTTTTTGTAATACATGTTGGATCTTGACATATATCTGAGGCGCAAGTGGCGCCCTTTAAGTTCCCAATTGAGCAATTCCCCTGTATGTGTCGCCGACAAATAACCAACTAAAGATAATTTTGTTATAGAAACTAGCCCGGCGAAAATCAAATATAATATAGGTGGAATTTCTAGCATGTATCGCAGAACAATTGAACTAAATAACCGTGTTTACCAGGCTTTACTTTAATTAGTAATTGTTTACGACATATTAGTACAGTACACGAATTGTTCCAAACTACCGTTCAGACATACCTGACGTGTGGCGGCTCACTAGGTAGGTGGGGTGGGCTGGTGGTACTACGTCTCATCTGCAGTAAACGGCAGTCGCTCACGCTCGCACACACGCGCACGGTACACTAACACTAATGATATCTGTTAACTTACTTGCAGCACACGGCGCGTACCACATCTAGAATACAAAAGGTTCGTGATAAGAGGCGCGCGCACATACTCACCGGCGTCGCAGGCACTCGTCACTCGCGGCACGTGTCACTGTTCACTTAGTAGCGCGGGAGCACGGGGGACAGTCACAGTCGCTTAGTGGTGTTGGCGGTTCCGTATATGAAGCGCGCGCGCCACTCCTCGTACTGCTACGTGCACGCGATACTGCTGGACGACGACGCCGTGTGCTCGGCGGGCCCGGACACGTCGGGCGCCGCGCCCGCGCCCGCGACCGCCACCGCGCCCGCCACCGCGCCCGCCACCGCGCCCGCGTGCGCCACGTGACCCACGTGACCCACGTGCGCTACGTGCGCCGTGCCGTTCTGCATGTTCACCTCGTACATGTTCGATGAGTTGGAGTCTTCGTTGTACGACAGCACGCTCACTTCGTCCGTCTGCCAAAGATAATTGGTGCGTTATTACCCTGTAATGCAAGATACTTCTGACAAATAGGTATGTAGACTTAATCTATGAACAGAGTTTACATAAGCATCATCGGCTTCATAGTTGAAAGTAGACGATGACGTCGTGCGGCTTGCGCTTGGCGCCGGACGTGGTGCGCTTGCGCTTGAACAGTGAGCCCGACAGGTACTGCGGCAGCTGCTTGCACAAGTGTCGGTGTTGTACTCACACTACTCTCGGAGAGGCGCTTGGTCTTCTTGGTGGGCGCGTGCGGCGCGACGATGACGTCGTGCGGTTTGCGCTTGGCGCCGGACGTGGTGCGCTCGCGCTTGAGCAGCGAGCCCGACAGGTACTGCGGCAGCTGCTTGCGCCGGACGTGCCGCGCCTGACACATCGAATACAATCAACCCACCGACTGAACAATACATACACACCAATAACCACAACCTTAGTTATGTCTTTTAAATGTATTTAGGTCGATGTATAGCAATGCCCAGTTATGGAAGACCCTAAATTTTGTTAGCAAAATATGCATAAATTGATTACATTTAGCCGTGAAAGTCGTTTACTTCTACAAAAGAACTGTGCTTAATTATTGTCCATTTAGTAAAGCAATAATTTAGTAGAAGGTAAGTTGGACGAACAATTCAAATATTTAGAAATCATTTCAGACGATTATGGATGAAAAATATTTAATGATCAATTGGGTTCTTTTTTATTCGATTTATTCGATTGCGCGTTACGGGTTAGCGCTGGACGGTGCTCGCACTTTGCGCAGAGCCAGACCATAATTAATTAATATGTATGCGATAGATGGATTATTGTGAAGGATAATCGATTTAAATTTTGTACGTAATAATCGAACTATGAGCACAAGGAGGAGAGTTATGAAAGGAACGAGGGTGGGAAGTTACATTGCGAAATGGGCAACTGGGTGTATGCATAACATGTTATTGGACTGTATATAATTACACATGTGCATGTGTTGTAAATGTTCTCGAGAACCATGAAACTGCGCTCACAATAAAGTAGCAAAACAGTTGGGTGATTAAAATAATAATAATAACGGGGACGTTAAACAATCTAAAACAGACGATATCGCGGTGGCGACACTTCGAGACTCGCCTGACATCACAATCGATGTACACTCCTAGGGGATTAACTTAAAACAAAATGGTGCTTTTATTACACGACGCACCACTTAATTGTATATACATATGTATATTACACAGATTTAGTTCCCCGCATTATTACATATAATTTTGTTTAAACAAATAATAATAATACTAATGCGATTGGTACCGATCTATATTTGATGTCAGTATATGCTATGCTCAGTCATAGCAATTATTCGATTTTTATTCAGTAAGGACGAATTAATCAACAATCGAATACCAGTAGAATAATATGATTATTTTTCAGTACCAATCTTGTATATCGCCTTATTGAATTTTTTGATTATATTAATAATATAATAAAATAAACCTCCTTAAACAATAAAATAGAACTACGTAGAAGTAAAATTTTACTTCGTAAAATATACCTTGGGTCCTTTGACACCTATGCCGAGCGCGGGGATGATGTTGATCATATTCGATTATAAATTATCGATTAATGTTATTATTCTCATTGAGATTTGTATAATTATTGTAATTTAATATATTATAATAAATCAATCAAGAGGAATATTAAACGATGCATCTTAATTAATTGTATAGTTGTACAGTAGGTAATTTTATACACGTTATTTAAAATAATTCGAATTAAAATTATTTTCTTGTTATGCATTATAATTAAAATGTTTCATCAGGATTTATGTTGTGTTAAATTATTTTAATATTCATTGAAATTAAACTGCTATATACGGATTTTATCGCGTTGTTTATTTGACACTTTATTACAAAATTTTGAAAATTGTTACACTATTACTACTATTAAACTTTACTAATTTTTAAGCTAATTAAATTATTATTAAACTATTTAGATTTAATTTATTTTTTCACTTTCCCCGACGTTTCGGTTGCTTTTCAGCAGCCATGGTCACGGGGAGACTCTAAATAGTTTAATAATAATTTAATTAGCTTAAAAATTAGTAAAGTTTAATAGTAGTAATAGTGTAACAATTTTCAAAATTTTGTAATAAAGTGTCAAATAAACAACGCGATAAAATCCGTATATAGCAGTTTAATTTCAATGAATAATATTCGCGTAAATAGAAGACAATATTATTTTAATATTAATAATCAAATGTAAATCTCGATTTATTTTTCAAGCCGGCTAGGTACTTTGTATTAATAGGACGCAAGGAACGTCGCTATTGGTGCACTTTAATCAATATAGCTTATTATTGTATTTTACGTTTTATAACGTCATGAAATACGGCATTTAATGTGACACGGATGACATCTGTCACTGGATTCATCCTATGTTTTACGAAGTATACATGCCGGCGAGATCTGCATTATACGAAGTTAGACAAAGTAAGCTTAACTAGCGGTCGTCTAGTGGACAAAATTCGACCAAAATTCCTAAGCCTGCTAGTTTGTTTTCTGGTTTTCTCTATTACATATAAATAAGGTATAGGTAAGGTAGTTACAAAAAATTGTACGACGTCAGGCGAACAATGTCGAAATACTACAAACGCGATTCGACTGCGTGTGTCAAATGCATGGTTGTAGTGTGGCGGTGTAGTGTTTTTTCATTAATTTAATGTATTTCTAATGCATATTTTATAAAAATATTAGGATTCGCCCCTCCTCCATAAAAAGGGGTACAAAGTTATTGCTTCACGTATTAATATAAAGAGTAACACGATTTTCGTTGCGAGA
Source organism: Catocala fraxini (assembly GCA_930367265.1). Lineage (NCBI taxonomy): Eukaryota > Metazoa > Arthropoda > Insecta > Lepidoptera > Erebidae > Catocala > Catocala fraxini. Next base: position 5,292,905 of record OV884049.1, on the reverse strand, counting down.
AAACAGTGTTCCATAATAAAATAGTTTATAAATAGCATCCGTGAAAAGCATTTTCATAGCTTAAGGTCTAGCTAAGACTGGAAGTGTTAACCTTGTTTGCCATCATACTAAACAGATTAAATGCTAAAAAGCTGATTATACTGGGTGTAAGGTTCAGAAAAATCATTTTCTGCAATTTTCACGCAAGGCGCTTAGAGTAATATATGATACCAATCATGGTAATCGAGAACACTGACTTACTACTTACTAGATGACGGCAGATCAAAGCTATCCGGATCGAAGATAAAAACAGATAATTACAAAACATGGTATAGAAATTTACTAAGGCTACGGTTTCTAGGATAGCGATTCCATCAAATACCAAAGATGTAAAAAGTACGCAAGGACTAAACATAGATTTAGAAAAACATGAATACTGTCTACACATTTGACAATATTTCAGTCACGTATGGTTAACAAAGTTAGTAGCTGAACATTCAATAAAGTTTAGAAACAGTTTCATCAACTCTTAGCTACTACTACAATTAAGAATAATTATTATGTATAATACTAATAAAAGTCCCTTCAACTTTCTGATATAGCCTAGAATGCCCTTATTCCCAACCGATAGGTTATATCTAAAGGTCTGTAGTAACTTCTAGGGCCAAAGACAGCTACCCAGCCACCCCACAGACGAGATTAACATAAACAATTCAAACTTTAGTTGGTTTTGTATCACTAGCTACACTATTCCTTATTCACTATACATTTGTGTATTTAAATCAGTGGTTAACACTTTGAACGCCATACCGGTTATAAATGATCTTGAACAATTTCTTTTGTGTTTGCTACATAGCATTCAACATTTAAAACGATGGCATCGCTATCTCATATGACCGTAGCTCCGCTAATCACCATCACCATTTCACCAAAATACCATTACCTCAATAGTCATGCCCTCGCGCAGCATGTTGGTGTTCTCTGCCTGGTAGTTGACCGCTATGGTGAACGACACTATGTCGTGCGTCAAGTCCACATTTAGATTGGTCTTCTCGAAAACGAGACCTATGAACCACATCGAGCAGTAATTGGCCATTATTTCTCCCTGAAATAAAAAACATCATATTTAGAATTCATTAGTCTTGTCAGGAACGTGCGATAAATATGTATTCAAGCCTTTGATCCGATTTTAAGATCATAACACAAAATCCGAACAGAGCATATATCATTTTGATAGGATCTAGCCTGCTACGACTCTCACATAGACCCACTGAGTTGACAGGCCAGATTGTGATACCTTCTTATGAACCCCCACAAGGTCAGCTTGTCTCGCTGTGCCTCGTATACATATTATATTTAATCTAGCACCAAGATGTCTTCCATGTTCAAAACGAAAATCTCTTGCATGGGTTTATCTTATTCGGACAACCCTAGTAGCCTATAGCCGTAACTACATATGCCCTACGCGCGATAAAAAATATATTTACCATAAAGTTTTGCTATAAAATGACTACTACGTTGCTTGGACCAATTCATAGCAGGGATGTTTGGAATGATCAAAACATTAGTAATTATTAATCCTAGTATTATAAGTAGTTTTAAGTTAAAAGTTTATTTGTATTTTTGTTTTTATTTTAGTTCTATTTTTGTTTCTTTTAGTTACATAGTTGAGTTTTATGTTAATTTTTTTCATGTATATAATTAAGATGTAGCGCACTATCGAATTAGGTTTACCTGTAATGATAGTTGTAAGCTTTAAAAATAAATAAATTACGTTCATTAAATTCGAGACTATTTCGGAATTAAATGTGTTTACGAATAACATGAACCATCAGCCCGAAACTTCGGCGTTTATGTTTAACGGTACTGGTCTACTGCCTTCTTTGCAATAGATTTGTTTTCTTTTTTTATTAATAAAAATATGTCTTTCACAATCAAATAACATGTCCATTACCACTATTAAGTTGACAGTTCCAGTAATTGTTCACGCAACTATAATACACTCACACATTGCAATAAAATGGTTACAACAAAATAGGAAAAGATAATTTTGAAAATGGTAAATATTATAACGTTAAAAGCAAAATAAACCGCGATATAGTTAACAATAAAAAATACAGATTACAATTCACATTAATTTTGTTTGTCGGTAAATGGTGAAAACCAGTAATCCAAGTTATGCGCTATACGCTTTTGCACTAGTCATTCCTTACGTGAAGAAGGAAACATCACTAGCTATGTAGTTTAACAACTCTCTTGACTTGATTTTATTTTATTGTGATTATATGAAAATAGTACATAATTATGTACAGTATAAAAAGTAACTTACGTTTTCATTCTTTTTCACTTCTGGCGCAGGGTCTGTGGACATTGGGGCACCTAAAATAAACATCGAAAACATTTGATTAATTAATGGAACATTTCCATTACAAAAACCGCAACGTAATATTTACATTTCTTCAGTAGCCAATTTACGTATAAGCTAACCGAGCTAACTTCGAGTTGACGCCCTTGTAAGGTGGGTAGAAACGTAAGAAGCTGATAGTGGCTGAGAATGCTCTTATACAAGCAGGTCGGTAAAGTAATAGGCCATATAATTGTGTTGGATTACAATTTGGAATATTTTAATTTTCAATTATTTGATGTCCTAATTCATATCAAATCAAATCAGTTTATTTGCATTAATATAGGATTGATCATATATAACTTTTTTTAAATTGAGTTGTACTTAATTGTTTTATGTCATCTGGTAATTTTATTATACATTTTTTGTGCTATGCAAAGAAAACTTATTTAACAGAGCCGTTGCACCAAACGTAACCTCTAGCTCTAACCTATTCTTATCACACAATTTCCTGTAATGGCTTTTAAATGTAGTGTTATAGAGAGCAGAGTTCTGCCTAACAAAGATGCTCACTACATAAATATACAGCGACAGAAATGTTAATATTTTTAAGCCTGTAAAGTAAAGTTGGCAACTCGTTGTCCTGTCTATATTACATATAGCTCTGATGCATCTTTTCTGGGCTATAAAGACAGCTTGTTTAGAAACTGAATTTTCCCAGAATATTAAGTCATATCTCATAATGGATACGACATTGCCATAGTAGGCACTTAAAACAGCTTCTCGGTTGACTATTCCAGATAATTTATATAAAGCTAAGGCGGATTTATTCAATTTCTTACATATATCATCACAATGTGTTTTCCACGATAGATTATTGTCAATAAATATACCTAAAAATTTAGTTACACTAACTGAATTGACTACTTTACCTAGATGTCTAATATTCATGTCTTTGATATTGGCCTTCTGATGGAAATGCATAATATTGGTTTTTCCTAAGTATATTTTCAAACTGTTACGCTTTAACCATTGTATTATCGTATTTAATGTGTTACTTATTTCGGATTCATAGTTATTACGACCATCACATTTTATTATCACCGTGCTGTCATAGGCAAATAATACCATAGGATGTTCAACATATCTTGGAAGGTCATTTATATAGATTAGGAAGAGCAATGGGCCTAAAATGCTCCCCTGTGGTATTCCATATTTACTAATTTTGGGGAGATCTATATTTCTGCTCTTTAGCGATTTTTGGACATATCTGAGAGATGTCTGTTATTTGTATTCTGTTTCCTAGGTACGACTGTATGAGGTTTAATACATTACCTCGTATTACATACGTATTCAATTTTTTTGAAAGAGTTTTATGATCTATACAGTCAAAGGCTGTAGTCATATCCATAAAAATTACGCAAGTAGGAATCCTTTTATCCATGTTATACATGACTGGTTTAATTAAATTATAAATTGCCAAATTAATACTTTACCTTTACGAAAACAATTTTGATATTTTGCCAATAAGTTATATTTCTCTAATTATGAGTATGAAGAATTGTAAACGATATTATCAAATTTTTGTGGTGTTATGGGTATTAATGCGATAGGTCTATAATTCTTTGTCTGTTTTAACTCCCTTTTTATATAGTGGTGTTACTATTGAAGTTTTAAGTCTCTCAGGATATGTTCCGTGTATAATACTTAAGTTAAAAATATAACTAAGATGTGGGCCTATTGTTTCTGAGACATATTTTATAACTTTCGTACATATAACATCATAGCCGACACTATTAGTATTTCTAAGTAATTTTATTTCTCTTATTATGTCTTGCGGTATTGTTGGATTTATGAAAAAAGAGTGCGAATATTGAGAATAATTAAATATATTAAATTTATGATCTTTATAATACTGACATTATTAACTGTCGGTAATAAAGGGTCAGTAAAGAAGTCGTTGAAATAACTAGCTATTTCTGTGGGACTTGTGATTTTGGTGTCGTTTACTTGAATCTCAGTTATAGGTGATCTTGGTAAGTTTAATTTTGATTTGTTGATGATATTCCAGGTTGCTTTAGATTTGTTATCAGCTGTTTTAATATAAAAGTCATCTTGTGATTTTTGCGTCAGTTATAATTTTTTAAATCTAGCTGAATATGTCTTATACGCTATTTTATTTTTTCGAATTGGATACCTTTAGTACTGTTGTAAAAGCTGCCTTTTTCGTTTACTGCAGGTTTTGATACCACCAGAAACCCACTTTTCCTTTTTAGTCAAGTTTTTTGTAATCGTGGTATAAGGAAAGCATAGTTCATAAAAACACAAAAATAAATCTATGAAGTGTGCATATGCTGAAGCGTATAGGTTCACTGGAAGAATAAACTTCAGAGAACGCAAGGTTATTCAGACATGCTTTAAATTTTGAAATATTTTGTCTGCTATAGTCACGGCGCTTAACACGCCAAGATTTAATACAGCCAGTTTTCTTTACAGCACATTTAAATAATTGTGCAGTGTGATAGGAGAGACCAAAATCAATTGTCACCTTTCCACTTCTAAAAACTATGCGTGACATTATCTAGACACGTCTTACTTATAAGCCTAGTTGGTTTGTTAAACTGTAGTGTTAAATTATGGCTTAACAAAAAATATGTGAATTCTAATGTTTGTCTATTTCTAGTTATGGTATCAATATTAAAATTATAAGACAAATATAATAAAATTTGGGTATCTGTAAATTTATCTTTCTTTTTATCTCTTGTTGTGAGTGCAATTGGTATTATGCTTTTCAGAAGGCTCAGTCGCAGAATGTCCACTTCTCAAAATGACTCCAGATCGCAAAATGTCCCTTTCGCAGAATGTTTCTTTCGCAAAATCCCCTTGTTTCTTATTACTTGGTAGCAGTAAAAAATCCGTCGAGTATGAATTGGATTAACATACACAGGGTTCTATAGTCATATATCATTTAGACAGGTATCACAAAAACTACAATTAAGGACATTTTAGTTAACAAAATGATCCATAACATTTGTAAAGTGTTAAATAAATATATTTAGCATACTATGTAATGTATGTAATATTGTATGTATATATTGTAATGTGTCTTTTATTGTAGTTTTTGGGATACCTATCTGCATAATATATTGTTACGTGTTGCGTTCGAGAGATAAGAATTTAAACCATATTACCGATTAAAATACGTTTTATTCTAGCTAAATTTAAAACACAACATACACTACTTAAACACTGTTTCAAACTCTGTGGTATTTTCGCTTCCGTTCGCTTCGATGAACTTGATCGCTTACAACTGTAAACTGCCTTGGTGTGCGCTTGCTTTACCTTTTATACGTGGTTAGAAGCGTTTCTGAAAATTTCTAGAAGCGCCATACGCTCAAAACAGTACAAGAAAGTTCTAGCGCTCTTTCTACTCTTAGCGTACTGTCAAGCTATGTAGTTCAGTAAGATGTCAATAGATGGTGCTGTAGTAAATTATTATATAGTCGGGCGCTTCCGCACAGTGCCGAGAGATGGCACTGGCTGTAACAATATTACTATGGAACCCTCTGTACGCGAATAATATAAGTAAAATATGTTCAAGTGCGGATGAGCCGCACTTGACTATATTTCACTGATACAAAAAAAAAACAAAATTTTGCAAACATGTTGTCAGGCGTACAGAAATGGACATAAGGTATCTTTTATACAGAATTTGCAGGGACATTCATGTGTATAAGCTAACCTGGCGGCAAGGCGAGCGGCTGTCCATTGTTAGTGTTGAGCGGCACGGAGTTGTAGCACTCTGGGTTCACGTGCGCTATAGTTATGTACGAGTTCCGCTCCAGGGTTGCTGCAACAAGTAAATACTGCTTCAGTACAATATTAGGTAACAAGTATCTTCAAATTTTATAGGAGGTAAGTATACGGCCCGTTTTCGCATTTCCATCTGACTAGATTCAAACTCCGTAAATCTTACTTATATTATAATTAATGTGAAGATGATTTTATGGATTTTGTTACTTAAACACGCGTAAACCGTACAACGGATATGGATGGCACACATCTATGTTATTATATCCTAGATTACCACTTAACCTGTAAATTGTTAAAATCCCAGACATCATTGCAAACCTATTGTGTCTGATCGCCGGTGTGCCCGGCGACTCACTAGGTCAATATGCTTTTTATTTAGGTATCCGTTTAGGTGAACACGTGAGTAATAAAAACGCCTCGCCACTCGACATACAATTCATTTAGTTTTTCCGTGGTTAACAGACCTAACATTAAGGTAATTTAATACGAAGTCCCCAATAATGTTTTTAAACGTGCGGAATTACTGGCAAACTTCGCTTTGAGCCAGCATTCAGTGGTCCATGACCTTAACCACCTCATTCCTATAATCTTTTTTTAGTTTATTAGTAGTTCCGATATAACTAAAAATATTGGAGTACTCACTGATAAGATGTCTGATCTTGCTCTCGATGAGTCCGCACCACTGCAGCTGATCATCAGGGCTGGCGGAGGACGCCAGCAGCACGATGAAGTGCTTGTAGCGCGAGAAGAAGTTCGGTGCCTCGAACAGCCGTTCCCAACTACACTTGCCGAGCATTATCTCGTCTGTTATTGCTAAACCTGTGGACCAATATAAAAGCGTTTTATACATAATCTCTATGATTGTATATCCTTAAAGGCGTACGAAGTGGAGAATCATAGTTTGATTACAAATTAAATGGAAATAGATGGCCGCGTCAATGCAACCCGATGCATGCCAGTGTTGTTGCGATAGCGATAGTCTATCGATAGAATCGTGATACTATCGTGGCCTTGAAAATCAGTCATACTCGATAGTCCTATCGAAACTATCCTTGACGATACTAACAATACTATCGAGAGTATCACTTGATCAGAATAGATAATACTATTGCATAAGATCAATAGTATCGATACTATCGATAGAATCAGTACAAACACCATTGTAAGTATCAATTTACGATATTATTGCTCGTTTTGTTCCCAGTCGATAGTATCGAAAATACTTCGATAATTACTAAAACAAAACTATCGATACGCGTTGATAGATCTTAGATAGTATCGACTATTTTGAATCGATAGTATTGATACTATCAATAGTATCTTATATCGATAGTATCAATAGAATCGATAGTATCGATAAAATTCAATAGTATCACCAAATTTTCACTATCGATAGTATTGCAGCATTTCGATAACACTATTCGCGCTATCGACTGTTTTTCAAGGTCAGCTATCGCTATTGCAACAAAATGCATTGCACGCACACAGACGCGTCCGAGCACTGTTGGGCTACATTCAGGCACCTATAGCCTAACATAAATCAAAATCAATGAACGAATGCGCACGCGTGCGTGCGTGACGAACGTATACGTCATTTTCAAGGGTAGAATTGATAAACCTTAATTGTACCAGTATATAAAAAAAAATTAAGGTCGAGCCCAACACTGGTCTCTCTTTAACCTGACGATCGAACGACATGCACTCTGCAAGCGTGAGTGCTGCATGTCGTTCGATCGTCAGAGCTATTTAGCGATAGCGTTAAGCTATTTAGCTAGTAAGTACTTACAAAAGCAAATAGCCTAACATACTTATATTGTCAGATTAAACTTCGTCTTTATCTATAAATGGAGTTGGTCTATTAGAACTGATAGTAGAGTTGGACGGAACACTAACCGAGTCTGAACTCCTCCATGATGACTGTCCTGGTGGATGCGCATACGTTGAACGTCGAGTTCTGCTGAGGGTAAGCCGGGGTGATGATCGGCATCAGGTGGAACCGGTCCGATATATTCACCTGCCGTACAATTCAGAATTTAAAACGTATACTTGATGTACTCTCTATGTGTATAGGTGAACCCGCGATTTAACGTATCCAGTCGTGATATATAATTATTTTTACTTTAGTTTATAATCATAAAACACTTAAATAATACATTTCATCACTATTATTTATATATAAGCCTTAAATAAACAAACAAAATCAACAATCGAATCGACAAAAGATCCGTCTGGTCCCAGTTCCGATGAAAATGGTGCGCTCTCGTTACGCACATCTATTATAACCGGCAACCGACCGGTGAAAGGCGTCGGGGGTGGGGCATGTTAAAACGAGTGACGTGTTGTTCGTCACAAACAGATGAGTAAATCGTATGATCGCTCCATGAATAACATGTTTTGTTACTATACTTCGATTTCCGGACTAACGCAAAGTTTTTCTGGAAATCCATTCGCTCGGTTCAAGGTAAAACCCTAACCACAGAGCTGAAATCGATCAGAGACAACAATGGAAGTTTACTGAATAAAAAAAAGAGCGTACTGAAGCGATGTAAGAAATATCTTGAAAATTCATTATAAAGAGAGGAATGGCAAGGGCAAAGTTTTGAAATGAATGATAATGATAGTAATGATGAAAGCCCTATGCCAGAAAAGTGTGTCAGGATCGTAGCAGATGGAAATGCGTAGTCTCGGCCTACCGCTCTAGGAAACAGGCGTGAATCTATGTATGTATGTACTTCGACACGCATAATATTTACACCGACTTACTAGGTGTCAGAGACGGCGTACCGAAAACTTTAGCAAGACTTATTACTTATTTCGACGCAAACTTCTATTAATCGTAAAAATGCAAGATTAAGATTTTATATTGATTAACATTATTACGCGGTACGTAATGGATTGCTACCGATACAACGCACCGCTGGTGTGGCGCAGAAACAGCTGATCTGTTAAGTCACGATGATTTAATTACATTGCTGCATTTAAGTAAAATGTGGCATTCTTTGTCTTTATTTAATAATAATGGATGGTTTATGCATTATGTAATCATTCAGTCAGAAAAAATTAAAAATGTAGAAAATGATGTGATTTTTCCTGAAGAAAATGTAAACCATTTTAACTCAGAATAATGGTCTGAATATACTATTTCTGTTTTCGGTACGCTGTCCCTATATAATACATTTTTAAACAGACATTTTATATTATTGTATAAAATGCCTGATTATTAATCAAAGCAAATTTATATATTTGTTTTCATGATATCGTAATAAAAAGTCGTTCTTTTAGTTTTGCTACGATCTGTTGTGAGATGTTTAGAGCTAACGTAAAGATAAAATATACTGACTCTAGGGTCCCAAACAGGGAAGCCGAGGTTGACGGAGTCCGGTTGCTTGAGCAGGACGGGCTGCGGCCACTTCCACTGGCTAAAGACGAGGAAGAACTTGTGCACGAGCGTGGCCGGCAGCGCGTTGGGGTAGAGTTGGCACGTGCGCGCCACCAGCATCGCCCACGACACGCCGCCCAGGTAGCCCAGCGTGTTTGAGTAGATGCCGTGACCTGACACACACCGGGGTTCATGTTATTATATTCTCTAGAGCAAATATTGTTATGTAAACTACATTATAACTGAGAGGCAATTTTTAAAATAAGAACTATTAAAATGGAATTTCGATCTAACGTGAAGTGAAATGTGAATTAAAATACTATTTATGTCCATATTTTTTTGAATTTTCCAATCGACAGATAACTTATATCTGATGAGTAAATATGGCGGTAGAAAATTTTTCTAAACAAAAGCTGCCAAAACGTCAAACAACGTCATAGTCTCCAAATAAAAGTCATCTGACGATTGAAATAGGCCATTATTAGAATATAATTTGTGATATTTATAACACTGAAATTGGATCGGCACTTTTATTTGAACAGTTTTTATTGTAAGATCTGGCCCTCTGGGCATAGGCTTTCTATTAGAATAAGAATGGTTCCGCCGTAGGTTACCACGACAACTCAAGATTGGTAAGTCTCATTAAGCCGAGGCTAGATCTTGAAGCAATTATTGACGTGCCATGTGAAATAAATAAAAGTTAATTAGCCTTCATGTTCCAAACCTCGCCGAGAGCATTATAAAAAGATCAAGAGAAATCTCAGATATAAAATTCCTCACGACGTTTTCCATTACATTAGTCAATTACAAAATGCACTATTTCTTTGCATCATAAATTTAGCTAATATCTTGGTTTCGATTTCTGCGTTACATATTAAATTTACTGGATTTTCTATTCCGTGACTCTTCATTATTTTGTCATCGAAACCTAGATCTCACATTTGCCAGTGACACTGGCTATCATGCTTGAACAATGAGGTACTTAAAATTGTAGTTCTTCAAACCGCTTTGAAAGGGCATTTAATCTAAAAACTATCTAAATAAGGGTTACTTACGTTTAGCCCACAGCTTGATAGCTCTGAGTGTGAGCCTAAAGTTATTGATATTGGGCACGAGGCGCAAGATCTCGTCAGTGACGCGACAACCGTTAAGCGAGCGCACGCACTTCTGATCCAAATTCTTTAGTAACATGTCGTCGCGTAGGTCAAATGAATCTGGAATTGATTTCAATAATGCTAATGTTACACATTAGTGAATCTTTTACATGAGATTGCAGGGATGGTAAATTAGATTAAGTGATCCCTCATCACTCTCACATCTCGCACTCAAACGTAAAAGATTGGCGAGAATATTTTTGTACTTAATCTAATATTACATTGGAGGCAAATGAAAATTTAAAAAAAAAAACTGTCGACCGCTAGCATGGTTCACAAATAGATGTTTCGAGTTAAGGTGTGCTTTGAATCCGTTGTTTGAATGTTTATAAAATCGACACAGGAATTATTCCTAGTGCGGGAGATGTCTTAATTTCAGTATTACCCCCGTAAGTTAATTGTTGTAGTTTAGACACTTTACATAACTGAGCTTAGGTACAGTCTAGCTAATGCTCTATTCCTACAACCTGTTAACTCTGTTAACTGTCTGTCTTGTTCTATAACACTCCGTGTTATTGTAGTTGGGATACCGCGTAAAAGGAGTTAATTAGCCTCTACAGGGGGTAGATTTCAAGACTCCATGCTGTAGTATTATACAGTGTGACTGGTTAAACATTGTACGTACTTAAGGACATGATAATTTATGGTCAGATGTAACGTATCAAAAAATAAATAAAATTAAATCTGTGTAACCTGCAAAGAAAACCGTTATTAAAATTTGTATGAAAGATCCATAAAATGTGGACACTGCACGGGTCACACACAGTCGAGCGCGCCGCGCTACCGAGGCTAATGACCTTTGATAACAAAATTATTTTGACTAAGCGGAAGGGCGACGGGCGGGGGTGCAAACTCGGGAGAGTGCGGGGTGTGGTAGCGGGGACGGGGGCGGAGGTTTTGGCTACCGAGTCGTTTCTTGCAATTACCAAGGTCGCAAGGCCAATCGGCTCGTCGTTTGTAACGCAGCTTTGGTATATGCGCAAGAGTGTCCGCACATTAAAGACGACCTCGATGGCGTAGTGGTTAGTGTAACCGACTGCTACGCCTGAGGCCGCGGGTTCGATTCCCGCACAAGTCAAACATTTGTGTGCATGAACATGGATGTTTGTCTTGGTCTGGGTGTTTATATGTATAATATGTATGTATTTACAAAGAAAAAGTATACATGTATGTTTATCCATTGTCTAGTACCCATAGTACAAGCTCTGCTTAGTTTGGGCTAGATTGTGTTGTGTGTATGTTATAGAATATTATTATTATTATTAAGATTGTATTGGATAAGTAGGTCAAATTTTAAGGTACCCATTTTTTTAGATATTCGGTTTCAAAATCGAGTACTGAATACCCTCCTTCAGTATGTCCAGTCTTTTACCAATCACTCTGTATAGATTTATAATAAAAATATTTGGTTTTGGGGTTTTGCCAGTGTAGACTTTATCTTGGGATATCTATAAAAGGTTGCACAAATTAGTAGAAGTGACGAAACAAATACAAAAAGTACCTGGTATCTCTTTGAGCGCCAATCTGGCGAAGAGCAAGTCAATTTCAATTCCGTCAAAGTTCATCTTGATCACAGGCACGAACGCGTCCTCTACTGCCCGCAGGTCTTTTACCTGAACATAAATTACATAATTATAACATAATCATAAATATTTATTAAATACAAACATTATCAATGATAATACATGCTATTTGACATTAACACGTTATTTTCTTTTAACACAAAAACTTTTCGCATAAGTTACAACTTTGTGCGTACACGAGTCAATCCAACCGTATCACCGATAGTGAATTAGATTTCAGAATACGTCTAGTGTTAGTGTTTGCACATTGATTTTTAAATTACGAGGGATGGATTGAACGTGCCTTGAATCCATCCCTCGTAATACGATATTAAATGTTTGATCCCCACGAAAAAATATTTTAATCCACAAATATTTGTGACGACTATGGGTGTTCTTTGAAATCCTTACGCGAAAGGTGACATTAATATTTTAAGTCTGGCAAATCAATCTGCTAATACCTATAAATATTATAAATGCGTAAATATATGTTGATTTGTCTTTCTTTCACGTAACAGAGTAATTTGCAAAAAGATAGCCATAAGCTCTACTCTTATTTTATTTTATTTATTTATTCGGAATAACAAACAGCAACATATTGTATAATACTAAATTGTATAAACATGATACATGTACATAAAGTGCTAATTCCTCGTTAATATGGTCATAATTTGATTAATAAAAATTTGATTTAAATAAATTTGATTTTTTATTCAACTGCTGGGCGCGGGCCTCTTCGCAGTGCGAGAAGTGTTAGGCCGTAGTCCATCACGCTGGCTGTGCGGTTTGTCAGACTTCACATGTGTTCAAGAACATTATGGAGAACTCTCAGACATACAGGTTTCCTCACGATGTTTTTTTTCACCGTTAAAGAGAACGATAATTAAATATTTAACACGCATATTATTTCGAAAGGTCAGAGATGAGCACCTTGGGAGCGAAATCGAGACTTCTATATGACAGTCCAATGGACCAACTCCTACTAGACTATAAAATATTTAAATGAATAATAAGTAGTGAACAAACCTGAGGCTGTGTCTTCAACAGTTCGTAGAAGGAGGCGAAGTAGTCTGTTCTGTCGATGTGTCGCGGCGCCACGCACAGGGCGTCTATGTCAGCACCTCGATGATGCACCTATAAACACATACAATTAGTCACGAAAATAGTCACAGAGATAGAAATAGAATTGAATTTGTCAAACATAGGTAGAATTACATGTATGGTCTTATATCGTTAACTGTTTGTAGTGCACTTAAGCAATAGTCTTACTTATTAAAGTATCGCTATGTAATACTTAGCTACCTGTCAAATGAATAGGTCTCAAGTTCTTAATCAATAATGACGCTTTGATCAACAGCCTTTTGAGTCGCAGCGTTACACCGGCAAGCAGACACAATAGGTTTTCAATTATATCTAACATGCCAAAAATTTACAGGTTAAGGTTAATTTATTTAACTACTACTTAATATTGAGTAATGTTTTCATGTGACTTTTCTGATTATTCGGCAATTAATACTTAGCTACCTTTTAAATATTTGAGACTAGATTTTGCCCGCGGTTTCATTAGATTAGGTTAGTAACACTACTTTTCTCTAGATGAAAGGATGGATGGAAGGTACACTATGTCCTTTTCTGTACCGTTGACAACGTATATGCGAAATATCATGATGATCGGTTGAGTAATTAAGGCGTGAAAGCGTAACAAACAAACTCACATTCCCATTTATATTTATAATTAGGATTGTAAATTAATACTTAGCTACCTCTCAAGTAATAACTGCCTCCGTGGCGCAGCGGTAGTGAATGCGACTGCTATGCATGAGGTCTTGGGTTCGAATCCCGGGTCGGGCTAACAAAATGGTATTGGGTTTTTCTGTTAAGAAATCTCAATACGAGCCCGGACTTAGGAAGTTGGCAATGTTAGGCATCCCCGTGCCTCGGAAAACACGTAAAGCCGTTGGTCTTGCGCCTGATCTCTCTCCGGTCGTGTCGGATTATCCGTCCCACCGGATCATGAGGGTTAGGGAACAGAGAGTGCACTTGTGTTTGCGAACATACTTGTGCACTATAATATCATGCGCAGATGGCCAGTCTTTGTTAAGATTGGCTGCCGTGATGGAAATTCGGTCTGGAGGACATTATTACCTCTCATGTTCTTAATCAATAATGACTCTTATAACAGCCCGCCGGTGTTACTTAACCTATTGAGCAGCACACGGTACACCGGCAGCCAGACAGAACAAGTTTTTTAATTGTCTGGCATTCGAACAATTGACAGGTTAAATATTATTTAATAATTTTTCTATGTGATTTTATGATTATTCGGTAAGGAACCTGTTAAATATTTAAGACTAGCTGTTACTCGCGTGTGACTTCGTCCGCGTGGACTGTAACAAAACAGTAAAATTTGTCTAAAATAAAATTAGCCTAAGTTATTTCTTATAACATCAGCTATCTGCCAGTGAAAGTCCCGAGAAAATCGGCCCAGCCGTTCTAGAGATTAGCCGGAACAAACAGACAGACAGACAAACATTTTTACTTTCATATGCATTTAGTAAAAAGCTGTTATTTTGACATTACGAACAGACACTTCAATTTTATTTATTTGTATAGAAGACTGATTTAGAAGTACGGCTGAATAAAAATAATCGTAAGTTCAACGCCTTGATCACTGAGTTACCGTCTAGAGTCTGTCAGCACTTAGAATGCGCGTAATGGCATTTGAATGACATTCAAACACAGTTGTGCGCAACGTGATACGCTGCAGTACAGGCACTTATGTATATTGTTGTATATAAGTGGAGCCCGTCCGTTATATGGAAGTGCGCAGCAAGGTCAAAAAAGTTTATCAAGTTCTTCACTGGCCAGAACACTGTTCAGTGTTGCATTGATTAGAAATCGAAGGTGAAAACCTTTTCTTTTTAGATCGCATATCCGAGGCTGTATCGATTTTCCATAAATAGTTAAACTACTTCGATGGCTAAAGGTCGGCCTTTAAAATTATGGCATCTGGGCAAAGCGGGCGAGAAATGCTATACACCTTTGGGAACTACAAACGCTTAATTTTATGTAGCGAACTGGCGGCTAGAATGATGCAAAATTAACGTGAATAACTTCGGATTACTGTAATGATACAAAGAAAATATTTTGACCTATTTTTAACCAACTTCAAAAATGGAGGAGGTTCTCAATTCGTCTGTATGTTTCTTTTTTTATGTGTGTTACCTCATATCTTTTTCTAGGTAATCCCATGTTGATGATTCTTTTTTATTTGAATGCTGGTGCTTTCCATTTGATCCTATTTAACTTTAATCATGATCTGACCATTAGTTTTCGTGTTATCCTAAATAATGCGTATTTGATTGACTTCGGCTTCATTGATGATGTTCTAATTTTTGGCAACAACAAAATAACTGTGTAAGATGGTATGAAAGTAGTAGTGGTTCTAGGTATTCTAATTTGGTGAAGTTCTGATAAAGATCTTCGGTTTTATACAACGGCATTCTTTAATAAATGACAGCATATCTGCCGTGATTGCTACAATCACATGTATCACATGTATCACATGTATACGTATTGTTTACACAATTCCGAATTGATTTTTGACAGCATTTAATAGAATAGGGTTATGTGCAACTGTTAAATTTAAAAAAGCTAATAACAAAATTATTTCTATATTCAGACAAATAAAATCAATAATCGAACTTCATTTCAGATTTACTAAAAATCGAGAAATAAACAAAAATTTAAAGAAATATGAAAACCAACTTCAGATAAGAATATTCTAAAATAAAAAATGCACTTAAAACTTAAAAAAGAATTGCGTATTCTTGTGAATAATTAAATTATTGTTGTTTTTGGGGTCGGTGTCAGCCGCCCGCGCCGCGTGCTGCGTCTATGTGTGTAATTGTGCATGTTTATGTTATGTTAGGATTATAGTAAGACATCTCATGTTTAAGTAGTTACAAACCTACCTTGGCTGACACCGACTACATTAATAACAATAATTTAATTATTCACAAGAATAAGCAATTATTTTTTAGAATATTCTATTTGCAGACGGTTTTTACTTTTGTTAAAATGTTTTGCATTATACATTATGACTATTTATATGTATACACTAGCTGTTACCCGCGACTTCGTCCGCGTGGATTTTAACTAAAAAGTGTTTGTTCAGTTCGCAAAGTTTACAAAATCTTAATATTAATGTATTCCTCGTATAGAAATGACCTACGCTAAAATTAATGTCATTTTTCTACTTTGTAGGTCGATTTTAATTTATTATATAAGGATTTATATTGGATGTATATTAAAATTATTATTTTATACTCATTTCCTTATTTGAATCGGAAATTGTTCACTATTTCATATGCTTTAATTTTTTTCTATAATAAAAGTAGCCTTAGTTACTCCTTATAACATCAGCTATCTGCCAGTGAAAGTCCTGTCAAAATTGGTTCAGCCGGTTCGGAGATTAGCCGGAACAAACAGACAGACAGACCGACAGAAACAAAATTTAAAAAAATCTTTGTTTTGTTATAGGTCCCTTATATACTTTCATATTCATTAGGTAAAAAGCTGTTATTTTGACATTACAAACAGAGATTTCAATTTTATTCATTTGTATAGATGTATAGATGAATCGGCTATTGTTCACTATTTCATTGGTTTTAATATTTAACCGCGGAAGCCAGTTGTTTTCTAAAATCAAAGTAGCCTAAGTTACTCTTTATAACATCAGCTATGTGCCAGTAAAAGTGCCGTCAAAATCGGTTCAGCCGTTTCAGCGATTAGCTGGAAGAAACAGACAGACAGACCGACAGACAAACAAAAATTTAAAAATAGATGTTTTCATATAGGTACCTTATATACTTTCATGTGCATTAGGTAAAAAGCTGTTTTTCGTTCCGCTGAGAAATATTAAAACCAATGAAATAGTGAACAATATCCGACTCATTATCTATACATCTTTATCTTTACATCTTTAGAAATAAATAAAATTGAAGTGTCTGTTTGTAATGTCAAAATAACTGTCTGTCTATCTGTCTGTTAGTGCCGGCTTATACTTATCCCGAGCCAAGCTACGGGCAAAAGCTAGTCATCAAATGATCACTTACTCCAAGTCTGTAAGAACCAAACGTGTAAATATTCCCTCCGACAGTGTCAGCGACTGTGGGCGGCATGTTCTTCCGCATCGACTCCTCGCGAATCCATTGTCGCACGAGGCGGTGTAGCGAGCCCAGCACCTCCATGCGGTGGTGCATCTCCGCCTCGGACTCGAACACTCCGTACGGGACTAACGATTCTTTCAGCTCATTGGTCTTTTCGATGTCTATGGGTTTGGGACCTGGAATTTAGATGAATATTAAATCGGCGAGGCCGGCGAGGAAGCGACTTACTATCGACGATTTTCTCGCTCAAGAAACGTACAATAAATAATTCCGTGTAAATAAAAGAGATGCATATATTAATAGTTGATCGGTGGCTGTTCAAACTGCCGGCGAGGCCTCGCTCCGCTAGTTAGTCGCTGAGCGACAAGAGCTGTCAAAGATAATACTCGCTCAGCGATACTTGCTCAGCTATGATCGCTTGGCGGCCTCTCGGCGTGAGTTCTGACCGCTAAGCGAGCATCGCTGAGCAAGTATCGCATAACAATGGAATAAGATAAGATAAAGATCATTTATTTTGTGAAACATGAGTATACAATACAAGTTACATTAGCTTGCATGCAAGGTGGTCAGTTAGAGTAAGTTTTACATGTTTTATTATACGGCGTACAAAATTCAATAATTGCAATAAACATTCATACATTAAAATTATAGAAAAAGTATAAAAGTAACCAAATTCGTAATAACATGTCACAAATATTTTAATTTAATTATAATCCTACAAAATTTTTAAATATAAGTTCGGCAATTTGAAAAAATAATGGATATTATTGCAGTAATATGAAGAAAAATTTGTGAGTCTCAGTTATGTCCAAACTTACCTACACCACAAACTAATGTTAGGGTTTACATAAAAAAAAGATAAGAAAATAATAGTAATAATAAAAAAACATTGTAATCAAAAACAAAAACAATAATAATATAAAATGTCAAAAGTCAATATATTAAGAAATGTCATAATGTGGAAATGGTATATTAAATAATCATTTTATTCTTTTTTAAGGAGCAATAAATTTGAGTCATTCAGATACTCTGCTAAACTGTAATAGGTTTTATCAATTGGGTACTTCTTTAAACGTATTTTGAAATATGAGACATGTAATTGTTTAATTTCCTTTGGCACTTTCTTATAAATAATCGGCGCCATACAAAAATACTTTTATGCATTAGGGTGGTACGAGATTTTACAACACACAGTCTCTCATTATCTCGTCGATTGCGACGGTTAACTTCGGATAGCTTGTTAAATAAGTGTGGATTTGATTTAGTAAATTCTGCTACCTCATATATATAAAGCGAAGGTACAGTCAATATTTTATATTTGTTAAAATACGGTTTACAGCTATCAATAATAGTAAATCTAAACATGGCTCTTATGCATTTTTCTTTTATGTCCTTTTTTGTAGAATTGCCCCAAAATAAGATTCCATATCTTAATATGGAGCCAACCATACCGTGATAAGCTGTTGTTAGAGCATCGGTGTTAATAGTAGTGGTGATTCTATAAAGCGCATAGACCAGGGGAATTTATCTTCTTGCTTAATTGTTCAATATGAGGTTTCCAATTTAGATTTTTGTCGACAACTAAACCAAGAAACTTTGTTGAGTCTACTTTCATGATTTCAGTTCCTTGATAAAGTAGCTTTACATCAGGAGTTGGTACACGCTGACTAAAAACATGGCTTTAGTTTCTCCTAAATTTATTTCTAAGTTATTGTTATTCAGCAACGTAATAATTGAAAGCATTGTGTTATTTATCTCTTTTTGATGGATATCTTTATAAGCAGTGGCATGAATAGTGTCAGTGCTGTCATCTGCAAAGAGAGCCAATGAATGCTGTGTAACTTTTGGTAGGTCATTTATGTAAAGTATGGATAAAAGCGGACCTAATACGCTTCCCTGAGGAACACCGTACATAACAGAATGTGTCTCAGAGGCATATGTGACCTCTCTTTTCGTAGAAACATTGACAGAATATATCTCAGTATATTGCTTACGAGTTTTGAGGTAAGATTCTAGTATCATTAAAATGTTGCCCCTAATGCCATATGACTCAAGTTTCTTAATTAAGATATCGTGATCGATATAGTCAAATGCTTGAGTCATATCGCAATATATATAGAACACACGGGTATTTTATTATCCATCTTAGTAATTACATTTCTAAGAAAATCAAAAATAGCCATATTAACTGTTTTATTTTTCTGAAGCCCTTTTAGTAATCTGTCAATATATTAAATCGTTTTAAGTTTTTGTAAATCGCATTGTAAATATACTTTCCAAATATTTTAGATATTATAGATACGAGAGCGATTGGCCTATAGCAGAGCATTTGCTGAAAATCATCCATTTTTAAATTGGTTTTATTATAGACGTTTTTAAATAATCGGGATAAGTGCCCTCATATATGGTAAGATGTTCACATATTTGAAAAGCGACATGCTTAACAACTTTAGTCGCTATACCGTCGTGTCCGACACTATCACAATTTTTTAGAGATCTAATTATAGTGAGAATGGCGTTAGGAGTACTGGGTGCCATAAACATAGATTTATAAGTCTTGGTAAAATTTAAGGATTCTGGTTGCTTCGCGGACGGAATCAGTTCTCTTTTTCTGATAAAATACTTGTTGAATGCATTAACAATGAACGCTGGATTACTAATAGCTTTGTCATTGAGTAGAATTGATGAAATTGTATTTTTTGGTATTATAAATTTTGATTAATTTATCGCCCACGTAACTTTTGATTTGTTGACAGCTGTTGCAATTTTATAATTGTTTTGAGTACACTGTGTTAATCTAATTATTTTTCGATAGAGTTTAGAATAGTTTATCAGCTAATTTTTAGTTGATTCATTGTTGTACTGTCTAGAATGTATATGATCCATAGGTAGTATGTTCTGAATCTAAGTGTTCCTTGTTTTGTTTGTGTTTTCGTTGTTTGAATGTTGTAAAACCCCCGTGACACAGGACTTATTACTAGTGTGTGCCTTCAATTTTTTTTACATATTTTATTTTCACAAAAATTATGGAAATCTATTTATCTCTGAAGACATGATACAACATTATTTTTAGATATATTATTAAAGTGGCAAGCCGGCATACGGCCCACCTGATGGTAAGTGGTCACCGTAGCCTATGTACGCCTGCGATACCAGAGGCACCACTTGCGCGTTGCCGACCTTGTAACAACCTTATAACGCCCTTTTTGAAGAAATCTTATCTTACTGTTTATTTTTCACTGCTATTACTTAACTAAGTCTCAGCAATACTTGGAGTAACACTTGACTAGTTGCTAGTTAATGCCGTTCAAAATAAATAAGAGTGGTTTGAAATGTATGATATTATTTTACGAAATAATTATTTATTAAATTATTGACTCTTTTGTCATTGTGTCAACAGTAATTGACGTAAAATAAATAAACTCTCCATTACTAACCTGCCATAGAAATAGCAGAGGTCATTCCCAGAGTTTTCAAATTTTGTTGATTCTGATGCTCATTGGGCTTCCCAGGGTTCTGTTGCTGGTGCGCATTAGTATGCGAGTACTGCGATGCCGGCCACATTTTGGACATCAGTTGTCTTTTCTATACTATATAAAAATCGCCTATGTTACAACTAGCTTATTAAACTAGGTGGGTGGTCATTAGAAATTCTCTCCCTTTGGACAACTGTTGGGTCTCTTAAGCAGGTACTGAAATCTGAAACGAAAAAATATTATTATGATACCTGTCTGAATTTGAAGCCATCTGAGGGTTTTCATAGCCCTTAATGATGTTCCACATGTTTGATTGTTGGTATGTATTTCTAATAATATGTTCGAAAAAGCTTTGCCGTAACCGAAAACTTTACTTAACTAATCAAAATCGGATAGTAGCAGCAGGAATGCAAAAAAAATCCACCTAAATCTAAATAATGAGAAAAATCAATATCTTTTAACAAACCCTTTCAATCTTCAATTCAATTTTGTTTATGAGTTCATATTATAAACACTTATGAAGGAGTCGCTTAAGTCATAGTTTAAATAATGTCTCTGTGTAACAGAAACACTATGCAATGTTTCCCTTGAAAACTAAACATAAATTTCAGCTGGCAGAACTCTAAGGTCAAAGACATTTATTCTTATTTAGTTACCTCGTAGTAAGCCTACATCCATATTTTGTCCGTTTTATGTTTTGGTTCCACATAAAAAGATGTGAGCCTATTGCTGTTTGGCAGGTTATTGCAGACTTTGTAGTGCTATTGTGAATTTGGCTAACAGAAAAATCCAATAATACTCCATCCTATCAGGGATTGCACACTTATGTTTTGAGACAGTTGACAATATAAGTAGCTAAACACTGAATTAACTTTTAAATTATTAAAAGTATTCATAATTAAATTATCTATCCATCAACTCAACTCAAGAAAATCTTACAATTGTCCAGCCACTAATGTAAACTGTATCAACTAAACAATCTACTACTAATTACTGAAAGTACAGCCAGCAACGTAAGTAGCTGAATATTTAACAAATTTGTTTAAAGTACTAGATAAATAATAAAATATTATTCTTTATTTTTGAGCTATGATTAAATATTTTAACAATTACTGCTATAAAAACTAACAATTATTATAATTTTGAAAGATAGAGGCAATTGAAATCTCGCAAGTATGTATGGACTTATGTAGCTGACTGTACTAAACATATTTATTTTAGGAAAAATATGGATTTTTCCTAAATTATGGCAATGTTCCTGTGTAAAAGTAGTATTCAATCATTATTTAATTTATTTATTCATTAAATAGTGTAATTTTTTATCCAGTAAGTAAATCAATCAAATAACAACAAACCCACAGCAATCAGAGCATTTACACCGACAGTGACCACTCAAATTACTGCACATTGTATGCAGTCAGTTGCTTCAAATAGAAACTTAGAATAACAGCAATAAATTCATTTAGTTGTTGACATGCTCAAGTGAAAATAAACTGTTTTGATTTAACATATCTATCACTCAAGGTTAGCAAAATGTTGTCAGTCCTGTCCTGTTGTTTGCAGATTATGGTTACTTTAAACACCACTTTACAATGTAACAGGTTTCTATATGCATTGTCAAGACATTAGTGTTGTTTCATCAACATTAGACCCTAATGCAGTCTACTGGAAACATTTACAGAATGCCATGGGACCCATGAGGCATTGTTTGTATTGTAATTTATTCTACCACTATTGTTAGGGCTAGACACCTAAGGATTCATAGTTGCCTGTTATTTTCAATCATTATTTATCTTGGATATTATTCCTTTATTTAAGGTGAGATCCCAAATTGTATATTATTTTTTTGAAGTTTTATATCAGTAAATTCTAAATAACAACATAAACTCTGGGAATATAGCCTTCAGGCATATACAGCCATGATACTTTTTATGTAAAACAAACTGTTGGTTATACAAGGTTATGTTATCAGCATATGAAATTAAATGTTAAAAGATTTTATTTTGTTATCCTAGCAGCCATTAGCACTATAATATCAGTTATATTTTTACAGGTACTTTAATTCATCCATCAGCATCCAGAATCAATACTTACTATGTCTGGTTAGGGTAAAATAAAACTTGTATCAATTGGATGAAGGTCAAGAGTACCTTGAAAGAATTTATTCATGAAAACTTCAATAACACTGATCAATGTAAAGAAGTGTCTCTGTAATATATTAAGGGGCAATCCATTGTCACAGTCCATACACGGCCTGGTGTGTAGAGGGCATGGGAATCCACATAATTATTTATCTTTACTTGTAGAATACAGGTACTGGACAATTTACAACCAAATTGCATATGTTAAATATATGTTACAATTTTTAAGACACTGATATAAAAGATACTACAGATATACAAAAATAAAAAAATTGTTCAGGTTAGTAATACACCTGGCTTACTTTATTTTGAAGTTTGTTTTCCTTATAAAACAGCTCTGTCAATACTGTATGTCCTCCAAACTTAATTTACTGTGTTCAATTTATAAATGATTGGTTCAATATTGAATAATACATAACTCCTTGGTTACCATGATTCATAATAAGGCACATTATCATATTTTTGAGGGATAAAATCTTTAAATAACTTTATTCACAGCTAAAAGGAAAATACTATGTACGTACTTAATTGTTATTTATTCATATCAAAATAATAGTGTCATCGACTTTATTCAAATTTTATAATTGTGTGTGTAAAAGTTCTATAATTGTTTATAATAGATGTAAAAACTCACGAGAGTCATTCAAAGACGCACTGTCGCTACGTATTCGGAAGTAGGAAGTTTAATTTCGGAGAACACATCGCGATGCGTAAGCAAAAATCGAACTTTTAGAAAGCACCACTATACTATTTGTAGACACAAATCAGGGTTCGTTCACCTACTTTTTATAAACGCCTCAAATTAACGTCGTTATCATAATAACAATACATTTAAACAGATTCAAACTTTAGCTAAATTACTTTAACACTATAAACAAGCAAAAACATCGAGAACATAAGTCGTAACAATAGATTTGTGGAAGTGTTCTTTTGTTGTCTGGATGCACTAAGGTCACAACTTATGTAAATATGACCCTCATATAGGCGCCTCAAATCTAAATACAAAACTGAAGAAAGAATAACACTATATACAACGCTGGTAGTCATCGTAAAAAAAACATCAAGAATAGGAATACGCAGTAAAGAAAAGCTCACGTTGCCCTGAGCAGATTGTTATTACGTTACCGAGTAGTTTAATATGCTATATTATGGATAAACTATTCAGACTTACCAATGTGCTAGACCATCAGTCCTAATATGCAATATTTTACACATACAACTAAGCGGCAACATAATAAAAGAAAGAAACAAACATTTAATTCCTAAACAAGCACCCAACAGTCGCCAACAACAAGGCAGCCATTTTTATAAAGATGGCGCTAAGATTCTTGTTATTTCTTGCCAAGCGTAAAATTACTAAAATGTCGTTTTAGTAACAAAATGAATGATTAATTGTGGCTTTGTTTGGCCATTGCTGGTGACTTTGGCATTTTACCTAATATCCTATAAATCATTTTAATTCATGTAAAATCTTAACAGTTGTGGGTAACTTACTTTTAAAACAATTATATAACATGGCAGCTAGCAGGTGGGGCATTAACATTATATCCTGAGCCTGCTGCTACGTTCTTACAGTTTTTTTTATATATCTTGGTGTCTGAATTACTACTTTACGTCTTGCCTTACACTTGTCAACCAAATATGATTCTATTAACGCTATTTAGCAATAATAACATGCTGTAACCATTGTTCTAAATAAAAGCATTTGATCTGTTTTGAAGTGGCTACTAACTCGTTAGGCACTTTCTGTATATTGAATTCAATTCGTTTGTTGCACTCCATAATGTATACACAGGTCTTATAAATGTAGAAAGAAACAATTATGAACCCCGTCGGGCACGGCAAAATTATTTAAATTGCTCTTCAATTTTAGATGCATGAAGAATGAAATGAGAGTAAATGAAGTAATAGTTATAATATAACATTACCATGCATGCATGCGTCTACCTATGAGACACTAATAAAATAATTTGAATTTGAAGTTTGAAAGAAGCAAATTAATGGCATGATCGTAAGGAAGGAATCGTAAGTAAAGGTCACAAATGAAAATCTTTATGAGGCTGCGAACTTTACATCCATAATAATGGGCTTGTAAATTTCGCTCATTTTAGCGCTATTTGGGGAGTTTGAGCTGTCTTTATAGTATTATTAATATAATTATTTATTTGTTTTTATAAAGTAGATTATTATGCATGCATTCATATGATTTATTAAAAGATAGTTTTAAAAAAAGTAAGGCAACAGTGAAGTAATCGCATATTTAAAAGAAAGAAGAAAGAACAAGTTAAAAGAAAGCAGAAGATAGAAGTCTTCTGCTTTCTTTTAACTTGTTCATTCGACTAGACTCTCATTTTCCTTTGTTGGACAAAGATTCAGGGATTTATCATGCCCCTGTGCTTTTATCCTGGAAAGTCTGAATCTGTCCGTTCGTTAAATTTTTGTCTATACTTGTTTTGCTGAGTTTCGAAATAATCAGTAAAAAATATACAAAGTGAATACATAGATGTCATTTGTATGTTTACACTGTTTAATATGAATAACATGTTCTCTTTTATAAATCATGTGTTGACAAAATTACAAAGGATACATTACATTGATTTATAACATCAAATAGTAAACTTCAATAATATTTAACAAATCAAAAAAACCAAATCGAATAGAGGTATAAACAAAACGTTTACGGGTGCGTTCAAAGTTTCAAATATTCGTTACTTTTGCGCATGCTCCATTGGCAGTTTTTTCAGTGACGTATCACTAAACTCCGTTGAACTCGTTCACATATCACTATCTCTTTTTATATGCTACCAAAAGAAAGGGATTGATAGAGAGCCGGTTGATGTTTTCGTGTCAGCCTTGTGCCCATTTACGAGGAGTAGGTAAAATCCGCCATCTTGAGAGTGAATTCAAGAATGTGAGGACTTTTAGCGGAGTTAAGTGAATTTCTTTAGTAAATTTATTATTAAATGGATTTATATTAGTCCACCATCGGATTTCGCCCCCTTTGTACTAGCCGGTGGCATTGATGAAATTACTTTGCGCGTCGTCATAGAGCTTAAACGCCGAATTCCTTGATAGTGTTTATGTGACAGGAGAAGACACCGTAAGCTTTCTAATAGTTTTTTGCGTGTCTATTTCCGTTTTCCATCTCGACGATCGTTAACATATACGTGAAAGTGAAATAGGTATCGCGTGTCGTTACATAGTTTTCAATATAGGGCTTCGCAATGTTTTTTTCTGGTCGAAAATGCGGTTAGATGGGCGTTGTTGGTCGGCGATCGGTGGAGCTAAGTCGGGGGCTGTGTCGGCGTCCTGGTGAGGGCCTGGGCCGGTCGGGCGGGCTGAGCGCGCGGCCGCCGCGGAGGATGCGAACGGCGAGGGTGGGCTAGCAAGGTGTTAAGTGTTCGAACTAGTGTTATTGTGCAAAAATGTCGACGACGATGAGGCCTACTCTTCAGACTGTCCCGGAGTCGTTGCCGGCGGACCACGTGACGGCTCCGACGCCGGCTCCCGCGACTACCACCGCTGCCGCTGCGCCGTCCCAACCGAGGCATCCCAGGCCGATGTTTAAGGTAAGTCTCTCCACCTGTTATGATTCCTCAATCATTGTCCTGAACAACCAGTGCTTGTGCAGTAGGCTTTAGGATGCAAATAAACAAATGCCTTACATAACTTCAGTAATTAGAATAGAAACTCATTACTTGTTGTAGATGCATAAATATCCAATAACTGGACCATTTGTTTTTCATTACAAACACTACAGATAATGTATTGCAACATTCTTATCAGAGGTTCAATGTTTTATCCACAGATAAGGAAAGATTAATTTATGGTATTAGATACTAATCTTTTGATTGCATATGAGCATTAAACAGATATAATATTGTGTAAACTAGTAGATATGGTAGCCTACATCCAGTAGAAAGTGTGATCAGCGTAGCATGGCACTTTACTATACTATAACAGATGAAAAACACTCATATACTGGATTTGAACTAGATTATATTCTTAATCAGCAAAATAATAATGAAGCACTCTTTCCAATTCAGATACATAATCTAAATAGCTATAAGTGTATATAGTTTGTTTTCATGTACAGAACAAGTTACAAATGTTTATTAGACAATTAAGATAATTCAGTGCAATATTTTCCAAATAACTTTGCATAATATTGAATTGCTAATAGAACACATAGGAGTAATACATACTCATTACATGTCATTGTGCTTATTACATTTCATTTAGTTTTAAATTGGTTTACTGACACAAATAATACACATTCTCTACTAAAATAGTTTGAATGGGCATACTTTATTTATGTAGCCTAATGAGCCATGCTGGTTGAAATAAATAGTAACTATATTTTCACTAAACTTAGAAAATATAAATAGTGGGTAGTACCCATTCAAATATAGAATAACAACTGGCCAGCGACAATGCATGGATTACTCATACATTTAACTTATCTTTTTGCATTGCACTGTTATGTAAAAGCATCACTCTTTTGTATAATTATTAGTAGACTGTGATTCATAACACACTATTTTACATTTAATATACTGGTACTCATA
Organism: Catocala fraxini; assembly: GCA_930367265.1. NCBI lineage: Eukaryota > Metazoa > Arthropoda > Insecta > Lepidoptera > Erebidae > Catocala > Catocala fraxini. The sequence goes on along the minus strand of OV884049.1, from coordinate 5,265,318 downwards.
TCATCTATTGACATTGAGGAAGTACAAGGATAATATATTTCAACATTGCATGACACAATTTCTTATTATAGAAATATATGCTATGTCAGCCCTACAGCAAAGCCATTGAATATGTAATCTAAAGGTTGAGAGTTTGAAATCCACTCACTAAACTCAGTATCTATTAAATTTCTGGGGTAAACAAGGCCAATATTGTTATATTGTAAGGTGTTCCTTACACTATTAAAATAAGTGTATATTTAAATTCAACTGTTTTGTTTCTTATTAGGTTTATTTTGAATGTTATCACCTGATTAGCCTTGGCTGTGAATAAAAGATATAATATGTTATTCAATGTTATATAATCTATATCTGTTTAGCTTTATTACATGTATAAATATGCTAAGTATAAAGTATACACAGATATGATTCTCTAAACAAAATGCATCTCCTCATTCATGAGCTGATAAGATGTTAATAGGTGTGTTGGTATAGCATATTGTTCACACAATTAGATCATCATGATCTATCCAATGAAATGATAATTTATCATGTATATTACCAGTCTTGTGTCATAATTGCAGGAAACCTAACTATTTATAGTTGGATTTTATTTTAAACATGATTTTTATATTTATTTACTGTTACCCTAAATGTCATTATTCAGACGGACTTTAAATATCAGAAATTAATTAGGGTGCAGGTTATTGGTTTCCAATACTATATCCAGATAATATTTGCTTTAAGTAATCAATGTTCTACTAGTACTGCTGATAAGATGATGAAATAATACTGGATATAATCAGTATGTTGATGATTGTTGTAATTATCTTAATCAATGAACAATTTAAATCACTAATAATCAATTAGGAACAAGATTTAGGCAGTGAATTGAGCTGTGTTACGTTTTTTATACATATTATGTGTTCAATCAGGAGTAGTGAGTAATAAGTAATGACTTTATTATGTTTCATTATTTTTGGCATTAGGTATAAGGTTTGTAAACCAACATGTTCACCAATAATATTTTTGAGCCTCATTTACTAAACTAATATGTATAATACAAGTAAAGACTATACAATAAATACATATAATTATCATTGTCACTAATAAATTATAACTAAACATATGTTGTGGTGACATGTGGTGTCAACATAATTATAAACATTATACACACTTTAATAAGGGGTGACTCACTGGATAAATATTAAAGAAACACAAATTTACCTATTTTTATTGTATTTCTATAATTGTTGTAATACTTTAGCTGTTTGTTTTTGTTGCCTACTTCACACCTCTGGGTAATATGTGCATTTATAATACTCAGGATAATATTTTAACCATTAGGATTTACAGTATTTTTTATGGTTTTGATATTTATGCATCAAACTAGTGACAATTTCTATTCATCATTCATCTAAATATTCAAAATGATCTGATGACTGAATGTTAAGAGATACCTATAAAAATGATCATCCTTATATCTATTTAATCATCAGTAGACTATCTAAGAAAGCTTATTAACATTATGAAATCCTTAATAAAAATAAATCAGTATTAATTTTGGTGTTATTAGTAGAGTGAATGCTGCAATGATTTTTTTGTCCTTGCATACTTTATTCCTTTGTTTTTTTAACTCATTAGTGATTCATGATGACTCTAAATTGAACATAATTTGCATAATACAAGTAACTGGTTAGGAACTTGAGTTTGTTCAAGGAAAATTATAATATGAATTATATTGCTCAATATGAAATAACATGAAACTATACTTGTATTTATATACACAGCATTCATGTTATTATTTATCGTGTAGTATTACAATCGTTATCGTCAATTATTAATTATATTTATAGTTCAGTTGTTTATCAATGATTGGGGAATCACTTTTTATGCGCTATGATAAGTTTTTAAGCTAAATGTGTCTCGTTTACCTTTGTGATGATGTGTTCTCGTCAAAATGTATTTACGTTTATTGTCTTTGCTATGTCGGCTATTTGCATACGTTAGTTATAAAAAAGTACAATAGAATTTTCAACTTGGTTGTTATTTATCAAAACAATCTATTATAAAATACGTTAACCACGTTTAAGTCTATATTAAATACAATACAACATTTCAAATTCAGCAATTATAGGAATTATGTGTTTTTCTATCAATAGAATATTTGTGGTTTTGCCGATATTATTACCGTAAGCTCTCTTCATAACATAACATCATAACGCTGCGGTGAAACTCGTTTACCATCCTTGCAGATGACGAATATTTCATTTACATACTTAATATATGATAAACATAATTTAATATGTCACTTCAAATATATCTTGTTATTAGGTAAGGGCCTTTATTATACGCGCGTTGTTTACGCGACACCGGGTGTCGTTTCATGCATAAAGCATTGGGCATTGCGCACAGGGATGTCCGGCCCGATAACTCCGTGTGGCCCAGTTTACATCCACCACACAAAAATAGACACTGTTTTTTATATTTACAGAATCGGGGAGACAGAATATTGTATAAAAACATCAATTACATTGCCACTCGATTACCTATTTCAATTAATTCGGATACAATATTCCGTTATTGTATTTCTGTTTCCGCCTGAGGCCAGCCCTATACATGTGTGAGTGCCAATCTTACGTCACAATTCACGATGTGATAACTTTCTTCCCAGCGATGTTTACTTTTTTTCATATTTTTACACTATACTAATATTATCGGGTTTCGTATCACCCACTTGTTACACTTGATAACGCGCAAACAACCTGTGTTGTTATTTTTTTGTTCTGATAAACTATAATAGCTTTTGTTGAACAAGCGGGCTCTAATAAAAACATAGATTATAGGTAGATTTTTTTAATAACTAAGTGATATCTCATACAAACCATTTTTATTGCTCTAGTTAGAGTATACGAATATGAAATAGCTATTCCAAGTACCAGCAGTATAGATTGATGAGTCATTTTATTTCTCGATTAATATCACCGAAAGACAAGTCAAACATACAATACTAATAATACCTAAAGATACGCAAGCACACAGTATCTTTATCAATGAAACTTGTATAACCAAATAAAATCACGGCATCTTTCACCGGCATATGCACTTTCCACGTTTCGTTATGTCATCAAGATGCAAGGTGCTATATATATCTTACCGGGCAGCGTGGGCAACTGTCCTCAACAACGAAAATGTAATATATATAATACGTAATTTGGGGTAATGATACCGTTTTACTTCTTACGAGTACGGCTTGTTGCGAAGACGAAAATAGTCGCCTCAATAGATTTGTAATATACTGTTTTTTTTTTCTTTATGATCGCAGCCTAATTTTCCTCGTAATACATTTATGCCCGGGATTGAAACATTATGAAATGGTATTTGTTTATTTATAATCAACAAGTTTTTCGACTTGTCAGCTAGTTTCTATTAAATATCTAAAGTAGCAATTATGAAGGTATATCTTGCAAAATATTTGCTAGTCTGCAGAAAATACAGAAAGTGACACTGTTCGCTTAGTTAGGTAGTTATTTTAAACAAACCTTGTACACAGTAAGCGAGAAAACTTCTATTAACGATTTATTTTTCATAATAAAATTGCACCGGGAGGTGCCAACCGAGTGGATGCATTTAAAAGTAAAATTGAAGCTGGTTAGGAATTTTGCGTTCTTCGTTGAAAGGTCTCGGAATAATTTCCTGTTGAGGTACGGGAAAGTTTTTAAATGAATGAAATCCAAACGTAAATGCAAACGAAACTAGATTCTTAAAATGTTACGAGTTTTAATTAAGATAAGTGCGATTTTGATTTTGTTTAACGGTTTGATTGCGTATAGCATAATGTATTTGTTTTCGTTCTTATCCATACTAAAGGTCCATTCCATTAGCTGTTCAGTATAATAACGCCGTTTAATTAGCCTTAATGACGATTTAATAATAAATTAATTGTACCTCACTACCAAAAAAGCATCGTCTGTGTATAAATATTGACGATGCTCTTTTAATACAAAGGTTTAAAATTAACAAACTTATAAAACCTATTAAAAACCTTCAGCAAACCTTTTTAGCTTTAATGTAAATAGGCTTTTAGCTATTATTTAGTTTCAGTTAGGTAAATTTTACTTTATTTCGCGGCTTGTAACGAATATTTAAGTATTTAAACAATTTCTTTTTATCTTTAAGCAAGTTTAAACATTTGTAACGTCGTATCTGTCTCGTTTGCAGGCTTTCATGCTAACACACTACTGAATTTTAAATTGGGCGTGCCAAGTTTGTCGTCTAAACATTTTAAACTAGAAGTATTATCAAGATTCATGTTCTTACAACCTATGAATGTTAAACTCAGTTGAATACGAGTCGCACCTTCTGTATTCGTAAGACCTTACTGTGTAAATACGACCGTGCTGCTTTTTTGCTCGACTTGGCGGGGGTACTGCCGTGCCCCCAGATTCTATGTTTATCTTAGCCCTTCGAGATTGTACAAATGTTTGGCTGACGCCTTCTAATTTGAGAGATCGTGTTGTGTTTAAGAATTAACTGTAGTGTACCTTCTTTTTCTTTCACGATTTGTAAAATGTTTTATTCTTATTGGTAGCAATCAATGAAAAGGTCATTTGGAATAGATTTTTAGCGTAAATTAATAAAATAAGAGGACTGACGCTGTGTATGAGGCCTTGAATTCGAATCCCGCGGGTTTTTCTATCAACAAATCCTCACAAGCAGTAGCAGGCAGTCTGAAACTGTGTTCGATAGATGGTAATAATATTTAAAAACAAGACATTGCTGTCAAAATTCGGTCGTAACATAACCTCTGCCTATCTCTCTAATAGAGAAAGGCCAGTTAAAAGTACCCAAACTAAGAAACGAGCAGAAAGACATTACATCAAGTGTAAGTCATATTTTACAAGTCTAGACGTAATCCGCACCTTAGAATTAAATTCCTTTCTGTATTTACTAAGACTTTGTATTCATAAATGTCCTACCTATTCGGTACAATATTTGTGAGATTATAACCTCGATCGGCAAATGACTATAATATAGAATTTCTTTCATAAAAAACGTCTACAGAAATGGAACTATCCAGTAAATAGCATGGAATCTAATTAGGTAAAAGTACGTATGAATAGTTGTTAGCTTAGTAAGATGTAAAAGTTAATAGTAGCTTGTAATAATGGAATTAAATATGTCTATCTTAGTTCGAAATGATAAATAATACATTTTATACCCTCTTGATAATATTCCCAAAGACGAGTTCACAGATTTATTAGTTCGTCTCTTTGAAACAGGATATGTGTGAATTCATTCCACGTACATTTAAAACTAGTCTAAATGATAATACGTAGCGGAGGATTCTTCACACGAAACTGATTTACATTATCACCGTGTTAGCTTAGTAAAATGTTGGCGATGACTGTGTCTAGACAGCCTAATACATTTACCATTTTTGTCGCGGTGAACTCCTATCAAATTCTAGCATCCTGGTATTTTAATAGTCTGATTATATATGGTTATATATAGGTTTCGTGTTTCGCTACAATTTGTGGTAAAGATACTGGTAGACTTATTGATTTTTCTATTATTCTGTGGTGGTAGTAGATAATTGTTTGGATAAACAGAGTTAAGGTAAAAAATTTGACGAAGTTTTCAATGACAGACTTGATAGGCGACTGATCATTAACGTATATATATACATATATTATATAGTAAAAATCAGTGTTTGTTTGCTTCGACCTTTTATTCAATAAGTTAACATAACAAAGCATCAAGCCTTAGTCCCTTGAAAGGGTTCGACAGATGTGTAATAAACCCAACACGGATTTATACATGTCTTTTTTAACCCTTCTATTCAGTTACGTGTGCGTCCTATGTAACATGAATTAAATATTATATTTGAAATATCTGAATGATGTTTTATGGTGGTCGCTTTTATACAGCAAAAATATTATAGTAAAGTACGATGAATTAAACAAAAATTATACAACAATTTTTTAAAGACATTTTGTCAAATCTGCGATCAACATTTTAAGAAGTTGTTTCAAACCTACTTTGTTTTCTGAGGGGGTTGGCAGAGAATACGGATTTCCACTTGCAACGATCGTGCCATATCTCTCTTGCTTCATTCACCCTCCACGCGTTTCGTCATATTTTATATTGGTTACATTTATATAACCATTAGTTGGAGAATACGCACGGAACAGCTAGCGACCACTCCTTTGGTATTTCATGTAAATTCAATAATTATGTACAAACGATTGCCAATTCTGTATATCTAGGTAATATTCCAGCAGATAGATATCTGATTGAATATCGGCTATTAATTTTAATCTGTGATTAATGTGAGAGAAAACAAATTAGTGTCCTAGTTACTACTCACGATGTTATTTTATAATAATATGATATATAATATTCTACCACATACACACAACACCATCTAGCCCAAACTAAGCAGAGCTTGTACTATGGGTACTAGACAAAGGATAAACATACATATATACATTTTTTTTGGAAATACATACATATTATACATAGAAACACCCAGACCAAGACAAACATCCATGTTCATGCACACAAATGTTTGACTTGTGCGGGAATCGAACCCGCGACCTCAGGCGTGGCAGTCGGTTATACTAACGACTACGCCATCGAGGCCGAAGAATAGAGAAGTTAAGTTAGTTAGTTCTTATAGAAGTTATGTTTAAAAATACATTGTAAAAATGAAACATTTACGTGGTACAACTTTAAACACAATTGGGTATTAATTTCAACGTGGTAGATACATACAGGTCTTTTTACTTAGTAAACGTAATGCGATACAGAGTCTAACAAAAGAGGGTTTTGCACGATATTTTGTACAAGCGTTGCGTGACCTTACTGTGTTGTTACTATGTAACTTAAGCCTAAGACACACATGCGCCACATAACATGCTTTGCGAAAAACAACGCAAAAACTTAAGTCTTTTTCATGCGTGCCTTGTTGATTGAAAAGTTGCGTAAGCATTGAACTGCTGCTGTTCGAGAAGAATTGCTGATTTCAGCATAGTGAGTGATTATTCCGTCAAAAAAGTAACAGCCCTTGATGATTCTGATAAAAAACGCATCATACAAATTATATTCGTAACAGGCGTAATTGTGATAGATCTCTGTCTAAACCATACGATTGTTACGTACTCGTGATGTAATTTTATACAGCGGGCACATAGCCAAAATTATGTGAAGGAAGGATATGTTTTCTCTGCAACAGTGTACTTGAGCGTTTTAATCCTTAAGAACAGCATGGTTCCAAGATATAATGCAATAATGATGTAGATGTGTTGTTCTTGTCTACTAGTTCTTTCGCCAAAATAGATTCATCAACTGAACATGTGACCGACTATCAAACATTTTTATATAGAACTATTAGGAGAATATAAATAAATAAATAAAAAAATATTTAGGAGACAGCCGTATTAATTAGCGACTAATCATGATTAATATTAAGATTTCACCTAAAAACAGTATTAAGTAACAGCGGTGGGCCGTTGACCAAAAGTTAATCATTAAATAAGGACATGAGAGCTATTCACTTGAGAGATAGCTAAGTATTACTCAGAGATATTTTTTTATTTAAGGGATTATGTGCGATGCCTTTTTATTATTGTTTGTATCGTGAGTCCCACTCTTTACCTTTCATCATGTCGACCTGCGAACTCGCTAAACCTGCATGTTTGCCTTCGATGTCTCCTTCCCTTATATCGCATACTAATTCAACCTCAACTATGTACATAGCTAAGGCATAGCTAGGTAAGCCGCCATTCCACGGTATCATAGCATATTTTACGATGAAAATCATAACCATTATACCTTTTAAAGATCTTCTTAGAGGTCTGTGATGCTATTTAGTTAAGCTTTATTTCTGTTATTATGAGATAATACGGCGAGCAAGGAATGTACAGTTCCGCTCCTACTTGAGGACACTAATGAATATATTCGTGCTGAATGACGCGGGCATCACTGTAGTCATTCAATTGTATCCGAAACTTCGGAACAAATATTACTAACAAGTTGATAACTAGTAGAAAACTAAATAAACTATTGATAATATCTCTACTTCAGAATCGTGAAAAGCCCAATAACACGGTCTTTTTTGTTAGGGGCATTCTCGGTTGCAGCAAGGATGTGCCTAGTAGGCGGCAATGGCTGGACTCCTATTACGTGAAATGTATAAATATTACTGTAGAATATGGGTGTACAACCCGTCTGCCTATCTTTTTGGGGATGCACAAGGGTGAGTCCATGTTACGTAACATATGTAAAAATGTTTTTAATTCCTATGAGTATATTTCACGTCAGCGCAACAGAGTTATTAATTCAAACGCACGCACATTTATTATTTTGGTGACAAAGCAACATTTATTATTACTGAAATATATTAATAATCTCGTTGCTGTGTTGGCGTAAACGCAAGCACAAGTGTGACTGTCTAGCATTAGCATGCGTCAGGAAATTCTCTGCCAGTATCATTCCGAAGTTTAGAGAACAAATGAAGGCGTCAATTACGGCTGACACAAACACCTATGACAGCCTGAATGGGGCATCAGTCTCCATCAAATAACCTGGCTACTTGTAAGGCCATTAGGCGTGGGCAAACGAATTCAAGTGTTTGAAGAACAGTAAAAAGGATAGCAATGCTTTTCACGTATAGCGCATTGGGTTAAATGGTGACTTCGCCGTTGCGCTGATTGTTATAGTTTCAATCCCCACACAGGTCGAAAATTTGTGTGATACACGGTATTGTTTTCTCGACAATGGATGTTTTGCAATATTTGTGTCCTATGTTGGAATATACACACGACAAAGGACTATTCCTGCTTTTTAAAAGATGTAAATTCGTTACATTACATCTGATTTAACTACTTATACGTAATTAGACGTAACAATTCACAATCAGACATAAGGGCGTTTCATTCGAAGGTATATGTTATCGATTCGTCGCCGCCACCGTACTCCTTGGCGTGGGTTATTCAACTTTACGGAAATAATCTTAATTTAGAGTGGATACTATTTTTAGCAACGGTTTATTTTTGTTTGTTTTTATGTGTTTAGTATCCCGTTGCGCTGTCGCGTGTTACACCTATCTACGTTTAACGTTTCCTCGTTGTTTAAATAACATATCGACAACGAGTTTCTTTTAAAATTATGTAAGACGTAGGGACAATATTAATGTCGATTTCAAGTGGCAATCTATAGAAAGATTTGAGCGAGCTTTGTCTGCAGAATGGATCCGCTAAAGTGATTCGTGGACACCAGAAGATCAACATTTTAGGGCCGTACTGAAAAACAGTGTCGATGAGTTTAAATTCGTTTAATAACGACTGGTAGCATAAAACAGTAGACTGGGAACACCGAAAAAGCAGCATTGCTTAAAAAGAAAAAGAAGTAGAAACTATTCGGTTGTATTTTGATTCTCTTATGTTAGAAAATAGCAATTTCACAATCGGGTATTTTTGTATGCCTTGTAAACGATGAGAGACCAAATCGCCGAACTGCTATAAATGCATCCAAAAATGTTAGTTGTGTTTTTATAGCTCATGTGCAACTCGACACCTTTGCCCGTTGGTGTTTTCCCCACATTTTCTAAAAGCTACTCTAGTGACAACGTCGACTAACTATTCAATATGCGCCCATACCTTTTAAAACTTATAGTAAGCCCTCTGTGTACCACTCAACTGTACAGTTGTGTTACATTGCGGTCGACAATTCAAACTTCTATACAGCTTATTTTCTCGTACTTAGTAGGTATTAACGACGAGAAAATAAGCTGTAGGATGAAATTTCTCAAACCATCCTATCTATCTCTATGTATCTCGATCCACTGCCTATCGCTAGTAAGAAATACAAAAGATAGATTGTTTATTGGGAACCACAGTAAGCCGCACTGACTTACGGAGGTAACATGTCTATTTTGACTCCGTAAGTCAGTGGGAGTCTTTAGACCAGCCATTTTTTGACCGACTCTCTATAACAAGATTGTCGTCGATATTCTTGACAGTCACCACCAACTTGAAATTTTGCTCTTATGTTTTCGTTACTGGCAGCTGTGAAGTCGGTCAAACGCAGCCAGAAATAAAAGAACCATTTTCCTTTATTTGATTTAAAGGCGTGAAAACGTCAGCGCGTGCGTAACTGTCGATCGTGAAGTCCGAGTCCGATTTCGTAGTCGGCCTAAGTGTTACTGATATTGTCTGTCACGGACTACTTAGGAACAGCCGTCTGGCACCCTGCCCTGCAGACGTCAATTGGCTTGCTCCTTATTACGTATTACTTCAAGATAGCGACATGGGTGTGACACACCTCTAAATAACCCTTCGAGAACATACATGGGCGCAGAATTGCACGGACGTGGCCGTGCATGATATGGAGAAAACGGGAAATATACTTGTGTCAATTGTTGGGTGTTCCCTGTGCCTGTTGTTTGAATATTTGTCCACCGTGACCCACAGATAGATCCTAGAACAGTAGTATAGTTAAACCATCGTTTGATAAGTTGTTACCCATTTTCTAATATTCTATTTTAAGCTTTCTATTTTTCGTTTAGTTTCGTGACGGGACTGTAACTAAGCTGTAATATCGAATATCAATATAATATTCTGTATCATAGTATGTATTTGTAATATTATATTTGGGTCATCAACATGCGTACGTAAGCGTTATGATTATGGCAATACGCACACAGCATTCGTCATGGCAACACGTGTTTGCAGGTCGCATCATATAGTACCGTGTGTAATTCAAATATTCAATCTTTCCAAAGGAACAATGTGTTTCTTCAACCGTTCAGACAACTTAAAAGTTACATATATATATATATATATATATAATATAATTATAATTTATATATATATCTTACGTAGTTTTGTGTTTGTAAAATATTACAAGAGTAGCTGATGTACGTCCGGGCGTCATTTGGGGTTACCAAATAATATCAGGGTTGGTTTGAGGTATCTACCGCAAACCAACAACAAACCTGAGTGGTAACCTCATTTTTCATTATACCTATATGTACCTTTATTGTTTTTTTTTTTGTGTTATTATATTTGTATAAGAACGTGTACCTATGTTTTGAAAAATAAATACTTACTTACTTTACTTACATGCTAGAATTCTCCAGAATTGTTTTTAAAGTGGAAGAGACCAGAGATTGTCGACCAGATGGATGAGGCTAAAATAGACTGGATTTAAAAGCCGGACAGGGTAGCATAAATCAAAGAAGACTTGTGCTGTAGTTGACTGATTGATTCTAGAATCTTTGAAATTAAATAACATATTACATTAGTCGTGAAAACTTGTCTATCCGAGATGTTACATTTTCATCGTAACGACATCGTAAGAATAAGTTTCACAAAGTTGTAAATAAAAGTAATGTGTTAAGTTGTTAGCGGACGTGTGACTATCGTAATTAACTATGATCTCACTCTTTGCGATCTGAAAGACTATACGCCCTATAAGTAAAGGCGTTATAAAAGGTAACGTCATCAACAAAAACTAACGTTCAAGTGTATAGATCCAACCGACAAAATTAATTTATCGATGACAAATTGCCGGAAGTATATTGGCTCATCTATCAGATTAGTCTTCGTGAAGTAAAGAAATGACACTTTTATGACGGCTATTCAGCGTTATATTGAATTCTTGATGTCTTCCGGACACCTTAGGAGTATCGCATTACGCTCGCCGTAAAAATTTTACAGACGTAACTGTAATGACCGCGAGAAGTTTTTCGCAAGACATTTTCTTTTACAACTCTTGCCTTCGTACTACGATTACTACGAGTCTTGACAAAGATTTGAGGCAAGGGATAATGAGATGGCCGTATTAAATAAATTTATTTAGCGTGCATTGCTTCTAAGAGCTTTAAGTAAATGTTGCAATGATAGCGAGGATTCAATGGATATAGCGTTGATCGTAATAGAAACGTTTAGCAGAGAAATTGGAAGCAATTGAGTTGGTTTTCGGTTATAATTAAGAGTATTTTATTATCCTTAATAAATATAATATCAATGTTATTATTACCATTAACATTTCTCTGAGAGATTATAATATCGTTTTCTATGGTCACTTGCTGTCATTATCAGGATTTTTGGACTTGCACAGCAGTTAAGATTGTAAAATAATAATAATATAATGCACAAAATACGACTTTACTAGTATGGTTGTCTAAAGTATCTAGATAGTTCTTGAAAAGTTATGGGCCCGAATCACAGCGCATCGTGCTTCCGATTCTCACAAGCGTGGTACTGTTATAAAAACTTCAGCGTGCAAGTCCAGTATGGACTCCATTTAAGGGCGCGTCGAGAGAGTTGTGTAGTGTAGTCTACCTTATTAGCTGCCTCGTTATACATGTTTTTATATCAAAATGTGAATAAGACTTTCTAAAAGTATTAAATTGTAGCACTTGTAAACGCTACATAAATAATTTGAATTATAGCCTCATTTTTAACTAGAACGTCGTTACCATTTTCTAGAAAAAAAAAACACAGTTTCTTAAAAATAGTAATAGAACATCTTGCCTGCAAAATATGAATTTTAATAACACTAATTTAATCAACAAGCTTAGTTTGGGTATTTTTTAATATGCATAAATATTCTAAATGTAATGCTCGTAGCTTTTTCTATTTATACAAATAATAAAACACTCTTTTCAAATATAAATTTGTGTTAAGTAGCTCTCGATTAATTAATTGAAATTGAAGGTATAAACAGTCAACGTAATTTATTATATTTCTTCCAGCCACTGACCCAGTATCATACAACAGAAACGTTTATTACGAACGAACACCTGCGGCCGACTAAAAGCTCTCGTAGTAGGTGCTACCAACTTAATAAAATTATGCAAATTTTAATTCTACCCTTCGTGGACACATTGACAAAGGCTTATAGAGGCGACAGTTTATAAATCCAACATCGTTTTTGAATACGCAGAAATTGAGAATATTGTTTTAAATATTCTCTTGGATTTTATGAATAAAGTATTATTAATTTGAATAGTATAATTGCTTTAGCTACGTAGGGAAACGGCTGTAACGAACTGAATAAATAATTGTGAAGCCTTTCCGAGTAAGCAAAGCTCATACTTATTTACCTTTAAAATAATTTTGGTTCGAATAGCTTTCGAAATTTTAAGCGTCGACTTTTCATTTAAATCTCTGCTGCCCTAAAGGGTAGCTGTTATATTCTCATCACAGTGAAATAAATGCTATTATTTTATAACGAAGCTCGTTGTACTATATTGTAAGCGTACGTAAAGTAAAGAACACGTGTTTCATAAATATTCAGCTGAATACAAAGGTATAATTGCTCAGGTTCTCGGCACGATAGTTGGGAACAATTTGTTTAGGATAGAATGAGTTACAAACGCAAATTTAATTGTGAGCTACATTTACAATGATGTACAATTTAGTAGAATAATTTTAATTATGATAATTACGACAATGAGCCGATGTTTGTTTCGCTATTACTGAAGAACAATTTTGATAATACTAAGTTATAAACGAGCTTAATATAAAAACCTATTTTATTATGTGTTTATAAACTGCACGTGTGTGAAACTTAATTTTCAAAAGTTTAGACCTCTTTTAACCGCCTTACGGATAGGCTAAGCTTAGGTAGAGCCATCCTTTTCTAAAAAGCTCAGGGGCGTGTTATTCGGCTTTACTGCCTAGATCAGAGTTTCCCAGATCTTTTTCTCATAGACCACTTTCAAAATTTTGCAGGTTCCGGTGGACATGCAGCTACATTTCGATCATATTTAACGGCAAACTTTTTTTTTGTGGAATTATCGTTTCTCAGCCTACCACGGTAGGCAGGCTGACCTTTCTTTTTTTAGTCCACTAGTACTGAATATGAAATATGAAATATACAAGTTTTTTTATAAGTAACAGTCACTGAGCTACATGTAGGTGAAGTAAAACCAACATTTTAGTTCTTCACTATCGAAAGCAAATAAACTTTCGTGGACCCCCGCTTACAAATTGTGGACACTCATTTTTTGTCACGCCAACGTAGACTCCTGTCGAGTCTCCCGTGGACCCCTAGGGGTCCACCTGGACCACTTTGGGAACTAATGGCCTAGATAGTCTCAAAAGTAGTACGGCATCGTCATCTGATCTGTTCCCGGTAGAAGTCAATAGGCTCGTTTCCTAGCACGTGTAATCTCAAACCATAGGCAGTAAAAAGTAGTGTATATTTATTTTTAGATGACTACACCCGCTGTGTGATAACTATGCTGCGAGGCACTTGACAAATATACAATTAACGGATACGAAGTACACCTAGACTTGGAAGTCTATGTTCTTATATAATGATTATCTACTCTATTTAACATGCTAATGCCCTTCATCCTAGCTTTAATGACTTGCGTCCGACCGTCTGTTAATTTTATATATATTTGCCATTTTTGAACCATTCATATTTCAGTCATTCATAAATTATACTAAGGCGCGTTATGTCGGCAACGGCAGATTTTTCTGAATGAAAGGTACCCTATGTCTTTTTCTGTACTCCTGTCAACGTGTATACGAAATTTTATCATGATCCATCGAGTAGTTAAGGCGTGATAGCGTAACAAGCAAACTCACATTCGCATTTATAATATTAATTAGGATGAACGCTACCAATCGCAGGGTCTATAGACCTAACCTCTTTCTATAAATCTTGAACGGTTTGAACTCTTTCCCCCACACACAGTATCGCGTGATTACAACTTCCCATAATTCGTCCAGTAATTGGGTCATCCTAATAACATGTCATTAAAATGAACGCAACGCAAGTACGTGGTAAAGGACATTGTTTTGTTCAATAGTTATAATCAACGCTTGTAACTTACCGACGTAAGACACTACCACATTCCACTAGCCCTGTCTTATAAGGCTCGCTGCACAATGTGGTTTCCTTTTCTTATATACTTACTAGATGTAGGCCGCGGCTTCGCTCGTTCGCTAAATGTAGGTTAGGTTAGTAACAGTGCTTTTTCTGTAATGAAAGGTCCCTACTCGTATGTCCTTTTCGGTTACCCTTTCTTCCGAAATTTCGTGATGATCGGTCGTCTAGATAAGGCGTGAAAGCGTAGCTAATAAACAAACAAACTCACATTCGCATTTATAATATTAGTTAGAATATAGTATCTCGCCTGTAAGGAATAGATCGAGGTGTATTACACTCACATTCTGCCAGCTACGGCTTTAGGTCCCACGTAGCTTATTTCTGACAAAAATAACGTGCTACAGCTTTGAAAAAATTTTATTAATGGAGGAAGCTAAAAACAGTGCCCGATTAAGAAATCGAACCCGAGACCTCACAGTAATTACATTCACTGTCGCTGAGACATTCAGAGGTTAATAATGTTCGGCTCAGCTAAAGCTTTCAGACAATCAGTGCCTCTTAGCAAGAGGTAGATGCGTAGATACGATCCGATGTTTTTCAAAGTTATCCAAGTACATAACAAAAATGTCTTTCAAGTATATAATAGGCTTTAATTTCTATCGATAAAACAATCAATAATTCGTAGTTATAATAAAAGGGTGCATTCATTCGTGTCTGCGAGTACTAAAAACGTCGAATTGTATAATACTCGTATTTATTACAAAGAATAATAAACTTTATATTAATGCTTATTGATATTACAAGGTTAATAACATGGTGTGGTGTGGCGTGATGACGTCACGAGGACGCCATGACTGATAGTATTCTATACCAATAAAACATTATTTATTATTTCAAAGATGTAATCACATATTTATCATATAGGTGTGCGTACTTCTTAAGCTAATCTTAGATGCATTAGTCATAAGTTTTATAGCGTTAATGCGAGTTGATCATTATTATTTTGATATCTTGTAGTTGATGAATTCGGCTTACGTCATTTTCATTCATTAATATCGATTGGTATAATGTTGCATTATAAGTAACGCCTTATCCTGTTACCTAACTGCCGAAATAATGTTCTAACGCCATCTTTTGAAGAACATTTGGAATATATTTCGAACATCTTATGAACGCGAGCAGTCTTTGCTACGATTTAGATGTAGACGGACGTATGTTACATCGATTTTCAATAGTTTTTTTCATGTGTTTTGTGTGGCTTCTTTATAATCTCTATCATCAACAAGATATACAAGTTATGCAGTCGGAGGATTTTTACGTTTTGCATCTAAAACGAAGGATTTCAAGTATCCAGTTAAATAAAGTACAGAAACGTATACATGTTCTGTTTAGCATTGTTTTCTCCAACTTCAACTATTCCTTTCCCAAGATTCTATAGAAATCTGTAACAATAGCAAGAGGTGAAGAAGCTGAATTCCATTAGCCTTAATGGTTCTTAATATTAGCTTAAAGTCGTGCTAGGAGGCTAGACATCATTATAAGTATTTTCATCTAGTGTCTATAACCTCGAACCATTCAAATAAATGTATCCCAAGATTTGCTTAGTTGGCAAGATCTGTAAGGTCACAGTAGTGGTATTTATGCTGTATATATGTAAGTCTAAAAGCTCGGCTAATCTTACTACTTTACTTTACTTTCTAACTAAAATGCTTCGTTCAAAATATAGTTTATTGTATTTAATTTAACTCTAGTAGGTATGTCCTCAGTGTGCTTTGAACTCATCCGCGTCTCACAAGTAAAATTAAAGAATTAAGATGGACTATGATGTTTTCACTTTATTTACGCTTAGAAAGATGTACTTGTCTTTTTTGATATTCTAAATACGCCACTGCTGATTATCTGTCAACATCGACTTCGCACAGGATTCGATCAGTAATTACAAACATTTTGTTACAATGTGTTCATACTCATGTACACTCCACGACTTGACAACTGCTATCATAGCTGCGGTTAACACGGCCTCTTACTGAACTCAAATACTATAAAGAAGTAAAGAAGCATCAAAACGAAAAAAGAAAACTGTTTTAAATGTGCTTATGAGCTAGCCTTAACGCCTTTTCTCTCATGCAAAATCCCTATCAATGATCTCTGTTGATATCATAAAGAAAGCCTTTATGTAGCAAAGGTTCTCAAATGATGCTAAGATAATCAGGTACGAACGATGTGACTTGTAAATGGATACCCATCAATGGAATCCGCCGCGTCAGTAGTTACCCTGACGACCGTATTAATACAGCAAAGGGCTCTAGAAAGGTACTTAAATAATATGCATACAAGTAATAGGAGCCACTTTAAGCGTAAATGGGTTGTAGGTACTGGTTTTTATCCAACATGATATTAAGGCCAGCTATCGGGATAAAGTGCGCTGTAATTGCATTACCGCGCTTTTACAGCCGATAGCAAGCCATTAACGCTATATACCTTAGCGCTTTTCTCTTTACTATGTAATCGAGAGATGACCGACTTATCCGCGCTTGTGGTGTAGAAAAAATCGATGTGACAACGTGTGATAAACGGCAGATATGTTTCTTAATGGATTTGTTAGTTTCGTGGACTTTTTGCCGACAAAAAAAATCAGTTCTTTCTAAATGACCATAAGTGAGATCTGTCGAAGGAGTTAATTCCGTTTTCTATGTAGCACGAATATTGAAGTAAAACATTGTGATGAAACCTGCATGTATGAGTTCTCCATAATGGTCTCGATGATATGTGAATTTTGCCAACACGCCCTAGGCACTTGGTGGACTATGGCCTAACCCTTCTCACACTACGATGAGGCCCGTGTCTAGGGATGGGCCAATTGATATTATATTTATGTATGACAAAGGAGGCATGGAACTTACTTAAATAATATTACCGTAGATGTTTGCGACACTGAAGGAATTGAAGTGTGTCGTCGACCTTGTAATACTCTTGGTGAAGACCTCCATACTGCACTGTACTGTACCGTCTCTACATGTCCAAGAGTTCTTAATAATGTTCTCAAAGATGTGTGAAGTCTGCCAACCCGCACTTGGCCAGCGTGCTGGACAATGGCCTAACCCTTCTCACACTGAGAAGAGGCTCGTGCCCAGCAGTGGGACAGCTTATATACAGGGCTGGATTATTATGTAGCACAAAGGAGGAGAACAGGCATGAAACTTGCCTAATGTTAAGCGGTTACCGTAGATGCTTGCGACACCGGGGGAATTAAATGCGTGTCGCTGACCTTGTAATATTCTTGATGAAGACCCTCATATTACACTGTACTGTACTGTTTCTTGGCAGTACAGAGATACTGTTCTAGTCGTTCTATTATCATTATATGAGTTGTGAGTGTTGTGTAAATGAGCAAATTAAAGGAGCGGCCGTCTGGCAGATATAATCTTATAGGCTTGAGTAGACAAAATGTTGACCCTTTGCCAACATGCAGTACACATATCGAAACACAATGCTTTTATTATTGTCTCAATGTGATTAAATTGACATGTAAAACATAGTTTCATACATCTAAAAATGTTACCAAATGTCATGTATCATAGCAATTCTTGGAGTTCCAGACATAATTAATAACCTATTGTTTGACCGCCGGTGTGCTGCTGCGAATCAATAGGCTAAAATATTTTTACTACTTTAGTACATCGTTTCTTAAAGTAAAAAATGCTTGCACAAGCGGTGTTTTTGTAAATCAAAATGCGCAGTCAAATATTGCGTGTAGGTTAACCATTATGATTCGGAAGAGAGTAACTTGATAGTAGTTTCTATTTAACGTTTCCTTTTTTATTTGAAACGTTTTTTTATATATAAACGCTATGTGATACTCGTCCAGTATATTTCAAATATTAGACGAGTCTATTTCTTCATATTTATGTGTCTTGTCTGTGTCTTATTGATTATTTTCTCTTGGAAGTATTTTCGCGATATATGCTGTTTTATTTGACTTTTTATTTCTGCGTTCAGTTAGTATGCTCGTAGTAGATTTTAAGTAATAGAAAAATCTAAAGCGAGTCTTTGAAAGTCAGTAAAACGTAATCTTGTCTAAGTACACACAGCGACACATCAACCTAGACTGTTTGGACTTTGAACTATTAGAAGTTGAACGCTGCGAATCGTGCGAGAGAGTGCATTATATTTTTGTTACGCTCTATCCTTACCATTACGTCGAGACACCACTATGCACTGTCCTTTTCCGACAATTCTCTATTTTGTATGTAGCCTAGTTATGCGTATATAGGATGTCTAACTTGATGTGTAGGCGTGTGTACAAAGGTGAAGGTAAAAGCTGTGTTCTATGTTTACCTCCATTCCTACAAAATGTCTGCTAAAATCATGTTATTTTATTGCTACAAATTTTTGTCTTTGGTTACGCTGCCGTTGATGTAGCTTTGTCAATAAATTTCTATCTCCCTGGAACAACTTTTTCTCTAGATGTCCTTTTCTATACCCCTGACAAGTAGTTCAAGCGTAAAAGCATAACACACAAACTTACATTCGCATTTATTATAAATGCGAATGTAAGTATATAGATAAATATTGTTTTTTTTTTTTCAATTTATTTGTAAGGCTTTGTCGCTTAGCGACCACATTGCCTTATTTATAGTATTAGTTGGGATTACATTACGAAAAAATTCAAACAAACATACGACCTGTATATAATTTAAATTAGAATGATCCTTGTACACCATTAATACCTAGAAGTTATTACAAACTACATCTGCTATACAAATCGATGAATTATATATTGTTATTAATACAGGAAAATTATAACAATTGGGTTTTTTATGTGAGGAAATACTCGTTATCAGCGCAGCGGCAGCGTCTCGAAATGTGCTACAATATAATGTCAAAAGTCAAAGACAATTTTTTTTATTCAAATAGGCCTGAGTAACAAGCACTTTTAAAACGTCAAAAGCTAGGTGTCAGTTCCAAAAGTGAATTAAATTAAATGTAATAAATTTCCTACACCAGGGCCAACATCGTGCTCACACCTTCACAAACATTTTATTATTTTAATATGAAGTATATAATCTTAATTATACAACACGAAATTGATATATTATTTGTC
Source organism: Catocala fraxini (assembly GCA_930367265.1). Lineage (NCBI taxonomy): Eukaryota > Metazoa > Arthropoda > Insecta > Lepidoptera > Erebidae > Catocala > Catocala fraxini. The sequence goes on along the minus strand of OV884049.1, from coordinate 5,245,382 downwards.
AGTAGGCCGAGGAAATGCAAGTATTTAAAAGGACATAGTTGAGAATAACATAAATGAACATACAAAAAAAAAAACTAATGTGACGACTATAAGTTCCTGTCACATGGGCTTTATAACGTAGCTGGTAAAATTTTGTTACTGCCCTGCCTACCTCTTTGCCTTTTATACTAGCCAAAGTAAGAGTATATACGTACCTACATAGATTTGTAGCCTCACGCCTATAAACCCGAAGGTATAGTGAGCAAGGCTTTTGTAACGTAGCTGGTAAAATATAGTTGTGATATATTTAAATATCGCACCCTTAATAAAACAGAGACTTATCTCAGTATTTTGGATTAAACAAATTTGAACTCTATTGTAAAGATTTAACACAAATATAATATTAGAATTTAACATATACAATTAGAGTTCAAATTGCCTTACTTTAAAATTTCGAGTTAAGTCGCTGTTTTATTAAGACTGCGATATATACATATGTAAATATTTTACTAGTGAAAACTTTTAATTGGCCGTATTATGTTATAAATGTGTATACTGTACCATTTTAGCTGTGAGTTTTCCAAAAATAATAAAATAAAATAAAATATACTGCCCTGCTTACCCCATGGCAGATATACAAGCTAAAGTCTGAGAATATATGGATATACATACATAGTATCACGTGTCACCGAAGGGGAATGCAAAGGTGTATATGGGGCCCGCTAGTTCATGTCCCCTGTAATATATACCTATATTATAAAGCTGATGGCTTTGTTTGGTTCAACGCGCTAATCTCAGACACTACTGGTTGGAATTTAATATATATTTTATTGTTGGATAGCCCATTTATCGAAGAAGACTATAGGCTATTTAACATAATTTTTATCCTGATATTTCCACGGCATCGGCACTTACGCGAAATAAACCGAGGAGCGAAGCTAGTAAAAAATATATGTAATGATGTAATTGGCGCAAGTCGTTCTATTTGATGTAAAATAAATAAATAACGATGACCTCGATAGCGTAGTGGTTAGTGTAACCGATTGCCACGCCTGAGGTCGCGGGTTCGATTCCCGCACAAGTCAAACATTTGTGTGCATGAACATGGATGTTTGTCTTGGTCTGGGTGTTTCTATGTATAATATGTAAGTATTTACAAAAAAAAATTTATATATATGTATGTTTATCCATTGTCTAGTACCCATAGTACAAGTTTTGCTTAGTTTAGGCTAGATGGTGTTGTGTGTATGTGGTAGAATATTATTATTATTATTTATACCTATATTATAAAGCTGAAGACTTTGTTTGGTTGAACGCGCTTGCTTATCTCAGAAACTACTGGTTGGAATTGAAAATGTATTTTATTTTTGGTTAGCTTATTTATCGAGGAAGGTTATAGGCTATAAAACATTACGCTACGACCCATAGGGTCGGCGCAGTTATCATAAACGCGGGTGAAACCGCGGGCACATCTAGTACCTTTATAAGGTACTGAAGCAGGACCTTCATAGTGGTACTTGGTTAAGTAGTTAGTTGTGAATCAGCCTTCGCAGATATACAAGCTTAAGTTTGAGAATATACATACACTAGCTGACCCGCGCAACTTCGTCTGCTGCACATAAGTAAATTTTTCCCGTTTTCGTATCATTTTTCATTGCTGCGCCCTTCCTATTGGTCGTAGCGTGATGTTATATAGCCTATAGCCTTCCTCAATAAATGGGCTATCCAACACTGAAATAATTTTTCAATTCGAACCAGTAGTAGGTACCTAAGATTAGCGCGTTCAACCAAACAAACTCTTCAGCTTTATAATATTAGTATAGATACATAGTCTCACGCATATATACCCGAACGGGTAAGCAGAGGTGTATTTCGCCAACAAATTAATGTACCACGTTATAGGTATCAAGCCTTTTGCCGTCTACCAAGCATCATAAAAATAAATAAAAATAATGATCAAATAGTGTAATAGGCGCAAGTCGTTCTATTTGATGTAAAATAAATAAATAAATAATAATAAATCATTCCAGACGATTCCTGCTCCTTATAAATTTGTAAAAGAAAAACCCAATAAGAAACACTGCTTGACCTGGGGATCGAACCCAGGACCTCACGTACAGCATTCTTACTCACCACCACAACGCCACCTAAGCCGCCTACATATGTAATACAGGTTAAAAATAATAATTAATATAACACTCGTTAGTATGGAGCACGCTCTACGTTGTTTTTCTGTCGCCACGCGTGAGGGTACGCTCGGAATAACAATTATTACGTTCATTGTTACTAGATTCTATCTGTAAGACCGTATGACGCTATGGACGAAAGAATAGGGCCAGCCCTATATTCTACCTACCTACTTAATGTTTTGTGTCAGTTAAATACATGCAGGAGATGCTCGGTGGTGCAGCGGTTATTTTTTTTATTTTTATTGGATATGAGGCAAACGAACAGATGGATCGACTGATGGTAAGCAATTACCGTCGCTCATGAACACCCGCCACACCAGAGGAGTCACAAGTGCGTTGCCGGCCTTTTAAAAAGGAGTACCTACCTACAATCTTTTCTTGAAGGTTTGAAGGTTTGAAGGTCGTATTAGGTTGTATGCGACTGCTGTGCGTGGGTCTCGGGTTCGTTTTTTGGGTCGAACAAAATTTGATTAGGTTTTTCTGACAACAAGTGCTTAGACACCACACCAATGTGTCAGAAATTGTGTCTGGCAGACAGCAATAGGCTCGCCGTCTATTACACGGAACCATCGATCAAAATGTGGGCGCAATATCGTACATCTGAACTAGGTACTTGATGTTTTGTGTCTGCTAAATAGTGCTTCTATTATGCGAGTATGCTAATCTGATAACGATTGTTTCCAGGTAATTTATGTACCGACAAGTGCAGTAGCTAGCCGGTTCTTTGCTCGCCTTTCTTGTCTAACAGAATAGTTAACAGGCAGTATAGACTATGTTTAAAGACTCCACTGAAGTGCGTCACAGTTCTTACTAATAATATAAATGTGAAAGGAAATCGAACCTGAGATCTCATTTACAATTGCATTTGCCGCTGCGCCTCGAAGCAGTCGAAAACTTAAGCCTAACTTATAAATGCGAAAGTGAGTTTGTTTGTTTGTTACACTTTCTCACCTTACTAGACCGATCATCATGAAATTTCGCATACACGTTGTGAGAGGCACATAATAATAATAATAATAATAATAATATTCTATCACATACACACAACACCAACTAGCCCAAACTAAGCAAAACTTGTACTATGGGTACTATACAATGGATAAACATGCATATATACTTTTTTTTTTTGGAAATACATACATATTATACATAGAAACACCCAGACCAAGACAAACATCCATGTTCACGCACACAAATGTTTGACTTGTGCGGGAATCGAACCTGCGACCTCAGGGCGTGGCAGTCGGTTACACTAACCACTACGCCACCGAGGCCGACATAGGGTACCTTTAATCCAGAAAAAAGTACTGTTACCAATTTAACCTGAAGTCACCTAGATTTAAGCGAGCGAAGCCGCTCGCAAAATCTATTGTATAATAAAGTTACGTATCGATATTATCGTTAAACGTATTTTCAATGTTAAAAGGAATTATTTCATTCATAGAATACAATCCATTAATAGAAGCACATCTTTTACACGTGCGGATCAATTGATATTGTATTGAAAGGCGAACGCGGCCAAAACCTCTCTATTAGTCCACATACTATTCAATTGATTAAAATAAACGCAAAAATGTTAAGGCATATTAAGCTTCAGTAGCGCAGCGATAGTATATGCGACTGCTGTACGTGATATCGCGTTCGATTTCATGATCGGGTAGTGTTATTGCGTTTTTCTGTTAAGACATTCTTATTTGCTTTAGGGATTTTAATTTATAGCCTTACTCTTGTCACACTGGCCAGTGCCCAGCAGTGGGACATTTTATAAAAGTAGTTGCCGAATTTGTCTCACAGTTTCAATAAGGTCTAATTATTAACAGGTTACGAGTATGGATGGTTACAAAGACTGCTTTCTTTAGGTGGTTCTTGCGTAGTATTCCAAAAACTGTTTTCTCGAGTATTTTTGGCAAACAATGTTAGACTACAATAATATTGCATATACATAATTCAGTTCTCATATCATCAAAATCTATATAGCAATTTCAGAGATCGAGCGTTCAAAACAAACAGATTTTCTACGTCACAATATTGTTTAATCGATTGTTAAGATAATAGTGGTATTTACATTTACGTAGTAGTGAAAATTGGCACTTCATCTCCACGGTATCTATGTGGTGATCTCAGTGTAGTATGTATAAACAAAGATAAAAATAGTTATACGCAGTGTGACGTAATAAAATGGCGACGGTTATAGGGTCGTAATATTCCTACTTAGTGAACGCCTCGGTAGTTCAGCGGTTTTTAAGCTGACTAGTGTGTTTTGGGTTCGATGCCCGAGTCAGTGAAAGCGGTTTTCGATTTATTTGGCATGTATTTTTAGGAGCAGCACAAAGTGTGAGCTGTTGCTGGTAGGCGTTTTTTAAAGTATTCTTGTTCATAGTCTCTGACCATCTTTCCGAGGGTCTAAAGATGTTTGCTACACAATCTTTACAAATATACGATCTTTGATTGCAGGAGAGGCGTTGTGGTTTAAATGGTCGCATCGGCGCTGCTATTATTTGAAATATTTGAAGCAAATATTTGAGTGATTCACAAGTACATAGTTTTGCCGAGTAGGTGTTCTTAGGTCCGTTGTTTGAATAAACATTCAAACAACAGACGGGTAAAGATATTCGCGACGCAGGAAATATCTGAGGGCGGTGTCTTTTTTAAGAGATATGGTTACTCACGTGTTGAAAAACCCTCGAAAAAGAATATTGTGTTATAACCACAAAATACGTGAAGCTATTTCTCTCATATTTCTGACCAAAATAGCTGTTTTATAAGTATTACGTAGTTACTTATACCCTATATTTTACGTAGTTACCTACGCCTTCATTAACTTGTTTTATAAATTCGAAGGTAAACGGGGGCAAAACAGCGTGAAATTAAATTTGGTAACAAGTTAAATATTATAACTATACAGACCGCGAAAATTCTTATACATTAGTATTTTCTGTGTAAATTTATTTCCAAGTTTGGCAATACTCGCGATTAAATTGATTTGGCAAGGCTCATTTGGTATCCAGACGCCCTGAAGAAGAGTCGTGTTAATACTAAACTCAGGCACGATGCTTTATTAGCCCTCTTGTTAAAATCGCATATTATACATATTATGTGCGATTTTTAGGCTGCAGACATATTGTATTAGTATATTTTTTTATAGATTAATATTCCCTTACTAGATTTAATTCCTGTATCACGGTTTTGATATACAACCTTAAATATGAGTCTTTTATATTACATATTAAAATATGCATGTAATTTGTTGAAGTCGATTACGTCCTTACTAGGCCTAATTTATGTGTCTCGGAGGCTTTTACAATCATCCAAACATGTGTAAACTTACGGACATATTATAAGCATAAAACTGGTTAGTCATTTGCCAATACATATTCTCCTCAATATGGATGAAGTGAAGATAAGTGCATATGCACCGGTGAATACTGTTATAAGTTAATGCAAATTAATATCCAACCAACATAGTATACGACCTTCATTACATTAAGAAACGGCTGACGGTAACTATCTGTACACTAATTCTCGGCCGCAGTTTTGAATCTCTTAAAGTAGTTTTTGAATTCTTGAAAAGCTTATCTACTTTTATAGGCAGATAGCTTAGTAGAGATATATTAAATACACGCACTGTATAATAAAATATGGACCTATCGCTGAATACCAGGCATAGACTCAACGCTGACTTTCTGCAGTGGTTTTTAAATTATCTCCTAGAAAATGTCACCTCATGACCAGAAGGGAACTGGCAGCCGTTTATCACGCTTCTAAAGCTCTGGCGCCAAGCACTTTCCATAAATGTCATGGCTACTAACTGAAGCCTCAGGGTTGAAATCCTTCATATTTAGCATTAGAGCCATGACATAGGTTTGGCACTATTACAAACATAAGGAGAAAGAACCTTGTGTATGTATGCCTCTGTGAACAAGTTGACTTTGAGTCTTCTTTTTGTTGTATGTGTGTTGGTGAGACCCATTAAGTAGGCTAGCCACAGTACTATTGAAACAAGTATGTATAAATGCGTGTATGGAAACGCGTGCTGTAATCGCAGAACGAGATCATTAAGAATATTGAATCGATTGAGTAAAACCGGCGCGATGACTCATGTGGCGGTCAAGTTCGCGAGATGCGATGCGATCGTAGGCGTAGACCTTTGTGCGGTGACGTAGGATGCTCGTTTGTGCGATATAATAGGCTGTGCTGATCAATTCTTGTTGGTGAAATTGTCGCGGTTTATTTTGCGCTGAAAATAGCACCACGTTATGTTTACTGAATGCACTGCTTTTATTCGACGGATTCAATCTGCTGATAAAAAATTTAAATAAATATTAAATATACTACCCTCTTTATTCATTGATACTGGGAGGTGAAAAATTTCAATATTATTCCGTGGAGTGTTATGTACATAGTTTCCATTCAAAATTAAACATTGTTAAAGAAATAAATACAGGAATTATTCTGTATCCACATTGTGACAACATCGAAGCGGAATTCAGTAAATCGGTAAATACCCGATTCAGCTGCTTCGATAAACAAATGGGATATATTTTTATGTATCTGCTCCTAATTTCATGAGTGAACGCTTCGGCGTACAATAAAGATTTATCTATCAAAGTTACTACAGCCTCCACACAGACGAACTCCTTGGTTTTCTCGTGACTACGTCCAACATTATCTCAGCCTAATTATGTTTCCAGAAAATCTGGTGCCAGGATGAAGGCCCATTCATATTTGTTATATGAAACAGCTTCTTGGCAAATGAATGTATTACGATCGATATCCCAGTTAAGTGGCTATATTTTCACGTGGGTGTGGTCTGGGCGCGAATCCAGTAGGCTCTGATTTGAACAGCAGGGTGCCTATTAATACTATATTCATGATTGTTTATTTTCTTGCTAATCGCTTTGGTTGCGGTTAACGCTGCTGTTAACACAGCCGCCATACTTTCTCGTATACAGCCAATGTCTGTTTTGTCATATTAGAATATTTAACATCGCGATTAATTTAGAATTTTAATGGCATTTCAAAATAGCTTTCAGCTGAAGCGATATCCTTACTAATATTATAAATGCGAGAGTGAGTTTGTTTGTTACGCTTTCACGATCATCATGAAATTTTGCATACAAGTCAGGGGTACAGAAAAGAACAAAGGATACCTTTCTCCAAAAATAGTATACCATTCTTGAGGGATTTAAATTTATGTACAAAATCTTCATTAACAAACAATTTATATACAAAATAAAATTAGTTTTAATTCGGTACAGTAGCAGATAAAAATTAAAAATAATTGGACTTACACTTCAGTAAACAGTTTTGACATCCCGATGTAGGATATTTTTGTTTGAAATGAAGTAATACTTTATTTAAAACTTGTACATCGTACTACGCTGAATGATATTGAACATTTTTACCTCCCAGTTTCAATGAATAACGAGGATAGTGCAGTTTATTTTTACCTTTGCTGTCAAAGGATTAAAAGCCCCGGCGAAATGCCTTTGACATTAGATAGTGCTCTGTAAAATGAAGTTATTTTATGTTACACAGAAAGGTTGGTGGATGAAATATAACTGTTTATAACAGTTTGCGAGTTTTAAATGAACCGCTCGTTTCAATTTTAGTCAAAACATGAACATTTATATTTTGCTGTGGATTAGGACTAGCACATTTAAAATTTAATTCGCAGCTATTATAAATTTTAAAGAAGCTACGGCCTAAGGTCCCTATCTAAGGCCTTCATAAAGCTGAAGACCGTAGTTTTGTTAGTGTGAGAGTTCATGTATTTTTGAATTCTTTATATGTTTGTTAAATCGATATTAAGAACAGCTTTATACTATAAGGGATTTCAAACGGGCAATATTATTTTGCTTTTTAATATGTGACTGAACTGGTTTCAACGATAGCTCAGCCAGCATTAAATGCTTTGACTTTCTCAAACATAACTCTTTGGATTGTCTTATGATAAATATAGGCGTATATTTAATAATATGGCTGTTATTGCGCGCTGGTATATTGTAACAGCACATTTAAGCCACAAAAAAGCTTGTTTCGAAGCCCTGGCATACTCTTACCATATCTGTTATAAAACTTCACTGAGAAAAAAATTAACTATTTAAAAAAGTTATTAGACGTTACCTTTTCCAACATTATCAAATACAAGTAGCGAACTAAACGTGTGACCGCAAAACGCAATACGCGTATTACGTAAACCTTTTCGTTGCAATGAGTAAGTACTGTTATAATTATTGCTCTTTGCACTAGAAATTAATGTCGAGATTACGGGGTCTTACGAAAACAGACGTCTCACCTTCGAGTGTATTGTAACACCTCGTTTGTGCAAACAGATTGGTGCTAGTATAAAATTATAGTATTAGTTTTATTTTTGTTATTGGTCGTGTTTTAAGGCTACGACCTTTATTACTGTGGTAGCAGTACTGTAGTTTTTTATTTAAAAGCAATGTAAATAAGCTGATGAATCCAATCTGATATTGTTAAGCATTCGATATAGCATCGAAGTTGAAATACTTCACCATATATAGGAGATTTTCTTCCATGGCTGAATTAGTAAATAACAAATTCTTTATAAAAAAACATTCCGTTACTGTTAGATTATATTTATTCTATACTAGATGTGCCCGCGGTTTCACTCGCGTTTATGGTTACTGCGTCGACCCCGTGAGTCGTAGCGTGATGTTATATACCCTATAGCCTTCCTTGATAAATAGGCTATCCAACACAATAATAATTTTTCAATTCGGAACCAGTAGTTCCTGAGATTAGCGCGTTCAAACAAACAAACTCTTCAGCTTAATAATATTAGTATAGATATAGTTGACAAAATGTAAGGCAATACGTAGATATGGGAAAGAAGGTTGAGAAGGGAAGAGATGCATATATGTAGGTATTGTCTGTCGCTACCAGTGCGGTATATTGTATTACTAAAAAGATCTAGTAAGAATAGCCGGAACTTTATAGGACTTCAATAAATTGAAGCGATGGCCAAGCTCTCCATTGTACATCCCGTGAACTGCTCTATGAGATAGGACTATGTACATTTAATCTATCAAGGACGACGTATTATTATTCTATAAGATATTATATTCTTGCTTAAAGATGTCATTCATATAATATTATAAACTAATGCGAATTGGACTATTCAAAACAAGTACGTGTTCAGGGTGACATTTTAGACAGACATAATGTACTAGAAAGATGATAATGAACGAAATCAGGTTATTAGAGTACACGTGTACTCGGCAAGTCCATGTAGATCTTTAGCTAAAACGTCGACGGTATATTGAAAAGAAGGAACTGTTTTACCTGCCTAATCTCAACCGTCCGTCTTGCTTGTTTTCACCAGCAAATTTAATTTAAATTCTGATTAGAGAGAGTACGTAAACACAGTGTGCTGGCTATGGACAGTGACATGAAATCAAGGTATGGTATGGGCCAAAAATAATTGATTAGATAAGAATCTGCAAGCGGTATTTAAAATAAAATTATTATTTACTATAATGTTGTAGTATATCTTATATATAAAATTCTCGTATCACAATGTTAGTTACCATACTCCTCCGAAACGCCTTAACCGATTTTTATGAAATTTTATATGCATATTTAGTAGGTCTGAGAATCGGCTACTATCTATTGTTCATACCCTAGTGATAAAGTAAACATAAAACAAAGAAACATTACTTTTGACAGAACGAAGTCTGTCCGGGCAGCTAGTATAATATAATAGTCTTTAAATAAAGACTACATTAAATGATGACAGTAAATTTATCGTGAACTTAAATGTATCATGAGCAATGTTTGTCTTGAATAACAAATAAACCAGACCAACGTTAATGATCGGGTACACATAGGAAGGCTTGAGTGCCGTTATTTAGAAGCTACGTAGTATAGAGACACAAATATCGCCATTAACAATGTTAACTTATAAATCCAAATACAGTCGTTTCAGAACCAAAAGCACTTCATTTCGTTCTTAAGACAATCCAGCTAGCAATCCAATTATACAACTTTCAAATCAAAATAGTTTATAACCTAAGTTTTATAAAAAGACATCGGTGTAGACTCCCTAAAGAAAAATACATCAAAACAATATAAAGGGGACGAGCTAACAGTTTCAAATATAATATTACTAAGCGTCTTTGTTTTGCTCGAGGGAGTACAGGTGCGAAAATATGTGTAAGAATCACTGGAGACTACTCCATATAATTTATGTCCGTATATTCCCATGAGTACAAAAAATATCGATGTCCTTATATTGATACTCTTTCCTTAATGGCGAAGGGTTGTATATTTGTCATGTCAGATAATAATAATATAAGCAGCTTATGTCTCAGTCGAGTGGCGTGTTATTGTTCGGATATAATAAGGTTATTATAAAGCAGAGTTTAGTTGATTAAGATATAGTACTCTTATAAATTATTAAGTGAATTATTAATTATTAGAGTAATAAGACAATCTATTACGTGTGTTGTACATGTGCATACATCTCCTACTTGTATATCACATTCGTTTTAACCCATGTATAAAAAGTTAGTCTATTGTCGTCTGTCAGGCAACATTTCGAGACCTTGCTGTTTCTGAGATTGATCTCATAAAAAACCCAATTTTATCACGCTCAATATGAATTCATTATATGTTTTCTGCGTATTATAAGCAAAACTTAATTTACAATTGAATAACGATTACTTACCTATATAAAATATTAATTTCTGGTAGCAGATGTTACATATTTGCTGTATGTTGCATTATATTTATAAAAGTATCATCGAAGCACAAGAATAGATTATTATCGGATACTATAATGTTTCTGCTGAATAAGTCTGACAATAAAGTTCTGCGACATCCAATTTCCAATATGCACCTGTTAGAGCGCTATAAAAGGATGAAACTCAATACGTTAATATGATTGGAACTTGCATAAAACTTTCCAGTGGCAGCTGCTTGAGTTAACTTGCAAATGCTATAGAAAGAAAGTTAGTGCTTGCGTTTGCTAGTGGGCTGTATAATTGAGTAACTTTTCAAAGGACTAAACCATTGATTATAGTCTGTGTCAAGATGAACGCAGAAACTTGGGGCACTTCGAGTTGGCAACTTGAGATTAATCATAATTATGTCGTCAGTAGTAGAAAATTGCGGCTGTAGAAGTAATATTATACCTCAAAAGTATTTGTACGTTTAGTTCAAGTTATGTTCAGCTTCAAGGTGTAACTGTAATGATGATTTAGGAAAGTATTTTATAAATAAAGTACCTTGCGCTTTGCTTTTATCATCATCATCATCATCATGTTTGCTTTTATATCGATTTGTAATTGGCTTGCACTAGGAAGTTTTTATTATACCAATGATACACATAATTTTTAAAGGCTTGTAGCATCTACACAATTAATTTAATACAACTATCTTCAGATTTCCCTCAATTAATTCAACAGTTCAGCCTTCAAAAGCCAACAAGACAGTCATTAACCATTTTAAATTATATTATATAGAGTTGTTTTAAAAAAACTTTAGCTGGTAGCGAGTCGATAGCAACTTTTACAGATTAGACTAGGATTAATTAGACAGTGATGCTCAGAATATAAGGACATCTTTGCAGTAGAGTAAAGCTGGCTACAGTTATGATAACAACGTAAAATGTCTCATTGAAGTAGCATAGAAACCCAAAATGTTCAACTTCTAACACACACACTGACATAATTACACACATAGTATAAATGCGTACGCACACATGCTCAAAATATAACTTTGTTCTCATAGCAGAGACGGTGCGCCATAAACAAGCATCTTCATACATAATTACACTGAGAAATTCACCCAACAAATGGAACTGAATTTTTAAAACTTACGTACATTAAGTTTCTGTGTAACTGAGAAACTTCTGTTGCTTTTAGAAGTTCCATGCTCCTGTTCAACAACTTTTAGTGGGTTGATGATATGATGGCTCTTGAAGTTGCGTTTGCGTTGCATTTTGTAGCTGTATGTGTTGTGTACGTTGTAAATTTTCGCTTTATGAATGCCGTTATGAAACATCTTGTGTGTTGAGCCTGGTGTTTTGGTCGGTGACAGTTTATTTATACAGAGTATTTTAACAGAACTGTTTGTATGTGTGCGATTTGCAGTTTTCTAGTTATTCTTTCTATATGTTCGAACAATTAACCATTAAGTGATTTGGTCCAAAATCCGTAATTGCAATTTTAGCTTTTTCTATTTTTGATCTCATTACCTATACGATCTTCTTTTTCTGTTTGAAATTAATACTATGATGGGATTGGCCCAATCGGTACTTGATTTATTTGAGCACCAGACAATTTTTCTAAACATCTGAATACCGACCACACCATATAATAATATGGTGTGGTCGGTGTTTGTAATAACAAACTGTGATATAGCTAGTTAAATTATATTCTCCTTATTTCAACTACAAAAACATTCAGCACAACCCGTTGTATCCGCTTCAAATTGATTTAAATAAAATCCAGTCAATACTAGAAGTTTGACAGACCAGATTTATATCTCATCAATTACTCTGCAACGTGAAATACGATCGCAAAAACGCAAATTACACAACAGTAAATTTGTATACTTGCATAGGCTATTCAAAGTCATATTTACGTCCATATCAAATCGCTGTTTGTCGCGTTGTACCGATAAAAACCGCTTTACGATTGAGCCGGGTTGTGTGGCACGGTGCCAGTTAGTCGGTGATGTCTCGAATGCCGAGCTACCCAATGTCATGATCTTCCGGACGCGTGCACTCGATGCCAGATCTGATCGATTCCTGACGGCCATTATGCATATTTATTTATACATGTATTAGGTCTTTACTTATGAAATTGCCGTTATTTCGGTATTTTTAATTTTGTAACGTCGATACTTAATTGGTGGTGTTTGGTGCTTTGTGGTGCTTTGTGGTGTGGTGTTTGGTGGAGTGGTTTCTTTTAATTTTATTTGATTTTGAGGAAATACTACTTTGACTAGGATACATACTGTACGTATATACTATTATTAACGTGTATTATTGATAATTATCGCTCGCTTTAACGGGAAGGAAAACATTGTGAGGAAACCTGCATGTCTAAGAGTTCTTTATAATGTTCTTGGCACTGGGCCAGCGTGGGACAGTTTAATATAGGGCTGATATTATTACAATATATTAATATCATACATTAACAATTTTTTATACATTTGTGTTCAAATTTAATGTTGTTTAGTTTTTAGACGTTTTTGTTTTTATAATTACTTGATGGGTAATATTTTCGATAATAATACGACAAACTATATTTGGTGTAAATTCTAGCAATTGTAATAAGTTAAATTTTATCATATTCGAATTTTTCCTTAAACAAATATTGACGATTTCCTCAAACAAAATATTTACTTTGTCTGAAAAACATAAAATTACTGCTATATCCATACAAATCAGCAATGTCATAGGGAAAGAACCATTTTTGCCAAACAGCGTCACTATGCCTTCAGAATTGCTTATCAATTTGTTCTAATTTATAAATCATCGCGTAATTGGTGTCTTTTTCTTTTTTATAATGGTACCATCGTCGACCGTTGATTCTGCCAACATCAAAGGAATAAATGGGACTTACGGCTGTTATAAAAACATTAACATTATTAACTCTTGAATCTTCAAAGTCGGTTTATTATGCCACGTCCCTTCTCATGCTAATGCAGTCATTCAAATTCATTCACTCCACCTTATTTGTAATGGAGTGTTTAATTTACCTAATTGAATGTTATTAATTCAGAATTAGGTCCTAAACTAACAACAATCTCGCTTTCGTCAGTTCTAGGGCTTCGTACAACTTTGGTGCTGCTTAGTTTTGTGGTTGTTTCTGGTCCATTCGGTTAACGGGTATGCTGTAACTTTGTTTAAGTTCGCGTTTGACAGAGTTCTGCCTTTATAGAGACTAAATACTTGTGATACTATTTAAAGGTTGGTATTCAAGTGTTTAGTAATATAGTACATGCATTTGACGCGCGTGCGTCGAGCTTTCGTGTGTGGGTAGTTTTAACATCGGGGTGTTGTAACAATACCTATTTTAAATATATGTAATATTAATAATTCCGACGAATCTATCTATATACAAATATAATATACATTTAAAATTGGAATAAAATTAGTGTTTGCGATCGAATTTAAAATATTACAAATATTTAAGAATCGAATGAAATTATTTAGGGTAAGCCGTCATCTTTATGCACACGTAAAAGTGTATGGAGGTTTATTAGAAATAAAAACAAACACTTGATTTGCAAGTTCGGTAATTATAATACTATCTGATTCATTTTTGTTACAAGATATTTCATATTACCGAGTAAAAGAAGCATTTGCCTTGTTGTTTATGTCACCAGAAGATTGACAGTACGGTAAGTGATACATTTTTCACGATCGCTGCACGTGCTGAAAAATGTTTACACCGACGTTACTGGCTACTTACACTGGTATACTAACCATTTGCATGTGTGCTGTTCGGATAGACTTGTTGTTGTTTTTATGATTGAGATACAGGGAACGGTATGTCTACTCGTGTTTGAAATGCGAACTGTAATTTCGCTTCTAGCACAATGATAGCTGCAATATAACTTGTCTATAGAACACAGCAATACTGCGAAACATTTGTGTTTGAAATATGTATATCCGGAGTGAATATTTGGCTATCTTTAGCGATTCCAGTGACCGTTACGGTCAAAACACTCACAGTGAACGCTTGACATTGGTAAACATTTTATATAACCGCTTCGTAATTATTATGTCAATACATTTAGCTCGTGTGTGACTAATGCTATTGCTAAACAAAATGAAAAATATGTTTTTTACTCTAAATGTTTTTGTATTTGCATGTAATTTTGAACGGCTAGCCGGTAATGTCCCATCGATGCCAATACCGGTAAACGTTTCAAATATAGCATCGGGACGCATGTAAACGCTCGATTCCTGCCCACATGACAATAGTAAGGTTAGTCACCTGCGCGCGGCGGCACGTCCTTAGCTTCCGCGGTGACGTCATAGCATAGACGCGAGCGCATCTTTTGAACGCGTTCCATTTGACAATCGTTTGACATTCTTATTTTAAATATTTTATTTTTTCGGACGTACTTATCAGTTTCTTAAGATTTTTATGTGATGTAATGGCAACCGCGCGGTTCGTAATTTAAGGTTAAGCAAGTTTCTGCGGTTATTGTCGCAGATGGGTGACCATCGTCATTCGCGATTACCATAAGCATGACAAATATCGAGGCCAGTCAGTTCCTTCAATTATTATGATAACTGGTCGTACCTTATGGAATTGTTTTCACTAAAGTTATTTCTTCATACTCTATGAAAATAATGGTATTCAACTGTAGTTAGACTAAAGGCATAAACTAAACGTAGTGTTTTTACTGTTTTGTAACTGTAAAGCTCTTTGTAAAATTGCTCTTAATAATTCATAGTGCCAATAGTTATAAAACTGTTTTATTATTATGAAAGTTGGTTTTGTGTTAATTAAGTTGATTTTATATTTACTAATATTTATTAGTTTATCGTTCGTTTACTATTGTTAATTATACACTAACGGCTAAGTTATTAATAGTTACTGCCGCGTTGGTACTGTGGCATAAGTTTGCGGTCGATCTTGAAATCCTTTTCTGAATCGACTGTGTTACTCCCTGAGAGAGAGATTACAAACATTTAAAATTTAAACAATAGACATGAGGAACACCCAGATTCGAAAGCACTATTTGCAGTAGTAGTCATACATTTTTTTGTTCTGCTTGGGTATCGAACCTACAATCTACAACGCCACTGCATCTGCATCCGACTGGCAGCACTGGCAATGGCGTGTTAGGCGACCACTTAAACCTAGAGATTAATTATTGTTCTGTTGTAAATTTCCATAGCTTATTTATACCGTTGCCGCTATCCTGTAAGGCAATTCTCAATGGAACCACCACGGCGTCAGCAAATGACGACGGTAGACGATAATAGGCTTTATTTCTAATGATTCAGTTGAGATTTATATAAATTTTGCATGCTCAGAGTAATATAAATACTGACGACCTTTAACTGTTTAGAAACCTTTAACGTCTAGGGGTACAACAGCGATATAAACGATTGGCCCTAATATAAATAGCTCCGCACTGTCGCGACGTTACAGACAGACACTACACAATCATGGCGTAGAAATTAATATCAAAGAAATAATGTAACATTATCATGTCCTTGTATCGAAGGATCAGATGGACATCAATCATACATTTCGCCGGCTTTGGGTAGATATCACGTATGCTATTACTTGGCATAGTTTCAGACTCCGTGCTACTAGAGTTTCCTTTCAGAAATATTTAGTAACACTTAGCCTGCCTCAGACTCAGACTGACTTAGACTCAGTCTTAGCCTGTAACATGGAATTCTAATGTCATATAATGCGAAAACTATTATGAACTAAATGCGTGAACTGAGACTTACAATGTTTTCGTAAACGAACCAACTTTAACGTAGAAGTACTTAGTGAGAAAATTATCCTGAAGCCAGATTCATTGAAAAACCATTGTGTATGAACCCGGACTCCGAACGTTGGCCAAGAGATTAATGAGTAGGTACTTGATTGTATAACGGCACTTTGGTTGTGCGTCAATCATTTCTCAAAGGCAGTTGCCAATAATTTTGTTATTACTGACAAAGTGTGCTGAGGAAGCCAGTTCAGGCCTGTAATCGTGAGCGTAAGCATAGTTACCATTCGTGATGACCATGATCAGTTTCCTGAATCGGTCAATGTGATATTCATTGTTATTTGAATATTATGTAGTAGAAAGGAGATGATGTTCTGTAAGGTCTGAAGAATTGCTCTGTTTTTGATATTCAGTCAGGCAAGCAGACTCTGGGTTTAGTGGGTAAAAAGCTATACTATGATCTCATATCTTGGAAGGATTTCCTGTCATAAAAAGGAAGTCGTTATAAACAAGGCATTTTGGAATTATTGTATTCTAGGATGTTTTAGAGCGTTCAGTTATACAGAGCATGACAAGATGTAAAACACAAGTATAAAATCATAAACATTTTCTGAGTTTTGATGGTCCTTTTACACGATTAATAAAGTATTTTGCCTTCGGTCCCGTTGCGCAAGTTTACTCTTATGTTTGCAGCTAATAACGTGGTTCCAGCAGAATTTTTTTAATGAGAATTTATAGCGGCACGGAATGTAGGAACACGTTCGGTAAATAGCAATAGGCTCGACTTCTAATTACGTCAGAACAAAAGCTAACATAATGTGTATGTACTACCTCTTTGGAGATATACGTCTCCATCGCAAACACTAACTTTATTCTAAAAGACGAAGCTTACATCAGCAATATTTTGAGCATACGACGCTGTTTCAAGTCTCGCGTTATGTAATAGAATAGGCTCCGGTTTATTATAGCCTTTGGGGGGTTAATTGAGGCATCTGTGCCAAGCCTATGGATCAAAGGAAACGACACGCGCCGTATATGAGCGAAATATAACGCTGCGGTATTATGTTGCATGATTTTAATTATGCAGACTTTTAGTGTTGCTATTGTTGTATGATGGGAAATGTGACTGGGGTTTTGGTAGTTTCTAGCAAATGGTTTGAAGTTGATCTTGTTACGTTATTTACCTTTCCACTATTGTCGAAGCTTACTAATCGCCTGGTAATAAATAATTATCATACCTAGTGAACACAATAGATTCGCAAACAAATTGACAATCTTGTAATAAATAAATCGTTGTGTTTTGGTCGTTCTGCTTACATCACAAAGGAGCTATAAAACAAGCCGTAGGGATGTAGTGAAAGCCAAGCTCATCTTATAAATTATTAAAAATTATAGTTAACTAGTGAATCTCAACTTCTGAATCTCAGGGAAACGCATACCGAGATAAAAAAGTATCCTGTGTGCTAATCTAGGACATAGTCTATTTGGGTGCCAAGTTTAGTAACCAGATCTGTGCAACATTTGATGGAATTAAAGTATCCTATATCTCAATCCAGAACATAGTCTATCTGTATCCCAAGTTTGATCCAAATCCGCGTAACATTGATTAAGTAACGAATATCCAAACATATTATCAATCTTTCAGATTGATAATATTTAGTAGGATGATATGATGCGTCGATAGGCATTAAAAAATATATTACATTGTGTCTATAGCAACAATAGCATATAAAGTAACCTATGCATTACCTAGAATGTATTTCTAGCTATTGAACGGTAGCAGTAACAATCTCCGAACCAATCCAACTTGCAGTAAATATGTACATGTAAATCTCGCCGCACGAACCGAGACACGGCTCGTCTGGCGCCCCCTGGCGGCTCATGTGTACTACACACTTTGTTTGTGTCTGAACGTGTGTTTGCTTGAAGATTGGAACCCTCTTGCTTAAGTAATTGAGCAATTTGAAGAGTTGTTACGGTTTGTTGTTGTAAACAGAACTAGTTTTGATACATATCTTTCTAATGAGAGGTGAGAACAGGATTGTTTTTATTTAGATAAGTTAACGCATACAGAGCTATTGGCAGCAACACTTTTAATTTTTCATAAGCTAATAGCCCGGTTTGCCCGACAAGACAAAAAAAAATTGCACTGATAGCCGTTTTTTATCAACATAAAATAAAACGATGGACCTGTCTGTCACCCTTAAGGCAGGCTAATGTTTTTCGTCTGGCCCGTGGCATAAATTGTATTGATAATTTGCGGCCAATCGCAAGGTTGCGAGGGTAGGCGGTGTAATTTGATTTTACTTATTGGAAAGTCACTAACATTACTAATGTTGCGGCGTAAAATATAGCACGCGAAAAGTAAGAGCGAAACACCATACACCATACGGGTATAGCGACATGTAGGTATGTTAAGTTAATCTTTTGAACGGTTAATCTAAAAATATAACAGTTATTTAGTTATTTATAAAAGACAACTCCTAGGCACTAGGAATAAATTCTGTGTCGCGGGGGCTCAAAAACCTTCAAACAACGGACACAAAGAACACCCAGATTCGGGACAACCATTTGTGGATCACACAAATATTTGTCCCGTTTGGGTATCGAACCCACAACATTCGGCGTGGTGGCTGGCAGTGGCGAGGCGACCAATTAAACCACTACGCCATTGGTGCATAAGTTCGTATTTATAAGTTTTACTCACATATCCAATGGATCTTCCTTGCGCGTTTTAGCCACGAGATATTCAAAAGCTGGACCGTACCTCCGTATCCTTTTAGCCTTACCCCGCGTGTAGCTCTTCAGCTCCATCGATGTTCTTTAAGTATGACGTTCTCTGGGAACCTTCCCTGGATCGTGCAATCGGTAACTGTGAAACAAAAAAATTATGATGAGCTCCATCACAATACATTTCTTTACTTCTTTTACTCAATCTCACGAAATTGAATGACAAAGGGCTTCAATTATTTTTCTGTTATTTCCGTAATGTTTTAACAAAAGGAATATATTTCTTAACAATTGTTCCACTTTGCATTGTTTAAACGAACAGGGATTTAAGTATATGGTAGACGGAAAGCGATATCGCTGGGTATTATTAAATCTATGACGATGATTGATGAGCTTCACGGTTAGATCTTGGATGGGTATTGTTATTTAAATATCGAAGTATTGATTTCGGTAGAATAGCAAAACAATAACTTTAAGTGTACAAACTCACTTTCTGAGTTTCGTGTTAGTGCTGTTGCGTTGGTAGATTTAGTATTGACTCGTGTCTGTGTGTGCTCGAAGAGTAGGCAGAGATCAGAGAGCCTAATCCCGCAATTAAAACTGTCCAAAATAGTTTGCCGATCTATTCTTAGTGTAAATATCACAAATGGTATTTACCTAAATTAAAATAAACGTTATATCTACATTGAAATTAAACTACTATATATGGATTTTATCGCGTTGTTTATTTGACATTTTATTACATAATTTTGAAAACTGTTACACTACTACTACTATTAAACTTTACTAATTTTTAAGCTAATTAAATTATTATTAGCGAGGCTATTGAAATCAAAAAATATCCTAATTTTAATAGAGAAGATGGTTGGAATGTACCACCAGCTTGGGATCCAGTAATACAAATAGTCAAGCCCAAGAAGAAGCAAACCACAGCTAGACTTCATGATACTTTGAGCTCATTCTGCGTAAATAGAAACACCAATGATTAAATTATGCTCGGGTACTTTGAAATAACTACACTGGAACATTGAGACAACTGCCATCTTAGTCTCCCCGTGACCATGGCTGCTGAAAAGCAACCGAAACGTCGGAGAAAGTGTAAAATTAAATTAAATCTAAATAGTTTTAATAATAATTTAATTAGCTTAAAAAATTGTAAAGTTTAATAGTAGTAGTAGTGTAACAGTTTTCAAAATTATGTAATAAAGTGTCAAATAAACAACGCGATAAAATCCGGATATAGTAGTTTAATTTCAATGAATAGTACTCGCGTAAACAGAAGACAATATTATGTAAATCAGTTATATCTACATTGCAAGGTTGGCGTAGTGGTTTAAGTAGTCGCCTCGCCACTGCCGTCGCGCCGAGTGTTGTGGGTTCGAATCCCACACGGGACGAAAAATTGCGTGATCCATAAATGGTTGTCCCGTGCCTGGATGTTCTTTGTGTCCATCGTTTGAATGTTTGTAAAGTCCCCCGCAATACAGGAGTTAATCACAGTGCTAGACGGTGTGTTAATAAAAAAAAATCGGATATTATAAAGTGGAAAAGATTTGTCTTTTTGTTTGTCGTTTTTATTTCTTTCACCGTTAGAAATCTACATGATCCAGGAAAAACATACATAACTATATAACATCAAGCTACGAGCCACGGGAGCAAAGCAGTAATCATAAACGTGCGTGAAAACGCGAGGCGACAGGTACTGTTGCATTTTAGATCACATTTGAAATTTATTAGACTAGATCAGAACTCTATTTTAAACAGTTTTTATAACTAGAATTGGCCCTTTCTGCTCGCTTCGAGGATGCGCAGTTGAGTCCACACCCGAATTGCGTGGTTTGTAGGTCCAACTTAATTTCAGCACATACTAACATTATTAAACACCGGTGCCACTACTGAAAATATGCCAATAACATACCCGAGGCATTTATGCCATGGGACTAATCAAGTAGTAAATATTTGAATTCTTCCTCAACTCCATTTTAAGAAGCCATAGTCGGTCATAGTTATCATTAACTAAACGTTCAGGCGTGGCAGCAATCCTATTATTTCGGGAGCGATTAAATTTCTGCTTACATAGTGGTGTAAGCAGAAATTTAATCGCATGTATGTAGCAGCCATGAACTTACAAAATTTATCCAATAGGCTCTGTACATATTTAAAAGGCTCTACATAGTGTTCGCCAGTATCTAACGTAGATACACGCCTACAAGGTAACTAACGCCATCTAGCGATAACTGGCAAAACATTTATTATTTTGTATTTGGGTGTTTATTTCATGTTTGTATCGAGAATGTCAAAATTTTAAGCCATAAAGTATACTTTAAAAATA
Organism: Catocala fraxini; assembly: GCA_930367265.1. Classification (NCBI taxonomy): domain Eukaryota; kingdom Metazoa; phylum Arthropoda; class Insecta; order Lepidoptera; family Erebidae; genus Catocala; species Catocala fraxini. The sequence continues at coordinate 5,223,707 of OV884049.1, read as the reverse complement.
AATTACTATGTTCCAACTTTTGAAATGAAATATTTTAAAGTTCTTTAAATCATAATAACAATGTTTTCCAACAGCTGGTCCTGGCTATATCTTGCTTATGCGAACCCAAATTGTGCATAGTTGTTTACTTTGAAACATTTATTAACAAAGTTGGACCAGCGATACATCCCACGGTTTGCATAGAACTTACACCAAGTTTGATATACCCTAAGTCTACTTGTTCTATAAAACCGGTCGTGCACAATATTTGCAATAATATCCCATTCATTTCGCGTGGGATGAAACCAGTTTCAATTTACTAATGCAACTGAACCGTGCTGTAAAGCGTTTTGAATTTTTTATACTCCTATACGAACCCAAACGAGTTGACTCGAGAGCTACCGCCTCACGGAGTTCCGCTACTGCATAATAGATGGCGCCAGCAGTCGCATTCGCGTCTGTAGCCTCCCCGTATTATTGATTTACTTTATCTGGTAGAGTTCAAATAAAATATTGATTGTTTTGCGATACTAATGTTTACTGGAATCCTTTCTTATCTTGTAAGTTTACAGATATGTTCAGCGATGCGGTGTTTTCGTTCGTTAACACGTTTTACGTTTTGTGTTACTTGAAGTGTAACTAACATGTTTTATAATTATTACGATTGAGCGCCGAGGTAACAATGTGTTATTTACGATTATTCAATGTTTCTGTAATACCTTCGTATTTTGTATATAGAAGAGTTTTAGCTTGAACAATGTAGGGTATTATTTTGTTAGTTATTACGATGAATGTCTAAGTTTCATATACTTTGTACATGTTAGCAATATGGTATAAATATTTTGCTTTACGTAGCGATGCTGATGATGAAGAACATATACGTTTTAAAAACCTTTATTTTGGTTCAAGAAGTAAATGTTTATAAATAGTTAGATATTTTTTAACGCTTTCAACGAATCTAGTAAAACGCTTTGGGAGTGGGTTGACATCAGTAATGCAATAAATGGGCAGGTCAATTTTCAATGTAGCTATTGTTCTAATTATGTAGGCAAATTTGTGACTTAGCTGTAGTAATTGACAATTAATAATTGTTGTTGCTCATCCATACTGAATATTAAATTAATTCCATAGCCAAAGCTCGGATCCCGAGGCCCAAGGATAATAAGTTTTACTCTGCTGCTGGGTTTTGGATATTTGATGAGAGTTAATAGTATATGCGATACAGTAACTGTTTGTTTGTTACATACGCCAAAATATCCTACTGCTATGCTGCTTTTCAGTATGAGAAGGGTTACAGGTATAGCCCACCAAACGGGCGTAGTGTTGGTAAAGAGAACATAAGATTTCTTAGAGAAGATTTTTTAAGATTCGACATTTATTTTTTTATTTACCTTATGGAAAACTTACAGCTACGGACAATGTACAACAATGACATGATAGGTTTGGATGGATAGGTAAGCCAATTACAAGTTTTCACTCAACTGTTATAGAACTATAATGGCAAATAAATGAACCACAGTGTACATTTACCATCTGCTTACATGTTATCAAGATATTAAGTGCTAAAATAGCTTTTAAATGTAAAATGGATACTTATACAATATTATTTAAAAAACTTATCAGTTAAGCAATTCCGTACTCGCGACATGCTACTATAAAATGGATCTATGTCATAGGTTTTACACATTTTGTTAGGTTCCTGCTTGATTGCACCAAATAGCTGTTTTGCCTATGACATGCAGATTTGTTCACGATTTTCCTTAACAGTTAAGGATAGAATTAACTTTTTTCGTATTTAACTTCGAAAAGCTTCAAGCTGCCGAAGGAACCCCCAAACCAATTTTGATGAAAATTGCCCTTATACCTAAATTGGCTTAGACTAAACAATAACGAAATAAATAATGACAATTATTTAGTTTTTATTTTCATCGCAGCTACATATCCGATGAAGCATTGTCTTACCACAAAAAACTAATTAATGACTCACTCGATACACACAGTTATCGAAATTAGATGAAAGCAATGGACTGCAAAACGATTCTTTATTGAATATTGATTCTGTAATCAATATTATCTTGTAACACAATATTATTATCATCAGCTTATTGCTTCTTGTATTGCACGGAAAAGGCTTCTTCTTCCTGTTACAATTTCAGTTTCTAATGCTATTAAAGAGCGATTTCTATTATGGCGTCCTGATAATTTCATTTTCCTGATAGTAGGTCTCCCAGTTTCTTACTCATCCTAGATGTAAGTAAGACTTTTGCCTTTTGCCTACATTCATCAAACTGTCCTGCACCTGAGGTTTCATCTCCAAAACCAGGGCCGTTTAAAGTGTTATTGAGTTATCACTCAAGAAATTCTCTGTAACTGCACTGAATTTGGATCTCATTCCCTATTACGAGGGACCTTAAATTATGCTTAGCAAAATGTAACTATAAAACGCGCATATCTTTTCTCTCTGAGAAATACACGTGTAATATTTGTGTATTATATCTTCTAGAAGACATCATTAAAACTGACGTGCAACAAAAACGCTATTACAAAACGTAACGGGGCACCAGTTGACGTCTAAAGGCGGCCATCTTGTCCGGTTTCCCGCCAATTGGATGATTGCGCGGGAGTGGCGCGGCGTTGCGATCGTGTCAAGGTGACAAATATCGACGTCCATTGTTTTGTAATGGACTATCAAATTTACGTCACATATACGATTGTTGGTCTGAGTTCGATCGATAAGCTTCTAATAATTCATTCGATTTTTATTGGTAACTAAATACATATACCTAAACTAGCATAGCTCTTAATATTTTTTATCACTTACAAATATGCATACAGGGAACGACATCCTAGTAATTATAATGTTATTATATAAATCGATTAATTTAATAACATTATATTTATTGCAGTATTAAAGCTAAAATATATACTAACAACAACTTTTAATTAAGGTTAAGATTACAAGAGAAATCGAAAGATTACAAGATACGTTATACGCTTACGAGAAGAGGGTACACAAAAAGTTTTAAAATTGCTCCAAAGACTGTTTGTTTAGTCCCTTGGTATAGATGACGTGGGCAAAATTATTAGTTAAAAGAAAACTCAGTAGCCATACATACAGTCAGAGACAGTCCTCAATAGTTAGTAAAGTATTAAAGTGTAGAGTATTATTCTCTAATAGATGAGACTTGAAATATAGCTGCTGTATATGAGTGTAACATACCAGGATATACAATGAATGTTATCCTGTTTGTAAAAACAACTCTTAAAATTCTTACACATAATTAATCTCTCTTCTGATTTAATTACGACCAAACACTTGCCTAATACAACACTTAGTACAACTATAAGTTACAATATTATCATTAGAGAATACCGAAATGTAACTGAAACAAACATATAACGTGTGTTTAAGGACCTAAGCACATATTTCACTTGCCTAAGTACATTTGTATGGTGTTAATGTGTTTGCTACTCTTTCAACCGTTTTGAATAAACATAGGTTTGATATTTATTAGTAAACTCGAAACTGCTATGTTTTTATTTACATATACAGCGTATTTCCGAAGGGGTAAGCAGAGGTGTGTATTAAAATACATGTTTTACATCTCGATTCGCTGTTGTTATTGAGAATAGTTGACAGTTTTACTTTATTAATCATTAAGTTAACTTATCGTAATTTTGTTAAAAAAAGTTATAAGCCTTTCAAATCTGGTCAAATTGTGACATAAATGGGAAAAAGGCTGAACGATACCATTATGTTGTAATTGATTGATTGCATGCAGGCATGCAAGAGAAATAGCGATTTACCCCACCCCACTTTTTCTTATGCCGAAACCAATTTCTTCTTTATTTAGCAACAATTGTTAATGCTGCTTTTACAAAAGGGTGTCTTTTGAAAACTTTTTGCTCTTACGTATAAAATAAAAACAGAAAACTTAAATATAGGTGACTACTCTACTGCTGGACAGAAAACCAAATAATATTAACGGAGCCAGGAATGGACAAATATTGGCCATAAGTTGAACAGCAGATTTATACGAGTGGGCAAATGTTGTAGGTCTTGATAGGTAAAATCCAACGATAAAAATACTATTAAAAACGTTTCAAATAAAATTGCACTCACCTCAGCGTCCCCCTAAAATCCAAACCGAATGATCTTTATCGTACAAGTCGCTAACGATATCGTAAAATCTTTCCAATTTAAAAGTTGAATCAGAACGCGGAAATCGAACGATTCCCGGCGGCTACCCTAACATCGATTCTCGTCCATTCCAGGCTTATCGATTCTCGAAAACTCGACTAAGCACATCGGATAATCTAATTAAACGGTAGATTATCAGAAAGTTGATTCCTTATTGGATTTAATTCGTGACCAGTAGACTACGATAGGTGGGTATTGTATCTTTAAAGATGCATCGTCAGCTATACTTTTAAGTCCCACGTAATGGGACATGCATATGCGTATGTATATAAAGCATATTATTACCTAAATGTTCTAAAAATATGCAATATTATTGTACGACTTCAAGATTGTTTTCAAACATTACTGTAAATTTATCAAAAGCAGGCCAAACATAGAAAAGAAATTTCTTACATTGGACCATTTATCATGAGTTTATGTTTAAATTTAATATGACCATACCTTCTTAGTACACTATATGACGTTTATCGTGTGCTTGTAGCACAATATAACTTTATCATTTGACACATCGATAGATAAGTTTAATAGTTTAGGGAAGTTGTCTATCCGGTGTATTTTAAAGAGCTTACGGACGGAAATCTACGTTGTGTTGACCTTTAGTCTACTTAATACTTATTATAAACTAATAGATTGGGCCGTTGGTTCCCTGACATAATATGTAGGTGTTAAGTTTACGTTTGATCGTGAGGTGTGGTGCGGTTTCAATGCACAATCAGACGTCGTCGTCATTGAGGTTTATTTTTTAGGATTTTAAGGCTTGATAGTAACAGTTTGGAAATGTTCCTGGTATATGGTATAAGGCTCGACTTTACATCTCTGTCTAACTCTCCGAGGATATTTAGGCTTGGTGCTGACTATATATGTATTAATACAAGGCTAGTCTGATGTATGTCATGGATGATGCTTTAGTAAAAGCACGCTAGTACTACATTAAATATATAATATACTATTTAATATTCTGGCATTTTGGGTAGACAAGCCAGACTTTTGGGTTTATATAAAGATACTTACTGTCACTAAGTCCAAACTTAAAGGTTTTTATTGGATAGCGTTGTTGTGCTATTTATCGGGCCATAACGTCCTATGATTGAACGGATATAATATGATAAGATGGACCCAAAGGAACTCGACAAATTTATGACGCGAAAAATTGGCTTTCGGCAATATGTAGTATTGGTTGACGAGATTTTGTCTGCGAAAATAAAGTGACCTGATACTAACTAGAAAAATAACATGTAAGGTTTTAAGATTGGAGGTTCGATAAGGCTAAAGATATATTTTAACTAGATTTTGCCAGCGGCTTCACCCGCGTTAAAGTAGATTTTGTCAATAAACTATCTATGGGGAATATTTCTCTTTTTCGAACGAAAGGAACCTTATGTTCTTTTCAGCACCACTGACAATGTGGGCGTGAAAGAGTCCCAAACAAACTCACATTCGCATTTATAATATTAGTAATTTGAACACTCTTTAGGCAGAATGGAATTGTAAGGTTTGGTGGGTAGACGATTGGGCTTGCTTATAGATTACGAAATACAGCCTGTTGCGCTTCTATTACAGACAAAAGTAGTAATAATATTCGTGCCGAGTGACAGACGACGTCGGGCGCAGCCACCATCGTTAGTTCGACAATATAAGTCTCATATTTGCCGGTGTAGTTGTCACTGATACGCGTTTCTTTTCGCTCGCTTCTTATAATTTCACTGTGCGGTTTGAAAAAACATGAGAAGCGAAGCGTCTCCAGTAAAACTCAACTAGAGGCGCCTCGTTTCTCTGTTTTCCCAATCCGAAATAGAATATTTTAAAATGCTAATATAGCAATACTTAATGCAGTATAGAACTTTACTCGGTATGTCAATAGTGCTCAAAGTATAGAACTCTATACACTGAGCACTCGATAGAGCCCTGACGCATATTAATATAAAATAATAGCTGACGAAAAGTCATTGTAAATATATTTCTTAAGTAATACAAGCGTAAAACTATGTATAAAAAATACTATAGCCACTGACGTGTGAAGTCGTTAATTCCAAGAGACTAGTATTAAATTATTCTTACTGTACGTATTCGTACTGTATCATATTTCATAGACTAATTAAAAAGACCGGCAGTGAACACAGTGACCATTGATATTTGGATCATTGCGTAACAAGTAATTAAAACGACTATTATTTTGTTACATGTTGAAATTAATATTGTAATTAATGTCAAGAACTTATTTTACGCTCAGATGAAGATTTTTGTAATATTTAAATTAAGCAATTAATTTTAAGAGCTTTCTTGTTCTTATTATATTTTTAATTAACTAAGATTGCAATACATATCGCATCTAATAGTAAGGAGTAATCAAAATTAAATTTTTGTAATATCATAGATATTAACTTTAAAATAGAAGAGTCTGCTAACGCAAAGTCTGTTTGAAGGCGCTCTGAAACCGCTATTTACCGCAGCAACAAAATACAAGTTTGCCTACTAGATATAATATCGTATACATCCGTGACAAGATTCCCTTAATTTGTTACATTTTGTCTATGTTAAATAATTGGACAATGACGGTAGTTATCACAAAATTTATCTTTGAAAATAGAATTCTGAAATTTACATTCAAATACCGTTGACAAAAATAAAACGATCCAAAAACGAATGATCACCTTATTTTTTCGACAGCGATGCCCTCTGTCGTTCAATCGAAAGTTCGTCCGAAGCTAATAGGTTCACACATTCATCACTCAGTGTAAGAGTCGCGTTGATGTTCCGTCACAAACGAATTAATGGAGTCTGCTGATTTCTTTTTAAGTGACAGTTGCCCTGATATGGGTAAGCTTGTCGAGATTCTCATCCCAAAAAGGCCATTAAAGATTACGATTATTTACGACGCGCCTTTCGTGTCGTGTTACGTAAAATTTGCCAACCGTTTGTCGAACAGTTTGCTATTGAGTGATTAATGGTCACTTTATTTTGTTACTGGTGTAGAGTTTATTATTTTTAAGTGCTGCACAAATAAGTACAGATGACCTATTTAACACGACGCGTGGCAAATCTTAGTAAGGGACATGAAGGTTTCGAGTATGATTCTAATCATCTCCACATTGTAAGAAAACATGCGCGTCTCAGAATTCTCTACAATATTTTGCCAACTCGCACTGAGCCAGGTGGACTACGTCCTTACCCTTCTCTTACTGAGCAGTGATACCTGTGCTCAGTAGTAGGACGGATGGGCTGATGTTATTATTTATTATATAAGAGGTGATTTTGCCAAAGATCAGCTATGTTCATAATTACCAAGGGAAAAATCCACAGCGTGGATCCGGTACAAAGGTGTAACATTTTACAGGAAAATTTCCATACAAGTGTACACGTAAATACGGTTATCTATTGTAAATACAGTGCGTATAAGTCGTCGACTGTCAACAACTTTTGATATTGAGGGAGATAGCGCACGAGATAGGATAACGTGGTGTTCGTCGGCGATCTTTGGATGTAGATATTATTGCTAACTGATGAACTTATTAAACGAGAGGCAAATATTTAATGTATGTAAGCTGCATTATTGAAGATTGAACTTTAACAAAATCAAATTTAACATTTTGCAAAATCATTTCTTTTAATGATTTTGCAAAATGTTGTGCTTTAGATCCTCTTATGACACTAAAATCAAAGCATGATCTGTGTATTCATAACTCACTAAGCAAGATAGAGCAAAAGCATTCATAGAAAATGTCTTCAATTATTTCTACTTGATCGTGGTTAGCAGATTAGCAACTTTTCACCCTAATGGAATTACAAGTCATCATAGTTGGAAAATGAAAAAACTAAGTCTCAATGGAGACTGACTGACTACACACTTACCATAGCACGCTACATTAAAGTGACCGCACGTTAATCGTTTCCAAGCTATCATGAGCACCTATGATGGTTGATATAATTGTCAGAGATTTTAAACGGCTTAAGAGGAATTAATTATAGAGGAACTAAACAAAGCTTTGGTGGAATGTGTCGCCAGTTTGCAACCATAGAGCAAAATAACGCACATAAAATGTGGTATGTAATTCTAAACGTATAACTTCAGTTACTATTGTTAAAAGGTTTTGTTTTGGTTTATTTTAAGCAATTGTGACGCCAAAGTACTTTGATTTATTACTCTTTATACTGTCACGTCTCGAGTCTCCCTACTGCCATTCTTAACTAACAAATCAAGGTTAAACGAGGGTCCTCACTCCAAGAATAGATTCAATACTTATCTTTTCCAATATTAAATTTAAACTAAATTCTATCTCCAAACCAATCGACGCGCGACGTTTCCATTAAATACGCATAATTGCAAACTTAATTTCAATTGAAACTGATTAACATCGACGCAAAAATATATATTTTAAAGAAATGTGTCAATTCAGGTTGAAGATAATTACGACTGCGAATTCTTAATTTAGAAGTTATAATGGCTAAGTGTATCTGCTTGACATTTCTTGACACTGAAAACGATCGACGTGACTATTTAATTTGTTGAACAGAAATACTGTTAATATATTTGCAGCATTGTAAATAAATACCGACTTTGGAACAATTTAGGACTGTGAAGAGTTGCCGTTTATTTTGCTTGATTACCACGATAACATGTGTGTTTTTTTTGTAACATGCTGTTCGTTGCTTTATTTGCTAGCTTTTGTATCTAATAATGATTGAAATTAAACTTAGATTACGATTTTTGAAAATATATCATTGTCTGAATATTTTATCTGTGGTTTGCTTCAGAATAGCATTAAAGGTTTTTCACTTTTCACTGAAACGGTTGATGCGCATGATACTTTTGTTTAGAACGTGTTCATAGGTGTTAATAATTGAATACTATCAGACGGCATATATGCTTATCTTTTCTCTTTGTCATATCACTGAGATGTATGAGAGAATAAAAAACTGAAATCTAAAATATAATCATGACATTGCATATATGACGGCTGCTTGTTTTTAAACACGAAATTCGATAAATCTCATGTAGAGATGTTAAATATAATAATTTACCTCTAAAGCCAGTTTAATGTGGCTTACCCTGACTTACTTGTGTCCGACCTTAAGCACAACAAAAACAGTTACAACTCGCGAATTTGTATCCGTTACGTCAGAATCGGATACCCATCTTAAATCCTGTGCGCTTAACATGGTTGGCGCTGTCAAGGCCAGTCGCCGGACAGGACCAATTATCCACTGGATGCGGAGCGGGCTCACGGTGCCGCCTCGTGACCCGCCAAGATGTACGGATTATTTGATAACCACAGCTTGTATTGAACAGGTGCTTCTGAATTGAATGAGCGTGTTGGTTATCTGTTAAGGAAATATTTGACAGATTACTGGCTATGCAGAATGCTCCTTATTGTTAAGACTTCCAATTAAGCACTATTGACTGTCACTAGTCGTGCTGGAAGTCCAATCGGTAGATACCTTCTTTGGATTGGATTGATGATGGGTTCGAGAACTTTGCTATTGGTGTTAAAGAACGGACACAAAAGTGACTCCCAAACTGTTTTCTTTTAAAAGCCGTTTTCATCAAAGCAGAAAATTCTTGTAGTAAACTTATTCCGTTATAACAGAAGACGATAAATATGATGTGTATAAATCATATTATATACTTTCATCTAAGTAACAATCTCAATCTTTACTCCTCAGAATGACACGGAAATGGAAAAGTATGTATCATCTTCAAACAAATGACATTTTCGTATGTTTTATGTGGATATCATAATTATAATGTCACTTCCGAAGGATAAAATGCTTTTTCCGATGTATTATCCAGTCATTACTTGGTAGGAAACATCGAATATTTTGTATTGTTTTTTTACAGAGGTAGGTTGAGCAAGGTCACCTTGCAATTGCCAATGCACCGTGCGATGCGGTTTTCGATGCCGAGTTCCTAGAATAGGTGTTCTATTTGACCGCAAAGTCCATTAGTTGCTAATAAAACAAAAAAATAAATCATGTATTTTGTACATTTATTTATAGGCCATAACACTAAATGGATACATTTCGATACTTAAATAAGTGTTTTCTTAACCGAGCGTTGTACTCAAGACATTACATATATGTATATAATAAGCCAAACTAACCCACAAAGTAAAATAACATTCTATTAGGATTTTGAATAGCTAAATATACGAAATTGACTGGAGGATTGTGATTTGCTTTGATATAAATAATAAATGATTCTATTATTATATAAAGCAATACATTGTTCAACAATCCTTAGTCAAAGTAAACTTCTTATAATACAATCGTTATGAATTTTAGGTCAATCTTTATTTTTTAATAACTAATTCTCTTTTTTTGCGAAATCTTTATAGTTTTTGTAGCTATGTGTTATGTTCTAGAGATCTTCGAAATCGGCAAAATTGGATGAGTACATACCACCCACAGAATGTTTATGCCAGCAAATGCTTAATATTGCCTGATATGTAGTCTGTTTTAATTGAGTTTGAAACACGCTTAAAAGGAGCATGATTATACTTAGATGTTAAAGTATATACATACATCTTATAATGGAAATAATCTAATCTGAAATAATTACTTTGCCGATACTTTGGCTAACTTTTTAGAACAGCGGATAGGAGTTAATTACAAGTCATCAATTTTGAGGAAGTAGATTAACAGTCCGGATTCTTCTTTAAATTAAATTACAGAAATATATATAAATATAATTGCCGCGGAACGGTTTTACGTATATAGAAATAGAAACGAATAACGTAAATACGCATTTTTGCTACATCTCGATGTCGCTTCCTATTTTCCAAAAAGTAATAATGTCCTATACTGACTTTGTAATGTAAGAAGCTCTTTGTTCCTTTTATACCCACATAAAAATCGAACACCTTTTTTCATTATCGAATTCTTCCAATATTTTTTAATGTATTTTTAATACGCTTCAGTGAGTGCTGCTCGTCACAGGACGATATGGTTTTCTATTATAGCTATTTCTATCGAGTATGTTTTAAGGCCAGTGTAAATAAAGGTATGTTATATAGAGTACCTAACCCACCCAGACTGGTCTGTGTAAACTCTAAACTGTTCAATTAAAAGCCCCTCGTTCGCCTACGGACTGTCGGTACGATGCCCCGTTCAAATTAAATCTCGCTGATCTTTATTGGTCCTGGTTAGTCCACGGGAACATGGGAGCAAATCTCTCGCGATTTGCAACTAAGCAAGATTGGTTTGCGAAAGGGGAAGAATTGGATGTAGGAAACGCTTAGAGCCGATGATTTACTGTTCTAATTAGTGAATGTGAGCTGTGAAAATACGGATAACCGTATTTTATTATAGGGTTTCGGACTGTCCTGTGGCAGAAATGGAATTCTTATACGATTAGTTTATCAGGTCAATTCATGTGGTAGACAAAGCAGCTTAGTGACTGAAGGCAATTAATTTAAAAGGCGGCGGCAGCCTAATGGTTAATTGGTTACAATATCGGAATTGTTTGTGTAGACGCTCCCCCCCCTCCCCCTGCATTATCGATGTGTTTCTAAATAAAGCTATTTTTAATTAGTTGGAATAGTTGATAAGTATAACTTAAAACTTTGCAATAGAAAATGTTTGTAATTCTAACTAACATTATAAATGCGAATGTGAGTTTGTTTGTTTCTTTGTTACGCTTTCAAACCCTAACTACACGACTGGTCATCATGAAATTTCGGATACACGAACATAGAGTACCTTCTATTCAGAAGAAAGTAAAGAGCCCGATTTAATCTTTATATACAACGAATTTGTTACATATCATTTTGAGTACTTCATACCTTTGACTTTTATTTATGATATAATTTACCTATTAATAAAAATGTTATTGACGGATAAAACGTAACATTGTACAAACATCTAAACTGTATCGTATCTAATTCTGCGCATACTTTTTAGAAACATTCTCATGTGAAGCTTTTGACACATCACCACTCTTATTTATCTATAGATACAACTTACACAAAAAAATGTGCACGGGTTTATTATTGACGAAAGTGTTTGTGTTTCCATGGTTAAAAATAGATTCGTAAATGATGTGTTTCTTATTAATCATACGCTTTCGACTTTGGCACGTGCGGTTTGTTTATATATAGATTTTATTAATAAACCTGTTATTATTTTTCAAGCGAGCATCTATATAAACCTGTCACACTAATGGGAACTTTATTTCTGAAGATAATATATACTTAGAACTTTCACCCTAATAAATAATACGTGACGTTGTGCGCTTTAGACAGTGGCTACCACAGTTATTGCTACATATGTAATTTCAAAAAAGTCATAATATCAAACCTGAATATAAATTGTCCTACTACTGAGTACGGGCCTCTTCTCATTGTGAGAAAGGTTAGCCAATGTCTAACCACGCTGGCTCAGTGCGGGTTGGCAGATTTCACTTATCTTCGAGACTATTACTAAGAACTCACAGACATGCCTTATAAAACAAAATTTCATGGCATTAGAAACAATGCTGTTGTTATGTTAAATATACTAGCGTACTTGTCGAATGTCACAGTAGGTATTAGTAGAAAATTCAGCTGAATAACTAAATGTTGATATGCCTGCTTTGTGTAGGGTTGCATTGTGATGCCAGCGCGGGACTTTCCTTAGTTTATGGACCTTATCCCAGTACCATGAATGTTGCATTGCTTGTTTTCGTCACACCGGTTGTGTTGTGATAAACCCGTATGTCAACTAGTGTGAGACCCGTTTTGACATTGCAAGTCTCTGGTAAACGAGAACACCGCCCGTGCCCATATCTCTTGTTGCAGTATTATTCCGATTGTACTTAACGATAGAACGACACAAAACTATGTATAGCGGCGCTGTCTTGTTTCGTTGTAACGTAATATTACAATAAAACAATTGGTACAGCTTCAATAAAATTATTAACACAAACCTAGTAATTATGTAATAGGATATAGGTAGCTAAGATAATAAAATACCGTTGTCAAATTTATTGCTCATTCATCTGAACAGCGGCGTTTATTCTTAAATTATTACTCATTCAGTAAACTCTTCCATTGAACAGAATGTGTGAATGCGAAAATATCGTGTTAATGTTAGTGTTTGTTTACACTCAATAGAAATCATTTCGGTAGCGTTTTGTAAACAATCTGGACGTGCGGTCAGCGTCTGTCGAAACTTGAACCATTCTGCCTTATATGTACCTAATAATGTAATTGAGCTCTTCGAATTTTTGTTAGAGTCTTCATTCTGACTGCATATTTGCGCTATTAACATAGTTACCAAAATAGTACATTTTATATAGTAGCATACTTGGTACAATAGTGCAATCTTAATCGCTTTTGCCATCGCACTAATGCGTCTTCTACGGCACCTAAATGCATGTTGGAGATCAAGAAATCGGTAAGGTGCTCGAAAAGGACTTCAATAGATACCATTTAGCTAAGAAAATTAGCAAAGAAAGCCATTCGCTATATAACAAAAAGCGTTATTCAAAATTTAGCAGAATAAGGTGAAACGTAATTGATATTTTTTGGTTAGCGCGAAGAAAAAGCAACTTATTATACTAAGCGATATACGTGAAGGAAACTAGTTACAGTTAAATATGTGTCGAGTTTTCTATTGAGCGATTATCGCGTCAAAATTCGTTGAAGCAAAAACTTGAGTTAACGCGGTCATGTTTAATGTGTTTGATTAAACGATGTTCGATTTGAAATAATTTACAGAATTTATTTCGTAGATGAATGAGCTTTTCGGTAGATAATGATGATAATAACTTTTGATGTATAATTATAGTTTGTTCTAGATGATACTTAAAATGTTAATATTGCAGCTTCGATATGTATAATATGGACTACTATATTTTTTATAAAGACAACCTCGTATTGTTTGTCAATCCCAAAGGACTTTAAAAGTTTACTATTAATGGATACCGGGCACACCCACAAACAATTGTTCAAACAGATTTTTGTCTGTTTTAGCATTTCAAATTTAAAGGTCTAAAGACATAGACACGAAAATACTTACTTACACTGGTTAAAAAGCGGTATATAATGAAACGTCAAAATTTGCATATCTTCGATGTTTCATTATTTATCGCTTTGTAACCAGTGTAAGTTACATAATGGTATTATTAAATTTGTAAAATTATCATGTTATGCACGCAATTAACATTAACTTTTAGATAATTATATTTGCATAAAAGGTCAGGCACTATTAGGTTATGTTGTTGTATGTTATAAGAGTTGTCAGCAAAATGGCCGGCGTTTCGAATGCATTAATGTAGATGAAAGACAACAGATTTAGACATATAGACATGTACAACCATTATAGAAATTATGTTAAAATTGGCCATTGCTTAAACCTGGATTGATATAATAGTGTTCAACAAGCTGTAAGTTAGAACTTGAAAATGAAAATAAACCTCTTTTTTGATTAATTTATTATCTTTCTGCCTGCCTCGGTGGTGCACTGATAGTGAATATAGCGACTACTGCGTCAGCTTTCGGTTTCGATTCCCGGGTCGAGCTTAGGCGCCATTTCCACGGGCGAGTGTATCGCGACGATTCCGCCCTTCTATCGTTAGGTAATCTCCACGGTAAGACGATTATTCCGCCAGCGTATCGTCACGACTCGCAACGTGCGCGACTACTCACAGCACCTCGCAACAGAGCGCCGCGTGTCCACAACGACACATTGCACAGTTGTTTTGTTGAAAAGAGCTCATTTCCGAGACAAACATGAGTGGAATAAGTAGTGTCAGTAGATTTTTTTTATTATGAATGTAGTATTGTGTGGTGCTTATTTATCCGCTATGTATGTTTAATATTTCAGGTAGTTAGAGAACTCTTACAATAAATTACTATTTAACCTTGACTAAATAAAAACCATCTATTGCATCACGATTTATAATATAAATTAAAGTATCACCCATTTAAATTTTAGCATCATTGACGTATTTAATGACATATTCTGTCTATTTAAAGACGGCAAACGGTATGATCTACTTTTGTAATGAATAATCATTTAACATACCTATGGCAGAAATGGCACATTATCGTTGATATGCCTCGGGTCGACCACCGACTGAGGCTTGTGCTCAGGTGTTAATGAATATAGCCTTTTATAGGTCAGCCCGGCAGACATAACTATATTCTAATCACAATAATTCAATGCCCTTTGGTTGCCTCGACCCGGGAATCAAACCCGAGAACTTGTACACAACAGTCGCATAAGCAATCGCTATGTCACCGAGGAAAAAGAATATACCTAAAGGCGTGGTCAAAGTCACATGCAAAAATGGTATTATCACAGTACATACATATACAGTATTGTAACTCGGCCCTGTCCTTGAAATAATTATCTACATCAGCGTGGTTCGTAGACACGCGTTAGGGCTGCCCGCCTACAGTATTTTAATTTTATCTACCTCCTTGAGTTTCTTTCTAGTTTAGTGATTGTAAATATTATATGTATATTATATTATAAAAAATGGAATTCGTAATGAATAAAATAGAAAGTGTTCAATAAAATCATATCATCACAAATCGTACGCTTACTACTTACAAAACAATCACACCGTCCGTTCGTCACTGCGGCGCATTCGCGACTGGTTGCGAACCAAGCGCATACCAACGCCGAGGAGCGTAGGTATGACCCGAGTTCCGACCGTTTGTATGAAGATAGAATACTGTATATGTATGTACTGTGGTATTATGCTCAGATCCATTAAGACCGAAATGCTTGGTCATTTAAGCGCGTTATTGTTAACAGTACCTACTGCAATTATATATTTAGTTTATTACTGCGGCTTAATTACTAATGTTATTAAATTTAATAACATATTATATAAAGGCTCGGTAAATATACGGAAGACGAATTTTCGTAATTATGATGCGGTACTTTATAATTACGAAAATGCCTTTTATATCTACGTGTACGATAATTCAATTTATCGTGTAGGTAAATTTAATGTGTTATTTTAAATATTTGTATTCGTGCTATGTATACAGTTGTCAACACTCAAGTGTTCATTTGTGAAATATGTAAATAATATATAGTCTATTATATCATAATTGTCTTATTTTGTCAAAAAACTTATTATAAAATCATTCCGTTACTTTTAGACTACTCATTCTCTAATAAATAGATATGACAAAAAACTAATTTAAAGTTTCTTTATGTTTTAGTATCTAGCTATCAGTAGGCAATATTAAAAAAAAAAAATAAGATAAAATAAATAGATTGTACATAATTTATTGTAATTTTCTTTTTTATATTAACAAAATATTTTAATAAACTATAACTTCGACACTTCACGGTACATATCTGCCAAATAACGAACTAACGAGATCACATTCTACCAGTCACGTCTACAATTATAATTTTTTGTTGTAATCAGTTTACTCTAAGGTGCCGTTCATTAGGTATATGTATTTCATATAATATCATTGAAATTGATTGCTGTTAGTAATTCCATTTATTTGTACCAACAAACATCCTTATTTGAATCATATAGTGGGCTTAACTCATTGCTTATTCAAACGCCTATACCTACATAGCCGATTTCAATATCCGTTTTGAACTCAAAATTAATTCTAATCAGCTTATTACTATTCAGTTTTCCGGACCCTTACTCACACACACACACACACACACACACACACACACACACACACACACACACACACACACACACACACACACACACACACACACACACACACACACACACACACACACACACCTATCCGCAGGCACATAATGCTGTATATGTGTGCGTGTATATTGTAATTGTAAATAATGGTTGGTAGCGATGGTCGATGTACGATATCTACAATCTGTTTGTTTACACATGCTCAACTGCATTACATTAACATCAGACCTTTTATTGCTATGCAGCATCAAAACATTCGGGCGTGGCTTCTCCTGAATTAACCGGTAGACGCAACTTCTTCGGGCCAGTTGCGCTCTGACTCCCGGCACGCTCGTACGTGCCCCACGCGGCTTATTTTATTCACGTGTTGAACGAACAAGGATTTACAGTGCTATCTAGTGCAGTGATACTACTCGGCACGGTCTTTTAACAAGACTGCCCCCGAAGGAAGTTTGTGTTGAGTGCAGCACGTGATATTATCGTATGTGTTATTAAAAATTGAGATATCTTCAAGGTCGGACCGGCGTACGTTATTTTTATTTATATTCGTGTGCATATTTAAATATATTTGTTGTTGTTAATGTTTTTGTGTCAATCGTTTTGGTTGACCGATCGCGTCATGCAATTTGCATTCACTAACTACGTTAAGTATTCATTAGTGTTTTTAACGTGATGTTTAACTTGCGGGTAATATAAAAATGTCACACTTACGTCAAAAATTTGCATTGGTTTTTGCGTAAAGTAATCAAAAAGTTTGAATAATTTTAACAGGAGAACGTATTTTTCGTTGCAATCGTAACCCAGGACGGTTATTGCACAGTAATTTCACAGAAATTAGCTGTGTTCAGACCAAGTTGTAATTGTAAAATGGTAATATACGTATTATTTATCGTCAACGGGTTCGGATCCGGAGCAAAAGTTTGCAGTTTTCCTACCGAGTCGCTACGTGCCCGGAATCTCACGACTTACTCGAAACTCTTTTACATTTTTCATTTCATTTCCCCTTTGGAAACTGCGCGCAATCACGGGTCAGAGTTTTACGTTCAAGTGTTAGTATTCTGCCGAGTGCTCGAATGGCTCGTAATATCACTGTTTATTACATTTAATCTTTATATATTTTTGTTTTAAAGCAATTTTCAGCACGCTTACATGAAGAATTGTTGAAGAATACGTATAA
Organism: Catocala fraxini; assembly: GCA_930367265.1. Lineage (NCBI taxonomy): Eukaryota > Metazoa > Arthropoda > Insecta > Lepidoptera > Erebidae > Catocala > Catocala fraxini. The sequence goes on along the minus strand of OV884049.1, from coordinate 5,205,728 downwards.
CGTGAGTAGAGTTTTATGTGACTGTTACGTTATCAGAAAACTGATGAAGATAAATATTATTATATTATCTTTGTGAAACAAGTCGTCGAATGTTCACACCTACATAATATGTAGTTGAGTTACGTGTTACAATGCCTCTTACAAAGTGTTTTATTTGTCTAATCTTTTGTGAGCCGAAACAAAATATTAAAAAACAATTCAAATACATTTTAATATCATTCAACGTATTTTTATTTTGAAACAATTTGGTAATATGATTTATCGGCCTTTATGGTAATTCTTCTTTCTTGCAACCATAGACAGACATTAACATAACTTAAAAGTATATAATTTTAACATGAAGTACTAGTTTCATACAGGCAGTTATATAAATGTATGAATGTAAATATTTAGAAAAGGGTTGCGGGTTCGCATTCTGGTCACGTCACGTGTAAGCCCAAGGGTGGATGTACGCCGCATTTGCGTTTGTATAAAATATTGTATTTACATTTCCTCGGATTCCGTGTCATATGTATAGTCTATATTTTTGCGTAAATGTATATTTGGGACACAAATGCTGACTGTTATTTTATAAATTATTTACGGTTTGTTTAAATATAAAATATAATATACGTTTGAACATGATAAATTGTAAAGCTATTAAGATTTTCAGTGAATGATGATTTTCATGCTCTAAATTTTGATGAATATAAAGTGTAATGTATAAATCAGCTTGTCGCTAAAACCTACGTGAAATGCGCTTAAAATGTTAGATAAATTAGATTCGTACATAATATTGTCTTATGTTTACATGAATGTAATACATTGAAATCAAACTACTGTATACGGATTTTGTCGCGTAGATTATTTTAAAACACTTTTATTACATTAATTTGAAACTCTAACACTAATATTATTGCATTTTACTACAATTTAAGCTATTTTAATTAATTAAAACTATTTATATTTAAGTTTACACTTTGCCCCGACGTTTCGGTTGAATTTTCGATTGATAATTATGTAATAAGTATTTTAAAATAAACAACGTGACATAATCCGTATAAAGTGGTTTGATTTCAATAGATTCCATCATGACATAACTTTTGTAACTCCTAAATTTTTATGCCGATACTAAAGTGCAATCAAGCTTGAAATAAATATCAACCCTTCTAAACCTATAGAATATTAAATCATCTTCGATACTCGTGTAAATTAGTGTTTATGAAGTCATAGTAAATATTTTCTAGTTATTAAAATAAATCAATTTCTTTAAATATACTACAAATGATTTCTTTTCTGCTTAGTGAGACGGCATAATTCTTGCATCGCAGGTGAATTTACTAGACTTGACCTAAGAATCGTCCTTACTAACGCTTATTTTCGATAGGTAACACTCCTACCCTATTATCACACCCGCATATAAACTCGATAACTCGATTTAGTTTCTGAATTGAGTACCGATTAGTAAGAATAAAGCTTTGTCGAAGCACCTAATAAACTACTGTGTAATCTTGGCTTGGAAACATCCGAATTTATTACCGTGAAACGTGTAGGTTCATCGGTAATAGAATGTTTAATAGGCCATTATTTTAAGAGTATACTATAATGAACTTAAAAGTGGCTTATTATTTATGAGGAAATGACAATATGTCAGGATGGCCGTAGCAAGTAAAATTATTTTGATTCTGATCCTATTAGCTTTGCAGCTATCTATTTTTGTGTTATTTATAATCGGATTGTTCCATAAGAGACGATATTAAAAAGATTACTTACACAGTGTTTTTCTCTATAACAATCTATTTGTTGTATTCGTGCAGTCAATTTACGGATTTTTCTACTGTGTGAAAATATACGCGGATGAAGCAATAAGGCTTTTAGGAAAAGGTTATTTGTTAGTCTTTGCTTACTCACCCTTCTTTTCATGTAAAATACTTAAATTGTATTTATAAATTAAATATCATACCTACTTGCAAATTTGATTACATGGCGTTAGTTAGACAAAATTAACGTATAAAAAGTAGCCTGCGTCTCTCTCCGGTGTTCAAGCTGTCCATATAGATACCGAATTTTATTATAATAAGTTAAGTAGTTAACCGATGAAATGTAATATACAGTGTTACATTCGCATTTAAAATACAATCTGTATTAAAATACTATGCAATACAGTGCGCAAATAAGCTTCAATCGATCTTACAAATATAGTCTCCATATAGTCAGCGAACAAACCAACTAACAGTACATTCGACATTAGTATTAACTTAAAAGCACATTCGAGCATCAAACCAACGACCATTGTTCGATAGTAACGGCCAGCATGTCTATTATTTATGGTGTGCTGAATAATAATACGTTGGGTATGTACTAGGTGCTTCCGATTATGGACCCCGGTGGCATTGACGTGACTAAACGATGATTTAATATTGCGAACTGTTATTTTATTATGTGATGTGTTAGTTGGTAAAGTTTTATTCTTGTTATTACGTGTCAGAGAATTTCTGGCCGCTAGAATAATTTCAAAAGAAATTCGACGAGGAATACGTAACAGTAAAGAGCGTTAATCCTCATCGAATAATTTGGTCTTTGTAGCGTATAAATAGAATTTTATTTATTTGAGTTAACAGTTTGCCGTATTTATTATATAACATACAGAATACTACTGAACTACTAATTTTACAATATTTAATTCGATTTACACTGGTAGTATTAATATTTTATAATGCTTTTTAAAGTGCCCGGATCAAATCCTACCGACCATTGTATTCACTCTTATCACAAAATTATCTTAAATATTGGATGAATAGAGAGGAGAAATCTAATAGTTTTAGATGCAGCAAGTCATTTCTTTTCTGACAATAAGAGTGCTAATCAAACATACAACCAATTCGTGTTAAATGGCTGTCGACCACGATCACAAGCAATACGAGAAAAATCACTCGCATGTTATCGGTGATTGGAAAAGAAATTTAAATATAAATAGAAAGGAATAGTCAAGCAGGTAGGCAGGAATAGTAAGAACAGCGAGAACTATTAAACTAAAAATAAATATATGTATTTTATATCTTTTCGGTCATATAATTCTAATTTCATAAGTAACAATTAAAATAGCAAATAGAAGTAAACCAACACTCGAGAAAACGATCGTGGTTAATGATATTTTTTTTTAACATTGCTTCAGGCGTGACAACTATTTACTAATTCCGGTATATCGTTTTCAACGTTGCAAATACTGATCGGATAAGTGAAGTGTTTGTTCTGTTGAGATAACTAGCAATTTAACAGCTGCTGGTAATAATGAGATGGTTATACGATAAAAGAAAACATTGTAAGGTGACAGGCAGGAACTAAGGGTTCTCCAGAATGCCCGTAAAGCTAATTAATGGTTACCAAACAGCACCTGGCGAACGGCGTTGTAGATTTATGACGATATTCAATCTCAATATTTAAAGAGGTTCTTATCCTTCTAAGCTTGATAACCAAGTAGTCTTAGAACGGTATGACGTTCCAGTCTCTACGCTGCCCTAAAAGATCTTAAGAATCTGGAAGATCTGTGACAGTAATCTCGCTGAACTGATCTTGCTACTTACATTATTGTATCACAAGAACGGTGTAGTGTGGTTTTTGTTATAATCAATTCATCTTAAGGCATCTATAACATTTATTTGATAAGCTACTTAAGTAGATTAATTGTGATACTTAAATGATGTATTATTCTTGCTCCTTTTAAAATATTACTTTTGCATGAGAATAATACCTACCTATGTCGTTGAGGACGTTTAGTGTATCTATTAAATTGTTTTCTGATCATACAAACAGTTTCGTGTAGATTCTTTGCAGAAGCAAGCGGCTATTTCCACGCAATCCAAATTCATATAACGGTGATACATCACTTAAAAATGTTCTTTTTAAAACAACTTTAGTAGGAACTTCATGCAACATTCATGAGCCAATGATTAAGTTACCGTATATTTACATATTCGGCGTTGCCATAATTGCATGTCCGTTTCTTTTAATCTTTCCGTCCATGTATGTGCGCCTTATACACATATTCAGTAGCCTCGGCTACATAGAAACAGATATTAATTCTACCAACGTATTGTGTGAATGGATATCGTTTCATTCGTTTCCATGTAAGTCTTCGGGTTATTGCTGACCCGAACTGCCGGTAGGCACGTTTCAATATTTTTGTTTTATATTTGAAGGTAGAATTTCGATACATCTGACACGAAATTGCGTTTGGGATTTTGAGCTGTACGTCGAAGTTGCAATTTGTGGCTAAGGCAAGCCAACCATGCCAACAACCAAACCGTGTTTAAATTTGTAATATATGACATCGTTATTAAAAAACAAAACAGTCTCATCTTGATATTTAAGGAGTTTAATTTCAACCCATGGATTAATGTACGTATATGTATATATATGAGCAGTTTAATATCTCACTTATGATTAAAGTTAGCATCCATATTGCAATCTCAATAGGATTGTAATGCATTAAAACACTTACAAGTTTACGGCTTAACTATCATCCTTTTAAGTTTAAAATTGTAGGGATTTTCTATTACGCCATCAAAATAATACAATTTTACTTGAGCTATTGAGTCGTAGCACTCGCAACAGTACACCGGCAGCCAGACACAATAGATTTTTAATTATGTCTGGTATTCTAAGACTTGCAGCGATAGCTCAGTGGGGAGACCAACAGACTGCAATGCAGAGGGTCTCGGGTTCGAACCCACGTCGCGCACCTATGACTTTCCGAAGTTATATGACTTTTCGAAATTATGTGCGTATTGATTGACAATTATCGCCTGCTCCGTGCCCCGGAGAGCACGTTAAGCCGTTGGTCCCGGCTGCCATGAACATCTATGGCAGTCGTTATTGGGAAAGTCAGTACCCTCTAATATCCTGACACTGGTCTAACCTTAGGGTATCGTTAGCCTTCGGGTTGCGGAGGTCAGGTGGCAGCCGCTCCGTGTAAAAACTGATATCCAGTCAAATCCGGTTAGACCAGAAAAGCCGACCCCAAGTGACTTGGGAATAATAAAGGCTAAGAGAGAAGAAGATTCTAAGACTTGACAGATTAATACATTAAAACTTATCAACTTTCTATCGAGAAAGTTTATTAGTTTTAGATATAATTCGTAATCAATTCATCAGAATTCAATACAAATAATATCTTCTTTAACTTTTCCATCAGTACTTCAATAGAAATCAATGTTATCAATAGGCCGGTGCAACTGCAAAATTAATAAAAATAAATAAATATTACGAAGTCCATTCATGCGATATGCCAGGAAGAATTATATGTTCATCGGCCATGTTGGATTTCGGAGAGGGATTTTAATGATCAGAATCATTAGAACGAATTCGTTAATTAATCGCACTAATTGAGTGGATTTGAATAGAATTTGACTTCTTATCATTTATTTCATTTCATTATAATTAATGGGTTTAATTATATAATACCTATTAATATAGAAGATCTTGATAAATTATTATTTAAACTTTATTTTGTTTTAATAACTATATAATAATGCACTTATTAGTTTGCTATACGGATTTTGCAACACCCAAGTTTAGTAAATGTTTTATTATGTACATTACATACAGCTATAAAATATTTTGTGTCATCGTAACACTACTCATGTACAATGTACATACATATATGTATAACTAATTCTGCAACCAGGGGCTTCATATATCTGTTATTTGTGAAATTATGTTTTTTTAATAATATTATTTGTTTGTATTTTTATACTAACGTTTTTATTGCCATATTCGCATGTACGCAAGTACGGTAGACTTGGTATACATATAATGTAGCCTAAGTAGTATCTCAGTATTTAAATTACCGGTGTAATTGCATCAAATCAGCTTTACATTTAAAAGCCGACCGTTAAACGAATGTATAATTATTGACACACTTTTATAACAAATGCGATCGCCGCAACTTATAACTAGTTATTTTATATTTTCATAATATTACGTAGCAGTTTATTAACCTCGGTGTGTCCTGTTCAATGCCTCGGCCGTGAATATTTCACGTTAGTCGGTTTGTGCACAAGTTGTATAACATGCTTCATAGTGACTAATCGATTATGCCAGGTGGGTAGGCAGCGGCGCCTGTTAAATACATACGTTTTGCTTTAGGCATAACAACTTGTCGTTATTGCTTCATGTTATACACAAACATAGTAGTGCTGTGCTGTTTTCAGCATGAATACGCCGGATAAACCTAAAAAGTACTACTATTTCTTAGGTCGAGCTGGGCTATTTATCATGCACTGAATACTTATACACTCCCACGCCTGACAGGGTAGGCAGGTGTACTACGTGCACATTTTTCCAGCTATAATTTTAACTTCGTAGATCCACGGTGACCCTGCGGTAGTGAAAACCACTGCTGTACATAAGATCTCGGGCTTGATTGCCAGCGGGTGCAAAGTCTTCTATTGTGTTTTTCTGACAAGAAATTCTTAATTGCAGATCGGAGAATGAAACTATGCTCGGTGATGGCAATAGGCTCGCTCCGTATTACGTAGAATCTACCAACATAGCTTGTTAAACGTGGGTAGTCTGCCTACAACTTCGGTGATATAGGCGTGATGCTATGTATGAATTTTCACTTAAGTTTACCGTAGTAGGTATTATATTAACAATATTCTCATATTAGGATCAAGGAACTAATATAATGTTTTTTCCTAAGAACATTAAATGTATTTAGGTTTCATCTTCCATTGTTATCGAACAATTATTCTATACTCAAGTACAAGAAAAGCGGTGTAATTGTCATAATAATTCTATTGTGAACGGGGCTTTGGCCCCATCGACTTTTTGTGTGTCGGACACATTGCTAATATACCATTGTTGATACGAAATAAATTGTTGCCCAAACAGCCTCCCATCCCGTTCTTTTGATGCTTTTAATTCATCTTTATTGTGTCAAGTTAATTGTAATACGTAACGGTTTGAATTGAGTGAATGTACTTATTACTAGACACGATTTCCATCCATAATAGGGTAGTTGCCTATGTTAGATTTTGTACATCATTTTACACATAAGAGCGAATAGCAATCAAAAGAAACCTTTTTGTGGAAACACTATCAAAATTGATAGAGAACCAAGGCAGTCATTCATATTTTAAATTTGGACATAAGAAAAAGTAGGAGTGTTGTCGAGATATTTCGCTATCTCCTTTGCACAGGTACATTTCAATAGCGATTACGTCACAGTTTGTATCGTGCATCCTTTTTTCCATTTGACAATTACCTCTACTACTAGATTTGAAATGCTTGTATCTTATTTGATTATGAGTAATTTTGAAAATTCTTTGTGTAAATTCTATTAGGCAGTCATGATCATGATTACATCAAAGACAACTAAGTCCTAACACTGTATTTCAATGTTAATCATATATGTATAAGGCTGTAAGGAAAATTAATGATGAAAATTGAAAATTAATGGTTGAAGAACAGCAATCATTAATTGAATTTATACGCGTCTTGAAGCTTACGACGAAGAAAATGAAGATGATATTGTATCTCCATTTAATAGTTAAACATTTGCCTCCAACAGGGTTGGAGTGGCGTGATAAGGGCGGAGCTATGCTTAGAATGAATATTATATTATCCTAGCAAAGGGTGTGGCAATTAAATGTCTAGCTCTCATAATTGTTGATGTACTGAGCTTGTCTTATTAGTATCTAGTATAAACTCTGTAGATTGGTTTTCTTTAGTACAGTGCCTTGAGGCAAAGCGATAGTGAATGCGATTGCTGTGCTTGAAATCTCCGGTTGAACTCATGGGTCAGGCAAGCTGTTATCGGGTTCTTAGTCAAGAAAATCTCAGCTAGCGCATTTATACATGTATACATAGAAATCGCACCTGCTATTACGTTGGACCTAAACAAAGTTGGCAAAATGAGGGTGTAATGCTCCTTTCACCCTTCTGCTTCAGGGTTGTTCGCGTTCTATATTAAGATGAATTTACGTGTGACTTTGTCACCCAAATAAAAAATAAAATAAGATTTCTGTTTCGATCTCAGTTTAGGCTTCATGCTGCTGGGAATTCACAAACTAAAAAGCGCTGAAGAAATTTTGTTAAATTTTCAAAAAGATAACTAGCTCTTTGGATTTCAAATTTTTTGTAATCAAAAATAATATTCTTGTTAACCCCTCCAGCTAAGCTGGACTACTTGTGTTAGGAGTGGGTTTACATCAGTAGTGCAATGGATGGGGTTCAAACCCGCGACCTCTCCATCGCAAGTCCAACGCTTATCCATTGGGCTACCGCCGCTTGACAACGCTTAATAACCGAACGCTACATGTCCATATTTTACGACCGCAGTTTTACACTAATAGCACGCCATTGCATAAATAATATCATTGATAAATGATAATAAAACTAATCATAATTATTTATGACAATTCATATTATATTTGATTGCGAATAATAACAATATAGACCAGCCACTTTGTACGAATGAATATTTATTAACTTATAATTCCATTGCTTACAGGTGTCTGTTCTACGTAGTACGTCTTAGACTAATTAATACAGATGCGGCATTAGCACGAGGCCTGTGACGTCATTTATGCCTACGGAGATAGAACTGTGTGTAAATAATTGTGATTGATTGAGAATGGCATACAGAATGTGTAGTGTATTCAAATATTGTACACTGTAGCTGCCGTGGATTGTGGCGGGATGAAATCGATAGTCGAAACAAAGGCTGGTCTCAAGTCGGCGGCAAATTGGGGCAGTAGAAGGTAGGGTTGCCGATTATAATAATTGTAAAGTTTGCGTAGTTATAACCTTTCTACTGATGAATGGGTATTTTCATCTTGACAAAACATGCGTACTAAGCAAGAAATGTTTAAGTAATAAGTGAGATGTCCCAATAATTACCAATTGTAATACAAATATTGAAATTGAAACATCAATAGTGGTAAATAAGTAGCAGGATACACCTTTTTTTCCTATACTGTTGTTTTGCTAACCAGCAGTGGTTTTCTAATAAGGGAAGTGCTAGTAAGATATTTAAAATAATAGCATGCAAGCTAAAAGTACTCTAACAATTTTCTCCAGCAATACCTATACTTTCTGTAGTTCTCGTTGTCCTAGTTCCTTGAAGCATATATCAATGTCCTTAGGAAAGCTTTTTGAAAAATGTTCTAGCCGGCCACCTTCACAGGCTTTGCTCGAGTAGATATTTGTCTAGTTTTATGTTATAAAGACAAAGAACTTCACGGCATCGTTACTAAACCCGAGTTTTATAACCATTTATATCCCGGTTTGGGAACGAATTTCTATACAGCCACCAATAAACATTTTACGATCTAAGATAGGTGGAAATCGAGGAGTTCTCCTGAAATAGTCGGCCGTTCCTGGCCAAAAAGTGCTATTTTATGACGTCATAAATAAGGCCAGTCGTGTAGTAGAAGTGACATTGTATACCTAACTTTTGATAAGCAGCTGTGTAACGATGAGATAGAATAAATGAATGAGGTTATCCTCTTGAGAGTCATTTGGGAGGTTCTGTTATCAATTACTTAACGAGCTTAGGGATGCTAAATAAACACACTAAGATGTTGGCATTACACTGAGTTACGTTTACGCCTATACCAGTGTGTTTTCTGATACGATTCTCGGATGAGATTTGAACTACACACCCAAATATTTATTAACTCGTAAATAAAAAATTATTAGTAGTAAGAAATATGGTATTCCGTAAAGCAGCTGTATCTTACTGTCTTTACTATTCTTACGCTTTTCTTAATCATAGCTATGCTGAATCCTTCGAAGATAGAAATAATATCAAATTTGGACAGACAAAAATTTGGAATCAATGAAGAGCATAAATGAAAATTTAAGATTTCTGCTTTAAATTTGGTAACACATTGTGACATACACGCTCCAAGATACATTTATATTAATTTACCACAATGGCGCGATATGTACTTGATTAAACATGTCAATAACAAACACAGACATTCCTCAGCGGTCCTTTTGCGTTAATCAAACATTATTTGAATAGCTATTTTGTGAATGGGTATTAATATAGAATGTATATTTACACATCTCATTCAATGAATGATGTTTGATCTTTGATGCTTGTTCAATGAAAATATCTTAGGTACATTCAATTTAGTTGTTAAGAAGAATGTAAATAGTGTATTTGTTGGAGATCACGCACAAAAAACGCATTATGATTGGTTGTGGATTGGTAAAATATTGTATATGCATAAGTAGTGTATAAGTGCTTACTAAGTTGTTGGTAAAATTGAAAAGTAAATACATTAGATATTGTACCTGAGGTGTGGTATTTTTTATTCATATAACTAAAAGTACGGATGTACATGTAACGGCTTACCGAGTTGTTGATGAAATTGATAATAATTTTAGGTGTTGTCTATACTAATGAGCAGCGCTAGCTCAGTGGGAAGACCAACAGACTGCAATGCAGAGGGTCTCGGGTTCGAACCCACGTCGCGCACCTCTGACTTTCGGAAGCTATATGACTTTTCGAAAACAATATATCACCATTAGAAAGCTATGTTATTACTGAGTAACATAGGCTATATTTTATTTTAAAAATGTTCAATTACACCTAACCTACGCAAGCGAAGCCGCGGACAAAATCTAGTATTTTATAAGTCAAGGAGCTATTGCTCTAAGCGTGAACCCTACGGCCTCATTTATGGAGACGCGGGGCATCGCGCGTCGCGTGCGACGACGCGGCCCGCACTGAATTCAAACATATGGCGTTGTATGAGTGCTTTTACGGAGAAGCGATTTTACGCGCGTTTGCTTGAAATACAGCATGCGCGGCAGCGATGCCCGCCGCGTGCAACGCAGCGATAGCCGCACGCTTGGCGACTCGACGCGGGCGCAGCGTCGGCCCGGCGGGCACCGCCACGATGCCCGCCCCTCCTCTCTATAAACGACATCGTATATTGCCCTATGTTTGTGTTTACGCGTGTGATGATGCGTGCCGCTGCATGCGCCGCCGCTTCGAAAACGGGGAAAACGCTCGACGCGCCGTCCCGCGTCTCCGTAAATGAGGCCTTAGGCGCTTGTAGCATCGAAACATCTATCACAAAGAAGACCTGTGTTTTATACATATATACTCATCCCGGTTATAGAAGTTCATCTCGACTTTAGTGTCAAGAGACTTATAGACTATATGCTTGTGCAGAATTACAAGTAGGTGCTGCAACTGCGATCTTGGCATTGGTCGTGGTGAAGTTATTACTTATACTACTGTGCCTTTGCCTGAGCATAATTTGCGTTGTTAATATCACATTCTACGTAAAATAAATTATGCTTTTCATTTTAAACCTATTATGTAAATCGTAGAAAAGATCTATGGGCGACTTTTATGTGGTTCCATTATGTCTTCGGCGAATTATGTTAATGGCAGGCGAGTCTAGCAGAAACCATAATTTTTCGTTACCTGAAAACTCTCTTGCGGAAAAAGCTATTTTTAAAATGAACATTTTAAGCGCCTCTTTGGTTACAGTGCTTAACTTAGATGGGCGGTATATTTTCCCCCATTACTATTCTCCTAATGGGTTTCCTTGTAAAGAATTATGAAAGATGGTTACCGTTTGTTTCTATAGTCCTACAAGGATAACACAGGCGAGGCAAGTGTGTAAGATTACCTAAAATCTTATGGCATGTAGGTACTGCATACATATTAAAACTCTACAAATATACTTGTTTATGAATAAAAATATAAAATTATAATCCTAACTAAAATAATAAATGCGAATGTGAGTTTGATTGTTACGCTTTAACACCTTAACTACTCGACCAATCATCACGATATTACGGTTTAACACCTTAACTACTCGACCAATCATCACGATATTTCGCATTACACCTTGTCACGGTACAGCAAAAGACAGGACATCCAGAAGATAGTACAGTTCCCTAGCGAGCAAAGCCGCGTGCATAAGCTAGTAGCCTTTAAAACCTTTTGACAAAGTATTACACAAAAGATTTTTTGTCATTGATATTCTAATAGCTGTAGGCATAATACCAATTATAATCAATTCAATCACATTACAACAGTGTCCTCTCTGCCCATTGATCTGTGCGTTGATACGTTACACGTGCACGTGAAGCCATTGAATTAATGATACCTATATGTACTTGTCTATGTTTAATGGAGTTATTTGTAAACATACCCGCGTATAGGGAAGTTTCCAACTCGACTGTCAATGCGTAGGTTTTATTATGTTGTTGATATGGTCATGTTTTGTGGGTAAACAGCCGTTTGTAGCAATTGCAATGTCGTTCAAATGTAGTCATTAGTTGTGTGTTGACAAACTTTTGTATGGAAACTGCCTTTATATATTACACTCTGTTTAAAAATTATGTAGATATATAACTGACCGTGTTACTGCACGGATGGCATAGCATAGGTTTAAGTGGTCGCCTCGTCACTGCTACTGCGCCGAGTATTGTGGGTTCGATCCGGGACAAAAAGTTGTGTGATCCACAAATAATTGTTTCGTGTCTGGGCGTTCTTTGTGTGCGTTATTTGAATGTTTGTAAAGTCCCCCGCGAAACAAGAGAGCGGGAGTAGTCTTTTTTAAAAATAAAATATATAACAACAATTCTCGCTTTACAATGTGTCAAGCCCTATGTGGTTGATATTTTATAATATACATACATAGAGACTACGGATTTCCATTTGCTACGATCCTGACACACTCTGGCTTCATTCACTTTCATCACATTCCTCATACACGCCCGACGGTTCAAGGTGCTCTTAACCTGGCCTTTGTCCAGAACACCTCCGATCTGATCGAGAAACGTTCGCCTAGGTCTTCCTCGTGCGACTGTTCCATTCATACTAGCCTTATAAACTTTCTTAGTCAGTCATTCCTCGTCCATTATTTTTACATGTCCAAACCAGCTTAATATACCTTTTACCCACTATATCCACTTTTATGCCGCATCTCTCTCTAATCACACTATTCCTTATTCTATCTTTCAGAGTCACACCACATATGCTTCTCAGCGCTCTCATTTCTACAGCATTTATTCTACTTTCATGTTTCTTTTGCCATATCCAACTTTCACTTCCATACATAAGTGTGGGCACTAATAGTCCTCTATGAAATATAAATGATAATATTTAATAAACAAACAATTAATGGATACAAAGTACATCCAGACTCGGAACAATTATTTGTACATCACAAAAATAATTGACGCGCGTGGGATTCAAACCCAACTAAGCGCGTCGCAAGCTACGTTACTATTTGAATACCGAATGAGTATTTATTGCATTACGCGTTGATTCTGAGTAACTAGATTTTCCCGCGGCTTCGATTGCGTAAATAACCTAACCAGAAGAGGTACTGTCAATAACCTAACCTAGTTTAATAACAGAACTTTTTTCTGGTTTAATGATGATAATGAATGAAAATGATAGCCTGTGTCCTTTTCTGTCCTCCTGACAACGTGTATGCGAAATTGCATAACGATCGGTCTAATAATGAAGGCGTGATATCGTCACAAACTAACAAACTCACATTTGCATTTATAATATTACTTGGGATTATAAGACTGACCTAACACAGCCCTAGCCGATCTTCTTCTCTCTTAGCCTTTATTATTCCCAAGTCACTTGGGGTCGGCTTTTCTGGTCTAACCGGATTTGACTGGGTATCAGTTTATACACGGAGCGGCTGCCACCTGACCTCGGCAACCCGAAGGCTAACGATATTCTAAGGCTAGACCAGTGTCAGGTTATTAGAGGGTACTGACTTTCCCAATAACGACTGCCATAGATGTTCATGGCAGCCGGGACCTACGGCTTAACGTCCTCTTCGAGGCACGGAGCAGGCGATTGTTGTCAATCAATACGCACATAATTTCGAAAAGTCATATAATTTCCGAAAGTCAGAGGTGCGCGATGTGGGTTCGAACCCGAGACCCTCTGCATTGCAGTCTGTTGGTCTACCCACTGAGCTATCGCTGCTACACAGCCCTAGCCGATAAATAACATTAATGTATACAGTCTGATAGATAGTCTGTAGATAGTCTACACACCGTACCAAACAATTTCTAAATTAGAATGTAAAAAACGCGTATTGTAATTATATTGATTGACGGTTACTTCGTTAATAGGGATGTCAATAATCAGAAATCATTAATAACCGTTATTGGACGCGTCTGTAATGAATAATTCGGACAGATATTTTAAAGGTTGCAACTACGCATCTAGCGTATATAATAACAACTAAAACACATACGAATGTATCTAGTAGCAGTATCAAAGCACTAGCTTTAAAAAGTATGCGATATTTAGACGTAGGTGTCGTGTGTACTAGTATTGAAACCATAAAATTTATTATTAGTAATTTGTAACCTAAATATAACTGAGTAAAGAATATTTAAGGTCTTTTCCTATGTGATTGGCTGATTGCCGTTGTTGTCTTTTCATGCACAGCATATCATAAGAATTGTAATGAAAATCGTGTGCATTGCCACTATCGCTTATATTTTACATGAAGTTATTATACTTACATGGAAAATATCATTGAAAGCCTGTAAACAAAATATCACAGTTACTGCGAAATAGATACGATTAAAACCAACGCGGCAACGTAGCGATGGCGCCGATAAAAAATGTATAATAGAGTCTCCTTCAGTCTAGATAAACTATATGGACGAAGCTGCGGGCGACAACTAACTTGATATTATTTTTATAATAAATTAAAGGTACAAATTCATGTTTTATTCAAGCATTTTTTGTGTACGGCGTATGTTAATTATAATTACTGAAATAACTACCTTCAGTTGCGCCTGAAGAGACTGTATTCATTAAAAATGGAGAAAATTAAGGTATTCAGGCATTCAATTTGTATAAGCTACTGAGTTGCTGAAAGAATATTTTGTAAAGGATGAAAATGCGAATAATTAGGGCTGTTTACTGAATGGTTTTGTATTTTACTGTAGGTTAATCGTGGGTTGTCCATGTGCTTTTTCTCAGGCTATCTTACGCATCGCAATTGCTATGTTATGTTAAACCGTGTGTTGTCTCTTTATGTGTTTAAAAGTAACGTATGATATTACTTGCTATTTCAGTAATCACTATCACTGCATATTAAAAAACAAATCCCTCTCCGTGTCTGTCTGTCTGTTCGCGATAAATTCAAAACTACTTAACAGATTTTTATGCGGTTGTCAACAATAGACAGCGTGATTCATGGGAAAGGTTTAGGTGTATAATTTGTTGGTTGGTTGTTGTAAGGTTTTGGACTACCTGTGCGAAGCAGGGGCGGGTCACTGGTGTCCTTATAAAATTACCTTCTTTCTTATGCAAGTTTTCGACACTTAAAAAAGGACATAGAGATATATTTGCCTTTAGTAATACTTATTTAAAAATAATGCCTAAGGGACCCTTAGGCATTATTTTCTAACTTTATGTCTGTTGGTTGTCCAATTATACCGTTACATATAAATCCTATGTGTACTTAGGATTTATAAGTAACGGTTGTCCAACAGATATAAAGTTTTAATACAGAAAGTTGAGGACATCCATGTATATTAATGTGAATTATGTTCAAATATGAATAATCAACATGTATTTTTCTTGTGTCATGTTTTCATGTATGCCTTTATTTATTTGATTGTTCTTTAACAGCGGAATGACTCAAAAGTATTTTTCTCTTTTATAAAAAAGTATTTTTACACTATGCAGCATGGTTGGATATCTTATTGCGTAATGTTGTGTGGTTATTTAATACTGTGAAAAGCATTTCGATCTAAAACAAGTAGTATAAATCTGCCTACTTAACTTGATGCTAATTGCAGGGTAAAAAAGGTAAAAAAAATATCCAAGATAAAAATTACTGACAACATTTAGTACCTCCGCAGCTGTGTGACTTGACCCCATAAACAGAGGGTATAAATTTAAAGGTCCCAAACAAAAGTTATTTTACTAACGCTATGCATGGACCCTTGGTGAAAATCTAGATACTGGAAAAGGGATGCTAAATAATATATTACCTTAGTTTATTCTAGACTACTGTATTCTAGACATTAATATACATAGTCGTTAAATACTACATAATGTACTATATTTTTGCTACGGCTGTAGGTCGAATGTTAACTTTACTATTGTAAGTGAGCTTTAGATATATCCGTATAAATTACTGTTACGTAAAAATATTAGATTTTATTGTAAAATGTATTACGAATGATTTAAATATACAGTTACACAAAGCTGTCCGATTACGTCCGACATTAATCATAGAGAGGTTTCGTCAAATGTATAATAGGATCATATTACTTCCCTATTCACGAAAGCGTAAATAGAAAATACACCGTTCAAGCGTAAGATAATCAACTACTTAATTATTAAAGATCGAACTCGAGACGTCTGCATGGCAGACCAAAGATCTCCTCATTCGACTATCGCTTTAATTTATTAAACATATGCTAAATTCAAGTCTTGTGTGTCAATTTTATATTGATATATTCAATAAAAAAGTAGCAGCGCTACTTTAGAAGTTTTAAGGCCGGCAAAGGAAAAGTTTCAGGTCAAAGTAAAAATTATGAGTTTCTTTCGGAATAATGTATTTGCAGCATGTACGTGTGCGTAATAAATGTAATTTATCTACATGAACTTGGAATATATTCTGCTACGCGCGAGACTCGTTCGGAGAAGAGCAAGTTTTATTTCTGTCAAAGAAAACATGTTTACAAACATGATGGAATATAAGATAAATTGTACAAAGGCAGGCTTAACTCGATGCTGGCCTTTAGCAAATCTTTGAGGAACAGAAAATGTGTAGGAAGTCAGTATTGCCATATTTGCGGTTTTACTGGTTGGTAAACAAATTTTGGTGCTGTAAGTCTATGCATCATATCGTCATAGGCTGGTTTTTAAGATAGGAAATTAATATGACTCCTAGTGCAGAATGACATAGATGCCTTGTGATATATTTATTTGCTTCAAGCATGTGTCGTTTACAGGCAATGCATCCTATAACAGTTCAATAGGTAGGTTGTGTATCAACATGTTTTGCTAAAGACGTGATAATTATTACGACTATTATTTAATACTTAAGGCGCAGAAGAAGTTCGGTGCTATTAGCATCAGGACTAGTCATCTACCAGGAATCGTAGACTCTGATTATCCCTGGCAATGGTAACCGCTTGATTTGAAACGGACCCTATAGTTAATTTTTCACCATAGTAGGATAAAAACACAAACAAATATCTACCTGTATCCTTCCATCAATTATAATAAATATCCCCTTGGAACTCTGCCAAGACACGTAACTTAAATCAGTTCCGCACTAGCAGGTAAAAGGCCGCAATAAATAAACATCATAAACGAACTAAATTACTTGATGTTGTGCTGCGTCCGATCCAATATGCAGTTAAATGTTTAATTAAGATTGGGTTCATAAAAGCTGGAACTTCCGGAAAATGGCTCGTAAAATGAACAAGTTTGTTTCCCAAACATTTTCTTAATTTATAATAACGATTTACAGAGTGCTTGTAAGTTAAGCACATTTATTGAAATTACCTCTTTTCGAGAGTTCATCTTGAAATATAAAATAAAAATGGACCTTAAATTACAATTCTTGCAACGCACGAAGGCGAGCGGGCCTTACTCGTAGTTCGTTTCACACACATAGACACACGCACGCACGGACGCACGCACGCACGCACGCACGCACGCACCCACGCACACACGCACGCACGGACGCACGCACGCGCGCACGCGCGCCCACACACTTGCATGCTCCTTATTTAATCACGCGTAAACCTTTAAAAGTATTTGGAGGTAATTTGACACTAGGCGTGTGTCTTGGATTAATAAATATAATTTTATTAATCCAAGACAAAGATTTTTATTAATTTTATTTTATTCCTATGATATGTCCCGTGAGTTAAACCGCAGGCAGTAGATAATATACCAGTATAATAACACAGTATAAACCGTACAGAGCTCCTTATGCAAGAGAAGTCCTAATCAAACACATTTGTCAAATATTCGTTGACAGGTTTCATCACACACACCATTATAATTAAAACTTTGACTAAAGCTCTTACCAACCTTCATCTATACAGTAACTTAAAAAAAGAGTATCAAACACTGAACTGACCGACATTTAAATATTCAGGCAATAAAAAAAAACACCACACGTGAGATTTTAAGTGCATTCTCGAGTTCCCAGTTCGTAACTAATTGTTGGCGGCATATTTAGTCGTGGTGAAAGCTTTCGTTTTAATCCTAAAAGCCTTGTTGAAACCAGCTTTGCTCTCCCAGTGTCAAGTTGCGACCGCTTGATCCATTTACCGACTTTTCTGCATATAGCCCCCTACGTATAATATGTCATACGTTTTGTTCAGGCTTCAAACGCTTAAGGTGTATGGGGGAAACGCTTAGGGTAATTTAGAAATTTGATAATTACCATTACTTATATCGAATCGTAAGAAAGTAAAGTGTTATTTATATATATTAATTATATAGTGTACTACTAAATATAAATATCAAAACATTTTCATAGTTGACTAAATTCTATCCCTCGGCAACAGTTCTTTTTTCTGGATCAAAATTTATCTATGAAACAGCTTACAGCTTAATCTATGAAAACATTCTGTGTGAAACCTAACACTAAAATGATTATTTTAACTATTATTCCATCAATGTAATCATGGTAATCTTAGGATGTTTCTACTCAATACAGCTTACTTGATATATTGATAAAAATTACATAACATACCCTACCAAAGCAAAAAAAAAAAAAAAAATCTAGGTTATGCAAAAGCATGCAAGAAGCAATTTGTTATAATACGTATCTACAACTTTTATGAGTAAAAGAGTACACCCAATTAAGACTTCCCCAGTCAACATTCTCCATTCACTGATATGACAACGGCGTCCATACTCCGCGACCGCGTGATGCCCTCACGTCTGTCGTCCGCGCGTGGGCTTCGTGATTCAGTGGCGGCGTGCGTCACTTATTAACACGCCCATTATGTTATTATCTCGTTCGCGTTCACAATGCACTCTGCCACTGATAGTGTTACTAGAATGGATCGTTTATTGAGGTCATCTACCATTCTGTTGCTGCTAAACCAACAAACAGCTTTGTAGAACCCCTCAAATTTAATATAAACTGTCCCACTGCTGGACACGGGCCTCTTTTCAGTGTGAAAAGATTTAGACCATACATGACTATGTATGGTCTAAATCTTTTCACCAGGCTGGCCCAGTGCGGGTTGGCAGACTTCACATATCTTTGAGAATATTATAGAGAATTCTCAGACATGTAGGTTTCCTCACGATGTTATTCTTCACTATTAAAGCAAGCGATAATTAAATATTTAATTGCGCAACTTGGAATTGAACTTGAGACCTTTGTGTAGCAGTCGAACGGTCTCCCACTAGGCTATCGCTGCCCTTCAAAAGCTATGTCATTAATATATATATTTTTAGGTTTCATGTCATGCGGGCGAGCCTAAAGTGTGTTATCGTAATGACAAAGACAACATCTTCTCCCCTTCCATCCTTTTGTATACTACCTTACCTTCTAAAAGCATTTGAGATAGTGTATTTTCAAAATGTCTTTGTTGCTCTTGAGTGCAGTACGTTGTGAAGCTAGTTGCCACTGTGTGACAGTAAAACTCATAATATATAGTTATGTATAAATTGAATACGGAAATTCTTTTCTTGTAGAGACATTGCAGTAATATTTTGCATGCGTGTCATCCTATATCTTTTGTTTGCACTGCAGCTGTGGTAATAGTGGATCAATACGATTTTCCAATCCGAGATTCTGTTCAGAGTTTCTTTCATAATAACCCAAGAGACGTTCATATTTGAATTTTATATATTCAACAAGATCATAGTATTAAATGAAAGAAGAGGAAACTAACCTGCTGTAGGTATTTTATCTTAGAGTATGTTAGCTAGCTTGTCTTCAATTTAAAGTAACTAAGGAGGCACTAGGAGTAAATAAAACCTATTAAAAAGACTACAAAATTGTATTCCGTATTTTATATCTGAGCTATATTATAAACGTGAAAGTAACCATTTAAATTTATGGTTTTGTCAACCAATACGGTTTTTTATAGATGGGTTATCTTGTATGTATGAACCTTATATTAGTTAGTTCGTGCTATCGAATAAGATCGAAGAACATATAAGTCAAGCATGGGTAATTTCTCAATAATATTTTAATTGTATTGTTATTATCTATCATTACTTCTTGTTCCACCATTTAATTTTTTAACCAATCGTTAATTACAAAATAATGTACTTGAATCGACATTAATCTAGATAATCAACTGTGTAAGATTGAATCATTCCAGATGTGCTCTTAAAAATTATGTTTATTTTTTATTTTGCGCCTTTTAATGTTCAACGCCATGAATCACACCCGACTAGAGAACCTTTAAGCCGAACAAAAGAGTTAATGGACCGAATGAATGAGATGCTTATGGACGTGTAGGTACATGTCTATCGACAAGGGTCAAACTGATTAAGCCTCTATCTATAGATCTTCCAACACAGACGCACATTTCAGATATACGCCAAATATACTGGTTATAATAATGTTTAGATGCTATCAATGGTTATGTTATTTGTCGTCTTAATATTGGTCACTGTTCTAGCTGGTAGTACTTACTTTCTCTATACATATATTTAGATTTTTTGTGAACAGGCGTAAAGGGACTAAGCTGAACAAACCAACAAGGCATCCTTCTCGGGGCGCTAAGCACAATTCTTGAGCCTTTTGCTTTCGGTATCGTTGTAATTTTGTGTACTAATAATGTGTTTGTGGGCTAATTGCTGTTGTACTGAGAACAATATTTCTCTATTGAATAAATATTCGTACTTACTATGGTCGTTGTGCATTGCTCACTCCTCGTCCAAAGAGTATGTTGGATAGACCATAAATCTGCAGCAGGATTACAGCTGGATATTATAGTTACAAAGTCCCTATTTATCTTAGGGCTAGTGCTACTTCTAGCATTCAGGTAGACGTACTCGATCGGAAAATGCATCGCGCTCACGCTTACACTACGAACGCATGCATGAACGAGACGGCCAAAACTTTAACAATAAACGTACCGCCGGCCGGCTAAAAAGACAACGCCCAGCGGTATATCAAATAACTTCGCGAAAAATTACCAACTGGCCGGCAACAATAACGGCCATTGGAAAACAATTCGTTTTCAAGCTTCGCAAATTAGTTTCGAACAAAACTCTCCGTATTGTTCCGAAACGGTGCACGTTATATTTTGAGCGGGATATTAATTCTGAAAGGACTGTTTAAACGTTGGGAAATCGTGATGAATTATCTTTTTTGTGAAATATTGTATTCTGGTCTTCAGTTGTTTGACTTACCGATTTATTATTTGGAAATAAATGTACGTTTGCCTTATTGCTTCAGTGGCATTAGGCTACTAAAAATAATCAAATTTTCATGTATAGCATTTTCAAAAACGAAAGATTGGCGTAAATAGATTAGCGCCTTTTCTAATTACTGGTTTTAATAAGTACAATATCTTCTCACACAATGTTCAAGCTGTCTGAAAACTAAATTCGAACGAAAGCGATTTAGTTATAAATAAAGTAACAGACACAAAGTCACTTTCATATTTTTAAAGTTGCATGTACTTTCGCATAAATAATGTCCGAAACCAATTCAATCTAAATTGGTTATATAAAAAACATTAAGTAGACATTTATTGGTTAGTAATGTGGATTTATTACCCTGTCGATGCTATTATGAGTTATTTAAAAATCTGCTTGTATAAAGAGCTTGTGAGTGATAAACCTTTAGTAATGGCATGAAGCATCGGGCCTTATCCTAAAAAGGTTTTGAAAATGGTGTCATGTTTTAAACTGTACTGATATTTATCACTCACAGTTTAATGAACGTTAGATTAAAGATACTCGCGTCAAAATAATACTTTTTTATCTTTAGTATTATTTTGTGGTGTCGGTATATCCTTTTTGGAGCGTTTGAGCATTATGTATATAATATTAATCTAAAACTCATTAGTTTTATCGTAGACTAGCTTTTGCGCGCGGCTCCGCCCGCGTGGTGCCTACATCAATAACTAGAGCCTATGTTCTTTCACAGGTTTTAAACTACCTCTGTATCAAATTTCATCTAAATCGGTTGAGTGGTTTAGCTATGAAGAGGTAACAGATAGACAGACAGAACGGCAGACCGACAGAGTTACTTTCCAATTTATAATATAATAAGTAAGGAAGTAAGGATAAATATGAATTTATTGATCTTCAAAACAAAGGCAGCGTAGCTAGATAATACAATAGATGATATTTCGAAAGACCCTTTATCAGTGTTCTTTCACACGCTGTCATAAGTTGTTGAAGAATGAGAAGACTAAGCGGCACTTTGAAGCTTTGATCACATTTCAAAATGTTAAAGGTACAATGATTTGAACAGTTTGACAATTCAACTATTTATATTTATACAATAGAAGTCTATCGCAGTAAGTCTCTTAAATAAGATTACTATCGACGGTTATTATAGAAAATGTCACAATATTGCCGTGCATTGTTTCATATAACTTTTTGGCCTTTGTTGAATAACAGTGCTGATATTATAACTCTGTTATTATTAGAGTATAAAATTCTAATATAGCCTTTTTATACAATAATTGCTTATTTTTTTTTTGCATACGAGATATGATTTTTAGGTCGAAGGACTTACAGTGCACTATAGTAAGCCTTAATTTTAGTCATATACATATATTCTTTATAACCATAGCATGTAGTGGGGACGACTAAGGTTTTGGTTTTGGTTCTGCCTTGCGCCGTCAGCATAACGACTCGGTTTCTGAACAATCCGTCAAGGATAACGCGTGGGCAGCCTGGTATTGCATTCATTCATATGCTTCCTATGATTTATTATGTATTGTATTACTAGAAGACAAAGGTAGTGCCTAGATTTACTAAATCGGTGAAGTTATCCCGCTTAGCATTGGTCAAAAAATTCATGACTACTAACAGAAGCGTATTTCGAATGCCGCCAATACTCACCTACAAAGAATTCTTTCTTCTCTTTTCTTTTTTAAAATTCAGCTACCGCACTAGGAATTATTCCTGTGTCGCAGGGCACTTCACAAACATTCAAACAATGGATACAAAGAACACCCAGACTTGGAACAACTGTTTATGGATCACACACATTTTTGTCTCCCGTCGAACCCACAACACCCGGCGAGGCGGCAGCGGCGAGGCGACCACATAAACCACTGTCATCCGTGCAGTCAGTTCTATGAATTGTGTTGACTTGTCAGTCAATATATTATAAAACACATTATTATTTGCCATTTACCGTCTCTGTTACTCCGAATAACTCTCAATTCCATTTTGTTTCGTCCGTTTTAAGCGCAACGTCTAAGCTTTTAGAAAAACGAAAAAGTGCTCGTATAACATTTCCAGCAGTATGAAGCATAAAAGAGAAAATTGTCCACTCAAATTGAAACCGGAGTAAATATAAATAGTATAAAGTCGTGTAACAATTAGGTATCAAAATAATTTTGATATGTAGCTCAGTTAAATGTCATGTGTATAAATACCGGTTTGACTCGCCTCGCCGGTAGGGTTACCAAAAGTTTATTGATCACCCGAAAATTTAGGTAATTATCACGCTGCGTATAATCTTTCTGATAGAATTTTTGCATATTTCCTATTTGTCTAGTGTGTCTTGTACTTTTCGTTTAATAAATTACGTAAAAGCTAAACTTTGAAAGTGCTAGCGTGGCGCTTACTTAGTTTTTCTTTTTGTGTTGTAGTAAGTTGGAGTTCCGGCATTATGTTGATAAAAATCTTAGCAGATGATTACAGTTTGGAACTGTGGCACCATGCTTCTTTTATTTGGCAGTCTAAATATAACTTAACTTAGTTATGATGCTCTGCTTAACTCTTGAATAAAATATTGCGTGATTTTATGAAAGTCTTTCCTCTTCTGAATTTTCGCTTTGGCTTTAACGACAGCTCAGTAATTATCATAACCGAGATTGGAGTTTTTAATTAGCATTATAGCATAGCAAATATCAATAAGGGACGGAATATTTTTTCATGTTTACACAATTTGAAGTTGACAGAATATTTTATATTTTTGTCCGGTATTTTGAATGTTATACTTGGCAACATAGCTCGTAAATTGCGATGCTTAGGAAGGTTAGCCGCTTTGCACAACGAAATACCTCGCATGCTTGGGATGTACGCCTTTGTAAACGGGTTTTAGACATAGTTGAGAGTTGACAGTTGAATTGTCATCATTTGTATACTTCAGCCATGTTGAGTTTTAAAAATAACTAAATATAGAAGCTGTAACGTTTGTGCAGCGACGGGCTTGCGCAACATCGGATGGTGACATCCCGCATTCGAATCTCGGGTCGAGCAGTGTTTTTGCGTGAAAATTTCTCAGTGCTGTTGTTGTACTCGGTATACAGCAATAAACTCGTACCTTATTACGTAATTTGCGTCGGAACACAACACAGCTATGCTGTGAAACGTCGGTTCAATGACCTCTGCCTGACCCTTTGAGGATATAGTACGGTGCTATGTTATGTTATATAAATAGATCGTGATGTCAACATCGAGTATTTCACAATGAGTTATTACACATGACGAAATTTTGAAAATTCATAATTGGTGAGTGTCCTTAAGATATGTTAACATTTTTAAATGGTTTTGGTTGCTACATACAATATTGTTTGTTTGTATAGACAACTATCGCGCTTGTAACAGTTCGGAAGGCAACGAAGACATTACAAACAAACAAAAAAAAAACAACAGGTACTTAAAATAATCTGGACTATTATCTGAGGTGCTCGTTAACATTTACTTCTACCTGTTTGTACCTACATATTGGTTCAATGATTACTTCATCCGTCAATCGGCGTACGAACGCCATTGTCCAGACTCAAAGCTTTTATCATCATATTACGAAATAAGGTAAGCTGTCATTTAAAACCACTGCACCAATTGTGCAATCAAAACACCCACTCGCTACTCGTTTATCATAAATCTATAATTATTCAGGCGCGGTGGCACACCGGCGGCCAGACATAATAGCTTTCAATGATGTCTGGCATTCCAAGCATTGAAACTTAAAAGTCAATTCCCAAATGTAGACTGAAGTAACATTTACATGATACCTCCCTCTGTAAGGTGAAATGACACTTCTACCCCTGTGTTTCCAAGTCACACAGAACTAACGCATATCACAACGCATTTGAATACCATGATGAATATGAACTCAGTCTCACTTGAGTCTCGTGTTTCATATGTGGATCGCAAGGCCGCTCGGCGCCCTTGTACAACCTGTTTCTGTGAGATTATGAATACACATACTGGTCTGTTATATGCTAAGTGCGTGACCGTACTGGACTATTTTTGGCTTGTGTGTTTTGTTTATCGTTGTGTAGCTAGACTACATAACAATAAACATATATTGTTTGAATTAACATATATTTTTGGTATGTCAGATATAATAGTTTTTTTTTTGTCTGGTCGGCGGTGTACCGCTGCGACTCAATAAGTAAAGTTAAGTTAGTTTTTTAAAACTAACAATAAAATGAAAATGAATTTGTTCAGGTATAATTTGGTCTTTATTTTATGTCTACAAAATAAATATATTTCTAAGATAAATATGCTTCATGACACTATAGAAAGGAAATGTAGAAGGAAAGTTAAAACCTACTTACTATCTCTGAAGTGAGACATTCTAGACCGAAAACAGAAACACCTCAAATTTCATCAATCACTTTTTCTTAACAAAATATTTTTTATATAGGTATAAGAGGAAATCATAGTGTATTTATTTGACAGAACAGGCTATTCTTGAATTTTTTATTTATTTATTTATATTTATATTTATCGATGATATAATATAATATAGTAATAATTACAAGATGATTTATCTCGTTATTATTATAGTTCGCCTCCTACCAGAGATTGCAAGTGCAATCTTGCTTTGCAAGGCCAAAAAACTAGAATCTGGACATACACTAGGGCATTATAAGTTTATAAACGACAAAATGCTCCGTAATACGTTAATAAAAAAATAAAACTGACTGTCATTAACTATATTAATCTTATATACACATACCTATAATATTTCTGTAAGTGCGTATGTTACTGAACGCCTCAACGTCTGGACCGATTTTGATGATTTTACATTCACAATTGGACTCGGTAGATGGCGTTGCGATCAGGACAACATCTTTTAGGTTCGTTTGTACAAAGTATTATAATATTGTGCCACACCAAAACACATCCAATAAACAAACAAAACATATCCTTTAAAACACCAAAAGAATTTTATCCAAAATATTCTATTTTAAGATCTCAAAAAGCGTAATTGAATTAGCCACCACTCTCGCATAACGAGTGTCCACCTCCATCACGTGGGATGTGGGTTGTGTTCCGAGCCTCCAGTAGCATAGGCACCTAATGCATACAGTAATTATGGCGACAATTAGTCCGGACGATGGAAAATTCTGATATTATCTACAACAGTAGTACAACAGTAGTAAACTCTTATAAAACATCTAAAGAATAGGCAGTGTAAACTTGATTTGTAATGTTAGTCTTTATTACGAGGTTGGAATTAAACTGCCATAAACAGGTTAGTTTAGTGATTACTTTGGTGGTGGCGTAGCGGTGGGAAATACGACTGCTGTACTGTGTCTCAGGTTCGATGCCACAAAAATGTTTATAGCTGTTTCTGTTAAGCAGTTCTTAATACGGAATAGTGTTGAATAGGACTTACATGAGACTCTGTACAAAAGGAGGCAACTCTTACAAACTCATTTTAAATTCATGTCCTGCTACGCTAGTACGATGTCTGGCACTTTGTCCTTTAGACGGCGATAGGCACCTATTACGTGGGCCTTTTAACCATACTTTGCGAAATATAAGTGTAATATATCACTGCATCCCATCCCATCACTGATATAGGTATGAGATTATAAATACCATGTATAGTTTGTCAATAGCCATGTTCACAGTGAGTCTCGTCGTTACGATGGAATTGTTGCATATTGAATAATATAAATCATAAAATGAATAATATATTAACCTATGACTAACTATAAATGGATGTAGACAAATAGTTTCGATTTTATCACTAACATGACATGTACTAATGGATTATGTCATCGCGACAGACGAAAGGACATCACTGAAAAGTACTTACAATGATTGGATATTTATTAAAAGTCCGTAATGCGTGGGTGGAAATGGAAAATGGATTATTGCGCTAAAAATATTGCTTTAACAGCATTTAACTGCCTTGGTAGTGAAGCGGTAATTAAAGTGACTGCTGTGTGTGAGCTCTCAGACTTTGCCGAAGTGTTATTAAGTTTTTCTGTTGTAACGTATTGCTAAGTCGGCCACGATTTTAGAACGTGGTCGACCAGGAAGGTTAATGTAGTGGAGTTAAAGTAACACTATAGTTCGCCATTACACGTTCTTTAATGAGAGTTTAACAAATTATTGGTAAAAGTACGCGAATTATATTTCTTATAGGTTCAATATGAAACAGGGCGTGGTTCTAGTGTAAAGGCTACGGTACGAGTTTCGGCAGGAGCACAGTGGACCACTTAACTTAAGTACTGCGGCCGGCGGAAGGTCCGTAATCCAGGCGCAGCCGTGCTTTTATTTGCCGCCGCTGGTAGAAAAAGAGGCGCTCCCACTCCACCACGGGCGCAGCCGCTGAGCACGACCGGTCCGTGTGACACTGTTAAGAAATTATCAGTAACAGCGCGCAGTCTAACTGTGACTGCTTGATCAAAGGCTCAGACCCTTCATCATCTCCAGCGAAAGACGTCCACTGCTGGACATCCTTCCCAAGGTTATCCACACAGACCGGTCTTGGGCCGCTCGTATTCAACCGCTTCTAGCGACCCTGGATCGTAGTCGTCCTCTATAACATAAGACTGCGCCGAGCGAAATGTGCCAAAACAGGTGGTCACAGTTACGTGAATAAAATCAATACTTTTTGTTTAATACAAATATAAAATATACATTTACCATAACAATGAATGTGATTACAATTACTCCGTGTAAAAAACTTAAAATAATGAATATTTTCGCCTACAAAATTACATAAATATGCACGAAACTAAACGAAACGAACTTAAACGAAACATAAATAGTTATATTACAATTTGTCCGTCCCAAATATTTAAGTTATTGGTTATAAAGATACATATTTATCAAAAAAGCACTTCAAATCCACCATACAATTTGACTATGGCGGCCGCGCGCCGATTTGAATATGCGCCGCAAGAGCTCTGTCACTATCTGTCTTACGTTCGGCGCAGTCTTAAGGCATTAAAGCAGAACTAGCGAAATGTATTTTATTCACCTCTGCAGGAGGGTTCTGGGCATATAGGCGCGACATATGTTTGTATAACACTAATTACATTATACGTTTATCTAAAAACTAGCCTTTGCCCGCGGCTTTGGTCGCGTAAAAGTAGGTTAGGTTATGTTAGAAACTATACTTCTAAAAGATCGATAAAACTCTTATACAACAGCTTTGTCCCTCCATCTGCTTGTTATACAACTTTCAACTCAAGAACCGTAAGAGCTAGAGACTCGCGGTCAACGCCATTCTCTGCATAGTCGATATAACCCCGAAATGACTATGACCTTTGACCTCTGACCTCAAGGTCACGTGGTATCACGTGACCTTTGCATATTAGTTGAACCATTTATTCGAACTCTTAAGATTTACGGCAATTCATTGCCGTTTCTCACTTGTTTTAATATAAAATATATACCTATATGCATATGTAATATAAAATATATGCTATGTTACTCGGGTAATAATATAGCTTTTTAATGTCAAAATATTTATTTAAATCGTATAGTTTTAGAGTTAAATCCTTTCAATCAACCAAACGAACAAAAAATCTAATATTTCTTCTTTATAATATTAGTATAGATAACAGAACAGGAAAGCATTCGAAGCGACCCAGATAATGTACCATATTCCTAAGTTTCTTGGTAACGTGTTGGTGGTATCAATTATAGCAATTACAACTGGTATGGTCTGCCTAAATACCTGTGTTGTGCCTAATGAATGGAGTGTTGCGTCACTGCTAAAACCTCTGACTTTACACACATAGTATTGCACCTACATGTACACAACTAGCTGTTTTCTGCATGGAAATCTTCAATTGACTTGTTTAAATCACGTGTGTGATATAGATCTGCCTATTTTATTTTGAATCAGTTCTATATTTTTCACACTCTTTAAAGTTTTGTTGAATATGTTGTACTAGCTGTCAAATGTGTGTTGGTAAATGCACTGGTGTGTGTGTAATTAATTTAATTATGTTTTTGCATGTTAACACAAAATGCCTTACTTTAAATTGAAGACGTCATTTTTCAAACAATTGTCGTCTTGAGGTTTATGTGTCATATTTGGTACAATCATATTATTATCAATCAAATCGTGTATAGAATTATAGATCGATATATTATTAACTTCGAAAATACATTAGATTATTGGTACTAATGCATGTTACTAATAGGTGCTAGCTTAGATAATGTTTGAAGAGAATATAATATTCTGTTAGATTAAGGGAAAGTGTAAAATTAAATAATAATCTAAATAGTTTTAATAATAATTTAATTACCTTAAAAATTAGTAAAGTTAAATAGTAGTAGTAGTGTAACAGTTTTCAAAATTATGTAATATGGTGTCAAATAAACAACGCGATAAAATCCGTATATAGTAGTTTAATTTCAATGAATAACATTCGCGTATACAGAAGACAATATTATATTCTGTTAGATATAAAATTATCCTTTATTAATTGCCACTAACTAGTGCAGTTTCGTTGTTATATGCCGATTTCAACAGTATATACCCATTTACTTATTTATTAAATTAATGACGCTAAAAATTGCGTTACACAAGACAGACAAGAAACAGTCAATGGATAAATTCAAATTACCCTCTTTTCAGTCCTTGAATCATTTTACATGGAAGGTACCTACGTAGGCAGAATTACGCGCTTAATGAAATTCTATCAGACAATCGTACTGTATTTAATGTGTAATTTAATTGCCTTTGCTCAATAGAAATTTACTGAGAACGTAAAACTTTTACGTATTTTCACTTTATTAAAAGGTTTATGGCTTTGGATGATTCGGTGTAAGAGAGAAGTGGGTATAATACATACTTATATAATAAAATTCTAAATTTAGAGTTTATTTTTTTGGAAAATGTCTCATTCGCCATTCCCAGCATTGCCCCCTCCGGTGGGACTAACACAAATTTAGTATGATAGAATTTTTAAAGGGTTAGTAAATATTGTGTTGTGGATAAGTGTAAATGGTACAAATTCGTAGTAAGTGCAGATCCAGTTACATTATGTAGACGGAGTGAGAGATATTTCTAGTATGACTATATACTAGAACTTACTTTATTAAATGTAAACTTAAATATAAGAAACAAGTAGTTTTCTTACAATTTAGCGTTGTATTTTATAGTGTACGTGGGCCTGAAATTAATTTTAGGATTTAATGTAATAGGTATAGCCTTCTCACGTAGCATGTAGACATGCATTTACTGATTATTTTCTAACATATTGCATATACGCAGCGGTAAATGAAAATAGTAAGCTATCTTTAAGCCATTTACATGAAAATTAAACTCAAATTTTAGGCGGTAGACGAATTTGTCGCAGCAATTCTTAAAACACATTTAATGGTGTTTGCTATATGCCATAACAAACATATAAGCAGATGAGTGTAAACCATTTTTTAACTACAAATCGCTCCTCTATGTTGCCTTTCTCAAAAACTTTACAAAAATATCTCTAAAGCACAGTTCGTTATAGTACGTTAGTATAGATCAGTTGGAATTAAAATATTAATTTAATATATTAATCATATTTAATGTCAACTTAATTCAAAAATAATCCATCTAACCCTTAAATCTTAGTCTTTTGACAAAGGTTATATCATGACGCTTATATTCTCGCTACATTGTGTATAATCTCACACTTTTATACGAATATTTTAAATGCGAAAATATCTTTGTAGCCTTTTTACTGTGTGGCTCCTGTATCGATTGTATAATTTGGCGAACTTCAAAGCTTCAGAGACATATGTATATATTTAAATGATCGTTTACATAATCGAAGACTAGTCATATCGCACACTTATTCCAATATTGTCACTAAATAAAATTTAACAAAGTGGAATTTTAAATATATTGTAAAACGTTAAATATGTTGTTATTAATTTAAAGACTTATACACAATATTTGCATAATAGAATAATTAAAATGTGTCAGATATTTAATTTATATTAAATATTAATTATACAAAGAAATCAATTTTCTGCTCTTCTGAGAAAACACGTTTTTTGGACAGCGGCAATTTTGGTTTCAACGTGCGATATATATTATTACTATAAGCATTTCACATAGGTATACATATATCCTACAACGTATATTCGATAGCTTTTAACACTTACCATGGATACAATGTGAAGTGGGTCGGTAGTAATCATGAGTCTGACGGCAATCAACGCGCCGCCATTACAAACGCAATCGCAATACTATATTCT
The DNA here is from genome assembly GCA_930367265.1 of Catocala fraxini. NCBI lineage: Eukaryota > Metazoa > Arthropoda > Insecta > Lepidoptera > Erebidae > Catocala > Catocala fraxini. Next base: position 5,174,128 of record OV884049.1, on the reverse strand, counting down.
GTGTGTATTTCTATGCCTCTATGTTATACGTGGATAAGAGGAAAAGTGTGCATATATGTATATGTGCTTTCGGCATGGATCGGCATTGTACGAACGTTAGGTTTGTGGTGATTCCATTGTTAATATAACTGCTGGATTTAATAGATACAGTTGTTCATATACATGATACTGGAATTGAGGCCATTGTCATTTTGGTATTTGTGACAAGTGTGACATTGGGACAAGTGTGACTTTTAAGTGTGACATTGGGTTAGTCTTTACTAACACAGCACAGGAGCGACCTGAAGTAGCTATAGTATAGGTAATTTACGGTAAAAAAACATGCGCTTATGTTTAATTACCATACAAAGGCAAAGACAAAGGCACCATTAATATTGGCGCCGATTGAGGAAAGGCACCCAGCGCAGCTAGCACCGTCAGTTGGATATAATAAATGTAATATTTGTGTCGTTTGTGTAGTTGTGTGAATTACTAGCACGCTATACTGCCCAGGTAAAGCGGGGCGTCTCTGGTAAGTAGCTATAGTACCCTGTAAACTTAAACAAATATTTTATATAATAACGCACCCTTAATAAAACAGAGACTTATCTCAGTATTTTGGATTAAACAAATTTGAACTCTATTGCAAAGATTTAACACAAATATAATATTAGAATTTAACATATACAATTAGAGTTCAAACTGCCTTACTTTCAAATTTCGAGTTAAGTCGCTGTTTTATTAAGAGTGCGATATGTACAGGAATGGATTTTATTAAAATCCCACGTGCACTTGCTATTATCCGACTCACCTTTGCTCTTTGCAAGCACACGTCTACATGTGTGTCTGTTTCCTATCTGTACCCAATCTATTTTATGCCTATATACCCCTAATTCCCTTCTGCCAAATTTCAAGTACGGCTATAAACCTACAAAAGCTGTAAAGTACTATAAACTCGAGTTTATTGCTTCTAAGATTTCGTGATTAACCAGTGAGTAAGATTTATGTGACACTTGTAGCATTATAAAACTACATATTAAATTTAACAGTTTAATTAGTATGATTTAATTATCTATCATCAACTCAGCCGAAAGGCGTCCACTGCTGGACATAGGCCTACCCCAAGGTCTTCCACACAGACCGGTCTTGGTCTTAATTATCTATACTAATATTATAAAGCTGCAGGGTTTGTTTGTTTGGTCGAACGCTCTAATCTCAGGCACTACTGGTTCGAATTGGAGAATTATTTTAGTGTTGGATAGCCTTTTTATCGAGGAAGGCTACGACCTACGGGAGCGGCGCAGTAATCATAAACGTGGGTGAAACTGCGGGCACAGCTAGTTAATTAATATACTATGCACATAGTCAGCCATCAGTCCCTGATCAATCATTGGCTGAAGTGGCCTGTTAAAATACGTATTGGTTAGATTGATCGATAGCTTAAGCAGTTCGTAGAACAGTTTGCTTCGGGGAATATAGACATACGTTCTGAGAATTATAATGTAACATAAAGGAATGGTTATGTTAAAAGAAATTGTAGTATTGAGAAAATGAATAGATGACGCAATGCTTATAAAAACAGAAAAGCCTTTAATTCAAGCATGTGGAAATCCAAAAACAGGATTGTTTCTTAAAACAGACCTCAAGAATGTTGATAATTGATTTGTCGTCTAGATATAATAAAAAAATATAACTACGGAATAATATATTCAATTCAGGTTTTAATATACATATTAGAACTACTATAATTAATCTCCACCCTATTTATTATCAGTTACTTACGAGTGAAATTACAATTTACATAAAATTCACCGACTGCGGGGAACTAAATGTTTCATCATCTAATTCCCCTCATCATATAATCGATTGCAACCATCCTTTAAAAACTAAATATTCTTCAAGCAAACAACGTATACTAAACTATCTTTCACCTCTCTAAGAGTTACAGGTTACACCGTTACAAAAGATATGAATATCACTTCAGCTAATCTGCACATCCTGCATAACACGAGTCCGTCTTATCTCCACGATACTCTTTCAAAGTAACCCTACTTAACCGTACATGTTCGTATAGATATCACAATTTACACCGTCACCCCACGTCGTTAGCGAACTGAAGCATGCTTCAAGTACTCAGACTATTTGCATAGTGCACGTCCTTTTCTAATACACTGCTAACGAGCGGGATAGACAATATCATCTGACGTTATCTGTGAAATGCACGCCTTTAAGTGTGGGCGGGTTTGTGAGGCTAGCTTGAGTTGGGTGGTATAGGAAAGTCCTTGATATTGTATAGCGTTTTACGAGAAATGCTGAAATCATTATATATGTCGTGAGACTTGAATATGCTCGTTGAATGAGGTTTAGACATTTGTATTCATTCCAATAAGAACAATCATAAGTCCAAGCCACAAGTTTCGCCAGCTTGTTTATCAGACACATTTCTGGAATCGTATTGCAACTGAGGATTTCCCACCAGACATATCTCAATACACACGAACTGTGTTGAGATATGTCTGATAGGAGATCCTGAGATCCGAGAATTAAATGTTAAGATCTCTTGAACGTCTACAAGTTCATGGTGAGAGACTGACAAAAAAAATACACACAAACAAATAACGTGGTAGCGTAAACCGCATGGTTAATTTCGCATGTAAGAAAAATAATTTTCACTTCGGTGAAGTATCTATATAAAATTATAAGATGTCTCATATATATTGGTAGTTATCATGACTTTACGATAGATGGCGTTATGTGTCTTATTAGTAATAGATAATCCATAATTAACTAAATATATCCAGCTTTTCCTTTGTATTTAACCCCTAAACAAAGTCTAACAATCAATCAACTTTTTTACTTTGTTTTAATGATGTAAATTGTTCAAAGCATGATGCTAACAAGCAAGCCCTGCGCCCTGTTACGACAAATAACTTGTGGCGTTCTCACTGTTACACTGTTGAAATCATTACAAGTTGTTGACTCCTTTAATTAAAATTGATTGTGATGTGACGGCATTTATTTAAGTCTATTTTATCCTTAAATAAAGAACAGTAATATATCTCTTTTAAACATCACTGCGAAGAAACTGAGCTAAGAATCACACTAGAATTAATGCGACGCATTTGTCTTAACTAATGTTCAGCAGTTTTCCTTATTACGAATGGCCGCACGATTTAAATAATAATATTACTTCAATCTCTTTCAGGCTTAAAAAAATATAAACCACTTCTGTCGTGAGCTTTCAAAACTTTTCTCTATGAAATTCCTTTTTCTTTTGTCCTGTTCGCGACCGAGGACAACAAAAGGGACAAGTTCTCCTCCCAGCACTGGCTTTGACAAATTTAATTTATAGCCGAAGGTTTTACGTTAAAAGCTATGTACGTGTCATTTTAATAAAATGTATTATATGTAGTTAGTAGTATTTATATGTAGTTTTCGAAAAGGTGACTGTAGCTGAGTATATACCTAAATTGAAAGTTAGAGGCGAGTCTAATGAGCACGAAATTTCGTGGTTCTTGTAAGAATGTTCTAACTCAAATGCATAATTCTACTCGATCCTGTAATAAAGCCGGCACTACGAGATTAGAAGCAGCATAATCGCTAACTAATGATAGCATAGACGACCGATCGTATAGACGACCCACAAAGCACTCCTATCCATAACTGACATATTACATATCTGCACCCAAATTAATATATAACATAACTTAAAAAACAACATTCACTTGAGAGTAGAAATATATAACTTGCTACTTTTCCGTTCTTTTCCGTAAACACATCCAAAATATAATATGTATGTTAATCGCGTAAACTTTCTTTTTGCTTTTTCTGAAGCCATGCTTTTGGGTATCAATGTTATTTATTGCGATTCAGTATTGGATAAGACCATAGTATGCATAAAAAGCTGCAGTTGAAATAGATAAAAGCTTAATTGGTTCATAAAGTAGCACACATTTATTATTAAGCAGACTAGCAACGGTTTTTCAAACTGAGGTCCTAGCGGCCGGATGCTGCCAGCCATAAAGCTAGCATATTTATGAGGACCCCAACGCCTCGGATCGTCTAGTATATTTATAACTAGGTCTATACTCCCTACAGTTACATATGCACAACTAAATTGGATTCCGCTTGATCCGACCCCAAATTGCCACTTTGAGTAGTCTACGAGCCTTCTTGAGTTTGTATAAGTTTCATTGTTTCGGGTTATTTAGCGGGAATCGGACAGATTGGGGCGGTAAAGTAGGGTTTAGGTTAAGCAGGATTTGCGAGATTGTCCTTATATGCCCTTTGATGGTACAAAACTAATGTAGTAAAAAATTTGCCATATGTTCCAACGCTCCATAAAAATAGGTCAGTTGGTTGACTCTAGCGCATTTTCTATTACGTTCTAGTTTATAAACGGCAGTCTACTAATATTAGTGTTCTTACTGAGAGCTAGTAAATGGAAACGGCTCCGTCGGAGAGCAAACATAGTTTTGCCAGAAAGCTAGCATGAAAATATTAGCGTTTAAAGTACTAGATTTCTATAACAACATATCGGTATAAGAACATTCATTTTTACAAATGGAAGAGCTGTTAACCTTAAAGAGTAAGAAATTACGTAAATGAACGTACAAACACACAGTGACAATAACTCGACGTATGAAAAGCAATAATTTTCAGACCGTTATCTCTATTGTCATCCCATCACAGCATTTTCTAAGGTCCCTTTTCAATCTTCGGATATTAATAGATATGAATGGAGAGAAATCTTTTAGAGTTATTGAAAAGGGCAGTGTTATTTTTCCTGCGCTCTTCCAATTCATTTGCTGATGCCTCTGTTTAAACGATATTGTCTGAAGACAAGCAAGACGCTTCGAAGTAGATGAACTACTTTTAGAAGTAAAACATCTTATAACAATATTTTGGCTATCCGCCTTTTTTAATCCGCAGTATGTGTCTGGTCTTTCTTAGAATGTGTGCGTTTAACAATAACAACAACATTTTATTGTTACTCTAAAAATCTAGAATAGATACGGCGACCACCAGCAATTTTTATATTTGTCTCTCATCAATAATGAAGTATGTATCTATTGTCATTGTCTAGTCATTGTAATTTATCATGGAGTGTTCTAAGTTAAGCAGCGACGTATACGGCACAGACGGAAGGTTGATGATGTCACTCGATTAGACTATCAAACGATAGTAGGTACTCTATTAACGAAGACCCATTATGTATGTACGCTTAGAGGCCATCTTTCCTTAACATATTGTATGTACTTTATCTTTAGTTTATTACCTACTTCTATATAGAAGGTATAACAAAATGATTTAAAAAAAATATGACTTTCTTTTTTGCTACTAAATATTATAGTAGAGCGGAAAACTTTGAGTATCTTATATTAAAGTAGCGAGCATATATCTATGTCATACTTTAGAGCCTTTACCGTTTTTTACTTGCACACGGTCCTATGAAAAAACTTGGAAAATGCACAGAACCTAAGTGCAATGTCGGCTTTTCTTTTACATATATTTTTTATCATGTATTATCTTTACTAGCGTTAGTAACATTGAAATGTGACACACTTTTAAACTAAGCAAAACCTCGAGCTAACGCTCCTACTACGGCCAAATTTCAATTGGCTGTCCTTTCCGTACATACATATTAAACGTCATAATTTGAAGAAAGCATAACAGCAAACCGAGTAATTGACCTGGAAAATAAAAAAGAAACAGTTCCGAGGAACTGTTAACAGTATTAACACACTACAAACTGCAATATCTATTGCACGGACGGAAAAGAACATGAGTAACAACCAAAAATACATCAACACCTAATCAAAGCGTACATAATGAACAATTTGGAGAGTTTGTGGCCGTGAGAACAGAGCTGGCCGGACGCATAAATATGAATTTAGCAAGTTGACCATCGCATCCTGCTGCTCCCCACGAACAATTTTCGCGTGTTATGTACGACCGAAATTGTTCTTTTATAGTCTCGTGACTTGGTTATGAGCTGGCTAAATTATGGAAAAACAGACGCTTGAATTAGAGAGGATTTATGATTTGTTTTGTTTACTTTGCCCTGTATTCTTCTATATACTTCAATCTAAGCTAAACGGTCTTACGTTTCACTACTATTATTCTATTCAACTTTACTACTTTTTAAGCTATATCAATTATTAAAACTATTTAGTTTTAAGTTTCCCCGACGTTTCGGTTGCTTTCCAGCAGCTATGTTCACAGGGAGACTATCTCCGTATGAAGTAGTTTAATTTAAATTAGCTAAACTGGATCCAAGAATCCTTTGGTACGGTTATAGTTTTAGTTAAATTATTGGAGAAACCTGTTATCGGGTTATTGGATTATTTTCACGACTTAACTATGAAGATTACAGAATGCGACAGCTAAATTGAAAGGTCAACAGCGAAATTAAGTTTTCAAGACCTTATTCAACAACTTTGAATTCAATTTCGTATTCCCTTCTGAATGCTACCGCTTTCTGCTTGCTAGATAAATGTTAACTTACATGTTTATGCATACGCACTTTTTTTTTGTTAAGGTTCTATCCACCGGATCGTCTAGGATTAATTTATTATCAGGTTACTTGTTATTTTATTGACGTATTTATCGCAGAGATAATTGATCATTATTAAATAATTAATCTGTTGATTGAACACATCGTTTATGTCGAGCTACTCTAAAGGATTAGCTGAGGAAATCCGCTAATATCTAATGTACAGGAAGTTTGCATCGTCCACAGAAATGAGACGTCTCGATTGATGGACAGATTGGAGGTTGGAGAAATAACCTTGTACTCACATTCTACTATAGTGGACTTTCTTATAAACACCTTTGAAACATACATAGATTATTCCTAATTGTGAATATGTGCTTTTGTATGTCGTTGACGTACAATAAGGGTTAATTTGATAGTTCTAAAATGGTTCATGTCTAATTGTCTACTGCTATTACAAAATCGGCTAGTGAGTAAGATTTTGGCGTAATTAGTTATTAAAGAAATTTATAGAATTAGTCAAACATAATAAAGTCTATCCAAAAAACCAGTTTAGACAACGAAAAAAAAAACACTGTAGTAGTGCTATTTTTTTTGCCACTAAAAGCCTCACTATTCACGTATTAGTATGTATCGACCTTCAATGTCAACTCGTTCAGCTTAAAGAATAGCCGATGATATCTCAAGGACGTAATAACATGCATTCTATTGCGCGTTCTATCTATTACATCACACAATGGAGTCTTGGCCGGCTGGCAATGGAGCGGTTACAATAGACGCTCACTAGATATTAGATAAGCTGGTGAGATGTTGAATGCGATTGCCTTTTAGTAGATAACACATTGTTTGTCTAGTTACTGTTTGATTCTAGTACAGTTTATATTGTTTTGATTTTATATGACTAAGCTTTTTCCTGCGACTTTTTCGCTGTAGTATCATTGACTTTACTGCTCAGATCGTGTGCCTTTAGCTACTAATCGGCACCAACTGCCTCCTATCCGACAAAGTTTTAGTCATATTGACAGACGATATGAGAAAATCCTGAAGAATTTATTACGTATTAGACGAGAGTCGGTATACGTTAATAATTGAATAAATAAAGTTAATGAGCATAGAAGTTCCTCTAGGGAACTCTAGGATAAATAGTCACAAAAATATACTTACTCTAACATGTAAATTAGTCCCGACACTGTTTACACTCCAAATATACATATTTACACAAAATCAAAGGTAATTCACCTTTTATTTTGTTATACAAACATTCAATTACGCGCATCTACATAATCAAATAGTATATAAGCGATCGCGAGTTCCCATAAAACCAAAGTAAATCAAATTGAAACGAGGGGACGCTCGGAGAGAACGCCCTCTAATCGTGTTCGGGATCGTTCGTGCTAACTCGATGAAATTCGTTAGTTACCGGCGACGATAATTTCATGGGGTAGGTGTGCAGACTGGCGGTTATTACGTAATATTATTACTTTGATGGTGGAAGGTAGGCACAGTTAATGAGTTAGACGTGTCGTGAACTCAAGAAGTTCTGTTTAAGACTGCGCCAAGCGAAATGTGCCAAAACAGGTGGTCACAGTTAAGTTAATAAAATCAACACTTTTTGTTTAATACAAATATAAAATATACATTTACCATAACAATGAATGTGTTTACAATTACTCCGTGTAAAAAACTTAAAATAATTAATATTTTCGCCTACAAAATTACGTAAATTTGTACGAAAAATGCAAAAACGTAAGCTCGTGTTACATGATTTTTAGATTATAACAGTAGAAATATATCCTATTTTACAGCTTAAACGAAATATAAATAGTGATATTACAATTTGGCCGTCCCAAATATTTAAGTTATTGGTTATAAAAATACATATTTATCAAAAAAGCACTTCAAATCCTCCATACAATTTTTCTATGGCGGCCGTGCGCCGATTTGAATATGCGCCGCACGAGCTCTGTCATTATCTGTCTTACGCTCGACGCAGTCTTAAATATGGAGTTGTACTTTTGATATGATGTGTTATGACTTGTTTATTCGACAATATAGTAATATATTTTATGATAATTACACTTGAAAGTGTCGAATAACATGCAGGATAAGCCATTCGTAATTGTGTTAATCCAATGTTTTGAAATTAAACTACTTTATACGGCTTTTATCGCGGTGTTAATCCGTATAAGTAGTTCAGTTTCTATGTGTAACATTCGCGTAACGTAACGAGACTGCAACATTGACTATTATGTAGATAATTTACCACGTAAAGGTAAACGTTATTGTAAATGACTTGTGCATGTATGTATTTAGTATGATGAAACTCAGGTAATTACTCATTTTATACTTTAATTTGTACTAGCGGTCGCCTAGTTAGTATAATTGATTTAAATTTTAAGTTCATCGTTATTAAGGTTTTATTGTCTATAACTTTACCCTTATAATCAGATTTCATTTAGATTTCGCCAAGGCTATGCAGGTTAATTTACCTATCTTTTTCAAACAAATTATTATTTACCGAACTATACTCTTTCATTGGCAATATACCTAAGTTTGCTACTTTGTTTTCTTTATTACATATAAATAAGGTGTATGTAACCATAGTTACGAAGGATTGTACGACTTCAGACGAACAATACTTTAACTGTGCCAAATTTCATACTCCTCCGTCCGCGCAATTTTCATAAAAAGGGGTACAAAGTTTTTGCTTCACTTAGATATTTTCAACTACGTAGACACTTTCGTAAAATCTAAATGAATTTTATTGATTTCAGATATAAGTAAGATATAAGTATTACATTTCTCATACTTAGAAGGACATGCCTAGCAGAGGGGCTTTTAATGGAGTGCTGATAATATTTGTTTATAAGATACCATTCGAATAATAAATAACGTGTGCACAAAATAAATATACAATTTGAATGAAAATTGTTTATTACTACAAAAGCATATTAATATAACAACAATACCAAGTGCTTTATGAAACGCCTCGCATATTTTAGATATCAAATTTCTAATTGTGTCAACCACCTGTGTCAGACTCAGATTTTAACATAATATATCTAATATTATCTAAACAAATGGCGCGCCTGAACGACTCTGGTAATTGTATACCGTAATCACATTAAGCCTTTGTTTACGACGTTAAGTAATATGTCGCAGACGGCCTTAGGGTAAAGTCGTTCTGATGAAAACTTAGGTAAATTATACATACATAGGCTCAACCATGTTTACCGGAGGTGTAGGCAGAGACATTACTTCCATTTTATTTACTACAACTTGCATACCTCTTTTGCTTCATACACTTTCATTTTTATTTTCATACGATCAAAGAACATTAATAATAATAATAATATTCTACCACATACACACAACACCATCTAGCCCAAACTAAGCAGACCTTGCACTATGGGTACTAGAAAATGGAAAAACATACTTATATACTTATTTTTTTGTAAATACTTACATATTATACATAGAAACACCCAGACCAAGACAAACATCCATATTCATGCACACAAATGTTTGACTTGTGCGGGAATCGAACCCGCGAACTTAGGAGTGGCAGTCGGTTACACTAACCACTACGCCATCGAGGCCGACATTGGATGAGATCTGCCCCTTCCTGCTGTCCCATTTATATGACATTCATAACGTATTCTAGTATCCCACTGGGTCGAAGTGTCGCCGGTCTGTACTGACTGGCCCTCACACAATATAAGATGGTGTAGATTAATCGTCATATGCTTACTTGCGTTGGTCCAGCTTGGTGAATTATGGCCTAAATCTTCACATACTACGAAGCAGGCTGTGCCTAGCAGTGAAACAGTATATTAACAAGACTGAGAATATTATAATGATCGTATAGTTTATATTATCCTTAACTCCTGCACTACGGGTACTCAGGTACGTTGTGTAATGTAGGATTTTACATATATTAAAACAATGTATGCAAAGCATGACCCGAGGCTGTACTAGCACCTCCTTAAGTTTTGTTATTGCATGCAGCAGAAACTACATTCTGTTATGCGCCGTCTCGTTCTAGCACATACAAAAATAATGCTGATTGTAAAACCGCAGTTCTGTATATAAGACTTGAAAGTGTTTAGTAATAAAAGAAAATTGTAATAGACCTGGAAAATGTATACCTTTATCTGTATCAGCAAATAGGGACTTCAAAACTACCTGCGTTACATATAATAAGTTGTTCGCTAGGTTACAGTACCAGTGTTTGTTTGAGTGCTCCGTTACGTGTTATTTAAGCTATATTAGCTCAAACGTCAACTCGGTTCCCCGGTAGATCGTGTAAATAATCAATACCAGGAGAGCACACATCCAACTCAAGTAAACCAACAAGCGACGGCTACACAAAATGTTATGGCGAATTAAGCTAATTTAAAGTTTTCAACAGCTACGCCAGTGTTTCGTTGTAACAACTAGCCAGATAAAGGCTTTGAGACAAACTACGTTACGATGTATGTATGAAAGTGTTATTAAAATAAAGGCAGCGTGGACTCGATAATCGATTAGAGTACCTAAGGCCTAACGAAATCCTTTTGCAAGTGCACATAGATGCTGGAGACTGTTAGAGTGCGACGCTGGTTTATCGATATTGATCCCTAGGTACGTTTTTGATTGCCGAAGATATCGCCGTATTAAATAGTTAATTCGCTATAATGTACTTAAATAATTGTAAACTTTGCCAATTCGCATAGGGCCAGAGTGGTGAACTACAGTCTAAACCCTCTCAGAAACAAAAGGCTCATGTCCAATATAGGCGCGTATTGCTATTTCAGATCAAATCCGCCGAATGCTGTAATTGATATTCAGCCGACTTGAAAGCCCAAACCGCAGAACGGAATTGGATGAAAATTGCTTTAGAACTTGCTTGAACCATGAGCAAGGGTATAACGTACGTTCGGCTGTACCAGCTAGTTTTACGTATTCATTAAGACAATTCCTACACATAGAGTTTTACGTAATGTACGGTAAACGAGGAATTAATTCGGCTAAAATAACCGCAGATTTAGCGCAAGCGTTTTGGGTATTGACATACCCGCCCACGCATCCGGGCTGCGGTATTCTTATAACGTCGGGCATTATTATATGAGATGTTTACCGTGCCATGTGGTATTTTATTACATTTACCCATGCACACAGATTCCGTTCGAAAGCTTTGTTATTCGGATAAATAACATTTCCTTCGTAAATACTTTCTCAGGTATATTTTAGGAAGCGAGTTTTTAAGTCATACGTTAAGGGTATTTGAATTACGCACATTGAAGTCTACTTACTTATTTAAGGATTACAACCTTCATCGTTATGCCTTGCGTTCTATGTATCTCTTAGCATTCCTAAACATTATTTCTATATTCAATTTCCTTAAGAAATTACTTAAGAAACAGTAAAAGTTGTTTAATTCTTAATTTTGTTTCTGCCGATTTTATCTCATTGTTAAGTGCTAGTTAAATACTTCCTACATTTCACCCTTTCATTCCAGACCTCCAGATAGGGGTCTTAATTATTACGTTAATGTTGCATGGACCGTCCAGAAGTCGACGACCTCGGATGTCTACAGAGTTCCTTAGAATTTCTGATAAAATGCTACAGAAAATATATTCTTTACGTCGTTTTATATTAAGAAGAAATTTTTGCCCGCGGTTTCGCTCGCTTAAAAGTAGGTTAGGCTAGGCTATGTTAATAATAGTTATTTTACTCGGTGATAATATAGCTTTCTAATAGTAAAAAAGAAGGATTTTGAAATTGGTTGAATAGTTTTTGAGTTTAATCCTTACAAACAAATAAAAAATCAAACCTTTCCTCTTTATAATATTAGTATAGATATAGATTTCAATTTTATTCCTTGAAGTTAAAAGAAATCTTACATAAAAAGGGCTATATCGTTGTTAATAGTAAGATTATGCGATAGTAAGTTAAAATCAATTAAACATATTGACAAATATCTCTAACGATCAGTCTACTTAAACTTGTAAGTACCAAACGAAACTAATTATACTTGTAAGCTTTAGCTAATCTGTCTGTTATATACCAAGTTAAATTACTCCAATCAAGTCTGAATTTCAATTAGCAGCCATCATTTTCATGTCTAGTTAGTTTAACATAATCCCGCTTTATGCTAAGAATTGATTAAACTCGACAGTAATCAGATACGGTTGCAGTCTCTAATTATTTTCTTACAGTATATCCAATTGCTTTATTCGTTCTTTGAATCTAGGTTTCGTGATCTACATTCGTGCGTTTCATTGGGTTAGTTGTTAGCTACTAACTTGTACCCGCTTCTTTGTCCGCCTGAATCCCACGCAAGTGTATATTGTGATAAAATGTACTTAAGTATTAATCAAGGACATTGTCTATGTGTGTACCAAGTTTCGACAACATCATCAAACATTGACAAAATTCCAAGCATCCTCAATTTATTTATGTTACTTGTATTTTTGTTAGATAAATAATTGGTAATGCTTGGAATTTTGTCAATGTTTGATGATGTTGAGGGAGCTGGTTTGCTGAGTGTTATATTGAAGGTCTATAGCAAGAACACATGCGAAAAATGGTGTTTATCTTAAAAAAAAAGACATTTCGCATGCGCTTATAGAAATATGAAAGATTGTATAGTGGATATACCAGCATAACTTATATTTTTTAAGTTATCGAAGCTCTGTAAAACGCAGTAGCTTATTGTCAAATAATTAGTTCGATAAGCTTTCTGAAGCTAAAAGTAGATACAGCATACAGCCTAAAAGAGAAACTCCCATCTCTATTTAAGACTAAAGTTAAAAAGAGAAGAAATGTCACTAAATATTTAGTCCTTAGATACGAGTTTTAAACACAACATGTCAGAAATGTAATAAAATGGGCGTATGCAGTAAAATGGAGTTTAATTGATCACATTTTCTCGTAAAGGCGCTGTTAGAAACTGTGTAAAAGGTATCATTGGAGACACCTGCGTTCCTAATAGTCGAGAGTCTAGAAACTCATACTAAGAGCAGTAACGTACTACTCATCTAATTATATCAACGGCATTCGCTAATACACGAAGGACGGACAAGCATATTAATGAATCACTCCAGTTATTTAACTTAAAGGAAACGTACTTAGCATTTATAACATTACTAGATATGCCCGCGGCTTCGTTTGCATAAAAATGTAGGATAGGTTGAGTTAGATTAGTAACAGCACTTTTTTCTGTATGAAAGGTACTCAATGTCCTTTTTAACCGACGAAAAAACGGAGGAGGTTCTCAAGTCGACGCGTATATATTTCTTTTTTATGTATTACCACACATATCTTTTACAGAATAGTCCGATTTTGATCATTCTTTTTTTTTATTGGACATCGCATATACCTCGAAGTTCGTCCTATATAAATTTGACAAAACAATCCTACACTAAGGGTGGGAAAATAGGGGTGATTTCTTGTTCACTCACAGATTTTAATGCTGAGTTGTGTATTACAAAAATAATTAATGAATTATAACCACAAAAAATACAAAATAAAAACTTTTTAGCAAATGCACTTGCAACGACGTGTGCATCACGCTTTACGTACCTAATTAATTAATTTGCTTGTTTAGCGCCGACTCAAAATTACTTAGGTATACTTACATTAGTTTAAGAACTTAGCTATTAAGATTAAATAAAAAAGGATTATTATTTTGTGCATTTCAGTTTTTTCGGCGTTTTAATTGTTTTCTTAAATGTTTTCCTGTTCTACTGGCATTTCGCATATCTACACGTTGTATGCGAAATTTTATAAAGATCGAGTAGAGTCGGTCGAGCAATTAAGGCGTAACAAAGGAACATTCACATTAACTCACATTCGCATTTATAATATTAGTTAGGGTTAGGATCTATACTATATAATACGTTTAATCACATTGTACAGACTCCTGTATCTCAGTTGAACTAATTTGAATATGGTTGCCAGCAATATATTGACATAAGCTTGTTCTGAACGTTTGTATAATTTACATTTGTATTTAAATGATATTATGTTCAATAAGTTAGGTGTTTGCGTGTTTCATCACAACCACATCTAGACGTTATAAGTACTCAGATTTTCCCTCTTAAGCAAGTACAACCACAATAAGCGTCTCATATTTATAACTAATGGCTTTTAACCGTCAGTTACGTAAACTCATTACTACACTGCGAGTGCATTCGCTACGATTGCTTCATTCAAGACAAACATTACTGCCATCGTTTGACTAAACGTATTTCTCCGTGTATTCAGAGCGCAGGAGTATTGGAGATAAATTTTGATGTTCTGAATACAACAGAGATCCCAAAGGAATGCCAATTAACCAAACTTTATGGCTGGGTCAGGCAAAGATTATGATATTACGGCTGAAATAGACAAGCATTGTTTATTAAGTATCTATCTATGGTATCTGCAGCACTGACTGCTTCCCCCTCATAGTAATTGAGCAAGCGCGAAATTAAACATAAGTAAAATGTAATTTAGGGAACGATGAGGCTGGCATACCTTTATAAGGTAAAAGCCTCTTAATAAAACAAGAATAAAGGAAATAATAATAGTATAAGTATAGAGTGACAAAAAGGTGTGTTATATAACGTGCACTCAAAAATATGTTTTTGAGTGAGATGTATCGAACCATAAAAAGAAGCTCATGTTTTAATATAAATCTCAATTATTTGTTTTATTTATTTCCACATGGTCATGTTCATATAAAATCTAACAACCTTTGCTCGTATAGATAGTGAATAATTTCAGTGTTGTGATGACCTTTACAAAGCTTAGTAACAACATATACTGACACAAATAACACCCACGACTCGTAGCTTGTATTTGTGAATCAGGAAACATTTGTTATTGTATGAAAATGGAACCCATAACACTTGTATTGGTAATAATAATATGAGCATTTAACCACATCTCTTGTGCAATAATTTACTGTTAGCATTTCCTTCATAATAATAACAATCTTAATACACAATGCCTCTTAACAAAAATCTTGGTTGATTATAAATGCCGGTGTGTATTTTCAGATACCTATAATCACACGAACCCTTCGTACGACCGCACTGGTGAACTTTGAGGGTATTAAGGAATTAAATCTAATTATACACGTCTATTTATTCCATACCACATGTGGGCGTAGGTAAACACCTGTTTTTGCACCAGAATACCCTCAAGGTCATCCAATAATCTCGCGCTGACACATAATAACTATTTTTAATTTCGCGCTTTACCTTACAATGTTTGCTAAGACAAATTTTTGTGTATTCGAGGATCATATTTGCCTTTGAAAGTATGGCGAATTAGATACAAGGGACAGTAATTTGTATGATATACAAATAGTTGTTTCGAGTTAAGGTTTTGTGTTCTTTGGTATGATGTTTGTAAAGTCTGCTGCGGCACAGGGATTTTTCTTATTGTATAAGTAAAAAAATAAATAGTTTTGCTATGATTTCTGTAATTTCGATTGGTGTAGGTTAAGCAACGTTGGATGCGGTTAGTCTATAGATGGGTCCGCTTAGTGGTATTTCATCTGAGCGCCTCCGTGCTTTGGAGGGCACGTAAAAAGTCGGCCCCGATTGTTGCCAAATTGACAGCAGTCGTTAAGCCATGTCAGAGGCCTACGGGAAGCTTGAACAACTCTTAACAAAAGGTTGGCCACTAACCAAACGAAAAAAAAAAATTGCTGTACTTTGATGTTACTGTCGACTTTTATCTATTTAGAAATGTAATAGATACAAATCACGTTTATTAGGACAAGGTTGAAGTGGTTTATACAAATGTGCTGATAGTTACTAACTGGCAAAGGTTTGTTTATCTAGAACGGTGTTTCCTAATTAGTGTAATTGGTGGCACGTGTGCTCGCTTAGGTACGTGAGGTTGCATCTAATGTACTATCGAACATCAATTCTAAAGCGGGTGACTAAAAAAATGAATAACTCGATTACGTGAACTTTTGAGGTGTAAAATAATTAGGTCTACTATATTTGTTCTTTACTGTTTTATTTATAAGAAACGTCTCGCTCACTGTTTAATCTGTATAATAACATTGAAAGGACTGACAAAATTCGGCCATACACGTCATAACAATATGTGGAGCCCTATTTCTTAAAGAAATTCTTCCAGTATCAACAATGTTGTTACAAAATAAATATCTCACTATAAAAACGTCAGTCCTTCTCACTTATCGAAATGAACGTTAGACGTGCCTAATATCTTGGAGGAAGTGAACAAAGTGACAAGCGACGCACGTCATCAAGGAAACGGCTGTAGATTGGCCTCGGCACAGAGGACGCAAGTCAACCGTGCGCGAACAAAAAATATACACACAAAGTGCGAAATTTATTGACAAGCATTGGATATTTTTCGTTTATAAACATTGACAGTGTTGATGTTTTTGACGTGAGTAAGCAAACTTGTTATTCATAATTCATAAGAGATCAGACAAAGGTCATTTCACATCCATTTCGCCAGGTCTTAGGTTGATTTTATGGGGTCAAATCATATATCTCTATATATGATGGCAATAGATTTGTCCCGCCATTTATTTTTCTAAGTATTTTTCATGGAACTGTACTCTTACAGAGCCATAAAAAGTACTTACTTAAAATTACATGACAGAGATCTGTATAACAATTAATTTGACCCGAGCATAAAACTGCCTGCATGCACTCACGTTTACGCAGCTGGACTAACGAGACAGTCAAAATAAGATTTATTTTAAATATTTTCTTAGTTTTCTCTTAAATTGTTATTTATGAGAGTAACAAAAGATTTAAAGCATATTTTGATTAATGTGCTTTAGGCTGAATAAATACAGGTCGAAATACGACTCAGTTAAAACGTTACGCAAAATAACTTACCGCAAAGTATTCAGACACGATAGTTTCTGAAAAACAGTTTTCGTAAGTTGAGTTGACAGTTTTCTTATTAAACCAAAGTAAATTATCATGTCGCCAACCTTTCTTTGAAGAAACTTTGTGTCCCAAAAAGTATTACCGTCTTAAAAATCTCAAAGAGCCTGATTGTAAGAAAAATTGGCAAGTAGGAAATTGACGGCAATGTAAGGAAGTTCGTAACAGTTCCGGTCTCTCGCGAGGTGCCCTAAAATTTCTTCCAAGTCCAATAGAGATAATGGAGTAGTGAATAGCTGACGACCGAAAGTGATTTGGGTTTTGGTTTGTGATTCGCCTCGCTTGTTTGAAGGACATACTTAATTTGCCTTCGCTTCGAACAATCGTGAAATAATTTGTCAGTTCAAGATATTAGGTTAGCACCAGTCAGTTCGACAAAAAATTTGGGGGGAACGAAGTGCTGAATAATTCTAATTATACTTAATCAAAGTCGATGACGAATGTTTGTTTGTAAATAGACATCAAGCCATTCATTTCTGTATAAGTTTTGTTATTTTGTTCTAGTTTGTTTATTGAAAAGGTTGAGATGATTTTATACAGAAGAGACTAGATATTTTGTAGGAGAGTAAAATGTTTCGTTTCATATAAAATATACCATATCTACTCCATAGTGAGCTCGCATCTAATCAACAAATATAGTTTGTTTAAATCCCTTTTTATAACCATCATAAATGTCCCAATTGTCGTTACCTGTGCCACTAATTAAATAGTTACCGTTCATTCAAATTTTGAATGCAGTACAATTACCTATTTTAAAAACGAAACCGCGAACTGAATGAAGGCACAGTCGTCTGTGACCGCAAAACCGAATGCAACAAGATAAACTTGGAAAACGAAATGGAGTAATTGGTTTTGTCCGCACGTACTGGCTACGTGCGGACGTCCGTCAGGTCTGTTGTTAGTAATACATATTCTGGCAATATTTTGCGTGGTTTTTTGCCTCTGTTGGTAGACGAACCAGCGATTCATCTGATAGTAATAATAATGGACATCTACAATGGCCAGGGAATACAGTCAAACCACTGTCCATCGTAAGGGAAAGAGGATCAGGGACAGATATTCCATTCAGTTGAAGCGCAATCTACTTCGCGGCTGAATTCGAGCTAGCATTAACTGAGTAATTCCATTTCCATACTGTTTTTATAAGTCAGAGAAAGGTGAAGGAGTAGGTCACCAATTAGGAATGGAAAATATACGCCATCGATAATATAAAAACATGAAGCTACATATCCAAAGCAGGAAGAGACTCTGATGCTTATATTACAGGCTTTTAGCCTAGTTTAAGCATTGTTGTGTCAACCTAATTGTACCACTTTATACTCATGGATGTTAAGTACTCGTATGATATAAAAATTGTTAATTAAAACATAACTGTTATTGAACATCGTGATGTACCTTATAGAAAACATTGTTAAATGGGTTGCCAATAAATTATTATTATTATTATTATTATTATTATTATAAATCATTTGTATTACAAACGATAGGATAATAAAAATAGATTCGTATTTTAAAAATAAGAGTTGTAGGTTATAATATTGAGTATTATCATCTTAATATATCTATTGACGTCCAAAAAGATATATAAATCATTGAGACGTTACTATTTTAAGAAAAGAATGCTTTGCAAAAAGTGCTGATCATACTTTGTATTTCTTAAAGATGTTTTAAATCAGCGATGTGTGAAGACTGATGAGTATTCACAAAAAATGCGATGGATATTTAAAGTTATTGTATCGTGAATTTATCTGGTTAAGTGTATAGCTTAGCATGGTATCGAATATATTCTAAGAAGTGGTTCATCGAAGCGTTCATATATCTCTGAATTCGATATATTCGTATTACGTTTTGGATTATTGTCTTCGGTTTGACTGTCTTTGATCAAGTCATTTATATGAGCTGACGAATGTTGAGTATAGAATTGATGCGAATGGCGAATCATGTAATAAAAGAAAATAGTATATCTATTTCGTATAACATATCCAAAGATAGAAAATAATTTATGCATTTGAAATCTTTAAGTGGAAATAAAAATAGGATTTGAGTGATAATAAAAATATCTGTGAATGCGTAAATTCTGCAACATTGTAATAGTTTAAAAAATCTAATAAGCTTTTTACTTACAATTGCCATCAAATCTTAAACCAATAAAATTTACAATTGCTGTTCCGAAAATAATTAACCTCATACCAAAGACAAATGGATCTAATTTATCATTGTTTAAGGGTGCGGTCGGTCGCAGATTTGAATTTCAAATCGGAGACCTCCCTTTTTGACTCAATCGCTCTTGAGAAAAGCGCGCTTTGATCTTGAGTGGAATTAATCCTTTTCTACATTGCGGTGTTGTTGCCTACCAGTTTAATTGTGTAACAATTATTTAAACAATTAATATTGTCTTCAACTTGACTTTGCTTTTAGAATTTATCTTTAATTTACGGAGATTATCTTTACCACAATTATTTTTGCTTTGCTACCCTTTCAAATCGTTTGTTTATAAACAATATTGCTGGTGATTTTATTTGTCTTGATTTCTTGGTGCCCAAAATACACAAGAAGTGGTTTTACGTAAAACACAATAAGCATTCCACCAGTTCAACGCGCAACCGAGTGCTTACGGATTAATATTTCTTCATTCGGACTTGTCCTTAAATATTTGCATTAGTTATGCTAAAACCTTGCCAAACTCGAGAAGTTCGTGTCATATTGCGTCAGTAAAGGGAGACAGAGAACAGAATGAAACAAAACCAATCTATTTTGCATTCGATAGTGAGCTCGTTAGTTGTCTGGTCTGTTTGTATCATAGGTATCTGATGACAATACGGTTTGATCGGACGTGCTAGCCCAGCGTTAACGCTCTGTTTGGCATTCATGCCGAGCCGAACGTGGATATCGAAACTATACCGACAGATTTGCGACTGGACGAAAAAAGCTATGGAACGTGTAGCGGAAAATGTTTCGATATAAATATCGTATGTAGACGTAAAGAGATTGATGCATTAGTACCTACTATGTTTTTTAATTTAATACCCTTAAATCACAAATTTGGGTACATATTAGTAAATTCTAATAATTCAATCGCAGTCACATTGAAATGTAACATGTTAAAAAGCAAATTCAATCCAAAAAAAAAATTACTCTTTTTTGCATTGACTTTACTATTATCAAGCGTATTGCAACTAAACTCTAGTTAATGTTAGGCCAGCACAATCTTTATTGTAGTATCAATAGTAGTAATCTATAATACTAAAGCCAGTAAGAAAACGAGTGAATTATTTCTTATTGGATCGAGTTTACTTTTTTAACAAGTTACATTCAAAATGTTAATGATGTACCTTTTTTATCATGTCTTAGTAAAAAGTAACTGCCTCATAAGACCAATCTTCAGCACTCATTCTTAAACAATTAGCCAACTGAGGCAACTTTAAACTGAGTTGAGGAACATTCGGACAGCTCGTGTATCGGAACATCTTTTTCAATTAAACGTTTCTTACCTTGTAATACGAAGAAAATGACTTGAATTAGGTATTTAAGTCTTTACAATCTCTCGATGTTTTACTTCTTGATTTTATCTACGTTTTATTTTTTGTTCCGTAGCCTGATCTAGGCATTGTAGTGTAGTAAGCTCATTTTTGTTCTCTTTGTCATCAGCAATGTTGTATTTATGAGTCAAACGCTAACGCTACTTGTATTGTAATACAACAAATAGTGGTTCGTTTCATTACAATACAATAAATACAATTTTAAAACCAGGATAATGAATTAACGTTTTCCTGGTTTTACATTTGTATTTATTAAACACAAAATCGGTGAATCGCAGAAACAATAGCACCGATAAGAATGTCGTTTACATTTCGCCTTAATACAAAATTGCTGATCGATTGATAGTAACAAAGTGGCACTGGATTTTGCCGAAAAGAAGTACTCAGTAGCAGCAAGGTGTCTAATATTACATATCGACGTGTGATCCTAGGGGTGTCCAATGTGTTGGCCAAACTAATACACATTCAAATTTCGCCAACTATGTTTGAATACCAACGTATCAAATAGACAAACGTTTTGTTAGTCATATTCTCAGTGCAAGGATAAGCATTGAGAATTTTCTTAAATCACATTATCACACTATCGGCTTCAAGCATAAGTGCAGCGGAGCCAACGAGGTAATCACTTCATAGAGCTTTAGAAAGTGCTGTAATATAAATAACTGCTATATTTAGACCTTTGTAGGTGTTTGTCTAACATTTAACAATACGGCAGTATTAGCTGTACTGAAAACATAACAAACGTATTTCGATTGCAATAATCTAAACTCGAAGACATATTTCCGCGAATAAACAAAATGGGGTAGACGCACATGTCAACACGCCACAGTACCGCTAAATGTCAGCGGTGTCAACTAGGCGCACATTTTAACGGAGCCGCGTCGTTTCGAATGAATGCACCCGTAATCCAGTACACACGTCCGCGAACCGTGTTCGTTTGTACGTAAACATTTATTTGTTATGCTTGTTTCATGTAATATATCTGTGGGCGGAACACGTTGTGGGGTTGCTCCATTTTATGGCTTTGGTTGGACTATTGTCGTTAATTTTGACTGGGGTGTTGGTGGTTCTACTACAGTGATACTCGTGTATCTCATATGTAACAGAGATCAATGCAGCATGACTGCTGGTAGATACAAGACTCCAGTCAGTATGATTAAGTTAGCTGAACCTAAGTATACTAGTTCCCAATCACGAGATACATAAGCGCTAATACTGTTGATGCTGATTTATTGCTGCGGTTTAAAGGGTTTTCGGTTCGGTATTTTGTCCAAATACAAATATGACCGACCATACGTTGTTATAAAACTACCATAGGATTTCTAAAAACCCTACAGATAGTGGTTTTTGATTATTTGGGGCGGTGACTCTTCATATTGTCTATAACATATGTTCACGACAGGGAGGGTTTAACTTGATATTTCACCATCCGCATAGCTACTACTTGAAAATATCTCTATAATTAAATCTATGTAATGTGAATGGTCAGTCAGTACAGGAATGCTCTTAGAAGTTGACTTAATTGTGAATATACGTTGTTAAGTGGCCGAACAAGCAAGTAATTGTGACGTCACCAAGCGAGAAGTGGGTCTGCTCACTGTTCCACACATTCTTGGTGTCACATGTCACAGCTACAAAGTGATCTTTGTTTTTATTATGTGTCACTTGGTACATATAAGGTCCGATAAGAATGCCAGCATATCATAGTTTGTTTGCTACTCAAGTTATTTGTATTGGTAATGTGAATTTTAAGATATATGGCTGTTCAGACGTAAGTCGTTCTAAAGTTATCTTTCAAGTGAAGCTTCCTACAATCTTATTATAATAAAGTTGGGTTATGTAGTGCTATGTAGTGCCCTTACGATGCCAGCTGACCACATTTCTTCGTATCCCTAACCATCAAGCAGGTCATCGTAATATTGTAATTTTACTCCACATTTCATACCCAGTGTTCTTACCGACAAATAGTTCCACTACAATCTTGACACAATGTAAACACAGTGCATGTATGTAAATTATTCAGCCAGCTAGCACTTAGCCGTACGTACAACCGAAGCACTCCAAGTTGTTGGCATCTCCTCGAGTGACGTCACAACCGTACGCGACAGCCCTGACGTATTTTCATTATTAAGGCGCGCGCCAAGAGCACTACCAGCGAGCCGAGTTTGACATGGTCTGGTGTGTGACGTACTTAAGGTCTTTTTTCACACTACATGTGAGGTTTACTACATATTTGTTTTGACAGCCTCTCGAGTACCTTCCGGGTATGGCGTCAACATTGAGATTTTTCGGTTGCTTATCTAAGCTACCTGAAGCTTATGAGGCCTAGCACATACTGCTGTCGCAGTTTGAAATGGCACGTGTTGTAAAGTTATACTTATCATAGTGTAAGAAATAAGATCAGGCCTTATTACGTCGTTATAGCGAAGACCCTGCTTGCACAGCTGCTAGTGTTACACTGTTCTCTTGCTATGCTAGTTAGGACGGTAGCTATCACGCACTTGGTGCACAGCACTGCGCCGAGCGAAATGTTGCAAAATAGGCGGTCACAGTTACGTAAATAAATACAACACTTTTTGTTAAATACAAATATAAAAAAGCCGACCCCAAATGACTTGGGAATAATAAAGGCTAAGAAGAAGAGAAAGACAAATATAAAATATACATTTACCATAACAATGAATGTGATTACAATTACTCCCCTGTAAAAATCTTAATATAATTAATATTTTCGCCAACAAAATTACGTAAATTATAACAGTAGAAATCTATCCTATTTTACAGCTTAAACGAAACATAAATAGTTATATTACAATTTGTCCGTCCCAAATATTTAAGTTATTGGTGGACAATAAAGATACTTATTTATCAAAGAAGCACTTCAAATCCTCCATACAATTTTACTATGGCAGTCGCACGCCGATTTGAATATGCGCCGCACGAGCTCTGTCATTATGTGTCTTACGCTCGGCGTAGTCTTAAGCGAGTTTTCTGCATCATATGTATTGTGGGTGTAAACAAAAAGCTGGCTCTTTGCTATGCTTATTTTCTGCATTCCACAAACTTTTTTATTAAACTGGTAATAGAACTAAGTCTAACGAGGAGGTCCCTAGGTGCTCATATTCCTCCTAACAGTTGTACCGGGAAGTCAAAGTCACATGACTGTTGGTATTATTCAATTAGAGTAGCAAATTGTCCAAAATCGCCACTGACAAATTGTTATTGTAGTGAATAAACGCCTCCGAAGTCATTATCTTATTAATTCGCGGATGTTTTTATTTGACATTCATATCAGCTGCGCGACGACCTATCGATTAGGTACTTCAGTTTTGTTTTGTGTAGGCTTATTTTAACGTAGTCTATGTCTTAAAAACATAATTCTAATCGTGTCAGCGTAATAACGTGGCAAGTTGGATGTATAAGTTCTGGTGTGTATATCAGGTAATAATTCCATTTGATTGTTGGAAACCATCTATTGAAATATAGAAGGTAGTCAGACATTTTTATTCAATCGACTCATTGTTACTAAGTAGGCAAGTTATTCGTTACCACAACACACGATATATATTCCAAACATGATTTCATATTAACGTACAATTGAGTATAATAATACTCTTAATAATGTGTGACTTATAACAAGCGTGTGTACATAATAAAGACGTTCTGAACTACTGTAGCGCTATATTCGATAACAATGAATGAACGTAGTACATTGCACGCGGCGCGCCGATTGGCACACGGCCAATTCCCCCCGGTTATGCCTTCCTAGTACTTTATTGGTTCATGTGTACTGTAGACTCCATTTTGGTTACTTATTAACTTGTCTGATACACGCCAAATAGACTCGCCCTCTGCTACATGGGACTATTATTTATTAACTTATGAAATCCGAGTGCGTGTGATATTTTCTTTTGCCCGGAGGGGTAGGCTGGAACTACAGATTTGCACTTGCTATGGATTCTGTCACACGTCTGTGGATGATACTATTTGCATGATATTCCGAATAAGGTGTGTGTGTTAACAGGCATGTTATGCTACCGGCATATACCCTAGAGGGTAGGCATCGATATGTTGTATCTGTGCCTCAAGTAGTAATTTTTGTTTAAGTTTTAATTTGTTTAACATTTTGCCAGTTACGTGTTCTTCTAACTATGTTTCTAGTCGAATATTTTAATATTTTATTTTATGTGGCTCCCTGTCCCATTATTTCGGATACAATTTAACTGCAAATGGTTGGGTACGTCATTGTGCTAAGAAAAGCTTGACTACATACGCAATCATAAAAGGTAATTAATCATTTAATAACAGGTAGAAACTTTTACATAGCATTAGGTGAAATGTTAATTTAGGAATAAAAACAGGTTCTTTCAAATAGAGAACATTTAGTCTTCGCCGTAGGATTCATATACCTGGGCGTTTGTCCGACAGGGTGTTGTAGGCTCACCGTGGCTATTAACAAAGTACCCAGTGATAAACAAGATTGTGTAAATCGGCAAATACGGGTCTACTTCTTAATTAAAGTTGATCTCAAAAAAGACAGCTTTTACTTGTTGAATTTGATCGGTACATTCACAAAGTGATTTTAACAAAGTAACAATACATTCAGTATTAAATATCACTTTAAACATGTACGAATCTTACCACATTGTGCATAAAGGTTTACGTTTTTATTAGATGCAAAAGGCGAGAGTTCAATGGCGACGTGCATTGTCCGTCAATAATCTCGCGATTTAGCCACTTCAATAACTTTATGTTAGCAACGAAACACCGAGCTAAAATAGACCTAAGGCTTTCAATTTTTAAGGTCTAAAGTTGTATAACCAAGTAGACAATTCAGCTTGATCCATGTCATCAATATAAAATACATCTTATCGTCTTATAAATAAGGTTAAAAATAGTATAAAGCGGATAAGATGACAGGAAGTTAGTATTTAGTAGGTAATATAATTACGTGAGCAATTTGTTGGCTTGCAGCCAGTGTGTGATTATGTTGCCTTGGTATTTGTTGGACACGTGGTGTTGCTTGTATATCGTGGGTTGTGATTGTATATGGTGGTCGTTAAAGAATTTGCTTTTAAACTTTCGCGAACCATAGATACGACATGACGAAACGCACAAAACGGTGATTCTGTTAATTTTCATTTACGCAAACACAAGCTTTCTTGGCTTTTCTTATGAGTAAATCCTACATACATTCATATTCTCACGCTTATATCTTCGAAGAGCTAGATGGAGAAGTATGTACTACACCCAAATTTCGCGTTAGCTACTGTTTTATATGTATGTATGTATCTTATGTGGGGGCCAGTCAGTGCAGACCGGCGACACTTCGATCCAGTGGGATCTTTTGTGTCGACACTCTCCCAATAACGACTGCCATAGATGTTCATGGCAGCCAGGACCGACGCAACGGCTTAACGTGCTCTCCGAGGCACGGAGCAGGCGATAATTGTCAATCAATACGCACATAATTTCGAAGTCAGGTATAAACCGTAACGCGTATAACATATTATTTCAGTATGTGTGTTTGACATGGGAGATATCCAACAGGATAAAGAAGTCAAGTTGACACCCACAATAAAGTTCCCTGCACCGTCTTTAGATAACTGTCAGGAACTGACGTCGTTTTCTTTTATTTATTCGTCTCTGTGGGAATAGAAGTTCTTACTTCTAAGGGTCTTTACCCTTAGTATTAAATAAAGGACCCTTACAATTTAGTTAGTCGATTAGTGTAAATTTTAAAGGACGTTAGCTACGGCTAACGTTTTGGGCAATAAATATATAATAGTTTAAAAAAAATATTCCGTACGTATTCCAAATACGATTTTAAAAACCAGAGCATATTATAATTTTTTCATGCATATAAATTATGCCTGGAAACAACAACAGATAACTAAAAAACACCTTACAACCAATTTTCATAAAACATTACAAATATTTTTATGTAGTTAGTGGTTTTAGTTTTATTTACCAAAATAGGTGTAATACAGATACAACATATTCCTAGCAAGCCAAATGCAAACAATAAATAAAATAAAATACTAAATACAATCGTTACTACACGTCTGACTACATTTAGAGGAATCTAAGAGCCGGCACTTTTCTGATCAAATTGGCTCATGTCACCGTCTTTAAATATTGGATAATGGCGGGCACATATACGAAAGGATAATACTTCTTACTATTACTAATAATAATAATATACACCGAGAAGAGACCAGTGCCCAGCAGTAGCAACAAATTAATACAGGGCTGATTTAAATATAATGACCACCAAAAATACTAATTGCATAGCAAAATATGCTTACTAAAATACGCCTCAAACCACTGCATTCTGTCTCGAAAAGGTTAGGTTATGTTAGGTTCCTTTTTAAACCTACCCAAAAATAGGAGCCCCGCGGGGCGGGGCTCCGTTGACTTAGTTTGATCTCTTTAAAATATTTTAGTAATCATATTTTGGTGTGCAAGTAGGATTTTTGGTGGAACAAAGGCAAAAAATTTAGGAACAGTTAAATACTAGCCATATTATAATATCAAAATTAAAAAGGACGCTATGCTATTGAACTATGCTTTTATCTAATATGCTCAGAAAATGAGTGATACTCAATGTATATATCAGCCGGTGTGATGAACGTTCTGAATCATTTTCACACGAAGAAATTAGCCAGTAATGATGCACTCGTTACTCATAGTAGTCGGTACCACTAACTGTTGTTTTTACAACTAACAAAGGCTTTTCATGACCATTCTACGGATTAACTGCTCATTTTTGTGTCAACTGTTATATTGTTAACTTCAAACTGTGCTTATTTTTATGAATAAGCAGTTTTAAGTATGGAATTTGGCTAACGTCTAGATATTCTGGGGTCTGTTTCTTGGATTCTATGTCTGTGGCTATCGTGAAAATATGTAATTCATAGATAGTTGTTTAGATTCTTCTCGGTATTTGTTTCGGTTAGTAATATTTAGTATAGATTAAATATTTTTAAAGTACAGGTGGAGTATTTCTGAACCTAAATATTTTGTTTATATTTTAGATAGAGAGGCTTTAACTTGTCTTTAACAGATGGCGTGCTGAATTTTTAGGTAATTCAAAGAGTTTGATTATTGAAAGAGTATATTATTACTTCTCTTAAATATAATATCCAACTACTTATAAGAAAATAAATTTTCACAATTTGGAATATACAAGTACAGTGTATTTTATAACGAAC
Source organism: Catocala fraxini (assembly GCA_930367265.1). NCBI lineage: Eukaryota > Metazoa > Arthropoda > Insecta > Lepidoptera > Erebidae > Catocala > Catocala fraxini. The sequence continues at coordinate 5,145,990 of OV884049.1, read as the reverse complement.
TGCTGCGAATTCTAATGAATAATAACAATAATAATATGTTTTTTTAAAAATTGCAATTACTAACAACAATAAACAAAATACCAGTGTTCTTCAGTTTCTGATTGTTTTTCTTCGATAATATTTTTGCAATGTTTTTCTTATACATACTTCATGATATGTGAATTTTGATATTATAATGTAGTTAAAGCGGATTCAACCACACTTTATAGATCTTCTTTCGTCTTCTCTAAGCTGCAAAATTTTAAATATTTGATATTTTTGGGGGAATCACGCAGCACGAAAAACACTGCGTGGAACCATTTTTCCCTCAAAAAGTTTTAATGTACGATATACCACCTATTTAATTTTTATGTAATTAATATTTCGTAAACGATTGACGTTAATGTCAAATCTGTCCCAGCTGATCGAAAAATCAGCCATATTGTCTCTTAGCTAGGTTTAAACAAGGGACCGCCGCTGTTCAGATTTCTGTACTATTTAGCTATCGATAAACTTATTCTTAGCGCAAACTAACATTATAAGTGAGATTTCTCATGAACAGTCGCTATACAGTAGATAACTATCTGTCAAATATTTAAAATGGGTTTATAAGTAAGACGGGTCATGTTTTGTTAAGCCGTTCTCAATTCTATTAAGCTTATTTACAACCTCCCACACACTTCGAAAATTGATGTATAAGTGTATAAATTTGGTTACCATTTTATTTATTTTAAATGGTGCCCTTTTAAACCATTGCCTTCACATTCAGCGTTACGCAAACAAGTTTCTATATTTAGTCCACTTTTCAAATAAACCTCAGTAATTACTGCGGAAATCCTGTCTCCACGGTTTATTTAATCCACATTTGTTTCGGGCGGGTCCCATGCCAACACCAATGTTGCGGAAAAGCACCTACCTTCAAGGTCTACTCTCGTAAGCAGTCATAAAAAGTTCAGTCTAAATATGGATATGTTCGGCGTTCACCGTCACGGCTATGTTTCCAAGACATTTGGATTTAAATAAAGTAACATTTTTTGTAGGTCACACTACCAGACCTATAAAATCCGTTTCAATTAATTGTTTTCGGTTAATTTACAAACTGTTGAACAGATTTTAATAATTCTGTCACCATTAGTAAGATACTATAGTCTAGATTAACATAGGTTATAAACATAACGCTACATGTTGGAGCTAAGCTGTAAACTTAAACGTGGATGAAACTGCGTTGGACAACTAGTATGTCATAAAATAAATATGTTCTATTAGTAGAATAAGTTAATTTCTTCTTTTAGAATAGCCAGCAATGATACAAGCTGATGCTATTCAAATTTACTTTATATATATATTTTTTTTTTTTTTTTTTTTTATCAGAGAAATACCTTAAGACTAATTACATTTGAAACTCGCCAAACATATTGTTTAACGGCGAGATACGCTCTTATCATTAGTACTAATCTACATTACAAAACTATTTTAAAATATAAAGTATGTTAACTATAAGAATAAACATAAAAATAAAATTTCTAAGATAAATATCATAAAACAGGTAATTTCACTTATAATATATGAGTAACAATTATTATTTAACTTTTATGTAGGTATTGTAATATTTTTAGAGTACTTGAGACTGTAAAAGGATATCTTTTAATCTTTTTTTAAGGCAGCTGTAACTAATTTTTGGAACCTCTCTTAATATAGGCAAATTATTAAATATTGAAGGTACAATATACTTGTTTGTTCGTTGGCCGTAATAATTTGTTACTTTTGGTTTCACAAGTTTGTGTTCCCTTACTCTTCTAGTATTATATTTATTTTCAACAAAATGTTTGTACTGATCACTATAGTAATATTCTAGGCTTATTAAGTATTCAACCTTTTTTTCAATTGGCAGGATTTTACAGATAGGAAACAATCTGCTATAATCCTTATTACACATATTTTTATCCTGCTTACTAACTAAGTATTTTATCAGTCTCATTTGGAGGTTTTTTATGTCGTTTAAGTAGGTGATAAAAGTTCGTCCGTATACAACCAGTCCGTAGTTTATCAGTGAGTCTGCAAGGGCAAAGTATACTATTTTTATAGTCTCTGCATTTAATACTGTTTTAAGCTGGTAGAACTTGGCCAGTACAGATCTCAACCTAGCGCATATATCAGATATATGCATAGCCCAATTGAAGTTCTTATCGATCCTTAATCCTAAATATTTAAAATTGTCAACATATTGTAAAGTAGCGCAACTACAATTTAATTTGTTTCTATGTAGGCATTCGTATGTATGTCCTATTATGTTGAGATTATCAGTACTTGTGTTCTTCGCGATCTGATTGTATGGAGAGTGAAGATGCATGCATTTCGTTTTATTGAGATTAAGTATGATGCCATTGTCATGAGCCCACTTCGTTATATTTTCAAAATCTGACTGTATATTTGTTTGTACCTGCGATATATCTTTGGAGGCGTAAAGGACACACATATCGTCTGCATACATATACACATTACATTCCATATGTTTTAGTAAGTTAAAATACAATTAATTAACACAGGATGGATAGGATTCTTTCGTCTTGCTTATTGTTTATAAGATCAATTGTTAAGAGCCTCGTTGATTTCAGCATGAATGGGCCGGCTCGACTGGGGAAGGACTACCCTCTCACAGAATATCGACGTGAAATAGCAGTGTTCCTACTATTGTGTTTCGTTTGGTGAGTGAGAGTGCCGAAGGCCCAATCACCCTCTTTCTCCCGTCCCGCTCCTCCTTCTTCCCACTTCCTCTTTTTCTAAAGGGTCGGCAACGCGCAAGTGATGGCTCTGGTATTGCAGGCGTCCATAAGCTATGGTGATCACTTACCATCAGGTGGGCCGTATGCTTGCGTGCCACCTGAGTGGCATAAAAAAAATTTAAAATAAAAGACGACGAAAATGATAATTTCATCCTAAAAAGAATATTTACCTCATCAGCATTCCCATATCCTGTATTACGGTTTAGCATAATACGTCTTCCTTCAATTTGGTTTTAATCCCTCTCATTTTAGCCACGTCAATCTTCACATAATACGTTCATCTTTAATCAAATTTTCTATCTTCATACCCCTGCTATAAATCCTTTGTCAAAACAAGAAAATATTAAATAAATAACGCGATAAAATCCGTATATAGTAGTTTAATTTCAAAGAAAATATTAAACACACGTGATATAAAAACTTTAGCTTTTGTATTATTCTTATTGTCTCTATATACCAATTGTATATCTAAGCACATATTATACGTTAATACATACTTGCATTTACAACGTTTAGATATTATGAAAAGGACGCCTTGAATTTCACACTTTTATCACGGCAGGTGCTAATATCTAAAATATCACTGTGCCCATATACGAGTCTTAAGGTTTTAACAATTTAGCGACCGAGGAAAATTCTACTTCAAGGAGAATCGAAACGTGGTTTTGCATTGACTAAATGTGAATGGAATCTGTCGATAGTTCGCTGGAAGAGACGACCAAGGTTAACGGTTACCTCATGTTTTATTACTGAATATAGGATTACACTTACTCGTCTTTAAGCATATATCGAGATTAGACATGTTACTACTAAGAATAGAGACGAGGCTCACACTTCCATTCCTTTCATTTCTTCTACGATTACTTGCTTGAGGCAAAGCACAAGTGATACTTTTTATTTGTAAACGATCATAGGTATATCATTCATATGAACGTTTACCATCAAGCTAGCTGCATGATATATGTTTGACACGTTTGGTACGAAAGACGAACTATATTGTGTTCCTGACTTATACATATATTGTTCCCGGACAGAAAAAAAGTAAACGCGGATGATATTTTTAATGTTGCAATCGTCCTTAAGCTACGACATCCACTTATTTGTTTATGTCTATAGCTTTTAGATAATACAATTTGGATTGTTCTTTACGTAGTACTTAGCCAAAGCTAATAGGGAACTCAGTACATTTGAACATTGATCTTCTAAGGTCTATTTACCCGAGAAAATGTCATGCTATCCCTGTTTATTCGCTAGGTAAGACAAAATCTACTATTTTAGAACTACACTTGATTTGAGTAACTTTTCTCAAATGAAACAATATTTCTAGAAGTTCAGATATCTCAGTTTGTTCACTATGTATCCTAACAGCATGGTGTATAGTATATTAGTTAAAGCTTATTCCCCAACTAATCTAATAAATTACAGCGGCCACCATATTTTTCGCTCGTTTAATCTCGAAGCGCCTAAAAACGGTGAACTTTAAACTCCAATCTGGCGCATGACGCTGTTGGAAATTTATACCCACTTAACTGCCGTTTTGGCAAGCTTCCGGACATCTGTATGTACCCGAGCCACGGATACGTTGCCTTGTAGCTAGTCTAGTTTGGAGAATAGGTTGGTACAGTCTTGTTTGCTAAAAAGATTCTTATATATCTGCTAGCTGCTGTGTGCAACTTTAGCGTGTTTGTAAAGTACTTGTTAATAACTTGACTACATCGCTACTGATTGTATTTTTATTATCACAGTGAATAATTCATATGAAAAATACTTATGATGTGAATATGTCATCAATCGATCAAGAAGTTCCAAAATTATACGATCATTATGCTAATTGCTCTGCCCGCGATTTTGACCGTCTGAATCCTACGGGCACGCTTTGTAGGGATTAAAAGTATCATACATGTTTAACCCGAACATGGTTTATGCATGTGTCTTTCGTCTTAAATCCGTTCAGTGGTTTAAGCGTTTCATTGAGTAACAGATATCCAAAAATCTTCATAGTCATTTACATTTGTAATTAGTAAGTTTATTTATATAATATAAAAGTGGTGGGCAATAAGCTAGGTGATGATAGCAAGCGGCAAACGCCTTACATCAGATCATTTATTAATTTTGGGTGTTCAAAGAGTTATTTGCAATCAACCCATCTAAAATCTTTTTAACCTCAGTTTTAAGGTCGCAAACAGCTTTGTTGTCCCATGATTAGAGATATTCAAGATATCCAGCTTAAGTAAAACAATTTTCTCTATTTCAATATACAAAGAATACCTTTCGTAAAAGACAAAATGCAGACAAAGCAAGTCTGAAGTCTGATACAGACGTACTAGACGAGCCAGTCAGCGCTTTTATAACGCGCTCACCACTGAGAACAGGTCGCATTAGGTTTAACAAACGATCCAATAGTTCTTTAGATATGTTCTGATTTTATTTGCGGCTGCAGTCAATTTGTCTACTCCCTTTATATCACGGGCGGATCAGTTAAAATAAATTAATTAAGAAGATGTCAATTATTCAAACGCATTTGAATGAAAAAGGAACCAATTGTATAATAGAATATCAGACCTATATTAAACTGTACCATTGCTGGGCACAGGCATCTTAGAGTGAGAAGGATTAGGCCATAGTCCACCACACTGGTCCAGTGCGGGGTAGCAGACATAACATATCTTTAAGAACATTATGGGGAACTCTCAGACATAGGTTTCCTTCACCGTTAAAGTAAAAATTAATTACATTAATGTTTTATTTATATAGTTATATTAATACCTACTACTTCTTAATTATAGCAGCGTAAATAAGAGCGCTCTGAGGAAGTTGTAAAATATTGAGTAACGTCATGGGATTATTCCATTTTTCTCTCAGGATACATTCTATTGTATATATGTAACACCTACAGTTTGTCCTAAATATTGATAGAAAATAAAGAAATATTTATTTTTGGTTGAATCATAGTTTACCTAACGCTTTCTGTATTACGATCTATTGAAGTTTTAACAGTTATGAAACATGTTTATATTACATCTATGTAGTAGATAGTTTGATTTCGGGAGCGACGAAATGACTTTTTAAAAACTAAAAATAAAAGTAACTAAAATGGGAATCGAATTAAGAGTTTATTAAGACGACCCGAGCTTTACAGATTCTATGTAAGACTAACTTATTGTACTTATTCCAATGCATCAACACCGGATGACATCGTAGGCGGTGGTCGTTCCAGAACATTCGAACATCACGCCACGTCTAGCTGATAAGGAAGTGCAGCGTACGGGATACTGCACCTGCACTGACTTATTGCAGCATAAGGTTATAGGGAATATAACTCCTCCCCCCTTGGATCGAAGTTAGCGAAAAAGAGGTATATTTTTCGAAAACTTCGTAAAACTCTAAAACGTAATAATAGTTACAAAAGAAAAATGATTATATAAGTACAGAAATGATAAGACCTAAAATAATATCAAGGGCCAAGATGTATAACACATAGGTACTACTTAATTTACCTCAAGATAATGAATATAATTATTTAAGTTACTAATAAGATAGGGCCCTGATTATTTGTATTTTCCTCCAACTCAGTCAAATCGTTGGGCATGATTTTCTTGGAACACACTATCTTTATTACATCTAAATACTTATATGTAACTATAGCTATTAACAATAAAACGACGATCGCGTACAGTACCAAAAGGGCGACACTAACACTATTTCTTTCGATTTCACTTGTTTCACTTTTTACACTATTGGCACTACTTTTCAGAATGTAATTTAAATGGCGTATGTCGTCTAAGTCTATTCCTTTCAGATCTACAGGCTCCATTAATGCGGCGTCAGCATATCCTTGCGGTAACTTAGGTAAGTTGATAATCGGTACCGACATGTATTCCGTCGGCAGTGAGTAAGATCGTCGTCCTTGTATATGGGCATTTTCTATATAAACGTCACACTGTTCATCTATAGTTAATATATAAGTGCCTCGTATGCGCTCCTTCGTGTTGTCATTGCCACAAGTTTGTGAAATAACTTGGTAATGTTTTGAATAAACTATCCACCTATCTGGACCAATCCTTTGGATTTTTAAGTATTCTGGGTTTACTTTACGTGGAAAACAGCGTGACAAGGTGGAATGGTATTTCAATAATTGTTCAATACAAGTTTCCTCAGCGTACTGGACGATATTATTTTCAGAGCAGAGGTATTCTTTAGCTGTTATCTCTCGGCATGGTTGGTCAATCGGACGATATCTTGTCCCTTCTACTAATAGGTAAGGAAACTCAGGAATAATAACAAGGGTTTGGTTAAAGGAATCATCGGCCATAGGAAGGGAGTACAATTTATAATAACTATATGTAACATTATCAGTTAGTGGTACTTCAATGATAAAAGTGATTTCATCACTTTTAAGGTAAGTTTTTACACATAAAGATTCTTCAATATTAATAAGATTTTGACTGTTTACAGAATACATTAAATTATCATGTTTACTAATCTGTTCTAACAAGTTCAACAATTCATTGGAATTTATTACGGCCTTATGTAGTACAGACAATTTACTAAAAGCCAAGGCCGTTTCTAACTCACCAATTTTTATATAAATAGTTCTAAAGTTTACAATAAACTGGTAAAGTAATCCAAATACATAAGTCATATAAATTGAATGATTATTATTTGTATTAAGATTGTTCACAAGGCCTTCAATTAATTTAATGCGTGCGTTCATTTTATTACTATTTTCATTAATTATTTCCGTAGAGTTTAGGAAATGATCCAACATTTCAGATATCACAGTAAATTTATTTGATATTGCCTGTTCTTTTGTTTGAATGTTATTAATGAGTTGCTCATATCTAATCGCATCTGCGTGGTCGAGGTTACCTGTTATAATTTTAATAAATGATCCTAAAGGATTTATAAGACCACGTTTAGATCTAGAAGGTATTAACTGCTGTAATTTTTCTACAGTTTCATTACGAATATACTCTACTTGTGTTTTAAGATTCATAAATTCATCCATATAGGACCTATTAGGGTGTAGCATTTGACTAAATTCAGAATATTTTTGAATATTGAAAGTCAAATCCTTACTTATGCCTTGTAGTTTGATAATTTTTACTATAGACCATTTATCGTGTTGTACAAAAGCTTGACCTAATTTTACCGGGAGAATACCAGGATTTTGTTTACTCTCTACTGCTTGAAGGTCCAGGTTTGGGAGAGCCCAACTGATCGTTGTCCAGCTTAGCAGGACTATACACCACCTGTGGAGGACGTTTTACATTTTTAACAGGCACTTTTGTGTCTCTACTTTTAAGCTTTATTGGTACAATATTGCGTTCTATCTGTCCTGTGACAACAGCTTTTTGAAACTTCGGTTTATCTTTAGATTGTCTTTTATTGACAGCTTTAGCAAAAATCGGCTGTCCTAATGCTAATTTTGGTTGTGCTTCTCCACCCCGCTTGCCTATAATCTTTTCTTTTTGATCATTTAACCTTTTTGAAATAAATCTATAAACAGCTTGAGTTCTTTTCTTATGGTCCTTAATTAGTTGCTGTGTGTATGCTTTATCAAATTCGGAGTCAAATGTGGAATTTAATTCAGTGTGACCAAATGCAACTTCGAAAGGTGTTAAATCTGTGCTACTATGGATTGTGTTATTGTAAGCCATAACAGCATAAGTCATCACAGACGCTGCGTCTGTGAATTTCCTTTCGTATTTGGCTAACCTATACACTTCGATTATTGTGGAGTGGAAACGTTCTATTAACCCCATAGAATTTGGGTTGTTGGGTGTAGTGATATGCAATTTTATTTTATGTAAATCTGTAAGTTCCTTTAGTAATTCATTATTAAATTCAGTCCCCGGGTCAGAACTGATTTTCTGTGGTAACCCATAGAAAGAAAAGTATTTCAATAATGCCCTGACTACTTCAGGCGTTGAGCGAGACGGAATTTCTATAGCTTGGCCTAGTTTACTGAATGCATCAATAAGTGTTAAGTAGTATTTAGATTCTATACTAAATATATCAATAAAAATTTCCTGGAAAGGTGCATTCTGGGTTTGTGTAAGTTGTAATACTGGTCTAATGGGATTTCTGTCGTATTTAGCGCATTTGCAATGTTCACACGCATTAATAATAGCGGTAACAGTCTCATTTAAATTTTTCCAATGATAATTACGACGAATTCGTTTTATAGTTTCTGAAATCCCACGATGACACGTTTTGCCCTCGTGTAATTTAATAACAATAGCTTTTTGTTCTTGTTCATTTTCTACATAGACTACTCGCTCGGTGCATTCATAAAAGTTTACCATACCTTTCTTAAATAAGGAAATTATAATATTACTAAAAAGCTTTTTATGTTCTGGGTTTTCAAAGTAAATGAAGTATTTAATTTTTGGTTTAATATATTTTTTTAGAAAATCTTTGATAAGCTCATGATTGTCAACGGGCAAAAATACTTCTAATACCTTTTGATTATCCCTAGATAAATCTCTGACTTGGGTGTCATTTCGGAACCAGCTAAAAACGAGTATTTGGTTCGGTTTTGTATCTATGGCCTCGTGTAGAATAGGAATTCCGTGGGATTCTAAATCTTTAGCTGAATGAATTGTTTGTGTAGATGCAGATTCAGGCGGTACGGGATACTCGGGCGTTTGTTCAACTACTACTGTCTCGGTGTCTGATATAGTTATCGGACTAGCTGTGACCGTTCTCTCAGAGTCAGATATAGAAATGGTCCTAGAGTCATCAGTACTTCGTCGTTGTGTGCTGTCAGTAATTTGTTTGGTAACATCGTCTAAATAGCTTTGAAGTCTTTTCTCCTTCTCATCTACATTAACAATCATTGAACTGTCGTCGGGTTCGTTTGTTCCTAGAGCATTAAGCTTAATGCGGGACAACGCGTCTGCGTTTACGTTTTGTTTGCCATTTTTATATATAACATTAAAATCGTACTCTTGTAAGCGCAATCGCCAACGCGTTAACTTGCTATTTGGTTCCTTGAGTTGATATAGCCAGACTAGGGGTCTATGGTCAGTATATATGTCAAATTTGTGTCCATATAAGTAGGGTCTAAAATGTTTGGTGGCCCATACGATAGCTAACAACTCACGTTCAATGGTACTATATCTTTTTTCAGTATCTGTCAAGGTTCGGCTAGCATACGCTATGGGTTTGTCACCACCCACAGGGCCTTGTGACAATACCGCGCCTATTGCAACTTCAGAGGCGTCGGTTGTTAGTACAAATGGTCTTGTCATGTCTGGGTACTGTAATATGGGGGCGTTAACTAATAATTCTTTACACTTTTGAAAAGCCTCTGTATATTTTTGATCGATAATAACTTTCCTACCTTTCTTTAAGCAAGCCGTCAATGGTTCAGTAATTTTGGAAAAGTCTTTAATAAACCGTCTGTAATAACCAACGAAACCTAAGAATCGTTTAATTTCCGTATGTGTCCGTGGAATGGGGTATGTAAGGACTGCTTGTATTTTGTCATTGTTTGGTTTTAGTCCGTTTTTAGTCAAAGTGTGTCCCAAGTACTGCACTTCCTTACGTAAAAATTCGGACTTGTCTAATTGTACTTTCAGATTCGTTTGGCGTAGTCTGTCAAAGACAGATCGTAGTCTTTTTATATGTTCTACGATTCCTGATCCGTAAATAACTATATCATCTAAGTACACTAAACAGTGAATACCCTGAAGGCCTCTTAAAACGTTATCCATTGTCCTTTGGAAGGTCGCTGGAGCTGTTTTGAGCCCAAATGGCATACGGAGAAATTCAAAATGCCCATTCTGCGTAGAAAACGCTGTTTTTTCACAGTCAGCAATCTCGATTTGGTGATAGCCAGAAGCCAAATCGAGTGTGGTGAAATAATTGCTTTTACCAAGTTTGTCAAACAAGTCAGATATGTTAGGAAGTGGGTACTTGTCATCAATGGTAATGTCATTGAGTCGGCGATAGTCTACGACCATTCTATATTTCACCTGGCCTGAAGCGTCTGCCTTTTTGGGTACTAAATGTACGGGGGCACTCCAAGGCGAGTGTGACTCTCGAATGACGTTATCTTTCATAAGCTTTTCTACCTGACGTTTGATTTCCTCAGCTTGGGCTGGAGGCTGTCTATAGGGCTTAACGTAAATTGGATCTTCATTAACGGTACGTATGTGATGTTTAACATGGTTAGTAAAGGTTAGAGGTAGCTTTTCGCAATAAAATATGTCTTTGTACTCGTAACATAAGTTATTAATTAAGTCACTTTCTTCTTGGTTTAGGTGGTCTAGTCGTAACTTCTTTAAGTTATCTGTAAGCAATGAGTCAATCTCAACATCCGTAAAATCAGTCGTGTTATTGACTAAACACTGTTCATTGGTGAATTTAGAAACTTTAAAAGGTGCTGTGATAGTTAACTTTGCATCAAGGTCAGTAGCATTTTGTATAACAGTTGAGGCAAGATAATTTTCGCATTTAACTATTGCAGCTGGCATTCGAATGCCATCATGGAACTGTTCATAATTTAAAATAGCAAAACCATCTTTCTGATTTACAGGTAAACTTACTCTATGTTCTGTACGGGGGTCTAATTTAAATTCAAGGTCTGTATTATAAATAATTGGAATATTAATATCATTTGTTTTTAAAATCCTATCTTTGAAACTTATGTCAGCTCTGAGTCGAGACATTAGGTCCATTCCTATCAAACCGTCATACCTATCGTCAACGTCATAAATGTAAAACTTATGATAACCATATTCGTTGAAAATTGAAAAAAGTGGGATGTTAGCAACTTCAAAATGTTTACTAGTAGCATGAGTGCTTGTCACTGTAAATGGTTCATAGAATATTGAATCGGCAAAATATTCATTAACTTTTCTAGGACTTATGAAGGACCTGGTACTGCCCGTATCTAGCATAAATTTTCCATTTATGTCAGGAATATATATATAAGGATGTCTTAAATTAGCATCATAGTTAAGTTCTATCATTTCAGGGTAATTTGCTGCGTATCCATCTGAAAATTTTGTACGTCATCTAAATCATTGCTATTTTCAGGTGAGTACGGTATGTCCGCATCCACGTCAGGGATCTGATCTACACAACCATGGCTAGTGTACATATTTGTATAATCATAATCAATTTGCGTCGACATATTATACATATTTTCATTAAAACCGGTGTTATAAATATATTGTTCGTCACCAGTATAAAGTTCATTTACAGGTAAACCTTGTGTTGGCTTAACCGGTGCTGGTGCGGTTCTCATTGATACGTCACGGTCATTAACCAAAGGCTTGGGTGGACGATAGCCTAAAGGTTGCGAGGGTCTTTCGCCTAATTGCGCAAATGAGGGCTTATATCCAAACTGTTGTGGTTGTTTACCATCAAGCATTGTCGGCCTATTCCCCGGTAGGACTGGGGGTCGGTATCCGAATTGATTCGCGGGTCTAAACCCAAATTGTGTTGAAGGTCGGTATCCAAATTGAGTTAACTGTGGTCTAAAACCTATGTGTTGATTAGGCATATTTGGGCGAATAATATTTTGATTTTGTATACCAAACTTAAATTGACCTTGGTGTGGCTGAGGCCTAAAATTGTTATTATATTGCAAGGGTGGCTGCGTAAGAACTGGTTTCGGATTGGCTGAATTAAAAGCTGATGATGATCGGTGTTGTAACATTTTACTACGTAAATTATACTGTTCCTGAAAGTTAACTTCTTCAAGGACATATTTTAGAGCATCCTCCAAAGTGTTTGGGTTTTTAATTCGAACAATCCGTACCATATGTTCTGGTAAATTGTACATAAAAACGTTAAGAGAAGTATTGTTATAAATAACTCGCTTAGCCTCTCTCAAAGTTACACTGCTATTCTGATTAACTTTGGATATAAGTATAGCGCGAATATCTTGTATACGGCTACAAAATTCTAAATAAGATTCGTTCTGTTTAATTTTTAGGGTTTCTAACTCAATAGCAACGCACTCCTCGCTTCTAGGATCGCCAAAATGTTGGACCAATAACGATTTTAATTCATTGTATGTCTCAAAGTCACCTCTTTCACTAATAAGGGCTGCTGCCTTACCTTTTAATTTACTTGTAATGGTTTGCATTAAAAATTCATTTCGTTCTGAGGTTCCTTGATATCTACCAATAACATATTCGCACTTTCGCAAAAATAAACTAAGTAAATTTGTTTCACCGCCAAACTCAGGAATCAATCTTAACACATCACGCGGTATTAATAATTCCGGTAATTGCATAGATAACGGCGTATCGGTACGAACAGACGCAGCTGCCGCGCCTGCCGTGGGCACAGGTATCTGAACTGGATTCATTTTAAAATTTTACACACACATAAAAATATAAAAATCAAACAATATAAATCCTTAGGTAAGTAATTAAATCATATGAAAAATGTTATTCCATATAATTTGGAATAATATAAGCAAACGTATGTAACGACTTTATTCACTTAATATTCTTTAAAGAAATTATTTAACTATGACAACTTATTACGAAATTTTATCGTGTATAATTATTTTTCATACGATTTAGTTTTAGGTTTTATAAAACTATTAGTCATATACTGAAAATACACAATGTTAAAATTTTATCAACAAAAATTGTGTAGGGAATTTGGGAAGGAAGTAGAAGGTTACTCACAGTCCAACCGCCTTATACATCTCTGCTCACCTGCGTTATGTTACGCGTAATCGAAACTTATTTATTTGGTTCGTGGATTGCCGTATGTAAAGCGCGTCACTGATTTTAAGCACTGCCTCTACGTAAAGTCTGTAACCAGTCGCGAAGTACGTTATAACACTTTTCACAGTTTTCAAACGCGACTTTCCGCGAAGGCTAACAGCGGCAATCCTACCGGCTGCGCCAGTTTGATTTCGGGAGCGACGAAATGACTTTTTAAAAACTAAAAATAAAAGTAACTAAAATGGGAATCGAATTAAGAGTTTATTAAGACGACCCGAGCTTTACAGATTCTATGTAAGACTAACTTATTGTACTTATTCCAATGCATCAACACCGGATGACATCGTAGGCGGTGGTCGTTCCAGAACATTCGAACATCACGCCACGTCTAGCTGATAAGGAAGTGCAGCGTACGGGATACTGCACCTGCACTGACTTATTGCAGCATAAGGTTATAGGGAATATAACTAGATACTTCTAACAATGCTTATTTACAACATTGTAAACGTAAACAAGTACAGATTTTCATTCAAATTCCGTCGTTATCTAGAGGATATCTGTAGGACTGTCGAGTAATAATGACCTTAATTAAGAATGCCGCCTACGTACCTTTGGCACTGTTGTGTGTATGTACAGTACAAAGTGTTGCTAATCTTATAAACGTGTTTGGATGTTCAATGTAATCATTGTTTATTGTGTTATGGATGGAGTGGAAGTAGATACCTCAGTTCTGCGAATACGACGATTGTTTTGGGTTCGTGTTACGTTGTTGTTTTTGAAGTCGATATACTTGTTACGGAGTAGTAAAACTTACTTAACTAGAAATACCAGAGTGTTTATCTTTGAGTAAACTTTCCTTTGATGCAAGTATTTTACCTAAAACTGAAATTGTGTTCTATTATTATTAGTAAGACGTTAACCAAAAATATCCTTTTTGCTATTACTTAATAACTTATAGGTATACGGTTATTGTAGTACAATTAAAATATTTTAAAAGAAAGAAAAGAAAGCTGTTATTTGAAACGATTAGAAGATCAGAATTATACTTCAAAATATATTTTTAAAAGCTTTAGAAAGATTACTATTATATTACACTACAAGAGCGATGGTTTCGGACTTTCCATGATTTATTATAATGCATGGCTATAATTAACACGGTAAGTCTATTACAGGTATTATAGCTAATTGTAGGTCTGTATAAGTATAGTGGAACGAATTACCATAATTCTTTATGGCATGCAATGTAATTGCAACTGAAAGCCTTTTCAAAAAATAATGAACTGTCAAAGTAGATCTCACTTCCTTTTTTTTATTTATGCAGAGTCAAATATATATGGACAAAAATATTTAAGCGCCGTTCAAATATTTTTGTCCATACGAAATGTCATCAAAATCAAATAAACCTTTTTAAGAAACTAGTTGTTAAACTCTATGTATGTTACTTTTTTTATATTATATTATTTTGATTCTTGACTTTCAAACTATACCAGTCATAGAAAATTTCATAAAAATTAAATTAAAATCAATACATAAAAAGTGTTATTTTCGCATGTATGTGCGTATGTTTGAATTTAAATTGGAATGCTATTTTGCATGTTCGATCATCGACTTGCTACTGAAAACGTGTCTGAATACTGATCTAGACGACGATCCTGTACTGGACATATTGATCTGAATTATTGCATACTAGAATTGGATACGGCAATATTTTATGTGTCTACGTGTTGGACTAACGAACGCCAACGTTGGCATTGGCTGCATTGTTGGTGCATTACTTAGCGCTCGCCTTCCGAATTACTCATGTTGGTGTATAGTGACAAATATTTGTGTTATCTACAGACAGTCATTACAGGGTGATAATGCATATTATGTGCCGGTTATTGCCGTATTTGTATGGCTTTAGCGACGGTTCTATGTTGCTGGTAACCTTCCTTTAAAACAGGAGCTATAGGTATTTAAAATACTCTGAAAATAATTAATAAACATAAAAATTAAAACTAAAAACATATGCCCGCTACAATGTTTAATATTGAGTGCTGTTGGTCCAGCATGTTGCTTTATGCATGTGGAAAGTATTAATGGATATATCACCTCATTGGCAGCTGATTTGCAGCTTGGACGGGGTCCAGAGCACTTCAGATATTTTCCACCCGGATTTGCACCTACTATGTAGGTTAAATTGGTTTAAAACTTATAGTATAAAATGATAGCGAACACGTTTCTAAGTATGTACTACTTATTATATCTAATTATAGCAACAGAATCAATTTATTTCCCTTTGTATCTAAGAGAACAGGGTTCAAACATGCGGTATATTAAATCAAAAACTATTTTTAAATGGAAAGTAAATACATTTTCTAAAGCTGCTCACGCACAATAACTTGTGAGTGATGTTTATGTATACTCTCATCTATTTAATGCTCAATACCTATAGGACATGTAGTACTCTCAGTTTTACCCAAATATCGGTCCTTCAAAGCAGCTAGTTTCAATCAGTATAATAATAATTACAGAAGTTTGAATTTTACGTATAAGCACCTACTCAGATATCGAAATCCGAAAAATGGTAACCTCATGTCGTTCTTTTCTGTCCTAAAACTACTCATCGAAAATTAGTTCTAAAACGCTTAGAGCTACAAAGTATTTGTACTGTGCTAAGACAAAAGAAATTACAAGACAGGCAGCCCTAACCCTCTTAAACAATTTTCCTCTAGTCAGGAACAGGTACCGAATAGTAATTTGTTCCTTATTGTTCTTTATGTTAAGCTTAAACTGAGGCAATGTTAGACACGTTTGACCTAAATTAAAATTGTTTAGGCCCTTGAGATCACGTCGAAAGTTTTTCGTTTATAAGTACTAGACGTAAACGACGTCTAGTACTTATTACATTATATGTGTCGGCGTCTGTGTTTTTAGGGTAGTTGTTAAAAGTTATTGGTTGTATAAGTAGAACAAAATGTCACGATATCTTTTCTTAGCGTGTGTGACTGTAACAATAAATATATTTAGTGTGAATTCCTTGCTTAAATGTCCGGTTACTTTATACAGATAAAAAAGTTCATTATGGCGGCATTGTTGAACTATATGTATATCGCGTTTTTTATTGAATACTCATATAATAGCTAACATAATTAAAGTGGGTAATCATTTCCTCAAACTATTACTTAAAATTTATTTATTTAAGGATTTCGTACAAAGGAATATACAACAACATACAAGTACATTATAAAGCAATAATTAAATTCTTAGCGTGTATAGTCCCTCAATTATAGGAAACCACAGCTTGCAAATTATAATTACAACTAAACTAACAACTTAATTAAAGAAATAAACGTGGAAAACATAAAATATAAAAATTAAAAACATAAAATTCTGCCTCTAGGGTAAACTTTTGAGTAAAACAATAATAGCTTATTAGATAATAGAGTTCGATAAAATATGTAAAAATCATTTCATCCAAATATTATATCGATGTAAATATTTATTTCTCAATCAATTATATTCTATATGCCACATCCATACATTGTAACCTCGGCAACTCGACGGATTGAAATAGTAATCAAATGCAAATAACTAAACGTGTTCAATGCAGGTGTGCATGCGCTCTTCATGAATGACAAGCGTAAATCTACCTATCTCTCTCTTGCCAATAAGATTGCATAAAGGTAAAAGAGCTAGCAATATGTATGTATGGCCCCTTTAACATGTAAATTAAAAAGAGATACGACTATTTATTATTTATTGAAAACGTATTTTATTTAAAAATTTTCTTGTGTAAGGAGTACCTTATCGATTTTCTTTACGTCAATGCCGTAGGGTATTTTGTTTATCTTGCTTTATTTATAAGAGTCTTTCCTTTGAAAATGTATAATAAATTATGTTTTGTCTGAACATAATAATATTTTCGTATTATTATAATATCTACATACATGTTTTCCTTCGAAAGATCATTGATATAGACCGGTCCTTACATTTATCATATAATTGTCTGTCTTCAAGCCTCAAGGGGTATTCGGGTTAATTCACCAGGAAAATCAAGTTGATAGGAATGATTATTTACTACTTTTTATTCGCCAAGCAATAAGCGTCAATTATAATTTATTATAGTAGTTTTTGAACTAAACTAAAATCATCCGTTGTCCCATCAAGTGACATCATAATATAATTTATGGCGTTTACGCCCTTTGAAGTATCAAGTGTTTTTATTGATTTGCTTGTATACTCATACTGACGCCTGTAGCCCAGAACGATAGACAGAAACCATCGAATTCTACTTATTACGATCTCGTCCTAACAATTTGGCCTCAATCACTGACATAATTTTTTTGACGCATGTTCGTCGCCATAGTCAAAGAGTTTTATGCAATGTGATATTAAGTACTAGATTTTGCCCGTGGCTTCGCTTGCATTAATCTAGGATTATTCAATAAAATTCTATTACTTGGAAATAGTACTTGTTCTGGATAAAACCATGTAATCCTATGTCCATTTCTGTACACCTGACAAAGTGTATGTGAAATTTCATAATGATCGGTCACTTAGTTAAGATGTTAAAGCGTATTAGACAAGCAAACTCACATTTGCATTTATAATATTAGTTACGATTTAAAAATGTTATTTGCCCTCTAGTAACATATATCTCAGCTAGGTCATATCACTCCGTGAGGTAAAACGCATTAAACTACATATATACATTATGAACTCTGGTCATGTAGTTCGAAATATATGTGATAGGCACTTGGCAATACATACTATGCTTTGTAGCTATCGCTAACATCATAACTTCACATATTTGAGATCAATATAGAACAATATTGAACTTGTGCAGTTGTTTTATAGGAAACATTTGGAAAATAATAGGTTACCATGGCTATATGAGTTTCTTGACTTTTTCAAAGGATTTGCATAAATCCTACACAACTTAATATTGATGTTTTGTGTAGGCCTTTGCTGATATACGACACACACTGGTCGTCCTCGCCGTGCTATAATAAACTTTACTATATGAGGTACTTTGGCAGTCACGAGCTGGCCACCTAAAGTTACCGCTTCATTTATATAACTAAGTATAAATATTAACGCGATCATGTCCCGTATATACATGGCTTTTTAAAAGATTCCAAGTTATTCTTAGGTTACACCAGCTGTGGATAGAAGCAGACTTGATGAAGTTTGCTTGTGACCACAGCCGGTGCAACCATTAAAGTGATAAACATCCTGAAGGGATGTTTTCAATGAGTTTGAAAGACTTTAAAGACGTTTAAATACTTTAAAGACGGCCAGTCTTTAAGGTAGGTTTAAAGGTAGTTTTTCAAACGATTATAATACTCAAATATTTGTATAACTACTGACAGTATTTTGATTTTTCACAGTTAGGTTTATAAACTCTCTTCCTTTCATAGAGGCTTTGACATTGACATGATGGTTCGACATTATGGAATTTATTCCCAAACGCGAACCTTTAAAAGTAACAACATGTATATTCTCAACTCATGTATAAAATGTTATACTTCAACAAGCTGTGTTGTATTTTTCTTGTGTTCAACACCGGTTTCATATAATATACATCAAAGATATCCTTAGGGTGCAATGATGTAATGGCTGCCCAGGCAATTTCGTGATCGCTCGTTTACCCACCTATAACTGTACTCACGAGAGCCCGTCTACGTTATATACGACACTTTTTGTAAATTGCGCGGTTTCCAGCCGTTATTTTATTTTCGTAAATAAAACAATGTTTTACAAGAATGATTGGTATCACGGTATGGCTCATAGAGTTTGGCATTACCATGGAAACATCAAACCACTAGTTGTTTTATCCTTAGGCTTTGTCTTAATGAATGGTTGTTACCACCTGCCGTCAGAGAGGCCGATGACTTGTAGGCATTACGAAACAAGACATTGTGTTTTATATAAACGTCATCTACTAAACAACATATCATCACAAAGGTAAACGTAAACGAGACGATATTGATACTTTTGTGTGAACCGTTTTCATTTAAACCAATAATGACACGTGTCTTCTAATACTTTTCAGGTATCGTATGTAGTTTAATCATACGCAAAATCAAGATACATCAAATTAGTGTAAGAAGCGCCGGGTCAAAGGTAAAACCAACTAATTCGTATTCTTATATAAGCTTTGTATCCAATTTAAAATTTATTCTCAATATTCCAACTAACTAATAAATAAACTATATAGGTAATAATTAAATTGATTATTATAATATATTTGACAAAAAATTCACGATTGGTCCCCTTTCATGGAATTCATTTCTAGTTTTTCATTTTGTGTAGAAATTAATATAATGGTAGATTTAACTTGAATTTTAAATTGCTACTTGAAAATTAAAAATAGCTTATTTGGTTTTACCATACCGACATTTTAATTAAGTAAATGTCCGCTCCATGTGCGTTACGTCCAAGTTACTACAGCTTAAAACTTGTGCTTGCAATAAATTTAAATCTAGAAGTCGAATTAAAAACAATATATTTTGTTATGTAACTGTCTATTATATAACAAAAAACAAAAAAATAAAGAAATAATACACAGAACTGATTCACACTTCTAGATTTAATTTTGTTGGCGCTAAAAGCCTTTATGTGCAAGTTACTCAATGTCAAATGTGTCATACGCATTATTGAATAGATCAATACCAAAAGTACTAACAATAAATTCTTATTTTGTACTATGCAGGTAAATGTTTACCAAAGAATAGCCCACTATTGTCCCTTACGCCGCGGATGATACACTACTATTTCCCCGACACTCATTATTCTTTTCACAAATCCCCCTATATTTGTTCTGAGTCGCGACTGCAGGTGAACTTTGTTCATGATATCTTTTTTAATCTCCCACCATTCATGTTGAATTACCTACCTAAGGGTAGGGAAGGGAGGGTAAAGTACCCACAGAAAAGGGGCACAAGGGACTTTTTTGAAGTACATTCAACCGTTTGTTTGTTCGCTTATCTAAATCGCCAAGTCTGCGTGGATTAGACGGTTACCTCGACGGTTTTAAACCGAGATTTAACTTGTTTGTATTTCAACGTCTTGTTAATTGGCTGTTAGTCCTTTTTTCGCTTAAGTTAAGCGGTTTATCGGGGCGTTACTAATCTTCGCGAAAGAAGATGGAAATTCGCTTCTTACCGTTTATTTATTATAAATATTATATATTTATAAGGTTTAGTTAGGCAGACGAAATTGTATAATATCTACATACATATATTTATTCTGTAAGTTTAGATGTAATAAAATCGTTTTTTAAATGTCTCCAAATGGGTGTATATGTATTGCATATTTAGCTAGCTGTGCCCTAATACCACGAAAACTGTGAATTTCTAACAGAAAAATCGTATAAAACTAGCTGAAACGAACACCTAAATGGAGACCTCACGCTTAGCCGTAATCGTTAACGTTACGACGTAGTTATGTCTACACGTACTAAGTATCATACACCAAAAATTATTTCTATAGCACAAAGTTATTGAATAAAGCGAATCAATACTTGTAATATAGTATACATACATATTTGCCGTCAACTAGGAGGACGTGAAAATCATACCTCAAATATCTAACAGCAGAATCTTGGGGTCCGGAAACTCTTGGGCCAGTTTGTTATCTCCAATGACTGCCTGACGCTGTCCTAAGAGACCTTGAGGAGTACAATTCAGTGAAATGTTACGCCTGTATTGTGCCCCGTTTAGTCTGATAAGTCCACTTGAATGGGTGTCTTGGGTTTTCAATGAACAAGTGAATACGGCCGGCTTGTTCAAGAGATATAGCTATGTTGCCGAGGTCGGGTTTTTAGGCGTGAATAATGTTTTTGACCCTCTGATTTTAATTTAGACATTTCCTTTTGTACAATGATGTGATTACTTTTTATATCTATGTCTGCGAAAGCATTTTATTGAAATAGATCGCTCCGTAGTTCTAATAAATCATTTAAATAGCCTTTAGTGGAAAATGTGTTCTCTATAAATAGTTGTTTGGAGTTTAAGAGGGTCCTGGAGTTCATTGTTCCAATGTTTGTTTACCTATCCGCGTACAAACACCAGAGTTTGTTCGTAACGTGGTATTTATCTAGAAAAACTAGGATTAGTTTGTTATTTTTTCGACGCAAAGTTGAACGTAGACTGCTGAAGGAACAACAAATAAAAAGGGTTAGTATCCTTGAGAAAAATAAAGTTATTTAAAGCGACGACTACACAACGCCAGACTGTCTTGCATAGGTTTTTAATCCTATTCTTCATATACATGAATGTCAACTATCTTTCGTAGTAGATTGTCAGGCTAGGCTGGGTTATTAGGTTGCTGTAAAGTTATTCTGAATAGCAGCTTGTATCATAGAAATTAGAACGAAAACTCGCTAGTCTCTCTCTTTACCAATTTAGACCTAAACATAGCCAGCAAAGTGTGGTTGTTATACAGATAAACGTAATATCGTACACATACGTTCTACATGTAACATGTCAGCAGCAGATAAAGACCCAGTTTAGTTCGATTTTAATTGCGACACAACACGAAGTACCTATCTGTTCAGGATTTCCTTTGATGAAATATATCGTACGCTCCGAGTTTTGGGATTACGTAAATAGAGACATCACAAGAAATAGTAAATCCTTTGATTTGTTTACGTAACGTCTTCGAAAACTCTTTTGGTGCGATCGCTTCCTGGCGAAAGTTGAGTGTAATGGCGCCAGCACTGGTGGGGAGTGAACCAAACCAGATGCTATAGATAAATGCTTTGATTAATATATTAGATAGCAGAAATGTATTGTGTTTATGTTTTGGTAATTAGACGCTTAGAGAAAGCTGTTAAATGAAAGCATATAACGTAGTTTTTTTGGGAAAGCATTCAAACTTGTTCGCGATATTATGTTGAATAGAATCGGAATTATATGTGGATTGTAGTGTATTTTATATTTAAAAGTTATTAGGAATAAGTACTCATTATATTCTAAGGAGTTTAGAAGCATACGACCAACCCGATGTTTTTTCACGTCTCATTATTATGTCGGCTGTTAGTGAGCAGGTAATAATGTCTAATCGTAAAGGTCACCAACCCTATTGCTGATTGCGAAATCGACAGCCGCACGAGATATTTTTGCACGTGTCGCTAAAAGGATCCAATATTGAAATAGAAGGTCTAGGGACGACTGTAATTCTAGCGGTGGTTAATAGTCTGTGTATTCACAGCGATTCTTTTCTTGGAGGATCGGTCAAGCATTAAGGACTTTGCCCACTACCCCGTCTCATACCATGACCGTGCTAGGAAAGTGTCAAGCAAAAAAATATTCTTTGTAAGGAAATATATAAGACTATGCCCACTAGACCACACCGACTAGCATTTCCTATAACAGGGCGTATCGTGTTGCTTTTCGTGTCTGATACGTTCCTAGCACGGTCATGGTATGAGACGGTGTAGTGGGCAGACCCCTTTAGTGGTAGTCGTACCTTTGGCATTGCAGCCAGGATACTATTTATCACCAGGCCAGCTGTATGGTTATTTATCAATATCGTGGTGTAAAACAAAATTGTACAGGAAGATAGTTGTCGGCAATAGATCATATTTAAATGTAACAATTTTACAGCACGATTATGCAACGTGGTCTCGTAACAAAATGCATAACTATCGTTAAACTGTTATACAATTGTGTTAAATGTTATAATTCCGTTATTTATTCATGATATCGCACGTCTAGTGAGCTAGCTAATAATGTTACAATAACAGCAACTGTGCTAGTAATTTGAAACCTTTTAATTGATGCAGAGAGTGCAAATAGAGACGATTATAACACGGAGGTGATCAGATACGATCCATTGTTTTGTGTGTTTGCGATTGGGATGCGCAATTATCGCCACTGCCGCACGTATAATATATTATTAGCTTTAACAGCGCTTTTATATATATCGGTTTTTTATACGTATTGATATGATAGATTTATATCGGTACTAGGCACGCAAAGCTCACACAAAAACACGTAACAATATCTAAATTTTGAGTCCAAAATTTATTTTTATTTTACTACTTAGGTATATAAAAAATATATTTCTATTCTGTGTAAGACTTAATCCGGAGGAAAATATATTTATCTATATAAATATTAATACGTGAAGCAAAAACTTTGTACCCCTTTTTACGAATATTGCGCGGACAGAGGAGTATGAAATTTGGCACAGTTAGTTTGTATGGAGAAGGAGTGGCGGATCCTAATATTTTTATAAAATGTGCATTAGAAATACATTCAATTAATGAAAAAACACTACACGCACACAACCATGCATTTGACACATGCAGTCGAATTTCGTTCTGTAAATAATAATTTGTTTGAAAAAGATAGGTAATTAACCTGTATAGCCTTGGCGAAATGTAAATGAAATGTGATTATAAGGATAAATATATAAACAATAAAACTTTAATAGCGATGAAACTTAAAATTTAATTCAATTATGGTCGAATTTCAACCACTGGACGACCGCTAGTGT
Source organism: Catocala fraxini (assembly GCA_930367265.1). Taxonomy (NCBI): domain Eukaryota; kingdom Metazoa; phylum Arthropoda; class Insecta; order Lepidoptera; family Erebidae; genus Catocala; species Catocala fraxini. The sequence goes on along the minus strand of OV884049.1, from coordinate 5,122,040 downwards.
GATTAAAAGCTCACATTTCTCTGTAAATCCGTTCAGATTTATTCTGCACCGTTTGCTTTTGGTTTCCTTTGATTGTCAAACAAAAATTATTTCTAGTTTTCCATTCGAACGAAGCACAACAATAGGTAGAAGGTATGAGATGGATACAAAAGGCAACTATTGTATTGTCAGGAGCAACGAAGAGAGATTCTACGTCATCGACTGTCGATGTTTTACTGAAATCAGTGACGTGACTCTCTATACACGTTACACGTGCCTCGTGAGAGGAACAATTGTTTTTTAAATGAGATTATGAATTAATAAATAACAGCGATGGTAACGATATCAAAAAGAAAAATGGGAAATATTAAATTATCGGTTATAGATGCGAATCTACAATCTTTGATGTAACTACTTTTTCTTAGAAATTTTGGATTTAAAGCTAATCTATACTTATACTATAAAGAGAGAATGCGTTTGTTAAATTTATATGTATGTGGAAGCCAATACCCGGTACCACTGCACCTATTTCAAAGAAACATTTCAGATGGGCTTAGGTATATTACGTTTAACCCGGTCGGAGCGGGCAGCTAAAAGCTAGATAAAGCGGGCTCATGCGCTGATGTTTTACCTGAATTATAGTTAGTTCATCCGCGACGTCATTGATGTAAACCAAACTATGCGCCATATTCTAATGTACAGAATAAGATTAAACATTGCTTTTAAGCAAAATTGTATCCAAATTCGATAAGTATTTTAACGTGGTGGCAATACAACCACATAGACAATTGGATGGACAAAAAAATTAAATCTAGTGTTTTGGAGCACATACTTCTTTAAATAGCCGATCACAATTAGATTTCAAAAATATCTTCAATTATCGCACAGCCTCGTTATACTGTATAATATTAAAATCATTTAGGTATATCTACGATACAGACGGGCCTTCTCACTGAATATTAATTTGATGTTATTACGAAGTGCCTTCTCCAATATTGAATGGTTTACCTGTCAATCTACATTAAGCTTGATCAAAAGACACTCCACTGATAGCGGCATGATAATAGGGCACTGTTTTTATTCCATTATCTTTAAAAACGTGTTATCACGGTAGACAGGAGCGGAAATGTTGACCCTAGCAATATTTAATGGCACTTCAAAAAAAAAATTCGCTCATCTCAACATTTTCGATATACGGAATTAGATGCTTTGCACAAGTAGATACAATTCCTATGTTTTTATCGGGATATTGTTTTTCACGATCGCGTAATTAAATTCCTCTCGCATTGCAGGAATACTTTTGGCCTTTAAACGTAAGTTGTTTTGAAACTAAATTTACTTTGTACGTAAATAATTCTGTTAATGTTTACGGAAAGATATTTGGGATGTCCAAACATTTGTGAGAGCTGGAAAAATATGTTACGGATAGTTTGTTTACACTTCGCGTTTTGTGAAATGTTCACTTTCATTAGTTGGGTAGATGCTATTTTATGTTTAGATGCGATTTGTTGATTGACATTTTAAGTCTTTAAAACTCTTTTGAGACAATAATTTTCATCCAGTATGCGTATTCCATTCCATAATTGTATAAAAATGTTTGTGTGAAATAATTTTCACTATAAAATATAGAGGTTATATACATAAAATAGATAGGTTTACTATCCGACGAATACATTCGTGCCTGAGGCACCAAAGATAACTAATTTTAAATTAGTGTTTGATATTGACGAATGAGTGGCTAATATAAGCCAACTAATATAATAATAATTCAATTAGCTTAAAAATTAGTAAAGTTTAATAGTAGTAGTAGTGTAACAGTTTTCAAAACTATGTAATGAAGTGTCAAATAAATAACGCGATAAAATTCGTATATAGTAGTTTAATTTCAATGAATAAATAGTATTCGCGTGAACAGAAGACAATATTGTGTGAATATGAGTTTCTTCGTTTCGCTTTTATGCCATAACTACTCGACATATCATCGTAAAATTTCGCATACACGTTGTCAGAGAAACAGAAAAGGACATAAGTACCTTAAGGTTAAGGTTACTTTTCCTTTTTTTTTTTTATTTTTTTTGTTACCCAGGAAAAATGCTTCATGCACTGCCCGCCGGCTAGGGGACGGCACCGGCGGGGGAGTGTGGGACTCCCAGCGAGACGCGCTGGTCTACCCACTAAAAAACCTGGGGTGTTCCCTCTCTCATCCAATAGGGGGGGCCAGTTGGGAGCTCTTGAAGGATTCATCCATAGCAGGCCCCCCCATGTGGGTGTGGGCCGGGTCTAACGGACCCGGCCACTTCTCGTCCCCAGGGGAGAGCCTCACTGCTCTCCCCTTTCGACGGTAGAAGGCGCGCGGGAACACCGCGCGCGCCCTCTCGGGGTTCCTAATTTACGGGTGGCAGGGTCCCCTCAGGCCTTGCCACCCGGAACCCTTAAGTGGGGGGCAGGAGAGCGACAAAAGCGCGTCTCCTGCGCCCTCTCCTCCGGCGGCGGACTTCCGGGGCGTAAGGATCATCCTCACGCCCCCGTTCCGCCGCCTCCTTCTGCGAGATGACAGTCTCGCAGAAGGACCTCATTGCGCCCCAGCACCTGTCGTCGCCGACCATCCTGGATACGACGGTCGGCAACGAGAGGTCGGGGCCAATCACAGCGACCAGGGCGCAGCGCTCCACGGCCCACGCCGGACACTCCTCCAGCGTGTGCTGCGCCGTGTCCTGGTCACACTCCTCACAATGGTTGCACCTGGTTGTCGGCTCCCTACCGGCTATCTTGCAGAGGTACTCCCCGAAACAGCCGTGTCCGGAGAGCACCTGAGTGAGCCGGTAGGTGAGCGGTCCGCGCCGTCTGTCCGTCCACTGCCTTAGTACTGGACGGACAGCCTCGACGGTCCTCACCCCGTAGCGGGGCTGGGTCAGTCTTTCTTCCCACTTCTCCTCGAGGACCAGTCGAGCCTGGGACCTTCGCTTCTCCACCGCACAACGCGTGGGTTCCTCGCCATGGAGCCGGAGGTCCGCGCGCCAGTAATACACTGACGCCTGGACCTCCGCCTCCAAATCCCAAGGCGGCGATGCCGCCAAAACGCACGCCGCCTCATAGGAGACGGTGCGGTACGCCCGCGACACCCTGATCGCCATCGCCCTCTGCGGTCTCCTCAGGAGGGCGACGTTGTGGCGATCGAGGGCGTCGGCCCAAATGGGCGCTCCGTAGAGCGCCATCGACCGCACCACCCCCAAATAGAGGCGGCGGCAGACGACACTCGGCCCCCCGATATTCGGCAGCAAAGAGCTAAGCGCTCCTGCCGCCGACATCAGCCGGGGGGCCAGGCGGCTAAAATGGACGCGAAAGTTCCAGCGGCCGTCGAGGTGGAGCCCCAAGTATTTCATACTCGGCTCCACCCCGATGCGGACCCCTCCAACGATGATGTGGGCATCTGGTGGCGGCGCCCGCCGAGGCCCATGAAATAATAGGGCCTCGGACTTTTCCAGCGCCCAAGGTTACTTTTCCTAACCTAACCTACATTTATGCGAGTGAAGCCGCGGGCAAAATCAATTTTTTTTTATAAATGCTTGTAAATAAGAATATCGTATAGAATGTTTAAAGTCTGATATCTACGTCACAGTACCTTGCCTAAAGGTGCATGCGCACTGTTACAAAATAAGGCCACGTGCGTGCGCGTTAAGACACAAGTGATGAATAACATTACCGCTGTTACGTAACTTACGCACCGCGGAGTTAGGAGTTAGTGTAATGTTGCACGGGTTACCACATACTTGCCTTAATTCATTACACAGGGATTTTAACATTGTTGGGATTCTTAAACAAGCACTGTGCTGGCAGGAAAATGACAGGGTTTTATCCCTTGCGCTGTTTGTACTTTAACTCTACAGGCCCAATGTCCACGGACTCAGTATACTTAAAGGATTTTATGCGCGATTTGTAGTTGAAGTTGAAATTATTTAGCTGAACACACATACATAGACTTACACCTATATTCTGGAGGCGTTGACAGAGTTCAGCTTATCACTTGCTTGCTCTCTTGTTCAATTTAAACAAGCAATTATGTACTGTGTACCCTGTAACAATAGTAGCAATTCACTAATACTATTTATTAGTAAATAGCACTAACAAATTGCACTAATAAATATTGATTGGCTAGTTATCGTTATTTCTATCTCGATTCACTGCAAGGGATTGTCTATGTTCACTTTCCGTATTCACCAAATTATCACCATTTACCCACAAAAATACGCCCTTCGGCCAGATGGACCGATGACCTGAAAAAGGTGGCTGGAGGTAACTGGATGGCGAAAACGGGCGCTCAGGCCTTGTGGCGCACCCTGCAGGAGGCTTATGTCCAGCAGTGGACTGCAATAGGCTGAAATGAGAACCCACAAAAATGTATTCATATAATTTAAACAATGTATACAATAGCGCTAAACGCTATATACTAGGATGTTGGAGCATGTTTTCGTTAGTATCATTTAAGCGTGAAGATCTTTGTAAACAAATCGAATTTCAGCTCAGACTTTCCTCTCGTTTCGTGTAATATACTTTTGATTTCGTCTGATAAATATACTGTTATTTCCTAGAATACATCACTAATAATTTATTTTTATATTATCTTTATCTTCTAAGACCAAGTTGCTCTTACACTTACTGCGTGCTATTTTAGGACCGGTCAACTGTTGTTTACGTTTTCTGAGGGTTTCTGTGAGTGTGAGGGTACTCTCAATACCATCACAAAGTTTGTAATTTAAAATACTTCTTCGCGGTAGACGGCCCTTTTTCAAGCCATATAAATAAATAAGATGAAAAAGTTTTCGTTAAACTTGGTTGTAATGATAATTGGTAAATGTAATTTTATAAAAAGAAAGCACAATGCAACGTTGTGAAGTAATCACAATTTAACTGCAGGCGTGCGAAATACCTTACTGTGCGCCCACTTATTCTGATATGCAAATGGATTAGCTTAATTTTGCAACAAATTTCGAAACAGTTTCCACAAAAAAGTTTATTTTGTATGCTATTTTCTGTTGCGTCTAAAATGACGCAGGCAAGTAGCCGCCCACTACTAAAATGTTGCTATTAATAAGCAACATTTTGTCATGTTTACATTTAAAATAAGCAATCTTTAGTATAAAAGATTCTAGCATCAAAGCTTCCCTAATGAGCGGCTTCAACTTCCAACTAATTTGGGATAATATGCGAAAGATCTCGCTAAATGGACGCGAGTCATCGTCGCGGTGGCTTTCACTCAGATAGTCGAGCGGTGTGACTCACAGTTGTGTCTAACATAACCGGTCTGTTTTATAGTCTATCGATAAACTTGTACTCGTTTGTGTCAGTTAATTTGTTTGATACGGTACTCTGTGTAAATACTACCGCTTGAAGGGGAGACACGGTTCTGGTAGCTAGAAATTATCTTGCCGGTATTATAAATATGAATGGTTCGATGTTTATGTTTGTTGCGTAATCGCAAACCGATGGACGGGTTATTTGGTAGGAGTATATCTAGTAGTACGGGGAAGGGTTTCTTTTTAACGCGATAGTTGTAGCAGGTGTCAGCTAGTAGAGTATCAAATTGCTGAGAAGATTTTTTTTCTTAATTGTACGATTACATTATTGACTATTTGACGGAATGCTTTTGAGCATACTTAGACCGTGTATCGACTATCATTGACCGAGATATAGCTAGAAGGGTGGCGTTACCTAAGATGTACTCGGTAAAATACGAAAATCCGTGAGGTTTCCATCCTAACGAGAGTTGCATACCATAAAACCGCATTATAACTTTGCCTGACGATTGCATTGTCTCAAAATTTTACGAATGGCCGTTTGTACTTTGCGCTATACAAGGGATTAAACACAACGATCGAAAACAAACTTAGACATGCCTACAATAACTCAAAATGTAATTCGTTGTTTCCAAAAGAAAATACTTCTAATTATATTTTCCTTTCCGTTTCGGAACTAACACTAGTCTCTCATAAACAAAAAAACTTTCAATATCAAAATAATGAGGCTGTAAATTTCTAACATAGTTGAGGTCACAATAGCGCAGTTTCACAAGTTACATTACTCATAGCCGATCGAGTCGGGTTCGTAATCGCTTTGTTAAAAACATTTGGATTACACAATCAGGGTCGGGCTTAATACAGACTTGTATTGTTTGCTTGATATCGTCTGGTTGTATATTATTAACTCTTGAAATATCTTATTGTGCTTTATAGAGTAAGATATTGGATAATATATTTTGTTAAGATATTATTATTAGACATGATTATTATATGACTGTCCATATGGCACAATGGTTAAGTGACAATTTTACCACTACACCGCGGTGCGTTGAGTGATTTCTTTTGAGTTTGATTTCCCTAGAATAGAAAAATGTGCCACACAAATAAATTAACTACTTATATATTTGTAGGTTTACTTAAGAATCATTATTGTCTAAGCTGTAGGTACCTACCACTTATTTATTATTCGTCATTGATAATAAATATAAAACATTGAAATTTGTTTAAATTATCAAAAGCGTACTCGTAATCTTAAATATAATTAATAGATTAAATTTCAACTAAACACCAAAGAAAATTGCCCTTACATTAATTAAAACGGAACATCGTTACCTTCTTTGCTGTGTAATCAAAACTTAGATAATTGTTACTCAAAGCAAATTGTACTCACCGAAGTAATTGCGAAGCTGCTACGTAATATTGTAAACGAATCTTATCTTTCAAAGGAAATCACAAAGCTCAGGCATAATGAGATCGTTTAGCTTCGGAAATGCTTTTTATCCTTTGAGAATTAACTTGAACAAAATTATATGAGATTGATAAATAAATTTGCTGTGATTTTTTACGTGAGTATATTCATAAATTTGTTTAGGATAACTGATTTTAAAAATTAATTTACATTACATTATATTCTTTGCGACGGTATGCTGTAGAATTATTTAATGTAACATAATATGTAGGTCTGGAATAATGTAAGTTTCTAATAGAAAACTAACGATCGATATATATCTTATCTTATCTTAAATACGGGGGCCAGTCAATGCAGACCGGCGACACTTCGACCCAGTGGGATCTTTTGTGTCGGCCCTAAGGCAGCCTTTAGCTATCTCCTTATGAATGTATTGCATCAACCGCAGTGTACATTTCAGAGGGCGAAGCCTGAAGTCTTCGGGGTTTGGATATGCCAATCCCATCAGACCCATTCTCAATCCGGCCAACGCCTCACATTAACACAGTAGGTGCGATATGGACTCGCCCTGTTCACCACACGCTCTGCAGATAAGATTGTTTGCCAATCCCAATCTGCACAGGAAGTCGTTGGTGCCAAAATGGCCAGTGAACGCTCCTGTGAGCAGGCGTATTTGGCCCTTGTTGTACCCGCAGAGCTTCTGGGTGAAGCCCGTGGCTCTGTTTGCAATGAATTTCTTGGAGTGTTCCAGTCCCCTAAGGGCCATCCACTCTAGCCTGTGTTTATCATTGCCATGTGCATTCAAAGCTGCCTTGACGGTGCTCTCAGAGAGTCCTACGAATGGCTCGGAGCCCGCAAACGGTTGCTCCGAGCCCTTTCTGGCTCGATATATAACGATCTAACTGGTGTTTTCAGAATCTAATAACATCTCAGGCGTAAGTTGTCTCGATTACATAGTGTCCAATTCAACATATTATTCTTTTATTTAAATACTAAGTAAGATAACGGTATTTTATCAATTCGGTGTAGTTAGTAAACATATATGTACATAGTATAGTACCTAAACTCAAACCCTCCAATATACGTAGGAAGGAATAATAGATGAAATGTTAGAAAAATTGCCATGATGTGTACAAAGTTACAAATGTTTGCAAGTGGCTATGATTAGACCCATCGCTTCCTCAGCAGGATGGCCGAATACATCCGTTTGTAATACCATCTTAAAGCGAAACACTGCTGGGTAATAAAAGTACTTCTCAGATTCGTAGCTTACTATATAGTCTAAATCGAGAATTGTCTTGAGACAACTCTGTCGAAATGACTTTAATTCTGTGTAAGACCGTGCTTAACTGGACTGTGTATCAAAATTAGTATATAAAAGTGTAATATTTTTTTAAATTTTTATGTATACAATAAGTAGGTATTTACGAATAACTGTCAAGCATATATAATGACGTATTAAGCGGTGATCGTTCCAATTTTAAACAAAAGGCACTGTCAATTCAGTTCACGTTCCTGTTTCCGGTTTCGATGCTGATATTCAGGTCAGCTCCACTTGCAGCCGCATTGTTTTAAGTTCAATAAAACTAACTACCAGTTAGTTTTAAGGACCGGGGTTAACTTTATCTAAATATATTCAGCTTATGTTAGTCGGTGTTTTAGAAGTTGTTTGAAAAAGCATTAGTGCAATATTCCACGCATTTGTACCATTAACTTTCTCGTTGGAACTATGAGTGAGTGCTTACGTGCGAAACTTGCTAAAACCTCTCGACTTTAAAACCAGCGCAAAATTATTTTAAAGTGCGGTTCATTTCTTGACATTATTTATCGCTGCAATGCGTTCTTAATGGTTATATATGGTCTCGATTGCATTGTGAAGTTATAAAATCCTTTCTATGTTTGCCACCCATTCACATTCAAACCAGCACGCCGCGTCCCGTTCGTTGAATTTCGTCAACCGAACACATTATCCAATTCACGTTACATTATCCGGTAATTACACCAATTGATGGTGACTTCATCGAAACATTGACCTTTTCGCGGATTATACAGACCTCGGCAGTACGCATCACTCGTTATCACTGAGATACAGAGGAGCGCGCGGCCCGGCCGGTGTGTACGACTCCAACCAGACTTCAGTTTGTCGGCGACTCGCGCGCGGTAAAGACGTACATACGTCGATCCGCACGATCCAAACATAACTAAACAGCATTGGCACACGAAAAACGTTTCCACCAACCGGTCCGACCTGTTGAAGATATAATTTTTCTTCGATCACGTGCGACATTCATAACGAACGATATCTTTTTTCATAGCAACCTGCTTCGAAGTACAAGTAATACACATAATTCCGTGTAGTGTACATACGATGTTTTGTCGGAAAGCGTAAACGACGCACAGTACAAAAGGATTGCAGTGTTATAGGATAAGACGTAAACATAATGGTTGTGTAAGTGGAAGTGTAAGAGAGCCGCCGGGAACGGTAGTGTCGTGATGTACGAGGTGTCGTGCGTCGCCGGCAACAAAGTAGACGCTGCCTACGCAGTCAAGAGCTTGTCCAACGTGATACCACCAGGGATGGGGCACACGGTGTCCGTGCAGCGCCACCACGCGCACTCGCAGTCCTATAAGCACAAGCCTGAACTACCGCCGCCTGTGAGCAAGCCCGATGCTTTGAAATCGCACGTGATGAGACTCCTCAAACGCTCGAAGAGTCACACGCCAGCTACCAGAGCGGCAGAAAACCAAAGCGATCCGAGGAACTTCGACAGGCGAACCGTGTTCGCTAGACCCGTCGTGGATGAGCAGAGGCGTAGAAGGAATTCTGCTGAGCGTCGCCGCAGCGCCGATAAGAGAGTGATGGTTACTATCGTGGACGGTCTTCCGGTTGTCGTAACCGGACAGAACCTGATGCCACAACCGCCTCAGCATCCGCCGCCAGTCACACCGCACCATCGACATTCGCACAAGGTATGATTAGTTATAATAATGATTTAAGTACATCGATTATCGTCATTCGAGTAATTTTTACGGCCGTTAAAATACATTTGTGCTTTTAATGACTTTTAACTAGGTAAAGCACAGGAAATGGTCATACCTTGAGTGAAATTTTAAAGTAATGGCCGTCGTAAACTAAGGATAACGTAAAATACATCGGTTGTCAAAATTACGATAGTGTATGGCGACATTGGGGAGACAATTTGGAATGAAAACGTTTGTACGTTTGTATAACTTATGGTATTCGTCGGCGTCAGTGCGTTATCTATATTATCTAAACGTTCGTGTGTGACAGGTAAATGCACAGATATAATTGCGTATAATAATATAACCTCTCTAAGAACAGGTTTTCTTCGAATCCATTAAACATAAAACAGCTGTTTAGAAATTTCTGTGAATTTATTAGTTTTACAATTTTCTGCCTTCGCATGTTGCGTGAATAAAAACTGTTACCCGTCAAAATTACAAAAATAGTCTGAACTACTTAGCTTAAATTTTGTGTATGGGTATTAAAGAAATCTTCTTCTTATCGGGTCGATGGCATCAGTTGAATGTTATTCTAGAAATCAAAGTAATGTTATGAATTTAGCATGTCTGTTGAGTGACAGACATTAATTAGGCTTTTAATTATCTATGGAATTTCAAGTCCTGACAGGTTAATAACGAATGAGTTTTAGGAAGTGATATAACCCAGATTCATTTCTGCATCAATGCAATCTATCGAATTGGTTTGGAGATTCTATATATGTTCCGAGATATTATTACTAATAAAGAGCAATAATAAATAATGAGTTGCGTTTAAAATACCAAATTGAAAACGTTCACGTTTTACTAGGAAAACAGGTCTTTAAAATATTGCTTCAAATAGTGTCACCTTATATTTCATTGCCAACTAGGTATCGTCATATTATTATGAGTGTGCATGTTGCATGTATGTATATAAATATATACATACAATATGGGTATCGTATGTGACGAGAATGAATCAATCCATAGCATGTGTGCCCCCCATTTCTTATTTTAATTTTTTACGTGGGGTAAAGCTTTGACGCATACCCCTCCGCGGGCGGGCGGAGGGGCTATGTCGGGCTCACCAGGGTAAAAGAGAGATGGTAATGATGATAAGAAACACATGGCTGAACTCTATTGTATTAACTGGTAATTGGGATTAAGCCTATGAATTCTTCAATTTGAATATTTTTATGTGCCTAAGTTATTTTATATTATTATATTTAGGTTTAATTGTTACAAAGGACAAAAACATTATGTGATTAATAAATTGTTGTTCCTAATCTGGGTGTTTTTGAAGCACGGCATTTTTAAAGTTATGTGCGTATTAATTAGTTAATTATCGCTTCCTTTAACGGTGAAGGAAAGCACCGTGAGGAAACATGCCATGTCTGAGAGATTTTCGCAATGTTCTCGAAGATATGTAAAGTCTGCCGACCCGCTCTGGCCAGCGTGGTGGACCGAAGGCCTAACCCTTCTCACACCGTGAAGAGGCCCGTGCCCAGCAGTGGACTAGTTTATATACAGGGTTGATACTATATAATCTGGATGTTTTTAAACCGTTATTTGCATTCTATATGCGCAGCGGTAGTGAATGCGACTGCTGTGCATGAGGTCTCGGTTTCGAATCCCGGGTCGGGCCAACAAAATGTTATTGGGGTTTTCTGTTAAGAAAACTCAATACGAGCCCGGAGTTGTGAAGTTGGCGGTGTTAGACACTCCCGTGCCTCGGAAAGCACGTAAAGCCGTTGGTCCTGCGCCTGATCTCTCGTGTTGGATTATCCGTCCCATCGGATCATGAGGGTTAGGAAATAGAGAGTGCACTTGTGTTTGCGCACATACTTGTGCACTATAATATCTCCTGCGTAGATGGCCAGTCTCCGTTAAGATTGGCCGCCATGACCAAAATTCGGTCTGGAGGACATTATAATATGGAGATTCATATTATAATGTCCTCCATATAAGGATAGTACGTGGCTAAGGAATAGAGAAGAAGTGACAATTACTTTACAGTGATGAGCGGAATACAGTTATTCTTTCTGATTTAGAGAGAATAATGCCATCGAAATGAGAATGTTGTTCGTGGCCTTATTTTAAGACTGGTAGCAGACTATCGTGCAGCAATTTAGACACGCTTGGTTAGATTTAAGGCAAAAAATTGCCGTTTCGCGATTTTTACTGGTAGTTATATAATTTTATGAATGCAGCGGCTGTAGTTATTAGTCAGTATGCTGATTCGGTACCAGTTTATGTTTAGTTTGTATTGGCCCAGTTGACAGCAATTATGCCACGTCGCTTCCATTAATCCACTGGGATTATTCGGATTCCACAAAGGAGATTGTTTGATCCAAGCATACATAATTGCTAGGAATTTGCGTGTTCTAACACTTGCAGTTTTTGCAGATGAATAGTAGGAATAAATATTTTTTTAAAACAAGTAATTAATCTGTCAAGTCTTAAAATACCAGACATCTTTAAAAATTTACTGTGCCTGGCCACCAGTGTGCCGCTGCGACCTAATAGGCTAATGTTAACCTAGTACAAAGTTTATTTCCTAATGTCGTCGACGTAAATCGTCGTTTTATAAAAGAAAATATATTTCTTTGTGACATAAATTGAGTTACATTTTAATGTAGTTTTAAAACTAGTATTTCGTTAGAAGAAGAAGGAAAACAAACTGCATAGGTAAAGGTCACGTTCCCAAGCTATGGTTTAATACGGAAAAGTATATATATATACTTAATGTCATCGAAACTTGAGGAAAAGAAACAAATAATAATGTTCCGTGACTGGTAATAAGTACTTGTATGCAACAATAATTATTATAAGCACACACATTACGAGTAGGTACATACTCCTGACTGTGGAATGAAAACTGGGTAGTTCATAAAATGCTCAGTTTATTCTTTAAGTGTCTGAATCAATGGATGTGTAAAATAAGTGATACGCATTCATGGAGGTTTTAGCTCAGGTTAAGCAGATAGACGTGTTACAAATAAGTAAGGTTTACCATTTTAAACTTGGGGGTTGAAATCCCACTTAAAAGCAATCGACTTAACTCTTAGAGTGGGTTACGTTATGTGTTTATCCTATTCGGCAAAGGTAACTTGGATACGATGATAGTATAATCAAAAACGAACTGCTTAGTGCCAATGCAAGGAGAGAATATACCTGGGTCGCTAATGCGCTTACGACATTTGGCAATTGTTCTTCGGAACTAGGTTTTCTACTACCTATGCCTAAGTAAGTAGGTACTATTAGATTTTTCCATCCAATCCAAAGAATTTACTGTATTGGTTTTAAGCAGACAATATTCTTAAGCACAAACCTTTGTCATACTTAGAAAAGGCTTGTGCTTACATTAAAACAGTTTATAAACAGGATTGGTAATCATTATATACATAGTATAGCAGCGTACTCTATTATGCGGCACCTAAATGCACATACCGAGTAATACTGCCTACTCTTGTATATAATAGACATAATGGTAAAAATCATCCGTAACAAAATCATAAATCCGAATATTACACAAGCTCGCATGTTCCAATCAAAACTACAGACAATTTCCATGTTAAAATATGCCAACATTTCCACTACGGCCACATGCCGCGATCGTGCTACCCGGTCGTTACCCCACTTATAAAATGGCGATCAAAAGTTTTTTTTCTAATCTACGACGGCACACATACCTAAATACTAAGTGCACGTTAGATGCATTACGAAATGACCGAGCAGTCGTTTAAAAGTGATAGTCTGTGACTAATCAGTTTGGTATCGGAATCGATTTTAATATCATTGCCCCCGTATGAAGGACGTGGTAGAAAGCAAGAGTTGTCCGTCATAGTTGTGCTGTTCGAGCTTGTTAGACGATTTGTTGAGATTCAGACCTGACGGCTTAGTGAGAAGACTTGTGTATCAGTGACGGTAAAGGAAGATCGAAATATATAGAAGATCTAAATATATCTGAAGATATCTCCCTCTGAGTATTCAAAGATCCTTTCTGTTTGTAGTGTCAATTGTGGACGTACAGCAGATTTGCGACGAAAATTTTCTATGTGTTGGTTGAAAACAGACAATTAGCTTAAGCTATTTGGCACATTAAGACTGCGCCGAGCGTAAGACATAATGATAGAGCTCGCATATTCAAATCGGCGCGCGGCCGCCATAGTAAAATTGTATGGAGGATTTGATGTGCTTTTTTGATAAATATGTATCTTTATAACCAATAATTTAAATACTTGGGACGGACAAATTGTAATATAACTATTTATGTTTCGTTTAAGTTTAGGATAGATTTCTACTGTTATAATCTAAAAATCACGTAACACGAGCTTACGTTTTCGCATTTTTCGTGCAAATTTACGTAATTTTGTAGGCGAAAATATTATTTTTTTTTTTTCACGGAGTGTAAACACATTCATTGTTATGGTGAATGTATATTTTATATTTGTGTTTAACAAAAAGTGTTTTTATTCACTTAACTGTGACCGCCTATTTTGGCACATTTCGCTCCGTGCAGTCTTAAGCTTCGAGTACAAGCAGAATACTTGATACGTGTTTTAAGTGTGCTCGTCCGAGGCTTCTAAGTCGGTCTATGCTGAACAAATTTAGTATCTAGCGTATTGCTACAGAGTTAATAAAGGTAGGTTATTTCTTCTAAGGTATGAAAATAGTAATAATTTGTGTTACCTTAAGTGGAACCATTAGGCCTACGTTCTCAATTAGGTGAATTGTTTACTACTATTTATATTATTGTGCTTAATTTAAGTGAGGTAAGTTGTAAAAGCCTGCTTTCTCTAATATAAAACCTGTATCGTATAGGCTTTACCTACAAGAATACTAAAGAGCGGGACTAGGAACCATTCGTTTCTAAAATGTGTGTCGAGTCTTACAGGCGTTGTCTGCCCACTAGCCATTAGTAGCGCTAACAGCAGACATGAAACTACAAAACAATTTAGCCACACGACTACCCTAATCTTTATCCATTTGTTCATGTCTAGAAACAGAAGTAGAACCATAAAAATACCGTCTCCACTTTTATCAGAATTCTTGTAACACCGGCTTGTTTTAATCAGTCACGCGAAAACCACCATCTATTACATGTCTTCGGAATCGACACCTCTATCGTTGCATCTACCGAGAACTGTCGACTATTTGTTAAACGAATCGCGACGCTTACACAATCGGCCAGCCATCGGTAACGGACAAACAGACCGGGTTCCTTGAACGAGGCGGCTATATCTGCCCGCACGTGTGTTGCTTGCATTATTTATAGCACGATCGTGTATACTAGTCTTAATAAGGTGTTCATTTTTTTAGTTTGAAGGGGTAACCCGAGATTTGGAAGAGCGATTGCGTATTTTGAAATGCTTTCTTTTAATGTAAATATTTTAAAGTGCAGCGATTTGTATTTGTATTTGTATGTCTTAACTTGTAAACTAATAAAAAGCAATTATTGTATGTTTGTTTATACTTTCGTTCTGCAGAGAATTAGATACGTTTTCTTTCTTAGTTTGATTTATTAGAACAAAAAAAGACAGATTAAATAAGACCGATTAATATGTTTAGTAAGAGAATATTTGTCAAACAATTTAACGGATAACACTAAATACTATGTCCCTTTTATGCGACTACTAGAATAATTTCAACTAAATCCATTGAATCCTCGCTTATTTGAATAGGTCTGTCTATCCAGCCGGGAAAAACAATCAAACAAATGTTAATATAGTAATAACATCTGTACCTGACAATAAAGAGAAAATGTCTGTACGTTATTTCATGCCATCCTAATCCCAATCCTGAGTCGGATTTATAATCTGCTCCCTCAATAAAGCCACAAGACCGCAGTCCTTATTTGTATTACAAATTATTTTGTGCGTATTGATTTGTCTTTTCAGAAGGTCGTGGGTCTAATCTGGAATCATTTAGGATCCTTGGAAATTACCTGCCTGACGTTGAAGAGGGCTTTTAAATCGTACAAACTGTCGATTAGAGTTTCATCCTGGGGAAGGATTTTATTTGGAGTTACAATTATACGGGTGCCAAGTACTACCTTAGTGAGGGTCTCTTGAAATTAATCAATGGTTCCTGTCAACATTTACTTGAATAGGGGATCCGGTTATCAAAGCCGGTTGAATGTATCAAAGCTGTTTAAACATTTAATAGAGGGTAGTTTGGTAAATATGGTTAGTTTGGATTACACATTATAAGTTACTGTACCGAATTTTGATCTGAAACCCGTCTAAAATACTATTGTAAAGCTGTCACTAAGTATAATGCCATTAGTTGGAAGTTCATTAGAATTAAACGTAATACTATTAGTCCAAGCGAAAGAAATAATAAGAATGGTTAAGTAGCTTTGTATTTAAAAAACAAATTGTGGTGTTGATCTGCCCTTTGGAATTCGGGTGTCAGCGCTTGAAGGTGCGTTATCAATTAGTTTTGCCGGTCATGATTATGCTTTACGCACGACCTAGACCGTAGCCGTATTCCTTCCAGCTGTTCTAAATCACTCGAACAGAAGATAAATAATTTTTGTTAACTAAATTTTAATCATCCGGATGTGTGTCTTCTACACAACGTTTGCATATCAACCAAATTGAATGTAATTAGTTTGTTTATGCCTCTGTTGTCTGTTTCCCACGTCTTTCAAATTATACTGTTTGTATGTTAGCAAAATGGCGGCAAATTTAATTATAAATACGTTTCACATTTCGGCTGATGGAAAAGGATACGTGGTTGGGTTTTAGTCGTTTTGTAATTTGGCTTTAATTTCGGAGCTATCTCGCGAATTGTAAAATCTAATATCGCAAAGATGTGTCTAATTTGAGGGAAATTTCGTCTCGTTATTAACAAAGGGTTTTTATGGGTTTGTATATTAAACTTTTGATTGGAGTTAACATACCTATTATACTTTTGATTGCCGAATGTTAGAATGTTTTGTGTGAAAATTCTAGAGTGAATAAGTATTATATCTATAATAGAACTGGATTTTCTTGTTGTGAGAAGGCTTTTGCCTAGCAGCGAGTACTTTACATAGAATTCTTCTTTGTTCAGTTCTCGCTGCTAGGCAAACTGGCAGTACCTATTATTTGTTTTGTTCACTCTCATTTGCCGGTTGTTTTCGTTTTATATATTTGATAACGGCGGTGTTATAACGGTCTATCGACCCCGTTGATTCTACAAAATTTACATAAAAACAATAACACTTCTGCATGCTCTGGAATGAACTACTTGCCGCGGTTTGCCGGTTGACATGACCTGTACTTCTTTAAACGCGGTTCCAAGCGAGATTGTTCACTCAGTCGATATCAACTTGGTTGTGTGTAACTGTGTATACCAAAAATAACAGAAATCCTTTTTAAACATTATCATAGGTTAAAAATAAAAAATAAAGAAATTAAAAGAAATCTTATTGACAAACACAGATAAAAGCGTGTAAAACTGTGAAGTATTTTCTCCTACAATTTCTCAACAGGAAACCTTTAAAACAAATACTCAGCGCGTCTAAACGCAAACATGTTCGTATGTAGATACCGACGAAAATAAACCAGGCGTCGTGAAACGTAAATTTTCAAGTTTATCGCGTTGATAACATACTATCTCTTGTTGATAACTGAGTGATCAGGTTTTTCTCGTATATCTAAATACTCGGCGATGTTTTGCCATCTCGGGGTAAGCACGTGTCTCTAACCCGTGTGTAATGAATGTAATGATCGCTAGCTGCACGCGGCGTTTGTTTTCATTGTGTATGAGTAAATAATCAGTATAAATAGATCTCTTAGTGGTGCAGCGATAGTGAGCACAACAAGATTTTATGACCGGGTTGGTTTTGCTGCTAAAAGATTTTTCTATCTAGTCGTTTCTGTTATAGCGATCTGCATCGTCATGATTGGCTGTATGTGGAAAAAATAACTACACTGTTGCCTAACGCTTTAAGGATACGTACACGAGATTATATGTATGTGTGTAAATAAATCTTGTTTTACTATAGACATGTTTGCTAGCGAACGCTTGAGTCAATTAGAGATTCACTTTTCTTATTCAGCCTCAATGTAGGTTGTGTGAGGTGGTTTGTTGTACCCAAGTGGCAAACTAGCATGCAATCTGTCTGGTGGTAAGCAATTAGCGTAACCTATGATAACTCGATTTATCAGGCGTATCACTCGCACATAAACCGATCCAACCCTAAATATAGGAATTAAAGAGGGAGAAAAGGAAACAAATGGGAGAGGTATTTGAGTCTCCAGAACTGGTAACTTAGCGGGTGAACAGAATGTGTTTCTATTTCGTTTAATGTAGTAAAAAATCTTTATTACCAATCTTACGCGTGTTCTTTGGATGGGCCGGTTTGACCGAACTGTCACCAATTAATTGGCAACTACGACGTACTCTTAAAATAATGTCCGTCTCTGCTAGCCCCTGTGTTATTGTTTTAATTGCCTCGTAATACATCATAACAGCACAATGCCGCGGCAATACAGTCGCACTATTATATTATTAATATTATATCATCTTGTTCTCTCAGCAGAGCACGTGTTTAATACAAAGATAAAGAATTATAAGTACAAACATAAGTACGTATACATATTTGTAGTATTTACGACCCAAGTATCTTTTGTTTGTTCGTAATTATCTTTTTGTGTAGCGTAACCTATGTTTATAGATGACGTCAGCTAGCTTTTAAAGTATTTGTAATTGGTTGGGAATAAAGAAACTGCTTGTGGCTAATGTGTAATGACATTCCTTTGTATTCCGCGCGAAAAGATTCATAAGACAATGTTTGGCTTAACAATAAAGGATGTAATGAATGCTTATGAAGGCTACGTAGTGCTGAAATGATATGGTTCTAACTAATTTAGGAGTGGTGGTATACTAGTGTTTAAAATATCGGCCTTGATTGGCTGCGGTTTTGTACCCCGCCTATTGCACTGGTAATGTAAACCTACTATAATAGTGGCTGTAGTCCAATGGATGAGGCATTAGACTTGCTATCGAGAGATCTTAGGTTCAAAATTCTATCCATTGCACTGCCGACATGAACCTACCCCTGATATTAAAATATTAACAAAAATTATTACTCAAAAGATTTGCACTTAACGACAGTAGGTTGTCTCGTTGTTGGGACCTAAAACCATACCTGGCAAAAGTGAGTTTGATGCTTGTTCGTTCGGGAATATAGATAAGCCTTTCTGTTGTTGCTAATTACTGGTATTATTTTGCATTTCATTTTAGTGGTCTATACGTCGGAGTTACTTGCTCACAAAGGCAGTTTCAGGTTTGCCAGCTTAGCTGAATGCACAGTGATTCCAACTGGCAGTATGGAAATCTCAAGCTCTATGCTCATAACCAATATATAGCCATTGGCTATGGGTATCGGACTTCAGTTGGATATTGTTTTTATGTTTACGAGTTTCTTGTCAGTTGCATCATTCAGATTGCGAGACGAGTTAAGTTATGGAATATAACCCATAAGTTCATCGGTTAGATAACCAATGGTCAACCGAATCCAACTGATGATGGTTTGTTGCCAAATTTGATAATAACCATAACTGTTGCGAACCTTAAAGATGAATGTCGATGTCGCAAAATCTCGCAAATAATATAAAAACCTCCGTAAACTAGATTTGTTTAAAACTACAATAACTATAACTAGTTAAGTTCATGGATGGCTTAATGGTTGAAGTGGTCGCCTCGTCACTGCCACCGCGCCAAGTGTTGTGGGTTCGAAACCCATATGGAACAAAGAATTGTGTAATCTATAAATGGTTGTTCCGAGTCTGGACCTTTTTTGTGTCCGTTGTTTGAATGTTTGTAAAGTACCCCTACCATACAGGAATTATTCCTAGTGCGAGAGGTGGCTTTTATAAAACAATTATAAAAAAAATAATCCTATAAGTAGTTAAGTAAATTTGCACACCACTATACTTTGATGTTTGTAAGTATTATTTTGTGACATTAATGAATAGATGATTTTTACCTTGGCATAGATATAATTGATAGCAAATTTATTCATCTTCGGCTCACAACTCAAGATTATTTTGCTCTGCCCTGGGAATAATGTGTCGCGGGAGACTTTACAAACATACAAACAACGGACACAAAATAACGTAATATAGTAACGCTGATACGAGCAGGCTGTGCTTATAACCTGGAAGTTCCAACGAAAGTGCTTACGGCACTGGGCCAACAAGTCAATAAAGAGCCTCGTAGAATCGATAGTAACTACCATAATAAAATATACCGCATCTATCCTCATAGAATTTTAGCATTATTCGGCATGTAAATCTATGGGCGAGGTCAAAGTTCAATCGTGTATATTTACAGTGTTTGCGCAAACAAAGAATTCGGTGTCATACAACTAGGATTTTGTATACCAAATAATTCAATGACTTTGTTCCACGTATTTGTAATCACTTGAACGATTCCAATTTTACGTAAAGGATCCGATTCGTAAAGGGATTTCTTTTGTCGAAATGATTTGGATTTTTGTGGGAATAAATGGGTTGTCGGTGAACATAATCAAGCAGATCTCTTATATCACAAAGGAGGTAGATAGAGGAGGACCACGTACTTGTATTATCAACTGTGTCCTTATGTCGACAATTCATCTGTTTAGCTGAGTTTAATGTAACCTTTATATGTAGATTTGTCTGCCTCGATGGCGTAGTGGTTAGTGTAACCGACTATATATTATACATAGAATACATATTATACATAGAAACACCCAGACCACGACAAACATCCATGTTCATGCACACAAATGTTTGACTTGTGCGGGAATCGAACCCGCGACCTCAGGCGTGGCAGTCAGTTACACTAACCACTACGCCATCGAGTCGTCATATATATATATACATATAGCATAGCATATACTATATATATATAGCATAGCATATACTATATATATATAGCATAGCATATACTATATATATATAGCATATTATATAGCAATTGACACCCGAGACTATTTAGTCTCGGGTATCGATTGCTTTACCAACAAAATCGAACTTAAGACAGATTAAGGAAGTACAGATCCCGCGTTATAGGAATAGTCTATAATCTACTGCTGTTTGAGCGACGTAATTTCAGACTACATTTTCTTTCTGCGCATGACGTAAAAACATAATCTAATATCAGTTCAAAAGACGTACATATATGTAGATTAATAAACGCATGCCTATTTCTTGAATGCGTAGAAAGGCACATAATAATATGTTCACTTGCTACATCCTAAATCATAAAACTTGCTTCATTCACTCGCATTGCATTTTTAAGTGTGTGACTATTTTACATATTAAGTCGCAGCGGCACACCGGTGGTCAAACACAATACATTATGTCTGGTATTCTAAGACTTGACAGATTAAGAAGATAAGTAATGCGTGTGAATGAAGCAGGACACAATATCTCAAACAAATAAATCGATGGCATTTAAAATATTGGATCTTAATTTACTGTCAATGTAATTTTTTGAGTGTAGACCGATTCCTTATTTATTTAAAGAATCCTACATAACATATGAAGATGATTTATTGTTGAAATGATAATATTGTAGTTGTCCGTGAATCAATAATGATATAACATATCTATTCGTGGACGGTTCGATACGCTCCCTACTGATGACGTATTGAAGCGTTCATATTGGAAGTGGCCGTGAAATATACAGTTCGACGCAGAAATGGGTTATTTCTTGTTTATTATATAAAAGTCCATTGTCCATTATAATATCTAACCTTGAAGTATATCCAATTTAACTTCAGAGTCAACATTAAGGTCTTACGAGCAGCAGCGCGCGTCAACAGGCGCGTTAGTCTCATATAGTAGCCTAGGCTTTTCTGTTTGGAGTATGTATGTATCTTATGTGGGGGCCAGTCAGTGCAGACCGGCGACACTTCGACCCTGTGGAATCTTTTGTGTCGACACTCTCCCAATAACGACTGCCAGAGATGTTTATGGCAGCCGGGACCGACGGCTTAACGTGCTCTCCGAGGCACGGAGCAGGCGATAATTGTCAATCAATACGCACATAATTTCGAAAAGTCATATAACTTCCGAAAGTCAGAGGTGCGCGACGTGGGTTCGAATCCGAGACCCTCTGCATTGCAGTCTGTTGGTCTCCCCACTGAGCTTTCGCTGCTCTTTGGAGTAGCTTAAATATTCAAACATCAAAGTCATTTATTACGAACATGGGTAGACATACTGTGTATGGTGATCATACATTGTGTTGCCACATTACGGCAAGCAATATCTTAAACTAACAATTTTTAATTATTAATTGAATAGTAGTTGCACACTTATTTGACAAACTACTATTTATGTATGAAACCAACCAATAATAGCGTTACAAAGTCGATCTTTTCATTTTAAATCATTAAAATAAATGACCGCTGTCATAATGACACATTACTCTATCAGGAGATTCTCAGTAACAGCATCTTATCTGATCGGTAATGATCGCAGTCTACAATACGTAAACATAGCAGCCGACATGTAGGTGTGACGTAACTCTGCCAATCCATTCCAGGCTCTAGTCGTGATGGTAAGGTACAGTTATGTCAACAGTAACCTTACAAACTACGTCATAGCTAAAACTACCCGCAATTATCAAAACAACTGCATAAGAAAGTTGTCTTTATTATTTACGATAACTGCCAACCTTGATGCTTTCAAACGAAAATTCTTGTTGCAAAGAATTACCGGTTCACAAATTTATAATGTCGCCTAATGTCGGTTTATCACGAAAACCGTAAAATTGTTGCGGTTGTCAGAGTATTAGGGTTATCGGAACGGAAAATGTCGCGTTATCGTTCAAAGGTTAAAATGATTTGAGATATGTATATAAAGTTAAAGTTTATGGTGATGGCAGTAATACCAGTATATTATATAAACTGTATTATAAACTCACGCTTGTGTCTTGGATAGGTAGGCAGAGAGAGATTATGCTTCCGATTTTAAAATAACTTTGCCTCTTAATAATTATCATTACAGTATGAACCCAATTATAATTAAGTAGGTCATTTTTTTCTTTTTTCTTTAGATTAAAGATTACTAGCAATTTGGGTTACAATTTACTAGTATTCTTGTTAACCCCTCCAGCTAAGCTTGCTTGTGTTAAGGAGTGGGTTCACGTCGGTAGTGCAATGGGTGGGAATCGAACCCGCGATCATAAGTCCAATGCCCTATCCACTGGAGTACTTTGATAAAGTAACTTTAATATTTTATATTTGTTTCCGATTAAAGATACAACGATAGGACAAACATAACTGCGACTATTATCGATGATCAACTACCGAAACGTTTAAAGTAATAACTGTTACCAATTAAGCGGTATGTAAGGTGGGGCACAATAAATTCTTATCTCTTGCCTACAAGGCTTGACTACGGCACCTTCAACTTGCCTACTCTCAGGGGATATGGGGCCGGCTAAGTCCGGCTTACAGAGAGGTACCTTATCGCTAGCGGGGAATCATAGTGGTCTTTGACTCTTATTCTGTAGGGTTGGAAAATTTGTTGCTGCGCCTTTAGAATATAGAGAACACAAGTATAAAAACCCTAGTGCAAATATAAGTATCTGTAGCTGATGCATTGTCACCCGACTGACCAAAGATTGTCTAGGCAATGCATTACCATGAGGTCGGCCGTGTGTTTGTTGACCATACATATGGTGTAAAAGTCCTTACCACATATCTTAGGTTGTATATTTATTAGATAAACTTATTTATAACAATCAGGATTACGTAGTTTAACTTGCACAAGTTTAAGACTTATCTTGTAAAATACCGTTAAAGTAAAAAATGAAACTCGCAGAAAGTATTCGAGTAACCCGATCGTAACTTTATACAAACTTCTGGATCCAAGTTGCAGTTGAGAGTATCAGATGATAAAGTTATGAAATATTGGGCTTCAGCCATATTCGGGATAAAGTGCGTGACAATCTTCTTAATCGAACAGTTGCAAGTTTATGAGTAACCTTTAAACTTTAGAAGTTAACTATGGTTATTACTTGAACGTGTTTATTTTAAACTGGTTGTTTAACTGATGTAGGCTTATAGTTATTATCCACGGCTTGGGTAGTGCCTGAGGCAAGTTTAAGATCTGAATAAGGTAGTCATTGCTCTAGTGTGTGTTTAGTTTTGGGCCACAGAGGCGTTCCTGTTGTTCGAAGCCTAGAGCAACCGCTCCATTTGTTACATGGTGGGTCTACTTTCGGAGTAAGGGTCAGTGCATGATAATTTACAACTTTTATTCCCGGTCAAGTAAGCATACGATAACACTGCTATGTATGATCGTGGTACGCCTGCTGGTCAACTAGTGATAATACTGCGTAGGCACTATTTTTTGGTACCTCTCATATTGTACAGTTATCAAGCTTATCATTCTATACACATTTTTAGCAAAAGTAATGTTGAGACTTAATGTTAGTAATGAATTTTCTGTAGCGGAGACTTATATACTTGAGAATTATTGGCACTATGAATGAATATGAATTCTAGCAGCGATAGCTCAGTGGGGAGACCAACAGACTGCAATGCAGAGGGTCTCGGGTTCGAACCCACGTCGCGCACCTCTGACTTTCGGAAGTTATATGACTTTTCGAAATTATGTGCGTATTGATTGACAATTATCGCCTGCTCCTTGCCTCGGAGAGCACGTTAAGCCGTTGGTCCCGGCTGCCATGAACATCTATGGCAGTCGTTATTGGGAAAGTCAGTACCCTCTAATATCCTGACACTGGTCTAGCCTTAGGGTATCGTTAGCTTTCGGGTTGCGGAGGTCAGGTGGCAGCCGCTCCGTGTAAAAACTGATATCCAGTCAAATCCGGTTAGACTAGAAAAGCCGACCCCAAGTGACTTGGAAATAATGAAGGCTAAGAGAGAAGAAGAATGAATATGAATTCTAATTATAAATAAAATTACTATGTGTCACATAGAAATAAAATATTTTGTAATAAAAAGCAACCTATATCACACACACCGTCCTATGCAATAATCACGCCAAACCAATTCTCCAAGGAATAAGGTCAAACAAACACAATTTTGTCTTCATAATATTAGTAAAAACTCTCAACTACCAAAATAGAATGCTAAAAATAATTTACAACTTATTATTGTGGACTTGACGTAATTCATGGCGAGTTTCTCACGGGTGTTTTTAGTCGACTGTTCAAGTCTTAATACCTTTTTTTTTTCTACACTCGTCATTACGGATAGTTAGATACCAGACAATCTTAGATCAAAATTTAAGCAAGTCCAGTGATTTTCCATTATATTCACTGACTGTTCAAAACTAGTTTTAAATTTTGAGAATATTAACTAGAAACGCAAAAATTTGGTTTTCGCTGGCTCTGTATAATATATTATACAAATATTGCAAGCACAACTCACTCCCGACTGTTTATTTTGAATAAGTATCTCATAACACTCGACGATGTGAATTTTGGCTTTCCTTTGTGTGCCTAAATGGGGACGGAATGTTATAAAATGGCAAATATTTGGTGATTTTAGTCGAAATCTGGGCCAAACACACTGTGTGGGCAAACCCAGCCTACTGATGGCTTTATCCGTGCCGGTTATACTGTCATAACTCCACGCGATTATTCATAATTAATATCAAGCACGATACCCGCCCTCTTGTTCTTAAATTCTATAAAATATCTGCTATTTTGGATGTGAATATCTATTGTACACATAAACTGTTATAGCATAAGCTTACCACTAAAGTTTGAATCACCCTTTACTAAGCATTTATATTTATTCCTGGTTTATTTATTTATGGTCTGCTAACAAATGTAACAATATTGCAATCATATAATAAATACATAACATAGCTTTGTAGAAAAAGTTGCAATTATAAGCAAACACTGCATGCACTTAATATTTAAGAATAATCAGGAACTGCCTTAAAATCGAAAATGGCACTATTCTCATCCTAATATTCACCGCATATTTTTATTTATTTTAAATCTTAATAATGCCTAATTTATTAGTAAGTGGCGACTCGGCACAGACGTAGAAGTTCCGCCTACATTTAACAGATGGCGCTTATCGCGCTTAACATGACGTCATACTATACTGCATCGCACAAGTGGAGTTTACACAGCGACTAAGTATATATACAAGCTCCCAACATCAACCGTCGGGCCGCGGCCCGCAAGGCACGATCAACCAGCCTGGTCGGAGGATCCTCCCTTTGCGTTGGAGGGACATCACACCCTGTTCCTCCACAAGTATTTTGTTAAGTTCTGTGGTAACTGATAATCTTTTAAATGCAATCTTTGGGGTTCTTTCGAGTTGGTTGTAGTGTATTAGGCGAGTCGGTTGTAGTGTAGTAGGCAACGATCAAACACACCAATGAAGTAAACGCGTTGATGTGTTCAAAATAATCTTCTGCAGTAAATAACAACAATAATTTTCTTAACACAATATTTACAGGCAAGTCTCGGTGATTAGTACATTATATTGTAACGGGATTTAATACAATGAGATGTAATTTTTATAAAACCTGTAAATCCCATGTTCATTTTAAACTAGATCACGACGGGAGGGTAAACTTATGGGTATTCCACACGCGACATTTACTTTTTAACATATTATGCCGTTATTTTATTGTGTATGTTATAATTAATGTTTGTTTTAAAAACTGCGTCCCATGATTATGGGTAATTATTTATTACTAAATGATAAATAGAGAGTATTTGTAAAATTGTGACAGTAAGTAGATTTCCTACGCCATCTATTTTCTTGGAATCGGTTTAGTATTTCCTTTTAAGCGAGATTCAAATTTTTCGTGTAATCCCTTTTAGATTATATTTCCCATCTCGGAAGAATTTTTCTTGCGAGACAAATTTCCTATTAACTTTGAAATGGTTAATTAAAATTGTTTACTGTTAACTTGTCTAAGTATAGATTGGCTATACCTCGGGCACGCCACAATCGTGGCGGTAAGACCCGTACTTAGAGAGTGGCTGGAGAGGCGTCATGGCGCCCTCACGTTTCGCCTGACGCAGGTGCTGACCAACCACGGTTGTTTCGGTCGGTATCTGTGTCGAATAGGCAAACAGGAGACGCCCGGTTGTCATCACTGCGGCGACTGCCGCGTCGTTGTTGAGGACACGGCGTTGCACACATTGGTGGCTTGCCCTGCTTGGGCCACGCAACGCCGTGTCATGCACGTGGCAGTCGGTAGAGTCGTCCTCTCGCTCGAGGCTATGGTTCTGTCCATGATCTCGAGCGAGAGGTCTTGGAATGCCGTCGCCTCCTTCTGTGAGGAGGTGATGTCAGTGAAGGAGGCGGCGGAGAGGGAGAGGGAACGATCAATCCCTCTCCCTAACCGCAGAGCCGGGCGCAGGAGGGCGCGAGACGACCTCCAGCCACCCTGAGTAGAAGCCTGCGGGC
Source organism: Catocala fraxini (assembly GCA_930367265.1). NCBI lineage: Eukaryota > Metazoa > Arthropoda > Insecta > Lepidoptera > Erebidae > Catocala > Catocala fraxini. Next base: position 5,094,955 of record OV884049.1, on the reverse strand, counting down.
GGTGGACCTATTGGGGCCGTCCACCGCCCGATCAGCGCAGGTCCGAGTAGGCGGCGTTCGTGTTCCACGCACGCCTCTCGATGTCGGAAAGGGGACTAGGTCCCCCCGCTATGTTGTCGGGGACCAGGTCCCCCAATTATGTGTATAAAGTTTTGTGGGACCCGCCACGTCCATCGGCGGGTCAAACCTTTGGCGGGGTCGCGATTCGAATGCGAGAGCGATCCGCGCGACCCCGCCATAAAGGTGTGAGGAACACCGCGGTGGTTTTAGTCGGTTCAGCCCAAACATATGGGCTGGATCCCGACATATCCCCATCGCCCGCCCCAAAACCGGCGATGGGGAATGTGACAAGCACATTTCCCCGCGTTAAAAAAAAAAAAAAAAAAAAAAAAAAAGATTGGCTATACCTAGACAAGATATCACTGAAACAATATTTGGTTAATATTGCTTTGTTCCATAAGAGATCAAATTAATAATACGGTTATAAATGTATTAGGCAGAGATGCAATAAAATTATTGGTAGCAACAACTTATTGACCCTAAAATCACGCCTATTTTAAGATATCACGGAGTTTCGTCAAAGACACGAAAACTGCGTACGGTTGACTGACTGTATTTTCACCTAATGGTTAGCAACGCTGAGTTTTATTCTTGTTGCACTTAGATCACAATTGATTAGAAAGTGGCCAACTAAAGAAAAAAGTTCACAAAACGTTCCGTGGTTCAACTGAGACGACGGCTAACGATGTTGCAAAAGTAAATAAAAAGCAGAACTCAGGTAAACTAGAAATAGCGGGACGAATTTTTGTAGAGGTTTCCACAAGGTGAGCTATTTCAGCATTTAAAGTTTTGATAGAATTATTTGTTGAAATTTACTGTAGTTTAGTCGAGAAATAATTTACATCTAGACTAGTAAGTGTTATTTACGTTAGATATTTCACGAACACGTAGCGCCACCTAGCGGCGAATAGAAGAACTAAAATTAGATGTATAGCTATTTTTATTTGATATTTACTTACCGAACGTAAACAAATTAGATGTTGTATTCTTATATTTGTTGTTAGATATATTATAGGTGTGTTGAAATCATTTTATTGGCATTCTTTATCAAGCATGCATGTTAGTTAATGTCGCTACTTCGTACTAGATGGCGCTGTGCGTTTTAACTTGACAATTTAGCTTTGTATTTGCAGAGGTAGCGCCTTTTCAAACATTGTACGCTAACGAAATTATTACCTTGATTATTTCTAGGAATAAGTACATTTGGAAATTATATTATTATTTTAGGGTGTAATATTTTCAAGTATTATGTTGTATAATTATTATTTTATTCTATAATAGTGGACTAGGCATAACGTAATAGTAAATAAAATGATTGACCATCGACCTCGCTTCTGACAATTACCGAGCGTTGTCGATGCGTATCAATTAAAACCTTTTTTGTATACGGAACCCAACATGTGTGTCAATGTCGCAGATTTATATGGTTAAACCGCTGTTGGTAATGAACGACTGACAAAATATGTGACCTAGTACTTTAAAAGTGCTGATCCACTTTAAAATAAATATTGGTATAATTTTTTTGAGAGTATGGCTTGGTCTTTTTTTAAAGTATAAGCGATTAATTAATTTAAATTGATAGTTTTTACTTTGTGTGGTAGGTTAGATGTAATTAAATGTATTTTATTAAGCACTAGGTTTTGTCAGGAACGTAGCAAATGGGAATCCGTAGTCTCTGCCTACCCCTTGATTTGATTTGATGTGATTTGACAGGCATGAATCTAACTATGTATGTATGTATATTTTGCCCACGGCTTTGCTCTCGTAATTTCCTATCCTTCGGTTACAGTACCTTTTTTCTGAATGATAGGGTGTCCTACCATTGTACCATTCGCATTTATAATATGAATTAGCATTATGCACAAGTTAAGTATTTTATAAATTGCAATTACAACAATGACCTTTCATGATTTTTTCGTAAGGACGTATCGAAACATTATTATATACAACCACACCTTTCTGAAAGTTAAATATGAGCTCATAGTTCTTGACTTAACGGGACACGTAGTATTAGTTGTATAGCTATATAGCTAGCTTGTATAGCTATGTAGATATCTACAACCCTGGCAAAAAGATAGGGAATTCTATTCCACCACCACGTAAGTACACAGACAGAGACCGTGGGAGTGCCATGCTTCGGCACGAATGGGCCGGGTCGACTGCAGTGATACCACGGCCTCACAGAAAACCGGCGTGACATAGCGCTTGCGTTGTGTTTCGTCGAGTGAGTGAGGGTAACGGAGGCCCAACCTCCCCTCCACATCCTGGGGGGAGACAATTTTAAAAGGCTGTCAACGCACTTGTGACTCGTCTAGTGTTGCGGGTGTCCATGGGCGGCGGTAATCGCTTACCATCAGGCAATCCGTCTGCTGGTGTACCTAACACACCATAAAAAAATTAAAAATAAGCGCATACAAAGCTATCTACAACAAGGTCAACTCTTTCTTTTTCCTGCTAGTCTTATTTCTCCTCAAGTTATCAATACAATACAATAAAATGTATTTTCATCATCACATTAAAGTTTCACATAGTGTTTGTATATTTTAATCTAAACACTGATGTCTGAATCAGGTAGAAACTGTAGCCAGATCACTGGCTATAACGCCTACTAGGACTAGATAGACCAAACATTCATTCTTGAACGGACCCACCGGCGCCGTACCTCCGCAATCCAAACGTATAACGACATCCACAGCCTCCACAGCAATATTCAATACGATAAACATAAAGTCTTAAGTCCAATTAGAATTCAACGTTTCACTATCTTCGCCTCAATCGTCAGCAAAGCGGGCCGTTTGTACAAATATGGATTAGTAAATACATTTGTAGGCGTATCTAGTTTTTGCGCTCGCTCTGTTTAGACAACTCACGGAATAAGGCCGTTGACCATTAACATGTTAACGTTTAATCCACATTAAATAGTATAAATGTGAAAGTGTGCTTGTTGACTTTTGGCTTTCTTTAACGTATTATAAATAAATAATATGATATATAGTAGGTAACAACTCAGAAGTAACTTGTCACATTTGAAAATGGGAGTTATTGTTGGTAGACTAAACTATACTAACAATAATATACCTATATTAATATAATATAATATTCTACCACATACACGCAACACCATCTAGCCCAAACTAAGCAGAGCTTGTACTATGGGTACTAGACAATGGATAAACATACATATATTCTTTTACACAATGTTCTTTGCCATCCGGCGAGTGCTGGGGGCCAGAACCAAAAATTGCCTGAGTATGACCATTTGTAAACAAATTCTCAGTAGTAGCACGACGTCTGGAAGTAGCCCGTAGATGGCAAAGGCTCACTCCTTAATACGCGGGACCTAGCTGGTCAGTGTTCTGGGCAATAAGCGTGGTAGTAAGAACGCGATTTAAACCTTTGCGTCATTCTTGCAATCATTATACGTTACATTATAATACATTGGATGTGTTAATTGATTGATACCATGTGCAATATTTTATGAAAATGAAATACGGCGTTGTACGGAAATAGACGACCTCTTCGGTCGACCGCCTGTTATTCACTCGACGGTCGATACCTAGTCTTTATTGTGATGAAGCATTGTGACAAAGTTAATATTATTTCATATCTTCTGCTATAGATTATGCGATAGCTACGTAAAGGTCTTGAGTTCGATCCTATGATGCGCATCTCTGACTTTTCAGTTATATGCGTATTCAATATTTAATTATCGTTTGCTTTAACAGTGAGAGGGACATCTTGAGGAAACCTGCATATCTGAGAGTTCTCAAAGATAAGTGCAGTCTGCCAACCGCAACAGCGTGGTAGACTGGCCTAAACCTTCTTACACTAAGAAGTCTGTTCCTAGCGTTGAGACAGTTCATAAACATGACTAATATGATTCTATGCAGAGTCACAGTCTACGGTAACCCAGTGAGTGTCAACGATCTTTGATAGGTGGGAAGCGGGTCCTACTAATCAATCATTAATGTCAAAATCAGCCGTTAGGTACTCCCCTCACCCGTTTTGTAAATTAGATCTGACGCTCACTATGAGCATGATCTCTGATCGATCTCTCACAGATTATTAGATGCGCTGTAGACTTCTGATTTGCCTATTCAACTTTCTATTATTTAGGCTTTCACCAATTATACTATTGTATAAGAAGATTTAACGTTACGGAGCGCAATAATTTAGGTATGATTGATAAGAGTGGGCTTTTAAAATAGTATGTATCTAAATATGACTTATATTACAAATTTTCATCTCATAGTTTAGTAACGATATAGTTACTGCCCATTAAACTATCCCTTGGTATATTATAAGTCTATGTGCATATTGGATAGATCGATTTACATTTATTTTTATCAATCACCCCAGGAACAGTGATTTATTAGAAGCCGTAATTGCTTGCACTTTGCCCAGCCTGAGAATCGCACTCCAAATTTCATTCATATAATATTGAATATTATTCAACATAGGTATGCATTTTGGTCTGCTTTGAAAAAAACCTCACCCACGCCACGCAAGTCAAATTAAGGAATGAAAGACCAAGATTCCATTGTCTTTATTGTAAAAAGTACATAGAACGGGCTTATAACCCTAGACTCTCCGCACAAACAAACGCATCGTGTGTGCGTATCTGACAATAGGTGTCAGTACAGTGACCGTTTAGTGCAGTGCATAAAGTGGTGATCATTATACGCTCTGCCGACTCTCGCTGTACGCAACGAGTGACTCACCGCCCGCGACGTGAACTCAGTGGATAGATAGGATCAGGTGTTGTTATGTTTGTACCAAGTTTGCTAAAGGAGGGAAACTGCGTCATTTCTGTTTTTTTTTTTATGAACCTTTCTTATCTATATTTATGTAGTTTTATAATTGCTATAGATAGTAAACAGAAATTTCTGTATAACGGTGATGAAGAATGTTTGTAATTGTACAATGTTATTGTCATAGTTTTCATTCCCTATTGGTAACAAGCAACCAAAGGTAATATTAGATTGTATCATTTTCACGTAATTTTATTAACATTTGCTTTGTACGGGTCTAAAAAATAAGATGAAGTGGCGATGGATAAGTTTTGGTTTTGATAACGTAGGTTTTGTCACTCTCTATTGTATAATAGGTATTAGTGCCACTTCAAATTCTAACGTAATAATGTAGTTTCGCCAAACTAAATTATTTCGTTTACAAAGTATACTAATCATAAAAATGATTAGATCTTTTCGCAATTTAGTCGTAGAGTCGCAAATTAGTTCTGTGTTTGTACATAGAACTAATTTGCGACTCATTTATTAATGTAAACAGAAAATACAACAATGTATCCCAGACGTTGTTCTCTTAAACGGCAAAAATGTGTTTTTAAATAGTCTACCATTAATAAAATAAAAACCTTATATAAGATTACGGATGCTTCGTTTACCACGTTCACCGAATCCTTGTGGGCCCATTATTTGTATGAAACTAATTGCTCCATTACATTGGTCCCGAGTTTTATCTAGATCTATGTAATCAGGCCAGTTTCCTTCTCACTGTTGAGTATTGGCCTTTTATTCATTATAGCTATGCCCGCGGTTTCACCCACGTTTAGGGTTACTGCGCTGTCCACGTGGGTCGTAGCGTGATGTTATATAGCCTATAGCCTTTGTCGATTATTAGGCTATCCAACACTAAAATAATTTTTCAATTAGAACCAGTAGTTCCTGAGATTATCGCGTTCAACCAAACAAACACAATTAGTATAGAAGTATAGATATCAACCATGTACTGTCCTCTGCTGAACGTGGTCTTTTTATCGAAGCAGGAGGCATCGATTGTAGCGAAAAGCTTTGGAATAAATCTGTGTTCATGCATTATGCTCTATTTTCAACCTACATGCAAAATGCGCTTAAACGTAGTTAAAAATTAACGCAACCAACCTTGGTTGTAAACTTTTTTAGCTGCGATTGAGTCAGACATCGCATACTCACGACAAATTTCATTAGTTCATCTGTCTGAGCATTTTTTTGTCTTGTATCTTCCATGGTCTTACATCCAGACCAGAATGTAGTTGACTGCCTCGTTGGCGCAATGATACTGTATGCGAACGCTGTGCATGAGGTCTTAGGTTCAATTCCCGTGTCGGACAAAGGTTTATTGGGATTTCCTGTCAAGAACTTATCAGTAGCAGCACAGAGCCTGGAAATGTGTTCGGTAAACGGCAATAGGACTCATCCTATTACCTATAAACATAGTCGTTGAAATGTAGGTGTATTATTAGATACCTGTCTACCCTTTCGGAGATATAGGCATGAGGCAATGTACATATATATTTAGGATGTAGGTATTATGGTGACGTTTTTGAACTTGAATGCCACTTGAAGTGACGACGTGTCCTGATGTAAGATACGCTCATAATTGCCACAAAAAATATATTATACTGTACATATACATTGTAGCCAGCAGTTTAACACGCGTCTTAAGAAAACGTGAGCGTTTTTAATGTCAAATGAGTCATGAGTTTACACGAGCCGCTGCCATTACGTCTATGCATTACAATGCTTTTTAAATATGTATCTCCATTCACACTTTACATCTTGTTTAAGAGCTTCCATTGACATTGTGTTAAGAACTTTGTCTGGAGACTATATTAGCTCTGCACAGTCCTAAAGTAAACTTAGAGAATAGTAAGGCAGAACTTCAGTTCATTCTTACGACATCTATTTGCTTTTATAAAGCAACTAGAACGGATGGCCAATCTTTGAAGCTTAAATATGTACACAGACTACTAAAAAGAGATTAAAAGCACCGGAAACTATCCCCGAAAAGCCGGTTTTGAAGTCTGGCGGAGGCACCATCTGCCGCTTCGCTATAAAAATAATAAAACATCTTCAGCGAAATTCGTTAGAGGCTTGCAATTTTAAATTATTACAGTTTTATACATGACTTTTAGAAATTGGTAACTCCTGTTCACTGAATATAGCAATTGTTCATTTTAGTCGATAGCATAAAAGCGGTTTGTTTTAATGTACACGTTTTCAAGAAACTAAACAGCAGTAAAATGCACAATCGGTAACATGTTATCTGGTGTATCACGTGCATACTTTTCTTTTGTCGCACCCTCTTTGCCCCGCCGAAGGCTGATAACCGGCGAGCGGAGCGGCGCCGGCGCACCACTGCCACCTCAGTCACCTCTCGGCCACCGCGCGGAGCGGACGTATCGCCGTACATTACTTTTCTAATATAAAAATCTCTGTGATGTGACATTTGAACGTGTAATGTGTTTGTGATAGTGATTTCAGATTTCAAACTGATAACAATCTCAGTTTGGCTGATGTGATATAAGGTGGAGTTTTTATCTGTGAACGTATCGAGCCGATACCGTTGCGTCGCGCTTCGGTGATTCGGTTAATAACTCGTGGATCTACAGTGCCTGTGCTATAGTGGCTTCGCTAAGATTTAACGCCGTGAAAAGGTCACTTACCTTGATCGGACATTGAAAAAGTTCTTATATACAAGTCTAGACGATACAATCTTGTCGCTGCTCGTTTTGCTATTGAGATTCGTTGTCAAACAGGTTGTCATGTACACATACTAGTTCCATTTCCGTCGTCGTTTTTCGTGGTTTTCTTTTGTCACTTGAACTAGTCTCGGTGAAGTTGTGTTGAGTCATTACTACAGTAGCGTTCGTGGTTCATCTGCATACGAACCGTCAAGCGAAACGAACGCATCATAGATGTGAAAGGATAGATACAGTAAAGCTTGTCCTCATTTACTAAGCAAAAATGAGTTAAACTTTCATTTGTGCGATAAAGACGATCGATTCTTTCTCTCGTTGTTTTCACGGTTGATGGACATCGACGGTGGAGCGGTCGGGTTTTTGTTTCGACCAAGTGAAACGGCGGCAATTGGACCTTGATATCCGGAGTTGCAACAGACTACAATTGAGCTACTAGTACCGGTGTTGTATAGTACAAGTTGGGAACTTATGTACAGCTGGTGTTTGGTCACCGTATTGATTGTACAGATAAGTGGTTGGAAATCAAAGGTCGTGCGATTACTAATATTAGTAATAAATACGTGGATAGGTTTCAACTTCAACTAGCTGTATCTACTTTTGGTTATGAGTATGTAGTTTGCGGTTACTGTATTATAGAACACGTAACACGGCAGCTTCTGGAGACGGTCTGCTTGACATACAAACAATCACAACTACACAGGTACTACAAATATGACATTTATTGTCAAATAGACGGCGATGCCTGCGCTCGGCGCCTTTCGTCAATTAGCACAAATATCTATTAATAATATCGTTTCTAGTAGAAACGCGCGCAACCTGCAGAATTTCGTACTCCGAGTTCTGTATGTGAAAAATACCTATGTATATAACATTATCAACAATGTGTTTTACTATTTTAATCTAGCATTCAATCTATTTGTTTATTCGTTATATAATTATTTCCATAAAGTAGACAAGTAAGTATGTTAATATCCTAGAGTATTCGACGCTCAGAGAATCGTTTTATATTTTAAGATTGTATGTAATTTAAGCAGCTTGAAACGAATGAGCTGATATTCTAAAACCTAATTTTAATATAGTTATTTATAGAATTAAAGAAATCATATTAGGTAGACGAAAACCTGTTACGAACCTGATATCGTTAAGACCTTGGCGTCACAATGACTCAATAGGCGATAATCATTTCATTATTACTTTTGATATTCAGAAAATACGTTTCGTGCTCTTACAACAGATTTAGATGCTTATACTTCTATACTATACTAGGCAATATTATAAAGCTGAAGAGTTTGTTTGTTTGGTCGAACGCGCTAATCTCAGGGACTAGTAGTAGTTCGATTTTTTTTGTTGCATAGCCCTTTTATCGAGAAAGTCAGTACATCACGCTACGACCAATAGGAGCGGAGCATGAATGAAAAATGTTGCAAAACGTGGATAATTCCCCGTGACCATGGCTGTATATGTATGCCATGCATATATAGTAGTTTAATTTCAATGAATAATATTCGCGTAAACAGAAGACAATATTGTGGATAATTCTCGTATGTAACGCAGACGAAGTTGCGCGGGTCAGCTAGTGCACCGTATAAATGCGTTGATACAAACAGATGAGTGAAATAATATCATAACTAGAGCACTTTTGGTTATACAACGCGTGTCCTCGCTTCCTTATGTGCGCAAACTGAACAGACACGCTTGCCACATTTCAAGAATTACTCCAACCAGGCTAATAACCTGTAATGACTTGAAATCGTTTGAAGACGTTCAATTATTAACTGTTTTCTGAAGACTAGTACAATGTACTTGGTATAATTAGATAGGGGGGGAGAATTATAATTTGATATTTACGGTTAAATACCTGATTTTTGATCCTATATTTTCGTTTGTACACATTTTCCTTTCTTATTCTCTTGGTTGTTTTAAGACGGGTCGTAGTTGTAAAGCAAGGCTAATTACGTAAAATAAGAAAATTTTCATAATTATTGTCATGAAAATGCCATACATAATTTACTTATTGAAAAACATGGAGTTATTGGTAACGCGATTTCTTTGTGATATTTTAAACGTAAATGAAGACTCATTATATCTTTTTATATTCTAGCAACACCGGTAAATTACGTTTTTGTTGTTATTGCTATTATTGTACCAGATTGTTTAAATAAAGCAATATGCACCATACAAGTTACAAAGTTTATATAACTGTGATTAACTTACAATCCGCTTAAAACTTGAAACTTGCCGATTCCCAACATTAAATACAGTCAAGGTCTGAAACAAATTTCCTTAAGCACTACGTTTAATGCAATACTCGTTTTAAACATTTCGGCTCAATTATTTTCTCACTAGATTTTGCACGCGGTTTCGCTCGCTTAAATGTAGGTTAGCTTAGTAACAGTACTTCTTTCTAGATGAAAGATACCCTATTCTGGTCGCCTGACAACGTGTACGCAAAATTTCATGATGATCGATCGAGTAGTTAAGGCGTGAAAGCGTAACAAACAAACTTACAAACGCATTTATAATATTAGTTAGTATGTACACATATTTACCTATATTTAAATTGATTTATGTTACCACTTGTTTTTCTCATATCTCACGTACCTACTAATGTATGTTTAATTACCACATTTATACATACCTTACTACATTGATGATGTTTATACTGTTACAAAAAAATTCTCTATATCTCTTTTTGAGACTGCGCCGAGCGTAACACAGATAATAACAGAGCTCGTACGGCGCATAATGAAATCGGCGCGTGGACGCCATAGTAAAATTGTATGGAGGATTTGAAGTGCTTTTTTGATAAATATGTATCTTTATTCTCAACCAATAACTTAAATATTTGGGACGGACAAATTGTAATATAACCATTTATGTTTCGTGCTGTAAAATAGGATAGATTTCTACTGTTATAATCTAAAAATCACGTGACAAGTAAATTAATGTAATTTTGTAGGCGTAAATATAAATAATTTTAAGTTTTTTACACGGAGTAATTGTAAACACATTCATTGTTATGGTAAATTTATATTTTATATTTGTATTAAACAAAGAGTGTTGATTTTATTCACGTAACTGTGACCGCCTGTTTTGGCACATTTCGCTCGGCGCAGTCTTTAATGACGAATAGAGAAAATATTGATGTTTGCAATAGTAGAAAATTGGGACTATTATTTTCTCAGGTTATGTCAAAGAAATACTTTATTCGATTGCACGTAATTACGAAGAGTGTGTGATGTATCTCTACCAAACTTGTGATGATATTATATATATAGTCGCCATAAAGAAATGTCCATTGTATGAAGTATGTCTTTATATCATTCTCACTCGTCTCTCGTTTTCAACATCACAAATTAATTTGGATATTAAATGTTTCGTATTTTCTTAAATGTAATTTTCATACGCCATCATCAGTAAAATGAATAATTAGTAGATATTTGTTTCATCTTTTCATAATTAAAAAGATTATTGTGTGTTGCTCGATAGAGGCAGAGACTATGGTTTTCCATTTATTTGCTTTAGAGAACTCTACGAATGTTATAGATATCATAACAGCCAATATTTACTTAGTCTGTAACCAACAGATTTAATCACTTACATTTAAAAAGTATTGGTTGTAATACACCTGTGCTATTATAACAATCGTTGAAGCAATTTCGCGCAACGTGCTTGCTTTGGTGTGACAGTGGGCGCTTATCAACCGCTACGGTATCAGATTACTCGGTGATAAGTGTTGATAATAGCGTGGAAACGTGGGGCAAATGACATCAGCCTGTGGACATCTAGAAAATGCTACACTAAGAAAGGCATTGTCCAATCTTGACCCATTAAGTCGTAATGGCACACCGACGGCCGCGGCACAATAGGATTTTAATTATGTGTGTCATTTTAAACTTGACAGGTTAACACGTAGGAGCTGTAAGGAAACCATGTATTATACTGCTGACTCTAGTTTTCAAATGTGACAATGGTCTTCAATTAGATGTGGTCAATTAAATATTAATCTATCCTATTAAAATTCTAGCTCTGTGTTGTATTTATAACACTAGTTCCTGTCATATAATGGGAAATATTGCCTATGTTTTACGTTTCCAAACCCATAACATAATTCCTTCAATGTTTGATATATCTAATTCCGAGGTATTAACTCGGTAACTTTGCAAATCGATTAGCTAACAGCAGATATTACTTTGTTAAATTGTTGTAAAATATATAGATTTAAAATATATGTTGTCTGCTATCAAAGTTTAAAACAAAATATTCAACACTAACTCTGAAATAACACGTCAATTCCTTTCAACACAAGTGTATATTTTTGTTTCTAAATCGAAATAATCGAAAAACCTAATACCGAGTATTAAATGTCGATGCATGACGCCATATTGATACAACTCACGTGTGACACATGAATATAATTCTGGTTAACGATGATTGCGTCGATTGTACGACTCGAGATAACGAGAACGTGATACGGTACTACTCCACGTATCTAATATTAGATTAATAATTAATTTAATATGTATAATAGGCAGATGCTTATAATTAGTGACAGTACATTCGTATAACCCTAAAATCATACTTTGCTGAACCGTTCGAGCAAGAATATTAATAAGTTTGTTATTATATTGCATCTAGATCGCACGCATATAATGCATGCAGTAGTAAGCTCTTCGATGATATACATGTGACATTTAAGAAAAGAGAGAGATCTAGATGGATTTCACTTCTTAAATAATTGGGCTTGTCTTATTTTGAAACTAGGCGTGCTTTCTCTCATAGTAGTATTGAAGGTAGTTTTAAATTAGTAGTCTGTTGTAATTGTCTGTTATATCCAAAATGAGTTCCGTGACAATGTTATACTTACCAAAAATACCAACACTATTTTTCTGAACTGGAAATTAGTCTATAGATGTCAAAAGGGTCGCTTTCTGTTACGTGGGACCTGAAATCTTAGCTGGCGAATTAAATGTGTTTGTAGGTTATTCACATCCTCCTCGGCGATATAGGTCTGTGACCAAAAACAAACTCGTGCGACAAAATGAGGTTAATAAAAATCTCAAAATAGTATCATAAACAACCGTCAATTGTTATTACACAACACAATCCTAACTAATATTATAAATGCGAAAGTGAGTTTGTTTGTTTGTTACGCTTTCATGTCGTAACTACTCGACCGATCATCATGAAAGTTAGCATACAGGTTGTTAGAGTTACAGAATAGGATATAAGGTACCTTTTATCCAGAAAAATTTTTCTGTTACTAACCTAACCTACGCTACATTTACGCGAACAAAACCGCGGCAAAAATCTAGTTAATTATAAAACAATAATAATAATTTCAAGATCCGGTCGTGTACACAAGTACAAATAAAAACAGTCCGATATTGACGACATTACGACCTCGGCTGCAGGTCGCGTCGACCTTAGCACCGATAATTACCGATACACTATTTGCCCAACAGACCAGCAAATAATTAAGTTTTTCGTTCATATTGTTTGTATACGTAATGTGAGCCGCGTGCTAAACAACCGATCGTAAGAAACTATCACACAGTACTGGAAAATACAATAATCAGAATGCTGCCGTAATTCAATGTATCATACAATGTCATAAGCAGTTATTAGCAAATCATTTATTAGTATGCAATTATAGGTATAAAACGCTTTAGGCATAGTACAGGTTCTGTATGTAGAACAGTTAAAATTAATTACGATCGATCTAATTAATATTCGGAGTAATAAATAATTGCACACTCAAACTATTGCAATAGAAAAACTTGACAATTTACCAAACTCCTCTGATGGTGGTCACGTCATATCAAGGGCGAACTGCATCTTGCAATATGTCGCTTCAAATATATTCATCTGTGATTATAAGCATAAACTGCCCAAGTCTGTGTCAAAGACATAATATCATATCCATGCATGTGGCATAGGTATTAGACACGTGTCTGACACGGATTTAGGTTTTCAATTAAGTATTATCACAATACACGAATAGTGGTTTAATAAAATGCACTTAACCACCTTTGAATTTTAGAAGAATACATTGTGTTACCTCTGATTCTGACTTAACATGGTCACAGCGAGACTAAGATTGCGGTTGTTTAATTGTCTTAATTGTGTAGTCATCATGTCAAAATACGTCAAGGTAATTACATTTTCGGTGTTCCTATTTAAGAAGATAGTTCACTCGTTTAAAAGATAGCAAACAGTAGCGTGTTTGAAAATAAACAGCAATAGAATCCGTCTATAGCAGTTTGATTTCAAAGCTTGTTATGTGTTCACATGTTGACGAGATCATCAGGATGTATGTTTTGTGTAGCACTGACGCGATTACCTGCCGACAACAAAAAGTGAGCGTCGTTTCACAATGCATTAGTATTCTGTGCACGATGTACGATATTAATTAAACATTGTATGTACCGGTCGTTCTTGTGCTACTTAGTGTGCAAATATGCTTTAGCAGTCCCGCTATTGTTTTCGATCATGTTAATTAACAAATTGGATCGTGCACAATATTTAACAGATACTAAACGGACTGGGTTCTCCCCTTGATTCACTGATCCTACACATATTATGAATGTGAAAGTTTGTGAAGATGTTGAGGATAGTTTTTACTTAATCACGCGTAACCATTGTAGAATAACCATCCATAATAAACCATCTTCGTGATTAAATGATAGCCAATTAACATTAAGTCCGCCAATGTATTGTTTTGAGCATGACGTTTTTAAATAAGTAAATAAATACTTATTATTCTACATATGTGATTAACGCAGATTAAGGTGCGGGATGAATCAATATTCATTTACACTTCATACTTCGTTTTGTCTTCAGACGATACATACCTAATGACAAAAAGCAAAATTAATGTGCGAAGGAGTATATCTTACTTCCTTCATTCACTTTTAATACCATAAACATGCAAGTTCGTAAGTTTTGCAGTACTGACAACCTGGGTGTAACATGCGCGAAAACGAAATGAAGGTAAACAGACTGTCGACTGCCACGCCTGAGGTCGCGGGTTCGATTCCCGCACAAGTCAAACATTTGTGTGCATGAACATAGATGTTTGACTTAGTCTGGGTATTTCTATGTATAATATGTACGTATTTACAAAAAAAAAAGTATATATGTATGTTTATCCATTGTCTAGTACCCATAGTACAAGCTCTGCTTAGTTTGGGCTAGATGGTGTTGTGTGTATGTGATAGAATATTATTATATATAAGTTCGCCTTGCTCTCGCGTATGCAATGACAATTCTGTCAGAGATGATGCTTAGACCCCTGGCCTCTTTCCAGTATGTAACAAATATCTGGCATATTTAAAAGACGTATAAACGTTCTTGCCTTGTTTCTTAATAGTAGTGTAATAGATTGCCAGCAACTTATATGGACTATTGCAATTGTCATTTAAAGTTGATCGGAATACAATAATTAATTAGTGTTGTAATCACATCTAGTTACAATGCGTGGTAGACGGTAATAGACTCGGCCGTATTACGTGTGATTTAAACGTAGCTGGTGATATGTGGATTTTATACATATATGCCAAAACCTTCTTGGTTGTTTATTGTAGGATACTTAATGTTTGTCTGCGGGGAGTACGTTCCATAAGGTAAGGGTTTAATTTGACATACATACATAGATTCACGCTTGTTTCCCAGAGGGGTAGGAAGAGACTACGTATTTTCATTTTGCTACGATTCTGACACACTTCTCTGGCTTCATTTACTTTCATCACATTCTTCATACAAGCTGGCCGGTTTAAGGTGCTAAAAATTAAACCCAGGCCAGGGTTTAATTTTTTGTTATTATTATCCTAATATTCTTTAAAGAAAGGCCAGGCTAAGAGTGTCGTGAGCTGATGAGCTTGCATAACGATTGTTATGTGAATGAATGAAGCAAGAGGAACTGCTTCAGGGAACAGACATGAATATGCAATATTCGTTTGAATATATACATAGACACCTGACACGACACGACGTGGATCCAAATCCACGGTCTCACGTTATTAGACCCCAAGTATTATCGTAACTCTTTTTTTAGAACTTCTTTTGAGTTTGATAATATCAGTTATCAACTTTACTGAATATACATGTATTTGTTACTAATACATGCCTATGTAAAAGGTTTTAGTGTATCAATATAATTATGTCTGGACATTATTTCTGGACGCCGGCGTTTAAACGTCGATATGACACTTCGAAGTCATCATTAATCAAATATCTGCACATGTTGAGCTTAAAATGTTGTGATTTTATTGTCACATTAAACAGTTACGAGTATATTTCTCAGTAAAACTTCAATACCAACAATTTAATCCATATGCAATAAATACAAGCCGTTTTATTGACAAAGCACTGTTTGATATAAATTTTCCTATTGTAAATATTTTATATCAAGTAGGCACGCTATTTCTGTATAATGTCTAAATAAATATACATGCACACACAACAACACCGGTATGATATACGTAACGTAATTGTCACCCAAGTTTTAGTTACAAGCCCGTTCGCCCCACAAGGTTCGCCCCCTAGTGAGTATTTGTTAGGTTTCTTCTAAAAATCCACCCAAAAATAGGCTATATATAGGCTCCGTCTTTCTATGAAGGGGTCAAGGGGCGGGCGTACGGGCTCGTAGCCGATAGTTTGATGTAAAGTGCCCATATGTGGTGAGCCATAATACCTATAGACTCCATTTGTCTAACATTCACGTACTTTTATACTGTCGTATTGCTAATATCCTAATTCCTTGTTAGGATTTTGTAGACTTATGAATTGAGGTGTAAACTATATATGTATAATTGCCTTTTAGAGTATTAGTTTATGCTCGCGTTTATTTTATCGGCTGCACGGATGGCATTGTTTTAAGTGGTTGCCTTGCCACTGACGCTGCGCCGTATGTTGTGGATTAAATCCGCACACGAGACAAACATTTGTGTGATCCCCTCATGGTTTTCTGCGTTTGGGTATTCTTCATGACTGTTGTTAACGACACTTGAATTATTCCTAGTGTCTTGTCTTTTATAGAACAAACATATAATTACTCTACAGTAATGCATACAGAGATAAAACATGTTATATGGTATTTCAGGACTTGGTATATCTGTGTGCAAAGTTTTAACACATTCGTTCAACAATTTACGTAAGAATGAATAAAAATTATTAAAACATCTTTACAAACTTTTACAGTTAGGTCTCCATAAAACACAGATTAAACTAAAATCGAATTGAAGCCCCTCCGGCTCGTCAGACAGGTCATGCTTATGCTACTCCCACGACACAGTCAATAAACATTTTATATAATATACTTGTCGGATATGTATAGAAATAGCTTGCCCTTGGCCTAAGCCGATATACATATTATGTACATCATTAAATGACGTGCGAACAGATTAGATATAAAAGATATACATCATTGTCTCACTCAGTAATAATTAATAGAACGCACTTATTACAGTTCTTTAATAATTACGCATACTGACTGGTCTTTTATCGTTTTTTCCATTCTCTCTCTCATCGGTAAATGGTAAGGCCCTAATCCTTTATTTATCTTACACCTATTAGAGAATAGACTTAGTCTTTATTTGTATAAATCGTTGTTATTTTTAAAGATTTTAGGAGGCGTATGCCATTATCTAATTGATTCTATGAATACTAGTCAGTATATACAAAGGCTTTGGATAAACATCACAAAAATTTAGAACAAAATAACTGCGATAATTATATAATTTTCAACGTATGAGGCAAAATTTTAGTTGCCCTCTACGTATACTAATGGCTTTTGCAGATTAGCTGGGCATTATGCACAAGTAAAGGAACTTTGGCGTGCCATTGTACGCACAAGTAACCTGTATAATTATTGCATATAATTGTTACCGGTTCGCAGTAATAGGTTCGTCCACCTGTGACTTAAAGCTATATTTGGTGAAATTTCGATATAGCACATCTCTGCCTACCCTGTCGAGCGTGAGACTATATCTCTATGTATGATTATCATAAAAAGTGGTATGTAAGTTTTTATACAGGTTTGAAACACCTATCTATGCTTACGTGAAAACTCAGTAGGCGTGCAGAATTAATGAATAGCAATCACAACATTTTCAAACATATAGTCTGTAACCGCTAAAAGCAATCACAAGTCTTTCTTTTACCTTCGAAATGGAACCAAAATGGCCTGTTTATTTCCCCCGTCCGACCTTGCGAATAGATATTGGTTGCTTACATGCCGGAACACATCAGGTTGTTTGGTCTAATGTCGCGATATATTCGGCCTTATTTGCGTCTTGTTTTTATTGTAACGAGACGAAGGGAGATTAAAAAGTTGATATTATGTTGCGCAAACATTTTGAAATGTTGCTTCAGCATTAGTTGCGTTGGCAAATGATTTAGTTTTATCTTGATTGAAGGTTTCGTAGTGACACTATGAAAATGCCAACCAATGGCTTATTATAGAAGTTGGAATTTGTTCTGTTGCAATTCTTAGTACGCAAGACGATACTACTAAAAAAAAAGAGAAAAGACTACATGTTATATGGCTGAGCAAATATCTTCCATTGCGCCTTAAGGCAGCTGTTGTAGTTTGTTTCGCACTCACATTTTGCGAGCTATGTTTAGGTTTCAAAATAATCTGTTTCCGGAACTCTATTATCGGTTTTTATCAATAGTGTTAAGATAAATTTGATGGCATACGGTCGAATTCTAATCATTAATAAGTTAATATCCTACGAAATCATCAGATATGATACATCTTGTACATTAAATACGTAATCTGGATTGAAGTATTAATACTACTTATTTAAAAGTATCCAAATTGAAATATACTTAGGTAAGTCGTTCGTTTTAACATAACATCGTTCGAAAACCTGTATGCCTGAGTTTTGCCTACACAGTCTTCTACACCAGCTTAACCATTTAGCCAATATGTTCGCTGTCAATTTTATAGGAAGCTTATGATTAGCAGTAAAAGTTTATACATGATATGACGGCGATGTTATAATTGAAAAGGCATATCATGTATTATTATATCTACATATATATAATAATATCTGCCCTGTTTTAAACCGTCCTACTGCTGGGTACGGGACTCTTTTCATTGAGCTCTGAACTCTTTTCATTAGGCCGTAGTCCACCACGCTGGCCTAGTGCGGGTTGGCAGACTTCACATATCTGACTTTTGAGTGAACTCAATTCATACATTACGAAACTCGAATCATTAATTTACTTAATTACAACTATCCTACTTTATAGAAGCTGCAAATTCACGAGCACTCAGTAACAACTGTTGGCAAACATGCTCAGTTATCGCGAGCCCCGTTTGCGAAATGAACAGCATCTCATTAGCGTAATGCATCATATTCAATGCCGGCGATCCGAGCGTTTGGTGACTGCTCACCGTGACGGGGTAGCACTCGTGATTGTTTAAAATGGAAAGTAAGATCCAAGTTAATATTAGGTATATCAACTGTTTGGTAGTTAAGACTTGAGACTCACGATACAGTGTTAGAGGTGAATCCATTCCTAATACAAGTAATCAGATTAGCTGTGGAAATTAAATTAAATAACATCGATAGCTCAGTGGGTAGACCAACAGACTGCAATGCATAGGGTCTCGGGTTCGAACCACGTCGCGCACCTCTGACTTTTGGGAAGTTATATGACTTTTCGAAATTATGTGCGTATTGATTGTCAATTATCGCCTGCGCCGTGCCTCGAAGAGCACGTTAAGCCGTCGGTCCCGGTTGCCATGAACATCTATGGCAGTCGTTAGTGGGAAAGTCAGTACCCTCTAATATCCTTACACTGGTCTAGCTGTAGGGTATCGTTAGCTTTCGGGTTGCGGAGGTCAGGTCGGTCAGGTCAGCCGCTCCGTGTAAAAACTGATATCCAGTCAAATCCGGTTAGACTAGAAAAGCTGACCCCAAGTGACTTGGGAATAATAAAGGCTGAGTGAAGAAGAAGATGATGAAGCTGTGGAAAGGTTACCAAGAATAATAGTTATTTTTGTTGTTTGTGTATTAGGTTTTGGCCGCGGTTTCGCTTACTCGGGAACAGTATTTTTCTAGATGCAAGGTACCCCAATATATATATATATATATATATATATATATATATATATATATATATATATATATATATATATATATATATATATATATATATATATATATATATATATATATATTTATACTTATATATATATAGGATCGTAGCAAGTGGAAATCTGTAGTCTCTGCCTACCCCTCTGGGAAACAGACGTGAATCTAAGTATAATAATATAATATAATATTCTACCACATACACACAACACCATCTAGCCCAAACTAAGCAGAGCTTGTACTATGGGTACTAGACAATGGATACACATACATATATACTTTTTTTTTTGTAAATACATACATATTATATATAGAAACACCCAGACCAAGACAAACATCCATGTTCATGCACACAAATGTTTGACTTGTGCGGGAATCGAACCCGCGACCTCAAGCGTGGCAGTCGGTTACACTAACCACTATGTATGTATGTATTAAGTATATCAATGTATGTATTAAATATATCAATAAAGGGTTGGTTGAGTTTTGTGATTAAGTCCAACTTTGAAAGAGACGATGCTTTTGGCAACATTTTAAAAAGAAGTTCTGACTTACAGCACTCCCTCTGGAACTGTCCCCGGTAAACATTAATATATGTCTCGCCTTATTATGTGCTTAATCCTAAGGCAAGATGTATACGTGATGCTAGATTATGAATACACCATAGGTATAGGGTGTTTTTTCATTAATACAGCGTGGGTGACGTCATTTGGAATACGGCAGAATTATAATTAATAAAAAATATACGTAATCATATTGTATGAAGTGCATTAATCAGACCTTCACTGCAATTGCGCCATTTATAATTTGTTGAGTTATACACAGACCTTAACCACGAGGTTGTAATGTATTTACAACGCAGTAATATTGTAACAATTCGAGCGCTAATGTAAGACTGCAATAATACTGCTTATACTCAATGATGGTCCGCCCACAAATCTATGATCGTCTCATTTAAATTGGGCTAGTAGTTTGTATGTCAAGTAGTATCATATAAACAGAAACATTCGAGTCGTACGTCATATCTGTGGGCAGTGGGATTTGATTGTGATTGAAGTATTAGACGATGTGCGCGTGAGTTATTTTGTGTGTTTTGTGGTTTACCGTGGCCTTCGTTTTAGTACGTAATTATTATTTTACGAAGTCCATCGCTTCGTGAAATAATAACAGAGTGGCTATTGCCTTGTGCCAGCAATATCCAGATTTGTATGAAACCTCTCATTTCAGTATGATGTACATTAGTGAACATAGAGTACTCTCCAATTATTTTAGTAAGGGTCTCAACACTATCCTTCACATATTATAAATGTGAAAGGTTGAGTCAAAGACGTTTGAATTTTTTTAAATTAATCAAGCGTAAACTGTTTATCGGATTTGGATGATAGTTTGCATATAGACCAGGCCCAGGATTAACACAAAGAATTTACTTTATAACTCGGTATACGTTTTAGGCACGTCAGCTAAGTCTCAAGCGGAACTAGAAGTTATATTTATAATTTATATATATATATATATATATATATATATAAATACATATATATAAATAGATGTGATTCTCTAAATTGTAATAATCTTGTCCATGTATCGTTTCAGAACCTCTAAATTTAAATTGATTTAAGCTCTGTTTTGTACAATATAATCAGCAGCATAAAATCAGAATCCAATTAGGGCGAATATATTTTTTATACAAATAAGCATTTTCACCGAAGAATAGGCACAGAGCCAGGCTAGATTCAATTTTCAAAAGTGCTTCTATTTAACTATAGTTCCTTCTGCTGAGTTTTTTCCTATAATGCAGTGATTAAGGCAGCATAGTTACAACCTATGTAATAGTTTTCTTTGAATTTCAATGCAGACATAATTATATGTAAATATTACTCAATGTAAATGTAATACTGGCTGCATGAATGGTGTAATAGTTTAGTTACACTATTACTATTAAATACATTGAATGATGTATGTTGAAACTTCGGATAGGACAAATAATGTGTGAAACACTGATAGTCATTCTATTTTTCTTCTAGCAGCAGCATCCTTAGTTTAATCTTACTGTAACTATACCCTACAGTTATCACGCCCTTTATATCTTAGTAAGGATACGCAGAAGCATATAACACTCATATTTCTCTAGCTCTATATAAGACCTACGTTTTGGAGAAACATGCGAATAGTAAAATTCAATCATCATAACTTTCTAAACTTCGTAACCTGCTTTTTAAATGTAATTAGCTTAGCTAATCAGTAAACATTTGCTACGTCCCACATACAATTGTTATTTATAGAATCCTTGCTCTTACACACGACTTTGATCTCTGTTCTAAAGATCTATCCCATAGGAACCATGCTGGATAAAAGTCCTATATTTTGTCCGGCGCGCAAAGTCTAACCAAAAAGACATGTTGATTCGTTGCTACCTCTAAGAAGGACATATCAACAAACGTATTTTCTAATTTATCGCATTAGTAATAGTAGGTACAGTAAAAGCCACTCCTTTCCCTAAGTTCAAACCATCTTCGAATAGTGTTTCATCAAAAACCATTAAGCAGTTTTGCCGTAACACAGTAACAAACACACCAAGTTTCTTTTACATTTGTATAGCAAGGGTTAGTATGTATATATTTTCTTATATATGTATGTGTATACGCAGGTGTATTGTTTCAGTGCACATGTTCTGGTCTCGATAGACAGAGGCGTTGCATCTGACCTTGATTCATCACAATTGATCGTATAATACATGTATCTAATGTATTGTTTATTGTAAGGTAACTATTAGTACATATATAGGCGATGTATTAATCCAGTGGGTGGTGGTAGATATGTATATAGTACCTTAGAAATAAATACATTATGTACAGACGTGGCAGGTACGACGCTCATATTTCGCTAGCTATGTTTCTGGTCCTACGTAATAGGGGCCTATAGTCGTCTACCACAAGGTAACATTTCCAGATTCTGTGATTCTGGATATCTTAACAGGGAAACGCAATAGTCACTTGTCAGTCAGAGACTTGACGATTGTACGCAAACATAACACATACTTATATTACTGAAAGTATAGTACTATTTTAAATGTATAGTTTGACCGAAACCGCTGTACCGCGCCTTAGGTATGTGCGTGGCGAGACGGGGGAGGAAACGCAGGCTAACAGGCCGCTGTCATTCGTCAACGCTCACGGCAATCCCCACCGTCTCGCCGCGCATATAACTAAGGCGCGGTACAGCGGTTTTGGTCAAACTATAGCTATGCCATATCTATAGTAATAATATAATTAAAAGCTTTACAAGCAATATTTCATCAATGATTTAATATTAAGGAATGTTGATATTACAAGCTAGACTAATATTTATTACATCACTCCTCGACTTGATATCTAAAATGTCTAAACAATAAATTAATATCATAAAGTTAATTTGAATAATATCGCGATTACTGTCAAATAAAACAGATACGTTGGGCTATTTTAATTAGGACCTCGCCCACGGAGAGTGATCCATAAACCCATACAGAGATAATTCATAATTTTGGTATACTTCATATATTTTAGAGAACATTAATTTGATATCGTTTAACATTTTTCTTTGACACATGACTTTAATGTTAAGCCTATATTAAAATTCCAATAAAATAATAGGTATTTTGTTCATCTAACGTTAGTACCTATATAACTTAAACTTGTTTAGTATATATTTTTAGGAGTTGCAGAAGTAATGAGTTATTTATCAGATACTTTGTTGCTATAGATAAATGGGCAGAACGTTGGATCGTCAAACCAAAGGTCTAGGAGCCGATACTCTAGCTTGTACCTTTTGATTTTCCAAGTCATATGTATTGAAGTTAATTATTAATTGTGTTATGTCTGAGAGGCGTACATTATATTATTGAAGGAGATTAAAGTTGTAACCTATCAATCAAACTTGTCATACAAACAAACCATATCCTCGAGCACGATTAGTATTTTTCATCCCGCCCGTGGAATTGAAACAAGTGAACCGAGGGGCAGTAGTTACTCAATAAATATTTGCCATTACTCATAATATAACCTTTATTAAAAATAAGTGGTGAACAATAATTATAATTGAGTGTAATCTAAGTGCGATATATACCACATTATACGATAAGTAAGTCCGATGTTTATTGGCTTTATCGCAGCGCGCTGTGATAACGCTCGGCTGATACACAGATAAATACTAAATTGATTTCTATAAGTTTATTTGCGGTTATTATTAGTTATATTTATTTATAGTGTTGTATTTGGTTATTGTTCTGTATATTTAGTTACTGACATATCTACTTTAAACAAGATTTATATAGGAAAGTAGGTGGGTATTTGCCACAGCTACATAAATAATATATCGTACAAAGGACAATTTTATTTTCTTATTAGTTTATTAACTTGACAATAATATTACAGTAACCGAGAAATTAGAAACCTTCGTTTTCTCAAAAGTCTTGTGTCTTATGGCGTTATAATCCACATCTCGTCTTCACTGGTGACATTAAAACGAGTAAAATATTCCAAATACGAGCACTCCTTCATCGCAGTGCTTGCGAGTCAAGCGCTATCTGTATTGACACAAGAAATAGTGCCACTCGCGAATTATCTACAAGGAAACTCGCATTCGTTAACACTGATAACACGAGCGGTGCACACGCACACGCACACACACACACACACACACGCACACGCACACGCACACGCACACGCACACGCACACACACACACACACACACACACACACACACACACACACACACACACACACATACACACACTCACACACACACCAGCCACATTATACAGTTACAATATTCGTGACTTTGTTAATATTTACGGCTAGACGAATAATCTAAGCTTGTTTTTAAGTGATCGCTTCTTCGAAACTTATGTGAAGAGATCGATAGAGCTGTTATGAGTACTTCTCGACATTACGACAAGCAAAAATTAAATGTATGCCCATACCAAAAAATATGTAGTGAATTGAAACAATTATCACAATTCATCTTGTCTTTACTAAAATAAGTACCTAGATATAAATTCAAAAGTGACAGTTATAAGAATTCATTTAAACAAATGTAACTACCGGAAACATTAAAAAGCATTGCGCTTAGGTCCCGGGGACCGAGCTTTGGTCAAAAGATTAAATCATCCCCGTATTGTAAACCGCTATACAATATTCCAACGCTTGTTCACATGAGAACTTATCTTACCATTCTAACACACAGGTTGCTTTCTTATATACGGTATCCGCATCCAGTTTTTCAACTTTTCCACATGTGCAAAGGCTGTGACTTTGACAGAGAACATCCATTGTCCCTCGCTCGTGTGTCGTCTTATTTTACGTGTAGATGTATACGATAGTTGTACTATTGTTTGACGGCCAACGGATCCTACAATCCGCATGTGTTGTTTGAATGTAGGATATTAGAAATAAAGTTGGTAAAAACTTGCTGTGCTTTAAGATATACAGTTGTAGTACATAGTCGATGTAGTGTAGCGATGCGGGACAGTCGCATTCGAATGATTTTAACGTATTTACAAACCAGTACATAGGTGTGCGCACTGATTCCTTGTCCACGCAAATTAGACATTGCTTTGGCCACAATTGTATTCCAATATTATTCAAATGCAATTAGGTGCCTAGCTAGTAGTAGCTAGCTAGTTTAGTGTGATTTATTAATGATGATAAGATTGTTTAATTCGGTCTTTTAAAATTAGATATTAAAAGAATTTGGTTGTTGCATTTGTGCAGACAAGCTGGCGACGCTCCTGACCCTATGGTCATATCTATGTGACATGGCTATGACTATACATAGCCATGTCTATTGGCGATGCAGGGTAAATGATCGATGAATACAGCCGTATTTATCGATTATTTATTCTGCATCGCCAAAGGTACTATCCGGCCGTAGCCTGATTTAATATTTACTAATTAAATATACTTTAAAGTGATTCCATCTAAACCTACAGTGGAAAGCATCTTAATTTTACAAAGTATTATTAAAACGTCTAAACAGACAGTATGGCGAATAAGCGAATGACCTACTGAGTCAGCAAACATCTAACAGATGCGGTGATTCACCGACACTATAAAAGTGTTACGCGTACATTATTTTAGCGGTTTTCTATTGTACATAATATTGCAAATCATTTTCACTTTTTGTACCCATTACCCATAGGTACTGTATGAAAGATAATAATGTTAGTGTTCCTACAGATTAATTTACTTAATCGGTCTCTAAGCATAAGTTTATCATGGTCTGCCCGATCCCTGTATCAAACTCATTTGATACAGGGATCGGGCCGACCTTTTCATTTAGAAAATTCTCAATAGCATTATAGGCTCTGGAATTATGCATAGTTGGAAGTTCACATAGTTGGCGAAATAGGAGCGTAATAAACATTTGATATGTAAGTAGATATTAAATTAATGTTTCTTGTTCAGGCTGTAATGCTTTTAGTTGAAGTGTAAGTTTCGGTGTGAAAGCGTAACAAATCGATGTTTTTCTGTTACACTCTAAATATTATTTTTGAGAGGTATGTGTAGTTTCATTTTGTGGCTACATTCTAAATTATGTATATTATTTAGCTATGTAAAATTATTAAGGCTCTATTCATAACCTTGAAACATTTTCAATGTAAAGAATTCTTTTCAAAGTACGACGAGATTGTCACAGATCATTTATAAACCTCATCGTTTTACCCAAGCTTATTTGTTTGATTAAATATAATGCCTAATGTCTTTTGGTCTAAGAATGAGATTATATCGATATTTCTGTTGCGTAGATCAATTTTTGTTTAACAAAACTTTGCATTGAAAATAGCACTCAAACCCATTTAAGATAAGCCTTTCGGAAAGTAGGCTTAAGATGTAGAATACCAAATGATATCTGAACTACAAACAGTTTTAGTTCATAATTTTCCAAAACGACCGGTCTTACATAAAATCACATGTATCATTATAGCCAGCGCTGAGAGGTGTATCTCTCAAGCAGTGGGCACGGATACGCCTTCAGCCGCGGTCTACAGCCGCCGCTAACGGTACACCGTACGGTACAACGTTCACATTAATTGTGGCCAAATTATAGCCGCCACTAACACATTGTATACGATCTTATCCTTTCCAACATACTACTGTGTTATTTCTAGGTTAAACTGTTTAAAGAGCTCTTGAGTTTACCGACGAAATGCAGTTTTGATGAAACTGTCTCTAATCCAAAGTCTGACTGGCTTTATAATTTTTTATACATAGTTGCTACCTTTTGGGAATATGCGAAATGGTGTCAGGAGAATTGAAGGAAATGGTTCTTTGAGGGTACCATGCCGTTGTGTTTAAGCTGCTATCGCCAATATCGAACCGCTTATACGGTTTTACAAATGTCTTAAACACGGGGTTTTTACAATACATAAATATTCAATTCACCGCTATTCAGGGTTCGTTCTAAAGCGCTAATATTCTTCAAAAATAAAGAAAAGTGCAATGCTATAAAATGTTACAGCTATTAAATGTTTTCAAGTTGCTAAAAATACTCTCACTGTTTAAGGACAATCGTAGTTACAAGATAGAACGGAAACGTTTAACTCATGTACATGTTTAAATTATGCATATTACAAAACTTGACCAATCCAACGTTGACCTTATCTGGCGGTGCGTAACTGTGTAATATATCGATGTTATTATTGGAACGGGTACAAGAATCGTTAATTAATTATACACAATGCCGATGTCATACATATATAATGTGATAAGCACGTGGATATACATGTAATACAGCATTCTTAGAGAGCCCGCACACTGTACTGCTGCATACTGGCACTGATTTGACTTTGACAAGCGATTTTGTCCCTTACTGACTGGTTTTAACAGCTTAATGAACAAGATGTAGTTATTCCAGAAGCCTCTTCGTTACCTTACAGGTCAATTCTGCTAAAAACCTTTTCTCGAACGTGGTTGTCCTCTCGCCAGCAACCATAAAAAAAGAAACAGTTATTGCTGAATTTATAAGTAGGTTCTGAGGTGAGTTTGATAGAGAGATTTAACAAAATTTTCGAATGTCTAAGAGTTCTCCACGCCAACCTGGACTAGGCCAGCGTGGGACAGCTTAATGCAGGACTGATAATATATTATTATGATATTTGTAAAAGGTTATGCGATTTATGTGTTAATCCATGGCGAAGTAGATTGTGATGCTTAGTATAACAAAAACAGAAGCTAATGTTCTTTTCCTTGTTGCCGAGGTCGTGATTGCCACCTAGAATTATGGGCCTGTTTTACCTGGTTATGGCTTACCACCTGTCTATGCTAACCATTATCTACATTCCAATCGGCATATACACTACTAGTTTTAGGAAACGAACCGCGTGAATGGAACTGCTTGGTTACGAAATAATATTAACAAAAACTATATACTTATTACGTATTCTCACATGTGACTCTGTTTTTAGATAATATCATTACACTTACATAAGTTCACAACCAGTAGTGCTTCGTTTACTACACGCAAGTTTACGCTTTTATAGAAAGCTGGCTGTGGCTCATTCTGATATAAATTATAAGGGAAGTAAATATAAATATTCTAGAATTTCCTTCGGTAACTTCGAGATAAAAATAATTAAAATATCAAAACACTTTTATATACAAATGAAAAGTTCTATTAAATTTTTTAATTTTTTAAGTCAATTTATCGCGTAATTTGTTGTTTTGCAAACACAAATATATAGAAGTTGATATATTCTATGCAAATGTATATAATATTATAACTTGTCGGCAATATGGGTGTTGTTCTTATATCGTTATAGGCATAGCACTGTGTAATTGTTCACAATTAGGTATTAAAACAACCAGTATAGCTAACGTACAATAAAGTTGTATAACAGAACTACAACTATAAAAGCAATAATGCCGGTACGCGACCACAATTAAACCTTTTACAGTACATTTCCCATGTAATAATAGTTGAAAACTAACTTTATTATTATGGGCCAAACTTGCGCAAAATTATTTGTTGTATACTAGCCTATATGACCTTAGCTTGTGTCTAATGAAAATTATACTATTTTTCTTTGCATTTATGGCCATGAAGTAAGAACTTAATGAGAGAATAACTTTAAAAAAGAAAACGATTAGCTTTTGTACAATAGGGCCTAGGGTTTAATATGTTTCCAAAGTAATCTCAACACCTCGTATATATAGGATGTCCCAGAATATGTGAATCAAATTGTAACGGGAGATTCCTTAGGTAGGGGCCATCCAAATGAGATAAAAAAAAATATGGCATTTGTGTAAAAATTCAAATACACTAAAGTAATGCTGCGATTTCAAAATGACATTAAAAAAGAAGAAATTTAATTTGACAAATCAATCCTTCACAAATAATAATAGTAAAAAAATTTGAAAATTAGCCATAAACGAAGTACCTGTAGTTGCAAGTCTGAATTTTTAATATTTTAATAATACTTTTTTATTTTTTTTAACGCAAATGTCATAATTTTTTTAGCACATTTGATAGGTCCTTACCTAAGGAATCTCCCGTTACAATTTGATTCACATATCCTGGGACAGCCTGTATATTGCTTAAATACTACAAGTCTAATATTAACATTGTTTTACAGTTATATTATATTTGACATATTGATTTATCAACTAGACCGTAAGCTACGATCACAAACTGACTACGACAACGATCACGAACGAACATGATTATTAATGTGAATGTTGTAACTATTTACTAGTAAACTTACAACCGAGTTTCACCTTTTTATGATGCTGGCTGTATTCAGTTATGGAAGAAATAGTTAGTTATGATTGAAAATGTAGAGGCAAGTAAAAGGACCAAAAGGAAAAAATACAAATCAACTGAAAGAAAAAGTAGAGTCATATAAAGAATTGAAAGATTTGGCAAAGGATCGAGAAAGATGGACATTGATACACCGACAAGTATGAATCGTGTAGTGGTGAATA
The DNA here is from genome assembly GCA_930367265.1 of Catocala fraxini. Taxonomy (NCBI): domain Eukaryota; kingdom Metazoa; phylum Arthropoda; class Insecta; order Lepidoptera; family Erebidae; genus Catocala; species Catocala fraxini. The sequence continues at coordinate 5,065,348 of OV884049.1, read as the reverse complement.
GCACTTACATTTTGAATGAATGGCTGTATCAGTGACACATAACAGACTCAACAAATACAACCCCTAAAACATTTGGCTGGCAATGTTATACCATTTAACTACGGTACTCTAATAAAACCGGTTAAAGTGCGTCGCGCTCGCCCACAGGTGATCTAAAAGCATTTCATTATAGTTCCGTAGGTGGTTGTAAAGTGAATATAACGTTGCTTAGGCAACCGTTTCATGTAGGAGGTTTTGCCGCCAGTCTGACAACAATCGAAAGGTCCGTCTTGCGGTCAGAAGGTCATTTATTTGCTATGTAATGGTTTAGTCGCTAAAACTTTCTTGAACTGTATGTGAAGTTTGTTATTCCGTATATAGCTATAAAGTTTCTTAGTGTTTCAACTCGTGATTTATCCATCTATTCAAAGGTTCTCGAGGATCTTGATATACTTAAAATTTAAAAAGGCAATGTAACACCATAGCCTTTCTTTCATTAATATCTATTATGCCTGCATGGCGTCGTGACGTCAGAGATTCGATTTATAGCTCGGGTAAAGTGTTCTTAGATTTTCTGTTAGGAATCAGTAGAGGCATAAATGTTGGTTATGTGCCTGGTAGACATAGTATGAGCTCGCAAAACGTGAAACCTAAAAACCTAGCTGGCAAATATAGGTAAATTATACCTCTGCTTAATGCTTCAGGTGTATATTGGTACAGACGTAAAACTGTGTATGTAATTTGGCATATTATTTGATTTCAGCAAGACTAGACGAGACTACAATGTAGTGAAGAGTTAATTTATTCGATTTGAAGTATGCTCCGATTAAAGTTGCTCAGTTAGATGTGTAGATACTTTATTCGAAATAATGCCAATGACTTTAAAATCACCTAGTACAGTTACTGTGGTTTAAAACCTGATTTTCTTTCATAAAATAAATCATCGCAGTTCAAATCATATTCGTTGAACTTTAATAGCTTATTTATGAGTACTGTTAGTCCAAACATTTATATTTTTAATATACATGAAATATGATATTTTTATGTACAACGTTCATAAAAAAACTTTCACTCATTTATACAAATAAATATCGTTTAGTTAATATAAAGTTTTATTGCTGCTATAATAGAAATTAAATTTATAATGATGACAAATTTTACCATTGGAAATCATCCAAAATATCACTTTAATTACTTCCTTATTAGCATAACTATCAATATTATTAATTATAAATTTAATTTGTATGCAATATCCGATATTTGTTCATATTGTCAGAATAATAAATATTGTTTAATTATGACTGCACGGCAAGTGCTCTAAGCACCGTTGCCGCCGCATTTCTTGTGGGTTGGATTCCCATACGTGACAATTCCTTGTGTGATTCATGAATATTTTTCTGTATCTGGTTGTACCTTTTGCTCAAAAATTGCACGTTTGAAAAGTCTTACCGGGGCACAAGGCTTGTTCCTAAAGCAAAAGATGTCTAAAAAAATAACTGTTTACTGCGAAACGAAAACCGGAACAAAGTTGCATTTATCATTGCCTTCCGCAGTAGCAATCAAGCTAATAGGTATCTTGCGTTGCATAATCGCCATCACTGATCACGTCGTCAATTCCACACTTTAGCTCCATTATACACGTTATTTAATTCTATATATTAATTTCGAGAGTTTTATTATCCCAGTTGTATGTTTTATTTATCCCGGGCGTATATTAATGCCTCGTCTGACTATATAGTCACGGATTCGGACTTATTCATTTTCCATTACATCTGTTAAACATAGACTAAGATATAAGCAACATCATTTGTTATTAAGATAAATGTCTAAACTTTTGAATGTATTGAATTCTCATTATACAATGTCATTTAGAAAAGGTGTTTATTAAACTGTAAGGATATTAAAGCACCAGATTTATCACTAGGAGTCATTTCTGTGTCGCGGGGGACTTAACAAACATTTAAATAACGGACACACAGAACACCCAGAGATTTTCGTCCCGTATGGTGGAACCTAAAACATTCAGCGCAATGGCAATGGGGAGGCAAATACTTAAACCACTGTGCTATCTGTGCAGACAAAACGTTACGTTCTACAATATTTAATATATCGTATCACGACTCTATTTAAACCTATAACGGGGAGGCAAATAAGTATTATATCTACACATCTCTCGTTACGTCCTTACGTCTCAGCACCACGAAGAAAAATGTATGCAACATTAGATGAGTATATTGCCGTTTCCCAGGTTTCCATTCTAAATTTCGATCTGCTACTAAGTATTCAGATAAATACAATGAATTTTACTATTTAATATCAACAGATAATTCAATAAGATCGGAAAATAATCAAATAAATAAATAAGAAAATGTTCTTCATAAGTACATAAAGTCGTTGTGTGTAAGTTTTCTTTATGATGTCTGTTTCAATACCCTTAATAGTCATGCACGTATAGTACAGTAGGCTAGCTGGTCACATTCTCAATCAATAGCACCAACGGCAAGGCTATTCAACACACACAAACACTAAACGCTACAATAGCCAGTATAACGCAATATTTGCGCTCACAGCGCACATTTGAATGTGCCTTTAGTTTCACATTACATACAACCGGTACTAGTTACGAGAAATGTCAGCGCTGCTTTCTATTTGACGTTAGATCTAGACGTGCAGCTCTATTTGGCTGTAGGTTACCTGGAAATGTCGCTTTTTTACCGAGCTGCTTTTGTAGTTAAGTGATATTTTATACACCACCGGGAATATGTGGTGATTCTACATTGTGGCTGTTAGATGAAAGTTTAAACGTATATAGATTGGAAATGTCTACGTACATATTAAACTGGTTTATAAAAAAATAATTGCTGCAGCGCGAATCGGTCTTCGGTAATGATAAGTGATATCATCCCTAGGAGGATAAAATGTGGCAAATTCTATGTAATTTACTAAGAATTACTGTTTTGTAGGCAATAGTCAGAAAGCAAGTTAACGAGCGACTCATTACTCTTGACAATCATAACACTGATGACACCTGTGAGTGACTCAAATACTCAACTATTGTTATGCAATCACAACATATCGCTATCCGCATGGATAGAGAAATCAGTAGAAACCTATTATTCGAATGATTTGATTTGATTAAACTTTGAACTTAATATAATTAGTCATAATTAAACTAATAAGATTTGATTACCATAATAAATAATAAAAAATATCGTCACTATAAAAATACCTATATCCATTTTAGTAGTATAATCTACCGAAAAAATCTTTTTCATATAAAAACGGCCAGATGTTCAACAGATAAAATTCTCAACTCCATATACGGTTCAGTGATTCAAGCTGGCTTTTAACCACGAATGACTATATTTGGTGAGTGTATCACCAAATAAGAAGACATGATTGGTCTCATTATATATTATTACTTCCTATTATGAACTAATATAAAAAGCATAGATTTCAATTTGAAGCTCATTACAATTTTTATTATTAGTACCTATTGCCATAATTTTGTTCAAGGTGTGTTTTTCGGTACTTGTATATATAAACTATACTGTTATCTATAAACTCAACCATATTTCTCTTTATCTAAAGAAATCCAATGGGGATAATAGGGGGTATCAACCCCATTGGATTTCTTAAATAAACATTTTTGCCCACGCGGATGCTTTCACTAGTACAGATTTACAATAAGGCAGCACTCCTAATTCAGACAAACATCTCTATGTTAAGTGGACTTAATTTTTATGAAGCTTATGTAAAATATTTAGTAGAGAAACTCATAGATAGATTGGTTATTGAGCATCGCTGTAAAAGAATTAGCAGAACACTATCTTTAATATAGTCAATTCTATATAAGATGAAGATACAAAAACTACATTTTATTGTTAATAGACACAGACGCGAGAAGCAAAAAATCTTGAGCTTGCCAACAATTTCACGTTTATTAATCTGGTACGAACAACCTGTTTGTAATACCAAAAAACAATCGACAGGTTCTAGACAAATGGCGGCTACCAAACGAATAAGATAATAACATTTTCTGCACCATATTTGGTTATCATATATCTTAATTGATTCATTCGTTGACAAATCTAAGAAAAGAGACATGAGCGATAACGTTTCGCAGAAAAACGCTAGTCACCTTAGCTGTGAAAAATTATAATAAAGCATGCGATTGTGAACCTTCTGTCCCCTGTATTAAGAGATGAGATTAGTCATTTATACCCATTACCTACGCAATTTTAAACGCCTACGATTCTTTTAACTATTACGAAGGTTTGTAAGGGTCGCCAAATAGGAATTTTATCTTCAACATTAAAACAAACTGAAGCCGTAGTGCTAACCTAAGAATATATGCCTATTGCTTTCTTATTTAACTCACTAGAAGAATAAAACACGTTATTAATGTATATGATTGGAGTTTAATATATCGCAAATTCGTAATACCAATTTTCCAAGTCATAAAGTACATCTTACAAGATAATTTAAAATGTTTTTCCTTAAGTTCATTTCGCTAGGAAAAGGTTTAATCGGAATGACTTTAGTCGCACACAATTAAAGTAATAACGATCGCCAGACTCGTCTTAGTAATGAGTGGAAATCATTTTAATGGCGTACGAAACTGTTTCGCTGCACTGGACAATGCTTTTGTGTTCTGAAAAACGTAGACAAAAACGTTTAGAATATGTTTACAAATAAAATGTACTTATCGTATCTTTGTCGTCATTACGATAGTGTTGTATCTGTCTTGCGTAACAATGATACGTTTTAAGGTAATACCCGACGTTATGTGCATATAAACACTTTAAAATAATTATCTTTTGTAGTCCAAAGAGGCTTAATGTTGTCAGTTTATCTCAAAAACAATGTCGTCAAACTTTCACCATACCCTTCCCACATCTCGTTACGTCACACTTCCATTAAAAACGTAACTTTTTTCGCCATACAAACGTTTTCTCTGCGGTTTTGACAGCTTTCTTTATGAAGACAGGTCCCACGAATCATTATTTCTCATTTTTACGAGCGACATAACGTACATTTATTCTGTGACAAAGCACCCTTAATCGCGATATAAACCCTGCTGAAGACCACACAAGAAGTTTTTGGGAAAATGACCTTTTAAAGGCCTTATTTAATGTTTAACATTTATTTATCTAATTATGTCATCATTAATACATTTAAGAGCAGGGCTTTTCTCGGAAGAGTCATCGTCATTATTCTCTATTTCCTCTTTTCATCTTGATCTAAACATTTTCTTTTATAGAAAGCTCTGCTTCTTCTATTTTGCTTCCTAGTAAACCTTGAATTTGACTTTATAAAAACTATTAATCTCCTCAACTTTATGGTTTAAAAAAAATACACTTTCAAATTTTAAACATATCTTTCTAGCTTTGCCTATATAATTAATATATTGACTATTACATTATTATGTCAACTAGAGAAAAGAGCCCCCAGAGGCCCACATCATTATTTATTGACAATCTTTTACTGATTTTTCGACAAGTAATACAATTTAACGTTGTATTAAGTACAACATAGTCATATTTAAAAAAAATGTATCATTTACCTTATTGCAGTCTTCCATTCACTATGTGATAAAAATCTATGCATCGTGGGTTCCGAAAAATGCACATCGCAAAACTTTAATATATGTAGTACATTTTGCTCCCATGTTCAGTTTGGTATGAACAACATGTACAGTGACAATATACAATGCAATAAAGCTATCTGCATCGAACAGCATTGATTGGTATTTGGAATTTTCGATTAAAATGCAGCTTTCATAGAGTAAATATTGGTTAGTGGTAGCGAAACAGAATTGTTCATAAAATCTGCAAGTGTATCTTGCTGTTTGCGAATAGGATTGTTATGTAATTTATGTAATTATTGCACTAGTAAGAAAAGAAAATAATCCATTAGGTGTTATATTTTTCTTCGTTAAATGCAACGTGGACTTTTTAGAGTATATATTACTATATGCGTTTTAAAGTTCGTTCTGTGCACAGGTGAAGGGAATTAGAAATTAGAAATCATTGCCATATACATTCATATTGGAAGTCGGCACATCAATTTTTCGCAAACATAAAGTCTAGTTAAAAAGTAAAGTTACTCTTAGAGTAATTTTTGGCGAGACAGACATAATTAGGATTGTATACAGGTTGTCCAGTAATTAATGATTGCTGTTAAGAAAAAAATATAAAAAAAATAAACAGTGCAATAGCTAGTCATACTTTTGACTGTCTATCTATTAGCATAATTAGTGTTTAATAATAAAACAACAAAAAACTGATGGAATTAATTCATTTATGGTCGTAGTGTACAAGAAAGTTAAATATGGTAACAAAAAAAAAATCATATCTCAGGTAGTAGTTAGGATAGATATTTTCAATATTTTTTTCTGAACGACCATCTTTTCTGCTATAAGACATCAAGGTTATCCATTAATTACCGGACATCCTGTATATCTAGATTTTGACTTGTAAGTTTGCCAAATGTTATTATTTGTTTAACTGTATTATTTTTTATCCTGTTGACTACAACGGTATTAGGTTCTAACAGTATAAGTTTTATCGTTTCATGTTTTCACCAAAACATAATTAAACACAGCACATATAAATTAAATATTAATGAAAGTAAAACCGTGGATTATGTTGTCCCCGCTCGTATACAATTAGCCCACTGTCCTATGTGGGGTCAAACGCATTGTCGTCAATGCGAGCTAAATACGCTTAATTAGGGGATGTACGCTATATATAATTTCCTGTCATTATTGTAGTTTTTGGCTCGTTTTGATCACAATGGGCGACGTCAAACAGATTATGTCGTTAGTCTACGGGAGTTGGCCTCACTGTAATTGATGTCTTATTATGATAATTCGTTTTTTCATGACGTCACAATAGATGGTAAACGGTTGCCATGACTCACGCTGTCTAAGCTTAACTTGGACAATTTGCCTTTTATTTATTTAAATCTCAATTCCTCTTGTGTTTTGTAGGATCTTTGCTCCTTTTAAGGCAACGAAATAGGCTGTAAAGTTCACAAGAGCTATATAAAACCAAGCTCCTCTTGAAATATCAATTATTTAGCTTGGATATCACAAAATAACGAGTCGAATAACCATTCGGGGAAAATGCAATAGCCGTCTATAAACGTGCAACAAACTGGTCTAATCGACGAAATTCACATATCGCTTGACGAGGCCTTTGTCGTATCAAAGCGAGACAGCAATACATAATACTCGTTTAGAGTGAGATGGAAAACGACTCTCGCATCGATGCTCGTGAGTCATGCTTCGGCGCTCGCGCCGACTCAAATCGCGGTCCAAATAATAGAATGTAGCGGTTTTTATTAACATAAGTACTGTAATATGTTATTACAATTGGCGATAATGTACTAAAAGAAAACTGCTTTATTTGTTTTAGTTTCTTTGGTAAAGAGCGTATAGCAATGATATATTGTTACTTCCTTACTATTTATTTATAAACTGAGATTGTTTAAATAAATTTACGACTGCCTTGCCATTGAATCGCCTAATTATATTTGATCAATGACAACCAATTCCAATTGAAGAGTCAGTAAAATAATGTAATATGTGCCTTTTGTTATCAAAAGCGTCTCTTAAATCCAACCATCTGCATTTTATCACATATGAAATGTTTAAATCAAATCAGGTTGTTGGTTTGTTACTTGTTCCACGTCGTGTGACGAAAGCATGGACCTTTCTGTCGGAGTCGTCAAGCAAGATGTATTACCACCTTCTCGATCGTCATTGGCCAACTTAACAACGCCAGGTGGCAGCACATCTGTCGATACAACATTAATACAAACGTTTGTGCCAATTTAGAACGAAACCTAACTAAACATTCCTCTGTATAATACTTATACTTGTTTAAATTGACGTATTTGTTCATGTTTTTCGTGTCTATCATGTGTTTGTATAAGAACACATGCTCCATCTGTCTCATCATTATGAAAAAAATCATGTTTTATAACATTAAAAACGCAGCTACTCTTATTACATTGTTTTAATCTTATATACGCTTGCTTTCAAAGTTAAACTTGCGATAATTTCAAACCATGTCCTTGAATGAGTGCAAACAAATTGTTCTTACTTAATGTATTTCAAAATTGGCTTGGTATGAAACACGTTATGTTGGCAGAGCGTCTCGATGCAAAATTCGCTCCGGTGACTCACCGGCTTCACTATTTAGTTTAAACGCTACAGGACCGGTTCCAGCTCGTTTTTTGTTTAAAGCCTTCTTTTTTTCAAGCACACTAACCGTATTAAGATTCTGTTGACAATGTTTTATATTGTTGAGATTTAATCTTCTCGAGATTACAGAGCACGCCTCGCAACTGCAATGCAATTTTATATTATCATAAAAATGGTTGAAGTTATAACGAGACGGAGAATTCGAATAGTTTTTATAGTAATGCTCGAGCATTAGAGAGTTTAAAAATGTTACTTTTGACTTTGTCACGACGCGTCTCTTTGTTATAATGTCGTTATGGGAACTGTTAATGTAATTCAATCGTTCCAAAGTTAGGTTTCATGAGCACGCGATATTTTTTGTGCATTATTATACTTATAGCACTATCAATCGTGGGAATATTTTGTAGTATTTTTATCGGATTCATTGTAAGTTAACCAATTACATGGAATTGCATCCATAATATTCTTAAATGAAAGATCACTGTTGCTTTAAATGCATGATAATTTTCTCGCTTGTTGCGGAGAACAGGAAAAGATGGTAAGATAGAACGGGACTCTGCTGATGATCGTTTGCCGTTTAAAATATTATTCTATGATAAATATCAGGTTCGCATTGCAATTTATGCATGCGTCTTGTAATTTTATCGTTTAAGATTCATGCAAACGATTTCTCATTGAAGCCTATTGCACTTTCGACTTATTTAGATCGTCTTATAGCATCTACAAAACGTTAGAATTCCTTTTCTCTGATTTAATTAAGTTATGACAACATTACAAAAAGACTTGACGTAAATTGCTTTGTAAATAGTCTTACATTGAAAAATGTTACAACATTTAATAAAGACGAAGAAGTGTTTTCTTTTATATTTTACTAATCTATTGCTTCTGGCTGTATTACGTCAAATTAAGCGTCTTGCTCAAGTATTACATCAAAAGTTTTATCAAATTCATTTTGCGTGAGCATAACAAGAAAATCTTCTTTATGTTTTTTTTCTGAGATGGTAGCAATCAACTTGTACTAAGTGTAGGTTGTATTTACATCATTCATCTATGTTTAGCGCGGTCGGTTTGTACCGTTGATGATTAGCATAAGTGATTTTACAACTTAATCTGTATTTAATTTAGACGGTTTTATTGTTCAAGTAAGATTGTCACAAGCTTTTTGTGCTATATTCATAGGTTTATTATATTCTAATGAATATTTTATAGTGATCTGATGATTCTGGATTATTAGATTCCATAATTTTTGTACATCTCATAGACAATAAATGTAGTAACTTCAGCATTCATAAGTGTTACCTTGTAAACTAACTTGAATAAATTTATTTTTGATTTTGATTTTGATTTGTTTTAGCCACGTAGAATGATTTTTCATTCAGTTAATTATTGGCACTTGTAAGTAAAACCTTTTCCATCCTTGTCTCAGTAATACTAATTTTAACTGTTCTTTATGGATGGCATTTGCCTTCTCTATCTACTTAAATTACATTTGATATTTAAAATCATTCTTAGGCTTCCTTATTTTCTTCTTGCCTCTTGCGAGATTGTATTCGATAAACACGAACGTAACTTTTAATTACTTAATAATATTTTATACTATAACGCTATCAACCTGTTACTTATAAACAATAGTAATAAAATCATTATTATTAATTTTACCAGCCCCAAAATCAATATTATTGTGTATCTGCGCACCTGTGCAAACTTGAATACTATACATTTTGAAACAAAACTGCCACTCGCGAACAAAGTCGAGGAGGCAAGTTTCCGAGCAACTGTCTGGCTGCCATAACTTCGCGATGTACGTCGCACTTACAATGGTGTTCATTAGCATATGCCATGCGAAGCTCGGGTGGAGCTGAAACGTGGTCGGCTTGTAACAGCCTGCTTCGTGGAAACTCGATCTGTAAAGATTAGGGAAGAATTTGGAAATGTTCTGGTGAAATAAATCGTACGTTTCAATTTATAGAGTATATATATATATGTATGTATATATTCGTAGTACTTTTATAGTATTTGTACTCCTTCAATATTATTCAGCCTGTATAGTCTCACTGCAGAGCAAAGGGTAACATATTGAAGAGGAGTCTCTTCAATATGTTAATCTTTTATAGGTATTAAAGTAGTAATATAATATGAAAGGCAACATATACCGAGGATATAGAGTCAGCTTTTAGTTCAACCAGATATGTATCAAGATTAGTGCGTCCACAGATATTACTATCATTACGAAAAATATTTTGTTTATATTGAATTTAGTAGTTACTTTCAAAGACGCTAGGAACTAATAAACAAACTGTTTAATTATATACACTAATGTTATATTGGATATATTATGAACGAATCCACAGCACTAAACAGATTTTTACGAGCTAAAATTCCTTTTTCATAAACTATATCTATTCATCCAATGCGAAAATCAAAACACCACACAATTGTACTCAACCTCGCGTTGTAAGAATAGAATCCTACAGTTCCATGCAAGCAGATACGGACACAATGGCGGAAGCTTGTGGTCCACGCCAACCATTCAACCACCGTACACCATGCGAGCTAAAACCGACCCTATTCCTTTGTAATAGCTGCTGAATACGAAGTAAATGCAAATGTGGCGTTTGCCCACAAAGAGTTAAATTACGTACAGTTATTTCAAGCTAGGGAACCTGAGACAACTCGGTCTGAAGTACTGCGTATTCGATGCATAGATAAATCATAATAAGGTTTTCGTTCAAAACGTTGACAAAATCCACTACTAATGTGTTTTGACTAGTAACTGGCTTAGTTTCATAGCTCTAACAGCCTTCGAAACTCTTAGCCCAACTGTCTGATCTATAGACTAGTTGCGATTTGACGACGTCGACTGTAGTCGACTACCGATGACCAACTGATGATTGATATAACTGTCATAGGTGTGCCAATTATTATCACAAGTACGCGAGCTGAGGCAAACGACTCTATGTACTCGGCAAGGTGAATTAGAGGGAAACACTGGACAATATTTTTATTATAACGTTATGATAGATTCTGCAATTTCATTCATGTCCGTAATTTGTGAGTTTAAGTATTAGTTATCGTCAAAGGGCTTGGATTTGGTTAAACGATTACTCTCGGTTTCCGAACCATGAAGACCGTTTACGTCCAACTGAGCGATTCCCCATCTATTCATCCGCCTCGCAGGGTATTACTTACCTACGCTGAGTCACCAGCGAAAACTAACAAATGTAATCGCATCAATAAGTCTTCTCGATCTATTGAACCGACATCTCCATCTCGAATTCTCGGTATCTTACAGAATCTCGTCCGTATTTTACTATTTGATTCTAAAGGAAAACATCGAATGCCTTTTACATAAGCTTTTCTTTTAAACATTCTTGTACTGCATAAATGGCTTATGCGATCGAGACGAAATCGTCGCTCAAGTGAAATAGCGGATAACGAGGAAGCGAGGGTGGGTGTATTCGTCTTTCCCGGTTCTCAGACAAAATCTGAACATGCTTTGTTTGATATGAAAATTTGATGTGGAATCTTTTGCTATTTGTTTTAAATATGTACTACAAGTCTAGAGTTCAGAATGAGTGAAGCCAGAAGTGTTTTTAGCCATGAATGAATACATCTTTTGTGCCTCAAAGCACTATTTTGTATTCTGATCGAGTAGTTTTAGTAAGCAAGCTAGGTTTTTGGGTATGTAGGTACTTATGAAGATAACACCACTTCCATCTTTCTAAAAAAATTACTTTACCTGCAATATATTTAGGTCACGAAGAAATATTTACGAATGTTAAACTTATATAGAAGAAGTAACTAAATAAATTTTTATTATACTTACAATCTTACTTTATAATGTAATTTTTATACATTTTATAAATCGCTCCTGCAAGAAAGTTGCTGGCATCCTTACTCCATATATAACACTTGAGTGTACACTCAAGTTTCAAATAGTAAAGAGGAACCATCTACAGTTAACCTGCTCAATTATTAACCAAACAAATTTGTTGATGCCACCCAACGTGGCAATAGAGATTTACTTGCGAAAATGGAAGCCTCTATTTTACCGCCGGCGATACGAGAGCTGGACATATACAGTTTAAATTTTATATAAATTGAGGAAATGTAATTTAAAATGGTTGCCGAATGGTTTGAGTATATGGACTTCTTAATTGGCAATAGTTTTACTGCAGTATGTAGCTGCAATGTGTTCATCTATAGCCCGGGCAGCACTAAAACATTTAGATGCATCGGCCATTGCAAATGTACTTCTTTGGCAAACAATATGCAAAGTATTGACATGTCATTGTAATCTATAATATGGCTGTTATTGCCAGCCAGTATATTGCAGCCATACATAGCAGTTAAAGCAATGTCCGTTTAGAAGCACCTTACGAGGTTAGCAATTGAAATATCCATTTTAAGTGAACCTTGTTATAATATATAAATTTTGCTTAGTATGAGGGGTTTTCTAGAATCGTAGAACTGTTTTCACTGTAAATGGTGTTGCATAATTTATTATTAGGACTTTCGTTTGATATTAACTTGGTAAACCAAGAACTTTACTCTTTATTTAAATGCAATTATACAGTAAATTCGCCTAAATTAACATAAAATTTCGTTTGGCTTACTTATCACTATCTTAAATGACCCGTTTAACAACAATCTAAGAAACAAAAATAGACTCCAAGGCCGTGGAAATTATCAAAATGCTCCATATTACCGCCTCGAAGGCGCACGACATGCCAACTTTACCTTTATTTATAGAACGAGATTAATCGCAGGACTATTTTTAGCTCACTTTGAACTATTTTGGGGATCATAGAATATAAATACAACGGCTTGACTATTGAGTAGTTAGCACGCGCTTCCGTAGTTTGCCAATTTAGTTTGACTAATATTGCGTAAGCCAGGATCCTCTGTAATAAGGCGCAACATTAATTGATTTGATAATTACAAATGTCCTGATATACAATGCAATATGTAGTTAACATAACAGAGTATTAAAATTTACAATTAAATTAATTTCGAAGACAGGAACCCCAACCTATTGCAATAGAAAAAGGCTTATAATACCAAACTCCTGTGATGATGGACCGCGTCGTTGGATAAAGCTTACTCCAACTTGCAGTTATTCGCTCCGAATACGAAATAAGCATCAAACTTATAGCAATTATTTTAGTATAATGGACTAACGCCAAGTAACGCCTAATTTGATTATATAAAATAATGTATAGTAAGTTTGTATTTGTGTAAGCAATACGGCTCTTTCGCCACACAGACTGACAAGCATGTTTATCAAGTAAACGTTATCATTTTAAGATCGTTATAATATACCCTTTTATCTACAGATAAAACAATACTCATAGAACCTCGGTAGTTAGTGATTTAAGAATATTTGTATATTACACAGCTGAAAACGCCAAACCTTTTTAAGTGCATTTACGGAAAGGTGTATACAATAAAATAACAATACATACATAGATTGACGCATATGTAAAACGGTAGCCAGAAAGATGCAATGCTTCTCTAAGTACTCATTCGGGGATATAGGCGTAAAATATTCTACATTAAACATTTCGGAGTCGTAAATTCGCTCCGTCTTTCCCATTTGCAATCAAGTTTTCCAAACCTAAATTGTACATTTATAAAAACGATGAGTGACTTATGGTTACATAATTATAACTATACTGCTATTTTCTAATAGTTAACGATATCATTGTAGCAAACACTCGTTGAGACTGTACGTTTCAAGAAAATGCACGTTTCGTAATGTACATAAAAATTGCGATTGTGGATTTAAAGTGCGATCAAGAACAACACTGATGTGTTGCCAACTGTGAAATGTTGTGCTCGTTTAAATAGAGTCTACTTACAATCGTGAATAGTGATGCAAGCAACTACGGTGTGATTTTAAAAACATTGCCTTATTTTTAATGTAATAATATACACATCAGACTGATTATATGTTATTGTTTCATATTGTTATATGAAAGTATTATACAATTAATCTAAGCAGGCATGACACATTTGGATGAAATTTATATTTTGTACCATAATGGATTTTCTTCGTAGGTATTGGGGATGTACTAACATCTGCAATTTAAAGCGTTGTTAATGCATGTGCAAGAAAGCTATACACTCGGTGAGCTGTCTTACTCTCGCAAATGTAATAATAATGCTTTAAGAGATTTTAATGTACCCAGATCTAAGAATGAACACGTACTCTGAAATTGTTGATTTTAAGTTTTACTTATAGTAATAGTTACCTTATATAGCGAGTAATCCTAATTCTATGGATACCCAAACATAAAAATATGTCAATCTAATCTTGTATTTCTAATTATATTCTGCGTTCTATATGCTAGAGGCTAATTTAGGGATTGGCAGACTGAATCTTTACCCACTAAGTTCTAAGTTCAAATAAGTTTTCCTGTAAAGAATAGCCCGCAATTTGAAACTATGCCCAGTAGAGGGCCATGAAATGGGAAAAAGGCCAGCCTTCCCATCTATCATGTAACAAATTCTAGAACACCTCTGTATAATCTCTTTGTTAGTAATACAACGTAATGTTAACATAAATGATAAAATCATTCAAGTCAATATTCTGTTTCAACACATCAGTTGAGTAGTTGAATTACTGATATAATGTTTGACACAATTTAGTCTGGTCTTGTACGAGTAGAAACACTGAGTCATAGGTGTTTCGCTTGCCATATGTTCAATTGTCGTGACTGCGCTCTAAGTATTGAGTGTATTGAATACAGCGAGTAATAACGCGTTGTCTCTCAAAACATTCTTGAGTGTTTTGTTGACTTATATATTTAGACAATTACTACCACGTATTCTAAGAAAGGAACTTTTTAGGTTTGAGGGCTACGTAATTTATTTGGTAGTTTTATACGATATCCACGTAAAAAGTACAAATCTTATTTGAAACAACATGCATAAGTAAACGAATAAGATTTCTTAGGCACCGATAACACCGTCTCCAATGAATTTATAACCAAAAGTACTTTAGTATCGATATTGTCTTGTGTCGTTGCTTGTTGTTTGTGGATTCAACTGTTGGTGGCGGTATTTGCATCTTTTTCAGGTCCCGCCGCAGCTTTGTGTCGCTACAAGGGTTATGGTGAACGGTGAACATGTCCCACCTTACACTAACAATGTTTTGTCTCTTTCTTTCCAGATGGATCTATCCACCCGTCTCGCTCCACCGTTCGCCGGAATGTTTCTCTATCATAGAAGTGTTTTGCATTCCTTTTGATTCTCGGAAACTTTGTTTCCACGTCGTAAGTGGAAATGGGAGCAATACTTATTTGCATTGTAAGATAATTCTCGTTCACTATTATGGGTTGGTACGAGTAGTTTAGCAATTTTGACGCAAATATATTCATAAATGGAATTACCAATTCCAATTTGCTAGTAGTTGTTGAATGAACAGCGTTATTATACGTTTGCTTGTAAGCAGAATTGATTAACAAAGTGCCCTTAAGCAACTTTTATTGATTTGGAATCGAATTCGTCTTTGTAAAATGTTACTCATTAAAATTGATTGCAAAAATTCCCAAGGTTTCATACAGACGGAAGTTTATTCTTGGTTAGCAATACGTGCAGAGTTTTCGCTTATTACGTTCTTGTACGATATAGATTAGCTCCCCGATAGCAACATTTATGATTGTATTTAGTTTTGTAACTATTGTAATTAGGTTTACTTTCGTATGTTTAGCGTAACTGGTAGCTATAATTCGTTTGAGGCGATTCTAATCGAATTACGAATCGTTACGGTCGTTTAGGGATTTCACTTTTTGCCGACGTTCATCTGATTTTCTTATTATTAGATCTCGTAATAGTTCTGTGACCAGATACCCTTGTTACTTTATTAAGAACTCGCATAGATTCTGTAGTTCCTTTTAGAGCAGGCCTTCGGGAAACGTATAAAATAAGGCTTCTGTTTTATTAGAATGTTTTCTTTTCCTTGCCTAACATTTTGGCCTAATTCTGAGATTTTCTATTACATTTCCTTTTACCACTCAGTTATTTAGTGTATCTTGCTTCTTTCCAAGGTTGAGCTCCAACATCTAAATTAATTATTCTATCGATTGTAAGTCTTGTGAGCCAGTGTTTGTAAGGTGACCGATGTTTGTACGTCAGTTGTAAATTTTATATGCGATCGCTCATTTTTGACGTCAGTACCGCATTATCGATCGATTCACTCTTCCATAACCTCTGTAGTACGTTCTATACGAAATGTACTCTCTATATTGGTAGAGTTCGATTCCGGAATTTAGGTCGAAATCAGATAGCACATTTCTATGTCATTGACAAACCATATCTTATCGAGGATGGTAAGGGCGTTTCTATAATAAGTTAACGTTTTGTTCAATTATTCTCTTTCTTCTTTGCAGATTTTACACATATTATATTCAATATACTAAAAATAAAAAGTGATAAAGTAACTGTGATAGACAAAAATTAGCATGCACTATTAAAACCTAGTAATAGTACCAGTGAAATGTCCTCAAACTAATATGGAGAGGAAATTGACACGCGAGGACTTTATGAGGAAGAGTTTCCGAGCGCCGAGGGTCTCTCCGGCCCCGGACGGACAAGAACCAAACGTCAACGGTGCGCCACCACCGTCGCCAGTCTCTCTAGCCATGCTGGAGCGGACCCCGCAAGGACAACGAACCCAGTACGAAGTTACTTCGTCTGGAATAGCTCCTAAACGACTAGAAATCAATAGAGCACACCCGATCCACTTAAAATCATTCCAATCACCTGATCCTCCAGATGAACCAGCACCAACAGCCCCTTCTGACGATGTGCTTCGGAAATTGGAGCGCCAGATTGGCGAAATGGAACGAGGTCTAGAAAGAGCTCAGAACGGCAATGTTGCTGTTGATGAAAGGGTCAGATATGCTGAACACGAGAACCTACTACGTACTGGTGTATCTTCAGTAGGTGGTGGTGGCTACCTTCCAGCGGATTCTGATACGGAACACGATGTTGTACCGTTTAATAGAAACGAAAGCACACGAAGCAGTACCGGAGGTGCTTCTCCCGCACCTCGGCCGGCTACTCGACTGGCGAGAACTAATTCCGATACCCAGCAGTCTGTTGCTGCCACTGCTAGACTTATGAGAAAATTAGCAGACGGCGGCAGCAAAGGCGAGGAAAAGTCTAAGATGATAACGAGGAAAGCTATCCAAGCGAGAATGGAGCGAGTTAAGAATTCTGTGGTAGGGAAACATGAGCACAGGGTCCTGGCCGAACACAGGGTGGATCCACCTTCACCGAGGACGCCGACTTCCCCCGTCTCTCAAAGGTCTTCTGATAAGGTAAAGATAGTTCTATTGATTAATGTGAGCGTCTATTTTATGTTATAATTCGACAAGAAAGCAAAAGAATCATCGCTGTGAGCAAGTCACGAATGAATTGATGTTATAGCTGTCATATGCGTTTATTCTGAATATATGTACCTAGTTGTGCACTTGTACAAAATTATTGGGTCTTAAATCTTAACGGATAATCCATATCAATCTCACCCAGTTGATTTATGTACTATCCTAAATTATATGCAGATACCAAGAATAAAGCATAAACGATATACCTACATCCTGAGGCTTTTCTTATAATAGCACGCACAATTACGTGTTTAAAGAAAGAACAAATTAACCAGTTTAAGAACATATATTACAAGGCACTTTCATATATGAAACCTTTATGTTAACACAAATCATCGTGCCTCTTACTA
Source organism: Catocala fraxini (assembly GCA_930367265.1). Taxonomy (NCBI): domain Eukaryota; kingdom Metazoa; phylum Arthropoda; class Insecta; order Lepidoptera; family Erebidae; genus Catocala; species Catocala fraxini. The sequence continues at coordinate 5,047,415 of OV884049.1, read as the reverse complement.
TTGATATTTTTACGTGAGTTTTAATGGGTCCCCGGCCCACACACGAGTTTTCCTAAACCGTATTGTTGGGTAACACGCCTTACCTTGTTATTTTATATCATTCACACATGTTAGGCTTGCGTCACATCTTTTATCAAATTGGCTAGTAATCCTACACAATTTTGTTTAAATATACAGAGTTTATGAAATACCTACATTTTTATTTAGTGTAATTTGCTTCAAAAAGTAAAGAGCGTCGTCGTATTTAAGGATCAAGTAGCACTTGTAGAACCTTAAGGTTTAATTGTATTCGAATTACAAATGTGCTCCTATTACAGTAGTAAGTAATAGTACTATGTATTACTACTAAATGTAACTTACTTGAGTGTTAGATTGCAATGTAAAAACGTTACTATTCATTATTCTATTTTTTTATTAGCAGCGATACCATAGTTAAAGTCCTCGAGTTCAATCCCAAGGCATACCTGGCAATGCGAGAATATGTGTGTATTAAATACAATAGTAGACTATGGCTTAGGCCATTAAGGATTAGTCCTTCACACTAAGAAAAGTCGTGTATCGAGAAGATTCGAGTAGATTGCTTGTCGTCGTGTGTTATAAACACATTTCTGATTCATTTTTAATTTTATTATACTTAACTAACAATTTAATAAGAATAGCTGTGCTTGCCATTTGCCAAAAATATTCATATAGATACAAAACCCACGTCATCTGGACTCTAAAAAAAGTAATATAAAAAGACATCGCCTTACCTGTATATGTGTTTCTGACAGAAAAACAATTTGTTTTTTTATTTACCTGATGCGAACAAAGTTGATTGGTAGCACCTGACGCGTGGCGAGTGACCGGCTGTAGTGACGTTGTAACGTTCGTTATCACGACGCGTGTGCATCTAAATATATACACAAGCTTAGTACAGCTCACTGAGTTGTTTGTTTAAAGAAATATGAATATTACGTATAGTCACGATTTTGTAAAATAATAAGCAGTGATAACTTAGCAGAAGAGTGACGGGCTGCCTCGCAGAGATCTTGAGGTCGATCTCAAGCCATACCACTCTGGCTCTCCGAAGTTACGTGCTTATTTAATTGTTAATTATAAGTAATTAACAAATTAAAGATTTGGTTTTATAGCGAGCGAGAATTATCGTTCGCTTTCTCTCGCTAAAAATATCGTGAGTAAATTTGCATGTCTGAGAGTCCTCCGTAATGTTCTTGAAGATATGTAAAGTTTGCCAACCCGCAATGGGCCAGCGTAGTAGACTATGGCGTAACCCTTCTCCCATTGAAAAGAGGCCCATGCCCAGCAGTGGGACAGTTCATATACGAGGCTAATAATATTACACGGTTGTGTATTGAAGAAAACTATTCGGCTTTCACTGCTTGTCGATAAATGGTAAAATATCCATGATACAATGCATTTGCATAAGCATATTGAACAAATGATATACAGTATGCATATACAAATGTAAAAGATGCGTTTTTGCTGTTTTCAATACTTCGTAAAGTGTTACCGTTTTACATTGGTATTTTTCAAGAATGTTATTATAACACATCGTACAGAACGTATTTTCTTGAAAAGGCACCTTTTCCTTTTGTGTTGACCGTTCAAGAACTTTTTGCGTAATCGGCAAAGCATGCATGCAAAGTCCATTGACCGCTTATCAGGTAGGCAATATAGGTTTTGCTGATTTGAGTAGGCAGTAGGTATGAATAAAGGCACCTGTGAAAAGTGACGTGTGGACGACTGCCCTATGGTAAAACATATAATTGATGAAAATAATTAAAGTAACATCTATAGCTTTTATCATAGTATTATAAAGCTTCATTGGCGCAGCCTTCTTAAAGGCGGTTACTGTGCTTGAGGTCTTGGATTCGATTCCCGGGTCGGGCAAATTGTTATGGGGTCAAGAAATAAGCAGTAACAATGAGGTAAAAGGGCTACCCTCTATTACCTGGGTAGACCTCCAACCATTGCTGGTGAAATGTAGTTGTTATACTTTTGTGCAGCTCTCTCTTCGGTGATATAGGGGTAAGATCATGTATGTATTATACTGTCAAAGACATACAAATATATAAAACATATTCGATACATTAAGTCAAGTTGATTATATTTACTAGATGCCTACGAGTAATCACTCGTCTGGGTTAGAATTAGCCCTGTGGCTCGCGATAAGCTAATCCGGTATCAACCGTCGTTTCCGATAATACGCTACTGTCGCCATACTGAAAGCCTCGATGACTCGACGTCATAGTTTGTACGTGTTCGACTAGCAACCATCATGTCAACATATTATGCCGCGTATTATGTGTTGTATCCCAACTCACATTTCTAATAACAGTAGGATTGAAATGATTTGAGAAATCTACACTAATATTATAAAGCTAAAGAGTTTGTTTGTTTGAACGTACTAATCTCAGGAACTACTGGTTCGAATATATCGAGAAAGGCTATGTGCTTTAAAACATCACGCTACGACCCACGGGGCAGCGCAGTAACCATAGACGCGAGTAAAACCGCGGGCACATCTAGTCATTTATAAAAGGCTTGTCACAGCTTCCTTTTTATAATTAGGTAAACCGACGAGCTATGCTTAAGGTTAATCATAACACAGCGTCATTTCTGCTTACCGTTAAAAGGCAAAGATACTTTCAGACTTCTCCAGTTCCTATCTAGGTCCCATGTAGACGATGAGCCTATTGCTAAATACCAGCTACAATTCCAGACTCAATCCTGTTACATACCCAATAGATGTTATGAATGATAAAATTGCCACTATAAGAATCCAGAACACATTATGTCAGTGTAAACAATTGAAATAAAAATCCATTCACTTGTTGGCACTGTGTTGTTTTCAAATAAACTTGCCTGGCTATTTCTGATTCTCGAATATACTATTTCTTTGCTTTCTTGTATCATTTAGTGGCAATCAAACATACGACATTATTCGAATGCAATGCATTTGATTTTATATTGGTTAATTTTTCTGTACAAAATCTTTAAAATACTTAATTATCTGTATTCTATTCTTTAAAAATACAACTTCCGAATCAGGGATAATTTCTGCGTCACGGGGTACTTTACATTCAAACAACAGACGCAAAGAACACCCAGACCTCAGAACAACTATTAGGGAATCACACACATTTTTGTCCCATGTTCGGATCGAACCCACAACACTCGGCGCAGTGGCGAACTTAAAACATAAGTTTTAATGTATGCTTACGAAAGAATCGTGAGATTTAGACAGTCTGCTACCTTCATTTTTATTTCTGTTAGCTTAGTTTTGCCACAAGCCTGAAATAAGTTCGTCCGTAACTTAAAACTTTGCTAGCCAAATGTGGGCGCGGTACACCACTGCTTACCTTTACGAGGATATATAGACGTGAATCTATGTATGTACACACAATTGTAGTATATAATTTACATGTATTGTACTGTCATGTATAATGACAATGTACAGATTATGTCATATCACCGGCGTGGGTCGTTGACTCGTTGACCTATGGTGTGTTATTAATGTAATGGGAGATGCGCTATACATATTCATAGAGTGCTTTTGTAACGTTATTGAGTGTTACCGACCGACCGCTAGCCTTGTGGAGGTTAGAGCGACTCCAGATGTGAGGACCAGGGTTTGATTCCCGGATCATAAGTTTTTATATGAGGTTAGGAGGTTTACCTTTAATTATAAATGGGCTTAAATTGAATATAAAACTATCCCTTTATGTGTGTGCGCAGTTTCATTCGAATAGTTCATGTGCACTGTAACAAGTATAGAAATCCTAACACTCCTACATAAGTTATTACTCGTAGGATAACATTTAGAAACATGTGTACAAATGAAAAATGTACAAAAGAATTATATTTATTATAGAATATATGCTAATTGTGCATTTTTTATCCTTGCAGGTAAGCGCAGAACAATCAAATAAACATGGTGACACACGCTATACCTGTTTCAAAGAGTTTTGTAAGGTAAGTAACAGATAAAACATAATTTTGAACACGAACCACTCGTTCGATGTTCGATTTACGGCCAATGTTTTAGTATAGCTTACTATAAACATCATTTTGACAGATTCTCCGTGCAAAACCTGTCAAAATGCAAAATTGATTCATCCGTTAAGAATTCTCTGGTGATTGAAAAACAAACGATTATACGTTCTTTAGACATAAAAAGCCCTTTACTTTGTAGCTCGTTTTCCACGGTAAGACAGCTGTCACCTACAACCTAACACTTTTGCATAAATAATAATAGCTTCTTCGACTTCTTTTGCGTTAAAAAATAGGCTATTTCATCTCTCATTTTCTAAGATCCATACTTCATTTGATGAAATTCGGTTCAGCAATTTAGTTGCAAAAACGTAGAAAACTGCCATTTACTATGTTGTTTTACGACTTATGTTATAAGTACTAAAGTAACTCTTTAGTTACTTTGTACATGATATCGTATAATAACTATAGCAATATTAACCATAATAAAACTTATCTACTATGTGTTTGAAGATGATTCTGTTAGGTACTTTAACATGATTACAACATTCCAAGCGATATCGATGGCGTGCACACAAATATGTGACTTTGAATTGTCGAATGTGAACTAAAATGTTTACACCATAACGTTGGCGGGCCCAAGGTCAAGCACATTGTCATGCCGCTCGAATGATGCCGTGGCGCGTAAGGCTTTGCCCACACTCGCGGTACAGTAATAAACGTAGAGATGAGTGCAGATGTAAGGTTATTAATAAAACGATTTGCGGTTATTTCTAAAGAAAAAGTAGGGATATACAAAAGAAACTGAAACACATAGTATATTATCGTAATTATATATTACTTTATCTTTTAGCTATGTGAAACAAGAACTACTATTTATTTTAATTCCTGCGTCGATGCTTGGACTCAGAGGTCCGATCGTCCATCAGACATCCAGATTTTTATTATATAAAATTATCTATTTATTATATAATAAGAACAATTGCGACTTGCTTATCGCTACAATTTCTATTTTGTAATTTTCTCAGATAATAAACTTCGTATACTTGAAAATATAAGTACACAATTCAATGATTTGAAAATGACAGTCCAATTTTTATATCAGACAATGATAAAATTACAATACCTACTATAGATAGGTCTTTGTAAACATAAATATTTCCATTTCAACTAAATTAATGTAGTCTTAATGTAATGCTGTCGCTATTTTACCAATAATATTACAGATAGACAGACCGCTTCCAATAGATATTTAGGCTAAATACAGTTTTGTAGCAAAGCAAAATATTTGGTCAATGCTGCGTGTATCACGCAAGTGACTACCCAGCTCAATGTTCGCTAGTGGTCAGGGTATGTTCCTCGATGCCACGCGCGTCGGTCGGTGTACGCTAAGGCTAAGGAATGCACGCCGCATAACTAAAATGTGTACGGAACGTCGGGCAAATAGACGCGTTTACGTAATTGAGTATTTATTGCGAGGAGCTGTTTTGTATGGGTTTAACGTGCTCGTAAAATTACCTGTTGTTCTTGAAAGAATATACGGATTTGTCAAGTTTATGCTTATGTTAAGAATGATGCTAACGTGTTGTCTGTCAATATATGTAGTTCATCATAAAAGTGATTATAGATTGTAACGAGGCATTTGTGGGATTAACACTACTGACATTAGGCGATGGCGTTAGTTTCTATAAAATATTGTATATATCCATTCCTTGGGTTGACGCTACCCTTAGCCAAGAATAAAGACACTATTCCTTATTTCAATAAAATCAATTCAGTAGTTTTCAAGTAAGTAAATAGAACAAACATACAGAATTTATTTCTTATTATCTTGCAGATAATTAGAAATTACTCTTGTGTGTTTATTTATATGTAATAAAGAAATGGAGGGAATTACTTGTGAGAAAAGGCGCAATTACGATCGTAAGGAAGAAAGATGCTTGGCGACGCCCTCTCCAGAGTTCCGCTTGATAAATCGTTTTGCATAATATACCAGTAATATTATTTCGTTTAGTGCCATCGCTTCTGGCAAATAACGTTACACTTCAGCCCAGTTAACCTTTTCATACTGGAACGCTTAAAAGAAATATGCGAATATTAAACGTTTTCGGTGAATTTATTATTTTTATTTTTGCTACAATTACATTTCTATACCTACATGTAATGCCAACAGTATTTTCTAATCTTGCTGTGAATTGTAAAATTATTTGTGTAACTAGATTTTGCCCGCGGCTTCGCTCGCGTATATGTAGATTAGATTAGTAACAGTAAATTTTTCTGGATAAAAGGTACCCAATGTCTTTTTCTGTACCTTAAACAACGTGTATGTGGAGTTTCGTGATAATCGGTTGAGTAGTTAAGACGTGGTAGGGTAACAAACAAACTCGCATTCTCATTTATAATATTAGTTAGGATTAGGATTTGCAGAATAGTTGTCGTTAAAAAGACCAACGTTAATGTTAGTTCTAAAAACTGTTTCGCAATGGATAAGCCCTGCAATCTGCAATCAGGATTATAGAGTGCAATTAAAACGAAATACGTATTTACGAATACACACAATCTAGTCTTTTTACCTTCTTAGATTCCAAACTATAACATTAACATAATTATGTGCTTGTATTATATTTTTTTACTAGCTTTGCTGTGCTGACTCCGGGCTCTAGACATGATGCTTTTTTCATAGTCTCTGGTTACCAGTTAATTGATTCATTATTGATGTTCATGATTACGTACTGCTTCGCTTTTTTTAATCACAGCGTAAAATAGCCTATATTATATCACGCTATGAACGATTTTAGACTTTCCCGATTTGTACTCTAAGTTAACGGTGGTTAAGGTTTTGGGCTCAGATACAGGAACCTTGAGAGGCAGCGTGCGTGGTCCCACGCGCGCCTCTGTGTCGTGTGTCCTTACCTCCTCAGGGGGACAGTAGGGAATAAAGAAGCGGTGATCAATAGGTAGGTCTTTTCTTCAGATAGTGGCCTGCCGCTTCATACGGCGGGCCGATACCTCGGTGGGGTCACGATTTCATGTGAAAGAGATTCGCGTGGTCTTGCCAATCGCAGTTTTGTCGAGGAACACCGTGGTAGGTTTAGTCGGTATTACCGGGATGTCTCTAGTCACCGTCTTTCGCCACCTCCCTCGCGGAGGGGTATGCGGTCAATGCAATCAACCTGATAAAAAAAAAAAGAGACGGGATCCCTCGAACAATGCGCACACACGACACGCATTGTGCATAATTTTTGTAAATATGATTTTAACATCCTCGTTATAGATACTAATTAAACAAGTTTGTTAAATTTTCAATAGTATCCCAGGTTGTAAATATAATCGTAGTCTATTCGACCTACATTGAAGAGTCTTGACGTGCTTCGTCTAAAATTGAGTGTCTGTAAAAGCGACTTAGCATAAAACAACAAGATAATTAATCGGTCGGCACACAAGTGCTGTTGTAACCCGGTTCTTTTCACTGAAACCAACAATTTGCTCATAATTGCCTTCTACTGGTGTTTAATTAAATTCTCCTTGTAATTTTAATAATCAACAAGTAATTACAAGGTTTAGATCAAGTTCGCAAATTGTTCGCGTTCGGCAAATAGTTTGTTGTAAACTTTAAATTATGTTTTAATTAAACTGTTGGCAATTTAATACTCTGTATTATGGAAACTGATAGCTGTATTGGTGAAGTTACTTGTATTTCCTAAATTTATTGTTTTAGCCATTCAATCCATTATTGAATTTTACAGTTAAAGCAAATTTTCTTGGCTTTGTGAAAATTTCGTAAATATAATAAGATATTAATATTTTCGCTTAATTATATAATATATTTTCTGTAATTTTTGCGTATTCGGATTTATAAAAAACCAATTAAAACCTCCGCAGTATGAGCTTACTCAAAAACTATAGCAACTATACCTAGCGTACGATATGTATCTCAGAATTTGCCTGCAAACAATCAGCCGCAAACTTTCTGCCTAGTCAGCTGCATATTAAATACGATGAATACACAAACACAGAGTATCATCTAAGTAGGTCGGTCGATAGAATCAATCGAGCCAATATTAAAGCCTTGACATGCTGACTTGCCTGCATTGATTATAGCTAGTTTCCGTTTGTAATAGGAAACATTGTTTGATAACGTGCGCTTTGAAAGATGTAGGGGTGAGATATTAATTATGTATGTTTTGAATACTGATTTTTATTGTGTGGTCTGTGTGCATTTTTAAAACGTAAGACTGGTAATTTGGTGAATGGTGAGTGGTTCTAATGAGCTGGCTTGCTAGACCAGTGTCAGGATATTAGAGGGTACTGACTTTCCCAATAACGACTGCCATAGATGTTCATGGCAGCCGGGACCGACGGCTTAACGTGCTCTCCGAGGCACGGAGCAGGCGATAATTGTCAATCAATACGCACATAATTTCGAAAAGTCATATAACTTCCGAAAGTCAGTGGTGCGCGACGTGGGTTCGAACTCGAGACCCTCTACATTGCAGTCTGCTGGTCTCCTCACTGAGCTATCGCTGCTATAATAATTTATATAATTTTCCACCTAATATAGTCTGGTAAATAAAAACCTTGTTACCATAAGAATACTACAGACCTGCTCGTGTAAAGTACGCATTCATTCATAAACAACGATGAAAAGACATTTAATTCGAACATTCTCTTAACTAAGTTCTGTCATTGAAATTAATTACAATAATTACATTTTCCTCGAAGTTTGTACCGCACCGACTGCCTGAGTTTCTAGCAACACGTTTTTAATGAACTTTGAATTTAGAAGGGGACTGTAAGCCTTCCCGGTATTACCTTTATATTAAATGTACCGTTTTCTACGAACTAATTTCTAACGATGAATGAAATATAGTTTCTGGTTGTATGTTTGACAGTATTCAATGATATGGGCAATGTGTTAGAGTTCTATGAACCTGAGGAAATGACAAATTGTGTCCTTGACCTGTCAATTGTTGGTATTCCAGATGTAATTGAAATCCTGCTGTGTCTGTCGCCGGTGTGCCGCTGTCACTCAATAGGTTAACTGTTACTAGTAATAGCAATGTACCTTTTGTAAAATTAAAATAGCAGCGATACCGTTTGACTGCCACGCATAGGTATCGAGTTCGACCCTAAAGCGCGCATCTCTGACTTATCGAAGTTATGTGCGTATTAAATAGTTAATTATTGCTCGCTTTAACGGTGAAGTAAAACATCGTGAGGAAACCTGCATGTCTAGAATTCTCCATAATGTTCTTGAAGATATTTGAATTCTGCCAAGCCGCACTGGGCCAGCGTGGTGGACTATGGCCTAACCCTTCTCATATTGAGAAGAGGCCCGTGCCTAGCAGTGGGACAGTTTAATACAGGGCTAATATTATTATATGATAGGCATTAGGTAAAGATATACAACATACATATTTCGTTAATTATATTTAGACATCCTCATAGTCTGCTATATCATCCTTGTCTTAGAGGGCGATATAGGAGATTATGTGGGTGTGTATTGCCTTGTAGAGGGCATATTGCCAGACAAAGTAGCTTGCCCAAGCTTTTAATGACCGATTGTGACATATACGTCACTGAAGCCTACACGTCTCAAAACTCCAGTCATTTTATCCACAACTAGCTGACCCGCGCAAATTCGTCTGCAACATTTTACATTGATGCTCCACTCCTATTAGTCGTAGCTTTATAGCCTTCCTCGATAAATGAGCTATCCAACACTAGAATCATTCATCATTATCGAACAAGTAGTTTCTGAGTTTAGCGCGTTTAACCAAACAAACAATCTGTTCAGCTTTATAATATTAGTATAGATTAACCATTACAATGTAACATACACAACCTTACTTATAAACATATCGCAAACTAAATAGCTAAGTGATTAGTTAGCGATGCGCTGTGCTACCTTCAACTGCATAGTTCTTAATTCAGTTTTTGATCAATGATTACCCTTGTTCCACGGCCCGCTGCTGTTACTTAGCTAACCGTTGTTTAACTAACATTCAATATTAAGATTATTTACTTATATATTTCTTAATTACTTACTAATTATTAGCTTACTTAGCTACTAAATATGTGGGTTTACGTTGTAAGGCTGACCAAGTTGTTATTTCTTACTAATTTTATAAATATGATTATGAGTTTGTTTGTTAATTTGTTTGTGACGCTTTCGATCCTTAACTACGCGACCGATCATCACGAAATTTCGCATACACATTCTCAGGGGTACGAAAAAGGACATAGGATGGGTACCTTTAATCCAGAAAATGTAGTGCTCCCGTGGGATAGAAAATTATAGATCGCGAGCGAATACGCGGTAAAAATCTAGTTAATATACAAAACTGTATTTATTACTTGTACCCGTCAAAAAGGCTAGATGGTTGCCCCAAGGAGCGAAACTATTAATTTATGTGCATTTACTTAATTTTGTAACTCTGTTATTACAGTGCCAGTATATAAGAGATATTGCTTCGTGCGATAATTTATGGAGTACACACCAATTTTGGTGTTACGAAACTGTGTTGCTTGATGTATTACTGTTCGGAATTCTGAATATCCGTGTGAACAAGCCTGCATGCAGTAGGTGTTAGTATACCTATCGTTTATACCTAGTAGGTGTATTGGTGGTGCTGTCGGCATTCATTTTTGTTACTAGATTTTGTCTGCGGTTTCGCTGGCGAAAATGTAGGTTAGGTTAGTAACAGTCCTTTTTTCTGGACGAAAGGTACTCTATGTTCTTTGCTGATCCCTTGACAACGTGTATGCGAAATTTCATGGTGATCGGTCGATTAGCTAAGGCGTAAAAGCGTAACAAACAAACTCACATTCGCATTTATAATATTAAGATAAGCCATTTTGGTTGCGTGTTACGTACAATTTTGGGCCTCCAGCTAAAAGCTGAAGAGGTAGAGGAATAGCCATCGAAGTTCAAGTGTTTGTGTAGGGATTGGATTTACGTCGATAGATTGGATCGCTATCGTTATTTGAAATAAAGTACTAAACCAAGTAAGCACTTTATTTCTTTAAACAATCATTGAGTTCAGTTAAAAACCATAGTATCACGATTTAAAGTACTAACACTGCAACAGCGCCAAGTGCTGTGGGTCGGTCGGGTCAAAAAGTTGTGTGTGATCCACAAATAAGGTACTGAGTCTGCGTGTTCTGTGTACTACGTGTAGTATGAATGTTTGTTAATTATTGGGATTAAAATTCTTGCTAGTAGTAAGAAAAGTAGACATCAAAATAAAATATCTAGGTACTTAGTATTACAATGAGAAGAGACCCGTATCCGTAGCAGTGGGACGGCTTAATGCAGGGCTGATATCATTATGTTACAAAACCGACTAGAATTGAAGAACAATTGTCTGTTTAAAAAGCAATCATATTGCAAGAAATCTCCAAAGAAGCCTATTGTCCTATTCAATCCAGTAACTAAAGTCTATTGAATAAATCGCAGCTCTTTGGCTGCTATTAAGTCGATCTGATGACCGATAAGACGAGTCCCTGTTCCAGGATAACGTCTCGCCACAGGCGCCTATTGTGCAGATTGCCCGACTCGATCGACCCTTTGTGAATGTTCCATAATGAAATTGACGTTCGTATTGGCTAGATATTCAATATTCGTAGCTCTTATTGAATTAATTAACGATTGAATTGCATGGTTAGGTTATTCGATTCCTTATTCAAAAGAAATTTTGTGGTCTAAAATATTTTAAGATTCCTTAAAGATACCAAAATATGGCTGCCAAATATATACTTTACCTTTTCTAGATATTATGAACTTTAAATGTTATCCAATTTGCAGTATACAGAGACCTTTTCAAAGGTTTTATAACTTTTAACGAAAGGTTTTAATGGGTTTTTCTGTCAAGAAGAAAATGTAGTACAAGCTTTGCCTACTCCTGTAGGGATATATATTAAAATCGCTTCTGCGTAACCGTTGAAGTAATCACAATGTATTAAAATCATGCCAACGAATAAACGCTTTGAGGAGTTATGAAAAGCTATAGCAGATCAGAGGATTTACCATCCTAAATTTTATACCTAATACACAAATCCTCTATTTAGCGAGTTTGATGATCGGCTATAAACTTCAGGATATCTTACTCTTGTTAAGTTTACAATGGGTTGCTAAATAACGTCTTCAATCATACACAAATTTTATTTTGTTAAAAAGTACGTATTAAGAAATACAAATCGGCATAATCAACGTTCTTGTGGCACTTATTACATTTCACACGAGTGAGAACTGGAGTAAATAAATGATTGTCTCTACATAGCACTTTCTTTTGCGATATTTATTTATTACATTCCACATCTTTTATTATTTCCTTCTAGAAGCAATAAGTTTCAGTGCATCATATACTCTGGTCTGTATATGAAGGCTTGTCTATATTGTAGTTTGTATTTGTCCAATATGCTGCCACGTTTACTGCATTCCGTGCGGCGCTCATGAATTCCTCCAGCGTACACGAGTCTGGGCATGATGGACAATGGGTACCAAATGAACTCGCACACACTCGCACTACAGCTCCAACTTAATTAATTATGGGTTTGACACGACGACTCATTAGAATATTTAAAACTAGTTGCGCCCCGCGGTTTCACCGACGTTTATCTTTAGTGCTTTGCGCCCGTTTTTTTATAGCCTATGTTACTTCTGGATAAATATTTAATATTAATATTTTTGAGTTTATTCATAACTAATAAAAATACTAATCTTTCCTCTTTATAATATTAGTATAGAGAAGTAGGCTATGAATATTTTATTTAGTTCTCTAAAAAACATCGCAGGGAAAGAAGCACAGTTAAGTAATAAGACGATTAATCTAAAAAATATATCCTAGTCGAAGATGAATTTTGCAATCACCTGATTGGTTTTGCATTTGACCTATGTTGATTTTTTAAAGGCAGCCTTATTTATTAATTAATTACTTAACAGCCATTTTAGATTAAATATATAATGCTACTTTTTACTAGTACAAGTTTTATTTGGTTTTGTTAAAGATAAAAGAGTCTGCATACTACCCCGTCTCATACCATGACCGTGCTAGGAACGTATCAGGCAAAAAAATATTCTTTGTAAGGAAATGTATAAGACTATGCCCACTAGACCGTTCCGTCACCGACCAGCAGTTCCTATAGCACGGCGTATCGTGTTGCTTTTCGTGTCTGATACGTTCCTAGCACGGTCATGGTACGAGACGGTGTAGTGCAAAGACTCCTTAAGAGCGTATGTAAAGTAGATAGTGGTTTTCTCATATGATTACGTCAAGAAACCTATTTTATATTGACACAGTGTAAATGTGTCTGCTTCGCGAGTGCGCGCGCCAATTTTCAACATGGCCGTCCACGTGGAAGTACCGCGTTGTTCGGCACAATTGAGTCGACCTTGTTCCTACAAATCCATAGCAATGCGTGATAAAATTGCGTTTATATAATTGCATCTATATGTTGTATTTATATATACGTATTACTTTACTTTAGATTTATTCGTAAATGTCTTGTGATGTCGAATGAAGCAATGATTCGAGTACTCACGCCAATGCTAATGTACCGAATTTTGGAAACATAATTTTTCTTTCTTTCTTTCTTCGGCACTAAAAATAAGTCCTGTGTCGCGGGGGACTTTACAAACATTCAATCAATGGACACAAAGAACATCCAAACTCGGAACAACCATTTGTGGATCACACAGAGTTTTGATAATATACGAATTGAGTTCGTTTCTTGTCACGTGCGATAAGAAATATTCGCCAGTTTTTTATTTTTGCAGTACACGTATTGTGCATCTAATAAACATTTTCCAGAACGCCTATATCTAAGCATATCATGTATCTCGTTCCACTATTAGAAAAAGGAACTCCTGTAACAGATTCGTATCATATCCGAAACTTGCAGTGAACAGACGAGCGGCTGTAAAACTGCTACGTGCCTACACCGTGCGTACATTCAGAAAAACGTTTGGCTTTCAGCCACGGTAGTTGCATCGCTATCGTAAACTTGGAAGTCTTTGGGCCGTGTCGTGGTAATGTCTTTACGTTCATACGATATTCTAGTTTACAAGCGTATGGCCAACTTTGCATATGTGTATGGGAGTTTCTGTTACGTGATGCTCATGTTAGCATTGTAAGTTGTCATTGTGGAGCTTCCTGTGTATATACATAGTTGAATAACTAACCTTAAGAAGTTAGATTGAAGTGTATCACACTCACTGTTGTTATATATTATATGCAGTTCTAGTTGTTCTGACGGCCGTGCGATCATTGTCGCAAAAAGCCTAGAGTTTAAGTTATCATAAAATCTGATCTTTGCACCTTTTGGGTAAAAAGACAAGATTTTGCGTGTAAGATCTTTTTGTTAAAATTATTCCCGGTATTTCCTTAGGATATAGTTCCTGTGTCGCGGAGTATTACGAGCATTCAATTAACAATCAGAAATACACACAGACTCGAAACGACTATTTATAGATTTTTTAATTTTGTTAATTTTTAATTTTTTTTTTATTCATGCTTTATCTAGTTTTGCTTTATTTTGTTTTAATTAATTCTTTCACTAGTCTCGTAAACGTCATGAACAAGTTTATACCCAATATGTTATATAATAGACAAATACACCTACGAGTCCCGGGTGGGGGCCTGGTGATCCGTCACACAGGGGTCTCTCTAGTACGGATTCTAGTCTCTCACAAAGGATCTTTATTACCACGTATTTATTTGTTTCTACTGTAAGATGCACATGTACATGTACCTTTGTGATGAGAGAAATAAAGTTTATTATAGTTTATTATTATTATAAATCACACAAATTACTTGGCTATAATGAGATCGAACTCACTACACTTGGCGCATTACACTGGGCGCATACACTTGGTGCATTACACTTGGCGCATTACACTTGGCGGATTACACTTGGCGCATTACACTTGGCGCATTCGCAAAAACTATGGTATATAGTCCAGCTGATGACATTAGTTCAATGTCGGCTCATCAAAACGACTCAACACAAAACTTCTATATTTAACTGTTAACAAAGTCGGTCACAGGACGACAACGGCATTCTTTGAACCAACTATTTATCACTTGGCCCCTTTTAAAAGCTCTCCAACTTTGTAAAAGTTTACAAAGTCTGTCGCCATAATTAACTTTGTTTAATTTGTACTTTAATTATATTATTTATTTTAATGGAAAATAAAAGTTAATCTTTATTAATGGTGTAAATTTTCTACTTTGCTTTATCTAGACAGGCATTGCGTAGCCATGCAATTAGTTCTAGGCTAACAAGATGAAGCTAATGGTTTGAGGTTATGTACGTATGTTTATATTATAACCCTTCTCACATTGAGGAGAGGGCCGTGCCCAGCAGCGGTGGCAGTGGGATAATTTAGCATAGGGCTGATATTATATTATATGTTTATGGTTCCGCACTAGTATCCTGATTTCGGGATCTAATTTTTTATCCCGAATTTATTTCGGTTTTTTTTCTGATTTCGGGATCTGCTATAAGTGAGACCCTGGGTTATATATGATTATATTACTTTAAGCAGCACCTCATTATAGCTTTGAATAGCCGTCTATCGATATATCATCGCAAGGGTATAATACAGATTCATTATGAGAAAAGGTTTTAGAAAAAAGAGGATGACTTCCGTGTCTTTAAATATAACTATACCACAGGAACCATGCATTATTATAATGATAATAATGTCTTTACAAAAACTTTTCTGTTGCTACCCGAAAAATGGATAAATCAACAACCACATTTCCGTATTGATTTGTAGAAACTGATTTTTCCAATACTTTGACTCTCATTAATTAAAATAAAACTACACGCAAGAATCCTAACTAATATTATAAATGCTAATGTGAGTGTTTGTTTCACGCCCTAACTACTTGACCGATCACCATTAAATTTTGCATTAATATTGTCAGGGGTTTACAGAAGGACATAGGGTACCATCCACAAAAAAGTACTGTTTCGGAGAAATAGAAATTGACTGACAAAATGTACTACAACGCGAGCGAAACCGTGGATAAAATCTAGTTAAAATAAAACTACACGCCAAAATGGATGCTGAAGTCGTGTAAATCTGTCGTCGAACAACATATTGACGTTGGTGAAGCCTTACACTCGTGGAAGCCTGACGACGCTTCATTACTGCGATTATACTGGACGGCTATAGACAACTCTTTGACTTGCCCTCGCACTCGGTGAGGACTTTAAGAACTGTAATTATAGCGAAGCTGGAGATTTTGAAAGGAAAACGTCTGTGAGGTATAAGCGAACTTTTTTCAAATAGGATGAATTGACTCAAGCTGGTGATTGGAATTGATAACACCCTAGATCTAATATAGGTCTATCAAGTCATGGAACACCAGACATAAATAAAAATCGACTGTGTGTCTGGCTACCGGAGTGCCGCTGTAAGTCAATAGGTTAATGATTTTTTCATTAGCAAGGTAAGAGCAGTTGCGCAAAAAGCAACTTCCCTGCTATTTAAGCCGTTTCGCAGAGGTTCTCCAATTAATTGATATAAGCTACACCTATTCTATTAATTGGAGAAGACTAAGAACAATTATTTAGATTAGACAAATTCATGTTCTGTATGGGCATCGAAACCAGCGCGACGACAGCGGCGAAGCGACCGCTCTTCTGCTGTGCATTCGTGTAGTGCCCAGTTTACAATAACGATGATAAAAATCAATACCCAATCCGAAGTGCTGGCAACAATGTAACTTTACCAGCAGAGTTATTCGCTATTGCCTTTAAATTACAGTCGTATGTGCTGACAATATGTATGCGTCAACAAATCTGTCCAGACTTAGGATTAATCGATAATACTTTATTGTTCAATTCGCTGGTATAAACTTATGTCTGTTGAGATGCATTAGTTTCTATTAAGCATTGAAAATAATAAGTATTGTTGCCAGTAATGAAAATTGGGTATTTAAATATCGAACTATAAAATACGATATCGTAACATTTACTTATTGCGATACTAACGCCAAAATTGGATGCAATTTGGGAGTGTTTGTTTCTGATCTGAACGAAGTTTATCATGTAATTAATTTCTGTGTTGAAATCTGCTTTATACACATACTAGATTATGCCCGTGGCTTCGCTCGCATTTTTATAGGTTATTTCTATGTCTGGATGAAAGGTATCCTTCGCAGTGACCGTAACAACACGTAATGATCCGTCAAGGAATTTAAAACTTGAAAGCGTAAGTAAAAAAACAAACTCACATTTGCATTTATAATATTAGTTAGGGATATAGGTAACGCACGAAAGTAATTTCGGACTTCGTATATAGGCACGTGTATGTGACGGTGGCCGTCAAATCCACGGATTAAATGTGACTGTTCAATCATAGTAGCTGTCCAGCCATGAGGTTGCATGGCTTAATGGCTTCTGGATGAATAAATAGTTGAAAATAGTGCAGATCGATATTTCTGTTGCAGTTTTTGTTATGTTCAACACGACAGCCAGTCCAGAATATTTACAATAGCAAAAAAATGTACGCTACGTTTTATGTTTTGACGCGGCTTCTAAAATGTCGGCTCTACAATCGTCATTTACTTTCGAAACCGGGTTTGGGATATTGTGAAGAACTACAAGATGATGTTATTATATTATTATAATTTCTTGCGTGTAAATATAAAGATACTGTCTCGGTGGCACAGCGATAGTGTATGTGTCTATTATGCACGAGGTCTTTGGTCCCGTTCCCAGTAATTGGGTTTTTGTCAAGAAATTCTCAATAGAAGCCTGGAGTTAGAAAGTTGCCGTTGTTGCACATCCCCGTGCTCTGGCAAGCATATAAATCCTTGGTCCTGCGCCTGGATTCTTTCCGGTCGTATCAGATTGCCGTTTCATCTGATTATGAGAGTTAGGGAATAAAAAATGCACTTTTACTTACGCATACACTTTTACACTATAATATTCCTTGCGCAGATGACCAATCTTCTTAATTCTTAATTTCTGACATACCTATTAAATTAATCTCATGTATCTCCAAAGTGGTTAGAATATTGCTCAAGTAGTTCACGCAAACATAACCGCCAACGTACTAACATACATATTAATTAATTCAATTAATCTCCCGAGCGCTAATAATCAAACATTGTCGCAACCAAACAAACCGACTGAAACATCTGATTACGGCTCAAAACTGAATTAACCAAATAGCATTGTCAAGTGCGAACAATAGAGAGACGCGCGGAACTCTTGTTCACAACTCTTGCGAGTTGTCGAGTGCAACAAAAAGTACTTGGGTGTTTGGAACTTCAGAAACAGTGGGCGAGTTATGTCGTTAACTCTAGTTGGTGTTGTTGTCTCACTCTGACAAGAGATAAATGTTTGCTAAGAGTTAGTGTTCGAGATGAGGTAATATATCAACCAATATTAACTTATTCTCTTCTTGTAATTACAAATGGTCGGTTTTTCCCCTAGTAAAGGAAACAGACTGATTAGGATATAATCCTCTTGTGCCTGTGCGGTCCTAAAGCTTCTTCTCTCAGTAGGGCACTGAGAACTTTGTTCTTCGCTCTGAAAGCACCTATTCGTTTTTCCAGGTTGCAGTCATTGCGTGAAGATACATGTAAGTATATCATTAGATGAGCCGTACACTTGAATATGAACACAACGCAGCAATGATTACAACACGTTATTCCTTTCATATGGTCATAATCCAACGCCCAATTCCTCGAAGGAGTAGGTGCAATTATATTTATTTACATATTTCTTCAGATAATGCCACGTAATATTGGGTCAACCTATTCCCGTCCTATAAATATAATTGCAGATATCGTGTAACACTTGGACCGATCCAAAAATCAAATCCGAGATATCAAGACAGCATTCGCATCAATGCGCTAACGATTAGCTTTAAAACATCTACGTAACAAAACATCTGTAAATCGAAACCATTGTTTGCTGTATTATACCTACGTAAAAATAATTTAAAGACACGCAAAACATCAATCAAATCTCTTCATTAAATAATTCGAGACATGACATTTTCAATCAACTGATTAATAATTTAGGGTAAAGATAATTCATTATTTCGACAGCTAATTATGGCCACTAGCCGGCAGCCGGGTTGCTCGCGTAACTAAATAACCAATGTACATATATAGCTCAATACGGTTTACACATTGGTGATTTGAAAATACTAGTATCATGACATATTCAGCAAATTAATCGTATATGAATGGTCCAGTAGAGTTAGTAGGTAGCTAATATGGAAGACTAAATCCGTTCGATAGGTCAAAATTTACATTTGCTGAACCTTCAGTTATAATTGGTTTAAAAGTGAATAGGTTTGGGATCGGAATAGATGGTAGTAATTGTAACTCTATTGGAGAAATTAACTCTTTAAACTGAACTCTGACGTGTCTTAGTGAAACGGGATGGAAATATACGCAAACTCTTTTGACATAATATCTCCTCAATAACTAACTTCAGAAAATGAGAAGCTCGATGCGTATTTTATGTTATTTATATTTACATTATCTTACCGCATGCGTTCGTACGCCGATGACCGAATTAAAGGTTAAATTTTGGTTTTTCATTGTTATTTCTAGGTTAAGAAACTTAACAGTGCATTGCGCCTAAAGCAGCCTAGAACTTCTATGCACGCTAGTTTTCATAGGTCACCTTGCTACCGTTGTATACAACAAATTGCACTGTCAGCTAAAACCCGACTGCATAATGCATATTGACTAGGTATAGTAGACATAGTTATTCACGGCTTTTTGAGCTCAATGGCCTTTAACTTTTAAGTAAACATTCAAAGTAATTGTACTGGTACTTGTAATACAGTAATTGTAATTGTAATGCCACTTTTTGTTGAAAATAAATGTGTGTGAGATTCCTACGTTTGCGATGTTTTCATATGTGTGAGATGTATTTGTTTGCATTTATAGCGTTAATATGATGGTTCTGTATGTATTAAAGACGACGGCTATGAACGGTAGAAAACATCTTAGATATTTCATATTAATCTAAGTTCATAAATGAGCGGAATAGCTAAACTGACTTCTTGTAAACGCTGTATAAACTTCGTAAAGTAAAGATCAATTACATAGATGATTTTGTAGTCCCTCGTGACCAACGATATACTCTTAGTGCCTAATCGTTTTTTAACATTATTCTGGCACTTGTAATAATTTCTGTGTTGCGGGGACTTAACAAATATTTAAACACCGGACATATTTGTGGATCACACAAGCTTTTGTCACGTGTGGGAATTGAACCAACAATATTCTGCGCAATGGCAGTGGCGAGGCACATACGATAGAAAGACTAAATTATTCAGGTACCGTCTATTCAACATAATATACTCGTATATCCTATAAAACGTACTTGAAGTATAATATTTTTCTTCCTTTCTTTCTTAAAAGTACACAATTTATCGTATAACTCCTGGAATTTAAATAGCCAGCGCACTGTGTCCGCGTTGAGTGCAGGAATTTTCTTATTTACTGCGCATGCACAATGTTTATATTCAACATATCGTTGGAAAAAGTATTTTAATTGTGTTATTTTGAACATTTGCACTAAGTACTGGCGTTTTGTTATTGTTTACATCGGTTCTTGTATATGATGTATGTTTTGTTACAAAAATACATGTTACACTAATACCAAACAGATCGATGGGAAATACTGTTTGCCCTATTCAATTGTCAATCTTTTGTTCTAAGTTAGATTGCCGAAAAGGGCGTCATGTCACATTCGTGGCTGAGGTATGACGATGAACTTGCCTCTAAGCTCATTAACTTCTTGCGTAATGTGGGTTGACTTACATCTGTACTTAATGCGTAAAATCAATTAAAGGCTAATGAGTAAGACCGTTGGATTACAGGATTTGTGTTTTTATCTATAGCACCGCCAGCTTTTGCAAGATAGACGCCCGTCCAAAACTTAATCAGCGTTTATTTTAACAGTGAAGACAAACGTTATAAATTATCTCGTACGCTTAAGAGTTTTCCATAATGTTCTCGAAAATGTGTAAACTCTGCCAACCCGCACTTGGAAGGGTTTCAATATATTCCGTCTTGCGTGGTAGACTAACGTCAAACGCAAAAGTTTTTTTTCCTTTGAGGAAACTTCTACCCAAAAGGATGGATGTTTTATAAATATAGCTGATATTATTGTTCCCTAATAACTATAGATATCATATTATACATAATTGTTTTCTTAAAGACGTTGTGGACAAACCAAATAATAATATTAACACGGGTTTATCCATTTCGTTCTCCTGAGCGTCTTAATGATCTTGTAAATGACAATGCAAACTTATTAACATTGAAATTAAAACAGCTGTCAACAACACAAGATTAATAAAAATCCCAGAGCCTTAAACAGCAAGACCCAAAAGACAAATAATTCAGTTTCAAGTGACGCAACTAAGGTGGATGCAATAACTACCATAACACTCGCATTTTTCTATTAAACACAAACAGCATACAATCAAATATAAACCTTCATACCTACGAATAGAGCTTAGTACCCTCTGACAGTTAGAGTTATATAAGACGTTTTAATTTTCGGTGCAAAATATAGGGCGGTGGGCACGCCACCCCAGCTACACAGAACAGTATACTTCCGTTAGTCGTATTCCAAATGTCGTGGTAGGCAGACGTGCATGACGTCACAGAACATGGTGCTTTCATAGTGTAGTGTATAGTGACATGGCTAGGAAACGGGTAAGCAGTGACATTGAATTAGCTAGATTTACCCCTCGGACGGTAAACTGGGTTACAATTACCCCGCTAGAAGGATTTTTACTCTGAAATTGTGCCGTTATTTACATAGCTGTGATTCGATTTTTGAAATTGAGGTCGTACTGTTTGATAAGCATTTATTTATTGAATGGAGTATCTCTTTTGAATAGGCCCTTTTTTAATATTTATTATTGTTGTTTGAGTATTATATCCAAACGAATTTTATATTTTTGTTTATAGCCATTTGAATTTATTTGTGATAATTAATTCATTTTTACTGCGAAGCGTTGATTTTTCCTTAATTGTAAGTGTGATTCATGTCGACTATCATATTTTTGGTGATGATGGAATATAGGTAAATTACTCATATACTATTGAATTAACATATTAGCCCGAAATAGAGAAAATCTGGGCGTGACTGTCATTGTCCATTTTATAAGTGTTATTCACGCTTAATTAATTTTACATTATTTTTAGAATTATAACCACCGCCCGCATAGCTTTATGTACTTCATATATGTGTAAATATATAAACAGCTGGTATATGTAAATGCAAAGTAAACAGCTCCAAAATGCCATCAATGTTGCTTAATAATTAAACAGTTGTAATCGATTCTCGATTCTATGGCACTGCAGTTTTGTGCCGCGTTTAGATCGCGTGACTTGTCATTGCTAGTCAGTTTGTATAGTAATGATAGATAGAAAAGTATTATTTTTAAAATGTATTCAAACGGTGTGTTGTCTCATAGTAGAAAAAATTTATAGGCCTTTGTATTTCCGATTGTTTCGCTTATAAGGGACGCGTCATTTGGCTTGACCGAAAGTTCGTATTGACATGTATTGATTGAGAAACAGTGTATCTACTCATTCTAATAATTGAATGTTTTAATGTAAGGCTTATGTACATTTTGCTCTGATTTGGTTTGAAGCTAGCTTGCTTCGGAAACTGCAACGGGTTTGACCCCTATTACGCAGGATTTAAATATTGTCGCTGCAAAGTAAATGCGATCAACTGCGCCCTGCCGGCGATCACAGACTTAATTCTGTATTCACTACTAAAGATATACACAGTTTATTCAGCCAAGCTTATAGTTTTGTATTAGAAAATATTACTAATGTATTAATCAGTCAAGTCTTAGAATACAGACATAAATACAATTGTATTGTGTTTAGCCACCGGTGTGCCGCCGCAATTCTATACGTTAAATCTCAATGTCATTTAATACGCAAAAGTGTGAGTAATGAGCTTTACCAAATTATCGTTATCAGAATGACAACAAATAACACTGCAGTGTCTCATTTTGCGCCACATTAAACTACGTCATACTATATACATACATACATACATACATATTAAACAGTAACAGTAATATACGCAATAAAACCCTTTTCTCAAGGTCCCTTTGTATTAAACACCAGTAATAGACCAATATGCATTCAAATTCATTCATTTGATACTTTAAAATTCAGTGTGTGAACTAAAATAAGAATTCATGCACAGGAAACTTAATTCGTTTGTGAATAAAAACTACTTGCGCACAAACTCGCTTGAGTCACTCGACCCCTCGCTTGTTGTTTTTTTTATTTGTACTTTCGATTGTGTTGCTGCCCCTTTATACGTATTCTCAATAATAATAGTAGCGTTCCTGTTGAGAGAAGTTCGATTTAAATATGGTTTGCTAGTTATGGCGGCGTGTGGTGATATAGAAAATGGATAGAACTGTACTGACTTTCGACATAAAAAATAAAACGCGCGTTACCAAATACATGTAAGCAGCATGGCGCAGGTATTGTAAACACTTATTATGTCTCATTATACTCACATTAGCTGTGCCGGCGGTTTAACCCGCGCTTATGATTACTGCGTCGCCCCCGTGGGTCGTAGCGTGATGTTATATAGCCTATAACCTTTCTCGACAAATAGGCTATCCAACACTAAAATAATTTTTCAATTCTAACTAGTAGTTCCTGAGATTAGCGCGTTCAACCAAACAAACAAACAAACAAACAAACTCTTCAACTTTATAATATTAGTATAGATAACCAATTTACTTATATTAATTTTAATCAACGCGACTAGGGCTCAAACATGCAATATAGTTTATCAAAAACTATTTTTGTATAACCCTTGGTTACAAAAATTCATTATTTACGAGAAATACATACCTACAATACCTAAAGCATTAGACTCCTTGCCCACAATAGTTTTAAAATGTACTCATTGACCATCAACACTTTTCTCGCTACATGCGTCGTCGACGAGTCCTGGTGTATTAAGTACTTTTATTATTATTCAATGATAACGTCCTATATGACTCGTTATAATATATTGCAAACCTAACAGGAACTATAAATTTATTGATTTATGCAGGATGTTCATGTAATAAACTTCTTGCCAACAATATACAATAAACGGAATACCGGGACTTATAAAATATCTAAGGCATTTTCTTATCAATTTATTTGTCTTCGTAGTTATAATATAATACGTACGTGATGTCCAGGGGATAAACTAGGACTGTTATAAAATTGTTTGGAGTTAACATTTAACTGCTTTTCTTGTTTTCTTGTATCACAGGGCTTTTCCAATCATTGGCAAAGAACACAAAGTCTATAGTCAAACAAATTCAGATGCAATTCAAATCATTTAATAGGTTAAAGTCGTATGTACGTTGTTGTTAAGTTATCTTAAAGCACAGTCGCTATTTGTCGTTTTTAATAGATTGTTTTATGCATTGATAACCTGAACAACTGCGATATCCGTTTACTTAAATCTGAAACTATATCTGAAAATCAGATTTGTCTTTTCGGTATATCATAAGGAGCTCTTGTTCTATATTTGGGTACGTCTAAGTATAAGAAGTCTATCCATATTACTGGAGCGTTAAACTTTCGCTTTATTTTTGCCCTACACTGCGCACGAATAAATCTATCGAAGCAAGGAATTTAAAAATAGCCCGTTCAGAAATATTGTAACGTTATTTTGATGATAGCGATATTTAAGAACAAAATTGGTACAGTCACGAACTTTAATTTGAGACCTACTTAAGGTATCGTATAGCAAACTGTGGACGTTAAGAGTTAATATATTAATGCAGTCTCATAATGTCTGTCATTGACAACTTACGTTTATTTTTTTCGAATACATGTCACTTTTGTTGTCTTTGTTTGCCATGTTTCCTCTCCGACCATACTTGTTTATTGTTTGTGTTTCAGAAATAAATAAAAAAACAGCAATTTCAAATTATTTCCTTTATTATAAAATATAATCTAGCTAACTAATCTAGAAATTAGGGGATTCCAGCCACAGTGTTTATCAAATGGTAAACAAAATAAACTGTTTTATTCTCTCTTTCTCTCTCTCTCATTTTTATTAATTATAAATATAACACAACTCATTATTTTAACCCGTCTTTACTTTTTACGCTAAATATAGAAAACCGCGTATATAACCGCGTGTATCCACCTTGGGTTTGAATAACTGCCAGGAGCCGGTCATGCATCGATCCAATCAGTTCCTGACATATGTCAGTACCCCTAAAACTTTCCTTGACTTTGTGACAGTAATCTATAAGTGCTTCTCTAGTTCTTTCGTTTCGATTGGACCATTCCTGGACCATCAAACCCCATACATTTTCGATTGGATTTATATCAGCACTTTTTGGAGGCCACGGAATAACATTTAAATTTGTTCGGTTATTACTGAACCAGCTTCTAACGATCCTTGCTGTATGAATTGTTGCGTTGTCTTGCACAAAATTAATTCTAGGAACTTATTGTTGTGGATAATATGTTCGCAAGGTCGGAAGCACACTCTAATCCAATAAGTCAACATAATCCTGAGCAGTTGCTCTGGGTGGTAAATTCAGAAGTTCTCCAACGCCTGCTAAACTAATCCAGCCAGAAATGTTAGCAGTAATGCGACCAGATGCATTGTTAGCTATGATGTGGTCTTTCGTGTATCGCGTGTTGTCAATCCGCTACAAATGCAATCTGCCCGTTTGCGAAAATGCAAAAGTCTTTTCATCGATAAAAGCCGTGGAAGTCCAGTCAAAATTTAAATATTAATGTACGATAATAAGTCGAGCATTTTTATGGGCCTGCGTTAATGCAATTTTTTTTTGCAAGCCGCCTGTGTTGCTGTCCTATAGCGTGTAGGTGCCTTCTAACTGCTGATGGGTGGACTTTGAACATTTCAGCAAATTGTCTCGTCGGCGTAAAGCCATTCAATATGTATTGCCTTTTCATCATGCGGCACTGCTCTTCCGATATAGCATGCAAGCGATGGTTATTTTGCCGTAGGTCACTAAGTTTTCCTTCGTCACTGAATCGTTGAACCCATCGGCGAACTGTGTTTCTAGTCACATTCAACTGTCGTGATATCTCGTGAATCCCTACTCCTTGTTCGTGTAACTCAATAATTTGAAGTCTTAATTGCTCACGATTAGCTGCAAGCATATTTGTTATTTGGAATTATATTTTACACAGACTTGAAACACTATTAATAAGAAAACCGTGATAGCTTTGTGCAAAGAGGTTATCTATCTAATATAGAGATATTTAAATGACTTGACAACTTGACTTTTCACCACTATTATTGAACTGACATTTTCGACCTTATTTCCATTTTAACATTCAAACAACATGTTAGGGAAATGGGTCCTAAATTAAAGTTCGTGACTGTAGTACATATTTAGCTCGTTTGATAATAATGAAGAAATTGTTCCATCAACATTTTGATAAATGAATAACTAATTTGTCTAAGTAGCCTTTTTTATGCGAACAAGGTGGCAAATAAGCATACAGTTTATGAACCTTTAGGTTATTATAGTGTTATAGCACAATAACACACAAACTATTTCATCTGGACTTAACCTTTGACTTTTCAAAGTTATATGCAACTTCGATAAGTCAGAGGTGTGTGCAGACTTCAGAGCTTGTTGCTGTAATAAAGCCTTGTTTCCAATATACCCACCCTACAGACGAGTCACGGTCGGCAATTAGTCTATTATCATGTATAACATTAGTTTATTTATTTATTTATTTATTTATGGACAACCAACAAAGCATACACTAATTTAAACATCGTAATGAAACATAAATGCGGATACATAACATAGTGCTGCCTTACTTAAAGGCTGCCACGGCATGCATTAACAAAATATATATATATATTTATATAAGCTCGTCTGTGAAATTAGAAAGTGAGATTAATTACAAAAAAAAGTCATACAAACAAATATTTTATATAAAAATAGAATAGTAATAATCATAACGAAATTCATGCATAGTTTGTAATTATAAATTATATTAAAAAAGGTAATTGAAATGACAAATTGATAATTATTATTAAAAATTAAAATGCTGACACTGTAATTTATATTCATAATTAAAAATATAATAATTATATTAATATATTAAATAAATTAAAATTAATAAATTTACTTCCACATCAACTTGTCGACACATATTGATTTAAACTTGGACAAGGAGTAGGATAAATACTTGGACAAGGAGTAGGATAAATATCAATACATTCGTCTGACATTGGCATTGCAGTAAACAAAGCATTCCTCCCAGGTGGCCGCTTACACAATGCCGATTCATAGATATTATAATCATTGATACCTCGTGGCTCTTTGTGTTTCACTTATAGATAAGTCTATGATATTTCTACTAAAAGAAAAATAAAGAAATAGAATACTAGTATCCAATAACCAATAAACAATAAGAAATATTACACGTCAAATTAAAAAGACAATTTGGTAAAAAAGTTAAGAGGTTCGACTTTAATAGGCTCGTTCCTTATATCTGAATATATAATTTTGCCTAACCATGCGGGTGTATGCGGGTGTGTGATGCAATTTTATAATTGTATGATGTTAAGTACTCGCTATTATTAAATAATTTCAAGGAAAGAATGCCTATGGCCTAATCCTTCTCACACTGAGAAGATGTCCGTGTAGGACAATTTATGATATTAAAGTATGCCAACATTCATTTATTTTTCAAAATGATAATAAACATCGCATGATTAAACCAGTTATGCTCGTCTTCTTCCTGACAGATGTCCATTTGGCGCATTTTATTCCGATCGTTTTATTCGGATCGCTTTAAATCCGCTAACTCAATATGGATTAGTATGATTTTTCCATTTCGCCGCGGCTTTGGGATAGTCTTCAAAATTCCGAATGCAATCTCGATACGCGTTCCGAATGTTATCTCACCGAGATGAGGTCTGTTATACAGCGGCGATAGTAGCGGAAGCGATTTATTAACAAAAAGACATAACACTTACCAAAAAGCATTGTTTACGTTATTATGTACTGCATTTAGACTATGATTTGTCAAGAATACAATCTCAAAGCCGACACAAGTAGATAATGCCAGTGGTGCTATATCCGGCTAATTAAACGCTCTCATTAGATATAATCCACTCCATAATCTTAAGATTTAAGTCGTTTTCGACATTAGAACACAATATCAATTTTAAATGTAAAGATTAATTATTAAATACGTAATATCAAACATAGCGTGAAGAATAGAACAGTGCAGAACTGAATACCTACAAATTATGAGGCGTTCAGAATTTATATTGGACGATCACAAGGCTAAATTCACTTCATATATCACAGGCCTTCATATATTTTTCGAGATACTAAAATAGTCAGCCGTATTGGTTTTAACTTTAGCTGTGAACCCTGACTATATTGGCTGTGTGTGTATGTTATATATCGACGGCATTAAGAAATAAAACTGGAAATGTTTATAATGTTAATTATATAACAATACAATTGACACAATGTCCATTTGTAAAAGTTTATAAGAGCCGCTTACTCACTAACCGACGCCTAAAGCTAGTAGCTGGAACGTAATCATAGAAGCTACGTCAACAGTTATTTCCTCGGCGGATAGCTTCCTTAAGTGCCGCTGCAAATGTATCTCTCGGTAGAAATCTTCAGATGTGCTCTACAATTGTTTGTTGTTCTTCTTTATATTTGAGAGCAACATAACTGCGTTTTGCTCGCTGTTTCGTCCCCTTTACACCTTAAGTCCCTTTCGGCGTTGAATATTACAGTACCTTACGTTGTTACTTGCCTTTATTGTGGAACTAATATACAACATGTCCATTTGCTAGCTATATTTCCATTTATATTTTCGTCTAGAAGGAAAGTAATCCGTTTATTACTGCCACGGCTAATAGAACAATCTAGTTTGACCTGTGGTACACGGTAATTTGAAACTATAAAAAACATTAAATATAAGGTCAAATCAGAAGGACTAGTACCGTATTTAGTTTCAAATCTGAATTAAAAAGACGAAAGCTAATAGAAACAAAGACTAAAAATGATACCAGATAAGACGTATCTCTGTTTGTGTTTATGGTGCAATAAATATTTTAATAATTTCTGGTCATTATGATCTAAAAGGTTTTCCACGTTACAAAACATTAAATGCATTGCGAAAAATCTGTCTGGAAAACAACACTTTTCCCTCTCTATCGTGTACTAAATGACATCGGTGGCGTGTAATTGCAATTACACGCCACATTTTTCCTATTGCGTAAAAAATGTGCTTTTAAAATATTGCCGCAAATGTTCTTCATGTTGCTAAGTACAGATTGTCATTTTACGATGGAAATTGCATGTAAAACAAGTTTTAATTGTGATAACATGTATGTACTAGATGGTACTGGGTTCGGTTTCTTGGTTTCTTGATTTTCGTGTATTAGCTGCATATTTAATTAGCTTAGACATCAAGCTAATTATTATAATATAATATATTAGCATAGGAGACCAACATACTGCAATGCAGAGGGTCTCGGGTTCGAACCCATGTCGCGCACCTCTGACTTTCGGAAGTTATATGACTTTTCGAAATTATGTACGTATTGATTGACAATTATCGCCTGCTCCGTGCCTCGGAGAGCACGTTAAGCCATCGGTCTCGGCTGCCATGAACATCTATGGCAGTCGTTATTGGGAAAGACAGTGCCCTCTAATATCCTGACACTGGTCTAGCCTTAGGGTATCGTTAGCCTTCGGGTTGCGGAGGTCAGGTGGCAGCCGCTCCGTGTAAAAACTGATATCCAGTCAAAGCCGGTTACACTAGAAAAGGCGACCCCAAGTGACTTGGGAATAATAAAGGCTTAGGGAGAAGAATATATTAGCAGCGGTTAGATTGACAAACGTAGGTTCTTATTCTTGTTTAACCATCGCCCAGGTAATTATGCCAACAAAGTCTTGCAATCCCAGACCAGTTGCTCTGTCATAGTATTATTTATCGTATATAAAATGTCTCGAGAACGCTGCACGACCGTTAATTTCATAAATTTATTCATTTAATTTGCATATTATACAAAACTGTTTCATAAATACATAAAATTCAATTTCGTTTAATTATTCAAGCAATAAATTAAATTACTATTTCTTGGTTATTTTTTATAATACTTTTTTAATTTAACTTGAGAAAAAGTATCAAGAAAACTTCTTGACCGCGGTTGTTTCAATTCAAAATGATCAAAAACTATAGTTTTGTCCTACCCCTAACATAAAGTATTAATCGCATAAAAAGCGACTCAAAACGCTAAAATGATGCAGGTATTTGAGCCACAATAAAAAGCAAATATTATTGAGGATTTAATCTTGATCAAATCTGAGCAAGCTAATACGTCGAAGATGTATAGAGTTGCAGTTCTGCAGATTTACGTTTCGTTTGGCTTTCATTATCTATTAACAGTTACCATAGAACAAAGCTCCTTGTAGACGCGACACAATATTTCGCACAGTAGCATTGTGCACTGTATGCAGGCTATTGATCGACGTCGACCTGGCCCGTTCACCCTCACAAGCTCCATCCACCACCGTGTAAACCTCACTACCACACGTACATGCGTGACTGCAATCGATATCATACTCTATATCTATGACTATAGAGTCCGTTTTATGATTATTGTTGGTTTAGGATTGCTGTACGTAAATATCACCAAATTGTATTGGAATAGGATTTTGGTACTTTATTGGTAGTCACTGATTATGTTGTTATTTCTAAAAGTTATATTGAAGATCGATCTCAGTCGTCCTTTGGGATAGGCGTATATATATAGCTTTAGACTGTCGTGGACTGATTAATACTATCATAATGACTTGAACATAATTAAACTATATTGTAGTGTTCAATCCAGTATAGGTGTATGTCATTATGTCATATCTAATTCAGTTTCAATTAGAAATTAATTATTAGAGGATTTAGTAACAAATCATAGTTAATTAAATTATGGGTTTGTGATGCTTTGTGTGATTAAATTCACGCGTTCGACCGCGTAAAAGCTTAGATTAGTATCAGTACTTACTTCTGATTGAAAGGTACCTCATGTCCCTTTCTGTAACCCTGACAACGCGTACCTATGCAAAACTTCATAATGATTTGTCGTGTAGTTGAGGCATGATGTGCACAAACAAACAAACTCACATTTACATTTATAATATTAATAAGGATAACTACAAATATGTGTGATTTAATTCTTATTAAAACCCGCTATGGTAGATATGTCTAATATTTATCAAATTATATAATTATAATCACTAGAAATCTAATATGATTATTACATATACGTGTATTGATAAAAACAAAGTCTATTATACATAGATACGAACGTTGAAATGTTGAAGGGTAGATAGCAACTGTTCCGTGATTATACAGAATAAAATAAAAAAATTAAGAAGCGAACGTTCGTTTAACAAAATCATTGTTATTACCTAAATATGGAGATGAATATTAATGTAGTTCCCTTTTTGTAATTTAATGCCCGAATTAATTTTTATAATTCGTTCTTTACCCTTTTGTGTTTTGAAATAAAAAGTGATGAGCATGAGCACGAATGGTGCTCTGGTTTAGACTGTATGAAACAAAAAAACAATGTGTCGTTTATATGTGGATGTTTTTGCTCAAATTCGGTACAATAACTGTTTCAGCTGTGGCGTTTCTGGATTAAGATACATTAAAATTGGTTTGTTGCTTGTAAAGGTCACCATAGCGAAGTACCGCCTTCTGTGAGAGTTATCTTTATCAGAAAATCTTGGATTGGTTAACTGCAAATATGTCATACTACAAAACTAAATGCATAAACTTATTAATACTTTCTTGAGTAGTAGAGCCTCGCTGATTTTAGTATGAATGGGCCAGCTCAACCGGGGAAGGACTACTCTCTCACAGAATATCGACGTGAAATAGCAGCATTCCTATTGTTGTGTTTCGTTTGGTGAGTGAGAGTGCCGGAGGCCCAATTACCCTCTTTCCCACTTCCTCCTTTTCTAAACGGTCGGCAACGCGCAAGTGATGCCTCTGGTGTTGCAGGCGTCCATAGGCTACGGTGTTCACTTACCATCAGGTGGGCCGTATGCTTGTTTGCCACCTTAGTAGTATACAAAAAAAATACTTGCCAGTAAAGTGACCTCTCCCTCAGTTTATCCACTTCGAGCCTCAAAGGCGGTTATAAATTCAATTAATGAACATACCTATATATCGTAAAACAAAGTATCTAGATCATAACATGCCCTTTTATAAGATACTACTACTACTAGCTTTTGCCTGCGGTTTCGCTTACGTTAGTGTAGATTTTGTCAATAAATTTCTGTCTCGCAGAAACAGTATCTCTGTTGTGGATAAAAGGTACGTTATGACCTTTTTTGTACCCCTGACAATGTGTAAGCAAAATTTCATGATGCTCAGTCGAGTAGTTAAGGCGTGGAAAGCGTAAGAAACAAACTCACATTCGCATTCATAATATTAGTAAGGATACTTGTAGTTCTGTTCATTTAGTAAATGGAATTAAGCGTGAATATATACGGTAAACAAATCAAGAGAACGTATTACATGCGTTGGCTGAGCAAACAAGGTGGAGTTGCCGAATTTCGTGATCCGATTAAAAGTAAACT
The DNA here is from genome assembly GCA_930367265.1 of Catocala fraxini. Taxonomy (NCBI): domain Eukaryota; kingdom Metazoa; phylum Arthropoda; class Insecta; order Lepidoptera; family Erebidae; genus Catocala; species Catocala fraxini. Next base: position 5,014,753 of record OV884049.1, on the reverse strand, counting down.
GAAAATTATAATGGAAATGCGTTTGATGTTTATATGTACAAGAGAATTTACCTACATATATAAAGAACATTTTCACTTAGTTTTTTTTTTTCTTCGTTTGAAGTATTTATAACACTTGAAAGAGGAGTGAAGGTACTCTGGAGAATTCGGTTATGTTCTGGAAAAAGGCCAGGTTAGCTAGTTACTAGGTAATCCTAAACCGACTGATGTGCATGCAAAATGAAGTAGAATAGGTACATAAATACAAAAACATAGTAGACATCTGTAGAAACGACTTATCTTTCTAGAGGCAGGCCTTGGTCGACGTATATATTTGGAATGACAAATTAATATGAAGAATCCTTGAATATGGCGTAGTTTGAGTATAATTAGCCAAAGACAGCACTACTACACTGTGACGTAACAAATTAGTGATGCAGTTGAGGGTAGTTACATAAAATTTTCTCTTTACCAGTAAAGGCATAGAACTTCTCGCTCCGAAATCTTTAAAAGCATATAGTTTCTTTGTGAATCGGTAATTTCATGTTCTGGAAATTTAAAATATGATTTAGTGAATAACTTATTAAATTTACTTAAGATTTTAATAATTATTACTTTTTTAAAGGCCCTTAAAAGATGAACCTGTCTGTTTTGACTTGCTAAAATGCAGCCGGTATTAACCCAGTGCTAAAAAGGTTTTAAAACTAACGCTACTTAATACGGAAATAATGTTATCTTAGAGCAAATGAGTTACATTTCGGATTATATATATCAAATTGCGGACAAACCTAAACCCAACGTGTTTGTTTATATAGAAAACATGAGTGCATATGATATAGTGATATATGACGGACGAAATGAGTGAACTGAACTGTGATTACGATAAAATGGTGGACTTGAAACGATATTGGCTATACGTGGTCACGTGAACGCAGCGAGATGGGCGTCAAAGGCAGATACTTGGTGAATAATTTACTTTTTAAGCACGATACGTATAATACATGATAGTTACACTAATGTAGTAAGACTATAGTAGCTTTGTGGACGTAGTGTAGTTTTTTAAGCTTGTAGTTTGTAGATATTTTGTAGCGTGTTTGGTTTCTATTGGTGACTTCTAACACACCATCGTAAATAGACACGATAGAAAATCCATTGCGGCGGGTATTGATCGTGAGTCAAAGGACGTTAAGGACTCTTAAAGTTATTTAGTGTTTCAATGGGGGAGACTGCGACCATCCCTAACTAAAATTAAAGAGGAATAGTGGTACAAAGGATCCTCTGCATCACTCACCAAATATATTAACACGGCTTGTTTTACATATTAGACTACACGGTAATTAATCATCATTGGCAAAGAGACATTTAACACCTGGATACATAAATAATATAGGTATAAAACGCACTGTTAGTAGTACCTAGTAGTATTTTTAGTATTCAAGATTTGCTTGAATCACTTCGTTAACATTTTAGGACACCTATCCTATTTGTACGTAAAATGTTGTAGAATTTCCACACATGAACACGAAATCGAATATGTACCTTACCTACATATGCATTTGATGTTGCTAAAACATTAACGAATACATACGTGCAGGTGCTGTAGGTATATGTGTAGCCTGGTCACTGGAGTGTATCCGCAGGCTAGACGAAAACTATATTATGGACGCACGTGACGATTCTTGGACGAGAATGGTCGTGCGTGTGGGAAGAGGGCGGGGTGTATGCGGACAGTCTTTATCCTCGATTAGATTTTGCCCGTAGCGTCGCTCGTGTTAATATAGATTTCGTTAATAACTTTCTATCCCTCGAGAACAGTATTTTTTCTGGATGAAAGATACGTCATTTTATGTGACAACATGTATGCGTAATTTCAAGATGATTGGTAAAGCGTGAAAACGTAACAAACAAATACCTACACATTCGTATTTATAATATTAGTTGAGATTTGCGTGTTGATGCACATTTTGATAACGACCATGTTTTTACGACTTTGGTCGCGGTAATTTCGGCTTCTTCATCAGCTATAGACACAGAGTAAACCGCAATATGTTGAGTAAACCTTCTTACTAACTTTCATCTAGAATATCATGCATATTGCCTTTGTCACACAAATTAAGCGACAATGTCTCAATAACTCGAGGCATTTTCGCTTTATTTGGCCGAATATATTTTGATTAAATTGTACTCAGTTTGTCAGAAACCATGTCCTAAAAATAGTGACACATTTATTTTTATTTTCTTCGCTTACATTGTCGCTGTTACTAGCACCACCCATTTAATAGACGACTGTAACACAATTTAATATTAGCACGGTCGTCAACGGCAACCTATTACATAATGTACCATTGTTCGGTTTTATTTAGAATCAGTTTAAGAGAAATTTGTAAAACTATTTGTTGAATAAATTATTATTATTATTAATAGACGCTCGTTTCCAGTTGTCTGCCCCGCGCCTGACTTTCGTGTGTTCTACTATTAGATACAATGTTTTATGAAAGCTGTGTACAGCACATTTTGTTACGCTACTGGTTTATTTAGAGATTTCGATTTGTTTTGTAGTGTAGTGTAGAGCTTTTACTTGCCTGTTATGTTATTAGGTATAAGACACCCAATAACTTTTTACGTTGTATGCTTAGATTTTTGCCGAAGCGTAACATGCATGTTAATGATAAGTCTATTATAACTTCGAAGTGGATATGATTTTTACGATAATATATGTACAGTGTTACTGATATTATAAATGCGAAGATGTGTATGTAGGTTTATTCTTCTTTCATGTAGCAAGGGATCAACTGAGTATACGTCGAAAACACATGTTAATAGGTTTAGTAGCGGCAGATTATAGACAGCCGGCATAGGCTAGTTTTTAGTTAGCAAAATGTATGGTTCTCTTGGTATTGTAACTTTTTATTTTCGAACCACGGCAGCGTAGCCACACGTGTAAACTAGAAATTAATATGCGATAGAGGTATCAACGAAGCTATTTTGGAATTTTCGACCTGCGCGTATTCAAGTGTTTGCTTGGTCGTACGATTATTTTGGTTCGATTATGTTGATTTCTGTGTCATATACAAACTGTAGAGAATTTTTTCATACAGAAAGAAGAATTAATGTACTAATCATCGATATTTATTTATTTGAGAATGCCAACATTCGTATACACATATGAATGTTATATTATTGTCATTTCTAAGAACATAGTGATATAATTCGGCAACTCGCATTTACGTAATAAATATGGACATACATGATGACTTATGACTGAATGGATTCGAGGTATCAACACGGTCGCACAGGTTGTTACATGTTGACTGGTGACGTCACGGAGTTTGGATTAATGTCCCGGGAAGTGCTTCTGCGTATTCCCCCAACATAATCCCAGAGCTATCACTCACACATACGAGCCGGGTGTGTCAGTGAGCTGTCCATTTGTTAGCTCGTTGTGCGAACTGACTTCACGACAACTATTGGTGCTATAAGATTCAGCGTTTATTTTCTTTGTACTACTAAGTTGAGGAGATGTGTTGTAGAAGTTTTGACGAATGCAATTATGCTGAGGGTTGTGGGTTAGACTCGCATATGGTACAAAAAATTGTGTGATCTATAAGTAGTTGTCTGTGTCTGAGTGTTCTTTGTGACCATAGCTTAAATGTTTGTAAAGTCCCCGTGATTCAAGAATTATTCCTGGTGCGACGGTTTTCTTTTTAAGATAATGATAAAAACAAGGCCCCTTAAGAAATTCTAATGAAAACCAATTCACAAAGTAATACTTATTAACATTTTTAAAGGAGATATAAAGAGAGCACTTTAAGGCAATACATCTTGAGTGAGTCTTTGGAAATATTGATGTCCTATGAGTGGTGGTTACTATTAATAACTGTCTTAGTTTGTCGCTGACTCGACTGGTTCCGTGACTGCAAGATAAATACTTATACAATTACCTTTTCAATACAATGACAATACAATAATTACGCTTAATAACTTTTTACGCCTTAGTTGCGTATCTTGAAGGATTTGAAGTTGCATAATGAAGGGAAATCTTTGAACACCACTCCCTTAATAATTCTGTAAAAAATAAAGGTCAAATAGGTAAATAATCAGAGTAAATCAATAATTTATAACATCTCTTAATTTTTTCCCTGTTTAATTTTTAGCCGCACACGGTCATTTCAGCTCCATAATCTACTTATTCATTATTAACATCATACCTTCAGTAAATCTTTTATGAACCAAAATAGCCGCTTTAGATAAGGCTTACCTAAAATACTTACGAAGGCAATATTCACCATACAAATTTTAGAGTTGTAATCATACTCGTAATATTTCTTAACGCCTGGCTTTTGACGCACTGCACTAACAGGTAAGCATCTCTTCATGTTAGTGTTTTTTGTGCCAATTTAAATGTGTTTACCTACTTGTGATTCGGCCCGTACATGTAAATGTACCCACACAAATGATACAGACCCTAACAAGTATTAAACAAGAGCGGTTTTATAAGAATTTCTCTACATTTTCCGATGGAAAATCTAAAAGTTCAGGAATTTTTGCAATCTACCGTCGTTGTGTACACGTAACAATGTTTGCTTTTTACCTTCTACCCTCCGACAAAATATTACAGTACATAGGCACGAAATATTTCGTATAGGGAGCACTTTTTGTTGCTGACTTTTGTGTACGCGAGATTGTAATCCCAGTTTGATTACTAAGTCAGGTTAGAACGTAATATTGTTAGAGTTTTACATAATACCGTCTAGACTTATATTTCAATTACTTTGCAATAATAGTGTTACGGATCGTATCTTCTTACATATGTAGCAAAACTTTACTGATTAATTTAGTTATATGTATCTAGACATAGAGAATTTCACACATATATCCCTGAAGACGCGTAAGCAGAGGTGCTATATTACATCCTTATTTCGACAGTTATGGGTTTAGGTGTCCCAGAAAAGAGGGCAAGCCTATTACTGATTACTATGCACTTACCTCCACGTTGATTTTCAGAATTTCTCGGCAGAAAAACCCAATAATACTTGTCTCACCCGGATATTGAATGCGACACCTCATACACATACGCATGTCGCACATATCGCAGTATTAGTGGCTATGTTTGTTCAGTTACTTAATTCTTTGTATATAGAAACACAAAAAGGATAATTTTCTCCGTCCGTTATTCTAATGATACAGATTTTCTAAGTATCTAGCATAAGAGTTACATGAATCATATGTTTCGACAACTTAGCAACAAAAATGCATTTAAACAGATCTTATAGTTCATATATTTTTACATGTTTTCTAAGATAAAACTTGGTTGCAGATAGATACTCTAAGCTCTTTCTGCTATAACATTTAAACATCGCTTCATTTTAGTCTTACCGATGTAAAGAATAAACACTCTATTCAAAATTATTTAGGATGAACGATAACTATCGTATAATGGAATGAGATGGTCGTTAATGTACCGAACCGTCATCAATAATGGATGTTACACATATTCTCTTGATTTCTCCCATTAACGATATTGTTTGAGCAAGCGTCTTCTAAACATTGGATTATCTAAATAACCGCGATAGGTATACAGTTATGTGCAGAATTATAGTACAGAAATTGACTTTTCTGGCGAAATATTAATGTTCCATCGATTTGCACTAATAGCGGAGTGGTTAAATGCTGCCTTGCTATTGTCACTTCGCCAAGTGTTATGGGTTCGAGTTATCTCTATACGGGACAAAAATTTGTGTGATTCCACAAATAGTTCTTCCAAATCTGAGTGTTTTTTGTTTAAATGTCTTTACACACACACACACACACTACAGAACTGTGATTTACCATAAGTGCATATTTAGCATCTTCGAATTACTTAATTCTTCGAATTAGCCCGATGGACTTTAATAGGCTCGTCCACTTTTTACTACTTTCAGCCAAATGTGAGTGTAATTCACTTTTCTGCCTATCCGTTCAGTGACATACAAACATGGGGCATATTATGGGTCCCATCTATACTAATATTATAAAGCTGAAGAGTTTGATTCTTTGTTTGTTTGAACGTGCTAATCTCAGAAACTGCTGGTGCGAATAGAAAAATTATTTTAGTGTTGGGTAGCTCATTTATCGAGGAAGGCTATAGGCTGTATAACATCACGCTACGACCCACGGAGGCGGCGCAGTAATCATAAACGCGGGTGAAACAGCGGGCACATCTAGTAGCCTATAAAATCCATGTTTAATGGTTATGATTTATATGTAAATACACCTGAGACAGATAGATATAATATTAATGAATGCGAGGCCCGTATCTTGCATCTATACTAATATTATAAAGAGGAAAGAGTTGATTCTTTATTTGTTTGTTTGTAAGAATTTCACTCAAATACAACACAACCGATTTTTTTATTCTTTCACCATTAGAAAGCTATATTATCACCGAGTTACATAGGCTATATTTTCTTAAAAAAGTACTGTCACTAACATAACCTAAACTAACCTACTTCCACGCGAGCGAAGCCACGGAAAAAAGCTATTTCTATAATATTCTCAAAGGAAACATAAAAACAGGTGAGAGCACACATCTTGAGCCATCTCACTTGAGCTCGAGGTCTTAACTTACTCGCACCTTTATTCCCCTGAACTTCTAAACTCACATTATTAATCTCAGATGAAACATAAATTTATATCGCGCTTGTAAACGTAAATAAATTACACGATAAACTTGGCAAGTTTAAGCTTTTTCTTTTGGTAAAGATACGTGAAAGTTTCTCGTTGCTTAAGATGTTATGTTTGAGGAAAAATATTTCACTATTGACCGATGTTTGATATATTCTTAGTAGCTCGTGTCTGGAATCGTGCCCAGTAGGATCAACTCCGCACTACTCCCTCTATATATATCGCCGTAGTGTTGTTCCGCAGAAGTAAAGGACTTAGAGTTAACTAGCTTAAGTAAGTGTAATACGCTTTTACTGCACTCTTAGGAGCGATAGAAGCATTTACGATCTGCATTAAGTCCTCATTTTTAGAGTCCCCATGTTATGCTGTAAGGATATATTTTTACACAATACCGTTATGGTGTCAACCTCTTCGAAGAACAGCGTAGATACTCTTTGTATGTAAATACTGTTATTAAAGCACGTGAAAATGTACGCCCTATGCGTTTGTTGTTTCTTATTTCTGTAAACAACCGCATTTAGGAAACTTGTAGGTAGATTGGAGCTGTACACGTTTTTATAAGAACGTCGAATATGGTACTTTAGAATTAAGTTTAACATTTCGAGGGCTCCTATAAAGTCTGTGTTCAAAGTACCTATAGATTATATATTAGTCAGCAATTTACACAAGCTCAAAGTGTTGGAATAATCTTGTAATACGTAATTCTAGTGTGATATAAATTGTTAAGGCGTCATCTGTCCACCAGCCTCGTGTTTTCGACTTTTAATATTAATTGCAATATAATAAAAGAATATCAAAATAAATCTTGTATTTCGGCACAAAAGGAAAAATATCCAACATTATAAAACAAACTTCATAAATTTCCATCGACAAAAAGCCTCTATAAAATACCGAAGATAACCAAAAAATAAGTCAAAGTAGGCACGCGGAAGCTTTGTGCGTCGTCGATAATTTCCTTATAAGAAGCAATTTAATCCTTTAAGGCTTTTTACAAAGGCATTCTTTGCAAAGCAGGGTGGGTTTGTCCCAACGCGCAATGTTCGCGGAGATTTCTTACCTTCCTCAGGTAATGACTTCGCAGAGTACGTTCCCGTAAGGAATTTACCATTATGTTATATAAACGAGTAGGTAACGTACCTTGGGACGGTTTCATAATGTTAATAGTAGATAAGAATGGCTATATTTTAGTGTTATGGCGGCTAGAAGTAGACTGTAGTTTTAGCGGCATTAGGTGAGATGAAGATTTGTTATTTTGTTTATATTTATCTTTTTGCGACTAAAATATTTATGTAAATAATGTTACAATACTTTGATGGTTTGTGTTGTTAAAACATTAAAAATCGGACGTCTAGTGACACATTATGGTCGATGTAATCATAATAGGATACTAGCAAAAATAGAAAGTGTCACATTACCAATTGGGCCTTAATTTAAGCGTGAAAGAATTCTTATAAAATATGCGTGCTACTGTAATGTCGTCTTGGACTTCATTCCGTTCCTAAAAGCTTTACTGAGAGTCTACGTGTTTCCGGTGTTGAAGATGATCTTAATCTATCCTACCTTCGAAATCTTTATCCGTCGCGATATAAAAGTCTAACTTATTACTTGACCACAGTGTGTCAGAAACCCCCTTTCCATCAACGGTGCAGTCCCACTTGAGCCATATTTGAACGGGAGCAGGTCGCTGCTCGCGGCTACATACACCGCATCTAGTGCAAGCTCATCCCACTTTCTGTAAAGGGATTTAGGTTAGGACGCCAGGCTCCGTCTTGAATCAGATACTTCTTGCTTGGTTGCCGTTTGACTTAGTTTACCGCGAGAAAATTCACCGGGGAGCGGGCGTGTATACGTCAGTTGAGGTAAACTGTTTAGATGTGAATTTCTTGTTTGCTTGACGTGTTTCGTATAAGGATTATGCATGCACTAAGTTTTGTTTTCTTTGCATGTTCGCTTCTTTGATCGACAAGGTACATTTACTATATAGTCAGATTTATAATTTAGACACCTGGTTTCGGCATGGTAGGTCTCTGATCAAGAGGCGCTTTGTAGCTTTCGTTTATCTATATGGAAGTTATAAAAACTTTTAGGCTGGCCGGGTTAAATTGAACGATGGCCTAGTTTTAAAAGTAATTAAGACAGTCAGACAGAACTCGAACCGATATGCGAATTTTCTATAAGATTTACCGGACCGACAAGCTTTCGCTTTCTAAACAGGGATAAGCATCTATGCCTACTTGGAAAAGAAAAGTCCACAGCATTACTATAACGACTATTCAAGCATGTTATTCATTTTAGACTAGTTGCATAGGCCTTTTTTTTATGACAGGCAAATCTTTTAATTTAGTCGACTAAACAAATTAATGTTTACTGCTCCACAGGTGCACAACTTGTATTAGTAAAACAGGTAGTCAGCGCATAAATTTAAAAGAGTAATATTTATGTTAATAACAATAGCCTCACCGACCGTCTTAAATTCTAAAACCAGCGCTGTGAGCTTTTGAAACTCGAACAATAGGCTGGGTAGGTTCCATCGCAACTTAACACCACCGAAATTTGGACGCCGTCAAACAAACAATAGCTTGAATCTCATTTAACTCGGACTGCGATTAAATTAAAACAATAGAATTGTAATGGAAACTTGGCAGTTGGACACGATCTGTATCGATTGTCTCGGTTGACCGACTTCGGTGAAATTCGGCTGTCACAGTTTCGTCTGAGGGGATATTAGCGCTGATGCCGATTGCAACGGTACAAATTTACTTAATTTACTGCCTCTGCACACTTTGATTACCAACTCAAACGCAAATGGGTTGCTGCTGCCTATGTTTGATTTTGTAATTTTTTTTTACACATGCCATCTAATTGCAATCAATGGAGAGTTCCTTTTCTTCCTTATGTGAAAATAAGGGATTCATTAATATTTTAAATTTGGATATAAGACGAAGTAAAAGTGTGTGTAGTGGGAATATGATACTATTTCTTGCATATGTGCAAGCGGCATTTAAATAACAGTTTCGTCACAACTTGTATAGTGCATCGTTTTTTTGACATTCGACAATTACTTCTAGTTCTAGATTTGAAATGCTTGTACGTTGTACTATTGGGTTTTTCTGTAAAGAAATCTCAATAGCAGCCCGGAGTTAGGAAGTTGGCGGTGTTAGACACCCCCGTGCCTCGGAAAGCACGTAAAGCCGTTGGTCCTGCGCCTGATCTCTCTCCGGTCGTGTCGGATTGCCGTCCCATCGGATCATGAGAGTTAGGGAACAGAGAGTGCACTTGTGTTTGCGCACACACTTGTGCACTATAATATCTCCTGCGCAGATGGCCAGTCTCTGTTAAGACTGGCCGCCGTGGCCGAAATTCGGTCTGGAGGACATTATTACGTTGTACTTGAGGGTCTGGTAAGGTAACTACTGACAAAATAAAAATTTCAACTACCCTATTATCTCATAAAATTATTTGTTTTATTAATCACATGTTGATTCAAGTATCCACGGTACAGAAAGCTTCTCCTAGATACCAATTTTTGGCACTTCTCAGTCTAAATATCTGTACCTATAAACGACGACTTTGTATTTAAACTTTAGTACCTAATGGCTATATTAGTCAACGCGATGGTTGATTCGGCTCGCTTTTTAGTATTTTGGCGCCCGCATGTAGTATAGGGAACTGACCTGTACGGTAATTGTCATGACAGGTGCTGCAATAAGCATACGGGTGAAAATTCTTCTATTTTATGATATTAATTAAATTCCTCAATAATGAGGAATTAAATTGACATCACATATAAAATACGCACAATTCAAAGTGGCTGTTTGTTAATGTTGCTAGAATTGACCTAAATTTGAAATATTTCGCCTAGAATCCTATCCTATCCTATCCTCCTGGTGTTTTCTACTCTGATATTTTTACATTTCTGTAACGTCACACACACTCTGAATTTAGTGTAGACCTGGACCTTTTCAATTCTGGAAAGACCTATGCCATCAATTTGCTAGCGATCAATATGTCCGTGCATCCAATTTAATATAGAGGCGCTCATAGCCAGTTGCACTCACTGATCGGTAAACGATTAGCGAGGTTAAGCAACGTTGGGTGCGGTCAGTCTATAGATGGGTGACCGCTTAGTGGTATTTCATCTGAGCGTCTCCGTGCTTCGGAGGGCGCGTAAAATGTCGGTCCCGGTTGTTGTCAAATTGACAACAGTCGTTAAGCCATGTCAGAGGCCTACGGGCAGCTTGAACAACTCTTGACAACAGGTTGGCCACTAACCACACGAAAAGAAGAAGAAGATCCAATTTAAAAGTTGTCTAATTGGGTATGTTTCTGAAATTGACAAGTGATAATACCTGTTCATTAATAATGTAATGAAATGTACGAATTTTATTTATATTATTAATTGCTTTGGCATAAAACAAATAAATTATTCACGATAGACTTGTAACAGGTTTATTCCTTTGTTACTTTGCTGCAAAGAAAATGCCTTGTGCACGTTTATTATACAACTGTGGAAAAAAGGTTGCAGTGTTTCTTTCCGCGAATGCAATTTGTGTAATTGTTGAAGGCGGTAGTGTACTTTGAAACTGAAAATTGCTTTTTCAATATTAGTTTGTTATAGTTTTGTTATAGCTTACATTTTTTTTATCAATGTGTTTGTGTACTAAAGCCGTTATTGTCAGTGTATGTCTCTTATCCCTAGCCTTTATTATTCCCAAGTCACTTGGGGTCGGCTTTTCTGGTATAACAGAATTTAACTGGATATCAGTGTTTACACGGAGCAGCTGCCACCTGACCTTCGCAACCCGAAGGCTAACGATACCCTAAGGCTAGACCAGTGTCAGGATATTATAGGGCCCTGACTTTCCCAATAACGACTGCCATAGATGTTCATGGCAGCCAGGACCGACGGCTTAACGTGCTCTCCGAGGCACGTAGCAGGCGATAATTGTCAATCAATACGCACATAATTTCGAAAAGTCATATAGCTTCAGAAAGACAGAGGTGCGCGACGTGGATTCGAACCCGAGACCCTCTGCATTGCAGTCTGTTGGTCTCCCCACTGAGCTATCGTTCTTTATTGTCGTTCTTTATTATTAATATTGTCAATGTATGTATATATATATTTATAATCTGAATATTTTTGCTCAGCTGAGGGTAAATGTCTTCGCATGTAAAAATATACAGAATGTTTAACTTGCCCCCGTTTTATTTTTGGAGGCAGCTTAGTTTAGCGGTAGGTTTTGGAAAAGGTAGGATAAATTGTGGTAAACAAAAGAAATATGCAAGAAAATAAGAAAATAAGATTTAAAATGATGTAATATTTTGTCAAACAAACAGCACGTAAATATCATTTGATATAATAACGTAACTTTGAATGTAATCGTTTCACATCGGCCCTTAAAAGTATCGGATTATTGATTTAAAGTTCCGTCTATATGTTTCGGAGTCGTTTCAGACAGTAATGACTTTCTATTCTTTGTTAATGACACACGCGTGATTTATATAGAAAATGGTGTATACGATTCGTTTCGTGTATCGGAAAATAGACAGCCAGTATAATTATTGTAGGTACTCGTACGTTTGATATATATGTGTCTATAAGTTTATAGCCGACATATAGTTACAACGCATTACCACTCTAAAAGCACTTAAATTCTTGCATAGTTGAACGAATGCAGGTTTCGTGTTGAATTCGTCAGGACCTCTATTTTCAAATATCAATGGTAAATACGTTTTGTTACCGTTCGTTACTAAAGGCAAAAATTAAGAATCTCAAACTTCAACCTTCAAATTCAACAACCTCAAAATTAAGAATTAATAACTATCTTTAGATTCGTTGAACCTACCGCAGGTTAAAATTTAATAGGAGCCTCATAGTAATTATGTCAAATGTCTATTTATTAGGCCTAATGATCGCAATTTGAATCATTGCTAAAATAGGTTTTTGCATCTGAGAATTTCGTATCAAACGCCTGTACAGTGACAAACATATTTACACATAACACAATAAACGTTTAAAATATATTTACACATGGCTTTTCCCAACGCGAAGGTCACACGATCCCAGTCCTCGATCGTAAACATTTTCACCAGTAAACATCACCCTTTTAACACACGAAATGCAAACGCCAGATAAAAGTATAACACTTTCCCGTTAAAGGAAATACACATATTTTTTCCCTTTCTGCAAAGTCAAAAATCCGGGTGCGTTCATCCCATTTCGCAGTTATTTCCCGACGGATATCCCGGGTAATCCGAATGGGTTGTCAGCGCTGCGGTATTATGACGCCTCCGTGATTGGCACACGGTACTGGGACATAGTTCGCGATAAAATTAAAAGGGACACGTTACGTCATATTTTAAAAGTTTTGGGTTCGCGTGACCTCGGCTCGATCGTGAATATGTAAAGTAAATTAACTATGTGGTGACGCTTTTAAATAGTATAGTATCACGCCTGTATATACGAATGTACGAATAAGCAGAGATGTGGGTATTACCCTACATTTCCAGCCAGCTTCCTGCTACGTCCTACGCCCCTATTACGTCTACCGGGCATGTTTCCAGATACTGTACTGCTATTAAGAACTTCATAATAGATAATCTAATAACACTGCCTAACCCCGATATAGAACCTTACAATTCTTACCTGTTTTTACATACTTAGCCACCTCTGAACGATCTCTGAGTAAGAAAAATATGATGATGCAGTTTGTGGAGAGTGCCCATACTACGTAATTGTAAACTATGATAGTGTAAGCTTGTTCGCTGTTCTAGCGAACGAAGTCGCTGCTCTTTTATTACGACATGTACCAATGTAATATTTACATATTTTCTGATTTTAATTATTGTTTCTTTTTCGTTACAGGTAAGGATCTGAACTATCCAGTAATCAAGATTGGTTATGGTAAACTTTAAATTTAGTAACAGTAAGTTCGATATATAACAAGAACCAGCTGCTGTCAATTACTTATTAAGCCAGGTGTTCTATAAATTAGATTTATTTATTTATTCCAATTGCAAAATACAGGAATATGGGATGTAAATGGGATGAAAATACAGATTGATGCATGTAACCGGCGATCTATATCTATTTAAAATGTGGGTAAGCAACTACATGCTGGTATTTTCTTACATTTTCAAAAACATAAATAACATAAAACTACAGCAAAGTTACACTAAAGTTGAAATATCTTTCAATATTTTTACCAAAAGTTTTTACAACTAAACTAGATCTCAGTATTCAAATGAAAAAGAGGACCTTTTCCATCTGAATCTTCAGAGGTCTAAAAGCTAGATCTCACTTTTAAACTTTTGCCGAAGTTCTACCTACCTATACATTGACAGTTTAAAATAGCAATTTTTGTAAGGTTGTAAGATAACCACAAAAACGTCTCATTCTTGTATTTCTAGAAATACTATTCTCGTGTTAGCAAAGATTACAGAAAATATATAACATAAATATACAGACATACTTGTACGCAATATTTATATTATCAATACATAATAGGTATCTGGGTTATTACGCCCATCACACCTTTTTTCACGGGCTGGCTGCAACGTGACGAAACTTATGCCTCAGTAGGTCCTGGCTTTTAATAGCAACACCCCACCGACCCTCGTCGGATGCCAGTATCTCGGCGGATTCCGATACATCGATACATATCGATATTGGCATTCGATTCTCGATAATCTGACGCCTTATTGTGACTGTTGACGCGAAAATACCGTATTCGGATACGCTTTCCTGTGCTGTGGTGTGGATAAATATAATACTACGATAAATTACTTATTTTATCGGTTGTAGAGAAGGAACATTAATAATTACTATTTTATAAATAATTGATTTCCATTTTAAACATGCTCTAATCAAATATTAATTTATGTTTAATGAAGTTTTTCACGACAATTACATTATTCGATAAAAAAGTGCTAGGAAATATCAACTAAATTTAAAAACATGATGTTTAAACCTGAAAACTGTAGGTACACTTTAAAGTCGACGTTATGTTTTAGCCAGTATTAATAGTATCCAAATAATCAACAAGTTTAGATCAGAGTTCCCCTGGATTCATTAAAACTTGGATAAGTCTATTTTGTAACTTTTGATAACATTGACGCATAAGGTTGGCTTGAGATTTTATTAGATTATAATACTTTTATAGAAGGAGCGGCCTGAATGACGTAAAGGTTGTACATACTTGACCCTTATGGGTTAAGGGATCGGGTTGGTATAGGACAACTATTTGTGTGACCTAGATTTCAAATATATATTTTTCATATGGCAGAGAGTCTTTGTGATTGGCAAAAAGTAGATCGCAAACTTACATTTCTAGGATAAAGGTATTTTATTTTGTACTTCGTCTAAACCACAAAACTTTTCTGATATATTTTTTATTGGAAAAGTTTTTATAGTTTAGTCTGTTTCACGAATATCGGTACTACTGACCTGATAGAAAAATATCTGTTACATATTGAAGACCAGTCTACTACTAGTCTACCAGTCTACTAAACTAACCTGTCCAGAAGAGTGCTCCAAATCAAATGAAGAATATGATGTGCAAGATTGACCCATGTGTGTGGACCAAATCTTGCACGCTATGTTATACTTCTCCCTAGCCTTTATTATTCCCAAGTCACTTGGGGTCGGCTTTTCTGGTCTAACCGGATTTGACTGGATATCAGTTTTTACACGGAGCGGCTGCCACCTGGCCTTCGCAACCCGAAGGCTAACGATACCCTAAGGCTAGACCAGTGTCAGGATATTATAGGGCACTGACTTTCCCAATAACGACTGCCATAGATGTTCATGGCAGTTAGGACCGACGGCTTAACGTGCTCTCCGAGGCACGGAGCAGGCGATAATTGTCAATCAATACGCACATAATTTCGAAAAGTCATATAACTTCCGAAAGTCAAAGGTGCGTGACATGGGTTCAAACCCGAGACCCTCGGCATTGCAGTCTGTTAGTCTCCCCACTGAGCTATCGCCGCTTCGGAATCGTAAAATTATTGCAAACGTCAAAATTAGGTAATAAAAGTGTTTTAAAATAAACAACGCGACATAGGCCGCATAAAATAGTTTAATTTCAATATATAACAGTCGCGTAAACGTAAGACTAAGTAGTATACTATGTTAGTCAGTAATTCTGAGCACCAGCAGTCAGGAACTGTAGCTGTTAGGTGGTACTAGGTTTACATAATAGAAGAAATGTGTATGTAAATTAGATTTGCTAAGTTACCAGCGCACACGTCTCTAAGGACCGGTTCCTATATCAAGAAACGAGTCGTTTTATCTACGGACAGTTAATTTTTGACACATATTGTATGGAAAATATGGCGAAATTTTACTGTCCGTAGTGATCGTTCTATTAAAGGTACAAAGAAAACGCAGGCTCAGAACAACTATTTGTGGAACACAAATTTTTGTCCCATGTAAAGACGAAATCTACAAGAATATAGCAGTAGCGAGGCATCTACGGAAACCACTATGCTATCGAAGCAGCTTAGCAATATAATATAACTATATTCACCGCGGCTTTGTCCATGCTAAAAAGGTCCACGATATTACAAGTGAGAATTGGCAATGAATTGCCGTAAATCTTAGAGTTCGAAAAAATGATTCAAGTAATATGCAAAGGTAACGTGATACCACGTGACCTTGAGGTCAGTGGTCCAAAGTCAAAGTCATTTCGGGGTATATTGACTATGCTGAATCGGATGGCGTTGACCGCGAGTCTCTAGCTCTTACGGTTCTTGAGTTGAAAGTTGTATAACAGACAAAGCTGTTGTATAAGAGTTTTTTCGAACTCTAAAAACTATTCGAATATAATTCGAATAAAAATGTAGGTGTGATTTTAACTCGTCACTGAGTAACCGAGTGTTCATAGTTTTTAACAAAAGCTTCAGCTTGAGAACATTTGTAAGCTTTAGGTCTTGACCAGTGTCGGCCTACACACGTAATATCCACGGAACTAATGTAACAATGGTCAATCTGTATGTATGTTCGTATTAATAGCCGTGTATCGATTGCGTTCGCGTGTCGATGGCACTTTGAATATTTCAGTGGCACGCCATACAGGACCTTCAGTTTCTACCATTGTTATGGTGACGTTTCTATAGTAAACTATATTTGGAAATATGTATTATAATTTTTTGAACTTATTACACTATCGAGCCACGTATTCATCACCACTATCTAAGGCTCGGTTCTTATTTCAAACAAGTGAGAAACTACCATAAATTTCCGTAAATCTTACGAGTTCGAAAAAATGATATCACTTGACCTTGAGTTCAGAGGTCAAAAGTCATAGTCATTTCGGGGATATATTGACTATGCTAAGTCGAATGGCGTTGACCGCGAGTCTCGAGCTCTTACGGTTCTTGAGTTGAAAGTTGTATAATAGACAGACGGACGGACGGACAAAGCTGTTGTGTAAGAGTGTTTTCGAACTCTAAAAACGAGTCGTTTTAGCTACGGACTGTCAAACATTGACATATTTACTGCCAAGAAGGACCCTTTTATCAATGCCGCCACAGTTCCAAGGAGTTACTCGCCGTATCTCCGAAAGTATTGGGATCCTCGGCGTGGAAATCTCGAATAAAGTCCAGTTTGGGAGTCACTTGGAGGACAAAGCCAAATTAGCGAGCAAAAAGGTGGGTGTACTGAACAGGGCGAGGCGGTACTTCACACTCGGTCAACGTCTTGTGCTTTACAAAGCACAGGTCCGGCTGCACGTGGAGTACTGCTCACATCTCTGAGCAGGGTCCCCCAAATACCAGCTCGACCCACTTGACTCCCTACAAAGACGGGCAGTTCGAATCGTCAATGATCCCAATCTTACGGATAGATTGGAGTCGTTGGAGCAACGGAGAGACTTTGGGTCTCTCTGCGTGTTCTACCGACTTTTTCACGGGGAGTGCTCTGAAGAACTGTTTGATTTGGTACCAGCGGCCCCTTTCTATCATCGTACTACTCGACAACGAAGCAGGGTTCATCCATATCACCTGGAAGCGTTCAAATCCAAGACGGTACGCTTTCAGCGATCATTTCTTCCACGTACGTGCAAGCTCTGGAATGAACTGCCTGCTTCGGTGTTTCCCGAGCGCTATGATATGTTCTTCTTCAAACGAGGTTTAAAGAGAGTTCTTCTTTCACAGTAGGCAGCGGCTTTGCTGTGTCCTGACATTGCTAAAGTCCATGAGCAGCGGTTACCACTTTCCATCAGGTGGACCACTAGCTCGTCTGCCACCAAAGATTATAAAAAAAAATTTTTATTAATAGATTTTGTCCGCGGATTCGCTCACGTAAATGTAGGTTAGGTTAGAAACAGTACTTTTTTCTGAATAAAAGGTACACTCTGTCCTTTTATGTTCCCTTGACTACGTGTATGCGAAATTTCACGATTATCGGTCGAGTAGTTAAGGCGTGAAAGCGTAATAAACAAACTCATATTTGCATTTATAAGTTACGATGTGTCAAAAATTTACAATGATAAGTGCCACAATGATAATGAATACGATTGCTATACTGATGTCGTTTGATTCAATTTACTGTCGGGTAGTGTTATTGGCGTTTATGTTTAGAAATAATTATCAATAGCTGTACGGAGTGCAACTATGCCCAGTAAATTGGCTAGACGGGAATAAGCTCGCCTATTACCAAAAACTATAGCAGGCGAAATGTGCTTGTAATAGACCTCTGATTACCCCTTTGGGGATATATCCACACAGATATACCTATTTCCGACGGAGTAATGAAACCGAAAAATCTATACATACCCGTAGTCACACGACTATGTGTAGAATTTTCGGTTGTCCAGCCTCTGTTGGTGATTTGAATTATACAGTGATGATAATAATATTCTATCACATACACACAACACCATCTAGCCCAAACTAAGCAGAGCTTGTACTATGGGTAGTAGACAATAGATCAACATACATATATACTTTTTTTGTAAATACTTACATATTACACATAGAAACACCCAGACCAAGACAAACATCCATGTTCATGCACATAAATGTTTGACTTGTGCGGGCATCGAACCCGCGACTTCAGGCGTAGCAGTCGGTTACACTAATCTCTACACCATCGAGGTATCTTGATCTATTGACCAGCAGGTTTATTGATAGTAGCTGTATTGAATTATTAAACCGCTCGTTAAAATGTCAACATACGCCAATAATTTATTCATTTAGGGCACACAGTAATGATTGTAAAATACGTACGGCTAACCTTTTGAATGTCAAGGTTATGGCCGTAGTAATAGCGTGGGGCGATAGCATTTACACAATTATTATGATATCAATATTATTGCGTAAGAGTGAGCGAGACGCGTGTTACAGAGTTTATAGCATTGTCTCGTTCACGCGCATGCAATTAACAATCTTAAAGTATTGGTGGTATAGCACCAGGTTATTATTACGGCCACACCCTTGAGTCTAAGATCTAGAGATCAATGGGATGTATAAAATGATTATAGATATTGTGACATAAATGAATGAATGATCACTGGCTTACCCAGTGATCATTTATTCGTAAGTCACTATTTATTTACAGATACCAGGGCAAAATAAATATAGACTTTATTTGGATTATAAGTAATTTAGGATGTACTTTACTTGTGTTTCAATAACCCTGTCAGCTTATCTATAATATTTGTATTTATCTATAATATTTGTATTAGCATTGGGTTCATTTTGACAATAATAGCCTGGTATCGGAAGTTATATATATGACTTTTGGAATTTAGTGCGTATTAATTGACAATTATCGCCTGCTCCGTGCCTCGGAGAGCACGTTAAGCCGTCAGTCCCGGCTGCCATGAACATCTATGGCAGTCGTTATTGGGAAGTCAGTGCCCTATAATATCCTGACACTGGTCTAGCCTTAGGGTAGCGTTAGCCTTCGGGTTGCGGAGGTCAGGTGGCAGCCGCTCCGTGTAAAAAATTACATTCAGTCAAATCCGGTTAAACCAAAAAAGCCGACCCCAAGTGACTGGGGAATAATAAAGGCTAGGAAGAAGGATTGGGTTAATCTTGGCAGCGAAATGGGTGGAATTCGAATCCCATTAACCATTAGTTTTTTTAACTGATGTTCACTTTCGTTTAACACGATACTTTATTGTTCACTAGAGTATAGTGTACGTCTATCGTAAGTTTCATAAGGAGGTCCTGGGACCGGAGCTATTCTACGGGATAGGAACTGCTCTGGTTATTGTGTTGCGAGTAGCACGAGCGAGCCGTGATCTTTGCACCTTGTCCTAGCAGATCATGAAGATTATTTTGAAAAGCTGTCAAATCGCTAGAGCTTTTCCTAGATACGGTTTTTAAAATGCTAATCAACGACGTGTCTAAATCAAACTCATGTCAAGCGATTTGATGGCTGTCGCAAAGTTATTCAGCCAATCACAGCAGTTAACGAGCTTTGATCGTCTGTTAACAAATGTTTCTGTTGATCTGCCTTTCAGAAATCTAGTAGTAGTGACTAGTGTTCAAATGGTGTTATCGGCTTATTATCCTGTAGGCCGTATGCTTGTCTGCCTTGTTAGTAGGAATATACAGCGAGAAATAATTTTGATTTGCTTTTAACTAATCATTTCATGAAGTGGCAGTGGGCTGGCCATATCGCGCGAAGAACCGACAACCGCTGGGATAAACGTGTTCTTGAGTGGAAACCGCGACTCGGCAAACGTAGTGTAGGACGCCCTCCGACCAGATGGGATGACGATCTGCGAAAGACTGCAGGTAGATGCTGGATGCGGCAAGCCGAAGACAGGGCGCTATGGCGCTCATTAGGGGAGGGCTATGTCCAGCAGTGGACTATTATAGCCCGATGATAATGATGAATCATTTCAATTAATAAATGCTGGTGTCCTTATTTTAAAGTAGGCTGTCTATCAGATATTCCTGCTCACTCTCCCTTACAGCATTCAAGGGTGATTTTTGGCTGGTTTATTCTTAGAGCGAGACCGCACGCTCGCTTAAACAGTTATTATTAAGTCAAACGAAATTAATTTTGGGTTTTAATAATGTTCATAGAGGCGTTGTAACGTTACGAAGTGATTATCAATTGGGTGCTGTACATGTATAAGGTTCGATGTTTGGATTATTGATATTGTGTATAATTAAATTCGAATAAGTTGAATAATAATACGAATCTGTCTACATCTCTGTAGGATTGTAAACAGGTGCTCTGTCTAGGTGTTCTACCATGTGAAGTAAGTACCTTATTGCTCGTAATTTGTATTCGAATGTTGAACGTGATTGCGCACATCACTATTGTGTAGCAAATTCGTGTGTATTTTACGGTGAAATCGATCGTAGGGTTCGTAGTTTTATTCGATATGTGCATCTGACCTTTGGTTATCATAATTTTACTGTTGACTTCAAATAAAAAATTTAAAAAATTAGAAACTTTAGAATGTACAGAACTCGTTGTTTAATCACTTGGTTTTTCACGTTAACGTTAATTTCGTTTTTAGTTTTTTATATCAAAGTTTAAACATATAGTTTCTCAACCTTTGGTTATCATAACTTTACCGTTGACTTCTAATAAAAAAATTAAAAAATTAATAATTGTGGAATTTACAGAACTCGTTGTTTAATCACTTGGTTTTTCACGTTAACGTTAATTTCGTTTTTAGTTTTTTATATCAAAGTTTGAACATATAGTTTCTCAAATTTTGATTAAATTGCTTGCAGTAAGTTAAAATATAACGAATAATTGCATAAAAACAAAATTTGTATTAGCATAGCTAGCATGCTTAATTCTTACATAAATTGTTATAAGCAGATTATATTGACATGATTGATTCACTTGATCGTCAGACGCTATGAGACCATCCCAGTTCTTAGACCAGGTTTTAAACAAAGACAAAATTGCTTCATAATCATTCCTTTTGTGTAGGTAAGCCGTCATACAAACAGATAGACAAACAGGTAGCATAGACTTTAAAGAACTACATCCTTTTACATGAATGCTTAAAAATAATACGAGTTGCGCCACACAGTCGTATCCCAGTTTGCATTAATACACGTACAGTCAGTCGTTGATAAATGTTCTGCCTACACCCGTGAATCATCCCGGAGGTTTCCTATACGATTAGTGCCTACTTTCGTAAACCAGAGTTTGTAATAATTGACTATAGGCTCGCTCTCTGTTCTACCGTCATTAGCGGAACGTGGGTGTGTGAACCGAGATATTATTAGGTACTATTTCCATTAAATGATATACTAGCTTCCGCCCGTGGTCTGGCTCGTGTATTACGTCATTAAAACAGCCTTTATTATTCAGTGATAGAATTAGTGTTGGATTTAGGAGTGGGCAGTGGGAGTGGTTGTGCTCTTTTGGCAATAAAAGATTCAGTCTCGGGCCTCTTCAGAAATGGAAACCATGATTGGAGATTTCATTGCAATTACTTTACGAGAAAATTCTCGGACCTAATCCCTTTTCAAAGTTATTCTTATTAATTTTAATTTCGATAAAAATATGTGAACACTTCTTGGACACGTCAATTAACTGATATATCAATGAAAATATAATTATTAAAAATAAATGAAAGGAAATAAGAAATTAGCATTGCAAAAAAGCCTGTTCGAGGAAGAGAGCATGTTGTTATTCCGTGAGATGTCATAGCATCTCGTATCGACAAAGAAGAACATCTAAACTCGGTAAAACTAATTGTGGATCACACACATCCAATCACATTCACTCATTTAACGCAGTGACATTAGACCAGTACCACACACAACACAATTACTACGACACCCACCAATCTGAATACATATATTCTACCACATACACACAACACCATCTAGCCCAAACTAAGCAGAGCTTGTACTATGGGGTCTAGACAATGGATAAATTGTAAAACTATATATATTTTAATCAGGATCTACATGACCTTGTTTTACAATTCTAGTAATACATACATCATTAGATAGACATACATAATCAGATTGAGCAAGTCGAGACGCTGAATATATCTGATACAATCGATTCTCGTAATCACCGAGTGTTTCTCGGTATCCAATCGACTGAAATAGCCGCTGTGATGAAACAATGCATTGAAACAATGGTGTCCCTCGTTGGGGAGGTCACTGACTCATGATTTGATCTTTTGAGTGACAGTTGTCGTTTATTTTATTGTTATGGTAAGATGTAGGCAAAATTGGCGGTTAGACTAAGAGTTATTAGGTACTAGCGACCCGCCCCGGCTTCGCTTGCGTGGTATCTTCATCAATAAAAGTAGCCTATCCTCCACTAGGTTTTAAACTATCTCTATACCAAATGTCATCTAAATCGGTTTAGTAGGTTAGCCGTGAAGAGCTAGACAAGAACAGATAGACAGAGTTACTTTTGGATTTATAATATTAAAGTAAGGATGTAAAGAATTTAAACTTATAGATCATAGTCTTCTAGTATTACGCTTGTGAGTCTATAAAAGGATAGGCACAGATGTCACACCCTCATTTCACTAGATATATTTTAGTATGACGTAATGGGGGTTCAGCGCCGACCTTTTCGTTATGAGCTTGCTGTCTGTATAATCTCCACTCTGCACTATTTCCTACTATTATCCGAGCAATCAAATCGATTTTTGTGATATTCGAATGACTCTCGATGATGTGACCAAACGTTCTGATGTGATGTTGACGAAGTAATGAATTCAGATAATAACGATGAGCCCTCCGATGTCAGGTCACTGACTTACTCGACGCTCTTTTGACATCTCGTGTCATACCGGTGAGGTAATCTGAATAATAACGATGGGTCGATACCGCTCGGGTTAAAGTTGCCGGTGTGGCTAAGTAGTCAGTAAGTTTTGAATTCGTAAGATAGTCTCATCACTATTGAAGAGATAGTATATTGTCTTCTGTTTACGCGAATATTATTTATTGAAATTAAACTACTATATATACGGATTTTATCGCGTTGTTTACTTGAGACTTTATTACATAATTTTGAAAATTGTTACACTACTACTACTATTAAACTTTACTAATTTTTAAGCTAATTAAATTATTATTAAAACTATTTAGATTTAATTTAATTTTACACATTGCCCGACGTTTCTTCTTTGCTGCTTTTCAGCAGCCATGGTCACGGGGAGAGTCTCCCCGAGACAAAATTATGTAATATTTTGTCAAATAAACAACGCGATAAAATCCGTATATATAGTAGTTTAATTTCAAAGAGATAGTATATTTATTAAATGTTAATATTATATCAACGAGTACTTTTTATTACAGAAAACCGTATATTTATGGTTCTTTATACTTTAACCGTATATCGATGGTTTCGCATGCATCAGTCAGGTGCGTTTTACCGCTGATATGTTCTCCATAGCAATATGTAAAATTAAGGAAACTATATTGTATAAAGATAAAGATCTGTTTATTTGTCACAAACATGTATATACCTATAACATGTACATATAACGTAAAATCCATGGTGTTAAAATAAATATATACTCATCAAGTTTTGCCTTTAAGGCATACATATACTAGGTTATGTTAAAAACTGTATTACATAATTATGAAATTTAATGAATATGTATATGTATAAAAAGATTTCACATCTATATCGCAGAACTGATTTTAATGGAATTCGGTATGGAGATATATTAATGTCTGGTGTAGGACCGCCTACTTTAAAAGCGGTAGGAATTTGTCGGTAGCAACTTGTTTAAAAGAAGAAAGCACCCGACCTATGAAAAGATAATTTCGGTAATCCAGAAATCTTTAAATACTTTGTAATCATATGCTTAACATAACTAGGCCATGTGGATCAGAAGAATATTAACTAGGTATTCCCTGTCAAAGCTACTTCTAGTAGGTATCTCAGACTAACTCAAAAATATATAATACAGCCTTTGTACTGCCCGTGCTTTTTGATTAAGGCTTCGGCAAAATAACACCGATATTGGATTTAATAAGGAGCAGAAAGTTGGACGTTTCATCGATAACTCCAGATTTGACAAGCTCGAGACGAGGGCCTTTTTAATTACGCCAAAGTGGAAATATTTTCTACCTTATTTGTGTACACGAAATATAATTTAGAGATTTATGCACCGATAGGTACGGGCGAGTATGGCTATTGAATAAAATTAATATTTGTGTGATTCAGAGGTCTGGGTGCTTGTGATTTGCTTATTTGTAAACCCTCTGTACCTACGGGATGATGCCTTGGAACCATAATAGTAATAACTCCTAATACAAGCATTCTAGTTTAGCTGTAGGGGTTAACAAGAATACTCGTCATTTGAAACCCAAATTGCTAGTAATCTTTAGTAATCTAGTAATAATAGTAATATAACATCTAGTCTGCATCTCGTCGATGGCATGGTGTGGCATACCGAGCCGTTTATATCAAAACCTCAAAAATCAAAACAAAAATAAAAAAATCGGTATTTAATATTCTTCTTACCTACTTCTTCGAGATATTTATGAGTGAATGATGCATGAATACACACCTGTGAATCTAAAATCTTACGTTAATTTATTGCGCATATGATGGATTAGAATGTGTTGTTGGTAAAATAAGATGATTGTCTCGCAATAATTTTTCCATTACCCACAGAAATTGTCCCGCCTTATCCACCCGTGGCGTGACGTCATCGTCCACTATCCTTTGTGTTTAAAATGACTGAGTAATGTTAATTCTTTACTTAACGGTTAACACATTAACTAGTTTCGACGAGTGTTCGGTTTAGCGATAACAGGGGTCTATTTACGTTATCTGTTTGCGTCAATAGTATCGGCTTTGTCCGCGGTTTTACATGTAGTTTTTACGGAATATCCTCTGCCTACGTTTAATAGGAAACTGATTAACGTAAAATTTACAATAATTTTTGACAAACCAATTTTTTTCATTTGTCATTGTTTAGTTTAGAGTTTCCTAATAACTCTTGGTATAGGTAATCTTCTTAAAATTAAGCCGTTGCATATACGATAGGTTAGTTAGAAATTTGTTGATCCTTGCCAAATAGTGACTTTTTGATAGGTAAAGGCTCGTGTTTCTGTCTGTTTTTTATTTCACTTTGCCTATAGCCGGTAACTGAGTTACGATAACAGTCAGACAAATATAATTATTGGCGTGCGTAATGCCAATGAATGTAGTACCTTACTTTTGCATGTGTGTATAACGGGTGGTGGTTTCTGCAGTTTCTGAAAATTATTTCGGCAAATGAGAAGTTCATTATATTTGTATTAGAATGCGGTGAGTCTTAACATAAACAGCTTTTGTAAAATTGCCTTGAAAATTGTCATCGCAAGAAAATTACTTCGTCGGCTTTTATGAGAATAAATTACACGAATAACAACGTATTATTTTCAATTACGTACAGACAATATACTTTAAGCTTTCTGTGTGAGAATAATATATTTAATCGGCAATATACGCTCTTATATTTGTGTCGTCATTTGTGATATTAATATTAGAGAAGAATCTACGACACAGAGTCAGCTGGCTCGGCTTCTTAATTACATATTTCTATTTAATCTTTATGTCTTGAGAGATAGTTATGCCGAACAAAGTGTTTCTATTGAAAAATAAACAGCAGATAAATGGCCTGAACCAGTAATCGAATTTTGGGTTCGCTTTCCAGGTCACAACAATCGTACCCGCTACCGATGCGTTACTGAGACAGTTTGTAATTATAATATTTGCTTTATAATAATACTAGATTTTGCCCGCGGCTTCGCTCGCGTTAATTAATATAGATTTATGTTAAGATAGATTTTTAGTGGTCTATATGATATTCTGATGTATAAACAATAATACTGTAAAGTTTCATCAAAATCCGTTTAGTAGTTTTGGCGTGAAAGAGTAACAGACATCCCTCCAACCATCCTCAAAATCACATTTATATTATTAGTAGAATAAGCGCCGGCTCTAGTTATTAAATTTTCGTTAGGTATATATATATATATATATACAGACAAACAAATACTTGGATCGTATAACATTAGTCAGGATTGTGTAAGAGTTCAGTTAAAGGTTATCTGGTTATACACTGATTTGGATATTCACTATATACAGCGAATAAAACAGTTCGTTATCAGTTATGTCGTAGTTAAGTTCGCGTATTATGTGTTGTGAATAATTTACTGTGCCGCGAAATCTTTAATCGTGACATCAATAAAAATATTTAAGATTTATTCATAAACACAAAATGTTTTCAAAAATATACATATAATAGTGATTATTATAATATAAACAAAAATTATAAACTAATACAAAATATTCAGATAAAACAACAACGTTTGATGAAAGGAGAGTCATTATAAATTTTTTAGTTATGATTCAAGAGAGATGCAGCAGGTGTAAATTCGTAATCTCTGACTACCCCTCCAGAAAATACTCCTTTTGTAACCACACCATGTTATGGTTGACATTTTAAGTTTATTATTATAAGCTGTAAAATACATAACCATAATATCCATGATTTGTTTAAAATCGGCTTTGATCGTTTAATAAGGTCAAAAAGGCATGTCATTAATCTGGATTTAGATTTACTAAACTTGATCGTAAAAGTAATACTGATTCAATACAACAACCAAATACACGAGCAATAAAAGTATAAATCTCGTTTTACGACGCAATAGTCTCAAAACAACTGTCCGATATAAAAACTCAAGCCTTTGTTCCTCAAACAATATTAGAAGGGTCTAGCTAGTCTAGACCTGGTGTTTTAAACGAGGAGTGAATTAAAAGGCGTCAAGATAAACCCTCAAACGATGCGTCACCGTGTGCTGCCGCTGCTGGCGCCGGTGTTTTTGTCCAAGCTCTGGAGGAGAAGGCGTCGGGCTAAAGCCATCGAGAAACTGCACGGGGTAAGCTTTTAATCGTATCCATACTTACATGGATACATAGTCTGAAGCCTTCGTCCCAGAAGACGTAGGCAGAGATGTATAACACTCATTTTTCCATCTATGGTTTTTGGTCCTACTTACTAGAAGGCGAGTCAACTGTCGTCTACTGAACCCAGTTGCAAAGTCTGTACTGTTATTAAATATTTCTTAACATGGAAATACAATAACAATTGACTCTGGAATCGATTCCAAAACCTCATGCACTACAGTCTACCGCTACCCCACTAAGGCAGTTGTGTAAAAACCAACTACAACTATTTTCGAGGTGCTAAGTCAGTATAGTTCGAAAGAAGAGTCAAGTATAAGGCTTAGTGGCGTTTTTTGTTCGCTGGCTTTTATGAAACTCCTCGCCATGATAACACATGATATCTCAGAAAAGTTTTGAGAGAGACCAATTCACAGTAAGAGTCCAATTACTGGATTGGCGCGGCCTATCTACTAGCACGTGAAGGAAGAACTTTGTACTTCTATTTAAGAATATTGCATAGAAGAGTATTTTGGCATTGGTAAAGTTTATATCGCGAAGTAGTGCAGGCACCTAAAATTTACTGTTAAAATTAACAGTTTAAGGTCGATTTGCGACCACTAATGATGATTAATAAGGTTTGATGTTGATTATCATATCATCTATCATCTTCATTCATGCCAAATATAAAAGAATATCTTTATCTCTTGCTTTTTCTTCAATAAACAGTACAATAGAAATATTGTGAGACCCACAATACTCGTAATCTTGCATTATGTTCTGCACTTTCTTAGTAGTATTGTTGTTTACAACGAACAAAGCTGGCCAAGTAATAATAAATAGTACAAAGGGATTAACATTCAAAACCACAATCATTGGAACGCAAGTCCAATGGACTCAGTGGCGCAGTGGTAGTGAATGTGACTGCTGTAGATTACCAAATCGGGCAATGCTCTTATTTTATTCTGACAATAAATTCTCAATAGCAGCTCGGAGGCTGGAACTCTTCCCGGTAGGCGGCAATAGAGTCATTGCCAAATACGTGTAACCTGAAACCATAGTTGGTGATATGTAAATATGTGTAATAATATAGTTCTTGCAACTCACGAAGGCGAGCGGGCGGCAGAGCGTTCAGTTGCGAGCGACACTTACACACACACACACACACACACACACACACACACACACACATACATATACGCGTTTACCACAAATAAAGCCCGCTCGCCTTCGTGAGTTGCAAGAACTGTACTTCTGTGTACATTTTAGAGAATAAAAGCGTAAAACGATGTATGTGTTAGTATAATTCAATAGCAAAAGCTGTCGACGCTCCAAAAAAGCCTCCCTTATTTTTCTTTTTCTATGCAAAATATTTCTGCTTTTTGTTTGATAGACCTTCGTTTAAACGCCCAACACAGACTAATGAATAATAACCATCCGG
Organism: Catocala fraxini; assembly: GCA_930367265.1. Classification (NCBI taxonomy): domain Eukaryota; kingdom Metazoa; phylum Arthropoda; class Insecta; order Lepidoptera; family Erebidae; genus Catocala; species Catocala fraxini. The sequence goes on along the minus strand of OV884049.1, from coordinate 4,985,825 downwards.
TTTTAAACGTTGGAAGGGTATTGAATGAAATATTTTACTAAAACACGGTTCAAATTAGATGTACAATATTAAGATTGCGCCGAGCGAAATGTGCCAAAACAGGTGGTCACAGTTAAGTGATTAAAATCAACACTTTTTGTTTAATACAAATATAAAATATACATTTACCATAATAAAGAATATGTTTACAATTAATCCGTGTAAAAAACTTAAAATAATTAATATATTCGCTTACAAAATTACGTAAATTTGCACGAAAAATGCAAAAACGTATCCTATTTTACAGCTTAAACGAAACATAAATAGTTATATTACAATTTGTCCGTCCCAAATATTTAACTTATTGGTTGACAATAAGGATACATATTTATCAAAAAAGCACTTCTATCCTCCATACAATTTTACTATGGCGGCCGCGCGCCGATTTGAACATGCGCTGCACGAGCTCTGTCGTTATCTGTCTTACGCTCGGCGCAGTCTTAATAATGCTGTGTGGTTTGTGTTCAACCACAAATTGCGAGCGATGTTACAATTCCGTTTGTAATTAAATCGTCTACTTAATTATTTTAGTTTAATTATATAATGTTTATATAATATGATTACCTTCTCATAATAGACTTTCACGTGAGCAATTATAGCGAGGAGTGAATATAGTAGTATCTCATTTCAACAAGCTTAATTTTAAATTTACCTATGATCGTAATCGGATTTTCTGCGTACGGTTAGACTGATTGAATCTATATTTGGTATAGCTGTAACGTGTATTCTATTTTATGATATAGGCTACTTACAAAAAATGCAAATTAACAACCGGTTTCTAAAAGGCTAATCAACGACGGCGACGTGTCAAAATCAAACTCAAGTCTGTGATTTCATTGGCTGTCGCTAATTCAGTCAGCCAATGAAAGCAATTGAAATACGTTTGACTATCTGTTAACTTGTTTTTATGTTGATCTGTCTTTCAGAAACCTCGTAAATCACCCGTAAATCACTATTAATAGCCACTTATATATAAAAGCAAGTATACCATTTATACTAAGGTCTCATTTGGCTCGACTACAAAGCTTGCCATCAAGACTTGTGGTTAGGAAAAACAGCCTTCTCGCTTGTGGTTTGTAAAGTCTGCGTATAATGCGTGTGTGTTAGCGGCAAACAGCATCGCCCATGAGATATTACCGCCATAATACTTAAGTACACATGGCTACGCAGAAACTTGGCCTGCTTGTTCAATATCCGTTTCCTTAGCTTATGCCTAACTAAAAATATTGCGTCAATGTTTCAAGAATCTTTTTTTTTATATCAATTCAATATTCATTTTCGAGAAGGTATAAAGAGGTCTTACATTAGATCTTTCGTGATATAAAACAAAATGGCCTCGCCTTCGCCAACAAACTTGATGTACAGTTTTAAAGTTTAAATTGGTGTAATAACTGTAATATGTGTTGTAAAAAGACATAGTTCAAAACTTATATGTATCATCATTCATCACTCAGTAATTGCTATAAGTGTCTTTTGGTTAGATACATGAAATACAAGTAAAGTGTCATTTATGTAATAATAAAGGTTTATAAAAATAAACAACGCGATAAAATCCGTATAAAGTAGTTTAATTTCAATACAAGTTGAGAATTATTGTTACGAAAATTCTAGTATTTCATTACCCAAAGTTGCTAGTATTATCTTCATAGGCTACCCTAAACCTCTTATCAGGCAGTCAATAAGTTTGCTTCACACTTCGCTGGTATAAAAAAGTCAATTTGATATAAAGTTCTGCTCAAAGAATATTTTGCTTTTGCCCCAGACTTGTCACGCCTATATTTATCATTCACAAACTGTTACAGCATTGCCAATATTTCGCCAGCAATAATACTATCGAGGCGTCTAGCCAAAATAATATGCATTTGAAATCTATCATCCAGAAAAATCTTCCTTTCTACTTATCGTGAACGGAAACACAATAAATTTGATATATTCTCTTGCTTTCCTTCGAGGGCGGTTCAATGGAAGGGGTTGGAAAATTATAACGTGTCGTTTGCTCGCCTCAATAAAAAGAACAAGTGAGAAACGGCAATGAATTTCCGTAAATCTTAGAGTTCGAAAAACAATATATGCAAAGGTCACGTGATACGACGTGACCTTGAGGTCAAAGGTCACGTGATACGACGTGACCTTGAGGTCAAAGGTCATAGTCATTTCGGGGGTATATCGACTATGCTGAGTCAAACGGCGTTGATCGCGAGTCTCTAGCTCTTACGGTTCTTGAGTTGAAAGTTGTAGAACAGACGGACGGACAAAGCTGTTGTATAAGACTTTTTCGAACTCTAATACGTCTCATATAGACAGCTGGGATTTACGATAGAAAATTTTCAATTTCTCATTGAATTTTATATCTTATACTAGACTCTCCTATACTAGAGTAAATATTTTACGGTGCTTTCCTTGATATATGGAATTTGTTTTGGAAATAACGTTTGGGCATTGGTGAGTTTAAGGCTTGTTAATTATTTTGTTATAAATAAAAATAATGCTGATTCTGTCCTTAATATGCAATAGTTCGCCGTTTGTTTTAGTTTCTCGAATTTATATATGACAGAAAAATAGAGGAGTAATGTTACACACATTTTTTTGAATTGGCGTCTTGTATTATTAGAACGTCTTCTGTAATATATAGCAATAGACGTCTTACGTAAAAGTAGCAATAAAAAATCTAATACTACGAAATGACTTTAATATCATTGAGTATTATATTTCCAAAACTCGATAATTCCACACGAATCGTGAGACTTTGAAAAATGTTATTAGTCTTCATTGCGCGTGTCTGCAGAAATATTCGTCGGACTGATAGATGTAGCCATCCGAGTGTGAATTTATAAGTTACTAGCGGTCGCCTAGTGCTCGAAATTCAACCAAAGTTTGCCTGTAAGATATTGCTGATATATGTCATTATAATTATATATGTAGCCATAGTTACGCGCTTTGACTGCGTGTGTCAAATGCATGGATGTGTGCATGTAGTGTTTTCCCATTAATTTAATGTATTTCTAATGCATATTTTATAAAAATATTAGGATTCGCCCCTCCTTCTCCATATAAACTTTAACTGTGCCAAATTTCATACTCCTCCGTCCGTGCAATTTTTGTAAAAAGGGGTACAAAGTTTTTGCTTCACGTGTTAATATATAGGACGTGTCAATTTGGAGAAGCGGAGTTTGGGTACTAATTAGTATGTGACTAATGGTTTGTATCTATTTGTACTTTTATTCTTTACGGGGGTAGATACTATGCCACTTGGATTTTACGTTGAATTTTCATTTAGAATAAGACAGAAATATTTTACTTCAGTTACAGTAGTGATGGTTCCCAAATAACTGACGCACCCGCACCCCCACCCCCTTTTCTCTACATTTGTATTACGTACGATATGTATCAATATTTTATTTTAATTGTTATAAAATACGCTGAATGTGCACTTCGTTCTACCTTGTCCTAATCTGACGATGCTTCTACGAGGCCTGTTCTTTAAGGCCGACAACAAAATGCAGTATTTATTTAAGAAAGATTATACTGTGTAATGTTCTAGGCACGATTTACAAATTCAATTGCTGCATAATGCCATGTTAATCGGTATAATTTTGGAAAGTACTAAGTATGCTTGCAAAAGCCTATGGGCTTTTGTCTTTGCCGTAAGTACCGTGAACTCACCATGAACAACATTAACTTTCGCCACGACTAATTGCTTACCACGATACAAAGGAATGTTGCCAACTATGTCGATAGGATTTTATTAAATGTTTTGACATGTTTTTGTTTGGTATACGTAGACGCAGAGAAAGACAATTGATCTAAATTGTCTTTTTACGATGTCAATAATATATAATATATAATATATGTTTGTAATAATAATAAGAAGAAGAATAATAATAATATCAGCCCGGTATTAAACTGTCCTTCTGCTAGGCATGAGCCACTTTTCAGTGTGAGAAGGGTTAGGCCATAGACTACCACGCTTAGATTATGCTTACTTTAACGAAATTGTAAGGTACCAAGTTTTCAGTGTGGCTAAACTGAATTTAAAGCACTGGATATTAGTGTAAGGATTTAAAGTAAAGTCTAACTAGATACCGCACTTAGGGATATTTAACGATTACTTAAGTGTTAGTAAAGTTTTAGTATATAAAATGTTTACTAAGGATTTACATAGTAATAGATAATCATGGTAAAGTTTAAAACATTTAACGTGCATAAAATATTTTGCACTTCGATATAAACGTTCAACATCTAGTCCATTATATGGTGATGTTTATCAGTACCCAGCATTCAAATAATAATCACCACGTATTTTCAAAAAATGTAAATCTAAAATCTTCTTGTCTTAATATTAAATATTATAACAAGTGAGAAATGGCAATGAATTGCCGTAAATCTTAGAGTTTAAAAAAAAAAGGTATCATGTGGCCTTGAGGTCAGAGGTCAAAGGTCATAGTCATTTCGAGTTATATCGTCTATGCTGAGTCGAATGGCGCTGACCGCGAGTCTCTAGCTCTTACAGTTCTGGAGTTGAAAGTTGTTTAACAGACGGACAAAGCTGTTGTATAAGACTTTTTTCGAACTCTAAAACTATCTTATAAGTTATAATACTGTCGTCATAAGGAAAAAAGACGTATCTAACATTGTTTTTCGATATTAAGATTTTTACATGTTTGGAATCCGTAAAAAAGACGCATCTGACAGAATGATTATATTTAAAAAAAAAAATACTGTAATTAAGTTTTTTTGTGACAGCAGAATACAAGAATTTAAAAACAATTGCAGTCTTATTCGAGATCTGTTCAATGGAAATATTTCGTTTCTTTTATTATTAAATCCACTCGAGGCTACGTCGTAACTATAATTCATACGGAAAAATGCATGAACGTATAGCAAAAATAATGATTTTAATCCGGCCTCCGACTTGTGTCCGCATGTAACGAGCGGCGAACCCTAGGAAAACAACTGGGAAGCCTAACAAAGTACCGCTTACGTCAGCAAAGTACACACTGTTCGTGACCTACAATCTTATAATTAAGTCAAGACACAAGACGGCTTGAAAACTTTATACTTTATACTTACTATAGTTGACCGGTACAAGATTATAATAAGAGCTGAAATGTAGACATAGGTTATATTTTACTTCTGATTATTTTAATATGGACTGGTCCTTCCTTACAAACGCCCGTCCTTTCCTTTTGTATCCTAAAATCCTTGTGATTCAAGCGATCTCGAGTCAAGTTTTTGTTTCGAAAAGTTTCATACCATTACCAGCGTTCATAATACTATATTTCTAAAACGAACATAAGTATGTTTTTGGTTGTTAGCTTATGAATTGGAATATGCGATCATTATTATTAAATTTAGATAATGAATTGGAGTTTAAAATAATAAGCGCGTGTGATACTCTTGCCCTTTCTGAAACGAATTGTGTTAATCCGCCTAATTATGCTAAACACTGTTATTAGTTATCGTGTCGAGATTGTAATAATAGATGAAGATTGTATTCAAATCAGTCACATTCTGGTTGTAATTCCGATACCTTTCTTTATGTATGTATGGTAACACTACACCAATTTTAAATAATAAGAGACTGTATATGCTTCTCCGTGGAACCAATGTATGAACACAACTTTGTGATCTACTTACGATGAGATTCCATCCAAAATATGGATAGTTTACGACGTGACTGCGAGTCAAAGCCTGGTCGTTCCACAGCCTGAGGCCTCTCGTCCTTACTTCAGTATCTAGGTCATAGACACCTAAATTTATTTTCTCTTTTAAACCCCAATAACGTTTAACACGTCTCCCTTTTTATAAAGAGCAAAAAACACATTGTGTAGTAAATTATATTCATAAACTTGATATCGTGAGTTAGTCACGACACGTTTCAGCCTAAAGGGTAGTTGTAAAAAATATATTTCGCGAACATAAACAATTTTATTTTACTGTATTTTGTGGGTAGTAGTTTAATACGATATGAACGCGTTAGTCCACCATGTAAGCGGTTGGATGTTTATGGTTACACAGTTTGCTAGACAGTAAATGGTTATAGTAAATATTAGCTTTTTTTACGTAATTGTGGGTTTTTCCCTACATCATACTTTGTGATGCCTATTCTAAAGACGATAGTTATTTCTAAAAAACATTTTCTGTGTATACGAAATTTCATAATGATCGGTCTAGTAGTTAAGGCGTAAAAGCGTAACAATCAAACTCACATTCGCATTTATAATATTAAGAGATTTTGATTGTGAGTGCCAATACTAAGTGTTTATAAAGCCACCAGCGGTATTTAACGATTGCTTTCCATTTCAGAAAGTATTCATTATGATATTAAAGACACATAAATGATATTAAAATATGAAATTTCAAACAGCTAACATAAAAAAAGTAATAGAATAATTTTAAAATACAATTAATTAGTGCTCTGATTATGTGTAAGTGACTTTCTAATCTCTGTGTTTAGTATTATTTCACATTTGTGTATATATATTTCACTTTCTAAATAACAATTGTAACTTCGACGTTTACGAAAGTACTGCTTTTTACGCCTTTTTGTCATAGAACGGGTTCTTTACTGCATATAACACGCCTCGGACAACTGCCAATATTACTCGCACTGGGCATAATTGTTGTGTGGTGAGAGCCTTTAGAAAATTTGTAGCAGCGGAGATAAAGTACGCCTAGTACCGGAAGAACTATTTTTGGACCATACATTATTTGTCCCGTTTGAGTGTCGAACTCATTACATTCGGTGCATCGACAGTACTCAATGCATACCTATACGTAATACTCAATTTTACTTCTCGCCTCTGGTTTTAAAGATGTAGACTCAGAGAAACAGCGCATTTTGCCACTTGCCGGCTCATAAACTATCTCTGTGCAAAATATCACGTGGTTTCGTTGCGCCAAACAAGATACACTTTCATATATTATTAGTTAAAACAATACAGTGCTATTAGGTAATCTTAATATCATGGACCGTAGTAATTATAACTAATTTTATTTTAATAGAAATGGTCAGGAAGTACCTGTCTACATCTACTGCGTAGTTTAGGCAGCCCAGTTAAAATGTTCTTCACATATATTAGGTGAACGGAAACTTCCCGCACTGTCACAACACTAAAATTGGAACACAGCAGTTAAGATAACTACGTCTTCCGTCATTCCAATATCTTTTAAAATGGCCGCTACTTAGTGAGCTTCTTATTTAATAGTTTTCTGGGAACTAGCCTTGTTTACAATAGGTTAATTCCATAGGGTAGTTGTACGATCCTTAATCCTTCTAAAATTATTTGATAGAATAATTTCATGTCGGTTAACTTGATCGTGAGGAACTGTGTGAGGCACTGAGTTGAGCAAAGTGCTGTTGAGTTCTGTGTTATGAAATTCTAAGTAACAGTACGGAGTCATCAGCCTGCACCTTAATTACATAGCAGGCGATATGTTAATGCGTGAACATTGGTAGATGTATACATACCTAATGCACGCCTGTATATACACTAACACCATCTCTATTTTGAGTTTCCACGTAGAAAGGGCGACCCTTCAGCTGTCTACCTGGTACACTACCGAAGTCCGTTGTGCTAACTGGCTAATATTATTCTCAATCCCTCCAATCATGTAAAACAGTACGGAAAATAAATGATTAAGGCATTAAACTTGCAAGACTGATGTCGAACGAAGGAACTACACTTCATAGAAGTAGGCAGTTGTTTCTGCAAACAAAACAGTCACTATTTACAAATAAAATCATCCCTTGAACCCAAGATATACAATTTGAACTACGGTACCGCATCTGCCAACAATGTAGAAGATTTTAATGTCAAGTGTAATGAATCTTAATAGATAATATCGACCGCGCCGTTAGCTGCAAGCACGCGTCGCTTATACATATACATGACACTTATAATGTATGGAGTTTCAAAGGTTCGCGTGTCATTAAGATAGCCATGATTGATGATACCAAACTTTCGGATTAATTACTGTTGGACAGGCTTTGGGATAAGACGAGAAATCGTGGGTAACAACCGTTGTTTAGAAAATCATGTTCAAGTAAAAGCGGTGTGATAAAACCACGTCAGGGCTCCAAGCTTATCAGTATTTTTAGTGAAAAGGTTTTTTAAAGTTATAAAAACCGTTTTAGGTATTAAGACCTGTGTTGTCAGGAAGTTTAGAATCATAATTAACGGACACAAAGTATTCTCAGACTAGGATAAATAATTGACCCGTGTAGGATTCGAATTCAGAACATCAGCGACGAAGAGACCGCTAGCCCGCTACGCATCCATACAGTCACAAGTGTAATAAAAATGTATTCTTTCTGCATGTATGAATATCATTTTCACTATCTATTAAGTGCTACTATACCGGCAGGCGATTTACGAATCACTAACACAAAATACTGCTTTACTGTATTGTCAGTTTAAATTCCAACCAGTTCTGTCTGTTACAGCTGTAGAGACCAGCTGTTTAAATATTTTACCACAGAATACGTTTATAGCACAACGTATGACCATACTTATTGCTCACATCAACAGTCATAAATTCCTAATTTCTTCATACCTTACACATGCACGAAGCTAGTATATTGCAGAAAAATGAAACAGCTGTCTCGTTGGCAGTATAAGGAAAAAAGATTACCTTCCTAGCCTGGCCTCACTGGCACCAGCACCTCTGTAATCTCTTTGAAGAACAAATAGTGTATCTCGAAATATTCACCACTTTTACTTGCTTATAATAGTGAAAACAACAAGCAACTCATTTTACCAGCCGCAACGTTATCAAGCCGCAGCCGTGTAAACAGCTCACGGGGTTAACGGCCGCACTTGTTATGGGATTAGTATGGGTGACAGTGGCTTATACACACCACACACTGACTGCATGTCACGTGGCAAGCGCACAACATATTACCTTTGGTTCACTCGGAGAACAAGTCTTTGAACAAAGTCTTGATATATGAAGATGTCGTATGTTCTTTATGTCCTAGGCTGTACCACAGACAAAAATAATCCGGTATCAAATGTATGATTGAAGTATACTACTGTGATACTGAGGCTAGCATAACGTTACTCGGTTTATCAATTAAGAGTTACTAGTACAGTCTGAACCTATTCCTAGTAGACGCCGATAGGCTGGTATCACATGAAACGCAGAAGTTCTAGTCTAACTGTCACCACTTGCACTGATTGCAAGTTTCGTGTTAAGTTTTGTTCCGAAGGCACTCATAACTATCTCTACCATTACCATACTGTTTTTTTCATAGTATAATTGCAATCGATCATAGATATCGTAACCACTTACTATCAAGCGGGCCGTGTATTTACCGCCATCGTGGTAAAAAAAGTAGCACAGATTCTAGTTCTTTTTATCAAGCTTTGGGTGCATTTGGTGCAGCTTTGTGCATTAATTATTATCGGTAGCCATAATTCAGTTATATCAGTGATCATGATCAATGTCTGAGGCGAATGTTTGGGTAACCACAATATATTTCTTCGGCGTATATGTTTAATTTCTCTTATGTTGCAAAATGTTCTAAATACTAGATAATGGAGACTGTAGTTTACTTAGAAAATTTAAGACCAAACGATGCATTAAAGTACTTTGGCATAGCAGCGGTCCTATACAGCTCTCATAAAGTTTATAACTATGGCCAGCTTATCTTTAAAGTTATACGTCATCCCATCATCCTGCAGGCAGATTGACATTTATCTCCTGAATAACTTTTAACTTTTAGTTGGACACTTTGAGAAAGGCTTAAATTTTCTTCCTACTAACCACGACCGACGTCGGAATAATAAAACATTTTATGATTGTCAGCGTTACAAAAAGGTACGGACTACGTTTAAAGATGTGTCGTATAATCGATATTCTTATCGAATAACGAAAAGGTACTTTTTTCGTATGCCTTTTTAACACTAACACGGTTTATTTAATATAAATGATCATTTTTGTAATGTGGAAATGGTTTACCCTAATTCTCAAATTTAATTTACTCACAAATTACGCTGGTGGCGTAAGCATTGAAAGTGTTACTGGGTTTTTCTGTTGGAGAATTCTCAGTGGCAGTACGCAGTCTGGCAATGTGTCTTGTGGCAATAGGCTACTTATTACGTGGAACCTTAAAACACAGCTTACCAACTATTCCGAAGTTTCCTACGGTGCGTGATTTCGCGTATTACCACGCACGTGCTCGCACCATGTTAAGATAGAGGTCAAACGACTAAACTATGTATTTACTATGTACCTATATGTGTGTAGAAGCATCTATCCTTTATAATGATTGTTTGACTATGTAGTAAATATAATTATACTATAACTATGTAATAAAGAAGTGTTGCATTGAACCATTGTTTAATTTTTATACCAAATAATTAAACAATGGTTCAATGCAACTCTTCTTTAAACCTATTAAAATCCTTACAAACAAAACTGAACACTATTATCAAAATACCATTGATGTCTTTTCCCATGATGCATAGGCAACTCGTCATGACAGATTACATATACGTTCATTGGCTATTCGACCTTCGGAATCCCTTATGATGTTCTTGCAATTAACAACTTGGGTTTCGTCTGTGCATTAATTATTATCGGTAGCCGTAATTCAGTTATATCAGTGATCATGATCAATGTCTGAGGCGAATGTTTCAAACTTAAACTTGTCTGTATCTGTACGATTTGCGTGTTTGCTCTACAAGTTTCGGTTAACGAAGATGTTGAATTAATGTTTAGGTTCGTGACTGCGGTATAATCCGTTTTATAACTTCGTTGTTTGTCTATATTAGTAGTATTTAAATAATTCAATTGCGGTCTGATTTATGAAATTATGGTTATATGTATTTGCAATTAATATCTAATAATCTAAAAAATATGTGAGACGGTCAATAAAAAGAGAGCGTTATGCTGTGTTGTGAGCAGAAGAACTAGTAGAATTTGTTTCTTATGCAGCAGTCCGGTATAGCACAGCGGTCCCATATCTTTGCAAAGTCAGCTGATGATGCTTATATTGTCATTACAAGTTTCTATCAAGCTGACAGAATGCCTGGTACCTCAGCAGCTAATAAAACCAATAGACAAACTATTGCTAAAAACACTGTATCCTTTTATTTTGGACTATTTGTTTTCAACTTGACGAAACAAAACAGTACTTTACCACGACGCGTATATCACTGTAATTACCCACCATACTGAGACTTCAGGAGTTCGTAAATGAATTATAGCTTTAAAGATCGGTCCTTCTAATTATTATCACTGTCTGCAAGAGATTTTAACTTGACCTATTCTTTCTTATTATTTTATATCATTTGTAAAGTGCCCTATGACATAGGGTTTGTCTCGGCAATAATCTAGTATGACACATTTTTAACATATTTCCTTTTGTCTATTCCAGAGCGCGTCGGAGTCGTCTGCGGGCGCGGGCGGCGGCGGCGCGTCGGGCGGCAGCGCCCGCGTGTCCTCGCGCTCGCGGGCCTCCGAGGAGCCACACATCGGTACGTACAACATGCACTAATCACCTGAACAGATGCTCAAGTAAGCTCTACCATAAAATCAGAAGAAAGATCCCTTTCGATTTTATGGTAGACCGGGTGGCTTGACATCGCAATCCAATGATTGCGATGTCAAGCCACCCTATGATCATAGTCCTCTAACGGTAACATCGATAAACTAATTGTAATGTATGAAAGAACATACTGAAGATTATTTAAAAAATATATAACAATACTGTATCGATGATTCATGTCGATTACTTGTTTGACTGGATTTGATATAGACGGCTGTTTAAATATCAATTAGCTCCTTAAGCGTAGCTGGTTAGAGGCGATTAGGGGCGTATAGTGAAAATAAAGCTTGTAACTAATTATAAAAAAAATATATTCTATTTAATTTCTAACAGACTTTTATATGCGTGTAGCCTTATGCTATATGCGTGTAGCTCAAAGATTTTCTCGAAATAATGATATGTTTAAATTAGAGTCTCGATCTAGACTAGTAAATACAATTAGGTTCACATTTGTCGTTTATCTTAATTCAAGATAATATCATCTGAATATTTGATAAATTTGATAAAACATTTTCAATACGAGAATTGACCTTCGAGCCATCACATGTCCATCCAGCTCTTTGGAACGTACATCGCTGGTATGCTACATCTCATTAGCTTTCTATCAGATTCGCTTGTTATACCATATACTAAACTAGCGTCTCGGTGACAACTACATAAGCGGTACAAAAATCACAATTCTTCGTCGCACTGACTGCGCTTGACGCCCCGTCCGAAATGACACGAATATTACTTTCGTTTCTAGAAAAAGAGCAGCGCGCGATTTTCTGTGCTCTCAGCCAAGATCCATGTTCAAGAATGACGGTAGCATTTTAACATGGTACTCGGTTAAGTATGAGGGCATTACAAAGTGGATGTAGCGATCGATGCGGCTCGGAGCCTCTTGTTGACCCATTTACATAACTTTTAAAACTCGCTCCCGGGGGAACAACTACTGTGAATTAATTTCCTTTTTTTCTCAGTATACGGCTACTTGAAAATGTTGTTAATAAAGCTGCCTGTGTAACGTATAAGGGATGAGATTAAAAAGTTATTTTTGTACTACAAGGGGGCTAACATGCTTACGGCTCGCGATGAAAGCGGTGACTGTAATAAGGGAATTAATTATACAGAGCCTTTCAAAAAAGAGTAGTTCTATTGTCTGCTCATAAGGCAGATATCATACCGGTTCTGCTGATGGCACAGCTTCCCTTTAAGCTTAGAGGCTTATTCACCGCAGAAACAAAGTAAATACTTGTTTTCCTATGGTGTGCGATTTTGTGGGCGACTTTCGCCAGCCAGGTTACTCTAGATTGATCAAAATCCAAAATTTACGCGAACTAGAAGTGTGCTGCATTCTTCTTCTTTAAATGTATCTAAACATTATAAATACAGAAATACTCTGGCGATTTGTAACGTTATCGCAGCTAAATCTGGCAATCGATTTTGTTAAAAATGTTACCTTTACCACACATGCAAATGAAATGTAGGCTAACAGCTAGTAAACCTATAAAAAAGGCTGTTATTTTTTTATTACACATCCATAAATAGTTCTCGTTTTGTGGTATTAATGTGGCAATGTATAATATTTTCAGGAAAGTACAAGCTTCTAAAGACAATCGGCAAGGGCAACTTCGCTAAGGTGAAGCTAGCGAAGCATGTCCCCACCGGCAAGGAGGTCGCCATCAAGATCATTGACAAGACGCAACTCAACCCTGGATCACTGCAGAAGTTGTTCAGAGAGGTTAGTTACTTAGTTGGACGTGTGTTCTCCGCACTTAGCCCTACAATTGGGCCATAGTGCAGAACTCATACCACCTCAGCTCCGCCCAGAAAGGTAGTAGGGTTTCGATGTTGTGCAGTATATCCTTCATCGTTACTGCACTGTTTAGTAGTTTCATCCGATGGTTGCTCACGCTTTTACAATGTGGGAGCACGTGAGCCTGTGTTATCTCGCTCTCCATGCAGCCTGTACATAAAGGGCTGTTAGTAATGCCTATGTTGAAAAGGTGTTTTTTGAGTGAGCAGTGGCGCGATATTACACCAGGCCAGTTCAGAAGGTAACAAATCTCTTTCTTTATATCTCTTGGACATTAATGTTGAATTGCAAGAATAGCATATTGGTTTAAGTTCGCCACTGCCATTGCGGCGAGTGTCTGATACACTTGTCTTGCGTAGACACAGGACCAAAAATTGTGTAACCCAGTTTGTGCCGAGATTGATTGTTAAAAGAAGTTTAATAGCACGGATGGCGTAGTGGTTTAATTGGTCGCCTCGCCACTGCTACCACGCCGAGTGTTGTGGGTTCGATCCCCACACGAGAGTAAACTTTGTGGGTTTACAAATGATGGTTCCCAGGCTGGGTGTTCTCTGTGTTTGTTGTTTGAATGTTTGTGAAGTCCTCTGCGACACAGGTATTATTCCTAGTACAGGAGTTGTAATTTTTTTTAAATGCTTTTCAGTTTCAAAATAATGCTACGCGTAACGGGTACGAGACTCACAAGAGTCTCGTACTCATTAAGCCTAGTAAGCATAATTTAAGACACTTGGCCGGATAGTAAACGACCAGCTCGAGCCATCTCCGCAGTTATCATGTATGCACTAGACATTAGCGTCGTGCACACAAGCCTTTACTAAACAAACAATTACGGGCAAATTTAAAGTTCATGTGATCAGTATTCTATAAAAAGTACATATTTACTGGGTAGAGACTATGGATACCCAAGAGAACAGCATACAATACAATAATTCATGCCATTTTTTAAAAGAAAGACAACTCCCGGATTGGGATTCAATCCCATTTTGCAAACCCTTAATATATTTTCTTTACCAAAAAAAATGGATTTGACGATGTGATATTAGAGATTAAGAGTAGCCGCCTTGTCAGTTAAAATCTGTTATACCACATTTATTTCACCCTTATATTAAGTATGGAGTAAGTATGTTATACTAGGAATTAGTCAAGACTAGGAATTAATTAAGACTTAGAAATAATCAAGAATAAGCCTATTAAGAAAATTTATTTTACAAGTAAACACGTTATATTAACTTGGATGTAACTATTTTTAGAGTACGGCAATACTTTTATATAACAGCTTTGTCCGTCCGTCTTATACGACTTTCAACTCAAGAACCGTATGAGCTGGAGACTCGCAGTCAACGCCATTCGACTCGGCATAGACGATATATCCTCGAAATGACTATGACCTATGACCTCAATTTCTTAACTTTCTTTGCATATTACATGAACCATTTTTTCGAACTCTGATTTACGGCAATTCATTGCCGATTCTCACTTGTTTCTATATGTCAAACTTGGAAGGACTCCTGTTTTGTTTATCTGTTTCTATATTATTCGATTTTAAACCCACGATTACAGTTTGTTTGAAAAGTTAATCGGTAATCGATTTCGTGATGTGTCGATTGAAACAGTGTCTTCACTATTGCTGTTCAACGATCATCTGTCAAATGGGACTTCGTATTTGAAACGGACTATACTGCTTGTAATGATACTTGACTGTATGGTGTTGCAGGTGCGGATAATGAAGATGTTGGACCATCCGAACATCGTGAAGCTGTTCCAGGTCATAGAAACCGAGAAGACGCTCTACCTCGTCATGGAGTACGCGTCAGGAGGCGAGGTAAGCTATTTTACTTTATTCTGTATCCCTTCGTGACTCGGAGATCACGTAGAGCATCAGGGACAATCGTAGTCGGAATGGGTAATAAGTACCTTCAAATTTGAGGTTTTACTTCTTTAGAACTTCGATTTGTATATACTACTGCGAACGGAAAAGCTATCAATTAAACAATACAGCTTCCTATCTCCGCAAAAAAGATGTTTAATTATGTATTAAAAATACTGCTTGCTGGATAAAAATACATAATTATTGATGTATTATATCAATATTGGCATCATGATCATTGATTTTAAACCACAGACAATAGGTGGTTACTGTTTTACTAAAATATTATATGGCAACATTAGATAGATATTATAAGATAATGAATGGGATAACAAATGCTTGATTTTAAATATAACAAATAAAAAATAGACTCCAGTATTAGACAACGGGTCTTAATCGAGTTAGTATATAAAGTTAAATAGGTTTTACTGACTGGACTATTTATTTCCTGATGTGCCAATCATTGACTAACTATATCTAACTATACTAATATTATAAAGAGGAAAGCTTTCATTTTTCTTTGTTTGATTGTTTATTCGTACGGATTTAAATCGAAAACGAATGAACCGATTTTAAAAATTCTGTCTCCATTAGAAAGCTGCCACCGAGTAACATAGGCTAAATTTAATTTTAAAAAGTAATACTATTACCAACATAACCTACTTTTACGTGATACGAAGCGAAGTCGCGGGCTAAAGTTAATTTCGTATAAAATAATTATTCTTCTTCTTTTCTTTTCGTGTCGTTAGTGGCCAACCTGTCGTCAAGAGTTGTTCAAGCCACCCTAGGCCTCTGACATGGCGTAACGGCTGCTGTCAATTTGACGACAACCGGGACCGACTTTTTACGTACCCTCCGAAGCACGAAGACGCTCATATGAAATACTACTAAGCGGTCACCCATCTATAGACTGACCGCACCCAAAGTTGCTTAACACAGGATGACAGGCAGAACAAAAAGAAAATTGAGACATTCTTATGAGGATTTCATGTATTCTTGCAGCTTTATTTTCTTTGTGTCTATATACGAGTTATGGTGTAGTTGTTAATATAACAATATGTTGTTGTCGTTGTCAGGTTTTCGACTACCTGGTGCTGCACGGCCGCATGAAGGAGAAGGAGGCGCGCGCCAAGTTCAGGCAGATCGTGTCCGCAGTGCAGTACTGTCATCAGAAGCGGATCATACACAGGGATCTTAAGGTAACACACAAACAACTATCACTTAACCTCCAGACTATTAGCTAATCATTCTATATGCGTAGACCCTGGTCTTTGTCCCCGAAGATATATCAGTAGCCTTTTCGTTTTTAAGTCCTTTAAGTTTTTTTTTAGGTGAAACCCCAATAACAGTTTGTGCGATCTATGAATGGAGCTCAGTTAAAGTAATAAAAATGGTCTATAAATGATTCGAATCAAATCAAAATATCTTAGGTCACAAAGTACGCTTATGAACGTCAAGGTTACACTAAATTATACTATGAATTTACGTTTACCTGTTGCCATGTTCCGTAGATCCAATGCACCAATTATTCACCATGTTTGCTCATATTAACGTGATCACATGTCCACCTTGTTCATAATTTATTTAAAGTATTATGTATATATGTTATATATGTGCATTTGAATTGCAGGCAGAGAATCTGTTGCTGGACGGTGAGATGAACATCAAGATAGCTGACTTCGGTTTCTCCAACGAGTTCACACCGGGAGCTAAGCTCGATACGTTCTGCGGCAGCCCTCCATACGCCGCGCCTGAACTCTTCCAAGGTACAAATATACACGTAGTTTACTACTTACCTACTTTACACTATTGTACTACTTCATCATCTCAACCGAAAGACTTCTACTGCTGGACATAGGCCTCTCCGACTGGACATAGGCCTCCCCCAAGGTTTTCCACACAGACCGGTCTGTACTACTTATTTACTGTTAATTAGC
This sequence comes from Catocala fraxini, assembly GCA_930367265.1. NCBI lineage: Eukaryota > Metazoa > Arthropoda > Insecta > Lepidoptera > Erebidae > Catocala > Catocala fraxini. Next base: position 4,968,630 of record OV884049.1, on the reverse strand, counting down.
TGCGAATGCCCCAATTTATCGGACTTGCGATCGAGAGTTTCGGTGTTTGAATCCCACCCTTGGCACTACCGACGTGAATCACCGAGTTGTTGTGTTGATTAACAAGAATACTAGTAATTAGTAACCCAAATTGCTAGTACTAATCAAAAAATGCTATTTTGTTTAACATTTTATAAGCGTAAAGAAGAACGGCGATCGGTCATCGTGTCTTCGACAGCACCAATTAAATTAACGTCGTGAATTTGTTTCAAACAAAACCATCGAGTATTACTGGAGGCAAACAAAAGTACTAGTAATTATAACACACTAGTAGTTTTCCCGCGGTTTCACCCGCGTAAGTCCCGTTCCCGTGTGAATATCAGGTTTCACCCCTTTCACCCCCTCCGGGGTGGAATTTCCAAAAATCCTCTCTTAGTGCTCCCCTACACTCTCCAAGAAACATACATGCCAAATTTCAGCTCCTTGCGTTCAGTAGTTTCGGTGTGTTGTCTGTCAGTCACTCAGTAACGGAAGAGTTTTATATATATAGATTGCTAGTATCTTAATAAATCTTATGACGTTGCCTAATTTATCACTAAAATTTTGCCTGATAGTGACCGTAACAAATTTGCTACGCTCCTTACATATTTCTCTTGCTTCTTTCATCACATTCTTGATGTCTACTCATCGGTTTAGAATGCCCGTAACCTGGCCATTATTTAGAATGTTTTAATCTGGTCCTAGAACTGACTCCGTTGTCCGCTGTTATGCTTTAGAATGATAAATCTTGAACGTTAATATGTAACGTGTATATTGAATAACGCAGGCAAGAAATATGCATACATCTTGTGCTTCATTAACCCTAAAGCACATTTTCATCTACACTTGTTATTTTAAAATATTTTATGTTACTCATAACGTGACCATTTTCCAGAAATGTTCTAATCTGGTTCTCGAACTGACACTAATTCCGGCTTTTATGTTGTATGAGTGATGACTCGTGTATTTCAATATGTAACATGTATATTGAATATTGCAGGCAAGAAATAGACATACCTCTCGTGCTACATAAACTTTTAAAGACATTCTTAATCTACACTTGCCATTTTAGAATACTCGCAACCTAGTTATTATTCAAAATTTTCCCTTATTTAGCCAGAGAACTGACACTGATTCCAATTCTATGTTGTATCATAGATTACTCTCGACATGTATTTGTATGTAACGTGTATATGTGTTGTTTGCAGGCAAGAAATACGCATACCTCTTGTGCTTCTATAATTCTGAAACAAATTATTCACCTACATTTGTTATTTTAGAGTACTCTGAACTTTTGCATTTTGTATTTTGTGTTTTCTAACCAGAGACCTGATACTGATACCTACTGTTGATAACTTTTGGTTGTTAATATACAACATGTATATTGTTGTTTGCAGGCAAGAAGTACGACGGTCCAGAGGTGGACGTGTGGTCACTGGGTGTGATCCTGTACACGCTGGTGTCAGGCTCGCTGCCCTTCGACGGCTCCACGCTAAGAGAGCTCAGGGAGCGGGTGCTACGCGGCAAGTACAGGTACATGCACACACACGCACACACACCATACTCACACACATACACATAGACACACACACATCTACATAGTCACACACATACAGAGAAAGAACTAGAATAGCTGTGATATCCATAATATCAGACAATCAAGATGTCTTTTCCAAAATGCGCCATAAAAGACGGTCTTTTATTCCAGCCATTTTCTAGAATTAAAGCCTGTAATAGTCAGTGGACTATCACACGCAGCAGTGCCTGGAAATACCTTTCCCAAGTTGTCCAGCCATCTTCTTAGTCGATAGTCCATCTAGCCTAGAGATCTGCTACATTACTTTTAACAATATGCTGTCTCCATTCTAGGAATACTTTGCTATAATGGTCTTTCATCTTGCAGCAAATTGTAGCCTTTGAAACTTTAACTTGTTCAGGTGACTATGCTATTTTCGCATAAGCTTGTTTATGTTAAGTATACAATAAATATTTAGTAACATCAACTGCAATACTTGATTGATACCTGATGATGAATGATTGACTTAATTTTTTGGTGAAATACACTTGACATCTTTATATTGTGAGTAAATCATTGTTAGCATATCATTAGCAGAGTTTATTTAATGGATCTTGTTTTAGCATTACTTTTTTGACTGTGACGATAATTCATTTAACAGCTCTTTTATAATCTTTGAACTCATGCAAGCTCAACCAAATCTGACACTAAACCCGAACAATAACGTAATGTTCCAGAATACCATTCTACATGTCGACTGACTGCGAAAACCTACTCAAGAAATTCTTAGTGTTGAACCCAGCCAAGAGGGCGTCCCTCGAAAGTATAATGAGGGACAAGTGGATGAACACAGGTTACGAGGACGATGAGCTTAGGCCTTACGTGGAACCGCAACAGGACTTCAAAGACCATAAGCGGATAGGTGAGAGAGCATACAGTATGTACTGTTTTATTATATTTAGGTCGTGTCCACATGTAGCGTCAAGTTTGCTTCTCAACTATACGTAAACTATCGTATTCAAAAGGCATCAAAATACATAAACAATTTCGATGATAATTGTAATATTTTGTTTTGATACGGTAAGCGTACAGTTGGCTCCGTATTTTACGCTACACGTGGACAGTTCCAATGATATGAACATTGAATGAGGGTAATGGGTACTTGTGGGTTATAACCATTTAATTTGATATGTTGAGTCACTGAATTGTTAGATTAATACGAAATTTAATAAAATATAATTTTGGGTTATTAAAATTCCTGATATAAATAAAAAAGTAGCTATTAGATTTGATATCGTTCCATATTTATATAATAAATAATTGGGACTAGAATATTATTTGAACTATATCATCACTTTCACCTACCATTAGTAATATTTAAAACTAAACCTTAACTACTATAATATTACTATTTAAACCAAGCTTTGACAGTGGTAAATCACACACCATAGCATGCTATAGCACATGTTATTTTTAAGCTAATAAACTAACTGCTATTAAAATTTTGCTAATAAACATATTGGATAATGTATGATTTGGTAAAAAAATGTTGTCTCTTGTATTCCATGCGAACTATTGGCACAGCGCAAGTTGGTACGTCCGCAGGGGGTTGATTTATGTGTTATGTGTTGTTTGTGGGGATGCAATGTAATTCTGTCTTATTGTTCTCGTAGCTTTTATATTATAAACTGCATTTCTTATTGCTGTTATTTTTGTGTTGAGTTTTCGCCGTGGTAAATTGCGAATCGAGGTAGTGTTAGTTAGTATTCTGTGAAAATATTGTATATTTTTTAACATGAAATCTTTTTGTTTGCCTTGTTGGTGCCGTGGTGTAAGTTGATGCTTTTGTTTGCAGTCGATAGTGTGGCCTCGTGAATTCAATTCCGTAGGCATCAATATTTAAAAAGCTATTGTAGCCAAGTTTTTTTTACATATGACAAGACTACGATTAAGTATAACACGTGTGACTATATTTTCACATCTATGATTATATTATGACATTCGATGCGATTTTTTATACACATATTTCTTTCTAATGACGTCTTCCTCGATATAATAGGGGAGATTTTTAACATATTTGTTACAAAGTAATAACAATCTCATGGTTAGTAATATAGCGTTGTTATATGACCATTTTAATACCTTTATTAAGGACACAAAGTAAACGTTGTCAACAATTTCTATACGTTTTGGCTGTAAATATTAATATTTTTATAATTAATGTTATTTTTATTTATTTCTCTATTTTGGCTTACGCCTAATGTAAAGAAAATTGCCTTATTATAATTTACCACGGCTTATAATATATATATATATATATAATAAGACAGAATTATTATTTTTATTTGCGTTTAATTGGTGTTATTATTATTAGTAATAAATATTATTTTAATGCACGCAATTTTACTGCTTTGTAACCTCTATGTAGGCAGTATTGTGTAAAGCTTATATTTAGTTATTATTGTTGTGCTTATTGTCTCGTGAAGCATATTATATGCAATAGCGTGTTATATAAGTGCTATATTAAGCTGTTGCTTTTTGTATATTGAAATTAAAATCGATACTGTAGGATGGGATCGATTTTGTTGCAAATCTCACTATATCTATTACTTCAAAACATGTTTGTCTTGTTGCTGTTGTGGTGTAAGCGTGTGCTTATGTGAGACAGATAATGAGGTCCCGGGTTCGAGTCCCGGGTCGGGTGAAATAGTGTTGGGTAACAGCAATTCACGAAGGCTCGATGTCAAAAGCTTTGCTCTCTTAATCATGATGTCCTAAATATATATTACTGGCGGGTATAAATGTGGGATTAATACATCTCTGCTTATCCTGTCGGGGATGTGTTCCAATATATGCTGATCTATACAGTGTGTTCATAAAAGTTTTAAGAATGCAAGCTTTCTATAGATAAAGGTACCCTTGGACATACATACATCTCTGAGTCACAATATTAACTTATAAAGAGTAATTGTTAATACTTTTCAATTATCTCTATTGTTGACTAGCTTCTTGCTGCGGCATCGCTCGCATGTCATTAAAACATAGCATATCTTATTCAGGGATAAAGCAACTATATATAAATAAAATAATTTTTGAAATCGTTTCTGTAGGTAATGAGGGACAAATTTTATCTCTTTGTTATATTGGTATAAACACTGTGAACCCGTTTTATTAGTTTATTTACACTTTTAAATTCACTGTAATGTTGTTGTAAAATTATTGTAACGACAAAGAAGAAAAAATAGTATTCATTGTAAAATTTATCGTGACTATACAAATATGGTAAAAGCTGTAACAGATTTTATAATCAACAAATATTATAAAATACTGGCTATACCCGGCCAGTTTCAGTCAGATATACTTATTTAATTGCCAATTGCCGTAGTAATATCAAGATAAAATGTAAAAACACTATTATATAGAAATGCAACGTCGTATAAAAATTTCAAGACAATCTATTGACTACTTTTCGAGTTTTGCGGACACAAACATACAGCAGCCATAAATATAGTGAGATTTAGGTTTTAGAACAGTATCGATTACCATCGTCCATTAATTGACCTTACACCACTACCTAAAGGATGGGCACCACTGATGCTTCCTTTTGACGATGAGAACAGGTACTGCATTGGGGATGGAAACCAATAAATATACAATTTTTGAGAGGTGCAATAAAATAATGTTAAACTCCAGTATATATAAACATTTATAATAATTAGCAATGGCTGGCCTTATTCGATGCAATCATAAACATGGTTGCATTCGAATAAGGCCAGGTTCTTAAATCAGAAACGAATCGTTCTAGATACGGACAGTTAATTTTTGAAACTTATTCTATGTAAAATATGTAAAAATTTGACTGTTCGTGGCTAAAATAACTCGTTCCTTGGTATAGTACTGGACCTAATTTGATAAAGCTGCATAAGTATGAGCGTTGCGTCGTTGACGATTCATTGCTATCGTTGTGAACAACTATTCGAATTACAAATATTATTATTATTCGAATATGATTCGAATACAAGTAAGCATATTACTCATAGTAATGACTTTTTATAAATGTTATTTTGGAGTTTAACATTACTTAATTACAGGATTTATGAATACGGTATTATAGGATCGCAGCAAGTGGATATTCGTAATCTTTACCTACTCTCTTAGTTATAGGCGTGTGTCTAAGCACATAAGTTGGCGAGGATCTGAATCATTTCATATTACGATTACGAGAATTTGTTGGAACCGATCAAACTTATGTATATAGACGTAAGCCTGCTTCTTGCGAGGGACATCAAATTGTTCGAAAGATATGCACTTTAAAAATAACTGATTTGCAATTACTCTACATAATATACCTATTGAAGAATTTACATATAGGTACACCGTATAACACAGAGGTGTGGTTATATCTTATGGTCGTAACGTATAGGCAATCAAAAAGCATCAAAAGCCAAAAACATATACAAATATTTGAAAGGTCATTAAAAATGATGAGTTTTTTGTTTAGCCATGGAAATATACAATCCTAATCTTATTATAGTACGTTTGCAGGAAGACCATATTTAAAATATGATTTGGTGTTAAAATTATTATTCATTTCTTGCCCGTGGTACTACCAGTGGTACTGCCAGTAGTACCACGGGCAAAATTTTCTTCCCGTAGTATTATTATTAGTAGTATTTTTATATAAGATTTTGACAGGTATATATTAGTCATAGGGTCCACTATGACCTTAAAATATGATCAAACCTTATTGTCATATGCTGTATATCACATAAACCCACAACAAAATTATCTTAATTTCCTTATATACCTGCACCCAATATATAAAACGTATATGTAATGACTTATATAAGTGTATAGTAACACGGTGTGTGTATGTTGGTACAGAGGCGCTAGTCTGTTTGGGGTACAACCGACAAGAGATCGAATACTCACTAGCCGAGGCCAAATACGACGATGTCTTCGCCACATATCTGCTGCTCGGAAGGAAAAGTACCGACGTAAGTTATCTATATATTATTAATACGTGAAGCAAAAACTTTGTATCCCTTTTTACGAAAATTGCGCGCACGAAGGAGTATGAAATTTGGCACAGTTAAAGTTTATATGGAGATGGAGTGGCGAATCCTAATATGTTTATAAAATATGCATTAGAAATACATTAAATTAATGAGAATACGCTACACACTGCACACAACCATGCATTTGACATACGCCGTCGAATCGCGTTCGTAATATTTCGGCATTGTTCGTCTGATGTCGTACAATTCTTCTTAACTACGGTTACATACCTTATTTATATGTAATAAAGAAAAAATAAAACAAGGTTGCAAGCTTAGCATATTGTTAATAAAATAGTATAGTTAAGTAAATAATATTTTTGTTAGAAAAGATAGGTAAATTAACCTGTATAGCCTTGGCGAAATCTAAATGAAATGTGGTTATAAGGGTAAAGTTATAGACAATAAAACATAATAACGATCAAACTTAAAATTTAAATCAATTATGGTCGAATTTCGACCACTTTGCGATCACTAGTACTATTTATTTTGAATGCTTGATTGCTATGGTTTTGACCAAATGTGTTTAAATCAAATATGAAATACGTTTATTCATATTGGTCACAAAGTATTTGGTGGCTACATTTACAAAATACTGGAATAAGTTTATGCCTGTAAAAAGCGTTCACAAAGTAACTCTTATAAACTTCAAAGTTATTAATGTGTATTTACATTTACGAGTTGCCATGTTTAGCTGTTTAAGGGCATATAATCTATTTATTAAAATATAATTTCACTAGCGCTCGGCACCGTCTTCGCCCGGGTTGAACATAAAATATTGTGTGTGCCTATCAGGAATAAAGTACCTTTCAAATAGTGAGACACTATTTGATCGGCCTCAATTATAAGTTTACGATGAAGGACTGTGGCATTTTTGTATTTTGTAAAAATTACCTAAGTAGCAGGTACACCATTAAAATAAATTATATGGTGTAATTAAAATTTCATGCCTGTTCACGATATGATTATAATGTCACACCTGTGCTACGGTGTGAATATAATATCACTCCTGTGCTACACTGTGACGATAATGTCACGACAATGGTACGGCGTGGCTATACTGTCAGGGCCGTGCTCCACTGTTGCCTGACGGTCGCGTGTCCGTGTGCCCGCAGCCGGAGTCGGACGGCAGTCGCTCGGGCTCGTCGCTGTCGCTGCGCACGGCGGCCGGCGCGCAGCCGCCCTCCGCGCCCTCCGCCAACGCGCACTCAGGTAGGCTCCTACACCGCCCTCTAGCCTGCGCCGGACACTCATACTTTGTACGATACGGGAATTAACATGATCACTTCTGCTGCTCAAATCTAATATTAATTACAAATATATCTTAGATTGCTTTATTTCGCAATTAATATATATTAAAATTAACTCTTAATTGTTTTCTCTCAGCTCTTTATCGAAACGGAGAGCTGAATTATTGAGTTAGTTCACGTGTCGAACTCTATAAAAGAACATTCATTATCATCACTTATATAATCATCTACAAGAAACAGTCTAAGTATTTTTATGTACTTTACTGTAAATGAGAAAACTATTGTGATAATATAAATATTACAAAATAGACAACACTGTATACATGCAATATCATTGCTTTTATTATTATTATTATAACATTTAAAACGTTCATATTTATTTATAATCGGGGCTACTCATTAAATTCATGACAGTAAATACATTTAGTTTTCTCATAATATTCATAAAAAAATAATTGTCTCATCTGTGACATTATACTTTCAGTAGATAGATACATATTTGTCACGGATTAAAGACGTGAGAAATATAACAGAATGCTTTTAAAAGCTTAGGTTGTTCTGGATTAGCTTAAGCTTTATTATAACTGGGTAATCATTTCCATTACATTCAAAAAGTGCGTTATTTTTTACCATTTGTAATGTCCAGTCAATTATATATGACAACTACTTTATCTCAAACTTGAGACGCGAGGAAATTAGGGTTGATCTTGACTTGTGTATGCATCACCATTTATGTCCGTAATAATTATGTTATGACAAAATGTTGTATGCAACTAAGTGAGGTCCAATATTTATAATTTTGCTCAACTAGATTCTACTCGCGTTAATAAATGTCTGTCTCTCGGGTACAGTACTTTTGTTGTGGATGCTTGCTCGCTGTCTTTTAATGTAACAATATCACAAATTTTTGTTTGTGACATTGTATAAAAATATTGTCATATATTTTTGTCCGAATAAGTAGGATCATTTGAAAAAATACTGCTTTTTATTATTATTATTGTGTATTGTGTGCTTTGACCTGTCGCAAATCGATCACAACCGTTATCGTTTACTAATGCAATCATAGTGTGCGTCTTTTTATGACATTCATTTGATTTTGGGGTTTAATTGTTTGAGAAGATCTGAGATAATCTTCTTGCGTATGTAGTTGTTGAAAATCGTTTGTTTTTGAGATATCATTAAGGGTTTTACTCTTGTAATTTCCATCATTATTAATAGGAGAATTCGGGTTTCCATACTCATTATGTGTCAACCTAGAATAATAGACGACGGGTAAAGAATATATTGTAATATATTCGGTTTATTTGTTTAACTGGCAATTTATGCTAATAAAATTATCATTACAACTTCACGATGGCGACATATTGGGTATGCTCAGCAGTGGTTGCCTAAGTTGGCTTGCGTACCAAAGTCGGGTGGAATAGGTAGGGTCGGTTGTGATCGGTTGGCGCACTCCGCTAACGGGCTGGGCGCTAGGAGCGGGAGCGGGCGCGGGCGCGGGCGCGGGCGGCGGCTCGCCCTCGCACCGCGGCGTGCAGCGCTCCATCAGCGCCTCCGCGCGCCCCGCCGCCTCCCGCCGCGCCTCCTCCGGCGCCGACGTGCTGCGGACGCAAGGTACACGCGCGTACACCACCATGCACCAACACGTACACACTTACATAACCACATACCCACACGCACCCATACCTACACCCACACCACATGTACAAACCAGTATATCCCGTCATATTAAAATATCTCCTCAATCTTAAAACACGTATCTAAGTACTAGTGAATACTTATTTGAAGGCCTTCCATAAAAGACAAATATTTAGCGATAACAAAGATTGAATAAATTATATCTTTATTAAATTATATTAGTGTGTAACTTGTTATAATAGTATAAAACATTCCTTAATTAATAAAATTCGCATTTAGTCAAAAATATGACTACAGTATTATGGTACATGTATTTAATTGTGATTTAATTTTATAATTATTGAAATTTTGTCACAAATTTGTGACATTAATAGTAATCGAACTTTTTCTTACTTAGTGACACACATTAACACAATACAGTAAATAAACAGCAATTATGCTAGCATTCAAGAATTAAACATAGACATCAAGAAATTCTCAAAATACACAAAATTTATTTTTTAAGTAGTCTATTAATTTAGCTGTATTGCAGATATATTTTCAAAGTTACATATTTTATATTTTACATTGCTAAGAAAACAATTACTTATGTATTCTATTAAACACCATCAAAAGCGTGACTTTGAAAATGTTCTGTTTACCCGGTATACTAAAATAATCAGTGTTGCTTCATGTACAGCCTAGTATATCGTTACTAACATAATTATTTTTTCACACACTGAAACCATTTTCTAACCCAAAATGAAAAGTTGGTAATTGGCATCATAAAAACTTGCTTTTCTTCCGCATATCATGGGTTGGTTTGGATACGAAATATTAACAGAAAATTGGGGAAGTAAATCATCGTTCTAATCGATCTACACAGCGATAATCTCTATCGAAAGAAACTACAACAAGTAGTATAGTAATTACTCTGCGTGAGTAAGGCTTCTATCACTAAGAGATATAACATTAGTGGTACTTTCATATTAGCTAATAAGACTGGCTATTATTAGACAACGAATTGTTGCAATTTATAATGCAATGCTTTTTTTTTTTTTTTAACTTGGGGTAATGCTTGTCGGGCTCACCGGGGAGAGATATCCCGGTAATACCGACTAAACCTACCACGGTGTTTCTCGACATAACCATAGACGGCGGGGCCGCGCGAATCGCTTTCACATGCAATCGCGACCCCGCCGAGGTTTCGGCCCGCCGTGTGAAACGGCAGGCCACTACTTAAAAGACCCTCTACTGTCCCCTTGTAAGGGGACAAAAACACGACTCAGAGGCACGCGTGGGAACACGCACGCCGCCTCTCGGACCTGGTGCTGATCGGGTGGCGGGCAGGCCCACGCAATAATGCAATGCTGCAGTACTAAAACTAAGTAATGAGAGCATTAATTTTTGAATGGTATAGCTCATTTAAAACATACAAATATTAAACCGTACGGCGATCGAATTAATCTATTTTTTTTTATTTATCATAAGCCTATAATAAAATTACGAGTGTTGGGCAAGATTTATTTATCTTTATATCTACCTACCACGGCATAAGTAGTGCGGTTTCAATTTAACGCTAGACGTTCCCAAGATGTCGCTTAATACAAAGGACACACTACCTGTATCAAATTAAAACAAATTATAAAAAAATCGCATTGCATGCTTTATGTAAAAAGTCATTATTAATAATCTTATTGCATCTCTTTGTGACAAATATTATTGATCAAGCATTTTCCTAAAGTGATAGAAATGTTTTGTATTAACTTAATTAAATATATATTTTGTATTAACTTAATTAAATATAGAGTAACAACGAACGTGTTAGCTTTTTCCCGCAATTTCTGATATCCGGATTGCTACGTGGGTTACCCGACACTAAGGCAATTCTCAGCAGCTTTATGTCAAATACAGAGAGACGTAGTAAGATTAAACTACAGTGAACTACGACAAGGATTGGAAATACTAGTGGCTAGCACAAAGCTTAAATGCTCTTGGTTACAAGACTTCCTGTTGGACCGTTTAGTTAAAGGATAAAGGCTTCCAAAAACTATTGAATAGAGGTCACAGGTCCTTGCATATTCCATTTTTATTTATTGCTGATTAGTTACTGTGCAGCTACTTAGCTGTTGTATCTCAGTCAGATCCAACCCTTATATAATTGTATAAGGGTTGAATATCATTGAGATACATAAACATGTATTTGCATCTGTAAGTTATGGTCAGATAGTAGATCTTACTCTAGAGTTTCTTATTATTGATCTAGCTAGAAATGTCTAACTTGTATTCAAAATCACTTGACACTTATATATAGCTAAGTGGAGACCAACTTTTACACTCAAAAATATTAATACGTCACAACTTGCACGGCTATTGTGTTTAACCGTTTCGTTGTTCGTTATATACACATGTAAACAAATATATTGAGAATATGTATTAATATATATTTCCAGTGGGCACGACCACGACAGCCGCCAACAATACGACGTCTACGGCTACGACTACCACATCCAATTTCAAAAGACAAGTACGTACATATTATGCTTTCATAATATATTTATTATATTTTTGACGACCTACTTACTTTACCGGTACTTATACCGTATATATGTTAATATATTATAGTATATTCAGTTGTTCTAGAATGTGTAAGGTATTTAATGGAATTTGATTTAGTGGTAGTTATATTGAGAAGAAGTATTGCGTAAATTATGTATACATGTTAGTTAGTTAGTTAGTTGGACGTGTGTTATCCGCACTTAGCCCCACAATTGGGCCATTGTGCGTAAGTAACCGATGCGAAAAATTGTTCGGTTACTCATACCACCTCAGCTCCGTCCAGAAAGATAATAGGGGACCGATGTAGCGCAGTACCACCTGCATCATTTCTGGACTGTTTAGAAGTTTCGCCCGTTTGCTCACGTTTTTATAATGTAGGAGCACGTGAGCCGGTGTCTCCTCGGTCTCTATGCAGCCTCTACATAAGGGACTGTCAGTGATCCCGATGTTGAATACATGTTTGTTGAGTGAGCAGTGGCCTGTTATTATACCCACTAGGTGGCGTAGGTTTTTCCTTGTGGTACGTAGGAGTTTGCGCGACAGATGTTTGTCTAAGGATGGGAGTGCTTCCTTCGTCTGTCTACATGCCTTTATTTCTGCCCACTGTTTTTCGTGTAGTTTCGTGGTTCTGTCGCATAACCATGTTTTGAGTTGGCAGAAGGGTATCGGGACAATTGGTTGAGGTCCTACCATGTATCTTATGTGGGGGCCAGTCAGTGCAGACCGGCGACACTTCGACCCAGTGGGATCTTTTGTGTCGACACTCTCCCAATAACGACTGTCGTAGATGTTCATGGCAGCCTGAACATCGAACCCGAGACCCTCTGCATTGCAGTCTGTTGGTCTCCCCACTGAGCTATCCCTGCTTATGCTGAGGTCCTACCATAGTGTTCGATCCTCTCTTTGCCAGTTGGTCTCTTGCGGCATCATTGCCAGAAGAGTTGCTATGGCCGAGTATCCACTGCAGCGTTACCTGATTTTTTGTTGCAATCCTTTGCAGCTCACAGTGACACTCCAGGATGATTCCTTCGACGAATTATGTATACATATAAAATATATAAGAAAAGAGAAAAAATATGCTGGTAATTTTTCAGTAAACCCAATTAAAAGTATTTTCATTTTATTGAATATTATCATACTTAGTATTATATTACTATATTGTAAGAATTAGAAATAATATTATTATATATTAGTTTAGAATTATTAAACATGTATTTATGTAGATTGTACACAATATTTCAGAACACAATTGACTCAGCGTCAATCAAAGAGAACACAGCGCGGATCGCTCAAATGCAGGTATGTTGTATTTACACGAAGCTTCGTTCTAATGTATTTAATAGTACGCAGTAACACGATTATCGCGCGAAAACTTATCGCGGTACTCTCACATACGCGCGAATACTTATCGCTACAATCACACATTCGCACGAATACTTACTGCGATAATCGTACATTGCTCGGCATCGAGTGTCTTAATAGAATCGGATGTTTTAAATAAAACGAATGGTCTCATCTTGTGATCGATTGTTGCGACGATTATTTGTCTAATAATGTCATATTCTTGATTTTGCGTTTGCGGACGTTGTTTTGCAAACCTCTAAACAAACATTTAATTTGTGATTAAATACCGCGCGTGGCGATTGTAATACATTTTATACCTTAAAGTTAAATAGCGTGATCTTGCGATGATTGTGTAATCGCGTTCTTTAGGACGAATCTTTATTATCGACGACGAATTTAATTGTAACCTTTACGGTTTCGAATATATTAATATTAAACTTACTTTCCAAAATATCCACGAATATAATACCGTACGAGTGGATAAATATAAATCAGTTGCGGCTACATGTCGTAGGAGCCACGATAGGCTCATGTGCTCGCTAACGTTGTGTGCCGCGGCGCGCAGGTGCAGAGCGCGGGCCGGCCCAGCAGCGCGGCGCCCAAGCTCGAGCCGCGCTCGCGCACGCTGACGGGCGGCGCGCGCCGCACGCAGACCTACGACGCGCCGCCGCCGCAGCCGCCCAAGCTGTCGCCGCCGCGCGACGCGCCCAGGTACGCAAGACGCCATGAGCGACAATATTAGTGTCATCGTACATGTCAGAGCCTCTTTGGTGTTACTTTGGTTCCTTTTTGGTGACACATTGTTGCCACTTTAGTAGGTATCACTTTGCTGCCTCTTTGGTGCCACTTTGGTGCCTCTATGGTGTCACTTTGGTGCAAAATTTGGTGCCAATTTGGTGTCTCTTTGATGACGCTTGGGTGCCATTTTGGTGCCTCTAGTGCCTATTTGATGCCACATTGGTACCTATTGGTGACACTTTGGTGCCTTTTGGTGACACTTTGGTGCCTCATTGGTGCCACTTTGGTGCCTCATTGGCGCCACTTTGGTGCCTCATTGGTGCCACTTAGTTGCCATTTTGGTGCATATTTAGTGCCACTATGGAGCCACATTAATACATACGCCGTCTCTGCCTCTACAAAAATATTATTTGTGTACACGTTTACATATTTGTCAAATTCCACCCGTATTATGTAACGTAAAGTATATAACACATTTTCCTAGCCATATTAATGTGAATTTCTATGTTGTTTGCCGTAATGTTTCTCAGGAGACATAATACTGTAGATGCTCTCCTAAACGTACTTATAAAATATTCTTGTAATAATTATATATGTATGTCTAACATTGTATATATATATATATCGATATATATCCCGTACGAACCGTAGCGTTATAATCGCATGAGGGGGTAACTGAGGACTTGAGGAACTAACAAGCATGTGTGGGCAGTGCTCCTGCGGAAACTAAGAACGGGACGGGCGGCGGAACCAACGGTACGACCAGTACTACGGGCAAGACTCACGTGAAGAGTGCGTCGATCTCGTCCGCCAGCGGAGCCCCGCCGCTCGGGGCGGAGGCCCAGCCCCACAACGCGTCAGCAAGGGACCTCGCGCAACCGCGCCCGAGGTACTTTAGTGCCTCATGAGCAGTGCCCCAGCAGTTTTGGTGCCGCGCGAACAGTGTCGGAGCGGTTCAAGTACTGTATACGCAAAATGTTGGTGATTTCAAAATGTTTATGGTGCGGTAAATTTTAATAGTGTGCATATTTTGTGTCATAGTATTTTTAGTATCGGACACATCTCGGTAATACCACTTGTGGCACCAAACATTTTGTGTTGCGGCACTAAGTTCACTGAACGGTGGTACCATAATTTGCTGGGTATTTTGTGTCGCGGTACTTTAGTGGCAGATTGTTCGCTTCCTGCGGTTGGACAGCAGTTTTGGAGTAGCTTTGAGCAGATTTTCATTTTCGCTTCGGTTTCACAGTCGGGGTTTGATTTGGTTCGGCTTGCTTGCTAGAAGAACATGTAGTTTTCAATTTATTTTATGATTAAATGGCAGACTTTTCCCTGGTGAACGTATAGAAGAATCGCAATAGATGTATTATTTGATATGCTGTATTCGGCGCGGCTTTGTTGCTTAGCAGGATATTAAATGCACTTTTTTAGTTATGGCACCATGTATTTTTTAACTGGAACTATCGCAATTATTTCTTTATAAATAATATGACACTTTGAAATTACTAACGAAAATTATTAATTGGGTTATGGCAATACAGGACTGGATTTTAATTTATTTCGTGGATGTTTTTTTATTTGGCTTTTTCAGGTTTTTATGTTTTAGATTAATAAATGGGCTGTACATAAACGCTTGTGTGACTAATAGAAAATATACGTAGAGTAATATTAGAATACACGTAGTCGTTGTAGTATATCACATTTTGTCAATAATATTTATTAAATCGTAAATTGTTTTTGTTTTCTCTTTTCGGTTATATATTAAATATATTTTTATTTTCATTTATTATTTAAATTTATTTACTTTATGTTTATATTATTCCAAAAGAGATGAACCAAAAATGGCGTCATATGCTTAAATTATTATTTTATATTTATCGGCACGTTTTTTTATTTCAATATGTGTGGATATTACCCTGTAGTACCCAGTGGTATCACAATCAAGCTAAAATCAAACCATACATTCTGCTAACGATTGTACTAAAGCTCACAGGGATTGACTGGTGGCTAAGTACCGACAAATAGTTTAGTTAGGCGGTACTTTCGCCACTTGCGTACCATCGTTAACAGTGTGTATGTTATAGCTTTAGCGAGACTGTATACCACAAGATGTATATTATAATTATTATATTATATTTAATATATTACAATATATATTATACTGTTTCCAGCTTGAACTCTCAAGTGTCTGCGACGGGCGGCAGCGCGGCCGGGACGGGCGCTCGGCGCGAGTTCCCTAACCCGCTCGTGTTCCCGAGGAATGTACCGTCTAGGTCTACCTTTCACTCAGGTAACTCATCGTAACATCTTTATTTTTACGTATCTCAGTGCTGAGTTTTCAATCGTCTGACGAGTTTTCATTTGAGCAATAAATATGGTGGTATGACGTATTTTCTATATAAAACCTGTCAAAACGACACATATTATAAATCAGGCCTTAGTTAAATATTAAGTAATTATATTCTTGTTTATCTGTCATGTAAGTTTGACTAAGCTATAATCATGCGGTGGTGCCGAATAAGGCGTATACCTACCAAGTATTTGCTAATAAAAAATATGTTTAACAGCTACAATGATAGAAATAATAGAAATTGATATGCACATGGAAGATTTAAAATAGCTGCACCACTTTAATTTAAATTATTAAATTTAAGTACAGTATAAGTGGTGAATAATGATTAATTAATTAATGATTGAACGTATCTTAATTGTAAGGCTTCCTAATGGCTAAGATACCGGATTCGTAATTAGGAAATCCAACTAAATGCTCGTATTAGAAGTGGGCTCACTTCGGCCACTATCGACGTAATCCCAATTAAAAAATAGTAGTCTTGATCGCCACCTTATCGGTGACGTGATCTTACTTTTAACTGCACTTAGCTTAACTTTAAGTAACTTAAACATTTTCAAGAATGTTAGTTATGAGTAACTCAAATTGCTAGTAAATAATATTTATAAAATAAATGTTGTCACGTATATTCCGCGTCTGTTGCGCGTGCGCAGGCCAGACGCGGTCGCGCGGCTCGTCGGGCGGCGCGTACGGCGACGGCGGCTCGCCGCACCAGGCGCGCCCCTCCTTCTTCTCCAAGCTCTCCAGTCGCTTCTCCAAGCGGTACGTACGACCAGCACGCACGCACGCACACACGCACGCACACACGCACTCACACACTCGCTCACACACTCGCTCACGCACACACACTGATACATAAGGGACCAGACGTTTATAACGCACTTATTGTTTTCACTCAATTATTTCTTCAATTTTTAAATAAAGCTTATTATATAGCAATTTTTCTCACTCAATTATTTTACGTGTCTAATTGAAT
Organism: Catocala fraxini; assembly: GCA_930367265.1. NCBI lineage: Eukaryota > Metazoa > Arthropoda > Insecta > Lepidoptera > Erebidae > Catocala > Catocala fraxini. The sequence goes on along the minus strand of OV884049.1, from coordinate 4,951,205 downwards.
AATAAACTGTTTAATAAATAAAACGATTATACCAACAATTCAATATTTTAGATTTGGAAATGCTGCTTGGGAAATTATTAATTGCGAATCGCTGTCCTTATGTATAGGTACACAGGAATTAACGTAATAAAAATTATATTATATTTACCTACACCAAAAGTTAAAACTTACTGCAAAATTTATCTTTATTATAATACAAAACAAATCTAATAATGTAATATGAATTTTGTTATATTATGGTGAGAGAATAAATATTGTTATTATTATATTATTCATTCAATCTATCACAATCCTATATGTATATTCAATTCGAGTAATAATTATACAATAAGTGCGTTACATATCACACAAAACCAAAACAATGTATATAAAAAAAAACGAAATTAAAAAGAGATACGACTCATGCTATAATTATTCATGAATTCTGTCTGTAGAGATAATGCAATCACGTCCATGTGTTCCTATCTCTTTAACATTGTAAAGCGGTATAACATCACAATAAGCTTTAAATCAAGGCGTAAAGTGCACATGCTATTTAAACTATGCTAGTTTATTCATAACCAATAGGATTACATTACCTACACATTTGTAATAAATCGTCGTTTTGTCGATCTATTTACCCACTAATCACCACAATTGCTAAAGCAATTTGGTTGTGATTTTCAGTGCAGAACTGAGACATGCCTGTGCTTTTGTTGTAATATTTATGACATTTATATTGGTTGACAAATAAAAAAGATGTGTTAGTAGATAGTTTTTAATGTTTGTCATAGTAACGCATTCCTATTGTTTGTTAGCTAACATGCGTTTAACTGGCGTGTGCACTTGACGCCTTGACTCAATTGATTCATGTATCGGGTTCTCGTGCCATATCAACTATGAAATGTGCCACATCATGCAATAGTCGCAAATAACACATTTCACACGATGTAAAATACACTATCCATCCAGTGACTAACCAACGGATATTATTATAATTTCGGTGGTGTTATTTATATTTTATGTTACATTTCCCAGTAAGCTACGCGCTTGAAGCTAGCTCGCTCTTAGTATTCTCATTTTCATATTTGAAAAGGCGTTTTGTGCTCTATATAAAATATTATATAAATACATTTTCACACACATATTTATAATTAAACTAAATATAATTTATTAAAAAAAGAGGTAATAAAGTTTGGACCTATATTTTTTTAGTTTTTGTAACATTTTTCTGTAAACTGTATATATTCTGTAACAAGACGCCTTCTAAGCATCATTAGGCCTAAAAATCACGCTAAGCATCAATGTTAGCGACACAGCTTCCATGCACTTTTATCATCTTTCATTCACATTATAATATAATTAGTATAATAGTTCAATAGTTCCCTAGTTATGGTGCCCGACTGGGCTCTGAACCTGTTAGTATTTGTTTAAAAAAGGGTTGTGGAGAAAGACTCGTGAGAAAAAAATACAATATTGGTTGGTCAATTGGAGCTATGACTGACGTATATTTAATTTTTCTATTTTTATTAATTTTTGTTTCTATAAAAGACGGCCGTTTATTCTTACTTTTATAACACATTTTAATCTTAAATGTAGCACGTTTTACTTTTTACATAATGCTTTATTAATTTAAAATATAGAAATTAAAAAAGCTACACTTTCAGACCAGCTCCAAGTTATCCGTTCACGACCTACGTTATTTTTATTACTTTTTTTTGTAAATAATTACACCATAGACACACTATCTGTCTCTAACTTGTCACTATTAACCCATTCGTTATGTCTCGTATGTGTGAATCATTATGTGTGTTTATTTATTCATTCTTTTTATTATTATTTCTTAAGATCAAATTGTCTCCCTCTAAAGATTCCGAGCTCTTTTTTTATTTGTAATCTCGCGTCAATTCAGGGGATGCACGATGCTACCTACCTCCCGTTTCGTCGCACACGATATACCGGTGACCGCGCTAAAGTCCCCTCTAATGAAGTAGTTTTAGAATCAAAGCATGACATACACCCCTTATTTTTTTATTTTACTTTTTTATTAGTTTGCTAAACAAAAGTGTGAGCTAAGGCCACAGACGCCACGCTTACATGCTTTGAGTGTTGTCCGTAGTGCTTTGTCGATAGTAATTTAATAAGAGAGTAATTGTAAGTATTTTTGTGCCTCGTCGACTTAAAGAGGTGTACGGAAGTAAAAAGAGAAAAAAATATATTAAAAGATTATGTCTCGTGCATCCCCCGTGTTGCGGATTATATCTTAGCTAACCGTACGCTTCTACTAACGTTCGTCGACGGTCGCGACCTCTATCGGTAACAGTTTCGCTTCTAGTCTATTCCACAACCCTTTGATTGCAACGTGACGGACTTTTGTACGTGTTTTGAATATTTTTTTACTTTTTAACGGAGGGAGTTACGTTTAGTATTGTGCATCTTGTGTTGCGGCGCGAGAGAGATTAGGATTGCCATACAATTTATACGCGCGCGTTTTATTATTGCGCACTTGGTTCTTTCTTTGTGACAATTAGTTACGAAATCTCTAGGGTGTGTGTGACTTTTTAGGAAATTACAGGTATTTTATATATATTAGAAGTAGAAACCATTCCTTACCTAATGGATATTATATCAAAATAATATGGCAATCCTACGAGTGGCAGAATGATTAACAACATGTGCCTAACCGAGCCGGATCCGGAGGAGGGGGCGATTCACCTGATTGGTCGATTCGCTCACCCGTTCCGTTGTACGCAGGTTGAATCAGAACCCGTGAAGAGACGCGACTACGGACGCCTGGAGGAGATTATTAAATATTATTATTAATAAATTATAGGGAATTGTATACAGTACGAAGACTTTGTTGATCAAGATGTTATTTTTTGATCGATGGAGTAGGTATATTTCAGAAATGTTTGGTGTATTAAAAGTACTTTTATTGTTATTTTGAATGCTACATCTGAGAACCTAAAAGTAAATATTTTTGACATGCACTAACTCAAAGCTACTTGTCAATTAACAATCCTGTTAGAAATATTCCTAACGTGATACTAACGGTATTTTTAATACACTGAATATGTTTATAACATGATGTTGTTCATAAGTGTTAATCTTTTTTTTATAATTGGCGTAACTTTGAAAATCCATTTTTAGTTTACATACAATTAAAAATTCGATTTGTAATCATTATTGTCATTATAAAAAATCGCGACGACTTCTGTCTACATGTTATTTTATTGAAATTGTAAACTATATTCATTTGTTTTATCAGAAATACACGTTTCATTGGTACTATTGGTGATTAACGGATATGTGAAAGTACACTGATGTGTGTTAGACATTTTATTTTTTCTAATATTAATTGTTATTATTTTCGTGGAATAATATGTAGCGGATAACTAGTCCCGTCGCGAGTTGCATTTTATCACTAGCTCATAAGACGTATAGAGTTCTAATTTCGAGCGAATTTTCAACATTCCAGGGTTCCATATATATTTTATATTTAAGTTCATGAAAAGCACAAATCTGTTTTTATTTTCTAATATTGTACTGTCTATTTCTATCTAAATTCAGAACTCTGCCTAAATCGTTAAAAATGTCATCGACTGAAACAATATTTTGTATATTTGTATTACATTATTATACTATATATAAGTGAAGATATTTTCTCTATAAAAAAATCTCATTGAGTTTTTTAATGTGGACCATCGTATAAAAATATACCTGTAGATCGACAGATTTTTGTATAGACACCCTGTGTTCTATTTCTTACTCATAAAGTATTTTCTTAGAAATATTCTATCTAAAACTTCCAGTTATGGTCCACAGATGCAATCATAATTAATATTTAAGGCGTGAGTGAGATAATTATCAATATGATAATAAAAAATACATACATAAAAATAGTATTTTTTTAGCGGTAAGATTCAGGCGAACCTATAGCTTTGGTACAAATACTCAGTAGATGTTACCACATACGGACTAACGCGTTTAGGCAGCTGTAATTTAATTTAAAAAAAATAAACAAATTAATTAAGGGCCAAAAATAAGATATTTTCATTCTCGACTGTACCCTTTTTCATTTAGGGGTGTGTTTATGTAGCTAAAAGCATTATTTGTTTACAAGGTGTAGATTTAATAACCTTTATGAAAACGAAATATCGTGATAATTTGGCATAGATTTAGACTGAGCTATATTATATTTTTATTATATTATAATATGTTCTGGAATATATTACGTTAACGTACTTATATATATACAGTGGTGGACATATAATTAGAAACACTTGCGACGTATTTCACATTATACACGGCACATTGCCGTAAAATTTTAGTTTTTGGAAATAAAACAACAAAATGCATAGAATACGTTCAACAACTTATAATTCATTAAAAAATAAATAAATATCCGAGTTTACAACTACCGTTTAGATATTTAGTTACGTACAAACAACTAAACGACATTTGCAGTACCATCCGTCATGAACAAGTAATTAGAAACAATAAAGAAATGAAGTAAAAATCAAAGTTATTAACGTGTTAACGTCATCAATTTCAAATTATTTATGTACAATTATGTTTGGTTTACTACATTTTTTAATAATTAATATTTAGTTGCATAGCCTTTGTTATTAATGACGGCTCTGCAACGACGTGGCATTGATTCAAGTAATTTCATACATTTATCGAGTGGGATCAAGTTCCATGCTTCAACAAAGGCTTTGTAAAGTTCATTTTGACTGGAATTACATTTAACGGAGACTTTTTTTTAACGACGTACCACAACTTTTCAATAGGATTTAAATCGGGACTATTTGCAGGCCAGTCTAACATGGTAACACGTTGCTCACTAAGAACGGATTTAACACTGCGGGCCGTGTGTTTGGGTCGTTATCGTGCTGAAAGATCCAAGTCATAGGCAAATGATCGTCGGTGTCGAGAATCATTGTCTCTTCTAAGATGTTTTTGTATTGAAATTGATCCATTATACCTTCAATCTTACGGACGGGTCCAACTCCGCAACCAGAAAAACATCCCCATACTTTAATGTTACCACCGCCGTGTAATATGCCCCTCGTGTATTTGTAATCAAAAGTATGGTTTGTTGGATGTCTAACGTAGCGTTTGCCGTCTGAATTCACCATATTTATTTTTGTTTCATCCGAAAATAACACTTTTTTCCATTCTCGTACGGTCCAGTTAAGATATTTCTTTGCAAATAATATTCGCTTCTCTCGGTGTTGCTTGGTAAGAAGCGATACCTTTCGAGAAACCCTCCCGAACAATTTAGCTTCCACTAATCTGCGGCGTACCAGTTTCGAGGAAATGTTCCTTGGGTCATCAGGTGAAAAAACTTCATTTCTAATCTCGTTGGAGCCTTTAAACGGGTTTTGTTTAGCTACACGTATTATTTGCAAATTTTCCCAAGGAGACGTTTTCCTTGGACGAGCCCTTCTAACAACCCTTTTAGTCGTTCCGTTTCTTTTATAATGAGCAATAGCGTTGAAAATTTTCTACACAGAACATTCTAGATGATTAGCAATTCTTCTATAAGTCCACTTTCGATCTAAATTTAATTTAACAATTAATTGCCTAGTTGACTCGTCACAATTCTTATTGATACCCATTTTTAACAAAATTTATTATTCACGTAATTCCAAATTGACGTTTAATTGCCACCGAAACTACAGAAAAAGAGTGGAAAAAGGTTTTTCTCTAAATTTCAAAAATGAAACGAACCATTGATCCTGTTTCTAATTAGTTGTCCAAGCGGCCAGTAATAAAAATTCAACTATCATTCATATTTAAACTCTTTTAATAATTAAAGATAAAACAGTTTTTTTTAAATATTTTATGAGTTTTTTAACTCATTGACTATATTCTGGCATAGTTAATAGTGATTTAATCTATATATTTTTTACTCATAACGATAGTTATTCTGTTTACCTAAGTTTTATGTACTGTTTCTAATTATATGTCCACCGCTGTATATAAAGTGTAATAAATACTGTAGTCATATTCGTCTATGTAAAGTTGTTCATATAATGATAATACGCATTACTAATTGCACTGCTAGCACAAACATTTGGTCAGAGAATAAAGCTGCTGCTGTTATTTACATCTTATGTTTCTTCGTAGATCTTGATATCAAGTAAGAATGAATGTCTGAAAATGTAGAGATCTACTTGACCTTCATTTCTGGACATAATATAACGTGTGAAGATTTCTATAATTGTGGAGAAAATTACAACCAATTTTCCGTTTTCTTGGCTGACAAATATAGTAAAATATAAATTAAAACCTAAATATAACCACAACTACAATTATTACACTTTATATAAAGAAGTTGAGATTATTACTGTTAATTATGTTTCTATATAACTAATTATTATGACAAAACACAATAGCTTATTTTCGTTACTCAAAACTGCATTCTACACCTTGTGAAACAAAACAGATAGTTTTATATAGCACTTTCTAAATGTCCAAGTAAACAAATACAAGAGCTATTATATATTGAAGAATCCTTACATGTCTCATATATATTTCCCCATATTTTATTACTCATTAGTATATTATTATTAAATCATTAGGCTCGTTAAATAATTGTACATAAAACATGTGTTGAGTGAGCGAGTGAGTGTCATGCGTTTGACGTTTTCTAAACTTTTCTATTGCTCGTGAAAAGTCCATTATTAATATCATAAATGTAAGTACTCGATATATAATGTATGTATAATTTATTTTCAATCAATATATCTTATTATATTTATTTATTAGGAACAAGGATGTTGCGGATGTAACGTTGTTAACTTCTACGGTTGTGGCAATAAATTATACATTTTAATTATTACTGTCGTTAATTATGTATATTCGCAGTTCTAAGGATGTTTTATGAAAGAACTAATAGCTTAACCTCATGTCTATCAGAATCTCAGACACAATACAAAAGCATTGTCTCGCAAAGATAGTTTAATAAACATTTTGTCTCATGCACAGGCGTCGTCACGATTTGAGTATTTTGGTCATACAGCCAAAACAAACAAGTAAGAGTGAGTTTATAGTAATTCTGCCACACCATCAATCAATGCCGCGGAAGGTGAGTGCCGACGCGTGAGGATGCAACATCCTTGATCTGTGATACACGCTTCACACTGTATATAATCATTTTATATAGTCGTGAAGCATCGTAAACAATATATATATATATATATATTCTTTAGATAGTGTATAGTGTATGTATTTTTCCTTTACAATTTATTCACTCTCATATATTCGAAGAGATCTTAAAGCAATAAAAGATTATAAAAATATATTCGTTTAGAATATCTTTCTATATTTAGAAAATTATTTAGACAATTTTGACAATTCTTTAGTTCAACTATGTTCTAGTAGAACTTTACATCATATTTATAATTATAAATATGTATTATTCTATCCGTATGCAATGATGTAAGTTTTGTAAAAATAATTTGTTCTTGTCTTTCAATATACTGAGAGAAAGAGACAAATAATTAGAGATATATCTAAAACCTATATCATTGTAATATATGTTATATACGATTGTCTATCCAGTATTTTCCCGTTGAACATTAGATAGTGAACTGAACAAATTTATGTCAAAGCTTAGGTGCTGATTGTAAGGGAAAACGTGTGTGAAAAATCTTGTATTTTTATTGCTGTTATTATCAAAAATAATAATGGCGTCCATTATTGACGTCCACAGACGTGCGATGTTCATAAATATTACATTTGTAATTACTGGTGATTAAATAATTACTATACTACACTTATACATACTAATTACTGGTGATTATTAAATATTGAGTTGGCTATGAGCCTTGTTAATCTATATACTTATGTTGGCGTGCGATCATGAGGTCCCGTTTTTGTTGCCCCAGTCGGGCAAAATCGGGCATATCTGTATATTACCGATAATATTTTGCCTCACTGGGAGGTCCCCACCATGAGTCTATGTGTTGACTTAAATATAATTCTACACCGATCATACTTTGCATTTGTATATACTAAACTTTTTTGGTACCTTTATCACTGCCAAATGTATAACGTGTTCTTCCGGTTTTAATAAAGCAGAATTATATGTGTGTAACATGTAATATTTTTGAGCAACGCATATAACATATTTTGACATTTATTTAAATAATATATGAAAATATGATTCGATATAGATAATATATCAAACAAATAGAAAATCTATAATTTTTACGCACATAAATAGTGCATTATTTTTTTCTGTGAGCATTTTTTTTACTTTAAGCAATATATAAATATATTCTGTAACTATTACACGATTTAGGAAAAATGCAATACATTCTAACTTAGTTCGCTAAGCGTAGTTAGATATTTAATTTTAATACTTTACATCCGAGATTCTTTTCTGTATTTCATCCCCTTTTTGCGTTTTTAGACATACCCGCTCTGTTAGTAATCGTTGTTCAAATGTGAATTAGTAACACAATATGATTATTAATTTAAAAAATAAAAAGATTTGTCTGTATGATTTAAAAAATTTAAAGGCACTGGGAAAGTACGCGAATAATAAATTGATTTGTATAATATATTCAATCTAGTGTTTACTAATAGAAAAAAAATATAGTAACGCTATGTTTTAATATTATACAAAAGCTTTCGTTGCTATATTGTGTATTTAAAATCATGATGTCTTAAAATATTTACCAACCGTCCAATTTTAGCGCTCATGTTTCCCAGTACCTTTAATACAATAAAAATTATTGGAATCATCAAAAACAGTCCTGTAAAATCATGGGCATTGCTATAAGATGCATTCAAATAATGTGTTCTACTTGTATGTGTTTCATAAAATTTAAAAATAAAACTTAAGTAAAAACTACAAAAATAAATATAAGCAAAAAAAAGATATTTTTGAATTTTACGAACACTGAAGACTTTGCTGTAAGAGAATTAAGTTGACCGACATAAATATGTATGAATACCTATTTTGTTTTGACAGTAAGCAGTAAATGGATGTGTTACGCTTTTCCAAATAATCAAGTTTTTAATAACAAAACATGTGTTTTATTTTAATTTCAAATATTAAAACTACTCCCTCCTACTGTTCTCGCTATGAACGACGCCTTCGCCGTCACGTTGCAAAGAATGTACGATATACTGAATCTCCAATGTCTAGTTTCTTTGTCTATTTTGAAATGAAACCTTTAGTAAACACTACATTTTTAGCACATTATAAAGGTTTTTGTATCAAATAGCACAAAAAATATTGTAAAGAAACTAAGTTATATAATGTCGTCCAAATGTTATGAGTTAAATATAATAATATCGTGAGTATTCTCCTGACAGACTGTCAGTACTGGGGGAATCGACCGGGCGACAGAAACCGCGTATATTTTCCTCCCTGGACATACAACGGAGGTAGGGCCACACGCGGAATAAGCAACATTTTTGCTCAAGTTTTATTGATTCCAAAGTCTTGGTAATTCGCGAACGATCTTACCAAGCGTTTTGGAGGAACGATGAAAATATTCATTTACATAATTATTATATAAGAAAACATAATTACATACCATAAAATTTATTATTTTACTCATGATTTGTCTTGTAAATTTTGCTTCTGTAGTTATTTCGTATATATATATTATATTATATTCAAATATAGGAAACGTCATCATCCTCTTGCCCTGGTCCCAATTTATTTGGGGTCGGCGCAGTATGACCTTCGCTTCCATACTTCTCTGTCACCTGTCATCTGATAATTTACCCCTTTCCCTTTCATATTCATCCACACACAGTCCATCCATCTTTTCCTTGGCTTTCCTCTCCCTTTTCGTCCCTCTACCCTCATATTCATCACTTGCTTACCTACATACGTATCACTCTTCGTGTAACATGTCCATACCAAGCCAAACGATTTCCTTTCACCTTCTCGTCTATGGGCACCACTTTCAGGCTACCTCTTACGTATTCATTCCTAATTCTGTCCACTCTCGTCACTCCACACATCCATCGTAACATTCTTATCTTTGCTACATGCAATCGTTTCTCATCCATCTTCTTAGTAGCTCAACACTCAGCTCCATACAGTACAACAGGCCTTATAACCACCTTATACATGCGACCCTTGAATTTCAAAGGCAGTTTAGGATTGCATACTGTGCCCGAGATCTGTCGCCATTTCATCCATCCTGTGTTGATTCGTTGCCTAACATCCCGATCAATTTCGCCGTCATCTTGCAGGAGTGAACCGAGGTAGCGAAAGTCGGAGCATACTGGTAGAGGTATACCACCGAGTGTAACTGGTATAGGACTGGAGAGACCGCCAAAGTCACAGAACATGTGGTTCTGCTTATTCTAAGGCCTACATTCTCCAGCCTCTGCTGCCACTCTTCCAGCTTACTCTGCACCTCTTGTCCACTCTCTGCTACCAAAACGATGTCATCGGCACTCTCTGCTACCAAAACGATGCGATGCCTCTTCCTGTATGTTCGATGTTATAGCATCCATAATTAACAGGAAGAGGTATGGGCTAAGAGCCGACCCTTGGTGCAAGCCTACCGCTACATTGAATCTGGCTGTGATACCAGCTGCGGACCGGACTTGCGTACGGCATTCAGCGTACATAGCTCGAATCAACTTCAGGTACTTTTCAGGCACTCCTTTCTTCCTCAGGGCCCACCATAAGACTTCACGCGGCACCCGGCCATATGCCTTCTCAAGGTCGACAAATACCATATACAAATTTTTATGCGCCTCCCTGTATTTTCACATAATTGGCGAAGTACAAAAATGGTATCCACCGTACCTCGACTAGGCATAAAACCGAATTGGATACGTGAGATCTCACTCTCGTCTCGCAGGCGTCGCTCAATTACTTTTTCCCACATTTGCATACTATGAAGCATTAACTTTATTCCCCGATAATTGTTGCAATCTTGGATATCACCCTTATTTTTAAAATGGGCACCAGGTAACTTTGCATTTTTGGATATCACCCTTATTTTTAAAATGAGCACCGGGTAACTTATGCACCATTCCTCGGGTATTGTCTCCTCATGCAACAACTTATTGAAGAATAAAGTCAGCCACATCCATCCATCCATCCATATAGGATACATAGTAGCATACGGCCTCGATGGCGTAGTGGTTGGTGTAACCGACTGCCACGCCTGAGGTCGCGGGTTCGATTCCCGCACAAGTCAAACATTTGTGTGCATGAACATGGATGTTTGTCTTGGTCTGGGTGTTTCTATGTATAATATGTATGTATTTACAAAAAAAAAGCATATAATAATATGTATGTTTATCCATTGTCTAGAACCCATAGTACAAGCTCTGCTTAGTTTGGGCTAGATGGTGTTGTGTGTACGTGGTAGAATATTATAGTTTTAAAATTTAAATACCGGCATTTTTAAATTTATATTCATACATAATTATAAGAATTTCAATGTTAATTATTCTAGATATTTATTAGATTATTACATTTATTATAAATATTTTCCCGTTCTCGCCAAACACTACGGATCGTTCTGCGATGGGATAACTTTACAAATTGCATTTGTGTGTGAATTTTTAATATGTAGTCCAACCGATTTATGCTCTACACAAAAAGCATGAATTGCTCCAATTACATTTATTTCTTTTGAGAATTTTATACGCGTTATGCATGATAACAACTTCAAAAATATTATAGCTTTTTATTTTCAAGATTCTATAGTTAAAAAATTAGTTTTAAAAATATATATTAGCTATATTTTGGCTTTAAATTAAATCTCTTGCCTTAATAAAGAAGACAAAAATAAAAGTACTAAATTGGATGGATTACTAGTTTTACGTGAATAACAAAATTTAACCAGTTTCTGTTTTAATTTTTACTGACAATTTTACAAAATATCTTTTGGATTATATTAACTCGTCCAGTGTTGCATTTTGATCCCTTCTTATATTCACTCTTAATTTGCAGAGTATGTAGGTCTGATTATATTAAAATAAATAATCATTTGTAAAGGATGACTTTAACTTTTTCACACGTTGTAGTTATGCATGTGACCTAAAATTTACAAGGTTCTAAGTTGGTACTAGAAGCTATGCATTAACGCAGAGTAAAATATGATGATTTATCTGCCAACCTTTATCGCATAGAATCAAATTAATTGCTCCTGTATATCTTTTTAAAAGAAATTTCTTTATCGAGGTTGAGCATGGTATTTTTTATTTTGTGAAAGAATGGTGTAGCATCGGTAAGTAATATTAGGCAGTTTGATGAAAGGTGAGGCATGGCGTGTATTTGTGCCGCTGTTTGTATGCTCGCTTGTCATTGTGCGCTTCTGTGTTAGATGAAACCTATTATATCTGCACTTCCTACATTCGTGACATTTGTAGTACGCCACAAAATTTTGGAACAAACATTGGTGAAATTGGGGAACGTTGGGGCAAATATTGGAACTTTTGTATACTTACTGTATATTAAAATATAATGGAGAATGTTGGAGCAAATTATATTTGAACATTTTTATACTGTATACTAAAATATAAGATTATTGTTTTAAAATTTACATCCTGGGTATCTTGCGGGTAATTGTTAATAAGCCTTTGTCTGTCTAAAAGATTATATACATCAAAAGTAACATTTTTTAATAACGGAATTGCAATAATAAGCTACTGTTTCATACAAAACTATAGCGTCTGCTCGGCTTAAATAGAACAGGAAATATTTTGATCTCAGACTTCCATAATAAAAGTTGTTCAGTTTAAGATATAACATTTTAGGAGGCTAACTTAAATGTTTCCAACACAGGGTGAACACAAAAAGGTAAAAATTCTACAGTGGCTTATATATTTTATGTTAAAAATGCAATGGTACGGCCTTTAGGTTATAATTGGCATATATGTACATAAGAGCGTATTACAAAGTCACAATGTGTGTATGTACTGGCGACACCCTGTGCCCTAGTGTTTAGTGTTAGTTTTATGTTTTTCTGTTTTTAGGCCATTGGACGGTCCCACCCCGAAGCATGCAGTAGGCGCTAGTCCGCAAGCCATGCTTGGGTAATTATCCTAGTTATTTTATCCTCTGTTGTTTTACTGTCCAGCAACAATCGTCGTGTGTCCTACTCTATCTCTTGATTCTTATGAAACAACTGTGTTTTGATTTATTTTAATTGTCTTCAAGTCTATCAGCTATTAACCAAAAATGCGTTGCGATTGTCTCGATTGTTTTAATAAGTTAAAAATATACTGAATGTATATTTATATATATACATATTATAATAAGTATAAATGCCTTTTAAAATATGTAGGTATCTTTATAAGTAGTTATTATAAAGATATATATTTTAGATATAATTTTGAACCAATATATGCAAACTATATTTAAATAGCATACATACTGTTGTTTGCTTCATAATAATTTGTATATTGAATGATTTATTAATTAGGGCAAATCCTTATTTCGATAATCGAGTTATAAATCAGCTTGTACTCTGTCGACTAACAACAAAAGCATTCATTTTCATTTATTTTCATTACTAACAATGTTTGAAACATAGTCACTAATATGATCTAGACTAGTATTACTTACTAAATAAATATGAATACTAAATTACCATCATAAAAAGTGTAAGTAGTAGAATAATTGGCGAATTTAGTCGATTGTGGCATATTAGTCGAGTTCCAACATTTAATTATTTGCGCTGTTATATTATTTTAAGTATTTATTTTAGGGATTAAATATAATGACCACCAAAAATACTAATTGCACAGCAAAATATGCTTACTAAAATATATCATAACGAGCACCTATTCACCTCAAACCACTGCCTTCTGCCTCGAAAGGGTTAGGTTAGGTTAGGTTCCTTCTTAAACCTACCCAAAAATAGGAGCCCCTCGGAGCGAGGCTTCGTCGTCTTAGTTTGATCTCTTTAAAATATTTTAGTAAGCATATTTTGGTGTGCAATTAGTATTTTTGGTGGAACAAAGGCAAAAAATTGAGGAACAGTTAAATACTACCCTTTATTTAATAGTTAATGACGTATGCAAATCGACCATGTTATTATAGATGACTTACGTAGGTACAGAGTTTGTATTTGAATTATTATTTTATTAGATAAAATATTACCAAAATATCGAAAACAAAATTTTCAGAAGACTAGATCATTATTGAATCTATTTCAAACCCTTTTCCTTATCCCATGTAAGAGTGAATGCCATATATTTTCAGAATTTGGTTAAGATTTATAATGATTTTAGTAGTATGCGTTTGTTCCTATATTTGGAATTATATTCTTTCTAGTATAGTCTTCTTGCCGGAAGCGAGATCTAGGCTAAAGTTCTCTGATCCAATCAGACACATTCGAAATTCCGCCAGATTCATATTAATCTATCTAGCGTGCATGAAGACGCCTATCCCTTCGGGGTGTAGACGTGAGTGTATCTGGATACCTTTCTAACCCGAAGTCTTTATGTTATTGGTATTACGGAAACACGGTAGGTCTTATCTAACATAGTAGCAACGTACTGACATAATAACGTATATACAGACAAGGCAACGAGGAACAAGTGAAGCCGCGCGTTCTGCGGTTCACGTGGAGCATGAAGACCACCTCCTCCAGGGATCCCAACGAGATTATGGCTGAAATACGCAAGGTATGATACTTTTTCTTTTTATGAGAAGTCAGCCATCTCCAAGTGATACGCCTTAAGTTGCGAGCGTCCAAAGACTAAAGTAACCTCGGTAAATTTCTTTTGCTATTTAAATAGTAATAAAAAGTTCAGCGACGCTTTGGTGACCCCGACGAATGTAGGGTAAACAGAATGTCTTCTCATTGTGGGTGTTCAAATGAAATAACTTGATAATATATATGGATATATTATATTCTCTGGTACCTACCAGTTATAATTTAAACCAAATGAATACATATTGACTGCCGGGCGGCGCTACTGCATACTTGCGCCTGACTATATAAAACTAAAGCGTCAGCAGTGATAAAGTTAATCGAATTGGCCGTTAAAGACCCACACCGACATTACCGGTTATTAGTTTTTAAAGAGCAGCGATAGCTCAGTGGGGAGACCAACAGACTGCAATGCAGAGGGTCTCGGGTTCGAACCCACGTCGCGCACCTCTGACTTTCGGAAGTTATATGAATTTTCGAAATTATGTGCGTATCGATTGACAATTATCGCCTGCTCCGTGCCTCGGAGAGCACGTTAAGCCGTTGGTCCCGGCTGCCATGAACATCTATGGCAGTCGTTATTGGGAAAGTCAGTACCCTCTAATATCTTGACACTGGTCTAGCCTTAGGGTATCTTTAGCCTTCGGGTTGCGGAGGTCAGGTGGCAGCCGCTCCGTGTAAAAACTGATATCCAGTCAAATCCGGTTAGACCAGAAAAGCCGACTCCAAGTGACTTGGGAATAATAAAGGCTAAGAGAGAAGAAGAAGTACTTATATTGTTTTGAATGAGCAATTGTGCATTCATTCAATTATGGCTTTCATTAAAATTAGATTGTATAGACTTAAATTTGTGTAACAAATAAAATGATTAAGAATGTTAAATTAGAAATTGGAGTACTATCGAAGTTAGAAAATTACAAAAATTGGTTATCCAGTTACAGGAATTAGAATATGCAAATATGTATGTTGTGGTTAACAGGTGCTAGATGCGAACAATTGCGATTACGAACAGCGTGAGCGGTTTCTGCTGCTGTGCGTGCATGGCGACCCCAACGCCGACTCGCTGGTGCAGTGGGAGATCGAGGTCTGCAAGCTGCCGCGCCTCTCGCTCAACGGAGTGCGCTTCAAGCGGATATCTGGTACATAGTCTCTGACGATACTAACACTTTACGCACTTATACTAATCATTGGCACACCTACTTCCTTTAGTTGGTCTGAATTCTCTTCTTTCTTTTTCTTTGTCTCTCTTCCTTGGTAGTTTAGTAGGTCTGACTTTCCAGGAAAGTGCCACCGTGAAGAATTTATTGAATGGATTTCTTTGCGCAATTTATTTGGTGATTTGATCTGCTGAAAGCTGATTCAGAGAGAGTTAGACTAATTGAATCATTCGAATAAAAAAATTAAGTGTCAAATAAACAACGCGATAAAATCCGTATATAGTAGTTTAATTTCAATGAATCATTCGATACAATTTTGTTATCGTATTGGCGGTATCTTTTTGAGTTACTTAAAATGTATATCAATAACGCTAGACTGTCTATAACCAGTATCTGTTGTAGTGATACATATACGATATTAAATTGTATCGATTTCCAGTTGATTTTTCGTGTGCCTCTGAATCGCCTTACAGGATAGAAGGTTAACAGGCTCGTGTAATTGCAGGCACAAGCATCGGCTTCAAGAACATTGCGTCGAAGATCGCGAACGAGCTCAAGCTGTGACTGCCCGGGAGCGGGCCGCGGCGGCGGCGGCGCCGGCGCGGGGCCCCGCGCGGCACGTCGTCGGACGAGCGCGAGTCGCCGCCGCCGCCGCCGCCCCCGCCGCCGCCGCGCTCCGACTCGCTGCGCCTGTCGGCCGAGGACATGGCGCGCGTGGCCAACGGCGGCGCGCGCACGCCCACCGGCGCGCTGGCGCACTTCCTCGCCGCCTACACGCCGGCCGAGCTGGCGCTGGCGCGCTCCGACTACCTGCGGCCGCCGGCGTCCCCCGCGCGCGCGCCGTCGCTGGCGCCGCGCTCGTCGCTGTCGCTGCGCGTGGACGAGGACGAGCCGCCGCGCCTGGCGCCGCACGCGCACTCGTACAGCGTGCACACGCTGCGGCGCCAGGGCCGCGCGCGCTCGCCGCCCTCGCCCCCCTCGCCCCCCTCGCCGCCGCCCTGCGACTGCCTGCCGCTCGAGCCCATCCCCCCGCCCGAACTCTTCGACTTCTGAGGGACTCTCAACACTCAGGTTTCGTTCCATTTTAGTATACCGAAAGTTGAAGTGTTCGTAGTAGGCCGGCCGCTCTCCGGTTCGATGTCGCCCGTCCGCTCCCTCGGGGGGCGGTGTGTTAAGTTGAGGTTTTAAACAAAACAAAAATATGAAATGTAAAAAAAAATGGAAGCCTCGATTTTGTTCCCGCGTGTATTGTCATCGTTTGGGGGTGCGCGGTGTTGTCAGAGCGGAGAGCGGTCTCGCCGCCCGACTCGAATTTGTATTATTATTCGATTTATAAACTGGTATGTCGTCGGCCGCGGCCGGTGCAGCTGCGTCGCCAGGCGCCTGTCGCCGGTCGCCGTCGCCTGTCGCCGGTCGCCGTCGCCTGTCGCCGGGCGCCGCCAGTCGCCGGCAGTCGCGCGGCGGCGGAGGCCGCGGCCGGCCGGCGCTCGCGCGCCGTATGAAATAAATGAATTGATCGTGACTTAAGAGTTTTATTTATGGCGGTAGTAGTGTTGGACAGTGTGTGGAGCGTATATGTGCCAAGTGGTTATCGGGGAGTGCGACGCAGTGTTATGATCTTTTCCTAACATAGTTAATCACCACTCTCGATTCAGCGCATCTTTGTATAAATAATTTTACTCGTGTCATGAATTTTTATTATTACATGATTGTTTTTTCTGTAGATAAGTCGTCTGTCTGTCGGTGTGCGTCGCGCGGTTTATTTTTTATTTAATTTATATTTGGAATTGTTTGTTTTATGAAATCGTGTTTTTTTAAAAGACATTATTTAATGGTACTTTCGCGCGTGCGCACTGACAGACGGTGTTATTGTGCTATCGCTTATATACTATATTACATTATGTATTTTAATCGTTGTAATAATGTACAAAGTGAGTTTGAGCTCAACAGATACAATCTAGCTTAGTGTTAATTATATATTTTTTTCATTTTCCAATATAACAAAATATAAATACAAAATATGGCTGTCTCTGAATAGCGATATAATGTTTATAATGTCATTGTAAGTCAATATTGTGCGGCCGTTTTAAGTTGACACTCCGTATGTTTGTAGCTGAGAGGCAGGGAGTGTCACGTTAGACCGGCCGTATGATACGCGGTCGCCCTCACAGTTGCCTCTTTCTAATAGAAGGCTGAATTAGAAAGTGTCAAACGTTAATGGTGTAACTGTAAGGGTTGGTACACACTCAACTTAGTCGCGTTATAGTATACTTCACTTAAAATCGTTAGACGTGTAATTGTGATCAAAGTATTACGAACTTGTAGTTATAGCAATAATGGTAATCGTCGGTCTTGTCGCCATGTACTGTGTACTCTGTCTACTCGGTGTTATCAGCCTTTCGATATATTGTGCATCACTCAACTATTTCTTTTTCGAATTTGTGTGAGGCTTTCAGTTTTGATATTTACTTTGGTGTGGACTGTCGCATACTCTAGGTGATAAATATAATTATAATAAAATAGGTATGTATGTGCGTGTGTGGTGGGGCGACCGCGTCACTTTTTCTATTATATAATTAAGTGTAGTGTTATACCTTTTACATGGAATCACAAATTCTGACGCATCGGCGACGACTGTCGTGTTGTCCACGCCAGCGTGATATCTTGGCGCCAAAAACCAATCAAATTATCTATCGATGTCACTTTGAATCAGTAGTTATTTTGCTCAAAATCAAAAATGTATAAATAAATTAAGTGAAACAAGATCATGTTTTTATTCACGTACATATAATTGTCATGGACGGTATGTCGATAAGTTGAATAGGCGGGACTTCATTGTGTACCGATAGAATAAAAAAATGTATATTATGAACAATCATTCAACAAATCAGCCATCTTTTATTTGCTATTTATAATGTTACAACGAAGATAATCATGAAATGACGCAATAATTTTTTAAGCTCAAATAAAAATGCAAGAATATCACCATAGAATGAATTTTATTATATTTATGTTTTTATCACACGTATGCTCATCTTTTTAAAAAGATAATTTTCTATATCCTGTTCAATACACTACCCAAGGCTGTTTATAAAATGATATATATATCAAAATATACCCTAAGATCTATTATATATAATTATATCTCGGTAAAACGTGATGCTACAAGAAACGACGACGCGACGAGTTGTCCCGAAATACATAATACTGTTTTAAATGTAGTTATATATTTATATATATATAAAGTTAATATATATATATATATATATACATATATATGAGCTTTGTTTTACGAATAGTGTAGTACATTTTGCCTGCGAGGTTGACGCGTATGGAGAACTTTGTGAGATATTCAAAATGAAAAATAAATTTTATTTTTAATTCCAACCGTGTAGTTTTGTTTTTGTTGTCGGTCCTTTATGGTTTCCGTCCATTTAAGGCCCGTTCGTATGTTAAGAATTAAGTTGTTTTTACCTACGAACAGTTAATTTTTGACACAAATTCTATGAACAATTTGTTATAATTTAACTATCCGTAGCTAAAACGACTTGTTTCTTAATATATGAACCAGGCCTTAGATGTATATGTCGGGATCAATGAATATTATACCTTTAATTTTGGTTGGTAAGTATAAACACATGGAGAACAAGTGCGATGCTTAGAATTAATTAGGTATGTGCGCATCTTATCTGTGTCTGTTTGGGATGACTACTAATTAAATTATCTCGTGTTTCTAGCGATACAATTTTGAAAATATTTTCAACTTTTTTATTTTAACCTGTATTACACAATGCTACGGTGATTAAATCGGCACCTATAAAATTACTTTAATGAAAGCAGTTTGACTCAATGTGACTCAGTTGCAAAATATCGCTAAATGTCTACAGGTCGTACAATATCCCTTTCTTACAGTGTCCCTGTCGTAAAATGTCCTTTTCTTACAGTGTCCCTGTCGTAAAATGTCCCTTTGTTACAGTGTCCCTGTCGTAAAATGTCCCTTTCTTACAGTGTCACTATCTTAAAATGTCCCGTTCTTACAGTGTCCCTGTCGTAAAATGTCCCTTTCTTACAGTGTCCCAGTTGTAAAATGACCCTTTCTTACAGTGTCCCTGTCGTAAAATGTCCTTTTCTTACAGTGTCCATGTCGTAAAATGTTCCTTTCTTACAGTGTGACTGTTGTAAAATGTTTGTTTCGCAGAATTTGCCTTTCGCAAAATGACCCTTATTTGCAATGTCTTCGTATCAATAACGACGATTAGATTCGCGTACAGAGGTTTCCATAGTAATATATTATACAGATAGGTATCACAGAAACTAAAGTAAAAGCCGTACATTACATACCTAGTTTATTATAGTTTGATTTTTGATACATTTAGTCTGAGCCATGCGCTTACTGCAACGGAGTGTTTGAATTGAAATATGTCATCGTTTGTATTACTGTACTACTTATTCAATTGTATCATATATGATACAAGTGCTAGACTAGGTTAGTATAATTTGTCTTAAGTTCATTTTATATCTTCAATAAATGAGTGGGATCACTTTTCGCATGTTTTTCCTCAATATACTTAAGTATAATTTTATAATGACATAATAATATTTTACCATTATTGTCTTTGTCGTACAGCTTATGAGGACAATTACCATAGTGACAACCCGAAAAGTAGATTGACACCCTCGGGCCACCCCAAGCAGCCAGTTGCGATAATATACAATTCAACTGTATGATTATGCTTAAAAAAATGTGTAAGCTGTTATGCGTAAATATAATTAGGGCAAACAAAAATATGCTATGTCTTAAAACGTTATGTAAATGGATAGGGAACCTAAAGAAGTTGGTAAGTTGGCCACCACACATTAGAAACCCTTTCTAGCTATATTTGGAACTTTAATTGAAATGCAGTTCAAAGATGTTTCCTTTTAATTCTTAAACCATCAACAATTAAATTGCAATATTTACATTACTTACATACTAACATTAAAATAAATTAAGTAGTTGAACAGTTACATTATTCATTTACATAAATGGATTGGTTGCATAACACCAACATTTTATCATTATCATTTAAGTTTAGGCCGTCCAATAAAGACCACAGTGCTTGAAATTCCCTCTGTGGACAACAATGACCGGCAGTAGATACTGATAATTTCTTAACAGAAAGGCTCTCTCTGAAGTCAATCTATATTATTATAAGTTTGTTTGCTGTTCCACATTGTAAATACATAAAAGTACTAATCTTATGACACATATACAAAGAATACTGAATAATAAGACTAATAATTTAATTATAAGTATTTTTACAGCAACCCTAACTAATCTAAAGCTTGCCGACGCAGCTGTAATGTAGAGAAAGAAGAAACATATATTTTGTCATATTATAGCGGTTTGTGCGACAAGCTTTATATCAATATCTTCAATACATCTTACTGTATTTTTCTATTCATGGCATTCTATATCATCCTATCATTACAATTTAGGGCAAGCAGAAATCATGTTTCTTTATTTATCGGCATTCCATCTAAGTCTACCTCTGTGCTTGGAATTAACGGAGGCTTGAAACCTCCATACTCGATCCTTAAATTACTGAATTTCGGCTCTCTATCTGCCCTCCTCATTTTTACCTCCACGACATAATTCTTGTTGTTTTGCCACCAATCGTTTTGTTGCCTTACTGGAACAGGGCCGTAGTAGTTATTTAATTTAGTTTGGGCATTAGTTACGTAGGATAAATAGTTTTCTAAGCTGTTAAGCTTTCTGTCATCGCGAGGTTTACTACCAGAAGTATTATTTATGTACTGGTATGAAGATGCGTATTGGTTTCCCCATTGAGTGGACTGTACAGGTCTTTGTGAAGGCTGTTTTAATTTCTCATGTTCTTTTAACAGTTGGTAGTATTGCGATAGGTACATCGACTGATTGAGTTTCTTCTGTCTCTCTTCTTTATACTGTTGGTATTGAGGATTGTTTTTCGTTTCGGCACGTATCTCTGAATGGCTGTACGCGTAAGGAACTGGAATATGGATGGGTCTGTCCACGATTTTCTCCACTGGGTAAGGTACTTTGACTTCCACCGGTACTCGGACTGCGTAAGGTACCTTTTTCTCAACAATTTTCTCGACCGGGTAAGGCACTTTCGTTTCAACGGGGTACGGTTTGTCGATGTACTTTGTGACGACGACAGGTTTTTCGACAATTTTCTCGACGATCTTCTCAACGGGATAAGGAACTTGTACGGGTTTCTCCACTATTCTGTCGACTGGAACTGGGTAAGGAACTCTCTTTTCTACTATTTTCTCAACCGGGTAAGGTTGGGGGACGGGAACGGCGACCGGTTGTGGCACAGGTACTTGGATGTGTATCGGCTTCTCCACATACTTGGTCACAGTGACAGGCTTTTCAACAATCCTGTCAACTGGAAAGGGAATCCTTTTCTCTACTGGATACGGTACTGGCACTCTGGTTTCGTAGTGAACTGGATAAGGAACTTTCTTCTCAACAGCGTAGGGTACAGGAACTTCTTTATGGACTATTCTTTCAACTGGTTTTTCGATTTGCACAGTGACTGGTACGGGTCTGTCAACTGCGAATGGATATAAAATTTTGTGCTCCACTGGGTATGGAACTTCAATAGGTATCCCTACAGGTGTTGGTACGGGAACAGGATGTAATACTTGTTTTTCAACAACTTTCTCAACTGGGTAGGGAACGTGTATAGGCCTATCTACGTACACCTTTTGTTCCACAGGATATGGTACTTTGACTTCAACCGGGTAAGGCCGGGGTACTTCGACCGGGTACGGTTTATCAACGTACCTGGTTACCTCTACCGGTTTTTCTACAATTTTCTCATACGGCACTGCCACTGGAACTGGTCTATCTACAGGCACTTTAACTCGCACTTGTTGGGGATACGGCACCTTCTTCTCAATGAATCTATCAACGAACTTAGTTATAGGTACTTCTTTCTCAATAATAATAGGTTGAATTATCTTCTGGTTGCCATTATCGTAATTTTCATAGTACTGGATGTGTTCACTTCTTTGATTGTTACTATCATCATTCGCGTTTACTTGGACTGACGATTGGATATTTTCGCTTGTATCTAACTGATCCGTGTCACTATCCTGCTCCTTTTCTTCGCTTTCTTCTTTCGAAGCACCATACTGGTAAAGTAGTTTGCTCATGTTTTCTTGAATTTTCTTGGAATTCTTCAAGGCGTCAACGTATTTGTTATAAAGTGATTTTGCCTCATCTAATGTACCTTTATTGTTGCTTCGTCCTTCATCTATATCGATATATTCGTGGACTTCCACATCATTTATATGAGTAATTTCGACAGGTATAGATTGCTGAACTTCGACAATAGTTTTCTCTTTTGATGGAGACTTTACAGAGTCTTCAATAAATTCACTGTCTGAAGCTTCGTGATCGTCAACTGTGTTGAACATTTCCGATTCATTCGCATTGATCAGTCGTAGCGCTACTGTGATTGGTGCTAGATAGTTCTGGTTAATAGGTCTTGGTGTAACATTTACAACTTCATTGCCTTGACTACCGTGGTTTGTATAATTTTCTCCTAACGTATCTTTGACACCTACGATTTGGTAACCATTTGCCATATATGGAACCATTGTAGACACAAGATTATCAACTATCTGTTCTCTGAAACTATTAAAAGAATGATCAGAAACAACAATAGGAGTTGCAAAATCGTAATTATTAGAATCGGACTGTATTTCTTGTTGATTTACGCGATCATTTTCTGCTTGTTGTACGTTACTATTGACAATATTGCCTATTTTTGCTTTGACTGTTATATGTTCTCTTGTGTCTTGTGGCTGTGGATCGTTATTTTTAAAAACATACCTTGAACGCGGTTTAATTTCTTCTGATTGTTCATGAATATGTTTTTCAGCGGCATGATTGATGTACAGCAAATCTTCATTTGATATAAGATCTTGCGTAGAAGCAACAAGTTTGTCAATGCCATCTAGAGTTGTATTCTCTACATATGTTGGTGTTTCAACAGTAGTATAATAATATCTTTCGTTTCGTGCATTAGGTCGAGGCGTTTCAACTCTGAACTTAACAGCGCCTCTATAAGTATATGGCTCTGGTAAACTAGTAGCAAAATTATTAATATCATGAAAATCATAAAATGGTACTTCAGCGAATAGCGCCTTAGATTTATTTAGATCGTTTTGTAGATCTTTAGATATGTCTGTAGTTTCTGTGCAGTTATGATCTTTAAAGATTTGAACGGGTGAATGGTACTCATTAAAATCCTCTCCTTGAAGAGGTTTGGAGTCTTCTACGGTTTTAGTTGCTTCGTTGTGTGTATTGTCTTTTTCTTGTGTTGGTGTGTTGTATTTTACTGTGTAGTATCTGGCGGAAGGTTGGACGGTGTTGGGGAGTTGTACGGCCGGTCCGGACTGCGTGTATGGCGTATACCGTTGTTGTAGGAGGTAGATGTCGACTGGCTGCGCGCTCGGCGGCGGCGCTGGGATTTGCGTCGAGTTTGATTGAGCTGTTCCGTAAACGTTTTCGGTCTGGAAATAAGTGAAAACATTACTGTAAGTATAAAATAAAATAAAATAATATAATAATAACAGCCCTGCCTATAAACTGGTCCATTACTGGGCATGAGCCTCTTTTTGATACTAAAACGAAAGACCATAGTCCAGTGCGTTGGCCGAATACAGTTTAGTAGATGTAACACATCTTTAAGTCTTTGAGAACATTATGGGTAACTCTAATATGAGGAGTATATTCTCAAAACCCGTCAAAACGATATCAGAACAAAAATAATGTTCCGATTAAATATGAAGCTCGCCTACCAAGCCTTTGCTTTTATCGCATTGCACTGATTTCAACAAAACCCACTAAAATCCTATTAAATCAGCTCACAAAAGTAGCAGTTTGTTGCAAACGCCGCTAAAAGTCCATTTGTCAATGTCTTTAAATGGTTTTTTGAGATTTACCATTATTTGGTAGAAAGTATTTTAGAGGATTTTGAAACTAAACTACTCATAATATTTAAGGTTTCTGACCTTAAAGCTAGCGAATAATTTACTATTTAAACTGTAAATTGTTAAATTGCTTACGCCCATAGGTTATGGTTACCGTTAACCATTAAGAAGGCTGCCACCATGCATGTTGCCCAGCTTAGTAGTATAAAAGCTAGACGGCACACCGGCAGTCAGACAAGGGTTTTCAATTACGTCTAGCATTCGAATAGTAGACAGGTGTAAGGGAAATTTGGCTCTTCATTGTATCAAGGATGTTTATACCTTTTGCTTGTTAAGCTTATACAGCTTGTGTCCGAGCGCTATGCTGTGAGCCTGCAGCATGTCCTGGATGCTGCTGCTGACGCCTTGATACGAGGTGTCTGCCGAGTAACGCGCTTGTTGCTCCGACTGTAATGGCCAAATATAATATTTAATATTGTCTTACGTTTACGCGAATGTTATACATTGAAATTAAACAAATTTATACGGATTTTATCGCGTTGTTTATTTTTTATAAAACACTATTATTATATAAATTTGAAAATTTTGGCTACATAGCAGCTGAAAAGCTACCGAAACGTCGGCGAAAGTCTAAAATTAAATCTAAATAGTTTTATAATTTAAATAGCTTAAATAGAAATAAACAATAGAAAGTGAGTTTTAATTTCTAAATATAATATTGGGAAGGAACTTCACAGTAGGTAAACATGCGTTAATTGATTACTGATCTATCGAACTATTCAATGATAAAACTAGCAAAGCTACAAAGGATCGTAGCCAAACGCCTTTAAATTGTGTTTATGGGGTAAAGTTTCAGAGTGGCTCCTTGTGGAGGCGTGGAACTGAAGAAAAATACAAAAATAACTATATAGCGGCTATGGTCGCTTAAGCTAATAGCTCAGTGATTTTTTTAAACGTTAATGTAATCTATATTTATTATAAATAATATTATCAGCCCTGTATAAAAACTGGCCAACTGCTGGGCACGGGCGAAGAAGATTTAGGCCATAGTCCACCACGCTAACGTAGGTATGACTAGCGTGTTGCCGACTCTTTGCAAATTAATTATGATAAGGGTTGGTTATGTGTGTCGCCAGAATTATTACTCATCGGGCCCAACGCAGTAAGTTAAAGTTATAGTTATAGAGGTTGATACTTCTCTAGAACGTGGCTCGTTCGTACCAATCGTACCTAAATTGACGTCGACGGTTAAACGGTGAGCATTTACACTCGTATAATATAGTATTTACCTGTGGCAACTTGACGTAGTATTGTGCTACAGCGCCCTCGGCGGCGCTCGCGGGCGACAGCCGCCAGTTCCAGCCGAACGCCGCGCCATCTGGTGAGACTTCCTGTAATTATACAAGTTATATATTACATTAGTTACATTTGTATAAGGTTCTCTGAGGTTTAATATGCAAGAACTAGGCAGGCAGGTGATCAGATAGGCACTTTGTTGAAAATATGTCATGGACAGGTAGACGCTCCAGATCTCCACAATGAGCTGTTTTAGCTCAATACTCATAACGAATTTCTATGCGCTAGATCAGGCTGTGCCCGCGTGCCGCACGGTGCCACACGCTGTGTACCGCGTATACTCTCTGCCATTAATAAGTTCGTCGTGGCCAACCCGAACTGCAATATTTTTGCTGATAATATCTTAAATATATTTATTTATTTTTTATTGCGGAAAGTTTGTTTATTTTAATTGATTTTATTTTATATTGATCAGTGTAATTTGTATTGTATACAACCTTTATATTTGAATAAATAACGTCCCTATTCCTAACAAACACGCGTACCTACACATCCTTGGGGAAGGCAACCTTACAACATATCTGGCTAATGGATAATAAGGAATAAAAAAGAAAGAAAAGAAAAGTATTTATTCATAGTAAAACTTATTAAAAATATAACAATAAATACACAACAAAAAATACAACAATAACAATAAATAATATCTGCTAAACTGCAGAACTGTTTCTTGAAACAAGTAGCTTCCAAACCATTCAATCATGAAGGTTTACAACATTACTTATATATACTTTTACACACATTCGATAATAAGAAAATAGGTAAGTCTTTAAGCAATTCAATTTTCTTTGAATTTATTCAGAAGATAGTTTATATATTATGATGACTATATTTAACTTAATAGAATTTAAACATATGTAGATAAAATATCATCAAAAAAATTATATTCCATAAATAAATGAGTGCGCTATAGATTAATTAAGACGGTGGTTTGACTAACATGGCAGTGACGTCTTTTGACATAGCCGATGGTGGCGCCAAAAATCACTTAATATTTCGTACGTCGCGACACCGATCTAGAGCTGTTTGTAGTTATTTTACGTAAAACTGCTTGTTTTTATTCAGTGTATGTAGTTTAAGAACATTTCGTGAAAGTACATTAGTGATAATTTGCTTGGAATTAATATATATACCTACACAGTGAAGCACATTTTCTGCATACCCGTCTCATGTTAGTGCTGAAATATAAGGAGTTAAAGTTTTAAGTAAGTGATTAAAGAGGTAAATGATCATATAACAAATATCCCTTAAGCCATATAATGAATCTGAGCATTATTGTGACAATTTAAGCCGGTCTATATGTTAATGGGTCCCAACTGATAAGTCGCTATGTTCTATGCTTTTAAATTTATTATTCGTTTTATTTGTGTATCGATCACGAAATTATTGCCACGGTATCAGTTATTCAATAGCAGGTACTCAACATAATATA
The DNA here is from genome assembly GCA_930367265.1 of Catocala fraxini. Classification (NCBI taxonomy): domain Eukaryota; kingdom Metazoa; phylum Arthropoda; class Insecta; order Lepidoptera; family Erebidae; genus Catocala; species Catocala fraxini. The sequence continues at coordinate 4,923,651 of OV884049.1, read as the reverse complement.
GATAGACTCCTGCAATTGTTTTTTAGTTTCAGTTTTATTTAATTTTCGTTTTACGCACGTTTTTATTATTTTTGGTTTATGGTTTATGGTTTTTTATATTAATATTTTTTTTATTTGCGGTTTTTCAGTTATGAATTCTAAGTAGTGTTGCCACTTATGGAGCAGCAGCTCAACCGGACGTAAGAACTCATTTAAAAAATGTTGAAGGTAATGAAATCTCTTAGAGCATTGGATTGGAACCTAGAATAGATATGATGTAGTATATTATACTACTTTAGACCGAGCAGTTGTCAGTCTAGGGAGTGATACCATTCTACCAAATCTATTCTAGGTTACATAAGCGACCCAATTCTTTAAGAGAATTTGAATCGTGTCGATTAATTAATAATTTATTAGGCTCAAGGGCATTAATAGCTAGGCCTGAATGTGATCTCACTCGGCTCAAAGCCACATAAACTTGGCTTTTAGCGAACAGGTGTCTCCCTAGATCGACAACTGTTCGGTCTAACGTGGTGCCTTGCAGTTTATGAACCGTTACTGCCCAGCACAAAATTAACGGGAGCATACTGCGCTCGATTTTGCCTTTACCACGTAGAGCATCGAACTCTGACGTGAAAGGCTCGATCCGGACACCGATACCGGGTTGGTTGTCTGATATGGTTGCGTCATCAAACTCTACGTAGACCGCTTCAGGCAATTCTCCCGCCTCTAATTGGTCCCTACGTAGGACAGGCCAGGCTATTTTGCGAATCACACCCATGGCGCCATTGACGAGCCCAGGATTTACGTTGATGTTCCGTCTTAACATGGCTCGCGAACCCACACCTATTTTTAGCTGATTGGATATGCCACCAGTTTTATTTGGGTCCTCAGAAATATACTCTTCGCGTGGTTTTTGCCTGTATATTTTAGGATCCAATGAAATGTCTGCAGCATCGATAGTGTAAACCTTCGTTATCTTTTATAACTCAACTGTTATGGTGGTATTATAAGCTTCCACTTGTCTAGTTGTTGGAAATATTCTAACAGCTTCTCCATCACTAAAAGGTCCTGTCAGTAGTACTCTGCGGTTATCTATTACAGATAAATGTTCCATTGTTAATTCTCCAACACGAAGACTGTTCAAGATATCTACAAATGTAGTATCACCAGCTTGCCTCATATTTTGTGGCAACCCACAGTAGCTAAATAAATGCCACAGATTTATTTCGGCTGACAATACTTGCGGCTGACGGTAGAAATAAGCTCCCACGGAGACCTTAGACACCGAGGGCAATTGCATAAGGTCTCCGAAAAAAGGACATAAACCCGCTGAAAACAGTGTCGTTTTCCTTGTATTGCTGTAGCCGCAGGTCAACATTCCGCAGAGTCAAATATGGCACCATAGATATTTCATCTATTATCAGCCAATGTATATTACGCCATATTTAACGTTCTTTTTGGAGTCGTTCTCCAGCTACAGTCCTTAAAGCTTCAGTTCTTCCCTTTTCGATAGGCAGTGCGAATGTAGAGTGTAACGTACTGCCCCCAACAAGTCTGGCTGCTACACCTGTCAGTGCAGTAACAATTACACTTCTGCCATAATCGTCGTGTCCTAATCGTCGTTTTTGTTCGACGAGTAGTTTTAATACAAATGTTCTCCCTGCACCACCTGCCACGAATACTCATAATGGCTCATCCGAGTCATTATTTAATAATTTATTCGCTACTTTATTAAATAGTTGACGTTGCTGAATATTTAACGATGCCACAGCAGCTTGGTAGTGCTGGTCTGGCATAACGACTTCAGATGGCGCCTTCTCAAAATCAACAATATGCTCATTTGCTATAAGTATGTTTTCGATGGGATCAAACGTATGGTTTCCATCTGTATTCTGGCAAATAGAATCTGCAGCCATATTTCCTGCTACCACGCTACTTATTGCATTTTGTTTCTCGGTTTCCCAGGAAGCAAACGTTTCTACATCAGTGCCTTCTTGGAACGGTCGCAATAGATTCCGTTTTGCATAGAACGCATCTTTGGCGGGATCATAACCGTCCAGTAACTCACTTTCTGCCCGAAACGGGATATGTGTAACTAATAGGGAATAATAATAAGCTTCTGGGTTTGAGGATTGTGTATAGTAGCGATTGCGCAAAATAGCTGGGCGTTTTCTTTTTTTCATCCTACCTGCATTGTCTAGTAAAATACTGTTGTTGATGATTTGTATTATCTTGTTCATTCTCATAAGCACCCATGTCTTGTTCGTCTCCGTCGATGTTCATTGAGAGTGTGCCTTGAAGTATCAAGTGGTAAATTTAAAAATACGGTTACTTATTCCGTTAAATGAGTAGTTAGGTATAAGACCAATGTAACAAAATTTGGTTTGTTTATCTTCTTATCAATTTAGATTGATACGGATTAAACAATATCTACATATTTTATGTTTATTGCCCGCCATTACAGATGGTTGACGAAAACGATATCACACGTACCTATCTTTATTTTACGTGTCACTTGATAGTGGTACCTTCATTTTTATCTGGTTTTTAAATTTTCTTCATGAAAACGGTGTATCGAGTATACGGCGAAACACAGTGATACCTACTTTCCTACTTTTAGCAATATTCTGTATCTTCATACACATATTAGTTAGTATTAGTAGTAGCAAAAATATTCTCCTACTTATGTTTCGGCGGCCTCGATGCGTAGTGGTTAGTGTAACCGACTGCTACGCCTGAGGTCACGGGTTCGATTCCCGCACAAGGGAAACATTTGTGTACATGGACATGGATGTTTGATTTGGTCTGGGTTTTTCTATGTATAATATGTATGTGTATGTTTATCCATTGTCTAGTACCCATAGTACAAGCTCTGCTTAGTTTGGGCTAGATGGTGTTGTGTGTACGTGATAGAATATTATTATATTATTACTTATGAGAGCAAATGTTGAACTTGAACAAATAAATTAATTTCTATTTAAATTTATAGCACACCTCAACTATATCAATTTACTCAGTAAAACATACCTAGTGATTAAACCGTTGCCCCTTTTTTAATTTACTTCCATTTTAACAAGATGGCCTAAATTACCATTACATCATGACCATCGAAGCGAGTAACTTAGTAAACCATGACATCCCATGACGTAAAGTAAGCGCTCCACTGCAGACATTACTGAGGAAAGCTACAATTAGAGTTATTTTAGCATTGCGAAGCTATCAATTACTATTAAAATCGGTGAAGTGAGGTATTACAGGCGACGGTGCGTGCGCAAGTCGCTGGAGAAGCTATGATTTACTTTGAATTACCTCATATTGCATAATAAACGCTATTTGTAATGTGCGTCAGGTTTTGTGCAGTATAGCCAGTGTTTCAGTGGCTGTTTGCGCAAGTGTCGTTTGTGTAAGGAGGTAGTGTCACTTGGTTTATTGCAAGATGTCTCTCATCAGTCGAGTAGATCTTTATAGCAGTAATAACCATGTAACTATTTGGTGAACAATCTTACTGTGGATGGCAGATGACAATCTGCACGCGATCTATGACGAAAACGTTAAATAACCGCCTAAATATGGGTTTAATACATCTTTGCCTGAATCCTTCACGGAGCTTCGGGGTTTAAAGACTACCAAGAACACGATGTAAGGTTATTTGACAGGGATTTTTGTAGATATTCAGCGATAGCCTAGTAGGAAACCGTTGGACTGCCACGCAGAGGTCTCGAATTCGAACCCAAGGCGTGCATCTCTGACTTTTATATGCGTATTAAATAGTAAATTATCGCTTGCTTTAACAGTGAAGGACACCATAGTGAGGAAACCTGCATGTCTGAAAGTTCTCCATAATGTTTTCAAAGATATGTAAAATCCGCTAACCCGCACTAGACCAGCGTGGTGGACTATGGCCTAACCCTTCTCACAGTGAGAAGATGTCCGTGCCCAGCAGAGAGACAGTTAAATACAGGGCTGATATTATTATTATCCCCAATCGACATTATAAATTTATCGTTCGCGACAAGCCGGCTAGGTACCATAGTACAGAAGATAAAAGTAATCGGTTATTATAGCTCATAATCGCCTGCAATACCAGGGGTATGATTACGTCACTATCACAAGAATTAAGATTGGCACGAAAGGCAAAATTCTAGAGGAAGGCATGTGTAATGTAAGTCACTGAACTTACTAGACGAAATGCTCTAGAGTAACTACAGTAGCCTTCTCTTTTAAAATATATGATACTAAGCAACCTTCGGAAACAGTATATTTTTCTAGATAAAAGGTACCTACTCTATGTCTTTCTGACAACATGTATGCGTAATTTCAAGATCATCGGTCGAGTAGTCCAGACGTGAAATTGTAACAAACAGACTCACATTCGCGTTTATAATATAAGTTATGATTATATTGTCTAGACATGTGCAATTTGAACTGAACATCCTATTTAATTAGAAGCAGGTACACTAAATAAGAAACTAACCATCGCTATTTTTTTATCACTGCTTTACTACAGACATTTAAAAGAAAGGCAAGGCTACTAGTACCTTCTTCCCTTAAGTCCGACGAATATGCAGGGCCTCCTACCACAAAACGTAAAAATACACGATTTTCAACACGTATCTAGTACTTACCTTAAATGATGTCCCAAAATTCTCAAACAACATTTAAACAATATTTCGATTTATAAACTTTAATTCCATACATTTATATTATTTATATTTTATTTTTTATGAGATTTACAAGCAATATTAAAAATGTTTGATTTCACAAAGTTTATGTATAAACTTCCTCATCTGTTGAAGTATGAATATAAAACTCACATTTATATGTAGAGAATACATTTATTGTAAATCGTGTGCAATTTTATTTTACTTACAATGATTTTTCATTTTAAAATTTGTTTTTCGATTTTGCGGTCGAATCATTCTAGCGGGTCTCTGCGCGGGCGACGGGCGGCATACGGCGCCAGCCTTTGTGACGGGCGGATGTTAGCAATTTTTCCCCAAAACGCTCTCATATATTTACGTAATTTTATCAATCTTTGAGTGTATGTGATTAACCTAAGATAATAAATAGTTTAGAATTAGTCTAATAGTAGTATAGGACAATTTCTTTATTTTGGATTGTCTGTAAATTATCATAGTACAGCTACATCTCACTAAGTGGCAGTAAATTATCGTAAAATGTTTAGAAGTGAGTCGCAAACGTTAAACGCTCAAGGTCATTGGCGCATAGGAGGCCCAGTGAATTATCGTAGCACGTGGAAATTCTTAGCGTGTACGCACGACTACACATCAAGTTAGACACCCTATATACGCATAACTAACTACAAAATAGAGAATTGTCGGCAATGGACAGTGCATAGTGGTGTCAATGTAATGGTAAGGATATAGCGTAACAAAAATATAACGCACGATTCGCAGCGATCAACTTCTAATAGTTCAAAGTCCAAACAGACTAGGTTGATGTGTCGCTGTGTGTACAAGTATCTTAGCACTTTCCACATCATAGGTAACCTATTTTTTTATTTCTAAGTTAGTAAACAGGCATGCCGATCGCATAGTAAGTGTTAACTGCTTCCAACAGAAAATTTTTGAAAGGAAATGCGTGGGAGAAGTTGCGGGAAGAGGGCAAGGGGGTGATTGGGCTTCCGGCACTCTCACTTACCGAACGAAACACAACAGTAGGAATACTGCTATATCACGTCGATATTCTGTGAGAAGAAGAAGATGGGTAGTCCTTCCCCGGTCAAGCCAGTTTTGTTCGTGGCTTCACATGGGCACAGTACTTTTCTCTGGATGAAAAGTCGTATTCTATATGGGAAGCTTCTATAGAGCTTTAAGGTCATGCTGCTTGCTAAAACATTGCTCATTAGTAAAATTTTCTCGTCAGTAATTTTTTTCTATGACTTCCCTTTGCGCATCTCTTAAGAAGTTGTTTTGATTTTACCACGTCCTAAGTCCTAAGTCATCTTTGCTGCTGCTGTATTCATTTCCCGTCCTTGTCGAGATAAAATCTTTTGTTTTCGGACAGGATTTCTTCGATTTCTTTCCTTCACTGCTTTGATCGTCTTTTTTGTAAGAATATTACGTGGACGCTCAGATCTTTTTCTGTCACATACAGAGGAGGTTTCATTGTACCTACCTATCGATAGCCCGGTGCACAAACAGTCTACTAATACCAAGCGGATGGAGAGTTTCAAAAATTGCATTTGCCACCGTACTTATTTTGTGTAATGCTATCGCAGCAATTCGGTTCTCTTTATCACCCTACTCCATTTTACAAAAATATTTAACACAGATTGGCACGAAAATTAGAAAACAATGAATTAATATTAATACAAGAATGACAGATTCCAAATTCAAATATAATATTATGTTTTTTTTAATTGTAACCGTATTTATGGCCAGTCTAAGTAGTTTGTAAGTAAATTGTTACTAACTCTAATGGATTATGTCAGCAATAAATGATATCTATTATTATTTTTTATAATACTCCTATACCTACCCTTCAGAGTTATAGGCATAAGATCTGTATATTAAAAGTCGATGTATGTCGTAGAGTTTCATACATGCCATAACATCTACACCATATACTAGACACTATTACACAATGACATGTTGATACACCTTTTCATATTTAATTCAACAGCGAAACTGTATATTTTAACTTCCAATTTCTATTGAATACCACGGAAGCAATTACAAAATCAACAATTTATATTATCACAGCATTTCTAAGGTTGAACTAACACATATATGTTGTGTTATGTGTTCGTGCGGAAGAAATATTCTCTCCAAGACCGGTGGCCATATATGCAAGTAAAACTAACTGGCTACAAGTAAAAGTTGGCGGGAAAAAATTGCAACGAAAGTAGTCAATGTTTTTATGTGATTCATTCCTATAGGGTACCAAGTGACTTTTACTAGATCTATCTAGGCTCTACACCGGTTAACAGATTTTACTTTTATTATACCTATAATATTATGTTGTAGTTATTAAATATATTATTGCCTAGGTGGGGCTGCCTCGGTGGTTGGCGGTTGTGGAGTATATGTATATGTGGTGTGGGTACATATACATATAATTTAATTATAAAACTAAGTACCCCTCCCGTCTGTCTGTTCGCGATAAACTCAAAATGTACTTAACAGATTTTCATGCGGTTTTCATCAATAGGCAGAGTGATTCATGGGAAAGGTGTAAAATTCACAAACGTTTTGTGTAAATTTGTTAAAATATGACAATGTTTGTAGAAGATGTCGAAAAAATAAGCCGATTAGGTGCTTTCATCGAAAATGTTGCCTATAACAAAGCAATGTATGGATGGATGATTCCTCTTTTTAACTTCAAAAAAGGTTTTCAAATCGACTGTATGTTTTTTTGTATGTATGTTATGCGATAATACCGCCAATTATGAATCGTTTTGGATGATTCTTTTTTTGTTTGGCATATCATACTTCAAAAGTGGTCCCATATAAATTATATCGAAATTGATTTAGCACTTTTTGATAAAATCAACAGAAAACAAAATATATACCCAGACCTACTTTCTTCCAAACGGCGCTGTCATTTGGACGGCGCGTTTAGTAGGCCTACCCATATTATATAAGGATCAATAAACTTTAAAAATACACTTAAAACCTTCTAAAATTGAAAAATAAAATAAATTAAACAAAAACAAATTCCGACTCCAAAACTATATTTTACGTTTTCGTTTAAGTTGGTACTTATAGGTACAGAATTGAATACAATTATTGTTTTCTTTTAAAAATTAATTATAATGTAGGTCTAGGGAAAAGTCTGCGATGGCATATGTCTATCTTTTAACAAGAGCTTACTATACACATTCTAACTTCTACAAAAATGTTCACATATAATGTGGTAATTGAAAAGCTAATTATATCGGAGCCAATTTATATTAGAGTAGTAGAGCCTCGCTGATTTCTGCATGAATGCGCGGCTCGACCGGGGACGGACTACCCTCTCGCAGAATATCGACGTGAAATACCAGTATTCCTACTGTTTTGTTTCGTTCGGCGTGTGAGAGTGCCGGAGGCCCAAACACCCCTTGTCCCCCTTCCCGCTTCTTCTCCTTCCCACTTTCTTTTTCTTCTAAAGGGTCGGTAACGCGCAAGTGATACCTCTGGTGTTGCAGGCGTCCATAGGCTACGGTAACCACTTACCATCAGGTGGGCCGTATGCTTATTTGCCAACTTAGGACTAAAAAATAAGACAATATTAAAAGTAAGTTATCTTAAGCATTTCATGGCAAGTAGTGTGGACATATGTTACATTAAAATGTAATCAACAAGCTGATGCGACACTGATGCGTGTGAAGCCGCCATGTCGGTCGCTAGTACCTATACAATAACCGTAGACACAAACAAATTATATAATAATATCAGCCTGTATTAAACTATCCTACTGCTGGGCACGGGCCTCTTTTCAGAAAGAAAAGGGGTAGGCCATAGTCCACCACACTGCCCTAGTGCAGGTTGGCAGACTTCACATATCTTCGAGAACATTTTGTAGAACTCTCAGACATGAAGGTTTTCTCGCGATGCTTTCCTTCATCGTTAAAGCGAGCGATAATGAACTTTTTAATACGCACATCTTCTAAAAGTCTGAGGTGCGTCCCCTGAGATCGAAATCGAGACCACTACGTGCCAATCTAACGATCTCCCACTAGGATACCTATACTTATATGTTGACTTACGTAATATATTCAACAAAACATTGCATTCTGGATCTTCACACTTTGAACACAAGAACATATGTATATTACAAAATCTATTGTTTGACGTAATTGGTGACCTATTCGGCGTTTAGAGCGTTAAAGTACCATATATAATATATAGTTACATAGGTATGTGTGTGAAGTACCCTAAAATATTTCAACACTCGACCGCGTTTCACAATGCAACATATTACGTAAATATATTCATAAACTCACGCCTACAAAAGAATAAGCAGGAATTGTTATCTCTTTTACTTCAATCATTTACTTTCAACCAATGATGCTTTAATGCCCAGTTCCTGTGACAAGAAATAAGTAGTTTAGTTACAAACAATTTTGACATATTTTTCAAGGAAAATGTGTCAAGAATTTGCTGTCCTCGGGTAAATGGTCGTTTCTTAACCCGTCACGGAGAGTCTCCTCGTGAACATGGTTGCTGAAAAGCATCTAAAACGTCGGTGCAAGTGTAAACTTAATTATAAATAGTTTTAATAATCTAAATAGCTTGAAAAGTAATAAGGTTTAATGGAAGTAGTGTAACAATTTCAAAATTATGTAACAACAATGTTGAATAAACAATGCGATAAAATCTGTACAAAGGGTTTAATTTCAATTAATAACATTCGCGTAAACGTAAGACAATTTTTATAAATGTTTTCAATACACTTAATAGGAAATAGTAGAATATAGATACAATATAATTGTATTTGTGTTTCTTTTACTATGTAAATAATGTACTAAAAAGGTATTATGCGTAATTTGTTTAAGCAAAAAGATATGGTCGCAAGGCGTAAATGCTCGTAACCGAGCCTATCTCTAGAGGTCCTCAATAACAGAATCGCGTTGGTCTCCCCGGATATCGCATCTACATTTGCTATATAATATGTTATTGGTCAGTCTTCTTGTTTGCCTATCATCTATGTATATTACGTAAACAACACGGTTGGTGTTACATATTAATAGGACAGATGTATAATCAATACCTCGTTAGTGGTAACAGAGTAGGGACGCGCTTGCTCAATTGTTGGTTATGAGGTGTTTTCTGAGACAGGCTGCGTGTAGGGTAGGTTGAAAGAATAGGCAGATGTACGCACACACATACGCACGCATAGAGTAAAGAGTGTTCGTACTCATTTCGCTAATATAATATAATAATATTATATTATATTAGCGAAATTATAATATAATGTATGTATGTTATGTATTATAATGTATCCATTGTCTAGTACCCATAGTACAAGCTCTGCTTAGTTTGGGCTAGATGGTGTTGTGTGTATGTGGTAGAATATTATTATATTATATTATTATTATTATTATATCAGTCCTTTACATTAATTATCCCACTGCTGGGCACGAACCTCTTCTCAGTATGAAGAGGGTAAGGCCGTAGTCCACCACGCTGGCCCAGTGCGGGTTGACAGACTTTAAATATGTTTGACATCATTATATAGAACTCTCAGACATGCAAGTTACCTCACCATGTTTTCTTTCATCGTTAAAGTCAACGATAATTAACAATTAAATACGTGCGCTACACAAAGATATATTTAAGACTGCGCCGAGCGAAATGTGTCAAAACAGGCAGTCACAGTTAAGTGAATAAAATCAACACTTTTTGTTGAATACAAATATGAAATATACATTTACCATAACAATGAATGTGTTTACAATTACTCCGTGTAAAAAACTTAAAATAATTAATATTTACGCCTACAAAATTACGTAAATTGCACGAAAAATGCAAAAACGTAAGCTCGCGTTACGAGATTTTTAGATTATAACAGTAGAAATATATCCTATTTTACAGCTTAAACGAAACATAAATAGTTATATTACAATTTGTCCGTCCCAAATATTTAAGTTATTGGTTGACAATAGAGATACATACATATTTATCAAAAAAGCACTTCAAATCCTCCATACAATTTTACTATGGCGGCCGCGCGTCGATTTGAATATACGCCGTACGAGCTCTGTCATTATCTGTCTTACGCTCGGCGCAGTCTTAATACGTATACTATAAAAAATCAGAGGTGCGTGTCTTGGGATCGCACATCGAGACCTCTGCGTGACAGTTCAACGGTCTCCCATTAGGCTATCGCTCATTTATTTTAGTTTAATTCTTGTTATTGTACAATAGTTGTTTTTATTTTATTCTTAGTACAATTTTGATTAGCGTACCTATGATTCATAGGGTTGAGTAACATTGGCTGCTGCATAAGTGGTCACTAGCACAGAAGGCAGAGAATTTGCTATCTTACATGTACATATTATGTCAATAATGACTTTATTATTAAAAAGAGGTTATATAAATATCGCACTCTTAATAAACAGCGACATAACTGAAATTTGGAAGTAAGGCAATTTGGAATCTAATTGCGTGACTATAAATTCTAATATTATGTTTGTGTTAAGTAATTGCAACAGAAAGAGCAGCGATAGCTCAGTGGGGAGACCAACAGACTGCAATGCAGAGGGTCTCGGGTTCGAACCCACGTCGCGCACCTATGACTTTCGGAAGTTATATGACTTTTCGAAATTATGTGCGTATTGATTGACAATTATCGTCTGCTCTGTGCCTCGCAGAGCACGTTAAGCCGTCGGTCCCGGCTGCCGTGAACGTCTATGGCAGTCGTTATTAAGAAAGTCAGTACCCTCTAATATCCTGACACTGGTCTAGCCTTAGGGTATCGTTAGCCTTCGGGTTGCGGAGGTCAGGTGGCAGCCGATCCGTGTAAAAACTGATATCCAGTCAAATCCGGTTAGACTAGAAAAGCCGACCCCAAGTGACATGGGAATAATAAAGGCTAGGGAGAAGGAGAAGTAATTGCAACAGAGTTTATAATAATATCAGCCCTGTATTAAACTGTCCCACTGCTGGGCACGGGCCTCATCTCAGTGTGAGAAGGGTTAGGCTATAGTCTACCACGCTGGCCTAGTGTGGGTTGGCAGACTTCACATATCTTCGAGAACATTATGGAGAACTCTCAGACATGCAGATTTCCTCACGATGATTTTGCTTCACCGTTAAAGCAAGTAATAATTCACTATTTAATACGCATATAACTTCAAAACAGAGTTTAAATAGGTCTCTATGTTGATCCAACGTAGTAGGATGCGAGTAATCGCGGGCGTAGCTTGCATGCAAAGGTTCACGTAACGCTATAGGAATCATTCTTGCGTCGCAAGATGTTTTACCTACAACCAACCAGATTAAAAATATTTATGGATCACAAATTTTAGTTTCCTGCGGTGACCGAACCCACGTAACATGGCCGCACACCACTTAAATGATTGCGCCATCAGAGCAATCAAATCATTTATTACCAGAAAAGAAAGAAAGATCAATCAAACTTAGGCCTTTCGGAAGCGATAGCCGTAACGCTTACACTACACCAATCAAGCGAAAATTATAATGTATGGCGCGGTAATACATTACGTATTCGGTTTCCACCCATCCATCATTCAAGCTTAATTGCCAATGCCGTGAAATGTGGAAGTTACCTCACGGTTTATATGACGAAGTAATAAACTAAACTGTTATGATTATTTGATGCTTTCCTTATAACCTCTATCTATTTTGTTTTATACTGTAGTGAAGCAGCGCTAGCCTACTGGGAGACCGATGGACTGCCACGCAGAGGTCTCGAGTCCGATCCGAAAGCACCGCTGACTTTATGAAGTTACCTACGTATTATAGTTAATTATCGCTCGCTTTAACCGTGCAGGAAAACGTAACGTGAGGACACCTGGTAATGATCTACCCCTTCTCACAATGAGAAGACTGAGCCCAGCAGTGGAATAGTTTATATACAAGACTGATATTATATACTGCCTCCGTGGCGCAGCGATAGTGGTCGGGCCAACAAAAACGTATTGAGTTTTACTGTTTAGAAATCTCAATACGAGCCCGGAGTTAGGAAGTTGACGGTGTTAGACAACCCTGTGCCTCGGAAAGCACGTGAAGCCGTTGGTCCTGCGCCTGGTATCTCTCCGGTCGTGTCGGATTAGCCGTCCCTTCAGATCATGAGAGTTAGGAAACAACGAGAGCACTTGTGTTTGCACACACACTTGTGCACTATAATATCTCCTGCGCAGATGGCCAGTCTCCGTTAAAATTGGACGCCGTGACCGATTCGATTCCAATTCGGTCTCAAGGACATTATTATATATATTTAAACATGGATAGGACTGAGCTTTTGGTAAACTGTTACCGTAGACCCTGGTCAATTGTTACAAGCACGGATACAAGATGCACGGATGGCACAGTGATTCTCATGGTCACTTCCACATAGTATCTACATACGTCAAATGTTGTAAGTTTGTGTGATAAACAAATAGTTGTTCCGAGCCTAGGTATTCTTTGAGTCCGTTGTTTAAATATTCATAAACTCTTCTGGGACATAGGAATTTGTATATTAGTTTGTTTGTAACAGCAGTGACATTCACCACCGCTACACTAACGAACCAAACTTGTAACAATGAGAATTCAGACTACGTACTGTAAATATCTGACCCTGTTAGTTTCTTAACGTAAAATATGATCCTCATCACAGTTGTAATATATGTAGATGTTATAAACTAATAACTTAGTTACAGATATCTCTTATAGTTATCTACAATACGATAAAGATATTCTACCGTACCATACATACGGTCCACCTGATGGTAAGTGGCCACCGTAGCCTATGGACGCCTGCAACACCAGAGGCATCACTTGCGCGATGCCTACCCTTTAGGAAAGGAAGTGGGAAGGAGAAGGAGCGGGAAGGGGGAAAGAGGGAATTGGGCCACAGGCACTCTCACTCACCAAACGAAATATAACAGTAGGAATACTGCTATTTCACGTCGATAGTGAGAGGGTAGTTTTTTCCTGGTCGAGCCGGCCATTCATGCTGAAATCAGCGTGGGTCTACGATTCATATATTATTTACATATTTTGATTTAAATATCACAACTCCCGCACTAGTAATAAACTTGTATCGCGGGGGACTTTACAAACACTTAAACAACGGACATAAATAACACCCACACTCAGAACAACCATTTGGGTATCACACAAAGTTTTGTCCCGTGTGGGATTCGAACCCACAACACACGGCCCAATGGCAGTGGCGAGGCTACCACTTAAACCACTACGCCATCCGCGCAATCGCAGTTTTCTTATCTTTATTTTTAAATAAGGGATTTTTATCCTTAAGCCAATTCGCCAATATACTTTGAAGAAGCTCAAGATCCAAAATATTCAATTTACGTTGTCTTATCAATAATTCCCTTTCATTCCTGTTCCTAATACAATCCATCAGCAAGTGCTGCAAATCTTCAATTTTGCCACACGTCACAGTTAAGTGATGGTACCTTACGCACCAGAAGAGCAAACAATGCTGATGGATAGTGCCCAAAACGAACTCTTTGCGCTAACTTTCTACAAATATTAACGTCATCAAACCACGACGCACGAGAAGGCTCATCCTGGATTACTTTATACCAGATACATTTCTCATTAGAAGTATCCACAACAAACTAATTCAAATGTCATTGTGTATTCCCAATAATCTGGCATAAATCGAAAGTAGTTATCTAAAATACAATTTATTTATTTATTTATTTATTTATTTATTAGGTTAACCAACGGTTGTTTACACTATACAAAACTGCTTACTTGCTGGAAAACATTTACATGTGTAACAACCACTTACAGGCTAACACCGCATGCACATAAAAACGGTCATGGATTACAATTTTAAATTAAAATTAAGATTAAAATTATTGAAACAGATTTACATATTGACATTAGATAATGAGATTAATATTAATCATAAATATTATATAAAATTAACAGTTAAACACAATAAAACAGATAAAAATACACAATAAATTCATAGGTATTAAAAAAAAAAAAGTAAAAGTATTTGTAATTATGTTGTTGTACAGTACAAGAGATAGTGTATTAAATAAAAATATAATAATAAAATAATGATTAAAATTTATAAATTAACATTGATTAAAATAGCTTTAAAAAAGTCGAATGTATATAATAGAATGTCTTGTATGGAAAAATCAAGTTTAGTATAACAATTAATTCATTTGAAATTTATAATTACATTTTGCAGTCATTCACATATCAAAAAAGTGTTGCTTAGGAGAGCTTTTATAAATTTACGGGTACTGTCATGGTGTATATCTATTAAGTCACTGTATTTATTGACTATCCGGCAAAACCTTGGCACTGGCGAGTTTGTGCCAAGCACAGATCTGCGTAGTGGTGGGCATAAAGGTGTGATGGCATTCCTGGGATATCTAGATGGCACTCTAAATCTAATATGTTCCAATAGGGTAGGACAGTCTAGTTTATTCTGAAGCAGTTTGATCAGAAATATACCATCTGCGAGGTGTCTACGAGTGGATAATGAGCATAATTTGTAATGGTGCAGCCGAACTTTATAGGATGGTAGTTTTTTACTTTTCCCTTCTGAGAATGCCAAATGCCACATGAAACGTTTTTGTACCCGTTCTAAACGTAGCATGTGAGTAGCGTAGTGGGGCCTCCATACAACGCTGCAATACTCTAACACACTTCGTACCAGACTGTTGTATAACATCACTTTTGTGCTGCTATTTCGAAATCCTTTAGTGTTTCTAAGTACGAAACCCAACATTTTTGAGGCCTTTTTAATGACGTGATCTATATGAGGCACAAAGCTAATCTTTTTATCAAATAGCACTCCTAAATCTCTAATTGTTTCCTTTTCTTGTATCTTATTTTGATTTATAAAATACTCAGTGTGAACATAATTATTTTTCCTGGTGAATTTAACATGGTAACATTTTTGGTAATTAAGTTGCATTTTATTAGAATTACACCACTTGATCAGCTGGTTAAGATCATTTTGTAAAAGATTACTATCCGTAGATGATTCAATTGTTCGGGCAAACTTTAGATCATCAGCATACAAATACGTTTCAGAGTAATGAAAACATTGTGGAAGATCGTTAATAAAGATATTAAACAAAATTGGGGCTAGATGAGAACCTTGGGGGGCACCCGACATAATTCTGTGTGACCCAGAGCGGAAACCATTCACAACCACGTAAAACTCACGTTCGCTTAGGTACGATTTGAACCATTCTAGAAAAGGCCCTGTTATGCCGTACGCTGCCAGTTTGTACAAAAGTATAGAATGGGGCATTTTGTCGAAAGCCTTACTGAAGTCGGTATATATGACGTCATATTGTTTGCCCGCGTCAATAGCGTGAATAAGGGACTCTGTAAATGTTACTAAGTTAGTAGATGTTGATCGTGACGCTACAAAACCATGTTGCCTAACACTGATGTACATTTTAAAATATTGTTGAATATATTGACATATAAGGGACTCGAAAATCTTTCCAAAAATGGAGAGTATTGAAATTGGCCTATAGTTTGAGACAAGGTCTTTTTTGTTAGCCTTATAAACTGGAACTACCTTGGCCTTTTTCCATTCTAATGGGAAAGTCCCTGAGGCTAGCGAACTATGGAATATTATAAGCAAGGGAGACACCAGAGCAGATGCACAGGAATAAACTAAAAGAGGCGGAATACCATCAGGGCCTGGACCTTTGCTGATATTGACAGATTTTAATTTATAGAGTAAGGTGTCACAGTTTAATGTTGGGCTTGTCAAGCACTGGCTCTGGTTTTCCAAATTTTCAAAGGAAGGGGGACAACCATTATTGTCTGAGCCAGTATCAGATGTGTATGCAGCTGAGAAATGCTGAGCAAAAAGGTCGCAGATTTCAGAACCTTTAGACGTCGTCACCTGACCATCAGTCATAGTCAGTGGATAGGCACTAGATCCACCACGTTTAGTTTTTAGATAACTCCAGAAAAGTTTTGGATTATTCTTTATATCCCTTTCAATGTTTTTAATATAATTACCATATAAAAACTTAGCTAGCGTTTCACATCGTTTTGAAATCAAATTAAGTTCAATATTATCTAAGGGATTTTTATATTTTCTTAAGCGCAACCTGAGCTTGTATTTCTCTTTTAATAATGTAATCAAAGATTTATTGAACCATTGTGGATAATGACTATTTCTTTGTTTCCGATACGGTACAAATTTCTTAATAGCATCGTTTAGATGATTATAAAATATTGATGTCATTTCATTTACATCACTCGCATTACTAAAAAGTTTATGCCAGTTAAAGCTATTAAGATACTGAGTAATATCCGAGTATTTTGCCTTATAAAAGTTGGGTCTCCAGCCAGAATTATATGGAAGAGTAGGGGATTTTACCAATTTGAGGGTTATTTCGAGGGGTGGATGATATTTATCAATAACAGTTAGCGGATAGCTAGTTTCGTTTACAGAACAAGATGGGATTGTAGACAGGACCAAATCCAAAATGCGTCCAGAAAAGTTCTTTATATAATTATGCTGTGCCAACTGACTTACGTTCATAAAATCTAAAAAGCTTTGGCAAGTTTTAGACAGATTATCATTTACGGCATTTAGATCCCAATCAATTTTACTTAAGTTAAAGTCTCCGACTAAACAAATAGGTATGTCTGACGAATCCAATACTCTGTTACAATGCTCGATAAAATGTTCCATATTTGCCTGACATACAGGTGGTGGAAGGTAAACCGCACATAGAGCTAATTTATGTGCCGTATTGGTCGTGGATATATCGATAACAACCCACAGATCTTCACATCTACTTTGCCAATGTTCAATACATCTGGAATTAATTTTTTTATTGACTGCAATCAAAACTCCACCCCCATTTCTGTTGCACTGGAATCCAGAAGACTCTCTATCTCGTCTGTAAACTATATATCGATCATCGAAAAGTTCAGAGCTCAATATGTTATCGTTTAGCCATGTTTCAGTCAGTATTATAACATCATAACTCATACAATTAACATTACAATAGAAATTCTCTGTTTTAGTTCGTAAACCTCTACAATTTTGGTAATATAAAGAAATGTCTTTGAATTTTATAATATTTTGATGTAAAACCATGCATTAATAATTATAACAATAATAAAACAATACTTGCTAAACTATTTTGGTCAGGCTGTTCTTGCTCTTGATTTGTATAGCTTCAGTTCCGTCAGTTTTCCTAGTAAAAATTCTACCGTTTCTCACCCACACATATTTATAATTCTTCTCCCTGGCTCTGATCCTGGTGGCAGCATGAAGAGCTCGATTGTTCGGTGATAGGTGTTCAGTTATATAAACTGGAGATTTTGGTCCACCGTAACCAAGATGGGAAGAGCTTAGTTTTTGTGATGGGTTGGCCTGATTAAACTTAATAGTTGCTGCTAGTACAAGATCCCGCAATCTGGGTGACGCTAACTGCACAATTATAGAACGTGGTCGGGTGCTTGATGAATTATTCTTTGCGATCCGTGTGCAACGCAAAATGTCTTTTTCACCAATGTCACAATTTACGACACGTCCGACTTGTGTTATAATATTGTATAAATTTTCATTTTTATTTTCAGGAACACACTGTATTTCTAGGTTATTTGACCGGGATTGTTGCTCCAAGTTATTAAGCCTCTCAGTGAGAGTCTCTACTGTGACCTTAAGTTCTTTATTTTCCAGCCCTAAAGTCTTTGTTTGGTCCCTAATCGTTACCTGCTCCTTCTTGATTTCTTCAAATGTTTTATTAATAAAAGCCATAGAATCGAAAATTTCTTTTATTTCCTTCTTAATTGGTTCTAACTCTTGGTTAATCGCTGTGATCATTGTTTTATTAAACTTAGCTAACATCTCGTTAAATTCTTCTTTAATTATTTGTTTTATGACACACTGTAGTTCGTTTCTATCGCTGGATATTGGTAACGGTGATGGAGGGCCAGTAGCTTGTCTTTTTGGTCCTCTATTCGTATTAATATTACGAAGTGGAGTGGAATCATTTCTGGTCGCCTTGGGATTGCTACTTACACATGATGGACATTTCCAACTATTTGCATTAGGCGGCGACACCTTGAGCGATATACAGGCAAAATGGTATGATTTGTCACATGTTGGACACTTTATTGATTTTTCCTCCGCGTCTGTTGCAGTTTCACCAGAGCAGCAACCCCACTGCACTCCTTTGCTAGACATAATAATTTTTGTATTATAGTAGTCGTCCTCCAAGCGGCAATACAGTAAAGGTATAAAACTGTGCACCGTCTGTCTCGATTTATCTTTGACGCGAGCCGTCGCTTGAGTCACCGCCCGTCAGCGCAAGCGATATTCACGGTTACGCGCACTACCGAACCGTGCGAATTCCGTACACTACGCGTAAAGTCACTTGTCATTCACCCACAAGCTGATTACTTATGATTTAAAAGTTTTAACTGCAAAAAGTATTATTGTTCAAATTATGCACTTTATTTAAATGTTTTATAGTAGAATACACTTCTTATAAGTTTTATAGTCACTGTGATATAGTTTTGTTTAAATTTAACTTAAAATATGACGATTATTTGAATTTTGCACACAGAACAAATAAACACGTGAGTTGACCGTTTGAATCAAAGAAGAAGTATAGTAGTACAATTAGTACAATTAGTTATTTAAATGTTCCTTAGAAAGTTTGCCTAAGGGTATCGTTAGCCTTCGGTTTGCGGAGGTCAGGTGGCAGCCGCTCCGTGTAAAAAGTGATATCCAGTCAAATCCGGTTAGACCAGAAAAGCCGACCCCAAGTGACTTGGGAATAATAAAGGCTAAGAGAGACGAAGAAGAAAGTTTGCCTAAAGCTGTCCCTTTTGATTGTCCTATTACCATTTGCCCTTATTGTGAATTTAATTAGTTTTCATATCTTGCTCTGAACATACACAACTATAATCCGGTATCTAATTGTTCAAGACTTATTTCGTTTAAGCCCTGCGTAAGTGCACGTTGTTGCTTTTCTAGATAATATTGTTAAGATTTGCATGCGATTGTAAACTACAGCCGGCAGTGAAACTCATTGAAATGGCTGCGAAATCCTATTAATTGTATAAATGTGAAAGTATGTGAATCAGAGAGCGAGATATTTGATACAAAATTATGCGTAAACCTTTAAACTAGTCTATGCATATTTTCTTATTGTTCGATGTCTGTATATAGGACATATTGAGGGCGTCTTTATGAGAGCTATAAAAGCTAAAAGAGTTATTTTATCTGTCTGTTTGTCTCGCCATCACGCGATAACGACTGCTCGAAATTGAAAACGGTTTTCACAGTTATATTGATCCAACTTAAAATCTGGTGCGTGTTTCATCTTGATATACTGCCTCGAAGTCGATTATCCTAACTAATATTATAAATGCGATTGTGAGTTTGTTCGTTTAATACGCTTTCTCGGCTTAACTCGACCGATTATCATGAAATTTCACATACACGTTGTCAGGAGAACAAAAAGAATACAGGGTACCCTTAATTCAGAAAAAAGGATTGTTACTAACTTAAACTACATTTACACAAGCGAAGCCGCGGCAAAATCTAGTTAATAATAAGGATTTTAGTTGTGCATTACATATTTATCAATGAATAGATGTGCCCGCGGTTTCACCCGCGTTTATGATTACTGCGCCGCCCCGTTGATCGTAGCGTGATGTTATATAGCCTATAGCCTACCTCGATAAATGAACTATCCAACACTAAAAGAATTTTACAATTCGGACCAGTAGTTCCTGAGATTAGCGCGTTCAAACAAACAAACAAACTCTTCAGCTTTATAATATTAGTATAGATATATGTATGTATCTTTTAGGTTTTATTAATTAATATATCTATTAGCTTATACTTACATGCAAATAAAGAAAATATAGATGTATCTGCCTATCTCTATTTTTCTCTACATATAAATTCAATACCTATAATCCAAATTGGATATAAGTTAGGAGACAGATTAACCGTGGCAGGGTTTAAGACTGTGCTGAGCGTTAGACAGATAATGACAGAGCTCCTGCGGCGCATATTCAAATCAGCGCGCGGCCGCCATAATAAAATTGTATGGAGGATTTGAAGTGCTTTTTTGATAAATATGTATCTTTATTGTCAACCAATAACTTAAATATTTGGGACGGACAAATTGTAATATAAATATTTATGTTTTGTTTAAGCGGTAAAATAGGATAGATTTCTACTGTTATAATCTAAAAATCACGTAACACGAGCTTACGTTTTTGCATATTTCGTGCAAATTTACGTAATTTTGTAGGCGAAAATATTAATTATTTTAAGTTTTTTACACGGAGTAATTGTAAACACATTCATTGTTATGGTAAATGTATATTTTATATTTGTATTAAACAAAAAGTGTTGATTTCATTCACTTAACTGTGACCGCCTGTTTCGGCACATTTCGCTCGGCGCAGTCTTAAAACATAGGGAACTTTAAAATAATTCTTAGCTATATGTACCTACGTGTATTCGTCAGTTCACACAGGTGAAGCTGCGAGCAGAAACTAGTTATTTTAAACATATGTATCTGGTTGTATCAGTAATCCGGGTTCCCTATATCAAAGCCATTAAGATGACAGTTAAAGAATTCTGTCAGAAAGGACTACGCTTTCATTTAATTATATATTAAAGAATAATTCTGATATGTTAAAGAAGTAATAATAATGTACTCAGGAGATAATTTTATAGAGCACAAGCGTGGGCACAAACACGAATGAACTCTCTGTTCCCTAACCCTCATGATCCGATGGGACGGTAATCCAACACGACCGGAGAGAGATCAGGCGCAGGACCAACGGCTTTACGTGCTTGCCGAGGCACAGGAGTGTCTAACACCACCAACTTCCTAACTCCGGGCTGCTATTGAGATTTCTTAACAGAAAACCCAATAATTTTTTGTTGGCTCAACCTGGGATTCGAATCAGAGACCCCATGCACAGCAGTCGCATTCACTACCGCTGCGATAATTATATTATATTATTTTAGAGTAAGCAACATTAATTTACACGATAACATACAAATACAATCAAATAAAAGGAAATATCAACAATAGTAAAGCAAATAATTATAGGTAAAGGAAGTGCTTTGTTCAGAGATTAATCAGAGAAAACTCACGTATAAATAATATTATATTTATACTTAAGATATTTTTATTCAACAAACACTCAACGCTGAGTACAGCTTTGAGTGTTAGTTGTATAATAAGTGAGGAATAGAGACTGGCTGTCATTTATTGAAGAGTGAGAGTAATGCCTGTTTTCACCAACAGATAAGTATCCCTTAGCAGCTTTTAGGGAACCCCTAACAAAAAATTCGTTTTCACCAACGTTTAGGTGTCACTTAAGTCTCTAAAGCAGCTCTTATATCTAAGGGCCCGATTGTTGGCTCCTTAAACTACTCTTATGCTTATGTAACAGAATATTGTTTATTCATACGCGACATACGAGTGTTTCCTATCATGGAAAATGATTTAGGGCACTTTATAGAGAGTCTAGAAGCTATTGAGAATCTAGAGAACATTCAGCAAATAGTAAAAAGACCACGCATTGACCTTGAAAGAGTCGACCACTTTGATAAATACGACGATGTCGACTTTTTCATAAGATATAGGTTATTTAAACAGAGTGTTCTATATTTATTAGAAAACTTGAGCATCTTTTAGAATTCAAAGATAACAAAAGATGTAAGCTTTAATTAACACGAATCGGAGTTCCAAATAATCACACGACGAAGTATGTTAAGAAATGACATAAGGTTTCTCGCTCATTTGCCAAAAAAAGCAAAGGAACACTGGTCTTACAGCCTATACGCATGCACCGAAAATATTTTTATTTTTAAATTGATTAATGTTCAAAATATGTAAAAATATATTGTTTTTCAATATATTAATAATACTACTGTTAATACCATTAATTTGAAATGAAATATAGAAATTTTCATCTTATCGATAAAACATCGATGTCAGAAGCGTGACTTTAGAAAAAATTTACTGTCACTTAAAGAATTTCTTCGTAGGTGATACCTAGTATGGTGCAATTGAATTTAGGTAAGTATTCGATTAAGGGATGCCCCTAGCTTAAAAGACACCTACTTAGGTGGCCTAGGGGTCTGTTGGTGAAAACGGGCATAAGATACTTATGTTTATTTAACCATAAGTATTTGCAGATGGTTATAAGTATCGTCAGATGATCGAAATGTCAAGCATGATCGAGCATGATCACGTTAATTCTTGTTACTTACTGCAGACAAAGACTATAAGATTTCAAAGTTATGGCTCGATTTAATGGCGAAGAAAAACATCGTGAGGAAACCTGTAAGTCTGAGAGTTCTGTATAATGTTCTCGTAGGAATTATAGGGTCCATAATTCAAGATTACCAAGTATTATGATCAGACTCCGAGCTTATACTGCGATTTATTTACAGGAAAACGATAAAACAACGTCCAACCGAATAGAACCAAGACCTTATACACAACAGTAACATTAAATACCGCTGCGCCACCGAGCAGTCAAAAAAAGACAAACACCTATTATATATACAACACTTTGCTCGAACGAGAAATCGAATCTAGGACACCACGATAATGTCGATACCGTATCCGCATTACAAAACCAACAACGCAAACATAAATAACTGCCATTTTCAATAATCTTATTATAATCAAAGAAATATCCTTAATATCTTCTACATCGCTACTTAAGGCTTAAAACAGGAAATGAACCTAAAGCCTTTCACTCACGGAACACGTTATTTAACTTATATACACATGTTACGTAAGATAAGGGCGATGTGGAGTACTTACGCCTTCGCGGTAAGAGGCAGTGAAGTTCTTTTATGAACAACATTAGTTCTAAGTATCTATTTGGTAAAAGTTGGACAGCCGGATACAAATTAAGAATTAAATTTAATATTAAAATATGTATTATGTACGCGGAGGTCTCGACTTTGATCCCGAGGCGCGCATCTTCGACATTTCGAAACTATATGCGTATTAAATAGCTAATTATCGCTTGCTTTAACAGTGAAGGAAAACATCGTGAGGAAACCTGCATGACTAAGAGTTTCCTAAAAATGTTCTCGATGATGTGTGAATTCTGCCAACTCGCACTGGGCCAGCGTGGTCGACTATGGCCTAACCCTTCTCATACTGAGAAACGTCCTGTGCAAGCAATGGAACAATTTAATATAGGGAGGATATTATTATTATATATATGTATTATGTTTTTAAATAAACTACTATATATGGTTTTTATTGCGGTATATTTTAAAAAGCATTTTGGCTGCCTAAAAGCTACCGAAATTTTACAAACATGTAAACAACGGAGACAAAGAACATCCAAACTCGGCACAACTATTTGTGGATCACACAAATTTTTGTCCCGTCTGGGATTCGAACCCACAACACTCGGTGCAGTGGCAGTGGTGAGGCGACCATTTTGACCACTACGCCATCCGTGCAGTCAAAATAGTAAAAATATCTTAAAGATATATTTGTAAGCTGGTTGAAATTGTTTATTTATAAGTTTGAAGCTTATTAATAAATGTTTACAATCGTACAATATTAATTTCACTTAACAAGATAAACTACGAACTAATTAGAAACAATTTATGAGTAGTTAGCATGTACACACTACACACAGCGGCACATCAACCTAGACTGTTTGGACTTTGAACTATTAGAAGTGGAACGCTGCGAATCGTGCGAGCGACTGCGTTATATTTTTGTTATTTTGTCTTATTCTGAACGAGACGCGACGCTCTATCCTTACCATTACATCGACACACACCACCTTTTGTATGTAGCGTAGTTATGCGTATATAGGCTGTCTAACTTGATGTGTAGCCGTGTGTTCCTATAACTCCTTGTTTAAATATCAATAACAATAATAATATTCTATCACATACAGACAACACCATCTAGCCCAAACTAAGCAGAGCTTGTACTATGGGTACTAGACAATGAATAAACATACAATTACAAGCGACCCGCTCCGGTTTCGCACGGATAATATAAAACCGTAACAAATTATACACCTAAACCTTCCTCATGAATCACGCTGTCTATTGGTGTAAACCGCATGAAAATCCGTTCAGTAATTTTTAAGTTTATCGCGAACAGACTAACAGGCGCAGCAAGTAACTTTGTCTTCTAATATGTAGTGATAATTATCATAGTAATTTTTTGTATTCTTACTGCTTAAGTACTTAATCTAATTACATTTTTCTGTAACTACATTTTACCCGTGGCTTCGCATGCGTAAATGTAGGTTATGACAATTTTGTATTCTTCTTTTGTCTGGATAAAAGGTTTGTCCCCTGTCCTTTTCTGTACGCCTGATTTTCTTTTTTTTGTATACCGTTAGTTTGGCAAGCAAGCATACGGCCCACCTGATGGTAAGTGGTCACCGTAGCCTATGGACGCCTGCAATACCAGAGGCATCACTTGCACGTTGCCGACCCCTTAGGAAAAAAGGGAAGGGGGAAGGATAAGGAGCGGGAAGGGAGAAAGAGGGTGACTGGGCCTCCGGCACTCTCGCTCATCAAATGAAACACAACAGTAGGAACACTTCTATTTCACGTCGATATTCTGTGAGAGGGTAGTACTTCCCCGGTCGAGCCGGCCCATTCATGCTGAAATCAGCGAGTCTCTACTACTAATAAATATATGCGAAATTTCGTGATGATCGGGCGAGTAGTTAAGGCGTGCAAGCGTAACAAATATACAAACTCACATTCGCATTTAAAATATTAGTTAGGATACATTGCTGTATACGAGGAATGCAAAATATTAGCTTAGCGCTTTATACAGAAACTTGCACCTTTATTCAAATGTCTTTAGATATTGAATGAAACTGGGAATTCCTTGTATTCAATAAGTCTGTATGAAGTCTTAACTAACATTGTAGATAGATCTTTGCAGCCGCACTTTCTCTCGCGCCAGGAAACAGTTACGACGTTGTCTAGTATTGTTCACAGTCGCACAATGAGAACTTCTCATTCATCTATTATTTATGTTAGTATTCCTTACTGTGGCATTATGTTTGGCATTTTATTGTTGTATCTTCATAAATTCATAATAGATGTGTTTTGAATTGACTAGAATGTTATTTGTATGATTTAATTTGAATGTTGGATAGAGTGTAATGTTTTTGAAGGTTAGGATTGGAATGCATTTGATTTTTGGTGGAATAGGGCATTCTCTTTTTAATGATTCTTTTTTAGAACATTTCTTCTCTTTTACACATTTTGATTTGTTTAAACATTCGAATTATCCGAATAATTTTAATCGATAATAATAATATAATATAATATTGTATCACATACACATAACACCATCTAGCCCAAACTAAGCAGAGCTCATCGCTTATCATTAACATCTTCGATCACTTAATATGTATCATGGAAATCTTAAGTAGATATGGATTTAGATCATTAGTTCCCAAAGTGGTCCAGGTGGACCCCCAGGGGTCCACGAGAGACTCGACGGGGGTCTACGTTGGCGTGACAAAAAAATGGGGTCCACAATTCGTTAGCGGAGGTCTACGAAAATTTATTTGCTTTCGATAGTGAAGAAGTAAAATGTTGACTTGACCTCACCTATCAATGTAGGCAGATAATATTTTAAGAAGCTCAGCGACTGTTACTTGTAAAACCTTGCATATTTCATATTCAGTACCCGTGGTCTAAAAAAAAAGGTCAGCACGCCTGCCGTGGTACAAAGAGTCCCAAAAAAAAAACAAAAACAGGTCAGCCCGTAAAGATTTGATCAAATATAAATACGAATGCCAAGGAATATGGTAGAAATGTAGCTGCAGGGGGTCCACCGGAACCTGCTAAATTTTGAAAGTGGTCTATGACAAAAAAAGTTTGGGAACCTCTGATTTAGATGATGAATTTAAATGTTTTGTTAGTAATTAACTTACAACGTATAATCAGCGACATAGATCGGTAAAAATTCGCGAAATTTTAAATAGTTTTTTCATTTTATTTTATTTATTTTCTTGCCAGCAGTTGCCACAATAGATAAATCTTGTAAATAAATAGAGGGATTATAACTAAATGTATAAACCAATTACAGGCAAGCACGACATGCTCAATTTTATTCAGTTACTAACTAGATAATGAAAAATCTCATATACGATAGTGATGTTATACATATATTTTACTGCAATACCTAAGAGAGATATTTATTTTAATCACATTTAATTACTATAGAACGAAATACGTACATTTTCATACATAACGCATTCTGCGACAAAATAAAAAAAATACATCAAATATGTTTTTATTAATGACATAATACGTCGTGCTCTTGTCACTGCTGGCGTTCCAGCTGTACTTGAACCCAATGACTTGGTACGTGACGATGGGAAGAGACCGGACGGAATGTCATTGTTGCCTTGGAAGATGAGCAGGCCTTTGGTGTGGGACGCAATATGCGTTGACACCCTTGCGCCATCACATCTTCCAAGTACTGCCGGCGCTGCTGTTGCAACCGCGGAAACCCTCAAATGGCGCAAATATAGTAATTTAGTTGGAAATTACATTTTTGAGCCGTTTGGGGTGGAAAACCTAGGTTCATGGGGTCCGAGCGCTCGTGTTTTATACAGGGAGATCGTAAAACGCCTGATCGACGTTTTGCGTGATCAGAAGACTGGTCTTTTCTTAGCCCAAAGAATCAGCATTGCCATTCAACGTGGCAATGCTGCCAGTCTTCTGGGCACGTTACCAGTTGACAGCGATGCTGAAGAATTCTACGATGCCTAAACCACTTTTGTAAATATTTAGTATTATAATTATTTGTGTTTTTGTAATTATGTTATCTTTTTTAATACGTTTGTAAATATAGGTTATTAGATTATTTCATTTTTTTATTTATTTAGGTCACAAGTTAACACTTATAAACGTCAAGGTGTCCTCCACTAATTAAACTATAGGAGTAAACATTACATACATACACATATTCTACCTGTTACCATGTTCAGAAAAGCAAGGGTGTAGAATGAAAAAAATGGGCAAGAAACCCACGGCCACTCTTTTTAATCGCCAATTTTATAATGCTTTTTATTTTATAAATTCTATCGGAATGGAGTTGCAGCCATTATACCATTTACCTACTACTGAATAGTTTAATGTTCAGCTACTTATGTCATTAATCATTACCAATTAATTCTATTTCATAAAACAACAACAGTAATGAATTTCATATAGTTCGATAAATCATATAATTAGACAAACATACATAATTTAGCCAATTATATAATTATATTTCTTGTCAGTACTACGTGCAACTTTCATTTCATGCGCATTTATTTATATCGTGCATATTATGTGACAAATATAGTTAATGTGACATACAGTTACTTAATTAATTGCAATCTAATGTACAAACATGAAATAGAAATGCCATTTAATTACGATTACAAGAAATAACAAGTGAGAAACGGCCATGACCTGTCGTAAATCTTAGAGTTCGAAAAAATGTTATCACGTGACCTTGAGGTCAGAGGTCAAAGGTCATAGTAATTTCGGGGTATATCGCGTATGTTGAGTCTCTAGCTATTACGGTTCTCGAGTTGAAAGTTTTATAACAGACAGACGGACGGACGGACAAAGCTGTGGTATAAGAGTCTTTTCGAACTCTAAAAAGTAGGTATTTTCTGGGTAGTAATGACTTGTGCAAAGTCAAAGGAGGTTTAAATAGTGTATTATTACGAGTATCGGCTTGTCTGTGTATACCATTGACATTACTAGATACTGTTGTATCTACATACGTGCACAAGTAATAAATGACGCGTTTTTCTAATCGTTGTTCAAGGAATGGGATTATTTTAAGCACTATAAATCACATAGCATTGCGTGCATTATTTTATGCTATGTGATTTGCACGTCGGGCAAAATCTTATAAAATATTTTTTGATGAAAAACACATTCCAACTTATGAACGTCAAAGTTAAATTTATTAATGTGGATATAATTTATACTACGCGACCTATCATTCAAGAAATTTGGCATAATTATAGGTATGTTGTCAGGGGTATAGAATAGGTAATAGGGTTTTATTCAGGCAAAAAAACTGTTCTTAAGGAATAGAAGTTTATTGATATAATCTACACTAACGCGAGCGGAGCCGCGGGCAAAATCTAGTGAAGTAATTATTTTTCTATTATTAAAAACTTGAGTGCCGATATAATTTCAGTGCAATAAATAACACAACTGCTAGCCTTCTAAATTAAAATATACGAAAAATACATAATACATTAAATAATTTGATGTTTATTAGACTAGATTGGAGTTCCAATATATCTGCAATATATCCAATATATATAATATAAGGTTACACGATTTGGGCTAGAAATGACAAATATTTTTCTTGTCGGCCCCGCCAGCTAAGCTAATATGCTTGTGTAGGTTCACGTTTGTAGTACAATGGGTGGGATTCGAACCTAATAGCTTTTATTAATTGGCTAACCGCCGCTTATTCCAAAATTTGTACAACGTTTTGCCAGCTATGTAAAATATACATAGGTATGTTTATTATATATGTCGGAGCGCGAGACAGAGGCGCCACGCTTAGTCGGTTGAAGAAATAATTTAACATTGTAATTTTATTAATTTGTTTACGTTCAGAAACGTGATTGTGTTACTATAGACAAACTACTCTTTCGATTGGTCGCGTCAAGTTGTTTAACTTGGGTGTAGTCGATACTCGGCTGGCAAATGGCAACATTATTTTGAGTGAACGTAACCATTTGTGTTAGGTTGGTATCACGCTGACGCCGTGCGCGACGTAGGACGCGCTAGAAAGATGGCGAATGTTTGTTTTGGTTTCGATGGTGGAGCGGACCAATTTTGAGATAGCCAGCCCTGTGTCGAATTCACCGCGCTACCAATAATAATCCGTTTGTGTTCTAACTATTGTTCAAGTTTATTGTAATACATGTGATTAATTACGAGAAATACAAGTCTGAAGATTCGTTACAACGTTTCATTTCAAAGTTCCCGTCATGGCAGAGCCAAGTAATATCGGCTCCCCGTCATATATTAACTGGAACTCTATTTTGAACAAATCTTGTTACGATAATACATATACATATACATAGGTTCACGCCTGTTTCCCAGAGGGGTAGGCAGAGACTACGGATTTCCATTTGCTACGATCCTGACACACTTCTCTGGCTTCATTCACTTTCATCACATTCCTCATACACGCCCGTCGGTTCAAGGTGCTCTTAACCTGGCCTTTGTCCAGAACGCCTCCGATCTGATCAAGAAACGTTCGCCTAGGTCTTCCTCTTGCGACTGTTCCAATCACACTAGCCTTATAAACTTTCTTAGTCAGTCTTTCCTCGTCCATTCTTTCGACATGCCCAAACCAGCTTAACATACCCTTTTCTATTCTTGTCACTATATCCACTTTCATGCCGCATCTCTCTCTAATCACACTATTCCTTATTCTATCTTTCAGAGTCACACCACATATATTTCTCAGCGCTCTCATTTCTACAGCATTTATTCTGCTCTCATGCTTCTTTTGCCATACCCAACTTTCACTTCCATACATAAGTGTGGGCACTAATAGTCCTCTATGAACAGCCAAACGTGCCTTTTCGGAAACATTTCGACTGTTCATAAAAGCGCGTAGAGCTCCATTCACTTTACCATACTTTGCCTTCATAATCAATAAATAAATAAAGAACTCACCGCATTAGTTAACTGCGAGCACACTGTTGACACACTGAACGCTAACCACGCCCGCACCCACTGGAAATAAGAAATGACTAATTAATTTTATGTTTTCAAAAGCAATTTTGTATACAAATTACTTGTACTCTTATCCACCTGTCTATTTAAGCTAATATGTTTGTGTTAGGGATGCGTTCACGTCGGTACTTACTACAATAGCTGGGATTCGAACCCAGGATTTCTCAATCGCAAGTGCAATACTTTGTGCATTGGGCTACCACCGCCAACTCTTACACGGGTAAGCGAAACGTGAGTGTACCTTATACATTCTGGCTAAGTTTTAAGTTCCACGTAATAATACACAAGCAACAAGCAGAGGATTCCTTAACAAAACATCAAATGACATTTGCCCGGCCGGGGAATGGAACCCAAAAGCACAGAAGTTGCATTCACTACCGCTGTCGCATTGCTGTCTACCGGCTCCACGTTACCTGAAATCATAGCTGACGATATATGGGTGTAACACCTGCCTACCCCTTCAGGGATACAGTCTTGTAATGTCCTCGTTGTACACACGGCTACACATCAAGTTAGGCGTTGTCGTCGTTTATGTAGCGTAATTATATACGCATAACTACGCTACATAATAAATAGAGAATTGTCGGAAAGGGACAGTGCATAGCGGTGTCGATGTAATGGCAAGGATAGAGCGTCGCGTCCCGTTCAGAATGAGACAAAATAACAAAAATATAACGCAGTTTCTCGCAGGATTCGCAGCGTTCAACTTCTAATAGTTCGAAGTCCAAACAGTCTAGGTTGATGTGTCGCTGTGTGTACTCAGCTGACTAATTGGGAAGCTCCACGCTTGGGTGGATCGTGCTTTATAACCATCTTTACAATATATTATGTCTATATTGAGATGAATAAAGAATTGTTTTAAGTCAATTTAGGGAAACTGTATATAAGGTTGCTTTAAGTAAACAGTTAAATAAAACCTGTAAATATTGACACCTTTTTTTTTTTTTTTTTTTACGTGGGGAAATGCACCTGATGCATACCCTCCCGCCACTAGGGGAGGCGAGAGGGTTATGTCCGGCTCTCCCGTATTTCGGGCATACGGACTAAAACCCCACGGTGTGCCCCTTCGCTGCCTTGAATAGTGGATGGGCCGCTGGTAAAGAAACTACCTCAGCGACCCACCCAGCAGACTACAACTCCTGGACGACGCCCCGGCACTACAGAGGGCGTCGGACCGACTCAATGGCTGGCGGGTGGAAGATCCCCGTTCTTCCGCCCGCGGCCTACATTACGGCGGCATGAGGCGCGCGAATGCGCGCCTGCGCCGCCCGGTTCGCCGGCGACGGCTCGGATCCGCAAGGATACTTTCCTCACGGATCCGCTCCGCCGCCTCCTTCTGCGAGATGATGTCCTCGCAGAAGGATGCGACCGCTGCCCACTTCCTCTCGCTGTCGACCATGGCTTTGATCACGGCCGGCGGCGAGAGGTCTTCACCCACAACCTCAATGAGTTCACGGCGCTGCACCGCCCAAGCAGAACATTGCTCGAACGTGTACTGCGCCGTGTCCTCCACACACTCTCAGTGGTGGCAGATGGGACTCGGTTCCCTCTTAGCGACCGTGTGCAGGTATTTGCCAAAGCAACCGTGCCCTGACAACACCTGCACCAGCCGGAAGGAAAGGGTCCCATGCTGCCGCCCTGCCCACCGCTCCAACATCGGCTGGAGGGCCCCAACGGTTCTGAAACCGGCCATAGGAGCCTCCAGCCGCGCCTTCCAGTAAATATTGACACCTATGTCAACATTTACAGGTTAAAGGTTTGTATAAAGTATGTAAAAATACTTTATTTTACCTATAAAATAAAGTATTTTCACGTACTTTATTTTCCTTATCTATATATATAAAACTCTTCCGTTACTGAGTGACTGACAGACAACGCACAGCCGAAACTACAGAACGCAAGAAGCTGAAATTTAGCATGTATGTTCCTTGGAGAGTGTAGGGGAGCACTAAGAGAGGATTTTTGGAAATTCCACCCCGAAGGTGGTGAAAGGGGTGATACTCGATATTCACACGGGAACGGGACTTACGCGGGTGAAACCGCGGGA
Source organism: Catocala fraxini (assembly GCA_930367265.1). Lineage (NCBI taxonomy): Eukaryota > Metazoa > Arthropoda > Insecta > Lepidoptera > Erebidae > Catocala > Catocala fraxini. The sequence goes on along the minus strand of OV884049.1, from coordinate 4,891,190 downwards.
AAACTACTAGTAAAGTATAAAGTACGTTTACCCGAAATAACGTAAAATACTTTATTATAAAGTGCGGTTGGCAACCCTAACTACAACCCGTCTTGCTGAAAGGACCATTCTTGACTATGGAACATGGTGTTGTTAAAAGGCTTAACCACCTCCTCAAGAATCGTATCTTGATACACTTATGCCGATGTTTTGACACCTTTTCCACATAAACATGGCTCAGAAACTCCTAGATAGCTAACACCTCACCAAACCACCACAGTCGTCGCATGATGTCCAGGTTGTACTCTGCTGACTAATTGCGAAGCTTCTATAGAGCTTTGAGCATAAAGTCGGTCTTTCTGCTTGTTAAAACATTGCTCAATAGTAAAAGAACTCGAGTGAGTAAATAAAAAAAATCTGTGACCACCCTTTGCGTACTGCTTAAGAAGTTGTTTTAATTTTACCACCCTATTCATTTGTAAATTATGAATGAAATAATGACCAGAGCGTCTCTTTTAGGCTGCATAAGTCATCTTTTAAAATACGCGACATGGTTCTTTATATACATATATAACTAAGTATATAGTGCACTTACCATATTGCTCAACGGCGGTTGTATATCTCTATTGTTTATTCTTTATATACATATATAACTAAGTATATAGTGCACTTACCATATTGCTCAACGGCGGTTGTATATTTCTATTGTTTATTCTTTATATACATATATAACTAAGTATATAGTGCACTTACCATATTGCTCAACGGCGGTTGTATATCTCTATTGTTTATTCTTTATATACATATATAACTAAGTATATAGTGCACTTACCATATTGCTCAACGGCGGTTGTATATCTCTATTGTTTATTCTTTATATACATATATAACTAAGTATATAGTGCACTTACCATATTGCTCAACGGCGGTTGTATATCTCTATTGTTTATTCTTTATATACATATATAACTAAGTATATAGTGCACTTACCATATTGCTCAACGGCGGTTGTATATTTCTATTGTTTATTCTTTATATACATATATAACTAAGTATATAGTGCACTTACCATATTGCTCAACGGCGGTTGTATATCTCTATTGTTTATTCTTTATATACATATATAACTAAGTATATAGTGCACTTACCATATTGCTCAACGGCGGTTGTATATCTCTATTGTTTATTCTTTATATACATATATAACTAAGTATATAGTGCACTTACCATATTGCTCAACGGCGGTTGTATATTTCTATTGTTTATTCTTTATATACATATATAACTAAGTATATAGTGCACTTACCATATTGCTCAACGGCGGTTGTATATCTCTATTGTTTATTCTTTATATACATATATAACTAAGTATATAGTGCACTTACCATATTGCTCAACGGCGGTTGTATATCTCTATTGTTTAATCTTTGCCTCGTGTACTCGCCAATATTCTGAAACAATAAAATCGTACGATCAATAATAATATTTTACTATGATTTTATCTTAATTAACTATTGTCATTAGTCTGGTCGACCATAAATATGCGCTAACAATCATAGATTTAAACCATAGATGTGGCCGCATCGTTTTTAGATTGTACGAAAATGTGGCTATGTTAAGAACACAGAGTACATTACATTTAAGTGTGTAATGTGTGAGAAAAGATTTTAGAGTAGTAGAGCCTCGCTGATTACAGCATGAATGGGCGGCTCGACCGGAGAAGGACTACCCTCTCACAGAATATCGACCTAAAATAGCAGTATTCCTACTGTTGTGTTTCGTTCGGTGAGTGAGAGTGCCGGAGACCCAATCACCCCCGTTCTCCCTTCCCGCTCCTTCTCCTTCCCACTTCCTTTCCAAAAGGGTCGGCAACGCGCAAGTGATGCCTCTGGTGTTGCAGGCGTCCATAGGCTACGGTGGACCACTTACTTGTGGTGGGCTAAGCTTGTTTGACACCTTAGTTGTATAAAAAAAAATTACAGTGTAAAATTTTCAATAGCAGTGAGCCAGTAAGCGTGTTTATAATTCAGATCTCATATGATGTTAGCATTGTGTCAGATGACAACTTTAACGTCTACTGATTGCTCGGATGGCGTAGTGGTTTCAGTGATCGCCTCACCCCTACGCCGAGTGTTGTGGGTTCGAATTCAAAACGAAAAATCATTTTTGTAATCTACACATTATTGTTTAGGTGTGTTTCGGGCCCGTTAATTGTATGTTTGTCAAGTTCCCCGTGATACTGGGCATGATCCCAAATGCAGGAGAAGCTTTTTTTTTCTAAAGTATCTGCTCCGACTCTAATCACCTATAACCAGTGGCGTAGCGTAGTGGGGGCGGCAGGGGCGACCCGCCCCGGTTCCCTATTTATTCGCATAAAATGATATGCCATAATTTAACATGGCATACTTTTACTTATCCTAATAATAGTTACGCACAATATTAACTGTTAGGAATAATTTTTTTAAGCATAATTACTATAACCATGATAATTGTTAAGCATACTATCTAAACCTTTAATTGGAAGCTTTGTAAATTTTGTGTTTGCATTTAATAAAATACGTTTTGTATATAAAATAAATATGTTGGCGGCCAAATGGCCCAAGGGCCAACCCCGCCGCACCCTAACCTATTGTTACACTATGGTACCCGAGTTATATATGCCTTATAACTTTATGCCAATCAAAATTAGGGCATAAGGCATTAGCCTAAATTATATTTATGCCTACTGAAATAGTATGCCAAAAAACAATTATGTCAAAGTATTATTATGACAAAATAATATGCCTGACTAGTTATGCCAAATTAAATTAGGACAAAAAAAAATTAGGTAGACGAAAAAAAGGGATTCTATATCCTTGGGCGGCGCTTTTAGGGGGCGGCAAAATTTCACAGTAAATAATAATAATATCGTGTAGATACGTATTTGACCTGTACAATACAAAATATTTATGACTGTTCATGCCGAAAAGTTCTTTAGAATTACTGAAAATTATAGTCTTTCAAATTGAATTACCTAAATAAGTGAGCGGCAAAAAAAAATCCGCTCCGGGCACCTGACACCCACGCTACATCATTGCCTATACCATACATAGCGGACATAAAAAAACATCAAGCCTCTTAACTATTTGTAAATCACACATACCTATGTTTGACCCGTGTGAAGATCGAACCTACAACATTTTGCAGTGGCAACGGCACTTAAACAACAAATCCGTCCGTGCAGCCAAAAATTAATTGATTTTTTAAATAATTATACTGTGTTTATTTCAACATATAATACAATTACCACTCAATTTTTAATCTTAATTCAGAAAAATAAATTATACACCCTCAGCTCCTTCGGCGTTATTACATGAAATATTTTCAAACATTGTTTCTTTTTTAAAAATTCGAGTATGAATTCTATATTCCTGTGACGTGGGGAACTTTACAAACATTCAAATAACGGACACAAAGAACATCCACATTCGGAACAACTATTTTTGGCGCACAAAATTTTGTTTATTGTGTGGGGATCGAACCTACAACATTTTGCGGTGGCAATGGCTGTGTTCCTATGTCATTGGGGACTTTACAAACAATCCAACAACGGACACAAAGAACATCCAAACTCGGAACAACTATTTGTGAATTACACAATATTTGTCCCGTGTGGGGTTCGAATCCACAACATTCGACGCCATAGCAATGGCGAGGCGACCACTTAAACAACTACGCCATCCGTACAGTCTTATACAGGTTGTCCGGTAATTAATGGATAACCTTGAAATGTCTTATAGTAGAACAGATGGCCGTTCAGAAAAAAATATGAAAAATATCTATCCTAACAGTAGTTAGGATAGATATTTAAGTTAAATATTGTAATTTAAAAAAATCATATCTCAGGTAGTAACCTGAGAAATGATTTTTTTAAATTACAATATTTAACTTTCTTGTACACTACGACCATAGATGAATGAATTCCTTCGGTTTTTGTTGTTTTATTATTAAACACTAATTATGCTAATAGATAGACAGTCAAAAGTATGACTGGCTATTGCCCTTTTTTTTTGAACGGCCTTAATTTCTGTTATAAGACATTTCAAGGTTATCCATTAATTACCGGACACCCTGTATAAAAGAAATATCGATTTAGCTATTTAATTCTTTACAATGTATTTTAATGTATTATTTAAAGACATTTCTATCATTTCGTATTCGCTGTTCCGTGCTCGTGTACGTGCAGTCGCTACTGTTACTTACTTAAACATGCCATTACCGTCGCGTCGCATTGTCCACGTTTCCGCAATGTCAACATTATAACATGTCTGACGATAAATTACGCCTTTCAAGTCACATCATACTGTGATATAATCGTGTTGTCATAATATTAAGCCTACTATATAATATACTAGCAATTCACCCCGGCTTCGCACAGGTATGTTCTATTCTATCTTAAAAGGATTTGGCAGCGTTTGCGATGAAAGCTACTCGGCTCGATTACATCCGACATTTTCAACAATTATCGTCATATTTCACCACAAATTATAAACTTAACCCTTAAACCTTTCTCATGTCTCACTCTGTCCATTGGTGAAAACAGCATGAAAATCCGTTAAGTCGTTTTTGAGTTTATCGCGAACAGGCAGAGGGGGGTATTTGTTATATATACTGATAGAATTGCAAGTAACATTAAGCTTTAAGCACCAAAGCTTAGAATTGCCCAACATTAAAAAATCAATAGATAGAATAAAATTGTAACCGGTCGATGCCTGTACATACATAGGACATACTTAAGAAAAATATCGGGTCTTTGTTAGAGGTACAGAAGCCAAAACAATTATTTTAGATATTTGTCTGTTTATTTGTACTCGCATTATACAAAAACTACTATACAAAATGGAATGCAGTTTTTGCAGTTGTATTGCTAGAGGTCTAACTTAAAATCTGGTGCATGTTTCATCTTAGTCGCCTTCGGCAATAATAACAAATATTTTAAAACACCAAAAAGTTAAACACGCTTCAATGAGCTAAAAAGGAAAAATAATCATTAAATATAATTAAATCAACGTAGAGAGAGATATCGCCAGCGATACAAAATTGAAGATTAATATCAAGAGCTTCACGTGCTCTTGTGTTAATTAAATTTATATTTAATTATCAGTTTTCACTTCATAGTTTACGAAAGCATGTTTTATATCGCTAAGACGGGAACAAGTATATGTACATATATGCCTATGGCTTCAAACAACACTAAAGGTAAACATATCATGACTCCAAAGGACCCTAAAATGCTATGTTGTCAGCACCACATGGCAATAGAATATTTGCCTAACGAGTCAAATAGTAAAAAAAAACATGAATATAGATGGTTTTCAGAAGCTTCTGATATTATTTAGTTGTGTCTAAGGAACCTGCAAGTAATAGTAAATTTTAATTATTTTAAAATCGCTTAAAATTTTTTCATTATAAAATACACCATTATTCAAATTGTCAAAACGATTGCTCCAGCAATCTGGCATCGCCGCCCGGTGGCCGAGCTCCCTCCTCCCAATGGCATTATCTGTAGTACTAAGACCCACCAATAGTTTCTCTTATGACCTTGGGTTATAGACACTTACTATATGAACAAGGATATAATTATTTGCTAATTTGGTTTATGTAATATTCCATTATAAATTATGGTTACCAACAATATTATTTCATATTAAAGCTAGTGTCCATCACATATTACATAACGTTAGAGAGTTAAAACAATCCGTTTTGTTTTAACGTGCCTTGGCCTGTTTACGTGTAGGTGCGAATATGAATACAATACATAATTATAGTATATACTACAGCTGCCAATTTCCAGAAGCATTAAACATAGATTAAAGATTTCTAGGATTCTTTGTTTTTTTTTTTATCGGCACTAGGAATAATGCATGTAATTCAAACAACGGATAGGTACAAAGAACATCCAGACTCGGAACCACCATTTGTGGATCACATAAATTTTTGTTTCCTGTGGGACTCGAACCCACAATACTCGCAGTGGCGGTGGCGAGACGACCACTTAAACCACTAGGCCAGCCGTGCAGTCAACAATACATATACTATCGCCTGTTTCCTGAAGCATTAGACAGATATTAAAGAATTCTACATTCTACGTTTCTCTCATAGCTCTTTCTCCTTATTAAATCTCCTTATTAAATTTAAATTTTATTTTATTTTTTCTTTACTGTAAATATGTAATTTAAGTAATTGTTAATTTTTATTTATATAATTTACTATAAATTTTAAATACGATCTTGTTAATTAATTATTGTAAACATTTTATATGATATATTTATTGCCGTCGAGTCAAAAATAATGAATGGTAAATGTGAATTAAAAGACTACCTACAGGACAGGCCTAGCCTAGTGTAGGAAGTCTTTGGCAAAACAATTAATTCTCTTCCTTAGTAATATTATTAATTAACATCTGAGAATGTGTATTTCTTTATTTGGAGAATAAATATTTTTATTATTATTTTTTAATTTTATGGTGACGTGAGCTTTAACCTTTTGAACGCCAACGGCAGCTATACTCGACATGCGCAAGCGTGCCCTGTGCGCCAACGTCCGCGTCGTCTATACTCGACAAAAAACAGGTCACAGAAATATACAAAATATACATAAAAATAAATCATTACGTTTCTGTGTTTTATTGATACAACTTAAAAATTGAATCCCCGTTTATTACTTAATTGTACACAGCAAACTAAATTGCATATTAGTTATCATATTCAAATATTTGAATATATAATATATCGATTTGCGCGCTTGCCGTACAGGACATGGAGTTATGGCGTGGCGTTCAAAAGGTTAATAGCTTTAGTTAGCTTTTGTATTACGTAGAACAGAAAACTATGGTCGTCACCTTAGAAATGTATTATGGAACATCTGCCAAGCGTTTGTGTGTACTGATTGACCAGAATTATATGGCGGATCGTCACGTATTGTTCGAAATGATAGATTCAAAACGTTATAAAGCACAGCGTTTACCCGTGGCTTCCTTCGCGTTAATGTTGAATTATTTTGATGTCCAACAGATAACTACTTTGATTTCATCGTGGTTGGTGGTGACTCTGCTGGTGCAATATTGGCGAACAGGCTATCAGATATATCACTACAATTTTAATTTATTCATAACTAGATTTTACCCGCCGCTTTGCTCGTTCGCGATAAGTACTTTATTCTGGATATAAGGTACTTACCCTTTGTCCTTCTCCGTACCGCTGGCAAAGTGGATGCGAAATTTCATGAGGCTCTGTCGATTTGTTAAGGCGTGAGAGCGTAACAAACAACAAACTCACATTCGCATTTATAATATTAGTTAGGAAGCGAATGTGAGTAAGTACAATTTATCCAGAAAAACATAAAATTTATAATTAACATAACCTACATTCACGCGAAAGAAGCCGCGGGCTGAAACTAGTTTATAATATTAATTAGAACACTTTCTTTAATTTTGACGCCGCGCCGAGACAATTAACGTACTGCACAGAATTTGAGAACCACGACGACGGATATATCTGGATTAGTCAATAATAAGTAATAAAATAGTAACGCGACAGCTGCGCTTGTAAAATACGTCGAGTGTACAGGTACATGCGTGACTCGTTTAAACGTGGTACTACTGTAGACTTCAAAGTTCAAACCTTGAATGAGCTTTTAATGTTACTTTTTCTTTAATGCTTTGAAAGCCGTCGCGGTCATCGTTGACCGCGAAATTAGATATTGTTATATTGTGTGGGATGCGCTAACATAATAAGATTTTAATGATAAAAAAATATTTATTATCATATATTCCTGAAGTAATAGGTACGACTCCCTTGTTGGTAGGAATAACATGACATACGAGTAGAATGAAACATGACTGCCGCATATGTTTGAGTTTAATTGCATCCATCGTGCGATCCCGGATTCGATTCCCGGGTTTCAGAAAGTATGGTAATTCTCTACAGCAGTAATGTGACCGGTAGAAGCTAATAGATTCGATTACGTAGAACCTGTAATCATTAAAAATAGATTCAGACAATACGCAAAATCTTTTAAATCACCATTATACATAAATAAAAGGTTTTACGGCTTAAGATCTAAACGGCTTTATGTGCTTGTCAAGGCACGTAAAGCCGAAGTGAGCCGTTTACTTCCTAGCTCCGGACTACTGTTAAGAAATTCTTGACCATATTCCAATAACTTTTAGTTGCCTCGATCTGGGATCCGAACCTTAAACTTCATACTCAGCATTCACTACCGCCACGCAACCAAGGCACACAGGCAATATACTTAACAAAGAGTCGAAACGCACACTGCAAACCGACATCATACGTACATATTATGACCTGAGGTACCATACTATCTATTGTCTAATTACAAAGTATATAATGAAGAATGGAACGTTAACAAAGATGGGTTATAAATTATAATAAATCATTCGTTAAAGAACAATGGTGTGTTTTTAAAACAATACGGATTGTTTTAACTCTCTGTCGTTATGTAATATGTGATGGACACTAGCTTTAATAGCTTTAGTTAGCTTTTGTATAACGTAGAACAGAAAACTATGGTCGTGTGTGTCTTTAGGCAATAATAATATTTGTTATTTAGTTCTAGCTCGCGGTCTATCTTGTCTATACTACTACTACTCAGCCGATCATCATGAAATTTCGCATACACTTTGTCAGTGGAACAGAAAAGACACACCTATACTCCATTTGGTTAGGTATTTAACTAAAGGTAAACAATCTTGATGTGTCTTTTTATCTAAACCTCAGTTGAAATGCTGCTAAAGATCAATGTAAATACAACAATAAAGATTATCAAATCAATTTAACCGTTAGTTTAAGCCAGAGGTTTCCAGATATTTTTTTTTCACATTGTGTGAAGTCAAGCCGTCATTTTAGTTCTTCATTATCGAAAGCAAATAAATTTTCGTGGAAATTGACGAATTGTGTACCCTAATTTTTTTGTCACGCCAACGTAGACCTCCGTTGAGTCTCCCGTGGACCCCTGGGGGTCCACCTGGACCACTTTGGGAACTAATGGTTTAAGCAGTAGTTGCAGTTAGCATGCAGGTGTGCAGGGTAATGAGGAGGCTGACGAATTGGCCAGGAAGGGCTCGGAGCAACTATTTGTTGGCCCCGAGCCATTTGTAGGACTCTCTGAGAGTACCGTCAAGGCAGCTATGAATGCACATGGCAATGATAAACACAGGCGGGAGTGGATGGCCCTTAGGGGTCTGGAACACTCCAAGAAATTCATTGCAAACAGAGCCACGGGCTTCACCCGGAAGTTCTGCGGGTACAACAAGGGCCAAATACGCCTGCTCACAGGAGCGTTTACTGGTCACTTTTGCACCAATGACTTCCTGTGCAGATTGAGTTTGACAAACAATTTGATCTGCAGAGCCTGTGGTGAGCGGGACGAGTCCATATTACACCTACTGTGTGAATGTGACGCGTTGGCTGGACTAAGGATGGGTCTGATGGGGTTGGCATATACGAGCCCTTAGGACTTCAGGCTTCTCCCTCTGAAGTGTACGCTGCGATTGATGCAGTACATTCATAGGGAGATAGCTAAGGTATAGATCTCGGGGCAGACACAAAAGATCCCACTGGTTCGAAGTGTCGCCGGTCTGCACTGACTGGCCCCCGTAACAAGATAAGATAAGATAAGATAAGATAAGCAGTAGTTTATTTGTTTAATATGTGTTTGTGTAAAAAGTCACATCAAGATTGTTTACCTTTATTTAATTACCTAACTAAATGGAGTATAGGCTATTTTATATATATCTAGTAGTTTTCCCGCGGTTTCACCCGCGTAAGTCCCGTTCCCATGTGAATACCGGGTTTCACCCCTTTCACCCCCTGCAGGGTGGACTTTTCAAAAATCCTCTCTTAGTGCCCCCCTACACTCTCCAAGGAACATACATGCCAAATTTCAGCTTCTTGCGTTCAGTAGTTTCGGCTGTGCGATGTCTGTCAGTCACTCGGTAACGGAAGAGTTTTATATATATATATGTAGATTATGAACTTACTTAACATTTATCTATGCATTTTATACCTACTCACTAATAAAGTGTGTAGATAATTCTTTATTATATATAACTATGTATGTATCTTTATACTTATTGGCTTCCGTACGTCATTATGACAGGCGCCAGTGCAGACCAGTGCTTGGTTCTTGGGACCAGGCAAATGCTGAACTGGAGTTCTAAGTCCTGAATGCTGCAGCTGTGGGACGCATGTGTCCATGTACCATTTTATTATTATTATTATTTGTTTCTTTTTATCCATAAACACATTGTGCCCACCTAAAAGCTGTAAAGCAATAAACATTTCTTTCTTTCTTTCTTTCATCCAGAAAAAAGTACTGTTGCTTAAGACTGCGCCGAGCGTAAGACGCGGTTGGACTGAATGACAGAGTTCGAAATTCAAATCAGCGCGCGGCCGCCATAGTAAAATTGTATGGAGGATTTGAAGTGCTTTTTTGATAAATATGTATCTTTATTCATTGAAATTAAACTGCTATATACGGATTTTATCGCGTTGTTTATTTGACACTTTATTACAAAATTTTGAAAATTGTTACACTACTACTACTATTAAACTTTACTAATTTTTAAGCTAATTAAATTATTATTAAACTATTTAGATTTAATTTATTTTTACACTTTCCCCGACGTTTCGGTTGCTTTTCAGCAGCCATGGTCACGGGGAGACGGGGAGTAAAGTTTAATAGTAGTAGTAGTGTAACAATTTTCAAAATTTTGTAATAAAGTGTCAAATAAACAACGCGATAAAATCCGTATATAGCAGTTTAATTTCAATGAATAATATTCGCGTAAATAGAAGACAATATTATGTATCTTTATTGTCAACCAATAACTTAAATATTTGGGACGGACAAATTGTAATATAACTATTTATGTTTCGTTTAAGCTGTAAAATAGGATAGATTTCTACTGTTATAATCTAAAAATCACGTAACACGAGCTTACGGTTTTGCAAATTTACGTAACTTTGTAGGCGAAAATATTAATTATTTTAAGTTTTTTACACGGATTAATTGTAAACACATTCATTGTTATGGTAAATGTATATTTTATAATATTTGTATTTAACAAAAAGTGTTGATTTTATTCACTTAACTGTGACCGCCTGTTTTGGCACATTTCGCTCGGCGCATTTTTTTTTTTTTTACTTGGGGGAATGCTTGAAGCATACCCCTCCGCGGGGGCGGGCGGAGGGGTTATGTCGGACTCGCCGGGGTAACAGAAAGATGTTAAGAAGATAATGTACCTCCCGGAATACCGACTAAACCTACCACGGTGTTCCTCGACAAAACCACTATCGACGGGGCCGCGCGAATCACTTGCACATGCGGTCGCGACCCCGCCGTGGTTTCGGCCCGCCTTATGAAACGGCAGGCCACTACACGAACAGACCTACCCAAAGGCACTTCTCACAAATTATCCCTACTGTCCCCCCTAGAGGGGAGACGGACTCGACACAGAGGCGCGCGTGGGAACACGCACGCCGCCTCTCGGACCTGATGCTGAACGGATGGTGGGCAGGCCCACAAAGCCCGCCACCCCCAGGTCAATCCTCAGGGTGGCTGGAGGTCATCTCGCGCCCTCCGGCGCCCGGTTCTGCGGTTGGGGAGAGGGTTTAAGCGCTCCCTCTCCCGCTCCGCCGCCTCCTTGATGGAAATGACTTCCTCACAAAAGGAGGCGACGGCGTTCCACGACCTCTCACTCCGGACCATAGACTGAACTACGGCCGGGAGCGAGAGGGCAACCAATCCGACTGCCGCGATCAACTCACGGCGCTGCGATGCCCAGGCGGGGCAATCCGCCAAAGTGTGCAGCGCCGTGTCCACAACAACGTCGCGGCAGTCGCCGCAGTGGTGACAACCGGGCGTCTCTTGCCGGCGTATACGACACAGGAACTGGCCAAAACAACCGTGGCCAGTCATTACCTGTGTCAGCCGGAAGGTGAGGGTGCCGTGTCGCCTCTCCAGCCACTCCTCAAATACGGGACTTACCGCCACGATCGTGGCGTGCCCGATTTCGCTCGGCGCAGTCTTAACTAACCTAACCTACATGAGTGAAACTGCGGGCAAAATCTAGTTTGAAATATGAATTACGCCCTTATTTTGCATCCAATCTTGTAAAAATAGTTTTATTTTTGCGTTATTTGCTCTTGTGTGTAAAATGATTTAAGTACTAAATCAAATATAGTCTATTGTCGACAGTCGTAACGGTCACTGGAATGACTGATTGCCAAGAACGTCGATCAGCACATAAAATCGCTTTCGTTAGACGGTTGTAAAGTCTTTAATGCAGAAGGCCGACTACCTAATGATATTTTTATATGTCGGCCTCGATGGGGTAGTGGTTAGTGTAACCGACTGCCACGCCTGAGGTCGCGGGTTCGATTCCCGCACAAGTCAAACATTTGTGTGCATGAACATGGATGTTTGTCTTGGTCTGGGTGTTTCTATGTATAATATGTATGTATTTACAAAAAAAAAGTATATATGTATGTTTATCCATTGTCTAGTACCCATTGTACAAGCTCTGCTTAGTTTGGGCTAGATGGTTTTGTGTGCATGTGGTAGAATATTATTATATTATTATTATTATTATTTCAGTTATGTTTATAAATAAGGCTGCAGATTTTTCTGCCCTTTACTTCCAATAAACAGTACCAGTAATCTCAAATTCAATTCATCACAATGTATCACAGCTATAATCTACTATCGCTCCTGCCAAACGAAAGTATTAACATAACAAACATTACGTCACGAACGAAAGCGCCATATAACACCTCCGTATCTCGGCGCGATTAAGTGAACTAGTCGCGATGAACGGATATAAGTGCCGACATCTTGTTATTATTATACACATACGTAATCGTTATTCAAGTGTAGCATATTCCGGCGCTAATGTACCAGTAATGTGTGACGTAATGTTTGGTTTAAGGCGTCAATGAACGCGTAATCGCCTTTCTTCCGATCCGGTAAAAATAATTTAAATAGTTTAAGAGGAAATGTGGCCGTCAAAACGTACAATATTTTGGCACATTGGATGTAGACATTATAATGGAACTTTGTTCTATATACCTACATCATTTTGAGAGTGGATATACATAGGAAGGCGGTATATATAACACTAGCTGACCCGCGCAACTTCGTCTGCTTCACATAAGAGAATTTTCCCCGTTTTTACAACATTTTTCATTGATGCTCTGCTCCTATTGGTCGTAGTGTGATGTTATGTAGCCTATAGCCTTCCTCGATAAATGGGCTATCCGACACAAAAAGAATTGTTCAATTCGAACCAGTAGTTAATGAGATTAGCGCGTTTAACCAAACAAACAGCTTTATAATCTATACTAATAACTATACTATTATTATAAAGCTGAAGAGTTTGTTTGTTTGTTTGGTTGAACGCGCTAATCTCAGAAACTACTGGTTCGAATTAAAAAAATACTTTCAGTGTTGGATAGCCCATTTATCGAGGAAGGCTATAGGGGGTGGTTATAAAACATCACGCTACGACAAATAGGAGCGGAGCATAAATGAAAAATGTTGCAAAAACAGGGTAAATTATCTGATGTGACGCAGACGAAGTTGCGCGGGTCAGCTAGTATTAGTATAGATTTTGTTCATAGCTGTATCGTTAAAAACACCCTGAACAGACGCAGATAACATGCGCACCTAATAATAATTGTACATTAGCGACTAGCGTGAGTTACAATATGATCAGCGCGAGGTGGTCACTAAAGTATTATCAGGTGTGTCTACGCATTAAAAAATTAATAGGTTGATTGCACCGATGGCGCAGTGGTTTAAGTGGTCGCCTCGCCACTGCCACTGCGCCGAGTGTTGTGGGTTCGAAGTCCAAACGAGACAAAAATTTGTGTGATTCACAAACGGTTGTTCCGAGTCTGGGTGTTTTTTATGTTTGTCGTTGGTTGATTGTTTGTAAAGTCCCCTGCGACACAGGAATTATGTCAAGTGCGCATTGTCTTTTTTAAAGAAAAAAAATACCGTGCCCTTTGACAGTGAGTGAGCTACAATATGATCGGCGCGAGTTTTCATCCACGAATTATCGGCACTGACTGCGCAATAGAAAATAAATGGCAATTTTGAAGTACATCGTGGTCCGATTCACCTTGTCTTTCAATCAGGCAGGTGATGAAATCGGAAACTTGTATACAGATAGTTTAAGGAGAGTATGGTTAACAGGCCTCAGATTTGCGTATTATGCAGAAAGTGGTAGTAGCTATGAATACATAAGTAGTAGGTTGGTATGTTTGTCGTAGGGACAATGTAAGAGTATTCCGATTCGATTTACCAAAGCTTTGCTCTCACTACTTTCGAATCGATTGGTACAAGTTATGCGCTGATCAACGAGGACAAAATACTCCTTATCTTCATTGGTGCACAGGTATTGAATGCGATTGATGTGTAATGAGGTCTGAGATTATATTTCGGTTAGTATTGTGTGATTTTTTTGTCAGGATATTCTCAATTCCAGCAGAGAGTCTAGAACTGTGCCCGATAAACGTCAAACATAAACTCAAAAAAACATATACTTTTTGGGTGTAATGTATTATTCCATAGGCAAGAACATTAATGTTTAATTCTTTACTCCTGGAAATAGAGGTGTACCTTTACCCGTCAGGGTAAAGGGTTACTTCAGAAATATACATCAATGAGTCTATGTTTGGTTTTTATAAAGGAAAATAAATAATTTCTTGCCTGCTTCTTCTCATGCGAGATCTACTCCTCGAAAAGGCGAGTACTAATGTAATTTTTTAATTCGATATTTTTTAAATATCAATATTAATAGAGGTGTCCAAAAACTACTTACACATTTTTATGTAAAAAAAGATTTTTGTTTCTGAATGACTATATATATTTATAAGGTCCCCAAAAATACAAAGTCTAACTTTATTTTTTGTGACTATTTAGTTAGTCGCTAAAAGTTAACGTCAGATTTTCCTTTGTCTGGTGATAGCTGTAGTATAATCGGTAAAGTATCAGCGATTTGAGTTCCACATCAGTATAAGGATTTCAAATCGCCGTTCTCTTGCGCTTTGCGTCGTAGAGCTTTTACTTCCACTTATCCCTTCGCGAGCTGCGCGGGCGCAGGCGGCGCGACAGGTGCGCGACAACGCCACCGTCACTCATAATATCTAACTAGAACGTTCTATGTGAACACTTTCATACATACATAACATGTCATATAACACAGCCAACTTTCATAGAAGTCCAAAAGCTTTAACAAAAATGCTCGATCCATATACAATACCAGTTTTGCCCGCGGCTTCACCCGCTTTAATCTAAATGTCGTCAATTAAAAATAACCTTACTCACCGATAACATAAAATGATTGCAACAGTTGTGATAGTTTAAGTTGTTTTCCATTTAGTTTTATATTTGCTGTTATTTTTTTCTTTTTGTTTTATACTTTAATTTTGTGTAGAGTATCTGATTGATAGTGCAATCTTAATGCATGTCGGGTTTGCCTATAGTTGGATTTGCATTATGTTCAAAAATAATATTCACCTATGTTAGTTCATAAATTTAAAATGTAAAATATGTTGACGTAAATTATAATAAAAAAAATTTATTATATATTGCTAAATTCTTTCACCCCCCTATTTTTAATGTATTTCAATAATTTAAAAGACTATAATTTTAGTATTTTTAAATAACTTTTCAGCAAGAATAGGCATCAATATTGCGTAGTTCAAATATTTACAAGATATTATTATTATGTGTACACACGGCTACACATCAAGTTAAACACCCTATATACGCATAACTACGCTACATACAAAATAGAGAATTGTCGGAAAGGGACAGTGCATAGTGGTGTCGATGTAATGGTAAGGATAGAGCGTAACAAAAATATAACAAACTCTCTCGTACGATTCGCAGCGTTTAACTTCTAATAGCTCAAAGGCCTACGGGCCGGCTTGAACAACTCTTGACAACAGGTTGGCCACTAACCACACGAAAAGAAAAAGAAGAAGTTCAAAGTCCAAACAGTCTAGGTTGATGTGTCGCTGTGTGTACCTGTAGTGAAATTTCGCCGCCCCCTAAAAGTGCAGGTCGGAGCGGGGCGCCCCTGCCGCCCCACAATGTTACGACACTGCTCAGACAGCTGCGTTTACATAGCGGTTACGTTACAGTTTGTATCATGCATCCTTTTTCTGACATTTGATAATCATCCATAACCAATTTGAAACGCTTGTACCTATCTTATTTATATCGGAGTAGATTTCAAAATATATTTGTATTTTAGACTTTAGGTAAACTATTTGACTTAAATAATAAATATTTAGAGTCAATTACCCTATTAGATCAAGATCCCAGTGCCCCAGACATAAAAGTAAAGTTAAAAAAAATTGTAAGTGTCTTAACGTGTCTGGTAAACATTACCGCCGACGGAAATTGTGTGGCAATATTGATTATTAATTTTTAACAATATTTTCTAAAATAAACATAAACATCAGCACTGGGAATTTAAGAAGAGTAAGTATTATTTTTACTTGCCTTTAGCACAAATAACAGTACAGAATAAATAACGGGCAAATGGCCGTCGGGTCAGGCTAGCAAGTATACATACACTCAAAGTACATACTAACATTACTTTATCCCATACATTTTATTTCTGAGAAAATAAGTAATGTCGTGTGGCGTAAAATGAGAGTGGCCTATGTCCAGCAGTGGACTGCGGTGGGCTGATTCATTGACTGATTGAAGTAATGTCTCTGGGAGGGGTAGGGGCTCTAGGATCGTGGACTATATTGACTTTCTAAGATTGTCAGCAGTGCGTTTACCTCATTAATCTTTATGATGTACAGCGCTCGTGTTTTGAAGTAATCAACACAAATATATACATACACTTATGGTCAATAGTACTTGTACAATGGCCATCTCCGTTACAATGCATCTGAGTGATTTAATAAGATGAAAATATTTGTGATACTTGTACATGCTTTGTTATGAGATATCAGAAACTTTAATTTGTTATAGAAGATAGATGTGCTCGCGGTTTGGATGTTATATAGTCTTTCCTCGATAAATAGGCTATCCAACACTAAAAGAATTTTTCAATTCGAACCAGTACTTCCTGAGACTAGCGCGTTCAAACAAACAAACTCTTCAGCTTTATAATATTAGTATAGATTTAATAGTTATGAGTAATTTAATTAATAAGTATGATCACGCTTGTATGATTATATCCCCAGAGAGGTTGTGAGAGATGCGTAGCACTTAAAATTCGCCAGTTAATATAGGTCATAGTTAGTAGGAGATAAACATAATATAGGTAGTGTTACGTTTTTAATTGTCTTGTATGCCAAGACTTGGTAGGTTAATCTAATTTATACGGATTTTATCGAATTGTTTATTTTAAAAACACTACCATTACATTGTATGTATGTATTCACAAAAAAAAGGGTGATTTTGATTTCGTGTAATTCCTTTTAACCACGCATTCTACTGGTGATATAGAATAACCTTGATCATATTTTTTTTATTAGAATTATATTTTTGGAGAAATTAATGTACGAATTTTTTTCGTGAAATGGTTTCAGATAGTCATATGTTAACCACCCGAAACAATCTTAATATTTTACAAATTTAATAAAATAACGTAACAATAACTGATATCGTAAATAATAAGGGGCAATAAAAAGGATCATCCGTTATTATTTAGAAGAAAAAGAAAGAAATAAAGAAAAGATTTACGACATTAATTATTGATATCTGTTTTAAAATTAGTAAAAAAATAAATTTGAGCTAAGTAAGCTTTTGTCCATCTAGGTATTACCTAGTTGCAGTTACAGACTCTGTACTGCTATTGAAAATTTCTAGACATAAAACCGAATAATGTTTTGTGCGATCTGGTAATCGAACCCGAAACATCAAGCACATTAGCCGCATTCACTACCGTTTCGACTCCAAGGCCGTTGAGGTGTAGTAGTTAAAATTAAATAGCATACTCACACCTGTATTTCGTCTTAATAATTGCTTGCTTTAACAGTGAAGGAAAACATCGTGAGGAAACCTGAATGTCTGAGAGTTCTCCATAATGTTCTCCAAGATATGTGAAGTCTACCAACCCGCACTGCGCCAGCGTGGTGGTCTATTGCCTTACCCTTCTTACAGTGAGAAGAGGCCCGTGCCCAGCAGTGGGACAGTTTTTGGTAAAAGACTGGACATATTGAAGGAGGGTATTCAGTAATCGATTCTGGACACGAATATCTAAAAAAAATAGGCACTTAAAATTTGACCTAGTTATTGTGTTATAATTTAATGTGCGGACACTCTTACGCATATACCATAGCTAAACAAATCCTCCGACCCCGACCCCCGCTACCGCACCCCGTACTCTCCCGAATTTGCACCCCCGCCCGTCCTTTTCTTATCAAAGATCATTAGCCTCGGTAGCGCGGCGCGCTCGACAGCTGTGTCAGCTGTGTGCAACCCGCGCAGTGTCTACATTTTATGGATATTTCATACAAATTTTCATAATGGTTTTCTTTGCAGGTTACACAGAAATATTGTTTTTTTTTTATTTGTACTTTACGTCTGACCCTAAATTATCATGTCTTTAAGTATGTACAATGTTTAACCACTCACATTGTATAGTAGAGAATGAACGTGTTACTGTCAACCGGGCATAGTTTTGACACCGTGTTACTTCTGAGAATGTCTTACTACCAAATAAAATTTTGCACGAAACGAATAACAAACCGGAGACATCATGCTAGCTGCATAACTAACAAATATTTCAGATACACGCTATAAAGTTCTTCCAGAAATAATCCAATTAAAGAACTACTTAAATCGATAAATCATTACAATTACTGAATAACCGATTAATTACTTCCTCAATATTATCGCGATATTAACTTACTTAATTCCTTTCTTTTTTAAAACAACTCCTGCACTTTGTATAATATCTGTTTCGCAAAGGACTGTACAAACATTCAAACAACGGAGACGAAGAACACCCAGACTCGAAACAACCATTTGTGGATCACACAAATATTTATCCCGTGTAGGATTCGAATCCACAACACTCGGTGCAGCGGGGACGACAACATAACCACACCATCCATGCAGTTATTATAATTTTAATGTTCCTCGAGGCACGCATTGGAATCCTTTCTAGCATCCATTAAGGAAGCTGCATCTCGCAGTTACATAGAATATCCTAAGAGCAAAATGCGATAATGCATCCGGTTTAGTGATAGCGCATAAATAAACTGCCTCTAAATTATATATACTAATATTATAAATCTGAAGAGTTTGTTTGGTTGAACGCGCTAATCTCGGGAACTACTGGTTCGAATTGACAATTCTCTTGTCTTTATTGTTGGGTAAACCATTTATCGAGGAAGACTATAGGCTATATAACATCATGCTATGACAAATAGGAGCGGAGCATCAATGAAAAATGTTGCAAAAACGGGGAAAATTCTCTTATGTGAAGCAGATGAAGTTGCGCGGGTCAGCTAGTTTATTCATATGAGGATCGAACCCACGACAGTCGGCGCGGCGGCAGTGGCGAGGCGACCACTTAAACCACTACGCCATCTATGCAATTACTTTTACTAATAATGTTACAAATTAACTAGTAATTCTTACTTTCCCACTTGCGTAATAATTGTAATTGTTGATAATAATACTTTTGTCCCACAATTGTTATTATAAAATTCTTAGATTGTATCTTTGCGTCGTGTAAAAGTTTTGTAAAAGCGAAGCAAGTGCTATCAAACTGCATTAATTCGGACATACCAGTCTTTTTTAAATTACTAATGCTTTGCAAGCTTAGAGGGACACCATTGAACTGCCATGCACAGGTCTTGAGTTCGATACCAAGGCTAGCTGTATACTTTCGCAGTTATGTGCGTTTAAATAGATGATTATCGCTCGCTTTAACGGTGAAGGAAAACATCGTGAGGAAACGCATGTCTGAGAGTTCTCTCGAATATATTTCTGTCAATCCGCGCTTGACCAGCGTGGTGGATTACGGCTATATCCTTCTTACACTAAGGGGCCCGTACTCAGTAGTGGGATAGCTTATATGCAGGGTTGGTATTATTATTATAGCAAAATATGTTGTACAGATAGCGTGGCAAGCAGTCGCCTTGTCGCCGGGTTCGAATCCCAGTCAGGATATTTATTCACGTGTGATCCTTATACGATTCTTCTGAATCTAGGTATACAATGTATCTGTTAGTTTTTATTTTTCGGTAATGCGTTATAGTTATGTTTTAATTATAACATGTATTAATAATAACTAGCGGTCGCCTAGTGGTCAAAATTCAACCAAAATTCTTAAGCTTGCTACTTTGTTTTCTGTTTTTCTCTATTACATATAAATAAGGTAGGGTAAGCATAGTTACAAAGAATTGTACGACGTCAGACGAACAATGTCGAAATACTACGAACGCGATTTGACTGCGTGTGTCAAATGCATTGTTGTGTGCGTGTTGTGTTTTCATTAATTTAATGTATTTCTAGTGCATATTTTATAAAAATATTAAGATTCGCCCCTCCTTCTCCATATAAACTTTAACTGTCCGCGCAATTTTCGTAAAAAGGGGTACAAAGTTTTTGCTTCACGTATTAATATATAGATAATAAATATCAATAAAGTTTTATAGAACTTGTATTTAAAGTTATATCGCTTAGTGTTGCCCGTATTTGTTTTTTCGCAACATTACCGATTTTCTTCATACAAAGCGGCGACTTCATATTTAAATCCTATTATTTTGCATCCAGAGCTTAAAACCGATATTGATGCAATTTCGTATGGATTTAACTTGCAATCTGAAGACATTGCATATGCAACTAACCAAGGAATGCGAACAAAGTCACGGGTATTAGCTATAGTTTGACCGAAACCGTTGTACCGCGCCTTAGGTATGTGCGCGGCGAGACGAGGGGGGCATGCAGGCTAATAGGCCGCTGTCATTCGTCAACGCTCAGTCGCTCACGCCAATCCCCCTCGTTCGGCGCGCACATACCTAAGGCGCGGTACAGCGGCTTTGGTCATACTATAGCACATAGACATAACAGCAACTTTCTATTCATTGACTACAGTACATTGTAGATATATATGCATATATACATCGAGTAGTAAACTACAATAATGTTTATTATATAACAGATAAAATATACAACTTTCAAATAATTTAAAATACAACCTTTTATTATGCAAATTTAGAAATATTGCAATGAATTTATCTTCGTGATTTTGTGTCTGTACTCCGTTGTTTTGTATTGCATGTGCGCTAGGGTTATCAAAACAAAGTACCTATCGAAAAATGTGAACAGGCATGGCGAAGTGGCTTTGATGGTGTTCTTGCAACCAACAGGCTTGCTATTGCTTGTGTGTATGTGATAAAATATTATATATTATATGCTGCTAACAAAACTTATCTCGAATTCGAATGTCACTTTACCAGTTACAACAATAACCAACTGTTACTGCATTGGTAGGTACTGTTAAAACTCGAGTTTTAACAGACGACTTGAATGTTTGTTTGATATTCATATGAAACAGAACTGCACAGTATATAAATTACTTTACAATGTAGTATGGCTCTTTAGTCAACTGATCCTGCTCGAAATTATCCCGCGGGACGAGTTGAGCTAACGAATGTTTTGAATCGGGTAATTGATCCCATTGATACATTTTAGGATTTGCACAGACACAAAATAAAGTGTTAGACATTTAAATAAAGTTAAAAATAAAAAATTTATATAAAGAAAAAATTAATTTAAAAAAAACAAAGAAAATTATAAAATAATTAAATATTACATTTAGTTTTCTGTTCATTAATCAAACGACTGTGATTTTTCATTGATTTTATATATCAGTATAACCAAGCGATGGTATGTCATTTCTTTCCCCAAACACTTGTTCACGTGTGTACATATTTATATTGTATAATTTCTTGTTTTTAAAGTGGGTTCAGTTGCCTGATTCAAAACATTCGTTAGGTCTACGCATCCCGCGGGATAAGTTCGAGCGGCATCAGTTGACAAAAGAGCCTTAGTATCACAGTAAAGTAACGTGGGGGCAGAGTTTTCACGCCCCAACTGGGTACTCGATTCTCATGACATTTTGCATACACGTTGTCAGTGATGCAGAAAAGGACATAAGGCACCTTTTATCCAGAAAAAGTACTGTTCCCAAAAGATATAAATTTGTTAACAAAATCTACATTAATTATTTAATAAATTTTCTCCGTAGCCTTTATTATTCCCAAGTCACTTGGGGTCGGCTTTTCTGGTCTAACCGGATTTGACTGGATATCAGTTTTTACACGGAGCGGCTGCCATCTGACCTCCGCAACCCTAAGGCTAACGATACCTTAAGGCTAGACCAGTGTCAGGATATTATAGGGCACTGACTTCCCAATAACAACTGCCATAGGTGTTCATGGCAGCCGGGACCAACGGCTTAACGAGCTCTCCGAGGCACGGAGCAGGCGATAATTGTCAATCAATACGCAAATAATTTCGAAAAGTCATATAACCTCCGAAAGTGAGTGGTGCGCGACGTGGGTTCGAATCCGAGACCCTCTGCATTGCAGTCTGTTAGTCTACCCAACAAAATCCGTAAAAGTAGTTTAATTTTCAATCCTTCGACTGTCTAAGTTCTTATATTTATGCCCTTTGTTTCATAGCCTATTTTTGCACTACAGTAAACGTAATGAGAATAATTTGACGATTACTGTAGTATATATGTATAATAGACCGCACAGTGGTCGCCTCGCCACTGCCACTGCGCCGAGTGTTGTGGGTTCGAATCCCAAACGGGACAAAAATTTGTGTGATCCACAAATGGTTCTTCCGAGTCTGGGTGTTCTTTGTGTCCGTTGTTTGAATGTTTGTAAAGTGTCCCGTGACATAAGAATATTGTCAAGTACGGAACTACGAGGCAGCCCTAACGTTCACACATTCGCGGAGATATTGTCATACATCATACACCTACATGTGTGTTTGTACATCTGATAAGTAATGAAGAGAAAGTATTATATATCTTTAAACAAGTTGATTGCATTAGTCGTTTTTGAGCTGCAGCAGTGACAGACAGACGGATAGACAGACAGGTATAATCGCACCATAAAGGTTCAGACTGCAGTAATGGTGTACCAGTTTAAGTCACTGGCAATGCGTCGAGTGTTGTAGGTTCAATATCCATAAGAGACAAAACTTTATGTGATCAACAAACAATAATGAATAATAAAAATAATGTCCTCCAGACCGAATTTCGGTCACGGCGGCCAATCTTAACGGAGACTGGCCATTTGCGCAGGAGATATTATAGTGCTAAGTGCACAAGTGTGTGCGCAAACACAAGTGCACTCTCTATTCACTAACACTAACTCTAAGATCCGATGGTACGGCACTCCGACACGGCCGGAGAGAGATCAGGCGCAGGACCAACGGCTTTACGTGCTTTCCGAAGCACGAGGGTGACTAACATCGCGAACTTCCTAACTCCGGGCTGCTATTGAGATTTCTTAATAGAAAAACCTTATAACTTTTTGTTGGTCCGACCTGGGATTCAAACCCGAGACCTCATAGACAGCAGTCGCATTCACTACCGCTACGATACAATAAACGGATGGCATAGTGGTTAAGTGGTCGGCTCGCCATAAATGGTTGTTCCGAGTCTGGGTATTCTTTTTGTCCGTTGTTATTTTTTTTGTAATTCCCACGACACAGAGTTTTTGTCTAGTGCGGGACATGTTTTAATAATAATTATTTTCTCTTAGACTTTGTTATTGCCAAGTTACTTGGGGTTGGCTTTTCTGGTCTAACCGGATTTGACTGGATATCAGTTTTTACACGGAGCGGCTGCCACCTGACCTCCGCAACCCGAAGGTTAACGATACCCTAAGGCTAGACCAGTGTCAGGATATTAGAAGGTACTGACTTTCCCAATAACGACTGCCGTAGATGTTCATGGCAGCCGGGACCAACAGCTTAACGTGCTCTCCAAGGCAGGCAGGCGATAATTGTCAATCAATACGCCCATCATTTCGAAAAGTCATATAACTTCCGAAAGTCAGAGGTGCGCGACGTGGGTTCGAACCCGAGACTCTCTGCATTGCAGTCTGTTGGTCTCCCCACTGAGCTATTGCTGCTATAATAATAAATATATAAATAATTAAAATAATAATATTCAATAATAATAGTCCAAACTAAGCAGAGCTTGTACTATGGGGATTAGACAATGGATAAACATTTTTTTTTTGTAAATATATACATATTATACATAGAAACACCCAGACCAAGTCAAACATCCATGTTCATGCACACAAATGTTTGACTTGTGCGGGAATCTAACCCGCGACCTCAGGCGTGGCAGTCGGTTACACTAACCACTACGCCATCAAGGCCGACCTAATACTATATTTATAATGATTCAGATGTCATGTTGGCTTTGTGTGTGATGACAACTTAACTTCCAGAAAGGTGACCGCATTTAAACGTAGTAGGCCGGCCAATGATTTAAACCTTTGACTTACACAGACTCAGGCCTGGTTCTCCGCGAGGGTAGCTATTGGTATGCATACTTGTATTCGAATAATATTCGAATATATACTGCATGGATAGTGAAGTGGTTTAAGTGGTCGCCTTACTATTGCCTCTGCGCCGAGTGTTATGCGTTTGATCCCCACGCGGAATAAAAAATATGTGGTCCACAAATAGTTGTTCCGAGTTTGAGTATTTCTTGTGTTTGTTGTTTGAATATTTGTAAAGTCGCCCGTGTCACGATACAGAGTAGATTTTAAGCGCGAAAATTATTAAAAAGTCTTTTGATTTTAACAGACTTCTGAAAACGAGGAGGTTCGCAATTCAGTTAAAATTTTAAGTAGTTACCCTCTGTTGGAAAGGGGACATTTTCAAAGTGTTTGCATTTATATTTTATTTTGGATTTCAGCATAAAACAACAGAGAACTCTTTATTGCTTATATAAAGTTGCGTGATCATCTTCGATACATTAATCCAAAATATTAACTAATAGGTAAGGACATTGCATCATATTTGCATTTGGTAGCTTAATTATCGTGTAAGGCTGTATAACTTCACGCTACGAGTCACGGGATCGCGATAAACGTGCATGAAACCGCGGCGGACACATAGTTTCTTTACATCCCAAGTAATCGATTTTCACAAACTAGAGACAATCCCTTGATATTTTAATAATCGTTTAATTTCACTAACGAGCCGACAGAGCTCTCAGGGAACCTTATCATTAGCATAATAGTTATTAATTTCGTCTATAAATTCACGTTTATTAATTAACTGAGCGCATATTATTAATGTTTGGTTTCACTTTATATTTCAGCATTGCATTTTAATATAAAAATACATTAAAATATCAGGCATAAATCTATATTAATATTATAAAGCTGAAGAGTTTGTTTGTTTGTTTTTTTGAACGCACTAATCTCAGGAACTTCTGGTCCGAATTGAAAAATTATTTTAGTGCTAGATAGCTTATTTATCGAGGAAGGCTATAGGCTATATAACATCACGCTACGACCCACGGGGGCGGCGCAGTAATTATAAACGCGGGTGAAACCGCGAGCACATCTAGTATATAATAAAAGTAAATAAATAAATCAAATGAATCTGAGTGCACGGATGTCGTAGTGGTTAAAGTGGTCGTTTCGCCACTGCCACTGGGCCGAGTGTTGTGGGTTCGGATCCCACACGGGACAAAAATTTGTGTGATCCATAAATGGTTGTTCTGAGTCTGAGTGTTCTTTATGTCCGTTTTGAATGTTTGTAAAGTCCCCCGCGCGGCAGGAATTAAATCTAGTGCTGTAATTGTCTTTTTAAAAAGTAAAGTAGAAAGATAACAGCTATTTTTATTTCTTATGACGTCTATATGTATATAATACAACTCTATCTATCTATCCTCGGGTATATAAGCGTGAGACTATGTACATACATATTTACACTCAAAACATCACTTTTATAACTTTAACGAAAGTAAATTCTTCATAAGAAGCTACAAGTTCCGTTGGCTCGCGTGTTGCCAGCACATAAATTAATTATTACCAGGTCTTTGACATTGACATTACGTATAATGCCTGTTTAAAATTCACCTGTTATAATACTACTCCACTAGAGAAAGGAAGGAATGGCACTTACTGAAACGTGTAAAAAAGATGGACGGCTAATTTCCTTAGTAGTAACTCGTAAAATGTCCGTTTGACGTTTGACAGCTGTGAGTGAAAGGGTTGCCAATTATTTTGGTTATGTATACTCATACATTACCGTGTAACTTCACCGTGTAAGCCACTCGGCTTACATGGTAAAGTTAGTAATACCCTCTTGTAGATAAACGGCGTGAGTTGAGTTGAGTGAGATTGTTTCTGCGTTCTGTCTGGTAAGTAATAGTTCTGGAGTACACACCTTGGTCATTTGGAATACCAGGAGAAATAATCACACGTTTCTGATTCAAGAGAAAAGGTATTGAAGATAGGATGAAAGAAATGGCAGGGAGATGTGGTGTATGAGTTTCAGGGTCACATACTCACCAAGCAAAACGCCGTAACAGTGTAATTTCTCTACGCTGGTTTCCTGTAAGAGATGGTACAAGCCAACCACGGGCCTCTTCATCTTCATGTCGTCACTAAATAAGAAGCTATGATAGGCATTCAAAAAACTCCCTCTCATAAAATACCATATACCAATTCCGCGGCTTTTTATTCAAGCGGGGTGTACTCTTGGATGCGCAGGGCCCGTGCTATTTCTGCCATGCGGCTATTTCGGCATTGCCTAGGTACCATTTCCTTACCTAGGGTAGTAATGAGTGAGTGATACCCTTGATATTGCAAGCGCTCGTAGGGTAGACAAATAGTACTACCCTGTTCGGGCTCATTCGGGGTCTTACATTTAAAAATACTTATGTTTTTTTTAAACGTGCGGAAATGCATTGACGCATACCTCTCCGCGGAAAAGGTTATGACGGGCTCACCCGAAAAAAGATGAAACGTCCCGGGTACTACGTACCACGGTGTGCCAACTCGCTGCCTTGAATGGTGGGTGGGTCGCTGGAACTGAAACTACATCAGCGAGATCATTATTATGCTATACCAATGCCACAGTAATAACACTATAGCGTGTTAAATTTAAAACAATAGCACGTTATAATAGCTGATATTAATAAATAATAGGTGATGGAAAACAGTGATAAAACGATCACAGAGATTAAACAATTATATCGTAACGTTGTTGCTTGTTTTAAGAGTGAATGTGCTAGAGATGTACGATATCTCGCTATGGTGTAATTTAGAGCAATCGTTTTATGATCTTTTAAGTATGAAAGTGAAGTTTGTTATAATGTTACAGTTTTAACAACCGTTGACTCATTTTTTAAATATTTCTGTTAAGAAGTTATGTTGCCTAAAAATAATATGCAACGAGTATTTATTATGTTTAAAAGTAAATAATATAGGCACCTTTTAAACCTGATTTAAAAAGGTTCTACCTCAAAGAGCAGCTTCTGTCACAACAACTGTCACATTTAATGACAGCTGTCAAATGAGAGAAAAAGGATGCACGATACAAATTGTGACGTATCCGTCATTTAAATGCGAGAGCTATATCTCATCCACTACGATGCGCTTTTTCATACATCCAGCTTTAATTATTTTAATTTTAATACGCTTTTATTAGCTTCACCTGTATGTTTGTTTGTTTGTTAGTTGTTTGTAACCGACTCCTTTGGACTTTGACCCACTTCAAACGGTCAGATTTCATTTAAACGTAGACTTATCGAGGACCGACGACAATACAATAATTTGATAAGATTATCTCATTATCTGGATTAATGATTCACAGATCACAGATCCTTTGCAAAATATCTTAGACAGCACCCCATGCTTTCTTATATAAAAAAATATATATTTTTTATTAATCACTCTATTTGGAATTGTTAAAAAAATATTTTCTACTCATGAATTTGATTTTTTAAATACAGTGTGTTTTTTTAATTTTGCTATTATTTATTTTAAATGTAATCGCTACCTCATATACTAGAAGATTCTTTGAAATGTTTTCGTATGAAGGTTTTACGCTATGCGGCGAACTGTTGGACGCGGACAGTCTCGAGTAAAACTAGCCTTTACCCACAACTTCTTGAGTGTCAGTTAGGGAACATGAACGTGTGCTACAAACAATGTAGTTGAATTGTTCCCTGTAGCGCACTAATATTTAATAGGCATATTACATATTAACTCAACATGTCAATGGTGAGCTCAGATGCCATCCTTACACGGTAGAGTTGATTAGAGTGCGCACCAACAAGTTTGGATCCTCATACCTCTGCCGAACGATCAAGGCGTGGAATTTTCTGTCAAGGCACGAGATTCCTTCTTCCGACAATTCTGGGTCCTTTAATGGGTTTTTCTGTTAAGAAATCTCAAAAGCAGCCCGAAGTTAGGAAGTTGGCGGTGTTAGTCACCCCCCCGTGCCTCGGAAAGCACGTAAAGCCGTTGGTCCTGCGCCTGATCTCGCCTATCTCTCGATTGGCCGCCGTGGCCGAAATTCGGTCTGGAGGACATTATTAAAACATATAACAGAAAACATACTATTTATATACAAATACACGCTTTTATTTAACGTTATCTTCAATGTTACGAAAGCAATAATTAAAGAAATTTAATTAACGAGAATCTATGTAGCCATTTTAAATAAATATCGGGACAGTTAAATACAGCGATCATCGAGCGTTCATCTGTCATATTTGATTGAGAGCACAATAAGAAATGATAAATGTACGTGTTGATCAAAACAGATAACACAATAAAAGAGGTATGACGCATTTATAATATGATAACTTAGGTAAACTTACTAAGCTTTGTAACATAAGTGTAAATTTGTGAGCTAGACAGAAAATAAAAAGTGACACATGCTTAATGAAACACATAATAACAATTATAAAATAAAAATATGAGGAATGTCATGAAAGTGAATGAAGCCAGAGAAGTGTGTCAGGATCGTAGCAAATGGAAATCCGTAGTCTCTGCCCACCCCTCTGGGAAACAGGCGTGAATCTATGCATGTAAAATAAAAATAAATAGGTATATCCTAATCCTAACTAATAGATATTATAAATGTGAATATGAGTTTATTTATTTTTTTGTTTGTTATGCTTTCACGCCTTAACTACTCGACCGATTATCATGAAATTTCGCATACGCGTTGTCGGGTTGCCAGGGTAACAGAAAAGGATATAAGGTACCTTTCATTCAGAAAAAAGTACTGTTACTAATCTAAACTAACATAACCTACATTTACGCAAGCGAAGCCGCGGGCAAAATCTAGTACAATATAAACGCAAAGAACCAAAAACCAAAATATGTACTTACTAGATGTTCCCGCGGTTTCACCCGCGTTTATCATTACTGCGCCGCTCCCGTGGGTCGTAGCGTGATGTTATATAGACTATAGTCTTCCTCAGTAGTTTTGGGTCGTAACGACATTAGACTTCACTTATGTCTTCAATGAGCGCATAATTATTAACTTTTCATCAGAATATTGTCTACCGCCATGATGCATCACAAAAACAAAACGATACCACCACCTCCAACAGTGGTTATCTAATATAACCGCTTTACGATATGTCCACTAATTATAGCTAGCTAATATAAATGATTTTCTTTCTTTCTTTCTAATAATTGACATCATGAAGTAGCCAAGCGTTACTGCTATTCATATCCTCAAACGCCGATTATTCATTAATCTAGCCAGACCATATCGTGATGTGGGTATTTGACCATTTCATGAAATGTGAAATGGTCGGCCACATCGTGAAGTGATCAATTCTGAGATCTGGCCACGACGTACATACATATATGTATATTTGATCTGAATTAAAAAGTGTAAACGATTTAAGTACTTTTTGTTAGCTATAGTGATGCGCACAATTGTACTGGGATTGTATTCAAATGCGTTAATATTGTTCCTTACTCAAATATTATTAAAGCAAAACTGTCTTTGTTGGTACCTACTTCTTTCACGCAAAAATAGAACAACCTATCGACACGACTCTTACATAAGTTTATGGACTGACAGTGAGTGTAATAAGCTACTATGTATCCCATACAAATTCACAGTTCGCATAGGTATTACTTTTCCTAAGAACCATGCGAGTGAAACCATGGGTTGACGTTAGTAGTTCAAATACATATATAAGGTTTTTATGACTCGGTTGTCATTAACGACTCAATTAAGACAAATACAGAAGAAACATGACCGGCAATAAATCGATGCTAAAACGTCGTAAACTCTCGATTTTTATCTCGATTACTAATCGGTATAGATCTAATGAATTATGCATTAAAATGTATCTTATGGATTGTAAGAGATACTATGTATTTATCTTATGTGGGGGCTAGTCAGTGCAGACCGGCGACACTTCGACCCAGTGGAATTTTTGTGTCGACACTCTCCCAATAACGACTGCCATACTTGTTCATGGCAGCCGGGACCGACGGCTTAACGTGCTCTCCGAGGCACGGAGCAAGCGATAATTGTCAATCAATACGCACATAATTTCGAAAAGTCATATAACTTCCGAAAGTCAAAGGTGCGCGACGCGGGTTCGAACCCGAGACCCTCTGCATTGCAGTCTGTTGGTCTCCCCTATAGTACATTAATCATTGTACCTATTTATTCCTCAAGGGGTTAGCAGACATGTATTACAATTACTTACCTGAGATAGGACTGCTACTAAATATTTTGTCGCTGTAAGATTGTTGGGTCAAGCGACCGAAGAATCGAAATCAGGTCATTTTGGCTATAAACGTAAACATACAGCAAAAGAGATTTTTTCTGCTTTAAAGAGGCTTTTATCTTATAAAGGTATGCGAGCGAAAGAGTTTAATCCTAATATTATTCACACCCACATTCGGGTACAATCTGTATAGTGCTGAACTTTGTAGGAAAGAAACAAATAAGAGTGGCTTCAGCCACTCCTCCAAGATCGGACTTACCGCCGCTATTGCGGCGTGCCCTGCACTCGGTCGCGCAAGCCGTTCACCCCAGTCCGCCCTTAGGACGTCACGGAGCTCCGACCGCCGCGCCTCCACCTATCTCGGCAACGGCCGAAAGCCCCGCTCCAGAGCCTCCCCGTGCCACTGGTAGAGCGACGCGAGAAGTCTGGCCTCCTGGCCCCAGGGCGGTGATCCGGCCAAGACGCTTGCAACTACACACAAACTCGGGACAACCCCGGGATAACCACGCTTCGGCACGAATGGGCCGGCTCGACCGGAGTGATACCACGGCCTCACACAAAACCAGGCCCAACGGTCCCCCCTCCCCTTCTTCTGGTAATTCTTCTTCTAATTTTAAAAGGAACGCAATGCTCTTGTGTCTTCTCTGGTGTTGCAGCCGTTGCGGGTGTCCATGGGCGGCGGTAATCGCTTACCATCTGTCGATCCGTCTGCTCGTTTGCGTCCTATACCATGAAAAAAAAAGAGGTAACACAACAATTTTCCCGCGTGGTGATCAAACCCACAACAGTTTGTGCGTTGGCAGTGACAAGATGACCACTTAACTTTTTGAGTGGCTCCGGCACACCGGCAGTTAGGCACAATAGGTTTCCAACTATGTCTGGTATTCCATCAATAGACAGGTTAAATAATAATAAATGGTTTAAGAATATTTAAATATCAGGAAATACACCATTACCACACAATACGTAATTCTGTGGTGACGCTATGTTATATATCTTGGTCGCTAAACGGAAGTATGTAATATAAAACCGCGGTCAGCTAGATAAGTAACTCATTACATAAGAAACCATTAACACAGCTTTTATCTAATTAAGAAAGTTGACACAATTTAACAATCGTCATTATTTAAAACTTGATGAAAATATATGAATTTACTCATGTTTACATTAGTATTTATTGTTCGTATATAGAAAGAAAGAAAGAAAGAAAAACCGTTTATTTGCCACAGATACAGTTCAAAAAGGAAATACATATGTTTACTACTGCAAATTCATACAAGATTTCCGCCATAAAGTTTCAAACAACCAAAACTAACTGTTGCCAATCTCGCCAATAGCTACTTAACAGAAATATCAAAAGCAAATCAGTTGACAAACCGAGAATATTGCTTTGCACTACTTTTATAACATCGTAAATTGTCGAGAAATTCATTAATTTTCCGCCAAAATCTCTTCTCTCTTAGCCTTTATTATTCCCAAGTCACTTAGGGTCGGCTTTTCTAGTCTAATATCAGTTATTACACGGAGCGACTGCCACCTGACCTCCGCAACCCGAAGGCTAACGATACCCTAAGGCTAGACCAGTGTCAGAATATTAGAGGTTACTGACTTTCCCAATAACGACTGCCATAGATGTTCATGACAGCCGGGACCGACGGCTTAACGTGTTCTCCGAGGCACGATCATCAATCGATTTCGAAAACTCATATGTTATATATATATGATAAAAGTCATGACTTTCAAGTCTGCGCGACGTGGTTCGAACCCAAGACCCTCTGCATTGCAGTTTGTTGGTCTCCCCACTGAGCTATCGCCATAAACTACTTTATAATAATTAATATTTTAAAGTATTGGTTGTATATAAACAACCAACCCAACAACGATGTAATTACAACCTGGATTCTTACAAACATCAATCAAACGACCAACAACTCAGTAATTTGTTACTGAGATGCTTTAAGATTAAATATACATAATATATTGCCGAAGGAATAGACAAATATGTAAAATAACCATATTACGCTAGCTGTGGTTATATAAGAGCGCCATGTAATAAGAACGACCTTATTTTTAGAATAATTTATTTTCATCATTTGGTTTTAACAATTTTTCTTAATGAATGAATGAATTTATTATAAAGCGTCTTAAATATGATAAAAAAAATCGATGACGACCGTACTAGTGTAAACTGTGCTACAGTCGCCAGCGCCTTCCACCCTGAGATTGTTACAATAAAAATCATTGTTTAGGCACATCAAGAAAAGAGAGAAATACTATTAAAAACTAAGACATTTTGGTTTTAACTTCGCTAGTACAATAACATAATTGGTAGCATAGTATTTAAAAAGATATATTTAAAAACTGTTACCACTCGAGTGATCAAGATATATAGCTGTCTACTGGGCACAGTTTCACAGAAAACCCAACAACGATTTGCCAAATCCGGGAATTGAACTAACGTCATGTATTACAACAGTCGCATTCACAATCACTTTTCTTTTTAAGTGTTTGAAAGACTAATGTAGATTTTTAATCGTTAATTAAATTTATGCTTGAGCGCATTGATGTTTTTTATATCGGTCGATTATACAGATTATACATAAAACATATCGATAGACATATACAGATATGAGAGAGAAATCCATCTCGAATATAAGTTTTATGAATTTAAATCATTAAAATATTCATATATTGTAATTAATTAGAGTAATTTAGTACAGTTATATTCAAATAAAGTCAATCAAATGTACATATTAATTTATATTTATATGTCTATAAGTTTTAATATTTAATTTTATACAGCGAGTACTTAATAGGAAATATAATACATATAACAGATGGCGTAATGGTTTAAATGGTTGCGTTGCCGATGTTACTGCGACGAGCGTTGAGGGTTTAATTCCACTCGGGACAAAAATGTGTGTGGTTTACAAATAGTTGTTTTAGATCTGGGTATTCTTTGTGTCCGTTATTAGTATTGTTGTAAATTTTGCCGCGACACTGGAATCCTTATAATATATTATTATACTTAAATAATAATAATGAAAATAATGTCCTCCAGACCGAATTTCGGCCACGGCGGCCATTCTTAACAGAGACTGGCCATCTGCGCAGGAGATATTATAGTGCACAAGTGTGTGCGCAAACACAAGTGCACTCTCTGTTCCCTAACTCTCATGATCCGATGGGACGGCAATCCGACACGACTGGAGAGAGATCAGGCGCAGGACCAACGGCTTTACGTGTTTTCCGAGGCACAGGGGTGTCTAACACCGCCAACTTCCTAACTCCGGGCTGCTATTGAGATTTCTTTACAGAAAAACCCAATAGCTTTTTGTTGGCCCGACCCGGGATTCGAACCCGAGACCTCATGCACAGCAGTCGCATTCACTACCGCTGCGCCACGGAGGCAGTTACCATTTAGCGATCCGATCCGATACTTAAATATCATGATTCGTAATGTATTTTTGCATATTATTATGAAACACGTCTCACTCACCGTCAGTTTGTTTATGCACTTATAACTCGAGAATTACTCTTCCGATTCATATAATTTATTTATAAAAGACGACTAGTAAAATGCTAGTATCGCGGTGGGTTTCACAAAGCTAAAGTTAATCATACTTAAAACGATAATTTGTGGATCACATAAATAATTGTTCCGTTTGAGATTCGAAACCACGACACTCAGTGCGGCAGCTGTGATGAGGCGACCGCTTAGCCGATGCGCTACCCGTGCAATCTTATGCGGTTTACTTACATGCTTATTTATATCTAAATAAATACATTATCTACGCAGGTTTTAATATACATTGGATCATTATAAATAGCATATGGTCTTAATAACAATTTTAGTGCATAAAACTTATCGACAACAAAATGCCTATTCGGGACGGCGGCGACTAATAAAGGCAATCCAGAGTATCGTTTTTAATTCATCCATTTTTTTTACTAATACATGGTTACCAGACTGAAATTTAAATTAGATATATAGGTTTTCATTATTTTATTTTGTTTTCATATGCGCCACTGTCTGACACGATTCTAAGTTAATATCAATATGATTTAAATTTACATACATTTATGGTAATTCTTAATTTATTTTGCTATGATAATATTATGTTTACTAAGTATGTAAGTATCAACGTTAGTAAACTTACGCATAATAGAGTTATTATTACGCATTTACGTATCCACGCAAAGATCCGGATGTCTCGATAGTACATAGGAACAGCATTAGGCAAGTTGTAAGATGATATTAATAACTAAAATTCTTATTCTCTATAATGAATAATAATTTTAGGTTTATCAGAATTCAGTTTAAAAATAATGTATCACTCACAAAAATCAAACGGATATAAATAAAACTTACCTATTTTCAAAACCCACAACACCACAGAATAAAAAGTCACACACACAAAAATTTATAAAAATATTAACCGCACAGACCGCGTCTTATACAGCCAGAAATGTCAAATGTTCGCGCCAAAAGCGCGTTTCGTTGTCGGGCGCACGTTCGTGACTGGCCGGTTGAATGTGGTGCGTGCCTTTGCATCGAAGGTATAATAGTACTTTTCCTTCGCGTAGTGGAGGCTAACTTTTTAAATAGCACCCTAGATGTAATCCAAGCTGTCTAAAGCCGCGTATCAATAAGAGCTAACAAAGAATTTAAAAAAATATATATAAATGACTGCACGGAAGGCGTAGTGGTTTAAGTGGTCGCCTCGCCACTGCCGCTGCGCCCAATTTTGTGGGTTCGATCCCCACACGGGACAAAAAATTGTGTGGTCCACAAATGGTTGTTCCGAGTCTGGGAGCTCCTTGCGTCATTTGTTTAAATGTTTGTAAAGTCCCCCGCGACACAGGAATTATTCCTAGTGCAGGAGGATGTTTTAAAAATGAAACACTGAAATGACACAAATTACTGGTATTCAATGCGACTAATATGTATGAGATCTTGGCTTCAATTTCCAGGCCGTACATAGAAATGTGGAGATTTTCTGTTAATAAATTCTAAGTAGGTAGCAGCATAGACGCTAAAATTGTTTTAAGAACATCATCGTAGACTCCTGTTTTGTTACGTAGGACCTTAACCATAATTGGTGAATTATTAGTGTAATACACCTCAGCATAGCCTTCAGGGGATATAGGCGTGACGCGTATGTATGTACTAGCTGAGCCCGCGGTTTCACCCACGTTTATGGTTACTGCGCCGCCGCAGTGGGTCGTAGCGTGATGTTATATAGCATATAGCCTTCCTTGATAAATAGGCTATCCAGCACAAAAATATATTTTCAAGTCGAACCAGTAGTTCCTGAAATTAACGCGTTCAACCAAACAAGCAAACAAACAAACTATTCAGGAATAAAAAATGTAGTAGTAGAGATTATAATATAATAATATAATATATCTATTACATACCCACAACACCATCTAGCCCAAACTAAGCAGAGCTTGTACTATGGGTACTAGACAATGGATAAACATACTTATATGCTTTTTTTGTAAATACATACATATTTAAGATCAAGTAAGAATAATTTATTTCAGCAATAATTCTGCCACGATGAATTTAGAATTTAGATTATAAAACTTACAAAACAGGAACTGGCTACTAATACGTAAGTTTAATAATCTGTATAATTCTGACGTAACATATATAAAGTGCATTATTATGAATAAATAAATGAGATGCAGTTTATTTATGCGCTATCACTAAACCGGATGCTTTATCGCATTTTGCTCTTAAAATATTCTATGTAACTGCGAGATGCAGCTTCCTTAATGGCTGATAGAAAGGATTCCACTCCGTGCCTTTAAGAACATATCTTCGTCTCTCTTAGCCTTTATTATTCCCAAGTCACTTGGGGTCGGCTTTTCTGGTCTAACCGGATTTGACTGGATATCAGTTTTTACACGGAGCGGCTGCCACCTGACCTCCGCAACCGAAGGCTAACGATACCCTGAGACTAGACCAGTGTCAGGATATTAGAGGGTACTGACTTTCCCAATAACGACTGCCATAGATGTTCATGGTAGCCGGGACTATTAGATATAAGCGATAATTGTCAATCAATACGCACATAATTTCGAAAAGTCATATAAGTTCCGAAAGTCTGAGGTGCGCGACGTGGGTTCGTACCCGAGACCCTCTGCATTGCAGTCTGTTGGTCTCCCCACAGAGCTATCGAACATTTAAGAACATATATACAAGAATATAAATTATAATTGCATGGATGGTGTACTGTTTATGTTGTCGCCTCGCTGCGCCGAGTGTCGTGGGTTCGATCCGCACGGGCCAAACAATAAACGAGGAAACATTCATGTAATATTCAATGAAAAGTACAAAAGGGGGCTGAGAAGCCTAACGGAAAAAATAATATCCAATTTATATTTGAAAAATGTTGTATATATCAAGAGGAGAGATCCCAAAATCATAAGTAGTAATATAAAATAAAAAAAATAATTCGTTTCGTAAAAGGTTCTTTTCCTAACAAATATCAACATAATATCGACTATGCTGAGTCGAATGGCGTTGACCGCGAGTCTCTAGCTCTTACGGTTCTTGAGTTGAAAGTTGTATAACAGACAGACGGACGGACGGACAAAGCTATTGTATAAGAGATTTTTCAAACTCTAAAAAAATAAAAACAGCTTACATAACTACATAGTCTTACGTGTATGTCGTCAACTATGATTTTCAGTCCCACGTGATAACGGGCCTGTAACAATCCACCGGGTAACGTTACAGAATCCGAGCAGCTACGGAAAAAGGTTGTAAGAAAAGCCTAGTGACATTTTGTTTTACCCGGGAATCGAACCTGAGACTCACCAGTAACATTCTCTACTGCCGCGCTACCGAAAAAGTTTATTATAAGCTTATAACATATTTAATATTTATTTTACAATTATTACACAACAAGTAAGTAATCCTTATTCTTACTAATATAATATAATATTATAAATTCGAAAGTAACTTTGTCTGTCTATCTGTCTGTCTGTCTGTTACCTTTTCATGGCTAAACCACTCAACCGATTTAGATGAAATTTGGTACAGATATGGCTTAAAACCTACGAAAAGACATAGGCTATTTTTTATTGATATATGTATATATCACCGCGCGCAAAAGCTAGTGCTTATTAAATTTATTTTTCTTTGCTTATATCGTCACTGGGAACGCAGCTTAGCTCGTACTACGTTTAATATCGATTTCATTTGACATTTGATAGAGAAATGTAAGAAACTTGTAATTATACCTGACATAGTTACCATAGATTTTAAGACTTTCGATAGACAAGATAAGATGTCTGTGATGCTTGCCTACAATATATATTGCCTGTGAATCTTATAATACATAACCTCACCTTCAAAAATATAAATAATTAACTATTTACAACGCTCTTTGCTTCAGTGGCGTAGTGGTTAGTGTAACCGACTGCCACGCCTGAGGCCGCGTGTTCGATTCCCGCACTAGTCAAACATTTGTGTGCATGAACATGGATGTTTGTCTTGGTCTGGGTGTTTCTATGTATAATATGTATGTATTTACAAAAAAAAAAGTATATATGTATGTTTATCCATTGTCTAGTACCCATAGTACAAGCTGTGCTTAGTTTGGGCTAGATGGTGTTGTGTGTATGTGGTAGAATATTATTATTAATATTGTAATCCTAACTAATATTATAAACGCGGTTTTGTTTGTTTATTTATTCGTTTATTTGCTACTGTTGCACGCCCTAATTACTTGATCGATCATCATGAAATTTCGCATTCACCTTGTCAGGTGAACAGAAAAGGACATAGGGTAACATCCATCCAGAAAAAAGGTACTGTTGCAAATCTAACCTTGTCTAACCTATTATATATTTATGCGAACGAAGCCGCGGGCAAAATCTAGTAGCTTATAAATACAAGTGTATGTATATATGTATCATATGTGGGGGCCAGTCAGTGCAGACCGGCGACACTTCGACCCAGTGGGATCTTTTGTGTCGACACTCTCCCAATAACGACTGCCATAGATGTTCATAGCAGCCGGGACCGACGGCTTAACGTGCTCTCCGAGGCACGGAGCAGGCGATAATTGTCAATCAATACGCACATAATTTCGAAAAGTCATATAACTTCCGAAAGTCAGAGGTGCGCGACGTGGGTTCGAACCCGAGACCCTCTGCATTGCAGTCTGTTGGTCTCCCCACTAAGCTATCGCTGCTCAAAGACAAGTGTAAGAAAGTACGTGCCTCGAGATTGAACCAGTGGCAGTTCAACAGTCATGTGACATGATTTATTTAGCGTTGACGAGCCATATATTATCTGCATCGAAGTAAACATTGAAGGTAATAAACTAATCATACGTCATGCGTCGCGGCGCCGCCGGCGTGTCGGAAGCGTTCAACTATCGAGGTGTGTGCAATACTTAAGGAGTTAATGCTCTCTTACTTCCTACCTGTAACACGCAGTGTTGAGGCCCTCACACACGAGTACAGTGGGAGGGATGCGAGAAACAGATGCAAGAAAACACTACCACTGTCTTGCATCGAAGAGTAAAACCACCGCCTATATCTTCCACAGTGTAGAGACCCTCATACAAGAGTACGGTGGAACGGACGCGAGACATGCAAGACAAAGCCAACAATATCTTGCATCGAAGAGTAAGACCACTTACGTAGAGGCCCTCAAACATGATCAGGTGGTAGGGACGCAAGATATGCAAGACAACGCTTCTACTGTCTTGCATCGAATAGTAAAATATCCGCCTATATCTTGCGCTGTAGAGGCCCTGACTCATGATCAGGTGATAGGGACGCGAGATATGCAAGACAACGCTCCTTATCTTGCATCGAAGTATAAAACCTGTAAAGTAATAATTTACCTGGCGTACAAAAAATACAATTTCAAGCTCGAGCATAGTAAAATCTAGTGATTTTGCTAGTACTTATGGTACAGGTTTTACCTATTTTAAGTATCAGCCGCAAACAATTTGTATCTTACATTATCGTTATGCCACAGTACATACATATACAGTATTCTATCTTCATACAAACGGTCGGAGCTCGAGTCATACCTACGCCCCTCGGCGTTGGTATGCGCTTGGTTCGCAACCAGTCGCGAATGCGCCGCAGTGACGAACGGGCGATGTGATTGTTTTGTAAGCAGTAAACGTACGATTTGTGATGATTTGATTTTATTGAACACTTTCTATTTAATTCATTACGAATTTCATTTTTCTAATATAATATACATATAATGTTTACAATCGCTAAATTAGAAAGAAACTCAAGTAGCTAGATAAAATTAAAATACTGTAGACGGGCAGCTCTAACGCGTGTCTACGTACCGCACTGTTGTAAGTAATTATTTCAAAGACAGGGCCGAGTTACAATACTGTATATGTATATACTGTGGTTATACTTACATTTAAAATTATATTGCATGTATTTTATGATTCGTTCATTAATTCAGTGATGTGCGTAATTGCTTTCGAATAACATACGAGTTCGATCTCAGGGGACACACCTCAGACTTTTAAAAGACGTGCGTATTAAATAGTTAATAATCGTTCGCTTTAACGGTGAAGGAAAACATCGTGAGGAAACCTACATGTCTGAGAGTTCTACATAATGTTCTCGAAGATGTGTAAAGTTTGCGAACCTGCACTGGGTCAGCGTGGCGGACGATGGCCTAACCCTTCTCTTATTAAAAAGAGGCCCGTGTCTAGCAGTGGGTCAGTTTATAAACAGGCCTGACATTATACAATTTCTGCACAATTCTCACATATGTATAATTAGCTGACCCGCGCAACTTCACAACTTTTTCCGCACAACGTCTGCTTCACATAAGAGAATTTTCCCCGTTTTTGCAACATTTTTCATTGATGCTCCGCTCCTATTGGTCGTAGCTGCTGTTTTATAGCCTATAGCTTTTCTCAATAAATGGGCTATCAAAACAAAAATAATTTTTAAATTCGAACCAGTAGTTCCTGAGATTAGCGCGTTCAACCAAACAAGGAAACAAACTCTTCAGCTTTATATTATTAGTATAGATATTATCAATACATCTGAAGCACAATGCACACGTACTTAAGAATAATTTTTTTTTTTAATTGAGTTAATACGTCTATCGATATTTAACGTCAATATATTCGTATTTGATTCGATTACAATCGTACATATCACTTGTGCGGATATACCTTCTAAGTAATTCAGGTTATGTGCAACATGACGTTTTATAAAAATGTTGATCCTAGGTCCTTCAAGCGAGGCGTATAAAAGCTCCTCCTTAAACAGTAGAGACCTCGGCACCACGTCACCTGAGGACGGGGTGTGGAGGGCTCTGCTCGTGGACTTCACGACTGCTGACTATCAGGCGGAGTGTAGTTATATTAACAGGCAATATTAAAAAAGTAAAATATACTGTCATGCTTTCTTTGCCTCTACAGGGATAGCAAGATACTTGGTTTAAGAACTGCATCGTGTATGTGGGTCTTCACGGTTACGATTAGCGATTATATAATAAATGTTGTTATAATATTGTTCATTAAATTACTTGGATTGCGCTATAGTTTATGCGGTAATCTCATCGTTATGTAGAGATAAGGGGATAGGGTTCAATCCCCATTAATTTGTCTTTACACAATGGTTGTTCCTAGTTTAGTCATTATTTGTGTTCATTGTCAGAGTTTGTAAAGTACTACATACAATTATATTTCTATTGCAGTAATTATCAACGTCCTAGTTTCTGCCTGCGGTTTTGCCCGCGTGAATCACACGGGATCAAATACAGACAGAACTACTTTTGCGTTTATAATATTAGTAGTATGGATTACATGCGTTGACTCGTATCTATACAATAAACCCCGAGGGCAGTGGTCGGCAATCCGCGGCTCGCGAGCCGCATGCGGCTCTTTGTCTTCTGGGCTGCGGCTCTTTCACAGCAATGTTTAGTGCAGGCACAGAATATAACTTACTAGATGTGCTCGCGGTTTCACCCGCGTTTATCGTTACTGGGCCGCCCTCGTGGGTGGTAGCGTGATGTTATAATAGCCTATAACCTTGCTCAAGAAAATGACTATCAAATGCAAAAAATATTTTCAAATCCTATTGGTAGTTCCAGAGATAAGCGCGTTCAAACATAAACACAAACAAATTCTTTAACTTTATTATAATATTTCACCCGCGTTTATCGTTACTGCGGCGCTCCCGTAGTTCGTAGCGTGATACTATATTAGCTTATAGCCTTGCTCGATAAATAGGCTATCCAAAACTAAAAGAATTGTTCAATTCGAACCAGTAGTTCTTGAGATTAGCG
Organism: Catocala fraxini; assembly: GCA_930367265.1. Taxonomy (NCBI): domain Eukaryota; kingdom Metazoa; phylum Arthropoda; class Insecta; order Lepidoptera; family Erebidae; genus Catocala; species Catocala fraxini. Next base: position 4,849,089 of record OV884049.1, on the reverse strand, counting down.
CGTTCATACAAACAAACTCTTCAGCTTTATAATATTAGTATCTTAGACTATCTTGCTTTATAAGTATGATACCAAATTTTATTTTATTTACTATTAGTTACACTAAGACTTATTTGACAAAGGCAAGCTCGAGAGTGATCTTCTAATCCTAATTATTTCCGTAATTACGTCTTCTGCTAAAGCAAAGCTATTGCAGCGCTTCTGGGATGTTTGCGGAGGCAAGGTTAGACGGTTTTCATGCCATTATCCGCAAACGGTGTGCTTCCCTGCTACGCAGAATGCGTGGTAGCTCACACAGCTTGTTGAGCACATTGTGTGATCGATGGGACAATCCGTTTTTGGGACGCTGGATACGACTACACAGTACGTAGACAGTGTCCAAAAACCGGGCCTGTCTCATAATATTACGTGTGAAATTGATATGTTACTAACACGAGGTTAAGGATTTTGTCTGTTACTAACACTTTATGGACCCTGGTCTGCAATAAATATTTATTATTATTATTATTATTAAGTTAAAAAAATGGCTCTTTGAATTTCAATTGTGTATTATATATATTTGGCTCTTTTGGACGACAAGGTTGCCGACCACTGCCCGAGGGGATAAGTAGAACTATATCTCACCATATGGGCAACTAGGTTTACGCTAAAGTTTCTGTAGCAGTACTGTATCGCTACTAAAACTTTCCTTACAGAAGAAACCAGTAACACTTACTCTTTGTTACTGTGTACCACGGTTGCAATTAATATACCACGTGACGAATAAGGCAAATGAAAAATAGCCTTTCAAAAATTTCGAAATTGTGCAGTCCCAAATCCGAATACAATAACACGAATTCATTTGTCGAACGTATATTTAAATAAGGATTTGGTATTTTGGCTGTATGTCAAAAACTCGGAAAGCCAATTCTATAATATTTGATTATTACTAGTAGTACGTACTACTAAAACATTATTATCAGTCAATATTATTCGAGTACCTACGTCAATCTTAATTAAATAATCGAATGTTAATCTCGAAACTTTGAATAAAGCAAAAATAACGGGTTTATCGTTAAATAGCTTGTACATTATAGATTAACTAGCGTTATATTAAAAGGGAAAGCACTTAAGTTTGATTAGGTGCAGCTTGCCTCTGATAGAATAACAAGATACAAACTTTGAAGAACTTACTTAGCGAAAAAACAGGTTTAGCAAGATACTTGCTTCAAGAACTCTGTCGTGAAATTGGTCCTTTTTACCTATTTAATTATTTTATAACAGTTACTCTCTGCACTTACAGGTTGCTTTCCCAACACGTGCAGAGAGTCAGGTTTAACAATTACACATTGATGGATAAGAAAAACAAATATTTACATTAAAATGAATATCAAATAATAACCAATTCAAAATAATAACACAATCAATAAATACACTAATAATTAGAAGCTATATTAATAATAATAATGTCCTCCAGACCGATTTCGGTCAAGGCGGCCATCCTTAACGGAGACCGGCCATCTGCGCAGGAGATATTATAGTGCACAAGTGTGTGCGCAAACACAAGTGCACTCTCTGCTCCCTAACTCTCATGATCCGATGGGACGGTAATGCGACAGGACCGAAGAAAGATCAGGCGCAGGACCAACGGCTTTACTTGCTTTTCGAAGCAGGAGGGTGTCTAACACCGCCATCTTCTTAACTCCGGGCTGCTATTGAGATTTTTAACAGAAAACCCCAATAACATTTTGCTGGCCCGACCCGGGATTCGAACCCGAGACCTCATGCACAGCAGTCGCTTTCACTACCGCTGCGCCACGGAGGCAGTTACATATAGTGCATGAATAGATACGAAGTGGTAGCAGCCTGGATGTCTCGATGGCCTCGAATTCAAATCCTGGATTAAGGCGTACAAAAGTTGTTGGTTCTTTTCTGTCAAGAGATTATCAATAGCAGTCGAAAGTTAGGCGTGGATTGATTGCTTTTAGTTGGTGGTGAGACAAACTTCCCGTGCTTCGGCAAGCACGTAAAGCCGTTGGTCCAGTGCCTGGTGACTCTCCGGTCGTGTTATATTGCCATCCTACTGGACTATGAGAGTTAGGGTATAAAGATAGCTACTGTATACTGATCCTGAGCAGCGATAGCTCAGTGGGGAGACCAACAGACTGCAATGCAGAGGGTCTCGGGTTCGAACCCACGTCGCGCACCTCTGACTTTCAGAAGCTATATGACTTTTCGAAATTATGTGCGTATTGATTGACAATTATTGCCTGCGCCGTGCCTCGGAGAGCACGTTAAGCCGTCGGTCCCGGCTGCCATGAACATCTATGGCAGTCGTTATTGGGAGAGTGTCGACACAAAAGAACCCACTGGGTCGAAGTGTCGCCGGTCTGCACTGACTGACCCCCACATAAGATAAGATAAGATAGAGTATAAAGAGTGCACATGTTTGCGCATACACTAATGCACTATAATATCTTCTGTGCAGATAGCCAGTCTCTGTAGGTTTGCCGTCAAGACCAAATCTGTGAAATGCTTCATTCATAATAATATTATTAAATTATCCTTTATATTTTTATGAACTGCCCACGGTTTCACCCGCGTTTATGGTTACTGCGTCGCCTCCGTGGGTCGTAGCATTATGTTATATAGCCTATAGGATTTCTCGGTAAATAGGCTATCCAACACTAAAATATTTTTCAATTTGAACCAGCGGTTCTTGAGATTAGCACGTTCACCAAACAAACAAACTAACTCTTCAGCTTTTTAATATTAGTATAGATCACTGCAACATCTGGTACATAAATGAGTAGTAAAATAATGAAATTATAATTTGATGGTGATTTAAAAGAGTTGTCGTGCGTTTCTTGCTGGTATCTGTAACTGACTGCTACGCCTGAGGTCGCGGGTTCGATTCCCGCACAAGTCAAACATTTGTGTGCATGAACATGATGATAGGAAGGATGTTTTTCTTGGTCTGGGTGTTTCTATGTAAAATATGTAAGTATTTACAAAAAAAAAGTATACATGTATGTTTATCCATTGTCTAGTACCCATTGTACTATGGTACAAGCTCTGCTTAGTTTGGGCTAGATGGTGTTGTGTGTATGTGGTAGAATATTATTGTTATTACTAGCTGCCCGGACAGACTTCGTTCTGTCAAAAGTAATTTTTCTTTTTTTTATGATTACTTTATCACTAAGGGGTATGAAAAATAGATAGTAGCCGATTTTCAGACCTACTTAATATGCATATAAAATTTCATAAAAATCGGTCAAGCCGTTTCGGAGGAGTATGGTAACTAACATTGTGACACGAGAATTTTATATATAAGATTATCTTCTCAAAGGCTCAACCTTTTGCCAGAACCTAGCAAATAAATTTAGTGAACTCACTAACGATTTTGACGTTCATAAGTGTTACTTTGTAACCTAAATGAATGAATGATATTGACTTAACTTTGACGTTTAGTAGAACCCTTGTTTTTTGTATGTAATAATGAAAATCATAAAATAAACTGCGTCAATTAAATTTTATTATTTTAATTATAAGGTTTCATCTACACTACTATTACATATTGCTATGATGTGCAAATGGTGAAATAAAAATATGCAAATGATTAATCACGTAAGTATAAATTGTAAATCGTTATTTTTGTTTTATTGCTCCATGAACCTTTTAATTATTGGAAATATTGTTAAAATATTACAACATGTATATTATTACTTTGATGTTTTCATGGTATTACGTCTACCATGGTACCTACAGACCTGTATTAGTGAATGGGTGATCAAAATATAGAAGGTTATATCTTATCTGGGGACCAGTCAGTGCAGACCGGCGACACTTCGACCCAGTGGGATCTTTTGTGTCGACACTCTCCCAATAACGACTGCCATAGATGTTCATGGCAGCCGGGACCGACGGCTTAACGTGCTCTCCGAGGCACGGAGCAGGCGATAATTGTCCCCGCTCCTGTGGAACATCGGATACGACTGGGTGCTGCGCGGTGTGTTCCTCCCCGGCGTAAGCGTAGTTTGCTACGCGGACGATACGCTCGTCCTCGCTCGGGGAGCGACGCACCGGCAGGCGGCTGTCCTGGCGACGGCAGGGGTCGCGCATGTCGTGTATAGGATCCGACGGTTGGGCCTCGAGGTGGCGCTGCACAAATCCGAGGCTCTGTTCTTCTACGGGCCTCGGAACGCGCCGCCAGAGGGGCTCCACATCGTGGTGGGAGGCGTCCGCATCGGCGTCGAGAAATCGATGAGGTATCTGGGCCTCGTCCTCGACAGCCAATGGGCCTTCGGAGATCACTTCCGAAGGTTGGTCCCCAAATTGATAGGTGCGGCCGCAGGGCTGTCGCGGCTGCTTCCCAATCTGGGGGGGCCAAACGCCTCCTGCAGGAGGCTCTTCATAGGGGTCGTGCGGGCGATGGCTCTATACGGGAGCCCCATTTGGGGTCATAACCTGACGGCCCGTAACGCCGCCCTGCTGCGGAGGCCGCAGAGGGTGATGGCCGTCAGGGTCGCGAGAGGGTACCGCACGATCTCCTTTGAGGCGGCAAGCCTCCTGGCCGGATCACCGCCCTGGGACCTGGAGGCCAGACTTCTCGCGTCGCTCTACCAGTGGCGCGGGGAGGCTCTGGAGCGGGGCTTTCGGCCGTTGCCGAGAGAGGTGGAGGCGCGGCGGTCGGAGCTCCGCGACGTCCTAAGGGCGGACTGGGGTGAACGGCTTGCGACCGAGTGCAGGGCATGCCGCAATAGCGGTGGTAAGTCCGATCTTGGAGGAGTGGCTGAAGCGGCGCCATGGCGCCCTGACCTTCCGGCTGACGCAGGTCCTCACCGGGCATGGATGCTTCGGGAGGTACTTGTGTCGTATAGGCCGGGAGGAGACGTCTTGTTGTCACCACTGCGGTGATGGCCCCGAGGATACGGCGCTGCATACACTCGTGGAGTGCCCAGCTTGGGAGGAGCAGCGCCGGTCGTTAACCGGGGCACTGGGTGTCCAAATCCTCTCGCTGCCGGCAATGGTACTGTCCATGGTCCGGAGCGAGGGTGCATGGGAGGCCGCCGTCACCTTCTGCGATGTTCTTGATGTTCTTCTCGATGTTCTTCTCTTCAGTGATGTCCGCGAAGGAGGCGGCGGAACGGGAGAGGGAGCTGGTCTCTCCCCACCCAAACCGCAGGAGACGTCCAGGGCGCCACCGTAGGGCACACGCAGACCTCCAGCCACCCTAGGGGGCGGCCTGCGGGCGGTGGACTTGGGCAGTCTGCCGCCCGAGCAGCACAGGCCCGAGAGAGGGGCATAGGTGTTCCGCGCGCCCCCGTCAGTGGAGGGGAGGGCTGTACCATCTGGTCCTCCCCCAAACAGCTGGGGCCCGCCTATTCACGTGGCGGGCCAAGACCTGTCGGTGTCGCGGTGAATGCTAGCGCGAATCCCGTAGCACCGACACTAGGTACCGGAGAAACGTCGTCAGGGGTTTAGTGGGTATGGGGCCGGCTTTTCTGGCTCGAGTCCCACACACCCGCGCCCTGCCCGGGCGCGGACGGTGCGTAAAAGCATTCCCCTGACGTTAAAAAAAAAAAAAAAAAAAAGGCGATAATTGTCAATCAATACGCACATAATTTCGAAAAGTCATATAACTTCCGAAAGTCAGAGGTGAGCGACGTGGGTTCGAACCCGAGACCCTCTGCATTGCAGTCTATTGGTCTCCCCACTGAGCTATCGCTGCTCTATATATAGAAGGTTACAAGAATATATTGGTGATGAAAGGGTTATATAATGCAATCTTAACTAATATTATAGATGCAAATGTAAGTTTGTTTGTTTTAGTTTCACGCTTTAACTGCTGCACCGATCATCATGAAATTTTGCGTACACGTTGTCACAGGTATAGAATAAGACAAAGTGTACCTGTCACCCATGCATTTATAATATTAGTAAGGATTAGGATTAACAAATTTTAAGTATTTTTGTTAGACCCACAGCTAAGCTCGAATGCTTACGCTAGGAGTGGGTTCATCTTAACCTAAATTTACATACCTACTATAAAATTTATGTTATTAAATTCACCTTAATACTATGTTAGTAAATCTGGAGTAGAGAGTACTCAAGAGTAGTAAAGCCTCGCTGATTTCAGCATGAGCCGGCTCGACCGGGGAAGGATTACTCTCTCACAGAATATCGACGTGAAATAGCAGTATTCCTAATAAATAGCAGTGTTTCGTACGGTGAGTGAAAGTGCCGGAGGCCCAATCACCCTTCCCGTTTCTTCTGCTTCCCACTTCCTTTTTCTCTTCTTCCTTTCATAAAGGGTCACAACACGCAAACAATGCCTCTGGTATAGCAGGCATCCATAGGCTACGGTGACCACTTACCATCAGGTGGGCCGTATGCTTGTTTGCCACCTTAGTTGTATAATGTTCCGTTTAGTTTAACAAACTATAGGGGTAATGCCTTTTCCAGAATAAGTGCTGTAAGTTTCAATGCGCTTGCACGGGACCTGAATATCGATCTGTTTTGCACTAGTGTTGCCACCATGAGGCGGCAATTGGCCAATTCATACTTTGTTAATGTGAGCACTAATACCGAATCAGCACAGGATTGACTGAATGAAAATACTTTTTTTGTTATATTTAAAACGAGTACAAAAATCGTAATTCTTTTTTTTATATACATACATGTGAGGGCTTTTAATTGGCAAACTGAAAATGTTAATAATTGTTATATTTCATAGTTTTAATTAGTCCGTAAGCCTTCTGTGAAACTAAATAAATAAATTTAAAAAAAAAATACTCTTAGTACACTAAATATTTTTGCACACTAAATGTTTTGACTATTGACTTTGAATTTTTCCACAATCTCTGAGCCCCGTTATACCTAGTACATAATGAACCGAGTAGTATACCTAAACGCCCTACGGTCACATTACCCTCGATTATATGGAAAACCGCCGCGGTACGAAGCCACGAAGCCATTACACTTTCCCGAGATGATTTTACCACTTTCCTACCATGGTATTTTTAGATTGGTTTAATATGACACCTTTTCTGTTGACCCAGATACCGCAGATGCAAGAAATAAAACTAAGAATAGTGATTTTTTATGTTTTACTAGCGTGTCTATGCGTATTTAGATGCAAGAAAATTGTGACTAGACTGACGGTTTTCGGACGGACCGTGGTGTAAGTTTGCCATAACGTTTAATTTGTAAATTAACATACGATGAAACCGAAGGCTTATTAAGTTTAATATAGTAACAGTAATTTTCACTCTTACCCTCCGACACACACACACAATCATCCCCATTCCACACACAGGTGGCCTTTTTTACAATTTTTTAAATTTTTTACCATTTTTTACATTTTACATTGTATTTTTATCAAATTTAATGACTTTTTCTTTAATACCATTTTTCTTTTTTGTATTGTTATTATGATTTATTATTATTATTTTCATTTGATTCATGGTATTGTTATTGTCCTCTTTTGTACTATTATATAATTTGTAGTATACCAGGGGGTGGGAACCTGGTGTCCTAAAACACAGGCCTCGAGCCTAGCTTAGGCACCAGTCTCCCACAATATATGCTGTAAACCGAATTATGTAATATTTGTAATACTGTTTATTCAATATGTGTATATTGTGGTGATAAAATAAACGTTATTATTATTATTATTATTATTATTATTATTATTATAATTAGATAGTGAGATCCTAAGTTCGATTTCTAGTTAGAGCAAAATGTTACCGTTAGAAAATTCCTAGTAGCAATCTTAGCAGAAGACTGGAATTTGGCCTTATGTGCTCTTCATACTTGAGCGCAAAAACATAGTGGAATATGGTTGTACTACACCGCTGCCTTTTATTTCTTAATTACGTAAGTCTATATGTATATATATGGTATGTATATATCCCTGTAAACAAACTATCCCACTGTTGGGCATTAGCCTTTTCTCAGTCTGAGAAAGGCCCTAGCCCACCACGCCATCTCAGGGTTATACATATATTTTCGAGAGCATAGAGAACTCTCAGACATGCGAATTTACTCACGATATTGTCCTTTATCGTCAAAGCGAGCTATAATTAAATATTTATACGCGCATCACTTCGAAAGGGCTCTCACTAAGGCTATATCACTGTTCATATTTCATAAAATTAGTGTGTGTGTTTGATTTCATTAAAATCGATTAAGTAATTTAGCCCTAAAAGCTTACGAGACGAACATACAAACTTTCCTAATGAAGGATATATACAGTTGTACCGCTATATTTTAAACTAACAACAAAAAATACTTCATCGCTGACCGCGGTGAGTGATTTGGGTTCGAATCCTATACGGGTCAAATATTTGTGTGATCCACAAGTAATTATTCCGAGTCTGGTCAGGTGTACTTTACGTTCGTTATATTTGTTGTATTACTGCCATCTTTCATTAAAAACAAGTGTTGTCACTTGCCTAATATAAGTCCTTACCAACATAAATAAATACACAATCAAAATATGTACAACTTTTATTTATTTATTTATTTATCCAGTGCACATTGTTATTACAGGTTTCAGACCCAATACAGCAATGCAGCAACAAAAAACAATCTTCTTTTTCTTTTCGTGTGGTTAGTGGCCAACCTGTTGTCAAGAGTTGTTGAAGCCGCCCGTAGGCCTCTGACATGGCTTAACGACTGCTGTCAATTTGACAACAACCAGGACTGACTTTTTACGTGCCCTCCGAAGCACGGAGACGCTCAGATGAAATACCACTAAGCGGTCACCCATCTATAGACTGACCGCACCCAACGTTGCTTAACCTCGCTAGTCGTTTACCGATCAGTGAGTGCAACTAGCTATAAGCTATAAACTAACAATTATTATTATATTAAAGATAACTAAGATAATCCAGTGTTACCATCTTAAATTCTGGTAAAGAACAAACACAAATATCTAAACATGTTTGTGTTTGTCGTGCCTATCCCTTCAGAGATTCTTGGCGTGATGTTACTTCTAAACCTCTAATTCAAACACTCATTCGTCACAAATCTCTTACGGTTATCTTACTGACACAATATTACGAAAATACTATTACTTTCGTTTTCATTCACAAACCGGTTGTTCATTCCGACTTACGAGCCATTGGTTCATCAAAATATATTGTAATTAAAAAGTTACATCAACCAGATTCACACGCTTGTTTGTAAATAATATCATAATCTGTTATGCAATTTTTTAATTATTTTTGTGCTATATTTTGTTATTTATCTGTGAATTTACTAAACAATGCACAGATTGTTTAAAATATTTTGGCACGTCAAAAGAATTTTAGGACAATTTAATTAATATATATTTTTTTATATTTTTATTTGTTTTTTTTTAATTTTATACCTCTAAGGTGGCAAACAAGCATACGGCCCGCTTCGTTCGCATAAATATAGGTTTGGTTAGTAAATGTTCTGGATGAAAGCCTGTATCCTATGTCCTTTTCTGTACTCCTGAAAACATATATGCGAAATTTCATGAAGATCAGTTGAGTAGTTACGGCGTGAAAGTCTAATAAATAAACAAACAAACTCACAATCGCATTTATAATATTAGCTAGGATACGAAGTTAGGATATGCGTAGTAGAGCCTCGCTGATTTCAGCATGAATGGGCCGGCTCGACCGGGGAAAGACTACCCTCTCACAGAATATCGGCGTGAAATAGCAATATTCCTACTGTTGTGTTTTGTTCGGTGAGTGAGAGTGCCGGAGGCCGAATCACCCTCTTTCTCCCTTCCTGCTTCCTCCTTTCCTAAAGGGTCGGCAACGCGCAAGTGATGCATGCCTCTGGTGTTGCAGGCATCCATAGTCTACGGTGACCACTTACCATCAGGTGGGCAGTAGGCTTGTTTGCCACATTAGATATAAATAAAAAAATACACCGAAATTTAACTTATGCGCTGCTGTTCTTTCTTTATTTGCAAGTTAGTCGGCTGGTCTACCCTGCGTTTAAATTCCAACTTCTAAAAGAAAACTAGTGTAATAGTAGATAATACTGCATTTAACATAGTTAGTAGGATTTCAAGTGACCCACGCACCTACTTTTATCATTCCCTTCTTTTCATACCATCTTTTAATTGTTGTGTCTTTTCATACGATGTTTGAGTGTACTAAGTCATGGAAGCTGTATTAGATAAGTTACTAGGGTCAGGCAAAGGGTTGAACCTATACCTGCAAGCAAGTCACGGCCATTTCCCAATCACATTCACATGAGTTCTCATGAACTCTCACACTCCAAACATTAAATATACACATTCAAACACTCGCAATACAACAATAGAAATCGGCTCCGGTTTTATTACATTTTTCTTTTCTTTTTATTAATTTATTGGGTCTCGATTTCATTAATTTAAAAGCCATAATTATACATAATTAGCTTTGTATAGATTCATTGCTGCGGGAGAGCCCTGGTGACCTTTAATTAAAGGTTTTTTTAAACCTACTTCAGGCACCAGTCTTACACAAAGTTACCTGATATATTATGGCATTTCTGTAAACTAGCATAAGAAACCTTTGTGAGAGAGAATAAATGGATTTATTATCTATATATTGATACGTGAAGTAAAAACTTTGTACCCCTTTTTACGAAAATTGCGCGGACGGAGGAGTATGAAATTGGGCACAGTTAAAGTTTATATGTAGATTTATATGTAAATCGTAATATTTATATAAAATATGCATTAGAAATACATTAAATTAATAAAAAAACACCACACGCACACAACCATGCAGTAGACACACGCAGTCGAAGCGCGTAACTATGGTTTTTTTTGTTTTTTTTTTGCTCCTCTGTCATAGACAGAGCCTACTCTTTACAAAAGTGGGGCAGTTATCCCATCAAAGGGCCAGCTGTTTCTCTTACTCTACGTCTTTATTTTATTTGTACATGTGCCCTGAAAGGGCTATTATTATATTACTAAAATTTATTCACGCTCTCATTCCAGTCCTCTAGTACCATTCTAGTTCTCGCATTTATGCCTCTCGTAATTTCATTCTATTCCTGTCGTACTTGGGGGATAATAAGGGTTTGGGTATAAATATTTTTTTATTTTTTTTATTTATTATTTACATGCGTAACTATGGTTACATACATCAATATATAATGACATACATACATACATATATCAGCAATACTCGATGGCGTAGTGGTTAGCGTAACCGACTGCCACGCCTGAGGTCGTGGGTTCGATTCCCGCACAAGTCAAACATTTGTGTGCATGAACATGGATGTTTGTCTTGGTCTGGGTGTTTCTATGTATAATATGTAGGTATTTACAAAAAAATAAGTATATATGTATGTTTATCCATTGTCTAGTACCCATAGTACAAGCTCTGCTTAGTTTGGGCTAGATGGTGTTGTGTGTATGTGATAGAATATTATTATTATTATTATTATATTATATTATAATATCTTACAGGAAAACTGGTCGAATTTCGAGCACTCGGCGACCGCTAGATATTATTATTTGTTTGCCTCATAGATAGTATATACAAATATATATCTTGTATCTTATGTGGGGGCCAGTCAGTGAAAACCGCGACACTTCGACCCAGTGGGATCTTTTGTGTCGACACTCTCCCAATAACGACTGCCATAGATGTTCATGGCAGCCGGGACCGACGGCTTAACGTGCTCTCCGAGGCACGGAGCAGGCGATAATTGTCAATCAATACGCACATCATTTCGAAAAGTCATATAACTTCTGAAAGTCAGAGGTGCGCGACGTGGGTTCGAAACCGAGACCTTCTGCATTGTAGTCTGTTGGTCTCCCCACTGAGCTATCGCTGCTCTTACATATATCTTACTAAGTTTTGCCCGCGACTTCACTCGAGTTTTTAAGTTTTTGACAATAGTTTTCAATCCCACAGTAACAGTACTTTTTCCTGAACAAAGGTGCCCTATGTCCTTAACTGTACCTCTGACAATATGTATGCTAATTTCGAAATGATGATTGGTTAAGTAGATAAGGCGTGAAAGTGAAACAAATAAACTTACATCCGCATTTATAAAATAACTAGGTTTAGCCCGCGGCTTCGTTCGCGTAAATGTAGGCTAGGTTAGTTTAGTAACAGTACTTAGGCAGCCTCGATGGTGTAGTGGTTAGTGTAACAGACTGCCATGCCTGAAGTCGCGAGTTCGATTCCCGCGCAAGTCAAACATTTGTGTTCATGAACATGGATGTTTGCCTTGGTCTGGGTGTTTCTATGTATAATATGTATGTATTTACAAAAATAAAAGTATATATCTATGTTTATCCATTGTCTAGTACCCATAGTGCAAGCTCTGCTTAGTTTGGGCTAGATGGTGTTGTGAGTATGTGATAGAATATTATATTATTATATTATTCTGGATAAAAGGCACCCTATATCCTTTTCTGTTCCCCCTGACTACGTGTATGCGAAATTTTATGAGAATCGGTCGAGGCGTTAATGTGTAACAAACAGACATTCGCATTTATAATTTTAAGTTAGGATTCACTAAAACTGAATGCGGTTATAATGCAATTTAGCAGCTACCTGCTAAAAAGTAGGTAGAAATGTTATTATTGAAAACTGAATATTTTTAAACATTTTTGTGAAACCATTTGCCCAATGATGGGTAATCGCAAGAGCATTTTTATGCAAAGTGCGTTGCTTAATTCATGTAACATTTGGATGGGTGATCGCGTATCGACAACTTATCATGCATTTAAGATGTGCACACGTTTGTTTGATGTTACGTAAGTTGGAAGGTATGTTACGGACTGGTTACAAAATGAACTTAAACGTTGTATGGTATCTTTCTAATACGCTGACAGTGTAGTGGTTTAAATGGTCGCCTGAACGCTGCTACTGAAGTATTGCAAGTTCGGTGACGGTTCGGGACAAAATATCGTGTGAACCATAAAATTTTGTTTTTAGTCTGGGTGTTCCCTGTGTTAGGTGTTTGAATGTTTGCAAAGTTTTCTGCGGCACAGGATTTATTCCTAATGCGGCAATTGTCTTTTTAACAATAATTTCAATAAATAATTGTATAAATGCCGCATGGTTGAAGTGGTCACCTTTAGCAGCGATTGGCCAATGAATAAACATAATTATATTTAAAAATTAGGCATTAATAGGTACTTTATATTGTAAACTATTGGCGATTGAAAAGATAGTTTCTTGCCTACTTCTTTTTATGAGAGCTCTACTCTTCGAACTGCCTTTTCTAATATTCATTTATTTGCTTTTTCTATTATTATTTCTAATTATAAGGGTTTTACATTTTAATAACAGCAGCGATAGCCTAGTGGGAAACCGTTGGACTGCCACGCAAAGGCCTCTAGTTCGATCAGAAGGCACGCCCCTCGTGACTTATAAAACTTGACTTTTAAAGTACGTGTTAAATAGTTAATTGTCGCTCGCTTTAATAGCGAAGGAAAACATTGTGAGGAAACTCGCTTTTTTTAAAGTTCTTGAAGATATCTGATGTCTGCCAACCCGAACTGGGCCAGCGTAGTAGACTTGTCCTTCTTACACTGAGAAGAGCCCACTGCCCAGCAGTGGGTCAGTTTATACAAAGTGGCGCAAATGTATCACATTAATTGATACCACCTGGTATTCTTTGACCATTTACAAATTATGAACCAAATGTATTCAGTAGTTTAGCCACAGGACATTTTTTTTGTTTTCTAAATTAGAACATGATGTGTAATGCAGATAAAAAGTACTTAGGTGTCAAAGACCTCAAGCAGCGATATTAAAACAAACGTTGCCGCTCTTACAAAACCTAGAACTAACATAATAAATAACCTATCAAAAGCAATGTCAAGCATATTTCAAAAGAAATAAGGTCCATAATCTTGTGACGAAAAGAAATACAATGGTGTTTTCATTTGTGTCTAATTTTATTTTATTTATTTTGTTCAAAGAAAATAAATAAAGGCATATAAGTTTGAGGCGCTCATAGCTAGTTGCACTCCCTGATCGGTAAACGATTAGCGAGGTTAAGCAACGTTGGGTGCGGTCAGTCTATAGATGGGTGACCGCTTAGTGGTATTTCATCTGAGCGTCTCCGTGCTTCGGAGGGCACGTAAAATGTCGGTCTCGGTTGTTGTCAAATTGACAGCAGTCGTTAAGCCATGTCAGAGGTCTACGGGCGGCTTGAACAACTCTTGACAACAGGTTGGCCACTAACCACACGAAGAGAAAGAAGAAAAGAAATAATTTCTTAATTTCTGCGGAAATAGATTTTTTGTTTATGTTAACCGTCTTAACCAGCTTAATAATATAATGCATATAATTTAATGTGATAAGTTTTTCGCCACTTTGTATACATGGCTAATATTACATATGTACATATTTATTTAGTCTCAAGGTTAAATCTCCGAAGAGGTATGCAAAGTTTTTTGCACCAAAATTTCGCATATCTTCAACACACTACATTTCACCGCAATTATTTGCGACACACATACAATTTACACGTCAATAAACATTTTATGTACATTGTTACTTAAATTATACACGTTACTTAACTTGCATATTACTGCATAGGACTTGCTCATCGTTACCAAACAAGTTCAGGAGGTGAGAAGTATAAACTTGCATACATATTGACACATGCATTATTGCTATTGTAAGACACACGCTTGCATATTTCCGTAGGGGTGAGTAGCATGTATTACAACAGACACGTTAGCTGCCTATAAAGCGCTGAGTTCATTTGCGCGGCATATGGAGCGTTTAACGCTACGTCGCTCAAGATGACGTTCTCTCGCTGTGACAGACGCTGCGTTCATCATGTTGACATATGCATTATTTCCTTTGTTAGACACACGCATGTATTTCTCCGTAGGGATGACTAGAGATGTATTACAACAGACACGTTATCTACCTATAAAGCGAACAATTTCTTTCTTTCTTTCTTTTTCTTTAAAATAGACAATTCCTGCACCTGTGGAATATACATAAAGAAATCATTCCTGTACAGCGGTGGACTTTACAAACATTCTAACAACGGACACAAAGAACACCCAGTCTTGGAACTACCATTCGTGGATCATACAAATTTCCCACAAAATCTTGTGAGGGATCTCTTTGTGGGGTGGGTATTTTATATTCACCTGTGGAGGAACGGAGTGTGATGTCCCTCCAACACAAAGGGAGGATCCTCAGTCCAAAGGTATCCCACTAGGCTATTTATATAGGCTGTATAGGTATATGTATTTCACCAGCTATGTTTTTAATTCTATGTAATAAGAGAACAACCTTCTCCCGTTTATTTCGCCCAATCTGGGAATCGGACCGGGACCTCACGATCGAACGTAAACATGTGGTAAAGGAGATCGTACGCCAATAGTAAACCTGGATTTATAAACTGGATCAGTCCAGCTATGGAAGTACTTCTCAGTGTGAGAAGTGATAGGCCATAATCTACCACGCTGACCCAGTACGGAGTGGCAGACTTCACATACCTTCGAGAACATTATGGACAACTCACAGACAACCAGACTTCTTTATGTTTTCACCTTTAGAACATTACAGCCAAATAGTTTGTTGTCCTACAGGATACTATGTTGAGTTTCCAAGTACCTTGCGCCTTTAAGATGTCATGGCAGGCCCGATATCAATTTATGAAATAGTTTAGTATTATTAATTACTGCCTACTATACCATAACTCTATACAAATTACTGTCCTTCCTCAGCTTTCAAACTATCTCCACACCAAATTCCATCAAAATCGATCCCGCAATTCAGCAGTAAAAACGCAACAAACAAACTTACTTTCGCGTTTATAATCTCTATAAGTATAGATAGGTTTATTGAACTCAAACCACTTCTGTCTACAAAACGAATGCGTCTTTAACTCGCGTAATAGATTCCATTCACATAACAATGATAAATTACTTATATTACGTATTAAAACTCTTTTCTTTTTCATGAACAAAAGCCCAAGGCTGAGTACTAATCAACGGGTTGATTAAAGAATATGTGTGATGTAACGAGCAACGTCGCAGGCGAAAGTATGTGGAGCAATTTGTTATGTTATAGGAATGCCCTCAGATTAGTACGGCTTATTATAAAAAAATGAGTAGTAGAGTTATAAAGTTTTAGATTGGGCAGGGCTTTGAGGGAAAGAAAAAACAGTTCAATTGAGAGTTAGAGTTGCACCCGAAGGGTGCCGTTCCATAGTTCAAGGTATAACACTAAATTCTTTTTCATTAGTTGTTGTTATAGCGGCAATAGAATAACATACTCTATGTTGAAATTTTCATAGAGTATGTTGTTAAAGCGGCGATAGAATAACATACTCTATGAAAATTTCAACTCTCTAGCCACCACCAGCTTGGGATCCAGTCATTCAAATAGTCAAACCCAAGAAGAAGCAAACCACAGCTAGACTTCATGATACTCTGAGCTCATTCTGCGTAAATAGAAACACCAATTATTAAATTATGTTCGGGTACTTTGAAATAACGACACTGGAACATTGAGACAACTACCATCTTAGTCTCCCCGTGACCATGGCTGCTGAAAAGCAACCGAAACGTCGGGGAAAGTGTAAAAATAAATTAAATCCAAATAGTTTAATAATAATTTAATTAGCTTAAAAATTAGTAAAGTTTAATAGTACCTAGTAGAAGTGTAACAATTTTCAAAATTTTGTAATAAAGTGTCAAATAAACAACGCGATAAAATCCGTATATAGCAGTTTAATTTCAATAAGCGAATATATTTTAAAAGACATCTATCTTAGGGCTCAAGCCCTGGAACGCGGGAAACATTCCAAGCATATAATCAACAGCCACGTACATCAAGAATAAGAAAAATAATTTGTGGATTACACAATTTGAGTTTCAGATTCAAATCTAACAAAACTCATCGTGGCACTATTGGCGAGACGACCACTTGCCCGCTACGCCATTCATGCAATCAGCTTGTCAAATTACAGCTGCTTTCGAATTTTAACGTACATACATACATAGATTCACGCCTGTTTCCCAGAGGGATAGGCAGAGACTACGGATTTCCATTTGCTACGATCCTGACACACTTCTCTGGGAAGCCAGAGAAGTGTGTCAGGATCGTAGCAAATGGAAATCCGTAGTGAATGAAGATTCACTTTCATCACATTCGTCATACACGCCCGAGGGTTCAAGGTGCTTTTAACCAGGTTAAGAGCACCTTGAACCGTCGGGCGTGTTGCCTTTGTCCAGAACGCCTCCGATCTGATCGAGAAACGTTCGCCTAGGTCTTCCTCTTGCGACTGTTCCATTCACACTAGCCTTATAAACTTTCTTAGTCAGTCTTTCCTCGTCCATTCTATTTTAATGTAATACTCACTTAATAATAATAGCAAATTAAGTGAATATAATAATAATCGAAATATTAAGTCACGCATTACGAAATCGTGCTTCGATGTAATTTAAATAGATCGCAATTATGCCACATCTAATTTTCTCTGGTCTACAAGTCGGGTAATTAGGCGTCTGTTCGATCTGCGATTATCAGCGCTTGCGCAGCTTATGTAACGCGTGTACTCTTAGAAAGTAAACGTAGGGTTGTCTATCACCACATAAGCATATAGAAGTGGGTGTGTGTGATTTATTACACACATATATTAATATATACATATTATACAGGGTGTTTGGAGGGTGACTAGCCATAGGAAAATGGTCGATAGGTGATGGTGTTGGCTACGTGTTGCGCCTACTTAAATAACATTTTGCCTTAAGTTTAATGAGTAATAATTTTTTTTCTATTTTACTAGAAAATCTCCATTTTTTTGTATAAAAACTTTAATTATTTTTTTAATAACCGCTGAAATGTTAAAAAAATGATGTCATTTGTTAGTGTAGTCTTACCTTATTCAGATTTAATCATAATTTCATACAAATAATTCAATAAGAAATAACAGTGAAGTATCAAACTTTCATAAATAAAAAAAAAAACATCCTTATGTCAACTTCACATGGTAAAATAAAAAAATCTTACGGTGTATGGCATTTACAAATGTTTTTAAAAACTTCTCTAGTTAATACTGTTTCGAACGGTATGTAACATGTATCATAACTAACCAGGTAACTCAACAAAAACCGGTTTGTCGTCACGAATGGATTAAAAAGGTGAAAACCTAAACTATTCAATTGAGCAGGTAAAATGTTTTGTCTCATTGTAACACAGCTAAAAGTATTGTGCTATCTCTTTCATCGGTTGACTATTATGCTCCCTTTGGCCCTTGCGCACCCTGTCGGGTGCATTTAGTCGACACTTGTCGTTCTTTGCTACTTCACGTGTTGTACTTCACAACTCCGCTCTGCGCATTATTTTTGTTTTCGTTTGTTGTTGTTAAGTTTTGTTGTTACTGTTATTTTTAATGGCTGCTTTTACTAACGAGGAATACGCTGATATGTTGATGGCTTACGGCAAAGCTGATGGAAATGGACGAGAAGCAAAAAGAATTTATGAAGAGCGTTTTCCCAATAGACGTCGACCTAATCGTCATACGTTTGAAACGACATTTAGACGCTTAAGGGAAACTGGCAATCTAAATCGCCGTGAACCTGGAGTTGCCAGACAACGTAACGTTGCTGATGACGAACGCATTTTGGAATCTTTTGATGAAGATCCCACAACAAGTATCCGCACTGTAGCTGCAACACTAAATCTAAGCCCATGGAAAGTGTTGTCTGTTCTTCGCGCTAATGGAAAGTATCCTTTTCATTACACTCCCGTGCAAGGTCTAGAAGAAAACGATTATCAAAGACGCGTCCAGTTTTGCCGTCTCTTGTTACACATGGGTGTTGACAACCGCGACTTCTTAAAAAGTATCCTGTGGACGGATGAATCAAAGTTGTCAAGGGAAGGCATTGTAAACTTTCATAATTTGCATCATTGGGCCCCAAAGGATGAAAACCCTAAAAAGAAAAGAGCGGTGACACATCAAAGGAAGTTTTCGGTTAACGTTTGGGTAGGACTAATTGGCAATACACTTATTGGTCCACATTATCTACCAGACAATTTGAATGGCAATAATTATTTAGAGTTTTTAATAAATGATTTGCCCGAACTCATGGATGGAGTTCCAAATGTTCAGAATCAAGAACCCATTGTTTTTCAACAAGATGGCTGCCCAGCCCACTGGACATTAGCAGTCCGGGAACACCTTGACAATTCATTTCCCAACGCTTGGATTGGCAGAAATGGTCCCATCCCATGGCCTGCAAGGTCGCCGGATTTAACACCGCTTGATTTTTATGTCTGGGGTCGTGCTAAAGCTCTAGTGTATACGGAAACCATTGAAACAAGAGAGCAATTAATTGAAAAAATAGATAATGCATTTGTGATAATGAAACAAGAAATCAGGTTAAGCCATACCACAACGGAAATTAGAAAGAGATGTTACGCATGTATCAGAAATAATGGACATCAATTTGAACAAGATTTGTAATAAATGATTTAAAAAAATACTTTTTTGTTTTAATTGCCCCAAAATAAAGTACATACATAGTAATAGAAGACAAAAAAGTGCAACAGCTAAACCTATTGCACTTTTTCGTTGCGTCATCCAAAACAAAACATTTTACCTGCTTAATTGAATAATTTAGGTTTTCACCCTTTTAATGCATTCGTGACGACAAACCGGTTTTTGTTGAGTTACCTGGTTAGTTATGATACATGTTACATACCGTTCGAAAGAGTATTAACTAGAGAAGTTTTTAAAAACATTTGTAAATGCCATACACCGTAAGTTTTTTTTATTTTACCATGTGAAGTTGACATAAGGATGTTTTTTTTTTATTTATGAAAGTTTGATACTTCACTGTTATTTCTTTTTGAATTGTTTGTATGAAATTATGATTAAATCTGAATAAGGTAAGACTACACTAACAAATGACATCATTTTTTTAACATTTCAGCGGTTATTAAAAAAATAATTAAAGTTTTTATACAAAAAAATGGAGATTTTCTAGAAAAATAGAAAAAAATTTATTACTCATTAAACTTAAGGCAAAATGTTATTTAAGTAGGCGCAACACGTAGCCAACACCATCACCTATCGACCATTTTCCTATGGCTACTCACCCTCCAAACACCCTGTATATCGATGCATACATACATACGAATGTCTACATAACTTCGAAGAGATAAGCTGTAGTGTGTTACACTGACATTTTGCCAGATTAATTTCAAGTTCCAAATAATGAGTAGGTATTGATGTCTACCGGTAACATTGCCATAGCCTGTGTATTTTGTAATAAGGTTTACTTAAAAGCAGAAGAAATGCCGTGACAGCCTAATGGGCAGTCAATTGGAATTACCACTAAGTATGTATTTAAATATCACTTGCTTTAATAGCAGAATAGCACAATAAGAAATCTTATGTCTGAAAATCTGCCAACTCACACTTAGCGAGCATAATGGAGTATGGATTTACTCTTCACATACTGAAAAGAGTTTCAAGCAGTGGGACAGTTCAGATACAGCGCTGATATTCTTATAACACAAAACTGGCATAATCTATTGCATAATTATCTCTGCTCACCCCTTTAAGAATATATAGGTATAAATCTATATAAATATGTTATTTTGACAACCCTAAGCAAAACAGTTAGCGCACGTGCGACGTCCATTAAGATTCTTGACGGCTACTTATTCTAGAATAACTAATTTTATACCTGCATATAAACAATTATTTGTTTAAAGATATCGTGTCGATTGTCAATGAGGCAAATTTATGTTATGTCAGACAAGAATGCGGCGTTTTATTTGTCGTTATGCAACGAATGAGTCAACGATCAAAATTCGGGTTAGATTTGATTAATTTGTTATGTGTGTCTGGTATGAATGGTTATTAATTAACAATGTAACTCGGTAATATGTTTTTGTGTACCTATATCTATACTAATACTATAAAGCTGAAGAGTTTGTTTGTTTGTTTGGTTGAACGCGCTAATCTGAGGAACTACTGGTCTGAATTGAAAAATTATTTTAGTGTTGGATAGCCCAATTATCGAGGAAGGCTATAGGGCGTGGTTATAAAACATCACGCTACGACCAATAGGAGCGGAGCATAAATGAAAAATGTTGCAAAAACAGGGCAAATTATTTGATGTGACGCAGACGAAGTTGCGCAGGTCAGCTAGTGTATAATAAAATAGCTGTGTTTTAATTGTCTGCTTCGATGGTCGGTGAAAAATGATTGCAACCAATACTGAGATCTCAATAGAATCGGACGGCGTCCGTATGCCTTAGCAAAATAAAGTTTATAAACAGTACTACTACTGTTATATAGATACTTATTACTGATAACATTTCATATTTATAGACTAATTAGTCTTCTTTATAAATGTTACAAATATATTTCTTTTAAGGACATCTTCCACTCTAGGAATAATTCCTGTGTCGCGGGGAACTTTACAAACCATTTAAACAACGAACACAAGGAACATCTCAAGACTTGGCACAACCATCTGTGGATTACACAAATTTTTGCCCCGTGTGGGATTTGAACCCATGAGTTTCTATCGCGGAACGTATAATATTGTAAATATTAGCTTCGACTATTTTTAATACTAAACAATTATTACTATAAGTTAAAATTATTAACATGTATCAGACCGATACTAACACCATCTATCCATAAGAAAATAAACTAATTCGCAGCGATAGTTGACACGTATCAGTTTTACTATCCTTCAAGCTATCTTCAATTATTACAATATTTCATGACAATATATCAGAATGCTTTTTAGTTTAATAAAATCTATCTTTTAGCACATAAAAATAGTTAAGTTAAAAATAACATTAAGCAATAATTAAACGCAATAAAATGACAGGCACATTATTTTTCACGCTGACAGTTTTGACACTGACATTATTTTGACACAAAATCCCGCAAGTCGTAAAAACACTTAAGAAAATCTATATTCTAGACAAATTGCGTCGAATTATTATGTTCATATAATAAAATAATAACAAAATAATCATGGATATCACCAGTATTGCTAGTAAAACTGCTAACATCGCTCCCAATGTGGCCGTAAATGCTGTATTACTACCAAGTCAAGAGCTGCCTGCAGAAACACCTATAGTTGCTGGATACGACTGGGAAAATGGCACAGACTTCAACAAAATACTCGAAAGCTATGCCCACTCGGGTTTCCAAGCCACTAGCTTCGGGAATGCCGTGCAAGAAATCAACAAAATGTTAAAATGCCGTTCAGTGCCTCTTACAGAAGAAACAAGCGATCCTTATGAAGAAGATGCCTTTATTAAGAAAAAGACTAACTGCACCATATTCTTGGGGTATACTTCTAACATGATCTCATCTGGTTTACGGGATACGCTGCGGTTTTTGGTCAAAAATAAGCTTGTAGATTGCGTTGTTACCACTGCGGGCGGTATAGAAGAAGATTTTATTAAATGCCTGGCGCCGACCTATGTTGGAGATTTCAATTTAAGCGGGAAATTATTGAGAACCCGTGGTATTAACAGAATTGGCAATTTGTTAGTTCCAAATGATAATTATTGCCGTTTTGAAGAGTGGGTTACTCCGCTGCTAGATGAAATGATTGATGAACAGTTACAAGATGGTACTCTATGGACACCGTCGAGGATTATAGCTAGGTTAGGAGAGAAAATAAATGATGAGAGCTCTGTGTGCTACTGGGCTTGGAGGAACAACATCCCAATATTTAGCCCTGCATTAACTGATGGTTCTCTAGGAGATATGATGTATTTTCATTCATTCAAGCGTCCAGGCCTTATTATTGATATATTAAGTGACCTACGAAGGTTGAATACTATGGCTGTGAAGGCCAATAATACAGGTATGATTATTTTAGGAGGTGGAGTTATCAAACATCATATTTGTAATGCGAATTTGATGAGAAATGGAGCAGATTATGCTGTATACATCAATACGGCAAGTGAGTTTGACGGTAGTGATGCTGGAGCGAGACCCGATGAAGCGGTATCTTGGGGTAAAATCAGACCGAATGCAACACCGGTGAAGTTATATGCGGATGCAACCTTGGTGTTTCCGTTGATTGTGGGCCAGACATTTGCGAAGCATCATTTTAGCAATAAAAAAAATGTTTAGAGACTAGTTTTTTTCTGTTACTTGGTGTGAATAACCATGTATCAATACTACCTAATTGAGTAAAATAAATGAGTATTATTATTGAAAAAGAAATGCATGTTTATATCATGAAATATAAAATGACACTAGAAGAATGCCATGCATGCAAGACAGACAAAGAAAACTAAATAAATCAGCATAATGTAAAAAGGTTTATTTTTTTGAATGGTAATGTGTTATATTATTCAAAATAAACTATTGAAAGACATAACAAAAAGGAGGTAATATTATAACAAGAATAAACTACAAGCCATTATCTGTGATGTAGTATGTTCTCATTAACATGTCAAGTCTTGGAATGCTAAACATAATTAAAAATCAATTGTGTCTCGCCACCAATGTGTCAGTGCGTCTTAATAGGTTAAGAAGTATCTATTAAAACTTACTGAAATTTTTATCTTGTAATATTTTTAACATCCATGTTAATATTCAAAATAAGTAAGTAGCTATGTCTGCTTGTTACATTTACAGAGTCAGACCACTTAAGCTATTTTAATAAATTAGGTATGATATAGCTTGAACCATAACTGTAGCACAGACTACATTTGAAAGTAATGTGATTGAACTCATGGGTAAAACCTAAAATGCTATTAAATTAATTATCAATGGAGTGGTATTTGAGTTTGTAGGTGGCATTCTGACTTACTTATTATGAAACTGGTACCAGGCTCTTTATTTAATTATTTATATTTTATTCAGTGGGTATTAATCACAGACAACAGACATATATGAAGAGATACTTTTTTACTTTTTTACCAGAATATTGAATAGAAACCTTACATCATGGGGAGGGCACTAGACTATTCTGGGGTATGCACAGCCAAACAAGAGTTGTTCAGTAAGGTATAAATAGGATAAATATTTAGGATCTGGTAAGGAAATACTAGCAATGATGCTAAACACACACTTTCCAGACTGTAATATAATAGAAACAGAGCAGGAGGACTCAACTCGACTGGTTGAACTAAGCTGCAGTACAACCAAAGCAGATTGGGACACTGCTAGGAAGGCAGTGGATGAAGGGAAACTTGGCTGGGCTCTAAATGGTTTTCAACCATTCGAGTCACCTGGTCCACACTTGGTTTATCTCATTATCCTACAACAGAGAGCTGTACTTTTGGTTCCGCATTTGTGCAGGCTATACAGAGTCTGCACAGTATTTGGATACATTTAAAAAAAAATGTGTTAAAGTCATCTACATACCGAAACCGCGCAAAGCTGACTACGAAGAAGTCAAGGCATACCGACCTATCAGCCTTGAATCGTTCTTATTGAAAGCCCTGGAGAAGTTAGTAGATAGACATGTTAGCATTAAAGAATTTCCCCCTCCACAGGCTACGATGTGCCTACCAGTCGGGAAAATCCACTGAGACGGCACTGCATTTTGTGGTAAATAAAGCAGAACATGCATTGGATAACCGAGAAGTATGCATTGCTGCATTCCTGGATATTGAGGGAGCTTTCGATTCGACCACCTTTGATGTCATTAGTGTGGCATCGGCAAATCACGGCATAGAGCCAACCATTTGCAAGTGGATCGATTGTATGCTCAGGAGAAGAATCATTAGATCTGAGTTGTTAGGAGATGAAATGTATGCAACGACCACCAAAGGCTGCCCTCAGGGTGGAGTACTCTCACCACTCTTATGGTGCTTGATAGACAATTCACTCTTAACGGTCGGATATGGATGACTCGGTGATACTCGTCAACGGAAAATTCCTGAGTTCGCTATCCAGTCTCATGCAGAAGGCCCTGATTATGGTGTGGTAAAATGGTGCAGTAGTAACCATTTATCGATCAACCTAGGGAAAACTACTGACGTGCCGTTTACTAGGAAGAGGGATCTGACAGGGTTGGGAACTCTCTCCATGTATGGTACGCAGCTACAATGGTCCACGGAGGTGAAGTATCTGGGCATGACCTTAGATAACAAACTAACGTGGAAACCTCATGTAGACAAAGCCATAGAGAAGGCCCAGCGGGTCTTCGGCGTGATTCGTTCTACTTATGGTAAGACCCATATTTACGTATGGAAGCATTGTCTGGTGGCAATGCTTCCATACGTATATATCAAGAACTAAACTTGCAACATGCAGGAACGCGCTGTCAAAGGTGCAGCGATTGGCCTGCATGGCTATAACAGCGGCATTCCCTACTACGCCAACGGCAGCGTTAGAAGTCCTGCTGGATCTAACGCCGCTACACATTGTTGTGGAGTTATAGGCGATAAAGGCACTACATAGACTATCTGTGCATGGGCTGTGGGGCGTCAACATGCCGAAAACTCGACACACAAAATTGAGGATTTCGAAGGATCTCAAAAGGATTATGAGCATGGGATGCGACAAAATGCAACAAATGCACATATTCAAAAATCATTTTATAATAAAGGTCCTCACTAGGGACGAATAGAGACAAGGTCTACAATGACCTGACAAGAGTTGTCTCATCTGGTACACTGATGGTTCCAAAATGGCAACAGGATCCGGTGCTGGTATTTATGCCAACAACTGCAAGGTGAGCCAAAGCATGGGCAAATATGTAACGGTCTTCCAAACGGAAGTTGTGGGCCCCGAGCCATTCGTAGGACTCTTTGAGAGCAACGTCAAGGCAGCTTTGAATGCACATGGCAATGATAAACACAAGCTAGAGTGGATGGCCCTCAGGGGTCTGGAACACTCCAAGAAATTCATTGCAAACAGAGCCACGGGCTTCACTCGGTAGCTCTGTGGGTACAACAAGGGCCAAATACGCCTGCTCACAGGAGCGTTCACTGGCCATTTTGGCACCAACGACTTCCTGTGCAGATTGGGATTGGCAAAAAATCTCATCTGCAAAGCCTGTGGTGAACAGGACGAGTCCATATCGCACCTACTAGACTGTGTGAATGTGACGCGTTGGCTGGATTGAGAATGGGTCTGATAAGATTGGCATATCTAAACCCCGAAGACTTCAGGATTCTCCCTCTGAAGTGTACGCTGCGGCTGATGCAGTACATTCATCAGGAGATAGCTAAAGGATAGATCTTGGGACCGACACAAAAGATCCCACTGGGTTGAAGTGTCGCCGGTTTGCACTGTATTTAAGTTTGTTTGATATTCAAATGTTTGTTCCGAGTCTGGGTGTTCTATGTCCGTTGTTTGAATGTTAGTTAAATCTCACGCGGGACACAGGATTTATTCCTAATGCGGGCGATGTCTTTCTTTAAGCCTGTTTTTTGGGAAGGTTATTAGGATTTAATATATTATACAAAGTGGCACAAATGTTATCACATTAATTGATACCACGTATACTACATCGTATTCTTTGACGATTTACAAATTATGAACCAAATGTATTCAGTAGTTTAGCCACAGAACATTTTTGTGGTTTTCATAATTTAGAAATTTTAGAACATCTACATCAAAGACCTTAAGCAGCGATATTAAAAAAACCGTCGTATTGTATTCGGGTCCGGGAATTTCCGGTTTTAGCGAGTTGACAAAGACGATTTCTTGGAACCTATGAACTTTAGCGAGCCGGGAATAGCGCACGATGGTGTTCCAATTTGTGTCTAATTTTATTTTATTTATTTGTTCAAAAAAAACATTTCTTAATTTCTGCGAAAATAGGTTTTTGTTTATGTTAACCGTCTTATATCATTAAGGTAGTATATAATTTAATGTGATAACATTTGCGCCATCTTGTATATTATAACTTCGCATTACTATCCAAAAATACGTCGCATCTAGGTATTATTATTGCATTCATAATTTGTTGCACAAAACTTTATCTGGTCCATATTAAATTATTAACACAATATTCTCGAAAAAAAAACAATAGAAGTAGGTACCTACTTAATATAAATCTTATCAGTACTTATTAAGATTGCTTATAACTGGTTGTAATGAGGGTTTCTTAATCAAAGTTTATACCTACTGAAGTATAATTATGACTGCACGGATGGCGTATTGGTTTGAGTGATCACCTCGCTACTGCCACTGCGCCGAGTGTTGTGGGTTCGAATCCCACACGGGACAAAACTTTGTGTGATCCACAAATGGTTGTTCTGTGTCTGGGTGTTTGTAACCAATACACTAGCAGTTGAATACTTAATACATTGAACACGTCACCTTATTTACATACATACGTAGCATCACATATACCAGGGTTTTCCTAACTTTTCTCTAAAGCAGACCCACATTGCTATGAATCGCGAGCCCCTTAAACAAAATTTCGCTCTCATACTTTTATTTGCAAAACTCATATAGGTAAATTCAAATTCAAAATAAATTTATCCAATTTAGGTTACAAGGTAATACTTATGAGAGTCAAAGTAACACCAAATTTTATCTGTGAATTTACATTTAGGTACTGCCACGTTCAGCAAAGCAAGGATGTAGGGCTCATGAGAAGAACGGGCAAGAAACTCATGGCCACTCATTTTAATCGCCAAGTTTTTCGTTTACAAATCATAACAGCTGTAAGGTGCTGCAACCATTCATCATGGTAGATCTAATTAACTAACAGATCTATCAAAGTATCTGATAATTTTAGTTTTAATGAGATAGTTGTTATTACTTGTTTTTTCATCATACGTTTCTATTACGCTCGGCCGCAACATTATATGTTTGATTCTTTTTGGCAGCGGCCCCTCTTGTATAATTCTGCGAACGCTCAGGGGTTCGCGAACCCCAGGTTGAGAAACGTAGTATATCTTCGATGCGGCACTAGACAATAATCTAGACTCTAGACTATTGTCTGGTGGTAGACTATAGTAGAGACAGAAGAAGGGTATATAAACTGATATAAATAGTTCGTTTGGAATGAAAAGTACACATTCATATATATATCCCCGAAATGGTATGGAGTTATTTTATACACACATAGCTAACCCGCGCAACTTCCCCGTTTTTGCAACATTTTTTAATTGCTGCTCCGCTCCTATTGGTCGTAGCGTGATGTTATATAGCCTATAGCCTTCCTCGATAAATGGGCTATCCAATACTAAAGAATTTTTCATTTCGTACTAGTAGTTCCTGAGATTAGCGCATTCAACCAAACAAACAAACAAACTCTTCAGCTTTATAATATTAGGTAGTATAGATATCACGAGCTATGGTTTTGTGCGTCACGTAATAGAGGGCGAGCCTCTATTGCGTAATACAGGGAGACTTGACCTGTGCCTGACAGACACCAGGTTCCAGACTCGGTTTTACTTCTACTAATTATTGGCAGGAAAACTCAATAACCCAGAAATTGAACCCAAAACTTTGATCTCAAGAGGGCAGCAGGTGCTTTCACTATCACCGCGTCACCGAGGCTACACCTTAATAGTCTATATGCAATACTGGTTTCAGTATGACTAGACCGGCTTGACCAGGGAAGTTCTACCCTCTTACAGAATGTCGACGTAAAGTAGGTAACATATTTCTTGCTTTTCGTTCAGCGAGTCTGAGCGCCGGAGGTGCTATTACTTCGGTTCGATCCCTTCTCATTCTACCATTCCCATCATTTTAGTTACCATCGCACGTACTATGGGTAATTGTAAAACAAAGGGCATCACTCGTAGCTCGTACTCGGGCTTATGGCCGAAGCCAGGGCAGGATGGTTGACTGCTGCAGCAGCTAAAATATCTTCAACTATAAACGTTACTCAGTATTGGTCGTTAGTTAACAGTTAAGTTAAAGCGGAGAGCCGTTGATCATAGCTTAATTTTTGTTCAAGGGTTTGAGAGTTATTCAGTTAAGAGGTAGCTAGATATAAGTTAGTTAGGTAGTGAGGTTTCTATAAATAAGGCGTCTGTAACAATAGACAGTTATGTTTATTTATTTTATAAAATTGCCTACTATTTGTCACCAAACATCATTCCGTTCGATTATTTAGATCGCAGATTTAGCCAATTAGCTTGTAAAAATGTAGTTTATTTATAAATATCATAGTGCTGGCAACATTTTTAATTGATTTTGTTATCGATGTTGAACAAACTATTTTTAGTTCTTGCGATATAATTTTACGACCTCGTATAAACCAATTAATGCAATAACTTATTATTGCATATTGTTAAGATAAGGTAAAATCCTCCAGACCGAATTTCCGTCACGATGGCCAATCTGCACAAAATGCATAATAGGTTCCCGCTTTGGCTTTTATTTATAATATTTGTATTTTTGTTCGGCAATACTCAATCGCTGTGCTTTTATATAAAAGTGCTTTTATACAATAGAAGAGTTCATGCAACATAAAACTAATGAATCTGATTATTTGTAAATTTTAATATAATGTAACATAATATTAATGATAAATATGCTAAATAATAATATAGCTTGCCATTTTGTTAGTAGGTAATATTTTAATCTTCTCTCTTTTTCTCTCTTAGCCTTTATTATTGCCAAGTCACTTGGGGTAGGCTTTTCTAGTGTAACCGGATTTAACTGGTTATCAGTAGGTCATATTTTATTGTTTTACATAATTATTAATATTTGTATGCCTAATACAGGCAGAATATAGCCTGAACTATTCACCATTGTTAAACCTGGTACACCTGTATTCTGTGCAAATTAACGTTTCTTTCTTTCTTTCGGTGTCTGGAAATGCGTCCGGCAAAAGGTAATGGGCTCGCACCATAACATACGTGGGACTTAAAACATAGCTAGTAAACTGCAATTGTAATGGGCCTACCCCTTTGGAGATGTAAAACAGCGAGTTTATACGTTTGGAGCATAGATAAGACACTATAAACTAAGTTTGGAGTCAGACAACATTTTCTACGACGATTATTTGGACAGATATGTTTGAAACCTTGGCCACTAGACATTGGACCTTATAAGCTGGATTAAGATTCTTATTCATATTTACGCCAATACGGCAGACATGACTGAAATTATTTATTTACTTGTTACATTGTAAATTAAATAGGTATACAGATAGCTGCAGACATTCAGTGATTGCAACTGGCTGTAAGGGTTGGTATTACTGGTCTGTACCAGTAATACCAGCCCTCAATACTGTTATTGTTTTCGCGCCATCTCTTAGTGAATAACAGAACTAAATTTTATAACGACATCTGTTTTACAATAGCAAAACCATTTCGAAACACTGCCACCCATCTGTCACGGTCTAAATCTCAGTTCTAAAAATGAATAATTTGGTTTAATTTTATTCTTCAGTATTATAATAAATAAACGTAATTTGAAATATTTTATATATTTATTAACTTCTGTGCTTTATTTAGTCAATCACGGTCTGAGCAAAAGGTTTCCGAACAGAACGGTGTGAATGAACTGTCAAATATGCAATGAAGTTAGCTGCTGTCTGGATTCCCTCAATTGATTAGTGTGCGTCCGTGAACAGCTTTTTTATCAATGTGTGATGTCTGTGAAAGCGGCTTTGAAGTTCCGACTCCGAGTTCGTTTGCCCAACTTTGTTCATCCGATTCAACGTAGCCGCGCGGCCGGTCGTGTTATCGGCATTTTGTTTACATCCATCCTCTCAACCAAACATGCCTTTGCCTACAATAATTTAAACAAAAAATGGACATGTATTGCCTAAAAAACAAGTTTTAACATTCGATGTGGTAATTTTGTGTGATAAAGTGCCGCAATATGTGCGTGATGCGTTCGTTTCTACTGGCTATGCTCCTTCTATCCGGTAAGTCGCATCCTTTGAGCCCTTCGTCGGGCTATTTATAGGTCTTTACGGTCATTCCGTGCAGATATTAATGGGAATTTGTTAGAATACTTAATTTGTTGCACGTTTCTCTGGAAACCGACACGCTTTGATGTTGACAGTGTGCGGACGTTCCAAGAATGTCTTTGCCCCGTTTGATGTTATTATAAACTGGAGACGCGTGTTTTTATGACTCGTTTTGAATATAGAATGCCGATTGTTTAATTTCTTTTCCTTGGTAATGGACTTGAATATGCGTTTGTTATTAAAATTAATGTGAATTCAAATTAGAAAATTAGCTTTGATATTGAAAACACTTCATAACAATTGATGACATGTATGATGCATTAAATATTCATGCTCACACATAACACTCATTTAATTCAAAGTATTGCATTGTTTTGTTTTATGTGAAGTTTTTTGAAGTTTACGCGAATGTAATACGTACAATGATCCTTTTTCGGCATATTCTGCAAAGCCCTAAACGTAGCAATCCAATCGTTTTACGAATAAAGTTCTCAACAAATAATTCAATTGAATATAAAATTCTAATTAATTAAGTAGTTGTTACTTTAATAGACCATTACTGTGCCTTGGTGTTACCTTCATTGAAGCTACACAATGTCTTATTAAAGGACATCTTAATATAAAACAGGCATTGTACAGTGTACATTAAAATGTTGTTGTCATGACAAGATTCTCTACATTTTTGTTTACAATCAACACACTGTGTCACTCTTGTAACTCAATAGTGTTATGCTTATCCTTTTATCAATACATAACACTGTGCTTCATGGATATGTTGGCAACACATAGTTAATTTATTATACCACTGTATCTTTTAGAGTATATGTTATAGTATATGTTACATAAGATATGCATTGTGAAATAATTATGATTAGCTTCATAAATGCTTTTTATAACTATTTAGTAGTAATCTATTTGAGTAACTTTGATACGGAGCTCAACAGTGTTAAAGATTGCCTATGAGCTATCAGTTCAATAGTTTTCTTTTTACTCTGTTAATTGGGCTTGTCTGGAAGGGTAGCTGCCTGTAATTTTTTTTCAATTTAAGTATATCTATGACTGCATATTTTATTAATTCTTAACATTATAACTAACATGTCACAGAGTGAATAGTATATTCCTACTTGCATAGTCATGTAAAATAAACTGTATATCCTACTAATATTATATAAAAAGCAGCGATAGCTCAGTGGGGAGACCAACAGACTGCAATGCAGAGGGTCTCGGGTTCGAACCCACGTCGCGCACCTTTGACTTTCGGAAGTTATATGACTTTTCGAAATTATGTGCGTATTGATTGACAATTATCGCCTGCTCCGTGCCTCGGAGAGCTCATTAAGCCGTCGGTCCCGGCTGCCATGAACATCTATGACAGTCGTTATTGGGAAAGTCAGTACCCTCTATTATCCTGACACTAGTCTAGCCTTAGGGTATCGTTAGCCTTTGGGTTGCGGAGGTCAGGTGGCAGCCGCTCCGTGTAAAAACTGATATCCAGTCAAATCCGGTTAGACTAGAAAAGCCGACCCCAAGTGACTTGGGAATAATAATAATAATAATATTCTACCACAATACTGGTACTGTTACCAAGAGTAGAAAATTACATACATCATAAATTTAAGCAAGCGAAGCCACGGCCAAAATCTAGTAAGCAAATAAATTACGTTTTACCTTTTTTGATCGTAGGTTTCGGGTTCGATTCCTCGAACCTTTCGTTAGGCAATTTGCAATAACACCAATGTTGACAATGTGCTAAGTAGGCAGATGATTATAGGCTTGTCCCTATTACGTGGGACCTTAAACTTAGGTATCGAAATGTTGGTGGAATACAATAGGGGTTAAATAAGAAAGTTGCCGTTGTATAGTAATAATACTTTGAATTGACATAAAACCTTCATGATGTGAGATTTTCAAATGAAACGTTTTTCACATGATGCCTATAAGATTAAAAACTGTGCAACATGCAATTTTCGACTATCAATTGTTTTTTTTTATTCAACTTAGACGGGAAAGATGGATACTTCGAAAAACCGAGTCATTTTTGAATATAAGTGCCGACGCGGAACTAACGCGGCAGAAACGGCTCGCAATATCAACGATGCGTTTGGAGAGGAGACTGCTAATGAAGGCACCGTGCGTTTTTGGTTTAAACGCTTTCGTAATGGAAACTTCGACTTGAAGAATGAACCACGCGGAAGAACACAGGTGAATAACGGTGAATTGAAGGAGATGGCAGAAGCCGATCCAAACTACCCAGGAATTAGCAACATGGTTTAATGTTATCCTACCTACAATATTGGCTCATTTACATCAAATCAACAAGATAAAAAAATATGAAAAATGGGTGCCTCATGATTTGACTGATCTGCAGAAAGAAATGCGTGTTGAAACTTGTGTTGCCTTCTTGAATCGGTACAGAAATGAAGGAATATTAGATTGAATTGTGACATGTGACGAAAAGTGGATTCTTCACTATAACCGTAAGCGAAAAATGCAATGGCTGACTCCAGGTCAAACGCCGCAACAGTGCCCTAAAGCAAAGCTTACCAATAAACAGGTAATGGTAACTGTTTGGTGGTCTTTTCATGGTGTTATTCACTATAGATTTTCTACGTAATAAAAAATTTTCTTCCCAGGAGCCAGTACAAAATGCTTTCATAGAGTTTGTCGAATATAGATCCCCGGAGTTCTATCGTAAAGGCATAAATGAAATTCCGTTTAGATGGCAGCAACGTTTAGATAATGAGTGTAAATATTTCGATTAAATAAATAACTCGTTTTTTCAGTACAAATCGGCCATTTCATACTTTAACTCCTAATATTTCTGCCATCTCCTTCGAATAAACCGGACGTGAGTCTATGTATGTATGCCGAAAACGTAAGATAATCGACATTTAAAAATACCAGATCAATTAAAACTTGGTTCCAAAAGATAATTAGCAAATATTTATTTTGATTCCTTTTTTTGACCACGTTGGTTCAGGTAGCGACCCCCGGTGTACGCCCACGGCGCCGTTGCCCAGTGGTTCAATCATCTCCACGGGGGACAAAACTAATTAAAATCGGCACAAAACTAATGGCTATTTGATTTATGGCCGTAATTTGTATTTATGGATTTCTAGTAATATTATTATGTAGAGCATCTTGTCATGACAACAACATTTTAATTTACAATAATAATATAATATAATAATAATATTCTACCACATACACACAACACCATCTAGCCCAAACTAAGCAGAGCTTGTACTATGGGTTTTAGATTATATAATAAAATATATATATATGTATATTATTATTATAGTGTAGATATAATAAAATTGTAACTGATCGATGTCTGTACATAGGCGCGATATTTAAGAAAAATAACAAGAAGAGTCTTTATAAGTAATAAATATATACTTTTAGATTAGTTTTGTCTGTTTGTAAGTTTTTTTTTTTAATTCATCTGTTTCAATAAAAATATATAAAATGTGGTACATTTTTAACAAACTCGCCAAACTGTAAACACAGTTTGTTGGCGAAAGAGGCGCGCTTTCTTAATTCTAATTACGAACTTATACTAAATTATAATTTATTGACATAATATTATTATGTTAGAGGAGTTTTTCGTACATTACATAAACTTTACTTACTTTAATTATTATATATTCTTGAAACAATATTTAACTTAAATGTATATTTAAATTCATTATGGTCTTGTGTATTAATATTACAACGGTTTGTATTGCGCCTAACTATTAATGACGTTTAACATCTCATTCTCAGTCTTTTCTTTAAAGTTACCCTGCTTATGCCTTCCGTGTGAGTTCTTATAAAATCTATTTTATTATATATTACAGGAGTTAAGTATTGTCTAGTTAGTATGTGCTTCACGCTAAAACTTCTGCACGAAACTCTATGCGGTATTCAGTTGTATTGTTGGAGTTCAAACTTCTTAATACATTTTTTTTTTGTTATTGTTATTGTTGGAGTTCGAATTTAGAATCTGGTGCATGTTTTACCTTGATACGCCGCGCGCCGTCTAGAAGTTGCAAAATATTGATAGGTTCCAAATTCTACGAGTATTAAATTGCAGGCAAAAGGCAAGTATTACATAAAATACAAGTCTACCATCTTTCTTTACCGCAAAATTAAATAATTTAACATTTAAAATTTTAACAAAAAAAGTATTGATAAATTTCGATCGTTATCACTGAATATTATTATCTCTTTTTATATTTTGCCGACAAACAGAAAGTAATTTAAGTTATGTGTATCTAATAATAGATAAATATTGCAAAATAAGATATCGCATGTTCTTGCTTTATATTATACGTAGGTATGTGTTTACTTGACGTTAGTATATGTACTGCCTCCGTGGCGCAGCGGTAGTGAATGCGACTGCTGTGCATGAGGTCTCGGGTTCGAATCCCGGGTCGGGCCAAACAAAAAGTTATTGGGTTTTTCTGTTAAGAAATCTCAATACGAGCCCGGAGTTAAGAAGTTGGCGGTGTTAGACACCCCCGTGCCGCGGAAAGCACGTAAAGCCGTTGGTCCTGCGCCTGATCTCTCTCCGGTCGTGTCGGATTATCCGTCCCATCGGATCATGAGAGTTAGGGAACAGAGAGTGCACTTGTGTTTGCCCACATACTTGTGCAGTATAATATCTCCTGCGCAGTTGGCCAATCTCCGTTCAGATTGGCCGCCATGACCGAAATTCGGTCTGGAGGTCATTATTATTATTATGTACTTATACATATATAATATATATAACCAAGCAAACAAGTTATGAAATCTTTCGGTCCAATTTCAGCCACTTATAGGTCTGCCACAAATATGATGTGAATTATACAATATCTTTGGTCTGCCAAATATGACATTCTATAGACAAAATTATGATGGTTTAAAAAAGATATACCTAATAAAAACACAATCTTATAATAATACTTAGTAATATAAAGAGGAAAGAGTTGATATTTTTTTTGTTTGTTTCTTAGGATTTAACTCAAAAACAACTGAACCGATTTTAAATTCTGTCACCATTAATAAGGTATATTATTACTTAGTAAATAGTCTATATTTTATTTTAAGCTTAAATTATTTAAAAAGTCTGGCGTGGTTTCCAATATTTTGACTTTACAAACTGTAAACCTTACGAATAGCTACAGATAGCTTTTTTAAGAACTGATATCAAGCTCCCCAATATTTTTGCCTAAATTAAGGTTGCATACACATTTAAACTTATTTAATACATACATAGATAGATTCACGCCTGTTTCCCAGAGGGGTAGGCAGAGACTACGGATTTCCATTTGCTACGATCCTGAGACACTTCTCTGGCTTCATTCACTTTCATCACATTCCTCATACACGCCCGTCGGTTCAAGGTGCTCTTAACCTGGCCTTTTTCCAGAACGCCTCCGATCTAATCGAGAAACGTTCGCCTAGGTCTTCCTCTTGCGACTGTTCCATTCACACTAGCCTTATAAACTTTCTTAGTCAGTCTTTCCTCGTCCATTCTTTCTACATGCCCAAACCAGCTAACATACCCTTTTCTATTCTTGTCACTATATCCACTTTCATGCCGCATCTCTCTCTAATCACACTATTCCTTATTCTATCTTTCAGAATCACACCACATATATTTCTCAGCGCTCTCATTTCTACAGCATTTATTCTGCTCTCATGCTTCTTTTGCCATACCCAACTTTCACTTCCATACATAAGTGTGGGCACTAATAGAATAAATGGAATAAATAAATCTTGAAACTTATTTAAAGATTTATTTTATTCCATTCATTTTATCTATGGCGAATATAATATCAAAGTATTTTTTATAGCTTTTTTATAGCTAGTCTGTGCAAAGTTGAAAAAGGAAATTTTCATTAAAGATGGAACTTAAAGCCTGTTCGAATAGTAGAGCTTTAATTATCAGTATATATATAATAACTATGGTTAATTGTATATAACTTAGTTCCTAGTAGCATATTGTAAGTGCCCTTAACGCCTGTGGCACAGGTTTACCCTCGTACAGGCACCCATATTACATTACCTATCTTAAGTATTTTATGGACTGTATACATGTTTTACCATTGTAATCAATAAATCAATTATTAATAAAAAAAATATTATCAGTCATCCTATTAGTAGTGATTTAACTTTAGTGTGTTCGAACTAATGGTAAAAACTATTCATAAAATGAATCATAACGAGAACTCTACTTCTTGAACTGTTTTTTTAATGCGTTTGTTAATGTCAATTAACTTGTCCATGAAGACTTTATATATTTTTAAGACAATAAAGATTTTTGACTTGATTTGAATGTCTTTAAACTAAAAACAAAATCTTCTTCTTGATATTTAAGAGCTTTGCTCTTGTCGGTGGAGTATACGCCATATTTCTCGATTTTCGGCCAAAACTTTGACCTCGTTATAAGACATGACCTTCGCCTTTTCTTTTAATTGATCTGTGAATGCCCTTCTGGGTCTGCCCTTTCCTCTCTTTCCTTCCACTTTTCCTTCTATGATGTTATTTATAAAGTCGTCATGTCTTATAAGGTGGTCAAACATCTTTCCTCTTCTGTTCTCAATTGTTGTTAAAATGTTGCGTTCTTCTTGGACAAGGCTCGGTAATTTTACGTTGCTTTTCTTTTCTGTTCAGCTGATTCTTTCCATGCGCCTTCAGCACCACATTTCGAAAGCTTCCAATCTTTCCCGGTCTTGTTGGGTCATTGTCCATGTTTCGCTTCCGTATAGAGCAAATAGACAATTATAAAATTTGTAACAAATAAAAGTGTTACTTTCAATGAGTCAGAACCTATTCTTCTATAAAACATTCTTAATAATACAAAATACTAGATTTTGCCCGCGGCTTCACTCGCGTTAATCTAAATTAGGCAATAAATTGCTCTCCCTCGGAAACAGTTTTTTTTTTTTAATGAAAAAACTTTAAGTTATAAAATACTTCAACGCTGACGTATCCACTAAATCACATTCCGCGGAGGAAACCGCAGATAGAAGCTAGTCTAGTCTTTCTTTTCGTGTGGTTAGTGGCTAACCTGTTGTCAAGAGTTGTTCAAGCCGCTCGTCGGCCTCTGACATGGAGGCCGGTTGCTGTCAACTTGACAGCAACCGGCGTTTTGACGTGCCCTCCGAAGCACGGCGACGCTCAGATGAAATACCACCAAGCGGTCACCCATCTATAGACTGACCGCACCCAACGTTGCTTAACCTCGCTAATCGTTTACCGATCAGTGAGTGCAACTGGCTATTAGCGCCTCAGCTATTCTAGTACTATCATAAAACTGACAAGGCTGTTTGTGCATGGGATATATTTTTGAAAAGTAATCACAATTGGTTATTTAGAAAACGCTGAACTCAAGACTACAGTTTTTAGATTTAATGTCTGTCTGTTTGTTTGTACCATTATAGCACAGAAACTACTAAAAGGATTTTGATGTTGCTTTCATATTTTAGTAGGTTAGGATTCGACTTAAAATCCAAGCCACGTTTCATATTTTAAAATCTAATTACGATTGGCTAGAGGATAAATACAGATACAATTATCAACATATTAATTATAAGTCTTCGTTTTACAAACTATGCAAATATACCTAAACGAGAAACCCTTTACAAAAAAGTATGTATGCAAACTAAATTAGCGCACTCAAGACACATCCCTATTATACGGATAAGCAATCAAGAAATCATTGCTAACAAACCGGGGTTGCACAAAACAAGTAAAAACTCGGGGATGTAGCCACCCCTGGCGCATGGCGGGGCAACCTGAGCCCCACTAGGGGCGCGCTACTATAAAACCCGACATATTTACGAGTTCTGTCTCCCCCCCACTACACTGTGTCTATGGTTCAAGTTAGAAAAACTTGCGGTTATCCGTTTGTGGCATCCATGTTACCTACTTTATTCTTAAATATTTTGAACGTGCCAAAATAATTGTTTTTTGAATTTAGAATGTACGATAATGTTGTTTTTACCTATGCATGAAGTATTTGAAATATTCCAAAAGCAATTTTGTATTTCGAATTTAGAAAATCCATGACTGTTATTTTTAACTAAAGCGTGATATATTAGAAATGATCCAGAAATTCCATTTTTCGAATTTGAATACGAGACAAAAATAATCTCGGTGTACGAAAATTCCGTTTGTGTCCATATTGAAAAATGTCTGCCCCACTTATACGATGTATTGTGCGAATATATATATATGTATATAGAGCGAATCGAAAGATCGCAAGTTTGATTGCAAGATCGAGTTTGAGATTTCCTGTCAAAAAATTAGCCTAAAACGTTACGTGGCGCGAATTTAGGACATGGGGCAGACATGTAGGTGTATAGTAAATCTCTGCCCACCCCTTTAAGGACCTGCCGTCCTGAGTGACCTTGTAGGTTTGTATTATATATGATGCAACGTACTTTTCTTTCTCGTCTCTGTGATTTTATTTCAAACTTGCATTTCCCTGTGACCTCGTTCACGTCGGCTATTGTTCGCCCGTGACGTCATTAACGTCGATCATAATATTAAACGCCATATCTCCAGTCCTATAAAACGGACGCGGACGAAACGTGGCTTGGATTTTAAGTCGAATCCTTAGCTACTAAAATATGAAAGCAACATCGAAATGCTTTTAGCAGTTTCTGCGCTATACTGGCACAAATAAACAGACAAAACATCTAAATTTTTATTGTTTTGGGTTCAGAGGATTCTAAATACCCAATCTTAATTAGTTTATTCTAAAATATCTCCCATGCACAGATAGCCTTGTCAGCTTTATGATAGTGCTAGTTTCTACCCGCGGTTTCATTCGCGAAATGTAATTCAGTGGATATCTTAGCGTTGAAGTATTGGCAAATATCGATTTTCTATATTATCGTGTTATTATTAAAATATATTTTTGTTTATTATCCGGTAACCAATTATTTACTATTATCTGTTATCCTAACCAGTCATGATAGACTTTGCTTGGTATGTCATATTATACTAATTAGAGGCCAAGCTATATATCAAACTAGCTTTTGCCTGCGGCTGCGCTTGGGAACAGTACTTTCTCCTGGATGGCAGGTAACAGTAACAGTAATAATATTATAAATGCGAATGTGTGTTTGTGTGATAGGCTTTCACGCCTTAACTACACGACCGATCACCATGAACTTTTGCATACACGTTGTTAGGGATACATAAAAAAACATAGGGTACCTTTCATCTAGAAAATCTGTTCCTAAGCAAGCGGGTAAAAGCTAGTTATTAATATTGTAAATTCGAATGTGAGTAGTTTGTTTGTTGCGTTTTCACTGCTAAATCACAAGACCGATTTTGATGAAATGTTGTGTAGAGATAGAATTTGAATTGAAAGCTGTGGCAGGACAGG
The DNA here is from genome assembly GCA_930367265.1 of Catocala fraxini. NCBI lineage: Eukaryota > Metazoa > Arthropoda > Insecta > Lepidoptera > Erebidae > Catocala > Catocala fraxini. The sequence goes on along the minus strand of OV884049.1, from coordinate 4,808,935 downwards.
AACTCGGATAGATTCGTGGGTAACAGCTAGTAATATGTAATTATATAATATAATATAATATTCTACCACAGACACACAACACCGTCTAGCCCAAACTAAGCAGAGCTTGTACTATGGGTTCCAGACTATGGATAAACATACATAGATACTTTTTTTTTTTTTTTTTTTGTAAATACATACATATTATACATAGAAACACCCAGACCAAGACAAACATCCATGTTCATGCACACAAATGTTTGACTTGTGCGGGAATCGAACCCGCGACCTCAGGCGTGGCAGTCAGTTACACTAACCACTACGCCATCGAGGCCGACAATTACTTTCTATACTTATTAATATTATAAAGACGAAAGATTTGTACTGTATTTGACTTATATTATATTAGTAGAGAAAGAGCTTGATATCCAAAAAACACTAACAGTAAATAATTACACAAATGATATTATAGAATATTAACAACCTATAACGAAAAAAATATTTTGTTTGCTAACCATAAATACGCATACAGCCTGTTTCCGCTTCTCACCACAGACATTATAGAATCATAACAGGTTCCATAATTTGAATGCATCTCAATATTCTAAATACAAACGAAAAAATAGAGAGCGAAAAGTTCTCAATTCGCTTATCATTTATGCCGCGAAATAAACCCATAGCAAAATCAGAACCCCGTCATTCAAAAATCGACCCTAAGATTGAAACATCAAAGTTTATTTTTGTAATAGTTTTGATTTGATACATCGTAAGTTTTCAAAGCTCGTAATGGTGTGCGTAGAATTTTTAGTCCGTTCCGAATGAATATTTTTAAATTTTATTTCACTTCAGCCAGTGCGGCATGCTAAAAACTGCGTTATAAAAATATGGAAAACATATTAAAAATGTATTTTATATTCGTACTTCTAACTAACGAGTGTTTTTTTATACAGGAAGTAAGCAATCATTCGCCAATAATCTTCTGTTTTCGCGCCGTTCGAAATTTGAATTTTTGTTGTGGCTAGGAAAACTCTCCAATATGGCCGCGCTGGCCGCTGCAATCTTATACAGTCATGGTGACTGAATTGAAACACTTTTGCTGTTCTAGATATAAAAATGAATAAATATTCGTTGGCTTGGCTACTAAAGCGTCCAAACAAAGGAGAGCATACATATCTGTATCATCAAAAACGTAAATCTAGAACGTTCCATTAAGTAGATAACAGATAAACAGTAACGAAGTAGTATTTGATCACTCTAGAGCACTTCTAGAGAAGTTACCTACTCCTACAAAAGTTATCAGATGGTCTCCTGGATGTGGTGATGGGTCTCAGTAGGGTACCAGGTTGTTCCTATTCTCTTGAGCTTCGAGAACTCAAAGGGACCTTGGGGTCTAAACTTGGAAACCCACGGTCGCAAGACCTTTGGGTGTTGCGACCGTGGGTTTCCAAGTTTAGTTATCAGACGAAATTTAATTATGTTTTGTTGTCAGAAAATTCTTAATATGCGTTGGATAATGTTCTTGTTAGGCAACCTGAGGCATAGCTCATGTAGTGGGTGTGCAATAAACCTCTTACACCTAACTTTTATTGCAGTCTTCTTCGTGCTGGTCTAAATTATTCATCATAAAATTGGAATCGGTTTTCTAAATAAGTCGATTCTAGTAACTTATATCGTGTTTTACAAGAAGCCGAAGAATAACGATATTCTTCGGCTAAAATTAGACCATATCTCCATGTCAAAATATTTTTTTTCAGGGCTGTCCACTGTTCAGTAATTTTTTGTCTTATTCTCCTGCGTGATGTCTCACGCAGTTATACACTAATATGTTGTCACATGTCACAGAGTGTATAGCTTTGTCTAAAAAGCAGTGGTTTTAAGTCTTAAAGCAATACTTTGGCCTATTCCAATTCCGAATTCTTTCCTCTCGTCCAAAGTTTAATACGTTATGATTAAATGCGAGAGTGGTACCGCAAGCAAATAAAGCCCAAGATACCCACTTACCAGCAGACAAATGCTTGCTTGCCAAATATCCTTACTAATATTATAAATTCGAAAGTAACTCTGTCTATCTGTTACCTTTTTACAGCTAACCCATTCAACCGATTTGGATGAAATTTGGTTCAGTGATAGTTTAAAACCTATGGAAGGACTTCATCTCCATGTAGGTACCAATCGGGCGGAGCCGCGCCTATAAGCTAGTAGGTATTAATCATAATAATAAATTTAATGGCATAAAAACACGGTATTTAAAGATATTACATTAATTGTATATAGATCATACATATTTAACTACGTTTATATAGAATGCTATATACCTATTAACAAGTATTTGAATTTAAAATTTGCTATCCGTTAACTCCTTATTAAAAGAAGATACACTTAAATTAAAATTAGGTTAATTCATTTGTGAACTATGATTGATGCACACAGACACTGTTGGGGTCGGTGGTAAAAAAAATGTTTTTGCCGTCGTCGTCGGTATATGCAAGGGATGTTCCTGGTATTGGTAGCGAAAGCGTACCTTGTAAATCCGTTAGTCCTGCGCCTGAACCCTCTTCGGCCGTGTCAGATTGCCGTCACATCAGACTATGAGAGTGCACTTGTGTTTGCGTACACACTTGTATACTATGTCCCATGCAGGTTGCCAGTGACCGTTAGGTTAATAATAATAATGTTAATAATAATGTTGTTAGGTTGGTTACTGTGAACGCAATTTGGTCTGAAGGACCTTATTCATAACAATCGGTTATAGCTTACCACCAGGCGGCTCAAAATGCTTGCCATATTTGATATATAAAAAATAAACCTGTGCTATGGGATCAGACTTTAGACCTCTATATGGCAGTGCAATGAAGTTACCACTGGGCTATCACTGCTCTGTAATATCTGCTTCTTTGTTAATGTAAGAGCTCGTGTCGCTGGAGTAATCGCCACATGTCTAATGCTTTCCTTTTAACCCATTCGAGAACATGATGGAAACCTCTCAGACATGTAAGTGTCCTCATGATGGTTTTCTACAACGTTAAAGCGAGTTAACATAATTAACTATTTAGCCCATAACTTCGAAAAGTCAGAGGTGCCTAGGGATCGTACTGCGGTTCAACGGTTTTCCACTAGGCTGTCGCTGCTGTATCCCTCCTAATACTTTGAGTTTGTTTGTTTGTTACGCTTTCACACCTAGACTACTCGACCAATAATCATTAAATTTCCTATACACGTTATCAGGAGAGCAGAAAAGTCAAGGGGTACCTTTTATCCAGAAAATAACACTGATACTTACCTAACCTAACCTACATTTACGCGAGCAAAGCCGCGGGCAAAATCTAGTCTATAATATAGTAAAGTTAATATAATTTATTTGTCACAATGAATGGAGAAAGCTCACGTTATCCTCAGAGACCCTCGCAGCCGGTGTATTGGACCGTCCCTTCTTGTTACGGCTGGTGGTTCCGTTTAAAGAACATTCCCCCACGCTTGAGTGTAGTTTATGTAATTAGACGTGAATTAACTTGGTAATCTGATGATCATCGTCAGTTACGTCCTTGTATTCAAGGATAAGGGTATAGGAACAGTAGAAAGTACAGATAGATAACTCTTTATTTAAAATATTCGCGCAAAGATTGAGGTGGAGTCAGTGATGTAAGTAGCTGAACGATAAACAAATTCGTAACAGTATTTTATGAATGGAAATTTAATTATTATTGTACTAAAGTAATGAAAAGTTATTAAAATAGCTATCCTGTAACTGTTACTGCTTTAAAAGATGAGGAATTAGTATCATTGTGCATGATAAAAGGCTTTAAAATCTCAGTAACATTTATGGCCTTATGTCATTACCTATACAAGAAAAAAATTAAAGACATGTACAATCTCCTTTCGGTAACCTTGGGATATTGGGATAGGAATCCAAAAAAACTTGCTAAAAATGTTACTTTTTAAAGGTTACTTTTATTTATTAGTCCTGGTGTAAGTGACATTTGTAAACAAACACACTACCTGGTATGCCATTACCTGAAATTTTCAAACGTGGATGTGTCGACTATCATAAGAAAAAATATAGCTGCCCCGAAAGACGTTGTCGTGTACAAACGAAAAAAAAAAATTCAATTTTGCCTCGTTTTCCAGTCCAGCTAATTATTTTTCAACATCAGTCTTTCACCTAAAATGATTTTATAAACCCAGTACACACATTTTTACAACACTTTGATTCACTGTAAAAATACTGGAAAATACAGGTGTTCCAAATTCAAAATATTCAAAGCTGGTCACACTCGACATCGCACGTAACGCAATTAAAACGCAGTATTCACGCTAACGAATCGCAGCGACACTCAGATGTCAAGTGTCGTGTGAATGTTTCTAATATTTTTTACATTTGACCAGTTCATTTAATTTTACTTTTTTGTTTAATTTAAATATTGTATGATATTTAATTAATGTGCGTTATACTAGTTTTGTATCTCATTTAGCATGCGAGATTTATAATTTAAATATCCACGTAACACTTAATTAGACTTAATTTAAAAATGTTTACGTCTGTAAAGGTTTTGAGTTAATTTTTATACAGCGGGGTTGCGTTAACAATCATAATACACATATTTTAAGAAAACATTTTTGTGATTGTGGTTAAGTCTTGCTTGTTCTTGCTCTTGATATCATTACAAAGCCAACTTCTTAAGGAACTCTGGCGAAACTACACTTTTTGTAAGAAAATAAATCCGACTGCAATCTTGGGGTTGTGAAGTAAAGTTATACCCTTATAGGTCATGATGCAGCAATAATTAGTAATATTTTTTTGTTCCTAGACTATAAGAGACATAGGCTGCGCAAGTCGAATGGTCAAATTAGTTTTAGTGAAAAGCAACTTTAAAACGCTAATGAGAATAGACTCACGGTTCAGAACAACTTTCAATAAATTTAAAGTTTTAAACCCATTCAACTTTGACGTTAAATCCATGACCAACAGGATTGGTTTCATTTTTACGCCGGGTGTTCAACCAACACTCAATTTCCGAGAGTTTATAGATACCTCTGTGTTCACGTCAGTCAAGAGGTAGACTGTTACGTATCTAGTGCATTATCCAATTTACTGTTTACCATTTTGACTGTTCTGGAAAGATACAAGTTTTCTGTGGCAAACACAGCAGCTTCAGTTCTTATTCTTTACTTTTATTTATTGCATTGCTAGATTTTGATCGTGACTTCGCTCGCGTAGATGTAGGTTATGTCAATTTTCTATCCCTTGGACAAACAAAACAGTACTTTTTTTTTATACAACTAATGTGGCAAACTAGCCTACGACCCACCTGATGGTAAGTGGTCACCGTAGCCTGTGAAACATGATGATCGGTCGAGTAGTTACGACATCAAACCATAACAAACAAACTCACATTCGTATTTATAATATTAGTTAGGAAACAGACAAATATTTGCTTTACTTCTTAAAATCTTAATTGTTCTAGAGGGATGCGAGTTTTTTGTCGCAAACTCAAAGGCTACTTGACATGTAGTTTCTAAATTAAAAATAAAGCATTGAGTCATTCTAACGACTCTGATGCTTGATAATAATAACAATTACTGTATCAGTAGTATATTTTACTGCCTCGTTAGCATAGATAACAAGTTTGGTTTGTTGTTGTTTTGGAATATATTTTAGGTATAGAGTGAAAAACCTGGCCCAACGATAAAGCCTTGGGGTACACCAGCAAGTATGGCTTACAGCAGAACTCTAATTGTTAATAAAAACTTAAACAGATGATTGTGTTTGAGAGAGTTTATATAATTTTTGAGATTTGTAGAGAGGCAATATGGTTTTTTATAAAATTTAGTCATGATAGTACTAGGGTGCTTTATTACACACTGTGTCGAAGGCATTTAAAATATTAAATAAAAAGGTTATCAGTAGAAAATCAGTAAAAAGATGTCTATATTTATTCTAGAACTAAACAATTTGTTCTACTAATCTAACTAACTACTTACTGATAAGTTTATGATGCATACCTACATACAAAACCTCAAGTCATGTTCATACATAATTATACACATAGGTCTATGCTCAAAAGGGTGGGCAAAAGTGTATTACAGACTCACATTTAACCTGGTATGTTTTTAGATAACATATAACCGGGAAAATCCGGTACATTAGCAAACTGTCGCTGCTGCTAGGAATGACCTATCAGAAAAATCTAATTACAATTTCAACCAAGAAGTCTAACCTGAAATGTTACAATCGGCGGTGAATATAAGCGCAATCTTATGCCACTGTACCAACATAGTCACACACAGTCTATATAAAACTAGTATTTATAAATCTATTTGTTTCAGGTTTTCAACATTCATTTGGATCCGAAGGTAAGTGGATACTCAACACACAGGGCAACTTAATTAACCTTATACAAAAACACTAACAGTCTTGAATATTATCAATTAAAACGGTTTTAGATTATTTTGTTTGTGAAGCTAACTTTCGATGGAAATACTTTAAATTTCATCAGTTTTATATCGGTGATATTAGCAAGGCTCAACTTTTACAGTAGATGTTATGTCTAGGTAGATAATCAGTCATTCACTCAGTCAATATCGCATTGATTTACGCCCTGTTCCTATACCTAATAAAGAAACGAGTCGTTTTGGTCAAAGACAGTTAAATTCCGACATAAATTTCATAGAATATACATATGTCATAAATTAACTGCCCGTAGGTAAAACTATTCGTTTCTTGAACCGGGCCTTAGGCCACAGAGCACGGCACACACTAGCTTCCTACTAAAGACGCCTTTCTTGTGATAGTCTATACAATCTTTGACTGCTGTGCGCTCGGCGCCATCTGTCACTTATCACATGTAGGTATTGTTATTACTTTCGTCTCCAGCACAACGAAAAAGTGCAATAATCCATGCTTGGTATTTAAAGCCTTTTCTTTACACAGCTGTTCATCATATTTAAAACTACCTTCATATTTTCGGTGTACTACATGACATTTAGAGTCAAAGTAACCTTAAGGTGGGTACGTCCCGTCCTTCGACCGGCGGCGACCTTTGTCTCACGCCCTCTGAGTGCCTCTGACGTAATAGTTCAATGAGCTACTGTGAATTATTGAGCTGGTAATGGCAATAGGTCTTTCTTTGATGTTAGTAGTTCGTTTTATGTAACATTTTATTACTATATGGCGCCTATGGGCGCTTGCATTGAAGGGTACCTTACTCGCGCGCTACCAACCGATAAAAATATTGTTAACGTCAGTGTAAATTAAACATAACTGTAATAATGAAAAGGCCTTGGCTGAGCGACTAAAGTGATGTTAGTCGGAATCTTCAAGATTGAGATGATCACCAGCTTAGTCTCCTCGTGACCATAGCTGCTGAAACGCAGTCGAATCAACGGGGAAAGTGTAAATATAAATAATTAAAATAATACTAAATTAGCTTAAAGTTCTAATAAAAATAAACCACGTCAAAAATTCCTATATTATACTTTAGTTATACCCCAAGGTACTTAATCTCATGAAGCATGTTTGTCTAGTCGAATTAAAATGAATGTTTCTTTTACAAATTAAACGATTTCTATTGACTAAGTCATAAATGTCTACTTGTATCTTGTATCTTATGTGGAGGCCAGTCAGTGCAGACCGGCGACACTTCGACCCAGTGGGATCTTTTGTGTCGACACTCTCCCAATAACGACTGCCATAGATGTTCATGGCAGCCGGGACCGACGGCTTAACGTGCTCTCCGAGGCACAGAGCAGGCTATAATTGTAAATCAATACGCACATAATTTCGAAAAGTCATGTAACTTCCGAAAGTCTGAGGTGCGCGACGTGGTTTCGAACCCGAGACCCTCTGCATTGCAGTCTGTTGGTTTCCCCACTGAGCTATCGCTGCTCTAAATGTCTACTTAGTAAAAATTTGCCGCCTGGAATTACATCCATCCAGCTGCAGTTGTTATTTACCCTATCAGCTAATAAGTGAATTGACGTGACACATCCACAACTTATCCAGCTTTCTAAGTATATACCAATCGATGTATTTAGTAAGACATCTCCCGCACTAGCTATAATGCTTGACCTTACCAACAATCAAACAGCGGACACAAAGAACACCCAGAACTACCATATGTCACACAAATGTTTGTCCCTTGCGGGATTGGAACGTACAATACTTGGCATAAAGACAATGGCAAGGCGATCATTTAAACCCTACGCTATCCATGCTGTAAAAATATACAAAAAGAAAAAACTGATTGTACAAAATAAGAACAGATAGCATATTTATAAAACTATACACCTGCAGTGAAAACCTTTCAACAATTGGAAACAACGGATACCGGTGAAAAGATTCGCCATATTGTGAGCGGAAACGGAAATCATTGTTTGGCCTGTGCCGCGGAACCTAGCCTTTGTCATTTTCCATTCTGCCATTGAATGGGACGCGTTATAAATATTCCAAAATGTTTATAGCTAGCTTTAGTTGCGTTTTGTTTTATAAGTTGTTACCTTTACTTTATTTGAATTTTATTAATTTTTGTTAAACATATTTACTTTTAAAAAGCGTGCTTATGTACTTTAATTTCACGCCTGTCTTCCTGAAGTGGTAGGCAGATGTTTATGTCACCTATACATCGCCAGTTATGGTTTTAAGTAGTACGATAGCCTGGGCCCTAAAATAATATCTGGTGAAGTGTAAGTGTAATCTTTCTTTTTCGTGTGGTTAGTGGCCAACCTGTTGTCAAGAGTAGTTCAAGCCGCCCGTAGGCCTCTGGCATGGCTTAACGACTGATGTCAATTTGGCAACAACCGGGACCAACTTTTTACGTGCCCTCCGTAGCACGGAGACGCTCAGATGAAATACCACTAAGCGGTCACCCATATATAGACTGACAGCACCCAACGTTGCTTAACCTCACTAATCGTTTACCGATCAGCCAGTGCAACTACTCTACGGGCGGCTTAAACAACTCTTGATAACAGGTTGGCCACTAACCACACGAAAAGAAAAGAAAAGAAAGAAAAGAGAGGAAAGATTTTTCTTTTTTAATTAAACAACCAAATATAAATTTTCCTCTTTATAATTTTTGTATACATAGATAATCTAAAGAATACGCAACTGCCAATCATAAAATAAAAAAATATATTTGTGTGAAATTTCACATTGATTCATAAAGTACCCAGTCATATCAAATTTGGTCATATTTGGTCCTGCGCGATACGCATCGCTAGTGTGAGTTGGCAGGCTTCCTATATAATCTTCGGGAACATAATATAGAATTCTTAGACATTATACATTATACCGTTACAGCGAGCAAAAATTAACTATTTAATACACACATAGCTTCGAAACGTAAGTGCCATAGGATCGAACTGCAGACCTCTGCATGGCAATCTATCAGTCTCATCATTCAGTTTGATCAGATCGACTATATTAATAACAAGTGAGAATCGGCAACGAATTGCTGTAAATCTTAGAGTTCGAAAAAATGGTATATGCAAAGGTCACGTGATACCACGTGACCTTGAGGTCAGAGGTCAAAGGTCATACTCATTTCAGAGTATATCAACTATGCTGAGTCGAATGGCGTTGACCGCGAGTTTCTAGCTCTTACGGTTTTTGAGTTGAAAGATGGTATCATGTGACCTTGAGGTCAGAGGTCAAAGGTCATAGTCATTTCGGGGCTATATCGACTATGCTGAGTCGAATGGCGTTGACCGCGAGACTCTAGCTCTTACGCTTCTTGAGGTGAAAGTTGTATAACAGACGGACGGACAAAGCTGTTGTATAAGAGTTTTTTCGAACTCTGAAAACAAACTAAATAATAAAGTGTCTTTCTCACGTCACCTATGCCTTCGAAGTTCCATTAAACTCACAATTCGATTTTATTATTCGAAACTATTCACGTGAATAGAATATTGCCGTATAGATAGGGATGGGATAGAGTTGTTTTCAATGCAGGGTAGTGAAGGAGTCATCAAGTGGCGGTGTCTATTTCTATCCTAGAGATGGGACTTACGTCGATAGGAGGAAGAAAATGTTATCGAGTCAAATAGATTTTCTAAGCTACCTTGTATATAAGCTTGCTGGTAAAATATATAACGGAGGGTTGCTTCGTTATCGTTCTCCATAGCTAGGTATAGCTAAATATCGTGGGCGTATGTGGCAATGAGTCGGAACAAAATAATAAAGCCAATCTAAGGTAGATACAGTTTAATTATAATTGGCAAGAAGTTACAATCAGCTATCACTTATTAGGTTACTTCACAATGTCTTATTAAATCACCTCGGAACACGAGACAGTCTCTACGCACACACAGCACTACTACCACTAAGACGATCTTATTTGTACGACAGCTCGCAACCACTCTGCTAGCCCGTCTGCCCGCCTGTCGTCAAGGCCTCCCCTTCCATGGAGACCGCAATGTGTAACGTAGATTCTGTCGAACGCCAATAGATTGCGTTGGCGTCCGATTTAAAATCAACTCGATGACGACATATATATAACAAACCTCTATGCTTATAGCTATAATTATAGGTAGTTGACGAAAATATTGAAAGACAATACAAATTTGTCTTGTATACTCCATATAAGATAAATTAAATGTGTATAAGAATATCTTAGGAAAAATCTTGGACGAACATAAAAAATAATGTGGTTTTTGAATAATCTAATTAGTGTGAAACAATTAGTGTAAGTAATAATTAGAATTATGTGAATTAAGATTATGTGTAATGGATAGAAGACTTAAGGACATACCTCCACCATTTATAGCATTATTATTATAATCTTACTGTTACAAAACAATATAACAATATAATATTGTAAGGAGATTGTGTCCGTATATTGTATGCATTTTTAAAAATTAATTGAATTAGTCTACCTATTAAGTGAAATTCAAAACAATTTTCTCAGAAGATTTGTTAAGTTTAATTTAGGTACCAATATTTCCCTATTTTTGTATGATAAAGTTATGTAAGTTTTGATATCAGTACTAAAATAAATTTATTTACAAATTATATTTTTATCGATATCTTACACTGGACATCTCTAAGTCATCGTCATCGACTAGTGTAGTGTACGCTTCGTCGCCTACCCATGAATGTCGTAGCGCTCTTTTGTACTGCCTACCCTCCCTCAACAGCACAATGGATACGCAACGACTATCCCGGTATCTTAATGATCAAGATGTTTTGATTGGGAAACCGGGATACGGCTATCTTACATCGGTTTTTATTGCAGCAAATTGTTGTAGGCCATGAATAGAAATTTACTGATAAATAACTTTGAAGGAGACTTATTAATCGTACTAAGTTTTGTTGGAACTCCGTCCGTATAAATTTGTTCGGTTTGCTTTCTATCTAAGCCAGTGGGCATTTACAAAAATCCTGACATAGTTATGAGTGGTTATAATTACTTACTATACCTAATAAAATAATTAGAGTGAAAATAATACTGATTCACTATGGCGCCCAATATTTCATGCTTATCGTAGTTTCCTTTCTGTTTTTACATCCTTTATTTAAATATGATAGTACCAAAAATGTTTAGATTCGTATAGCTCTGACGAACACTTTATGGTTTAATGATATTTTGATATTGACTAATTTCTTATCTTTTGAGCTAGACCCGGTGCCGGTTACAATACACAATCTACAGTCGAACCAATATTAACATTCGACGATTGCGTATTTTATAAATCAGTGCCGATGATACATTAATATTTTTTTTTTACGATAACAGAACTGCTGTTTTTGCGATGCACCGAATAAAGTAGCTGCATCATGCTTCCTTATTTACTGCTATGCTGCGGTTGGCTTGCGCTGATAGGTAGGTACAGCATATTATTTGCTTTCAAACCAGTTTGCCTAAATTAAATAAATAGCTTTATTACACTCTACTTTCTACAATAATATCGATCCATAAGCCGAAAGCTTGTACTAGATTTTAGTTCTCAAACGCTTTATTTTACTTCCTTAGGTCAAGCAATAATTTTATTCCACTAACCGAGCACTTGTAGATGTTGAGCTTTATTTGTCCTTACTTGATAGTTTTATTTTAATGTGCTTGGGTCAAAGTAACACAATCATAACGTTACTTTGGCCCAAATTGACAGATCCAATTTTGAAAATACGCAGGAAGCAGACATTCTTTTAAAAATGGCGCTCAAATACAAGATAATATTATTCATAGATGTGCGTACTGCGTACGTACGGTCTTACGCTACACGGAGTCCACTTGTGAGCTGACTGTATAATCTTATTTTTCCGACATCATTACTGTATGCGGACTTACACATGGCCTCTGAATATATTCATGAGTCTTTACACTTTGATACAAATGCTAGCCTTTGGTACAATGTTTTCTTGTATGGCCACGTTATACGAAAACATAAATGTAGTATCGCGCCTGTGTTCCCTCTAAAGTTTAGACAGTGATGTAAAATATCCAACTTTTGTTTACTAGGCGTAACTGTCAGCTCATGATATGTCAAAACTAAATCTGTTACTTTCATAGTACCTAAGGGACGTCAAAAATTGGTGTTCAGACTATTTTGTTATTAATAACTGCATTTGTATTGATAATTTGACCTAATGACTTGTGATGAGTAGTAGTGGAAAGGGCTTACTTGAATAAGATAGCTACATATATCATTCGAACAAAAGCAGTCGAATCGGGTATATTGTTTTAAGATTTTCTGTAAGGAATTTCTCTGTAGCAGAAAGAGCTCTGAAAATTGCGATTCATGGCAATAGACTTGCTTGCTATCACATACGACCTTAACATGGCTGGTACAAGGTGAGCTTACGTTTTTAGATATACTGGCGTTACTCCATGATTCTATTAACAATACTATTGGGACCAAACATATTTCTGCCTTATGTTTTGTTTTACATCTCATTGTACATAAGTTCGTTTCTCTGCAGATGTAACTTAGGTGTTCGACGATTGCCAAAAAGTAATTGTCTGGCGTGAGGGAACTCTATCTAAAAGTTGTACTGGACCCAATACCGGGTCTAGTTACTTTTTCAAATCACGAGTTGGATTAATACTCAGACTTATGCCTGTATAGGTATCCCCGTAGTGGTAGATAGAGTTTTATCACACCCAAATAATGAGAGCCTTGTCTAAGTTAGTTGTCTGGATAGTACCAGGTTTAATCTAGAGTCCGACTCTGCTTCTTGAGAATTTCTTTCACTAAAAACACTATCCTGGGTATTGAAATTGCACTTAAGGTCGTTCGACCATACGTGCAAACTTATGCCAAAACACCAATTAGTATATGTGTTGGTTTGTTATTATAATATACATATGTTAAATTTAGGAGCCGCCAAGACTATTATAAACGTACTATACTGTTGTTATGTTTCAAGATTTTATAATTTACTAGTTTCGAGAGAATAATAACTTAAAAAGTTAAGCCAAGTTGTTCAGTGGTGTTGCACTGTTTGGAACCGAAGCTACTAAGCAAGTTTACTGCTTTAAATGTTGTGTAAAATGTATTGTTCCTACTATTTGTGTACTTTATTATTTCACTTTGGAAAAGTGGCAATGGGTTTTCTGCTAGCTAGGGATTTAGGTCCTACAGAAAAGGATCTTCAACTGTTTAACTAAATCTAGGAAGTAACCAAATTGTTATTTCTGCAACTTTGTCTAAACTCACTAAATTATACTTGGACATCCATAAGTGTTAAGGTCATAGCACACATATCAACTCGGAAAGGGATCGTCACTGTATCGCCTCCTCTATCTGGAACCTAAATAAATAAAACTTTTTTAACATTGACTTATGATAAATTTGACAATTAAAAATTGGAAAACGTTTCTCAAGTCACTATTGCCCATAGTGACTTCTGCAACTTTTGTCACATCGAATCCCCTGCAATCAAGCCATAAATGTTTTCAAGAATTGTTAGGCTTAGATTGGTGTGAATCTAGAGCCGTGCAAGGAAAAGTAATTAATTAAATTAAGATTAAATAATGATAGTATCTGCCCAAGCGACTCTGCTTACCACAAAAATAATTAAGTTTTATTGCGAAATTGTGATGCCAAATTATAGAGCCCCGCTACTAATACTTTTCTGCGAACATCCTAAACCGTTATGGTACATAAAAAGATCCAATATGGCGACATGATATTGGCGCGCTTTTTCCGCGCCCTTTGTCCAGGAATGTTAGTGTTGCTAGTTTTTTGTCCGGCAAAGGATTGATGGACCATTGTGTTGCCAAAAATTCCGGCGTCGAATAATTGATAAGTCTGCTATGCGTTCTTTTTTTTGTTTCGATGTCGAATCGTTAGCGGATTAGATACTTTTTTATTTGGCTAACTTGGTTTGAATTGTTCTGCTCGAATTTCGGCAACCATGTTTGTTTTTCGACCAGTCCTCTTGCATAGTTTTTGTTCAGTTTTGCTGAACTTATATTTGAACTGGCAATGTTAGAATCTTTTATTTTTGGTGACAATTTTATATTTGAAGTTTTTATTATAAAGCTTTTGCAAGGTATCTATACTTATATGAGCTAATGAATATTTGGTGCTCTAAGAGGTAGAAAGAGATTATCGTGAATCATGCCTGTTTACCGGAAGCCATACCATTTATAACGATTATAAAGTTTCATTTATTGTGCAATTGTTTATATTTAATTTTAATTGGTTAAATTACAAGACAATTTAAATAATTACAAGGAAAATGGTATGCTAGAGATTCCTCCTCCAAAATATTCTTCAAACAAAGTCAGGAAGTGACAAATTGATCTAAATTTGAACATAAATTAAAATTAAACTTGAATACAAAAATGTATTTAATCATAGTATGTACGTAATTCAAATTATATATACAGTGAGCAGCGATAACTTAGTGGGAGACCGTTGAACTGGCACGCAGAAGTCTCGAGTTAATTATCGCTTGCTTTAACGAAGAAGGACAACATCGTGAGGAAACCTGCATGTCTGAGAGTTCTCCATAATGTTCATAAAGATATGTGAAGTCTGTCAACCCGCACTGGGCCAGCATGGTGGACTATGGCCTTACCCTTCTAACACTGAGAAGAGACCCGTGCCCAGCAGTGGGACAGTTTAATACAGGGCTGATATTATTATATAAAATTCAAATTAACCATATTATATTTTATAGAAATTACGGAATTAAATGTCATTCAATGTCAATTTCTGATCATACAGAACATAAAAGTATTTATAATATTATGTAATTTATGTTTAATTTCAAAATAAAAGTCATTTAGATTAGATATTCTAAATTACTTTTATTTTGAAATTAAAAGCACTTTATACAGATTGTTTCGCGTTGTTAATTTTAGAACACTTTTATTAGATAATTTTGAACTATAACACTACTATTATTGAACACAACTACAATTTAAGCTATTTAAATTAATTAAAACTATTTATATTTAAGTTTATACTGTTCCCCGTTTTCCCGTATAAACTAGTTTTAATTTCAATGTATAACATTCGCGTAAACGTAAGACAATATGAGGTACTTTTAGTATTTAATATTAAGCCGAAGGCAATTTATATCATAATACAAAGATACATTGTCCGCATTCTACGAGTAAACCTTTATTATTAAATAAATATTGTTTAATACACAGTGACATAATAAATACATTAGAAAGATAATAGAAACAAACAGAATATGATTACGATGCGGGGCCCAACGCTGGGACGGCGGAGGAATGGTGATCAAAACCCTATTATGGCGGCTCCCAAGAGATATTTACATAACGTGTGCACACAAATATAACACAGAAGAAGACCACTGCTTTTTGCTGTGTATTGCTTTTGCTATATTGTTGTTATTCTTTATCATCGTCTTGTTTGATTGTCTTATCCTAATAGAGACTCACCTGGCTTTATAAGTCTGGTCACGCAAACAACGTTGCGCCTTAGTTTTTATCTGCGATATTAAAAGTAGTTTTATTTATTATAATAATATTTAAAGGCAGAGAAACTCATTTGTGCAATTATTTGAAATAAATATAAAAGATATTGGAGCAATATCAAATGTTTTAGCTGAACCTACATCAAAACCAGCTGTAGCTAGTTATAACATGTTATTGCACAAATGATTTCTTTTTCTGTTAGTTAGATTAGTATAGGGAAAGATGGGGCTGACATTTTATTGTTAAAATAAAAGAGGCCTAACATACAAAAGATTTAAAAAAAAAAGAAATAATAATATTATAATATCAGCCCTACTATGACTGGGCTTTTTCTCAGTATAGAATGGGTTAGGTTATAGTCCACCACGCACCAACGCACGGTCCAGTGCGTCTTGGCAGACTTCACACATCTTCGAGAACATTATGTAGAACTGTCAGTCATGCAGGTTTCCTCACGATGCTTCCCTTCACCGTTAAAGCGAGCAATAACTATTTAATACGCACATAACTTTGAAAAGTCGGATTCGTTCTTGGGTTCGGTCTCGAGACCTCTGCGTGGCAGTCCAATGGTCTCCCATAAGGCTATCACTGTTTACAAATAACTAATTTTATTAATAAAACAGTCGTCAAGCCTATGACGATACACATAATATCTTCTTTACATTTATCACAACAGGTCAAAGATCTAAAACAATAATGGCGCCAGTTAACACAATACTATAATAGTTAACTACATTATTAGTAGTGAGGCGTATGTTTATGCTTGTTATTTATTTTCTACTAGATATTGCTCGCGGCTTCGCTCATGTTATAGGTACATTTTATCAATCATCTGTCTAAAAAAGTACCTGTGTTTGGATGTAGTGTATATAGATACCATGCATCCAAAACCAAGTGAGAAACAGCAATGAATTGACGTAAATCTTAGAGTTCAAAAAAATTGTTCAAGTAATATGCAAAGGTGACGTGATACCACGTGACTTTGGGGTCAGAAGTCAAATGTCATAGTCATTTCGGGGATATATCGACTATGTTGAGTCGAATGGCGTTGACCGCGAGTCTCTATCTCTTACGGTTCTTGAGTTGAAAGTTGTAGATAAAACAGATAGACGGACGGACAAAGCTGTTGTATAAGAGTTTTTTCGAACTCTAAAATGGTCTGTACTCCTGACAAAGCAGTGATAGCCTAGTGGTAAACCGTTGCACTGCCAAGAAAATGTCTCGAATTCGAACCCAAGGCGCGCATCTCTGACTTTTCGAAGTTATATGCGCATTAAATAGTTAATTATCGCTTGCTTTAAAGGAGAAGTAAAACACCGTGAGGAAACCTGCATGTCTGAGAGTTCTCCGTAATGTTCTCGAAGATATGTGAAGTCTGCCAAACCGCACTAGGCCAGCCTGGTGGACTATGGCCTAACCCTTCTCACACTGAGAAGAAGCCCGTACCCAGCAGTGGGACAGTTTAATACAGGGCTGATATTATTATTATTATTATTACTCCTGACAATGTTTATACAAATTTTTATGGTAATTGGTCGTGTAGTTAAGGGGTGAAAGCATAAAAAACTCACATTCACATTTTTTATATTAATTAGGATGTCAAAGTGCTATATAGTTTGCCTGATAGAAATTTATCTGTGGTTGCATGAAGCTCAAACAAGTGTGAATTTGTGGCCGACTGTGGAATCGAAATGGTGAACACTTCTGCTTATGTCAAACGGCAAATTTCTGATTAGAACTCCTTTACAGAAATCACACACTCAAGATGTAGCTACAGTGTAGTTACAGCTTTATACTTTTGATTCCTTTCAAATTTATTATTATTTTGTATATATGTATATGTATTTTAGTTATCAGTAGAAATTTAATTGGATAGCGTATAACTCATTATTCATTTAAAGTATATAATATTGTTCTGTAAGTTTCCTAAATATATACAAATAAATAGTTATATTATAAGGTTCCAGTGAAAATAGACTAGTATTTATTTAAAAATAAATACCTAAAGGGTTTCATACTGTTAGATCGCGTGCGTAGCCGCAAGTAGGTATTACACAAATGCCAAAATAAAATAAAATGAATCTACCAAAACCACAAACACGTTTCAAATTTCGAACACGAAATTCTTTTAAAAATAAAACTTTGACATAATGACGTTTATACTTTTTTTTCTTTTGAGGCAATGAACAGTTCTTGTTTAGCCAGCCTCCGGTACAATTGTTCGCTAACACAATCATCGGGAAGGTTGCGAAGCGTCTGCGCGGTGTATTTAGGTCGCACGTGATCCGCATGCAGTGTGCACCCGCCCTTACTTGTATATAGGGTTGCCAGCATAAAAAATTACAAATGGGACATATCATCACGAATGTGTAATTGTCTTTACCATTATTTTTATTGTAGAATGAAATAAGCACCCAATATGTTTTGCCATATATTTTTAAGCCCACGTGATATATTGCCTCGGTGGCGTAGCGGTAGAGTATAGGTACGACAGTGTATAAGGTCTCGGATACGATTTCCGGGTCGGGTAAAATGTTAATGACTGTCAAGTAATTCTCAGTACTGAGTCTGAAACTGTACTGGTAAATGACAACAGGATCGGTGCGAATTAAATGGAACCTAAAACCATCGTCTTCGTCGACTGCCACGCCTGAGGTCGCGGGTTCGATTCCCGCACAAGTCAAACATTTGTGTGCATGAACATGGATGTTTGTCTTGGTCTGGGTGTTTCTATGTATAATATGTATGTATTTACAAAAAAAAAAAAAAAAGTATATAAGTATGTTTATCCATTGTCTAATACCCATAGTACAAGCTCTGCTTAGTTTGGGCTAGATGGTGTTGTGTGTATGTGGTAGAATATTATATTATATTATATATTATTATGCCAGCTACGACTTAGACAAACTCAGAGGTGCACCGACATTTAGGTGTAATATACCCCTGCATACCTAAAACTTTATATTAGAGGTCTGTATTGATACTGATGATTTTCCGTCGAAAAAGCAATAATAGTGCCTTGCTGGATATCAAATGCAGGAATTAACAATTAATGATTGAAGCATTTGCATGCATGCATATGATGTCTAAGCATAATAAGACACAAAAAAGGAAAGTTGTATTATGCCCTCATTTTGTCTTTAGGTTTCGCGTAATACGAGCCTGTTGTCGTTCATCAGTCGCCATGCTGCTACCGAGAATTTTATGATAGCAAAACCCAATGACGCCTTTCCCGAACTGGAAATCAAAATTGAGACCTTACGATCGCAAGCATAAATGTAAACTTATGACACGGCACCTACTAGGTATAGTCTACTAGACAATAAGTAAATAACTTAAAAAAATATCTTAGCTCTAACTTAAATTATCTATCAAATATTTAACTTCGGTAATAAAATATACTACAAACCAATATCAACTCGACATTACCTAGGGCCAAAGATACACCGCGACCGATCGAACTTGAAGAGCGGTTCAAACCGGAAGTACGGCTGGCAACCCTGCACGTATATCGAATTTACCGCCATAGCACGTTTTTGACACGTGCTGTTGAAGATGTTATACAAGGAGTATGAACATCGACGAGATGGTTATGTACTGTTAGATGAATAATATACATAGTCTCATATCTAAATCCCGAAGGGGAAGGTAGAGGTGTATTACACCAACATTTTGCCAGCTATGGATTAAGGCCTCACGTTATAAGAGACGACCCTATTGCTGTTTACCGGGCACAGTTTTAGGCTCTATTCTGCTTGGTCGTGGGGCTTATGGGACCGGGACCGTGGTCCTGGATTCCACCTTTAGGTACAATAATTATTTTTTGTAGTATTATGTGACCACAAACAAAATAAACGAATTTATGTCTTGGGAAAGTAAGGTCAACCAAAAACGAAGTCTCCGTTGACTTCTTCTTTGGTTAAGTTATGCAAATAAAACTATTTCTATAAAACGATAAAATATTTCTATATTTAAAAATGGCAACCTCTTCTTCTCTCTTAGACTTTATTATTCCCAAGTCACTTGGGATCGGCTTTTCTGGTCTAACCGGATTTGACTGGATATCAGTTTTTACACGGAGCGGCTGCCACCTGACCTCCGCAACCCAAAGGCTAATGATACCCTAAGGCTAGGCCAGTGTCAGGATATTAGAGGGTACTGACTTTCCCAATAACGACCGCTATAGATGTTCATGGCAGCCGGGACCGACGGCTTAACGTGTTCTCCGAGGCACGGAGCAGGCGATAATTGTCAATCAATACGCACATAATTTCGAAAAGTCATATAACTGCCGAAATTCAGAGGTGCGCGACGTGGGTTCGAACCCGAGACCCTCTGCATTGCAGTCTGTTGGTCTCCCCACTGAGCTTTTGCTGCTTTTGGCAAAAATGGCAACCCTCTATTAGATATAATCTAAAAAAATACTACTGAGAATATTTAACATTCCTACGGTTTTTGGTAGGCCTACTGGCACAGTACCTACATTAATCAAACTAGAATACCCGGCAGAGATAGCTTAGTTGAAGACCCTAGGACTACTACGGAGATGTCTCGGGTCGATCACAAAAGAAAGAAGAAAAAATGTTAATTATCGCTCGCTTTAACGGTGAAGGAAAACATCGTGACGAAACCAGCATGTCTGAGAGTTCGTCGTATTGTGCCCGAAGATGTGTGAAGTCTGCCAACCCGCACTGGGCCAGCGTGATTGTACTCCACCACGCTGGCCCAGTGCGGGTTGGCAGACTATGCAAGCATCGTGGCCCATAGGCCAAAACTATACATCGTACAGTAGGTTTCTACATATAGAACACTATTATACGATGCATAGTTTTGTATGTTACAATGTGGGATAAGGCATGTTTACTATAATGTATCATGTCGCTGCTTTTCATACACATACATAAGGTACAACAACCACATACAAACTTAACATGATTCATTTGACGATCGTGACCCCTAGTATAATTCAGAGCAGCTGTGACTTGTGTTACGGATTATATCGCTTCAGCCGATCGCCTTTTATGTTTACAGAGTCTATAGAAGTGTAGGTAGTTATTTTGTGAATTGTATATAAGTTTGTTTGTAAGGCTAGCAAAACTATGAAAGTACGGTGCAATTGATTGGGGCACATTCTGACTTGAACAGCAGTCTAGAGAGAGAGTCTAGAGCAAAGAGCTCTGGTTTGTCTTCTTTTTCTGTGATAGTTGTAATCAAAAAGATATATCATGTGATAATTTCCTGAGTAAAATTTTTTAATTAATTTTATTTATATAATAATATCAGCACTGTGCAAAACTGTCCCACTTCTGGGCACAAGCCTCTTCTCAATGTGATAAAGGTTAGGCCATACTCCAATACGCTGGCCCAGTGCGGGTTGGCAGACTTCACATATCTTCGAGAACATTATGAAGAACTCTCAGACATGCAGGTTTCCTCACGATTATGTCCCTCACCGTTAAAGCAAGCGATAATTAATAATTTAATTCACACATACTTAGCTTTGAAAAGTCGGAGACGCGCGTCGTGGGATCAAACTCGAGATCTCATATTTATAACTATAATACATACAAGATATTTTAATTTTTTTACATACTTAGAATATATAAAATCTTAAGAATTATATGCGGTCGCCTAGTAGTCGAAATTCGACCATAATTGATTTAAATTTTAAGGTTTTATTGTCTAGAACTATATATACCCTTATAATAACATTTAATTTAGATTTCGCCAAGGCTATACAGATTAATGTACCTATCTTTTTCAAACAAATTTCTTAGCTTGCTACTTTGTTTTCTTTTTTCTTCATTACATATAAATACGTTAATATATTATTAGGGGTTAAATTATGAAATTGCCGATTTCTACTGCAAAATTGACAATCGTTTTTTTCTAAGATGTGCCATATTTATTTAATCGAAATATTTACCTTCATTATCTATACGTTGCTGCCATAAATTTTCTCTTTCTTTTTGATTTGATTGAAATTAAACTACTATATACGGATTTTAAAACTTTTACTAAAATTATAACTTTTAAACTTTCGCGTTGCATGATATATATATATAATATGTAACGGGTATTAACGCGATCATGCATAATGTTTACCTTTTTTATGCTTGACGTTTCGACCAGGTTACACCGGCCGTGGTCACAAGTGGTGACTCCGTCAGCTTGTTACCACGGCCGGTGTAACCTGGTCGAAACGTCAAGCATAAAAAAGGTCTGTCATTAATTAGAGTAACATTGTCCCACCTTATTCAACAGATAGAAATTATTCCAACACCAAACATTTTACTCGACTACCGCAAATGTAAAGAACATATAAAATTCATTAAATTTTATAAAACCAAAACTGCTCTGCAATTTTGGAATTGATTTACGTAAATGAAAATTGTAACGAACAATCGAGGAATGGCTAAAAGCGTGCGCTTTTCGTAAAATATCCGTAATGGCGGCGATGGGTCGACGCTGTTGGTTCGCAATTCATCTGTTTTCTGTTTACATCGCCCTGGCCAGTAATTGGATTATCAAAAATTTATTTGCAGTCAAGTTTTTGGCTTGGCTCTTGTATAATATGTGGATGGATTTGCAGTACGAACCTTATTCCATCTCCTATATGCTTCTAATTAAATTCGTTGCCAGTTTCTGACTACACGGATGGCGTAGTAGGGGTTTAAGTTGCTGGTCGCTTCGCCACTACCGCTATGCCGAAGAGGTTAGAATCCTACACTGACTTTGTACTAACAAAAGTTTCATTTGTCAAATTTTCAGGAGACTCAATCTCCATTCTATGGTTACCTGTACTGATCTTGACTACACAGGTGTTACAATTGTAGTAGTGTAGGTGAGATAAAACCCTTAAAATAGCACGATCATTTTTGGTAGCTAACATACATACATACATACTACCGTCCAAAAGTTTGGAGTCAACCTAATTTTCGTCGACAGAAAAACTATACCGCAATAAATCCATCAAAAAACGTATTGTTATTGAAGATTAGTATTTTTACGACCGTACTAACAATAACATTTAACAATAACACTAATTTCTTATCAACTATCCATTGTTTTCAAAAAAGACCGACACACGTGTTTCATGACCACTCAAGTTGCGACACCACCGTTTGAAGATTTCTTAGAATTGGCGCTTTTAAGCATTGTTGTAGTAATGATCGCAGAAAAGGTCGGTGTTTTATACAAAGGTGTACATTATACTCTTGTACGAAAAAAAGCTACTGGAGGAAATCAAGACCGGAAGAGATCTGGACGTTCCAAATCTACGAAAAAGCAGGCAGATAACTACGTTGTGACGTTATCGAAACGAAATCGACGTTTAACTGCACCTCAATTTGCCGCTACTTTAAATGAAACCCGAGAAAAGCCAGATTCAATAACAACTGTAAAAAGGAGTTTGCTATCTGCTGGTCAAGAGGATGTGTAGCAGCCAAAAAACCCAGATTGACTAGTGTTCATAAAAGAAAAAGACTGGAGTGGGCCAAAACACATAAAAACTGGACAGTAGAAGACTGGAAAAATGTCCTTTGGACGGATGAGACCAAATTTCAAATTTTTGGATCTAATAGACGAGTTTTTGTGCGCTGATCAAAAGAGGAGCGGGCTTTAGAAGCGTGTACTGTGCAGACTGTTAAGCACGGCGGTGGTAGTGTGATGGTTTGGGGATGCTTTGGTAATATGTAATAAACCCGGCCATCTGATCAAAATCACCGGGAAACTGAATAAAGAAGGCTATCTGAAAATACTTGAAGAAAATGCCATTCCCTCTGGAATTAATGTGATCGGTCGAAATTTTGTTTTTCAACAAGATAATGACCCTAAGCATTCATCCAAATTATGCCAGGGGTTCTTAGAGCAAAAACGAAGTGGAAAAGTTTTGCAAATTATGAAGTGGCCCTCACAATCGCCAGATTTGTCTCCGATTGAATTAGTATGCGATGAACTGGATAGAAAAGTGAAGAACCGTGAAGAACCGAAGTGTCCATCGAGCTCAGCACAGTTGTGGGAATATTTACAGAGCGAATGGAAGTCACTGGACTCCGAATACTTCAATAAATTATTCAAAAGAATGAGTAAAATTTGTGAACAAGTAATTAAGAATAAGGGTGGCCATTTTGACGAAGCCAAAATTTAACAAAGACTGTATACTTTTGTTCTTATTTGTACTGATTCTATTTAACTGAATGCTCTCTAAGGTTTGATTAAGATATAAGTGTGATAAAGTATACTTTAAACATATTATAGTCGTTTTAAGTAAAATTGCCCTAGTGATTCCAAACTTTTGGACGGTAGTGTACATAGATTCACGCCTGTTTCCCAGAGGGGTAGGCAGAGACTACGGATTTCCATTTGCTACGATCCTGAGACACTTCTCTGGCTTCATTCACTTTCATCACATTCCTCATACACGCCCGTCGGTTCAAGGTGCTCTTAACCTGGCCTTTATCCAGAACGCCTCCGATTTGATCAAGAAACGTTCGTAGCTAACATGATACCATATTATTCCAGCCAGTTAAAAAATATTTTAAATTTATCACACAAGTTAAAATTCCATATCAATTAAATTAATCACTTGGTAAATGTAATCTTGATGTTTTTGAGTGATAGGATTTACCTGGATTTTTGCATAAACCTGGGATTTCGCTCATGCGGAAGCAAGCCGATTTAAAAGTACTCTATTCTATAAAAGTTCGCAGCCAGACAATCAATGTGTTTTGTTACTGTGTTAAGAAGGTTTCCAGGCTTTAGAAGCGCTCTTTTTTCAGCAGGGAACTGGTAGTTATAGGTTTGAAGCACGAACCAACTTTTTGAAAGTTTGATAACGCGCATGCCGTTTTCTTTATGTTGCATATATAGGCTACGTGAACTAATCTATACTAACATTATTAAATATAAAGATATGATTTTTGCTTGTTTGTAACGATTTCACTCAAAAACTACTTAACCGATTTTAACAATTTATTTGTCTACAACAAAGCTATATTACTACCGATGAACATAGGCTACACTTCATTTAAAAAAAATACTTTTTCTAATATAACCTAACCTCCTTTTACGCGAGCGTAGCCGCGGGCTAAAGCTAATATTAAATAAACTAATACAAAACAGGAGTGACAGTGTACTTACTTTAGTGCATTTTATATTTAAAATTCCAACCTTTCATCGCGTCGGGATACATCCGTTTTATACATAGACAAAGACGAAATCGTATCGTACAAGACTAGATTTTTTTGACTTTGACGTTGTCTGTAATTCCTTCCAAAAATGTGCAATCTCTAAAATTTACTAATCACCATCTTCATTAAATAATGTATTATTTATATTGCTACTGCTCCACACCTTTGAGTCGTAGCGCGATGCTTTATTGCCTATAACTTTCATCTATAAACGAACTATCTACTACAACATTTTTTTTTCCATTTGTTTAGTTGTAGATACGATAACTAACTCATAGGAAATCAGAGTAGTTATACAAGTGGTGTACAAATTATTATGTGAAAGCTTGTAATTAGCAACATGCGTACCTTAATTGTAACTGATCAAATGTACTTATTAGACTGTAAGCTTTCCTACAAATAAGTTTCAAATCGGACTGGTTGTTCTTGAACTTAACGCCTCTAAGTATACAATATTTTCTTCTCTAAATTAGACTATTACATGTCAATGGTAATGTATATATATGTATAAAGTATAATGGTAGCAGCGATAGCTCAGTGGGGAAACCAACAGACTGCAATGCAGAGGGTCTCGGGTTCGAACCCACGTCGCGCACCTCTGACTTTCGGAAGTTATATGATTTTTCGAAATTATGTGCGTATTGATTGACAATTATCGCCTGCTCCGTGCCTCGGAGAGCACGTTAAGCCGTTGGTCCCGGGTGCCATGAACATCTATGGCAGTCGTTATTGGGAAAGTCAGTACCCTCTAATATCCTGACACTAGTATAGCCTTTGGGTTGCGGAGGTCAGGTGGCAGCCGCTCCGTGTAAAAACTGATATCCAGTCAAATCCGGTTAGACTAGAAAAGCCGAACCCAAGTGACTTGGGAATAATAAAGGCTAACGGAGAAGACATGTCAATGGTAAATGGATTTTAGGAGCACACGAATAATAATTCACCTTTAATTTAATTTTCCAAGAAGTTTTTAATTCGTTTTCACTATTTCTTTCATGCAATCACTTAGCATCATATTAAATCGTCGGCGTTATATTTGTAGATTCACAGTCGAGACATGGCATTAAGATAATAAGGTAACATTTTCGACGGAATTGTATTTAGCTGGAGTGTGTCTGAATCGTTTTATAATTATTATTTGTGTTATAGGACACCGACTGTTAAGATGGCGCATTGGATTTAGTGACCATCGTCTCTATGAATGTATTTATTAATTTGTATCGCCAAAAAATGATACACATTTCTTACATCTAAATAATAATTTACAGATATGCCTTGTGCTTATTCACTTACAGCCAACCACATCTAACAAAAATAAAACTTTCGCCACAAAAATAAATAACAAGCTCTAAATTCATTAACATAAAATTAAAAAGAAAGAAGAAATAGAAAAGTTAATTTAAAAATAGAAATTCAAACTTAGCCTTATGAATTCAGTTTTAAATGTTTTTTTTTTAGCGATGTGTAAATATTAGTGATGTGTAAGTATTGTTTATAATCCTGCGGCCTATTTTTAATCTCAGTATCTGCGATTTTTTTAGTCCTAACTGGTTTTCTTGCCAAAAATATAGTTTGTAGTTCAAATAAACCCAATTAGCGTTAGATTATTTATAAATACCTATTTTAAAAAGATATGAGGCATCAAAACCGGTGTATACAATTTGTATAAAGTAGATTAGTTTCATCAATCTATGATCTAATCAATAGGTAGTTATGTGTCTACATCTATAATAATATTATAAAGCTGAAGAGTTTGTTTGGTTGAACGCGATAATCTCAAGAACTACTGGTTCGATTGAATTTTTTTTTGTGTTGGATCGTCTGTTTATTTAGGAAGGCTATAGGCTATATAACATCACGCTACGACCCACGGGGATGGCGCAGTAACCATAAACGCAGGTTAAACCGCGGGCCTAGCTAGTTTAAAACAACGCATGGCCGGCTAAAACAAGTAGGCAGTCTACAACGCTATAAAAATGAAATAGCTAGCATATTTAAAAACAACTTAAGTATTTCTCTAATGCTATAAGATTTTTATTATACGTTATGAAAATTAATTCACCGTCTAAATATTGCGAGTGGTTCTAGTAAAAACTCTCGACGTCATTTTGTACATTTTAAATTTGAATTAAGAACTTTGTATTTATAAGGTTTTCGTGCTTTCAAACGGAAAAGAGTATGGCGTAAGTTTTAAAAAGTTATTTGAAAAAGGAATGAATATACTGCGACTTGGAGGTTTCATACCGTCGCGTTGTATTAAAAACAAAGTCACGTGTATTTCTTAAAGGGCCCTTAGGCCAAGGCGACTCTGGAAAGCCGACGTCGACTACGTGAATATAAACTTATGTAAACTTATGGTTAGTTTGTTCGTTTGCTAATGACTTTTGGCCGTACTGATGTTATTGTTTGCGTCTTCTGCCTACGTGGCGCTGCAGTAGAGAATGCGACTGACATGAGGTCTCAGGTTTGAATCCCAGGTCGCGGTAACAAAAAGATTTTTGTTCTGCCAAAATGTCTCAATAGCCGGTGTTAGGAAGTTGGTGGTGTTAGACACCCTTGCCTCGGAAAGCACGTAAAGACGTTGGTCCTACGTCTGATCTCTTTCCGGTCTTGTCAGTTTGCCGTCGCGTAGAAACAACTATTTGTGGATCGCATAATTATTTTTAATTTAAGCTACCAACCTTGGAAAGATGCCCAAAAAAAGACAAAGGGTAATCTTTCAGTCAGAAAAAGTACTGTTCCTGAGCAAAACCGCGGACAAAACCAAGTAGTTTTATATTTAGTGCTAGTGTGTTGTTTTTCATAGAATTTGATATGAATATCATTGTCTGCGCTTCCGAGTAGCGATCGTAAGTTACATCTACCGTATGACTACAGTAGGTCAGGTTTAAGCTCACTAGTGACTTCTGAGAAAAATGCTAACAGAAATGTCGTGGGTATTTTTTATACAGCGCGTAACAGAAAGGCGTGTTTATATTTTAGAACCGTAACCTTTATCTGCAGAATAACTTATCTTAAGGTATCGATACATATGTGGGTCTCTAGCTATTATCTATGGCTACCAGTAACCTTAATATATTTATTAAATAAGACAAATAAGAAAAATGCACAACAGTTGAGTTATCTCCTCTAATACGTAGGACATATTAGCTTAATTGTTTTTTTTTATAAGAAAGATTAGGCGGGGCTTTTTTTAATGATAGACTCGACTAAGTTGCTATTTTGTCAATAATAAACTGCGATTAGTATAAAAGTACTGCTTCTATGTTTTATTTACGTCCACTGCTATCTATATGCAGACGGATAATCAAAAAACTTTGTCTAACTAAAACGCAAAAGAAAAACAAAACATTCACCGCAATATTTTCTTGGCGCGCCAAATTCGATTTGCCTTTTTTCTTTCAAACACCACAAGGCAATGGTACACACGTATACAGCCGGGCTCCCTTTATCGTATTTCGGAACGTAATGCCAATGGCACGCATTCTCGTCACGTTCACAATAACGTCTCGTCTGTCACTCGGACGAAATGCGATAATTAATTTCAGATACAGGACCACTAGTTTGGTTATAGTAAATAACTAGGTATGTTATTGTTCGGTTTATTTATTCGCTATTTCTATGTTGCTAAAATACTTTCAATGAACGAAAATAAAACATGGACGTATTCTCACCGCTAAAAATGGTACCACGGAAACTACACGAAGGCCAGGCTTAATAAGACTAACCTCTAAATGGTTACGGTACAAGCTGTAGCTGCTGTATCTATGTGTGTAGAATAGAATATAATCTATTTATATACAATAATGTACAATTAGATTTAATAATTAATCAAAAGAATTCAGCACAATTTTTTTCACAAGTAAATTTTATCTTAAGAAACCTTCCGCTTCGAAACTTCGGTTAAATGTTAGTAACATTGTAAACCAACTATTTAATACACATTAAATAGTTAGTACTTTAGACTTCGCCAACACTGTTTAAGCAATATAAACTTCGTCTCACAGTAGATTGCAATCTTGTGTTGTGTTTCTGTACCCTATACATGAATAATTCGACCTTAATGGACGTTGAGCTTCGACCTGAAGACCAGTATTCTTTTGCCATTTCTGCTAGCACAGTGACTCCTATTTGAAGACTGATGGCTACAATCACCAATAGACCGCGGTAACTGCCAGCATACTAAGACTTAAATTCATTATCCATGTCTGTTTCCCGATGAGTACGATCTTCAAATCGCGAGTGAAGAGGTAACTTCTAGTTACTGATTTGATGGGCTGCTAAATCAGCCAATCACATCAGTAAGATGTGTTTTATTTTGACACTAAATAGCCGTTTAGAAACTGGTTGTTAGTAGTGAAAATTCAACAATTAACCTATTGAGTTGCAGCGGTACACCGGTGGCCAGACACAATTGATTTTTAATTTTGTCGGGTTTTCTAGGACTTGACAGACTAGCCGAAAAGTAGTTTAAAATCAACTACGTAATATTTTACTGTATATTATATTATTGTTTTATATTCTAAATGAGTTTAAAGAGTTGATGGTATATATTTTTTACTAACCTTATATGCTCGTAAATTTCAGTGAAACCGTTTTTAAAGTACCAAAAAGGTCTCCACGCGGAAAAGCCGTGAAATTTAAAAATATTTCACGTGAGCATTGAACGATGTTGCCGTTCGAGCTTCGCCATTAAGTTTTTTACGATTTAAGGTAATGAGCGAGACGTAGTGTTGTGGTGACATTCATGAATCGATTATAACAAGAACTATTATACTGTCGATATTTTCACATAGGAGATATTTGAGGAAAATTAATAGAAACTAAAATACGTTTAGATTTTTGTCTGTCTGTCTGTATGTTTATACGCGCATAACGCAAGAACTACTGCACGGAATCCGATGCGGCTTTCCCATTTGTATAGCCGAAGGGCTAACTTAAAATCTGGTGCATGTTTCATCTTGATACCTTGACTAGAAGTAGAGTATTAACTATAGGACATTTTTGATGATAAATAGCGTTTTAGGAGCCATAATCAAAAATCAAAATCAATTTATTGACAAAATAGCTTCGAAGTTTACACTTTTTCAGTGGCCCCACACTAGGCAAGCCTGTCCTGTGGGTGCCTGATATATTTCACAATATTACAGGTTACTACATTTTTCGGCCGAATTTGATTTTGTTATAAGACTACATAAATTAAATTTAAAAAAAAAACCTTAAACCTAAATTAAATAAGATCAAGATCTTGGAGATTCAGAGTGACAGTCTAACTTATTTCTTTAGAAAAATCTATGAGAAGTGAGAGGGAGAATACATCCTTATGTTAAATTAATTCAAAGTTTAAAGTACCGTTGTATAAAAATATACTATCAAGTGGATTTTAATAACGCTAAACGATTACTATCTTGTAGAAATACACTGTAACTTCGCGATCCTAAACAAGCTTAATATTACTTTATTCTTACGTACACTGTTAAAAACATACGTAGACGTTAAAAAATAAGTAAATCAAAATTTTATTGCCATCCATACATTCCTATGAACCGTGAAAATAAACCATAAAACTGACATCGCAACTCAGATTCCGAATTTATATCTTCTCACACCGATATTCGATTATCGATTTTAGGTTATATCGATAATGTAGTTCCCAACCCTAGCGAAACGCTCCGTAAAATGTAACGTTGTTGGGGTCCAAAAACCATAAACTTGTGTTATTTTACGACTTCTAGGGGTTGTTTATGGTGGAAGGGGGTTGGGGGTTGACTTTAATTATTTAACAAAGTGCCACTGTCAAATTAAGTTCGTGCTATTTGTGTAATTGAAGTTTTTAATGCAGTCTTCATGGAAATTGGAAGTGACATTTTTATTTTTTTATTTATTGTTAAAAAGAATGTTCATTTGAAAGTTAGTGTTTTGTACGTGCTTATAAGTAATCTTTGCATATACTGTTGTAAAGATTTTACCAGCTAATTATCACGGAATGTTATTACTAAATTACAGATTAATTTATACCTCCTTATATAGTGGCTAACAAGCATATGGATCTCCTGTTAGTAAGCGGTGACTTGTAGCCTGTTTAAATGATAAATACGAATGTGAGTTTGTTCCTTACGCTTTCACGCCTTAACTACTCGACCGATAATCATGAAATTTCTAGACGGCGTATCAAGATGAAACATGTGCCAGATTTTAAGTGCTCCAGCAATACAACTGTGAGCGTTCAATTTCGTGCAGTAGTTTTTGCGTGCGGCCATACAAACAAACAGACGAAAATTAAACTAATATTTTTGGCCTCTATAGCGCTTACAAAGCCTTTGTGGCCTTTGTGATCAAACATTCAAACAACGGACACAAAGAACACGCAGACTCGGAACAACTATTAGTGGATCACATCATTGTTTGTTTTATGTTCATACATAATATGACATAAAATTATGTGTAATTTTAGATCCATATGTAAACCACAAGTTTCGGAGCAATGGCAATAGTGAGGCGACCACTTAAACCACTAACGCCATCCGAAAAGTCTACTTTTTTATGAATAAATTAGACGTGCCCGCGGTTTCACCCGTGTTTATGATTACTGCGCCGCCCCTGTGGGTCGTAGCGTGATGGTATATAGCCTATAGCCTCGATAAATGAGCTATCCAACACTTAAATAATTTTTCAATTCGGACCAGTAGTTCCTGAGATTAGCGCGTTCAAACAAACAAACAAACTCTTCAGCTTTATATATATATATATATATATATATATTAGTATAGATTTGTTGCAATCCCTAAACGGTTTCGCCACACACCGCATTAACTGAAAACAATAAAGCTGGCTTAAGTTTATAGGTGGCTATCCAACATATGAATGTGTACGACAACCGGTACGACCTGTTCTCGATACACATAAAAAAGATTTACTGGTTTTTACTAGCAGAGATTTTAATCGATAGGCGTTTATCATACATACGTATTCTTTTTGTCTTTGTTTTTGAAAGACAACTCTCGCACTAGGAATCATTTTTTTCTGTATCGCGGAGAATTTACAAACATTCAAACAACGGACTCAAAGAACATCCAGACTCGGAACAACCATCTCTGGATCACACAAAGAACATAGTGTCTAGAAATAAAATTTATTTTAAAATTAAGATTATTTTATAGTGTGTTGATTTCATTAACAATCACATTTTATAAAAATCTTGGAATGAAAAAGGTTTCGCTTGTAAAGTTGTTTTTAGACCTCGTGAATGCATATTTTTTACTCGCTACATTGTTATATAATCTGTGGTCGAAGATACTTCTTGTTTATCTACGTTCCATTTTACTTATGCTACATCAATATGGCGTGGTTCGTCAAAATCTCGAGGGCTACTTAATTTTATTATAAATTAAATCAACTTTTTTAAAACTTATCATATAATAATGTAAATTATTATGTGAAGAAAAGTTACTTGAAAAATATTAGGTATTTGTATCGTTGCAAACATTGGACAAGAATGCAACAGAACGTTTTTGACGTAACGACGCCGACAGTGACATTGGACATGAGCGGGTCTGTCAAATTGCAGTCTGCAACATCGTAAATCATTCTGGTGTATTACGTATTTCCTGGGCCGTTATGAGAAAATCTGTCTTTACAAAATAATTTCTTCATCATAGAGGTACTTGCTTTCATACATTTTATCATTAGACACAATAATTCATTGTCAGGTTTTTCAATGTATGAGAAGTGGATATGTTTCTTTTTGTCCCGTGTGGGGGTTTGTCGAGTGAACCGGTAGGGAACATCGACTAATTCACTACCGGTGCACCGGGGACTTTGGTAAAGCACCAAAGCAAAGTTTTTGTTTGGGTTTTTTGACAACAATTTTCTTGTCCATCCATTTATCCCGTACGGTGAAATGTGGTTGTAGGAGACTTCTACCCTTTCAGGGCTATTCTTATGATAAGACTAAGTTTTTTCTAAGTTTCGGTCGAACTCTTTTCTGCATCAGATCGATGAATACCTAAATCAGTTGGCTTGTACGAGAATTTTATAGAAAATTGTTCCGATCTTAAAATGTTGGAACACATTTTGAAATCGATGTGTTTGTTTCAACCCCTTCCTCGCTTAGATTCTGATCGTCACCAATTCTTGCAAATCCGCGCCTCCATTTAAATGCAATCGCAGAAAACTCAAATAAAACCTAGCCGATAAATACAACCACTCTGGAAATAAGTGCATAGTCTGTTGAAATGAAATGATCTCTAATCTGGGAAGGCGTTCGCAAAGTAACCATTTTGAAAGCGCGGGAAGGCGGGGGCGCGCGCAATAAAATTTTACGATCGGTTGCCATAGCAACCCCGCCATTATGCAGTTGTGCCGGCTCGCCGCGAGGGGCGCTTTTTGCTTTTATTTTTTGTTATGTTGTGATTATCTGTGGATTAAATTGATGAATCTGCTTTGGTTGCATTTCTTGTGTGCAGTTCAATTTTTTTAAATCTCAATCAACCAATCTCATATTTAAATCCTCAATAAAATGTAAGTTTATCTACAGAAAGCATAGTAAAAGCAAATGATTTACAATTCGACCAGGAGCCTATTCTTTCATAGGTTTCGAGGCAAAAAGAATTAATTATGGGATAAATGAAGCAGCGATAGCTTAGTGGGAGACTGACACCTGTCTTACATACTATTTTTATAGCTGTATTTATTTTGTTGGGGTGCCGCTATTCTACTATTTACACATCTTGTTATCGTTTAGTACACTAATTTACATGTTATCAATCATACCTCTACAGAGCACACGCACACTAGATAGATCACCATACCGCACACAACATACGACATTGTACTTGTATAGCATCGTACTTTTTAGAACGGCCTTTCTACAGAGATTACATAGGATAAATCATACTTATACACGACAAGTCTGGACACTATTAGTAAAAATCAGCGTATTTAATTTTTGTAAAATGAGTAATAAAAAAAATATTACGTATACATAAATGTTAGGCGGTAAGTTTTTGAAGTTAGGTTTATTTAATGCGGGTTCTTTAGCTACTGGCCATGACGAGTTCCTATTAACTATGAATAAACATTCTGCTGATATAATAGCAATTAATGAAACATGGCTACGACCGAGTGAAGATGGGCGAGCCCCGTCTGTTCCAAATTATCGCCTTAAGCATGTTCCACGACCAGCAACTGTGCGCGGTGGGCGCGGCGGAGGAGTCGCATTCTATATTAGAACTGGTATAGCAGCAAGAATCAAGCCACATCCTGAATACCCTGACATCGAACAACTTTGGATGACTATGAACATAAGGAGCAAACGACTTCTCATAGGCACCGCGTACCGACCACCGTGGCTTGACTTGGACAGATTTTTAGATGCATTGACAGACAGCTTGAACGCTCTTGCCCCCTATGACTATGTGATATTATTAGGTGACTTTAACGTGAATCTATTGCATGAGAACGACTCTAAATCAAAACGACTGAAAGAGTTTCTGAATTGTTGTAGCCTGGACCAAGTTGTAAATGGACCAACACACTTTCTAAATGAAAGTTGCTCCTTGATTGATATTATTTGTACTGATGCCAGGTACAGAAATATATCTATTGATTGTAATAGCGAACTAGGACATCATTCATTCGTAACTTGTGAACTTATCTTTAGGAAGGATCGTCCAGCTAAGAGATTGGTAATATATCGTCCACTCAGGGATATAGCATTTGACAATT
This sequence comes from Catocala fraxini, assembly GCA_930367265.1. Lineage (NCBI taxonomy): Eukaryota > Metazoa > Arthropoda > Insecta > Lepidoptera > Erebidae > Catocala > Catocala fraxini. The sequence continues at coordinate 4,774,152 of OV884049.1, read as the reverse complement.
TTGAGAGCGATCTGCAGTCCATACCATGGGAATACATATGCAATGTGCAATGTGTGACCACAATGGTATCATTGTTGAGCAACTACCTGCTAGACTTGTTTAATGCGCACGCCCCAATAAAGCAGAGGTCGTTTAAATGCTTACCTACGCCTTGGATAACTGACGTCATAAAATTAATGTGTAGGATCCGCGACGAGGCAAGGGATAGATACCGTTGCTCCAAGTCACTAAGCCACAAAGAATACTACCTCCAGCTAAAGCACCAGGTGGTTACAGCACTGCACAATGAAAAGAAAGCATATTTTACTAAGCATATAAACGAAAATCTCAGCAACAGCAGGGCCTTATGGAAAAACCTAAAACAGCATGTATACCCAACAACTCTAGATAATATGCTTCCTCAACAACTGAGTGATCCCGATGTCATTAATAACGCCTTTTTGGATGTGCCTGGGGGCCGACCAGCAACTATATCAGAATTAACATACTTTGAGTTTCACAGACATGGGACTTCTACCTTCTCCCTAAAAGTAGTTGATCAAAATACTATCCTCAAAATCATTAAAAGTATTTCAACGAATGCCAGAGGGGTTGATGGTATAAATAAAGAAATGATTGACCTTACACTGCCTTGGTCCTTGGCGACTATAACTGCAATCGTTAACAGGTCTATCATCACCAACACTTTTCCTGAGCCTTGGCTGTGTGCGATTGTTAGATCATTGCCAAAGACCAGCAATCCTGAAAATTACAAAGATTTACGTCCAATCAGTATTCTTCCATATCTATCAAAAATCTTGGAGCGGGTGGTATATACACAAGTTTCTGATTACTTAGAGGCTAATAATATTCTGCCCGATCTCCAATCGGGATTCAGACATGGACGTGGAACTGCAACTGCTTTGGCGGATGTGGTCGGCAATATTTTGGAGGCTAGGGATCAGTTCTAGCGGTTTGGCCATGTAGGAACTCTCGCAGCTGCAATTTATATTGTATACACCTGGCGTTTGTAAAGGCAAAAGGCAAAAAGGTTTGTAAAAAAGGTAAACATTATGCATGATCGCGTTAATACCCGTTACATATTATATATATATCATGCAACGCGAAAGTTCAAAATTTATGATTACTTCTTTAATTCTTCGTTTTTAAAATGACACGTCTGAAATGTTATGTGCGTCAAATAAATTGTTTGTAGTGATATAATTTGAATATTTGTATACCCTAAGGGTAAAACATGATGAGCCGCTAATGTACTATAACATCATGCATTTTATGTAAATGTACTCATGTTTCATACAAATAAACTGATCTTTATCTTTATCTTATCTTTATATTACACTCATTTGCGATGTAAAAAGTATTGTAATTATATTATTTTAATTATTCTTCTTGCGATGTATATATAAGGCATATTAACCGAATAAACACATACATTTACAGAATCAATAACTGAAACAAGGTCTTGTGCTGTGTGGGTTACTTAGAAACAACACAATAGTTAAGTATACTTAAGTATAATAAAGATTTTACATAATAACTAACACAAAATTATTAACAGAACTTAATTAAATTACAACTGAAATAATATAAATATACAATTTGAGATCAATTAAAAATAAATTATTTAATAAAATTTATAATTAATTAAAATTCAATTCAACTTCAGTTTTTTTTATTAAAATTCAAAACATTTTCCGTGGCATTAATTATTGTATGCTTATAACGCTTGGGGTGGTCATGGAATATGTCAAGAACAAGCAATCTACCCACACATCTTTGCACAGTTATTATAAGTTAGCGTTTGGCCAGCTCAGTGGTCGGCAACCTTCAACCGGGGCGGCTCTTTGACTCTTCGGCTGCGGCTTACCCACGAAACGTTTAGTGCAGGCACGGCTTTTTCTGGTCTAACCGGATTTGACTGGATATCAGGTTTTACACGGAGCGGCTGCCACCTGACCTCCGCAACCCGAAGGCTAACGATACCCTAAGGCTAGACCAGTGTCAGGATATTAGAGGGTACTGACTTTCCCAATAACAACTGCCATAGATGTTCATGGCAGCCGGGACCGACGGCTTAACGTGCTCTCCGAGGCATGGAGCAGGCGATAATTGTCAATCAATACGCACATAATTTCGAAAAGTCATATAACTTCCGAAAGTCAGAGGTGCGCGACGTGGGTTCGAACCCGAGACCTTTTGCATTGCAGTCTGTTGGTCTCCCCACTGAGCTATCAGTCGCCGTGCCGGTATATTACTTATTATCTTGCCATAAATGTATGACAACAAATTTTATTTACTGTTAGAAAAACTAAGTCTTATTTGACAAAGGCAAGCTCGAGAGTGTACTTTGAATCCTAATTTTTCCGTAATAGTCTGTAGCAAAGCTTAAGAAAAATGGCTCTTTGACTAGATTTCGCTTGTGGATTGTCTATATTTGGCTCTTTTGGACTACTATGTAGCCGACCACTGGCCCAGCTATAGAAGCTTGTGCACCCAAATTAGTTCGGTGTCTAGCCTTTAAAGATTCGGCGTTTGTACAAGAAGCCTTATTCCGTTCCTGTAAGAGAGTAGTACTTTGTTTAACGAGCTGGCTCGTTTTAGCGTGTTCGTACCGTCACCAGACACTTGGCATTAGCGAGCTTATCCACTCGAAAAGGCTTACTAATTAGTAAAGTAGTAGATAAGCTCGCTAATGCTAATGAACTCTGATCTGGAAGTTAAAAACCGTTTTATTTATCTGATCAGTGTCAGATATTATATCTAAGTTTTTATCTGTATGCCTAACTTTTCAACGGATGGTTCTGTTTCTATTGAAGTTCATCCTGTTTCATTTAGATATTAGTGCGACTCTGAAAAATTTTACCGAAACTTGAAACGGTTACGATACCTACTGTAACATATGTATACAATAAATTATATCACGTCTCTTTCTTCAAAGGGCAGACGTATATCCCCAAAAGCCAAATGGATAAGGCATCAGACTTGCGATCAAACAGTCGCGGGTTTCCATCCCCACCCATTACACTACCGACGTGATCTTGACTCCAAACACAAGCTCTCTAACTTAGCTTAGATGAGGGTTTAAAAAAATACTAGTAATTTGTGATTCAAAACGAAGAAATTTAAAAAAAAAATGTTAGTCTGTTCCAAATGGCGTACCACCACTAAAATCTATTACAGTAATACCCAACACATCGCCAAACCGGGAACTTTCGAAAGGCCGCTAACATAGCGCATACTTAAGCCACGGGAACAAGGGCAGCCTTGTACTTTTCTCTAGATAATTATAAGAAAACAAACCCAAGGTTACTGAAGATACAAGGCTCGCAGCAAGGATACCGTCGGGCTCCCAACAAAAACACGGTCAGACAACCTTGCCCAACATTGTCCCGGTCTAGGGTTGCCAACCCTTTTTAGATAAAGTAATATAAATGTTTTGAAACTTTCGGGATTTGTACACATAATAGAATGACCTAGACTCGTCAATTCGGCATACCTTCAGATTCCAATGCAATTTTTTTTAATAGTAATTGATATATTTGTTTGTGTAGAATGTAGGTTTACAAATTATGCTGGTTACATGTTTGTCGGAATCCTTATACATTCTACCTTACGGTTTGCAAAAATTAACTCACTCATTTAAATAAAAGGGAGATAATAATATACACAAAGAAATAAAAAAATACTAAAGTTAGCCTGATGAAGATACTTTTACAAACAGTGGTAAATTGGCAGTAACAATATTTATTATAATATATCATTCAAGAAGTCTAAGAAGTCTAAGCAGCGATAGCCTAGCGGGAAACCGTTGGACTGCCACGCAGAGGTCTCGAGTTCAAACCCAAGGCGCGCAACTCTGACTTTTCGAAGTTATATGTGTATTAAATAGTTAATTATCGCTTGCTTTAACGGTGAAGGAAAACATCGTGAGGAAACCTGCATAGCTGAGAGTTCTCCATAATGTTCTCGAAGATATGTGAAGTCTGCCATCCCGCACTAGGCCAGCGTGGTGAACCATGGCCTAACCCTTCTCACAGTGAGAAGAGGCCCGTGCCCAGCAGTGGGACAGTTTAATACAGGCCTGATATTATTATTATATTATAAGAAGTCTGTAACCGAGTAATAACATTTATGAACCAGTAAGGCCTCAAGACGCTTTTTAAATTGAATAACAGATTGCTCCTTATTATCTTTCGGCACTTAATTATACTACTAAAAATAACAATTATAGACAAACGCAATAACACGCATGATCTCGGAATCGAAGACGAGAAATCGAACGACAGACAGACGCCTTTCGATCCCCACACGGGACAAAAAATTGTCTTCTTCTCTCTTAGCCTTCATTATTCCCAAGTCACTTGGGGTCGGCTTTTCTGGTCTAACCGGATTTGACTAGATATCATAATATAATATGGGGTATGGAGCGGCTGCCACCTGACCTCCGAAACCCGAAGGCTAACGATACCCTAAGGCTAGACCAGTGTCAGGATATTAGATGGTACTGACTTTCCCAATAATGACTGCCATAGATGTTCATGGCAGCCGGGACCGACGGCTTAACGTGCTCTCCGAGGCACGGAGCAGGCGATAATTGTCAATCAATACGCACATAATTTCGAAAAGTCATATAACTTCCGAAAGTCAGTGGTGCGCGACGTGGGTTCGAACCCGAGACCCTCTGTATTGCAGTCTGTTGGTCTCCCCACTGAGCTATCGCTTCTTACGGGACAAAAAATTGTATTATCTATATATGGATATTTCGAGTATGGTTGTTCGTTGTATGAATGGTTGTGAACGAACAAGGTACAACGGACGACACAGACATGATTCCAGGTGGGGCGATGCTTTAAAAAATATATATAGGTATACAGAGGGATAGGTCTGTCTGAAGTGTTTGTAATCAATTAATTTAAAAACTATTAGCCCAATTATACAATTTTAAAATTCTATTACCATTAGAAACCATAAAGTAGCTTTCTAAATGCAATACATACATACATACATAGATTCACGCCTGTTTCCCAGAGGGGTAGGCAGAGACTACGGATTTCCATTTGCTACGATCCTGACACACTTCTCTGGCTTCATTCACTTTCATCACATTCCTCATACACACCCGTCAGTTCAAGGTGCTCTTAACCTGGCCTTTGTCCAGAACGCCTCCGATCTGATCGAGAAACGTTCGCCTAGGTCTGCCTCTTGCGACTGTTCCATTCTAGCCTTATAAACTTTCTTAGTCAGTCTTTCCTCGTCCATTCTTTCTACATGCCCAAACCAGCTTAACATACCTTTTTCTATTCTTGTCACTCTATTTACTTTCATGCCGCATCTCATGGCAATAAAGTTTTAAAATTTTAGCCAGAAGTAACATAGGCTATATAACGTCACGCTACGAGTCTCAGCAGTCGATCAGTAATAAACGTGGGTAAAACCGCGTGGAACAGCTAGTAATACATAAGTAGACATAATATTTAAAACTTCAATACCGTTTACACTAACTAATATTATAAATGCGAAAGTGAGTTTGTTTGTTACACTTTCACGCCTTAACTACTCGACCGATCATCCTTAATTTTCGCATACACGTTGTCAGGGGAGCAGAAAAGGACATAGGGTTATCTTTTATCCAGAAAAAAGGACCGTTTCTAACCTTACATCAACTACATTTACGCGAACGAAGCCGCAGGCAATATCTTGTATCCTATAATGCTATTTATATGCTTTCTCTCTCTAAGCTTAATATTATTTATGTGTTGTACCAAAGGCTGGCAACCCTACATCTGTCCTCAGCAATACGACATTGAGTTAGAACCTTCAAGGACCTTCATTAGAACAAAACGATGTCTTACAAGCACCTGTTCTTACTTTTTTATTATTATTTAATATAGTTGATTTTCTGTAATTATGACAACATTTAATTGTCTATTAGCTAGAAATATATGATGTATATGGTCACTGGTCCGCTCCTTTCCGTCGTAGCATGATGTTTAAAGCCCTGACCGTAAAACTGGGCTATCTATCTATCCCTCGCTTAAACGGTGAAGGAAATCATCGTGAGGAAACTTGCATGTCTCATAGTTCTACATAATGTTCTTGAAGATGTGTGAGGTCTGCCAACCCGCACTGGGCCAGCGTAGTGAACTACGGCCTAACCGTTCTCACACTGAGAACAGCCCGTGCCCAGCAGTGATACAGTTTAATACAGGACTGATATTATATATTATACTATCGTTTGCCCACGGCTTCGCTCGCTCAAAAGTAGGTTACTGTTATGTAACCGTACTTTTGAATACAATAAAATATAGTCTATGTTACTCGGTGATCACATAGCTTTTTAATGGTGAAAGAATTTTGGAAATCGGTTTAGTAGTTTTTGAGCTAAATCCTTACAAACAAAAAATCAAATCTTCAATCTTTATAATATTAGTATAGATTATAAAATGACTGCACCGATGACGTAGTGGTTTAACTAGTCGCCTCGCCACTGTCACTGCGCTGAGTGTTGTGGGTTCGAATCCCACACGGTACAAAAAATTGTGTGATCCACAAATGGTTGTTCTGAGTCTAAGTGTTCGTTGTGTCCGTTGTTTGAATGTTTGTAAAGTCCCCCGCGACACAGGACTTATTCCTAGTCAATGAGATGGCTTTATAAACAAAAAAAAGACCAATATATGTCACTTATTTGCGACTCTGCCATTCATAAAAGGCCACAGAGCGCAAACGATTTTAACACTAAATAACAATAACTTGAACCTTAATTACGTCGGCAATTATATTTTAGTGCCGTCTCTACCATTCGCCGACGATATTACCACTCAAAGTACATACTAAGGTTTAAACTGAGATAGTTTAATTTTATCTCGGAACTCTCACGGCACCAACTGTGCTGAATATCTAATTGTTTTAGTGCCGTGACGACGTGAGTATTGCAAGATATCGATACTGGGTACGGCTGGTGCTTCTACACTATAACTATTTTATTTATATAATATTTATAATTGTATGTCTCATATTCTGTTTCTTTTACAGTACACACTTATTATATACTAGCTGACCCGCGCAACTTCGTCTGCTTCACATAAGAGATTTTGCCCGTTTTTGCAACATCTTTCATTGGTGCTCTGATCCTATTGGTCGTAGCGTGATGTTATATAGCCTAGATAAATGAGCTTTCCAACACTAACAGATATTTTTAAATTCAAACTAGTGGTTCCTGAGATTAGCGCGTTTAACCAACCAAACAAACTCTTCAGCCTTATAATATTAGTATATATTTACCTAATGTTAGTACTAACAGTAAATATATTGTTACAATACTTGAAACATTTGATTTTTATTTCTCATTAATTTTTGTATTTTTTTTTTTTGTAAATTTCCGTATAATATTATTGAACAAGCAGGGGTAGGCCCCCGACAAGGTTGACCGACGACCTGGTAAGGGTTGCGGGAAGCGGTTGGATGCGGGTGGCCCAAGACCGGTCTGTGTGGTAAACCTTGGGGGAGGCCTATGTCCAGCAGTGGACGTCTTTCGGCTGAGATGATGATGATAATGATAATACTATTGTTTTGGGTTTTCACGAGGCAGGCTTGCCTAGTATGAGAACCACAGAAGTATTTTTGTTTATTTCTGCCAGCGCTTTGCTAACTTTATTTTATTTTATATAGTGTTTTAGATTGATAAGATTTTCTAATTTGTTAAACGCTGTAATAAACAGTTTTCCATATTTCAGTTTCACTATGTGGTCCTGTTTTTGAACGCATAATAGTGTATAGTAATAGTGTTAACTTATATTTTTTATTATTTAAGACGCATAGTGACATTACCCAAACCGCAAAATACAATGCAGCCCTGTATAAAACTGTCCCACTGCTGGGCACGAGCCTCTTCTTAGTGTGAGAAGGGTTAGGCCATATTCCACCTCGCTGGCCTAGTGCGGGTTGGCAGACTTCACATATCTTCGAGAACATAATGGAGAACTCTCAGAGATGCAGGTTTCCTCACGATGTTTTCCCACACCGTTAAAGCAAGCGATAAATAACTATTTAATACGCATATGACTTCGGAAAAGTCAGAGATGCGCCTCTTGGGTTCTAACTCGAGACCTCTGCGTGGCAGTCCAGCGGTTTCCCATCAAGCTATCGCTGCTTGCAAAATATAAATAGTCCTGTCAAAATAGACATGCAAGGATACAAAAATTCGCATAGAGCTAAAAATTTTAATAAATATTCGAAACACAATTATAACTGAAATGAGAATAGTCCTTATGGATATCAGATCTGGTAAAAAAATACAAGGTCAAAGTTCACACACAGAAAAACACACGCCATGGTGGTTTGTGTTCTTTAGGTCCCGTGTGCGATGCGCAGCTCGAGCTTAATCGGATTTACTATTAGAAAATTAGTGCCAGAACGGTTTAAGGGTACAATAAGTCAGTATTAAACGGGTCCTTAAAAAAAGCTCGATAAATATTGGTGTAATAATAATGTCCTACAGACTGAATTTCGGTCACGGCTGCCAAACTTAACGGAAACTGGCCATCTGCGCAGGAGATATTATAGTGCAAAAGTATGTGCGCAAACACAAGTGCACTCTCTGTTCCCTTACCCTCATGATCCGATGGGACGGCATTCCGACATGACCGGAAAGAGATCAGGCGCTGGACCAACGGCTTTACGTGCTTTCCGAGGCACGGGGGTGTCTAATACTGATAACTTCCTAACTCCGGAGTAATGAAATCTCATTACGAGCCCGGGCTCGTAATGAGATTTCTTAACAGGAAACCCAATACCTTCTTGTTATCCCGACCCGGGATTCGAACCCGAGACCTCATGCACAGCAGTCGCATTCACTACCGCTGCGCCACGGAGGCAGTCATAATAGTATAATATAGATACGACGACGTCGATTGCCACGCCTGAGACCCCGGGTTCGATTCCCGCACAAGTCAAACATTTGTGTGCATGAACATGGATGTTTGTCTTGGTCTGGGTGTTTCTATGTATAATATGTAGATAATTACAAAAAAAAACAGTATATATGTATGTTTATCCATTGTCTAGTACCCATAGTACAAGCTCTGCTTAGTTTGGGCTAGATGATGTTGTGTGTATGTGATAGAATATTATTATTATTGTTATTATACATACATAAAAATACACCACTGCCTTCCCTTCAGAAATATACAGTCTTCAATCTATCTACATTATTATTATAAACGTAATTGGCGTCCCACTGCTGGGCAAAGGCCTCCCCTTCCGACTTCCATCTATCTCGATCACTTGTTATGAGTTGCCAATCCCATTTAAAGGCATCGAGCTGGTCTCGCCATCTCCTCCTAAGCCGGCCCCGTTGTCGCTTCCCGTTACTTGGCATCCACTGTGCGGTTGTTCCCGCCAATAACTATCCTGGCATACGACAAACGTGGCCTACCCAATTCCACTTTAATTTGGCAGCTCAGTTGCCTACATCAGCAATTTGAGTTTTGGAACTTAGTATTGAATCTATCTACATATAATGTGAAAATGTTATCGAACTCGTAAGTTTCAAACTTGGCGTCCATAACAACGTTTATAGATTTTAAAATATCGGAGCTTGTCTGTCTAGTCAAGATAAAGTTTTATAGCTCTTTCAGTTTACTTAGGATCGTGTTATCTGATAAATATTTGATCAAACCTCGTATACGACGTGACTGTAAGATGTGGTCATGTTTTAAGCTCGTATACTTATAGAGTACTTCGTATCGTTCGTATATTATAGTAGTAGAGTTGCCTGCGGCTTCGCATCGACCTTTTCTGGATGAACAGAAAAGGACATAGGGTAGGCTACCCCATGTCCTTTTCTGTACCGTGACAACGTGTATGCCAAATTTCATGATGATCAGTCGAGTAGTTAAGGCGTGAAAGCGTAACAAACAAACAAACTCACATTTGCATTTATAATATTTATTAGCGTTTGCCCGCGACTCCGCTCGCGTTAGTGAAGATATTAAAATTTATGTAATCTTATGCTTTATTGAAAATTTTGGCCAAGGACATGGGGTCCTTTCATCCAAAAAAGGGGCATCTTTTCTGAATGAAACGGACCCCATGTTCTTTACTGTTTCGCTGACAATGTGTATGCGAAATATCATGATAATCGGTCGAATAGTTAATGCGTGAACGTTTAACTAATAAACAAACTCATTTCCGCATTTATAATATTAGTTAAGATTAGGATCTTTGTGACTAGCTTAAAATAGTAATTTAATATAATTGCACCGATGGCGTAGTGATATCAGTGGTAACCTTGCCACTGCCGCTGCGCTGAGTGTTGTGGGTTCCATCCGAATATGGGACAATAATGTATGTGATTTAAACATTCAAAAACCAAATACTAATAACACCTAGACTTGGAAGATTGTATATATATAACATCAGCCCTGTATTAAACTGTCCCACTGCTGGGCACGGGCCTCTTCTCAGTGTGAGAAGGGTTAGGCCATAGTCCACCACGCTGGCCTAGTGCGGCCTAGTGTATCAGCCTAGTATTCAACTGTAGATATCACTGCTGCGCACTGAGAAGCCCTCGCTTTTTAATGTGAGTAGCGTTAGGCAATAGTCCACCGTGCTGGCCCAATCTGGGTTGGCAGAATTCACATATCTTCGAGAACATTATGTAGAACCCTCAGACATGCAGGTTTCGTCACGATGTTTTCCTTTACCGTTAAAGTGAGCGATAATTAACTATTTAATACGCACATAACTTCGAAAAGTCAGAGATGCGCGCTTTGGGATCGAACTCGAGACCTCTGCATGGCAGTCCAACGGTTTCCCATTAGGCTAAGATTGTGGATTATACAAATTTTGTATCGTAGGGGATTGAAACCACAACACTTAGTGTAGTGGCAAGACGACCTCTTAAACCACTACGCCTTCAGTACCTTCTTCAAAGATAGGTAGTTTTTTTGTGCCGTTTACATACATACTTAGATTCACGCCTGTTTCCCAGAGAGATAAGCACTTAGGCAGAGACTACGGATTTCCATTTGCTACGATCCTGATACACTTCTCCGTCTTCATTCACTTTCATCACATTCCTCATACACGCTCGCCGGTTTAAGGTGCTCTTAACCTGGCCTTTGTCCAGAACGTCTCCGAAACGTTCACCTAGGTCTTCCCCTTGCGACTGTTCCATTCACACTAGCCTTATAAACTTTCTTAGTCAGTCTGTGCCGTTTAGAATTCTCTTATACAATTAAATCCACAATTTCCGATGGCAAGTAAAATCTACCATTTGTTCCGTTCATATATTAGTGCCTTCATCGATGGTATAGCAATAATGGTTAAGTGATAATTGATGGGTTGAACCCGCACTCCTCGGGTTCAATGCCGTGCAACGAGTGACGAGCAACAGTCGCTTCCAACACGGCGTAAATTTAGATTGAGTAGGGTGTACCTGCGTTTGCGTTTAAAAAGGATATCTGGCATCAGAATCGGAGTGTGATCTATTTGCTTCGGGATGGATGGATATGTGTCGTAGCTGTTTAAGATTTTGTGAGATGATGGATGTTTAGTTAATTACTATGTTATGAATCTTTTATATATATATACAGGGTTACAGGAAAAGTCGTGCTAGATCCGTTAAGGGCGTGGAGTACCCATCATTTCTGACTTATTTCACTATGAAACACCCTATCCTAAACTTAACCCTTTTCGAGATATTCGATTTTTAATTTTTTTATTGAAAATTGCTGATTTTTAGGCTACTAAATTTAATTTTGTTTATTTTGTGTGTCTTATTATAATTATTATTGCATTTTTACATGTGTAATAAGATGCTTTAAGACGTCAATCATTAAAATAGTGCATAAATTAATTGAATAGGCCGTAGTAGATAAGTGAAAGTTAAGAAATTAAAAAAAATATTAGAAAGTTTCTTTTTCTCTAAGGGATATCTAAAAAAAATATTATGACAGTTGTTCGGCAGATGTGTTTTAAAATATCTACGTTTTATCAGCTATCTAACGAGGTATAACAATCTAGGGTTTTATTTAAATGCAATGAAAAAAACTTAGTTTCATAGGTGACAGTGGAGCAGAAAATTAATACTTAGCCCTAAAAAGTAAAATAAAACAACAGGTAAGCATGAAATGTCATTTATTAAATCAGTTTTCACACATTTTTTTCTTACTCTACAGTTCATGTTCAACATGGGCACCTCTGTTTCTAATACATTGTCGCATCCTTCTACGGAGACCAGTCTTCACTACTCCAGTGGTCAACGTTGTCCTCATTTGATTTGCTGCATCCACAATCCTTTCTCTTAATTCTTCCACAGACGAAACTGGATTTGGCTTGCTGTATACAAGACTTTTCATGAGCCCCCACACATGAAAATCCATGGGGGTTAGGTCCGGACTTCTTGCTGGCCATGGCAACGGCCCACCTCGTCCTATCCATTTGTTAGGATAATTTGTGTCCAGCCAGTCTCTGACACTTCTCCTGAAATGGGCAGGGCAGCCATCATGTTGGAACCACATGTCCCTGATCAAGTTGAGTGGCAGATCATCTAGCAAATCACTCAAGTCTCCTCTCAAAAAGTTTTCGTAACTTTCCCCATTTAGATTGTCCGGGAGAAAGTAAGGTCCAATCAAATGATTGGAGATAATGCCCATCCACACATTCACGCTGAATCTTCGTTGGGACCCCTTCACTCTTTTTTTATTGGGATTCCTTAGTTCTTTTGGGGCCCAGTAATGGGCGTTGTGATAGTTAGTTATGCCATCTTTATCAAATTTGGATTCATCTGTCCACAAGATATTTCTTAGAAAATCTGGGTCTTCTACGTCAGCATTTAGCATAAATCTGCAGAAGTCCAACCTTCTCGCGGGGTCTTCTTCTTCAATAGTGTGTACCGGCGTGTAATGGTACGGGTATAGGCCAGCAGTATGCACTGTAAACCACACTCTCCATTGCGAAAGTCCCAGATCACGGGCAAGAATATTAGTGGAAGTAGTCGGATCCGTTCGAAAGCGTTGCACTATTTCATTGTCCTGTTCTTCGTCGTCATCAATTCTTGGTCTTCCCATGTCTATATTTCGTCTCAAAACAGAGCCAGTTTCTCGAACTCTTCGATAAACTCTGTCAAAAACGGCCACATCCGGCACTCGACGACCAGGGAATCGAGTTATGTATTCGTTGCGAGCTTGCGCAGACACACAATCGCAGTATCCGTAACAAATAAGCATATCAGCATATTCCTCAGGTGTGTAGGACGTCATCTTCAACACTTCCGTATCACAAGTACAAATCCGAGTCCGGTTAACAAGCACAGTAGTCACAAATCACAAGAAATAGTCCAGAATCACAGCCAAGTCGAGAAAAAGAGCAAAACGATATCACATCTACTATGTACGAAGCACAAAAGCAGACTGACAACGAAAACAATATCCCGTGTAGTATTCCCAGCCCTTACCGGTCTATACAATATTTTTGTTTCATTCGCACCTACATAAATCGTCACTTGTCTCGCTCGCACGGTGCGTCTTAACTTGAAGGACAATAGGCGCGGGACCGTTAGAACTGCTACCTGGAGCGTCCCAACTACATTTTTTCCACGAAATGTATTACAATTCCTAGATTGTTATACCTCGTTAGATAGCTGATGAAACGTAGATATTTTAAAACACATCTGCCGACCAACTGTGATACTATTTTTTTTAGATATCCCTTAGAGAAAAATAAACTTTCTAATATTTTTTTTTATTTCTTAACTTTCACTTGTCTACTACGGCCTTTTCAATTAATTTATGCACTATTTTAATGATTGACGTCTTAAAGCATCTTATTACACATGTAAAAATGCAATAATAATAATAATAAGACACACAAAATAAACAAAATTAAATTTAGTAGCCTAAAAATCGGCAATTTTCAATAAAAAAATTAAAAGTCAAATATCTCGAAAAGGGTTAAGTTTAGGATAGGGTGTTTCATAGTAAAATAAGTCAGAAATGATGGGCACTCCACGCCCTTAACGGATCTAGCACGACTTTTCCTGTAACCCTGTATATATATACACTACCGTCCAAAATTTTGGACTTCCAGATCTCTTCTGGTCTTGATTTACTCCAGTAGCTTTTTTTCGTATAAGAGTATAATGTACACCTTTGTATGAAACACCGACCTTTTCTGCGATTTGGCGCATAGAATAGCCTTCTTCGCTCAAAGTACGGATAGCACTCCGCTGTTCAAGCGAAATCTGTTTCCTTTTTGCCATTTTATGAGCTTGCAAACTTTTGTACCTATCACATGAACGTCACAAATCACACTGAACTCTTAACTGATAATTTCTGCAATAATACACCCATATTCCAAAGATTAGACACTACTCATTACTACAACAATGCTTAAAAGCGCCAATTCTAAGAAATCTTCTAATGATCAGCTCTCGCATATGCCGTTTGATGGCTACAATATCCAATCCTATGAGTAAACGAATCTTTTATTGTACTCATGTAAGCAGATGTAATAATAATTTATATATACCTTATATAATATGTCTGTTGTCCATTTGTTTATAATAAATAAATAAATCTCACTTATCAATTGAATGTGTAAAATAATAATTATAAATTGGGCAATATATAAAAGTTACATAAATGAATCATTGGTAGTTAATCGGATATAATGGGTTTTATTTATTTACTAGCTCCCTGCAACTTCATTTGCTTAACATAAGAGAATTTGCCCCGTTTTTGCAACATTTTTCATTGGTGCTCCGCTCCTATTGGTCGAAGCGTGATGGTATATAGTCTATAACCTTCATCGATAATTGGGCTATCCAACACTAAAATAATTTTTCAATTCGCACCAGTAGCTCCTGAGATTAGCGCGTTCAACCAAACAAACAAACTCTATAGCTTTATAATATTAGTATAGATTTACTAGATTTTGCCTGCGTTAATCTAGGTTTTGTCCATAAATTCCTATCCCTTGGTGAGTAGGTACTTGTTTTTGGGATGAAAGGTACCCTATGTCCTTCTCTGACCCCCTGACAACGTGTATGCGATATTTTATGATGATCGGTAAAAAGTTAAGGCGTAACAAACAAACTCACATTCGTATTTTATAATATTAGTTAGGATTTTGCGTCACAGTGACTGTGAACTAGTTTTTGCCTGCGGCTTCGCTTGCGTAAATTTAGGTTAGGTTAGAATCAGTACCTTTTTAGAGATCGAAAATCTCTTATACAACAGTTTTGTCCGTCCGTCCGTCTGTCTGTAATACAAGTTTCAACTCAAGAACCATAAGAGCTAGAGACTCGCGGTCAACGCCATTCGACTCAACATAGTCGATATACCCCCTAAATGACTATGACCTTTGACCTCTGACCTGTCACGTAGTATCACGTGATCTTTGCATATTACTTGCACCATTTTTTCGAACTCTAAGATTGACAAGTGAGAAACGGCAATGAATTGCCGTTAGCAATTCATTGCCCTTTCTCACTTTTTTCTGAATGAAGGTACTCTATGTTATTTCCTGTTCACCTGACAATGTGTATGCGAAATTTCATAATGATCTGTTGAGTAGTTAAGGCGTGAAAGCGTAACAAACAAACTCACATTCGCATTTATAATATTAGTTAGGGTGTTCTTTGAAATAACCTTTGTTGACACTGGGTCTAATTAGACGAATTCTCGTAATAAAATATTTCAGACATAAAGGTTTCTAAAAAAAATTATTCCGTGAACTGGCTCTTAGATAAGTAATAATATCCACAAAAGTCAACACAGTAAGAATTGGAAAGTTTGTTTGTAGACTTAGGACTGTTTAACTCGAAACTTTGTAGAATTAAATCATGGACAAAATAAATATGAATTAAACTGTGATATATATCTCAAACTTTAAGTAGATGTTGTTCATATATTTTAAAATACCTAGGTTACGGTTGAATATGTCCGCGAAGCTGGAGGTACACTAATGGAGAAGATCGAGCCTTATGTAGTCTTCCTACGCTAAATGGAGCCTACAGGGGCTTTACGACGAAATCCACCATTGTCATTACATTCGCCGATGTGATACAGCGTGCTACAGCGTGTATAGCTTTGTCTTGTTCACGCATACGAAAACAATGCTCTAAGAGACAGACAGTTGATAAGGCGCCAAATCTTTTTAATGACGCAGAGTCATGTAATTTGTCACCGATCTATATATTGCTTGATACATCCATCACGTACTTCAACCAGCGCCAGGCTTCCTTAGCCTGGCATATGCTGAACTAGGTCCCATTCGACAATTTTTTTTATTTTACTTGTATGTATTGTATTTTCTTTTTGACATATAAATTAATTTTCTTTCTTTCTTTCTTTCTTTCTTTCAATAAACAATTAAAACCAATATGGTAGTAGTTTAAATGGTTGTTTTGGTACTGCTACTGCGCCGAGTGTATGGATTCAACCCGGAACAATAAATAGTGTGATCCATAACCAGTTTTTCTGAGTCACGGTATTCTTTGTATCCGTTGTTTGAATGTTTGTAAGGTCTTCCGCAACACAGGAATTGTCTTTTTATAATTTTAAATTATACAATATATATTATAGGTACCCACAGGATCGCATTTGCGTAGTGTGAAACCAATGGTTATTGCGTATTCATTGTATTGTTATTGGTAATAAATAATTTTATTTACAATATTAATGGAGCCCATTAAACTCAGCATAAACATGAAATATAAACGGGACTGTCCTAAAAGTCTAAACAATATAGTCACAGTAGTATTGTATATATGCGTATGCGCAGCCCGTTTGATCTGCCGCTCGATGTTTGTTTACGCGCGCGGCGTCGAGCGCTGTGCAACCGTTTGTTCTAAGTATGGACCGCAATACTATCTGCTAGTTTATTATTTACTCATATTTATTTGTATAGAAAACGGTGTCAAATAGATATGTATTTCAAGTTAGGTTTGGCTTGCATTGCGGTGAGTTAAACAATAGCATGATGTAAAAAAACGTTGCTTTATATCGACATACTTTTACTATACAAAACATTATGTCTGGGGCTGGAGCGGTGGCCAACAGATTAAAGTAAAACGTACAAGTTAAATTAGTGGACATTAGTAGGCCTGCCATGAAAAAGAAATGCCGAAATTTCGAGCCGCTTGTTTGTTTCGTGAAACCATTTATCCCGAAAACTGTCCTGAATATCGCTACTTCACATCTTGCCTGTCCAAAACATTTTTTCCAAACGACGGAGTAATGGCATTTTGTTGTAAAGAAATCTAAAAGAACTTCATTGGAAGTTATTTTCGTTCGGTCTGAATAATTGTATGATTATGGTAGACCTACTGGTTACGACAAAAGCTCATCATGAAGTGGGTCATAAGCTTATGTGTTACCTAAATGCAAGCCCTAACAAACAAATAACCCTATTAGTAGTAGAATAGTAGAGCCTCGCTGATTTCAGCATGAATGGGCCGGCTCAACCGGGGAAGGACTACCCTCTCACAGAATATCGACGTGAAATAGCAGTGTTCCTACTGTTGTGTTTCGTTTGGTGAGTGAGAGTGCCGGAGGCCCATCACCCTCTTTCCCCCTTCCCGCTCCTTCTCCTTCCCACTTTCTTTTTTCCTAAAGGGTCGGCAACGCGCAAGTGATGCCTCTGGCATTGCAGGCGTCCATAGGCTACGGTGACCACTTACCATCAGGTGGGCCGTACGCCTGTTTGCCACCACAGTAGTATAAAAAAATCCTTACTAATATTATAAATGCGAATGTGAGATTGTTTGTTACGTTTTCACGCCTTAACTACTTGAGCGATCAATATGAAATTCCGCATACACGTTATCAGGGGTACAGTAAAGGACATAGTACCTTTCATCCAGGAAAAATAGTATTCCTGATAGATAAAATCATTGACAAAATGTGCATTAAAGCGACCAAAGCCGCTAGCAAAATCTAGTATAACATAAACAAAACCCCGGCATTGTGAGTGTGATACAATCCCATCTAACTATTTAACGGAAACAGTCATACTAATATCATAAACGTCCAGAAACGACTTCAAAAGAAAGCAACAATGATGTTTAAAAATATTGTGATTTTTCAATCACACGTAGCGTATATCTACACTTATTTTTAACAATAACTTTGAACGAGAATCGACGTAAATAACTATCGTTTGATGTTCTGTGTATTCGTGTGTGTATGTTTACAACAGTGAGAACGCATATGGTCTAAATGCAGCCGCGTGTCTTACCACTGACAGCTTCTCTTTGATTTTAAGCCTAAATAATAAAATAGGGTAGTTGACTCACTTTGTATTATTCAATTCAAATAATTACCCCAACTCTATAACCAAAGAATTTTAAATCTTATTAAAGGAATAAGGTAAAAGCGTTTCAAATCTGTCAGAAAAGGGATGCACGATACAACGTCCGAGGGAGATAGAAATCTTTACATCCCCGCTACAGCCCTACTTTTCTTACATGAAATTTTTAAATATTTGCTGTCTTATTTTGCAACAATTTGATACTGTTGACACTAACAGATTTCTTTTGATTGCTCTGTAAAATAGCAAACATCTTATTGTCTGTCGATGTAAAAAGCAACTTGAGTGATGTTATTGCCAATAAATCAAAGTTAAACTCAGTCATTACTTTTATAAAAATGTGTGAACACTTCTTGGACACCTCAATTAACTGATCGATCTGATGCGGATTGATTACTGCACGCATGGCGTAGTGGTCGTCTCGCCACTGCCAAGTATTCAAACAACGGACACAAAAAACATCTAGACTCAGAACAACCATTTGTGAACCACACAATGTTTTGTCTCTGTGGGGATTGAACTTACAAAACAGCGCAGTGGCAGTGTAAGGTGACATATTAAACCACTATGCCATCGTGCAGTCAAAACTGACTTTATCAGGAAAAAAAATAACGCTTCTCTATAATTTTACTTATATATAATATTACTGATAAATAGCTCAATGTATATTAAACATATATATTTCTTTTATTTTCAGATGCAACACATCATTCGGCTCACAAACTCAGAAATCATAAAACCAGCACCAGACGACATCGGGCCACTACGAACGGTAAATATTGTAGTAAATTTATGTTTCCACCGCCATCTATTGTCATATTCCAAGAATTAACTGACATAAAATAGTTCGATAAAGTTTCACTAGATGGCGTTGTACCTAATATTAGTTCTGCTATTCGTCACCAGATGCCGTGCTTCACTTCGAGCCGGAACCTTACAGTAAAAAGTTGGAATTGACGAATTCTGGTAAAATACACTGCAAAGTTGCCGGTGGTGTCGCTCCTACCGTACAATGGTATTTGGTAAGTATCTAATGATTTAACAAAGTTGTCTGTCAAATAATCTGGTACTCCAAGGAATACCAGATATACTTAATTAAAAATTTATTGTTTCTAGCCACGGATGTGCCGCTGCGTCTCAATATGTTAACAAAGAACCTAATTCAAGCCTATATTCTCAAACGGGTAGGCTGATAATTTCTAAACAGAAAACCCAAAAATATTTCGCCCGATTCTCGAACTTAGGAACTAACATAAATCAATACTACCGATGTGACGCCGAGATTTACAATTTTCTTTATTAAATTGGAAATATACGTTTTCCTGAGCATGAAACGTAAGATAAATTAGTTTTTTAGGATTTATGTATAAATCTCAAGCCTTAGTGGCGGGCTGAGGTATATCACACCTACATTTCGGTAGGTATATCTGCTGCGACCTGCTGGAAAGTAGAAAAGGGCAGCCTATTGCTGTTTACCGAGCACAGTTCCAGACTCCGGTACTAAGAATTTTCTTACAGATATATCCAATAACACTTTGCGGGAATCGAATCCGCGACCTCATGCACAACAATCACATTCGCTATCGCTGTGTCACGCAAGCGTGCCAAGTTGCTATAAAACTATGGAAATAACTGTAAAAGATGGATCAGATTGCCATTATACAATCTGCAAGTTACTCACCACTAGATGTCGCTAATACCAATTCTGTTTCAGAATGACGAGGATCCTCTACCCGAAGGAGTGACATCGTCTAACGGCACTCTGATGGTAGCTGAGGCTGAACGAAGACACTCAGGGCAATATACTTGCAAAGCAGTAGACGGAGAAAAGACCATCATTTCGAAGATTAACCTAGACGTAGTCGGTTAGTTTAAAATCCATATAAGTTTCTGCTCGGAGCTACACCCACGTGCTCTTACGCATACCGTGATAAAAGCCCCATGTGCTCCATGACATGATATGTTCTACCTGAGTCTTCTCTTCTCCCTAGCCTTTATTATTCCCAAGTCACTTGGGGTCGGCTTTTCTGGTTAAGCCGAATTTGACTGGATATCAGTTTCTACACGGAGCGGCTGCGACCTGACCTCCGCAACCCTGAAGGCTAACGATACCCTAAGGCTAGACCGGTGTCAGGATATTATAGGGCACTGACTTCCCAATAACGACTGCCATAGATGTTCATGGCAGCCGGGACCGACAGCTTATCGTGCTCTCCAAGGCACAAAGCAGGCGATAATTGTCAATCAATACGCACATAATTTCGAAAAGTCATATAACTTCCGAAAGTCAGAGGTGCGCGACGTGAGTTCGACCCTCTGCATTGCAGTCCCCATTGAGCTATCGCTGTATAACATATAATTAACGTATTCTACCTGAGTGCCAAGTTCAATATCTTGACACTCAGGTTTTGGATTGATTGCATGGATGCCGTAGTGGTTTAAGTGGTCGCCTCGCCACTTCCGCCGCGCCGAGTGTTGTGGGTTCGATCCCCACACGGTACAAAAATTTGTGTGATCCACAAATTGTTGTTCCGATACATGGTGTTATTTGTATCCGTTGTTTGAATGTTTGTAAAGTCTTCCAGACACAGGAATTATTCCTAGTGCGGGAGCTGTCATTAAAAAAAGAAAAGTAGTTCAACGGTTCACGCGATATTGAGAAGCGAACATCCAAACATCCGAAAATCTTTGCAAAACCTAACATTTATAATATTAGTAGAATACTAGATGTTATAGCTGCAGTGGTAATCCTGTCGGTTTTTTGGTGTATGTGTCTAAACTGCTAAGCCGGTTCTGATGAAATTTAGAATGGAGTACTACATATACTAGTATACTACTATAAGTCTCTAAGAATTCTTTGAGATACAACAAATAGATAGGTATTTCATATTTTCCAACTATGTCCTCAAAGAGTATTACACACATATTTCGCTCGCCTAAATGTAGGTTCTGTCAATTTTCTATCCCTCGAGAACAGTATTATTTTCTGGATAAACGGTATCCCATGTCCTTTTCTGTTCCCTGACAACGTGTATGACACATTTCATGATAATCGGTCGAGTAGTTAAGCCGTGAAAGCGTAGCAAAATCACATTCGTATTTATAATATTATAATTTATCTTTACCTGGTATCCTGAAACACAGACTCTCCGTCTACCTTAGGCACCAGTCTCCCACAGTACTTCTAAGTCAACAAAATTTATGTCTGATATCAAATGTACCTACTTCAACTGTATTTTGGTGTGAAAATAAATTATTTTTATTATTATATATTTTCTTTCCAGTGGCACCTCGGGTTGTAGAACCCGAATCAGGGCAACAACTGCACGTGACTGTAGGTCAGACGGCTGTGCTGAACTGTGTGGCGACAGGTGAACCGCCACCCACCACGCACTGGGACCGCAACCTCGCTATATTAACTAAACAACGTAAGTTGCCTCTTTAAATATCGCTTTACACAAGCGTTTGAGCATCGTAGGCGTTTAATTAAAACAAATTTAAACTCTGTTGCAATTACTTAACACAAATACAATATTAGAATTTATAGTTAAACAATTTGAGTTCAAATTACCTTAATTCCAAATTTCGAGTTAAATCGCTGTTTTATTAAGGACCCTACCTCACCGAGCGGCCATGGCGATGTCGCCGGCTATGTATGTTTCAATTCATATTGAAACGTACGGCAGTTAACTCACTTGGCGATGGTTTGGCAACGTCTCCAATTTAGAAACGGACCCACGACCAACGGCTCTCTCTCTACTATTACACGAGAAAGCCGGGCTGGACACTGCTCCACCCGGCCGCCAAGACAGACGGCGTACACGTCTCTTTGTGGAAAAACTGAGACATTTGACTGGCGGATGGCAGCCACTGGCTACTCCTGGCTACCGAAGGTAGCTAAGAGTAACCATGCCTACTTAGCCGGCGACATCGCCATGGCTTCTCAGTGAGGAAGGGGCCTTAATAAAACAGCGATTTAACTCTAAATTTGGAAGTAAGGTAATTTGACCTCTAATTGTATAACAAATTCTAATATTGTATTTGTGTTAAGTAATTGCAACAGAGTTTAAATTTGTTTGATCCGAAATACTCAGATAAGTGTCAGTTTAATTAAGAGTGCAAAATGTATGCACTACATTTTATCTGTTAATAAAATTATTTTCTTTTTTACAGAAGATGGCGTGGATGTTGAGGATGGTGTCAACGCAACTACAGCTAGGTAAATAATATCAAGATCAGTTTTATTTTACAAACATTCAAACAACGGACACAAAGAACACCCAGACTCGAAACAACTCTAAGATCACACAAATATTTGTTCCGTGTGGGATTCGAACCCACAACACTGAGAACAGTGGCAGCGGTGAAGCGACCACTTAAATCACTACGCCATCTGTGTCAAAGGTTTTTCTTTAGTATAGTAGGAACACTCGTCTTTCGACTTTCACGCAGAGGTATTGAGTCCACTTTCATGGCACTCACCGATTGGTTTAAAAGTAATCTATGGCATAACTGCCTCCGTGGCGCAGCGGTAGTGAATGCGACTGCTGTGCATGAGGTCTCGGGTTCGAATCCCGGGTCGGGCCATCAAAAAAAAACTATTGGGTTTTTCTGTAAAGAAATCTCAATAGCTGCCCGGAGTTAGGAAGTTGGCGGTGTTAGACACCCCCGTGTCTCGGAAAGCACGTAAAGCCGTTGGTCCTGCGCCTGATCTCTCTCCGGTCGTGTCGGACTGCCGTCCCATCGGATCATGAGAGTTAGGGAACAGAGAGTGCACTTGTGTTTGCGCACACACTTGTGCACTATAATATCTCCTGCGCAGATGGCCAGTCTCTGTTAAGACTGGCCGCCGTGGCCGAAATTCGGTCTGGAGGACATTATGGCATAATAGCTTATAGCTAATCAAAGACTAACTTTTATCCAGGTGATTACTAAGACGGATTTTTGTGACAAAAGTAGCTTATGTTACTCTTCAGGATATAAACTGAAAAATGCAATATATCATTCATTGGCGTGAAAAGGAAATACTAATAACAAGTGAGAAACGGCAATGAATTGCCGTAAATCTTAGAGTTCGAAAAAATGGTTCAAGTAATATGCAAGGGTCACGTGATACGACGTGACCTTGAGGTCAACGGTCATAGTAATTTCGGGGTATATCGACTATGCTGAGTCGAATGGCGTTGAACGCGAGTCTCTAGCTCTTACGGTTCTTGAGTTGAAAGTTGTATAACAGACAGACGGACAAAGCTGTTGTATAAGAGTTTTTTCAAAACATACCGCACTTTCGCGTTTATAATTATTGTATCATGTTCCAGATTGGTGCTAATGAACAACGGGACGTTAGTGGTCCGGAATGTGTCGACGCTGGACGCAGACCGCTATGGGTGCACCGCGGGCAGCGCCGCGGGGCTGTCCAGGAGCGAGTTGCAACTTGTTGTGCATCAAGGTATGTGTATCTGTCTAAAAAATAATTATAATAGTACATAAACTATCCTAATGCTGGACCCGACTTCTCAGTGTGAGAAGGTTAAGGCCATAGTCCACCACGCTGGCCCAGTGCGGGTTGGCAGACTGCATATATTTTAGAGAACATTATAGAGAACTCTCAGATATACAGGTGTCGTCACGATGTTTTCCATCACCGTTAAAGCAAACGACAAATAAATAATTAATACGTCATTAAGCGAACATCTTTCTAACTTATGGGATTGGACTAAAAATGTAATCTTATCATGAAGGGTAAACCCTTTTCTATTAAACCGAATTTCAATTCAAGATTTGTGTGTGTAGTTTCCTCATAATAGCTCTAGTTAAATCAGGAATAAGGTAGAACCAAGAACGCTACCTTGGGGAATACCGCCTCTATTAAAGTGTATGTCGCTGTTAAAATTGTCTCTTCAGGAGCAACATTCGACTGGAAATACTATGTTTAAAAATATTGATGGTTTATTAGTCGTATTGCTTATATCTCCATTCTTTGAGAAGAAAAAGTACACATACTTTGTCAAATCCCTTTAAGAGATCAAATTCTGCCATTGTTGTAGTAGTTGGTAAACCAAACATAATTGAAAACCTATTGTGTCTGGCTGCCAGTGTGCCGCTGTAACTCAATAGATTAATCCAATAACAGAGCATTTGAAATTTTAAACCACAAGAATATTCGGTTTAAAGACATTTTTCTCAAAAAAGAACAATACAGTTCACATACATATTGGGAAAATGTAATAACATATAATACATTTAGTATCTCTGTGATCACAATACACTATACAACAATATAAAACTAAAATTATGAAGACGATTTTATATTATTCAACAATATTTGATTTCCTTGCACTTCCACAGAGGGTGAATTGCCCGCGGCTGAGACAAGTGGAGTAGCAGGCAAGGCAGTAGTGGTGTCTATATCAGTGGCAGGAGCCTACATGGTGCTGGTGCTGGCTTTGATGGTTTACTGCAGGAGGCGCAGACTGAGGAGGAGGCAGAGGGGTAAGTAAACATTATCATCTTGAAATGCCTTGTTTTTTCAAAAGGCTTGTCACTTTTGCCATGATGGAAATCACATATCGCTTACGATGAGCAATATGGATTCAATTAGGATGTAATTTTTGTTTTATTAAGATGTCCTTGTTTTAGTGCTGGTTTTAGTCTGGTGACATATTGTGGTCATCAACATGCCCAGTGAAGATTTAGTCGCGCTGCTTTTCGAAACATCCAAGATTTAACATCTCTCTTTAAAGAAAGACAAAAATTGGATATGTTTTCTACATATCTAATTTTTATCGGCTGACAGTAGCTTCATACATAATTATTCGCAATCGAAAAATCATTTGGATGCTTTCTTGGTATAATTAGCTTAAGTTGTAAGTTGGTTGGTGTATATTAAATTTAACTGGAAACGGATATATTACAGGCGAAAAAATGGAGCTAGAAATGACTGAAGGTCGAGAAAAGTTAGTAGAAGAAGGAGAGGAAGACAAAACTAAAGCTAATGGCGCTGCGTTACAGAATGGGAGATTACTGGCTCATGATAAGGACAGCGGTGAGTAACAGTTTTATAGCTTACGCTGGCGTTGAAGTTAGCAAAGGGACTGAAGTCCTCCATCTCACAAAGCGACACCTTTTTTATTTCATTTTACAATAAACGTTCAATTTTTAAATATAAAGGACATTTAATAATGTTAAAGTATGAAGACCCACCAGCATCAGGAACAGGGACCAAGATACCGGTGTTTAGGGCTCCATAGAGAGGAACCGCCTCACAGTGCTTGCCGTGTCAAGCCTTCTGCATCAGATACTTAATCGAACCGTCTAACACGAGCCTGTTTAGATGATAATCGAGGCTTTTAGCAATCAGTCTATGGACCGATATGATTATTGGTAACGACTAATTCTAGTACTATTTGCACACAAAGATTTATTTTGATTGCAATTTCTCTTGAGTGTAAAATAATGTACAAAATCAAACAAACATAGACAATTACACTATTTGTATTCGAATAATATTCGAATGCAATTATGCACATTTAAATGTAATATCTAATTAATATTATAAATATCTTGATCAGGTGCTGACAACTCGGAAGTGTCTGGGGTATCTCGTGCGTCGAAGAAGTCTGGGCAGTTCGAAAACCTGTCCGTGCCGCGGACTCTTCTCACTGAGCAGATCACACTAGGTAATATTATATCTCATATTACTGTGAGAGACCGACTGCCTAAAGTGGCTTCGAGCTGGATTCAAAGGTAAAAATCGGAAAAACTAAAATCTATATTGAACAATTTTTAGTCCGTTAAAAATATCATTACGTTATAAGTTTGGAGGTGCTAGTGCTTTCTCCTTCATTTCATATGATAACTTCTAAACCATGATTGAATACGCTAGATTATTAATGTTACTGATGCATTTATTCATGTGGTGTGTATTCCAGGTCGAGGTGAATTCGGTGAAGTGCTTCTCGCGAAAATAGATATGACACAAGTGAATAAACTACGCAACAAGGATGATGGTGAAACAGAACCTAAGATCAGACCCGTGCTGCTTAAAGCATTGACTACTAAGGACGAGGTAAAAAAAATTGTATTATACAATATTTTGCCAGCGCCTTCGCTGCCGGTAATGTAGGTTTTGTTAATAAATGTCTAACCCTCGAACACAATACTTTTTCTGCATGAAAAGTATGTCCTTTTCTGTACACCTGGCAACGTGAACGCAAAATTGTGTGTTGATTGATCGAGTAGTTAAGGCGTGCAAGCGTAACAAAGAAACGAATTCATACATTTGCATTTATAATATTAGTTAGGATTATTAACTTCATAGACTTTTGGAATACATATGTCTATAGATGGTTCTCTCATCTACTTAGGGTTTAGAGTTATAGGTGTTGTAAGTTCTAAATGGGTACCATATAAAAGGTAATTTCAGGTCATTTCGCACAGCGCGAAGTATAATGTCATCTAAATAGATTGCAAATAGCCTCGGTTCCAGAATGGTGCCTTGTGGCACCCCGCATATCGATTTTATTCGCATTAGGGTATCATTGAACTCATCCCTAACTTTGACAAACTAATGCTTCTAGGATAAGTATCTGGTATACCAGACCAATGTCATATCTAAATACTTTTGGTATTTACTCAACGTTGAAATATATAATACCGTGTCGAATGCCTTGGTAAGATCAAGCAAAACATCAACCGCGTTTTTTTAATTTAGCTTTAGTAATAGCTGGTTAACCTACATTATGGAATTGGCTCTTAACATGAAACATTCCAATTTACTGAATAATACAACTACACTAATACCACTTATAATATAGTATTTAAGCCCGCAGCTTTACTCGAAAACAGTAATTTTTTTCCAACTGAATAGTACCCTACGCTATTTTCTGTACCCCTGACAACATTTATACGAAATTTTATGATCAGTTAAGTAGTCAAGGCGTAAAAGCGTAACAAGCAAACAAATTTATTTATAATATTATTTAGGATACATACCTATTTTAACAAAGTTAATATATGCTATTTATTTTGTTCTCAGGTACAGTTAGCGGAGTTTCGTCGTCAGTTGGATATATTTAGTCGAGTTCGTCACGAGAACATCGTGCGTCTGATCGGACTGTGCAATGAGGCTGATCCTCATTACATGCTGCTTGAACATACTGAATGGGTACGTATATTTAATACATAACATATATACACTATGCGTTGAATAATATTTTTGAGATATTAATTATTATTATATTTTATATTTATAAGAATATATTATTTGTTACTTGGTTAAACTTAACAGTGAAGGAAAGGTTCGTTCACCGTGGTACCATTAGATAGAACCAATCGTCAGGACTCAGGTCTAGAACCCTCAGTCAACAGACTTCACATATGTTCTCGAAGATATGTGAAATCTGCCAACCCGCACTAAGCTATATCTATAGTGGACTATACCTACCTCTTCTCACACTGAGAAGAGGCCCGTACCCAACAGTAGGATCGTTTTTATACAGGACTCATTTATTATTACTAAACTGGAAAATAAACTTTTATAAAATTCGTAAGGTCACTAATTTACAAGATACAATTTCAGTACATCTGTTTCTTGTAAACACTGCATTCTACACAAAAAGGCTAGCATCGCAATTATTAATGTTATAAGTCTATCGATAAAGACCCAATGTACAGAAATAAAACATAGAAGTGTTCTCACCGCTAAAAATGGCACCACGGAATCTACACAAAGTAGACAGGGCCCAATAAAACTAAGCTGTGTCGCTATAGTAACGTATAATTATATCGATGGGTTTGAGTTCTTGAAATTGATAGCAAGTAAATGAACTGTAAAACAGAGCTAATCGCTAAATTGCCCATTAACAATAACGTCCATTTTTGAGTATTAGAGTCGAGTATCTGTGGTGTATGAAAGTGCTGCTTCCATGTAAGCAGAGTTTTAATGAACGCACAGATATACTAAAATTATCAATTACGTGGCAAATGTCGAACTGTAATTAGTGCGACAAAGCGGCAAGCTAAATGGTTTTCTATTATGTACGCGGAGATTGTAAAATAATAATAATACTGCATGAAGATTCGGGTTTAAGGGTAGGCAAAGTTGTATTCATTTTTCATTCATTCCTTTTGTGGTAGGAGGCCCTTAAGCTATTTAATTTAATTAAACCTATTTATATTTAATTTTACACTCTGAAGTGTGAAATTGGTTCACATTTCAGAACATTGAAGCAACTACCATCTTAGTCTCACCGTGAACATGGCTGCTGTAAAGTTTCAAAATTATGTAACAAAAGTGTTTAAAGTCAAATAGACAACGCGCCTAATCCGTATAAAGTGTTTAATTTCAATGTATAATATTCGCGTAAACATAAAACAATATTATAATATAATTGTATTAAAATTGAATCGTGTCTTCAAACGGAGCCCTGTGGCACGCCCGTTGTCTTAATATTTAAAACAGATATTCTCAGTTCCCTCAAATCATTAAATTATGGTCTGGAGGAGATTCGATACCACCAATATTTCTTCAAAATTTAGATCTGCTTTTTGACTCGTGTTTCTACATTTTTAACAAGTCTCTTTTAAGCGGTACCTTTTCCTCTAACGGTGATGCCTCAATAGTGCGTTGCGTCGTCGCTGCATCGTTTTCCATGTATTTTTTGTGACATGCTACATTAATGCTTTGTGAAATAATTATTGCAAGGGTCCTTGAAATGAAACACTTCACACGTTCAGTAACTGTTGATGTAATTCTCACACAAAGATAGTACTATATAAAAGCGTTCAACAACACAAAAAATTCGTTCGGCTTATATAGTACGGCCGTGCACCAAACCATAGCGCGATTCAGCGGGATGGAACAATGCCCTCTATCGACGCGGTACATAAACTTTTATCAACTACTTTGCTCGTAACACGTAATTAATTTCGCTAGTCTCCGTCACGGTACTAGTTGTTGTTTTACTTGGACACTGCGTCGTCGCACGCGACGTTTTGACGGATCGACGGAAGAGAAACGAAGCGCGGGGCAGGATGCTGCGCTGTAATGCGCTGCACAAAATGGAGACCGGAAAAACATTGCGAATTACAGACCCTTTTTAAAGGTTAGGTGTGTGTGTGGCGGGAAAGATGTTTTAAAAGATGATCTTACCAAGCAGGTCAGCCACGTCAATTATTTTAAACTACGCCACGGATATTTATTAAGCAATTAAAACCAATATAGAAGTAAATGCTATTTATACCGATTTCTCAAAGGCGTTTAAGTGATTGATCACAGTCTTATACAAAAATTGGCTCGCATTGGGATTTATGGTTTGCTACTTCGATGGTGTGAATCTTACTTCACGAATAGATCACAGCTCATGAAAATCAGAAGCTGCAGATCTATAGTTAGAATGGTCCCGTCTGGAGTACCCCAAGGTTCGCACCTAGGACCCCTCCCTCTTTTTCTTAGTTTATGTCTATGTTCTACCATAACATCCAGTTACCAAATATTCGCAGACGATTTTAAGTTATACAGAACTATCTCCAATCGCATACACGCATCGACGCACACACTACAACAATGTATCTATTGCAGGGTGAGCTTAAGAAATTCCTGATCGCGACGCGCACGGAGGAGGAGAACGCGGAGTACGTGGCGCGCGTGGGTCCCGCGCATGCGCACCCGCCCGCCGCGCGCCCCGCGCCCGCTCTACTGCCGCAGCACCGAGCATTGCTCGCCGCGCACCTCGCCGCCGCCGCCAGCCGCCTCGCGCACGCACGCCTCACGCACCGGTACGTACACACCGAGCACTGCTCGCCGCGCACCTCGTCGCCGCCTCCAGCCGCCTCGCGCACGCACGCCTCCAGCCGCCTCGCGCACGCACGCCTCACGCACCGGTACGTACACACCGAGCACTGCTCGCCGCGCACCTCGCCGCCGCCTCGCGCACGCACGCCTCACGCACCGGTACGTACACACCGAGCACTGCTCGCCGCGCACCTCGCCGCCGCCACGCGCACGCACGCCTCACGCACCGGTACGTACACACCGAGCACTGCTCGCCGCGCACCTCGCCGCCGCCTCGCGCACGCACGCCTCACGCACCGGTACGTACACACCGACCACTGCTCGCCGCGCACCTCGCCGCCGCCTCGCGCACGCACGCCTCACGCACCGGTACGTACACACCGAGCACTGCTCGCCGCGCACCTCGCCGCCGCCTCGCGCACGCACGCCACACGCACCGGTACGTACACACCGAGCACTGCTCGCCGCGCACCTCGCCGCCGCCTCGCGCACGCACGCCTCACGCACCGGTACGTACACACCGAGCACTGCTCGCCGCGCACCTCGCCGCCGCCTCGCGCACGCACGCCTCACGCACCGGTACGTACACACCGAGCACTGCTCGCCGCGCACCTCGCCGCCGCCGCCAGCCGCCTCGCGCACGCACGCCTCACGCACCGGTACGTACGAGCTCTGGGGTTTTAACCCCAGGTGGGCAGCAAAGACTGTATGGGTCTTCAAACAAGAAATTCTCAGTAACTGGATTATGTAATGCCGCCAACACCCGTTGGGTACACTCATTGATTCATGTCGCCGGTCGTGTCGGCTTGCCATCTCACCGTTTTATCAGGTTATGAGAGTTAGTAGAAAGAGAATTGCGCACACACTTGTGCACTATAAAGCTCCTTACTCACATACGGTTTTACTGGATCGAGCAAACACGTCAAGTAAAAATCAAGGCATGATCTTTTGTCCTCACATTGAGCATTTATCTATCAAGTGATGCGTGACATTCAGTATTTACCGAACAGTTCGAGCCAAAAGATATCTGTTCAACAAAAGAGACAGTGGTGGCTACATGTAGCAAGTCTCGCCATTCTTAATGATTATAAAAGAATTAAAGAAAATAAAAAATAAAACGTAAAAGAAGGTACTTTTGACTTACTCGCGTCGAGTAGGTGCGAAAGAATTTACATTTATTTGATTCCATCGAGTCGGCTCGATGCGAGCCTTCGAGTTGTGAGGTTTGGGGTGCACACGTTAATTTTCACTCGTTTTGGACTAAAACTATCGAGTAATACCGAATGTGAGTACGGAGCTTTATATCTCCTGCGCATCTGCGATGGTTAATATTAAAGAAGCGAGATACCTATTGGCCACCGTGACCAATATTCGATTAGAAGGACCTATATACATACTTATATTTACGATAGCCAGTGACTGTCGCTTTTCCTTTGATATTCCTATGATTATTATCCATTTGGAGAGAATGAATAATGTGTAGAGATACGAAGGAGAAGGAGCTTGACAGTTTTGAAGCGTATAATTTTCATAAAAAAAGCAAAGGAGAGTAACAGGTATAAAAAGCAATTGTAGTATATATACTGTACACAGCAGAGTCCCGGAAAGCAATATCGCGTAAGGTTACGTGTCGTATTTCGCGAACACAAATAGAACGTGCGTCCGGCGTCAAGCATAGGAAGTGACTGGCGGGAGGTCTAACGGTCGCTGCGGCCGCGCCGCGCTTGGAATGCACTACGTCACGAGAAACCGTTATCAATGCACGGCAGACAGAGTATTAAATAATATTTTATAACTACATAAATATAGATAGACAATATGTAAGGTTGTGCTGTATAGGTGTGTGAGTAAGTATTTATATATGAATGTTTTGTGGATGTGTGCTTATGATATATAAATATAATTTACTTGAATTTAATATAACTGTGTATAAATGTGTTATGTGCCTGGGTCCGCCACAATCCATGCTAAAGAAATGTCATATCATGTCTCACAGTGACATCTCGGCGCGCAACTGTGTGATAACGTCCAAACTGCAGCTGAAACTGTCGTTCCCAGCGCTGACGCGGGGACCCGACTCACACGAGTACTTCAAACTTCATGAACAGGTAAACTAATACTAACCTGTTGACTCACAATGATTTGGTAATGTAATCAATTAGTTACATTACCCAAACACCAAAATACAACGAATATTTAAAATTTATTCAAAAGTAAGTAAGAAACAAGCGTTTCAAATCTAGGGGTAAATGTCAAATGACAGTAAATGCATGCACGATACAAATTGTGACGTAAACGCTATTTAAATACTGCTGTCCGAGGGAGATAGCGAGATACTACAGCATTTTTCTTTCATACTTTTCCTGTAAAAAGTACCAAAGTTGGCTATAAAATAAGAGAAAGTCTTCGTTTAATTGCTATTTACTTTTTTATGGAAAATAAAGTACAATATTAAACATAGGCAACTACCCTATTGTTGGTATGCCAGACTTATTTGAAAACCTATTGTGTCGGAGCGCCGGTGTGCCGCTGCGACTCAATAGGCTTTGATTAATTGACTGCACTGGTGTCATAGTAACCCAAGTAGTGACATCCACAAATAGTTGTCCCGGTTCTGAGCGGTATTTGCGTCTGTTGTTTGAATGATTGTATGGTGCTCCTGTGTACCCTGGTACCCTGTGGGCTCTAACTAACAACAGACGCAAACAACGCCTAGTCTTGGAACAATAATTTGTGTACCACACAATTTTTGTGCCCTGTGGGGATCGAATAATACTCAACCAGTAAAACCTACACGCTATCCGTGCAGTCAATATAAAAGTTCTTTTTTAATTTGACTTTGACTTTCAAATAAAATATATATTTTATGTGTAGGTAATCCCGCTACGCTGGTTGCCACTGGAGGCAGTTCTGGAGGGTGACTACTCGACCAAGTCTGATGTATACATGTTCGCTGTCACCGTATGGGAGGTACGACTCATATCTACTCTAAAGAAAATCTTGTGTTTTTCATACCAACAACTTCATCAATATTTTCTATAGCTAGTTCGAAGTCGATGTTCTTATACATGTGCAGTAGCTTATATTTAGACCAACTATAGTTTGTTTTAAATTAGCAGAAACGTCAATCATTATGTAATTATGGCGAATTGAAGCGACAAATCTCATATCAATCGTCAGCCTCGATGGCGTAGTGGTTAGTGTAACCGACTGCCACGCCTGAGGTCGCGGGTTCGATTCCCGCACAAGTCAAACATTTGTGTGCATGAACATGGATGTTCGTCTTGGTCTGGGTGTTTCTATGTATAATAAGTATGTATTTACAAAAAGTAAGTATATATGTATGTTTATCCATTGTCTAGTACCCATAGTACAAGCTCTGCTTAGTTTGGGTTAGATAGTGTTGTGTGTATGTGGTAGAATATTATTATTATATTATTAAATCTGAGAAAATTAGTATCTTCTCGGCTTCTTTGGTCTAACAAAAATATTTTTGACATAGATTATTAATAATATTACATGTTGTTAATAACTCTAAGAGCTTGTACAATCTTGAGCTTGTGCGAATCGGCGCGATGCGAATTCGCAACGCAGAAAACTGCGAACCGAATTGCTGCGATGCGATTTCGTGCGGCAAGGTGTCTGCCTTCCACGATTCGCAAAAAATTAATGCGCGATGCGAATCAATTCGCAAGTTCTTGCGATGCGCCGTGGGAGCTCGTAGATTTTTACGATGCGACGTCGCATCGTAGTTTTGTGTACAAGCCCTAGTCTATTCCCAAAAACAAATTATATTATTTATTTATTTCAGCCTGTATTGTCCCACTGCAGGGCAAGGGCCTCCCTCTCGCTTTTCCGCATATCCTTGTTAGGCATTCGTTTTTTTGAGCAACGATAGCTCAATGGGGAAACCAACAGACTGCAATGCAGAGAGTCTCGGGTTCAAACCCACGTCACGCACCTCCGACTTTCGGAAAATATATGGCTTTTCGAAATTATGTGCGTATTGATTGACAATTATCGCCTGCTCCGTGCCTCGGAGAGCACGTTAAGCCGTCGGTCCCGGCTGTCATGAACATCTATGGCAGTCGTTATTGGGAGAGTGTCGATACAAAAGATCCCACTGGGTCGAAGTATCGTCGGTCTGCACTGACTGGCCCCCACATAAGATAAGATAGGTGCTAATTTGCACCAGTCTCTCCTGTAGCTACTTAATTCGTCCCGCTCATATTTCGATATTTTAAAATTATTATTGTATTTTGTACAGAAACTACGAAATTAGTGTAGGAAAAGAATCGGCTGCTTTATAGGTAAAGATCTAACATAACATCGTATCCAGAACAATACATGCTGGTCTTAGCATGCACCCTTATACAGTAGAGCCGATTGGAACGCGTACCAACAAGTATGACTCCTCTTACCTTTGCCGAACCGTAAAACTTTAAACTAGACTAGGGATGTTGCGAATATTCGCATCCGCAATTACGGAGCTTCCGTGTCGATTTCAACATCTGCATCCGCATCCGCAATAATCAACGCGGATGTTAATTCGGATCCAGGTTGCGATAAGATAGAAAATGGGTAGGCCGATGAATGGCGCGATGATTCTTCAAGTTAAGATGAGAATTAAGAAACACCAGAAAATGATATAGCTAACGCTATACTCAAAAATAAATTGCCTTTTTACCTCAAACAAAATAAGGTACTACTTAAATGGTACAGCATTTATCGAGATGAATTCAAAATATTATCTATCAACAGTAGCACGGAAATTTGTATTGCCTTCCGGCCAGTGTTCCTAGTAATAATAATAAATTCTTTATTGCAACAAAAAGTGTATACATTTACAGTGTCAGCCCTGATTCCCAAACTAGCGTGAGCTGTATGTTGGGAAACAGTCCTTCCCAAAAGCAAATTATACAAAATTGTTACAAATGAAAATGTTGTTGTTGTGTAAAAATAGTAATAAGTAAACAGTAAACAGTTGTTTAGTAGTGCGTGCTTAATTTTATGAACCTTTGCAAAACGGACTTGAATCTGCAAAAGCGGTGATATTAGTTAGGCACTTTTTATGCAATAAGATGCACAATTTACATCAACATCCGCATCCATAATTGTGAAGCTTCCACTTCAGTTTAGACATCCGCATCCGTGAGCTTGTGAGCTTCCAAATATCCGTATCCGCGGAGCTTAAATAATCAGCACTCGCAACGTCTCTGAACTCGACACCATGCTAGTACTGAGGATATCTTGGATAATGTCAATAACACTAACCGACCCGAAAACGAACTCGTACAGCAGTTCCGTTCGTTGCCGCTGCTCTATAGAGACAGTGTTTCTTTAATATATTTTTATTTGTGTGACTGTTCGTATCCAGAAGAGCAGCGATAGTATAGTTAGAGATCATTAGACTGGCATGCAGAGGTGATAAACTATTTAATACATTATTGCTTCGAACTTAAAAGCACAGCTGGCTAGCAGCTAATATAAATGTAATATATCCATACTCGAAGATATATGCGTGACACTATGTATGTGTGCGTAATAACGTAAATTTTAACTTGTTTGTTTTATTCTTATGGGTTTTCCTCGAAAAGTGAGAGGTGCGTGCCTGAGATAGAACTCTAGGTTCGATCCTAAGGCACACACCGCTCACTTTTTGCAACTTATGTATAATTGAATAGTTTATTATCGTTTGCTTTAACGGTGCAAGAAAACACCGCCAGGAAATCTGTATACCTATCTGAGAATCCTCCATAATGTTCTCAAAGATAATAATAATAATAATTGTAATAATAGTATTGTGAGGAGATTCCTCTCTCTGGGGCCCTAACCACCGGCAGCTTGGACCCTGTTCCCGATGTCGGTGGGTCATTTCAGTTTTTATATTTTTAAATATGTATAGATTTTATATTTATATTTAAAAATGTAATTATTAGACAAAAAAAGACTAATAAAGAAAATAATAATAATATTAACCTCGTGAAAGATGAGAAGGAAAAACGGTTAAAATACCTGAACTTAGCACACGAGTTTGTCGATATGTGGGATGTGGACTCGGCAATCATTGTACCGATAGTCGTTACGGTGAACGGTCTAATAGCCAAGAGCCTCGACCAACGTCTTAAGAGGCTCGAGTTAGGTGCCTGGATCAAGGGTCAGATGCAGAAGGTGGTCCTCCTAGATACGGCACGCATAGTGAGGTTCCTCTCTCTGGACCCCTAACTACCGACAGCTTGGACCTTGTCTCGGTGCCGGTAGTTCTCCATAATTTTTATATTTTTAAATGTGTTTTTTTATAAATATATTTAAAAATGTAATTTTTATTGATTGATGATGAATAAAGGTGATAATAATAATATATTCTACCACATACACACAACACCATCTAGCCCAAACTAAGCAGAGCTTGTACTATGGGTACTAGACAATGGATAAACATACATATATACTTTTTTTTGTAAATACATACATATTATACATAGAAACACCCAGACCAAGACAAACATCCATGTTCATGCACACAAATGTTTGACTTGTGCGGGAATCGAACCCACGACCTCAGGCGTGGCATTCGGTTAAACTAACAACTACGCTATCGAGGTCATCAAGATATGTGTAGTCTGCCAACCCACATTGGGCCAGCGTGCTGGACTATGGCCTAATCATTCTCACACTAGGCAGAGGCTCATGCCCAACTGTGGGACAGTTTATATACAGGGCTGATATATTTTTCCAGATTTACACAAAAGCCGAATTACCGTTCGCAAAGTTGAACGACAACTCAGTGCTGGAGCGGTTGAAGAGTGACACACTCGAGTGGACGATACCGAGTTCGATGCCTGAGCCGCTTGGTACACTACTCGTAAGTATAATTTTATGTCAATATACTGACAGACAAATCGACCACCCACTGACCTCTATTATACAGGGTTAAATTTCAAAATGGTTTCATTCTACACTCAATGGTGGGACTGTAATTGGATTCAAAATGTAACTGTCATTTTAAGCTCGATAACTAGTGCAGTATATATACAAGGTTAATTGGAATGTATTAATAACCTTATACCTGCGTATAATTTACATCACACTTAAGACTGCGCCGAGCGAAATGTGCCAAAACAGGCAAGTGAATAAAATCAACACTTTTTGTTTAATACAAATATAACATATACATTTACCATAACAATGAATGTGTTTACAATTACGCCGTGTAAAAAACTTAAAATAATTAATATATTCGCCTACAAAATTACGTAAATTTGCACGAAAAATGAAAAAACGTAAGCTCGTGTTACGTGATTTTTAGATTATAACAGTAGAAATATATCCTATTTTACAGTTTAAACGAAACATAAATAGTAATATTACAATTTGTCCGTCCCAAATATTTAAGTTATTGGTTGACAATAAAGATACATATTTATCAAAAATACACTTCAAATCCTCCATACAATTTTAATATGGCGGCCGCGCGCCGATTTGATTATGCGCCGTACGAGCTGTCATTATATGTCTTACGCTCGGCGCAGTCTTAACAACTTCTTGCACTTTTTACAAAACGAATTCTTCTTCCAACGTAAATATATAAACAAGTTAAAATTGTACGCCTCCCACCCCGCGGTGTGTTGGTTGGTTACGCCGCTGCTTTCGCTTGCGACCGAGTGTTAGTCGTGCGATTAGAGCACCCATGCACCCATTTTGTTGTATGAAATAAACAAAATGAATAATTATGAAAAGTGGTTAAACAAAAGTTTAATGAATGAATGAATGATTTATTTATTTCCAGAACGTGGGTACATTAAGTTAATAGTTACATTACATATTGTCCTTGTCACATTGAGCAAATTTCGACATGCAAATACTATTTGCACGGTAGGTAAAATTTCCTCCGAGGCACAGCGGTAGTGAATGCGACTGCTATGCATGTGGTCTTGGGTTCGATTCCCGGGTCGGGCAACAAAAAGTTATTGGATCTTCTGTTAAGAATTCTCAATAGCAGCCCGGAGTTAGCTTGATTCAAACAACAACATTTCGCTTGATTTTAAACCCTGGTTTATAAATTGCCATTTTCTTTTTTCTTGCCCTGGTTCATAAATTGCCTTTTACTTCGTTTATAATGTACAAATTTTACAAACTATACTAACTTTTCCTCCCAGAAACGTTGCTGGAGTAAATCCCCGTCTGACAGACCGCAATTCACGGAGATATATGATGAAATCACCGCCATACTGCAAGACATCACATCTGAGAACACTTCGCAACAGTCACAGGACAAGGCCGAACAGTGAACAAGTAACTTATGTGCTAGTATTTTAGTTGTAGCAAGGATTAAGGCCATTATTAGGGGTTAAAATAGTGAGAGGAATACACACGCTCATTCAAAACGCCTTTATTCATTTAGGGTACACAGTAACACTTATGAACGGAAAGATTAACTAAACTATACTATGCATTTACGTTTACATGTTGCCACGTTCAGCAAAGCAAGGGCGTAGAATCAATGAGAAAAACGGGCGAGGAACTCACGGCTACTCTTTTTAATCGCTAATTTTACAATGCTGACGTTGTTCAATATATGTCTTGATATGTTTTTGACATTCTGAGAATAAATACTTGGTTGTGTATGTAAAAGTTTTACCATCTGAAACTATTTTCTGATTCCATATAACCTATTAAAGGGCTCGGTTCCTTTTCGCATTAAACAGTGCAACTGTTGCAACTGGCGCGTACTTTTTTACTACATTTAAAGCAATGAGGGCTTTCGCGCTTAAATTTACCGCTAGAGGCGCTAGTGGATAGTAAGGTCTCAGGACCTCATCCTCTATAGTCACTTCAACAGTAACCATTGAAACCGACTATTATTACGATCAAATACAGCTTTTGACAGCTGCTGTGACAGGATTGACAGGACCTTACTCGCTAGTGGCACCCACTGGTGAGCACAAATACGATAGCTCCCATTCGGGCTTCAAGCGCGATACCGCTTATTACTACGCTTAGGTCTTTGTGTTGGACCCAACGTGAGACGCGTGTCATCTTGAGCGAAGAACGCAGCTAACGAAGTGTGTTTGCCGCTTGCGTTTTACGCATAAAGGAATCGAACGCTTTAGTTTATATGGATATTTACTAGGAAAACGTGTTATACATAGATTGAACAGCGTACATATGTTGGATTTCTAAATATAATATTGACATTTGATTAAATATATTTTCTGAAGAATTACCCCTAATGCGGCCGAAAATATTGGGACATTGCAATGAAAATCCGATAACAGACATAGCTATAAGTTAAACTGGGAACACACTATTCAATGCAAAAAGGACTTTTATTTTCATAAATTGTGTTAATTTGAGTTGTCCTCTGTGATTATGACTGTTGGTCACGAACTCGTCTTGCCTGCGATAGTGTGTACCCAGCCTTAGTCAGTCATTTTATACTAAGTATGACTATTACGTATATAGTGAAAATATATAGCCATTTTGATGCATTTACTATTTGATTGTAGATTAATTAGATTACTTTCCATAGTTTTAAGTAGTTTTAGTAGATTTTGCGCACAGACTATGTAAAATATATATATGAAGGATTTCTTTCATTAATTCCTTTTAAAATACATATATACATTGGAAAATTTATGAATTTTTTGTATCAGGTCTTACTTGCATTTGTTCAGGCAATAGTAACTTGCGAGTCGGGTCACATGCTAGTTACTTGCGTTACGTGCATATGGAAAACAAATAAATGTTTACTTAATAATAAAATAAAATGAATTATATTTATTATCCATTATTCCATTAAAATTGATTTTACTTTTAAAATTCTCGTCTTGTATTTTTTACATGGTCTGTGAAACAAAATCGAACCAGCCGAAAGGCTTGTATTTATATGAAAACGACGAAAGCTAAATGATACTGCCATTTGTAAATATAACTAGCGATTAAGACTGAATTAAACGTATTTAGCCATTTATTTAATAAGTAATTATCGTCCGAAGTTTATATGAAACGTCCTTGATTGAATCGAAATCTTAGGATATAAGTTGATAGTGATCGGCCATTTTGTTAAAAGGTAAACAGTACATAAATACAACAAAAATCTTTGACACAATCAAACGCTTTCGAGTTACTAAGCCGCAAGATTTTTTATCATTAATTGCAACTTAGGCTGACTTTACGCAGCTTGCGTCCGTTTTCAATTTCGCAAAATTCGAGTAAAGTCTTTGTAAACAACTGTGAATGTATAAGTCTCTTCAATTAGCTGCCTCTATACCATAAAAAATGGTCAAGAGCGAGTCGGACTCGATGTAACACGGATGTTAGGACAGCGAAGGCTTAGTGATAGGGTCCCGTTCCCGAAAGCACCTTTCGGGTACGGAAACCTAAAAAGCATTTCTCTCACTATGAAGATATTACTCAGGCAGCAAAATACTCCAACATTTTCTGTATTCCAATATTGGACATATTGGAATACAGAAAATGTTGGAGGCTTTTTAAATGTCAAAATATGACACATATTTGCGACGTTGCCCCTCAAAAAATTACTTAGGGAGTGTATAGCTTTATTTTAGTGAATTTTTAATGAAATTGTGCTTCGACTTAAAACATTTAATTATAAGAAAAGTTATTAAATGTTTGTAAAAAAATAAGGTATATTTTGGAAGTGAAATTCTTAATATGCTTTTTTTATTTTTTATGGAATGATCTACGTACCTTTAACGTAATTACAAAAGTGGATATATTTAGATTGTAAGTAAATAAACTAGAATGTTTTTACATGCGTTATTGAGAAAAGACATGCATAAGAGACGTTTTTTTAATTTTCTTTATATGTAAATTATTTTCAGTTTCGAATGGAATTTATCCAATACTGATTTTATACGAATTCAAATGTGTTTTGCCAGCGATATACATTTCGATAGGTATAATTGTATAGGTAAACATTTCGACGTTGACCCCGGGGGTCAAGACCACTTTGGCGGCCGCTGTTTTTTTTAACTTTATTAGTTTTTAATTTAATATTGTACATTGTAGAATGATCAGTGACCAGATACTGCATTTATAGATTTAAGATACCACTTAGATATCAATATAAGTTATATAATTAATATCAATAATTAATCTCATAGACTAGGGTTTTTTTTTGTGAATAAAGACTGTTTTTATTTAGGAATCTCAAAAGTCTATCTTGTTTGCTGTCAAATTGCACTTTTATAAAACATTTTAGCTCAGCTGTGACTTTTACGGGCCTGTCAAAATATCGTAAAGTGATATCTTGGGTAAAATTATGCCACGTATTTTGATGATTTAACTATGATAACTTTAACAGGCCTGTCAAAATAGCGTTTTAGACGTTTTAAAGGACCTATGGCTGAAAGTAATGCAATCTTATTAGTTAACGCTGATTAAAAATGTGCCACGTTTAGTCTAAGCCCAGGCCATCTATTATAAAGCATTATTTTATTCAAAAGTGTGGTCAAAGAAGCGAACGGCCGGCTAAAAAAAGGTTATAAAGAATTTTGTAATTTCAAGCAATCCATTGCAGGGATTTTATTTTCCCTTTTTTATAATAAGTGGTAGTTTTTTAATTCATGCTTAGAATTACTATTAATTAATATGTGTAGCTTTTTATAACTATATTGTAGGGACAGTTAAACTGATATAGATTTTGTATAAGCTTAGTGCCAGACTTAGTTGTAAAATCTTAGAACATAAATTACTTAAACAAATTTTGTTTAAAATATACTACTAAGATCTCTTAATTGTATTTTTTTGTAAGACTGCTATGTATCGCTCTGAACTGTTCGATAAAATTCGTGTGCGAGCGAGAAGTCCGAAAGACTTTGAGCTATTTCAACAGGGAAAACTTTAATTACGTGGAGAATCAGCTCCTAGATGTCGTAGTAAAAAAAATAACGTAGGCTTCTGTCTTGTGACATTTTTTGTGTAACGGCAAACACAAAACACGCATCTATATGGCCATTATAATTCAGTTAAACATTTTTTACTTTAATACAAATTATTATTTCATATCTGTCACAAAGTAAAACATGAAGTGTCACTATCAATTCATAAATGGAGATATTTCTAGATAGATAGATCTAGATTAGTACGGAACAAGCCCTACTTGAACAACACTGACATTAAACGCACAAGAAATGTCGCCATAGTTCCAGTTTCGCTATATGCAACAAATTATTACTATAACTAAGGTAAAAAGTAGTGTTTCGCAAATCGTATGTACTAGTGACGTGCGCAACTATTTCAAATTTTATTCTTATGTTTTAACTATGATAGTATTATCAACACATCGAATAACAAGTGAGAAACGCCAATGAATTGCCGTAAATCTAAGAGTGCCGAAAAAATGGTTGAAATAATAAGCAAAGTTCACGTGATACCACGTGACCTTGAGGTCAGAGGTTAAAGGTCATAGTCATTTCAGGGGTATATCGACTACGCTGAGTCGAATGACGTTAACCGCGAGTCTCTAGCTCTTACGGTTCTTGAGTTGAAAGTTGTATAACAGACGGACGGACAAAGCTGTTGTATAAGAGTTTTTCGAACTCTAAAAATAGATATTATATGTACGCGTGCTGCGTCCTATACCATGAAATGTAGGTATCACATTGTGCAAAATTGTATTCGAATATCATTCGAAAAAACTATGCACATTACTAGTATATACATGAAACTTTATGGCTAAGCACACAATTAGTTTTATGTTTGTGCCTTTATTATATACGTAAGCGTTATAACATCTTAAACCCTAATTTGTCTTAAACATACTATACGATGTGATGAAACTAGCTAACTGATAGGTAATCCTCGTTACACTAACACGTAACACAGAAATGTAGCATCGTTTCGACACAGAAATGTAGCAATGTTACGTTACACAAAAATGTTACATGCGACTAATGTAACACTTGGCCTATCGCAATGTCGTATGCTTGTGTCAATTTTCGCGTTAAATTATAAGAACAGTTTATCTGTTGCCATCTTCCTCAAACTGACTTGATGTTGTGAATATTAAATTATATCGATGTTTTAAATTTAATGTATCGACTGTCGATAAAATATTATCGATATGTCTTAAGTGTATTGATAATCGTAAAATAATATTAATCACATTTGCTTTATATTTGGAAGTCGTGTGGTATTTAAAACTTGGTATATTGATTTTGTATCTATTCTATTCGTAAAATATAATGCTATGTTTCATATACATCGGGTCAATGTGTTATCCAACATAGGCTTCTATATGTTGATTCTGTAAGTATAGTAAGCTCTCGGACTAAAATTAATATTTCAACAGGATCTCTAATCTAATCTAATCTTTCTAAGATTGGCTAATCGTTAAAGATGGAAAGATATGTTGGTAAGAGCAAATTAAAAAAAATTGAAGTTATTAACTTAATAACTTATTAATGGAGTTTCGTAAATTTAATTCTGATGACGTAAACTCTGAAATACTTGAATTTCAGGTATTTGTAAAATAACTAACAATGTTTTTTGTTTATTGGAGAAAACGCCAGTAAAGCCTTTGTCCTATACTATTGATACCTATCTACAGTCATTGCCCTTGCTCTATAAGGACCATATGAAATAAAAGTAAAACGAACTTACACTAAGTGACTTGTCGCACCCTTAATAAAACAGAGACTTATCTCAGTATTTTGGATTAAACAAATTTGAACTCTATTGCAAAGATTTAACACAAATATAATATTAGAATTTAACATATACAATTAGAGTTCAAATTGCCTTACTTTCAAATTTCGAGTTAAGTCGCTGTTTTATTAAGAGTGCGTTGTGATCAATATCACGGTCTTAATGATAAGACTATTCGAAAAACTCATATAAATGTAGTATTGTTATAATTATTGCCACGATTAATTATTATCATAATAACGTATTGATATGATTAATGACTGCAGTAACTAATTATTGCTATAATTAATTATTGCAGTAAATTAATTATTGTCATAATTATGTATTGATATGATTGATTAATGCAATAAATAATTATTGCCGTAATGAATTATTGTCATATGTAATTATGTATTGATATGATTAATTATTGCAGTAACTAATTATCGCTATAATTCATTATTTAACATCTTAGTTTAAGTGTGCTAAAGTCATATTTATCCTTGGTAGTTATTATTTTTCATATACGTATGTGATATTGACTGACTTTATAATGTTCTTTTTTTACAAATGTATATGTTTATTAAATCATTGTGTAATATTTGGTTGTCTGAAACATGAATGGATGATGAATTTTTTTTAAGGTATAGTAACAAGCGGGTCATGAAATATTAACACTATATCAGTGTTGGAACTGTCTAAAATCTTAATTTTACTGTGTATTTTATTAAGGTATTATTTATAGGGCTCGTGTATTCTGGTCTAGACTGATAAATACATATGCTAATATAGAAAGGAAAACGTAAGTATTTATTTGTTTATATCAATATCGATGTAATTTGTAAATGAATGAAAATTTTGCATTTGCGATTTTTAATAAACGTAATAATAACTTATTATTATTCTTTT
The DNA here is from genome assembly GCA_930367265.1 of Catocala fraxini. Lineage (NCBI taxonomy): Eukaryota > Metazoa > Arthropoda > Insecta > Lepidoptera > Erebidae > Catocala > Catocala fraxini. The sequence goes on along the minus strand of OV884049.1, from coordinate 4,729,484 downwards.
ATTTTGTGCCCTTATTTCACCAATATTATTTTTGTTTTGTTAAATTTTTTGCAAGTCTACTATCTATACCTTTTGCGGGGGTCGTAGTGGTCCTTTGTGGAGAAAGAAACTACAACACACAGCATTCAAGGCGGCTTTTTATAGCATTGTCCATGTATGCAGTCGGATTTCTTGTCTGTTTAATCCGGCTACAGGAAATAACCTCTAAGAATGGTTTTTGAATCCGTTATTTGAATGGCTGCACTGATGGCTTAGTGGTTTGTGGTCGTCGCCACTGCCACTGTGCCGACTGTTGAGGGTTCGAATCCCACACGGGACAAAAATTTGTGCGATCCACAAATGATTGTCCCGAGTTTGGATGTTCTTTGTGTCCAGTGTTTGAATGTTTGTAAAGTACCCCACGACACAGGAATTATTCCTAGTGCGAGCATTTTTACATTCACTAGTATTTCACCATTAAATAACTGGTGAATATAAAAATCGATGATTTAATAAAGATTAAAATCAAACGACATTTTACAAATATATTTTTATTTATCAACAAATATTACTTTACTGTGATATGTACAACACGAAAGCGGCAACACAATACAAAATAAATACAATAAATAAAATTAAATAAACTATTAGAAAATTACATGTAAGGTACAATCACGTAGGACGACATAAGCAGCTGCACATTAAAAAGAATCTTTATTAGTTTATGATTTTGGATAACGAATATTAAGGGCTATTCGAGTTTTTAAAGCAGAATTTTGATAATTTTAACCCGTCCCTCCCCATTGTCAGGAAAAGTAAGCAATACTCATACCTTTTTAAGCTTACGTAAGCATTGGTATAATTTCACAAAATGTCGGGCAATCCCTTAACGCTTTATCCCTTTTCGCTTTCGAACAAAGACAAATAGAGTTGCCACATATTATATGTTATATTCAGAAACTACAGAATTTTAAAAAATGAATACCAATTGTGTAATCGCCTTCAAATCCTTTCCCCTTACCATGTTATTTTTTTATTGGATTTGTTTTTTGTTTATAAGGGTTTAATACAAAAATATATAAACTATTATATGTTATCAGCTAGTCTTCTCCCTAGCCTTTATTATTCCCAAGTCACTTGGGGTCGGCTTTTCTAGTCTAACCGGATTTGACTGGATCAGTTTTTACACGGAGCGGCTGCCACCTGACCTCCGCAACCCGAAGGCTAACGATACCCTAAGGCTAGACCAGTGTCAGGATATTAGAGGGTACTGACTTGCCCAATAACGACTGCCCTAGATGTTCATTATCAGCGTGTAACATTGGATATATTTTATTTAAAAAAGTACCAATTTTACTGGACCTACTTTTTCACGAGCGAAGCCGCAAGCAATAGCTAGTCAAAAATAAGACAAGCAAAGACCATCTTACCCTCATTCCTGCTACTTGAACGACCCTTTAACGTTTTCATATTCAATATTTACATACTTTATTGAAAGGCTTGACGTCGCTAGCTAAGCTGATAAAATATGTGAATACTGACCCCAATAGCGTTAATTTTCTTTTTCCGTTACTAAAGATATAAGTGATCATTATTTTATGAATTATACTGTACTCATTATTTTTCCATAGTCATTAACCGTCATTAAATTATCAACTACAGCTGAATAAACTGAACAACTTATTTTGATAATGTTTAATTTCAAATCTTGTAAATGTTCATCGACTTATGTCGCCCAAAACCATGCTAACAACATTAATTTGTCTCGATTTACAAATCGCGGGTAAATCATGATTATGCCCACAGTCCAGACTATTTTATTTTATTTAAAATCTGCCTACATGTATCCCTAGATCTAATTACACGATCACTATTTTTCAAGCACCATGCAAGGCGTTTCGGCGCATTCACTTATTACTTATATCCATTTATAAAAGTGACTAAGAGATTATAATATAAATATTCAATAGCAAATATATGTATATGTAGACTTAAACTATAAATTTGCGCAATTTTTTTTTTTTTTTTGTTAAACTTTAAGAAATTACCGTTTTTGTTGCGTAGAGTTTGCGCAAAATTGCGCGTTAAGCGATTGCATTGACGCAGCATCACGATTGCGCGTATCTAAATCACTCATTATGACGAACTGCATCGCACTTTAGTTATTTATATTCGAATAATGAAAAAAATACGAATATCAATAATCGCACATAACTAACGTGTAAACGTCAATTTAAGTAAAACTGACATCCATAACAAGGCTTGCGCATATTTATTATTTATTTATTATTTATTATTATTATTACTTAAAACTAATCTTAAATTTAAGAATTAAGTAAGTAATAATTAACGACTAATTAGAAAAAATACAAACATTGCTTATGTTGAGTAATAGTTAAGTAACAGCAGTGGCCCGTCGATCAAAATTTAATCATTGATCAAGGGCTTGAGAGCTAGTGAGAGAGTAGATAAGGATATTTTTATAAGTAAGGCTGTAAATGTGCGCTTGTCGTCATAACAACTACATATAATATATCACAGCGCAACGCAGCACATTATCATATTGCTTCATATATTAAACAAGTTCCTTCATCTTCATATTATGTCAACTTCACCACACAATAGATATTATCATGTAATTTACAACTACCGATCCGCCCCGGCGTCGCACGGGTAGTACAAAACGTTAACAAATGAAACACCTAAACCTTCCTCATAAATCACTGTCTATTGGTGAAAACTGCATGAAAAGTCGTTTAGTAGTTTTTGCGTTTATCGCGAACAAACAGACAAACGCGGCGGGGGACTTTGTTCTATAATTAGGACCCTTTACTATTAGTATTCGTGCGTAAGTATTTTTTATTAGTAAGTATCTTTAAAATTATGAGCCTACTTATAAATTAGCTTTACATGATCGATTCTAAACAATTTAAAGTAGTAAAATATATAAATACATCCTCCTTTGAAAATTATTATATTGATGAGATTTTTCAGGAATACCTCCTAAATAAAATCACAATTGTCTACTAAACACTGTACTTATACATATCATATAATACTCAAATTATACACATGTTAAAGTAAATCTTCAAAGCTGGACGGAAGTCGCTACGATAAATCGTCTCGTCGCTTTATCAACTAAAATATTCAAGGCCTTTGTCACAAATTTGTCTCTGCATGAATTTCGTAAGCGCCATCTATCGCATAATCGTCAGTATACGAATAGCAAAGTACAGTCAGCATACACATTCAAAGTACAAAAATAGCTTTTTGAATAATGAATTAAAATTATCTTATTATGATTAAAAATTTTATGAGTTGTCATTAAATTACTAATTTATATTATTGCTGTAAAATATTGAGAATTTCTTTTTGGTTTTACTAAAGGTAAAATATCGTAACTTACAGTTTATCTTACTGACTATACCTAATATGCAGTATCCATATGTATGTATGTATCTTATGTAGAGGCCAGTCAGTGCAGACCGGCGACACTTCGGCCTAGTGGGATCTTTTGTGTCGACACTCCCAATAACGACTGCGATAGATGTTCATGGCAGCCGGGACCGACGGCTTAACGTGCTCTCCGAGGCACGGAGCAGGCGATAATTGTCAATCAATACGCACATAATTTCGAAAAGTCATATAACTTCCGAAAGTCAGAGGTGCGCGACGTGGGTTCGAACCCGAGACTCTCTGCATTGCTGTCTGTTGGTCTCCCCACTGAGCTATCGCTGCTTATCCATATGTAAAACCAACCTATACCTTAATATTTATATTATGATTTAAAAAATATTAAAGCCTAGCTTAACTTGCGATACTAATTTGATTAAGCGGCGGATCATCCTGCTTCGTCGATTTACTTTTATCACTTTTAGTATTTACATATTTGCTTTGTATTGATAGCACAGAATAGTTTGTTATAATAGGTAGATATATAATATGTATATGATAGTTGTATGCGTTATATAAGATGCATTTAGACATAGTATGGTGAGCAAAGCTTTATAAATAATAGGTATAATGTAATGCTAGTTCACGAGAAAATCCTTTATTCAACGACTAGTATCGATACTTAACGGACATACAAGTTGGTAATACAAAATCTAATAATCATATCATCTTCTGGATTTAATCTGCGGATCTAAAGGTAATATTGGAGGAGGTCACAGACTGAAGTCAGACACAATTTCCAACATATTATACAAAACCAAACGATAAATTTAATATTTCATGATTATCAAATATAATAAAATAAAATTAACACTTTTTAACTTTATAACTTAGACGATATACAGCAAAACTTTACAATAAAATAAATACATACATAAATAATAACATAAAAAAATAAAATCAAAATAAATAAACAAATGTTTCATTTTTAAGTGGAAGAGCGTTTTAAGGAGTGAAAATTCATGGCACCAAGGCCCTCCTCCTAGATCCGCACTTATCTGAAATCTAATCGTGATGCAAAGGATAAATCTAGATTTATCCTTTGCATCACGATGTCAAAAGTACTCATGAAATTAAATCTACTTACACCCGTGGCTAGGGACAGCGCGCGCGTGTATCAGACGCATCGAGCTGCAGTGGCGTATGCTTTACAAGCACACGCAAGGCTGATGTTATTGGTCCTTGCTCTTGGGCTGGTCATCGGTCGCTGCCCCGGCGGGCGGCGCGCGGCGGCCCAGCATGCGCACGCCCACGTAGCCCAGCAGCGAGCCGGCGGCGGCCGCCAGCACGCCGGCCTTGGCGCCCACGCACAGCCCCACGGGCCCGCCCAGCAGCGCGCCCACGCACGCGCCGCCCGCGCCCAGCGCGCCCGCGCGCAGCCTGCGCGCAGCACGCACAGACATGCTTACTACATACACTACATACACAATATACGCCAGAGATATCGACAGTATCAAAAATATGTGCACACATACACAACTAGAATGTTTCGCATTCTTAATAAAACACCAACTTCGAAATTCAGAAGTTAAGCAATTGAAACTCTAACTAACACACTATTAGAGCTCAAATTGCCTTACTACCAAATTTCGAGTTCGGTCTCTGTTTAAGAGTGCAATATTTGAAATGTAATATCCGATTGGAATCTAGTAATCTTCTCACCCAGATATCTTAGGCAATACAGAGATTTTCTGACCAGAAATTCTCAGTACCAGTCGTAGTTAAATAGCTGGCGTTGTTACAAACCCCGGGCCTCAAAAAGCAAGTAAAGCCGCTGGTCATGCACCTGAACTCTATCGTAACGGATTATCATACCACCGAATTATGAAAATTACGGAACAGAGAGTGCACTTGTGTACTATAATATCTCCTGCGCAAATAGCTAAAGACTATTTGGCGTGACCGAATTCGGCCATTATTATTATTACTTGGACATAGTTATGCAAAATAGATTCAACAACACAAACTTACTTTTGAGACAATTGGAGTTTCATTAAATGGGATTTGATTTTAAATTTCTTTTAAATAATGAATATTTTAATCTTGTTTCTGTATATCTTTATATATATAATTCTACTGTACGTGTGTATGTCACTGAACTCCTCCTAAACGGCTGGACCGATTTAGATATTTTTTTTTGTGTGTGTTCATGTGGATTCGAGAATGGTTTAGAATTGGATTTTTTTTTCGTTTTTACAGGACAACGTCTGTCGGGACAGCTAATTGATGTATATATTTTTTATACCATTGATGATAATAACTCAAAAATAAATGTTATATGGGTTGGATCCATTTTGCATTACTACATTCATTAATTCAAAACTGAAGTACAATGCAAAAATCGTACTCTATGCACATTATAAATCGCACAATAGACATTATTATGTTAACATTTATTTCGAGACCACAAATGGCGTAGAGTTTTAAGAGGTTGATCTTTTGGAAACAGTGAATGCACTAGTGTTTACACACGCAATTATGCACTATAATATCTCCTGCGCAGATGGCCCGAGACTAGCCGACGTGACAGAAATTCGGTCTAGAAAACATTATACTGATCAATTATAGGACGTGACAAGCAAGTACATGGATAAAGAACAGAAGACAGAAGCCTACTTCTCAGCAGAAGATAGATGTCCTCTAGCGACAGCGACGTTGTCGGCTGCGACGTCAACACTGCCAGCGGCAGCATGCACCTGGTCACGCTGCGCTAGAGCCGCGGCTTGCGCGTGCTGCCACACGTCGTGTAGCGCACGCACCTCGGCCTGCAGCTCACTCCAGCCACGTAACAGAGCCTCACGCTCTCGGAGACCCACCTCCTGACCAACGTATAAGTAGATATTATTTTTATGAGATCCTAAATAAATACGTTAGATAACACACTGAAGTAACTATACGAATGGCGTAGTGGTTTACGCCTCACCACGGTTACTGTGCTGATCGATTCACTCGAACAGGATAAAGTCTGTTGGATCTGCTAATAATAATAACAATAATAATTATTTATTCATTTTAGTATAAATTCTTAGTTTTACATTTGCATCTTAACAATAACATAAAGTTTTTATGTTACTGTTAAGATATATAAGATAGTATTATTGTATTGGAGGCAAACGAGCAGACGGATCGCCTGATGGTAATCGATTACCGCCGCCCATGGACACCTGCAACATCAGAAGAGTCGCAAGTGCGTTGCTGGCCTTTAAAATTTGTCCTCTCCCCAGGGAAGGGAGGCTTTCGGTAGCCTCACTCGACGAAACACAACGCAAGCGCTATAAATATTTGCCGGAACTAGGTTAAACCTGTGTTTCGAGCGACAAAGTGCTTACATACCATTATCAGTATAAATAAATTTACATTATCATAACTTAATCACCATCTAGACCCCCCCGGCCCCCTATAGTTCTTACATAATACTTGAACGGCCCCTATATACACATAAAGATAAGGATCTTACGTGGTCTTCAATTCGCAGCTGTATCTGTCCCTCGTCTTCCAGTGGTATGGCGTCGCGTTCAGCGTGTGCCACTACGCCTACTGAGTCCGTGGACATCGCACTGGCAGCCGCTGGCGGCCCCTCCGGCGGTAGACGGTTAATCGACAGAGGAGAAGTACCTGTTAACCAACACACCAGTTTAACATGTAAATTTATGATGATGATTTATGATGATTGATAAAAACATATTGTATCAGGCGGTCGGTGTGCCGCTGCCACCTAAAACATATTATTTTGCTATCTGTAATACGAGGGACGTTTAAAAAGTTCGTAGCCTAACCAGGAAAATGAAAAGCTAGAATTTATTTAATAATTTATTTTTCATCATATTCTCCTCCGAGTTCAATACGCTTTTAGAGTTCGAAAAAACTCTTATACATCAGCTTTGTCTGTCCATCTGTCTGTTATACAACTTTGAATTCAAGAACCGTAAGAGCTAGACACTCGCGGTCAACGATATACCCCCGAAATGACTATGACCTTTGACCTCTGACCTCAAGGTCACGTGGTATCACGTAACTTTTGCATATTCCTTGAACCATTTTTTCGAACTCTAAGATTTACGACAAGTCATTGCCGTTTCTCACTTGTTTTCCTCGGCTCGGCAATGCTTCCACCTATACCAGCTTTAATAAAATCTTCATCTAAGGCCTCAAAAAACGCACCGACAGCAGCTATGATCTCTTCATTAGTGAAATATTTTTTATCTTCCAAGTGGTTTTTCAGATTTGGAAAAAGACAAAAAGGCTGATGGAGCCAGATCGGGTGAATATGGGGCGTGATGTAATAATTCTAAGCCACACTGATGAATTTCTGCCATGGTTTGAACTGACTGTGAACTCTTGCATTATCCTGATGAAGCAAAACTTTTCTTCGCGACAAACCAGGCCGTTTTTCTTTAATTTCCTCTCTTAAACGTCGCTGTAGATTAGAGTAATAAGCAGAGTTAGTAGACAGTAATAAGCAGAGTTAGTAGTTAGTTAGTTACGCTTTTTTCTAAGTAATCCACCATAATTATACCCTTTGAATCCCAAAAAACTGAAGCCATTACCTTTCCGACGGATAAAACCAGCCTTGCCTTTTTTGGAATTAGAGATCCTGATCTTTTCCACTGCCTAGACTGAATTTTTGTCTCTGGAGTATAGTGGTGAATCCAGGTTTTGTACATGGTCACAAATCCTTCAAAATATTTCTGTGTGTCAGCCTCAAATAACTCTAAGCAATCGCAAGATATCGTCAGGCGAACGCGTTTTTGTTCAACTGAAAGCAGCCGCGGCATCCAGCGCGCAGAAACCTTGGAAAAGTGTAGTTCATTGGTGATTATGTGATGCGTTCGTTCCGTTGAGATGCCAATAGTGTCAGCTATCTCCTTAACAGTCAATCTTCAATCGGATAAAATTAAGTCACAAATTTTTTCGATGTTATCGTCGGTGGTTGACATTAATGGTTGACCACTACGTGGGTCATCTTTAACGCTTTCCCGACCACGTTTAAACTCTGCAACCCACGTTTTCACAGTAGCATATGAAGACGCAGAGCAAAGCTCAAGTTGCTAACATGTCTTCATGAATTTGTTTTGCTGTTAAACATTTCTTATTCAGGTACTTAATTACCGCATGATACTACATTTTTAACCTTAAGAAGGCCACGCCATAATGGCACCTCCATGTCCTGTACGCCAAGTCAGAAAATCGATATAAATACCTACGTAAAAATAGGGATTCCAAAATTATATCGATAACCATTATTATTTAATTTTTGTCAATACTTTTAAAATAAAAAATCGACCATTAATTCAAACATTCAAAAACATTATAATATTAAATATTTTACGACCTTCGATTCAAGTTGTTACAGAGTTGTTAATAATGTAAAAACAATTATTAGAGCAAACAAGTCTAAATGAAATTAATGCCAGGCACAGCACTATTCTCAGACCTGATGTACCTTATTGTCGGGAATAGCCGACAATGGCGTCGCCGGCCAGCTGTTTCAAAAGGTTAAAAATCTTCACTACTTATGGGACGGGATCGCGTGAGGAATCGTAACTAATGCTAACAAATAAATGAAATTTATAGATTATTATTGAATAATGTAGCTTTAAAATGAGGGTAGTTTGAGAAATATATGACAATCCGATCTATACTAGACTACGAACTTTTCAAACGCCCCACGTAGAATAATATTTGAAAATTGCCCAAGCGCATTAAACTGCTACATTAGATCCAAATATTTTTATTAAGTACACTACTTGGCAATCTTTTGGTACTTAGCTAACTATAGAGTTAAAACACTCAAACATATTTGAAATTTAATCAGCCACCCCTGCCAACCGCGACAATAGCAGCTTATTTATAAAGCTAGATTATTTTAAAAGCAGCCTACCCCTTCGGTATGCCTTCTCGATGGGGCAGGCGTCTATGTTTGTATGTATTTTAAAGTAATCAGTCATGTAACGATTTTAATGAATTTAAAACATGAAACTTGTTGTGGAAAGTCATGCGGTTAGTCTGTCATCTTTATTTATTCAAGATTAAATATGTCTATGGTTAACAGTAAAACTGCACACTAACGCCGACTTCATAGGTCTTGGGTCCACGAGCTCCCCAATGGTATTATCGATATGTGGTCAATGGTATGGCCGAGCCTCCCCTAAAATATTGTTTTATGGCTCTGGCTTATTATCAATAACTCTATGATCATTTTAAAGAAAGAAAATATTTGACATTTATCGTTTACTATTCTATAGACAATATGATTATTTAACGTATATTTTAAATTAATGCCATTATTTCTTAGTATATAGTGTCTTATCTATGGCCATTCCTCTCCTGACACTGCACATAGGTATATCATAAATTAGGAATAGCTAATTTGATTTATAAGTCCATATTTATATAACATTGTGTAATGCAATAAAATATTGAGTATTGAGTATTAGAATTATTTTTTAAATTTATGGTGTTATGATTACTTAGGACGGATATTTTTAGAGCACTACATGCGCTAGAATACGACAGCGCTATCAGCTGTCTTATTTTTGCGTAGGTATGAATTAATAATGTCTTAAAAGATGGTGATACATTGCTAATTTCAAGCACACGTGCGTGCTTGCAATCCTTATATTACTAAGTTATGTCATTAAAACTGATCGTCATGCGGAAATTAGTTAACTATTTTCCAAAATCTTGTACGTAAATTAATGAGAGCTTCAGTCTGTTATAATAAAATTCTGTAAAAATCCTAGTCATATTATTATGTTTCACACGGGTTTTACTTCGCCTTAGTCGTGAGGCACAGTATCCCTATTACCGAATATGGGGAAAATCAAATGATATGAGAAGTCCCTTTTTTTTACATTGTATTTGTTCGAAGAGCGTTTTTTAACACATTAACTACTTACTGAAGATTTCGAATAACCGTCAATATACGGCATACAGGCGAATACATCAAATATTTAACCGATAACCGCACAACCTTTACTACTTCAATATTATGCAAATAAACATTGACAAGCGATACATTTAAACTGGCGATAATGATGACGAGATGATATCTTTCGATTAGAAGCACACAACAGCACTCGACTCCAAACAATCGATTGGTTAGCGTCACGAGTCATGCGTCGAGTTCGGCTCACCGGTCAGACGCACGCGGGTTGGAGGTGACCACACCAATGCTCTGCAGCTGCTCTCTATTAAACCTATAATAACACAGCGACACGAATATGACGTGAATGTTCACGAAGTACCACAAATAGAGAAAGATCGAGAAGTTTCGCAATAGTCGCAACTAGGGTTGTCTGATCCGAAAAGCCAGAAAGATCAACCAGTTTAGCCGGACATTTGGGTAAAAAGGCTGGACATCCTCAATTTTAGTTACCTAAATAGCGAGATTTTTTAGGGCAGGTTAGTGCTTGTCCTCTCGTTTGCGGTAGCGATACAATGTGAGACGGGCGGAGGGGAAATTAACAAATGACAAAACTCAAAGAGAAATGGTCAAATTTAAAAAGTCTATCAAAAGCCGAACAGCCTTTCTCCGTCTTATTTGGCCGCACACGTAACCAAAAAGCCTGACTAGGTCCAGCTCTATCCGGATGCCTAGCAACGCAAGCCGCAACCAATTCTTCAGAAAATCTATAATTACTACTACAGCGCCAGGAGTGTACGACTAAGAGGAACGAGAACAAAGTGAAACTGGTTACATGGGCTTTGCTAGTGTTATCCTGACCCTTATATCTACCGAGCAGGGTTAAAGGGTTTAAACTAGTCTTCCTTTTCCAGACAAGAGCCAGTTCTAACATAACCGGTGGCACGTAAAATAAAACTGCTCTATCGAAAGCGAGCTACAAGTATCATCACATTGTCCACTTGAAAGGAGAGCTGTTCCCTCTTAGACCCAATGGTCTGCAACTAACCATGGCCAGTCAATGCCGTCCATCGTTTGTAAACTTACTATGTAGATAGACCAATACTTTAAGTAGCTTCGAGGGGAATGTCTGGTCTTTCAAGGTCTAGGGATTAGAAAAAAAACAGAGTTTACCAAGGTAGTCCACGATAGCTTTAAGCGTGGTGTCTCGAGAGCGTTGAGTGAGCTCGTCGAAACGCGTGCGGTCTTGAGGGCGCACTTGACGTCGTAGCGCATCCATTTCCATTAGCAGCGCGCGCAGCTGCGCAGCAACGCGTCGCGCGTTTGTCTGTTCACTGCGCGCGCGAGATAGCTCACCACACTCCTCATACTAGAACAACAAGTCATAATTAAATTAATCTCACTCAATTGTAACAAATGTTCCCTAATATAAGAAAAATAACTAAATAAAATGATTTGTACCCTTAATTGTTTAAGGATACAAATCAATTTATTTATTTACTAGCTGTTGCCCGCGACTTCGTCCGCGTGGACTTTAATTTATTACCCAATACCTACTTTTAATTTGTTATCTCATTTTAATATATAAAACTACAACTAAAGAAATTAATAAGTCTAACTATACCTATATAGATGTAGTTAGCTCTCTATATATATATATATATATAGTATATGTATATATATATATATATATATATATATATATATATATATATACAGCTAATACTTAAAAACTGCCTACTAATATTTAGAATTATATCTTTTGAATGAAATGTCCGATTTTAATAATTTAAAACGTATTTTTCGGTTATTGAAACGGTCTTTAGCAAAATATCATTTAATGGGATAAGGATTAATACAGAGGTATGAATAATATGGTTTGATTATTGTCGGCACTTTTATCAACATTTAAAATGTAAAAAAGTAGTTATAGTAGCATAACTACAGTAGTTGGACATATGGTATCGCGGACTTTTTTGTAGATATTGATACATTCTATAATACTGTAGAATATTTTTTTGTTCTATCATCAATAGTTTCCGCAGCGCACGTGATAACAGATTTCTTATGGCTAATTTTTACACCTTGGGTTATATTATTGCATTTTTATTAAGTATTCCTATATTTTTTGAAAATTTTATATAGCCTATGTCACTCAGTGAAGATGCAGCTTTCTAGTGGTGAAAGAATTTTTGAAATCGGTCCAATAGTTTTTGTGTGAAAACATTACAAACGTACATACAAAAACACAAATGTTTCCTCTTTATAATATTAGTTTAGATGGTTTAGACTTATTTTGCTTGGATACAAACCAATTTATTGACTTATTTTACACATGAACTAGAAATAAATATGAAATAGATATATATATATAAAAATGTTCTCTTTTCATAAAAAAGATTCATTTTGTACATTGGTTTTGTTAATGACTGTTAAAATTATCACACATTTGTGTAACTCATCATATAAATTTAGGCTGATCAATCACAGTTTCCTATAACCAACCAATGTGTGGCTTTTCTTACTAGCAATAGTAATTTAAGATAATTTCTATCTCTAGTATGGTAAACCAGACAGATTGATTATTGGGTATGGAAGGTATTTAGCCCAACTAGGTTTGCAGTAATTATACCAACTTTTGCCCTTCTATAAATTAGAATTATCATTCTATTCTCATTTATATAACTAGCCGTCTGCATGCTGTTTAACCAATATTTATAAATACTGCTTTACTTCTGTGGCTTATAGTGTAATGTTATAAATTCTATATCCTATCCTATAAACTGGACTCTACTAGTCCAAAGTTCCAACAAATAGTGTGTTTAAATAAAAATTAAATTCAATCAATACTAATATGATAAAACTGAAGTTTAGCTTTATTATATTAGTACAGATAACTATAATAAGTACAAGGACTTATCACCCTACTCCAATCAAGAGTAATTTCAAACTTGTATCTAATTATTCTAGGAATCTCTCTTGACTAGGAATCTAATTTAATACTTATATATATAATATAGGCAAATTTAATTATATTCCACATACATTTCTACTTTGTGGCTCAAATATCAAAGACTGCTGAAAAAATCAAATAAATAAAATAAAATAATTAAAGCATTAACTTAAATGTTTCAAAACCTATATATTGTAGGTATTATCTTTGTCATGAGTAACAAAAACATAAACTACGCGCCTAGACGTCGCAAATTACGACAACCACGACGACGGCCAAGTTTTTTTCTAGTATTTATTTTTATAATTGAACCTCTGTGTTAGAATATTCTATAATCCGTCATAGTACGTAACGACGCAGTAACGTAATATTACAACAAAACTGCCAATAATGCAAGTTTATTTGTCTTCCCAAATATGTTCCAGTTAGACAAAGGGTATAGAAATAGAGCGCGATACGAACTCACCTTGATAATATTAGCTTTATGTTGTCGCAGTAGACCCAAATGGTGAGGGATCGCTACCTCGTTGAACTTTGTTAAAGAAATCTCGACACGTTTCAACGACAATTTGTTATCTTCGTCCATCATGATTTTGTTATTACGAAATCTTATGTAAAAGTAATTTATTTATGTTATTGTCTCATTATTTTGAAATTTACAAAGACATACAGCTGACTGTAGTGTCTGATTTAGATCTGAATACTGACAGTTCTGACATTCATGACAAAAATTCATTGGCGTTCACACAAATTAACTAAACGTAAACGGATCTGTATTGAAAGCTATTTTGGAAACCTGTTTTGTATTTCAATCTTCAATTAATTAACATATTATAGGTATTTTAAAGAATATTACACACTACTTTACTATTATCCGAAGCACTTTAATGATATGCTACATATCTATACATATCTTAGTTTGTAAAGTTTTTACGAGTTACCATAAAGAAAATTAAAACAACTATTGCCAAAATTCACCACAAGCAAAGCAAATAGCAAATAGGTAGCAATCAAATCAAGCAAGGCTGTCAGAAACTCAAAAGTTGTCGTTGAATTTAGAGATAAAGCGATTGTAGTGGTGCTTACATGGTGTTTATTAGATGCTCAGACTTATTTACATGTTATTTATGTGTTGCAATTAGTTAAAGAGAGCACATTATTGTGTTCGAATCGTCTTACTAACAATAGCAATGGATGTGGATACAGGTAACGGAATGGATTTTGTGTTACTAACCTCAATGTTAGAAAAATTGTTATTATATATAAATTATACGATGCTATAACGTAGTACTAATGTTTGTTCGCTGAAAACATAGATCAAAATCGTAACATTAAGTTGTAATTTACAACTATAAGTCCCGCACATTACAGATCCTTGCGTCAACATCATTGGTACATTTAGGTGATAATATGCATTGTGATGGTATACCATTATATCCGTATGTATGGTAGCTAAAAACTTTTCAAGATAGTGACTGACAATACATATAAACATAAACATGATTGCTGTTATTGCATACATACATCTATAGTGCATACATATATAGCGCTATCATTCCATGATGAATGTAATTATCTAATTTAGAAAGCATTGAGTAACAGCAAAGTAATGTGTACTGCTTTAACCTCTTGTATGCCGGAATACCAGACATAATAGAAAAAGCATTGTGTCTCGCGTAGATCCACGTTCCGGCATACCACAGGTTAATAACCACCTGCACTGTAGCAAAAGTGGTAAATATTATGTAAGATCCTAAACGTAGATGTAAATAACAAAATTATTTGGCAATTTAAGTTCTGATTGGTTATATACAGAAATCGTTTGTTTTCGAATGCTTATATGCCAAAACTATAGAAACTCAATTAATCACATTGGACCATACTTATACACATAATGTGTTGAGGTTGCAGGTTTGAAGTACTGTGTCACAGACTGTCTTTTTCCATGCTTATATAAATTTTAAAGTTAATCCATGGTTTAAACCATTAGTTCCCAAAGTGGTTCAGGTGGACCCCCAGGGGTCTACGGGAGACTCGACGGGGGTCTAAGTTGGCGTGACAAAAAAATGGGGGTCCACAATTTGTAAGCGGGAGTCCATGAAAATTTATTTGCTTTCGATATTGAAGAACTAAAATGTTGGCTTGACTTCACCTATTAATGAAGGCAGATAATATGTTAAGAAGCTCAGCAACTGTTACTTGTAAAAACTTGCATATTACATATTCATAGCCAGTAGTCTAAAAAAAATAAGGCAGCCCGTAGAGATTTGATCAAATATAAATACGAACGCCAAGGAATATTGTAGAAATGTAACTGCAGAGAGTCTACCGGCAACTGCAAAATTTTGAAAGTGGTCTTTGGGAAATAGTCTAGGAAGTGAGGTTCCTTCCTTTAAACTGAATTACATTTATTATGGCTCATGAATGGCATGAAAGTTATTATTGATTTCTTATTTTTATATACATAATCTCATGTTATATTCTTTGAAACATTGACTGGCTAAAACTAAAGTGCCCATTTTATTAAGGAAAACAATAGTAACAAAATGATTTTTATGACTGCGAAACCAATGGCGATGGCCACTAGCTCCGACTCCTTAGGGCCTGAGGATGGCCAAGCTTATCCAATATTATCAAAAGTAGGGCTAAACCTCGCCAAAACATTTTTTGTGCCCTTGGCTTATTATCAATAACTCTATGGTCATTGGTGAATTGAAATATTCGACAAATTTCATTTACTATCTGATATAAAATTAAAGTCACCTTAGATTTAACACAACAAATAAACTTAGATTACTAAGTTTATTTGTTATGGTATGGCAAGGCCATATATTTATAAAAGAATGGGCAGTACTATGCAACTATCACATTTTGCCTATTCTCTTTACTTAAAATATATTCTACATTGGACTCAATATGTGGTCAAGCAAACTACGAAGATGGGGCCCAATGTTGTCATTGAACTTGACATAATGAGATTGTGAACTCCTTGACATTGCTTTACTATCTATCACTCCAAACACTTGCATTTAAACTATACATAAAAATAATGTCTGTTCATAATATCTAATAAGGAACCTGTTGCATGCATTACACCACTTTTTAAATTGTTGACACATCTCTCTCAAAATGAGTGGCAAATTTAATTCAATATGCTCAGATACATAGCTTTTTTTTTGTTATACTTCTTTTATTTTGCATTATTTTCATTATTGTCTGTCTACCAAATGCAATAACAATAATATTTTTTTATTCAATAAATAAAAGTCTTTACAAAACACATTACAGGTTACTTATTGTATTAAATTCACATTAAAACCATATTTAATTTACAATTTAAATATTGGACACAAGAGACTTGTTTATGAAGTCTGTTTTTACATTGTATTACCTGAACTAGGTCAGAGACCTGTGTTTTGGGCTGTTTCTTTTATTACATTTTTATTCTACTGTTAATAAAGTAGGGGTCTACAAAAACATTTATACATGTACTGCAAACATATAAAGTTAAGTATATAATTAAAATAGTTTTAAACAATAACAATTATAAATGAAAAATTGCTTAAACAATAAAAAAATATTTTACCACTACTAGCAATTTCTCTGTATCTGAATACGTAAGCGTTTTTAGGTACTTTGTTAAAACTATGTGACATTGATTATGATTAATGCTATATATATCTAATAACTTATTTAGTTTATTGTACAAAAAAGGCCCTAAGAATAAGAAAAATCTCTTCATGTAAGCATGCTTAGTTTGGAATCTTTCACAAACTAAGTCTTTCCTTCTTTTGTTTGTAGGTAAAAAAGGTAGAAGCGTATGTTGTTTAAGGACAGTGTGCAGGATAAATAGTTGTCGGACCGTTAAATGTTAGTGGATTGGTAAAGTTAATAGGTAGGGAATATGAAAGGGCGGAATGTGGCTACCTTTAAGATGGCTCTTTGCTCACGTTTTAAGGTCAATAATATTGTTTTCGATGCTCCACCCCATGATGTTACACAATAGATTATGATTGATTGGCATAATGCTAAATAATAATAATTTAGTAATAAAAAATTTGCAATGCTACGAAGATTCTTGAAAATATATATTACTTTGCATACTCCATTGCATAATAAATAAATATGTTTGCTAAAATTAAGGTTAATGTCAAGCGTAATGCCTAAGTATTTTATACAATCGGTTGCTTCTAAAGTGAGGCAAATGCATGCGGTGTCGGCAGATAGCAGACAATTATGATTGTGAGTAATAATGTTGTTTATGTAATATGGCGTGTTTTTGTTCCGCATTAAAAAGTGAATATATTTAGTTTTTGTGCATTTAGGATTAAACAATTGTTTGAGAGCCATTTACTGATAGTATTGAAAGCTTCTTGAGCTCGCTGATAGGCTTCGATGCGTGATTGAGCGGTAAACAGTATTTCTGTGTCATCCGCATATGATATTATAAACCCGTTCCAAAGATATAACAAAAAATTACACAGATCATTTATGTAAATAAGGAAAAGTGTAAGACCGATAATACTTCCCTGGGGAACTCCAAAAGAAGTATTTGGAATGTCTGTACCGATGATTTCGCCTATCTTTACACATTGATATCGATCAGTTAGATAGTCAGCAAAAAGTTGTAGCTGTTTTTCTCTTATTCCAGCCGATTCGAGCTTTTTAAACAATATAGAATTCGAAACAGTCGAATGCTTTGGCGAGGTCCAAAAAGATTCCAATTGTATGCATTCCATTATCCAAATTAGAGGTTATATGGTCAGTTAGTTGTTGAACCGCATGACTGGTCGATCTTTGTGGTCTTAATCCAAACAAATGTTAAGGGTTAAGTTTCTAACACTATCTTCTGCACTAGTAATAATTTCTGGGTTGCAAGGTAGTTTACAAACAATGAACACAAATCACCCAGAGTCGAAACATCTATTTGTGAATAAGTACTTTTAATGTGGGTGCCTATCTAGGCAATACACTTTTATTTATATAATAGCACAAACACGTTAAACATATTATAAATAATAATAATAATATTCTATCACATACACACAACACCATCTAGCCCAAACTAAGCAGAGCTTGTACTATGGGTACTAAAATAGACAATTAATATTAATACAATATTAAATTTCGTTGCTTAATATTTTGTCTGAGACGTAAAAAATTAAAACAACCCTCAACAGCTATGTATATTAAGATTAGCAAAATATCTGTGGTTTATAACATAAGTGCTCATCTTATGGAGGCATGCTATGTTGCGCGTTGCGCACCAGTTTGAAGCGCACTCGTTCAAAACGCACTTGTTGAGCTAATAACCCTCACTACATAGTCCATGACCCCTGGTGCGCAAAGTGGAATAGAAAATTAATAAATGTAATATTTAATCTCTTGGTGCGTTTCGAACGAGTGCGTTTCAAACTGGTGCGCCAAAAGGCTTGCCTCAACTTATGTTATAAACCACAGATACTATTATTATCAATTAACTACAATAAAAAAACATGCGTGTTTATGCATAGTCAACAGAAAATTCATATAATATATCTTTATACTATGATAATATTTAGCAAATTTAGATTTATTTTATAAGTATTGTCCATGCTAAGGTAGAATGTAAATTATAAAATGCAAATGAACGATCAAACTGGGTGCGGCTGAACCACAAACGCGGTCTGCTTTCAGACCATATTTGATCGTGTGGCGCACAGTGCACCGAACATTATTTCTTTTTTGTTTTATAAAAGAAGACTACTCCCCGCACCAGTTATAATACCTGTGTCGCGGGGATTTTTACAAACATTCAAACAAAGCACACCCATACCCGGAACAACTATTTGTGGATCACACAACTATTTTCTGTGGTATTCGAACCCACAACATTTGACGTAGTGGTACGGCTAGACGACCACATATGCCATCTCTGCAGTCTAAAAATATATGACAGTCTGTGGTGCGGTGTTCTGGTGTGAAGTTCGTTGGTTCGGCCGCACCATGTTCGATCGTCTATTTGCCAAGGTAGCAGATTCAAGTGTTTCACGAATTGTGTTTTTCTTCTTGTAATTTATGAGAATATGATCATAGAAGAGAGGAATAAGAAGTATACTTCAGTAACATTTGTTTTGTGGCAGGTGGCAGGCAGTCGCGCTCGCGGTCCCGTAGCGGATCTGTAAGTATTCATTGTTATATATTTTTATCATGGATTCACAATATAAATTAATCTAATATAAGGAATTGTACTAATGTCAGAATGAGTAGCGATAGCCTATTAAGCGACAGTTAGACTGCCACGCAAAGCTTTGGAGGACGATCCCAGGGCCCTCTGATATTTCGAAGTTATATGCGTATTAATTAGTTAATTATCGCTTGCTTTAACGGTAAAGGAAAACATCATGAGAAAACCTGCATGTCTGAGAGTTCTACACAATGTTCTCCAAGATATGTAAAATCTGCCAACCTGCACTGGGCCAGCATGGTGGACTATGACCTAACCCTTCTCACATTGAGAAGAGGCCGATAATAATTATTTAATACGCATATAGCTTCAAACAGTCAGAGTTAGGATAGAACTTAAAATCTCTGCTTGGTAGTTAAATGGTCTCCCACAAGCTATCGATTTTGTTCTAATATTGTTGTAATATTTTATTATCATCATGTTTTATCACATAGTTATAACTAGACCAAATGTTTCTTGTTCCAGGCGGGTTCAAAGATGTCTCACGACGGGTCACAGAAGTCGCGACGCAACTCTGGCACAGCGTCTCGCTCCCGCTCGCGTTCCAAATCGAGCTCTCGCTCGCGATCTCGCAGCAAGTCGCGCTCGCGTTCCCGAAGCAAATCACGATCCCGCAGCAAGTCTGGATCTCGTAGCAAGTCTCGCTCACGTAGCAAATCTCACTCCCGTAGCAAGTCCCGCTCTCGTAGCAAGTCCCGCTCTCGAAGCAAGTCCCGCTCTCGTAGCAAGTCTCATTCCCGTAGCAAATCTCGTTCGCATAGCAAGTCGCGTTCTCGTAGCAAGTCGCGATCGCGTTCCCGAAGCGGGTCGCAGAATCGTTCTCGCTCTCGCTCGCACTCCGGCAGCCGCTCTCGCTCTGGCTCTCCCGCGAAGTCGCGCTCACGTAGCGGCTCACCACAAAAATCACGTTCACGCAGTCGGTAAGGCCCCTTTTATTGGATTTTTCCTTAAAACTTAAATGATCATAGGAACTAATTATACCCTATATGCAGCCTCGCAATATTTTTCAATAAGTACACGCAACATTTAAATATTATATCCATGCAATTAAAATCGTATGTAAATTATGGTAACGTATAGGAATTATATAAATGAGCTTTAGAATAATTAGCAACAGTGAGAACCGCATTCAATTTTGTGCAGTAGTTATTGCATGATATGCATCACGGACAAAATACTGCACAAAATCTTATTATTGAAATTAAACTGCTATATACGGATTTTATCGCGTTGTTTATTTGACACTTTATTACAAAATATTGAAAATTGTTTCACTACTACTACTATTAAACTTTACTAATTTTTAAGCTAATTAAATTATTATTAAACTATTTAGATTTAATTTATTTTTACTTTTACACTTTCCCCGACGTTTCGGTTGCTTTTCAGCAGCCATGGTCACGGGGAGACTTAAATGGCAGTTGTCTCAATGTTCCAGTGTAGTTATTTCAAAGTACCCGAACATAATTTAATCATTGGTGTTTCTATTTACGCAAGTGTAAAAGTAAAAATAAATTAAATCTAAATAGATTAATAATAATTTAATTAGCTTAAAAATTAGTAAAGTTTAATAGTAGTAGTAGTGAAACAATTTTCAAAATTTTGTAATAAAGTGTCAAATAAACAACGCGATAAAATCCGTATATAGCAGTTTAATTTCAATGAATAATATTCGCGTAAATAGAAGACAATATTATGAAAATCTTATTAATTGTCTTGTACGCGTGTACAAACATACAGACAGACAACAATTCTAAAATAATTTTAGTAACTGTTCAAAAACCTCTCAATTTATTATTTTTAAATATATACTATGTACAGACATAAAACTGTTTCAATTTTATTATATGTATACAGTATTTTATATATCTACATGTTATTAAATTCACAATCTTAGCACAGATCCTTTTATTTTAGGTCCCGTTCTAAAAGTGGATCGCGGTCTCGCAGTGGATCGCCAGCTAAATCTAAATCCAAATCGAGATCTAGGAGTAAATCTGCACCGCGGTCTCGCTCCGGCAGCCGCTCTCCCGCTCGCTCTAGGTCCAAGTCTAAGAGCGCTTCGCCGCGGCGATCCAAGTCTAAATCCAAGTCGCGCTCCAGAAGCAAGTCTCCTCACAAAATGGAGGTAGACGGTGAAGGTAATGAGAAGGAAAGAGTTTCCGCTGAAAGGAGTGGCGTTCGTTCCAAGTCTAAGTCTCCGTCTGGTGAGTTCGCCTCACAGACCTTAGATGTTAAGAGCACATTACTTATTAGACGTTAATTATACAGAAGTGCCATAAGGCTATGATACGGCGCAAGTGCCGCTTTAAAACTTTTTCATACAAAATGTAAGAAAGCTACGCTTCGGCGCCCAAGGAGCACGTCACTTGTTATACAGTACTTATGAAGAAGACCTGTTATCGCAACAGAATTGTACTGTATAATGCCACACCTTGTCGTATCATTGCCTCTTCGCTATAATTTAAATTGCACCTGTGCCTTATCTGTATAATGCCTGCGCTGTGCCGTCGCCTTACGCATTCTCTGTATAATTTACCTCTTACACTTTCTGTATAATTAAAGCTTCGTACCTTTTCTGTATAATTTATGTCTCACGCCTTTTATGTATAATTTAAGCCATACGCTTTTTCTGTATAATTAAATTTTATTGGAAATAAAAAACAATTACCGTTTTCTGTGACTGTTCATAAATAAGATAAATTTGTAATTTTAGATAAGAATGAAGCAATGTGATATAGTTACATGAAAAAATTTAGTGATTTAAAATTGATACGATGTGGATATTTCTGTTGCCACAGAATTTTATACGAATATTCGATTCAAATGATTAAAGCGCGATATAATTTTTTTTATTTCATGATGTGATGCATGGTTGAATCTTCTATATTCCCTATGCAAATTTTTGAGCTGATATTCGATTGTGCGTTTGTTTACGCAACATTAATACAAACCCCGTCAACCAATTTGAATAATAATTAATTTAATGCCGTTTTGCTTTCGTCAGCTTTTTATAATATCCCGCTGCTGGGCAAAAGCCTCTCCCTTGGACTTCCAAATCACTCTGTTGGTGGATATACCATGCCAGTCTCTATCAGATACGTCTAGGTCGTCCCGCCATCTCCCTTTAGTTCTGCCCCGTCGTCGTCGACTGTCTTGTGGCTCCCAATTGGTGACGATCGGTGCCTACCTCTCTGGGTGCATGCGGCAGACGTGTCCAGCTCAGTTCCACTTCAACCTGGCGGATTTCACACCTGCATCAGCTATTAGTGTTTTGGAACGCAGAGTAGTGTTTCGGACGCGATCCGTCCTTTTCACTCCGAGAATGCTACGCTCCATAGCCCTCTGGCAGATCTTCAATTTGGACTTCTGATTCTCAATCAGGGACCGTGTTTGGGCACCCAATAATATTCGATTTTTTATCGATTACATTTTTCTAAGAGCTATCTTAACCTTTACTTTGGTTATTATTGAGAATAGATAAATTAAACATTTATTTGTATTATATTATAAAATGCAAGGTTCTTTTAAATCGCTATGCTTGCTGTATAATCCACTTCCCATTTAACATGGGGCGTCCGATTAAACAATAACTTTTATTAATTCTTTACACTACTCTTGTCAAACTCTTCCACTGACCAGGTACAGTCGGTAATTGAGTTAGGGTTTCAGTAGATAGGGCACTTGTACAAATAAAATTATATGTATGCGTTATTATTCATATGAATGTAATAAATTCATTTTGTTAATAAGTATAAGTAAGGGTCGTTTTTTAAGTGTGGCCTGTGACCCTATCTCTATTATCGACTATACATGATGGCCTTATTGACTCGGTACCATTTTACTTACGCATGACAGTTAGTGTGCAAACAATTATCTTTTATTTTTAATTTCCAGAGAAACGCGCGTCTCGTTCGAGATCTCGGTCTGGTTCTCGCCGCTCCAGGTCAAAGTCTAAATCCCGCTCTCAATCCAAATCCCGCTCGCGGTCTAGATCCAAGTCTGTTGAGAAAGGTATAATTTTTATAATTATAATTACATAATAAGAGTAATTATATAATATTTTACAAGTTGTATTGGGCGTGCGAATCGGAAGTATTTGGAGTACAATCTTTAAAAAAACTCATCGAAACGCCCAAGTCTAAGTAAGGACTTATTGCATGATGATATCTTACATTATGGTATGGGACCTACAGCCTATATTTTTTTCGATTTTTCGCAATATTTATATTACTATTATTCTTTTATGCACATTACGCAGCGAAAATTGCCGGCCCAATATTTACATACAAAGCTACAAATATAATTCTGTTCTATATATTTATTACCTTTACTTTCTTTTTTTTTATACTACTATGGTGGCAAACAAGTATACGGCCCATCTGATGGTAAGTGGTCACCATAGCCTATGAACGCCTGCAACACCAGAGGCATCACTTGCGCGTTGCCGACACTTTAGGAAAGGAAGTGGGAAGGAGAAGGAGCGGGAAGGGCGGAAGAGGGTGATTGGGCCTCCGGCACTCTCACTCACCGAACGAAACACAACAGTAGGAATACTGCTATTTCACGTCGATATTACACCTTAATCTATGTATTTATAATTATATATAATAAACCTATTGTATCTAGCCGCCGGTGTGCCGCTGCGACTGAACAGCATAAAACATTTAAGAAATAAAGCACTTAAAGAACTAATTACGTTTAAAACTCTCAAAACATGACACTTATTTGCGACGTTGCTGTTCAGCGACCACAAGGCGTAAACGATCAAAATATTGTTTAAGTTCTCTGAAAAAAGGTTTTCTTTTCCCTACTTACACTGTCCCAATATTGGGCAAAGATCACCCTACATTGCCTAAACGATCCTTATTTTAGAGTATCGGTCTTTCTTTAGTAAAATAAATTAAATTAAAATGAATTTTCCAGCAAAAAAACGAAGTCGCTCTAGATCTGGTTCTGGATCACGCAAGTCACGCCCGCGGTCTCGCTCCGGATCGCGATCCAAATCTAGATCGCGGTCACGCTCCAAGTCCAAATCGAGATCGCGGTCACGCTCCAAGTCCAAATCGAGATCGCGCTCACGGTCGCGGTCCAAGTCACGTTCGAGATCCAAATCCCGATCCAAGTCTCGGTCCCGCTCGAGATCTCGGTCCGGTTCCGCCAAGTCTCGATCCAGGTAGGTCTGAAACGACCGAGTGAAAGTACCCATTACTCTACGCATATTATAATAATGTCATATTAACAATATAACAAATGTAATATTTAACAGATCCCGATCCCGGTCTCGTTCCAGTTCTCGTTCCGGATCCGGATCGCCGTCACATCGAAGTGAGTCCTTTTTTTCGTCGTCTGTCTGTCTTTCTGTCTGTCTACCTGTCTGTCTGTCTGTCTGTCTGTTTGTCTGTTTGTTATACAACTTTCAACTCAAGAACCGTAAGAGCTAGAGACTCGCAGTCAACGCCATTCGACTCAGCATAGCCGATATACCCCCGAATTGACTATGACTTTTGACCTCTGAAATCAAGGTCACGTGATACCATTCGAACTATAAGATTTACGGCAATTCATGGCCGTTTCTCACTTGTTTTATATTACATATTATCTATCCTACGTGAAAAGTTTTTTTTCTGGATGAAGGGTTTCCTATGTCCTTCTCTGTAGCCCTGACAACGTGTAAGTAAATTTTGATGATCGGACGAGTATTTAAGGCACGATTCTATCGCGTTGTTCCATTTTGAAACTATTACACTAATACTTTTATCCTTTACTACTATTTAAATTATTAAAAACGATTTAGACTTTCTTCAACGTGTTTCAGCAGCCATGTTCACGGGGACACTATTATTTAATAAAATAGTTTATAAAATAAACAACGCGATAGAATCCGTGTAAGGTAGTTTAATTTTAATGAATAACATTCGCGTTAACGTAAGACATTATAAACAAACTCACATACAAATTAATTTCAAAATTTGAACACTGATATCCAGATTTCACAGTCATGAGCAATGTTAACAATTTTACGAAAGGAAGTGGAAAGGCGAAGGAGTGGAAAGAGAGTGTTTGGGCCTCCGGTACTCTCACTCACCGAACGAAATACAACAGTAGGAATACTGCTATTTCACGTCGATATTCTGTGAGAGGGTAGTCCTTCCCCGGTCGAGCCGGCCCATTCATGCTGAAATCAGCGAGGCTCTACTACTCTGATAACCTACCACACCGTAAGAAGAGGCCCGTGCCCAGCAGTGGCACATTTTATATACAGTACTAATATTATTCGTTTACCATTACAGTCAAGAAAAAGCGCACAGTCCGCCTAGAATCGGACGACGAGGGCGGCGAAAAAGAACGCCCGTCTACCCCCACCGATGGCGAAAAGGGCGAAGCACCCACGGAGCCCGTGAAAGCACCAGTCGCTGACGCAGACTCCTCAGACGATGAGCTAGCACCAGACTTGAAGGGCGCGGAAATGTCTGCCGGCATGTCTGACTTTGAGATCATGTTGGCTCGTAAGAGAGAAGAACGTAAGGGCAGGCGGCGGCGTCGTGACATCGATATTATAAATGACAATGATGATCTTATTGCTCATCTGCTGCAGCAGATGCGACAAGCTGCTGAGGAGGATCGAGACCTTAATAAGAGAAACCAGCCTGCTGTTAAAAAGGTAACTGTCTTGAATTTCTTAGAAGATAAGTGGCTTGGAGACTGTTGCACTGTACAGGTCTTAAATTCAATCCCAAAGACGTACCTCTCTGACTTTTCGAAGTTAGATGTGTGTGTGCTTATTTAATCGTTAAGTATTGCTCGCTTTAACGGTGAAGAAAAACATCGTAAGGAAAAATTCGAACGAATGGTACCTTTAGAAAGAACTCGAGACCTCTGCGTGGCAATTCAACGGTTTCCCATAAGCCTATCTCTGCTAAAATGGAACACGCGATAAAAATATTATAATGTAGATTTTGCCCGTGGCTTTTTTCGCGTTAATGTAAATTTTGTCAATAAATTTATAACCCTCAAAAACAATTATTTTTCTCTGGATAAAAGATAATTATGTGAAATTTCATGGTCGAGAACTTAAAGCGTGAAAACATAACTACCTACTAACAAAAAACTTATACTCCATTTGGCTAGGTATTTAACTAAAGGTAAACAATCTTTGTGTCTATTTTATCTTTTTATCTAAACACTCGGTTTAAAAATAAAATGCTGCTAAAGATCAATGTAAATACAACAATATAATATCAGTCCTGTATAAGCCTAAGTTCAGATGACAAGCGCTAGTAGCGGCAGTCGGGCGGTCGGACAGGTTGAGACGTGAGTAAAGGAACTCGCGCCGGCGGTGGAGCAGCGACGACCGCGCGTAGCTGCGTGTAGACGCGCGGTCGTGTAAACGGTCTGATGTATTTACTTAGAAGTTCTTTACGCGCGTAAGTTTGAACGCGCGACTATCTGAACTTAGCCTTAAACTGTCTCACTACTGGGCACGGGCCTCATCACAGTGTGAGAAGGGTTAGGCCATAGTCCACCACGCTGGGCCAGTGCTGGTTGGCAGATTTCACATATCTTTGAGAACGTTATTGAGAAATCTTAGACATACAGGTTTCCTTACGATGTTTTCCTTCACCGTTAAAGCAAGCGATAATTAACTATTTAAAACGCACATAACTTCGAAAAGTCAGAGATTCGCGCCTTGGGATCGAACTCGTGCGTGGCAGTCCAACGGTTTCCCACGAGGCTATCGCTGCTATTACTAAATCAATTGAACCGTTAGTTTAAGCAGTAGTTTATTTGTTTAATATGTGTTAGTGTAAAAAATTATATCAAGATTTTTTACCTTTAAACACCTAACCAAATGGAGTATACATTTGCATTTATAATATTAGTTAGGGTATATTATGTTGCCAATCCTTAAATAAATTCCTTTTACTCCTGACAGTGATTAATAATGATTGGTTTTTCAGGTATCTATGCTGAAGGCAGCCATGTCGCAGCTGATAAAAAAGGACTTACAGTTAGCATTCATGGAACACAATGTGCTGAACGTGCTGTGTGACTGGCTCGCTCCCATGCCGAACAGGGCGCTGCCTTGTCTGCTCATCCGGGAGAGCATTCTCAAACTGCTTATGGATGTAAGTACAGTGAGCTGCAAAAATGGATACCCATTTCAAAACTAAGATGGTATAAGCTGGTAATTGACGCCATCAAATGGAAATCGATACAAGAACTGTTAAGTAATTGATTTATATTTATGCACTACTATAAAATAAAAGTAAGTAGATTCTCGATTGTGATAAATTTACTTTTAACAATTTATTATCTCTATTCACAATAGTTTATTTTAAAAAAGAACACGTTTTAGGGTAAAACAAGAAGCAAACAATTACAAATGAATTTATAAATTTATAGTGGGTAGTTTATTTAATAGATACTTTCGATGACTCGCTATTCTGTTCGTACGCAAACATTATTCTGCCGGTATGTTCGGGTGCCTTTTCGGTTGAGATTATAATTCCTTATAAATTTCAAATATTTGCTATAATTTGACCGAAACCGCTGTACCGCGCCTTAGGTATGTGCGCGGCGAGACGAGGGGGAACGCAGACTAACAGGCCGCTGTCACTCGTTAACGCTCACGGCAATCCCCCCCCGTCTCGCTGTTTTACCGTATCAGCGGTTTTGGTCAAACTATAAAATGAGTACGCGTTGCAATATTTATAACAACGGCATCTAGTTCATTCATATTCATTTTTATTAGTGTTTACAGGATTTTGGACCATAAGGTATCCATGCACTATTACAGGTGACTATATATATGGTATAAATATTTATTACAATTAGATTTTGCCTGCGACTCCGCTCGAGTAATAGTAGGCTAGGTTAGGTAAGTGGTCGGCAACCCGCGGCTCTTCGTCTCCTCGGCAGCGGCACTTCCTCGAACTGTGTAATGCAAGTCATTATAAGTATGATACCAAATTTTATTTATTTTCTGTTAGATAAACTAAGACATATTTGACAAAGGCAAGCTCGAGAGTGTACTTGAGTCCTAATTTTTTTCGTAATTATGACCCCTGCTAAAACAAAGCTTAAGTTAAAAAAATGGCTTATTGAATAGATTTCACTTGTGGATTGTCTATATTTGGCTGTTTTCGACGACAAGGTTTTGCCGACCACTGGGCTAGGTCATATTAATAATTTTCCAGGGAGTCCAACATAACCGCTCCGCTCTCCTTTTACCCTCTAGAACTTCCTTTAAAGGCAGCTCGTCACTGTCGCCCTGCCGAGCGTTGAGGATTCGATTTCCATGCGGGACAAAAACATGTAATTTACAAATAGTTGTTCCGAGTCAGGGTGTTCTTTTGTCCGTTGTTTAAATTTCTGTAAAGTCCCCCGCGACACAGGTATTATTACTAGTACAAGAACTGTCTTTTTTAAAATTATAAATTACAAAACACAAGATTAACCATACAATTGTCTACTCAAAACTTCGAGCCCATTGAAAAATATCTACGTAGAAAGTTTCTTCGGAATTAATGAAAATGACATTGATCCATCGCTGGGGTACTTCATTAAAGGGTTAAGGACTATTAAGAGGTAACATACCTAACAAAATTTGGGACATTTTGGGTTGATATGAGTCAAAATTCGGTATTTACTTTTTATGATCGCCTTCAAGAAACCGGAGGCCAATACATCTATGTCTACGCTTTCGGCAATAAACATATGTGAGTAAACTTATTGTTGTGTTTCAGTTCCCGTCGATCGACAAATCTCTTCTGAAGCAGTCAGGTATCGGCAAAGCGGTGATGTATCTGTACAAGCACCCCAAAGAAACTAAGGCGAACCGCGAGCGAGCCGGACGTCTCATCTCAGAGTGGGCGCGACCCATATTCAACCTATCTACCGATTTTAAAGGTATTTGAGTCACTATAATTCATTAGTAATAATAATATCAGCCCAATATATAAACCGTCCCACTGCTGGTCATGGGCCTCTTCTCAGAATGAGAAGGATATTGCCATAGTCTATAACGCTCGGTTTGGCAGATTTTACATATCTTTGAGAACGTTATGGAGAACTCTAAGATATGCAGGTTTCCTCACGATGTTTTTCTTCACCGTTAAAGCTAGCGATAATTAACTATTAAATATGCACATAACTTCGAAAATGTAGAGATTCGCGTTATAGGCTCACTTCGTTGCCCGTTCGTCTGTCTGACGATATTCTTTTTATCAGGACACGTGGAGGTATCAAATAGAAATTGTAGCCGCTATTACAGCTGTAAAAAGAAAACAAAATATTAAGTCATCGCAATCAAACCGAACCAATGTTTTTGTACTCGCAAGAGAATAAACTTAAGAGT
Source organism: Catocala fraxini (assembly GCA_930367265.1). Taxonomy (NCBI): domain Eukaryota; kingdom Metazoa; phylum Arthropoda; class Insecta; order Lepidoptera; family Erebidae; genus Catocala; species Catocala fraxini. The sequence goes on along the minus strand of OV884049.1, from coordinate 4,699,648 downwards.
ATTTACCATTCATCTAGAATCATAATATGCCAAGAAGTAATATACCTTACAGCAAAAGTAACAGGATAAAGCCGATTACCGTAAATTAACTTCACAAAACAAGTTAGTGCCCAAGTCCGACCTGCAGGTGTCCAGTTTTTGATTACTAGAAGCATTTTGTATATGGTCTTTAATGTTATGGTACTCAACAGCAATGACCCGCGAGGAGCGCCAGGCGCGGGACGAGGCCATGGCGGGGCAGCGGCGCCGCGACGAGCCCGGGCCCAGCAAGCGCGCGCGCACCGACAGCGAGCCGCAGCACCCCGACAAGTCAGTGCCGGCCCACTGCATACATAGGCTATACAGACTTAACATAACATACATACTCCATAGACAGTAATAATAAAATATCGCTTTGTTTCTTCTCACATAAACACAAAAAATTTTGATGCATAATGTGTTTGTTATACTTAGGTCAGATTAATAAAGTAACAACAAAATTTCTTTTATGATAATGCACACAAAGTCCATACTTACATAGTCCATACAATCCATACCTACATATGTGTAAATGTATTCAACATTTACCAAAAAACAAGCATATATACCCATAGTACAAGCTCTGCTTAGTTTGGGTTAGATGGTGTCGTGTGTATGTGATGGAATATTATTATTATTATTATACATATACTGCACAGATGGATGGTTTAAGTTGTTGCCTTGCCGCTGCGCATTTAATGAATGAGGCAAAAATTTGTATGATCCGAAAGTATTTGTTCTGAATCTGGACGTTCTTTATGGCTGTTGTTTGAGTGTTTGTAAAGTCATACGCGACACATGAGTGATTCCAAGTAAGAGAGCAGTCTTGTTAATAACAAGTGAGAAACGGCAATGAATTGCCCTAAAACTTAAAGTACGAAAAATGGCTCAAGCATTATGCAAAGGTCATAGTAGTTTCGGGGGTGTATCGACTATGCTGAGTCGAATGGCGCTGACCGCGAGTCTCTAGCTCTTACAGTTCTTGAGTTGAATATTGTATAACAGACAAAAACAGAGCTTTGTCCGTTAAAGCTGTTGTATAAGAGTTTTTCGAACTCTAAAAACACATATCTTACACCGGTATCCCACAAATGCTAGACAAAAGTTACACCTACATTTCCAACTAACTATGATTTAGATTTCATGTCATAGAAAACAAGCTTTTTATTGTCTAGCCTTCATATCTAGGCTCAATATTCTTACCGATAATTCTATGTCAAAAACCCCAAAAACACTGGCCGATCTGAAAATCGAACATAAAACCCGAATCATGCACGATAATCTCCAACACATTCAAACTACATATTAAATTATATAACATTCTCTTCTGCACAGGGTGGCCCGGCCAGGCGAGAAAGGATGGGTGGCCCGCGCGCGCGTGCCTCTACCTTCCAACAAAGATTACGTGTACCGGCCCAAGTCTACCTGCGAGGTAGACATGTCACGAACCAGCAAGAAGAAGATGACTCGATACGAGAAGCAGATGAAACGGTTCATGGACCAAAAACGTATGAAAAGTGGCTCTCGCCGAGCCGTAGAAATCTCCATCGAGGGCCGCAAGATGGCACTGTAGTGCTCCGCAATACGACGCGACTTATTGTGATTTTGTCTTAAGTCATAGGCTAAGTTATTGAACTGAATAAATTATGTGGCGACGACCATCTTGGTTTTTATTTAACGGTGTTATATTAAGTGTGTCAGTGAACGTAAATAAAATATGGAAGGTGATTACTTAAATAATAAACGCGACAAAATCCAGGATAGTTTAATTTCAATGTACTAACATTGAAATTAAAATACTTTATACAGATTTTATCGTAATTGAATGTATAACATTGACGTAAACGTAAGACAATGTATAGGAAGCAGTACTTTTATGAAATGAAATGAAACAGCTACACAAGTCTTCTACTAAAATATAGATGTTACTGATAATGAGGCAAGGTATCTTAGTCTTAGGTTATATTTAACAGGTTATTTACTTTCTGTCAATCTATACTAATACTAGATATGCCCGCCGTTTCACCCGCGTTTATAGTTACTGCGCCGCTCGCTCCCGTGGGTCGAAGCATGATGTATAGCCTATAACCTAGAATTTTTCAATTCAAGTATGTAGTCGTTCCTGAGATCAGCGCGTTCAAATAAACAAACAAACAAACTCTTCAGCTTTATAATATTAGTATAGATTATAAAGCTAAAGAGTTTGTTTGTTTGGTTATTTTAGTGTTGGATAGCCTATTTACCGAGGCTATAGGCTATATAACATCACGCTACGACCAATAGGAGCGGAGCAGCAATGAAAAATGTTGCAAAACGGGAAAAATCTCTTATATGAAGCAGACGAAGTTGCGCGGGTCAGCTAGTATCATATAAATGCAGTGTGTTAAGGGTAATTAATGATTACCAATAAACACAAAGCTATGTAAACTTTAATTATACTCATTATCTTGGAATTAACCTATTGAGTAGCAGCAGCACACCGGCGGCCGGACACAATAGGTTTTTAAAGATGTCTGGTATTCCAAGACGACCTACAGGTTAGACATGAATTTTTCAGGTAGATCGGATGATTTCTGCTCATATTCAGCCAGCGTGTTGACAGCATTGAGATTTTCTCTTACCAACCGCGGCATAGAACTTGCATCTACCACTCGTAGCCCTACCACACGCTTTACTCGCATTTTGCTGTCCAGCACCGAGCCCATAGCGGACGTGCCACAAAAATGCCAGAAAGTACTCGACATTTTTAACGTGTAGCATTTCCAAAACTCTTTAACAGTCTTACTGACTTACTGTTCGAACACAGATTTAGGGTTATCATCGATGCGTTTACACTTTTGAAATATTTTGTGTTAATCACTTTATACTAACGGACTTATTGCAGAAAGTGCCGGGATGAATAAGAGGGTCATTATTGGGGATTCTGCTAGCTAGTAATATTTTTCCTCGAGACTTAAGCATCAATAAACCTATTGCAGCGAATAATAATGTTCTATTCCTATTAGCTTCAAACATCTTCTGGCAGATTTTGTTGGAGTATTTGAACATGTTAGCACAAGTCTGTAGGAGAGCCGGCGAGTCGTGCTCTATCACGAAATTCACTGACTCGTAATCTGGATATGTTTGTGTTGGGTCAAATGCAACACGACCAATGAATGTAGGCAAGGCGAAATTATGTAGGTTGAGTGGGGTATTGTCTGCAGTGGATTTTTCCATTTGGTACCTGCACGACTACAACAGAAGGATGATCTTAAAAATTGTGCCCTATAGGCAGATCAGACGATACCTCGATGCCCTTCGACTCTTAAGTGCGATTTGGGACCAATACCAGACAGCATTAGCAATTTCAGACTATTAATAGCGGCGGCGGAAACTACTACCTCTTTCTTTGCGTATAAGTTGTGTGTCCATTCGACATCGTGGCTTGCACATCGATTGCTGTGTTATTTTAAGTCAATATCTTGATAGCCGTGGTAAACAGAGATATGCATAGATTGGGACCAAGCCTAAGTACCTTAACGAAGTACTTTGTCGGAGGCCTTTATCAATAGTGAAAAGTGCTTCACCGTTGATAGTAGATTTGATTGTGATTTGTAGCTTAATCTTGTAGAAATATTCTCAATTTTATGACCAAGCTCTTTAAAAGCCGCAAAATATTTATTATTATTACACTCAGTGCCATGTCTCGGCATCGGAAGACTCGGCAGTTCCGCCTAATCATTTATTACAGCGCCATCTATTGACATCTTACGGAACTACGTAGTTTGTCCGTACGCAAATAGTAGAGAGAACACTGTAACTTTCTACAATCTTCGTACTGTTACATACCGGGTATGGCTTTTCTAGAAATCTCCAGAAACGCTTTACCCGCGTATAAACAGAGCGCACACGCACCGCCAAGGAGTTTACAATCGTAAGCAGTCAAGTATATCGGGGCGAACGGAAGCGAAAATACTACAGAGTTTAAAGCTAGTTATAATGGAAAAGTGTAGTATAGTATGTCTTGTGTTTTAAGTTTAATTGTGTGTTAGAATAAAACGTGTTTTAGTCGGTAATATTCTTTACATTCTTATCCCTCGAACTCAGCACGTAACATTATTAATAGGGTTCAATAGCCTTGATAAACCTAAGATGCTTTGTGTACTAAAAAAGTTCTGATATTACGACGATGTCCGCAAGTCCTCGTCGGTCAAATGTTCTATCTTTTTAAAATATGGCAATACGTTTGTGTAGTTCCAAGTATCATCGCGTAACAACTTTGCCCAATGGTTGTAGTCGTGCGAGAATTCTCTGGTCCTCCACATCGAGCTCAACGAGAGCGCTGCTCTCCGGGAGTACGAAATCACGCGGTTAGACTGGCCTGCTGGCTCTCCGGACTTAAACCGAATTGAGCACGCATGGGACGCTCTCAAGCGAGCTATTTGGAGTCGTCAGCCACCTCCAAGAACTCTGTCAGATATCAAGGAAGCCGCCATTCAAGAATGTGACAGGTTACATCAAGATCTATTGGACAACTTGCTCTACAGCATACTCAGGAGGATTGCCGCATGCGTTAAAGCCAGAGGAGAAGGCGTTTTTTATTAAATTTGAGCGCGGACTTTTTTTGTGTATTTATTATTTGATGAAACGCACTAATGTTTACACTTGGTATACACCCACTTATCATAGGTTGAGCCAGTTTCTTGTAAGATGACTTCAAAATTATGACACCGTCGTTTTGACTTTTAGGGGGTCCTTTTCACTTGGGTAGGCCGTTATTTTTATTGCGTTAGTCGCATTCGCAGCGTCGCGTCGTGTCGTATTCGTCGCTCACGCAGGACACCCCGTTAGAGATACACGATACAACTAAACACGAAACAACAACGCACTGTAAAACTTTACTACAGCAGGAAATTGAATATATCTCAAAAATTTGAAAATGCAATAATTATATTTTCGGGCATGTATAAAGAATGGACGAGAAAAGACTGACTAAGAAAGTTTATAAGGCTAGTGTGAATGGAGCAGTCGCAAGGGGAAGACCTAGACCAACGTTTCTCGATCAGATTGGAGACGTTCTGGACAAAAGTCAGATTAAGTGCACCTTGAACCGGCGGCGAGTGTATATAAGCAACGTGATGAAATTGAATGAAGCCAGAGAAGTGTGCCAGGATCGTAGCTAATGGAAATCTGTAGCTTCTGCCCACCCCTCTGGGAAACAGGCATAAATCTATGTGTGTATGAGCTCTCTGCCCATGCACAATATTTCTTTCTCCGATCATTCGTTTAGAATTTTCCTGATGGAACAACGTTTCTCCAGGAGGAATCGTTTTTTAAATTTTTTTAATCGATAAACACCCACTCTTTATGCTTCGCGCATTTATAGCAGATTACGCACTATTTATACGTTCCACTCATATTAATCTAGGAGACACTTTCCTGCTGGGGTAACGCACACACATAAGTTACAGATGTCTTAGAGTTGCAGGGTGCCTAGTGCCAGTTGATTTACGTTAATGCGATCGAAACGTTTACCGCGTTTGGCTCTCTGATTGGTTAAGAGCTTGGAGCGGGCCAATCAGAACGCCGAACGTCATAAACGTGTCGATCGTGTTAACGTAAAGCATACTTACACTAGGCACTCTTACATATTTACACATAGGTACGCGTATCGTATCGTATTACGTTGACGCTCATGCGAATAAACGTCATTGAAATTGTATTCAAAAATTAAGGAGTGACAAATTTTGACGGTTGCTGTCGATGTGGTGAGAATGGAAAGAATGAAAACCACGTTGTTGAACAAAAATTAATGGTACGATGTGCTCGCCCATTGTATGTGTACCCATTGCTACAGTACAGCTAGATTTGTAATCTGTACTGACCGTACAGGGATTTGTGTTTTGTCCAACGTGCTGTTATTAAGTTTTTTTTATTGTAGTTGCCAGCTTAGTATTAGGGTGTATATATAAGTAAATATAATTTTATATATTAAGTAAATTCTACATCCGTTGCATTAGGTTAAGTATTACCTGTAATTATGGCTGTATGTGGTGTTAAAATAAATAAATAAATAAAAATATATGTGGTAAAATGGCAACACTTTGTACATATATGTTGATAAATAATGCAATTATAATATAAGAGAGGCTATGAGTTTTTTGTAGATATCCTACGAAAATTCACAGATTCTCTCACTCCTAGTGTTAGCACTTTGCCTGAACCTAAGAACTAAATTTAAATTCAGTACCTAACTTTAGTTACCTACTCACTGCCCAATGGACTTTGATGTTCATAATTAGTGTTACCTCTTTGAGTGTTACCATGACTTTTGACTTGAGCCGGTCACGTCAGTTCACTTTTAGGACTACATACTTCAAACAAATGTGACAAAGTTTTATTGAGTGACACTATATGTGAGCTATAAGTTTGTGTTACATTTCATATTCCTAACTTAACATTTTTCATCCTCACAACTCAGTTAATGAATTTAACTATTTATATATTTTGTAAGGTTACACATTAGATATCACATCATCATTTTATTAGTTAAGTCCAGGGCCAGTCTCAAGGATAAAAAATTCCACAAAAATATCGAATTGGCTATCACCACCTCTTTCGTAAGCCTTTGTAAAATCAGAACGATAACTATTTAATAATTTTAATAATTTATTTATTTTAGTATAAATTCTTAGTTTTACAATTGCATCTTAACAATAACATAAAGTGCACTTATAGATATTTGCTCGAACTAGGTTAAACCTGTGTTTTGAGCGAACTATATAAAGCTTAAAGACAAATACAAAATTTTTGGCCAAAAGTTTGCTGTGGTAAAATTGGGACAGCGGATTACAGACATATTAAACAATAACACATATCAAACAATTTCCTTAAAATTATTATAATATTATGGCAATAAGTTAGTTACCTATTCATTTTTTTGTGAAATAACAATAAATAAATAAAGTAATTTTTTTTACGGCATAGATTGTTTAATTTGTGATCTTAGCCGATCTTTATACTCTATGTAAAAAAATAACATCTGAAAAAACACAATATGGCGGATAAAGTGACAAGTAGACCATGTTGGTGAATGATGTTGTAATAAATTCTGTTTTACAGTGAGATTTAAGTTTGTTATTAGTCAAATTGTAGTTAGTATAATATATAGTTGAATTAATGTAAGGTAAAATAGAGTTTTGGTTTGTGAAGTCGATATTGCGCGTGTACGCGTCACCGGTGGTGGTGGTGCTGCTAGTTGTTATCGACAAAGCTGGCGTTGTCCGTTGAAGAGAGGAGGTCGTCGCTGTGAGTGCGGGTGTAGAGCGGTAAGATGTCGTTCCCGCCTCGGCCGCCGCTCGTGCCGTATGGGATCGCGCCGGGTGTGGTCACTATGCCGATGCCTACACACGTAAGTCCCGATGGCTCTAACCTCACTGTCAAGCTTTTATAGGTGCTGCTCATCTGTATGACGAGTTATCTTCAATTTCTACACAAGTTTCTTTTCAGTGTTTCTCAAATACCTTTTGACCTAGTGACTACAGCTGATAATTAAACGGCCAAGACGTAACTGATATGTTTATCACAAGTTACAACTATGCACTGGCTATAATATCAGACTAAACTCACGTTATAAATAATCTAGTTTTCAGTACCATAGCAGGTACTTCTATATTATGTATTTATAATAAACAGTAGATAACTTAAACATTATAGAATTTCTATATACATATCACCTTTGATATTGGCAGTTTTCTACATTACATATGTGTAAAAAATTTAATATTTTTTACACTTATGATGATATGATTTTTAATAGGATTAAGACACTAGACAATGTTTACATTAATGATGTGGCATTAGACATTCTTACCCAAAGAAATTCTGTAGCATAACATTAGACTGAGGTAGGTTTCTATACATTTGCATGCACTAGTTCAATGGGTTTTAATTTTCTAACATGTTCCAAACATGCTTTGCTTGCATGTCAGTAATGAACAGATGTAAAATGATTCATTTAACAATGAAAACTAATTATTCCAGTTACTATACTATGCCATTCCTTCATGAGTATTCTATATAGAGAATAAATAGATAATAATGCTAGTACAGAGAGAGAGAGAGACAGACATAAAAATGTAGCTGCCATTATTAAATTTGTATGTGGAAATGAAATAATAATAAACCCTTTATTTTTATTTTCTTTTTTTTGTGTCTGAATATTTAAAAGTATAGGTAATCTAAAATAAATATAAAAGTAAAATCACTTATATTACAAAATGTCTCTTGTTTCGGTGTACCTTACCACAAAAGCCTTCTCCAACTCTTTTTACTGGGTTATGTCTGCCACCAGTCTTATCCAAAGGGGTTCTAAAGACATTTTCAAACCATCTTCCCATCTTCTTGATTTGCGACCTTAGCTTCTATCCAATACAAGTACAATAATAATAATATGTATCTTAACTGTGGATATACATCACATAAATCAATGTGTGTATCTACTATATGACCAGTATTGTGTTAACATAAAAGCTAATAGAGTTAATTATGTAGTAAACAACAAGTACATTACATACTAGCTGTCCACCATCATTTCTACCATGTTTATATTTACTGCTCCCTTGACACGTAATCCTTTCACGGTAAACAGACTAGCTAATGCACTTCGCTACTAAGATACTTTTACAGAAAAGCCAGATCTATCTATCAATATATTTGCTCTTTCTAACTTCCAATTTAAAAAACAGGCCATTGAACTTCTTCATTCAATGAATCCTTAATTTTTAATTTATTTACTTATCTAGTCTGCATTTGGTACTGTATTTTCATTGTTTTTTATTTTTTAAATTCTTTTTTCAACCTTTTCAGAGTAGCATGACGTATTTTTTTATTTTTTTATTAGTGAACAATGATGTGGGTTACACGTTAACATATTTGGTGTATGATTTGTATTTAGTTATAATCCAACATAAAACTGTTTTCTGTTCCAATAAATAAAAGAAAAAAAATAATCATAATCAACAGAAATATCAGGCACAGGTATTTCTTACCAGAAATAACAAATTGTCTAACCAGAGTACCCAAACCTAACAATTTAGCTACAAACATAGTCAAGCCTCATAGTCTCAAGCATTTGCAATGGTATTGACAACGGAGTTAGGCATGAATGTAGAAAAATAATTTAGAATATATATTTTATTTCATTATATTGTTGAATTAGTTATGCTACACTTATCATATATTATGGATTTTACACACAAATAATATTTTTAATATAAGTATTTTATAGCTTTTTCGTGGGCTATTATCATAATCTTTGCGTAGCATAGAATATTTAATTTTAAGTGATGGTTTACTATTCACGTTTTGTAGTAGTTAACACATTCGTATGGACTTAGATTATATATTATATTTAATATGTTGACCAGAATCAACTTTTTTGTTTGATATGGTATGTGAATATCGTATGGCAGTGTGTTTTTATGGTTAAAATCAAACATTTGGAGAGACTTATCTGTGTATTTTGGATTAAACAAATAATTTTTTAATCTGTGTCAATAACTTACCACAAGTATAATATTAGAATTTATACCTGTGTGAAGTAGAGTTCAAATTGCCTTACTTCTAAATTTTGAGCTCAAGTTGTTGGTTTATTAAGAGTGTTATAAATATATTCATGCCTCTAAACTGTAGACTGTGTCTGAACTGACTGTAGTATTTGTGTGTAGTTACTGGCTGGTGAATGCTTGGTGAAATATAAAGGTTATTTTGTTTCTTTTGGTGTTTAAAATTGTATATATGTCTAAATTACGAGTTATCTACTATACAATGTATGATGGCCCTTACATTGTATGGTAATTAAATTATATGTTATAATTAATCTATGATTTGTAGTTGTAGTGTGTGAATCCATATTCTAAAGTTTGATCGGTATCTACTGTAAGTCTAACTGTACTGTCTAATGTAAGATCCATAGATTAATTATATGTGTTTGTGTGTGCAGGTGATGGTGGGTGCGTATGGCGCGGGAGGCGCAGGGGGTGCAGCGCGCGGGGCGCTGCTGCCGGCACCGCAAGCGCAGGGCAAGGCCGTCATCGCGCGCCCTCCAACTAGGAACACTAATGGTGCTAAGGATGCTGAAGGTCCTCCCATCACAGTGTTTATAGGTGAGGCTTGTAAACTGACATGGGGTAAGGGTAACACATGCTTTCACTTTTATAATGCGTACCGCAAAGGAGTGGAACTCGCTACCTCAAAACGATAGAAACAGAAAAACAAAAAAGGAGTACATCTAAGTTTGACATATTGAAAGAATAATTACATCAAAGTTAAATATAACGAGATTAATTGTAAAGAAAAATCTGATCTTATACTTGACTAATTCTTAGTATCACATACTTACTCCATACTTAGTATAGGGGTGAAATAAACGTGGTATAACACATTTTGATTTTCATGGCGATTACTCTTTAAAAACTATGGGATATTTAAACCATACGTCCAATATCAGATCTTGAAAACCATTTTTTGATAAAGAAAATATATTAAGGGCTTGCGGAATGGAATTTAAAGTATGTTGCAACGTTATAATGATTAATACCAAACACTACGAAAGTATTGCTCGGACAATTGTTTTTACCTTGAATTAGTTCGATTTTATCCGATTCATATTGTCGCGTCACTATTTATTTTATTTATTTTTTTACTTTTATTTTATTTGGGAAACAAACAGATACAATTCGAAAATAATTAATGTTCAAATTAACTACACTTAATCCAAAGCAGTTTCCACATATAAATATACAATAGCGCCACAAAATATTTGAAGTAATAAGCTAAAATAAAAAAAAATGCACAAGTACGCCAAACGTAATAATAGAACAACAAAAAAAAAACAGTATTTTAAAGAAGTACAGTGCTAGGAACAGAGTTACAAAGTTATAAAGTTATATTATTTAATTCAGTTTCACAAAGCAGGTACAAGACAGGCATGGATAGATTGATCACTATGACTGAAAGTAAAAAACATAGCTTTGTGCGTAACCATGGCATTGTAGTAAAATGTTATTTTATTTTGATTTTTAAATTATTTAAGACTAATATCAATAGAAATTATTAGTTGATTATGTTTGTGAAACAATTAATAATGTTTTGTATAGATTCTAATTATTTTTAAATGTCTTTAGTACTATAAGTAATCATTGTTTATTTTAGCAATTTATATGAAATGTGCAGAGTTATGTGCTATGAAGTGTCAAAAGGGACTTCGTATTTGAAACAGACTATAAAACTACTATCCAGTCAAATATCCTACTTCTGCCGAAGCTCAAAATTCTTCTTGCTTTAACTTTTATCTGTCTGCCAGGTAATATATCATCACGCGCCCCAGACGCGATGATACGCTCACTGCTGAGCGCGTGTGGACCAGTGTTGAGTTGGAAGCGCGTTTCCACGTTTGGCTTCAGCGAGTTCGCGAGTCCAGAAGCCGCTCTCCGTTGTGTGAGGTTGCTGAACAACCGGCCAGTGGCAGACAAACAGTTGTTAGCGAGGACTGATGGAAAAATGCAGGCACTTGTTGACACATATAAAAGTAAGTATGCCTCTTGAATGTTTTTTATTGTTTTTGGTGGGAGAAGAATAAGGCCATCTGATGGTAAGAGGTAACTGTCTACCATGTCTGATACCACTTATGGACTTACTTATCTAAATCTTAGCATATAAATAGACAAGTCCTGTATTTACACATGATAGTTAATGTTAAGTCGCATACTAAAATACCACGAAACTACATAAAAACAGTGGTCAGAAAGAAAGGAATGTAGACAAACAAGGGACGCTCTCCCGTACTTAAGAAAACTCTGTTGCGTAAACTGCTACGTTCTATGAGGAATATTCTACGCCATGTAGTAGGCACAATAACAGGACACTGTTTGACAAACACATCTTCAACAAATTCACGGAAATTTGTTAAAATTTATTTTCTTACTAGCTGTGCCCGCGGTTTTACCCGCGTTTATGGTTACTGTGCCGCCCCCGTGGGTCGTAGCGTATTGTTATATAGCCTATCTTATCTTATGTGGGGGGTAGATCAGTGCAGACCGGCGACACTTCGACCTAGTGGGATCTTTTGTGTCCACACTCTCCCAATAACGGCTGCCATAGATGTTCATGGCAGCCGAGACCGACGGCTTACTTACTCTCCGAGGCACGGAGCAGGCGATAATTGTCAATCAATACACACATAATTTCGAAAAGTCATATAACTTCCGAAAGTCAGAGGAGCGCGACGTGGGTTCGAACCCGATACCCTCTGCATTGCAGTCTGTTGGTCTCCCCACTGAGCTGTCGCTGCTCTTTATATAGCCTATACTGCCTATAGTCTTTCTCGATAAATGGGCTATAAAAGAAATAAAGCAATGGTGTGATAATGTTAGAACATTAATTCTTATATTGATTATACAATAACTATAATGTTGCATATAATTTATCATTTCAGTAATATTTTAATAGTAATACTCATTGGAATATTATTGAATAGTACTACTGATACATAAAGTAAATACAGCACGCGGTTTTTCCCGCGATAGGATTAGGCTCTATGTATAAAGTCAGAACCCTTCACTAATATTATATATAGGCAAGATTTGTAATTTTGTTTGCAGTATATAAACTCAAAAACTACACAACCACTTTTGAAAACAACATTACGCTACAAGTCGCGGGAGTAGGGCAGTAATTAAAAACGTGGGAGAAACCGCGGAGGACAACTAGTCTATAGATTAGTTCACAATGAGTCATCATTACAAATCTATACTAATATTATAAAGCTGAAGAGTTTGTTTGTTTATTTGTTTTGTTGAACGCGCTAATCTCAAAAACTACTGGTTCGAATTGAAAAAATCTTTTATTGTTGGATAGCCCATTTATCGAGGAAAGTTATAGGCTACATCACGCTACTACCAATAGGAGCGGAGCATAAATAAAAAATGTTGCATAAATTTGGAAAATTATTTTATGTGAAGCAGACAAAGATGCGCAGGTCAGCTATGATAAATATGTAGTCTGGATACCACTGCTGGTAATCTTCTGTAGTAATGTTCCTAACAGTATGTAATGCTTGTTCCAGCGGAACAGCGGTCCCGTCTCAGCGCAGAGGAGAGTGCGCCAGGCACGGAGGGCGAGAGCTCGTATCTGGACGCGAGACAACGCGCCCTCGATGACAACGCCGAGCGACGCCTGGCGCAGATCATGAGAGACTATCAAGATGATATCAACAACTACGAGATACTACAGAAAGGTCACTGTCATCTCATATTAGTCTGTTTATAATAAATAATACGCTTTAACCACCACATACTAAAGGAGATCTTCTGGAAAACCTTTGGACTTGTACGCAGAGGTGTCGAGTTCGATCCCAAGAGCTCTCACTTTTCGAAGTGATGATACACATAGAGCGTATCAAATAGATAATTAATTGTCGCTTGTTAACGGTAGAACATCGTGAGGAAACTTGCATGTCTGAGAGTCCTCATAATGTTCTTGAAGATACTTTAAGTCTGGGTCAATCCGCACTGGGCCAGCGTGTTGGAGAGTGAGAAGGGTTAGGCCAGCCTAGCCTAACCCTTATGGCCAGTAGTGAGACAGTTTAATACAGGGCTGATATTATTATACACGAAATTGGAAACTCAGCCCCGTAGGCAGGGGCTGATATTATTATACACGAAATTGGAAACTCAGCCCCGTAGACAGCAATAGCCTTAGCCCTGTTTCAAAAAACACATGTGGACATGTGGGTCCTCTCATTAAAACACTATAACCGCTGCCATTACTTCAACAGAGGAGGCGATATCAAAGACGGCGCGGGTGCTGGAGGAGGCAGATATCTCAGAGGAGAAACGTGACGTCATTCACCGGGAGATCGGCAAGTTCCGCGAGAGCATGAAGGTGAGGCCTCATCACCCCCCACTGTACCTCCCACACCCCTGCCCCCTCCCACACCCACCATACATACTGTTACTACTCGCCAGGAAGCCGAGCGGACCTCCAAGTTAATATTATCATAGGTTTATATTGCCTGGGTTGTTCAAGCATCGCTTTATTACAGTTTCATAATTACTAATTAATTATATAAATGAATGGAGAAAATGTTAGCGATTCAAAGAGTTGTGAATGTTGACTTTTTAAAATTGATGTTTATTTAATGATGTGTACAGGCATATTTTAAGTTTTGTTTTAGGAGGGTACTTCGTTATGGTTGTGTTGAAGTAATGTGTTTGTAATATACTCATATATTTTATTTTCTCGATGTAAAGAATATTTTCCGAAATGAAATGTCAGAATAGAAAATTGGGACTTAGCCTGTTTAAAGACTAAATTTTTCTTGTTTTTAATATGCCTATAGTTTTAGAATACGTAAATTAGATTTTTTTTAAATATTATTCTGATAGCTATTATAACTTAGCCTGTTACCTGATTCCGGCTTGACATCGAGTTCTAGGACACCCTGTATAATAAACTAGCTGACCAGCGCAACTTGTCTGCTTCAATAAGAGATATTTCCCCGTTTTTGCAATATTTCTCATTGATGCTCCGCTCCTACCGTTCGTAGCGTGATGTTATATACCTGGCCTATGCCTTCCTCGATAAATGGGCTATCCAACTCTAAAATATGTTTTCAATTCGAGCCAGTAGTTCCTGAAATTAGCGCGTTCAACCAAACAAACTCTTCATCTTTATAATATTAGTATAGATAAGGCTGGACACATTGGCAAAAGGTACTTTTCAATTTATGGCCACTCATATAGATCCTTTTCGATTGAGATTCGTTATTTATCGTGGCAGCAATAAACCTGGGAATGTGCCCGGTAGATGAGAATATGCTCACTACTTGGCGAATGCGTGTTTGATACAACTCTGCTCACCTCTCCAGAAATCCGAGGTAACATAATCAAGTTGCCTGTATCACAATCGGAGGTCACAAGCACATTATATTTGACATTACCATAACTTTCTCTCCAGCTTTGTATGAACCAATTTCTTCTGTGAACGGTATACAAAGCATAAGTTGAGCAGTCGCATTCTTAAACTTTTAATAATATTTAAACTAAGAATGTAATTGCTCAATAGCGATTTTGAGTGAGGTATGGCGTATTGAGTATAGAGATAAATTTAACATAGAGTAGTGCGTTCGGTGATCTGTCTGTTGTAATAAAGCGTTGCTTACATAATTGTTGTATTCTGCATTGACATCGCGGTGGTAGGTCTGCCGGCCGCCACTGAACCAGTCACAGCGACGTTGCGTCATATCGCACGGTGAGTTACTCACGCATAAATTGTTATTATATATAACGAGCACACACACATACACGCCTACACAAACACACGCATACACACACACACTCCCTCATGCACACACAAATACACACGCTCGCACAAACAATTGACGCGTACGCACACAATGTATGTAATGTATGTATGTATGTAATGTACGCACTGTACTATTTATGAATAGTACAGTGCTGTTGGCTCACATACCTATGCCGTTTACCAAAGGTTGTATGCTTGTTTGCGACCCGAAATAAGTATAAATAAAAACTTTATAAAGCACGATTTATTCAAAGTCAAAATAAACATTAAGTTGCCATGTATTTATAAACGCATTTTCTTACAACTATGAATATTTTATGGCACTATGGTGGGTATGACCTTGGTAGTATAATATAGAGTAGCTATACTACCTACTCTAAAAAACGTTAAACTCACATACACTCATACACATACATAAATATTCTTACACGCACAGACAAGACACATTCGCACGTACTCTAACACACAAATACACACACACGCACATACACATAAAGTCACAAACACACACACACACATACACATAAAGTCACAAACACACACACACACACATACGCACACATACACACACACACACACACACATACATACACACACACAGATACACACACACATACACACACACACACACACACACATACACACACACACACACACACACACACACACATACACATACACATACACACACACATACACACACACACACACACACACACACACACACACACACACACACGCACGCACACACACATACACACACACACACAACAAAACACAACGGGAGCTTGTTTAATTCCCGTTCGTTATTTATTGTCAATCTAATCGTCGGTTTTTCTTCTATATAACATAATGCAGAGTGGGGATTATAAAACGGTATTTATTCAACAATTAACTCTCGCTTTTAAGTTATTCACGAATATTATAGTCACGTGATTCCTGTCACGTATACGAAAAACGCACACATTGTCAGTGAAGCACGCAATTTCATGTTTCATGTGTGTATCAGACTTGCACACGGATATAGATTAAGTTCACACGGATGGCCAGCTTGAAACGCTTGAAAACCGACACATATACATAGAAACGTGCGTACGCGCTTTCGGATTGAATTGGGTGTCGAATCAATCATTCGCCTAATTTTATCCTGGTTCGCTGTATTACGTGTGTGTGTGGGTATGTCTGTTTTTCTGTGTTGTTCTGTGTCGTCTGTGTGTGTCTAATCTATGACACGTATCACTTACTCGATGATCTTTTTTTTTTATAATATGATTATGTCAATGTATTATATGAGGCGCTCATAGCTAGTTGCACTCAATGATCGGTAAACGATTAACGAGGTTAAGCAACGTTGGGTGCGTCAGTCTATAGATGGGTGACCGCTTAGTGGTATTTCATCTGAGCGTCTCCGTGCTTCGGAGGGCACGTAAAAAGTCGGTTCCGGTTGTTGTCAAATTGACGGCAGTCGTTAAGCCATGTCAGAGGCCTACGGGCGGCTTGAACGACTCTTGACAACAGTTTGGCCACTAACCACACGAAAAGAATTAAAAAAAGAATAGAGTCAACGTATTCGATTCGTTCTTTGTTTTGGAGTAGTCTATATATATACAACGTGTTAATGAAATAACACAGAATGACAGATTTTTATTTTAGTAATGTGATTCAATTAAATTATAATGATTTCGTTGGAAAGTATTCGTGTTTTTGTATTGATAAAAATCTTTTGAAATTTTGCTCAACAATTCTACTTGAGTAAATTGAAACAACAGTAGTCTTATTGATAAATTGTTGTCTTTGTGACCTAATAGTATTTGATTAAATAAAAATGCAATGGTTTCGTTATTTATCGTAAAAAAAAGTGGTTTTGTGTTAATAAAAATATTTTGTATTATTGGTTAATATACAACTTGAGTAAATTGAATATTTTATAAATCGTCGCCTTCGTGACCAAATTGTTGGCCTAGCGTGTTTGAATCCAACCATTCCAACTTGAACCCACTTTTATCTCAACCATCAATCTTAATTGGAGGGGCAAATTATAATACTAGTATACACATATTTAATATGTACCAATCACGACAGATTTTGTTATGTTTTGTAGAATTAGAAGTCCTCTCGATTTCTTATTATGTCATGAACACGTTGTATGTTTAAAAAAGGACATCAGCAATCAATTCTATATCAATCCTTTGGACTAATCATTAAAAAAAGCAATATACAGCAACGACTTAGATCCTAAAGTAACACATCAGAACTAGAAATTGACAGATTCTTTAGTTTCTAGAAATGACGCCATATTAAATTCAATTGCGAAAAAGACAGTGACTTCGGTACAGTTAGCATTGAACTGTTATCCCCACTCTGTAGCCTTCAATACTCTCGATGTTTGCATGTATGTCAGACAAAAATAGGACTCGTCTCGACAAAAACCTTCAGCGAAGGCTAGGTCCGTCCAACACAATACCTGTCTGTTACGCCTTTTTATCTCTGGCGTTGGACCCATAGACGCAACTCCTTCCGAACTATGAGAACCCTCAGGCATGTAATTTATAACCTAAAAATGAAACATGAAAAGCGTGCCCTGGGTTCGCCTTGGAAGGCAATGCGGTTTTTTATCTATCTGCACAGGGTTGTTCTTACATGGTAATAATACGAAGTAGTTTAAGAAGCGGGTACTGTCCGAACGGAGATGTGATGTGCCATCTCCGAGACGATGGCCCCAGGTCGCGACTCCACATTCGTGAGTTGTGGACAAGCGACCCGCGCCGAACAACACACACTCGCGTCAAAGTATATCACTTTTTATAGGATAACTGACACTTGGCAAGAAGGAAGAAAAGCGATATTTTTGACTTAGACTTCTGGCATTAAAATGTAATTTTTTACTATTGGATGTTTTAAATATATTTTAAATTCGATCGTATATAAAAGAAAACATAGATACTGAGGTGTAAAAAAAAAATTAAAATTTTAGTAATTATTTAAATAGTACTTAGTAATTAAAAATGAAATTTGATTTCATAGAAGATACAAAATTATATGTATTTTAATGTAGCTAAATCGACGAGAGATAGCGCTACTATACTGTGACGTCATTGACTTGTAGCGTCAGTAAATTACATCGCAATTTTATTTTTTTAATTAAACGAAATCTATCTTCATGATTATTTTTATTATTTTCAATGAAATTTCAAGACTATCGTATTTGCGGAATAAATGTATTACGCATAATTATAAAATAATTAATAAAACGTTATGAATAGTGTCATGTATCCTATGGTATCTGTAAAGAAAATGTGGTCGATATTTGTGGGTGTAGTCGCGTGTGTGGTGTCCGGATCGCGATGTAATAAATGAGTCGACGCTTCGCGGGAGCTTCGCATCGCGCCGCGCCACTTCGCTCCGCGCCGCGCCGCTCCGCAACGCCGCGTCCACAGTCAGTAAGTAGTCGGGACTGAGCGATCGGACGAGAGGCGGGAACGTGTTGATGCGAGACTGAGATACGGCTGCACATGCGCGCGTGCGTGCATGTGTGCGTGCTGTGTGTGCTACCCTCAACCTTGTAACGAGGCAAACGTTTATTTTATCAAAATTTAGAAGAATATATTTTTTTAAGGGATAATTACGTCAGTGTTGATATGAGTCTCGTTTGGCTCATTGCATCGGTGAAGTATAGTGAGTGAGTGCGTGTGTGTGCGTAATGTGTGCGTGCGTAATGAAGTAAGTGATGTTTGGTGTTGAGCGCGTGGTGAGTAGGTGGCGATTTTCAGATGCGGCTCGCAGCGGGGGCGCCCCGCCGGAGCGGCGGCAGAACCGCTCGTACTAGCGTAGTGGTACTCGACATACGTACTGCGCCCGACCACCGTCAATCGTATGAAATATCTACTTGATTGACTTACCTGCCGACGGCGTTTCTACACTCACATACACACACACACACACAACCAACTTAGATTCACACACACATTCTCAGTTTTTTTATTAGGTGTTGTGTGTGATAGTGGAAGCGTCGTCGATTGTTTTTATAATATATTTGTGTGCGTACTCGACGGTGATTCGTTGACAGCACGTAGTGCGCTCCTACAACGCGCGTCGCTAACGCGTTCGCGACTTGCGCCCACACGCGGGAACACGGAAGTTTCGATGTTATATTACGATGCTGTTAGTCTTGCTAGAAATGAAAAAAAGAAACGATCTTAAATATAGACCATAGTATCTGGTAAAATGTTATGCAGCTATTCAAGCGTAATAGAATTTAATATATACAGTTTAGATACAAAAATATCTAAGTAAAAAAACTGTAAAGGATAGTCGAAATACGTATCAAAAGATAATAATATTAAATATATTTAAAAAATATATATGCCAAACATGGCAGACACGATTTTCTACTCTTTCGTATTTCAACTTACATTGTTTTAGCAAGTTATTTATTTATGATATACCTAATCCTGGATAATTACAAACTTCAGTTTATATTCAGTTAATACCTTTATTTACTATATTATTACATTAGATGCGTACTCAGAATATCCATGAACAGTATTATAAAATACAAAGAAGATGTTTAAAATATGTAGGTACATAACAATTCACGACATCTGCCATTAAGTACATAGTTATAGAATGAACGCAATACAACACGCATTCTTACGCACTCAATCAATCACGATCAAGTCGGCCGATTGGCCTTCTTGAGCGTTCATAATTCAACTCTTCTAAAGACTTCATAATGCGTACCGCAAAGGAGTGGAACTCATTACCTAAGTCTGTATTTCGCGATGAGTACAATATAGGTGTCTTCAAGTCTCGAGTGAATAGGTATCTTCTAGGCAAGCGTGCTCCATCGTCGACTGCATCATCACTTAACATGAGGTGAGATCGCGGTCAAACGCTAATCTATTAAAATTATGAAAGAAAAGTTTCTTGGTTCTGTGACTATGTATTCTGTAATATTGAGTATATCAAGTCATCGAATAATAAAAAAAAGTTTCTTAATATAGGAACTGAAACTGAAGCCTATTCGAGTTGGTCACATTCTGGGATATTGACACGGCCTTCGGTGACTATTTATTCTAAAATCGACTATATCTAGTCATAGAATTTAAAAAAATGTAATCGAAATAAAAAATAACGTTTCTTGATATAGCAACTGAGCCTATTTGAGTGGGTCAGTTACTGCAATATTCACGCGGCATTCTGTGACTATGTATTCTGTAATATTGAGTATATCAAGTCATCGCAAATTGCTTCATAAGCTAGATTGAGAGCCAACTTTAAATTTTGAGAATAAATAAACGTATTATTATAAGCCATATATTATGTGAATAGACGTGTGATCCCGCGTGTGTTGTGTTTGCGAGTGGCGAGTGTGTTCGTCGTGCGGTGTTAGTCCCGCTCTCACGGACACGTTTGAACGCAGGAGGAGGCCGACGTCGTGGTGCGACGCAAGCGAGACAAGGACGACGCGCGACCAGAGAACGTGCGTGACAGAGAACGTGACAGGGAGCGGGAGAGGGAACGCCCCGCCTCCCGAGAAAGGGACAGGGATAAGGAGCGTGACCGCGAGCGCGGTGAGCGAGAGCGGGAGAGGGAGCGTGAGCGGGAAAGAGATCGAGATAGGGATAAAGATAGGGAGCGGGAAAAGGAGCGAAGACGGCGGAGTACCTCAAGGTAAGAATCTGGTTAAGCTCATGTAATTATATCCCCGGTTTCTGAATTGAGTAAAGTAGCATACCTATCTCAATTTAGTATTCTTCAATATTTTTTACAGAAATGAAAGCCATCAAAACGCTGCCAACTGAGCATTTACTGAAGTATATGATGTGGAAATATCTACTCAAATATTATTATAGTTTAAGGAAACTTGAGTCTCGAAATAGAAATAAAATTATTGCTTAAGTACAGTTTGAGTTATCCAACATGTAATTCTCAGTTCAGAAATCAGGGGTTAGTTCACATTTTCTTACTTTTCCTAAGCCACTCAGGCGTCCCGGTCATTTTGCGAAATTTGGCGCATGTGTAGCGCAACTTCTGGGACATGTCGCGCGACATCGGCGCGGGCGATTAAAACGAGGATATCTCGAAACTTGTATAGGAACTGTGTATAAACTTTATATCGTTAGAATTCACATGAAATAAGCAATTTTACTCAACTAGAATAGCAAAGCTTTGCCTTGAAATATATTATTAAATCTAATTTGAAACCAGGGTGAGCTAATTTTGCCAACATAATTAGTTATAATTAAATAAATAAACCATTATTTCATATTCTTTTTATTCTATTTACATTAAAATATACTATTTTAAATTATTCCAGTAAAACAACAGAACTGCCCATACAATTTTTTCATCCTATATGCTTTAAAAAACCATGCCATAACCACAACAATGCAACCTGAGAGGTAAACAAAAATAGGTTTTTTTTGCCCCATTCTGAGAACACTGCAAGCTGAGTGGCTTCGTTTAAAACTTTAAACACTAGTTTGGTTCACATACTTATCACAGAAGAAGTTTAAGTTCTTGAAACTATTTTGTTTACGAGATTCGGAAAAGATAAAGCACTTGAATAAGCCATTGAAATAAAAATGGCGACGAAAATATATAAGGACGTTTGAAGAAATTAGTTTTTCTGACACAAATAATTATCAACTACACATTTTATGAATTAAATATTGTGCTTCACATACTCATCCGTGTTGTACAGAAGTAATTCTATCATTTCTTAAAATTTTTTTTTCGCGAAACAAACACACCGTTACGTGCGCCCAATTACGTCACACTGACGCTTGATTTTAAACTTTACGGAACAGAGATTCGTTTGTTCTATGTACGTAGCATGTGACTTTATGCCATCCTTGTCCTTTTCCTTACGCATTGTGCAAGTAAGAACAGGATATACAACTGTTTGCTGCGACAAATTGCGATATATGAACGCTGGTAGCAATCGACCTTTAAAAGGCGCCTCGACACATGTCGATATTTTGACATCGGTCTTTAAAAGGCTGTGGGACGTCAGAGTGGTTTTAAGTAAATAAATAATAATAATAATAATATCCATATATGTAATGATATATACTAGGAGACCCATCTTGACATACTTAATATTTTCTTTATTTTTGTATCACACCTTGGACCGTAATCCCAAAAATCGCCTTTTGTAATGCGGGTTACAAATTAAACTCACATAAACAAGCGAGAACAAATTTTATTAAGTTAGCCGGGGCTTATATAGTGGCCGCGGCGAATCTTAATAGCGCGATTCAGCAATGAACAACGCCATCTATCGAGCTAAGAGTTAAACATTTTAACAACTTATTAAGTTGTTCCGATTGAACACACATAGATTACAGCCAATATAGAGTGACAGTAACCATATTCAATGTTTTTATCATTATTTATGTTTACCACCAAATTAGATAAATTGACTATTATTTTTATTAATTACAGTCCAATATATTATAATAGTTAGATATGTTCAAATAGTTATTTAAGGATATACATTGAACACTGTAAATTGTATATTTAGAAATTTGCTTCAAGTGCATGATATTTTTAACGGATCGATAAAGATTGATATAATTGAACCGAGAAA
This sequence comes from Catocala fraxini, assembly GCA_930367265.1. Classification (NCBI taxonomy): domain Eukaryota; kingdom Metazoa; phylum Arthropoda; class Insecta; order Lepidoptera; family Erebidae; genus Catocala; species Catocala fraxini. Next base: position 4,676,691 of record OV884049.1, on the reverse strand, counting down.
TGCGTAGCGCTTAAATTTTAAATGAACTCATAATTTACATAAAAAACATAAGCCACGTGTATTTTGCGTTAGTCGGTTTGCTTTTCTTCTGCATTCTAACCGGCTAAGCCGATTGTCATGAAATTGTGTCAATAGATAATAGATCATGCTAGGAATAATCTAAAGCGATCTATCTAGGTAGTCTATGTGAATGGTCGCAGCCGATCTATCTAACTAGGCTATGTGAGTGATAGCAGGCAAAACCTGGTTGTAATATATAATTTCTTCTTTACATGTCTTAGGGGTAAGGACCGACGTGAAGAACGTGACAAGGAGAGAGAACGCGAACGCGAGGAGCGAGAGCGAGACAGAGAACGCGAACGGGAGCGGGAACGAGAAAGAGAACGGTAACATACCTATCGTTATATATATAATTCTTCTGCACGTATGTCACTCAACTCCTAAACACCTGGACCAATATTGATGACTTTTTAGATGTCTTTAGGTAGTTTAGATTCATTATTGGACTCGATAGCTTGCGCAAGCCAACGTTCGTGCAGCATATAATGCCTGCCGAATGCACTTGTTATAAATTAAATTATATACCTAACTTTACAGAACCCGAACTACTCGTATCTGACGTTTATTTTGTTTGTTACAGAGAACAACGCGAGCGTGAGCGGGAAAGAGAAATACGCGAACGGGAGAGGGAGCGAGAGAGAGAACGGTGAGCCTTCTCGACACTTACTAAACATACTTCCCTTTCTTCATAGGGCTCCGTGTGCAAAGGTCGACAACTAAACTTCTGTCAGTTAGTTTGGTTTTATAGTTTATCATCTAAGTATATATTGCGGCATTCAAATAAAATATTGAATCGAATTAAAGTTATTGTGCAGTATCTATATATTTAATACGTGAAGCAAAAACTTTGTACCCCTTTTTAAGAAAATTGCGCGGACGGAGGAGTATGAAATTTGGCACAGTTAAGAATTATATGGAGAAGAAGTGGCGAATTATATTATTTTTATTAAATATACAATAGAAATACATTAAATTAATGAATAAACACTGTGTAGTGTTATTGCGTGTGCACACAACCATGCATTTGACACAAGCAGTCGAGTCGCGTTCGGCTGATGTAGTAGAATTATTCGTAACTATGGTTACATATTATGTATGTGGAGTAGGTGACTAAATGGAAATATGTGATTATTAGCGATAGTTATAGACAACAAAACATTAATAACGATCAAACTTAAAATTTAAATCAATTATGGGCGAATTTCGACCACTTGGCGACCGCTAGTTAAAATAATTTATCATACACCACTATAACAACATTTGGCAGACATCCACTAATATTATAAATGCAAATGTAAGTTTGTTTGTTACGCTTTCACGCCTTAACTACTTGACCGATCATCATAAAATTTCGCCATATCATAAAATATAAACCTACCCTATGGTCACTTTTAAATTTTAACCCTACTGTCCCCCTGAGGGGGACGGACACACGTCACAGAGGCGTGCGTGGGAATACACACGACGCCAGGCCAACTGTTGATAATCTAACATAACCAAACCTACATTTACGCAAGCGAAGCTGCAGGCAAAACTAGTGAATAATAATAATATTTTTAGAGTTCGAAATATCTCTGCTTAGTTTGGGCTAGATGGTGTTGTGTGTATGTGGTAGAATATTATTATATTATATTATTATATCTCTTATACAACACCTTTGTCCGTCCGTCTTTGACCTCTGACCACGTGGTATCACGTGATCTTTGCATATTACTTGAACCATTTTTTCAAACTAAGATTTACGGCAATTCATTGCCGATTCTCACTTGTTATTAAATAAAATATAAATAATATAAAAGTCCAAAAACAAATTTCATGCTTCTTATTTAATGTAAAGGATAACATTTACAATTTAAATATAAGGCACAAAAACTTGTTTATGAAGTCTGTTTATATGGTTGACTCAATACCTTACCAACCCCTCACTGTGTTATTTACCGTAGGAGAGCCACGCTTCGGCACGAATGGGCCGGCTCGACCGGAGTGATACCACGGCCTCACAAAAAACCGGCGTGAAATAGCGCTTGCGTTGTGTTTCGTCGAGTGAGTGAGAGTACCGGAGGCCCAACCCCTCCCTTCCACCCAAGGGGAGGGGCAAATTTAAAAGGCCGCCAACGCACTTGCGTCTCCTCTGGTGTTGCGGGTGTCCATGGGCGGCGGTAATTGCTTACCATCAGGCGATCTGTCTGCTCTTTTACAACCAATACCATAAAAAAAAACTGGCCAGGACACCTTTAGCCATCTTTGATCAGTCGTGTGAGTCTGCTCGACTGGCAGTGAGTTGTCTATCCTTATTCTGGACATCACGTCTATTCTTCGCCTGTTACCTTAAGACGCATGGTGCGAGTCGGAGTGATGCCCTCTATCATGCCAGGGCGTTACCCAGGAGTCGTCGTCCGCAAGCATTTCTTGCCTGCGTTGAGCTCAGCTGGGTGGGTCGCTGATGTAGTCTGAGTTCCAGCGTCTCACCCACCATTCAATGCAGTGAGTTGTCACACCGTGGTAGGTTTAGACGGTAGTACCCGGGACATTCCATCTTATCCCGAGTGAGCCTGATATAGCCTCTCCGCTCCCCTTTCCGCGGAGATGTATGCGTCAATGCGTTGCTCCACGTTAAAAAGGGGACGCATGGTGCAGGCATTCCGAATTTATATATTTATTTATTTATTCATCGCATATGGTATATATGGTAGGCTATGGCCTTAGGGTATTAGGGCTAATAGGGCTGTAGGTACTTTAGGGTGCCGTAGGTTCTTGTCATATGACAGTCCGTTACTACCAAGCAGCGATAGCTCAGTGGGGAGACCAACAGACTGCAATGCAGAGGGTCTCGAGTTCGAACCCACGTCGCGCACCTCAGACTTTCGAAATTTATATGACTTTTCGAAATTCCGTGCGTTGATTGACAATTATCGCCTGCTTCGTGCCTCGGAGAGCACGTTAAGCCGTCGGTCCCGGCTGCCATGAACACCTATGGCAGTCGTTATTGGGAGAGTGTCGACACAAAAGATCCCACTAGGTTGAAGTGTCGCCGGTCTGCACTGACTGGCCCCCACATAAGATACATACATAATACTAAGGTGACGACTGTACAATGGTATTGCCTGAGCTAAATAATACACCTTTGCTTACTTCAATAGGGACATAATCATGAGGTTATGTATGTTCTTACGTCAAAACATATCGTAAACTAAATCTGACGAGTAAAATACAGTATTGCATTACTTCGCGCGCTTATCAGAAACCGATAACGTTTGTATACGCGTTTTAGTTTCAAACTTTTTATATCAAACCATGCGTGTATTTCAACGACCTTTGTTTCTTAAAAGTGTAGGATTTGTGACAGACCTCTTTGGTATAGTACAAAAAGTTTTGATATAGTAGTGCTTTGTGTGTCTGCGTTATGTTGACGTTGCATCCATATATACGTACTCGGTATGAGATTCAGAGGGAGCTACGGCCGCATGCGAGGTAATAAACTGGTATCTTAATTCGAAACATTTCACCGTTTTACTTCCAAATTGACGTTTCGTTAGATTTTTTGAACATCTATAGGTCTACCATAAAAATCCTAACCATTATTATAAATGCGAATGTGAGTTTGTTTGTAACCTTTTGACGCCGTAACTTCTCGATGGATCATCATGTACTTTCGCATACACCTTGCAGGGGTACAGAAACTGTTTCCGAGGGATAGAAAATTGACATAACCTATATTTACGCGAGCAAAACCGCGGACAAAATCTATAGTATAATAAACCGTAAAAAATAAAATATAATCCGTATAAACAAGTTAAATTTCAAGGAGTAATATTCACAGAAACGTAAGACAATATAAAAAAACTGTAGTTCAGAATTTATATATTAATAAATGAAGCAAAAACTTTGTACCCCTTTTTTACGAAAATTGCGCGGACGGAGAAGTATGAAATTTGGCACAGTTCAAGTTTATACGGAGAAGGAGGGGCGAATCCTAATATTTATATAAAATATGCATTAGAAATACATTAAATTAATGAGAAACACTACACGCACACAACCATGCATTTGACACACGCAGTCGAAGCGCGTAACTATGGTTACATATATATAATGACATATATCAGCAATATCTTACAGGCAAACTTTGGTCGAATTTCTAGCACTAGACGACCGCTAGTATACATAAATTTAATAAATATATAAGTACTTTTTCGCGGTCGACGACCTGTGCCAATCATACGGCAGCTCGCGTAATGGGTACTTAGCATCTGGTTAATGTTCAGTAGGCTATTTGACAGTATGAAAATTAATTACTTATACATTTTCATTCGCATGGATAATGCATTTTAAAAGCCTTTTGCAATAATATATATCTATATTATTAATAATGAATATAATAATAATAATAATATAATATTGTTTTTGTTTTATATTTAATCGAATTAGCCGTTACTCGGTGGCAATCCATAGTAATAAAATTATTGGCTAATGCCTCGCGCTAAGGCGAAACACGTGTCGACGCATATTTTGTGTTCGAAGCGGAATACTGCAAGTTAGAGAACGCCCGACCCTACGACGTAGCTGTCCCCATCCAGAGGAGTTCGGTATTGTCAACCTTTTCCTATTGTAATCCGAGGGTGCGTGGCGGATTCCTCTCTTTCCAAAGAGATGGGTGTAAAAACCCAGGATTCAACCTCTTCGTCTTAAATGTGCATCATGTTACCCCTATATCTCGGGGGTCTTTTGATCCCCAGGGCCCATATTCAAACTCGACCAAGGTATGACCCCAAGGTGTCTGCAAACCAAGTGACAAGTTAATCGGTCCATTGGTTCCGGAGCTATGCCTGTCACTAAACAGGCAAACACACATACCCACTAAGTTTTCATTAAACTCTTCGAAGAAGACTCGGAGGTTAATAATGTCATGTTTTTTTTTGTTTAGTGGCTATTAACGAGCCTTAGAGTTACCAATAAAATTTTACATCATTATTATTATTAACAATAAAATATTGTTTTAAAAATTAATATTGTAGAATTTCGACAGTTGGTCGTACTCTACGAGACTAGACGACGCACTCCTGAGATCCTCGTAAGCAAATTATACATTAGACTCTGATATAGTATTTATATATTTTATGTTATGCCTCCAGTGAGCGAGAACGGGAGCGTGAGCGAGACAGAGAGCGGTCGCGGGAGCGGGAGCGCGAGAGAGATAGAGAACGATCTCGCGGCCGCAGTCGCAGCGAGGTCGACGCCCGACGGGAGAAAGAATTGGAAGAAGAGGCGCGGGAAAAGAAACGACTGGAGAAAAAGGTAATATATACATACATATGTAGAACATAATATGTAAAAAAAATTACATAGATATTTAGGCGGCCTTTAGGTACTTAGACCTATCGGTATATCCTAAAGAGGATGGGTATGTGAGTATTGAACACACATTAGCTATGATTCACATCCTGCTTAAGTAAGGCTATTGCCAACTACTGACCATATGTCGTGCCTTCATGGCACAGCGGTAGTGAATGCGACTGATATGCATGAGGTTCTTGGGTTCGAATCCCGGCCAACAAAAAGTTATTGGGTTATGCTGTTAAGAAATCACAATAGCAGCCCGGAGTTAGGAAGTTGGCAGTGTTAGACATCCCCGTGCCTCGGAAAGCACGTTGCGCCGTTGGTCCTGCGCCTGATCTCTCCCCGGTCGTGTCCGATTACTGTCCCATCGGATCATGTGAGTAAGGGAACAGAGAGAGCGCTTGTGTTTAAGATTCACCGGCGTGACCAAAATTCGGTCTGGAGGTCTAATGTCCTCCTTTTAATTTCGGTTTTTAATTAATTTTTACTAATTTTTCAACAGAAAAATCTATTTACACTGTCCGACCCAGACATATACACTGCGGACATAGCAGCTGCAGATATCACGATCGGCCGCAAAATTACGACACTACCAAACGGTTTATCAACTACTTTCATGACATAACATAATCTTTTGTTGACCAAACTCTTAATCTGCTTCACTTTCCATCTAGAGCACTCAATACTATTTCTATTTTTTATATATTATTTTATTCATTAATAATTTAATAATTACAGGCCCGTGAAAAAGAGGCAGCATATCAAGAGCGACTAAGAAATTGGGAGAGTCGTGAACGACGTAAAGCAAAAGAGTACGAGAAGGAAAGAGAAAGAGAACGGTGTCGTGAAGAGGAGAGGGAGCGAGAGGCAAAAAGACTCAAAGAGTTCCTCGAAGATTATGATGATGAGAGGGACGATCATAAGTATTACAAGTAAGTACGACGTAGTGGAATATGAGAAAAGTGATAAGAGGAAGGGTGAATCGTGTTAAAGAACCGGGTGAATTGTGTTAGGCAAAGCAAGTGAATTGTGTTGGAAAAATAGTATGAATTGTTTTGGAAGAAGAGGATGTATAGTATTGGGAAAGGCGGGTGAATAGTGTTGGAAAAAAGGGAGAATTATGTTGGGCAAAGAGGGTGCATAGTATTAGAAAAATAGGATAAATAGTAACGCGAAAAGCGGTTATTAATGTTAGTAAAAGGGAATAGTGTTTGTTAGAAGAGAGTTGATATTGCTGGGAAAAGAGGCTAAATAAATAGTTAGAATATCTTACCTTTATGCCTTACACTATTTACCCTTATATTTAGTGTAAGGCAAAAAGGGTGAATTGTCTGGGAAAAATAGGGTGAATTGTGTTGGAAAAAGAGTGTGGATAGTGTTAGTGAAAATATCTCTGAATTGCGATCAGATTTCCAATGGTAGGCACACAGAAATTCGAATGCGGCAGGAACGTAGCATAAAGTTCTCGTTCGGTCGGCTCCAGGAGATCTGATTGTGGCCTCAAGGTAGGCTGTAGTGCATCGCGGCTGGTTGCTGTCATTCGCAAAGCAGACAGATTGACAAAAAAGGCGTACCTGCCAAAAAAGAAAATTTTTGTTCTGTCATATGCGTCTTTTTTTACTTATTCCAAATATTGAAATTAAACTACTATATACGGATGTTATAGTAGTTTAATTATTTCAAATACATATGTAAAAATCTTAATGTGGAAAAAATATTTTTGATTCATATTTTTTCCTTATGACGGCAGTATCGTAGCATCGCGGCTGACCGTACCGTACGCTGGCTACCTTAACACCCATTCACGAGGCAAGTTCCTTGTATCGTATCTTTGTTTAACTGGGAACAGAAGCATGACACTTGTCTCATTTATGTACAGTGGACCCCCGGCATGCCGACAAATGTTTTTTGGTGTCGGACTACCGAATTTTATCAGATTATAGAATACTGCCACAGACAGTTGGACTGTCGATACGTCGGAATTTTTGGAAGCGAATTACAATACAAAGTTCAAATCATTATAATATTTGAACTGCAACACTTTGAGCACAATAGTGGTGGCGCGTACAAGTTACAACCTGTTCATAGTGCACTAGCTGACCCGCGCAACTTCGTCTGCTTCATATAAGAGAATTAACCCTGTTTTTGCAATATTTTCCATTGCTGCTACACTCCTATTGGTCGTAGCGTGATGTTGTATACCCTATAGCCTTCCTCGATAAATAGAGTAGTTCCTGAGATTAGCGCGGTCAACCAAACAAACAAACTCTTCAGCTTTATAATATTAGTGAAGATTTGCCGAGATCAATTTTATATACAGTCATAGGCATGTCGGATTACCGGAGGTCCGTAGTCTCATGTCGTTGGCATTGCAGAGGCAAGGAGCTGCAGCGGCGGCTGGGCGTGCGAGTGCGCGAGGCGGAGTGCGACGCACGCGAGCGCGGGCGCGAGCAGGACGAGCTGGACGCGCTGCGCCAGAGCTTCTTCCGCAACACGCACGCCGACGACCCCGCCGCCGCCGCCGCCTTCGAGAAGGTACGGCTTGTAGCGCCACTCCCACGTACATATATAACGAGCGCGGGCGCGAGCAGGACGAGCTGGACGCGCTGCGCCAGAGCTTCTTCCGCAACACGCACGCCGACGACCCCGCCGCCGCCGCCGCCTTCGAGAAGGTACGGCTTGTAGCGCCACTCCCACGTACATATATAACGAGCGCGGGCGCGAGCAGGACGAGCTGGACGCGCTGCGCCAGAGCTTCTTCCGCAACACGCACGCCGACGACCCCGCCGCCGCCGCCGCCTTCGAGAAGGTACGGCTTGTAGCGCCACTCCCACGTACATATATAACGAGCGCGGGCGCGAGCAGGACGAGCTGGACGCGCTGCGCCAGAGCTTCTTCCGCAACACGCACGCCGACGACCCCGCCGCCGCCGCCGCCTTCGAGAAGGTACGGCTTGTAGCGCCACTCCCACGTACATATATAACGAGCGCGGGCGCGAGCAGGACGAGCTGGACGCGCTGCGCCAGAGCTTCTTCCGCAACACGCACGCCGACGACCCCGCCGCCGCCGCCGCCTTCGAGAAGGTACGGCTTGTAGCGCCACTCCCACGTACATATATAACGAGCGCGGGCGCGAGCAGGACGAGCTGGACGCGCTGCGCCAGAGCTTCTTCCGCAACACGCACGCCGACGACCCCGCCGCCGCCGCCGCCTTCGAGAAGGTACGGCTTGTAGCGCCACTCCCACGTACATATATAACGAGCGCGGGCGCGAGCAGGACGAGCTGGACGCGCTGCGCCAGAGCTTCTTCCGCAACACGCACGCCGACGACCCCGCCGCCGCCGCCGCCTTCGAGAAGGTACGGCTTGTAGCGCCACTCCCACGTACATATATAACGAGCGCGGGCGCGAGCAGGACGAGCTGGACGCGCTGCGCCAGAGCTTCTTCCGCAACACGCACGCCGACGACCCCGCCGCCGCCGCCGCCTTCGAGAAGGTACGGCTTGTAGCGCCACTCCCACGTACATATATAACGAGCGCGGGCGCGAGCAGGACGAGCTGGACGCGCTGCGCCAGAGCTTCTTCCGCAACACGCACGCCGACGACCCCGCCGCCGCCGCCGCCTTCGAGAAGGTACGGCTTGTAGCGCCACTCCCACGTACATATATAACGAGCGCGGGCGCGAGCAGGACGAGCTGGACGCGCTGCGCCAGAGCTTCTTCCGCAACACGCACGCCGACGACCCCGCCGCCGCCGCCGCCTTCGAGAAGGTACGGCTTGTAGCGCCACTCCCACGTACATATATAACGAGCGCGGGCGCGAGCAGGACGAGCTGGACGCGCTGCGCCAGAGCTTCTTCCGCAACACGCACGCCGACGACCCCGCCGCCGCCGCCGCCTTCGAGAAGGTACGGCTTGTAGCGCCACTCCCACGTACATATATAACGAGCGCGGGCGCGAGCAGGACGAGCTGGACGCGCTGCGCCAGAGCTTCTTCCGCAACACGCACGCCGACGACCCCGCCGCCGCCGCCGCCTTCGAGAAGGTACGGCTTGTAGCGCCACTCCCACGTACATATATAACGCATCATTTGAGCTATAAGACGTCCACTGCTGGACATAAGCCTCCCTCAAGTTTTACACAGAACGGTCTTGGGCCACCCGCATCCTTACTGGCACACATTAACAGTACTTATTAATCTAATTTTATACACAAACTAGCTGATCCGCCAAGCGTTGTCTGCTATATAAATTCATTCAATAGGGACACCCTAATTACCTAGCGGTATAAGTTATACTTTACGACCTATATCTTCTCCCTTAGCCTTTATTATTCCCAAGTCACTTCGAACCCGAGACCCTCCGCATTGCAGTCTGTTGGTCTCCCCACTGAGCTATCGCTGCTTTTTTTACGACCTATATATATACATAAAATATTTAAAAAAACTGTCGAGCCGTTTCGATGGAATGCGTCCACAAACACTGATACGACATTTTTAAATATATAATTTTAATTGAATACCTACTTATTGCAGGCGCGGCGTGAACAAGAGGAATTGTATAAGCCACGGTTACTCATCGACGTAAGCTTACAACTTGAGCAACAGCGAGAGAGGGAGCTACAACGTGCCAGACAACGGGAGGAAGCGAGACGGGAGGTATGTATTACTTCATAGTCAAAAAATAAATTATATGCAAAGCTTGTTAATAATAATGACTTTTATAAGAAGCTTATTATTTAAATGCACAAAGTAACTTTAACAAAATGCTTATAATTTTTTTTTTAAAGATTTGTTTTACAAGTTACTAGTATTCAAGTTAACGCCTTCAGCTAAGCTTGTGTTAGGAATGTGTTCACGTCGGTAATGCAATGGATAGGATTTTAACCTACTATCTTCTCAATCGTAAGTAATGCCTTTTCCATTCGGAAAATTTTTGGGAACACGAGAAAGAAATAAAATTCAACACAGATAGAACATGAAGAAAACATAAACGTGAGAGGCGTTGTCCATACCGGTCAGGTATTGCGCGCCATTGTTGTTGCCGCGAACGAGCGGCCAGTCACCACAAGGCGCCGTGCCGCAGCGCGCAGGTTCTGCGCTCCTATTGGTCGATATTTTGATGACTCTGCGGTGATTGGTGCGAAACGTCGCTGATAAACGAGCAGATTCCCGCGCGATGCAACCATTGGTCAAACAAGACTGACGGGACGCTAAAAAGAAGCACGCGTTACGTCCATCGGAATTCAAACAATGCTTTTATTATGATATCTCGATACAGTTATTTTTAATTGTTAATTTATTTAAGATATAACGTTCAAAGTAATTTAGTTAGGTGTGCTACTAGCGCAGTCATCTATATCTTTATTAGGCCTCTGAGTCTTCTTCGAAGAGGTTAATGAAAACACTATGTGGGTCTGTGTCTGTCTGTTAGTGACAGGCATAGCTCCGGAACCACTGGACCGATTAACTTGTAACTTCGTGTGCGGACACCTTGGGGTTATCCCTCGGTCGAGTTTGAATATGGTTGTTGGTCAAAACACCTCCGAGATATCATAAGGTCGGGATATCCACCAACAGAGTGATTTGGAAGTCCAAGGGAGAGAGTCTTTTTCCCAGCAGTGGGACATTACAAAAAGCTGATTAAAAAAAAAGGTCACCTGATGACGAAGAGGTTGAATCCTAGGTGTTTACACCCACCTCGGTATTTTTACGTATCTCTGACGATATCTCCTAACTAATTGACGCATCTCAGCTTATGCTGGTATAGTCAGGAACATAAGTAGACAGGACATTGAACAAATGTATGCGTTTAAAATCCAAATTATTATTTAGTATTACTGCGATTAAATCTATTAACTATTATTTATTGACTGTAAAAAATTACTGTATTTTTAATTTCGTTTTATTTATTAATGATCTCCAACAAAGAATATACACAAAATTTCACAGACAAACGAACATTAGTTTTGTATAGTGTACAGCACAGCATGCTCATACTTACACAATTATAACAACAAAGCATAGAATAGGAAATTTAAAACGAATTAATTAAAATAAGCTGTAGCTTATTTTAATTAATTCGTTTTAAATTTCCTATAATAATAATATGCTGACATAATATTTATTAATTGACATTAGATTTAATATAATTATAATTACTTGACATTGTATACATTAATAATTTATGGACTGATTATTATTACTTCATTAATATATACACATTTATATAATGTTAACTATTGCTACTGTATGTATGTTGCTGTTACTATTTATTATTAATTAATTAGAATGATATAAGCACGCCATTGTATGGCAAACATGTCTAGAACTTTCTTCTACTTTATATCTTGCATGCGATTGTTAATTGTATGTACACATGTGTTTGAGTAAATAAATAAATTATCTTATCTTATCTTATCTTATCTTACACGTTAGGAATGAACTAGTAGCGGCTGCTGACGCTACAAATGTATATGCAAGGCGCGCTATTCCGTGTGCGCAGCGCAGCAGTCGGCTCTCCGATCCGCCGTAATTACGTAGTTTATTTTGTATATCTATTATAAGTTTCTGGTACCAGTCAAGAAAGTATATATCAATGTGACTATCATTTCTTACACCTCATATTATATCGCCCCTACAAACTTAACATAAGAAATAAATAATGTGAAACTTAATGAAGAACTTAAATAACCTGTTCTAAGTTTTTAAGTGTTGTATGTTTTGGTAAGGGTTGACTAATATGAATATCACGTCCCTCCCAGGAGGACGGTGGAGGAAGTATTTCTGTGTAGTGGCCTGCCGTTTTACACGGCGGGCCGAAACCACGGCGGGGTCGCGATTGCATGTGAAAGCGATTCGCGCGGCCTCGCCGTCTATGGTTATGTCGAGGAACACCGTGGTAGATTTAGTCGGTATTATCGGGGTATCAATTCCCTGGTGAGCCCGACATAACCTCTCCGTCGCCCCGCGGAGAGGTATGCGTCAAAGCACTCCCCCAAGTAAAAAAAAAAAAAAAAAAAAAAAAATGAATATCATGAGTCTGATAAATCATTGTATTGCCTACAAAGCCTTGGTACAGCAGCGTAATGACTTAGTTTAGTTTTTGAGAACGGAACATCCAGTAGGTTATAATTATTTTTCTTGGAATTGAGTTAGATATTTTACGTGTAAGGTGCTTAAGACTGCGCCGAGCGTAAGACAGATAATGACAGAGCTCCTGCGGCGCATATTCAAATCGGCGCGCGGCCGCCATAGTAAAATTGTTTTGATAAATATGTATCTTTATTGTCAACCAATAACTTAAATATTTGGGACGGACAAATTGTAATAGAACTATTTATGTTTTGTTTAAGCTGTAAAATAGGATAGATTTCTACTGTTATAATCTAAAAATAACGTAACACGAGCTTGTAAATTTAAGTAATTTTGTAGGCGAAAATATAATGTATTTTAAGTTTTTTACACGGAGTAATTGTAAACACATTCATTATTATGGTAAATTTAAATTTTATATTTGTATTAAACAGAAAGTGTTGACTTTATTCATTTAACTGTGACCGCCTGTTTTGGCACATTTTGCTCGGCGCAGTCTTAACAGTTCACTACAGTTTGTGATGCCGTTCAGTATTTTATGCAGATTTAATTTATTTTTGCGTTGTATTTGTGTTTGAGTTGGTGTGCTATGTTTGTGTGCAGGCACGGGAACGGGCGGCTAAAGAACGCGAGCGCTACCTACTAGCGGCGGCGGAACGACAACTGCCCGAGGAAGCCGAGCCCATAGAGTCGGACAGTTCCGGCGCCAGCCCGCCGCCGCCCTCCACCACGCCGCCGCCGCCGGACACGCCGCCGCGGCACCACAAGCACCATCACCACAGGTACTCGCACGCACTACAGTGTGCACTACTCACGTCGCACTAACCCATCCCCTGTTATAAACACGGCCGGTCTCGGTCGCCGTCCTTCACCATGTCACCGCCGCCGCAACACAGTACTGACGTCACAGCACTGTAGTGACGTCACACATTAACCTGTACTACCGTTACAGACACGTGCGGTCTCCATCACCCCTAGCAGCACGGTCGCCGGTGGCCGCGGCGCCGTCCCCGCCGAGCTCCGGCACGAGCTCGCGGCGGCCGAGCACTTCGTCCATCAGCATCAGCTTCCGCACGCAGCACAAGCTGCAGCCCAGCCCCGCCGACACCACCGGCACCGACACCGATGCGCCGCCTGAGCCCGCTCACCACCACCACCATCACCACGGTACGTAGCTGGGCCTCTCCAGAGGAAGGAAAGTTGACCCGCCGAAGCCGCCACGATCTAGTGGCGGCCAAGATCTGCTGGAGCTGCAGGATGCATGCGCGAGCGATCCTTGCGCCCCGACCATACCGTGTGAAGGAACATCGTGGTAGGTTTAGTCGGTAGGACCCGGTACTTTCTATCTTTCCCCGGGTAAGCCCGACATAAACCCTCTGCCCGCCTCCGCGGAAGGGTAAACGTCACAGCATTCCTTGCGTAAAAAAACAAGTGAGAAATGGCCATAAATTGCCGTAAATCTTAAAATTCGAAAAAATGGTATTACGTGACCTTGAGGTCAGAGGTCAAAGATCATAGTCATTTCGGGGGTATATGTCGACCATGCTGAGTCGAATGGCGTTGACCGCGAGTCTCTAGCTCTTACGGTTCTTGAGTTGAAAGTTGTATAACAGACACGGATGGACGGACGGACAAAGCTGTTGTATAAGAGTTTTTTCGAACTCTAAAAGTCTTGCCACTTTTATTTTGAACGAATAGAGTATTTACTATATTAGGTAAAAAGAAGTACAAGATCTGAAAATAGAGTATTATTTTTATTTAAGCCTTTTTGTTACCATATTTTTGTTAATGCTAGTGACATCTAACAAATATTTACTATCAAAGAACATCGCAACACTCGCAACCGAATCTTTACAATATTCTATGTTTATAGAAACATAGATAAACAATTACTTTTATTCAATTTAGGCAATCTCTATAACGTTTCTTTAAGTAAACAATTCAATAAAACCTGTAAAAGTTGTCATAGGTAAAATAAAGTATTTTAACGAACTTTATGTGACGATAATCGCCTAGACGCCCGGCGAACGCGGGCGCACGTCACTAGCCACCTCTCGCGACCGGTGGTGCGAGACTATATAAGGAACGGACGGCGTCAGTCGCGGTCCTTGCGGCTCGGCTTCACACCTTCAGCTAAGTTTCCTGATTGTACAAGGACCACGAAGCAAGTCTTTAGCGAACCACGCCCTGACTATAGTTATATAAGTAAAGATTGTCTCTTTTATTTGTAATCTTAATACATTAAAAGTGTATTTGTTATACCTTCTCTCATTGTACTTTCTAATTATATCTACATTTCTCTTAAAGTAAACCCAAAAGGTTACATTTATTTGCCTAATAATGTATTAAGTACGTTTACCCGAAATAACGTACAATACTTTATTATAAAGTACGGTTGGCAACCCTAGTAACGTTGTACCCCGTGACTCCGACTCGCCGAGCGTAAGACTTAGACAGAGCTCGTGCGGCGCATGTTCAAATCGGCGCGCGGCCGCCATAGTAACATTGTATGGAGGACTTGAAGTGCTTTTGGACGGACAAATTGTAATATAACTACTTATGTTTCGTTTAAGCTGTAAAATAGGATAGATTTCTACTGTTATAATCTAAAAATCACGTAACACGAGCTTACGTTTTTGCATTTTTCGTGCAAATTTACGTAATTTTGTAGGCGAAAATATTAATTATTTGAAGTTTTTCACACGGAGTAATTGTGAACACACTCATTGTTATGGTAAATGTATATTTTATATTTTTATGAAACAATAAGTGTTGATTTTATTCACTTAACTGTGACCGCCTGTTTTGGCCCATTTCGCTCGGCGCAGTCTTTAATATAAATGTATTACAGAGACAGACATATACTAATAAACATGTCATAACTGATAATATGGATGTTTTTTATTATGTTCCGCGATACAGGAATTACCTAGGGCGGAAGCAGACTGTAAAAAAAAAGAAATATCCGTTATCTATATATTTCAGCTTTTCACTACAATTTTATACAATTTTATAGAAGTTACGGTCTGAATTCCTAGTGCGGTTGTCTTTTAAAAACATGAATAGAATTTTATAAAGCGGTAGTCAAATGTATAATGTATTCAATCGAGAATATGGGCGTCCAAATATCAAAATAGCAATAATGAGTCACACCAACACATTAAAATATTACTATAAAAGTACTACTGCATTTCATGCGCGTACTCGTGCAAATAATAATAGATTTTGTTTCATCGAAATCGGGTCAGGATTTCCAAAGACAGCGTTGTAATTGTTCACCGCTTTATTAAATTTGCATTCCTTCGCCCGCTACTGCGATGACGTCACGCTGCATGTGTGTGTACGCAAGCGCCGACTCGCAGCTCGCAGCGTGACGTCACGCGTTAGCGCGGTTTCTTAGTCGGATTTATTTATTTAACGTTTAATATCTGTAATTTTGTAAGATAGGAAAAGAATAAAGATGTATTCTTTTTCTCGAGTTACCTCTTTTTAACACGCTTTTATTAGCTTGGTGTGTATGTGTCTATGTATCTATGAATCTATATAACAGAATCTTTGAACGTGATTTTCACCCCTTTCAAACCGACGGATTGATTTGAAACTTTGCACACTTATCGAGGACCTATGATAATATATATAATAATAAATTTGAACAAAAAAATACACGATTTATTAGAAAAAACAAACTAAAAAGGAGAAAGTAATTAATTAAAATAATTTTAATGTCATAAAGCGTGGGGTAGGGTTTATCACCCCACGCCTTTTTACATTAAAATTATTAAATTATTTTCTAGTTTTTATTTTTTTATAAAAGCGTGTTTATTTTTGTTTTCAAACTATTTTTTCCATTATTATTTTGATATGCTGATAATAAAAAACATTGGTGTGACTCATCAAAAACATTAAAAGAATAAAATACTTAATTTAACTAGTGTTTACTTAGATATCGTTAATACTCTGCCTTTCTACTCTTTGTCATTGTTTAGCTTAACATCCAACAAAGCATTGAACTTGTATTTTTGTACTTGGATTTCAGGCAAAGATAAGAAAGAGAAAGGCAAGAAGAACGCGTTGGCGGTGACGGCGGTGGATGGAGCAGCCCCGGCGCCTTCGCCCGCGGGCCCGGGCTCCGCCCCCGGCGCCGGCGCCGCCGCGGGGGACAAGGAGGCGCGCAGCGCGGAGGAGAAGCGCAAGCACATCAAGAGTCTCATCGACAAGATCCCCACGCAGAAGGACCAGCTGTTCCAGTACAAACTCGATACCGCGCAGGTCACACGCACACTATCTACTTATATATTATATACTATATTATAGCTGACCCGCGCAACTTCGTCTGCTTCACATAAGAGAATTTGCCCCGTTTTTGCAACATTTTTCATTGATGCGCCGCTCCTATTGGTCGTAGCGTGATGCTATATAGCCTAGGGCCTTCCTCGATAAATGGGCTATCCAACACTAAAAGAATTTTTCAATTCGAACCAGTAGTTGCTGAGATTAACGCGTTCAACCAAACAAACAAACAAACTTTTCAGCTTTGTAATATTAGTATAGACAAAAACTGTCTCCGTGGTGCAGCGGTATTGAATGCGGCTGCCGTGCATGAGGTTTCGGGTTCGAATCCCGGATCGGGCCAACAAAAAGTTATTGGGTTTCTGAGAAATCTCAATAGCAGCGCGGAGTTAGGAAGTTGGCGGTGTTAGACACCCCCGTGCCTCGGAAAGCACATTGCGCCGTTGGTCCTGCGCCTGATCTCTCCCCGGTCGTGTCGGATTACCGTCCCATCGGATCATGAGAGTAAGGGAACAGAGAGTGCACTTGCATGCATTATACATTATTATAATACTATAATGTTACCCATACTATATACTTATTTGTATGAAAATTTGCTGTCACCCACGTTTATGATTACTGCTCCGCTCCCGTGGCTCGTAGCGTGATCTTTATAGCCTATGGTACTTCTGGATAAAGTAGCTTTCCAATTGTTAAGTAGATTCAGCATTGATCATTGCAATCAAAAACAACACAAAATTTTCTCCATATGTATAAGTATAGATTAAAAAAAAAGATTTATTTGATTGTTCGTAACCAATAAACTCACACCTCAACTATCAACCTCATGATAATATTGCCTATATTCATTGTATGTCATTGAACATCTCTTAAACGGCTGAACTGATTTGATGAATTTTTTTGTGTTTGAGTGTAGATTCACAATAAGACTCGGTAGGAGCAGCTGCAATCGAGTACAAGAATTAAAAAATTAAAGCCGCACTTTATGCTTTTCGGCGTCTATTAATTTCCTCTAAAAAGTAAAAACAATATTTTAGTATACAATTTATTTCACATACTAAACATAGGAATTTGAATTGTTGCAATACTATTAGGTATATAATAATAATATTAACATTAATATTGTTGTATTCAGATTGACGCGGCGCTAATGGAAAAGAAAATCCGGCCGTGGATCAACAAGAAGATTATCGAGTACATCGGCGAGCCTGAACCCACTCTCGTCGACTTCATCTGCAGCAAGGTCGTGTGCGGGTCTGCGCCACAGGGCATCCTCGATGACGTCCAGATGGTAATCTACACCTTACTTATCCATTTATTACTAACTTTAGAAACACAAATTAGTTAAATACATATGGCCGATGGGCTCGATACATCGCGCTGACCTTTCGCAGACATCTGTAGCTAAGTATCATCATGACAAAAATCTTTTAAGAAAAGAGAAAAATCAAAATGTGCCTCAAATATTATGCACAAATTCATGCTAATTGCTATTGCAATTTGTTATTACAAATGGTAACAAAACCTAGAAAACATAAATAATTAAACATACAAAAGTGGAATAAATATTTTGCATGATAAATAGTATGTCCCATCCGTGACAATAGAAATGGTTGGAGCTCAGTATTCAGTGAGTTGTACATTATGACTTCGTAATTTATGAATGTCGGTTGAATGCCATTGGAATAGAATTGCTCACGCCACAATAACACAACACGCCGTCGCCCTCAGGTGCTGGACGAGGAGGCGGAGGTGTTCGTAGTGAAGATGTGGCGCCTGCTCATCTACGAGCTCGAGGCCAAGCGCGCCGGCCTGCACAAGTGACCCGCGCCGCTCGCTCGGGAGCGCTCGCCACGCGCCGCACGGGTCGCGGCCTGGCCGACAGCACTCGTGCTAAACCTGCGCTACTTGTACACCCCAGCCTTCCTCATCACTGGGTTATTGGTACTAAAATATGTGTCGATTCGCACACTCCTTTCAGATCGTTTCCTTTCTCACTCAAATTATATGGATGAGTGCGAATCGACACCTAAAATTATTATTTTTGAGTGACCTGACCAGTAAGCCATTCACGAGGAAGCCTTAGCTGTATAATTTGAATCTAGCCGTATAATTGACACTTAAAAACATACAAATAGTACGAAATTACCAGCAAGCCTCATAAATTACTCTGTCTATTGGTGAAAACCGCATGAAAATCTGCTCAATAGTTTTTGAGCTTATAGCGAACAGACAGACGCAGCGGAATTTTGTTTTAAAATATGTTGTTACAATTTATTGACTGCACAGATGCCGTAGTGATTTAAATGGTCCTTCTGCGCCGTCTTGTGAGTTCGTTTCCACACGGTTTCAAAAATTTATCTGATCCACATATAGTTGTTCCGAGCCTGGATGTTCCTTGTGTTTGTTGTTTAAATGTTTGTTATCCTCGCGATACAGGATTTAAGTACAATGTCGTAGGTCGTTGACATTTTAAAAGAAAATAAGAATGACATCTATGCTATACAAATATGATACTAATAATGAATTTACAGAGACAGAAGTTTCTTGAAGCGTCATGCTATCTCTGTTTTATTCGGCAAGTAAGACAAAGACGACGCTTGGTCCAAAAAACTTAGGGAAACACTTTGTATTATCGAACTGACGGTACCACGCAACGGCGTTCGTCATTCTGTAGAAAGGGGACCTTTTCCGTGCTCTGTGCTTCTAAGCTACACTTATACTGACGATATCTTTCAGCATTTATAGTTAAAAGGTGTTTACAGTCTTAAAATATTAAGATTCCTATGACCATGGACGCTAAAAATATCCGAAATGTTGGCATTAGTGTAAATAAAAATTGTAAATAGACTGCGATGAAATACATAATATAAGTATAACATTCGCGTAAATTTAAGACATACTATATAATTATAGATTGTATTTACATTTCGAATGTTATGCCAGGTAAAGATTACGCGAACGCAAGCGAGCAGCAACGAACGCATGCGAATACAAGCGGACGCTAGCGAACAAATCAGATTTGCTGGCGGACGCCCGTACGCTTCTTCGCCTTAGCTCTCGTGTGCGCATAAAGCGATTGTTGTACGGCTCAGTACGCGTACGTTACCCTTCCCTCGTGTACGCACACGTTCGTTACCCGGCGCTCGCTTTTGTTAGTCTATACTCGGCAAAATATTAAATAATATTGATTTATAGATTCGTTTCAGTGATTGTAATGTGTTGGTGTTGAGTTAGATAGATTATACGTGTTGTTTGCGGCGAGTTGACACAGTGCGCGGGTTTTTTGTGTGTTGGCTACGGTGGTTCCGCAGGAACAGTATAAAGGACATTACTTATTACACAGTCCCTGACACAGATTAAAATGACTGCTGTATATAAATTTGTTTTATTTATAACCTCCTACCTATTCACATACTGTCTAGAGTCAACGAAGAAATAATTAAAAATCAAAAATATGTTTATTCATTTATTCTTTTTTTTTATACGACTCAAGTGGCAAACAAGCATACGGCCCACCTGGTGGTAAGTAGTCACCGTAGCCTATGGGTGCCTGTAACACCAGAGGCATCACTTGCGCTTTACCGACCCTTTAGGAAAGGAAGAAGAGAAAAGAAGTGGCAAGGAATAGGAGCGGGATGTGAAAAGAGGGTGATTGGGCTTCCGGCACTCGCACTCAACGAACGAAACACAATAGTAGGAATGCTGCTATTTCACGTAGATATTCTGTGAGAGGGTAGTCCTTCCTCGGTCGAGCCGGCCCATTCATGCTGAAATCAGCGAGGCTCTACTACTCAAATTTAAGTCACGAAGTACACTTATGAACGTCAAGGTTGAGTTTACAGCCAAGCCTATCCTAATCCTAACTTATATTATGAATGCGAATGTGAGTTTGTTTGTTACGCTTTCACGCCTTAACTATTCAACCGATCATCATGGAATTTCGCATACCTATACGTAGTCAGGGGAACAAAACTGTCGTCCCTTAACTAAAATGTCGTTAACCCACAAGCGCGCGAATATGACTGATAGTAAAATAGATTTTAATTGTCTATCTATAACACTAGAATTTAAAACTATATATATATATATATATATATATTCTAGTATAGAATATAGTAGTATATAGTAGTTTAATTTCAATGAATAATATTCGCATAAACAGAAGACAATATTCTAGTATAGAATTCAAAACTATATTACTTTTCATTAAAACGTCATAATCGCGCGCTTGTGGGTTAACGGCATTTTAGTTAAAGGACGGCAGAAAAAAGGACATACGGTATCTTCATCTAGAAAAAGTACCTACTGTTACTAATCTAACCTTACCAACTAAAACGTCAGCGAAGCCGCGGGAAAAATCTAGTCATATAATAAACCATTTGTAACCAAAGTCAAAATTCGTTTAGGTCACTAAGTAACACTTAGGAATGTCAAAGTTTAGATTACAACCAAGCTTATGCTAGCTACCCGGTCTAATTCCTTGCTATCGATGTTAAAAAGTATTCGGTAAATATAATAATATCAGCCCTGTATATAAGCTAACCCACTCCTGGTCACAGGCATCTTCCTAGTGTAAGAAGGGTTAGGCCATAGTCCAACACGCTGGCCTGTGGCTGGCAGACTTCCCATGCCTTTAAGAACATTATGGAAAACTCAGAAATTCCGATTTCATCACGATGTTTTCTCCTTCATCGTTAAAATGATAACTACCTAAATATTGAATACGCACATCAGGAATTTAGAGGTGCCTTTACCACACCCACGATGGTATGAGATAATATCTTCTCTCTTAGCCTTTATTATTCCGTCGTCTTAGCCTTTGTTATAAGTCACTTGGAGTCGGCTTTTCTGGTCTAACCGGATTTTACTGGATATCAGTTTTTACCCTGAGCGGCTGCCACCTGACCTCCGCAACCGGAAGGCTAACGATATCCTAAGGCTAGAGCTGAGATAATATAATAATCTTTATTTCCATTTCAATAGTTACAAATATTGTGTAAAGGTAAACATATTAAAATAGTAGAAAGCTCAGCCATCCCTGTACTAGTTAAGAACTGTATCACAGGTGACGGAGCCTTCCAAAACAACAAATTCAGTAAACTAACGCAAGGACAGAGAGAAGATATATTCAAGTATAGCGCTAAATATATATTAACATAGGTAATAACTTAAAGACTAAATTAAACACATCGCCGAAATATCAAAGTAAGAATCTAGGTTAAATATTATCTAACTCATTATTAAAAACATAGTGTGCGTTACCGCAGCAAAATGTTGTGCTTATGAGAGGTGAGAGTATAACAAATAGGTAATTAGTTCATCGTGAAAAGTTCATAGATTTTGCTGCAGTAATGTTTGAAACATTATACTGGCAATTTATTTGCTTAAATCGTTTCTGCGCGGAAATAAAAAAATTGCTGCGTATTAAATGTTTGTGATCTGCAAAATTTGTGTGTGTTGTGGTTCTAAAGTTATAGATTTTGCTGCGGTAACGTTTTCGGATTGCCCAGATCTCAAAAACGGCTCAACGTAGAAGTCTGAAAAAAACACTAATAATAGACCTTAATTAGTTCAAATTTGTTCAAACATTAGTTTTGAATTTGTTTGATGAACACCAATGTAATTAAATGGTGCCGAAATTCAGAAAGAAACGGATTTGCAAGTAAATCAGTACACTTACAATCAAATAAAAAGCTGTATCATGTACTCTTGGTGCGCCTTTATAACGACAGTAAATTTAGATTATGTGACACTACGCAATATAAAGATACAAAGAAATTTAATTACAAATTATATGCTATGATCGAATACGCAGTTCCCATAAAACAAGGAAACATGGAATACTATGGAATAATTAAAATGTCCATCAATAAACAATCCTGTTAATTTCAGATTTAAATTACGAGTATTATGAAAGTTACAGCGCATGACTCCGCCGATCAGGCTAAGGAGAGTACAAAATGCCTACCTAGCTACGCACCTCATACCTACGCATTCAGAGAACACATGCCACCTCTTAAATGAAGACTGCCTGCGTTCTGTTTAAGCGCCTGCCAAAATGAAAGAGCAATTATCTACTAAAGGACTTTGCTTGATAATGTATAAAAAAATATAACTTTGTTTTTCATACTAGGGTCTGTGAGTAGTCTTAAACATTACTCCTAACGCTAAATATAAGTATACATATTATTCTATTTGTCGATCACGATTTCTATTCCAAGTAGTACAATTAATGAGTAGTAGAGCCTCGCTGATTTCAGCATGAATGGACCGACTCGACCGGTGAAGGACTACCCTCTCACAGAATCAGAATATCGACGTGAAATATTAGTATGCCTACTGTTGTGTTTCGTTCGGTGAGTGAGAGTGCAAGAGGCCCAATCACCCCCTTTTCCCCTTCCCGCTCCTTCTCCTTCCCACTTCCTTTCCTAAAGGGTCGGCATCGCGCAAGTGATACCTCTGGTGTTGCAAGCGACCATAGATTACGGTGACCACTTACCATCAGGTGGGCCGTAGGTACGCTTGTACGACAACATAGTCGTATAAAAAAAATGTCATCTACATTTCAATTGCCTAAAACACTTGCTTCATAATATAACCAACAATTTACAATATACAATAGATTACACAAATCACAACAATTTATGACCAAAGAAAGCAGATGAATCATGATTGTATGATGTAATTATTTGCGTTATAAGACGCAATTAATTACCCCCTTTACACTCTACGTAAATAATTAAAGCATTAAAAGAAATCCGTTTAAGTTAATGATAAATGTTTTGAGAAAGAAAATTGTCTATTGCAGGGCATTTCCCTAATGAACGAATATGTTATTTATATAACCTATCTACAACATCCGTCTAATACTATATAGCGATAAAAATATTCTACACTTAGATAACTACATATATACGTAAATGAATCATTTGAAGCACATTTCAGTCTTTATGAAGTATAAGTTCTGGAAAATGTGTTTATATAAATATGTATTACATAGTCGTACACATACGTCTGTAGTAGTCACGAAGACATTGACATGCAGAGATGCATTAAAACTATAGTTCGCCGACTATTGCCATATATCCAGACTACGCTGTGATTTAGCCCATATTCATTCTTATTCATTGAGCTAAAGCACACCGGTCTTGCCAGTTTAAGTATATGAAAGAACTGTGTATGTAGGTAGATTTGTCACATTTAATAATATTAGATAAGAATAATTTTTATTAACAAGAAATATACGATATTTATTTATAACAATGATTTAGAAGATTTAATTATTTATAGGTAATTAATACGATATACAACCAATAGTAGTATTTATTTTTAAATACAGGTGATTTTGAAATCGTGTAATTCTTTTTAACCACGCATTCTATTGATGCTATAGAATAACCTATACCTATATGGTATAGGTATAGGTTAACCTATACCAACCTGTATATACATACATAATCTCACGCTTGTATCTTTAAAGGGATAAACACAGGTGCAAACAGCTTCAATTCACTAGATATGGTTTTAGGTCCCACGTCATAGGAAACGTGCCCCTTGCCATTTATCGAGCAGTTCCATACTCCGTACTATTACTGAGAAAATATTTACAGAAAGACCCAGTAACACTTGCCTGACCTGGGAATTGAACCCGAGATCTATAGGTATACAACCGTCGCGTTTACGGCACATGCGTCACTAAGGCAGTTTGATTTTAAAACATAAATAATTGCCAGTGTAACGGTGATCGTGAATGTGTCTGCTGTACATGCTGAGAAATTTTTATTGCGGATTCTGTTAAGAAATTCTCAGTAGGGCTATGGAGGTTCCTTATTAAGTGGGACCAACATTCTTCGTTGGCGAAATGTAAGCAATATACCTTTGTCTACCGTTTTCGGATACAGACAAATGACTATAATGGTACTATCGACTTGAGCGACGGATGACCACTCCTAAGGTTAAAATCGCATAGCAGGCCAACACTTGGTACCCGTACCCGTGCAGTACGTGTAACCCGTATATGTGCAAGCGAATTTTTTTCTGAAATGTTTAACAGTCGTACAAGTCGATAGACAAGTAGTTTTTTGACAATATTAAAGGAGTCTGCCCACTACACCGTCTCATACCATGACCGTGCTAGGAACATATCAGACACGAAAAGCAACACGAGACGCCCGGGTGCGTCTCATAACGTATAAACTCATTTGGTCTAATTTCATTTTATTATCGTTCATAAGATATAATCAACGTAAGATATACCAACTGTTGATATATTTTCTTTACATATAACATTTATTTATTCTAAAACTTAATTAGTATAACGTTGTTTGATATAACGTTTATGTAATCGAAAATCATTAGGTCTAACGTTTAATATATATAAAAAACGTCATTATGGTTAACACCCCGACAGTACCCCGACTCGGATAGGTTAGGTTAGAAGGCTAAGCCGGGAGCTACGCTCCGCTTCGCTCCCGCCTTAGCCTTCGTGGTTATTTTCAATTTTCAAATTTAATGTATGTTATGCTTATAAAAATTAGTTATTTTAAAATTATATCAATCGTTTATTATATTAACTAATCGCTATATTAAATAAAATTATAGGTTCCGTTGTTATATGTTGTTAATATTAGAGATTTTGTTGTTATATCATCTATTACTTACCCGATACGCCCTGCTATAGGAACTGCTGGTCGGTGACGGAACGGTCTAGTGGGCATAGTCTTATACATTTCCTTACAAAGAATATTTTTTTCCTGACACGTTCCTAGCACGGTCATGGTATGAGACGGGGTAGTGGGAAGACTCCTTTACGCCCAAGATTTGTTGAATTACTTGTTTGATAAAATCATGCGGTTCGTCTTTGTGATTATTTCACTAATCGACTAGTTTCCCAAGAATTGGTCCTAATAGTAACTCGTCAAAGACAGCTATACGAAATTATTTAAAGTAGATAAATAATTAAAATAACTGCTTTAAATCAATGCGAATAATTTCTGGCAACACATTAGTTTAATATTTCGTAGAACATGAATTATTAAATAAACTTAACTATATCCAAACAATTATCAAAACATGATTTCTAGATATCCGACGGATTTCCAAGACCGATATAGCAGTTAAAATATTTATTTAAAACAAAAGATTATTTTTATGTCTTCGTTCATACCCGATACCGTTCTATAAGTTGTCTGTGGCAGCACATACCTATTCATGCTTAATATAAAAGGTGCCAAACTTTCCCCAATATAAAACTTTAAAAGAAAATTTAATTTGGTAGCATTATCTTGATATAAATAGTAGGACAGAACTGAAAGGCATCATCAATCGATAATCGCTGAACATCATACGTAATACCAATTTTCTGATATCTTGATTTACGTCAAAGTTCGGTCATATACTGATTTCAGGTGATAACTGCTAATGTCAAAAATACACAATAGCTCTGCAGGTTTATTTAGAAACAAACACGCTCTCTACCTCAGTTTATAATCGTAGGTCGAATAGTCTATGAGCGGGGATTACCCTGTTCCTATTGATTTGGGCATGCTAAACTTCAGCGGGTGGGGGAGCATATATCTATAAAAGCAACGTCACGCAAAATGACAGCTGTATATTGCTCGAAATCTTGAGAACGTATTGCTGAAAATTGTGAAAGTGCTTTACTTGAAGCTGGTAAGTGTTCATTTAATTTTAAACGTCATTCCGTATTTACTACTAGGAGCATACGTGTAGCTATCCCTCACCACCTATAAATCAATCGGACTTTGTAACTTACGATGGCATCGCTAGTACTACGCTGTTTCATGAACCGGCCATTTTGTTGTCTAGAAAGTAGAAAACACATTCACATCTTCATGAACCTTTACCGCTATGTAACTATTTCCATTTCAATTAATCTTAATAGATCATATTATAAATCGTAGCATTTCATTTCTATAATTATACGAGGTGCAATTCTTTGTTTCATTTAGATATAGACACATAGGTATTAAAAAGTTTCTTTGTTCGGATCTTTGATTAAAAATTGCAATTATTATAAGTACGCACTATAAATATTTAAAAAGTGAATAAATTGTCTCTTTACGTTTATGTAAATCAAATAATAATCAACCTCAATGGAGTACTACTAACAAGCACACATTGAGTATTTTCCTATTTAGTACCTAATATTGTCTTCTGTTTACGCGAATGTTATTCATTGAAATTAAACTACTATATACGGATTTTATCGCGTTATTTATTTTACACTTTATTACAAAATTATGAAACTGTTACACTACTACTAGATACTTTTCGGTTGCTTTTCAGCAGCCATGGTCACGGGGAAACTAAGATGGTAGTTGTCTCAATGTTCCAGTATCGTTATTTCAAAGTACCCGAGTTTAAAGTTTAGTACCTACTTATAATTTTACAGATTGTTTTACGATATTTTAACTAGTTTAAACTAATCGTTTAAACTTTATTTACCTTCACAAGAATTCGGGATGGCGATATTTGTATCTTTAGTGAGACTACGAAATAGTTACTTAAGTATTCCACTAAGTTCTCCAAATAAAATGATCTATAAAATAATTATGGATAACTATTTGCATGAATATACTATTGAACATTATTTTATCAAATTATAATATATTTTACAGATTCTGTAAAGTTGATAAAATTAATCACAGATTTCGCAAAGATCGTACTACAAGTAGATATAAAATAATCTCTGATTTCCGAAAAATAACTGACAACCTGCATATCTATGTGATACCTACATCTCATTCTGTCGTGGATAGACAAGAAGCGTTTTCGTATCTAAATTCCAATTTAATTTTAAAGAGCGTATGCACTTAGGTACCTATAACTGCTTATCTTAGTAGCAAGATCTGATTTCAAAAATCTTTCGGCGGTGGTAGGTCCTCTTATGGGATCATACAAGCTACGACATCACGCTAGTACACAAAACAGCTGCACAGTAACCATAAATGTTAAATCTATTATTTTATATTGGTA
The DNA here is from genome assembly GCA_930367265.1 of Catocala fraxini. Classification (NCBI taxonomy): domain Eukaryota; kingdom Metazoa; phylum Arthropoda; class Insecta; order Lepidoptera; family Erebidae; genus Catocala; species Catocala fraxini. The sequence goes on along the minus strand of OV884049.1, from coordinate 4,648,913 downwards.
CCTATGTATGAACCACAAGGCCACCTCAAAACTGCCATTTCAATTACAAGCAATAATTATCATTTATCACGATTGTTTTAATATAAGTAATATTTATCATGTTTGTTAAGCTAATCGGACACGGCGTAATATTGATATGATTTGGTCATTAAACTGCCAGTTGTGCCTGTCTTCAAAGCATCTCAAGGCTTCTCTTTTCCATAAGTAACATTAGACTGTGGTAAAATCGTTTATTCAATACTTAAATAAATATATATATATATCTTTATATATATAATTCTATTGTACGTGTGTATGTCACTGAACTCTTCCTAAACGGCTAGACCGATTTTGATAAAAAAAATTGTGTGTGTTCATGTGGATTCGAGGATGGTTTAGATTTGGTCTTTTTTTTTCGTGTGTACAGAACAAAGTCTGTCGGGACAGCTAGTTATATATAAATAAATGAATAAGTTTAAACACTCTAATGAATCACGAATGCAAGTGACAAATATATTTCTTTACCACAATTTACTGAATAGAAACAGAAATTCTACATACTAATAAAATATTTTGAATAATATCATTAAACAGAAACAGATTTTCGCCGATACTCCTAGAGACATTTCTAATCCACAAATAAGCAAATGGTATTAACAATGCACTACAGTTTTACACTTTTAATTTCAAGTTTAGCAAGTTCATCGATCAAGAATGTTTAGAAACCCACCAATATAGACGCAATATAAATTAATTACAGATTTCTAATCTTCGTTTGACTTACTGAATTAATTTGTAAACTTTGCTAATTTTAGAACACTGTTCCTGATGCTGTTGAGAAGTAGGTATTAGAAAAATTCTCAAAGCTACAGAAGTATTCAAATATAATCTACTTGAATTGTTTTGGCAGAAATTATGCACAAAATATAAGGGCTATATATTATGTGCTAATAATTTTTTCTTGAAGGTCATTTGGGTTATTATTATGTCGTATAGGATGAATGGCATTTCACCTATATTGTTAAAGCAGATAACTTTATACACCATTCACATTTTTGATCAAACAAAGTTTTAAAGATAACATTTTATACTAATCATTTTTTTACGGTTTTACAACTGATTCATAAAAATTATAAACCGTAAAGGCCGTGTAAAACAGATTATATACATTTCATCATAAATCATACTCAATGATAGCCAGAACGGAATCAGAGGGTCCAGATCTACTACCTCACACGCACCATATGAAAATGAACAAATAACTCTTGAAACACTAAAACGACAAAAATTATGTATTGGGAGTTTTACTAAAGAAAAGCGAGCTTACAAATAAAGCTCTAATGTTTTCATGACAAAAGCATATTATGATGAAGTAGGTACCTACCTACTATAAAATATACACTGCTGGTCAAAAGTTTGAGACCACCTACATCAAAGTTGCAAATGGATGTAAAACTCAAAATAAAAAGCTAAACATGAAAGGATTTATTGTGATATTTATTAAGTATGGCAAATGCAATTAAATATAAATAAATAATATTAAATATTTCGACAATTTAACTTAAAATATATGTTGACAAGCTAAACAGCTTTTTCATCAAAAAAACCCTCCCTTGCATTGAATCACTTTGTTGACAAGTCTTGGCATGCGGGCAATCAATTTGTCGATTGTTTCTTGTGAAATATTGTTCCAGCTTTCTTGCAATGCTCTCCACAAATCTTCTTGTGAGCTGGGACAACAACTGCGCACGTTTCTGTCCAGCTCTTCCCACAAAAGTTCTATAGGGTTAAGGTCGGGGCTCTGAGCGGGCCACACCATGTTTTTTAACACCCCTTCTGCTTCTTTTGTATCTAAATAACCCCGGCATAATTTGGAGCTGTGTTTAGGGTCGTTGTCTTGTTGGAAAATAAAGCCATCTCCAACTAGCCGAAGTCCCGATGGTACAGCATTACACTCCAATATGGCTTTGTACTGCTCCTTTTTCATAATTCCTTTGACTCGTACCAAATCTCCAGTTCCACGGCTCGAGAAACAACCCCAAACCATAACGGAACCACCGCCATGCTTCACTGTGGGCAGGACACAGTCTGGCATCATCTTTTCCTCGGCACTCCGCCGAACAAAAACACGTCTTTTGCTCCCAAACACTTCAAATTTGGACTCATCTGTCCAAAGAACTCTTTTGAAGTCTTCTTCACTCCAGTCTCGATGGGTAAGGGCCCACTGCATTCTCTTCTTTTTGTTTTGTGGCCTTAAGAGAGGTTTTCGCACTGCTACGCGACCAAATAACTTAGCGTCTCTTAGTCTTCTTTTCACTGTGGTCAATTACACAGGTGTAGACCGGGATTTGTTCACTTCAGCGCGGATTTCTGGTGCTGTCAGGCGTCTATTCCGCTTGCTTGTTACCACGATGAACTTATCCTCGCTAGAAGTGGTAGCTCTCGGCCTTCCCGACCCCGAACGATCTTGATTATTGCCAGTCTCTTTGTATCGGGTTATTGGGTTATGAACACAAGTCTTCGACAACTTGAGCTGAGTAGCAATCGCACGTTCAGATTTGCTTTCGTTGTGTAAAGCAATGATGACAGCACGAGTTTCACCGCTAATTTGGCGTACTTTTCCCATAATGAGATGTCTTCACTGTAAGAACGACGAGCTCGGACTAACCAAGATTAAGAAATATTTACTCCATGGAAACTCAGGTGTTCACAGTGTTTTAGGAAGTTAAAATTTCCTAAAATTCTGTTAACTCAAAACAAAGCCCAAATAATGAATAATAGTCAGGTAACAATAATATTACAATGACTTTAGCGCGCGGTCCGCACGCGGCGCCCATTGATGTTTCTAGACAAAAGACCTTTGTACGATGATTACATAAAAATAAATAGAAATAATGACTTCGAAAAATAGTTATATATCCATTGTATATGCAGGTGTGCAAATTAATTGTTTATCATATGTATTTTTAACAAATTTTATTGTGAAACAATATTTTAACTTGTGGTCTCAAACTTTTGGCCGGTAGGGTACTTCTGAATAAATGAAATAGTTCATTCAGGCATTCGCGGTCTAGGTAAGTGATTAGTTATGGTTTAAATCATACTTAAAAAATAGATCTCAAATAGTTAAAATAGAAATCTAAGACATTTAAAAATGAAATCAAAACATAACGATCTCGACAAACATAATTATCATGTTCAATGCGATAATGCAGTGTGCTAGTATGTAGATATTTTTTTATATATTAAAGGTTTACCGTAGGTAAATGTTAAATACAGAAGTAACATAACCGGTTTTATGCGCTTGTAACATGTCCATACAATCAAATATATGAACACAGATCTCCAAGCCTACATATACTACAAGAAACTCTTCAAACAGTTAAACAATGGCTGATGATAACATAACATCACCTACTGGAGATACATTTTAGCAAGACAAACATTAACACTATCCAATACAGATCTTATAAAACTTCCTCCTTAAATATTGACACGGTATTAAAAGATATATCCTTTGAAATGTTAAAGTTAAATGTCTCATCTATCAATCATCTCAAATATCAATGGACATACATTTAACTTATTTGGCATAAATGTAAATACAGAAATGAATTGGCAGAACCTTATGGGATCATAAAATCAAATCTGTGTAGATTCACATACGCCCGCGCGTTTAAATCATAAACATTTTCACTCGAAAGTATTGCCTGGCTGAACAATTGGCAAACGCAAATCCTCGCCTGCATGCACCTGGAAGAGAGTTATTAGATACCTAATCGTTTTAATGGATGTTTCAGTAACCATGGGGCTACTTGCTGCTATTGCTGTCAATGTTATCGGAGGTGCCGTGATCTACGGCACGGGTGGACTGCTGGCGCCTGCCGTGGCTCCCATGCTGGGCTTCGGTACTGCCGGCATAGCGGCCGGCTCTACGGCAGCCGCCGCGCAGGCGTATTATGGCAACCTTGCCGCTGGGAGCATCATCTCCCAACTGACGGCCGCTGCCATGGTCGCACCCACACTGTATGTATTATAATATATTTAAATAAATACATCAAAGGGTCAAACTTAACCTAATATTACGAATAATTAAAGTATTATTTTTTGAATTTTCATTAAGTCTGCACCGAACGAAATGTGCCAGAACAGGTCGTCACAGTTAAGTGAATAAAATCAACTCTATTTGTTTAATACAAATATAACATATACATTTACCATAACAATGAATGTGCTTATAATTACTCCATGTAAAAAACTTAAAATAATTAATATTTTCGCCTACAAAATTACGTAAATTTGCAAAAACGTAAGCACGTGTTACGTGATTTTTAGATTATAATAGTAGAAATCTATCCTATTTTACAGCTTAAACGAAACATAAATAGTCATATTACAATTTGTCCGTCCCAAATATTTAAGTTATTGGTTGACAATAAAGGTACATATAAAAAAAGCATTACTATTACTTATTACAACTTTATTTTATAATTAATATGCAGAAGCTGTTGGTATACCTTTATTAAATAAATAAATAAAAAAGCACTTCAAATCCTCCATACAATTTTACTATGGCGGCCGCGCGCCGATTTGAATATGCGCCGTACGAGCTCTGTCATTATCTGTCTTACGCTCGGCGCAGTCTTAAGGAGCTTTTATATACTTTCTGAAGCTGAGCTTTTATATATTGTCAGTAAGTATATAATAACATTAATAACAGTCATACTGTGCAATGTATTTCAATATATTCAGACAATTTTGATCGGCATGGCTGCTTTAAAAAGTTGTTGAGCTGGTCTGACAAGTCGAAGTGTGTTAAGAAACTATGATGCAGGTTGAAAATCCTCAAGTCTGCCGTAAAGACTGCTATAGCATTTTGGATGGGTTACACGCGTTGTATTCAATGATTGCATAGTAACGATTGGATATATATTATTTTCATCGATGAACAAACATACATTTATTATATGTGATTAAATATCAGGAACTGTGTGTAAAAAGGTGAATAGTCAGGGTGGCGGCTACAATGAAGACACAAGTTGTACAGAAAAGCACTTATATTATCTTGAATGCACGTTTCAACGGTTAGAATATGAATGTCCCCAAAACATTCTAACCGCCGGTATTTATACAAACATTTGACCTAATTTAATACTAAATTCGCAAACTCAATAGATAATATTAAACATTGTATATCTTAATTATTCTGATGATTATTTACATACAATTATTATTTAATAATACAGGATTATGTAACATTAAGGATTTATTACACCGGAAGCAGAGGCGCCGGTGTGACAAAATTATGCCTAACCCAAAATCAGTAAGAATCTAATAGCTTTAACATTATATTATACATAGTAAAACAAAATGATTATAGGATTGATTATTCGATATAGTGTAAAAAAAGTACAGAGATCAGTACCTAACAATACGTACTATTTATTAATCGCGCCGGAAGCTGACAAGCGGAAGGCGCCAAGCTAATAAATATAATTAAGTATAAAGAAATATGAAATAACTATTTAGATTATTGATTATAAAATTATTAATTAAATTATAAAACGATAATAGGTTTTAATGTACATATAGTGGTTAAAATGTAACCGAACTAGCAGTATATGTGAGGCCGGAAGTGTTACTTTATAACATGTGTTATTTGGTGTTATGTAAATATTGGACATCTTTCTATGATCTCTATTAAATGGAGATAAAGTAATAGGTATGTGGAATGCACGGAATAACATAACATATATAGCATCATCGTATCGTTCGAATTAAAGAAGGGTTCCATTCATTAGTAAGAACTCAACATTTTGCCTGCTATCTTTTTGATCCACAGAATGGGGTTAAGTTCTGTCTTTCTTTCTCCTTAATTATTCCCAAGTCACTTGGGGTCGGCTTTCCTGGTCTAACCGGATTTGACTAGATATCAGTTTTTACACGGAGCGGCTGCCACCTGACCTCCGAAGGCTAACGATACCCTAAGGCTAGACCAGTGTCAGGATATTAGAGGGTACTGACTTTCCCAATAACGACTGCCATAGATGTTCATGGCAGCCGAGAGGCTCTCCGAGGCACGGAGCAGGCGATAATTGTCAATCAATACGCATATAATTTCGAAACGTCATATAACTTCCGAAAGTCAGAGGTGCGCGAGGTGGGTTCGAACCCGAGACCCTCTGCATTGCAGTCTGTAAGTCTCCCCACTGAGCTATCGCTGCTTTTTTTTTGAGGCTAAGTTCTGTATTGTGTAACAATTTTATTAGTTCCCTTCTATCATATTATGTATGTACATACTACGAAGCTTTAACATACCTAGATACTTCGTACTGTTCGCAGTACGAAGTATCTATGTTAAAACTAAATAGTTTCTATTCCTATGGTTATTGATCACCATAGCTAGAGTACCAGAAAGCGCCATGTTAACTACGTTATCTTGTTTTATAAAAAATCAGATAAATAATAATAATAATAATAAACCCCGCTGGGACAGTCGTTATCTCATCATGAGACTTACGCGATATCGGAGGGCACAGTACACTTGCTTTTAAACTATCACCTTCGCCTTGTGATATAAACAATGTATCACCAGGTTAAATAAAAGCGCACAAACCGCAGGGCAGCTTGTGGCGAGCTGAATGTGAGTGGCGACACTGCGGTCCTGAATGTCTCAGAGAGTTGGTTAGAGCCTGTCCCCAGCTTGCCGTTACTGGTTGATTGGGGTGGAACTACAAGAGTGCCCGTAGGATTCTGAACTCTGGCTTGCCTTGGTCGACCGGTTAGAGGGAGGCCACTAGAGCTATATGCTTGGGGGTGGAAGTGTCATTTTCAAGGGCATAACTACGGGGAAACCCGCTCCGGGTCTCCGTTGTCACGAGACCCGTGATGGTGAAACCGGCGCCGCACCGCTCGACACCCCTAGCCACTCGCACCGATGTTGCCCTCTGCTGCTGGCGTGTATGCCTATAGTGGCTATTCAGGGGGCCCATCTAGTGAGTTGGCGAGTCACCGTCTGCCCATTGCATTGATGCTATTAGAGTATTCAGGGCAGACGCCGTTTTTCATCCATAGTTAGCAATATACCGGTCCACCAGACACCCATACCCATAGCCCATATATTAAAATCCATACGTAGTAATAGTCCTATGCCTGCTGCGGCTAGTGCCGCTGTAGGTGTTCCATCCCACCTTTGATTAAAACTCTTGAAGGGCCTCTTCACGTTGGAACCATGTCTCCGTGTAAGCCTCCCAAAAGGGCCAGGTATTTTCTAATATAATATGTTAGAAAGTACCTGTGGTAAGAGAAACATAATAATAATAATAATAATAATGTTTATTTCAGTTAAGTTACACATATATTAACATTTAGTTTATTTCAGTTAAGTTACACATATATTAACATTTAGTTTATTTCAGTTAAGTTACACATATATTAACATTTCGTTTATTTCAGTTAAGTTACACATATGTATATTAACATTTAGTTTATTTCAGTTAAGTTACACATATGTATATTAACATTTAGTTTATTTCAGTTAAGTTACACATATGTATATTAACATTTAGTTTATTTCAGTTAAGTTACACATATGTATATTAACATTTAGTTTATTTCAGTTAAGTTACACATATATTAACATTTAGTTTATTTCAGTTAAGTTACACATATATTAACATTTAGTTTATTTCAGTTAAGTTACACATATGTATATTAACATTTAGTTTATTTCAGTTAAGTTACACATATATTAACATTTAGTTTATTTCAGTTAAGTTACACATATATTAACATTTAGTTTATTTCAGTTAAGTTACACATATATTAACATTTAGTTTATTTCAGTTAAGTTACACATATAAGGTACATGCGCCGATGATGGCCCGCTTAATATTTGAAAGCATTTAAAAACATTCGGTTAAGGTAAATAATTAAAAACCATTGATAAAAGTGTAATGTATTTATTCGAGAACCAAAATAATATATAAAATATACGCCTCTTCTAGCATTATACATAAAAACTAACTACTTTAAAAAACTTTGCAAGTGGGCCATCTTAAGAAGTGGGTCTCTCATGAAGGCCCGTAAAATAACAAATAAAATATCTGGTTTAGTGATGTATGAAAACGATTATTTTCTTGTATTTATCATTAAATACAGTATTATATAAACTCCATAAAAAAAAAGTTGAAAACTAACTCAAAAATTGGCGTCGGGCCATCTTAAATCTATTAAAACATAAAATTGCTATAAAAGAAACAAAATCCTCTATATTATCAAAAATCACAATTCTAGAGATTAAGTGAAAGAATTTGTAACAAACTAAAAATAAATCAGTTCTTTTTTCTGCCATATCTTTCTTTACAATCTTATAGGTGGGCTTTCTTAGGGATACTGAAAAATAACATTAATTTTCTTATTTCGATTAGCAACTAAATCAGTCTTCTGCATTAATTATTTGTACGCATTTTTACACTAGTATTAAACATATATATTCTTATGAAATAATAACTATAAAGGTCAACAATCAACATTATAAAATTATTAATTTACTTAATCAAACTTCGTTTTATTGATGAGATCTTTAATTGCAATCTGGGCACATAAATAGTTCCCGGTCCTTTTTAGTTAAGCCAACGCAGTCCTCATGGTACCATTTAAGACATTCTTTACATTGACGCATGTCAGCAACTGTATCCAACTTGCACCCATGACAATACCAACTGTGGTCTATAGAATTTACTTTCTTCTTTTCTACATCTGTCTGTCGATTTTTCTTTGTTATATTTTTAACTATTTTTTCTTTCTTACTTTTATTTATGCTGTCTGGTTGTCTTTCATTCTTATTTGGTTTCTTGTTTGTTGTGTTTTTTATGATAACCTTCGATTTATTTTTATTCTTGTTAATTTTTAAATGATCAGTGTTATCTCGTATTTCTTCAGTTTTCGTACTTGTATTTGTTTTTTTGGTATTTTTCGTTAGTTTGTCCTTAGCAGCATCAAACAAATCTTTGGTAATTTTTTGGCCTATGTAATTTATAGCTTTTCGTCTCGGTTTATCCTTAATAACTGCAAAATTTGGTGTGGGGATTTGTTTATGAAAAGGCGATTTTTCAATGTCTTTTTTTAAATTCGATAGCGGCACATTATCTTCAAAATCGTCAGATTGAACATGACTTTGCTCTGAGATTAGTGAAAGTTTTCTGGAGTCCGGATCTAAGTTTTCTTCATCTGATTCCGAAGATGACGTATAAATATTTAAAAAATTGGTGGGATATATATTTCTTAAACAAGTAGCAAAGTCTTTATCGGATAATTCAGGTGTAGAAGAATTAAAGCGCTGGCGATTGACGCCAGAGGTACTTGGAACCGGTGAACAAATATCATTTCTGTCCGAAAGAGGCAGCTTCTGTAGTTGTCTTTGGTTTTCCACATATTCTTCATTGGAACATTCAGAAGAGGAACTATACTCAACTAATTTAACTAAAGTTGGATATTCAAGATTTTCTGCTGTTTCGGTTTGGCTTAAAATTGATGGCGAACAATTTCTACTGTCTTCTTCGTAATTGTGTCTCCTTGGACTTGTTATGTCTGGAGTTGAATTTGACATTCTGGAGACACATGGAACATGCGGATCGGGCAGTTGCGTAAGTACTGAGGGCGCATATGCTTCATCAGGAATTACACTCGGATCATAAGGATAAAGACCGGTCGCTCTGAACCCACTAATTATGTTTTCTTTGGTCATACACTTAGACCAAACTTTTGTAAAAATCTTAGTAAATCGCGATTTTGTTAGTTTACGATCTGGGTGTTGATAAGAATACAGTAAGACTTCTTCATCCCAGAAATGTTCGTACGATTTATTGACGGATTTGTCGAGTGGCTGAAGCTCATGAGTCGTATTAGACGGTAAACAATATAGCAATATGTCATAGCCATCAGCTGCATCAACGATTCTGGCATCTAAATGAGAAGAAGCGCCGTCAAAAATCAATAAGCATTTTCCTGGACATTTATTCTGGCCCAGGTGGTGTATGAAATCCACAAACAGCTCAGTTGTCATACTGCCCTTTGGGGCCATCTTGACTAAGCTACCAGGCGGTAAGTTGTCACAAAATTCAGGCCTCAATCTCTTTCCTTTAAATAATATCATAGGAGGCACAGTATTGCCAGTTGCACTCACACACATAGCGATGGTAACATTCTCGGCATGTTCTTGACTGACAAAATGCACCCTTTTAGCCCCCTTAGCTGCAAACACCTTCTGTTGGTGGTGGAGTGTTAACCTACATCCCTTTTCATCCATGTTATAGAGTCGTTCTGGATGAGCAGAAATATTTAATTCATCATATATTACCTTTAGGGCTTCAAAATGTTTTTGTACGATGGGTTTATTGAGCTTTTGTGCCCTCGCTGGGTTTAAAATTTGAGCTCTTCGAAGAGATATGGCTGGATTACGTTTGATGTAATTTCTAAGCCATTTTTTTCCCGCAATACTCTTACTATCATTAAAAGGATTTGGTATACTATTGGCTTTGCAAAATTCATAAGCCTGTTTGCGTACAATTTTAGGTGTTAATGGCATACCTATTTGTGCAAGCCTCATTATCCTTTTACATAAATCACTTTCCTGCAATTTAGTTAGTACCGGCAGGCGACCAGTTATCTTTTGCGTCGATCCTGACTTGAGGTGGTTCCTCAAAGTGCGCCTTGGTACACTATATTTGATCGATGCTTGTCGTTGTGACATCTTTTGGCTCTTAATTGCTGCGAGAGCTGCCTGTAGTTGTGATTCAGTCCAATGTCTTCGTTTTTTTTTGTCTGGTGCCTCCATTTTGATGTCAAATACCTACGTTAACCAACATACCAAAATAAATAAGAATGACACAAAAATCTTTACCAGAACAATTTTGAACCAAAAATATATTAAAACAGTCAATAATACATAAAAGTGTAACAGTGTTGATGTATTTTATCGCCAAAACAATTCAATGAGTGTTTTAATGTTGAGAAATATATAATTCAATAGTCGTAAGAAGGCCCGGGCCATGTTAAGCTATTATGTAGTGGGCTATGATAGGATAATTATCTAAGTTCGGTGAAAACTAGTTAAATACAAAGAACATGTATAAAGTAATAAAACTTAACCGTAAATCAATGTAACATAAGTTTATTAAGAACTCTCACTATTAAAAACAAACGTATTTGCTCGAAATTCAACTATATTTTAAAAAGATTACTCGTTTGAGGTTATAACACTGCTGCAGTCTTGTCGGGATACTTTACGAGTGTGCCTCTTTTAAAAATGGCGTCGCGCTTACAATAAAAAACACGTGCACTTTTTTCTATGGTCAATGTTACATATACCCGCCAAATTTGAAATGTTTTGGATGAGGTTATCTGTCATTTTTAAAAAGTGGGCTATCTTGGGAAACGGGCCATCTTCGGGCACACTACCTTATTAACATTTACTGTGACAGCCACACTAGGCACAGCCTGTGTCGTGGCCAGAATGATTATATAAGGAAAATGAAAATATATCTATTACATCAATTTGTTTGTTTCAGCTAAATTATTCCTGAACGTCGCGTCCGAGATGAGAGCACCATGGAAGGTAGTTAGTTGTACTTAAGTACATATAACATAGTTCCGGGGCAATGTACGCGCGTATCATTGAAATATATTTTGGATATTGACAGTTGCGTTTTATTTTTCTGCTCCTGTTTATCATTTACTATTGTGTCTCATATGTTCGGCACTGAAGAGACAGACCTGAAGAATTATTTCACTATCACCACGTTGTTAAACGAGCTCTATAATATTAGACTTGTTTGTTTGCATTTAAATGGGAAAATCTCTGGAACTACTGAGCCGATTCTATAATATGTAAAAAGGTACCCCGAATTCAATTAAATTAAAATGGGATATCTCACATGGCTACACAGACGGCGCGTGTCTATTGGGTAGCGACGGCGTGCGATGACTACCAGGCGCCGCTTAAATACATCAAAACATTCAAAACGATGCGATTCTCGGCTGTACAAAAAAACGCAGAACGCAAGAGACTCTTCCGCAGACAAACAGTTTCTTATAACCTTACAACTTACGAATTGATCTTTGCAAGCTCTTGTTTGGAGAGATCAATCCGTCCAGTCTAGACCTAGACCCATAACAAAAATAAATACTTTTACTTATTACATTGTACTTATATACTTATTACATATATACTTTTACTTAATAAAAAAAAATAAGTGTTGGATAGCCCATTTATCGAGGAAGGCTATAGGCTATATAACATCACGCTACGACCAATAAGAGCGGAGCAGCAATGAAAAATGTTGCAAAAACGGGGAAAATTCTCTTATGTAAAGCAGACGAAGTTGCGTGGGTCAGCTAATTTAAAATAAAATTTACTTAAACCTACTATAAAACAGACTGAACATTTCGATAGTAAGATTAAACTTCTAAAAATCAGCCTACGTTACAGTCGTAAGCCTAAATTTATCGCATTAAAGTTAAACATACCTACTAACTTAAGCAAAATTCACGAAAAGAAAGCTACCTCGAGAGATAAATAAGCTATTTCTAACGGTTAAGAAAGGAAAGAGTGATAGAGGTGTCAAAGTATTTATTAGGACTTGAGTGGTAGTAGAGTCCCTCGCGGTCTAGCAGCTAGCGGTGCGTGGCGGCCTCGGCCTCGAGCCCGCGGCTCACGACGCACACGAGGGCGCCGCGCTCTGTGCTGAGGCGGTGCGCGGTCGTGAGGCTCGTGCACGACGCGCTCGCAACACCACCTAACATCATTTAACCTGTTGAGTCGCAGAGCCACACCGGTGGCCAGACACAACAGGTTATTGGATTTGTCTGTCAAGAAATTCTCAGTAACTGCATAATTTCCGGAACCCCAAGACCAATGCAATGTTGGACATCCAAATTTAAAAAAATCCATCTCTTTGCTACTATTTGATACCTAAATTTAAATATGTAAAAAGTGATTAGACATTCTGACATCAGAATCTCTGGACCACCTTACGGAGACGATATAACCTATTTATCTCTTTGTAAAGATTTTGTACCTTTTTGGTACCTCAACATATAATTATCCCGAAACGAAGCAACGTCGTCTGAATACCAAATGACGATAACTATAACTTGCAGTATGGAGTTTCATAAAAATAACGTCTTAACGTTTCGAAATATAACAGCTAATCTGGAAACATACAACCATATTTTCTTAAATCACTGTTATTGTGTACGCACGAAAACGCGCCAGCGGGTTCTCGCCTTAGCGTATGAAATAAATGTTTGGAGAAGTGGTAGTACGGCTCCTTTTACCAAGTTGATAGGCTTGTATTAATGATGATTGTTTTTAATGATAACCTTTTCGCTCTGTGTCCAGAGCACTCGTCGCCTCATCTAATAGTAGTATCTTGGGTCGTCGTATTAGTGCTTTTGCAATGGCAACCCGTTGTTTCTGACCTCCTGACAACTGCAATCCTTTCGGACCTATGTTTGTTTCGTATCCCTAAGAAGGAGAAAAATAAATAAATATAACAGCTGAAAAATACGTTTCCGTTTCCTCTGCTCGGACAGTGTCGTAGAAGGAAAACTTTTTAACTGCAACTCTCATTGTTAGTGTTTTACAAATTTCTTCGTAATGTTGATGTAGCCGTTTTTCCGACACTGTCCGAACAGTCGCAACGAACACAAAAATACAGCATACATTTATATTCATCGCCTAATCAATTTACCGCAGGCAAATGATCGACTACACACGTGGTTAGATTGAAACGTTAGTATTTAGTTGTAGGTGACATCTAGTGTAAAATAATTAAAGTTGATATACGAGGTCACCTAGCTAATACATCTAAAGCACGCCACATGGCCCTAAAGACTATATTGACGTTCCGATATTTTAATCTCAAAACATCGATATCTCGATATTATCGAAGTCAAAACATCGATGTCAAAACGTCGATGTTTTCCAGCTAAACATCGATGAATATCGATCATCCCTAATGCAGCCTCTACATAAGGGACTGTCAGTGATGCCGATGTTGAACAGGTGCTTGTTAAGTGAGCAGTGGCCCGTTATTATACCCACTAGGTGGCGTAGGTTTTTCCTTGTGGAACGTAGCAGTTTGCGTGACAGATGTTTGTCTAAGGATGGAAGGGCTTCCTTCGTCTGTCTACATTCCTTTGTTTCTGTCCACTGTTTTTCGTGTAACTTCGTGGTTCTATCGCATAACCATGTTTTGAGTTGGCAGAAGGGTATCGGGACAATCGGTTCGGGTCCTACCATTTTGGTGTTCCATCCTCTCTTTGCCAGTTGATCTACAGCATCATTGCCAGAAGAGTTGCTGTGACCGCGTATCCACTGTAACGTTACCCGAGTTTTTGTTGCAATACTTTGCAGCTCACGGTGACACTCCAGGATGAGTCCACTGTTGAAGCAGTAATTGCTCTTAAGAGCTTGTAGTACCGCGGCACTATCCGAGATAATGCGTATTGACTTATCGCTTATACCTCTTGATGTAACCGCTGTTGCGGCCCGGGTGATCCCAACACATTCTGCCTGGAAGCTAGTGTTGAGGCTACTACCCAGACTCGGTTGTAGATGTTTGTTTTCTAAAATAAAGTAAAATAAAATAACCCTCTAGTGCTACAAGCGATCCACGCGACCAACTCTTTTAAATTATTGTAACCGGTGTCGCATCATTTAAATTAACCTCCTGACGTCATGTAACGCGGCCGTGCGTGGACGCGTTACTAACAGGTAGGGTGGGTACTTTAAACCAGTTAACTACTATTTTTGTGGATCATACATTTTTATGTCCCGTGTGAGGATTGAACCAACACTCAACGCAGTAATAGTTGCGAGAAGACCAACTATAAAATAAGTTCTTAGAGGCTGGTGGCCTGCACTCTTCTTAAACCAGCCAATTTAAAAAAATAGCTAACATGTAGAATGTATGAGAGAGGTTAGATAGGGAAGCAATGGAAACGGCTGACTGTTTAATTTGGGTATTAAATATAATGACCATCAAAAATACTAATTGCACAGCAAAATATGCTTACTAAAATATACCATAACGAGCACCTATATGCCTCAAATCACTGCATTCCGTCTCGTAAGGGTTAGGTTGTGTTAGGTTCCTTTTTAAGCCCACCCAAAAATAGGAGCCCAGCGAAGCCGAAGCGGGGCTCCGTCGACTTAGTTTGATCTCTTTAAATACATTTTGCTGTGCAATTAGTATTTTTGGTAAGCATATTTTGCTGTGCAATTAGTATTTTTTTGCTGTGCCATTAAATACTACCCTTTAATTTGTACTGCATTTACTTACCATAGATTATAAAGACTAAGACCAGAATTATGAAATAAACGGTATGAGTCGACAAAATAGATTCTTTTTATTTACTATCCATACTAATATTATAAAGCTGAAGAGTTTGTTTGTTTGGTTGAACGCACTAATCTCAGGAACTACTGGTTCGAATTGAAAAATTATTTTAGTGCTGGGTAGCCCATTTATCGGGAAAGGCTATATAACATCACGCTACGGCCAATAGGAGCGGCGCAGCAATGAAAAATGTTGCAAGAAACTGGGAAAATTCTCTTATCTATACTAATATTATAAAGCTGAAGGGTTTGTTTGTTTGGTTGAACGCGTTAACCTCAGGAACTATTGGTTCGAATTGAAAAATTGTTTTAGTGTTGGATAGCCTATTTATTGAGGAAGGTTATAGGCTATTTGACATCACGCTACAACCCACAGGGGCGGCGCAGTAATTATAAACGCGAGTGAAACCGCGGGCGCATCTAATATACATATTATATACATACATAATAGCATTTATTATGTAGGAACTTAGGTATAGTGATATTATAAATATATACTATCCTATTTTCCTATTAGGCTTAATTGAGAACAGTACTGATCGAGGTAGTTACTGTTGTCAATTCATAATATAAATGTCTACTGTAGTTTTTGTTGCAATAGTTCGTAGGCATTCTGCGCAATATTCACTAAATGTTGTAAGAGATCATTATGATTGCGTTGCACTTCAATTCTTTGTAATTCTAATTTGAGTCTTTCCATCTCCCTCTCGTGAAGTCTTTTGTCTCGTTCTTCTTCCATTCTCAAGCGACGTTGTTCTAGAGATACAAAGTCATTTGAAGTTTGTTGGAACATGTTTTGAGCTTTTTTTCTTCGAGTCGTTAGTATTTGTCGTCGGCGGGTGACGGGGGAAGAGCGCGAGGCACATTCG
This sequence comes from Catocala fraxini, assembly GCA_930367265.1. NCBI lineage: Eukaryota > Metazoa > Arthropoda > Insecta > Lepidoptera > Erebidae > Catocala > Catocala fraxini. The sequence goes on along the minus strand of OV884049.1, from coordinate 4,632,662 downwards.
GGGGGCGAGGCTAGTCTTGGATACGGCGAGTATAATGTAATATTTTCACCATATCCAGATATTAATCGTTGTGGAGGCTTTGGTGCGAGTCGAGGTAACCGAGGCATTCTTGCTAATACTGGTGCTTGCAGAGGATCTGAAAAAAAGCTTTTGCTATTGAGAGTGCTATGCGTCCTATTTGGACTTCGGACATTGATTACCATATGTCCCTGGACAACATACTTTAATTCACTCTATTTAATTTATTTTTAAATTTTCCATTGCTTAATATAATTTAGAATCTTGTATTCGAATCAAGTGAAAAATCTTTTTCAGAGCTAATAGTAATATTGAAAAGAATGATGATGGAGTAAAGATAAACAAAAAATTATAAAAAAAAAATGGGATAAATCTCTCTAATGTACTAAATTTGTTTTAGTTGATTAGTTAGATTTAATAGATACTTTCTGTCAATATTACTGCCTCGACTAATTAGCAATGGGCCAAAGTATGTTGTATTAATATACAAATTCAGAAATTTACCATGTAAAGGTTTGTTGGATGATCCAGTAGAGAATACTTCTTTGATTTGTGGAGTTGGTACAATAATTTCCACAACGGAATTTCTATGTTCTGCATCTTCAATTTCTGGTTCAGATGATTTATTACTCTCTTTATCAATATGTTCCCTGGAATATACAAATTATTAGTTTTAAAGGTAACTCATAGCGAAACTGTCTCATTGATGTTATTTCTGAGTTTGGTCAATGAGAATCATCGTGAATTCGTCAAATAACGTTTCGTCGATCGGCAAATCGATAATGTCTTCCTTTCGATTTTCTGATCGACAAAATGTTACCAGGTTAGAAAATTCTTAGTATAAGCAGGGGGTTTGTAAAAGTGCCGGGAAGATTGCAAAAGGTGCTTCATATTATATGGTACCAAAATACGAACCTGGTAATGATTGGTGTCATTATTTATATGTGAAATAAAGCGGAACTAAAGCATTCTGACTTCCTATTTTGTGTATATAAAAAAAAGAAACTTTTTAACTTTAAACTGCCTCCGTGGCGTAGCGGTAGTAAATGCGACTGCTGTGCATGAGGTCTCGGGTTCGAAACCCGAGTCGGGCCAACAGAACGTTATTGGGTTTTCCTCCTCTCCGGTCGTGTCGGATTACCGTCCCATCGGATCATGAGAGTAAAGGGAACAGAAAGTGCACTTGTATTTGCGCACACACTTGTGCACTATAATATCTCCTGCGCAGATGGCCCGTCTTCGTTAAGATTGGCCGCCGTGACCGAAATTCGGTCTGGAGGACATTATTATATAAAAAAAAAAACAAACTTAGCTACTCAAATCTCTCTGTATAAAGTTTCAGGAATTCATGCCCATGTAGGTGCAACAGATGTAATGCTATAATAATAATAATTGGTATATATCTAAATGAATATAATGTGATTATAAATACATACTCATTTTCAATTCCATTCTCCATGAGTGAGTTTTCCTCTGATTCCAGTTCCCAGTCACAACCCTGAAAGTAATTAAAAAAATACACTTATTACCATTGTCATAAACTTTTTTACTTTGATAGCAGAGGCTAGTGTGAACTACATTCAAAGCATGTTTTATTCATTGTTCTTTCAAAAGTCTCATGACTGTTCTTCTTTGTTGCTACGAAATATTGTAGCTATATTAATATCTCAAATATTTTTATGGCAATAAATAAAATATATATATCATCTTCATTTTTTTTTAATTCTATGATTGCAAACAGGCATACGGCTCACCTTATGGAAAGTGGTCACTGTAACCTATGGACGTATGCAACACCAGAGGCATCACTTATACATTGCTGACCCTTTAGGAAAGGAAGTGGGAAGGAAATGGAGCGGGAAGAGAAAAAGAGGGATTTTGGGCCTCTGGTACTCTCACACACCAAACGAAACACAACAGTAGGAATACTGCTATTTCACGTCCATATTCTGTGAGAGGGTAGTCCTTGCCCGGTCGAGCTGGCCTATTCGTGCTGAAATCAGCAAGGCTCTACTACTCTAAAATCTAAGCATATTGATGCAATAGCATCAGGCCTGCTTGTGAACATATGTATATAACAGTAAATAAATATATATTGTCATGTCAGTCTGTGTTATGATTTAATTTTGTTGAATAAAGTAAGTAAGGTGATTTTTTATCAGGCAAATACATAATAATATAATATAATATAATATTCTACCACATACACACAACACCATCTAGCCCAAACTAAGCAGAGCTTGTACTATGGGTACTAGACAATGGATAAACATACATATACACTTTTTTTTTGTAAATATTTTTTTAGTAGCAACAGTATGTTATGCCTTGTACTTCATAGAACCTACAAAAAAATTGGCACAATACAAAATTTTATGTAATGAAGCTCACTTATATTATTTTGTCATCACATTTCAATAAAATTGTGCAGTTTTGTATTACAATATATATGTGTAGTGTTGTTTCATAATAAGATTGATAGTTGCTTACTTCGCTAGGAGATGAGGCTGTTGTTTTTATTTCCATAGTACAGTCCTGATTGACTGGGCCAATAATTTCTAAGACCTTGAAGATCACATTTGGCACCTGTGCTTGGTTCTCACTCACAGCCCTGCGAGCTTTTCTTTTAAGGTCCCTCCATGTCTGTGACATAAAAATAAGTTTACCTATTTAAAATGTAGTAAGTATGATACTGTTTGCAAGGGCCCAAAGCTAAGCTGGATATTCCTCTAAAAAAAAGATGGGTTACTCCATACACTATTATTGTAGCTTGATATTCTTGTCTCAACATTCTCATATGAGCTTTCATACTCAAAACAGACCTATACTAGTTAATTTTAATGATAGCTGCATCTAAAATATATTTAGTTAGTTTAATAATTCATTAATATCTCAATCAAAAACATTAAAGGCTATTTATATTTACCTAAATAAATAATTAATTAAACTTAGCTGTGGTTAAATTGGCCATGATTTAATTAGAATCTTTACATGAGCATAATTTCTATTCCAAGTCTGTTAGCTGCAGCTTTCTTTATTTTCCTTAGCTTTCACATGCTAAATATTAACAATTAAAAGAATATTATTTGTTGTCTACATATAGCAAATTCCAGATTATTAAATTAGATAGATAGAAGTGTTTGCCTGCTTCCATTGCAGCACAGTCTTGTCAACACCGTGTTGTTTTAATTCTTCCCTGAGAGCTTCCCATTTCGCATTAGCTTTCTTGGCTCCTAACACACCAGTATACTCGCCTACGCTGTTGGCAAAGTCTTTATTCGTAGCCATAAAATAAACAAAGAGATTAATTTGAGCGCTGGTGCACCTCCTTCTGAAATACGATATAAATAAACAAGTAAAGTTTTTAATTTTATTATTATTAAATTGGCAGTTTAACCAAGACCAAGCTCTGTACTTACAATTGCTTCTTTAGGTTAGAGTTATGAGCCATCGTATTAGCGTTTTTGTAACATTCGTTTCAAATACTATTTAGTTTTAAACTTCGGTAAACTTGTGTTGTGTGTGTCGTGACTCGTGATAGAAATTTTATTCGACAAGATCAGGGGGGTAAATCTTCCATACAAATTACTAGACAAAGTAGGCTTTGAAGAGTTTGAAGTATGCATAGAAACTAGCGCAATCTAGTACATAAGGTCTGTAGTTTTTGTTCAAGTTACGTCTATTGACTAACTAGATGGCGTCATTTTACTAATGTATACACAAACAAAAGTAAAAAATAATGATTCTAAAAAAGTCATACGTATTTAGAAAAATAATTAAAATAATGTAGTGCCTGCATATAAATACAAAATCTTTTTTATTTCCACTTTATTTTGTTTGTATAATCTGTATAGTCTATGATAAGATTTATAAGTAATTGACGTGAGTCGTGACGTTACTTTTCATACCTACTTTTGAAAACTTTTGTCGGTTTTTCTTAACTTTTGCTGTTGTAGACGTCACATATTACTGTTATTATTATTATATACTCGTAGTAGACGTTTCGCTGGTGTTTTTATGTTTCTGGCTAAATACTTTGACGAATTGGCTCTCTCCATACGGATTCTGATATTCTAGCACACCTGATACGACTTGGCATTGCATTTGAAATCAATTTGAATACCGATAACTGCTTTTACGAATTACATTACCTTTGCGGGATACCTGAGGATTGCTTTAGAAACGGGCCGATTTAATTAAGGGTTGAGGGTGTTTGAGGGAGAGGGGGACGGAGTGTTGAACCTCCCCCAATTACTCCCATCGCGCGCAAATGTCTAGAACCCGAGAAAGAAAATTGAAAATTGTTCAAACTTAACTTCAAAATTGTGACATTTTATATTGTCTTGCATAAAATCTGTTGTTTTGGAAGCAATTTACAACTGGGACGTCTCCGGCACTGCGGGAAGTGCAGCCTCTACGCCATTGCGTAACAAAGCGCAAGCATCCACACTCGCCTACACAGCTTCGGCGTGCTGGTCGTCTTCGGCGATACCACTCTAAGGGTAGGGCATAAAGTACTGGGGAGAGTCGGGGTAGGCTAAGGAGTAGGTAGGCTACCAATATTGTCTAAAATTTTATGAAATGGCTGTTATGTATGAGTAGATAAGAATAGTAGATAAGATTCTGGCGCGAAAAAAGTTACGTTTCATTTCACGTAAAACTAATATCTTTTACCAAATTTGGTGAAATAAAATGATCATTTTACAGTAAATGTTTTGTTACATATATAAATAATTAAAATAGATTTTTATATCACATTTTATCAAAAAAAGATAAAACAAATTACGTTGGTGTCATCAAAAATCCGTGCCACTTCACGTGTTTATAAAAATGCCTAAAAGAAAACTTTTCTAACTGAAAAGCTGTGCTAGATGTAGCAACACAAGAAAGAAAAGAAATGTTTACATATATAATTATATATTATTATGTAACAAACACTTTTTGGAGTGTTACCAGCTACGCAGCCATCGTCTCACCAGGAATGCAGTTCCAACATTAAATTTTATTGAAATTAATCTACTATATACGGATTTTATTGCGTTATTTATTTTACACTTTATTACAAAATTTTGAAACTGTCACACTACTACTAGATACTATTGAACTAAAATAAATAAAAATAAATTTAAAGCTAAATTTTTAAGCTAATTAATTTATTAAAACTATTAAAACTATTTATATTTAAGTTTACACTTTTCCCGACGTTTCGTTTGCTTTTCAGCAGCCATGGTCACGAGGAGACTAAGATGGTAGTTGTCTCAATGTTCCAGTGTCGTTATTTCAAAATTTTTGAATTTTAGTAAGAAAAAATCTGTATAATTTGCCTCTGGATTGTGGAGGTCAGATAATAGTCGTTCTGTGTAATAAACAGATACTCGAGCAAATTTGAGTAGATTCAATATGAGAGGACCCCAGGCTCCTAGGATGCAACTGATATCTGGCTGACCATGCAGTTGTATTTATGATTAAGGGCATTAAAAGTAAATGTAAACAGCCCATTTGTTTCACGTTTTGTAAAGGCACAACTAAAGCTATTGAGCTGGAAAACTTGCCTAAAAATATAATAAAAGAAAAGAATGAAACTGGCCTTATAGTTGTGGCCACAATTTACGACCAAGCAACAACAAATGTGAGAGTGGTGCGGGAATTACAAAGTCAAACAAAAGAAAAATATATGAGACAAGGTATTGATTATTACTCAAATGCGTTTGAAATCGATGATAGCAAAATATTTCCTCTTTTTGATACCCCGTACTTTCTCAAAGGAGTGAGGAATAATCTAGTAAAAACGCAAAATTTATTCAAAAAGGTGAAACCGAATGGGGCTAAATGGGAACACATAAAAATGTTATTAGAAGTTGATGATGGAGATGAAATCAGATTAATTAATAAATTAACAGAAATGCATGTGCGGATAAATATCCAAAAATGAAAGTGAAAATTGCTGCCCAAGTTTTCAGCCAGAGAGTGTCACCTTGCAATTTTTATTAAGTAAGTATCTAGAACTTTATAATGTTGTTTCTGAATTTCCAGTTCAAATTTTAGTTGTTTGAACTTATACATGTTACTCATATTCCTCATTACTAGATAATAAATAAAACAAATAATAATTAATAATACTAATTTAAACTGTTTTACTAATTTAAAGTATTTTGGAAAATACTATACTGATTGAAGTACCTAAATATTCTAATCGGTGGAGAATGAAAACGATAGACTAGAATATTTATTTCAATAGGTAAAGTATTTTCTAAAATATTTCAAAATAAATTAATTGAGAGTAAAAGGGAGAGACGCCACCTATCGGCTTTTATGGGCACTAAACCGGATGCGCCACCTGGCGTATAAGGTCTTAAACATTTTTTTTAATCGTAGTGTACCGTATCTATTCCAGTATTAGTGTATAATCTATGGACAAGATTATATGTTTGACAGTCGTTCTATTTGGAAATGTCAGACGGTGTGTCAATTTGTGTATGTCAGTGCTAGGTATAATCCTTCCAAAATAAAATGTCGGCGTAATTTCCTATAAAGCCCTGATTCTATGAACATTGAACATTTGCAAATAACACAATAAGAAACAGTTAGTCGTATTACGACAAAATGTTATCGTATTGTCAAATATGTCTCTCATCAACTCACATGTAATAAATATTTCTATTTCTGCGCATAAATTATGATAGGTTATATTTGTGTTATAGTTTATTTGCTATTAGTTTAATGATACATTTTTCATAAAATATGTGTCATAATATATTAATTGTCCGTAGGCAAAACGTCTCCTTTTTTGATAAAGGAACCAGGACTTGAGGCATGTGCTTACTGCAATAACAAGATTAACTACCTACAACCTATATTATTGTAGCTACGCACGACACCACAAGACATTAGACAAGTGAAGAGTGACAATTGACAAAACCAATGGTTTCCAAATTCCAATTGCGCGGGAAACGGCTCGCTTCGACGTTAGCGCCGCGCACGGAAGTTAGCGTGAACTAAACTTTTTTCTGATTCGTCGAATGTTGCTATTGGTTACAATTCTGTGTAAATATTTTATAAGTTTTTAATGGCTAACGCAATATTTGGTGTGCTATAAATTACAGTGTCAAACTTAAATATATACAAGGGTAGGGAGCCTTCTGCGCTCATCCACAGTCCGCGCGTAAAGTTGTCGAGGCCATCTAAGGCCAACAAATAATACAGAAAAAAAAAACAAAAAATCAAATATATACATTCTGAAATCTGGAGTCTACGTGTTACTATACTCGTCACTATCCTCAATCTCCGAAGTACCTCTAAAATATTAATAGTATATATAAATAAGCTTCCATGTGAATTACGGTACTGCCTACTGCCTAGTTAATTTAGTACCTACTCAAACGTATGTATCGTTGCAATAAGCGTGTATTTCAGTGAGAGCATGCACTTTAACGAGAATCACAAACAATCTGCTTAAGCTCTCTCCTCTCTCAATGTTGTTAACGGATTCCACAATTGATTTATTCAGCATCAGCTACAACGACAAACAATGGAATGCAAACTAACAGATCTATATAGGGTGTCTCAAGTCCCTTATCGAAGCTGAAAGTCACGTGTTCTACTAATTGGTAGAATGATTAGAACTATACCTGGGAATCGACTGGTTATGGAGATATTGGAGGTCAAAGTCAGAATTTTACTTTATCGTGTTTCAAAAAAACTTGTTTGAAATGTAAAGACAATACTTATTTCTGAACAAACATAATCAAAATTATTAATAATGCCCTGTAAAAAAGCCTTTTGAAATGAATACGCACAGTGTAGGTAGGTACAGCGCGCCACAATTCGACGCATGCAAACGCATTGTCACCGTTTGAGGCGCGCTATACATTGCGGGCAATAAATTATGCATCTTTTTCGATACCTAAAAATCAAAGTCTTTTCCTAACAATAATTTTAGCATAGTATGACTTGAATTTATGTATAGTACCTATGCGTGGTCGTCAGCTTCGATAAGGGTCTTTAGACACTCTGTATGTACGAGTCACGATACTCGCGATACGTAACGCTAAGGTGATGTTTGCGTATTTAAATGTTATTGGGAATCACTCGCGTCTAGTTACCAAACAGTTCAGGTTACAGTGTGTGTTGTCAAAGGCAAGCAAATACATTGGAGTATATTATACGCACTTTATTTAAACGCCTACTGAATTTCCGTACGCAACGTTACGTGTCAATGATTGCTATTTACATTTCGTAGGCGTTTCTCTTTACCGGGTCAGAAGAAGCGAAATGTTTTCATCTTGTTCCAAAAGGAAGGGTAATGATTTTGGCAGTCTGGGTATGTATGTTTGTATCTTCTACCGTAGTGCCTAAACTACTAAACCGTTTTTAATTAATGAGGTGTCAATAGATTGGTAATAATGGCCTGGGTGACATAGGTTATATAAATTTTAAATTCGTCCATTTGAGACCCCTTTTTTACATAGTTGGGTTATAGTTTTTTAAACTTTATGGTAAGTAGGATTGCAATAATTTGTAGCCTTTGAAAAGGTTTAAGAAACAAAGAAAGATGCGTATACATTGCCATTTCATCCTTTCATATTTTTTAAGATAAAGTACTATTAATTAAGTTTACAAATTAGGTACTAGTACCTATTCTTGTATAAGTTCAAGATTAAAGGCCGTGGCGCTGAATGTTGTGCAGGTTCGAATCTGACACGACACAATAATTTCCGTGATCTTTAAATGATTGATCGGTGTCTGGATGTTCTTTGCGTCCATTTATTTTGTAAAGCTTCTTTTTTTTGCATAATCAGATTACCTATTAGCAATTTGGTTTACAAATTACCAGCATTCTTGTTAACCCCTCCAGCTAAAGTAGAACGCTCGTGTTAGAAGTTGGTTGACGCCCGTAGATAAATGGATAGGATTCGAACCCGCGACCTCTCGATCGGAATGTCGATATCGGTATTTTTTATTTATTTAGGGTAGAGAGGAGGGTAGGCAAAAATGTATTATACACACATTTCTTTACCTATGGTTTTAGATACCACGTAATATGGGTCGAGCTTAGTGTGAACGGAGCGGCCATTCCAGACGCTTAGACGCTCATTAATTTTTCATTTTTATTTTTTTTAGGCGCGATCGTTGCTCTCGCCTCAATGGTAAAAAAGAACAAATAAATGGATTTTAATCCTTGTGGCTGCCGTAGTTGTAATTTTACTTTTGATGATGCACTTTAAACGCATCTTATCTCTTTATCTGGGATCTTGGTTGTGCTGATTTTGACCTGAATCGCTTTTGGCATAAGACAAACATGTCAGGCTCAAGATTACCATGTTATTGTGATTATAAGATCTTTGAACTTTTCGTGTAACATACATACATAGCCAGAGACGAACAACAAACACATTTTACCACCTATGTTTAGTGTTTCCATGTAAAAAGGGATCCTATTGACCTATTGACGTTCAACGAGCACATTTTTTTTGTATAAGGTAAGCCAACGGTTCTGGTAATGGAAAATAGCTTAGAAAGCATGATAACGTAGTGGTGTATGTGGTAGCCTCGCCACAGCCATTACGCAAAGTCTTGTAGGTTCAATCCCCATTCTACTGTAACCGACTGCCACGCCTGAGGTCGCAGGTTCGATTCCCGCACAAGTCAAACATTTGTGTGCATGAACATGAATGTTTGTCTTGGTCTGGGTGTTTCTATGTATAATATGTAGGTATGCATTTACAAAAAAAAGTACATATATATGTTTGTTTATCCATTGTCTAGTACCCATAGTACAAGCTCTGCTTAGTTTGGGCTAGATAGTGTTGTGTGTATGTGATAGAATATTATTATTATTATTATGTTTCTCTTATTACAGGTATTTTCTAACATATTATATTAAGACAATACCTGGCCCTTTGGGAGGCTTACACGGAGACATGGGTCCAACGTGAAAAGGCCCTTCGAGAGTTTTAATCTAAACTGAGATGAAACATCTACAACGGCACTAGCCGTAGCAGGCGTAGGATTAATTTAAATGGCCGGTATTATTATTATTATATTATTATTATTATTACTAAAAAAATTCTAACCAAAAACCTGGTGCACGACATTGAAATAGAACTTGAGCCTCCTAAACTGTTACAAAAATAACGCATACTCACTCCACAGCCACCGAAGTTGTTCTAATCACTTATAAAAAGGAAATATTAAAATATATGAGTTGCAAACAAAACTCAGTGTTGCGTCAAGGGAGGCACGCGCTAATGCCTCGCCCGCCGCTTTCAAATAACTTATAATGACACGTTCAGAAAAACATTTCCCCAAATTACCCCAAATATTTCTTTGATGAGACACGTAAACAACAATGATTTTCTCGTCCCTCGGGCGACGGGCGAGGGAGGGGAGAGGTTTGAAGGTGGGGTACACTCAAATAATTAACTAGAAATAAATACCGTCCATTTGAATTAGTCGTACCCCTGGGAGGGTGGTGGATGGTCGAGCTGCCGGCGTGCCCAGCGCACTCAATGATTAAAAATATTTTTTGTTACGTTTGTTGAACGTCAACATCGACTTATTGTAACAATTGTAATTTGTGTAATGTTTTAATTTTGGATCTGGGTTTGATTCCCAGATGAGTAAAGTTTTGCCTGGGATTCTTTTTGGAACGGCTAGGCTCGTCTGTTATGAATTTAATAATAATTATGTCGTGCAGACCAAAGGAGTAATGCAAATTACGGCCCTAGTGTACAAGAATATAATTATGTTGTAAAAACATCTCATAATATTTTACTTATCTCCATCGTTTTCTTTTAAACGTACCTAGCGGTAAAAATATTTCATTTTATTTATCGTTTTTATGAGAAAAACCATTGTGGCTAAACACGACATTGCCAGTGTTGAAAAAAAATTGTATTAATTGAATAATATATAATTATTAAAAAATAATATTGTCGATCTCACTACACTTCACGTAATGTCAAATATATATTCAAAATGACCCAAAGAGGTCCAAACAAGAAAGAGGTCCAAACAAGAAACATGCTTTTATTTGTTTACACTCTGTAAATTAAATATAATATCAGCCCCAGCAGTGTAAGGAGGGTTCGGCTATAATTTACCACTCTAGCCTACTGCGGGTTGGCAGACTTCGCAATACTTCGAGAACAACATGAAGAACGCTCAGACATGCAGGATTCCTCACGATGTTTTCCTTCACCGTTAAAGCGAGCGATAATTAACTATTTAATACGCACATAACTTCAAATGGTCAGAGTTGGGATCGAACTTGAAATTTGTAGCAATGTGATGACCAATATTTTTACATTAGAAAATGGTTATCGCATGGTGACCATGAGCGACTATGACAAAAAAAAATGCTCATTGGCAAAAACTTATTTTATTATATGTGTTTTAGCAAAATTGTATTATTTTACTGCCTGGAATACTTAGATGTATTTAATGTAATTTCTTAAGACTGCGCCGAGTGTAAGATAGATAATGACAGAGCTCGTACGGCGCATATTTAAATTGGCGCGCGGCCGCCATAGTAAAATTGTATGGAGGATTTTAAGTGCTTTTTTGATAAATATGTATCTTTATTGTTAATCAATAACTTAAATATTTGGGACGGACAAATTGTAATATAACTATTAATGTTTCGTTTAAGCTGTAAAATAGGATAGATTTCTACTGTTATAATCTAAAAATCAAGTATCACAAGCTTACAAATTTACGTAATTTTGTAGGCGAAAATATGAATTATTTTAAGTTTTTTACACGGAGTAATTGTAAACACATTCATTGTTATGGTAAATGTATATTTTATATTTGTATTAAACAAAAAGTGTTGATTTTGGCACATTTCGCTCGGCGCAGTCATAAGGTATCTATACTAAAATTATAAAGAGAAAATATTTGTTTGTATGGTATGGTAACCCATTTTTTTTAAACGGAGATACTCAAACTCGGAACAACCGTTTGTAGATCATACATTTTTTGGTCCCGTGTGGCGATCGAACCCACAGCACTCCTCGCGGTGGCAGTGGCGAGGTGACCTCTTAAGCCACTACGACTTCCGGCATCCGCCATCATCAGGTAAATGATGCCTTTAGTATTGTAAGCGGTCTTAACGACTATAAACGCTTAGGTACTATTAAGCGGGCCGTAAGCGTGTCTGCCACTTTTGCTCGTATAAAAAACGTACTAATAAATGCGAAACAATTCGAGGGCGACGAACGACAGACATTGCACTATTATCATATAAATAGTCACTCGACGTGATTGATCTAAGCGCACTGGAGGTTAATGAAAAAAACATGGCCACTTTGTGAACTAGAGGTGTGCGTTAGAGTTACAGTGAAAGTCACTGTTATCGATGTTACTTTAAAATCACTGTTGTTTTTTGTGATTTTGTCAGTAAGCATATTTTTAAATGTGATCATCATATTTGATACGTTAACTACCGTGTTGGTTCCGTGGCGGAAGGATTATGCTTGTCGTTGATAGTGAGATCTCGGTCTCTATTTTTAAGGTTATCTAAAGTGTTTTTCAGTTTAGGTGTTAGGATTCTCAGATGTTGGAAGTATGCTAAAATATAGCGAATGTTAGTGTATGTAAGCTTTGAATGCACATGGCAATGATAAACACAGGCTAGAGTGGATGGCCCTCAGGGGTCTGGAACACTCCAAGAAATTCATTGCAAACAGAGCCATGGGCTTCACCCAGAAGCTCTGCGAGTACAACAAGGGCCAAATAGGCCTGCTCACAGGAGCGTTCACTGGCCAGTTTGGCACCAACGACTTCCTGTGCAGATTGGGATTGGCAAACAATCTGATCTGCAGTGCCTGTGGTGAACAGGACGAGTCCATATCGCACCTACTGTGTGAATGTGACACGTTGGCTGGATTGATAATGGGTCTGATGGGATTGGCAAATCCAAACCCCGAAGACTTCTGGCCTCGATGGCGTAGTGGTTAGTGTAACCGACTGCCACGCCTGAGGTCGCGGGTTCGATCCCCGCACAAGTCAAACATTTGTGTGCATGAACATGGATGTTTGTCTTGGTCTGGGTGTTTCTATGTATAATATGTATATATTTACAAAAAAAAAGTATATATGTATGTTTATCCATTGTCTAGTACCCATAGTACAAGCTCTGCTTAGTTTGGGCTAGATGGTGTTGTGTGTATGTGGTAGAATATTTCTCCCTCTGAAGTGTACGCTGCGGCTGATGCAGTACATTCATAAGGAGATAGCTAAAGGATAGATCTTGAGGCCGACACAAAAGATCCCATTGGGTCGAAGTGTCGCCGGTCTGCACTGACTGGCCCCGGTATTTAAGATAAGTTAATATAAGTTAGTGTATATAATATGATTACATTGACAGTAGGGATAAAATTAATGGTGCCCAAAGGGCAGGTCTATTTGTGTAGTGGTCTGCCGTTTCATACGGCGGGCCGAAACCTCGGCGGGGTCGCAATTGCATGTGAAAGCGATTCGCGCGGCCCCGCCAATTGCGATATGTCGAGGAACACCGTGGTAGGTTTAGTCGGTATTACCGGGATGTCGCTCACCATCTTTCCCCGGTGAGTGAGATAACATCTCCGTCGCCCCGCGGAGAGGATGGCATCAAAGCATTCCTACAAGATAGAAAAAAATAATTTATTATTATTCTGCCACACCCTTAGGGGTTATATAAACAAGAGAAAGTGTATGAGTATATAATTATAGTGGTTTAAGTAGTCACGTCGCCTTTTCACTGCACCGAATGTTGTGAATCCTTTTTCCACAACGGGAAAGAAAATGGGTGATACACAAATAGTTCTTCCGAGTCTGGGTGTACTTTGTGTCCGTCCTTTGAATGTTTGTAAACTCCCCAAACCTTAAAAATCATTCCTAAAGAGCGAGTTCACATTTTCAATCACAAATAAAAATTAAAAAGACGTTCGCCTAAATTTAAAATAGTTAACAGTAAGATAAACGTCGTCTCATCGTCTTAAAATATAGTTATTTTAAAGTACTCGAATATATTTAATTATAAATGTTTAAATTAACGCAGAATGCTAACTCAAATTATTATTAAAGTATTGCCTACATATTTATCTGCCTAACCCTTCTCACACTGAGAAGAGGCCCGTGCCCAGCAGTGGGACAGCTTATATACAGGGCTGATATTGTTATATATTTGTTAAATGTCCATACAATTCTTCGTAACGTTATAACTACTGCTTTTCCAGTGACCTCACCTCTACAGTGAACTGTTTAGGGATGGGGACAACCCTTTGTCATGGAAACGATCGCCACTACTCAGGGGAATTAGTCTGCGTAGCCGTCTACGGCGTAGCCGCGTAGCACTCTCAGCCTACGTATGAAGCTAACATTGTCAGTGTAGGCATTCATTTTCATTAATTTAAAGCATCTGAGTTGAAGGTAGCCGATGAGACATAAATAAAAATAAAAAATTATTGAATAATATATAAACATTTTTACAAAACGCATTACAGGCCACTTATTGTATTTAATCTAATATTATTATTATATTAAATAAACGTAAATAATAAGGAAAATAAAAAACATGCGGGGCAGCCTTTAGGGACTGCCGATAGAAGTGAAAACTAAGTAGCTTGTGAATTGTATCGTCGACCTATTCAATTATTATTTTTGAATTTTGAATGCGTTCGGTGACGATGACGCGAGTTCCATTATTTTTGTTCACCCAAAAAGTGCTCAACGCGCCTAAAGAAGTTTTCACTTCAATAAACTCTATGATATTGATAAACCAGTTGTATACTGTTTTTAAAGCAAGCTATTCGTTTCTATTTTTAAAAGTATTGCGTATATTTTTTCTCGTTTCCTTGGATCTCAGGAGACTTTAAAACATTCTTCTTTTCTTTTCGTGTGGTTAGTGGCCAACCTGTTGTCAAGAGTTGTTCAAGCCGCCCGTAGGCCTCTGACATGGCTTAAAGACTGCTGTCAATTTGACAACAACCGGGACCGACTTTTTACGTGCCCTCCGAAGCACGGAGGCGCTCAGATGAAATACCACTAAGCGGTCACCCATCTATAGACTGACCGCACTTAACGGTGCTTAACCTCGCTAATCGTTTACCGATCAGTGAGTGCAACTGGCTATGAGCGCCTCAAACTTAAAACATTAAAACAACGGACATAAAGAATACCCTGGCTCAGTACAACTATTTATAGATCACAGAAATTGCTGTTCCGTGTTTGGATTGAACCCGTAACGGACGTAATGCAGTGGCGAGGCGATCACTTAATCCACTGCGCCATCCAGGCAATCTAATTCTAATAGTAAACTAGCTATAGCTGTTTTTTGAGTAGTAGAGCCTCGCTGATTTCAGCATGAATGGGCCGGCTCGACCGGGGAAGGACTACCCTCTCACAGAATATCGACGTGAAATAGCAGTATTCCTACTGTTGTGTTTCGGTCGGTGAGTGATTGTGCAAGAGGCCTAATCACCGTCTTTCCCCCTTGCCGCTCCTTCTCCTTCCCACTTCCTTTCCTAAAGGGTCGGCAACGCGCAAGTGATGCCTCTGGTGTTGCAGGCGTCCATAGGCTACGGTGACCACTTACCATCAGGTAGGCCGTACGCTTGTTTGCCACATAAGTGAATTAAAAAAAAATTTATAATATCGGCCCTGCATTAAACTGTCCCACTGCTGGGCACGGGCCTCTTCTCACTGTGAGAAGGGTAAGGCCATAATCCACCACGCTGGCCCAGTGCAGGTTGGCAGACTTCACATATCTTAGAGAACATTATGTAGAGAACATTGTGTCTAAGAGACATGCAGGTTTACTCGCGATGTTATCCTTCACCGTTAAAGCGAGCGATAATTAACTATTTATACTGTGCGTACACATAACTTCGAAAAGTCAGATACGCGTCCTGGGATCAAACTCGAGACCTCTGCGTAGTAGTCCAACGGTGTCCCACTAAGCTATCGCTGCTTGTCGATGTTACTTCTAGATAAAGCAGGCTTCTATTCTCTTGATAAATTTATTAAAGACTGCCTCTCATTCTTATTACTTTGGAAATTTATTGTAAACCACGTTTTTAAAAATAAATTTCTATTTTATTTAGAACTAGCTTTTGCCCGGACTTCATCCGCGTGGAATAATACTACACCCCTTTCACCCCCTTCGGGGTGAAATTTTCAAAAATCCTCTCTTAGTGCTCCCCTACATTCTCCAAGGAACATACATGCAGAATTTCAGCTTCTTGCGTTCAGTAGTTTCGGCTGTGCGTTGTCTGTCAGTCACTCAGTAACGGAAGAGTTTTATATATATAGATTGAGTTTTATTTAGGACTTGCTGACTCTACAAACGTTTCATTAGTCTTTTAGTTTTCTGAAATTATCCAATCTTCGCGTAATTTTCTTGACTTTTCTTTACGTAAGAACCTTTTAAAACGTACCAGAAAATCAATAAAAAGTTATGGCGTGACCAAGGATTAAGTGTACTGTGAACTGTGATTTGCTTTGTATAAAGTATTTGATCCTATTTACCAAAAGTGTAGATGTATCTTTAAACAAAATTTGCCTGCTATTTGAACATGGAGAAATGTGTTCGTACTTTTGTAACTATCACATTTTGCGTAAATAAATTATTATTGAATGTTTGTTCTGTTTTACAAAGTCAACTTTTGCTCTAGGAATAATTTCTGTGTCGCGAAGGACTTTACAGCATTCAAACAACGGTCACAAAGAACATCAAGACCCGGAACAATCATGTGTAGATCACACATATTTTAGTTCCGTGTGGGGTTTGAACCCACAACACTCGACACAGTGGCAGTAGCGAGGCGAACAGTTAAACCGCTACGTCATTCGTGCAGTCAAGTTATAATATCATTGGCTCAATGCTAATGCGCTCCTTTGTGCTCAACTTATCATCGTGACAGCACGTCAGTGTTCGACGAGAGAGTGTCACGCTTCGCGGCGGCGGCTAAAATGCTTTTCATGTTGTCACGCCGAATCCTAGTTTACAATTCTATTTGAGACAACACTGCGCTTATTTTTGAATCAATATCGGCTTAATGTATCCTGAGATTGATCTGCTGCGATCGGATGGGTTTCCGTCTGCGGTGACACCTGATTGTCAAGCGACGGGAATAATGTATCGACGCTGCGGTGAGCATTGTTCTGTTTGAATCGGAATAGTGCAGATTGAAGCACTTCGGTGAAATAAAAGCAAATTTGAAGTGGAAAGTAAAAAAATATTTATTTAGAGACTAGCATTGTATTTTTGGTCATCTTGTAGTCAAAAATCTAACATAATTCTTTTTTTATCCTAATATTATAAATGCGAACGTGAGTTTTTTTGTTGGCTGCGTTACAGAAGCGGCGCAGCCTCAGTGGTCTCCTGAAACCATTATATACGGATTGACAATTTATTGACATCTAAGCCCAAAACATACTAGAATGGTCTGTTGGTCCGCTTGTTCGAGAATCTCGCTAATTGCGCATGTTAGCTTGAGTTACATGCGTGCAAGCACTATAAATAATGATGGTTGCATTTTCGCGAGAAATCAGAAATAATTTATTTGCAAAGAATGTAGGACATTAAGACATTATTTTATAATAAGACAGTACTTTTCTGAATAAAAGGTGCCCAATTTCTTTTTCTGTACTCTTGACAACGTGTACGCAAAATTTCATAAAGATCGGTCGACCAGTCAAGATGTGAAAGCGTATGAAAGATGTGTGTAACAAACAAACAAACTCACATACTCATTTATAATATTATATTTAGCACACCTAAACTCCAATCAACACAATCATAAAATATTATGTATATTATGTGATTCGAAACAACCACAACACGCATATCTAGCGTATTGTCTTTGAAGTGAGAAAGATGACCAACCACATCTTAACAATTTAAGTCAATTTATAAGTTTTCACCACTATAAATTAATTGTTTAACATAGTACAAGGTCGGTTATAATTTTAACATTACAAAATTGTATATAAACTAGGGAGATTAAAAGAATCTTCTTATCTTCACTTCTTTTATATTGAGTATACTGGTCTTAAACAAATCAAAATTAAATTTATTAGAAAGTTCGTTATATGTCCTGCACGCTCGTATGGTACACGGTTCTGCCTGTAAGTAGTTCTGACTAGAAGTACGTGAAGCAACGCTCGTTGCCGCAACATTTTAAATCGAGTCCTAAGCCCTATATTGGTCAGTAGTTCTGGACAATCCACAGTGCCATTAGCTATTTTAAAAAGGTACGAACTATCTGCAATGCGTCCTCGTTCATACAAAGATATACAGCGTAAAATATACGTAGCTGAATTTCGTGTCTGGAACTGCAAGAAACGAAAAAATTATAAATCCTTTGATCACGGCATTTTCCAAAATTATGTACGGATTATATTTAAATTGAACGAAGAAAAAAACATGGCTCCCATTATATTTAGCTGCCGTATCTACTTTCATTTCAAATTTAATTGTTCTGTGATTAAATGAACCTGTAATTGGCACATAGTATAATGATTCGTAATAATTGGACGATGTTTTAATATCTAGCAGTATCAAGTTTTTGGAATTTCTGTTACATTTTCTGTTGAATTGTTGAAAGCTTTAACACGAATTGGAATGAAATCAAAGGGCACACGTAGGTGGTAGGTACTACCCGCAGGTAGGTAGTGTGGGTAGTGAGAAAAAGGTAAAAACTAGTAATTGCAGCGTCAGGATTATTGTTCTAAGAATTTGCGACACGTTGTTTCACGGCGCAAATTACAAAAGTCTGCGATTTTGTCGCATGTCTTTAAATATTAAATATGTTGGGTTTATATCCTAACTAATATTATAATTGCAATTGTGAGTTAGTTTGTTTGTTTGTTACGCTTTCACGCCTTAACTACTAGGCCGATTGTCATGATTTTTCACATACACGTTTTCAGGGGTACAGAATTGGACATCGGGTACCTTTTGTCCAGAAAAAAGTACTATTGCTAACCTAACCTATATTTACGCGACCAAAGCCGCGGGCAAAATCTATTATATACAAAGTTTATATGGAGAAGTCGTGAAAAAGAATCACACTAACTGACATATCTTTAAGCAGAAATTGTATAAGAATTCATTATTATTTATGCCATAATTTATTATTATTATTAATATTTAAGTCTAAAGCTGCGATAGCTCAGTGGGGAGACCAACAGACTGCAATGCAGAGGGTCTCGGGTTCGAACCCACGTCGCGCACCTCTGACTTTCGGAAGTTATATGACTTTTCGAAATTATGTGCGTATTGATTGACAATTATCGTGTGCTCCGTGCCTCGGAGAGCACTTTAAGCCGTCGGTCCCGGTTGCTATGAACATCTATGGCAGTCGTTATTGGGAAAGTCAGTACCCTCTAATATCCTGACACTGGTCTAGCCTTAGGGTATCGTTAGCCTTCGGGTTGCGGAGGTCAGATGGCAACCGCGCCGTGTAAAAACTGATATCCAGTCAAATCCGGTTAGACCAGAAAAGCCGACCCCAAGTGACTTGGGAATAATAAAGGCTAAGAGAGAAGAAGATTAATATTTAAGTCTAAGTCCTTTTTGGAAATAAAAACGTATTCTCAAAATAACCATTGTATTTTTTATAGGAACAAGGTAATTAGATGCTAAAAAAGTAACGGTAATCTCATAGATGTTAATCTTATACTATTTTGGTTTAAAGGAAGGTAAGGAGGGCTTTGATAGCTGGAGCTTCATCATGGGATATCATATTCCTCGCTGTCAGCGATCGCACCACCAACTTTGTG
Source organism: Catocala fraxini (assembly GCA_930367265.1). Lineage (NCBI taxonomy): Eukaryota > Metazoa > Arthropoda > Insecta > Lepidoptera > Erebidae > Catocala > Catocala fraxini. The sequence continues at coordinate 4,612,877 of OV884049.1, read as the reverse complement.
TTTTCGTGCCCGGTGTGAGTAGGGCATTTGGCTGCCCAAACTTATTACAGAGGCGCTGTGCTGCTAAGAGCATAAAGTATGCCTATTCGCTGGCAATACAGCGTCTCCAGTCTTGAAAATCGCACGATTTTTTATTATTGATTTAGTGTGACCAACGTAACCAATAAATTGCATCTCATTTTAACCATCAGTAATCTTTCATTTCTAACAACGAAGTTGTGTGCGCCCCATTCTGTAGCGCCTATAACACTACTAATTTCGGGACATATAATTTTTTGATAAATGCTTAGCAACGGTCTTCTTCTTCTCCCTTAGCCTTTATTATTACCAAGTCACTTGGGGTCGGCTTTTTCTAGTCTAACCGGATTTGACTGGATATCAGTTTATACACGGAGCGGCTGCCACCTGACCTCCGCAACCCGAAGGCTAACGATACCCTAAGGCTAGATCAGTGTCAGGATATTAGAGGGTTCATGGCAGCCGGGACCGACGGCTTAACGTGCTCTCCGAGGCACGCATGCTTAGCAGCGATGGCGCGGTTAAAGTAGTCGCCTGTGAGAGATCGTGGAACACTATCGCCTTCTTCTGTGAGGAAGGAATTTCCATCAAAGAGGCGGCGGAGCAGGAGAGGGAGCGCTCAAACCCACACTCCAACCGCAGAACCGGGCGCCGGAGGGCGCGTAATGACCTCCAGCCACCCTAGGGGTTGATGGTTTCGTGGGCCTGCTCGCCACCCGATCAGCACCAGTTCCAAGAGGCGCGCCTCTGTGTCGTGTCTTCGTCCCCTCACAAGGGGACAGTAGAGAGTCTTTTTTATGGAATGGCCTGCCGTTTCACAAGGCGGGCCGAAACCTCGGGGGGGTCGCGATTGCATGTGAAAGCGATTCACGCGGCCCCGCTGTCTATGGTTATATCGAGAAACACCGTGGTAGGTTTAGTCGGTATTACCGGGGTATCTTTCTCCCGGTGAGCCCGACATAACCTCTTCGTCGCCCCGTGGAGAGGTATGCGTAAAAGCATTATACGAAGTAAAAAATAAAGACACCTGTTTGTTTTTGTTGCGAGTCTGGGTGTTCTTTGAAGCCAATGTAATTGTCTTTTTGTAAACTTAAGACAATACATGTTTTCCCACAAGACTGCAGGATTCTTCAAAAAGGGTATTAAAAGGATTTTACTGTGAAAGCAGAATTTTACAGCAAGCGACGCACAAGTGATGCCTCTGGTATTGCAGGCGTCTATAGGCTACGGTGATCACTTACGATCAGGTAGGCCGTATGCTTGTTTGTCACTTTAGTAGTATAAAAAGAAAACCGCTATATTCTTATGCCTTTATCACTAGAACTGTAACCGCGTGGGTCGCAGGTAGTGGTCGCCATTAAAACACCATTACTCAGCGATCGCGATACCGACCGACGCACACACACACACACACACACTCACACACACACACAACACACACAAACATATAACATGAAAAACGTTACTGATGTATTTCATACTATCATTGTATTATATGTTTACTTGCGAGTTTTTAGAAACACGTTTTGTTCAATCACGCGTAAATCCGTTGGATGGAGCTTGGAGGAACTTAGCACACAGATAAGTGACTGCACGGATGGTGTGGTGGTTGGTGATCGCCTTGCCAGTGCCGCGCCGAGTTCTATTGGTTCCATCCCCTTTTGTGTGATCCATATGATCCATAAATAGTTGTCCCGAGTCTGGGTGTTATTTTTTTAGGTTGTTTGAATGTTTGTAAAGACCGTCGCGGCACAGGAGTAATATGTAGACCTGGAACGGTACATACGAGTGTAGTCCAGGTCCTAGAATAAACACAGAGTACCTTCGTTAGCACAAGGATCACTGAAATGGTATTTGGCTCTGGAGGCAAAGCATGCTACTACACGTTGCTCACATATGTTTTTTTCGTAATAAGAAATTGACAGCAAAACGCCTACACCATGTAATGTCAGACGCTGGTCCGCGTCTTGCGCTTTAGAAATACATAACTTGCCGGCCAAAAGTTCAAGACCGCACTTAAACGACGTAATCATCTATCAGTTGTAATAAAAGCTCGTAAGATAAATAAAAATGCACATCTGCATATTCTATTGTTAATACCGAATGTCGAAGCGATCTCCGTGTGTGAACAACGCACGCACACATACATAATACATATCGTGCCGCACCGCCGCCACGCTGCGCTCATCACTCTCGCTCTCATCACTGATCGTGAAACACGTACCAAGCATTTGTCGGTGTTTGAAAACAATAGACGTTTACTGTCCAATAACTTGAAAGTAAACAGAACAATGAAATAGGTATACGAATATCTATCTACCTAGTTAGTACATATGCATGTAGTACTTACCCAGAAACGGTATCATGGAAGAACGAGCGTCTATTCAATCAAACAACACACCAACTCCGATAACTTCTCGTCGCAACATCGAATATCTTAAAAATTCATTGTTTTGTTTACTTTCAAGTTATTGGATAGTAAACGTCTATTGTTTTCGAACACCGACAAATGCTACGCAAGAGCCAGGTGGTAGAGTCGTGATAATATTTTGATGATGTGCTCATTACTAATAACTTTGTTTTTCTTTCGCATTGGTCAATAATAAGGATTATTTAGTTTCCTAAAACAAATGTTTCCGACTTATTTATTACCTGAGGTTTCTTGGGTTTGTTCACAAATAATCTCAATTAGTGTAAACTTGTGGTTTCTACAGTCAAGACATCTTAAAATAGGAAAAGCACGCGAAATTAGTAGTGAAGTGCGTTCTGCCATCGTTGTTTTATATAACGAAGGCAAATCCGAACGTGAGATTGCTTCATAACTGAAGTTATCGAAGACTTATGCTCATGGTACAATAACTCGATACAGGAAGACAGGCAGTAACCAAGATCGACTACGCTCGGGAAGGCCGAGAGCTACCAATTCTAGTGAAGATAATTTCGTCGTTGTTACCAGCAAGTGAAATAAATACCTAACAGCACAAGAAATCCGCGTTGAAGTGAACAAAACCCGAGTTAAACCTTTAATAACAGTAAACCTGTTGGAGGAATTTGGGCTAACCTTTGCACACAAATATGTTTTACGTACGATACTTTCTATGAATGCGTTCATATGTGGAAAAATGGGCAAAGCTGTGGACAAACGTAGATATAATCTTGCAAATTAAGCACCGATACCTCATATACGTTTCCTTTCAAGGCACGCAATCCTAGGTACACGCTGCCGTCTCACACTTTATTGACCGATATTTTATCCGTTGGACTGCCGCTGTTGTCTCGAGTTCGATTTTTAAGCATGCACTTTAGATTTTTCAAAGTTATGTGCATTTTAAATAGGTTTTTATCGTATATCTGAGAGTTCCTTATAATATTCTCGAAGATGGGTAAAGTCTGCCAAGCTGCACTGGCCTGGCGCGGTGGACTATGGTCTAACTCTTTACGCACTAAGAAGACGGGTTACATAAGGGGCTGATATTATTACGTTTCTTTGAAATTAAACTGCTATATACGGATTTTATCGCGTTATTTATTTTACACTTTATTACAACATTTTGAAACTGTCACACTACTACTAGATACTATTGAACTTTACTAATTTTTAAGCTAATTAATTTATTAAAACTATTGAAACTATTTATATTTAAGTTTACACTTTCCCCGAAATTTCGGTTGCTTTTCAGCTGCCATGGTCACGGGGAGACTAAGTTGTAGTTGTCTCAATGTTCCAGTGTCGTTATTTCAAAGTACCCGAACGTAATTAATCATTGGTGTTTCTATTTACGCAGAATGAGCTCAGAGTATCATGAAGTCTACCTGTGGTTTGCTTCTTCTTGGGTTTGACTATTTGAATGACTGGATCCCAAGCTGGTGTTACATTCCAACCATCTTCTCTATTGAAATTAGGATGTTTTTTGATTTCAATAGCCTCGCGAAGCATCCTTGGTAGGAATCTGTGTTTTTTAGCGAGAATCTGTGGTTTGTCAAATCTCAGGTAGTGGTTGGTCCCCTGTTGCACATGTTCACACACAGCAGACTTCAACGAGCGCTGGTGTTTAACATCAGCTATGTGTTCTTTCATGCGGGTGCCTATGCTTCTCTTGGTTTGACCAATGTATGAGAGTCCGCGGTCACAATTAGTTTCACAATTATGTTTCTCTTATCACAGGTATTTTTCTAACATATTACATAAGAAAATACCCGCCTCTTTGAGCATGTGTTTTCTTTAAGATAACGCGCAAAAACACACCATTTTCTTATTATAAATCAGAAATAAAAAGCAATCGCTTTGCAATTATATAAAGAAACAGAATATCTATAAAGATATTATATGTCCCAGCCGTAGTTGTTCACGCATAAAATAAATAATATATGTTTTAATGATCATTTTGATATGGGAGACTGTAGTAATTATATGGAATGTTTCTTTTATTAAAAATAACTCGAGTAGTGGAGTTAAAAGCTCGCAGCAAAAGCGGCGTGAGCCTGTCGTTAAAAAAGTCCACGGAGCGTGAACGGGGTGTCTGTGTCCATAGTCATACGACATCCGAACAACTGTTAAGTATTGTGCCGTAAAGCTCACTAAATTTCGGCCATAACGCCCAGTCTTAAAGGAGTCTAGCTATATATATATATATATATATATATATAGCCAGAAATCCAAGTACATGCCAAGAGTGCAGCTGCTGGAGTCGCGTCGCAACGTCAACTTCAAGGCTTTCGTGGTGCGAGTACCAACTTGCTTTCTTCATGTATTTATGAAGGAGGACTTTTAGTCGAAGGGTGTGGTGTTCCGTCGCTTCCGCGGACAAGTACCACATGAACGCACAACAACGGAGTGCAAGTGAAGCATTACTAACATAGTTAATAAGTTATATAAATACTAACACAAATTGTATGTATGTTAGTCTATAAGGTATTTATCTATGAGTCTATGCCACGCGAAATAAAATCGTTATTATTATTATTATTATTATATATGTATGTGATGTTTTAAATATTATTTGTATTTGTTGTGCGATTCATCTTTGAATGTCTAACATGTTATATACATATATGTAAGTTTAAAATTCTACACAAAAATGTTTGTATTGAATAGACGACTAATGACGATTCAGGTGATTTTAAAGTCCACAGGTTTGGGTAAACCCAAGTGCACTCTCTGTTTCTTCCCTTTAACAGAGCCAATTTCAGTTACAACGGGCAGTCTTAAAAAAGGACTGGCTATCTAAACAGGGAATATTATAGTGTTCAAGTGTATACGTAAACACAAATGCACTCTCAATTCCCTCATTCTAAGAACCAATTTACGATACGAAGGGCATTCTTAAAAAATCTAGCTATCTATGCAGGTTATAGTATAGTGTACAAGTCTGTGTAAACACAAGTGTACTTTCCATTCCCTCATTCTAAGAACCAATTTACGATACGAAGGGCATTCTTAAAAAAAACTAGCTATCTATGCAGGTTATATTATAGTGTACAAGTCTGTGTAAACACAAGTGTACTTTCCATTCCCTCATTCTAAGAACCAATTGCAGTTACGGCAAGCAGTCTTAGCTATCTACGCAGAAGATATTGTAGTCCACAAGTTTGGGTAAACACAAGGGCACTCTGTATATTCTCCCTTTATCAGAGCCAATTTCAGTTACGACGGGTAGTCTTAAAAAAGGACTGGCTATCTAAGCAGGAGATATTATAGTGTTCAAGTGTATGCGTAAATACAAGTAAACTCTATTAATTTATTTTAAGACATAGTTTGAGTTCCGATGCCCAATGTTTACAAAGCCTACCTACTACAAGTTTGGGTAAATACAAGTGCACTCCATTTCTTCATTTTAAGATTTTATTTTAGTTACGACATGTATGACACTTATAGTGTACGTAACATCCACTGATTATAGAGAAGTACTGTGTTTACATTTTTTACATGTAACTGTTATAACTTAATTTAATTTAATCTTAAGTAGGTTAAACAATACTTGGATTAGAACAAAATTCTATAATATATTGGAAATTGTAGTACATTCGTGTTTTACATATCGTGTGACAGCGAGCACAGTGTCACATCGAAGCGCCCGGGTCGAGGGCTCGCGAGTGTTGTTCAAAGAAATAGTGAAGAGTGCCGCGGCTTGCAGCTACGCCAGTTACACTGCTACATTGCGTCGTAGCACCCGCTACGAGGCTACGTTGCTACGGCGGTAATTGCGGCTGTAATATTGGTAGTTGGGTTCAAATCGTTAACTTAGATGCAAATGTGGATAAGTATGCGTTGGAACACAGGCGTTAGAAAAATCCTTCGGGTTTATGAGCAGATGTATCTTTGAATGAGCAGCGATAGCTTAGTAGGTGACCGTTGAACTGCCACGCGAAGGTCTCGAGCTCGATCTGAAGGTGCTCTTTTGACTTTTCATAATTATGTAAGTATTGGATTTTAGAGTTCGAAAAATCTCTTATACAACAGCTTTATCCGTCCGTCCGTCTGTTATACAACTTTCAACTCAAGAACCGTAAGAGCTAGAGACTCGCGGTCAATGCCATTCGACTCAGCATAGTCGATATACCCCGAAGCGACCTTTGACCTCTGACCTCAAGATTACGTGGTATCACGTGACCTTTGCATATTACTTGGACCATTTTTCGAACTCTAAGATCTACGGCAATTCATTGCCGTTTCTCACTTGTTTAGTTGTCGTTCGTTTTAACGGTGAACGAAAACACCCGTAAGGAAACCTTCATCTCTAAGAGTTCTCCGTTATGTTCTTGAAGATAATGTTAAGTCTGCCAACCCGCATTGGGCCAACGTAGTGGACTATGGCCTAACCCTTCTCACACTGAGAAGGGACTCGTGCGTAGGCAAAGGGCCTGACATTATTATTATACTTCCTTGAATAGCCAGGCCGAGGTATAAAACACCCGCAAGTCCAGTTGAGTGGATCGCTAATTGCAGTTCTATTAATCCGTACCGTATCACCCTGTTCGTAATAGAGGTAAGCCTAATGTAGTCTATCAGGCACATTGCTCATCTAATTTTATCGGCCTCGATGGTGTAATGGTTAGTGTAACCAATTGCCACGCCTGAGGTCGCGGGTTCGATTTCCGTACAAGTCAAACATTTGTGTGCATGAACATGGATGTTTGTCTTGGTCTGGGTGTTTCTATGTATGTATAATATGGATGCAACTACGAAAAAAAAATGCAATGTTATCCATTTTCTAGTACTCATAGTGGAAGCTCTGCTTAGTTTGGGCTAGATGGTGTTGTGTGTATGTGGTAAAATATTACTATTGTTAATTAAATTTCTTAAAAAAAAACCTTCAAAGAGAAACATTCAAAGAACGGCGCAAAGAATACCTAGTCTCGAAATAATTATTTTCATTTTTAAAAAGATAACTCCCTCACTAGGATTAAATCCTGTGTCGGGTGACTTTACAAACATTAAAAAAATGGACACAAAGAACACCCAGACTCGGAACAACCATTTGTGGTTCACACAAAGTTTTGCGGCAACTTAAACCATTACGCCATCCGTGAGGTCAACTATATGCCGATCACACATTTTTTTGTCCCGTGGGTTTGAACCCACAACATGGCGTAGTGACAATGATGAAGCGAATATTTAAACCACTAAGTCTGTCACCCTGTATTACCATATTCGTAATGGGGCTAATCCTGTCACGCGGATCGGTCGTGCTAGCGGCTGCATCGTGCGGGACGGTGGCGCCCCCCTCTCTCGATCCCTACTTTCGAGCGGTGGCCGCCCGCTATATAAGCTCAAGACACCTTGATGCGAGCCCGGTTCCTGCTGTGCTGCTGACTAAGATAAGTGGTCCTTCGAGTTACGAGACCACGTGGTGAGCCTTCTAGAACCACGCCCTGTTTTTTTTTGTTAACCTATTGTGATATTTACTGCATTAAAACACTGTTTGTTTGTATACTAAGTTGTTTATCTGAAATACAACCTTTTAACTGTGTAGTACAATTTTTAATTATCTCCACTTAATAGATTCTCTAGTCAACCACGTCCCTATAGCGTGATTGATTAAGTATAACATTACAATCCTATTACGGTCTATCGGGTAAATTGCCAGAATCTGCTACTGAGAAAATTAGAGAAAACGTGTGAACAAAGATATGCCATTGGTTATTTACAAGGTATATTTGTTTGCCGACCCACCTCCGCTTTAGAAGAAATCGGCCTAACGCCGTAAAATTCAATCTCCACACATCCCCAAACTAAGAATCGAGCTCGAAATCTATTTAAACTTAATTAAAGGACACCAGCTGTCACCGTTAGTTGCCTATAGACTGCAAGCGAGCAACAGCATGGATGGAGATTGGTTTATGAGGTGTTTTCGTCAGTGTCAGAGTTGTTCGTTGTGGTTTGATCAACATATGAGACAAATATTGTTCAAGATGTTTTCCTTTACCGTTAAAGCAAGCGATAAATAACTATTTAATTAATATGCGCATAACTGTGGAAAGTCAGTTATTAATATCTGTCTGTTTATAGCCTGTCTCACTGCTGGGCACAGGCGTGTTCTCAGAGAAGGCTTAAGTCATAGCCCACCACGCTGGCCCAGTGCGGGTTATCAGACTTTACACATCTTCCAGAAAATTATGGAGAACTCTCAGACATGCAGATTTTTTCAGGATGTTTCCTTCACCGTTAAAGCAAGGGATAATTAACTAAATAATATACGCTCATAACTTCAAAATTTCATAGATACGTGCCATGGGATCGTACTTCAGACCTCTGCATGGCAGTCCAATAAACTGCCACAAGGCTATCGGAGCTCGACAAAATATAATAAAAGATTTCATGAATCCCCGACAAACCGCTTTTCTAATTACTCAAAAATTTCACAAACACTAAAATATATTCCTTGTTCATAAAAACCTCCCGCGTCATATAATCACGCTCCATTCAAACAGTCGGGTCGGTCTCCCCGCCATTCTTGATGCTTTTTTAATATCAAAATAAACAACAGACGGGGTTAATACATTAACGTGTGTGCCGTACGTCTGTGGATTCATATATAATCACATACGTATCAAAATCCATGAAAATATTTCTTTGATAACTGAGTTTTGCTCACGATAGCGCCCACATGGATTTCGGTTAAATCCTTACTAATATTATCAATGCGAATGTGAGTTTGTTTGTTTGTTACGGTTTTACGACTTAATTTCTCGACATGAAATTTCGCATAAATGTTGTCAGGGGTATAAAAAGGGACATAGGGTGCCTTTTATCCAGAAAATGTACTGTTCCCGGGGGATAGAAAATTGGCATAACCTATTCTAACATAAGTGAAGCTGCGAGCAAAATCAAGTCAATTATTTTGCCGTTGTGTTTGATAAAAACCTGTAACTTTATCATCAACACATTGCATCAATATTCTACTTTAGCTTTCGCCCACGACTTTATTTATACACGTGAAATTTGAAAGAAGAGCATCTACATCCAATTAATTTAAAATTTCAGCCGATCGAATTATAGTACGCATACATGTTGTCAGGGGTACAAAAAGGACATACCTATTACCCAGTGAGGTTTCGATTGACTCTATCAATTAAAAATTTCAATGAAATTAAACTGCTATATACGGATTTTATCGCGTTGTTTATTTGACACTTTATTACGTAATTTTGAAAATTGTTACACTACTACTACTATTAAACTTTACTAATTTTTAAGCTTATTAAATTATTATTAAAGCTATTTAGATTTAATTTAATTTTACACTTTCCCCGACGTTTCGGTTGCTTTTCAGCAGCCATGGTCACGGGGAGACAACATTTTCAAAATTATGTAATAATGTGTCAAATTAACAACGCGGTAAAAGCCGTATGTAGTAGTTTAATTTCAATGAATAATATTCGCGTAAACAGAAGACAATATTATCTATCTTTCAAATTAACAATAGACTAGATTTTGCCTGCGTGTTCGCTAATGTATGTTATGTCAATAAATTTCTCTCTCTCGGGAACAGTCTCTTTTTATGAAAGGTATCCTACGTTCTTTTTCTGTACCCCTGACAACGTGTATGCAAAATTTCATGATGATCAGTCGAGTAGTTAAGGCGTGAAAGCACAACAAACAAACTCACATTCGCATTTATAATATAAGTTAGGATGTTAGTTTTTATCGAAGTCGTAGTTAAAGTCGTCAATAACTCATAGTCAATCAGAACTCTAAAACAGAATAAGAACAAAGAATTTAAAATTATATAATATTTCTGCAAATTTTTGTAATCTCCTTACGTAACTGACTGTACATGTTAGTCTCCAGCTACATAGTAGCATGTACAGTCAGCGACAACATATAATAAGTTGTTCATAGACGGACGTCGGAATGTTTTATATTCCACGAGCGCGTGTTTCTCATATTCATATTCAGACGCCGCGATGGAATACTGATAGTATACGACTTCTAGTGCACGAATACTAACAAAAAATATTTGAATCTTCAGTTCAGTTCAGAATCATTCTTCTTTTCGTTATCATAGTACTGTTTATAAACTTGGGTATGATCAGGCATGGCTGTTTATATAAAAAGTAGATCTTTGGTTTGATTCAGATCGAGAGCCAAACAATTAATTGCCGAATTAATTTTCGATAAATAGAATCGATTCGGGTATCGACTTAAGGCTGACTAGAGAGATAAAGCGACAGTTGTGAGCTTATAAAGTCGTCAGGTCGTATTGCTCCTGCTAGTCATTACTTAACTATACATTTATTTTATCAAACAGTTGTGATTGATCTATACCCTGAAATTAAACTACATTATACGGCTTTTGTCGCGTTGTTAATTTTCAAACACATTTATTATTTAAAATTAACAACGCGACAAAATCGGTATAATGTAGTTTAATTTTAATATATAATATTTGCGTAAACGTAAGACAATATTATGATCTATACCCAATTCGCATATTTCGGTTTAACCACTCTAATCTAATGTTTCAGTTTCTGAAGAATCTATTCGGTAAGGGGGTTCGATTCCCGCACAAGTCAAACATTTGTGTGCATGAACATGAATGTTTGTCTTGGTCTGGGTGTTTCTATGTATAATATGTATATATTTACAAAAAAAAGGGTATATATGTATGTTTATCCATTGTCTAGAACCCGTAGTACAAGCTCTGCTTAGTTTGGGCTAGATGGTGTTGTGTGTATGTGGTAGAATATTATTATTATTATTATTTGGAAACCCCTAACAATCGATAAATCAATCTTAGATATATGTATATACTTGGTTACAGACATACAACCAAGTATGTACTTGGTTGTATGTCTGTTGGTGTAAAATCCGACTAAGGCTCTGTTGCACAGTCTTTAAGTAGCATTTTTACATAAGATAAAAGCCAAGCAATTACTCTTATTTAATCTACATACGATCCCATACAATGGACGAGGAAAGACTGACTAAGAAAGTTTATAAGGCTAGTGTGAATGGAACAGTCGCAAGAGGAAGACCTAGGCGAACGTTTCTTGATCAGAACGGAGGCGTTCTGGACAAAGGCCAGGTTAAGAGCACCTTGAACCGACGGGCGTGTATGAGGAATGTGATGAAAGTGAATGTAGCCAGAGAAGTGTGTCAGGATCGTAGCAAATGGAAATCCGTCTCTGCCTACCCCTCTGGGAAACAGGCGTGAATCTATGTATGTATGTATGTACGATCCCAAGGCGCACATTTCTGACTTTTCCAAGTTATGTGCGTATTAAATAGGTAATTATCGCTCGCTTTAATGGTGAAAGCAAACATCTTGAAGAAATCTGCATGTCTGAGAGTTCTCAATAATTGTAATACAGGGCTGATATTACAGAAAGACAGAATGCATTTTATATAATTAAATTTTTGGACAACTTTTATTTCATTATAGTGAAACTGGACCGTGCCTCGGAGAGCACGTTTAGCCGTCGGTCCCGGCTGCCATGAACATCTATGGCAGTCGTTATTGTGAAAGTCAGTACCCTCTAATATCCTGACACTGGTGTAGCCTTAGGGTATCGTTAGCCTTCGGGTTGCGGAGGTCAGGTGGCAGCCGCTCCGTGTAAAAATTGATATCCAGTCAAATCCGGTTAGACCAGAAAAGCCGACCCCAAGTGACTTGGGAATAATAAAGGCTAGAGAGAAGAATAGTGAAACTGGTCATAAGTAAAGGGGATTATTAATATGAAGATGAGAGAGAACAATACGTTCTATAGTTTTCATAAGAGTGTTTACGAACGAACGAATGAAGGTGAAGTCTGTGTTAAAATTTAAAGGACTGTTTCATTTTTACAACTATTTGACCGCGGCTTCGTTTGCTTTAATCTAGATTTTATCAATACATTGCTATCCTTCGGGAACAGTACTTTTTTCTAGATGAAAAGTACTCTATGTTCTTTTCTGTACCTCAGACAAAGCGTATGCAAATTTCATTATGATCGGTCGAGTAATTAAGGCGTGAAAGCGTAACAAAGCGAAACAAACAAAGACACATTGGCATTTATAATGTTAGTTAGAGATTGGATGAATTGTAGCAGCGATAGACCAATAGACTGCAATGCAGAGGGTCTCGGGTTCGAACCCACGTCGCGCACCTCTGACTTTCGGAAGCTATATGACTTTTCGAAATTATGTGCGTATTGATTGACAATTATCGTCTGCTCCGTGCCTCGGATACCACGTTAAGCCGTTGGTCCCGGCTGCCATAAACATCTATGGCAGTCGTTATTGGGAAAGTCAGTACCAAAATCTTTGTACCCCTTTTTACGAAAACTAGCGGTCGCCTTGCGGTCAAAATTCGACCATAATAGATTAAAATTTTAAGTCTGATCGTTAAGGTTTTATTGTCTATAACTTTACCCTTATAATCAGATTTCATTTAGATTTTGCCAAGGCTATACAGGTTAATTTACCTATCTTTTTCAAACAAATTATTATTTACTTGACTATATAATTATACCCTTTCATTGACAATATTCCTAAGCTTGCTACTTTGATTGCTTTCTTTCTTTATTACATATAAATAAGGTATTGTAATCATAGTTATGAAGAATTGTACGACGTCAGACGAACGTCAAATGCATGGTTGTTTGCGTGTAGTGTTTTCCCATTAATTTAATGTATTTATAAGGCATATTTTATAAAAATATTAGGATTCGCCACTTCATATAAACTTTAACTGTACCAAATTCATACTCCGTCCGCGCAATTTTCGTAAAAAGGGGTACAAAGTTTTTGCTTCACGTATTAATATATAGATTGCACGGATGGAGGAGTATGAAACTTGGCACATTTAAAGTTTGTATGGAGAAGTAGGGGCGAATCCTAATATTTATTTAAAATATGCATTAGAAATACATTAAATCAATAAAAAAGCACTACACGCATGCATGCATTTGACACACGCAGTCGAATCGCGTTCGTAGTATTTCGGCATTTTTCGGCCGATGTAGTATTATTCTTCGTAACTATGGTTAGATATTATATATAAATTAACCTGTATAGATCGAAATCTAAATTAAATGTGATTATAAGGGTATAGTTTTAGACAATAAAACCTTAATAACAATGAAACATAAAATTTTAATCAATTATGGTCGAATTTCGACCACTAGGCGACCGCTAGTTATTTTAATATTGTATAGCGTGTGTCTGACTGCCTTGGCAGCTTTTTGCAGCGATATCGATTATGCCTGCTGTGCGATAGGCCTCGGTTTTCATTCGTATAGATAGGGCAAAGTAAAATTAGGTTTTTTGCAATTACCCCAGAGGAACGTTACACATTTCCGGAATAAAATTTATGTGGCCTTCTCTAGTCGATAAATAATTTAAGCAAGAAATTTTGTCGGTCTTTGGTCGGTTTCTATGTGAAACAGGACATACCAACAAACACACTTTTGTTTTTATAACTAGCTACACTCAAAACTGCGCTCCCGCCACAGTTTGGTAAATAGTAACTACTCATCTGATTAAGATCAAACATACCTAGCTTAAATGAAAATAATAACTGTACATTAGTATAAGTTTTATTAAAATACATTCAAATCATTCATCCAATCATTGAGGCGCTCATAGCCAGTTGCACTCAATAATCGGTAAACGATTAGCGAGGATAAGGAACGATGGGTGCGGTCAGTCTATAGATGAATGACAGCTTAGTGGTATTTCATCTGAGCGTCTCCGTGCTTCGGAGGGCACGTAAAAAGTCGGTCCCGGTTGTTGTCAAATTGACAGCAGTCGTTATGCCATGTCAGAGGCCTACGGGTGGCTTGAACAACTCTTGACAACAGGTTGGCCACTAACCACACGAAAAAAAATACATTAAAATCCATTCAGCCAGTCTCTAGTTTATAGAGTTCAAACATACAGACAGACACAAATTCAACAAATATATTTATTGCATGTTTCTAGATTTTCTTTTTCTTCTTCTTTAGAGACAGCTGCTACACTAGAAATCAATCCTGATTTCTGGAGGACTTATATATATTTAAACAACGGACACAAAGAACAACTACTCTCGAAACAACTAGTTGTAGATTACACATTTTAGTCCCGTGTAGGAATCGAACCTACAATATTCGAGTCAATGGTGAGTCGACCACTTAAACCACTACGCCCATCCATCCACTGCTGCGACTGCCACGCCTAAGGTCGCGGGTTCGATTCCCACACAAGTCAAACATTTGTCTGCGTGATCATGGATGTTTGACTTGGTCTGGGTGTTTCTATGTATAATATGTATGTATTTACAAAAAAAAAAGTATATATGTATGTTTATCCATTGTCTAGTACCCATAGTACTAGATCAGCGAGCAGCGATAGCTCAGTGGGGAGACCAACAGACTGCAATGCAGAGGGTCTCGGGTTCGAACCCACGTCGCGCACCTCTGACTTTCGGAAGTTATATGACTTTTCGAAATTATGTGCGTATTGATTGACAATAATTATCGCCTGCTCCGTGCCTCGGACAGCACGTTAAGCCGTCGGTCCCGGCTGCCATGAACATCTATGGCAGTCGTTATTGGGAGAGTGTCGACACAAAAGATCCCACTGGATCGAAGTGTCGCCGGTCTGCACTGTCTGGCCCCCACATAAGATACATACATACCCATAGTACAAGCTCTGCTTAATTTGGGCTAGATGGTGTTGTGTGTATGTGATAGAATATTATATTATATTATTATATTATATTATATTATATATCCTCCGTGAGCTTTTATCAAAAATGACAATTTAACATCCAGAAAGATGTTATATTTAAACGTAGACGGACTCATCTATGATCTGACGCTATATTTATTACTGAAACTACAGACGTTATTTTATTTACACACAGCCTCTGCATTTCTAGTAAAAAATAAACATATTGAAAGTGTAAGAGGATAATATTGAATATTAAGTAAATGCACGACATCAAACTCACGTCGTAGCACTGCAATCTACATAATATTAAATTCTCACATTTTTGCCTCGTAGCACCGTAGTGCTCGTAGCACCGCGCTACGAATGTTGATATGATTTGATTAAAAACAGCACACCACTGGCTCACTTTAATGAATATTAAACTATAATTAAATATAATTATGTTATGTTATGTGGGTCTGTTATTTGTACGTGCAATTTGTGAGCGGGGCCGCATGTCTACTAATGAGCGGTGTGCATAACTAAGAACTTATACTGAGTGTAACAATAAAATATGGTCGTATCTGAGGGTCTATGAATAAGATTCATTTTCAGGGGCCTATCATTTATTTGTTACTCAGAGTCCTCTGAGTATACTTCCTGTCAGTTCACTGTGATTATAAAGTCAGTTATATTTTTATAAGACGAAAAAGGAGAATAAATTTGCCAATTTCTATCTTCTTCTCTCTTAGCCTTTATTATTCCCAAGTCACTTGGGGTCGGCTTTTCTGGTCTAACCGGATTTGACTGGATATCAGTTTACACGGAGCGGCCGCCACCTGACCTCCGCAACCCGAAGGCTAACGATACCCTAAGGCTAAACCAGTGTCAGGATATTAGAGGGTACTGACTTTCACAATAACGACTGCCATAGATGTTCATGGCAGCCGGGACCGACGGCTAAACGTGCTCTCCGAGGCACGGTCCAGTTTCACTATAATGAAATAAAAGTTGTCGAAAAATTAAATTATATAAATTGCATTCTGTCTTTCTGTAATATCAGCCCTGTATTAAAATTATTGAGAACTCTCAGACATGCAGATTTCTTCAAGATGTTTGCTTTCACCGTTAAAGCGAGCGATAATTACCTATTTAATACGCACATAAGTTAGAAAAGTCAGAGGTTCATGCTTTTGGATCGAACTTAAGATCTCTGTGAGGCAGTCCAACAGTCGACCACTAGACAATCGCTGCGTTCTACTGTATTGGTATAAATGCACTAGCGTTTGCCCGCGGCTTCGTTTACTCGATTCAAAAGTGTTTTTTTCTGGATGAAAGGTAGCTTATGTTCTTTTCTGTACTCCTGATAACGTGTATGCGAAATTGAATGATGATCAGTCAAGTAGTTAAGGCGTGAAAGCGGCACAAACAAACTCACATTTACATTTATAATATTAGTAAGGCAGTTAGGATTCCCAACATTTACCTGAGTTAGGTAATACTCTTGTTACACGTCGATACTTCATCATTGTCGAGTTTAGAACATTGTCTGTTCGGTTGCGCTTGTCTGTCAGTCTGTTCGTTCGCTTGATGTTAACGCAGGCACGTAGGAAGGCTCACTGGCTCACCGCTTTGACTTGGAGGCCTTACTAATATTACCGATAGTTTAATCTTATTAATAAACCTTTTTTTATATAGAGTTACTATATCATAACCTGGTATATGGTTTATACTATTAAACTAGCTACTATTGAGAATAGTTTAAAATACGTAGTTATCGGTCGCTTTAAGGGTAAATGAAACGATTGTGAGGAAACCTGCATGTCAGTGAGTTTTCTAATGTTAATGTTCTCAAAGATGTGTGAAGTCTGGCAACCTGCACTAAGCCATGAGAAGAGGTCCGTGCCCAACAGTGGGACAGTTTATATACAGAATGGATATTTTATTTTCCCCTCGGGAACAGAACATTTTGCTGAAAAGTACTCCATGTCCTCCGTGGCGCAGGTAGTGAATGCGACTGCACTGCATGAGGGTTCGAATCCCGGGTCGGGCCAACAAAAAGTTATTGGGTTTTCCTGTTAAGCAATCTCAATAGCAGCCCGGAGTTAGGAAGTTGGCGGTGTTAGACACCCCCGTACCTCGGAAAGCACTTAAAGCCGTTGGTCCTGATCTCTCTCCGGTTGTGTCGGATTACCGTCCCATCGGATTATGAGAGTTAGGGCACAGAGAGTGCACTTGTGTTTGCGCATACACTTGTGCACTATGTTATCTTCTGCGCAGATGGCCAGTCTCCGTTAAGACAGGCCGCCGTGAGCAAAATTCGGTCTGGAGGACATTATTTATTATCATGTACCCCTGAAAACACGTATGCGAAATTACATGATGATTCGTTCGGCAGTCCAATGATCTTCCACTAGGCTATCCTTGATTTTAACCACGTTGAAAATATAAAAATAACCAACTGAGAAATTTAGTAGTTATTATTATAAATTGAAACGGTCAATGTAACCAATTTTATTTTTGTGACTGCTCTCAACATTCGCTATCGGCTTCTTGACTAGCCATCAAATGTTATAGGAAATGTAATAAATAGTTACTTGTGGTATGTGCACATACATTTATATATATGTATGCATAGCAATGTGTACTAACACTAGGTTGGTGTTTTATTGACGGGCAGTAGCGGACAACACCAACAGTTATATTTCTCATATATCTTCTTTTCTTTTTAAAAAGACAACACCCGCTAGGAATTCATCCTGTGTCACGGGGGACTTTACTAACATTCAAATAACGGATACAAAGTACACCCAGACTCCTAACAATTATTTGTGTATCACACAAAGTTTTGTCTCGTGTGGGATTCGAACAGTGGCGAGGCGACCATTTAAACCCCTACGTCATCCGTGCAGTCAACAACCGGGCTCATAGACTTTGATAACGCCGTTCAGACGAAGAAGTTTCGACGATAGAAAACAGATGGCGCTGTACTCAATACGCGCTTATAACCGCGTCCGCCATACAATCCTGAATCGCACAAGTAAAGTTTACACAACGTAGGTATACATATATAACGGAGTGTGCGTGGAGTTAGCGGCATCGACGCAATATTACTACTAATTAAAATTTGTGCCAATAGAAGTAGCAATGCCGTTCGGAAGGCCCGCTTTTCTTCGTAGCTTGCGAACGAAGACCCGTTGACGATTGTCTCACTTCTAAATGTAACTATCGCGGGCACCGAACGATTCCGCTGACGTGACACGTCGACTTCACGACGTTCTCCGCTCTCTATCGTACAACTAAGTCAATTGAGTGTCTTATTATCGCTAAATTATCGTAGTCCACGACATATATACAGGTTCCCGACATCAATCGTTGGGCCGCGGCTCGTCACGATCACCAAGCCTGGCTGGCAGATCCACCCTTTGTGTTGGATGGACAATAGACCACGTTCCTCCACAAACTGTTTTCCGCTGTTACAACCGTAATGTAGTCGCAATCTTAAAATTGTGTGCTATTGGTAGTGCAGTTGCGGTGTGTGCAAGACCGGCTGCGGTCGTGTCAGCATGCTGTGTTTCGTGCTAGCTACTAGCGTACTCATAGTCGACGCAAAAGAGATTTCTTTCCCAACTAGCAATGGTAGTACCTGTAAGTGTTTTCAGGTCATATGTTTGTAAACATAACTCGTATTTTATTTATTGCTAGCTGTCCTCATGTTTGTGATTATTGTTCCGCTCCCGTGGTTCGTAGCGTGATGCCATATAGCCTACCTCAGGAATTGAGCTACCGAAAGTTACTAGGCCACCGCGCTTTTATCCTTTTATGATTACTGCACAGCTACCGTAGCTTGTAGCGTGATGTTATAATAGCCTATAACCTTGCTCAAAAAAATGACTATCAAAAGCAAAAAATATTTTCAAATCCGATTGGTAGTTCCAGAGATAAGCGCGTTCAAACATAAACACAAACAAATTCTTTAACTTTATTATAATATTTCACCCGCGTTTATCGTTACTGCGCCGCTCCCGTAGGTCGTAGCGTGATACTATATTAGCTTATAGCCTTCTTCGATAAATAGGCTATATAACACTAAAATAATTTTTCAATTCGCACCAGTAGTTCCTGAGATTAGCGCGTGCAAACAAACAAACAAACAAACTCTTCAGCTTTATAATATTAGTATAGATAGTATACATATGTATGTGATGTGTCGATGATTAGTGCGTGGGTGACGTAGTGGTTTAAGCAGTTGTTGAGACAACCGCTTAAACATTATACAGCTCGTTTATTTTTTTATTTTTTACTTGGTGGAATTCTTTGACGCATATCTCTAGAGAAAAGATACCCCGGTAATACCGACTAAACCTACCACGGTGTTCCTCGACATAACCATAGACGGCGAGGCCACGCGAATCGCTTTCACATGCAATCGCGACCCCGCCGTGGTTTCGGCCCGCCGTGTAAAACGGCAGGCCACTACACAGAAATACTTTCTCCGCCGTCCTCCTGGGAGGGACAAAGACACGATACAGAGGCGCACATGGGAACACGCACGCCGCCTCTCGGACCTGGTGCTGTTCGGGTGGCGAGCAGGCCCACGCAGCGCACCACC
The DNA here is from genome assembly GCA_930367265.1 of Catocala fraxini. Lineage (NCBI taxonomy): Eukaryota > Metazoa > Arthropoda > Insecta > Lepidoptera > Erebidae > Catocala > Catocala fraxini. The sequence goes on along the minus strand of OV884049.1, from coordinate 4,593,132 downwards.
TCCAGGTCAAACCTCAGGGTAGCTGGAGGTCATCTCGCGCCCTCCGGCAACCGGTTCTGCGGTTGGGGAGAGGGTTTAAGCGCTCCCTCTCCCGCTCCGCCGCCTCCTTGATGGAAATTACTTTCTCACAAAAGGAGGCGACGGCGTTCCACGATCTCTCACTCCGGACCATAGACAGAACCACGGCCGGGTGTGAGAGGGCAACCAGTCCGACTGCCGCGATCAACTCACGGCGCTGCGATGCCCAGGCGGGATTACACCTCATACGTGGAGTGTCTCTGATCCTTATAAGGGACATATCTTTTTTCATTCCATTGCGTACTTTGAGTCCTTTATATGATTTTTTGTCCCCTGCGACACAGGAATTATTCTTAACGCTGAAGGTGATAAAATATATCTTGTGTCAGTTGTTTGAATGATTATGCATTGTAATTTTTTCTAGAGTGACAGGTTATGTCTACTGGAAAAATATAGACCATATTATGTAATTATATGAACTGAGCTAAATAAAATGTATAAAAATATGCAAGAACAATAAATATACATGTTTTATATAGTTTTCTTCAGCTCGTAAAAATGCGAACTAGAGAATTTTTTCCTGTATCGTTGTATTTAGTTTGCCATCAGGCCCAATATTATTCCAGGTAAGTGTATCATTACAATTCCGCTAATGTCAATTAGTCAATGACATAAGTAGCTGAGCAATTAATATATTTCCGACACCATTTCATGAATTAAAACACTCAAATTATTATGCCACATTTATTGTTTGTTATTAATTACCATGCTCTCACACTGAAAGGAGGCTCATGCCCAACAGTGGGACAGCTTAATACAGGTGTGATACTATATATCATCCTCTAATAATTATTGGTTTAAAATTTGGAAGAGTTACAACTACGAATGATAGAATCATTCAAAATCTTGTAAATGTATCAGTGACTTATGTCTTTGATTGTACTGTCAACGACATAGGTAGCTATATATTTAATGAATTTGTAACATTGTATAATAAATGAAAAATCTAAACTATTGTTCTATAGTAGTACATTGTGAATAAAATACCAATCCCTTTATCTTATCTTATTTCGGGGGCCAATCAGTGTAGACCGGCGACACTTCAACCCAGTGGGATCTTTTGTGTCGATCCCGAGATCTATCCCTGAGCTATCTCCTTATGAATGTACTGCATCAGTCGCAGCGTACACTTCAGAGGGAGAAGCCTGAAGTCTTCAGGGTTCGGATATGCCAATCCCATCAGATCCATCCTTAGTCCAGCCAACGCGTCACATTCACACAGTAGGTGTGATATGGACTCGTCCTGTTCACTACAGGCTCTACAGATCAAATTGTTTGCCAAACTCAATCTGCACAGGAAGTCGTTGGTGCCAAAATGACCAGTGAACGCTCCTGTGAGCAGGCGTATTTGGCCCTTGTTGTACCCGCAGAATTTGCGGGTGAAGCCCGTGGCTCTGTTTGCAATGAATATTTTGGAGTGTTCCAGAGCGCTAAGGGCCGTCCACTCTAGCCTGTGTTTATCATTGCCATGTGCATTCAAAGCTGCCTTGACGGTACTCTCAAAGAGTCCTACGAATGGCTCGGGGCTAACAAATAGTTGCTCCGAGCCCTTCCTGGCTAATTCATCAGCCTCCTCATTACCCTGCATGCCCCGGAACCCACACCAGCCTGACTGTGTTTTTCCTGCCAAGTTTGTTAAGGGCTTTAACACAGTTCAGGACCAGTCTGGAGTCCACCCTACCAACCCCTTTACTATTCTATGTATAATATGAATTTATTTACAAAAAAGAAAAGTATATATGTATGTTTATCTATTGTCTAGTACCCATAGTACAAGCTCTGCTTAGTTCGGGCGAGATGGTGATGTGTGTATGTGATGAAATATTATCATTATTATTAAATTGTTCATTGTCGTAACTCGCTGACTGTACAAATGAGCTGACTTGACTGGAGAAGTTCCTCTTGCAGGCAACGAAAATAAGTGTAATAACGCTGTTACTGGATTTCGTCTAATCCGTAAAAGCTATGTGGTATGATATGTGTATGTACACATATATAAATATATTTGAAAATGTATTTTTTATTGATTGATGATGACTAAGGGGATAATAATAATATATTCTACCACATACACACAACACAATCTCACCCAAACTAAGCAGAGCTTGTACTATGGGTACTAGACAATGGATGCACATACATATATACTTTTTTTGTAAATACATACATATTATACATAGAAACACCCAGACCAAGACCATCATTCATGTCCATACACACAAATGTTTGACTTGTGCGGGAATCGAACCCGCGACCTCAGGCATGGCAGTCGGTTACACTGACCACTACGCCATCGTGGCTGTCAAATACATGTCCAATATATTTGCTGATCTAAAACAGACTGAAACCTTTTTTTAGTAATCATGCCCATTGGTGATTGGTGTCCACCTCTTTGGGTGCATGTGGTAGACGAGTCCGGTCCAGTCCTATTTAAGCAACATACTATCTTGTAATATTGCAGCGTTTGAAGAAATCACAGTCGCAAGTAACGACCCATGGCTGCCACTAGTGGGTGACACAGAGGGCGTGCAGTTTATGACGCCAACTGGCAATTACGAGCCGCGAGCCAAAGCATCACGCCGCCGCGCTCATAATCTCGTCGAGAGCCTTCGCAGACAGCTCATGCACGACAACTACGACTATATGTACAAAGACAGCGCTGATAACGAGACCATGACCATAGTGACGTCTCCTACGACCACAGTGACGTCTCCTACGGCCGCTTTAATGTCCACGACCACAGCGACCAAAACGACCAATAAGAGTTTGACAAGCGCGGTAGCTATTATAGAGAAGCCGTCTATAGTTTCATCATATTATAACCAAATGTTTGCTACTAAGGTGGTGAAAAAAATTTCTGTCATGCGGGCACAGCCAAGGGTATGTACATCTCACGATATTAATATTTTTCCAATTCTTACTATATAATATTATAAACGCGTATGTGAGTTTCTTTGTTTGTTTCACGCCATAACTATGCGACCAAACATAATGAAATTTCGCATACCGACTCTCAGAAGTACACAAAAAGACACGGGCAAGAGCTTATATTATATAAAGTATGTAAAGATGTTTGTTACTCAGTTACGCGTAAGCTGTTGAACAGATATCAATTAATCTTGATGCACATAATAATAATAATCTTTAATAATAATCTTTATTGTTCAAAATTATATGACTCATAATGCAAACAATAAATAAGGCTTAAGACTGCGCCGAGCGTAAGACAGATAATGACAGAGCTCGTGCGGCGCATATTCAAATAGGCGCGCGGCCGCCATAGTAAAATTGTATAGATGATTTGAAGTGCTTTTTTGATAAATATGTATCTTTATTGTCAACCAATAACTTAAATATTTGGGACAGACAAATTGTAATATAACTATTTATGTTTCGTTTAAGCTGTAAAATAGGATAGATTTATATTGTTATAATCTAAAAATCACGTAACACGAGCTTACGTTTTTGCATTTTTCGTGCAAATTTACGTAATTTTGTAGGCGAAAATATTAATTATTTTAAGTTTTTTACACGGAGTAATTGTATACACATTCATTGTTATGGTAAATGTATATTTTATATTTGAATTAAACAAAAAGTGTTGATTTTATTCACTTAACTGTGACCGCCTGTTTTGGCACATTTCGCTCGGCGCAGACTTAAGCATATGTACTTGAACAGAATCTCAGGCCCCTGAACTAGATATACTTACCTGTATTACATATAGGCCATGTCCTGAATTAACACGAACATATACATTTTATAACGTTATGCGTTCCTGCGTGATTCGCGCGATCTATGTGGGCTGAAGCTATTACATATTATATTCACATACATAAATAATACCTATATAACCCCGAAGCTGTAGGCGTATTACATTTAAATTTTTAGGCCAGACGAAAGATTTTTCCGTATATAAGGCACATTCCGAAATTCCGTAGTACTATTTGCAAAGTTCCTCACTAAAAAACGTGTATAAATAAATACTAATAACAAGAATATATGTAATGTAGTATGTGTGTGTACACTTGGACCGATAATTGCCAACCAAAGATTGCCAACAATTATACTTTTTAAGCTAGCTACTTTTTAAGCTAGCTACTTTTTAAGCTAGCTACTTTTTAAGCTAGCTACTTACCTTTTAAGCTAGCTATTTTTTAAGCTAGCTACTTTTTAAGCTAGCTACTTTTTAAGCTAGCTACTTTTTCTATAGCGCAATGCCGACCTTGTGATCGATAGTTAGTTAGCCACTGCATGACTGGGATCAGTAAGAGAGGCTATATCTCATATTATGATATATATTATTAGATGCAGGTGGCCAGCGTTAATCTACCGAAGTTCACAATGAGTGATCATCCCTTCTCGGGGGTACACCCCACAAGGGGTATACGTTGGCCTATATCTGCACGTGCCCCTCCGGCGGCGTCTCACCCCGCGACTCTACATCCCTCTGTGAGTCCGGTAGTACATCAGTTCAGGTCTTTCGACGAGGCCTTCAACACGCCAAGTCCACGTCTGAACCAGATGGGCCACGGCACAGAACCGAAGCTACCAGTTTTCAAGAAGGATCTGTTATACTACGTGAATGATGACCGCTTGAAAGTGAGATCAAACACTTTAATTATCTGGCTAACTCATATAAGTACTAACATAGCATATATAAGTACTAACTTATATAATATGTATAAACCCACGCCTTCCCGGAGGGGTAGTCAGAGACTTGACATTTCCACTTGCTACGACCCCAGCATATCTCTCTTGCTTGCTTCACTCTCATGATATTTCTTAGTGTTAGCTCGTCGATTTAGGGTATTCCTAATCTGGCTGTTCACCAGAATATCCTCGACCCGGTCAAAGAATGCTATTTCCTAAATATTACTTGGCTATATTAAATGGACGCATATCTTACGGTATGAATAAATTAAAATGTTTTGTACGCAGATTGGACTTCACTTACGACGCAACAATGATCTTTATAACGAACATAATGAGTACGGTGGATCAGAAAATATTGCAGAACAATATGAAGAGATCAACAAGCCCACAACGTACGATATCATGCGTGAAAGACAGCTTATTCGGCAACAAGACACAATTTTGGGAAGGCAGAGACGTCGACACAGCCATAAACATAAACATAGAGAAACAGAAAAAGAGCGAAATTTAAAGGGAATCAATAAACGTTTTAAACAATATGGATTACGACCGAAAAAACGGCCACATAGAATGCATAAGACTAGACGTCAATATGGCACCCAACAGAACGGTGCAGGAGATGAAAGAATGGAATATGTACAAAACAGCCAAAGTGATGACCTTTATAACAGTCCACAAGATAATGAAACCGATAATCGACGTAGCAATCAATACGGCAACCAACAAAATGAACAACGAAACGACAATTTTAATAATCGCCGCAGCGGTCAATTAGTTACTGAGCAGAATGGACAACAAGTAGACGCAGTAGATAATCGACGTACCAATTTCAAGGGTCACCACAAAGAACTACAAGAGAAAAAGCACCACGATGACAAGAAAGATATCCAATACAATCAAGAAAACACTCAACGCGTTGAAACGCATGAAAAAAACCACACCGTTAATAAAATAGATGATAATAACAGAGAAACTGAAATTAAACAAGAACTCTTAACAGAGTTGCAAGATAAACCATTTGATGATATGGAGTACCAACCTTTTGATAAAGATGAGAATATTGGCCCCGAACACAATGTTCAACGTGATAAAGGCCAACAAGAAGATATCAACGATGGTCGGCGTAGTAGTATGCAACACTATAGCCAGTATGTAGAGGAAACTACATCGAATGTTAAATATAAATTGCTGAAGGTGAGTTACTGAAATCCTGCTAATATACATATATAATATATATTTCAGACCAAATCAATTTTTTTCATGATTTGTCATCTACACATAAGTGTGTGGTTACTCTCTATTTCCTAACTCTCATAATGTCGTCATTAGAAAAAAGACGTATCTAAATTATTTTTGGAAATTAAGTTTTTAACGTAGGTATTTGGAATCAGTATAAAAAGACACACCTGACAGTATTTTTACATTAAATATAGAAATACTGCCAGGTACGTCTTTTTCCCTTATGACGGCAGCATAGTTTAATCATGTCTGGTCTATGGGAAGGTAATCCATACTCGTGATGGTCATATTTAACAACCAACGGATTTAGGATTTTACCACTAATTTCCTAACTCCATGTTTTTACAGGAAAACCCCAACTACTTTTTCTTGAAATAGTCTGGTATTGGGCTACAAGCCTGGAACATCATGATACGTATAGCCGTAGCTCTAGAAACTAGGTCAACGAGGCAGTCTTGAAATAAAAATATTCTATATAAAGATTCATAGGATATTTATTAGCAACAATAACTGGTTCGGAGAAAACAATGGTTTTTCGAGTTGTTGATACCGGGTTTCGAAGTAAATTATTGGTCAACTTTAAAGGTATCAATTCCACATTATATTGTTTGGAAAAGTTAGTATATATTTAGTATATGATGCTTTTTAAGTCACAAATATATACGACAAAATTTTGCCCGCGGCTTCGCTTGCGTAAATGTAGGTTAGGTTAAATTAGATTAGTAACAGTACTTTTTTCTGGATGAAAGGTATTCTATGTTCCTTTCTGTACCCCTAACGAATGCAAAATTTCATGATGATCGGTTGAGTACTTAAGGCGTAAAAGTATAACAAATTACACATTTGTATTTATAATCTTAGTTAGGATATCTAGAATCTTTTTGGACCACTCTATGCCATTTCGTATAAGATAACGAATATTACCAGTAACATAGTAATTTGCGATCAAACTATGTCAAAGGTAGAACAAAAAAGGATTATCAAAATAAAACTGTCTGTCTACACAGGTGCAGTCTCTAGGGTCTCGATCACGGCGCAGCGGTATAGGAGCTCCTCAGCATATCTTACAAGAACGTGGATCCGAGGGCGTCGCGTTAATCTCACTGGATCAGGCGCCTTTCCCTCAGTTCAGGCTGCCACGAGCGCGTCGACAGTACATGCACGAGACTGGCAACATACGACACCCACTTGTCGAGCAACTACCCAAGCCATCTGCCATCGCTAGAAGGAGCTATGACGGTCGCCGTCGCGCTACTTAACCTTTTGATACCTGGCATCCATAGGGCCTAGTGCGAGTTTGTTTTACGTTAACGCGATCGACACGTTTATGACTTTCGGCGCATCGATTGGCCATTTATAAGCTCTTAACCAATCAGAGAGCCAAACGTGGTAAACGTTTCGATCGCGTTAACGTAAAAACAACTCACACTAGGCTCTCTGATACAATTAAATATGCATTGCGTCTGGCTTCCAGCGACCGAGCGTTGGTCAAAAGATAATGACGTTTTCTAGTTTATTACAAGAAGTACGCAAGATCTGCTTCAAAATTATATTATAAGTGGAATAACTAGACATACATAAGACACGACGCAAGAGAGGAAATTTTTGTCATGACAGTTTACTTCAAGAAGTACGCTAGATTTGCTTCATAATTTAAGTATAGATGAGAGAAATGTGGATGTACTAAACGTACAAAAGACACGGTGCAAGAGAGGACATTTTTTACATGATGGTTTATTTCAAGAAGTGCGCAAGTTCTGCTTTTTAATTATATTATAGGTGGGAGATATGTGGAGGAACGAGACATACATAAGAGGCAAGAAGCCTTCTTGTTCCTTAAGTATAGTTAATATATTTTCATATTGATATAAATTATATTGTAAAATTTATTGTTTCAATAAAAAACGAATAAAAAGTGTTTGTTTGAATGCGGTTACGTGCATAGTTGCTGTTCATGTCTGTGAGAGATATTTGTGTACGAGATGTTAGTGTGTGTGCGTGCGCGTGTATATGTGCGTGCGCGTGTATGCGAGAGTGCGTGTATGTATGCTAGCGAATGCGACGTCATGTCGCATTTCATCATCATCATAACTACTAGCTGTGCAATTCCGTAACCCACTATCAAATTCACTTTTGAATCTACAGTGAAAATAATTTCTTTTCTAAAGAATTTATTTTTCTTAGATATATTATAGCTTTTAAGTAACACCGAGCCTCATAGACGACAGCAGGCTCACTGCAAATTAATAATAATAATAATAACAATGTCCTCCAGGCTGAATTTCAGTCACTCGGCCAATCTTAACGGAGACTGGCCATCTGTGCAGGCGATAATATAGTGCACAAGTTTGTGTGCAAACACAAGTGTACTCTTTGTTCCCTAAGTCTCAAAATTTGATGTGACGGCAATCCGATTCAACCGGAGTGAGATCAGGCGCAGCACCAACGGCTTTACGTGCTTTCCGAGGCACATGGGTGTGTATCTTTCTAAGTCTGGGCTGCTATTAAGATTTCTTAAGAGAAAAACTCAATAACTTTTTGTTGACCCAACTCGGGATTCAAACCCGAGCTCTCATGCACAGCAGTCGTATTCACTACCGTCGTACTACTAATTACTTGGTGCCTTAACCTTCTTTGTATTGCCGTCGATGGCAGACGAATCGGCGGCCCACTCATGGTAAGCGGTAACTGTTACTTACGGGCATGGCTGTCTTTAACACGATTTTATAAGCTTGACCTGTATTTATCTATCTATGTAACGTAATCTATAAACACGATTTTCAGCCATTTCAAAACATAGCCTAATTTAAAACTTTGTGTACTTATTAAGAATCAATTACAATATAATAATTTCAGAAATTTAACATAGTATCCTGGCCAAGATCACCAGGATACTGGTGCAATATATAAAAAAATGAAGATGGTATAATAGGTTGCGAATCGTCTTTTTAGTGTCGCTATATGGATTAGTCAATTTTCCGGAGTCAACAATTAATAATAGTTTAAAAACGCGCTTTAATAGAAAATTTTAATTTTTTCCTTTCTTGTTTGGTTTTCTGTTGAAGTGTGTTTCTCTTCTCCCTTAGCCTTTATTATTCCCAAGTCACTTGGGGTCGGCTTTTCTAGTCTAACCGGATTTGACTGGATATCAGTTTTTACACGGAGCGGCTGCCACCTGACCTCCGCAACCCAAAGGCTAACGATACCCTAAGGCTAGACCAGTGTCAGGATATTAGAGGGTACTGACTTTCCCAATAACGACTGCCATAGATGTTCATGGCAGCCGGGACCGACGGCTTAACGTGCTCTCCGAGGCACGGAGCAGGCGATAATTGTCAATCAATACGCACATCATTTTGAAAAGTCATATAACTTCCGAAAGTCAGAGGTGCGCGACGTGGGTTCAAATCTAAGACCCTCTGCATTGCAGTCTGTTGGTCTCCCCACTGAGCTACCGCTGTTGAAGCGTGTTTATAAGTTTTTTAAAGTTTTGAATATTATGTATAGGTATAATAATATCAGTCCTGTATTAAGCTGTCCCACTGCTGGGCACGGGCCTCTTCTTACTATAAGAAGGGCTAGGCCATAGTCCACCACGCTGGCCTAGTGTGAGTTGGCAGACTTTACATATCTTCTAGAACATTATGGAGAATTCTCAGACATGCAGGTTTCCTCACGATGTTTTCCTTCACCGTTAAAGCAAGCGATAATTAACTATTAAATACGCATATCACTTCGAAAAGTCAGAGACCTCTGCGTGGCAGTCCAACGGTTTCCAACTAGGCTATCGCTGCTTATATATTATATTATATTTAATATATTTGAAATGACCACAGCAAGATAGCAGCGATAGCTCAGTGGGGAGACCAACAGACTGCAATGCAGAGGGTCTCAGGTTCGAACCCACGTCGCGCACTTCTGACTTTCGGAATTTATATGACTTTTCGAATATATGTACGTATTGATTGACAATTATCGCCTGCTCCGTGCTTAGGAGAGCACGTTAAGCCATCGGTCCCGGCTGCCATGAATATCTATGGCAGTCGTTATTGGGAAGTCTGTGCCCTATAATATCCTGATACTGGTCTAGCCTTAGGGTATCTTTAGCCTTCGGATTGCGGAGGTCAAGTGGCAGCCGCTCCGTGTAAAAACTGATATCCAGTCAAATCCGGTTAGACCAGAAAAGCCGACCCCAAGTGACTTGGGAATAATAAAGGCTAGGGAGAAAGAATTGATAACAGCAGCTCTAATAAAATATGTCATACGTTCTGCCTGTTGTTAAACAGTCACTTATGTTTAGAGTACGACTGCAAGGTACCCGGAGCAGGTAGGATCTGAAGGGATACTGGGATACGGATACTAAAAGTTCATTTTAGGTCGAGCTAGCCAACTGAAAACCCTTTAAGGCTCAACTCATACGAAGGCCTAAACTAGTATAATGTTTAGATATATGTCAATTTCTGCCCAAGCCTTCAGGTTTATACAGACGTGACACTTAGTTAATACAATACAAGTATTTAAAGTATTTAAATGGTAATAAATACTTATTGATTGCCCGACGTTTGGACCGACTTGCATCGATCGTGGTCACGTAAAACTAAATTAAACGTAATCGTTGGTAGAGTCAACCCGTGATCGATGCAAGTCGGTCGAAACGTCGGACAATCAACAGGTCCTGTATTTATTATCTTTTAAATACTTCATGGCGAGTAATACCCGTCACCTAGTTTTGTATTAAGTATGTGTACAAATCGCGAAAGTCTAAAAACACTTAGTTATGTAATAAATGAAAGACTTGACTATACACCTTATATAATGATCAGAAAGTAACGATAGAACAACACTTTTTTGGTTCACTGACAGCCAAGTAAGGATTTCCTGCAGCAGTTACAACAGCGCGGTAATATGAACAAAGCCGTTGTGGTTTCTATGAAAGTCTTACCCCTGTGCGCAGCCAGCTTAGGATTAAACGCAGGCATGAGGATATTTCCTTTGCTGTCATACTTCGGTCCTTCAGGCCACAACACGTTACGATGGCAAAAGAGGCCCTTCACGCGGAGATCGTGAATGTATGCACCTCTTGCAGGTGCCATGTCTAGTTGGTCAGCGTTAGGAGGCGCACGCTTGGCGGCTGGGGTACGCAGCGGGACGAATGGATGCAGCGGCCGCGCGCGTGCGGCTTTCGTATGCTCTTTATGATTCCTGCCACTACCCGGTGTATGTCGTGCAGTTATTACCTTCACTGTGACGGGTGGGCTCGGCTCGATTTTAGGGGTGCTCGTGTACATACGCAGTCTCTTGTTCTTGTCTACTACCCGTTTCCAATCGTCCACGTGGGACTTCATATTCTTATCATTAATGGGTGAGTTGTTCATGCTCCCTTTTTCATTGCGTTTGTCTTTAATGGCGCGCGGTACTGGCTTAAGCAGATCCGGGCTGTTCCTCGGTATCTGGTCGATAGGAAAGTTTGTAAAGACTGAGCTTTCGGTCCTGGCAGACTTTTTAGCTACTGCAGGGAGATCGAGGACTGGGGCAGTTTCGTCCGTGACGTTCAAAAGTCTTCTGGTCTCGCCATCATGACTCAGTTTAGCTCCATGCACGTTAATCGCTATATAGTCGTCGTTGTTTCTCCGCAAGTTGTTTTTGATTAAGTCTACGAAGTGTAAGCTCTTATTCTTGATATTGAGGCTATCATTTTCTGAAACATATGTTTGTGTGATGATATTGAGTAAAGTATTTGGGAGAAAACTAGAAGACGTGATGGGTGATATTTAGCTTCTGGTAAACCCGGATTATGGAGACTACGAAATGGACTAGCTGTATACAGATTAACTGGTGTATATAAGAATAATATTAGTCCTGTATATAAACATTCCCACTCCTGGTACGGGCCTCTTCACAGTGTAAGAATCGTTAGGCCATAGTTTATCATGCCAGCTCAATGCGGATTAGCAGAATTATATTATAATACATATCCTCGACAATATTACGGATAAATCTCAGACATGCACTTTGAAAGCTGACGATGTTTGTCTTTAAAGTAAGCAATAATTTTTTGTTAGTTGTAAAATTGTATGCAGCTTGCTTGATGTCCGTGCGTAACGGTGGTCTCTATTGAAAATCAGCGTTGCGATATCACGTCAGTTTTATCGCAGCATCAATGCTGAATGGAGACCATTTGTTGCCACAATAGCATAATATGTATATATTTTTTTACTTACGAACTCTTTATTTAATTGTCTTTTTTATTTTTTTGTCTATATTTTGTAAGAAAAATATGTAGTCATGTTTCTTTGTGGCAATAAAGATTGATTTCTTTCTTTCTTTCTTTCTTTCAATAATTAACTAACGCACGTAACTTCGAGCTTTGAGTGGCAGTCCAACGGTTTTCATTAGGCTATCGCTGCTCTGTGACTGATGTAATCACGCAATCAATAGAAATAAATAAAAAGAAAATAGAATTGTATTTTAACGTATTAGTAAAAAGATAATATATATAAGATGTTTGTTATACTATTACACCTAAACTATTATTCTAAAAAAAATGAAACGTAGCAGATAGATATCACCAACTTTGCTTGCGCGATTCAGAATTATATTAAGTTTTATTATATGAGTACAGCGCCATCTGTTTTCACTAGTTGTAACTACATCGTGTGATGATCCGATATATGTTTATAAATATGTATATAAGTGCATTATAAGCAATAAATAATAATAAAACAGGAAGGGTTGACAGAAGAGTAAACGGTGATCACTAACCTTGGTGGTTGCTAAGGTTGGCGATAACCGTGGTAAGCTCAGCGTGTAGTGACGTCACACCCAGTAGTACACATACGCTAGTCAGGAATAATGACATGTTCTTCTTATACTTAATAGAGCTGTTCTAGAGTTTGTACAAGCCAAGTGTGGCAGTCCTTACGCAGTTAAAACATTATCCATAGCAAAACCATTACCAATATAATGAGCCACATTTATTCTTTTTAATATAGTATTGCACAAGCCAGTTTTTATGGAACAATAAAATTTATTTATAGTGTTTTAATATATTGTTGATGTTGTAATATTTAGTTGTATTTTGTAAAGAGTAAAGTTTTTTTTCTACTTGGGGGAATGCTTTGACGCATACCTCTCCGCGGGGCGACGGAGAGGTTATGTCAGGCTCACCAGGGGAGAGATACCCCGGTAATACCGACTAAACCTACCACGGTGTTCCTCGACATAACCATAGACGGCGGGGCCGCGCGAATCGCTTTCACATGTAATCGCGACCCCGCCGAGGTTTTGGCCCGCCGTGTGAAGCGGCAGGCCACTACATAAAAAGAACCCTTGTAGGGGGACAAAAACACGACTCAGAGGCGCGCGTGGGAACACGCACGCCGCCTCTCGGACCTGGTGCTGATCTGGTGGCGGGCAGGCCCACGCAGCCCACCACCCCCAGGTCAAACCTCAGGGTGGCTGGAGGTCATCTCGCGCCCTCCGGCGCCCGGTTCTACGGTTGGGGAGGGGATTTAAGCGATCTCTCTCCCGCTCTGCCACCTCCTTGATGGACATGACTTCCTCACAGAAGGAGGCGACGGCGTTCCACGACCTCTCGCTCCGGACCATAGATTGAACCACGGCCGGGAGCGAGAGGACAAATCACAGCGCTGCGATGCCCAGGCAGGGCAATCCGCCAAAGTGTGCAGCGCCACTTATCCACAATAACATCGCGGCAGTCGCCGCAGTGATGATAGCCGGGCGTCTCCTGTCTACCTATGCGACACAGGATTTGGCCAAAACAACCGCGGCACCCTCGCCTTCCGGCTGACACAGGTAATGACTGATTACCTGTGTCAGCCGAAAGATGAGGGCGCCATACCGCCTCTCCAGCCACGCTTCAAGAACGGGACTTACCGCCACGATTGTTTGATTGTGCCAACGCTGGGGTGCACAAGTCGTTCCTTCCATTCGTCTACCAGGACCTGGCGGAGCTCGGAACATGCCGCCTCTAGAGAAACAGTTCAGATATCGCAACTATAGCCTAGTTGGTACTTGGAAGTAGCTCGCGGAGGTTTATTTTTAATAATTTATTGCCGTTATTGTATTAACTTAGATTTATTACATGTCGCACCCTTAATAAAACAGAGACTTATCTCAGTATTTTGGATTAAACAAATTTGAACTCTATTGCAAAGATTTAACACAAATATAATATTAGAATTTAACATATACAATTAGAGATCAAATTGCCTTACTTTCAAATTTCGAGTTAAGTCGCTGTTTTATTAAGAGTGCGATGTGTAAACTCGCCAAACGTAATTGTTTAACGGCGAGATGCGCTCTTAGTTCTATTACTTTACCTACGTTATACACATTAACACGTTATTACATACAGACATACATACACACGCGTGCACACACACACACGCGCGCGCGCGCACACACACACACACACACACATATACGCACCCACACACATACACCAATATAATATGTTTGTCTTACCTTTTACTTGTATTTTTAGTACATATTGTAATGTAACGTTCCTCAAACTCTTGCTGTATACTTCTGTAGCAGTAAGAAGAGAGCCTGGAGATTTGTCATACAGGTTTCGAGCCTTCTAAAAACTTCAGCTCTCACTAAGGTGTAACTCATCCTGTACTCATTATAGTGACAAACCAATGTACCTATATACCTTTTTGAGAGAAATAAACAATATTATTATTATGTTTCTCTTATCACAGGTATTTCCTAACATATTGTAAAACATATTGTGAAAATACCTGGCCCTTTGGGAGGCTTATCTTATCTTAAGTGGGGGCCAGTCAGTGCAGACCGGCGACACTTCGGCCCAGTGGAATCTTTTGTGTCAATACTCTCCCAATAACGACTGCCATAGATGTTCATGGCAGCAGGGACCGATGGCTTAAGGTGCTCTCCGAGACACGGAGCAGGCGATAATTGTCAATCAATACGCACACAATTTCGAAAAGTCATATTACTTCCGAAAGTCAGAGGTGCGCGACGTGGGTTCGAACCCGAGACCCTTTGCATTGCAGTCTGTTGGTCTCCCCACTGAGCTATCGCTGCTCTTTTGGGAGGCTTACACGGAGACATAGGTCCGACGTGAAGAGGCCCTTCGGGAGTTTTAATCAAAGCTGGGATGGAACACCTACAGTGGCACTAGCCGCAGCAGGTGTAGGACTATTGCTGCGTATGGATTCTAATATATGGGCTATAGGTATGGGTGTTTGGTGGACCAGTATATTGCTAACTATGGATGAAAAACGGCGTCTGCCCTGAATTCTCTAATAGCATCAATCCAATGAGCAGACGGTGACTCACCAACTCACTAGATGGGCCCTCTGAATAGCCACTATAGGCATACAAGCAAGCAGCAGAAGTCAACACCGGTGCAAGCGGCTAAGGGTGTCGAGCAGTGCGGCACCGGTTTCACCATCACGGGTCTCGTGACAACGGAGACCAGGAGCGGGTTTCCCCGTAGTTATGTCCTTGAAAATGACACTTCTACCCCCAAGCATATAGCTCAAGCGGCCCAACTCTGACCGGCCGACCAAGTCAGAGTTGAGAGTCCTACAAGCGCTCTTGAAGTTCCACCCCAGCCAACCAGTAACGGCAAGCTGGGGACGGGGCTCTAACCGATTCTCTGAGGCATTCAGGTCCGCAGTGTCGCCACTCACATTCAGCTCGCCACAAGCTGCCCTGCGGTTTTAATATTATTATTATTACAAAAAAATAAGAACACAATAAAAACATAAAACAAAAGGTAACTAACAATAAATATTATCATTCTAATTTAAATCAGTGATATATTAATACATATTCCTCGATGGCGTAGTGGTTAGTGTAACTGACTACCACGCCTGAGGTCGCGGGTTCGATTCCCGCACAAGTCAAACATTTGTGTGCATGAACATGGATGTTTGTCTTGGTCTGGGTGTTTCTATGTATAATATGTATGTATTTAAAAAAAAAGTATATATGTATGTTTATCCATTGTCTAGTACCCATAGTACAAGTTCTGCTTAGTTTGGGCTAGATGGTGTTGTGTGTATGTGGTAGAATATTATTATTATTATTATTATTATAATATTGCATTAATATACCACTAATTCAAATTCCATTTAACCATGTGTCCTTCAATCTTTTCTTTAATAAGCTAGTATTCATTTTAGGACTTTCTTTTAACATGTTGTTAAATACTTTAGGTACAATAAAGTTATTTGTTCTTTCTCCATAATAATCTGTTATTTTGGTGTAATTAGTCTCTGTTCTCTAGCCCTCTTGGTATTATATTTATTCTCTACAAGATATTTATATTATGTGAAGACTACCATTCCGCACTAGGCCAGAATAGTGGCTACGGCGTAACTCTTCTCAAAGCGATAAGAGGTCCATGCCCAGCAGTGGGACAGTTTAAATACGGGACTGATATTATTATAGTTTAGATATGCCTTTATGATGTACTGGGTATGTTATGAATACAGGATATACAAACCTTCAGCTCCTCCCATTATGTTGAAGGAACATCACATCTTATTTCTTCACGTTTTCATGCTTTGGTGTCGTTAAGTATTAGTGTATTACAGTATCAAATAGATTTTTTGGATGTTTAACTAAATACGGTGCATCCCTCATGTTACGTCCCTTATGAACTGGAGAAGGAAGGAATATATTTTGACCCTGAGTCAGAAACAGGAGCTAATGGCAATGGTACTTGTATACATACAAGCACCATTGATCAAATATTGCATTATAATAAAACTGCAAATATTATATAGAATCAATACAATACTTTTATTTCAATATTATCTTCAAGCTTATTAATAATGTGGAAATGGTGGTAGAGGCGAGGTGAGTTACACAAACACCCGCGGCCTTGGCCTGAAATAAAACAGTTGTGTGTCATTACCCCAGAACATAAAGAAGCAGGGTTAGTAAAATAATTCAATATTAGTTCAAGTTGTCATATTTTCAATGAAGTACGATTCCTAATGAATGACGCACGTTGGAGTCCACCGGTGGTAAAGAATAAATCGTAACAAATAATAAAAATGCGAACGTGAGTTTGTTTGTTACGCTTTCACGGCGTAACGTGACTGATCTTCATGATATTTCATTAACTTGTTGTTTGGAGTACAGAAAAGGACATAGGGTACCTTTCATCCAGAAAAAAGGAACTGTTCCCAAGGAATAGAATTGCCAAAACGTAAATTAACTCGAGACAAGTCGCGGGCAAAATCTTGTCAGTCAATAAAAGAGCTGTCAGATAGAACTGACGACTCAAATAACGCAGACGTTATTTTAGAGAAGCTGATTTTTTAAAATAAGTAAGTGGTAAACAATATGCAAACTTGCTAGTTTGAAAGTGGTGCCATATTTGTATTATTATATACTAGATTTTTCTATATTAAGTTTTACACCTGGTGCAGCGCTTCGCGCGCGGCTGGTACTACAGCTGAACAGATGAGGCGACTGCAGTCGATCACGTCCATTCGAATGCGCGAAGATTCCGAGGAACGAAGTCATTGGTGTTGATACGTCACAATCACTGACTATGCGTATAGTATTGACGTAAACGTGTAAGTTTGTCTTTGAAATGGTGGAATGGATTATCGGTATCTGTCGCTGTGCATACGTTTATCGAATGCCTATGCTGGAGAAACGGTAGCTAAACATTACCTGCTGTTTTCACTGTAGTGCTGCTGCAATCTAGGGACATAACACTCAACATTAAAACCAGAAGTTGCTGTTTAAGTCTTTGTTGATCTGAGCAATACCTTGTTCTAGAAGACTAAGACAGCGTCGCAGTAAAATGCAATTTTGCAGCAATGCTTTAAAACTAGGTAGATTATTAACATGTAAAGACTGCCTCGGTGATCCCGTGGCATTTTATGTTTGCGTGTAATTATTCTAGATTCGATACCGGCAAATTATAAAGCTCACATTAGCAGCACCAGCTCCTTTTCTATTACGAGGATAACTAAAAAAGAGCTGCTGGAATGTGGGTGTAACACATGCGCACTATATCCTTTCAGACGTGGTCTATGTTTGTATTTTACTGTGGTCGAATTATTCATAAATGTTTGGAGAGGACAGAACAACTTCTAGCATTATATTTTTTATAAAAGACAACAACCGGAATAATTTATGTGTCGCAGATGCATTTACAAACAAGAAAAATCACCCAGATTCGGGACAACTGTTTGTGGAACACAAAAATTTGTATCCTATGTAGGGATCGAACCCATAACACCAGGCGTAGTGGCAGTGGTGACGCGACCACTTAATTCACTACGCCATCTGTTCTACAGACATTACTAGGATGTTTTTTTATTTATACAATGAGCTGAAGTTTACTTACTGTCCAATATTATCTCCAAAATGCGTCCACTCACGGCGGCCATTGACTGCTCCCCACCAGGCTAGCGTGGGGTTGAACATCGCGGTTCTTGGAAGCGTCTGAGCCCCTGTATCACAGCGAGTGGCTAACACATCCATCAGCTCAGTGCATATATATAGCAGAAGTTCTCGCGCACCACCTTTCTGCTGACGCGCTAGCGCACGACACGCATCTCGACTTATCTTCTGAGCGGTCTCGATTGGTTTATCCTGTTGTTCCTTTATCTTCTCTTCATTCCGTGGCCATAGTTTTGCCACATATACAGAACGGCTTTGGACGAATTTTGGTAGAGCGCGGGTACTGCTGTCTAGAGCACGTGGGTGGGGTGTTCCTTCAGTGTCAAGGGTGAAGGCGTATGCTGGAATCGAGCTGAATGGCTCGTCGTGGTCAAGTCGCTCAGTAGATGCTTGTTGTTCGTCACGTTGCTCGGACGGATGGTCGACGGCCTCCGGCCGTATACCGGGCAAGGATATCGGAATCAGCAGTTCTATGTTAGATAACGCTGATGGCTGTAAGATCACGTTTTAGATTCAGACGGGATGCTGTAATACTAGTTTATTGACAATTCATATTGTTGATGATTGGTTGCGTAGTTGTCGTAATTGCGAATGCTGTCCTTGAGGTGTCGTGTTCAATGGTACAGAAAAATAAAGAAAATCCAAAGAAGACTTTGGCATGCTGGGCAACGACCCAGCATGCCGAAGTCTTCTTTGGATTTTCTGTCAAGAAATTCTCCGTAAGACGCATTGTGGCCGGTAGAGCGTCGTTGGCTCACCCCCTATTATGGGATAAGCTTATCGTTGTCCAGGGGGACCTATAAACATAGCTGGAAAAACCATGTGCTTATCACCTCCACTTACTTCTTCTAGTCCCTGAAGAGATGTGCAGAGATGATAATCCAAACTTGTTCGTGTATTGACACGTTAGACTATGTATATATTAATACAAGAGACAAGGTCCAAACGTAACTATATTTTATACCGATTTTTGAAGCTGAATTATCAAAAATAATAATATTCTGGTGTACAGTAGCAAAAGCTGCTCACATATGGTGCCTGCGAGTCACGTTCATGTTCGAAGTCTATGTGTACTTTAAGATATGTCCATATTCACAGCTAGTGAATCACCTGAGCTACTTACATCAACGTTAAACGGCCGCACTTCGTGTAGGAACTCCGCTTCGTGGAGCTGCAAACAATTTATATATTTCAATTATGGTAATTACAAGGCATTGAACTAGTGATGCAAACCCATTACCTTTACGGTGGTGGGTTTGGGTTACATACACAAATTGCTAGTAATTTAAAAAAAATAGAGATAGTCATAAAGTTAGCGCTAGTTTTTATCTATTTATTTATGGCTTAGGCTGCTATCGAGCAGACGGATTGCCTGATGGTAAGCGATTACCGCCGCCCATGGACACCCGCAACACCAAAGGAGTCACAAGTGCGTTGCCAGCCTTTTAAATTCCCTCCCACCCCCAGGAGGAGGGAGGGTTGGGCCTCCGGTAGCCTCACTCAATTGACGAAACACAACGCAATTGCTATTTCTCGCCGGTTTTCTGTGAGGCCGTGGTATTACTCCGGCCGAGCAGGCCCATTCGTGCCGAAGCGTGGATCTCCTACGGTCGTACGTGGGAGAGCCACGTTCTGGCTCTCGCTCCTGTTACTGCAACATATGTCCCTTTTCAGTATAAAAAGGATAAGGCTAACCCACTCAAGTCCATCACGCTAGCCTAGTGCGGGTTGGCAGATTTCACATATATTTGCGAACATTTTGGAGAAGTCACAGAAAGACTGCAAGGATGAAGTAGTGATTTGAGTAGTCGACTTATCACTGCCACTACGCCGAGTGTTACAGTTCCAAATTCGACACGGAATAAAAAAAATTGTGATTTACAAACATTTGTTCCGATTCTGGGTGTGCTTTGTGTCCGTTATTTAAATATTTGTAAATTCTGAATACAGGAATTATGATACAAGATACGTAGCACGGTAGCTGTCTTTTAAAGAAGTATTACATATAGACATGCAGGTTTACTGTTTTCGTTAAAGCGAGTAAGGGTTAGCCGTTTAATTAAAGAAAAAATTTTGGTTCAAATCCCACGCGGGACATTACTCTTCTGTGATCCACAAATGGTTGTTCCGATTCTGAATGTACTTTGTGTCCATTGTATGAATGTTTGTAAAGTTCCCTGCGATACAGAAGTTCTTACTAGAGCGGGAGAAGACTTTTATAACAAAAAAATTTGGCTGAAGCCCACCACGCTGGCCTATGTTGGTTAGCAAAACATTTTGGAGAAGTCTCAATTCTCTCACCCACAGGAAAGATAAATCTCAATATAGAAATTAAGCCTGGTGCGTGAGCTGTCGTTAAAAGAAGTATAACATGGTTTTGTCACGATGTTTTCGTTTAAACAGGTAAGACTTAATTAAAGTAAAAAACGGACAAATAGTGAGGCATTAGTCACTCAAGTATACATCTCACCACAGCGAACGCCACCAACGTGCACAGCCACATCACGCATACTCTCACGTGATTTTACCTCATCCTGCTTTTATACCGCACTGATAACTTATAATTTTCTTTTTAGTCATGCCTCGTAGAACTGAAACGCATTGGCGCCGCTCACCTTATCTGTCCGATGAGCTATTAAAAACTAAAATTGTTTTTCTTCTTTGAGGATCAGTAGCTTTGAGGCACATATATGCATAGTTTCGCGTCTAATTCTCTGAACTGCCTACCCAGATGAGTATTACATCTACATTTCGCCAGCTTGTTGTAGGTCCTATGTAATCTGAAGATTAATCTTTTGTTATTTTTATTTTGTTTTTAATTAAAATTTTCTTATGAGAAAAATATAATACCACTTTGCAAGGAACTGAACCCGATAACTCATACACAGCAGTTGCTACACTACCGCTACGCCACCGAGACAGCAGAGGAAAATATGTTTTGTTTATAGACTACTACCTGATTAATAACAATTTTGGAATCGAGGCGATATTACAAACATTCAAAAACTACCCAAAAAAAGAAAATAATCAATAATGGGATTTTGGAATCGATGCGATATTACAAACATTCAAAAACTACCCAAAAAAAGAAAATAATCAATAATGGGATTTTGGAATCGAGGCGATATTACAAACATTCAAAATCAAACCAAAAAAAAAAAATACAAAAATAGGATAATATCTATATTTGAGAGATTTGTTCTGACTTCTTTTAAAAGATTCTACCTGCTTCAGACGAGCCGGTTAATTCCTAGCATAGGATGATTAAAGATTATATAATAATAGCAGCCCTGTGTTAAATTATCCCACTGCTGGGCACGGGCCCCTTTTCAGTGTGAGAGTGGTTAGGTCATAATCTACCATGCTAGCCCAGTGTGGGTAAGCAGACTTCACATATCTTTGAGAACATTATGGAGAACTCTCAGACATGTAGGTTTCCTGACGATGTTTTCCTTCACCGTTAAAGCGAGCGATCATTAACTATTTAATACGTAAATAACTTCAAAGATATGCGTGCCTTGGGATTAAACTCGAGACCTCTGCGTGGCAGTCCAACGGTCGCCCAATAGGCTATCGCTGCTCATTATAGAAAATTATATGAGAAATATTAAAGTACTTAAGAGATTTGTTCTGACTTCCCTTAAGATATTTGTACTTCTCCGGATGAGCCGATTAATTCCTAACGTATGATGATTAAAGATCATATTATGGCAACGAAATAATAATGTCCTCCAGACCGAATTTCGGTCACGGCGGTCAATCTCAACAGAGACTGCACGGATGGCGTAGTGACTTAAGAAGTCGTCTCGCGACTGCCTCTACGTCAAGTGTTGTGGGTTCGAATCCCACAAGAGACAAAAATTTGTGTTCCCAATTAATAATATAATAATAATAAAACGTTTATTTCGGAAACTTGCTCCATATTTTGTTAGTGATACAACTTACGTAACTATGTCAGTACTTACTTATAATTAAAAACAAACAAAATAAAACTTACAATACAATACAATTTAATTCATGTATTTTCCTGCAGTATCAGACCCGTAGCTGTGCATACGGGTCCAATACTCCAGGAAAACGCCGTCCAGCCTATCCCCGATCACCTTCAGTATGCCGTTGGCGCTCCCACGAATCCTGCGTAACAATGATGCCGTTCTTTTCCTCATGATTGCTGAAAAACTATCTGTAGTAGTTTCAGCAAACATGGCTGACGCGCTACAGAATCGCGGTAACCCCAACAGCACCCGGAAGGCGTTGTTGTACTGGACCCGAAGAGCGCTGTAGGCCCTCTGCGTATGCCTGACCCACAGGCTGCATGTATAAAAAGACTGACAATAAGCCTTGAAAAGGGTGATCTTGACCGGTCTCGAACATCTTGCAAACCTACGGGCCAACATATTGCATCGGACCGACAACGCTCTCCGTTCCCGTTCTATGTCCTGGTCATCATTTAGATACTCGACTAGTTTGTGTCCAAGATATTTAAAACAAGGCACTCTGTTTAGAGCAACACCATATAAGTACACTGGCGGCACTGCCCTGTGACCCTTTGCAGCAACCCCAAACACCATGAACACACTCTTTTTTACGTTGTACAGGAGGCCGTGAGTCAAGGCGTATCTCTCACAAACCTCAAGCAATCGTCTGAGCGCCTCAATCGAGGGACTCAGCAGCACCATGTCGTCCGCGTAAGATATGCTATTTATGATTTTACCATCTACCGAACATCCAACCCCTGTGCTGCTGAGTTCCCCGATCAACTGATCGACATACAAGCTGAACAACGCTGGGGAGGTCAGACCACCCTGCCTTACACCACATTCCAGACCATACGTCTCAGACAAAACACCCGACCATCTGACCTGGTTAATCTGGTGATTATACCAATACCTGAGAAGCTCAACTATCTCCTCTGGTTGTTCCCGGTCACGCAACTTT
Source organism: Catocala fraxini (assembly GCA_930367265.1). Classification (NCBI taxonomy): domain Eukaryota; kingdom Metazoa; phylum Arthropoda; class Insecta; order Lepidoptera; family Erebidae; genus Catocala; species Catocala fraxini. The sequence goes on along the minus strand of OV884049.1, from coordinate 4,569,798 downwards.
GTCCATAGGACGTTATAATTAACCAGGTCAAACGCTTTCGAAAGGTCTAAAAATACAGCATACACAGGTGTGTTCCTGCAGGTGTAGTAACTGACCGTGTGCTTGAGCGCCAAAATAGCTGTTTCTGTAGACAGCCCAGCTCTAAAACCGAACTGTGCGTCATGTAAATTGAGCTGTCCAGACATCCTACGCCCGAGCACACTGTCAAGCACCTTAGCAGTTATAGTAGCCAATGAGATTGGTCGATAGTTCTCCTTGTCCGAGACGTCGCCTGTCTTATTTTTCACTATAGGTACAACAATCGTACTCATCAACTCAGCAGGCAGGTATGAGTGCCTAATACAAAAGTTAAATAACATAGATATGATTAATGATTGTTTCGAGTCTGGATATCCTTTGTTTTGATGTTTGTAAAGACCCCGATCATTTCTTGTGCTGTAGATGTAATGAAAAAAAAAGAAAGACTGGCCCTCTGCGCAGGAGATATTACAGTGTCAGTCTCCAGTCCAAATTTCATCTAAATTGGTTCAGTGGATTAAGTGTGAAAAGGTAACAGACAGACAGACTGACCGACAGGCCGACACAGTTACTTTCACATTTATAATATTAGCAAGGATTATAGCAAACGACTATAGAAAGTAGCTATGCTATAATACCTATATATTTATGCGGTCAATAGCTCTGCGGTCGCTGCCGCTTGTGCGCATGTTAAATGTATGACAAATGTTCTAGTTTTATTCAATAAGTGTTTTATATTTGGACTAAATTAATTATTCGAAGCTTTCTTTTCTTTTCTTTCTATAAAAACTAGTAACAGTACTTTTTTCGGATGAAAGGAACCTTATTTCGGTTCCCCTGACGTGTGTGCTAAATTTCATTATGATTGGTCAATAGTTAGGGCGTGAAAGCGTAACAAACAATAAAACAAATTTATTTAAAGGCTCTTAATATATATTAGAGTTCTAACGGCTCACTGACAGCCAAGTACGGATTGCCTGCAGCAGTTACAACAGCGCGGCAATATGAACAGCGCCTGAATAGGTATGACAGCAAAGCGAAAGAAAATGATTAAATAATTTTAATGTAAAAATGCGTGGGCTGCTTTCTAAGATATTTTGATAACCCCCACGCTTTTATACATTAAAATTATTAAATGATTTTCTACTTTTAAAAGCGTGGTTTTTAAACAATTTTCTTTTTTACTTTTTTTTTTTTTTTCTAAATTATTGTATTGTCTTCGGTCCTCGATAAGTGTGCAAAGTTTCAAATCAATCCGTCGGTTTGAAAGGGGTGAAAATCACTTTCAAAGATTCCGTTACATAGATTCATAGATACATACATAGATACATATCAAGCTAATAAAAGCATGTTAAAACCGTAGCCAGCGTAATGGGGGTATACTACACCCATTTCTTCGGGGTATGTGTAAGAGAAAATGTACTTGTAAAAGATTAGATGTTGCCTTCGATTTCGCTTGTGTTAATGTAGATTTTGTAAAGAAATTTGAAGTGGTCGAAATGGTCGAGTAGTTAAGGCCTTAAAGCGAAACAAACGAACAAACATACTCACATTCGTATTTATAATATTAGTAAGGATTAGATAATACTGCTATATTCATAACTAGTGAACCGCCTCGGCTTCACACGGGTAGTACAAAACCTTAACAAATTATACACCTAAACCTTCCTCATGAATATTTCTATCTATTGGTGAAAACCACATGAAAATCCGTTAAGTAGTTTTTGAGTTCATCGCGAACAGATAGATAGACGCAACAGGGGACTTTGTTTCATCATCATCATCATTTCAGCCTATTGCAGTCCACTGCTGGACATAAGCCTATATGTAGTAATTATGATAATTGACCACCTAATACAGGTTGGGCTCGCCGAACAGATAGACATGATATCTTATACATATTGACATATGAAGCCGATACCGCAAACGGAATCGCGGTCGCTAACTAGTTTGTATAATAAATTTCATGCCATTTGCATAATGCGCTCGAAGGTGTCGCACATTACGGCCACTAGATGGCAGCACTTTGTACGACAAATCGCCCACTTACCGTCGCCGTGAGGGTGATTTCACCCCCCATTGGGCACTCATCAATGACGTACAAATTATACTGCACTTTATTCATGGAGAAAAGTGCTATGTATGCATTGAGTTGGAGTGTGTATAAGTGCTAGAGACTACTTAATTAGTAACGCGTGTTTGAGTTCATGCTCTCTAGCTCACTAAACCTATTAAGCACCATGGTCTTGTATAGAAGACAAACGTTTCCGTGTCCTCCACGCCACGACTTTATTAGAAGACAATGTCTAACCGTAATATTTATTAATAAAAATACATCAAAATATACTTTGTTTTACATTTCGCAATTTTACTATTGCCTAAAACCATTATCTTTCATTTTTATTTCTATAGGGCTTTGTTTATTTTAAAAACAGCAAAATTAGAGACGCCAGAATTTTTGTTGTTGTTGGCGCTAAAAAGATTAATCTGAGCCAAGGTACTGTAACTGTAACGAAACATTTTTTTAATATTCAGAATATGACTTCATGTGTATTATAATTATATCAGCCCTGTATTAAATTGTCTCACTTCTGGCCATGGGCTTCTTCTCAGTATGAGAAGGGTTATGCTATAGTTCACCAAGCCAGAAGGCTAGACTTCACATATCTTCTAGAACAATATGGAGAACTCTCAGACATGCAGGTTTCCTCATGATATTTTCCTTCACCGTTAAAGCGAGCGGTAATTGACTATTTAATATGCACATAACTTCGAAAAGTCAGAGATTCAAAAGCCTCTGCGTGGCAGTCCAACGGTTACCCACTAGGTTATCGCTGTTATCCCTTATGTGTATTGAGGTAAGTAATTATTAACATATTGAGTGGCAGTGGCACGCCGGTGGCCAGGCACAATAGGTTTTCAATTATGACTGGCAGTCAAACAATTAACTGTTTAATCAATTTTGCACTTCAACGTAACGTTGCACTAAGTGCATAGCTTAGACTAAGTGAGTATAGCAACACTGCTGACAGTTTAGTTTTATTTAGTCAGGCGCAAATATGCAGTAGCGCCGCGCCGGCAGTCGTCTCCCCGCAACCACTGAGTTAGGTCGTAGCCTAATATAATAATAATAATAATATTCTACCACATACACACAACACCATCTAGCCCAAACTAAGCAGAGCTTGTACTATGGGTACTAGACAATGGATAAACATACATATATACTTTTTTTTTGTAAATACTTATTATACATAGAAACACCCAGACCAAGACAAACATCCATGTTCATGCACACAAATATTTGACTTGTGCGGGAATCAAACCCGAAATAAATATGTATATATATAAATCTATATATATTTATATTATGTATTATTATTTATGTAACTGGTACCAGTGAACATATATCCATATATTATACTATCAAGTTTTTTTTTACCACCCACGGGAATACTTATAATAACCCCTACAGTGAGTTAGAGAGATAAGGAGTGTTACAAATAATTTGGTTGAATTGTCTACTTTAGTATGTAGCACTTTTTAACACAATAAAAATATGTAACTGCACGTATGGCGTAGCGGTTTAATTGGTCGCATCGCTATTTCCACTGCGCTAAGTTTATTGGGTTCGATTCCAAACAGGCCAAAGGTCTGTGTGGTCCAAATATACTTATTCTGAGTCTGGGTGTTATTTGTGTTCATTGATTGAATGTTTGTAAAGATATATAATATATCTAATATATAATGTTAATAAATAAAAAATGCTAATATATAATGTTGGGGTATTGTAATCACTGGATTCCACGTTGCAGTTAGTTTGAAGCCCCAATTGAAAGGCTTACGTATTTCAATCGCTTGATGCATAGTCCTGGTATAGTATTGGCAATCCGTGGAAAGAACTTACGGGCGATGACACTTAATCCAGTGATATAAATCCAGCAAGGTGAATATATAAAAGAGATTATAGGCACTGAAAATATTGTTACGTGCTGGGTTCGACAGATAAGAATGCAAACAATATTACCGACTAAAACACGTTTTATTCAAACATACAATTAAATGTAAAACACAACAAACACTATACCACACTTTTTCACTGTACTGCTTCAAACTGCGTAGTATTTTCGCTTCCGTTCGCTTCGATGAACTCTTGACCGCTTACGATTGTAAACTGACTCGGCGGTACGCGTGCACTCTATTTATACGCGGGTAAAGCGTTTGTAGAGTTTTCTAGTAACGCTATACCCGGTATATAAACAGTACGATGATCTAAGAAAGTGCCAGCGTACTCTATACCCTTCGCGTACCTCACACTACGTAGTTCCGTACGATGTCAATAGATGGCGGTGTAATAAATTATTAGACGGAACTGCCGAGTCTTTCCCACAATGCCGAGAGATGTCACTGGGCGTAACAATATATATGACTTTATCGCGATTTATTTGAAAACAGAAATTATAAATAATATTTGAACAATTTAAATTTATACTTTCCCCGACGTTTCGGTTGCTTTGCAACCATGGTAAAGGGGAGAAGAAGATTCTCGTCGTCTCATTTATATGAAGTGTAGTTATTTCAAAGTAGGCGTACTTAATTGTAACCTTCCATACCTATTGGCTCCCAAATTACAGGCTATTTTGTACTATACTTTGGAAATAAATTAACTATTATGCTATAAACAGCGATAACCTAATGGAAGACCGTTGGAATGTCACACTTTCCAAAGTTAAGTTTTTTAAAATACATTTATGGTGGCAAACAAGCATACGGTCCACATGATGGTAAGTGGTCACAGTAGCCTATATACGCCTGCAACACCAGAGGCATCACTTGCGCGTTACCAATCCTTTAGGAAAGGAAGTGGGAAGGAGAAGGAGCGGGAAGGGGAAAGGGTGATTGGGCCTCCGGCACTCTCACTCACCGAACGAAACATAACAGCAGGAATACTACTATTACACGTCGATAATCTGTGAGTGGGTAGTCCTTCCCCGATCGAGCCAGCCCATTCATGTTAAAATCAGCGAGGCTCTACTATTAAAATGTGTATTAAAAAGTTAATTCTCGCTTGCTTTAACGGTGAAGGAAAACATCGTGAGGAAAGCTGCACGTCTAAGAGTTCTACATGATATTTTCGAAGATATGTGAAGTATGACAACTTGCACTGAGCCAGCGTGGTGGACTATGGCCTAACGCTTCTCACCTTGAGACGAGGCCTATGCTCAGTAGTGAAACACTTTATATACAGGGCTGATAATATTATCATAACTATGAATGTATCCGCCATGATACACGTAACAGGCATAATGTAAAACCGCGGCCATATTGTAAACCAAAGCAGAAGCAAAGCGTCATGTAATGAATCCTAACTAATATTATAAATGCGAATGTGAATTTGTTTGTTTGTTACCCTTTCACGCCTAAACTACTCGACCGGTTATTATGATATTTCACACAGACGTTGTCAGATAAACAGAAAAGGACATGGGCAAGAGCTAGTATTATATATGTAAAAGTATGTGTCCTGGATTAACATCAACATAATATCGCTCATCCAATAGAACAACGACGTAATTGCAAAATAGTCGAAAATTACTTTTAAATGTCATAAGTTCACGTTTAGAAAGTTCTATCTATGACAAAAACGACAGAATTATTCTTACGGTATTTTTAAGTTTTCTTGAGTTATCTCATGAAGTTATTATAAATAATTATTGATAGTAAAGTAACATACATAAATATTAAAAGATTTCATCTAAATGATTGGAAATATATTATATTATATTATATTTATAATATATTATATTATATTATATTTATAATATAATATAATTATTATTTTATATTTGTAATATATAAAATATATTATGAACTATATATTCATTTTCAAATTTTTAAAACGTTTTCCTGAACAATAGCCAAAACGTAATTACGTCATTGTTCTATTGGACGAACGATATACCGACATAGTAACTTTCATCCAAAAAAACGTTCTGTTAGTATTCTAACTTAGCCTAAACAATTTTTTTTATGTAGGAGAGCACGTTGACATCTGGGATATCCACGGAGGGGGTCATGACGGACTCACCCGGCGAAAGATGGCGATATAACCTCACCTAAACTACATTTAACTATAGTAGAGTATAGTATAGAATAGTAGTATATAGATTTTGTCCGCGACTTCGTTCGCGTAACACGTAATTAAAGTTGTAACTAAATTGTATCCACTTACGTGTATATAAAGTAAAACCGCGGGCATATGGTAACCTGAAACAGAAACACAGTGACATATAATTAATCTCCAATAAACGAAAATCAGTTTACATCGCACGACTGGCAGTGTTACACCGCATCTTGGCAACCGATTGTTGCTATAATTAACATTTGTGTGCGTCCGTACCTGCGCTATTGTGTTTGACTGGACAAGCCGGTCACACTGCAGATATTGGACGAACAATAGCGGGTCAAACGGCCGCGCATTACACCGAAGCATGCATTATTCAATAGGATTTATCCACGCTACACTGAGTTGTATACTTTGAAGCTTAATATGTACCTGTCAGTTATCTATTTGTTTTGAACTGTTAGCATCGATAGCCTCGTGTGAGATCGTTGGACTGCTACGCGGACGACAGCTCGAGTTCGAAGTTATGTGCGTATTAAATATTTAATTAATCGATGAAGGCAAACATAGTCGGGGCAAAAAAAAATACTGTGATTTCATCATTCATACTTGAAGATATGTGAAGTCTGCCAACACGCACTGGGCCAGCGTAGTGGACTATGTCCTTAGCCTTAGTTGGTTATTTTGGCATTATTAGACTATGTCCTAACAAGACGAAAGTAGTTGTAATTGAATAAAGATGTTAATTAAACGACCTTTGTGACGCACCTTTAGTGAAGCGACTGCTGTACCTATGGTCTCGGGTTCGGTTTCCTAGATGGGTAAAGATTTGTTGGGTATGGTATGGATATAAAAGATCTAAGTAGTCGAGAAGTATTAGTCAGACAGCAATCCATAGGGGATTGCTGTGTTAAGTGAGATTTAAAAATACAATTTTTAGATACATGTAAACGATAGACCGATAGACATGTTAGATAAATGTGGGTTCAATACAATTATGGCGGTCTCGATGGCGTAGTGGATATTGTAACCGACTGCCACGCTTGAGGTCGCGGGTTCGATTTTCGCACAAGTCAAACATTTGTGTGCATGGACCTAGATGTTTATCTTGGTGTTTCTATGTATAATATGTAAGTATTTACAAAAAAAAGTACAAATGTATGTTCATCCATTGTCTAGAACCCACAGTACAAGCTCTGCTTAGTTTGGACTAGATGGTGTTGTGTGTATGTGATAGAATATTATTATTATATTATTCGGGGCGTTTGTGAGACATTTGGTAGGCAAAGGATGTATTATATGTAGATATTATTATGTATAGGTACATAGTTACATGTAGGTGTTTGAAGAGCTGCGATAGCTCAGTGGGGAGACCAACAGACTGTCGTTATTGGGAGAGTGTCGACACAAAAGATCCCACTGGGTCGAAATGTCGCCGGTCTTCACTGACTGGCTCCCACATAAGATAAGATAAGATACATATAGGTGTGAGGCTATATAACTATGTATTTTGTATTGCGGTGTTAGTACGGTGTAACGGAGTCTAAAATGCAATATTCCTATTGCTGCAATGAATGTGTGGAATATTTTACAAGTTAGCATACCAATATGAATAGTAGGGAACAAACTCTGAATAACTTCATGATTTAAATTGAAGTAGCATTTACTGACACTAAGAGGGTTTTTTTTTGTTTCTAATATTTACATACATTTATTTCTCTGGTTGTTATATATATCTACATATTATAAAACAAAGTCCTGCGCCACATCTGTCTCTCCATCTGTTTGTCGGTCCGCGATAAACTCAAAAACTACTAAACGGATTTTTATGCGGTTTTCATCAAAAGACAGAGTGATTCACGAGGAAGGTTTAGTTGTATAATTTGTTGTAAAATTGTATAATTGTAAATATTTTTGTGTCTGTCATGCGGTTGCCTTGATGCTGCCGTTCGACACACTTGTTATATCTTGCTAAATGAAAAATCCTTGATGATTTGGAATATATTTATTTTCTTGATACACGTGTTTATCTTGCTACTGATATATTGTAAAGTAAAAATTTAAATAAATAAATTATAAGTATTGTAATGCACTGACGCGGTAACGTGCGCGGTATGTCGCTAACGCGGTAACTTGTGAGGTTAATAAACCAAACAGTATCCTAAACAACATGAGCAGCGATAGCTCAGTGGGGAGACCAACAGACTGCAATGCCGAGGGTCTCGGGTTCGAACCCATGTCGCGCACCTCTGACTTTCGGAAGTTATATGACTATTCGAAATTATGTGCGTATTGATTGATAATTATCGCCTGCTCCGTGCCTCGGAGAGCATGTTAAGCCGTCGGTCCCGGCTGCTATGAACATCTATGGCAGTCGTTATTGGGAGAGTGTCGACACAAAAGATCCCACTGGGTCGAAGTGTCACCGGTCTGCACTGACTGGCCCCCACATAATAAAATAAGATCCTAAACGACGAGCTATACGACAGTAACGAAATTACTCGCGCGCCCACCGGTAGTATGTCTTTACTTCCACACAAACCAGCAGGCGTATCATTAATTATATATAAGGTAGAATGTATTTTTTTTATTTATTTTGTTTTTTATAACAATTAATGTGCCATACGGCCCGACTGGTAGTAGGCGTAGCTTATGATCGCTAGCAATACCAGGTGTATAACTCGCGCGTCACCGATTCTCACATAGGAATTAGAGAATAAAGGCTTACTCATTTCTTTCTCTTTATCTCATTAAAGATTAGAGCTTCTGTCATTTTCGGTAGACTTTACAAATATTTTAATATTGATCACGAACTATACCCAGACTTGGAAAATTTTGTACTACCCATGAGAAGCCGGGGCGGGTACGCTAGTCCTATCAAATATTATTAATGTTAAGCTTTCACACCTAAACTATTTGACGGATTATCATGAACTTTCACATACACGTTGTCAGGGGTACAGGAAAACCTTTCAATCCGAAGAAAAGTATTGTTTCCGAGCGAAGCTGCGGACAAAAGTTAGTAATGACTTTTTTTATACAACTAAGGTGGCAAACAAGCATACGGCTCACCTGATGGTAAGTGGTCACCGTAAACTATGGACGCCTGCAACACCAGGGGCATCACTTGCGCGTTGCCGAACCTTTAGGAAAGGAAGAAGAGAAAAGAAGTGGGAAGGAGAAGGAGCAGGAAGGGGGAAAGAGGGTGATTGGGCCTCCGGCACTCACACACCGAACGAAACACAACAATAGTAATACTGCTATTTTACGTCGATATTCTGTGAGAGGGTAGTCCTTCCCCGGTCGAGAGATTTCATGCTGAAATCAGCGAGGCTCTACTACCTTTAATCTAAGTCTATTTATTATGCTACTAGCTTTTCAACACGGCTTCACTCGAAACAGTACTTTTGTCTGGATGAAAGGTATCCTTTTCTATACTTCTGATAACGTGTATGCGAAATTTCATCATTATCGGTCGAGTAGTTGAAGCGTGAAAGCATAACAATCAAACTCACATTCGCATTTATAATATTAGTTAGGATTGCCTTCGCTTACATTAGCGGTTGTATATATGTAAATATGGAGGTTGGTTTATGTGTAAATCGGTTGTTGTAGCGTGGCTCAATATTTATCTAATCGGTAAACGACGCCACAAGTACCAATATAACCAATAAATCTAACGCTGACTGCACGGAGGGCGTAATAGTTTAAGTGGTCGCGTCACCACTGCCGCCGCTCGCCAAGTGTTGCTGGTTCGAATTCCACACGGGACAAAATTGAATTTGAAATTACCAAATAAATATAATAGTGTTAATGAAACAACATAAGTTCTCGGATTCATTTTCTGGGTCAAAGTCAAAATCCGAAAACACATAGGTATATAGGTCACAAAGTATAGTTATGCACGACCAGGTGTTAGTTAGTAAGTTATCTAAATTTATTATTATTCTTATGAAAGACAATGCACGCACTAGGAATAAATCCTGTGTCGCGGAGGACTTGTGGCAACTCCGCACAGATGAAGAAGTTTCGCCTACGTCTAACAGATGGCGCTAAATACGCTCAAATGACGTCACAATCCTGCATCGCGCAAGCGGAGTTTACACAGCGACTAACTATATATACAAGCTCCCGACATCAACAGTCGGGCCACGACCCGCCAGGCACGATCAACCAGCCTAGTCGGAGGATCCTCCCTTTGTGTTGGAGGGACATCACATCCTGTTCCTCCACAAGGGTACTGATTTTCCCAATAACGACTGCCATAGATGTTCATGGCAGCCGGGACCAACGGCTTTAACGTGCTCTCCGAGGCACGGAGCAGGCGATAATTGTCAATTAATACGCACATAATTTCGAAAAGTCATATAACTTCCGAAAGTCATCACACTCCGTTCCTCCACAGACTTTACAAACATTCAAACAACGGATACTAAGAACACACAACCCAGACTCGGTACAACCATATGTTGATCACAATCACAAATTTATGTTCCGTGTGAGATTCAAACCCACAACACTCGGCGTAGTGGCAGTGGCGAGGCGACCACTTAAACCACTACGCCATCGGTACAGTCTATATACAGGATGTGGCGTAAATAACGGATAACCCTGAAACTGTCGACTGGCCAGATTATCATCTATCATTTACCCCACATCGGTCTAGTGTTTAAGGCGTGGAAGCGTAACAAACAAACAAACTTACTTTTTCCATTCATAATATTAAGTTAGGATTGCACACCCAATAAATTGTATTTGTATTCTATATTTTACTCATTTAGGTGAAGAAGTTATGGCATACGACAATAGATGGCGCTTCACGCAATTAAACACTTCTCCACACAATCTTAAATCTCGCAAGCGAAGTTTACAATACAAGCTACTATATATACAAAGTGCGACACCAACCGTTGGACCACCCACCAGAATAATCACCCAGCCTGGTTGGAGGCATCTCACTTTGAGGTAGAACTTTGAAAAAAAACCGCTTAGTTATACAACGATTGCGTTAGTACATTCAATCTAAGGGCCATCTGCTCAAAGTAGGTATGGCAGCCTCTACCTACGTTATCAATGAAATAAGCCTTCTGTATTTATGTATTCTACTCGTATGTATAGCGAGGTAGAGGCGGCCTCGTGACGTGTGCGGGTCGAGCACGTCACGGAATGCAATCGCGCCGCCACCGCACCAAGCCGCAGCCATAATGAGAATAACAACATGTACGCTATGCAGTTAACTGATCCATTACGTGTTACGTTTGAATTATTCGCCTTGTATCGCTTCAATTTGATAAAGTAACGCGTAATGGATGTTTAAATTGAAGCTTAGTGTTGCTATTGCTAGTAGATACATTTATGTGGTAATATGTATGGCCAGTGGAAGTTGACCTCTGTATGTATGTAGCCTATACCGTGTGCTGAGTAATTTTATATTGGACAGTGTTATATATATCTGCATTTGCCATTGTATCATTTAATTGGGTTGGCGATTGCACAAGTGGCACTTCGTTACTAGCCCAACATGGAATATGGCTATGAATTTGAAGCGTTTATTTTCATTAACTGAACAAAAATAAATCTTGTAATGCTGTTTTGTAGCAGGTATTGGTGGGACTGCCATGGTTGACAGCAAAAGGAAGTGGGTAGCCGTCGCATCCTTTTGCGAGGACGTCATCTCGCAGATGGAAACGGCGGAGCGGATCCGTGAGGAAAGTATCCTTGGGGATCCAAGCCGCCGCCGGCAGATATGTGTGCCTTATGCCGCCGTAGTAAGGCCGCAGATGAGAGAACGGGGATCTCCCGCCCGCCAGCCGTTGAGTCGGAGCGACGCCCTCTGTTGTGCCAGGACGTCGTCCAAGAGTCGTCGCCCGCAGACACTATATCTCTGCACTGGGTACTGCTGGGTGGGTGGCTGATGTAGTTTCAGTTCCAGTGACCTACCCACCTTAGAGCAGCGAGGTGGCACACCGTGGTGTCGGTAGAGCCGGCTTAAAGTCTTGGGAGAGCCTGATATAACCCTCTCGCCTCCCCTTGCGGCGAGGAGGTTTGCATCAGGAGAATTGGAGGATCTCTTGCATCTCCCACCAGAAAAAAAGGGTATTTGTGGGACATGAGGGTGACTGTCGAGGTATGAGAGAGAGACCAGATTGATATGTTAAGGCATTGCAATAAACGGGTGGGTTTAAAGTTCATAGCTCCTACGCTAACTGCTGCGTGGCATTAACACTTTCAAATTTGACCGACCATCATGAAATTTTGCATACATGTTTTCAGGGGTACAGAAAAAGACATAGAGGTACCTTACATCTAGGAAAAAGTACTGAGGTGCTCATAGCCAGTTGCACTCACTGATCGGTAAACGATTAGCGAGGTTAAGCAACTTTGGGTGCGGTCAATCTATAGATGGGTGACCGCTTAGTAGTATTTCATCTGAGCGTCTCCGTGCTTCGGAGGGCACGTAAAAAGTCGGTCCCGGTTGTTGTCAAATTGACAGCAGTCGTTAAGCCATGTCAGAGGCCTAGGGGCGGCTTGAACAACTCTTGACAAGAGGTTGGCCACTAACCACACGACAAGAAGAAGAAGAAGGAAAAAGTACTGTTCCTGAGAGATACAAAATGGACATATCCTACATTTACGCGACTGCGAGAAAAAGAGTACTTTTTCTTGGATAGATAGGTATTCTATGTTCTTTTCTGATTCACTGACAACGTGTATGCGAAATTTCATGATGATCAGGTGAGTCGTAAAGGCGTGAAAGGGTCACAACCAAACAAACCAACTCACACTCGAATTTTTAATATTAGTAAGAATGATAAAGCAAGATCGCGCAGTTGTTTATCGATCTATGTCGCTAACTTCACAAGCCTCATCTCAAAATAAAGAGAGTTAGACTATAGCCTGTTTCGCTGGCATTCAAATGACGTTATAAGCAAGAGAAAAAAATTAACTCCTCTTTTAAACGCTCATACACTGAACGTAACTCATACAATCATAAAAAGCCCTAAAGCAAAATGCTCACATTATTTGATTAAAAGATTCAGTTTTACAAACAACGCTTACAAAATTAAAGCAAGTAGTTTTCCAGGAAGGTTTCAATATAACACACACCCAGTGGAATAAAGGCGTAAGATGAATATGCTAACTTTATAGTAGAGAAAAATTGTTTGATCTCATATATCTATTACCAGCTGACTCGCGCAATTTCGTATGCGTCACATAAATTAATTTGCCTCGTTTTTGCAACATTTTCGTAGCGTGATGTTATATAGCTTATAGCCTTCCTCGATAAATGGGCTATCCAACAATAAAATATTTTTATTAGTTCGATCCTGTATTTCCTGAGATTAGCGCGTTCAACCAAACATGCAAACGGACAAACAAACAAACTCTTCAGCTTTATAATAATAAGTATAGATAGGAAGTACATATATAATCTTTTGTTTAATTTAATGAAACAAGGACATAAGTAAGATTAAGTGTATTTTTATCAAATTTTAAATAAACAACGTAAATAATTGAGCTTGTGTATTATTACCTGCACTATTCGAATCTACAATAAAAAATCGACGTAATTGTAATTACGCTTTTATTGCACTGTGCATGCGATAAGTAGTAGTAATAATATAATATAAATATTAAATTTCTCGTTCATTTAGAGCATTAGTTCCCAAAGTGGTCCAGGTGGACCCCCAGGGGTCCACGGGAAACTCGACGGGGGTCTACGTTGGCGTGCCGAAAAAATGGGAATCCACAATTCAAATTTATATGTAAAATGTTGGCTTGACTTCATTTATCAATTTAGCTCAGCGACTGTTACTTGTAAAAACTTGCATATTCCATATTTAGTACCAGGGGTCTAAAAAAATAGGTCATCCCACCTAGGTTCCACAAAGGAGAATTTCAAAAAAATAAAAAAGTTTCAGCCCGTAGAGATTTGATCAAATATAAATACGAATGCCAAGGAATATGGTAGAAATGTAGCTGCAGGGGATCCACCGGAACCTGCAAAATTTTAAAAGTGGTCTATGAAAAAAAAGTCTGGGAACCTCTGATTTAGAGAATAAATTTCATAGGAAAAAATAAAATGCCAAGGCGAGTAGAGGCAAGGGAACAGGTTGTATAAAATACTTTGTGTTCAAAGTGTGCACTCCTAAGCGTTAATACGATTTTACAAACTTTGCATTGTTAAGGACTTTACAAACTGTGTTACAATAAACTGCACGTTGAACTAAAACATCAAGGCAAAGAACAATTAATTACTATTTTTAATTTTAAATTAATAATAATAATATTCTGTCACATACACACAACACTATCTAGCCCAAACTAAGCAGAGCTTGCACTATGGGTACTAGACAATGGATAAACGTACATATATACTTTTTGTTTGTAAATACATACATATTATACATAGAAACAATTAGACCAAGACAAACATTCATGTTCATGCACACAAATGTTTGACTTGTGCGGGAATCGAACCTGTGACCTCAGGCGCGGCAGTCGGTTACACTAACCAATACGCCATCAAGTCGTCGTTAATTAAAAATGTGTTATTTATTGCAGCAGTAGTAAATGCTGATAGCATATAGCTGAGCCTGTGATCTCGGGTTCGATTTCTAGAGTTAGCAATTGTTCTTTGCATTGTGAAGGACTTTACAAACTGTGGGGACTGTGGAGACTTTAAAAAACCCAATACAGATTTTTGTAAAGAAATGTTCAGTAGTACAGTCTGAAATTGTGTAAACGGCAAAAGCTTCGCCCTCTATTATGTAAAAACTTTTAAACATATGTAGCTGTATGTGTTAGGTGTACCTCTGCCAGGAATTGAATTTGACACCATGCACGTCAGTCGTATTAATTGCCACTGCGCCACCGACGTATTCAGATTAATGTCTAAAAGTGCTTAATTATTTGATTAAATCAAGAGCTGAAGTAATATATTTTGATTGTCTTCAGAATACATATTATATTAGGAATTTAGATTCTATTTACATGCCTGCCGAAAACATATTTTTTTTACCGAGAAAGAGTTACCGATAAAGTGTTTTTACGTGTGTGAACACATACTAGGAACAATTCTTGTATTATGACCCATAACGAACATTCAAACAACGGGTACAAAAATACCCAGATTCCCTGACATAGGATCATGAATACATGGTCCTACGTCTGAGATTGAAGTCAGTAAGTTTCTGCAGATAATAAAATTGTAAAGTTCTACTGAAGTTTTCTAAAAGTACAGCAGGTAATAAATGCGACTTTTGAGCCTGAGGTCTCGGGTTTAAACCTCGGGTCGGATTAATAAAAAATATTAGGTGTTTCTGCTAAAAACTTTCAATAGCAGCCTGGAGTTAGGAAGTGAATGATGTTACGCACCCCGTGCCTCGGCAAGCACGTAAAGTCGTAGGTCCTGTGCCTGATCTCTCTCCAGTCGCGTCGGATTGTCCTCCCGTCGGATCATGAGAGTTGGGGATGAGAGAGTTCACTATAATATTGCGCACACACTTGTGCACTATAATATCTTCTGCGCAGATGGTCAGACTCCGTTAACGTCCCATATGAGAGTTACGGAACAGAGAGCACATTTGTGTGCACAATCTTCTCAGGAGATATTATAGTGCGTTAATATCTCCTGAGAAGATTGGCCGTTGTGACCGAAATTCGGTCTAGAGAACATTATGAAAATATGCCGTGTTTGTGCCGTCGAGAATACATATCACATATTACGTCATCAAGTTCGCTCTTACCAAGTTACGTGTATAATGAGGTACGTGCGTCGTCATCGCGTAATGCACTAGATGAGCAATCTCGATGTTTCAATTTGTCCTCCCTCGGCCAAGCGCATGTCCTTGCGACAGCGAGTTGGTGTTGGGCCACGAGCTATCTGGTCATAGCGTTTTGAAGCACTCGTGGTAGCAGGTGGGTCTACTTAGACCTGGCTGTCAGCAAGAGGGATTAGAGCTTTAAACGTTAACTGCCGCTGGATGGCTGTGTTCCCTAGGCACAAGTGGATTATGGCCTAACTATGTTCACTGTCAGAAGAGGCCCGTGCTTGTATAAAGGGATAATATTCATTAATAATATAAATGCGAATGAGTTTATTGGTTTTTACGCTTTCACGCTTTAAATGCTCGACCGATCATCATGAAATTTTGTTGTCAGTGTACCCCTGACAACAAAATTTCATGATTATGAAAATTTCATGATGATGAAAAGGATATAGGGTACGTACCTTTCATGGAGAAAAATACTGTTTCTAACCAAAACCAACATTAACGAAAAATCTAGTAATATTAACTAAACTCATAAACTTTGACGTTCACTTTAGCTCAATGATTTCTAAATATGGCTTTATAATATTGTATGTAGAATAACAATTTCGTATCACCGCTGTCCTTGTAGCCGGGACATTACGTGTGTCGACATAGTTTCGTTTATTACATTGCGTGTCATCTCCTCGCCAGCTAGTTTAAACTACTTGCACGACAAATTTTATTATTTGATGACGTATGTCGTCCGGTTATATTGCAGCTGTGCTGTTTAAAATCACCTTGATTTGGTGAACGCGAATAACTCTAGTTCTCAGTGCCGAATCGAAAGTGAGTTTATTAATGAGATTTTACAGAATACACAACAGGCGTTAAATTTTAAGTGGTCATCTCGCGACTGTCACTGCTCACGCCGGTGTGCGTTCGATCTCCACACGAGACAAAAAATTGTGTTATACATAAATATTTTTCCGGGTCTGGATGTTCTTCGTGTACCTTATTTGAATGTTTACAAAGTCCCCCACGACACAGGAATGATTCTTAGTGTGGTTGTTCGTTGTGTACGTCATTTGAATGTTTGCTAAGTCTCCCGTGACACAGGAAATTATTCTTTCTATGGGTGTTCTTTCTGTCTGTTATTTGAATGTTTGTGAAGTCCACCGCGAAACAGGAGTTGTTTCTAGTGTGGATTCCTTTTGTCCGGTGTTTGAATGTTTGTAAAGTTTTTCGCGACACAGAAATTATTACTAGCGTGAGCATTGACATAAAGAATAAAAGAAACATGGAAAATACATCACTGCGTCTTCTAAGCTAACAAAACAACATACTCTTTGAATGCGCTATCGATATTATATCTGGCGCTTTGATAACATGATGTACGTATTCTAAAAATTGTATCTCGATGGAGAAAACTGAGTCAGTGAGGCGAAGGCATCTCGATCGTGGGTTATAACGTTACGATGCACATCGGGCGAAGAAGGGGCGACGCGCATCGTGAATGTGTGACTACTAATACTTAAGACATGAGCCCAGTATTTTTTTGGCCATCAGTGCAGGAACGCTGGCGTGCAGAAAATGCATCATTATCCCTTGATATGGTTAAGACTGCGCCGAGCGAAATGTGCCAAAACAGGCGGTCACAGTTAAGTGAATAAAATCAACACTTTTTGTTTAATACTAATATAAAATATATATTTAACATAACAACGAATGTGTTTACAATTACTCCGTGTGGAAAACTTAAAATAATCAATATTTTCGCCTACAAAATTACGTAAATTTGTACGAAAAATGCAAAAAAGTAAGCTTGTGTTACGTGATTAATAGATTATAACAGTAGAAATCTATCCTATTTTACAGTTTAAACGAAACATAAATAGTTATATTACAATTTGTCCGTCTCAAATATTTAAGTTATTGGTTGACAATAAACATGTATATTTATCAAAAAAGCACTTCAAATCCTCCATAAAATTTTACTATGGCAGCCGCGCGCCGATTTGAATATGCGCCGCACGAGCTCTGTTATTATCTGTCTTACGCTCGGCGCAGTCTTAAGCTGGCAGCTCAAACGTTCCACATTATTTGACCTGCCAGCTTTTCTTTTATTGGTTAAGTGGTTACCTTGTTACAGCCAGTATACCAAGAGTTTTGCTAAGTGCCTCGAATAGCACGTAAAATCGTTGGTTTTACGCCTTATCTTTCTCCGGTCATGTCGGATTGTCGCCTCATTGGATTATGTGAATGTGTGAGATCTACTCACATAATGGCTTATAGTTTGACATTTATTATTTCCACATGTCCAAACCATCTTAGCACAACTTTATTAATTCATAGGTACTATATATTTTTTTCCTAACAGTGCTGTTTTATAACACTACTAAATTTTGTCCGCGGGATCGCTCACATAAATATACGTAAGGTTAGGTTAGACTAGTGAAAGTACCTTTTCCTAGATGAAAGAAAAGGACATAGGGTACCTATCATCCAGGAAATAGTACCCCTGACAACGTATATGCGAAATTTCATGATGAGCGGCCGAGTAGTTAAGTAGAAGTGAAAACGTAACGAACATATAAAAACAAACTTATATTAGCATTTATAATCTTAGTTAGGATTTTATACTTTAAAAAGACAACAGTCGCACTAGGAATAATTACTGTGTCGCGGGTGACTGACAAATATTGAAGCTACGGACGCAAAGAACATCCAGACTGGGAACAACTACTTGTAGATCTCACATTATTTTGTTGAGATCGATCCCAGAACACTCGGCGTATCTGCTGTGGCGAGGTGACCACCTAAAACACTACTTCATCTATGCAGCATCATTCTACGTGTATTCATAACGTTTATTCACTTATAGAGCCCAAGCCCATATTCTTCGTGGTATGTCAATGCAAGTTTGTTGGTAATGTGCGCCGCTTGCCTACTTAGCATATGCTATCGCGGCCTGCTACGACACAGCGGGGCTACGAGGCTACGTACTATGCGCTACGGACACGTAGAGCTATTCTTAGGAGTGCTACACATAAGATAGACTCATGGCAGATAATATATTATTGTATGTTATTCTATAGCTAAATACACAACTCCTGCTTTCCAGCATTCAGGCTAATTTCTGTATCGTGTGATGAGAATAAAAAAAACATGTTTTCTTCCATCGCACTAGGTAAAATTCATGTGTCAATGGGCAAATATTTAAACAACGGATAAAAGAACATCTAGACTCGGAACACATATTTGTGGCACACAAATTTTTGTACCATGTGGTGATCGAACCTATTACACTTAACGCAGAGCCAAAGGCCAGGTGACCACTTAACCTTACGCTATTCGTGTAGCCGTCAGTTATTCAATCAGGCTTTTACCATTAAACCGATTTGGATAAAACTCGACAAAAAATTATACCATGTGCAAAATTAATACATATTCATTATTTTTATCCCTCTGTGACCTAACGGTAATAACTGTGACTGCGGAAAATGAGGTCTCGGATTCTCTTTTTGAGTCAGACAAACATTTATTGGGATTTTCTGTTAAGAAATGTCTCAGTAGCAAAATCTCTAGACCTGTGCCCGATTGACGTCATTAAGCTCGCTCCGTATTGGGGGACTTTAAAACTTATCTGGCGAAATATGTAAAGTAATGAATTTCTGTTAACCTCTTCCAGATATAGGCGTGAGGCTATGTACGTTTTAATTTTTAGTGGTGCAGTGCTAGTGAATACAACTGCTACGCAAAGTTTGGGGTGCGATTCTTGAGTAGGGCAAACTACTGTGGGGGTATCTGTCAAGAAATTTTCCGTAGGGGAATGTTAGGCTGCAATAGGCTAGACACTCCTATTACCTAAACATAGCTGGCGAAAATTGGAAGTGATACACCTCTGCCTATCCTTTCGGGAATATTTAGAAAGAAAGAAATAAATCTTTATTACTATACAGCTAGGCACAATGTATATAAAGATAAAAACAAATAACAAGAATAATAATAAAAAAGGAAAAAATAAAAACACAGTAACATTAAATACTCAATGAACATCCAGCATGCGTCCCACAGCTGCAGCAATCAGGTCTCCAGTTCTCAGACTCCATTACGCAAACTATATCTCCGAAGTCATTCTTCCCCTTCTTGAAAACATACAACGCTCGCACTAAGTATAAAACATTCAACTAATGGACATAAAGAACATACATAAGTAGTTGTGGATCAGTCAAATTCTTGTCCTGTCTGCATTGAACCCACAACATTCGGCCCAGAGGCACTGTCCAGGTGATTATTTAAACCACTATGCTATTTTCCTAGTATGCATTTCCAAGGTATTCGCAGGCAAAGCCGCGGCTAAAAGCTGGTGAGTAGCCATTTTAGCGGCTAAAGAATGCATGGCTGGTGTGCAGTTTGCTTTACCAGCAGATTGGCTCGATACTATCAGGCCAGGTTAATGTTATCGCTCAATACGACCCTTGCGTCTTGTACCAAGAAGCCTTTGTTTTTCTACACAAAGATTGCTGTGGGATTATGAGCTGGCGTAATAATCTTTAGTTTACATAATATTGTATGCAGAACAATATAGGTTTTAATAAAGAACCTATAGGTAGAGCCATAGTGTTGTACATGAAATAGCAATCGTTTATGGAATTATTTTTTTGGGGCGGTAGTTACAATTATAACATCTCCAGAGCGTTCATTTTGCAGAAAAGGGCGATAAGAACAATCGTAGGTATAAGGCAAGACGTATCTTGCAGACAGCATTTTGTAGAGCTCGAAATTTTAACAGTGCCGAGTCTATACATACTGATCTTGTTAACCAATTTTGCGAAATCATTTTACAAATATGAAACGGAAGATGAACGCGAGCTAAGAGAAAACACGCGTAGAAAAGATTTTCAGTGTAGAAATATACCTAAATTGAACATAGTCAAGCATAGCAGTTATTACAGCGCTATTAAAATGTTTAATAAGTTACCCGTTGGTTTGAAGAGCTTGCTATATGAAAGTAGTTTTAAAATCAAGCTCAAGACGTTTCTGCTGGAAGGGTGTTTATATTCTCTGGATGACATGCAAAACTGTATTTACCGTGAAGTGGAACAACAATAATAATTATAATTATTACAACAATTTTTATTTTCAGAAAATAATTTATTATAATGAATTAAAATTTTTATTATTTTCATATTTTTATTGACATTGTTATTTTACAAAGTGCTTTTTTTTGGATTATAATTAATTATAGGCCACTGACTATTATCTTGACATATATGTTTCATGGTGTATCTGTAATGTTTAATGTCATGGAATTGGAATAATTATAATAATATGTTACTCTATAAATATTTTTATAACTATGCATTCAAACACAATGTGAAAATTGTTTATAAATAAAGTTTGATTTGATTTGATTTGAATATGAATGGAATGAAACGATAGCAGACTATCGTAAAGTATGTCCTTCAGGCCGAATAGTTTGCTCTCTGCTGTATACCCGAATATATCCTCGAAAGGGTAGTTGAATTATTAGTCAAAGTAGTTGAGGTAGTAGTAGCATGTCCAGCCTTAGAAAACGTATATATGTATGTTTATCTATTGTCTAGTACCCATAGTACAAGCTCTGCTTAGTTTTGGGCTAGATGGTGTTGTGTGTATGTGATAGAATATTATTATTATTATATTATTATTGAGGAATTTGCAAAGTGCAGTATTCAAGTGTTCCTCTTTGTTCGCTAATTTGGCTGTGTTCCAAATAACCTTCATATCATTATACCGTGATTTTAAATGACTGTCTCAGTGGCGCAGCGGCTATGTATGCGACCGCTGAACTTTCGGGCTGGGCTCCCGGATCGGCCCAACAAACAACTTATTGGGTTTTTCTGTTAAGAAATCTTAATAGTAGTCTACAGTTAGAAAATAGCGGTGTCACGGTCCCGTGCCTCGAAAAGCACGTAAATCCTTTGGTCCTGATATCTCTTCGGTCGTATCGGATAACATCCCATCGGACCATGAGAGTTAGGGAACAGAGAGAGCACTTGTGTTTGTGCACCCTTGTGCACTATAATATCTTCTGCATGGCCTGTCTCCGTTAAGATTTGCCGTGACCTGGGATTCGGGTAGTGAATGCAACTGCTGTACATGTGATCTTGGAGTTCGAATCCCGACTCAGGCCAATAAAAAGTAATAAGGATTTCCTGAAAATAAATTCTCAGTAGCAGCCCGGAGTTAGGAACTTAGTGGGGTTACGGTCTTTAAGATTAGCCACCGTGACCGAAATTCAGTCGGTCAGACCTTAAGTTAATACCTTAAATAAGACATAGTACTCCTATATTGTAGTACTAACAATCAGGTAATACATACAAATCAAGTAGGATTCACACTTTACTCGCATAGATAACATCAGATGGCCACTAAATTAGCGGGCCCCTCCGCATGAGCGCGTTATCGTTGTTATCAGCAACATATTGCCCTAGATCTCGTGGCCACACGGCACCTGCTTTTATTGTATCTCTGTATAAAACAATGAGTTAAATAATATTGTCTTCTGTTTACGCAAATATTATTCATTGAAATTAAACTACTATATACGGTCTAGACATGGTCTCCCCGTGACCATGGCTGCTGAAAAGCAACCGAAACGTCGGGGAAAGTGTAAAATTTAATTAAATCTAAATACCTAGTTTTAATAATAATTTAATTAGCTTAAAAATTAGTAAAGTTTCATAGTAGTAGTAGAGTAACAATTTTCAAAATTATGTAATAAAGTGTCAAATAAACAACGCGATAAAAGCCGTATATAGTAGTTTAATTTCAACAATGAGTTAATATGTACTATGTACTAGAAGAGACAATTCAATAGCCATGAACATCTATGGCAGTCGTTATTGGGAAAGTCAGTACCCTCTAATATCCTGACACTTGTCTAGTTTAGGGTATCGTTAGCCTTCGAGTTGCGGAGGCCAGGTGGCAGAAGCTCCGCGTAAAAACTGATATCCAGTAAAATTTGGTTAGACTAGAAAAGCCGACCCCAAGTGACTTGGGAATAATAAAAGCTAGGGAGAAGAAGAGTCTGTTTGATGATATAAATACTAACGGCCATATCAGCTCACTTTCACATTCACATATTAAAATCGATCTGTAAACTTGTCCCATTGTTCATCATAGTTCAATATCAGTTAGTAGCCCGGCAGCCGCCTGATACGACGGACAGTCGACACTGATACTCATGAGATATCATGAGAGATACAATGATACGTGTTGATATTGCATACACTAGGAATGTATTCGTAAAGGTGGACTTACACTGCACTCGATAGACGCAGTCAAACGATTGTTGAAAGTAAAATAGCTGCATGAGGTTAGGACCAAAAAATTTTTGGTATTCGCCGCGGCTTCGCTTAAGTATGCGAGTAGAGCCTCGCTGATTTCAGCATGAATGGGCCGACTCGACCGGGGAAGGACTACCCTCTCACAGAATATCGACGTGAAATAGCAGTATTCCTATTGTTGTGTTTCGTTCGGTGAGTGAGAGTGCCGGAGGCTTAATCAACCTCTTTCCCCCTTCCCGCTCCTTCTCCTTCCCACTTTCTTTGCTAAAGAGTCGGCAACGCGCAAGTGATGCCTCTGGTGTTGTAGGCGTCCATAGGCTACGGTGACCACTTACCATCAGGTATGGTTGTTTGACACCTAAGTGGCATAAAAAAAAAGTAAATGTAGGATTGGTTAGTAACAGTACTTTTTAGAGTTCTAAAAAACTCTTATACAACAGCTTTGTCCAACCGTCCGTCCGTCTGGCCGTCCATCCGTTCGTCCGTCTGTTATACAACTTTCAACTCAAGAACCGTAATAGCTAGCGATTCGCGGTCAACGCCATTCGACTCAGCATAGTCGATATACCCCGAAATGACTATGACCTTTGACCTCAATGTCACGTGGTACCACGTGACCGTTGCATATTACTTGACCCATTTTTTCGAACTCTAAGATTTACGGCAATTCATTGCCGTTTCTTACTTGTTTCTGGATGAAAGTTACCGTATAGGTCCTTCTGATTGCAAGTCAAATGTCTATTTCTTATTTGTTGTTTCTTGTTCTGTTTACATCACTAGATTTTGCCCGACTATTGTTACCGAATATTGTTGACGTATTATTGAATGATTGACGACAACCAAGTGCAGTGTACATATACTTTAACGCAGTGTGCGGTGTACGTTACTTGCAAATGAACCGTCAATCATTCGACAGTTCCACGTTGACGCAGTCACGCGTCACTCAAAGCCAATGAGCCGTAGCATCGTCACTTGCATCGTTATGTTTTCATTTAAATGATATACGTTATTAATTTCAACTGTCGTTTTTATAGAAAGCAGCAGGTTTTACTGGATTGCGTATCAAGATAAAAAGTATCCTGTGTGTTGTCTATCAAATCAAATCAATGTGTTTATTTCCAATAAAATAGGTATAAAATGCTATTATTAAAAAAAATGAAGCACCTCTACATTTTGCCATACAAGGCGTGCAAATATTCAATACATATAATAATAAAAATGTCAAAGTAAATTAAATTAAATCAAAATTCCATAAAATAATGTCAAAGTAAATTGTCAATTGTCAAACAATGTCTATGTTAATAAATCTATCGATGCATGGCAATTATTATAATTACAATATGATATGTAATCATTTATTGTATAATAGCATTTGGTAATTAAGAATGTTTTAGTACATTTTTAAATTGAGTAGTACTTAATTTTTTTATGTCGTCTGGTAATCTACATGTGTATATAAAACTCTTCCGTTACTGAGTGACTGACAGACAACGCACAGCCGAAACTACTGAACGCAAGAAGCTGAAATTTGGCATGTATGTTCCTTGGAGAGTGTAGGGGAGCACTAAGAGAGGATTTTTGGAAATTCCACTCTGAAAGGGGTGATTCTCGATATCCACACGGGAACGGGACTTACGCGGGTGAAACCGCGGGAAAACTACTAGTTTATTATAAGTCTCTGTGTGTTTACACTCGATCTGCGTGTTTACACTTGATCTGTGTGTTTACACTCGATTTAGTAAAAAAACATTCAAATCGCCAAATACATTTACTCACTTTTACATTCTTACTAATATTCTGCCGTCACGCGTCATAAGGAAAGGAAAGTTAAAAACAAAATTTTTTTCTTTAATGATATTTATTCTGGCAGATGCTTCGTTTTTTACTGATTCCAAATATCTAAAATCTTAATTCCGATAAAATATGTTTGATAATTATGTCTTTTTTCCTTATGT
This sequence comes from Catocala fraxini, assembly GCA_930367265.1. NCBI lineage: Eukaryota > Metazoa > Arthropoda > Insecta > Lepidoptera > Erebidae > Catocala > Catocala fraxini. The sequence continues at coordinate 4,544,615 of OV884049.1, read as the reverse complement.
CGGCAGAATTGATTTCAGCTGTCGTTTTTATAGAAACTGCATGTTTGAGAGTTTTTCATAATGTTCTTAAAGATATGTGAAATCAGACCGCACTAGGCCAGCGTGGTCTCATACTAAGAAGAGGCCCGTGCCCAGCAGTGGGACAGCTTATAAACGGTACTGATATTATTATTTATAGAAAGCACCAGTTTCTACTCACGGCTTTCTATTATCGAGCGCATAACGAGATAAAAAGTGTCATATATCATAAACCAGGACTTAATATATCTATCTATGTGATAGCATATTATTATTATGTTTCTCCTATCACAGGTATTGTCTAACATACTATATTACAAAATACCTGGCCCTTTGGGACTGGACTTACACGGAGACATGGGTCCAACGTGAAGAGGCCCTTTGAGAGTTTTAATCAAAGGTGGGATGGAACACCTGCAGCGGCACTAGCCGCAGCAGGCGTAGGACTATTGCTACGTATGGATTCTAATATATCGGCTATGGGTATGGGTGTTTGATGAACTGGTCTATTGGTGACTATGGATGATAAAATGGCGTCTGCCCTGAATACTCTATATTATTATTATTATCTGTGAGTAAAGTTTCATATAATTTCGTTGAAAGATCTACGCACGATGAATAACAATCATCCAATACTCGAAACATATTTACACACTATAATAATATCAGTATTAAACTGTCCCACTGCTGGGCACGGGCCTCTTCTCCCATTATAGCACACAATGCAATTATTCACATCTTTTCTAAAGAATGTTCGGTTGTTCCTTCGGTACCATCACTCACTTGACAAAACATAACGCAAGCGCTATTTCACAACGGTTTTCTGTGAGGCCGTGGTATTACTCCGGTCGAGCCGGCCCATTCGTCCCGAAGCATGGCTCTCCCACGGTATAAAATGTTCCAACGGTATACATTCTTGGGTATGATATCAAACGACTGCAAACTTTTCGAAGTTCTATTCCATTTGTGGTATAGATTTTCTTCTACTCTCGACTCATATCTACTGGATCTTTTATACTAATCCTAATATCAAGGAGTATTATCTAGCCAAAGTAAATAAATACAATTTATTTCAATTTACTTGTATTCTTGTTAAGACTGCGCCGAGCAAAATGTGCCAAAACAGGCGGTCACAGTTAAGTGAATAAAATCAACACTTTTTGTTTAATAAAAATATAAAATATACATTTACCATAACAATGAATGTGTTTACAATTACTCCATGTTAAAAACTAAAAATAATTATTATTTTCGCCTTCAAAATTACGTAAATTTGCATGCGTGATTTTTAGATTATAGCTGTAGAAATCTATCCTATTTTACAGCTTAAACCAAACATAAATAGTAATATTACAATTTGTCCGTCCCAAATATTTAAGTTATTAGTTGACAATAAAGATACATATTTATCAAAAAAGCACTTAAAATCCTCCATACAATTTTACTATGGCGGCCGCGCGCCGATTTCAATACGCGACGCACGAGCTCTGACATTATCTGTCTTACGCTCGGCGCAGTCTTAACCTCTCCAGCTAAGCTAGAATGCTTGTATTAGGAGTGGGTTTACGTCAGTAGTGCAATAGGTGGGATTCGAACCCGCGATCTCTCGATCGCAAGTCCAATACCTTATGCAGTAGGCTCCCGCCGATTCTTCTTCTTTATTTGCATAAAACATAAATTTAAATAATTAGCGATAGCGTAGTGGGAGACCGTTAGACTGCTTCGCAGAGACCCCGAGTTCTATTTCAAGGCACATAGCTCTGATTATTCGAAGTTATGTGCGTCTTCTTCTTCTCTCTTAGCCTTTATTATTCCCAAGTCACTTGGGGTCGGCTTTTCTAGTCTAACCGGATTTGACTGGATATCAGTTTTTACACGGAGCGGCTGCCACCTGACCTCCGAAACCCGATGGCTACCCTAAGGCTAGACCAGAGTCAGGATATTAAAGGGTACCGACTTTCCCAATAACGACTGCCATAGATGTTCATGGCAGCCGGGACCGACGGCTTAACGTGCTCTCCGAGGCACGGAGCAGGCGATAATTGTCAATCAATATGCACAGAATTTCGAAAAGTCATATAACTGCCGAAAGTCAGAGGTGCGCGACGTGAGTTCGAACCCGAGACCCTCTGCATTGCAATCTGTTGGTCTCCCCACTGAGCCATCGCTGCTTATGAAGTTATGTGCGTATTAAATAGTTAATTATCGCTCGCTTTAACGGTGAAGGAACAACATCGTGAGATAATTTGCATGTTTGTGACTTCTCCATATTGTTGTCGAAGTTATTTAAAGCCTGCCAACGCACTGGACTAGCGTGATAAACTATGGCCTAGCCCTTCCTACACTGGGATGAGGTCCATGCCCAGCAGTGGGACAGTTTAATACAGGGCTAATATCTATATATTAATACGTGAAGCAAAAACGTTGTACCCCTATTTACGAAAATTGCGCGGATGGAGGAATATGAAATTTGGCACAGTTAAAGTTTATAAATATGGAGGAGGCGAATCCTAATATTTTTATAAAATATGCATTAAAAATACATTAAATTATTGACAAAACACTACACGCACACAACCGTGCATTTGACACAAGCAATCGAATCGCGTTCGTAGTATTTTGGCATTGTTCGGTTGACTTCGTAGAATGCTTCGTAACTATGGTTACATACATACATATTATGTATGTGAAGTAGGTGACTAAATGAAATGTGATTATAAGGGTATTAGTTATAGACAATAAAACCTTAACATCGATCAAATTTAAAGTTTAAATAAATTATGGGCGAATTTCGACCACTTGGCGACCGCTAGTTATTATAATTATTAAAACTGCGACTCAACTACGCTATTCTTTGTAACGTAATAAAGCATGACTGTATGTATACCATTAATAATTTGATTGGTATAGCGGCAGAGCTCAGGTGTTCGTCTAGGGCTGTGTTGACACGAGCGTGTCTGTGTGTCGAAGAGATTACAACACGCCCGTCAATCATACCGTCGTGTGTAAATAGCCTAACATAACTATCGTTATTACATAGACTCACGCATGTCTGTTTTCTGAAGGTTTGGTAGAATATTCCACTCACATTTTGACAGCATTGATTTACGTGGAAAGTAATAAGGGCAAGTTAATTGCTGTCTTGTCGGCACTCTTGCAAACTTCGAGCTACTACAGACAGTCTTAATAGGAAATCCTATGTTATAAATGTGAATGTAAGTTTGTTTGTTTGTTACGTTTTCACTCCTTAACTACTCGACTGGTCATCATGGAATTTCGCATGCACGTTGTCAAAGGAACAGAAAAGGGCATAAGGTACATAAATAAGTAGTAATATCTAAACTAACCTAACCTACATTTACGGGCAAAATCTAGTATTGTTAAAAATATTCTTAATATATTCCTAATACAGGTAAGCTAAATAATAGGCCATAAAATATGAAGTTGCCGTTGTATAGTAATAGATACTTTGAATTGACATAAAACCTTCATGATGTGTGATTTTCGAGTGAAACTTTTTTCATATGATACAAACAAGATTTTTCTTTTAAATAATGTGCAGCATTCGATTTTCGCCTTTAAATAGTTTTTTTATTCGTAACTATCGCTGCAAAAAACGGCTTGCTATATCAACGCTGCGTTTGGAGAGGAGACTGCTAATGAACGCACCGTGCGTTTTTGGTTTAAACGCTTTCGTAATGGAAACTTCGACTTGAAGAACCACGTGGAAGACCGCCCACACAGGTGAATAACGCTGAATCGAAGGAGATGGTGGAAGCCGATTTGAGTCAAACTACCCGGGAATTAGCGGCATGGTTTAACGTTACCCTACCTACAATATTGGCTCATTTGCATCAAATCATAAATCATAATCATAAAAAATATGAAAAATAGGTGCCTCATGATTTGACTGATCTGCAGAAAGAAATGCGTGTTGAAACTTGTGTTGCCTTGTTGAATCGGTACAGAAATGAAGAAATATTGGATCAAATTGTGACCTGTGACGAAAAGCGGATTTTGTACGATAACCGTAAGCGAGAAATGCAATGGCTGACCCCAGGTCAAACGCCGCAAAAGTGCCCTAAAGAAAAGCTTACAAATAAAAAGGTAATGGTAACTGTTTGGTGTTCTCTTCATGGTGTTATTATAGCTATAGCACTATAGCTATAATAAGACTATAGCTTTCTCAGGTCTGGTCAAGCAATAACAGCAGATGTTTATTATGCTGAACTTCGAACAATGATGGCGAAACTGGCAGTGAAACAGCCCCGACTCATGAATCGATCTTCGCCATTATTGCTCCATGATAACGCAAGACCTCACACTGCACGAGAAACCGTTGTAACTCCACAGGAGCTGCAGTTAGAAACCATACATCATCCTCCGCACTCGCCAGACCTTGCTTCTACATGATAAAAAATGTCTTCCCAGGAGGCAGTACAAAATGCTTTTACACAGTTTGTCGAATCTAGATCGCCGGAGTTCTATCGTAAAGGCATGAATAAACTTCCGTTTAGATGGCAGCAATGTATAGATAATGCGGGTAAATATTTTGATTAAATAAATATGGTACATGTTTAAAAAAAAACGGGTTTCAATTTTCAGTATAAATCGGCAAATTCATACGTTAACCCCTAATATTTCTGTTAGAAGTAAGTTCATTGCGGTAGAGCAACAAACAGGAATCAAACCCACGACTTTTCAATAACAAAATTCGATATCTTAACCATTAGGCCGTTTCAAAGCAATAGTACACATGAACACCACAACAGAATATGCACAACTGTAGTGCATAAATCAGTCTATCAAGACACCTTAATCCTCGTACACGATACTGCACATGTTAAAGCATCAATAATAATGATCAATAGCGCCTATAGAGACATAGAACATGCATCAGTTATCATTACACACAAGATTGAGCAGCGATAGCCTAGTCAGTGGGAGACCGTTGGACTGTAACGAAGACGTCTTGACTTCGATCCTCTCAGCACGCATCACTGACTTTTCGAAGTTATGTGCGTTTTAAATATTCAATTATCGCTCGCTTTAACGGTGAAGGAAAACATCGTGAGGAAACCTGCATGTCTGAGAGTTCTCCATAATGTTTTTAAAGATATGAGAAGTCTGCCAACCCGTTCTGGGCCAGCGTGGTGGACTATGGCCTAACGCTTCTACACTGAGAAGAGGCCTGTGCTGCTCTATGTTTTTTATAAATATGCAAATTTACTATCGCTTTCTGTACAACGCAACGCGATAGTTAGTTCTCTCTTCTGCACACCTTTTCCAAACTAATTCTATTCTATTCTACCACATACACACAACACCATCTAGCCCAAACTAAGCAGAGCTTGTACTAGGGGCACTAGACTATGGATAAACATACATAATATATACTTTTTTTTTATAACTACCTATCTATTATACCTAAAAACACCCAGACCAAGACAAACATCCATGTTCATGCACATAAAATGTTTGACTTGTGCGGGAATAGAACCCGCGACCTCAGGCGTGGCAGTCGATTACACAAATCACTACGCCATCTCCTTCTCACTTCTTTTCTAAAAGGGTCGGCAACCAGCAGGTGACCTTTGGTGTTGCAGGCGTCCATAGGCTACGGTAAGCACTTACCATCAGGTGGGCCGTGTACTTGTTTGCCACCTTAATTGTATAAAAAAATAAGAAATGAAAACAAACGTAAATTCACATTCGCATTTATAATATTAGCTAGGATGTTATATGCAACTAAAAGCGAATGCTTAGATCTGGCCAGTTCTGTGAATATGACGTACACATATAATGTGAGTAAGACATACATAGCAAATGCAAAGCACAAAATGTGTTTACATTAGCCTGACAAGCTTGTTGCCCTGAGCTGCGAGTCGAGAGTGACGGAAATAGATATTCTGTTGTATTCATATTGTTATAATAATAATAATAAATTCTTTATTGCAACAAAATGTTTATACATTTACCCTGCCCATTAGGCCCATTAGCCCTGATTCCCAAACTAGCGTGAGCTGTATGTTGGAAAACAGTACTTCCCAAAAACAAATTATACAAAATTGTAACAATAATATAAGCAAGATACATAGACTAGAGCTAACTTAAAAAATAAAATAATAGTAAGTAATTTTTTTTATAATTTACGCGTGAATTTAGTATCATATGTGTACATGTGCGTGTGTGTGTGTGTGTTTGTGTTTGTGTGCGTGTGCGTGTGCGTGTGCGTCTACGTGTGCGTGTGCGTGTGCATGAGCGAGTGCGTGTGCGTGAGCGAGTGCGTGTGCGTGCGTGCGTGCGAGTGTGCCTGCGTACTTATTCTAATGCATCAACACCGGATGACATCGTAGGCGGTGGTCGTCCCAGAACATTCGAACATCACGCCCCGTCTAGCTGATAAGGAAGTGCAGCGTACGGGATACTGCACCTGCACTGACTTATTGCAGTATAAGATTATAGAGAATATATAATATAATTAATTAATTAATTGAATTATATTTCTTCTTTCCAAACAAATTAAATAAAATTCTTTGTCTAATTTTTGTATATTTCTACATCAACTCTAACCAAACTCGTTCATTTACAAACACATAACATAATATTATTTTACAATTTAACCGAACTTGATCTCTCTCTAAAGGTTTACGTAAATTATAACAATGTCACGTCTTCCTACGCACGCGGAAAGAACAAATTGAATATAAATTATCTTTCGTCAAAAGTTTTGTAATAAAATGACGTTTAGTACTACAGACTGGATTACTAACATGGATATACGCAGGGTGTGTACACATCTAGCGAAACAGCTGACTACACCTGTGCGTGAAAGGCCCGCAAATTTGGCGCATGGATTGCGTAATGCGATCTGTTCGCGCGCTGCTCTTGCGCCACATGCGCGGTAGCAATGCGCCACTCGCATGCACACTATGCGCCGCTCGCACGCAAGCTATGCGCCGCTCAAACGCAAGCCATGCGACGTTCACGCGCAAGCTAAGCGCCGCTCGAACGCAAGCTATGCAATGCACGCGTGTAAGCTATGCGCCGTAAGAGAACTGCGCTAGCGTTACTTGCAGCATGCGCGGTATACCGCGTATATATTTCTCGCGCTACACAATAATCATTTTCGAGACAATTGAGGGGTTATAGGAAAAAAACTTAGGTAGTTGCCTCCTTTTACCCCTCAGTACATGTACCAAGAAGACTGTTCCCTCATATTTTTGCTAAATATTCAAAACTTGGAATTCTCTGTCAAGCTACGTGTTTTCTTTCCCTTCGATCTTGGTTCTTCAAGCCGGGCGTGAACTTTCACAGACCGTCCAAGTAGAGATCTTGACCCCGCTTCACGTAGAATGTGGTGTGGAGGGCTCTGCTCGTGGATTAGACTATTGCTTACCATCCGGCGGAGAGTAGTCGGCAATAATAAAAATAACTGAACGTGCACCATATGAGCTTTTATAGTTTTTTTAAAGAGTCCCGCACTAGTTATTGGCGATGCCACATTTATTTTTAACAAATAGAGTAATTTTATTATCGGTGGTAAAAAAACAAAGTACAAGTTGCGAATATAAGGTATTATTTATTTAACCTGCTTTTTTGTAACCATATTTTTATTGATGCTAATAACAAATATTTATTACCAAGGTATGTCTTAACCGCATCTTTACAATATATGTCTATATTGAGATAAATAAACAAATGTTTTTAGTCAATTTAGGGAATCTCTATAGCGTTAAACCTGTAAATGTTGTCATAGGTAAAATAAAATATATTCACGTACTTTATTTTCCTAATAATGTATTAAGTACGTTTACCCGAAATAACGTACAATACTTTATTATAAAGTACGATTGGCAACCCTACTAGTAATAGTTCTCGTGCCGCGGTTAACGGGTCGCGGTAACAATTCAGGTACGAATTAAAAAAAATACTTTATTGATGATCCGTATGCTTCCATTAAGGGCCCTCAGTTGTAATTTTCGCACGATTGTGTGGCTATGGGAAAAAAGCGCACGCGCTTCAACGCAAGCAACGCAGTTCTCTGCGCGCAAACAGAACATACTACGAGCCTTTCGCAGTCAGGCATATATATGTATATGTGGTGAATGCACCGTAAATACCAGCTATGCATTTGCTAAATGTGTACGCTCCCTGTGGCATACAAAGGCTTACCCAACGTTATAACTTGGGGTAATATTAATACAGTTCCAAGGAACAGTTTATTTAAGCGTCAGATTGTCGTGATATTATTCCAGGAAGACTTTGTGTTGTTATAGTAAGGATTGATACACATTATAGTAGATATATTGTTTGTTGTTGGAAGCGCTACGGTAGTACGGACAAAGTGTTATTGGACTTTACTGTTAATAAATTCTGCGAAGCAGTACAGAATCTATAAATTGGACCGATAGGTGATAAAAGGCTCGAATCACGTACAATTACTTAGTCCTATACGATTACAAGCGAAATGTATGTATGTATCTTATGTGGAGGCCAGTCAGTGCAGACTGGCGACACTTCGACCCAGTGAGATTTTTTGTGTCGACACTCTCCCAATAACGACTGCCATAGATGTTCATGGCAGTCGAAATCGACGGCTTAACGTGCTCTCCGAGGCACGGAGCAGGCGATAATTGTCAATCAATACGGCAATGATTTGAAAAGTCATATAACTTCCGAAAGTCAGAGGTGTGTGACGTGGGTTCGAACCCGAGACCCTCTGCATTGCATTCTGTTGGTCTCCCCACTGAGCTATCGCTGCTAATAAGTATGTAAGTAAATGTAAGTTTAATATACAATGACCTGCCGCTTTTGATAGGTATATGTATATATGTTATGTACCTAATATTGTCTTACGTTTACGCGAATGTTATACATTGAAATTAAACAACTTTATACCGATTTTATTGTGTTGTTTACTTTGTATAAAACACTATTATTAACATAATTTTGAAACTTTAAAACTACTATTGTTAAATACTAAAACTAGTTACTGTTTACTTCTATTTAAATTATATAAACAACTAGTAGTTTTCCCGCGGTTTCTCCCGCGTAAGCCTCGTTCCTGTGTGAATATCGGGTTTCACCCCTTCAGGGTGGAATTTCCAAAAATACTCTCTTAGTGCTCCCCTACACTCTCCAAGGAACATACATGCCAAATTTCAGCTTCTTGCGTTCAGTAGTTTTGGCAGTGCGATGTCTGTCAGTCACTCAGTAACGGAAGAGATTTATATATATAGATTTAGATTTAATTTTACACTTTCCCTGACGAGGACGTTTCGGTTGCTTTTGTTACGGGGAGACTAAGATGGTGATGGACAGCCACCATATTAGGCTCCCCACGACCATGGCTGCTAACAAATCTAAATATATTTTCTTTCTTTCTTTTACTTTTTAACCAAATGTCCGGCTAAACTTGCGTGTCTTGGCTTTTTGGTTTTGGTTTTTAAGACCTGGTAACCATATACGCAACTGTTTGAGCCAACATATGTGTTTTACGCTAGGTGTGGGTAAAGAGCATGTTTAAGCAAACTCGAGCATTTTGCCGCTCAATCTGAGTCAAACGTTATGGTATAGCCTGCTTAGCTCTTCCTCGAATGTGTTTAAGCTCCTCTCGGAAGTAATAATGGTCGATTTAATTGTCAGACGAGAATTGCACGAGGATAGTATAATTGTGTACCATGTTTGATATACGGATCGCTTAGGGTACTGTACTGAGTGTTGTTGGTTCGATTCCCATCCGAAACTAAATTGTGTGTGATCCACTAATAATTTTTTCTAGTATGGTTGTTTTTTGCGTGCGTTGTTTAAATATTTGTAAAGTTTCCTACAACACAGAAATTACATTATATTGTCTTAAATTTAAGTGAATTTTATGAATTGTAATTAAATTACTGTTGATGGATGTCACCGCGGATGATTTTAAAATACTACTAAAGATAATTATTTTAGAACTATTTAAAATATTAACATTTATATTTTCCACGACGAAATAGGAATTATTTATAGTGCGGGAGTTGTTTCCTTGACAAAATATAAACCTTCTAGTCCAGAGGCTGTTCGTTCCCCTCTTAGTACCCGTCCTTTCAGACTATGAGAGATAAATAATAGAGAGTGCACCTCTATTTTAGGGTCGAGTATACCTACTATAACATTTGACTGCACGGAGTGGTGGTTTCGCACAAATCCGTTCGCAAATCCACCCTCTTTCAAAATACGATTTTAAGCTCAATTTTAATGGGATAAGCTTCATATTTTATTTACATTTTAAAAGTGATTTGGCCATGACACTGCGGCCTGGAGCAAACAATCTCCATCGTAGACTGCAGCGTCACTTAACATCGGGTGAGATCGCGCTCAAACGCAAGTCTATTAAAATTAAAAAAGAAAGTCAATCTTTATGTCTCAATTCGCACACATTGACACCGACTGAAGAAGCAGTTGGCGATTAAAATAAAAAAGAAACCAATAACCGTACAAAAATGGCGCACAAAGGTGTGAGTTTTAAATCGAAAAATTACATAATGCTAATCGCCATCTTCTTTTTCAGACGGGGTCCTATCACACTCAAATTAATTCGATCGTGATGTGCAAATCGATTCTTAAAGAATATTATTTTTATAAATTGTCGTTTCACACAATTCGTGCGTAGAGATTCGAGCGAAACAACCACTAAAATCATATTAGTAGACCTTATACGATAATTAATCTAGGTGACACATGTCTAGACACAGTTCACCAAGATTTTCGTGACGTTAAAAATCTAATAACACTGTCCACCCCGAATTGAAACTGAGGAGACAACGCAGGCAAGTACTAGCCACTTTCTTGCTGCCACCGCAATGATTAGATGTGTGAAGGAACAGGGTGTGATGTCTCTTCAACACAAAGGGAGGATCCTCCGACCAGGCTGTTGATCGTGCGATAGTATCGCCTCACCCTCAGTAAGTCGGGTTCGACTCCGACTCACTGGGGCACACGCACCGCTCATCGCACTCAGACCCGACTCAGTGAAGTCTAGCGGCATACAGTTCCGACTCACTGGAACTAGCGGCATCCTTCACTGGCCCGACGGTTGATGCTGGGAGCTTGTATGTATACTTAGTCGCTGTGTAAACTCCACTTGCGCGATGCAGAATAGTATGATGTCATGTGAAGTGCGATTGTATCGCCATCTGTTAAATGTAGACAGAACTTCTTCGTCAGTGCGGAGTTGCCACAGATGTTTAAATTTCGTATGAAATAATTACACTGCATTAAACAATATCCATGACTTATTATTATAGATAGTAATAAACAAACGAGATATTAAAAGATATGATTTCAAAATTCCAACTAATCTATACTAATATTATTAAGAGGAAAGATTTGATTTTTGTTCATTTGTAAGAGTTTAACTCAAAAACTACTTGACCCATTTTAAAAACTCTTTCACCATTAGAAAACTATTTTATAAGCGGGTAACTTCAGCTATATCTTATTTAAAAAAGTACTGTTTCTAACATAACCTTACCTACTTTTACGCAAGCGAAGCTGCAAGCAAAAGCTAGTTATATTATAAATGCGAATGTGAGTTTGTTTGTTACGCTTTCACGCCTTAACTACTCAACCGATTAACATGAAATTTCGCATAACGTGTATGGAGTATAGCAAAGGTCATAGGTACCTTACGTCCAGAAAAAAGCTGTTACTGTGTCCGAGGCATAGAAATTTATTGTCAAAAACTAGATTAACGCAGGCAAAGTTGCGGATAAACTCTAGTTTATTATAAATGTGATATATTATTTGTGCTTATTTACCAAACTGCAAAATAAAACCACTCAGCTCTTTCTAAAGTAACTTAGTAACGCTTAAAGTGCAGCCTCAGTTGAAATGATATTACATTAAAAGAAATATATAAAATAAATGGCATTTTGTTATTAATGACCTTAAAGCACTTTTTGTCTAGACTCTAGAGGTTATGTTAGCATTTTAAGACTCCTACACACTATACAGGCGGCACAGTCGGCGGATTTTCGCCGCGCGGGTATGCCGCCGCCGCCGGTATAATCACAATATACACGCATACACACAAACACACGCCCAAACATACATAACACATACATACAAAAATTTGCATGTTTTGTTTAATTTTCACATTTTATAGCAACTTTTTTTTTTGTATTTGAGACCGTTTATTACTATTTATTACAATATACAAACACAACAGGATGCACTAGGAGTGGGGACCTGGTGTCCTAAGATACAGGCGTAAGCTTAGTTTAGGCACCAGTCTTCCACATTCATAATTTTTATATTTGTACCAATAGACTAACCTCATGAAATGTGGTGAGAAATAAATAAATTTTATTATTATTATTAATCAGGCCGCCGATACTCCTTGCTGGCAGCCGCAGAGTATCGTTTCAGTTGTGACAGCCGGGTAGATCGCTAGTGGTCTATATTTTGTGTTCCTAGTTCTTAACGATGGCTAATGAAGCTGTCAACATCGCCATCGCGATTACTAGGATTCCACAAAATGTCATCATCGTGAAATTTTTTAGAACCAACACAGCATTTTCATTATAGAGCCTCGCTGATTTCAGCATGAATGGGCCGGCTCGACCGGGGAAGGACTACCCTGTCACAGAATATCGACGTGAAATAGCAGTATTCCTACTGTTGTGTTTCGTTCGGTGATTTAGAGTGCTGGAGGCCCAATCACTTTCTTTTCCCCTCTCAGCTCCTTCTCCTTCCCACTTCCTTTCCTAAAAGGTCGGCAACGTGCAAGTGATGCCTCTGGTGTTGCAGGCGTCCATAGGCTAAGGTGACCACTTACCGTCAGGTGCTTGAATGCCAACTTAGGTGTATAAAAAAAAAATTACATTTTAATTGACGCCGCACTCGCGCCGGCTCCCTGCGCAACCCGCCGGCATACACTGGCGGCCATGGCAGCGGCTCGTTTGTGCGGCAAGCCTAGCGGCTCAAGTACCCACCGGGCATGCCGTCGGAATTGTTGGCGGCATGCCCGCCGGCCGGGCCGCCGACATAGTGTGTAGGAGCCTTTAAGCTCACAAGCAAAGATATGAAATTATAGCCGAAAGGTGTACCATTATATTTATAAAGCTCTCGTTTAAAATTAAAACAATACATGTATTTTTATTCATGCATAATATGTGTTGTGAATCGTGTGTTTATAACTTACTTATGCTTGCGGTCTTGCTCGCATTTTCCTATATAGAAATAACTAGATTTTACCCGCAACTACGCTCGCGTATATGTAGGTTATGTCAATTTTCTATCCTTCGAGAACAGTACTCTTTTCTTAATGAGAGGTACCCTTTCTCTTTTTCTGCACCCCTAAGTACGTGTATGCAAAATTTCATGATAATCTGTCGAGTAGTTACGCGTGAAAGCGTAACAAACAAACAAACTTACATTCGCATTTATAATATTAGTTAGGATATATCCTTATTTTTCTTACTAAAATATAAGTAGTACAGGTCGGTACAGGCACTTGACAGAAACAGTTTGTACAGACACTTGGCATAGACAGTCAGTACATACACTCGGCACACACAGTTGGCACTGACAGACAGTACACACAGTCGGCACAGACAGACAGTACACACAGTCGGCACAGACAGTCATCACAGACAGTTGGCACAGGCAGTCGATACCGACAGTCGACACAGACAGTCGGTACCGACAGTCAACACAGACAGTCGGCACATAAACTCAGCACAGAGACTCGGCACCGGAGCGGACATCGCCAAGCTGCTGCTGCAACTGTCCTACGTGGTTTCACCTATGTTAATATTATACTGCTGCCAAAGTTTGTATCGTAATGTTGTATAGGCATATACTATAGGCTTTTTTAACTGCCTCCGTGGCGCAGCGACAGTGAATGCGACTGCTGTGCATGAGGTCTCCGGTTCGAATCCTGGGACGGGTCAACAAAAAGTTGTTGAGATTTTCCGGTAAGAAATCTCAATAGCAGCCTGGAGTTAGTCACTTGGCGATGTTAGAAACCCCCGTGCCTCGGAAAGCACGTAAAACCGTTGGACCTGCACTCTGATCTCTCTCTGGTCGTGTCGCATTACCGTCCCATCGGATCATGAGAGTTAGAGAACAAAGAGTGCACTTGTGTTTGCGCACATAGGTACTTGTGCACTATAATAATATCTCCTGCGCAGTTGGCCAGTCTCCGTTAAACTCGCAGTGACCGAAATTCCGTCTAAAGACATTACTATAGACTATGCTACTTCCAAATAAAATAGAAAGAAAGAAAAAAGAGAAATACTTGTATTCGTTCCACATTCTTATGAGATAATTAAAGCAGTGATAGCTTAGTGGGGAGACCAACAGACTGCAATGCAGAGGGTTTCGGGTTCGAACCCACGTCGCGCGCCTCTGACTTTCGGAAGTTATATGACTTTTAGAAATTATGTGCGTATTGATTGACAATTATCACCTGCTCCGTGCCTCGGCGAGCACGTTAAGCCGTCGGTCCCGGCTGCCGTGAACATCTATGGCAGTCGTTATTGGGAAAGTCAGTACCCTCTAATATCCTGACACTGGTCTAGCCTTAGGGTATCGTTAGACTAGAAAAGCTGACCCCAAATGACTTGGGAATAATAAAGGCTAGGGAGAAGATTCTTATGAGATAATTACTAACAGGAAACACAACCAATATACATAGAACAAATAAGGTCATGCGTCAGCAATGATGCAGTATAACCACAACGTTGGTATTCTTGCGGAGCCTACATCGTTTCGGTCTATATATGGCCCATGTTAGAGTAGTAGATGATTTCAGCATGAATGGGCCGGCTGGACCAAGGAACGACTACCCTCTCACAGAATATCAACGTGAAATAGCAGTATTCCTACTGTTGTGTTTCGTTTGGTGAGTGAGAGTGTTGGAGGCCCACTCACCCCCTTTCCCCCTTCCCACTTCCATTCTTCAAGGGTCGGCAACGCGCAAGTAATGCCTTTGGTGTTGAATGCGTCCATAGGCTACGGTGACCACTTACCATCAGGTGGGCCGTATGACTGTTTGCCAACGTAGAAGTATAAAAAAAAATTACTAACTTATCATAACGAAATTTTTACAAAAAAAAAACCATTTATTTGGTCAGAGAGTTTAGGTGGTCAGAGATGATGCTTTTATACGAAACTAGCTT
The DNA here is from genome assembly GCA_930367265.1 of Catocala fraxini. Classification (NCBI taxonomy): domain Eukaryota; kingdom Metazoa; phylum Arthropoda; class Insecta; order Lepidoptera; family Erebidae; genus Catocala; species Catocala fraxini. Next base: position 4,529,430 of record OV884049.1, on the reverse strand, counting down.
TTGCGCGCGGCTGCGAGAGTTTCAGTAAACCCTCTCCCCATCAGCCGCCTCCTTGATGGAAATAACTTCCTCACAGAGGGAGGTGACGGTGTTCCGCGACCTCTCACTCCAGATCATGGACTGAACGGCTGGGAGTGAAAGACCAACCGTTCCGACAATGCACGGCAGTCGGAATTGTTGCCCTTCTACTGCCATATCCAAACCCGAAAAATATACACAACGCCCTATTCACGACCAAAATAGTTGCGCATAAAAGTATTATAGCGAATTTATGCTATTCATGAAAGTCATGAGCGCACGTAAAAGAGACTGAATTTTGGTGATGTATAAATAAAATGATTTATTTGTTTTCGGTTTTCTTTTATGGAAGCTATAGAACGCCTTTTGTTACTCAATATTTTCTTGCATTCAATAATGTTAATCAATGGTGGCCTTATAAACGATGGCCTCGCTTTAACTGTGAAGGATAACATTATGAGAAAACCTGTATATCTGAGAGTTCTCCATGATGTTTTTGAAGATAAGTGAAGTCTGCCAACTCGCACTGCATGGCGTGGTGGACTATGGCCTGACCGTTCTCACACTGAGAATAGGCAGCAGTGAGACAGGGCCAAAATAAATTTAATACAGGGCTTTATTTTATCTATACTCTATAGCAATATTATAGAGAGGACAGATATCATTTTTTGTTTGTTTGTTTGTAAGAATTTAACTCAAAAACTGTCTAACTGATTTCAAAAATTCTTTTACATTAATAAGCTGTATTATCACCGAGTAACATAGGCAAAAATGTATTTTTTTCAAAGTACTGTTTTAACATAACTTATAATTTTACGCGATTCAAGCCTGAAGTAATTATAGTGCTCGCATCAACCAAGATTCCCTCACAAATCTTTTACATTTTATTGCACTCGATGACATAATCAGACTAAATCTCTAAACAAATGCTTTTCTGTGGTGTGCGGATGTTCGAGGCGGCGGGACGCGGGTTACGGGGAGAGGGGTCGTGGCTGTCCACTCGCAGATCCCAAAGGATTTGCTCGCGAAACGAAACTATAGAAACACATGTGGACAGGGCCGGCTTTGGATACTGCCCATAATTATATTATTCTACCCTACTCATGTTATTATTTAATGTGAAAGTTTGTGAAGATGTTTATATATTTGTTACTATAAAGGTTTACTGAATGAATGGCATAGTGGTTTATGTTGTCGTTTCGCTTGTCACGCGTTGAGTGTTGTCGCTACGATCTGCACACGGGAGAAAAATAGTGAGATCTACAATAGTTGTTCTGAGTCTTGGTATTATATTTTGTGTCTGCTGTTTGAATGTGTATAATGTTGTACACTATATTATTAAATCTTAGTGCAGGAGTTGTCTTGTGTTTGAATAATATATGAAGTCACGATGGTGCAATGGAGAAAGCATTGGGCTTGCGATCGAAATATCGTTGGTCCGAATTTCACCCCTTGAACTACCCACACTTAACACAAGCATTTAGCTTAGCTGAAAGGGATGCTTAATAGTAAGGATAGATGGTAAGGTAATAAAAATAATGAATAACCTAATTATTTAGTTTGTATATATTTGTAAAACACTTTTTCTTTCGTTCTGCGGTTAGGGAGAGGGTTCAAGCGATACCATTCCCGCTACACCGACTCCTTAATAGAAATTACTTCCTCACAGAAGGAGACGACGGCGTTCATGGACTGAACCACGACCGAGGTTTCGAGAGGGCAACCAATCCGACTGCCGCGATCAACTCACGTTGCTGCGATGCCCAGGCGGGGCAATCCGCCAAAGTGTGCAGCGCCGTGTCCACAACAACAACGCGGCAGTTCGCAGTGATGACATCCGAGCATCTCCTGCCGACTTATGCAACACAGGAACTAGCCAAAACAACCTTGGTCAGTCATTACCTGTGTCAACCGGAAGTTGAGGGCGCGATGCCGCCTCACCAGACACTACTCAAAAACGGGACTTACCGCCATGATTGTAGCGTGCCCGAGTATTGAATGAAGCCGCGGGCAAAAGCTAGTATAATATGAGTAGGATAATAAATATTGGGATACAATTGTATCACAGCGAGTTCATACATTATCAAAAAAATTGATTTTAACCAAAATACAGCAAGTAGTCTTTGATTGAATTCTAGATAGACATATTATAAATTGTTGCAATACCGAGAACATAAACATTACCATATTATTAATTATTAACCCTTTCAACGTACAATTTAATCAGTGTAACTACTAGAGCGTATTACGGGACGTGGAACATTAACATTTCCTCACAATATTCACGTTGAACTATCTGCACGGTACACCAGCGCCACAAAGCGTCACTGTAGCGAACAGTCCGCATATTAGGCTGTCCTCACATTGTGCATAAGTTTATCACTCAAATGTTGGCGCCGGTGTTCAAATAATTGTCTTTTGTGTCGATAACTACGACAGCCAATTAGTAATAGCTAATTACAAATTGTTTGGAATAATTTGGGAAAGCTAGTTTCAAATTTTTGGTGTTGCAATTGGTGATAATTTGGTATAACTGATTACTATTTGAGGGTGTAGTGATTTACGGTAACTTGCTAAAGCCAGCAGTCTCTCTATTTCCGATTTGTTTGTCATCAGATATGTATTTCTAACTAAAGGCCAGAATTGCCGTTCCTAGACTCTTTCTACACAACACCAGAAACCGTTTTCTTGGCATTGTTTCTGCCATGACAAAGAAACATAGTCATATCCATAAGCATAGGTTACTGCTTCCAATCAGGTGGTTGGTTGACTTGTTTGCTACCATAAGCAAATAAATAGAATCGCTTATTTATAATTACTTTATTGGTAGTGAGCTAGCGATAGCTCAGTGGGGAGACCAACAGACTGCAATTCAGAAGGTCTCGGGTTCGAAACTACGTCGCGCACCTCTGATTTTCGAAAGTTATATGACTCTTCGAAATTATGTGCGTATTGATTGACAATTATCGCCTGCTCCGTGCCTCGGAGAGCACGTTAAGCCGTCGGTCCTGGCTGCCATGAACATCTATGGCAGTCGTTATTGGGAAAGTCAGTACCCTCTAATATCCTGACACTGGTCTAGCCTTAGGGTATCGTTAGCCTTTGGGTTGCGGAGGTCAGGTGGCAGCCACTCCGTGTAAAAACTGATATCCAGTCAAATCCGGTTAGACCAGAAAAGCCGACCCCAAGTGACTTGGGAATAATAAAGGCTAGGGAGAAGAAGGTAGTGAGCTAGACGGCGAACTTAAAAGAGTGGCCGTGAGTTTCTTGCAGATATCCTTATATAGGTTCTTAGGTCTTTTGCCTAAACCTAGCAAATAACCTAAATGTAACTTCAGTAATTAAACTTAGGTAAACATACTAGCTACTAAATATTAACGTTTGTAGCGACATCGTTGACGCTTTAGTTTTATATAGTCAGGTAAGTATGTAAGTAGCACCGCGCGGCAGTCGTCTCCCCGCAACCACTTAGTTAGGTCGTAGCTCAATACTCATTTATTATATTTGTCGGCGGGAGCGATGGCTGAGCGATAATACTGTCTCCATCTTGAGTAGGTGGTACAGGGTCCATTGCGTAGGTGGCCAAGAATAATAATCAATGTACACTTCGTATATCCTCACTTTATTCTCTTTAAACACAATTTAAAATCAAACAAGGTAAACCGACAGTTTCGTTTTGGAGAAGTGACCTGGTCGGCGTCCCAAACTGTAATGAGCCGTTTCAATCGCCCGCTTTCCAACACGACTATGTCCACATGCCGCCATTACAATAACAAGTGACGTTACGGTGTTTACTCCTACCGTAGTACTATGATAATCAAATGAGCAACTTAATATTAAACAATATCGCTTTCCACGACATATTTGTAACTGGTGTGACTGTGGTTGCTGAGCGGCCGTGCTCGCGGTGGCCTTCCATCGGCTTCTTTTCCTCTGCGGCGGCCCTATACAGAATGTCCCGTAAATAATAAATCCAACGAAAATGGTAGATAGCGTCAGATAGAGTCAGATAGCGTCGCGATAGGTAATTAGATAACTACTTTAAACAGTTTTTTGAAATACCTTAGGGTTGTCGAGAATTTTTATGTTTTTTATTTTCGATTTTTCTGCCAAATATAGTTTTTTTTATGCCATGGTTGCAAATAATGACATTTTATAGATCTTTTTTCTTATACCATTGCTAGATAGATTGCCAACAAATAATCATATCATTTTTGCAAATGACATTCCATACCTTTAAACAAACAATTAAGAAAGTGAATATTTATTTTATTTCATCTGGACGACAAAACTTTAAAAAAATCTCCTGAAAAAAAATGTATGACACCGAAGTGTACCATGATTTTAAAAACATGTACAGTTATTGAGGTTTCTAAATTTGTATAAAACATACGGTGAACTACTTTAATTGCAAAGTTGTTGCTATGAATCTGAAGAAAGGGGCAAAATCATAAAAATCTAAATTAATGAAATTAGTGTGAAGATACTTCTTTTCTCACTTTCGGAATTATTTAAAGACAGTCTACGCGCTTGTAATACTGATAATAGCTTTATTTGTCAATTTGGCATCGTTACCTGCCTCAAGGTCAAGTATTAACAAAGGCAAAAAAAAGGACAAGACGCCATGAGTGAAAGTGATAGATAGCGCTTCTTTTGGATGCTATTGTTGTGACTCCGATTTTTTCGTTCGGCCACCCCCTACCCTATCTACCACTCCACACAAGTACCTGGCATCATTAATACTAATAATAGCTTTATGCCTCAATTTGACATCGTTATCGAGGTGATAAATAAAAATAAAGAAAACGAAAATTATGTAAAGTAATAATTTATTTTAATTTTTTTCTATTTCAAAAAACTGTTCAAACTAGTTGTACGTAATCAAGCGAGCTATCTACCATTTTCGTTTGATCCATTATTTACGGGACACTCTGTATATTCGCAATACTACCAAATATCTAGTCGAATTTAATTGTAGTTCTGTTTATTCTTATTCACCTATTGTAAGTGAAAATATATGCTTGTTGATCGCTTTCTTCATCGTTAATTTCAATTAAAATCCTAGGTCAACCACGCCTCTAAAGCGGGTTTACTGGTAGTAAACGTTACACTGGCGCCCAACGTAGGGCCAGTAAATGTAATCCATATATATCAAGCACTATTTCATTTGACTATCCACAACAAGAACACAACAGTTATCATCAATACATAAATCATACTTTGTGACCTAAATAAATAAATAATTTGTTTAGGTAATTGTAATTGGGCAAATAGTTGGTTTCATTGGACATATAGTTGGTTGTATAGATGGTTGTATAGTTTGTGAGCTTGGTTACTAACTATTTGCCCAATGCGTTTATGCTGTAAACGACTACCATGTGTATAAATGTACGTAAACGTTGCTGCCGGCTCAACTTCATCACTTCATTTATTTAACTTTACTTTGAAAAAGCAAATTACGTAACACGTGATATAAAATGGCGTTTATATTTAAAATGTGCTATTTGATGTTTATTGTATCATTACGGAAACCATGACAGTAGATAGATTTCGTAGTGATTGCAGATTACAAATTTAATTAAAAATGAGATTAACTTGATATAAGCGGTCAATTGAAATTCAACTACTTTATATGGTTTTCGTCGTAATGCATATGATTAAAATTAACACAGCGATAAAACCCGTATAAAATGATCGAATTTAATATATTATGTAACATGTGTGTTAACGTAAGACCATGCTATATTTATAGATTTTGTCAATATATGTATTTCTATCACTTGGGAACCATTTATTTTTCCTGGATGAACTTATTATGATTTTCTGTACCCCTGACAACGTATATGCGAAATTTAATGATAAAGGTTCGAGTAGTTAAGACGTGAAAGCGTTACAGCAGCAGTTACAAGCAATCCTTCAGCAGTAGTACTTTTTATTGGATGGAAGGTAAAGTATCTCGTTTTCAGGGCTACAGAAAAGGACATACCTTTTCTGTAATCCTGACAACGTGTATGCGAAATCTCATGATAATCGGTCGAGTAGTTAAGGCATGAAATCGTACAAACAAACTTATATTTGCATTCATAATATTAGTTAGGATTTATGTACGCATTTCGGTTTACGGTATTTTTCGGGCAGTTCACCGAAGTGGTCCGATTATAATAAATAACTACTCCAATTGTAATTTTAGAACAAGAATGCTTGTGAATAATATAGCAATGAACTTGTTATCTGAATACAGACCTGTGCTAAACAATTGCTTATGTAGTTTTTATCTGTGGTATTCCAGCGAGCTCTCGTATTTCGCTTAGATCTGAACTCGCGTGATAAGGGTCACTACATTGAAATGTTTATTGTGCCACAGATAACAAATAAACTTATTTCAAGCTAAATTACTCCAAACAAAGTCTTAGTTAAGACATATCACCGATACAGAGAGGAATTTGTGTGGAAGTAAACTTTCGTTGGCGCAGTATTATAAATGTTTGTGGGACTGTCAAAGATTCTAGAGTTACGGGTGCTATGTCGTGTGGACTGCCGCGAAGAGATCTTGAGTTCGATCCCAAGGCACGCAACTTTGACACTTGTGTAACCTGCAAAGAAAACCTTTATGAAAATTTGTATGAAATATCCATAAAATGTGGACACTGCGCGCGTCGCACATAGCTGTTGGAGGCTAATGACCTTTGATAAGAAAGAACGGGCAGGGGTGCAAATTCGGGAGAGTGCAGGGTGCGGTAGCGGGGGGCGAGGGCGGGGGCGGAGGTTTTGATTAGCTTTGGTATATGCCCAAGAGTGTCCGCAGATTAATTTTTATTGGGTAACCAGCTCAAATTTTAAGTACCTATTTTTATAGATATTCGGGTCCAGAATCGAGTATCATCCTTCAATATGTCCAGTCTTTTACCAATCAGCCTGTATAGAATCAATGATATGTTAAAGATTGAGCTCTCGAGTTTGAACCCAAGGTAAGCTTTGACTGCACGTATGGCGTAGTGGTTTAAGTGATCGCCTCGCCGCTACCACAGCGCCGAGCGTTGTGGGTTTGAATCCTAAACATGTAAAAAAATTGTGTGATCCGCAAATGGTTGTTCAGAGTCTGGGTGTTTTTTTGTATGAATGTGTGTTTGAATGTTTGTAAAGTCCCTCGCGACACAGGCATTACTTCTTGTGCTTTTTATTTTTAAAAGAAAAGGATAAGAAAGGCGTGCTTGCTTTTACTCGCGATGTTTTCTTTAACCATAAAGTAAGCGATAGTTAACTATTTAATACGCACATAACTTTGAAAAGTCATAAGTGCGTGCTTTGTGTTCGAACTTGAGACCTGTGCGTGGCAGTTCAACGATCTTTCACGAGGCTATCACAGAAGGCTATTCAGAAAGCGGGTGCTAAAGAACTACAATCTTGATAGCAGTATTACCGATGGTAGGATCCTGATACTGTACTGAGGAACGGCTCTGCACTGTTTGATAGCAATCGCTTGTTAGATCATTATCTACGAGTAATTAGTACAAAGTACTACAATATCATTGCTTAACTGCTTCTAGTAATTACAGCAATAGACAATTGAGAACACACTCTACTTTTGAGCGTACTTACATATAAGGCTTTTGTTTTAAAAGACAACTCTCACACTAGTATTGATTTTTGTGCCGCGGACTTTTAAACAACGAACACAAAGCTTGATGTTCGTTGTTTAAATGTTGTTTAAAAATAGTGTGGTCCACAAATAGTTGTTCTGGGTTGGTCTCAACTATTTGTGGATCGCACAATTTTTTGTCCCGTGTGGGGATCGAAGCCACAGTACTTGGCGGCTAATCTATACTAATATTATAAAGCTGAAGAGTTTGTTTGTTTGATTGTTTGTTTGGTTGAACGCGCATATCTCAGAAACTATTGGTTCGAATTGAAAAATTCTTTTAGTGTAAGATAGCCCATTTCTCGGGAAAAGCTATATAATATCACGCTCCGACCAATAGGAGCGGAGAAGCAATGAAAAATGTTGCAGAACAGGTAAAATTCTCTTATATGAAGCAGATGAAGTTGCACGGGTCAGCTAATTTGACATAAACTGTAAAATAAGTAACAAAACTACACAAAGACAAGAAATGACATAAAAGAGAACAAGATGAAAATAAATACAAATGTATGTGGATGAGTGTGAATATATGATGGTGATAATGAATATGACTATGATTTTAAGGGAGTGTGTGTGTAAAGGTGTAGGAGTATTATCAGTATCAGTCACCAAAGGGATCTATTTGAAAACCAACACTAGGCTTCTTTAGGCTGGCATATGCTGAACTACGTCCCGTTTGGCCAAATTTTTTAGTTCTATATTGTATTTAATCTATTAATGTTGTTTTTGTCAAATAATTTGTATGCTTTCTTTCTATTGTGTGTGTAGGGTAATGTGTGTGTGCGTGATTAGAGAGTGCACTTGATTTTGCGCACACATTTGCGCACCGACTAGTTGCTCTAACCAAATTCAGTCGGTTCTGTCGGAAAAAAAATATTTCTATAAAAAATCCAAAATAATTTTGTCTGATCCAGGAACTTAACTCAACATCGCCAGTCTCTTAAACTTTTAGACTATATATACATTTAACGTTAATAATCCTACTTTACTTTAACCCACATTAATAACCTTATCATGTCTTAAAAGCACATTCCTGGTCTTTAATTAACTAATGGATTTAAGCTAAGTAAGCCAGCGGTGTCCGGGGTTCGGCTTCCAGATCGGGTATCGCTCTATTATATGGAATTGGACACAGCTATTTAATCACGTAATGGGTTACACCAAGTTCTTGTGTTTATTGCGAGAGTTGTCGGGGGATATGACTAACTTATACCTTTTTCTATATAGTAATATAGGAAAAGATTCACTTTAAGAAGATTATTATAATTATACTTACTAATATTACAAATGCAAATGTCAGTTTGTTTCTTTCACGCCTTACCTCGATCGATCATCATGAAATTTTGCATTCATGTTGTTAGGGGTACAGAAAATAACAAAAAAGGTATTGCTTCCGAAGGATATAAATTTATTTACTAGATCTACATTAACGCTAGCGAATCCGAGAGCGAAATCTAGTTATTTATACAAGGAAACAGCAAGATATTTAAATCAAAATTAAATAACCATAAGCATATAAAAAAATGACTGTGTTGATAGTTCCGTGATGTAAGTGTGAGTTTATGCAATAGTGCATGCTTGGGGTTGATGTAGAATCGGAAAAATGGGTTAATGGAGTTTTCTCTAGGAAAATTATTTATATATATATTATCAGTATTGTGCAGCCTGCAAAAGTGTCTGGTAGGTGGCAACAGGCACACCCGCTATCTCAATCTCTTAAAGTAACAGTCCCCAGATTCTTTGCAGTTACCATGAGTTTCAACTCTGCTTTTTCCCATGAGAGCTTTACTCCTTGAATTGGATTTTTATTCAATATTAAATTAACTCCTGTAGTGACACTGCTGACGCTTTCAGAGTCAGGCGTAAGTATGCAGTAGCGCCGCGCGACAGTCGTCTCCTCGCAACCACTCACGTAGCCTAATATATATTTATTCCTGGTACCAGTAAATAAACAGGCTGATTTCAAAAATCGTGTAAATCCTTTTAACCTCGCATTCTACTGATGATATAGAATAACCCTGACCATATTTTTTACCATTTTAATTAATGTACTGATTTTTTTCGTCAAATTGTTTCAGATAGTCATATCTTAACCACCCGACACAATCTTAATAATTTTACTAATTTAAAAACAATAACATAACAATAACTGATGTCGTAAATAATAAGGGGCAATAAAAAGGACTGCCCGTTATTATTTACGACATTAATTATTGATGTTTTTTTTATTAGTAAAAATTTAAATTGCCTCGGGTGGTTAACATATGACTACCTGAAACCAATTCACGAAAAAAAAGGTACATAAATAATTTTTCCAAAAAAATAATTTTAAGAAAAAAAAATGTTCAGGGTTATTCTATACAACCAATAGAAAGCGTGGTTAAAAGGAATTACACTATTTCAAAATCATCCTGTATAAGCGTATCTATCAAGACTGTTTAGTTTTATTACATTTTTACATGTTCAAATAATACTTGAAATTTAATTGACAGTAATAAAATATATGCACTAAAATAATTTATATTTTTACTTTTACATCCCTGCTTACCCCTGTATATAGAGGTATGACAACTAGCTTGCCGATAAGGTACTGCGTATAACACCGTTGTGTATTTCAGTCAGCATTCCTCCTGTTACACCGACTCGTAATATGTGACGCAGCGACTGATGTCCCACCTAACTGGTACGGTGTAAGTGATGAGCGGTGACGAGCCAAAATGTGTAAAGGGGATTCAAAAAGGGCAATAATTTCCCGGCTTGCTTATTTGACTGTATAGCTATTTCAAACATAATTCTTTGGAAAGTTATTTGCAATATATTGACCTGTATTTTATAACTAGCTTTTTGATTATTCGTTTAAGAACAGTTTTTTTTTTCTGTGTGGAATACCTTTCATGGTGCACAATTCGAGGTGCAAGTGAATGACAGGTTTTTTTGAAAGACAATACTCGTATATAAATAATTTCTCTATCGTGGAGGATTTACCGGATACAAAGAACACCCAGGGTCAAAACAAATATTTGTGGATCACATTTTTGCCTCATGTTGCGATCGAACCCATAACATTCTCCGCAGTAGCAATGGCGAGGCGACAACTTAAACCGCTACGCCATCCATGCGTACATATGTACATATAACTATGTATGTATACCCCGATATACACAGTTATATGTATGTAGGTATATATCAAAGCGATTGGAATTTAGATTAGTTTCTGTTTAAAGAAACTAATCTAAATTCCAATCGCTTTTAACTTGCATTCACTTGTCCGATCAACCCAGTGGCCCACAAGTGCCTGTTACGCCACGCGTACACCCACTCACTCAGCGCGTACACACACGTACTACAAAATGTTTGTGCCGTGTCCAGGACGTGTGCCGCCGGCTGTATGTATAGTGCCGTACTTCGTACTATTGACACTCACATGAACGTAATGGTGATTGCTTTGGAGAGTATTGCTATTTTCACTTGGAATGCAATACTGGATAAGATCGCATCTTTACTTAGGCTTAGCGCTTAGTGGAAACTTCGATCAGACTGCCAAGATCAATGCTTTGCTTAATTCAATGAACACGTTGTCAAACAGTCAATTTTCCTTATAAAATACTAGATTTGCGCGCGGCTTAGCTCACGTAGGTTAGGTGGTTAGGTTACGTTAACATATTATTGATCGTCCCCTCTCGAAAGTGATAAATGCTACACGAAACCGAGCTCACCAGAGCTTATTTCTAAAATGAAAGGCGCGGCCGGAGGTGCCCCTAACCGGATTCAGAACCGTTGGGGCCCTCCAACCGGTGTTAAAGCGGTGGGCAGGGCGGCACCATGGGACCCTTTCCTTCTGACTAGTGCAGGTATTGTCAGGGCACGGTTGCTTTGACAAATACCAAATACAAAAACAAAGAACACCCAGACTCAAAACAATATTCGTAAAGTCCTTCGCGATAGAGAAATTACACCAACTGCGGCTATCGTCGTCCAAGTTTAAGCCAGGAAAGGCTCGGAGCAACTATTTGTTAGCCCCTAGCCATTCGTAGGACTCTCTGAGAGTACTGTCAAGGCATCTGCCTTGACGGTACTGCCAGCCTGTGTTTATCATTGCCATGTGCATTCATATCTATGAATGCACATGGCAATGATAAACACAGGCTGGAGTCGATGGCCCTTAGGGGTCTGGAACACTCCAAGAAATTCATTGCAAACAGAGCCACGGGCTTCACCCGGAAGTTCTGCGGGTACAACAAGGGCCAAATACGCCTGCTCACAGGAGCGTTCACTGGTCACTTTGGCACCAACAACTTCCTGTGCAGATTGAGTTTGGCAAACAATTTCATCTGCAGAGCCTGTGGTGAACGGGACGAGTCCATATTACACTTACTGTGTGAATGTGACGCGTTGGCTGGACTAAAGATGGGTCTGATGGGATTGGCATATCCGAACCCTGAAGACTTCAGGCTTCTCCCTCTGAAGTGTACGCTGCGACTGATGCAGTACATTTATAGGGAGATAGCTAAGGGATAGATCTCGGGGCCGACACAAAAGATCCCACTGGGTCGAAGTGTCGCCGGTCTACACTGACTGGCCCCCGTAACAAGATAAGATAAGATAAGATAAGATAGATCGTCGTTCAAAAAATCCTGTCACTCACTTGCAGTTCGCTCGGGAACAGTACTTTTTTCTTTTTCTGTGTGAAGTTATTTCAAAGTATCCGAACACTGCTTCATAATTATAAGTAAAATAATTCGTGTAAATTTACAATTACCTACTGCGAAGTTCAAAAAACCACTTGAAATGCAATACTGGATAAGATCATAGCTAGGCTTACGATTTGCGCTTAGTTCAAACTTCGATCAGACAGACGATTCTCGTGATAAAATATGTTCAAAATAGAGTTCCGATATAGTTTTTGAGTCATAAATATAAAAATAGTATCCTCCTAAGTTAAAATAAACGTTAAATGTGAACGTATTTAATACATCGCATTGCAGTTTTTTTTATTTTATTTACTTCGCCGTTAAAGCGAGCGATGAAATTAACTATTTGACATGCACATACCTAACTCCAAAAAGTCAGGGGTGTGTATCTTGTCATCGCTATAAAGACATTTGTTTGGCAGACACAGAAACTACGAATGCAAGGAAATGCATTGCACTTGTAGTTTGTTAAGAGGGAAAAAACTCTCCGCCTCTTCTTACGTTTTCAAACAAACAAACCTTTCAGCTTAATTATTTAGAGTCGATTAATTAGCTTAAATCCAAGAGATAGCTCTAAATCGCTTTAATAGATGTCGCTAGTATAATTGTTTCACAATGTATCCATCAGGAAGCGCTATTGTTGCAAAATGGCGGCCATTTGCCGTCAATTGTTCAAATACTATAGACGGCTCAATAGTACGAAATAAGACGTATCGATTCATGTTGATTGTCAATTGTAGCGTCCTACGCTTGCGGGACGATTGTTTGTGTAAATTCTGATTGTGAGACGTATCTGAATGGATAGAGTAATGCATATAGTAATTAATGTTCATATTATTAAATGACATAATTATATATTCAAGTAGTGACAATAAGTAACATAATATTGATTTATTCTTTTTGTTTTGCTTGGTTTTTATTTTAATTGAACTATTTTATTGTATTATATTATTCTACCATGTAATGCCAATGTAAAGCCAATGTACAATATAATAATAATAATATAATAATAATAAAAATTCTTTATTGCCATAAAATAGTACATACAGTAGAAAAAAAAGTCCAAATGAATGTACAAGATAAAGATTAACTCTATAATGTTCTGCTGGTACTTAAATTAGGATAACCTGAAATAAAATAAAACTGAATATCAAACACAATGTAAAAATTGTTGGTGATCAAATAAATAAATATATCGATCCTTTGAGAATGAAATGTAGTGAAGGCCAAAATATTACTTTTCAGAAGAGCCAAAAAAAAAATCTCTGTTTTACCTTTCTCTTTCTTTTTTTTACTTCTTTTTCCTTCTTCTTCTTCTCGAGTCGGTAGACACGGTAATCGCATCAGCAGTTGCGTCCATCAAGTCCTTCATGGTGCACCTACAGGGACAATTTGGGCATTTTAACAGATGTGACATTCTTTGATTGGAATCACCATATTCACACTGTGCTTCGTGAAGCCTCACAACGCACAGTGTGAATGTGGTGATCCCAATCAAACTACTTGAAACGGCCGACTTGAGTACGAAGTCGATTTAGGGATTTCCATATTGTCAATGGTAATTTCGACCCAGGTGGTAGGTTTTCGCTTTCGTGGTAGTGCTTTATTATAGCAATTAAAATAGGTGAAAATAGTTTTTTTAAGCTCTTTACGTAGGACTTGTAGTTTTGCTGGAAATCGAGATAAACCGTTTTTTACCCTTAAAAACTCACCCTCTTCCACTTCCCGACCTCAGATCACCCGTAAATTATTTTTCCTTTCATTTTTGTTATATTCTCTTTTTTTTTCAATGGGTTTCATCCTACTATTAATTTTTCACTTTTTTACCGTTTTCAAAGGCTTTTAGCCCTGGTCAATAATGCGCTGTGTGTTTTTAATTTCATTTCCTGTTTGCGCCATCCTTAGACCCCCAAAATTAATAAAATAAACATATTCAATAAAATTTAAGTAAATTTTGCGGAATTTAGAGCAGTTTATTTAAATTATATATATTTATTTTTTCAAAACACTACTGTAAGATCATTTAATTGTTACTATTTAAATTTACACTATCAATAGTTTAAATTACTTGTGACATTTAAATTAGTTTTCAGCAGCCCTGTTCACGGGACATAAAAGTAGTGTGCGTTATAATTTTTCAGTGTGAAGTGATTTCAAAGTACAAATTCTATTTTATTATTATACTAGCAACCCAACAAGCTATACACTTAAACTTTCATCATAAATCACTCTGTCTATTGGTGAAAACCGTATGAAAATCCGTTCAGTAGTTTTTGAATTTATCGCCAACAGATAGATGCGGGGAGACTTTATTTTATAATATGTAATGATAATGACGGGAAATATTTTTTATAAATTTACAATTACCTGCAACAAAGTTCAGAAAAGCAATATACGTGAAAAATTCCTAAAAGAAAATCCCACTAACTTGATATCCGACCCAGTAATCAAACTGGGGAAGTCACGATCAACCGCAAACGAATGCCACAGAGCGTACTATGTAACTTATCTAATAAATAATGACCAAAACACTAATACAAAAGCTATATACCCATGTAAGTGTTTGTTCAGCGGCGCCTCTTGAATACAAATGCGTGAGTCTTTCAAGTTTTGTCGAGTAATCACTTGCTTGGTTACCTGTGCGGGGTGCGGGCGCTCAATGCCTCTACTAAGAGTTTGACTATAGTAGTTACTAAACTACTATATACGGATTTTATCGCGTTGTTTATTTGACACTTTAGTGACAATATTACATAATTTTGAAAAACTGTTATATTACTACTACTATTAAACTTTACTAATTTTTATTTTTTATAAAGTGTCAAATAAACAACGCGATAAAATCCGTATATAGTAGTTTAATTTCAATGAATAATATTCGCGTAAACAGAAGACAATATTATATAGTAGTTACTGTTTTACCTGCTTCGGTAGCGCAAAGGAAAATAATTTTCATTTTAATTTTTTTTAAAAGACAGCTCTTGCATTAGGCGCATTTCATGTGTCGCGGGGGACTTTATAAACATTCAAACAACGGACACAAAGAACACCAAGACTCGAAACAACCATTTGTGAATCCCACAAAGTTTTGTGCCGAGTGGGATTCGAACCCACAACACTTGGCGTATTAGGAGTGGCGAGGCGACCACTTAAACCACTAAGCCATCCGTGCAGTGAATGCTAATGCTGTGTCTGCAGTTTTTGGGCCAACTAAAATTAATTGGGTTGTTCTGTCAAGACATTTTTAAGAATGCGCCGAGCGTAAGACAGATAATGACAGAGCTCGTGCGGCGCATATTCAAATCGGCGCGCGGCCGTCATAGTAAAATTGTATGGAGGATTTGAAGTGCTTTTTTGATAAATATGTATCTTTATTGTCAACCAATAACTTAAATATTTGGGACGGACAAATTGTAATATAACTATTTATGTTTCGTTTAAGCTGTAAAATAGGATATATTACTACTATTATAATCTAAAAATCACGTAACACGTGCTTACGTTTTTGCAAATTTACGTAATTTTGTAGGCAAAAATATTAATTATTTTAAGTTATTTACACGGAGTTATTGTAAACACATTCATTGCTATGATAAATGTATATTTTATATTTGTATTAAACTAAAAGTGTTGATTTTATTCACTTAACTGTGACCGCCTGTTTTGGCACATGTCGCTCGGCGATATCAAAGCTTTCTTCTTTATTGTATTAGTATAGATTAGGATATTTTTTTTATGAATTCCTTACTACAGTCCCTAATGCCAACGTAACTCGATGTCTCATTGTAGAAGCCAGTAAATGGCGCCATTATAAATTATTATTTTCTTACAAATTTCGTTCTATAGTAGCTAATGATAGCGTAACTGGATGTGCCATTGTAGATGGCGCGATTATAAGTTATAATTATTTTCTTACATATATCTGACTACAGTCGTTAATAGTAACTTAACTGGATGTCTCATGGTAGTGGTGCCAATAGTTGCACCGGCGATCGCTGATTGTCTGCGGAATTATAATGAGTGAGGGGAACTGCGTGAAGATGTTACGTGGGCGGAAATTAAGTGTGGTTTGTGTTCGATCTGTTCACGTGTCATGATATACTATTGAAAGGTAAGCGATTGTGGTGCTGACGAAATTAAATATATCCTTTTTCGTATTTGTTTGATGTTAAGCAGGCTAAAATGGCAACATAGTGGCATTATGTGAGCAAACATGTAGCGGCTGGCTGAGGTAGAAAAGCAATAAAGATATCCCGAATGGTCCAGCTTTCGATTCTCGTATTAAGTGTAATTCGATATTTCTAATAAGAAATTTTTTGTAGCAGCACGGTATTGGTAACTTTGTCTGGTAGACAGCAATAGATTTGGTATAATATACTTCTGCCCAGCTCTGTCGAAGTTTAAGCGTAAGACTGTATGTACGTTTGGGTGATCAGATCAAATCTGGGCTGCTGGGCAAACCAGGAGTAACCAAACTTCAGCAGTACCTGAATTTGGATCTTATAGATAGTAGCATCCTGTGTATCGCAAGATTACAACCAACTTTGTGGTTTGTTTTTGCAGAAGGTAAGTAAGATTAAGATGGGAGGCGCGGCTGGACGTGCGTTAACCGGATTCAGAATCGTTGGGGCCGGTGTTGGAGCGGTGGGCAGGGCGGCAGCATGGGACCCTTTCCTTCCGATTAGTGCAGGTGTGGTCAGGGCAAGGAAGGAACCGAGCCTCATCTGCCACCACTGCGAGTGTATTGAGGACATGGCGCAGCACACGCTCGAGGCATGTCCTGCCTAGGCGGTGCAGCGCCGTGAAGTCATCGACGTTGTGGGCGTCGATCTCTCGCTGCCGGCCGTGACCAAAGCCATGGGAGATCCTCGGATCTCCTGTCCGCTAGCCATTGAGTCGGAGTGACGCCTTCCGTCGTGTCGAGACGTCACCCAGGAGTCGACGTCCGCAGGCATTTCTTGCCTGCGTTGAGCACTGGTGGGTCACTGTTGTAGTTTCAGTTCCAGCGACCCACCCACCATTCAAGACAGCGAGTTGGCACACCGTGGTAGGTTTAGTCGGTAGTACCCGGGACATGCCATCTTATCCCGGGTGAGCCCGCCATAACCTCTCCGCTCCTCTTTTTGCGAAGAGGTATGCGTCAATACATAGATAAGATTTACAAAAAACATTGCGAAAGCGCGGTGCTGCCCCTACAGAAAGCAGTCACTGTGCTGTGCCAGAAACAAAAATAATTGATCTTTGCTAACAGCCACAGGAACACAACATATGGCTTCAAACTTCTGTTAAGTGTAGGCATCGTTCCTGGCTTAGCTTACCCATGTATGTATTTTGTGTGGGGGTCAGTCAGTGCAGACCGGCGACACTTCGACCCAGTGGGATCTTTTGTGTCGACACTCTCCCAATAACGACTGCCATAGACGTTCATGGCAGCCGGGACCGACGGCTTAACGTGCTCTCCGAGGCACGGAGCAGGCGATAATGGTCAATCAATACGCACATAATTTCGAAAAGTCATATAACTTCCGAAAGTCAGAGGTGCGCGACGTGGGGTCGAACCCGAGACCCTCTGCATTGCAGTCTGTTGGTCTCCCCACTGAGCTATCGCTGTTCTTAGGTCTCTTAGCTTACCCATAGTTATTACTTATTACTTACTATAAAATAAGACGGTATGTATTAAAGTTGCTACTACAGTTTGTCTGGTAGGCAGCCTCATTAGAAGCGTCGTAATGGTCCACGTTTGATACTCAGATCGATCATAGTAAATTTTCTGATCCAAAAAACGAGATCTGTAGGTCATACCACACATAACTACTCGGAAACGGATCGTCATCGTATCAACTCGAGCCGTACAGTATTCTTTGTATGAAACTCCCTACTGCAACGCACACTAATCGGAATCGTAACGTAATCGCCTCGCCTCGGGACAAGCTTACAGTCCTCCCGCTTACGGCTCGTCGTCACCGCGCTTACATCTCTCCGACCTCCGTGCACTACTGTTGCCGAACGTGCTTTCATTCACAAAACAACTAACAGTCGTATTGCGCGCGTATTGTATTGAATTTGTAGGTTAGATTTCAAACAAAAAATAACGATGAAAAGGGATCATTGAAGTAGTAAGAAAATATCCATATTAATATGATTTAAGTGAGCGTGGCGTAAGCGCGTCGTCGCCTAGCCGTAGCCGAGTCGACGTACCGGAGCTGTTGATCCGATTTGGTTACGTTAGGTTGACGTCTGTTTGACGGCGAGGCGAAAGGCGAAACGGTGACGATCCCTTTCCGAGTTGATATGTGTGCCTTAAACCACCAAACCACCTTAAAGCCCAAGGCTCTCATCGCTTATTACGTAAAATTTTAAACTATGACTGGCTAAATATTAAAGTAATACTTACTCTTTCTTACTTACTTATTCTTACTCCTTCCTGCCTACCTCTTACAAAAAGTCACGATTGTTTATTTTGCTCGTCAAAATGACCACACTCCGCCTGATGGTAAGTGATCATGTGGTCCAAGAGCGGTGGCCTCCACACTATCCTCATAGCAGCTGAGGTGATGTTGAGAAACGCCAATGAATTGCCGTAAATCTTAGAGTTCGAAAAACAATATACTATATTCTTTAATATGACCTTGAGGCTAGAGGTCAAAGGTCATAGTCATTTCGGGGTATATTGACTATGCTGACTCGAATGGCGTTGACCGCGAGTTTTACGGTTCTTGAGTTGAAAGTTGTATAACAGACATACGGACGGACAAAGCAGTTGTATAAGAGATTTTTTGAACTCTAAAAAACGAACGTCCTTGGTGTTGTCTTTTAAGCACAGATAAAATTTATATATTATTCTTTTAATATTTATATTTTTGTGTAGCAGGGGATTTAACAAACATTCTAATAACGGACACAAAGAACACCCATAATCGGAACAATTATTTGTGGATCACGCAACGAATTTTTGACCCGTGTGGCGAGGCGTACACTTAAACTACGACGCCCTCTGTGCATTCAAACTGTGTCAGAAAACCACTTCCATATCTTTAACCTTTTGACCGCCAGTCATGTATACATGACAAAGCAAAATGTGTCCAGCACGCCACGGTCACGACTACATGACAAATTAAAGGATAAAATCGTAGCTTGGCGCTGAGAACACGCTTTTGCTTGATGTGTCTGTCAAAGGATTAAAAACTTGCACAATCTATATTATAAAATTCTGTCTCAGCTCTATATTCGAGGCGACCTCACTGCATCGGAACTCCAAAATAAAACTACTAGCTTCTGTAATATCATTTTTTCAGAATATACATAGCTAATATGACTTTGTATTTCTCACTTTAGTTTCAGCAAACATTGCTTGCTGAAAGAAGGTTGCTTTTTGTATGATAAGCTTCAAATGAATGTGTGCGCTACAATTATACTCGTTCAAACTGGAAACACAAACACTCAGTAAACAAAGAGGTTTATGTCTTTTGTGGCACTTTGTAGAACACATAACAGAGTGTAATGGTACTTTATTTTAGGTATATGTTCATGTGGCTATCCCAGGGGTAGGCAGAGATTATAATATTAGCCGTGGGTATAAACTGTCCCACTATTGGGTACGCTCTCTGCCCAGTGTGAAAAAGTGCGGTGTGTAGTGCTGGTTTATAGACTTAACACATATTTGAGAATTAGAAAAATATCATGATGATCGGTTCGGTAATTAAGACTGCGCCGAGCGAAATGTTCCAAAACAGGTGGTCACAGTTAAGTGAATGAAATCAACACTATTTGTTTAATACAAATATAAAATATACATTTACCATAACAATGAATGTGTTTACAATAACACCGTGTAAAAAACTTAAAATAATTAATATTTTCCCCTACAAAATTACGTAAATTTGCACGACAAATGCAAAAACGTAAGCTCGTGTTACGTGATTTTGAGATTATAATAGTAGAAATCTATCCTATTTTACAGCTTAAACGAAACATAAATAGTTATATTACAACTTGTCCGTCCCAAATATATAAGTAATTGGTTGACAATAAAGATACATATTTATCAAAAAAGCGCTTCAAATCCTCCATACAATTTTTCTATGGCGGCCAAGCGCCGATTTGAATATGCGCCGTACGAGCTCTGTCATTATCTGTCTTACGCTCGGCGCAGTCTTATGACGCATAAGCGTAAATAATCAAATTAATTTATATTCAGATTTATAATATTAGTTAGGATATCAGCCCTGTAATAAACTGTCTCACGGCTCGGCATGGGCCTCTTCTCAGCGTGAAAAGGGTTAGGAAATAGTTTACCCTGGCCCATACGGGTTGGCAGACTTCACATATCTTTGAGAATATTATGGAGATCTCTTAGACATGCGGGTTTTCCTCACGATGTTTTCCTTCACCGTTAAAGCGAGTGATATTTAAATGTTTAAACGCACTTATCTTCGAAAAATCAGAGGATCCTTTCTCGATCTTTAAGATTAAACTCGAGACCTTAGGTCAGGCAGTCCAGTTGCTACAATCTGATATGTTTTCCTTTCTTCAACAATTATTATCATGTCTTTGGTACGCATTCGTCGGCTTCATGATTCAAAGAATTTTAAATCCCAATAATACTTTGCCCAAACCGGGTATTGAATCTGAGACCTTATGCGCCGTAGTCGCATACACTACTGTTACATCGCCGATTTTATAAAGAAAATTCTTGTTAGTGCGAGCAATTTTGTTGCGTACCTGATGCTAGCCTCCGTTAAGATTTTCCGCCATTACCGAAATCGCCATCGCGACCAAAGTTAGAATTGGAGGGACATTATAATATTGTGAGAGTAGCATTTAGACTTTTTTTTAAGTATCTACGTATGTTGTACCGTCTTAAGGATCATAATTTAAAGTCGTCCGTAGTCAAACACCACTAGTTCTACTTATTAGACGCTGTAGTCTGGTACGATTTATGCCGAATGCTGTCTATGAAAGCTGCTTTGATTAATGTCTTCAGAATCGACAGCCATTAATCTGACTATTGTGTTAAAATTAAAATGTCTGTGAAATTTAAATTGTTTTCTTTTTAAATACGACTCCCGCTCTAGGTATAATTTCTGTGTGGCAGGGGACTGCAGAAATATTTTAACAACGGACACAAAGTATATCCAGACTCGTAACAATTACAAATCACACAAATTTTTGTCGCGTTTGGGATTCGAACCCACAACACTCGGCGCAGTGGCAACGGCGAGGTGACTACTTAACCTACCCTGTGTTTATATTTTCGTAATACCTTATGATATGTCCTTTACCAGAAGCAAATCCATTCGTAGCCGATAAACAATCAGTTTTAAGCGTTAAGTTTAGTATAGTAAGGTTTAAAGTGGCGCGCACTTGGTGGCTCGTCTCCGAGCTGGTAACAAATACAGGATACAAATGAAGCGGCGTACATTCTCACACACGCACACAGACAGTCATACACACACAGCCAGTATATGTAACTTCTTAATATTTAAGTCTTGTTTTTTTCTTTTATAAATATACGATTTTCTCTTCTAGAAGTTTCTATTTTATAAATACTCGAATGACTACATTTTATATTGTACAATAGTCGTACTTCCAGTTCTGAGCGAGGGCCTGGTGATCCGTAACACATGGTTTCCCTAGTATGGACTCCAGTCTCTCACAAAGGCTCATAATTCTATAAATATTTGTATTGTGTCAACTGTGTTTTATGTATATTGTTGTGATCACGAAGTGAAGAGAGAAATAAATAAAATTATTATTATTATGTTTCTCTTATCACAGGTACTTTTTAACATATTATATTAGATAATACCTGGCCCTTTGGGAGGCTTACACGGAGACATGGGTCCAACGTGAAGAGGGCCTTCGAGAGTTTTAATCAAAGGTGGGATAGAACACCTACAGCGGCACTAGCCGCAGCAGGCGTAGGCCTATTGCTACGTATGGATTTTAATATATGGGCTATGGGTATGGGTGTCTGGTGGACCGGTATATTGCTGACTATGGATGAAAAACGGCGTCTGCCCTAAATACTCTAATAGCATCAATGCAATAGGCAGACGGTGACTCGCCAACTCACTAGATGGGCCCCCTGAATAGCCACTATAGGCATACACGCCAGCGGCAGAAGGCAACACCGGTGCGAGTGGCTAGGGGTGTCGAGCGGTGCGGCGCCGGTTTCACCAACACGGGTCTCGTGACAACGGAGACCCGGAGCGGGTTTCCCCGTAGTTATGCCCTTAAAAATGTCACTTCCACCCCAAGCATATAGCTCTAGCGGCCTCCCTCTGACCGGCCAACCAAGGCAAGCCAGACTTGAGAGTCCTACGGGCACTCTTGTAGTTCCACCCCAACCAACCAGTAACGGCAAGCTGGGGACAAGGCCCTAACCAACTCTCTGAGACATTCAGGACCGCATTGTCGCCACTCACATTCAGCTCGCCACAAGCTGCCCTGCGGTTTGTGCGCTTTTATTTAACCTGGTTATACATTGATTGTTTATATCACAAGGCGAAGGTGATAGTTTAAAAGCTAGTGTACTGTAACCTCCGATATAATAATATAATAATATAATATTCTTTCACATACACACAACACCATCTAGCCCAAATTAAGCAGAGCTTGTACTATATCGCGTTAGTCTCATGATGAGATAACCCAGAGGGGTTTATTATTATTATTATTAAAATTATTATTATCCGTGCAGTTACTTTTGATTCAGGAACTCTTCAGAAGCAGCTAATAATGCCTACATTCTATCCACTAACGAAAGGACCCCACTATATAAATATGTATAACTAAATAAATAAACACATTTTAACATGTAGTTCAATAAAGTGCCCGGCCTGCGGACGTAACAGTTCGAATTCCGCACATACTTACACATCTATACTATCGACGAATACAACTTTACGTAAGGAAAGGTTTTCGTGGCGCTAATTGTTTGTGGCAGGTTTTTACGCAGCACGGTAGCCTGGCAGGAGCCCGGTGAACTGCCAGGCATAGGGCTAGAGTACGATTTCAAGACCCGACGAAATTGTGCGTATTATGTATCTTATGTGGGGCCCAGTTAGTGCAGACCGGCGACACTTCGACCCAGTGGGATCTTTTGTGTCGACACTCTCCCAATAACGACTGCCATAGATGTTCATGGCAGTCGGGACCGACGGCTTAACATACATTCCGAGGCACGGAGCAGGCGATAATTGTCAATCAATACGCACATAATTTCGAAAAGTCATATAACTTCCGAAAGTCAGAGGTGCGCGACGTGGGTTCGAACCCGAGACCCTCGGCATTGCAGTCTGTTGGTCTCCCCACTGAGCTATCGTTGCTCTTGTGCGTATTAAATAGTTAATTATCAATCGCTTGAACGGTTAAGGATAACATCGTGAGAACTACCCTCTCACAAAATATCCACGTAAAGTTAATTACACGGAATGGTGTAGTGGTTCGATCCCCTCACGATGCAAAACATTGTGTGATCCACAAACAGTTGTTCCGAATCTGGGTGTCCGTTGTATATGATATTAAAATTTATAACCATGACACTAGATAGGAATTATATTTTGAACAGTCTTTATCCGAAAATTGGCTCTTAGTAAAATTCTATTCTTTTAATGTTATATTCCTGCATTTCCTTTAAATATTTTTCTCGGTCTCCCTGAATACTTTCAGAAGTTAGTAAGTGATAATCTGTACGCCGAATAAGATCGTCCCCTAAGAGTTATTTATCGCGGTCGCTTTGTATAACACGCTTTTAATATAACTAAGTACGCTTTTGTGTTGTTCACGCAATGTAGTGCAAAATACTCAGCCTAATGGTAGTTTCTTGGGACACCGAGAAAAGAGAGACATATATATATTTCTGATTACCTTTACTTTTCCATTTGCAAATTGGTATATTTATTTATGGAGGTGGAAGGCTAGGTAGTAATGGTGGTTGAAGTATTCGAATTGTGATGCCTAGAGTGTTATTTTTGCGTACAATATGCATAAGGGAATATCATCTTATACATGCATAGTCACCTATATTTGCCGACATTTCCGACTGGGTAGATTAAGGTGTATTACAAAAAATTAAGGTATATGATATGTATATCATAGCATCAACATCATCATCGACGATCAGGCATAATATTTATCTTTTCGATGCTTGAAGTGACCAGGTTTCAACGGCTGTGGTCAAAAGCTCACCAAGTCAGCTTAATAACTGTGACGTATTATTTATATTCAATGCAACGTTAAACCTGAAACTTGTAACTAATATTAAAAATATTTATTGACATAGTTACATTCACAAGTACCTATGTGAATTCCCTGGATTCCGCACTAGTGAGAACTGTATTGCAGACGCCAGAGATTTCTCCATTTTATTTGTTACGTATATTTACTGATTTTTTTGAATTTAGCCTCTTCGTATTTAGAGCAAGCTTATTACCGTCTACCAGGCACTACTATGGTAGTAGTACAGAAGTACATCCACCATACTGTTGTATGTAAGTATCTTACGTGGGGGCCAGTCAGTGCAGACCGGCGTCACTTAGACCCAGTGGGATCTTTTGTGTCGACACTCTTCCAATAACGACTGCCACAGATGTTCATGGCAGCCGGGACCGACGGCTTAACGTGCTCCCCGAGGCACGGAGCAGGCGATAATTGTCAATCAATACGCACATAATTTCGAAAAGTCATATAACTTTCCGAAAGTCAGAGGTGCGCGACGTGGGTTCGAACCCGAGACCCTCTGCATTGCAGTCTGTTGGTCTCCCCACTGAGCTATCGCTGGTCTTGTGCTGTACCATACTGTTACTAAGAGAATAAATAATAGATTAAAAAACCTAAAAAACACACTTTATAAAGCGTGAGGTGCTTTCTAAGATATTTTGATAACCCCCACCCCACGCATTTTCACATTTAAATTATTAAATTATTTTCTACTATTTAAAGCGTGTTTTTCAGGTTTTTAAACTTTTTTACACTTTTATTTCTTTTATACACTTTCTTTATATTTTTAAATTATTGTTTTGTCATCGGTCCTCGATAAGTGAGCAAAGTTCCAAATCAATCCGTCGGTTTGAAAGGGGTGAAAATCACGTTCAAAGATTCCGTTACATAGATTCATAGATACATAGATACATACCAAGCTAATAAAAGCGCGTTAAAAAGGGAATCTATCCTCAGAAATGACTTATAACGTTTTGCTTTATCAGGAACTAAATCACTACCGCTGCGCTGGGCCACTTAGTACTTCTTTTAATTTTCTTTTATTAAAAATGCTACTCTCGGACTACGAATAAGTAATACGCGGAGGATTTTACAAACATTCAAACAACGGACACAAAGAACACCCATACTCGGAACAACCATTTGTGGATCATACAAAGTTTTGTCCCGTGTGGGATTTGAACGCAGTGTGCAGCAGTGGCAGTAGCAAGGCGACCACTTAAGCCACTGCGCTACCCATGCAGTCAAATATAATTTCATAAACACAAAATAAAATTAGTCAAATATATTCCGCTCACTATAGCTTGGACTTAAAAAACATTTAAAAAGCTACTTTTCAGCAACAAATGTTTTGAGTCCAGGTTTAGGTACTTATATCTATGTAATGGTACATCTATGGCTACCCTCCGGGCTATACAATAGAGTGTATGTAGCATACAGTACATTTCAATATTTTAAAATTTATTTAAAAACATCTCCCACACAATCCTTACAGGACAACCCAATGCGATTGTGTGGTAAAAATAAAACAAAAATAAAATTGAAAAAATAAAACAGATAAATAAGCTATGTGTCTGCTTATTACTATTAAAAACAAAGTAAGGAAGCTCTGTAAGGCAGCGATAGCCTAGTAAGAAACCATTGGATTGGGACGCAAAGGTCTTAGGTTCGATTTTAAAGCATGCACCTTTGATTTTCCAAAGTTATTTGCGTATTAAATAGTTAATTATTTCTCGCTTTAAAGGCGATGGAAAACATCATGAGGAAACCTGCATTTCAGGCAGTTCTACATAATGAAGTCTATACTCCCACTGAGCCAGCGTGGTGGAATATGGCCTAAACCTTTTTATACTGAGAAGAAGCGTGCGCACAGCCATCAGCTTATAAACATGGCTGATATTAATATAAATGAGATCTCTCTAAATAAAAGAAAAATTAAAAAAAAAAACAACTAGTTAAGGCATTCTAAAATCGAAACCATGTTCTTTTTCTTTATGTCTGATTGTTAGTTTCACGCAGAGAGCTTTGAACGGAACTTTTTAATGGATGGATTAAATGGGTAATGATTTACAGTAAGGAACTAAAATTATAAAAGTATCTAAGTTCGTTTAATAGAACCAGAATTATTCACGTAAAAGTAATATAGGTATATAATATTGTCTTCTGTTTACGCGAATATTATTCATTGAAATTAAACTACTATATACGGATTTTATCGCGTTGTTTATTTACACTTTATTACATAATTTTGAAAATTGTTAAACTACTACTACTATTAAACTTTACTAATTTTTAAGCTAATTAAGTTATTATTAAAACTATTTAGATTTAATTTAATTTTACACTTTCCCCGACGTTTCGGTTGCTTTTCAGCAGCCATGGTCACGGGGAGACTAAGATGGCAGTTGTCTCAATGTTCTAGTGTTGTTCTATACTGGAACAATTTCAATAATATAGGTATACTTCAGTCTTATCGTTGGTAGAATCAGCAATCTCTATTATTATTTCATTAAAACCTTTCAATTATTTTTTAGCTTGCCTGCCATTGTGATCTCTCAGATTTTATTGTTTTTTCTGTTAGAGCGTTTTCATCTTAATGTTCGTGTCTGCTAGACGGTAATACGCAAAATACAAAATAACAGGGCACAAAAGCCTAATTGACTTGCAAATTGGCCTTTTTGGCCAATTGATTGCGTATCATGGGACCTATAACATAGCAAGCAAAATAAGTGTACAATACACTACTACCTACGCCTCATAGATTATAAACGTAGTCAAATACTTTTTAACTCACAAGTACCATCACAAGTAACAACTAATCTTATCGACTCTTCTTTCAATAACACAGCCAGTATCGTTCATTACGAAGGTATTCCACGATCAATCGTACTTACACGCGTGTTCTGTTTGATGTGTTGAAGCAGTGCGGCGTGCGGGGAGAGGGGACAAGTGACTTCATTAAAACCATTAGCGCGTAATGATCGAAACGACATTAATTGCGCAAGTTATGTGACACGTTCGACTTGTTACGTCACTTGGTGTTTATAGAGCTACCATGAGAGATTGGATGAAAGAGACTGCTGGAAAATATTTGATGATGATATGAATATGCCGATTTTTTTGGGGTGCCAACGCGCTGCCTTGAATGGTGGGTCGCTGGAAGTAAAACTATATCAGCGACATACACATTAATGCACACACGGCCACACGCACTATCCTATCAACAGAGTGTGTTGTTATTTTGTTTATAGTTGTATTAATATATTGGTTGACATTTTATTATAATTTGAAGGGAATCTTTGAAAACACAGTTTGCTTTATTTATTTATTTAAGTTACATGGAAGTTATGGCTAAACCACTTACATTTATATAATAGGGTTATTGCCTATGTGTGATTTTGTACATTATTTTATAAATAGCAATCAAAAGAAATATCTATAAAATAGATTGTGACTGCGGACTCTCATACATTTGTCAAACCAAGAGAAGCATAGGCACCCGCATAAAATAACACATAGCTAATGTGAAACACCAACGCTCGTTGAAGTATGCTGTGTGTGAACACGTGCAACAGGGGACCAACCACTACCTGAGATTTGACAAACCACAGATTCTCGCTAAAGAACACTGATTCCTACCAAGAATGCTTCACGAGGCTATTGAAATCAAAAAACATCCTAATTTCAATAGAAAAGATGGTTGGAATGTACCATCAGCTTGGGATCCAGTAATTCAAATAGTCAAACCTAAGAAGAAGCAAACCACAGCTAGACTTTATGATATTTTGAGCTCATTCTGCGTAAATAGAAACACCAATGATTAAATTATGTTTAGGTACTTTGAAATAACTACACTGGAACATTGAGACAACTACCATGTTAGTCTTCCCTTGACCATGGTAGCTGAAAAGCAACCGAAACGTCGGAGAAAGTGTAAAATTTAATCTAAGTAGTTGTATAATTTAAATAGCTTAAATTAAAGTAAACAGTAACTAGTAAAAGTGTTTAACTATAGTTGTTTAAAGATTCACAATTATGTAATAATAGTGTTTTATAAAAAATAAACAACGCGATAAAATCCGTATAAAGTTTGTTTAATTTCAATGTATATAACATTCGCGTAAACATAAGACAATATTAAATATTTTTGTGTAAATAGTATCAATATTGGTTTTAAAATAAGGCAGTTATAAATATTTTTAATTTTGATGTAAGAATAGTGGAGTTGTGGTAGGTTTCGCAATACACACACACAGCAGCGTTTATTTTATTTTTTATTTCATCATGATGAATAACAAATGATAATCCTGGTATTGTGACCAATTATAGGATACAATAACTAGTTCCTATCAAGCCGGAAGCATTTTGCCACCTTCTTTGTAGGATTAAAAGATTTGTTGAAAAGAAAAGTCTGCGAGCGAAACTAGGATATAGGGTTACATTGGTTTCCTGTAAGATACAACAGTTACTGTGAAAAAAATAGTAATAGCGGTATTTTCACTCGATTACTCAATATTAACAAGATATATTCAGATAATTATGTATTTTATATACCTATACCAGGCCACTCAGAAAGTATTGCGAAAAAAGTTTTATGTATGAGAGACTGGTCAGTTATAAATTATAATCTATTTGGAAAATATGATTATTTATAAGTAAAAATAGGTACGTTGGCATTTCATTATTTCCCTCTATATTTTTTGCGAGCTAATTTAAATTACCGTGCCTTATTGAAAAATGGATTTGCACCGGGAACATTATCGCGTTATGATTTTTTACGATTTCAAGTGTAGCCTGAAACCGGACGAATCGTACGATAGACTTCAAAGGGCATTCATGGATGACGGCCCTTCCAAGGCAACCGTGTATCGTTGGTACGAATTCAAGCGGTCGACTAACTTTGGGGGATGAAGGAAGAAGTGGTCGCTCTTTGACCGCTGTTACGGAAGAAAACGTGCTAGCAGTGAAATATTTAATCCAAGACAATAGGCGTGTTACGTATCAGGATTTAGTATATACTGCAGATTGAATCGGGTAACCTTCACGAAATTCCACACGTGCATCATCGCGTGAGAAGGATAGTTTTATGCTGGGTGCCGCACAACCTCATGGTGTCGTGATATGATAAACAAACTTGAAGCAGGCTCGTCTTGGCGTGTTTCCGTCATCATTAAAGGTGATGAGTCCTGGATTAATCAATCCGATCCAGAAACGAAGCATCACTTGATGGTTTGGGTGTTTCAAAACGAATCAACGCCTACCAATGTGAAGCGATCCAGAAGCGGGGGAAGATTTAGATTCCGAGCTTTTTCAATTTGATTGGCTACTTGCTGTCAATTCCTTTACCAAAGAACGAACCAAAGGAACCAAAGAAACATCAGCGCCGAATGGTATATTACCAAACGCTTGGCAGAAGTTTTATCTGTTGTGAGCAACAGGCGACCAAACACAGGGCACCGCGGGCAACTGCTCCACCACGACAACGCGCCCGCGCCCACCGCGCTCAAAACGGGAGACATCCTGGATAGCACACTGGTCAATCTCCTGGGTCACCCTCCTAACAGCGCCCTGACCTAGAACCGTGTGATTTATTTTTATTCCCGACAGTAAAAATCAGCTCACAGGGATACAATTTTCGTCGCCGAAAGATGCGCTGACAGCGTTCGAGCATGTTGTAAACGAAGTGTCTGCGGCGGAGTAAAAAAAGTGTTTCGGAAACTGGTTCAGACGCATGGATCTTTTTATAGAAGCTGAGGGAGAGTACTTTGAAAAGATTTAATAAAAACATATTTACCTATAGCGTTTTGCGTGTCCCAAGTATGTTGGCTCCACTAACGTTGGCCCTATATAATGTCTGTGTTGCAAGGCACTTTACAAACATTCAGCTAGACTCAGAACAATTATTATATACGGATAGGGATTGTAACCACAGCACTTAACACGGTGCCAGTGGCGATGTGACTACTTAAACCATGCCATTCGCCCAAAGGAATTTTTTTGTTAGGAAACATGATTTAAATTAACATTATCTTAACAATAAATTATGATCTTTTCATGACAGACAAAGCAAATACCTAAGGCATCAATATTGTAATTAAAAACATACATATAATATATATTTATAAAGAACATGCTTCTTGTAAGTGTCCAAATCACAATACTCAGCGCATTGACTAAGCCAACTATTTTTTATTGCCCTAGTCAGTGCTTTGACTTTTCTATCAGTTATTCGTATTACAAATATTTGGTATTTAATTTAGGTTCATACGATTATTGAGTCATATGGACTTAAATCAAAGAAAATATTATATTATTTCAAGCAATCTAAGTACGGAGCCTTTTTTACATTTTCTGCAACTCAGATATTTCTATTTCGTTTGGACCTTCTCTTCGATGTTTTATAGCAGCCTCGACAAGTCTACGACTCCATTTTCGTCTGGTATTATGTTATTCACTAGTTTTACTTTTTATCTGTTTTTGTTGATCTTCCTATTTATGGTATAATGGTTGCAGCTCCTTATAAATATAATTTGTAAAACAGGCAGCATAGTAAAATTGGCGATAAAAAAAAAATGCCCGTGAGTTTCTTGCCAGTTCTTCTCGTTAGTTCTACGCCCTTGCTTTGTTGAACGTGGCAACAGGTAAATTTAAATCGAACCTTCATAAGTGTTACTTTGTGACCTAAATTAATAAAGATATTTTGATTTTAATTTGATTTCCAACCACTTGCTTAATAATACCTTGTCCGAAGTCTAGAGTATCTTTTTGAATAGCTTTGTTAATGAAGCATTAATTTGCTTTTTCTTTTTGGATATTAGTGCCTTTGTGGCGTCTATAATATCTTTCTTTTTTGATAATAATATATTTGTAGCGTTGAAAATACTTTTATTTTTCGTTAGAAATGCTTTTGTTGCGTTTATGCGTTGTTTCATTATGAGGGCTTTTGCTATCTCCGTACTATTACCAAGCCTTCTCTTTTTCTCCTTTATTTCTTGCACTGTAGATTCTGCAATAGCCTCCTTGATTTTATCGTTTTCATTTAAATATTTCTCTTTGAATCTCCTACTTTCCGCTGTCTCGTTAGTGCTGTTACCAAAGATCTCTTCAAGGATATTATACTTAGTTTTATTATGTATTGAAGTCAACTCTGTTCTATTTTCTACGCGTTGCAGTTCTGTTGCATTGAAGTCGGCTAGTTGTTGTTTTAATTCTTGCATGTATTGGATGCCTTCAGCTGCTTCAGAGTCGTTGCTGATACGTAAAGTGTTGATAGAATCATCTATTGCTGAATTTATCTCTTGATATATCTCTTTCTTTTCTTTTTCTAGATCTTGTATTGCTTCTTTTGGTTCAGTAGTTGTTATATTGGTATTATCAATTAGACATATGACGTTGGTAATAAATATAAAAGCAACGCATTTCATATTTCCAAGTTCTGATTACCAGAGTGCTGTTTTGTTGTTTTCTGTTTCTATATAAATTCTTTATCCAATAAATTCTCAACGCTGTGCAACGTTGTATTTCGTAATCGTATTGCTATTTGTTTTATGGTCTCGATTTAAGTGTATACAATTTAAATGTTTCTACGATAAAACGTTATGGGACTTTTATTGAATTTCTGGGGTCGCTACTCTTTTAAACGAATCGTTTTTTTATCATACTATTAGAATATATCCTTCTCTCTGAACCTTTATTATTCCCAAGTCACTTGGGGTCGGCTTTTCTGGTCTAACCGGCTTTGACTGGATGTCAGTTTTTACACGGAGCAGCTGCCACCTGACCTCCGCAACCCGAAGGCTAACGATACCCTAAGGCTAGACCAGTGTCAGGATATTAGAGGGTACTGACTTTCCCAATAACGACTGCCATAGATGTTCATGGCAGCTGGGACCGACGGCTTAACGTGCTCTCCGAGGCACAGAGCAGGCGATAATTGTCAATCAATACGCACATAATTTCGAAAAGTCATATAACTTCCGAAAGTCAGAGGTGCGCGACGTGGGTTCGAACCCGAGACTCTCTGCATTGCAGTCTGTTGGTCTCCCCACTGAGCTATCGCTGCTTGTCTATATATATATACTATTAGAATATATAATTATATAATTTTAGTAAGATTTGTGTGTGTAATATGTAGGTAAATAGGAAGCTAATACATATATTAATTATCTGTATAGTAGGACCTTTTTCTTTGCTTTTATCGGTCTGAGGGTTTGGCATTGTGGTTTGCATGGATGGTGTAGAGTGCAATCAGTGGCCGCTACCACCATTCTGAGTATTTTGGATTCGAATTCTGCACGAGACAAATATGACGTGGCCCACAAACAATTGTTCTGAATCGGGGTGTACTTAAAGTATATTAATTGTAGGCTTGTTAACTCCATCGTAACACTGGACAAGATAATTTCTAAGGCTTATATTAAGAAAATGGCATTGTAAAGGAAAAAAAATGCTTGATCGACCTTTCTAGCCGTAGTCTGATCGTCTAATTGGGTGATACTGTGTGATCCACAAATAGTTGTTCCGAGACTTGGTGTTCTTTGTGTCCGTTGTTTGAATCTAAGTGAAGTTCTCGCAATTCTGAACTTACTATTAGTGCGAGCGTTATCTTTAATAAAAGGAACAAAGAAAAAAAGAGGAATGTACTACCCAAATAATATATTTATCGGCTTGGGTTAGTTAGTACTATATGATGTTTTAAATATGTGTCATTTGCACACATCATTGTGAAATATCCGAAAACTGCTCAGCGTTACTATTAGGAATTATATAAATAGTACACGACTAATGTTTGACGCAAATGTCTAAGTCTTACATAAAACCTAGCACTGACGATATCGTCAGTAACGGCGAGCAATAATTTGTGTTGTAAAAAATGTAACTATCGCAATCTGAACTTAATATCTAAAGGAGCAAAATGGCTGTCTATGATCTTAGGACAAGTGTAGACTAACAATGTATTTTATTATCATAGTGTATTTTTTTTGTAGCAGCGATAGCTCAGTGGGAAGACCAACAGACTGCAATGCAATCTCTCTCGGGTTCGAACCCATGTCGCGCACCTCTGACTTTCGGAAGTTATATAACTTTTCGAAATTATGTGCGTATTGATTGACAATTATCGCCTGCTTCGTGCCTCGGAGAGCACGTTAAAGCCGTTGGTCCCGGCTGCCATGAACATCTATGGCAGTCGTTATTGGGAAAGTCAGTACCCTCTAATATCCTGACACTGGTCTAGCCTTAGGGTATCGTTAGCCTTCGAGTTGCGGAGGTCAGATGGCAGCCGCTCCGTTTAAAAACTGATATCCAGTCCAAATCCGGTTAGACTAGAAAAGCCGATCCCAAGTGACTTGGGAATAATAAAGGCTAAGAGACAAGAAGTGTATTTTTTTTGTTAAAGAATACTCTCGCACTTGGAATAATTCCTGTATCGCGGGGAACTTTACTAACTTTCAACCAATAGACACAAAGAACATGAACAGAACAGACTTAGAACAATCATTTGTGAATCGCGCAAAGTTTTGTTTTGTATGTGATTTGAACCCACAACACTCAGCGTGGTGGCAGCGGCAACGCAACTATTTACATCACTACGCCATTTTTATATGTCTCTTATTAGTATACCAGAGATCCTTAAGACGTCTGATTATTTAATAAAGTAAGTAGCTCTTTATACCACTTCTGCACTATTTAAGGCGCCCGCACATTGAGCCACTAGACAAGCTGCGGATGAGATTTTCCAAACATTTTGTATAATATCGGCGCAAACCGAACGTTCGAGTGGCCCCGCTCGAGCCACAAGCTGCGGGAGTCGCCGAGCTCGCTCAGCCACAATAGCCGACTTCTTTTCAGCGCCAGCGTTTCGACCAACATAGGTCAGTCTTGCAGCATGCACGCAACCGAATGCATATTACGAGGTCGGCGGATTTATATTACTAAGGTGGCAAACAAGCATACGGCCCAGCCGATGGTAAGTGGTCACCGTAGCCTATTGTCGCCTGCAACACCAGATACATAACTTGAGCGTTACCAACCCTTTAGGAAGCAGCAGCGATAGCCTAGCGGGAAACCATTGGACTGCCACGCAGAGATCTCGAGTTCGAACCCAAGGCGCGCATCTCTGACGTTTCGAAGTTATATGCGTATTAAATAGTTAATTATCGCTTGCTTTAACGGTGAAGGAAAACATCTTGAGGAAACCTGCATGTTTGAGAGTTCTCCATAATGTTCTCGAAGATATGTGAAGTCTGCCACAACCGCACTAGGCCAGCGTAGTGGATTATGGCCTAAACCTTCTCACACTGAGAAGAGGCCCGTGCCCAGCAGTGGGACAGTTTAATACAGGGCTGATATTATATAGATTTTGCCTGTGACTTCGCTTGCCTTAACGTAGATTTTGTGAATACATTTATTTCCCTCGAGCACAGTACGTTATTCAGGATGTAAGGTACCCTATGTCCTTTTCTGTACTCTTGACGATATCTATGCAACATTTCACGATGATCGGTAGAGTAGTTAAAGCGAGAAGGCGTAACAAACAAACTCACATTTTTTAATATTAGTAAGAATTCTGTGAATCTTACAAATAGCATATCGCACTCTTAATAAAACAGCGACTTAACTCGAAATTTGAAAGTAAGGCAATTTGAACTCTAATTGTATATGTTAAATTCTAATATTATATTTGTGTTAAATCATTGCAATAGAGTTCAAATTTGTTTAATCCAAAATACTGAGATAAGTCTCTGTTTTATTAAGAGTGCGATATATACGATAGGGACCTATCGTTATCCTTAACGTACTTTATCAAAAAGTACACCGAAATCCTTTTGGGTGTACTTTTTGATAATAAGGTGTCTATGAATCGATCGATCGATCGAGAGAGTGCAGCGCAAATTTCTCCGTACCATATATTACAGGTGTTTCAGAGATTGGACTCACTTGTCATACTCACAATTTCTTAATAAGTTTAGGTGAATCAGTGTGGAGAATCGACGCAAGTACTTGATGGCCTCATAATATTGTTCACAATCATTTTGATGCCTTGGATCTTACGAGTAAATTGTGTTACGTGGTTCCCCGAACAGTAAATGTGCGCAAAGTTCGTACTTGTGTTCCGTTCCCGATTAGCACATGTCGGACAAACTCGGGACTACGTTGTCCCATACATAGAATGTTGGAATAGGTTGGAATCTTATAATACAAATTTTATAGATATCGTTATATTTGCATGCTCGAAATTTAAACCTAATGTCCTTAAATCTTTCTATACGACATAATAATATGCAATGAATAATCATTTCAAATTATTTAATTGAATTCTAGCTAAAATTGTAGTTTTGGCTAAAATTCAATTAAATAAAATTTTATTTTATATTGTATTATTTATTTTTATTTCAATTTATATTTAAATTCTAATTTAATTTATATGTAATGTAATGTAATTCTTCGTTTGGCAACAAAGCTATTTCTATTTATAAATCTTTTCATAATCTTATTTGAATTTTTGTATTATTTAATTTTATATTTATAAAGAAATTGATTTTTATATTATTTTATAAATTATTGTCTGTCTAGTGGCACCCATTGTGTATAATTTATGTTTTATTTGTGGATAATGCAATGGGCTGCAGCATTTCTATTGATATGTTGTTATATAACTTAATTTAATTTAATAGAACTATTATTTCTGTTAATTGATTTATTTTCCTATAACTTTAATTGTAATTTTTATAAAATTTTAATTTCGAATTTTAATGTATAATTGTATTGCATTCTATTGATTTTTTTTTGACATTTATCTTGTATAATATTTTCTCTTCTTTACCTAGCCATCCCTCAACTGTATATTTTTATTTTTTCAAATGCTGTGCTCAACCTTAATCGGATCTCAAATTGACATGTAAACTATTTCTATTACTATTATTACTTGTATATGTAATTTGATATCTGTAGTTGTGCCTATTTAATAAATAAATAAATAAATAAATATTTATGCCTAATGTATATAATGTTGCAGTTGTATATTATCTCTTAATAAATAAAAATGAAATTAAATAGCAATATAAACAGAACCAGAAGTTAAGTTCAGAACGATTCGATTGTTATTTAGCTATTAGTCATTGATCGAGCACTGCAGTTAGTGTTATTGTACTGGCAGATAAGTGAGTCTGGCAATGTGCCAGTTAACAGAACCCGCTCTGTTTATGCCAAGCATGGCATCGAGTGTTCTGGCACTAATTGTAATACTGAATGAAGTATAAGGTTTTGTTGTGATATAATCGGATTGTTTGTCTGTTTGTATGTTTAGATATCTATATAGTATTAGGGGTTAAAGTATGAAATTGCCGATTTGTACTGAATCTCATAGCCGGTTGCACTCACTGATCGGCAAACGATTAGCGAGGTTAAGCAACGTCGGGTGCGGTCAGTCGGTCAGTGGTATTTCATCTGAGCATGTCCGTGCTTCGGAGGGCACGTAAAAAGTCGGTCCCTGTTGTTGCCAAATTGGCAGCAGTCGTTAAGCCATGTCAGAGGGCTTTTTTTTTTTTTTTTTTAACGTCAGGGGAATGCTTTTACGCACCGTCCGCGCCCGGGCAGGGCGCGGGTGTGTGGGACTCGAGCCAGAAAAGCCGGCCCCATACCCACTAAACACCTGACGACGTTTCTCCGGTACCTAGTGTCGGTGCCACGGGATTCGCGCTAGCATTCACCGCGACACCGACAGGTTTTGGCCCGCCACGTGAATAGGCGGGCCCCAGCTGTTTGGGGGAGGACCAGATGGTACAGCCCTCCCCTCCACTGAGGGGGGCGCGCGGAACACCTATGCCCCTCTCTCGGGCCTGTGCTGCTCGGGCGGCAGACTGCCCAAGTCCACCGCCCGCAGGCCGCTCCCTAGGGTGGCTGGAGGTCTGCGCGCGCCCTACGGCGGCGCCCTGGACGTCTCCTGCGGTTTGGGTGGGGAGAGACCAGCTCCCTCTCCCGTTCCGCCGCCTCCTTCGCGGACATCACTGCCTCGCAGAAGGTGACGGCGGCCTCCCATGCACCCTCGCTCCGGACTATGGACAGTACCATTGCCGGCAGCTATAGGATTTGGACACCCAGTGCCCCGGTTAACGACCGGCGCTGCTCCTCCCAAGCTGGGCACTCCACGAGTGTGTGCAGCGCCGTATCCTCGGGGCCGTCACCGCAGTGGTGACAACAAGACGTCTCCTCCCGGCCTATACGACACAAGTACCTCCCGAAGCATCCATGCCCGGTGAGGACCTGCGTCAGCCGGAAGGTCAGGGCGCCAGAGGCCTACGGGCGGCTTGAACAACTCTTGACAACAGGTTGGCCACTAACCACACAAAAAGAAGAAAATGCTGAAAAATGTAAACTCTTTTTTTTCTAAGATGTACCGTATTTACCTAATCGAAATATTTATTCATTCCCTCATTATCTATACGTTCATTTATGCCTTTACGATACAGCTCCGGAGACCTAGATTCAATAAACTGTGTGAAAGCATTTTGTACTGCCTCCTGGAAAGTAAATTTTTTATCACGTAGAAATATGTACAAATCACGAATAAAATGGTAGTCCGTTGGAGCAAGGTCTGGCGAGTATGGAGGATGACGTATGGTTTTTAACTGCAACTCTTGTATAGTTACAACGGTTTCTCGTGCAGTGTGAGGTCTTGCTTTATCATGGAGCAATAATGGTGAAGATCGATTCACGAGTCGGGGCTGTTTCATTGCCAATTTCGCCATCATTGTTCGAAGTTTGGCACAGTAAACATCTGCTGTTATTGCTTGACCAGACCTAAGAAAGCTATAGTGAATAACACCATGAAAAGACCACCAAACAGTTACAATTACCTTTTTATTGATAAGCTTTGCTTTAGGGCACTGTTGCGGCGTTTGATCTGGGGTCAGCCATTGCATATTTCGCTTACGGTTATCGTAAAAAATCCATTTTCGTCACATTTCACAATTCAGTTTTAACACGCATTTCTTTCTGCAGATCAGTCAAATCATGAGGCCCCCATTTTTTATATTTTATCTTATTGATTCGATGCAAATGAGCCAATATTGTAGGTAGGGTAACGTTAAACCATGCCGCTAATTCCTGGGTAGTTTGACTCTGATCGGCTTCCACCATCTCCTTCAATTTAGCGTTATTCACTTGTGTGGGGGCGGTCTTCCACGTGGTATGTTCTTCAAGTGGAAGTTTCCATTACGAAAGCGTATAAACCAAAAACGCACGGTGCGTTCATTAGTAGTCTCCTGTCCACACGCAGTGTTGATATTGCGAGCCGTTTCTACCGCGTTAGTTCAGCGTCGGAACTCGTATTAAAAAATGACTCGGATTTTCGAAGTATTCATCTTTCCCGTGTCGTCACAAGCTGAATAAAAAAAAAACAATTGAAGGTCAAAAATCGAATGTTGCATATTTTTTAAAAGAAGAATATTATAGGTATCATGTGAAAAAAGTTTCACTCGAAAATCTCACACCATGAAGGTTTTATGTCAATTCAAAGTATCTATTACTGTACAACGGCAACTTCATACTTTAATTCCTATTATTATGAGCTTTAACGAGGTTGTATAGGCACATAGCATTTACGCTAATGTTATAAGTAAAAAAAAAACGCATTTTTGTTTGCAATAAAATAACTCAAAAACTTTTTAACCGTTTTTAGTAATTTGAAAGCTATTTTATTTAAAATTAGCATAGGCTACATAACATCACACTATAAGCTACGGGAGGGTATTAGTAATCATAAACGTGGTTGACTACGTGGGAGACAGCTATAATACCTAATTGTCTTAAAACTAATAAATGCTTTGCTCGGAATAACTATTTGTGAATCACACACTTTTTTATTCCGTCTGGGGATCGACCCTACAACACCCAGTGCAGTGATACGGTGAAGGGACCACATCAACCACTAAGCCATCTGTGCAATCAAATAGTCAAATATAAAGTTTTATATTCGAATGTTTATGTTTTCATATTCAAATGTTGATCAATCCGTTGTCACCGTCGATAATTCGAATCTTTAACAAATATGACTTGAATCCTAAGTAATGTTATAAATGCTAATGTAAGTTTGTTTGTTATAACTAACTCATGAAATTTCACATACACGTTGTCATGTATACAAAAAAGGATATAGGGTACCTTGCATCCAAAAATAACAAACCTAACCTTATGTTATGCAGCTTTTTTCTAAATGCATATGAAATATACGGTACTTACATAAATAAAACATTTTTAAGTTTTTGTCTGTCTGTTTATTCCGGCTAATCTCTGAAACGGCTAGACCGATTTTATCGGGACTTTCACTGGCTGATAGCTGATGATATTAGGAGTAACTTAGACTACTTCTATTTTAGAAAAACAATAGGATTCCGCGAAAAAAATTACCACGCGCCCAATACAAAAACGGGCAAAGTCTAATAATAAATTAATAGTGACGTAAAGACCGCTGTTGTATACCAAGCTTAGCCATGTCTTTGTCAAGGGTTGTAAGTGCGCGTTTGGTGAAATTCATGCGAAGGCGACCGCACCGCTATCTAAACGATCCCATTTGTCTATCGACACACATACCAACTAATTCGTGTTTTTATATTATAGTAAACAGTTACATGTTAGGCAGCAGCGATAGCTCAGTGGGGAGACCAACATACTGCAATGCAGAGGGTCTCGATTTCGAACACACGTCGCACACCTCTGACTTTCGGAAGTTATATGACTTTTCGAAATTATGTGCGTATTGATTGACAATTATCGCCTGCTCTGTGCCTCGGAGAGCACGTTAAGCCATCGGACCCGGCTACCATGAACATCTATGGCAGTCGTTATTGGGCAAGTCAGTACCCTCTAATATCCTGACACTGGTCTAGCCCTAAGGCTACCGATATGGCTAAGATAATATAGGATAGGAAAGCTAAGATAGGATAAGGCTACCCTAAGGTATCGTTAGCCTTTGGGTTGCGGAGGTCAGGTGGCAGCCGCTCTGTGTAAAAACTGATATTCAGTTAAATCCGGTTAGACTAGAAAAAGCCGACCCCAAGTGACTTGGGAATAATAAAGGCTAAGAGAGAAGAAGTTACATGTGTAGAACTGGGATATAAATATTACATCAAATATTTAAATCATAGATGTTTTCTCATTGTACACTTAGATGGCACAACAAAGTGCCGACACTAAAGAGTAAATTTATACTTTTTATTTACGTGATAGTGCACAATTCTATATGAGTGAGCGTGATAATACAATATTTATAATAATATTCTATCACATACACACACATCACCATCTAGCCCAAATTAAGCCGAGCTTGTACTATGGATACTAGACAATGGATAAACATACATATATAATTTTATACTTATTATACATAGAAACATCCAGACCAAGACAAACATTCATGTTTATGCACACAAATGTTTGAATTGTGCGGGCATCAAATCCGCGCACCCCCTTAGCTGTGGCAGTCGGTCAGCCACTAACCACTACGCCATCGAGGCCGCCATATTGTTACAAATTTATTGTTGTTGTTACGTATTTCTGCCTAATAATTGTACGGAGTGCAGCATACGTGCTCGGTAGATGGTTATACTTTATAGCAAGAGACGTAAAACATAATTGGCAAAATGTACAACAAGCCTCAACCTACCCCTGAGGGATTCAGAGGTCATTGAGGGTTAGTAGTTAGGCGTAGTAGAGCCTCGCTGATTTCAGCATGCATGGCTCGACCGGGGAAGGACTACCCTCTCACAGAATATCGATGTGAAATAGCAGTGTTCCTACTCTTGTGTTTCGCTCGGTGAGTGAGAGTGCCGGAAGCCCAATCACCCTTTTTCCCCTTCTCGCTCCTTCTCCTTCCTACTTCCTTTCCTAAAGAGTCGGCAACGCGCAAGTGATGCCACTGGTGTTGCAGGCGTCCATAGGCTACGGTGACCACTTACCATCAGGTGGACCGTATACTTATTTGCCACATTAGTTGTACAACAAAAAACAATTACGTATCATAGTTATGCTAATATCGTAAATTATTCGGAAAAACGTAAAAATCCTGCGTCTGATCTTTCTGGTCAAAGGTCCTTGTCGTGACGAATTGCCGTCCCATCGGATTATAAGAGTTAAGGAATATGTAGTGGCTAGTGCATTTGTGTTTGGACACATATTTGAGTACTACAACAAGACCTGCTGGCCCCTGCTGGCCACTGTGAATGAAATTCGGTCTGGGAGAGTCTTTATGAATCAAGACTTCCTCTCATTGAATTGTTGGAAACTTAGAACTTAAACAATCCCAACATAATATTAAAATTATACATATTTGCTCCAAATGTGAGGGTCCTTTGCATGCAGGGGTGCAGGGCAATGAGGAGGCTGATGAATTGGCCAGAAAGGGCTCGGAGCAACTGTTTGTGGGCCCCGAGCTATTAGTGGGACTCTCTGAGAGCACCGTCAAGGTAGCTTTGAATGCACATGACACAATAATAAACACAGGCTGGAGTGGATGACCCTTAGGGGTCTGGAACACTACAGAAATTCATTGCAAACAGAGCCACAAGCTTCACCCGCAAGTACTGCGGGTATAACAAGAGCCAAATGCGCCTATCTCACAGGAGCGTTCACTTGCCACTTTGGCACCAACGACTTCCTGTGCAGATTGAAATTGGCACACAAGTCGATCTGCAGAGCCTGTGGTGAACATGACGAATCCATATCGCACCTTCTGTGTGAATGTGACGCGTTGGCTGGATTGAAGATGGGTCTGATGGGATTGGTATATCCAAACCCTGAAGACTTCAGGCTTCTCCCTCTGAAGTGTATGCTGTAGCTGATGTAGGAGATAGCTAAGGGATAAATTTTGGGGCCGACACAAAAGATCCCACCAGATCGAAGTGTCGCCGGTCAGCACTGACTGGCCCCCATACAAGATAAGATAAGAGGGTCCTTTGTGTCCGTTTGAATTTTTGGAAAGTCTCCGCGACACAGAAAGTAATTCTAGTGCGGGAGTTGTATTTTTAATACAATATAAACAAAATAAATACTTCGTTCGAGAAAATGCAGCCGTTATGTAGTCTATATTTATAGCAACCGATACGTCGGAGAAAGTGTAATATTAAATCTAAATGGTTATAATTTAAACAGCCTGAATACAAGTAAACAGTATCTAGTAAAAGTCTTTAACAATAGTAGGTAGTTTAAATATTTAAAATTATGTAATAATAGTGTTTTATAACAACTTTAAACTAGCTGTCCCGGCAGACGTTGTCCTGTAAACACGAAAAAAAACAAAAAACACCTACATCTAAACCATCCTCGAATCCACATGAACACACACAAAAAATTTATCAAAATTGGTCCAGCCGTTTAGAAGGAGTTCAGTGACATACACACGTACAGTAGAATTATATATATAAAGATAACAACGCGACAAAAGCCGTATAGAGTTATTTAATTTCAATGTATAACAAGACCTATCTATATTTAAACTGAAATTTTCGCCTCTTTACGCTTGCGTATATAAAACTTTACTTATTATGTGTTATTCGCGTAGAACTTGCATAGAACTCGATGCAGTTCCCGAACTACCATTGCTAGGTGGCGCCAGATGTCTTTGTCAGATAAACGTGTGTGAATTTGGAGAAACTTTGTCTATACCGTATTCTGAATATGGTTTTAAAGGTGTCGCAGCGATATCTAGTAAACGCCGTATATTATTTGCATGTTTTTGCAAATTTACGTAATTTTGTAGGTGAAAATATCAATTATTTTAAGTTTTTTACACGGAGTAATTGTAAACACATTCATTGTTATAGTAAATGTATATTTTATATTTGTATTAAACAAAAAATGTTGATTTTATTCACTTAACTGTGACCACCTGTTTTGGCACATTTCACTTGGCACAGTCTTAACTACTCGACCCATCATCATGAAATTTCGCATGCACGTTGTCAGAGATACAGAAAAAGACATA
The DNA here is from genome assembly GCA_930367265.1 of Catocala fraxini. Taxonomy (NCBI): domain Eukaryota; kingdom Metazoa; phylum Arthropoda; class Insecta; order Lepidoptera; family Erebidae; genus Catocala; species Catocala fraxini. Next base: position 4,485,881 of record OV884049.1, on the reverse strand, counting down.
GGGTACCTGTCATCTAGAATAAAATTACTGATCCCAGAGATACCGCCCGAATACACAACTAAAACTATACTATTTCCGTCTATCGCGCACAGTTTCAGACGAATACTGCTAAGGACAACTTCTTCCCAAGAAACAAAACAGTTTGCTCGCAGTATCGAACTTGGGACCTTATGCACATCAGTCGCATTCACTGTTACTGTGCCACCGTGCACGATAATAATGTAAACAAGTTAGTAAATACAGCAAGCTTTATTTCGGATCAAAGAGATGGGAATTCAGATGGGATTCAAATTTGTAACCGTTTGATTGTCTGCCCCCGAGGGTTACAAAGTCTGCAGCGATATCGCAGTAAAAACTGTTTTCAGTTTTGAGTCAAAGGGGGCTTAACAAAGCCCTGAGGCTCTGCTTAGATCTTTAAATAAAACAGTATTATAAATATTATATTATGTTTGTATGTTTCGGTGGCGCAGCGGTGATCAATACTATTGCTGTGGATGAGGATTTGAAGACATTTGACGACTCGATGGCGTAGTAGTTAGTGAAATCGACTGCCACGCCAGAGGTTGCGGGTTGGATTCCCGCACGAGTCAAACATTTGTGTACATGAAGATGGATGTTTATCTTGGTCTGGATGTTTGATGTATTTCATGTATGGTATGTGTTTTATATTTACAAAAACAAAAGTATATTTGTATTATCCATTGTATAGTACCCATAGTACAGTCTCTGCTTAGTTTGAGCTAGATGGTATTGTGTATATGTGATAGAATATTATTATTATTATGTTTCTCTTATCACAGGTATTTTCTAACATATTATATTAGGAAAATACCTGGCCCTTCGAGAGTTCTAATCTAAAGTGGGATGAAACACCTACAACGCCACTAGCTTTTATTATTATTATTTCCAAGTCTAGAAAAATGTCATTTGGTTATTGTGTCCAGAAATTCTCAGTAGTATCACGGAGTTCAAAACCGTGCCCGCTAAATGGCAATAGGCTCGACTCCTGTTATGAAGGAGCTAAAACGAAGGTGGTTGGTGGTGAAATATCTTTGTATTACCTACACTTCTGCCTACCCTTTCGTGGATCCTATATCCACGAAAGGGTAGGCAGAGGTGTAGGTTATAGAAATGGCCTAATTGCTTGGTGAATTTTCATTTTTTTTGTCATAATAATTTGTGTTCGAAATTTAAATTTAACAGGATCATCTGTGTTTGTGTTTTCTTTTTATCATGATTCCACTCCTTAAGATTGGAATTGTTGATATGTCAATCATTCAATCAATCAATTAGTTAGTCGATTAGTTTTTCAGTCAGTCTGTCAGTCATATCATCAGTTTGTCGATCTGTCAATCAATCAGTTATAAATTAATCATTTAGTATATTAGACAGATCAATGAGAAAATTAATCATGCAGTATATTAGTCAAATTAATCAGATACTTAATTAATCATGCAGTATATTAGTCATATCAATCAGATACTTAATTGATTATGCAGTATATTAGTCAGATCAATAAGATACTTGATTAAACATGCAGTATATTAGTCAGATCAATCAGTTACTTAATTAATCATGCAGTATATTAGTCAGATCAATTTCACATTGTATTATTAATTATAAAATATGTTGCTTATGTTGTTGTTATTAAGTTTTTTTTTGTTTTTGTTTTGACATTTTTACGAATTTATGTATATTTGTATTTCTTTTTGTTAATTATTTATGTTAGTAATCTAATGTTATTTTTTAATTGTCATTATAATTTATGGGAATTGTTATTACCATTCGTGCAGTCACTAAAAGGATCTAGTTGAAAACCAGCGCCAGGCTTCACTAGTCTGGCATATGCTGAACTAGGTCCCATTTGGAAAATTTTATTATTATATTTTATTTAACTTGTTATTACTGAATTTTTTATTTTATCAAATAAATTAATTTTCTTTCTTTCTTTCTTCTTTCAGTTACTCAACTAAGCATGCGCTATATTAGTCAGATCAATCAGATACTTAACTAATCATGCAGTATATAAGGCAGATCAATCAGTTTCTTAATCAGTCAGTGAATCAACCAGTTAGCAAACAAGGCAACCAACCAATCAGTTAATCAATAAGGTTCATCAATTAATCCTTTTATAGTTATATATATCGTGCATCCGACTATTAAGTTGACCTTTACTCAAGTACGTATTATTGTCCAGCGGGTCATTGCATCGAATGGTATCCTTGACTCCTGCAAGATCTCTTCAAACAGTTATATCCAATATTTTTAAGGGTATCGATATTACGACTATAAGTGCAAATCCTTTGCATTTAACAGCTCATTGAAGGTCATAAGACGCAAGCATTTGGTGCATTCCCTTAGAACCACAAATGGTAAGGATACGTATAGCTAATAATTTGTGACTCACTTTTGTCAGTGACCGATTTGTTGCGAAAATTTTTTGTCAGCCTATATAAAGATTCAATACTACTTAATCAGATTTTTAAGGCTTTGCGGTGGTAAATGTTACTGCTGTGCTTTCGATTTTGGATTCAATACCTTAGTCAGGCAGGGATGCAAAATTTTCTTTTGAAAATTTACAGTAGCAGCACAGGGTCTGGAATTGTGCCCTGTTGCTGGCAATACTCTTGCTTCCAATTACGTGAAACCTAAATCATATCAGTTGAAGCGTAGGTATAAAATCCTTTGTTTACCCTGTCCAGAATATAGGCGAGAGATGAGACTATTGTGTACCATCTTTTGGACGCCAGAGTCCAGATGCAATGCTTATATCATTATGCCTTATGTCGAGAAGAAACAATTAAGTCGCAGCAGCACACCGTCGGCCAGACACGATAGGTTTTCAATTATGTCTGGAATTCCAAGCATTGATAAGTTAAGCTGACAAGTTTACACATAACGATAACAGCGAGTGGGTAGAAAACATTGAAACTCAGTTACCTCTAATATATATCTAAGAGCAGCGATAGCTCAGTGGGGAGACCAACAGACTGCAATGCAGAGGGTCTCGGGTTCGAACCCACGTCGCGCACCTCTGACTTTCGGAAGTTATATGACTTTTCGAAATTATGTGCGTATTGATTGACAATTATCGCCTGCTCCGTGCCGCAGAGAGCGCGTTAAGCCGTCGGCCCCGGCTGCCATGAACATCTATGGCAGTCGTTAATGGGAGAGTGTGACACAAAAGATCCCATTGGGTCGAAGTGTCGCCGGTCTGCACTGACTGGCCCCCCACTTAAGATACATACCTCTAATATACCAAATACACGAAAAAGCTCTAAAAGTTTGCTACATAGAATTTGCTTGGAGGGTTACGTACTGTAAGAAAGCATTCCTTTACAAGAGGCTCCTTATACTCAAGTCTTTTATGTCCAGTCACGTCACGTGACAAGGCTCCATTTAACCTCCGGAGACCATACAAAACACTTAATCCATATGATCACTTACGAAATAATATCCGAACATTTCCCTCTCTATCGCACGACCGAAAAATGTACGTGCAAGAAAGAGGTGGGTAGTACTGTTTTGTTTCGTCTAATTAGTAAGTAGGGGTATTATGTTGGTAAATGAACGTCGTTATCTAAACGAGGCGGCGCCGCGTGGCGCGCTTGTATCGTGTAGATAATGGTCTGTGGGTACATTTTTCTGTTGAGTACCTTTTTTTTTTTTGTTTTAGAAATTAAGTCTTTACTATCTATACTAAGGCAGGCTTTTTGTTACTAAGAAAGTAAATAGATTGGATCTACCTTATTGAGAACGAAAATCAAGACCAAGATAATACTATACACGCTAACAAAATCAAATTAATCTATTGGTTTCGGTCACTTAGTACTACAAGTGTCAAAATACAGTGAATAAGTGAATTTACATATTATATTATATTTATATAATATTGTCTTCTGTTCACGCGAATATTATTCATTGAAATTAAACTACTATATACGGATTTTATCGCGTTGTTTATTTAACACTTTATTACATAATTTTGAAAACTGTTACACTACTACTACTATTAAACTTTAATAATTTTTAAGCTAATTAAATTATAATTGAAACTATTAAAACTATTTAGATTTAATTTAATTTTACACTTACGACTCACGAGACTCACGAGGTCTCCCCGTGACCATGGCTGCTGAAAAGCAACCGAAACGTCGGGGAAAGGGTTTCGAATCCCAGGTAAGGCTAACAAAAAGCTATTTCGTTTTTCTGTCAAGAAATTCCCAATTACCACCCGGAGTTAGACACAACGGTGTTGCAGACCTAAGCCCGGGTTAGATAATTAAATATAGACATTGCGCCAGATACCTCTCCGGTCATGTTAAATTGACTTCCCATCAGACTATGAGAGTTAGGAAATAGATGGTGCACTTGTGTTAGGACATTTTTTCATTCGCCGTTAAGATTGACCGCCGTGACCATAATTTCGTCTGGAGAACCATATTGAATTATACAGTAGTGCATAAGGTAATACCTAATTTATATGGTCCAGGATACAATGCCTCACCTACTGTATAGTATTTTCGATACATTGGTATCCTAACTAATATTATAAATGCTTATGTGAGTTTGATTTTACGCCTTCACGCCTTAACTATGCATACATTACATGCGATCATTAAGAATGTTTGCATTATACACGTTATCAGGGGAACAGAAGAGGACACAGAGTATCTTTTATCCAGAAAAAATACTGTTACCAACCTCTTTTTTTATGTGGGGGAATGCATTGACGCGTACCCCTCCGCGTGGTGACGGAGAAGTTATGTCGGACTAACCGGGACAAAGATATCCCGGTAATACCGACCTAACCTACCACGGTGTTCTTCGACATAACCATAGTCGGCGGGGCCGCGCGAATCACTTTCACATGCAATCGCGACCCGGCCAAGGTTTCGGCTCGCCGTGTTAAACGGCAGGCCACTGCACGATAAGACCTAGTGTTATCAACCCAACCTAACCTACATTTACGCAAGCGAAGCCGCGGGCAAAAACTAGTATAATAAAAATGGAATTGTGCACACTAGTCTGGATTAAGCGATAGCTCAGTGGAAAGACCAACAGACTGCAATGCAGAGGGTCTCGGGTTCGAACCCACGTCGTACACCTCTGACTTTCGGAAGTTACCTATATGACTTTTCGAAATTATGTGCGTATTGATTGACAATTATCGCCTGCTCCGTGCCTCGGAGAGCACGTTAAGCCGTCGGTCCCGGCCTCCATGAACATCTATGGCAGACGTTATTGAGAAGTCAGTACCCCATAATATCCTGACACTGGTCTAGCCTTAAGGTATCGTTAGCCTTCGGGTTGCTGAGGTCAAGTGGCAGCCGCTCCGTGTAAAAACTGATATCCAGTAAAATCCGGTTAGACCAGAAAACCCGACCCCAAGTGACTTGGGAATAATAAAGGCTAGGGAGAATAAGAAGTCTGGATTAAGATGGTATTGTATTTGTTTATTTAATTTAAATTGCAATTAAAATATATTAGTTTTATAGTTGCTGTCGAACTAACGTTTATATTCGAAATTAAAACTTTTACTGAATTGTTTGGGTAATGTCTATCATTGGATTATTTTTAATAAATTTTTATTTGCCACATTGTTTTCATAATTATACGCCGCGGCATGAAATAAAAAATAATGGTATTAAAGAATTAATAACAAGCAGCTTTATAAAACAAACAAATATTTAAATTGTAAAACATAAGCGCGCTTTTATATTCCATTAATATTTATTTAATGTTTTACTATTAGGACTTTAATTATAAAATTGCCGTTTATGCTTTACATCTAATTTCGTGGTATCTATACAAAATTCAATGGTTATTTTATAAATTAATTTATGTTTCGAAAATAGGTTATATTTATAATTAATAACACGTTTTATTAATAAATATCAATAAACTTTTATACAATTTAAATTTATATCGTTTAGTGTCTGCATGTATTATTTGTTTCAATTTGACATTAATAAATTATGGTTGTTATTTTTGCTAATTAAGTACAAACCGTGATGACCTAAATACAAGCAATAGTAGGGGAGCCAAGCGGGGATTTCGGGATTTAGCCTTGCACCTTGTGAAGTACTTCCACCATACCTGAGCCCTGTACATAGGGTCAAAGGTAAAGGCAGCCGATCAGATTAATAAAAAAAAAACGATCGATAGAAAAACTTGAGCGCGTCAGATTAAGGTAAGGTAAGTTACATGAAAGTGTGTATTTCAATAATCTGACAATTTGAGCGTGACATAAGGAAATGGGAGAGTCACAAAGATGCAAAGAAAAAACGTCACCTGAAAATTCTCGAGCGTGGTTAACTTTATTTTTATTTTGAAGGAAATTAGTCACTAATCACGGAAATATTATAATCTGCCGATTTGCATAAGCCGAAATAGCTGAAATCGTTAATATAGTGTGGTGCATGCAGTCGCTGATAACTATGTATGTATTTCCCACTTCGCGCCACTCTAAGGGCAGTGTGAGACTCACTCCTTCTCTATCTCTCACTCTCTCGCACCGTCCCCATAGTACGTTCCGCCGCCATGATGCCATCACAGCTGATCATAACAACGCGTGCATGTACAACGTAATTAAAAAAATATTTTGTCAGGCTAAGGAAATTCCTCCACATAATTGTCAGATTATGGGTCAGTACGACAAGGACATTAAGATGAAGCGTCTGTAAATAATCTGACGCGCTCGAGTATTTCAAGGTCACGAATTTTTTTGCATTTTAAACTCCGGCCCTGACTTTTGGTCGCTTTCAAATCGTCAGTCTTCTGAATAGGAGCTACTGGAGGGTTCACTTAACATCCCTTATCAATGTCTGACGCACTCGAATTTTTTTCTTTTTTCTACTCCATCTTACGGCCACCCCACCACGCAAACCGGGAGATTAATATATTTCCTCTATCAGAAAGACGTGGGGCGCATACGCTATTAATATTTGAAGCGCTCGAGTATTACATATAGTGACGGTACTTTTTTTACATTTTAAAAAAACCTTTAAATCCTCCCCCCTCTAGTGAAAGGATATATACTTCATATAAACTTATTTTCTTTTTCGCTTCTAACCTTCACAGTCCAATAGGTCCCCACGATGCTCGAGTAAATCCCCATTAGCCCTCTTAGGCTCCCCTACTACAACTACACGTAAAAAAAACATGGAATTCGAATTAGACATTCAAAAATTCTGCCGTAATAGAAACATCAATGATTAAATTATGTTCGGGTACTTTGAAATAACTACACTGGAACATTGAGACAACTACCATCTTAGTCTCCCCGTGACTATGACTGCTGAAAAGCAACCGAAACGTCGGGGAAAGTGTAAACTTAAATATAAATAGTTTTAATAGTTTGAATAATTTAATTAGCTTAAAAGTTAGTAAAGTTTAATAGTATCTAGTAGTAGTGTAACAGTTTCAAAATTATGTAATAAAGTGTAAAATAAATAACGCGATAAGCTCCGTATATAGTAGTTTAATTTCAATTTTTTCGGCCTCGATGGCGTAGTGGTTAGTGTAACCGACTGCCACGACTGAGGTCGCGGGTTCGATTCCCGCACAAGTCAAACATTTGTGTGCATGAACATGGATGTTTGTCTTGGTCTGGGTGTTTCTATGTATAATATGTATGTATTTACAAAAAAAAAACTATATATGTATGTTTATCCATTGTCTAGTATCCATAGTACAAGCTCTGCTTAGTTTGGGCTAGATGGTGTTGTGTGTATGTGGTAGAATATTATTATTATTAATTCAAAAATATTGATGAAATAGTTAGTATGAAAACCGTTACCGATTTTATTAATACAAATCGGCAACTGCATATTTAAACCACTATTATAATAACATTTATGAGACTGAAACACACATTTATTTATTTATTGAAACACATTTATAAATAGTTGTAAGTGCCTCGGTTTACATTTAAATTCGTAAGGTAAATTTTATATTTTATAGAGTGCAGATAAAATTATTTTTTACTTTTCAACTGACTGACTATCTTTGACTTTGTCTTGTAGCGTAAGGGCGCGTTCCCACTATGTCGTGACGATAGATTATCGTGTCGTTTAAAGCGTCGTGGCTTGTGTATTTAAATAGAGGTGTTCACATACAGGACGACACGATTATCTATCGTCCACGACTTTCTTTTGCAGTAAGCGCCATGTTTAGCTAACGTAAATATATGAGGTATAGGTTAGATGGTTAAGTCAGTCGTACGGAAAACTTGATAGTGTTCAGGATTGTCTGTTATGGCGTTAAATTTAATCGTAACCTGCTTATCTACAAGCTCCCAACTGCAGAGGCCACTCTGCTCTAAACGTCTGTGAATGAAAAATAAAACCCTTTAATAGATAATAATAATATCAGCCCAAATCATAACCTGTCCCACTGCTGAAGTCTTCTCGCATTATGAAAATAGTTTGGCGATATTTGAAATACGAGAACTCATAGAGAACTTTTAGACTTTTGCTAGTTTCCTCACAATGATAAAAGCTATAATATTTTGGTGTGATACAGTAATAAGTACAACTTAGGCCAGGCAGATAGAGCTGCGTGCACTGCTAGTCCTAATTAATATTATAAATGTGAATTTAAGTTTGTTTGTTTCTTACGCTATCACGCCTAAATTACTTGGCCGATCATTATAAAATTTCGCATACACGTTATCAGGGGTACAAAAAAGGACATAGGGTACTTTCATTTAGAAAAAACAGTACTGATCCCGAGCGAGCCAAGTCACGGGCAGAAGCTAGTACTTCATATATTAACTCGACCTATGTTCCCTCTACAGCAGATACCAAATGATACATACAGGCCACTATAACACTGAACTCTTATCACTAAACCTAAATGCGACCTTTCCAATTTTACGAACAGAAATCAAATTTATTTGCCAAATGAAATTGAACTCTATACAAAAACAATAAAGTATGTTTCTATGTATCACCGAGAGGTGTTTGGAGATTTGAAAGGATCTCGTGAAAGCAGGCGGAAATCGGCCGACTCGTCCTAAAGACACATCTTAAAACTGAGCGGCTGGTGTCATACTGCGAGCGATTGGGCGTTACATGATTTATTACTTGCCGCAGATTTTATAATTACCTCTCAAATTTTTTTTTTCCCCTGCTTTAATTCCTTTTGTCCATGGACGATATCAGCTGGATGATAATAAGCTATGGTAACTACTTACCACCACGTGCGCATGGACGCAGTCATGTATATGTATACTTTAGGGCGAGCAACAATATGCTTGCTATATATTGCTGTTTTACTTAACATTCGTAAGGAAAGTCTCGCTTTTTACTTAGTTTTACGAAGATGTTTTTTTTTTTCATGCACGTTTATTTTCATATTCTCTGTATTTAAGTTTATATATTACTAGCTGACCCGCGCAACTTTGTCTGCTGTATATAATAAGAGAATTTTCCTCGTTTTGCAACATTTTTCATTGCTGCTCCGCTCCTATTGGTCGTAGCGTGATGTTATATAACCTATAGCCTTCCTCGATAAATGGGCTATCCAACACTAAAAAGATTTTTCAATTCGGACCAGTAGTTTCTGAGATTACCGCGTTCAAGCAAACAAACAAACAAACTCTTCAGCTTTATAATATTAGTATAGATTTGAATATACATAATTATGCAGGTACGCGCCTCTACAGAGACACATCCCCGAAACCATAGGCAAATATTCATCGCCACCAAATTTTGCCAGCTATCCTAAAGTTTCACGTAATAGACGGCAAACCTATAGTCGTCTCCTGAGCACTTAATTATCCAGACAGCGTGCTGCCATTTAAAATCTCCTAAAAGAAAAATGGAATAATACTTTGCCTGACCTGCCTAGGGCCGGAACGGAACGGTCGCTCGGGAACAACAACTTGTTATGCGAGTTGGATGCTAGCATCAAATTTTCTAGTCTACTGCAATCATGTGTGCAATGTGTGTGTGGGTTGTAAGAGCGTGGAACAAACTGCCAGCAGATATAGCCTCAGCTCAAAATACAAACATATTTAAAAATAAACTGCACAAATACCTTCAACAACAAAAGACTACTTAGTGGGAATTCAGCAGGATACAAGCACATATCAGTTGCTTCAACTGCCTGCCTGTTTATTATTAATAATAATAATAATAATAATAAAATTATGCCACTAGAGCATAGCTCAACCGCCCGCTAGCAGTGCGACCTGGCCTTACAAAACGTCGCGGCCACACCGCGGGTCCCAGCGCGTGAATAAATTTAATGTATTAGCCGCACCCGCGCCCCTCACCTCACCCCGACACTCGTTTATTAGCAACGCTATGTCACTACACAGAAGCTTTATACGTGGCGATATTTCCTTGAAAAATGGATGAAGAAAAGAGGGCGACGTTTCTTCCTACACACAGTGTTAGACACTGGTGTGGGCGCAGTTTTTTATTATTAAACGTTGAGCAAAATGTTTGCAGAGATGTGGATCGCTGCTAAAGATTTTATTATTTATGCTTTGGTAGTTGAAAGCAGCTATAGAATAGTGGGAGATAATTGGAATGCTACGCAGAGGTCTCGAGATTTCGAAGTTATGTGCATAATAAATATTTAATTATAGCAAGCTTCATTGGTAATGGGAAATAAGGCGAGGAAATCTGTATGTCTGAAAGTTCTTTATAATATTTCAAACATATGTGAAGTCTGCTAATAATAATAATAGGCAGTACTACTCGACACGGCGCGTATTGTGAGGAGATTCCTCTCGCTGGGGCCCTAACCACCGGCAGCTTGGACCTTGTTCCCGATGTCGGTGGATCATTTCAGTTTTTATATTTTTAAATATGTATAGTCTTTATATTTACATTTAAAATGTAGTTATTTGAAAAAATAGTAATAAAGAAAATAATAATATCTTTATTCATTGAAATTAAACTACTATATACGGATTTTATCGCCAAGGATTTACCAAGGATACTTCGCGAGGCTATTGAAATCAAAAAACATCCTAATTTCAATAGAGAAGATGGTTGGAATGTACCACCAGCCTGGAATCCGGTCATTCAAATAGTCAAACCCAAGAAGAAGCAAACCACAGCTAAACTTTATGATACTCTGAGCTCATTCTGCGTAAATAGAAACACCAATGATTAAATTATGTTCGGGTACTTTGAAATAACTACACTGGAACATTGAGACAACTACCATCTTAGTCTCCCCGTGACTATGACTGCTGAAAAGCAACCGAAACGTCGGGGAAAGTGTAAACTTAAATATAAATAGTTTTAATAAATTAATTAGCTTCAAAATTAGTAAAGTTCAATAGTATCTAGTAGTAGTGTGACAGTTTCAAAATTTTGTAATAAAGTGTAAAATAAATAACGCGATAAAATCCGTATATAGTAGTTTAATTTCAATGAATAACATTCGCGTAAACAGAAGACAATATTAAATATCTTTATTTTCAAAAAGTTATACAGTAAACCACTTACAGTTAAAGCAAAAATAGAATAAAGCACTGACAATATTATATAGTAAGTAGTGTGTTGTGACACTGGTACCCAAAGTAAGATTCAACTTGTGTTATGGGTTCCAGATCTCCCACATATTTAACATTTAGAGTGACATTGTTCAGTCAGATGGAGCGTGGTTACAAGTGATTAAAATTATAACTATTACATGCAAAATTAGGAGAAGAGCATGCTTGTGTGTAAGTGACTGTCAAGCGGTGCGAGCGTGGACTATGGATTATAGCCTCACACTGATAAAAGGCACTCACCCAGGAGTGGGACATCTTATATACCAAGTTGATATTATTATAATATTTGGTAGTATTCACCAAACTGACTTAGATATAGCACATATGGCATGGCTAAGCTGTGCTTTTAGCATTACCGATCTTTAAGCGGTGGTTATATATAGGTGGTTTATACTTTCTTATCTTATCTTATGTGGGGGCCAGTCAGTGCAGACCGGCGACACTTCGACCCAGTGGGATCTTTTGTGTCGACACTCGCCCAATAACAACTGCCATTACATAGGTGTTCATGGCAGCCGGGACCGACGGCTTAACGTGCTCTCAGAGGCACGGAGCAGGCAATCATTGTCAAGTAATAGGCACATAATTTTGAAAAGTCATATAACTTCCGAAAGTCAGAGGTGCGCGACGTGGGTTCGAACCCGAGACCCTCTGCATTGCAGTCTGTTCGTCTCCCCACTGAGCTATCGCTGCTTATTATATACCCTTTCACAGAATATCGATATGAAATAGCAGTATTCTTACTGATGTGTTTCGTGCGGTGAGTGGGAGTGCCGGAGGCCCAATCCTCCTTCCCGCTCCTTCTCCTTCCCACTTCCTTTCCTAAAGGGTCAGCAACACGCAAGTGATGCCTCTGGTGTTGCAGGTGTCCATAGGCTACGGTGACCATTTACCATCAGGTGGGCCGTTGTATAAAAAAAAACATACACATTGTCCGGGGTTTTATTTAACCTGCATTTACGCGAACAAAGCCGCTGGCAAAATCTAGTGTTTTATACATCTAAGCTTTAAGTGCCATCTTTAAAGGCAACTGGCGTAAAGGTAGTAAATCTGCCTAGAAAGTAAAAGTTCTCGATACTAACATACTCACCTTCCAGGAAACCAGTTCGGAAAAACTCTTATACAACAGCTTTGTCCGTTCGTCTGTCTGCTATACAACTTTCAATTTAAGAACCGTAAGAGCTAGATACTCGCGGTCAACGCCATTTGACTTAGCATAGTCGATATACCCCTGATGACTATGACTTTTGACCACTGACCTTTGCATATTACTTGAACCATTTTATCGAACTCTAATATTTACGGCAATTCATTGCCGATTCTCACTTGTTTCTCCTATCAACTTATACAATCCAATTGTTTTTCCTATGGTCTTTGAAGTGCTAATAATGCTAGCTATCATAAGCTATGCTAACTGTCTACTACCACAGTGCTCTGCCGCTCTTGATTGCAGCCTAGTGTGATTTTTCGTCAAAGCAAATCGTAGCAATACATTAAAGACATGCTTCTCAATTTATTTATAATAATGTCCTCCAGACCGATTTCGGTCACGGCGGCCAATATTAACGGAGACTGGCCATCTGGGCAGGAGATATTATAGTGCACAAGCGTGTGCACAAACAAAAGTCCACTCTCTGTTCCCTAACTCTCATGATCCGATAGGGCGGTAATCCGACACGACCGTAGAGAGATCAGGCTCAGGACCAACGGCTTTACGTGCTTTCTGAGGCACGGGGGTGTCCAACACCGCCAACTTCCTAACTCCAGGCTATTATTGAGTTTTCTTAACAGGAAACCCAATAACTTTTTGTTGGCCCGACCCGGGATTCGAACCCGAGACCTCATGCACAGCAGTCGCGTTCACTACCGTTGCGCTACGGAGACAGTTAAATTATAGCACGGATGGCGTACTGTTTTAAGTAGTCACCTCGTTACTACTTTTGCGCCATGTGTTGGGGTTCAAACACAGACCAAGAACAACAAATTCAGCCTCGATGGCGTAGTGGTTAGTGTAACTGACTGCCACGCCTGAGGTCGCGGGTTCAATTCCCGCGCAAGTCAAACATTTGTGTGCACGGACATAGATGTTTGTCTTGGTCTGGGTGTTTCTACGTATAATAAGTATATATTTACAAAATAAAGTATATATGTATGTTTATCAATTGTCTAGTACCCATAGTGCAAGTTCTGCTTAGTTTGGGCTAGACGGTTTTGTGTGTATGTGATAGAATATTCATTGAAATTAAACTACTATATACGGATTTTATCGCGTTATTTATTTTACACTTTATTACAAAATTTTGAAACTGTCACACTACTACTAGATACGATTGAACTTTACTAATTTTTAAGCTAATTAATTTATTAAACTATTTATATTTAAGTTTACACTTTCCCCGACGTTTCGGTTGCTTTTCAGCAGCCATGGTCACGGGGAGGCTAAGATGGTAGTTGTCTCAATGTTCCAGTGTCGTTATTTCAAAGTACCCGAACATAATTTAATCATTGGTGTTTCTATTTACGCAGAATGAGCTCAAACTATTGCACTTTATTTCAAAATTTTGTAATAAAGTGTAAAATAAATAACGCGATAGAATCCGTATATAGTAGTTTAATTTCAATGAATAACATTCGCGTAAACACAAGACAATATTATGATAGAATATTATTAATTATTATTATAATTGTTGTTCTTGTGTGTCTGGGTGTTCTGTGTTCGTTGAATGATCGTAAAGTTCGCCGTGACAAAGGAAGAATGCCGAGTCTTTTAAAAGAAAACCAAAATAAGCTTTCGGTTTTCTCAATTTATTTTTAGGTTCACCAATAAAATTTGCATTTATAACGCTAAAACTGCAGTGTTCCTCTATGCGGTGGGTTCCATAAACCACTGCTGTAGTCCGGTGGAAGGACACCTATATATCACTCTTGAGCTTTGACAGTGACGTTCAGGCTCTGCTACGTCATGATAGGTATTGTTTTAGCTCTGAGTCAGCCTTTACCAGGTAGTAAATATTCTATATTAATCAGTATTCTGTTTTTAATTTCACTAGCGACCCGCCGCGGCTTCGCACGAGTAGTACAAAATCTTAACAAATTATACATCTAAACCATTCTCATTAATCACTCTGGCTATTGGTGAAAACCGCATGAAAATCCGTTCAGTAGTTTTTGAGTTTATCGCGAGCAGACAGACCTCTTTGCTATCCTTAATATTTTTGTCTTTTCTTTCTTTCTTTTATCTTGTTTTTATTATTGAAATTAAACTACTATATACGGATTTTATCGCGTCGTTTATTTTACACATAATTTTATTACATAATTTAAACACAAGCTCTGCTTAGTTTGGGCTAGATGGTGTTTTGTGTATATAATACAATATTATATTATATTATTATTATTATATATAATGGAGAACTCTCAAACATGCAGGTTTGCTCGCGATGTTTACCTTCACCGTTAAAGCGCTAATACACACATAGCTACGAAAAGTAAAAAATGCGTGGCTTGGGATCGAACTCGAGGCCTTAGCATGGCAGTACAGCGGTCTACGACTATTGCTGCTTTGACAGTGACCGTTTATGGTTGTTATTATTTTTTTATTAATTTGTGCTTTATCTATATTTATTATATGCTTTATTTATTTATTTTAGCGACTCTGCTTACGCTTTGGTTAGTTAGTCAGGCGCAAGTAAACAGTAGCGCCGCGCGGCAGTCGTGTCCCTGTAACCACTCAGTTAGGTCGTAGCTTAATATGTATTATTTATAACTTACATACATACATAGATTCACGCCTGTTTTCCAGAGGGGTAGGCAGAGACTACGAATTTCCATTTGCTACGTTCTTGACGCACTTCTCTGGCTTCATTCACTTTCATCACATTCCTCATACACGCCCGTCGGTCCAAGGTGCTCTTAACCTGGCCTTTGTCCAGAACGCCTCCGATCTGATCAAGAAACGTTCGCCTAGGTCTTCCTTTTGCGACTGTTCCATTCACACTAGCCTTATAACTAACACTCTATGGACTTGTTTCCGAAATAAAAACATTTTATTTTATTTTTTATTTTTTTATTTTATAAACTTTCTTAGTCAGTCTTTCCTCGTCCATTCTTTCTACATGCCCAAACCAGCTTAACATACCCTTTTCTATTCTTGTCACTATATCCACTTTCATGCCGCATCACTCTCTAATCACACTATTCCTTATTCTATCTTTCTTTATATTTATATATTTATAACTTATATATATAATTACATCCATATAGTATACCATGAAGTTGTTCTATTTGACTATCCACAACAACAAGACTTCTCACTTACTCCTACAGAAACTCTACGGCTTTTTAACATACATAGATACATACATAGATTCACGCCTGTTTCCCAGAGGGGTAGGCAGAGACTACGGATTTCCATTTGCTACGATCCTGACACACTTCTCTGGCTTCATTCACTGTCATCACATTCCTCATATTCGTCACATCACTTGTTTAAAATGAAACATTAAAAAATTTCTTAAGACTAACTCTAAGCCATTTACAGAGTTCCACGACAATCGAATATGAGGTAGAAAATTGTGATTTCTAAAGCTAAATTTCACTAAGTAACACTAGACAAAAAGAAGATATCAATTTCGCTGAATCTATTATTGTAAGTTCGTTTTATGAATGCAGTCGAGTAGCGACTCGCCAGCTTCGTACAGGTAGAAAAAAACCTTAACAAAATATGCACCTAAAGGACTCTGCCACTACCCCGTCACATACCATGACCGTGCTAGGAACGTGTCAGGCAAGAAAATATTATTTGTATGGAAATGTATAAGACTATGCCCACTAGACCGTTCCGTCACTGACCAGCAGTTCCTATAGCAGGGCGTATCGTGTTGCTTTTCGTGTCTGATACGTTCTTAGCACGGTCATGGTATGAGACGGTGTAGTGGGCAGACTCCTTTAACCTTCCTCATGAATCACTGTCTATTTGTGACAACCGCATGAAAATCCGTTAAGCAGTTTTTGAGTTAAGCGAACAGACGCGTTTTTCAGTAGTTTTGTCACCTGCCTTCCCTTATTTATCATGCTTTTGGTGCTTATATCAAGCATACCGCAATATACTGACTATTTTCAGTATGTTTTCTGTACCGTGTACGAGAGAGATTTTTACAAAAAATACCAGTAGCTTGCGCGCTTTGTACGAAACTCGGCTAGGGAAAACAATGGTGGATGGAGCTTTCTCTGTAGTGCAGGAGTTCGTCAGTAAATTAACAAATACAAATAAACTACATTTAAAGTTGTCTTTTGATAGTTTATCCTCCTAATGTTTACAAGCCCTATGCATCACATAATTTCAGCTCCGAAACATTTTTACATTTAGAATACAAGAGCTATTCAAATTTACTACAGTTAATCAATTCTCGCAGAATCGCGCACTGCACTAATTGCAACGTCGTGTAAAAATTATAAGTCAGCCAATTAACTACTTTTTGAAATTTACTGACGTGCATATTGTCACTCGTAATAATTGTCTCATGTGTCTTTGTGGGATATACTTTGTGATTTTTATTATTTACCATAGATTGCATTAATAGGCTAGCCTCATAAAATATAGTTTTAATAAAACATAAACTACATTATACTTCGAAAAAATATTTGTCACCTTTTTAAATGCCGCGAATGTACACATGAAAATATAAATTTTTTGAGAGCCAGTTTTCTTAGTGTTTACTACTCGAACAAGAGAAGAATTATTAGAATATTCTCCATTGTAACAATTATTGTATGTGAAAAAAATATTATCACGTTTAATATATTATAGAGAAGCAGTTTTAGCATTATTTTATTGATTTAACTACATTTTCAAAAAAAATTACTTCTGTGGCTTAGCTATCCAATAAGTGAAGCGATAGCTCAGTGTCAGTCAGACCAACAGACTGCAATGCAGAGGGTCTCGGGTTCGAACGCACGTCGCGCACCTATGACTTTCAGAAGTTATATGACTTTTTGAAATTATGTGCGTATTGATTGACAATTACCGCCTGCTCCGTGCCTCGGAGAGCACGTTAAGCCGTCGGTCCCGGCTGCCATGAACATCTATGGCAGTCGTTATTGGGAGAGTGTCGACACAAAATATCCCACTGGGTCGAAGTGTCGCCGGTCTGCAATGACTGGCCCCCACATAAGATAAGAGACGATAACTATCCAATAGCTGTGTAGGCTAGTTAATACCCCGTCTACCCAGAACTCTGTACATTTTTCCACGCGTCGACAACGCTCTCGA
Source organism: Catocala fraxini (assembly GCA_930367265.1). NCBI lineage: Eukaryota > Metazoa > Arthropoda > Insecta > Lepidoptera > Erebidae > Catocala > Catocala fraxini. The sequence continues at coordinate 4,468,092 of OV884049.1, read as the reverse complement.
ACATTCGATTAGTTCCTAAACAAACACCCTTAGACGAAAAGTTTTAAGTCCCTGCTCCTTGGACGAAGGGACCTAAAGGTATCTTCACATCTGCTTTTGACTATCCTAGCTATTATGGAATCAAGGAGTTATCAACTATGAATTATTTTATAAAAAGTAAAACTTTCAGTGTATAAATTGATTAATTTATTTGTTCGAATGTATGATAAATAAAATAAGGCTCGCTTTCTATTACGTGTCATCCAAAACAGTAGCTGGCGATATGAAGCTGCGTTATATCGCTTCGACGATATAAGCGTGAATTTTTTTGTTAGTGCTTTTAACGCATTAATAGCCGGCGGGCATAAGCCAGGTCCGTAGCTGGTAACCGTTAAGGTAATAGATCAGCCGGCAGGCATAAGCCAGGTCCGTAGCTGAGGTTATATTGAAACACGTAGACTGATTCAATTGAGAATATATTTTTATGCCTTCTTATATCCCGTTTATTGTTCATGCAAGTAACGCTAGCACTAATGTGTACAATATTTATTTGCACCAATCAGCGATAAGTAAATTACGTTATACAATTTTACGAGGAATTCTTGAGCGCATGTGTGCGGCGCGACGACTATAAATACTGCCACGTATAAAATCAGAAAGCAACTTCGCTCGTCGCTTAGTCTGTAGATTGGTTTCGTCGCGGCTAGACGTATGATACTCCGTTCGATCGCCTTCGCGCGTTGCTTGATTTCGGCGCGGCTAGACGAATGATGTTCCGATCGATTCCAGGTTCCTCATAAACTTATAATTATGTTGTTTGTGCGTATATACCTACATACGCCACATGCTCTATAATATTGGATAACAGATTTTTTATTTAGTTGTGAAATGAGCTTACGCTCGGCATGATGGTTAACCGATAAGTTAAGAGAGGGCGCTAAAATATGCCTACCTAAACCTCTGCCTTCTCTTTAATATATATAGATGTTACACGTAACGTACAATTACTTGAAACCTGAAAAATATACATTACTCTACATGACATGACATTCTTTTGACTTCGAGTAACTTTAAACAATACGTTAAGAACTGAGCGGCGTAGAAATCAAAGAGTCTTTGCTCCCCAGTAAGACAAATCAAAAGATTAAAGGGAAAAAATTGCCTATTATATATTGGACTAGTAGTTTTCCCGCGGTTTCACCCGCGTAAGTCCCGTTCCCGTGTGAATATCGGGTTTCACCCCTTTCACCCCCTTCGGGTGGAATTTTCAAAAATCCTCTCTTAGTGCTCCCCTACACTCTCCAAGGAACATACATGCCAAATTTCAGCTTTTTGCGTTCAGTAGTTTCGGCTGTGCGTTGTCTGTCAGTCACTCAGTAACGGAAGAGTTATATATATATATAGATTGTCCGTTAAATGTGACGTCACCTTTACAGTCAAGACTTGTGAGTAGTGAAGAGTGTTTGTGTTATACAGTATTTTGTTCATCTCGGAATGTTATTAGATCGTGAGTGTTATGTATCGACCGAGTACTCGAGATGGTCTCGAGAGCTGGAACTTTCATTTCAACTTTTTAGCTACAAAGTTGGGATACGATGAATTGATATACAAGTAGATTTTGTACGCGGTTTCGCCCAGATAGATTTCATCAATAAACTTCCTTAAGGAACAGTACTCGTTTCCCGAATGAAAGATTGCCATTTTCTGTACCAATATAAATATGCATCATAATTATCGTTCGAGTGGTTAAGGCGTGAAATCTCAGACAAGAGCCAGCTCATCTGTATTGTCACCAAATATTTGACGAGTGGACTCTGCCAGTCTAATTCCGCTAAACATAACTAAACATTAACTAATTAGGGAACGCAGCTAGCTGTTAAATTAGAAATTAATCGTGTAAGTATGATTGTTTGACCTAAAACTCGTAATAGCGAGCTATTAACTACGATCTAGTGAGCTACTAAGTTATTAGTGAATGGTGAGCACAATAATTGGTAAGCTGTTCATTAGTAATGGTATAAATGGTCGCGTCGCTACCGTTTCTGCGCCGAGTATTGTGGGTTCGATTTCCACACGGGACAGTCTACTGTCTACAGTCCATATAAGATAAGATAGGTCGTAGTCCTATACCTATGTATTAATATCATATTATAACTGGTACCAGTCAATATATATCCATATCGATCATCAAGTTATTTTATTTGACCATCCACAATAAGAACACATAAGATCATTTCTACAACAACCATAAATACAATCGGGGTACCTACCGTTAACGACGAGATAACGCCAAAACAGTTTCTTTAGAAACTTTTGGATATAAATAAAAAAGCTTTGTTATAGAAATGCATAATGAATAATTAAAGTAAATCCATGGACTTATTTTCAAGTTTTACGAAAACAAACATATGTAAGCTAAACTTTTATCCTGACTAATATTATAAATGCGAATGCGAGTTTGTTTATTGCGTTTCATCCCTTAACTACTTGACCGATCATCATGAAATTTTGCATAAACGTTATCAGGGTTCAGAAAGGGACGTACCTTTCATCAAGTGATAATCTCTATCCAAGGAATAAAAAACTATTAATAAAATCAAGATTAACGCGAGATGCAAAATATAATATAATAAAAAGCCTTTTCTGTTTCTCCACCCACATTAGAAATAATTTCTGAGTCGCGGGGGACTTATCAAAAATTGAAACAACTGACACAAAAAACACCCCACTCCACTAAAAACACATTTCGAAAAGTCATATAACTTCCGAAAGTCAGAGGTGCGCGACATGGGTTCGAACCCGAGACTCTCTGTATTGCAGTTTGTTGGTCTCCCCATTGCGCTATCGCTGCTCTAACTTACGACCTAACCCAGTGGTTGACGACTGCCGCGCGGCACTACTTTATACTTGCGCCAGATTATACAAAACTAAAGCGTCAGCAGTGTTGCTACAGTTGTTATTCGGTAGTAAGTACACACGATATATCAAACCACTGGATAAGTTTATGAGTTTACTATAAGTTTACAATAATCGTCAAAGTTAATGTTAAGTTATCTGAGTCGCACTTTACGAAATATTATTTGTTATTGATTCGACACATACACAATAGCGCGTGACCAAGTTTTAGTTACGACTAAAATAAGTTAGGTACGTAAAATACATACGCATAAAGTTTTGCTGTACGAGCATTATTGGCTCGTACAGACTATAAATATGATACTTTTATTAAGTTCCCTAAGAATTAATATTGGTCTGCGACACAGCGAAGCGTGGTTAGGATAAGCTGGTATTATTATATATGGCAAAGAAAAATGCATGGAATTAAAAGACTGTATGGCGCGCTCCTAGACGGACGTGTGCACGTATATAAATATAATTATTTTATTGTTTAGCGCGGCGCAAGCCGTCGCTCGTATTTTTTTTATCGCCATGAGTGACACATTGTAGCGAATGAGCTGCTGGCGTTCCTGCAACAGAAGATGGATGTCATGGACGAGGTTTCGGCCATCCAGATATGTTCCACTAACTTCAGCGAGGAGGACATAGCTGCTGCTGCTGCTGGTGTACAGGTCGCTCAACAAAAGTGACCAGATGGTGTCTCGCAGGCGTGACGGGACAAAGAAAAGACTGCAGGATATTATCACGCTGCTGAAGAAGACCGATCCTGTCGACGTGCCGATGTTTGTGGTGAAGGACTTGAATAAGTTACCTCTCGTCACTTTCGACCACGTCGATGTTACAAGCCTTTTGAAGGACATCGTCTTCCTTAAGGCCAGTTTAGCGGATGTACACAAGAAGTTAGAGACATCCCAGGACACCGTCATGGTTTTGCGCACGGAGGTTAAAGAGTTGGGCAATTCTGTGGATTTAAGTAGGTCACCGACGCGTAATAACATTGTCAACACGCGTCGAGGCGCAGGCTGCTGCAATGCATCGGTCGCAAGTTTCGCATCAGCAGTTTTGTCGCCGCGGAATGTTGTGACTGCTGAGTGCGCTATATGCGCGCCTTGCAGCCCCGCCCCCGTCCCCGCGGCCCCACCCCGCATCGCCGCGCGACCTAAACGGATAGAGGCTCAGCAGATAGCTGCGAACACGCCCATTGCTCTCGCCGCGAAGTCAGTGCCTGAGATGACAAAGAACCGGGAGGATGATGGTGAGGGTGGTTTTGTGACGGTGCAAAGGAGGAAGCGCCGTCAGAAAACCAGTAAGAACTGCTGCGGCACAGCTCCCGTGGAGCCTGGTGCAAAACTGCGTGCTGCAGCACCGAATACACCGGTGTACATCTCTCGCCTGCATTACACCACTAAGACACTACGCCAGAAGTCCAAGTACATGCCAAGAGTGCAGCTGCTGGTGTCGCGTCGCACGTCAATTTCAAGGCGTTCGTGGTGCGAGTACCAACTTGCTTTCTTCATGTATTTATGAAGGAGAAATTTTGGCCGAAGGGTTTGGTGTTCCGTCGCTTCCGCGGACAAGTGCCACATGACACTTGATGACGCACAACAACAGAGTGCAAGTGAAGCATTACTAACATAGTTACTGAAACCAGCGAGGCTGGAAAACATTATTATAAGAGCTTTTATATAATACGCCAAAAGCACAGGCAAAGCCAGTGCCTCCGTCTAGTAGTTCAATATCCTATTGTGATGATATATTTGATTAGAAGACGATTCATTGATCCGTCGCTTGGCATCCACGTTTATCCGGCTCGAGGTGAGAGCGCATTGTATCACAATTACAATATGGAAACAGAGATATTGATTCAGGACATGAATACATGGTTATGTTGGATCGTGTTAGGATTGACTTCTACCTTAAAAATCATACTGTACTTTAATATTTTTTCTTGCCAGTCTCATTGGTTCTACGCCCTTGCTTTGCTGAACGTGGCAACAGGTAAATGTAAATGTATATTCATATTATTGTTAATTTAGTGTAACTTTGACCGTTCAGAAGTGTTACTTTGTGACGTAAATTAATAAATATATTTTGATTTTGATAATTAATATGAGACTGAGTTCAGCTAAGTATGGGCTCATATATATTATATTTCTGTATATGTGTATGTCATAACACAAGTGCACTCTCTATTCCCTCACTCTCAAAATTCGATAGGACGCAATCAGACATGACCGGAGATAGATCTTGCAAAACTGACGGAGCAATGGGGTTGGGTAACACCGCCAACTATCTAACTCCGGGATGCTATTGAAAATTTGAAGGCAGATCAACCCAGTAACATTTTATCCGACCCGGGATTCAAATCCGCGATCTCGTGCACAGCAGTCGTAATCGCTACCGCTGCGCGATCGAGGCGTTCCGGCAATACATATATTGCCGGAACGCCTCGATCGCGCAGCGGTAGCGATTACGACTGCTGTGCACGAGATCGCGGATTCGAATCCCGGGTCGGATAAAATGTTACTGGGTGCTACACTATGGTGCTAATGATATAATTATCCATATTTGTAGTATCGATAGCCTTCATGGTAGACTGTTACGAATTTGAACCCATAACAAGCAAAGCAGACCTATGTTATACTAGATTTTGCCCGCGGCTTCACTTACATAAATGTAGGTTAGGTTGTGTTAATAACAGTACTTTTTCTAGATGAAATGATCCTTTCTGTTCCTGACAATGTATATGCAAAATTTCATAATGATCAGTCGAGTAGTTAAGGCGTGAAAGCGTAACAAACAGACTCACATTTGAATTTATAATATTAAGTTAGGATATCAATTCAATAAGTAAATTACCCTCCAACACACGACGCACTAGCACTAGTGAGGTGACCACTTTATCCACCGCGCCATGACTGCATATTGACTATACCGTATCACCAACAAAACTTAAATGCAATCATTAGTGTTCAACTTAATCACGACGCAGAACAATGCCTCTAACAGCCATTCAATGAACGACAACCAATAATTGTGTGTTACAATTCCCGTTCCAATTCTCTGTCTAGTTCATACAATCTTTATATTGTATAGGTGCGAGCGAGACGAGAAATATGTCCGCGCTGTCGATTGTTTGATTTCCGTAGCGCTCCGCAACACACTACCTGTGTCACTAAACGGGTTATGGCTAGGGATGAGACAGCTATGTATGTAGTATTGATCGATAAATATGTTTTATTTCAGACTTTTAAACTAAAAAACAACTCATAATAGCAAGAGATTACTAAACAAAATCAATAACATTCACACACCACAGAATAATAATATCAGCCATGTATTAAACTGTCCCGCTGGGCACGGGCCTCTTCTCAGTGTGATAAGGGTTAGGCCATAGTCCACCACGCTGGCCTAATGCGAATTGGCAGACTTCACACATCTTCGAGAACATTATGGAGAACTCTCAGACATGCAGGTTTCCTCACGATGCTTTCCTTCACCGTTAAAGCGTGCGATAATTAACTAGGTATTTAATACGCACATAACTTCGAAAACTTAGAGATGTGCGCCTTGGGATCGAACTTGAGACCTCTGCGGGGCAGTCAAACGGTTTTCTACGGCTCCCGCTGCTTTTCCCTTCACACGCTACAGACTCTTCAAAAAATATTCATAGTTCATCACTTCTTCTCTCTTAGCCTTTATTATTCCCAAGTCACTTGGGTTCGGCTTTTCTGGTCTAACCGGATTTGACTGGATATCAGTTTTTACACGGAGCGGCTGCCACCTGACCTCCGCAAGCCGAAGGCTAACGATACTCTAAGGCTAGACCAGTGTCAGGATATTAGAGGGTACTGACTTTCCCAATAACGACTGCCATAGATGTTCATGGCGGCGGGACCGACGGCTTAACGTGCTCTCCGAGGCACGGAGCAGGCGATAATTGTCAATCAATACGCACATAATTTCGAAAAGTCATATATCTTCCGAAAGTCAGAGGTGCGCGACGTGGGTTCGAACCCGAGACCCTCTGCATTGCAGTCTGTTGGTCTCCCCACTAAGCTATCGCATCACTATCTCTACATATCTGTAAGCTAATCAGATAATTTCATTTATATATTGTAATGAAGTCCTATGTTAATTTTATTTTTTTTACTTGGTGGAATGCTTTGACGCATACCTCTCCGCGGGGCGACGGAGAGGTTATGTCGGGCTCACCGGGGAGAGATACCCCGGTAATACCGACTAAACCTACTACGGTGTTACTCGATATAACCATAGACAGCGGGGCCGCGCGAATCGCTTTCACATGCAATCGCGACCCCGCCGAGGTTTCGGCCTGCCGTGTGAAATGGCAGGCCACTACATAAAAGACCCTCTACTGTCCCCTTGTAGGGGGACAAAAAACACGACTCAGAGGCGCGCGTGGGAACACGCACGCCGCCTCTCGGACCTGGTGCTGATCAGGTGGCGGGCAGGCCCACGCAGCCCACCACCCCCAAGTCAAACCTCAGGGGAGTCCTAATTTTAACCTCTTTAACCCATATTGTTCCTGAACATTATACCGCAGAATAAGAGTTTTGGTACATTCATGCAAAGCCTAATAATGATAATAATAAACCGCTCGGGGACAGTCGTTATCTCATCATGAGACTAACGCGATATCGGAGGGCACAGTACACTAGCTTTTAAACTACCACCCTTGCCTTGTGATATAAACAAAAAATGTTTCACCAGGTTAAATAAAAGCGCACAAACCGCAGGGCAGCTTATGGCGAGCTGTATGTGAGTGGCGACACTGCGGTCTTGAATGCCTTAGAGAGTCGGTTAAGGCCTCTTGCCCGGCTTCCCGTTACTGGTTGGCTAGGGTGGAACTTGAAGAGCACTCGTAGGACTCTCAACTCTGGTTTGCTTTGGTCGGCCAGTCAGAGGAGAGCTACTAGAGTTACATGCTTGGGAGAGGCAGTGTCATTTTCAAGGGCATAATTACGGAGAAACTCGCTTCGAGTCTCCGTTGTCACGAGACCCGTGATGGTGAAACCGGCGCCGCACCGCTCGACACCCCTAGCCACTCGCACCGGTATTGCCCTCTGCTGCTGGCTTGTATTGGCAAGGTACCGTATGCCATCCGATTGATGCTATTAGAGTATTCAGGGCAGACGCCGTTTTATCATCTATAGATATATACATTATATAGCTACCAATATACCAGTCCATCAAACACCCATACTTATAGCTCACATATTAGAATCCATACGTAGCAATAGTCCTATGCCTGCTGCGGTTAGTGCCGCTGTCGGTGTTCCATCCCACCTTTGATTGAAACTCTCGAAGTGCCTCTTGGACCCATGTCTCCGTGTAAGCCTCCCAAAGGGCCAGGTATTTTCTAATATAATATGTTAGAAAATACCTGTGATAAGAGAAACATAATAATAATGAGTCGGCGAGTCACCGTCTGCCATTCCGACTTGGTAATGAGACAGTATATCCGGCAGATGCTGTTTTTTGTCTATAGTTTGCATTATACCAAACGATTTAACACCTATCCCCATGGAACAGAATAAGTAGATTCCATATGTAGCAATAGTCTCCTACACCTGCTGCTGCTTGTGTCTCGGTAAGGGCTCTTCTCACTCTTAACTAAAACTCTCTAAGGGCCTCTGCATGTTGGACCCATCTCCGTGTAAGCCTCCAAAAGAACCGGGTATTTTTGAAAAAATTATAACTATTTTTAGTAACAATTCTTAATTTTACGATTACATTTACGTAAAGTGCACTTATAGATATTTAGCTGAACTAGGTTGTACCTGGGCACGCCACGATCGTGGCGGTAAGTCCCGTGTTTGAGGAGTGGCTGGAGAGGCGCCATGGCGCCCTCACCTTCCGGCTGACACAGGTAATGACTGGCCACGGTTGTTTTGGCCAGTTCCTGTGTCGTATACGCCGGCAAGCGACGCCCGGTTGTCACCACTGCGGCGACTGCCGCGACGTTGTTGGGGACACGGCGCTGCACACTTTGGCGGTTTGCCCCGCCTGGGCATCGCAGCGCCGTGAGTTGATCGCGGCAGTCGGATTGGTTGCCCTCTCGCTCCCAGCCGTAGTTCAGTCTATGGTCCGGAGTGAGAGGTCGTGGAACGCCGTCGCCTCCATTTGTGAGGAAGTCATTTCCATCAAGGAGGCGGCGGAGCGGGAGAGGGAGCGTTTGAACCCTCTCCCCAACCGCAGAGCCGGGCGCCGAAGGGCGCGAGTTGACCTCCAGCCACCCTGAGGTTTGACCTGGGGGTGGCGGGCTTTGTGGGCCTGCCCGCCATCCGTTCAGCACCAGGTCCGAGAGGCGGCGTGCGTGTTCCCACGCGCGCCTCTATGTCGAGTCCGTCTCCCCTCTAGGGGGGACAGTAGGGAGTGATAGAAGTGCCAATAGGGTAGGTCTTTCGTGTAGTGGCCTGCCGTTTCATACGGCGGGCCGAAACCTCGGCGGGGTCGCGACCGCCATGCGAAAGTGATTCGCGCGGCCCCGTCGATAGTGGTTTTGTCGAGGAACACCGTGGTAGGTTTAGTCGGTATTCCGGGAGGTACATTTTCTTCTTAACATCTTTCTTTTACCCCGGCGAGTCCGACATAACCCCTCCGCCCGCCCCCGCGGAGGGGTATGCATCAAGCATTCCCCGAGGATAAAAAAAAAAAAAAAAAACAAAAAAAAAATTAGGTTGTACCTGGGCACGCCACGATCGTGGCGGTAAGTCCCGTGTTTGAGTAGTGGCTGGAGAGGCGCCATGGCGCCCTCACCTTCCGGCTGACACAGGTAATGACTGGCCACGGTTGTTTTGGCCAGTTCCTGTGTCGTATACGCCGGCAAGAGACGCCCGGTTGTCACCACTGCGGCGACTGCCGCGACGTTGTTGGGGACACGGCGCTGCACACTTTGGCGGTTTGCCCCGCCTGGGCATCGCAGCGCCGTGAGTTGATCGCGGCAGTCGGATTGGTTGCCCTCTCGCTCCCGGCCGTAGTTCAGTCTATGGTCCGGAGTGAGAGGTCGTGGAACGCCGTCGCCTCCATTTGTGAGGAAGTCATTTCCATCAAGGAGGCGGCGGAGCGGGAGAGGGAGCGTTTGAACCCTCTCCCCAACCGCAGAGCCGGGCGCCGCAGGGCGCGGGACGACCTCCAGCCACCCTGAGGTTTGACCTGGGGGTGGCGGGCTTTGTGGGCCTGCCCGCCATCCGTTCAGCACCAGGTCCGAGAGGCGGCGTGCGTGTTCCCACGCGCGCCTCTGTTGTTTCGAGTCCGTCTCCCCTCTAGGGGGGACAGTAGGGAGTGTTAGAAGTGCCAATAGGGTAGGTCTTTCGTGTAGTGGCCTGCCGTTTCATACGGCGGGCCGAAACCTCGGCGGGGTCGCGACCGCATGCGAAAGTGATTCGCGCGGCCCCGTCGATAGTGGTCTTGTCGAGGAACACCGTGGTAGGTTTAGTCGGTATTCCGGGAGGTACATTTTCTTCTTAACATCTTTCTTTTACCCCGGCGAGTCCGACATAACCCCTACGCCCGCCCCCGCGGAGGGGTATGCGTCATGCATTCCCCCACGTAAAAAAAAAAAAAAAAAAACTAGGTTGTACCTGTGTTTCGAGCGAGAAAGTACTTACATACTATTTTCAGTTCAAAATAAATATACATTAAAATAACTTTTATTATAAACTAAAGGTAAAGGTTAAAACAATTTAAATACGTTTAATATTCCACTTTAAAACTAAATTAGTAAATATTTTATTGACAGAATTCATGTAAATATAGTTGTTTTGTTACGTTATTTTGTTTAGTGGCTGTAGCTGAAGAATCAGCCGGGCAGTGCTTTGCAGAACTTTGATTAAACTTAACTTGGCAACTGTTAATGTCAGTGATCAAAAACGACCATGATATTGTTATAATTATCTATGCAATCTATATGAATTACAAGACTTATGACATGGCCTGGTTGCTATGTGAAGCAGAAATATACGTTTATTTTTGTATATGATAAAAAATAGGTATAATATACATAAGAATATAATGTGTACTGGAAGATAATTTATAATTCAAAAGAGGGCCACGGCGGCCATCTACGCACGAGATATTATAGTGCACAAGTGTGTGCGCAAACACAAGTGCACTCTCTGTTCCCTAACTCTCATGATCCGATGGGACAGTAATCCGACACGACCAGAGATATCATGCGCAGGACCAACGGCTTTACGTGCTTTTCGAGGCACGGGGGTGTCTTACACCGCCAACTTCCTAACTTCGGGCTACTATTGAGATTTCTCAACTGAAAAATCTAATAACTTTTTGTTGGCCCGAACTGGGATTCGAACCCGAGACCTCTGCACAGCAGTCGCATTCACTATCGCTGCGCCACGGAGGCAGTCAAGATAATTTATACTTTCAATATGCATAGCAGAACCTCATTCATCATAACTACGTATTTCTTTATTTGTTCCTTCAGTCCAACTTTATTTTTCACAGACTACAACTTTACATTTCTATTCGCGTAGAATAGGAGCTAGGTGCTAGATATTCAATCTTACTCAACAAACTTATTTGTAACATAGCTTTTCTAATATCTAGATTTAGAATTTAGTAGATATGCGGTTCTTATGCACTCACTCACTCATTTAAAGTCAAAACTCATTCACAAAACAAAATAGAATGGGATAACCAATTCCTAAAATAAGCCATTGGAAATTATATGAGTAACAAAGTAAAAAAGTTTAAAGAGTAGTAGAGCCTCGATGATTTCAGCATGAATGGGCCGGCTCGACCGTGGAAGGACTACCCTCTCACAGAATATCGACGTGAAATAGCAGTATTCCTATTGTTGTGTTTCGATCGGTGAGTGAGAGTACCCCCCCCCCTCTTACAGCTCCTTCTCCTTCCCACTTCCTTTCCTAAAGGGTCGGCAACGCGCAAGTGATGCCTCTGTGTTGCATGCGTCCATAGGCTACGGTGACCACTTACCATCAGGTGGGCCGTATGCTAGTTTGCCAACTTAGTATGTAGTATTCAAAAATAAACTCACATAAATGTAATAATAAGTAAATAAAACTTTTTTCTTTAAAGAAGCTGTAGTTCAATACGTTTAGTAACTTTTAGGTTCCAAACACGTAAATAAAACTAATCTTAGCGGTTAAAGTACTGTTCTCTTAAATGGGCTACATAAAAGCCTGTAGTACAGAGAAACAGTGCCACCTCCTTGGAGATTGAAATACAGTATTTGAACATTACAACATTATCAATCATGTAAGTACTAACTACTTATTTAATTTAATTTCTATTCTTACAATTGTAGCGTACCGTGTAAGTGATTGTAAATTTAAAATATGAATGTAGTTACGTGAGAACGTGTTAAGCGTATACTGCTCAGATAAGGTAGAAAAAAATTTTATTACATAATATAACACAGCTCCTCTTTAGTAATAGTGAACGTGATTGCCGTACGTGAGGTCTCGAGTTTGAATCCCAGGTCTGCAAAATGTTATTGGGATTTACAGTCAACAAATTCTCCGTAACACAACGGATTCTGGAAAAGGTCGCCGCTTATATTACATATGTATCTGCTATATGTCGCGACTAGCAGCTATAGTAACATATTATACAAATTTACAATTAAAACATAATAATTATCTGTGCTAATATTAAAAACTGGAAAGATTTGATTGTTTGTTCGTTTATAGCGATTTAACTCAAAAACTACTAAACTGAATTTAAAAATGTTTTCACCATTAAAGGTATATTATCACAGAGCAACATAGTCAAAATATTATTTAAAAAAAAATGTTCTGTTACCAACCTAATCATACTTTTACGCAAGCGAAGCTGCGGGCAAAAGCTAGTGAACAATAAGTTTTCAACAATTAAATTTTTTATATAATTATCGATATACTTTTTATCGACTGTCGCACATCACTATCCACTACTCGTCGCTTATATTTCGTATCTGCCGTCTGTCGAACATCACTATTGATTCTCGCGGCATACGGAGGCATTTCGTCACTTAGAGTCCTATATTTTATTCTGTCTAAGAAGATTCCAGAGTATGGAAATATAATGAAAAATTACTTTCCAACTTTGAAGTACGTATTTGTTATAAGTTTATTTCTTGTTGGAGTTTTGAAGTCATGTTTTTATGTAGAAATATACCTGTATTTCTTTTGAGAAATACAAATACTATAGGTCCGTGAAACCAGGGTATTATCATCATCAGCTGAAAGACGTCCATTGTTGGACATAGGCCTTCCCTAAGGTTTTCGCACAGCCCGGTCTTAGGCCACCTGCATGCAATCAGGGTATCATCATCATCATGGTGGCCTTTTGATTATCCAATCTTGGATGTAGGCCTCTTCCCTCTTCTTCCACTCCTGTCAATCTTGTGCCCGACTCATCCAGTGTTCGTGTAGTCGGATGTCGTCGCTGTGGTGGTCTGCCGCGCCCTCGGGTGTCCGCTCTGAGTCTCCATTCTAGGGCTCGTCTTGTCCAGCGGCTCTTGTCCATTCTCGCGATGTGCCCCGGCCATGTCCACTTTTTTTCGCTATTACGGCCATAATGTCTCTAACTTTGGTCTTACTTCGAATCCAATCATTCCTTTTCCGGTCTCGTAGGGTGATCCCGAACAAAGCTCTCTCCATGCCTCCCAATCAGGTTATAAATCAATTAAATTAAAATATATTTAATTTTGACTGCACGGATGGTGCAATTTGAACCATTCAAGTGGTCGCCTTGCCAGTGACATTGCGCCGAGTGTCGTCGGTTCGAATCCCACACGGGACAAAATGGTTGTTCCAAGTCTGAGAGTTCTTTGTGTACGTTGTTTGAATGTTCGTAAAGTCTCCCGCGACAAAGGCATTATTCCTAGTGCGGTAGAGTAGACTAATTCACAAAGTAACACTTAAGAACGTCAAGATTACACTAACTACACTAAAATTAATTTACAATTACCTGTTGTCATGTTCAGCAAAAGGCGTAGAACTAATGAGAAGAACGGGTAAAAAACTCATGGCCACTCTTTTGTAATAGATTACTATTTGATTTGGCCTACTGTCTTTAATCTTTACATATAAGGACGTCTTTTGCCGTTGATCAGGCGCATGTCCAGACTCTGTGCAAAACCTTATTTACAGATTAACCTAATAAGACTTCTCGACCCGGGATAAAAATTTCAACCTCATAATCCGTAGCTGTATATCCTAGCATTAACCCAGTAACATTGCTCGACACAGGATACAAATCTAGACCTTATGATTAGCAGTTGTAATTCAACCATAGAAGCACATATTTCCAAAAAAGCAAAATTGAAAACTAATATGTGAATTAAATTTATATTTATTTATTCATTTATAACATTATACGTTTTATAATTAGCGGCATCGTCCGCACTAAGCTTAAGACTTGTATCGTGGCAACCACGCGGTATATATTATATACATACATATGTATGTATATGGACATCACTATCGAAATCCAAAACATATTGAAAACATGTCAAAAATTAAATTTCTTACATAATAACTTTACTATTTACATAAAAATATAGGAAATAAAAACGGATGAAAAGTTAATGGTTGTGCAGGGTTATATATAAGATTTCATAACACAGATCGGTACAGGTGTACTTAAATAAAAACTTGTAATACGAGTGAGCCGAGCTACTTCTAGTACGTCGACAAAACTTATAACTTGTTGCGAAGGCTCTATATTTTTACACTTCTTTCTCTCCTTCTCACTCGCACGTCACCCCCTTTCACATCCTTTAATTCTTTTAGCAAGAAATTATTGAACAATGGAGTAGTGTATTAAATTGTTTAATTTGGAAATCTTATAAAATTAATCATTTGACCTATTTTAAATAAGTTTCTGCCTGTGGTTTTACAAAATGCGTGAAATTCATACGTACGATTCGTAGAAATAATACGATTCATACGAGCAATGCCCAGGTGGCATTGCTCATATGAATCGTAGAAAATCGAAGAAAATCGTAGAAACTTGTGGAGGAATGTATACCGCCAGGAGGAATTTATGCTAATTTAAATCCTAATTTTTTGAACAGTTTACGTGAGACAAAGCAAAAAAAAATTAACACTAAAAAAAACCTTTGTATTATAGTAGTTCATGCACACGGCTTTGTTCGCGTGAAATCCCTGGAAAAGTATACTAGCATTAAAAGTATTCCATCATCAGACCTGAGCTTTTAAAGCTTTTGATTCTGGCATCTCTGTCCTGTTTGCATTACAGTGAATAATATAATAGGGATGCATTTTAATGTTTTAGTACGTGAGTCGTTATTTACCTGAAATACATATATATTCAAACATACGCTTCTAAACTATTTAAGTGTTTTAAAACTAACTTTGACGAGGAGTGCATAAATTTTGCTCGACTAACGGTTACTCAGTATTGCCCGGCTCGTATCATGGAAACCAATACACCAATTTGCTCTATGTAGACTTAAGTCTACAGGGTAACGCTACGAACGCTACGGTGCTACGAGCACTGACAGCTCTACGGGCATTGAGAGTACTAAGTCTCAAATGAACACGTAATCGTGAAGACCCTGATTAACCACTACATAGACGTAAGTCTACGGGGTAACGCTACGAACGCTACGGTGCTACGAGCACATACAGCCCTACGGGCATTAAGAGTGCTACGTCTCAAATGGAGATGTAATCGTGAAGATGCTTCATGATAAAGTGGTGCTACTTTCACTATCTCTGTCACTTCTCCTAATTTTTAACATAGTTATGTTTCTTGTGAGGCAGTTTTCCGCTCGCTGTATGAAAAAGTGGTCATGAGTTTTTTTAGGTATCTAGGGGTATCTATAGGCTCAACCTTTTACATGAACCTAGGAACTTACTTTAATGTAAATTCAATAACTTAACTAAACTCACTTACGGTTCATAAGTTACTTTGTGAATTAAGTGATTAAATGATTTTGACTTTGTTTTTGCCCGATAGGCGGTAATAGGGTTGGCCCATATTATATGGGACCGATAGCTGATAAAAAGTGGGTGTAATACACCTCTGCCTTCTGGTATACAGCGTGTAACAGAAAACTGTGGTCATATTTAAGTATCACGTAATATAGCCCCTGTACAATGAATAATATAAAAGTTTAAAAACTTTAACCCGACCATATAAAAAGGGGTCTAAACAGGACGAATTTAAAATTTATATAGCCTATATCACCCGGGCTATTATTACGAATCTATTGACACCTCATTCATTAAAATCGGTTCAGTAGTTTAGGCGCTACGCTGGAACTTACAAACATACATATCCAGACTGCACTAGTCTAGACTAGTCGGGTAAAAAACCGCGACAAACAAATTCATAATATACGTTATTTTCACAGATACAATATTTTCTTTTTATCAATTTATCACCATCACATATTTTTGTCAATATTTAAACAACACAAACAGCTGATGACCTCCAGCCACCCTGAGATTTGACCTCGGGGTGGTGGGCTGCGTGGGCCTGCTCGCCACCCGATCAACACCAGGTCCGAGAGGCGGCGTGCGTGTTCCCACGTGCGCCTCTGTGTCGTGTTTTTGTCACCCACCCCAGGGTGACGTTGGAGGGAGTATTTATGCGTAGTGGCCTGCCATTTCAGACGGCGATTCGCGCCGCCTCGCCGTCTATGGTTATGTCGAGGAACACCGTGGTAGGTTTAGGGGTATCTCTCTCCCAGTGAGCCCGACATACCATCTCCGTCACCCCGCGGAGAGGTATGCGTCAAAGCATTCAATTTATTTCAAAGAACATTATGTGTAAATATCATTTAACATTATGCTTCATTATTATTATGACAACAGTATTTATGGTAATAAAAATTATGGCAAAACATTTATGCCAAATAATGTTAAGCGTAATGATCATTATGTTGAATTTAGTTAAGCGAATGTAAATTATGACAATATATTTTATGCTTATCATTAGTAAATCTGCACAGCAGTCACATTCAGAACCGCTGCGCCACCAAAACAATTTTCGAATGATTCAAATATGTCAATTTGATTGAAAATTCCAAATTATCGAGTTTTAAAGCAATTTTTATGAGCCTATCCATGTCCATGCGCTTATTTTAATACCTACTATCCGGATGTCCACTAGCTTTCTGTAAAATGTTATGATTTTATACTCTTTTAAGTTAGCTTGTGACCGCAGCTTGTAACCTGGTCGAAATGTCAAGCATAAAAAAGGTAAACATCACTACATATTAAAGAACAAAGTCCCCCGCTGCGTTTGTCTGTCTGTTCACGACAAACTCAAAATCTACTAAATGAATTTTCATGCGGTTTTCACCAATAGACTGAGTGGTTCATGAGGAAAGTTTAGGTGTATAATTTGTTAAGGTTTTGTACTACCCGTGCAAAGCCGGGCTTAGTTATGCATGATCGCGTTAAAACTTTAGAATATAACAGTAGAAATCTATCCTATTTTACAGCTTAAACGAAACATAAATAGTTATATTACAATTTGTCCGTCCCAAATATTTAAGTTATTAATTGACGATAAAGATACATACAGCGCGCGCCGATTTGAATTTCGAGCTCTGTCGTTCAGTCCAACCGCGTCTTACGCTCGGCGCAGTCTTAATACCCGTTACGTAATATATACATATATATCAAGCAACGTGAAATTCATAAAGTTATAAAAGTTATGATTAATAAAAATCTGCATAAAAGCCCTTGTCCACTTAATAGCAGATTGTAAAATTGTCTTATTATAAAATGTAAATGCAAGATGGCTGGTCGTTAGCAAATCTTTAATTTTCAACAGAAATCACTTTGACTTTATAATGGACGTCTGGTGGACTTTAAAACAGCGATTTTAGTTTAGTTAAGTAAGTGCTTTGAATAAAATTTGTGTGTATGTTGTTCCTTAAGGAGCTTTTTTAATTCTCCCCGTTGGTGCTACGGCCTTGCTTTGCTTAACATGGTAACGTGTAAATGTAAATTCCCATTAATAAATGTACTTTGACGTTCATAAGTGTAACTTTGTAACCTATATGAAAAAACATATTTTTGATCTTGAGCGAACTTTTTATATGCATGGTATCCACAGCACTAGGCACATTATAAATAGTGTCTTAATCTCTATAGATTCAGACACACACATTTTAATTATGTTTGACATTCATCAATTTACCGGTTAATGCACTGCGACAATATATTAGCAAATTAATCGTCTCCCCGTGACCATGGCTGCTGAAAAGCAACCGAAACGTCGGGGAAAGTGTAAAAATAAATTAAATCTAAATAGTTTAATAATAATTTAATTAGCTTAAAAATTAGTAAAGTTTAATAGTAGTACTTATTAGTGTAAAAATTTTTAAAATTTTGTAATAATGTGTCAAATAAGCAACGCGATAAAATCCGTATATAGCAGTTTAATTTCAATGAATAATATTCGCGTAAATAGAAGACAATATTACGTTAAATAATAATACATAATAATTATTTCACCATGTTTTCACTTATAATTTCTACAATATAATAATAATATAATAATATAATATTCTATCACATACACACAACACCATCTAGCCCAAACTAAGCAGAGCTTGTACTATGGGTACTAGACAATGGATAAACATACATATATACTGTTTTTTTTTTGTAAATACATACATATTATACATAGAAACACCCAGACCAAGACAAACATCCATGTTCATGCACACAAATGTTTGACTTGTGCGGGAATCGAACCCGCGACCTCAGGCGTGGCAGTCGGTTACACTAATCACTACGCCATCGAGTCGTCAAAAAATAAAATAAAATATTTTATATAAAATAAAACTAAATATTTAATATTTACAGATATATGCAGTGCTAAGCATAAGAGTAACGGTTATATATATAGTACAAACACATACATACATACATACATAGATTCACGCCTGTTGCCCAGAGGGGTAGGCAGAGACTACAGATTTCCATTTGCTACGATCCTGACACACTTCTCTGGCTTCATTCACTTTCATCACATTCCTCATACACGCCCGTCGGTTCAAGGTACTCTTAACCTGGCCTTTGTCCAGAATGCCTCCGATCTGATCAAGAAATGTTCGCCTAGGTCTTCCTCTTGCGACTGTTAGTACAAACACATAAAAATAAAACAAAATAAAAAGGGAAGGCACCAACAGTATTTTATTATTTCGCTATTTTTAATAACATTTTCTAGGGAAACTATTAAAATAAGATAAATTAATTTATTGAAATTAAACTGCTATATACGGATTTTATCGTGTTGTTTATTTGACATTATTACAAAATTTTGAAATTTTTTACACTATTAAGTACTACTATTAAACTTTACTAATTTTTAAGCTAATTAAATTATTATTAAACTATTTAGATTTAATTTATTTTTACACTTTCCCCGACGTTTCGGTTGCTTTTCAGCAGCCATGGTCACGGGGAGATATCCGTGTATAGCAGTTTAATTTCAATGAATAATATTCGCGTAAATAGAAGACAATATTATAAATTAATTTCCTTGCTGTGTACGAGATCATTTGAAAGCGAGAAAAAAATACGTCGCAAAACAAATAGGTACATTTGAGTATGTATTATTATCGTATTACTCATATATTGGTTAAACATTGCTGCACTATGTATATTTGACAGTTCCCACATTTTTTTTTCTTTTCGTGTGGTTAGTGGCCAACCTGTTGTCAAGAGTTGTTCAGGCCGCCCGTAGGCCTCTGACATGGCTTAACGACTGCTGTCAATTTGGCAACAACCGGGACCGACGTTTTACGTGCCCTCCGAAGCACGGAGGCGCTCTGATGAAATACCACTAAGCGGTCACCCATCTATAGACTGACCGCACCCAACGTTGCTTAACCTCGCTAATCGTTTACCGATCAGTGAGTGCAACTGGCTATGAGCGCCTCGAGTTCCCACATAATTTCAAATTTCAAAATCAATACTTTTTTTTTTTAAGTTTAGAGAGTAACACTTGTGAACGTCAAAGTTACACTTATTACTGTAAATTTAAGTTTATCTGTAGCAAAGCAAATGTTTAATACATATGAGAAGTACTGACAAGAAACTCACGGCCACTCTTTTAATACAAGTTTACAATATTGTTTATTTTACGAATCAGTTTTGCAAGAACCACTTACCACTCATGAAACTCATAAGCAAGCAATGTATTTAATAGTTAGCCTCTTATTGTAGCTTATGGTAAAGTATGATCATCCACTTACGTATACACAGAATACAGACACTTCAATTCCTATTCACACAAAAACGCAGTTTCTACAGCCCAACAAGGAAGACAACAACAAAGGCGAATGTTCCTTCGATCACATCGATAAAGACATCGATAATCGAGTTATCGATGTCCCGACTTATCGATGATCGACGCGGAAGGGGTGCGACATCAGCCTCGGGGCACACCAGCGACAGATTGAACAAGTTCTTCTTTACATTTACATAATAATTTTTGTTCGTAGACAAGCATGTTGTTTATTTATGAAGTATAATTTATTGTGAAAGGGTTTTGAGCTGTTAGGTAAAGTAATGCCGCTGCGGTCAAATTAAAGATGGGTGATGGTTTATAGAAGTTTTGGTGTAACTAATGTCTCGGTGAAGCAGCGGTAATTAATGTGTTTGCTGTAGGATTTCTATTGGTTTAATAATACATTATATATGTAAGTAGTAAAAATTCTACTTCTACTCTCTAAAAAAGCAGCGATAGCTCAGTGGGGAGACCAACAGACTGCAATGCAGAGGGTCTCGGGTTCGAACCCACGTCGCGCACCTCTGACTTTCGGAAGTTATATGACTTTTCGCAATTATGTGCGTATTGATTGACAATTATCGCCTGCTCCGTGCCTCGGAGAGCACGTTAAGCCGTCGGTCCCGGCTGCCATGAACATCTATGGCAGTCGTTATTGGGAAAGTCAGTACCCTCTAATATCCAGACACTGGTCTAGCCTTAGGATATCGTTAGCCTTCGGGTTGCGGAGGTCAGGTGGCAGCCGCTCCGTGTAAAAACTGATATCCAGTCAAATCCGGTTAGACCAGAAAAGTCGACCCCAAGTGACTTGGGAATAATAAAGGCTAAGAAAGAAGAAGAAGTAGTAAAAATTCTCAGACATACAATTTTTTTTAAATTCCTCTTGCACTAGGAATAATTCCTGTGTCATGGGGGACTTTCCAAACATTTAAACAACGTACACAAAGAACACCCAGACTTGGAACAACTATTTGTGGGTCACACAAATTTTTGTCCCGTGTGGGATTCGAACCCATAACACTCGGCGCAGTGGCAATGGCGAGGCGACCACTTAAACCTACATCTTAACAATTAGGTGGTAGGCTGTGTTTCGGTCAGGAAGGGTTTTTAATGTTACTATATATTGTGTCCAAGAGCCTACAGAAATACTTTCGTTCTATTTCATATTTATTTCTGCCCTCCTCTTGATCCCTCTCGTGAATCCCACGGGAATGCGTACTAGGAAAATAAAGATCCAGAACATTATTTATCTGTGTGCCAAGTTGTATCCAAATCTTGACACAGATGGCGTAGTGGTTTAGGTGGTCACACTGCAACTGCGCTGAATGTTGTGAGTTTGATTCCCACACGGGATAAAAAATGGTGTGATCCACAATTAGTCGTACCGAGTCTATTTTTGGAGTCATTGTATGAATATTTGTAAAGTCACCCGCGACATATCTAGTGCGGGAGTTGTCTTTTATAAAAAAACTACTCCAGACTTGGAATAATAAGAAATATGAAAAGCATAAATAATCCACTTAAGTATACACGAAAATAACTACAATTTATTACCCTTAATAAATTGTAGTTATTTCTGTGTATTCCCATACCTACTGGACAAAACATCAGTGCCCCTACACTGATGTATTTTTCAATATGGTAATTTACCGAAGCAACTTATCAATCGCTTACAAGTTTTGAGTCTACAACCTCCAGAAACAAACCAACTTGATATTAATCAGTTAACGAGGAAAGCCTTCGAGTTAATGGCGACCCAAAGATTGACAGTGAGCTTCATTGAATCAGAACCTCAATGGTTGCGTGTCACAGTTCCTAATGGCGCGTCAATTATTGACCAGAGCCGATAATTTGGTGGAGACAGCTCACTCTGCCGTGATGTATAAATATCTGATTGAATTATATTTGAAGTCGCACCTGTTTTAACTGTTTTAGAGTGTCACGCCTTCAGGGCCCGAAGGACTCGATAGAGGTATATTAAGATTACGGAAATTTTTTGTCACTTTTTGTTTGGAGTCGTATAAGTCGTTTGCCATATTATGAAGTTTACATATTAGCTTCAGACACCGCGTTGCTATTGACAATTCCTTGACAGAATAAACTAGTCATGATTCAAGATTTAAACCGAACCCCACGCACTATTGTCACGTTTATAATTTCTGCACCACCTAGGAAGTTAGTTTTAATCTACATGTGAAAGTGCATTTAGGAACATTTATCTGACATCGCCGCGCCACTCTGCTTGTTAGCATGGCCAGTGCAACCTAGCTTTCAAAGAGGTATATAAATACCGAACATGGGCACGGTAATACCTGCTTTCATGAAATGAGAAAGTATAAAAGTGTTTATTTAAAAGGACAAAACAGTCAGGCTTTAAAATCACACCAGTTTTCCAGAACTACAAACAAACTGACCGTCGGAATATTAGATATTCGGTGAAGTAATGAAAACGTTCACAGCACGAATGTACGAGTGACAGATATATGCAGAACATCCCTTTGTAAACTAACTGACTGCCCGTACATCGTACATACGAAAGCTTTACCCGACTTTCAACAAGACAGTATGAGTAGTTTTGACATGTAAAGCTTTAGCAAAAGAGCTAAAGCCGTACTATGTGGATAGAACAATCGTTTGTCTGAAGGATGTGAGTTCTAGAATGTTCCTTTAGGGTTGGAACACAGCCTGAAGTAGTCATGGGTAGTTCATACAAATCTAAATGTGTTTGTATGAATGACTCATTCCTAGAGGTAAAGCGAGACAATGTACCGCTTCAAATGAGTCGCGACAATGACGCTATGATGAGTCATAATTAGTATTAACTAGGAGTCCGGAATCCGAGTCATTTCGGACAAGCTTATTAATTTGAAAAGATAAAGACAATGTCCCGATTTGCTCGGGAGTTCCAAGTAGTTCAAACTAAGAAACAATACAATTGGTATTTGGGCCTGTTATCACGCTATGTGTAATTCACTGTTTACTAAGAAATTTTAAATGTTTTATGAGACTTATAAACATTTGATAATAAATAGAAACCTGTATATAGGTACTAATTGTACACCACAAAGAATGTAATTGAAAGTTTTGATACGACAAATTGAAGTTTGACAAATGATTACGAAAATACGTGGGAAACGAATGAAACGATACTAATATTTTATCTCGTTTTCACTGCTCAACTTACCGATATTACTATTTCATTCTTACGTTGACGTTCCGGAGCACAGGCGGTGTACTAGCTGTCATTGTATTCATTCAAACTTATAGAATTAAAAGGAGCGAGCTACGAGACATTTGTACGTATGTCTATCCCGTACCCACTCATTCTTGAAGCGATACAAAATAAAATTTGAAGCGTTGGGACATTAGAACGTTTTGTATGTGACAATTGAGGCGCCTTTGTATGAGGCGCGCAACACTAGCCTAAGCTAGTGAAGATCCCTTCTTATCGCATAATTTTTCGATGATATAGGTACTTTGGCATAACTAGTTTTGCATATATTTTTTTGGCATAATACTTAGCCCTAATTATTGTAGGCATACAGTTTATGTTGACATAATTATTTTAGTGATAACCTGACTAAAACTGGACGCTTGGGGTGGCTTGAAAATAGGCTATTTTTAGGACATTCCAAGCGTCCAGTTGTGATAATATGCAATTCAACTTTAAGATTATGCTTAAAAAGAATTATATGTAAATATAATTAGGACAAACCAATGTATCTTATGTGGGGGCCAGTCAGTGCAGACCGGCGACACTTAGACCCAGTGGGATCTTTTGTGTCGACACTCTCCCAATAACGACTGCCATAGATGTTCATGGCATCCGGGACCGAGGCTTAACGTGCTCTCCGAGGCACAGAGCAAGCGATGATTGTCAATCAATACGCACATAATTTCGAAAAGTCATATAACTTCCGAAAGTCAGAGCTGCGCGACGTAGGTTCGAACCCTCTGCATTGCAGTCTGTTGGTCTCCCCACTGAGCTATCGCTGCTCTTTAGGACAAACCAAAGTATGCCATGTTATATTACGTCTTAAAATTTTATGCAAATGTATAGGGAAGCCTGGAAGTGAGATGGTATATGTCAATATTTTATTGATAGGTAACATGTTATAGTAAGACACGTTTTTTATTTAATGCTGTTAGTGGCAGACGAGCATGTGTTTACCTGATGGTAAGCGTTTGCCGCTGCTAATAGACATAGCTGAGTTTACTTGACATCGCTGAAGCAATTTCAAGGAAACACAACCAAGCCTACGTAAACTACAAAGGTGGCAAAGATGACTGATGACTGATGGTTAGCACTTACCGTAGCCTACGTGTCCCCTGAACATAGGTGGTAAGAGAAAGAAATGAGGGAATTACCTAGAGGATGATTCTCTAAGGTCTCTTTTTACTAAAAGCTGTTTTGCTATCAATACTAACCTATCGTATCTTTATGTTATAACTAGATGTGCCCGCGGTTTCACCCGCGTTTATCGTTACTGCGTCGCCCCCGTAGCTCGTAGCGTGATGTTATATAGCCTATAGCCTTCCTAGATAAATAGGCTATCCAACACTAAAGGAATTTTCAATTCGAATACTGAGATTAGCGCGTTCAACCAAACAAACAAACAAACTCTTTAGCTTTATAATATTAGTATAAACACCGCAATCGGTGGGCCCGCACGATGCACATGCAATCGAGACCCTACTTTTTTTTTTCTACTTCAGTGGAATGCCTTTACGCACCGTCCGCGCCCGGGCAGGTCGCGGGTGTGTGTGTGTTATGTTCGGCAGGGATGCAATCGCGACCCTGCCAAACAGTTACTAAGATAACATAACCTAACCTACTACGCGAGCCTAGCCTTTTTACCTTTTACGCGAAGGAAGCCGTAGACAAAAGCTAGTTAGCAAAGATAGTAAGATAAAGTGAACAACTAAATTACAATTTTGGATTTAGGTTACAAGTGCGGCATCAGCTTTAGGGTGATGCGCCAACACCTGCCCGAGAGAAGCATAGTGGTAGCTCTATCTCTGTCGCACGTTACCGACTGCTCTAATTACATTCCGGTAATTGCGTTGCTACTATCTGCCTAGTTTTCTCACTTGACAGAAATAACTGCAGAAGGACAATTAATAATAATAATAATTTTATTTTTTATTTCTCTCTCACACAGAATGATTACAAAATCAGGTCTCAAACTAGGTTTTACATGATCGAGTAAGTGTAACTACGTTGGTTGGTATTCATAACATTTAAATGACATTTAAAAAGGTGAGATCTGTGTGAGAGACTGGTATCCGTACTAGGCGGGAAACCTGTATGACAGATGACCAGCCTCTCCTACCTCTAAACATGAAGTTGTTAGTGCAGTTTGTATTTCAATAATTATGTTGTGATATTATTTTAATTTGTGAGATGAGGAAGTATATTAGTATTCGTGATGTGTTTGTGTGTCAGTGTGTGTGGGTGTGTGTGGATGTGTGTGTGTGTGTGGATGTGTGTGTGTGAGGGTAGTGTGTGTGCAAGTATGAGTTTAAGGGTGTATGTAAAGGCGTCTGTATATGTGTATGTGGAAATGGAAAGTGCATAAAGCTAACAGATTTGTCTATTTAATTGGTAGTGCTAATCTAATTGCGACCTTAAATATGAAAGAACTATGATGGGATAAATAGAAGATTTTCGGTTTCTTCATAATTTAGAGATTTTAGCCAATTTGAAATATTCTGTTTGCATTGATACTTAGTTAGGGAGTAAATATGTAATTTTTGATTTAGTTTATTACATAAGTACCGTCCGTGAAAAGGAAATCCTTGTTGAACCATCCACCTAAGCTTATATGCTTACTTACTCTCAGAAGTTGGTAGTGCAATGGATAGGCTTTAAACCTGCTACCTGTCGATCATAGTGGATACAGTTTCGGACTTGTGATCGACATGTATATATGTCTTATGTGGGGCCAGTCAGTGCAGACCGGCGACACTTCAAACCAGTGGGATCTTTTGTGTCGACACTCTCCCAATAACGACTGCCATAGATGTTTATGGCAGCCGGGACCGACGGCTTAACGTACTCTCCGAGGCACGGAGCATCAAACTAGACAGACAAATCCTGTATTATATTTCAATACTTATGACTTTTTTAATTTTGGACATTATCAATATAATAATAATAATAATATTCTACCACTTACACACAACACCGTCTAGCCCAAACTAAGCAGAGCTTTTACTATGGATACTAGACAATGGATAAACATACATATATACTTTTTTTTTGTAAATACGTACATATTATACATAGAAACACCTAGACCAAGACAAACATCCATGTTCATGCACACAAATGTTTGACTTGTGCGGGAATCGAACCCGCGGCCCCAGGCGTAGCAGTCAGTTACACTAACCACTACGCCATCGGGGCCGACTAAATAAAATATATAAAATATAATATTTTAAATACATACATACATAGATTCACGCCTGTTTCCCAGAGGGGTAGGCAGAGACTACGGATTTCCATTTGCTACAATCCTGACACACTTTGAAATGTGGAATATAAATAAATGCGGAATAAAATTTAACGGATTGCATTAATAAATGTATTAAATTTGGCAATTTCCCTGACAGCTTAAAAACAGCAAAAGTTAGTCCAATTTATAAATCAGGCACAAAGACAGACCCAAGTAATTATCGTCCCATTTCCGTCCTACCTGTAATGTCCAAGATATTTGAAAAAGTTTTATACAATCGTCTAAATAAACATCTTAATGGACTCAATTTTATATGTACTCAACAATATGGTTTCCGAAAAAAATGTAGCACATTGTCAGCCGTAGTTGACTTAGTAACTAGAATTAATACAGAAATAGATAGAAAAAGCTTTTGTCTGGGAATATTTATTGACTTAAAAAAGGCATTTGATACGGTGAGTCATTCGTTATTATTAGCTAAGTTAAAAAATCTAGGTTTGTCGGGACCGGCGTACAGCATATTCCAGTCGTATTTAGAGAACAGGACCCAAGTTGTAAAAATAGGCAATGAACGGTATACAAGTAAACCTCAACTTATAACTTGCGGCATTCCACAAGGCTCAATAGTTGGCCCGTTATTATTTTTAATATATATTAATAATATAAGCAAAATTGGGTTGGCTGGCGAGATAACGTTATACGCAGACGATACGTGTTTCTTTTATTTTGGCAAAAATCTGATAGAATTGGTAGAACAAGCACAGAAAGATTTACACCGATACAGCATTTGGTGCCAATGTAATCTAATGACAATAAATGCAAAGAAAACTGCTTATATGATATTCTCAGCAAAAAACAAGCCAATACCTAACAATTTGTCTCTAAATATTAATAATGAATCACTACATAGGTCGCATCAGGAAAAGTATCTTGGTTTAATCTTAGACGACAGACTTACATGGAAACCTCATATAGGCCATGTGAGAAATAAAATTAACCAACTCACCGGTGCCTTATGCAGAATGTCTAATTGTATACCGCACAAAACACGACTGATGATATATAATGCACTTGTAAAATCCAACCTAACTTACCTTATAGAGATCTGGGGTTCCGCTGCTAAAACTAATATCGTGCCATTACAACGTGCACAAAATAAGTCAATAAAAGTGTTGTTTCAATATCATAAGCTAACACATACACCTAAACTTTATGAAAAGACTAGTATATTTACCCTAAAACAAATCTACACAGAAAATATATGTACATTGATTAAGAAAATATTATTGGGTCACATACACACACAGACTACGCTAACTAAAAAAGAGTTCAAACATAACTTAAGGAACACTAATAAATTGACGCTTTCTACACCAAGAACTGAATATGGCAAAAGAAGTATGTTGTACGATGGCATAAAATTGTTTAATAATTTACCGGATGAAATAAAGGAATGTGACAGCTTGTCTAATTTTAAAACTAAACTTAAAAATTACGTAAACAAACACATACATCAGACTTAAAAAAAAAAAAAAAAAGAAAAAAAAAACAAAAAAACGTATTAAACCTAAAAATATAAAATATATAATGGTAAAATAATATATACGTATATAACTACATTTTAAATATAGGTACATTTTAGCAATGCATTTATCTAATACCAATTTATGTATGGTATGGATATAAATTGTATGGTTACAAATCTGGTTACACTAGACTTTATTTTAAATATAAAATAAATGAACCTAGTGTAAAACATAAAACATAAAAAATATTAAATATTACAATTAAAAAAAAAATAACTAGGTACTTAAATACGTTTTTGGGTCATTGATAGATTAAAAACAAAAACTGTAACTTATAAGATTCACTCATGATCGTGCTACTGTTATACTTATACTTTATTTTTATTGTATGCTCAGTAAGTGGACTGTAATGTTCTTTTTGAGTACAATAAATATCTTTAAACCTATGTTAGGTATAATTTTTAAGTTGCATGTTAATAATAAGAAAGTTATAAATAATTTTGATGTTTGACGAATCTATATTTGCACGCCTGTAATGACAGAATATGCTGTACAATATTTAATTTAAGAACATGTATATAACCATATTCTTGGAAATAAAGTTATTATTATTATTATTACGACTTACTTACTTTCGCCAGCTAGATAGTTTTAGGGAAGGTTCATATCTGACGTAAAATACGCCGAGCGTATCATCAGTCGCGTCTATTCGGTCGAATGTGTCAGTTCACATCAAACGGAAAATGCGTCGAGCGTAACATCCGTCCTGCCACATGTCAGTTTCTGCGTTTAGCATCTATAGAGCGGTTGTGTTGTGTGATACTGAATTTTAACATGAAGCCTATCGAAATAATTGCTATTTGGGAGGCTTTAGAACAAGACCGAAAAAGGAAACGTCGATATTGGGTGCATCCTTTAAATACTAAAAGAATATCAAGTGGCTAATTTAATTGTCTATATGCAACTTTGAGAGAGTATCCGACAAAATTTATTCAGTATTACCGCATGTCCATAGAATCCTTTGATGAACTCCTTACGATTGTAAAAGGTTCCATAACTAAGTATGATACGAAATTTCGATGTGCCATTACTCCTGAAGAAAGACTGACTATTACATTGAGGTAAGAGATATATATACATATATATATAAACAGGAAAGTTGTAGGTATAATAATAACTGCTTTTGTTCTTGACATTAATATTTTAATATTATTGACATGTATATTAAAATGATACAAAAATCTAAAATCAACCAATTTCAAATAAACGTAACGGATTAACTCTGCATTAATGCTTCAATATCTTCTTCAGTTGAAACCTGCGAGGTCGCTGATTGTGGTGAGTCCGTATAGTAGTCAGTTGTATAATAACCGGTGTGTTCAAACTGAGAAGTCTGCGGCAATGATATACGACCTTGTTCGTAATTACTTTGATCGGACAGGGTGTTATATTGTTGCACTGTACTTGTTGTAGCAAATCTATATTTTTTTACCAAATTCATAATATCTAAACGGAAGTCAAAATTTTGTGCTTCAGACATTTTTTTCATCTGTGGGAGTAACGACAGCAAAAACTGTTTATCTGAATCACTATCATCTTGTGAAGATTTCTCCATACTGTTAATTAATGACTTCTGAAACAGTGTCATACTCTGGTCTTTGCGACTGGCAGGCTTGGAACTGGAATTTGACGATTCGCTTCCAGTCTCTTGAAGTTGGTTCTCTTCACCACTTGTTTCATAAAATTCAGCTTCTATATTACTAGTTGTAGGGCGCATTTGTCTTGACACATCTAAGAAACGAAGCATTTCTACGAATGGCGTTTTCCTCTTCTTTGCAGCAGCAGAACTTCCACTGCGCACATTGTTCTCTTTTTTTTTCTCTCTAACGTAGTAATCACGGAGATGCTTCCATTTTTTCTGGAGGTCAATAACTGAAATAAAAAGGGTACATGATTATTAAAATTAGAAACGGAATCATTGTTTAATTTACTGGGTTAAAGAATAGTTAACGAATATTTAAGTTTAATTTATTTTCAGATATTTATCAACTGGAATGTGTTTTAAAACATTATCCCTGGACTTCCTGGCGGGAGTATCTACAATATCTGGAATAATTAAAGAATGTTGCAAAATGATATGGATGACGCTCCGAGAAACAGAAATGCCTTGCCCGAATGAAGAAATGTGGTTAAATATAGCTGATCAATTTTATGAAAAAACTAATTTTCCAAACTGTGTTGGAGCAGTAGATGGGAAACATATTCGCATAAGAGCTCCGAATCGCAGTGGTTCCCAATATTTTAACTATAAAAAATTCTTTTCTATTGTCCTTATGGCTATTTCAGATGCAAATTACTATTTTGTAGCTATAGATGTTGGTGCTTATGGCAAAGAAGCTGATAGCAACGTTTTTAAACAATCAATTATGGGTAAAAAAATTTTAGAAAATGACTTCAATATTCCAAGAAACAAAACTTTACCAAATTCTAATGGACCCCCAAAACCATTTGTATTAGTTGGAGATGAAGCGTTTCCTTTACAGAAAAATATAATGCGGCCGTATCCAAGTGGCAATATTGATAGAGAAAAACGAATTTTTAATTATAGACTCAGTCGAGCGCGTAGATGTGTTGAGTGTTCATTTGGATTATTGTGCACTAAGTGGAGGGTACTTCACACTGCCATTCTTACCGAACCCGATTTTGCTATGGAGATAGTGAAGGCTGCTTGTATACTTCATAATTTTGTTCTTGGACGAAGAGACAGCTGTCTTAATGACATTCAAATATGCCAATTACAGACTTTACCCACAGCAACATCAACTAGAATAACGACTGCCACCGATAATAGGGATTTTTTAAAACAATATTTTTGTAACGAAGGAATATTGCAGTACCAGGACCAATATATAATATAAGAATGCTAATAATAAAATAAACTTTAACTTACGTGATTCATTTTTCTTTTTTGTATCATACGTCTCCCACTCAACTATTAATATTTCTCCAATTTCCTCCCAAGCCCGTCTCTTGGCTTGTCGATCGCTATAAGATTTTTCTTTTATGTTCCATAGACATATTCTATTATGCACTTCCGTGATAAATCGTTCTGTATCAAACATTTTCAAAATGCTTGGAACGGCCTGTACACAAACGATCTCTGCTGATGTTACGCCTAGACTGAATGCATCAATCAAAATACAAGTAGCGCGTGGCGCGCGCGACGTTGCCGCTCTTACGTCGACCGACAATGCGTTGACGGAAACGCAATAGACGCTGTACGCTCGACGCACTAACGTATCATCGGTTGAGTGTGAACGGTCAAGTGTTTTTCTATACCTTTGTCTGTTCTGGCGTTACGCGACCGATAATACGCGACGCATGTTCCGTCAGATATGAACCTTCCCTTAGGTTCCACGTAATAGAGCAACTATTTCATATCGAGCAAATGCATATCGTGATATAAAAATTTAATAACATTTTGCTCCACCAGGAATACCAAGCCTAGTTTTATTCACAGCAGTCACATAACAACACTTAATCTGCTACTATGTTCCGTAGGTGACATTACATACGACCTGAGACCATACTCGATGAAATCTGTGTTCAAAACACATCTAATAATAATAACCTACCCTTTCAGGGATAAATAGCGTGAGGTAGGTTAGCATGTAAATTATTTAATTGCGTTTTTAACCAACGTGTTGCGGTTAAATTGGAGCGAGTATTAAAAATGTAACGTTTGTGGTTTTTGTGAGTTTAAATTGTTTGAAAGTTAGTTAGTAAAACATGAACTTGATGGTTGGGAAATGCAAAAAGCGGTACTTATTTATTTATTTATTATTTCAATTGCAAATATAGGTACAAGGGTAGATAGATATATAGGCAATACTGAACTTAGCCTTGCGGATTGCAATTGATTAACTTACTAGATTTTTCCCGCAGTTCCGCTCGCGTAAATGTAGATTCTGTCATAAAGGGGAACGCCCATCTGAGGCTATGAGTGGACAAGAGGTTAGAGAAAAATATTATACTTTGATTCAAATTGACGCTACTGCAATTTACAAAAAATAGATAATTGAGTAAGTCTATTGAAAAACGAGATGTTGCAAAATATTGCCTGCTTCAAAAACATATGTTTAACAAAATGCAATTATTATACAATTACAATAATATTATTGCAATTGTATAATAGGAAAACGCACGGTAGGTTGTTGTGCACATACTATGACTGTGCTTTTGTATATAGGTTAGACAAGATATGAGTACAATATATGCCTTCTGTGCCTTTTCTAGATGATTTGTTAATAGTATATGCCAATGAAGAGAATATAGACGTTTAAAGTAACAAATGTGATTTTTTTGTCATACTCTATTAAGTAGAACTAGATAGAAATATATTACAATCACACCTCCTATCATAATTAAATAATAGAGCACAGCCAGACACATTTTCGTATAGAAAAATAACCTCAATACATTTGTTCTTTTATAGGTAATTCTAAAATAGTGGCGTCTATTTGAATATATGTTTTAGATATGTAATGCTGTTAAGATTCCTAAAACACTCCATTTTATAGTAATTTTTGATGTCCGTCTGTGGCCTGAGACATTATAGAGAATAGGCATTCCCCGTTCACTCCTTCGGGAACTGTAGTAAGGTACTTTTTTCTGGATGAAAGATATTCTATATCCTTTCCTGGTACCCTGACAACGTGTATGCGGCATTTCATGATGATCGGCCGAGTAGTTTAGGTGTGAAAGCGTAACAAACAAACAAATTCATATTCGCATTGATAATAATATTAATAAGGATAAGAGAGATAATACAACTCCTTTATTTATGTATGATGCTATACGTTGTTTAATAAACTAAATTATTATTACTGCATGTATAAATTAAAATAACTAGCGGTCGCCAAGTGGACGAAATTCGCACATAATTTATTTAAATTTTAAATTTGAACGTTATTATAGTTTTATTCTTTATAACTTAATACCCTTATAATCCCATTTTATTTATACATATGTATGTAACCATAGTTACGAAGCATTCTACGAAGTCAACCGAACAATGCCTAAATACTACGAACGCGATTCGACTGCTTGCGTCAAATGCATGGTTGTGTGCGTGTAGTGTTTTTTCATTAATTTAATGTATTTCTAATGCATATTTTATAAAAATATTAGAATTCGCCCCTCCTTCACCATATAAACTTTGTCGGCCTCGGTGGCGTAGTGGTTAGTGTAACCGACTGCCACGCCTGAGGTCGCGGGTTCGATTCCCGCCCAAGTCAAACATTTGTGTGCATGAACATGGATGTTTGTCTTGGTCTGGGTGTTTCTATGTATAATATGTATGTATTTACAAAAAAAAAAAGTATATATGTATGTTTATCCATTGTCTAGAACCCATAGTACAAGCTCTGCTTAGTTTGGGCTAGATGGTGTTGTGTGTATGTGGTAGAATATTATTATTATTATATTATTATTATTATAACTGTGCCAAATTTCATACTCCTCCATCCGCGCAATTTTCATAAAAAGGGGTACAAAGTTTTTGCTTCACGTATTAATATATAGATAAGTTACTCATATTTTGTGTATGAAGCGGAATACTGCAAGTTGGAATACGCTCGGATCCCACAACAAAGCTGTTCTTTACCAGAGGAGTTCAGTATTGTCAACCTTTTTCTATTGCAATAGATGGAGCGGTAAAACAGCGATAGCCTACTGGAATCCGTTGGACTGCCACGCAGAGGACTCGAGTTCGATTCCAAAGCCGTTGGTCCTGCGCCTGATCTCTCTCCGGTCGTGTCGGATTGCCGTCCCATCGGATCATGAGAGTTAGGGAACAGAGAGTGCACTTGTGTTTGCGCATACACTTGTGCACTATAATATCTCCTGCGCAGATGGCCAGTCTCTGTTAAGACTGGCCGCCGTGTCCGAAATTCGGTCTGGAGAACATTATAGTGACAAGAATAGAAAAGGATATGTTAAGCTGGTTTGGGCATGTAGAAAGAATGGACGAGGAAAGACTGACTAAGAAAGTTTATAAGGCTAGTGTGAATGGAATAGTCGCAAGAGGAAGACCTAGGCGAACGTTTCTCGATCAGATTGGAGGCGTTCTGGACAAAGGCCAGGTTAAGAGCACCTTGAACCGACGGGCGTGTATGAGGAATGTGATGAAAGTGAATGAAGCCAGAGAAGTGTGTCAGGATCGTAGCAAATGGAAATCCGTAGTCTCTGCCTACCCCTCTGGGAAACAGGCGTGAATCTATGTATGTATGTATGTATTATTATTGTTAGTTGAGGTGGCCAATCTGAGGGTGCGTGGTGACTTACTCTCTGCCCAATTACTTTATTAGAAAGCAACTTTTAGGAGAGGGCTCACGTCGGTATTACAATGGGTGGGATTTGAACCCATGACCTCTCGATCGCAAGTCTATTAATAGCTAATATCTATAGGGCTACTAATTTAAGGTAAAACTATGTATGTTAGTAATTATGGAAATGTTACCGTACCGATTTCAAAATTCAATCCTAAAGCATAATATTCGCTTTGGTAGACGTTATAAATTGAATTTACATTACCACTAGTATGAATGTGATGTAATTATTAATTTAATATGTTAACTATTCTAATTACGGGTCTACGGATAGAATATGGTTTCTGTCAATATGTATTTGAAATCTATTTAATTATGGGATGAATGTTCTTCAAAGCATAATTATTCCAATACTAGATTTTGTCCGCCGCTTCGCTTGCGTATATGTAGGTTAGATTTGGTCAGTAAAAGTTTTTTTTTATGAAAGATATGTCCTTTTTTTCCCTAGAAAAAGTGTATGCAAAATTTCATGATGATCGGTCGAGTAGTTAAGGCGTGACAGCGTAATAAACACCAATAGACTGCAATGCAGAGGGTCTCGGGTTCGAACCCACGTCGCGCACCTCTGACTTTTGGAAGTTATATGACTTTTCGAAATTATGTGCGTATTGATTGACAATTGGCAGACTGTGGCTGTGGAGGACCAGTCGCCGCTAGTGCAATGCACTCGCTGCCTGGGGTACGGGCACGGCAGGCGCTTTTGCAAAGAAGCGGTCGATGCCTGCTGCCATTGCGGCGGCCCGCATCTCAGGGCAGAGTGCCCACACTGGCTGGCGGCTGAGGAACCACAATGCCGGAACTGCATGTCGGCCAAGATGGCGAACTGTGTCCACGGCGCCTTCAGCAGCGATTGCCCGATTAGGAAACGGTGGGACGAGATCGCGAGGGCCTCGGTAGCATATTGCTAAGGTCCTGCCAGCGGGAAGGACTCCCTACAGGATGCTCCAGGCAAATCTGCAAAGGCAGAAATTGGCGACCGCCGAGCTGATGTTGGAGGCTACCAAACGGCATGCGACAGCCGCATTAATACAAGAGCCGTATGTGGGCTGCAGCAAAAGTATGAGCGGTGTCCGGGGCGTAAGGGTCTTCCAGAACACCAGGATCGGGGAGGGTACTGTTAAGGCAGCAATTGCTGTCTTTGACGCTAGTCTTAGCGTCATACAGTACCCAGAACTCACCACTAATAACATCGTAGTGGTGGGGATCCGTACTGGTGCCTGGGAGATCACGCTGGCATCGCTCTACTTCGAGCCGAATAAGCCCATAGAGCCCTTCCTCGACCATCTGAGGAAGGTAGGGAAAGCCACCAACATCATCATCGGCGGAGACGTCAATGCCAGGAGCATCTGGTGGGGAGGACCATTGACCGATGGCAGGGGCGAAGCGTTGCTTGGGGCCCTCGACGAACTCGGCCTACACGTCCTGAACCAAGGGGAAACTCCCACTTTCGACATAATCCGAGGGGAGCGGCACCTGACGAGCTTTGTCGATATCACGGCATGCTCAACGGATATCCTCGGACTGGTGGACGACTGGCGTGTGCTGGAAGACCTGACGGGTTCTGACCACAATGGCATAGAATTCAAAATTAATTTACACAAGTCCAAAGGACATACAGTACACAGGACCACACGCACATACAACACAAGAAAGGCAAATTGGGCCCAGTTTCGTGAGAAAATGGGCCAATTACTGCTGAACACCACACTAAACAGGGACACTATAAAAAACATAAACACTATACAAGAAATTGAAGGCACCACAGTCACATACACAAACACTATAACAAGCGCCTGTACACACGCAATACCTCAAAAGAAAAATTCGGAAAAATTTTCTGTGCCATGGTGGTCTGATGAACTCGCCGGGCTGAAGCGAAGCGTCGCCACCAGAAAGAGGAGAATCCGATGTGCCGCACCGGTCCGGAAGTCGAAGGTGGTGCAGGAGTACCTGGAGGAACGGGCAAAATACCAGGCTGCCATAAAGGAGGCTCAGGTGCTGAGCTGGAGGGGGTTCTGCGAGAAGCAGGACCGTGAGGATGGGATTTATTTATTTATGGGAGGGGATTTATCGGGTGATAGGCAGGACATCGAGACGGGAGGAGGATGTGCCTATGGAGCGAGACGGGAAGGTGCTGGACGCAGAGGGTTCGGCCAGGTTTCTGGCCGAAACGTTCTACCCGGAGGACCTTACCGACCTAGACGATCCCGGGCACGGTGAGACGAGGAGGCGAGCCGCTGAGCTAGATAGCGAAAGCGGCGGAGCCCGAGATCCCCCGTTCACCGTGCACGAGCTCGGCAGGTCGATAAGGTCCTTCAACCCTAAGAAGGCTCCGGGCGCCGATGGGTTGACCGCCGACATTTGTGTGGAGGCGATCAACAGCGATCCCGAACTGTTCCTGGCGCTCATAAACAAATGTTTAGAGCTCCATTACTTCCCGAAGGTATGGAAGGCGGCCACGGTCATCATTCTCAGGAAACCTGGCAAGACCAACTACGCCACCCCCAAGTCGCACAGGCCGATCGGTCTTTTGCCTGTGCTGGGGAAGGTTTACGAGAAGATGATTGTGGCTCGCCTGAAGTACCATATGTTGCCGGGCATGAGTGCCCACCAGTATGGCTTCATGCCACAGAGGAGCACGGAAGACTCCCTCTATACCCTCTTAGAACGCGTCAGGGGTAAGCTTCGTGAGAAGAGGCTAACCCTGATGGTCTCACTGGATATAGAGGGGGCCTTCGATAGCGCCTGGTGGCCAGCCATAAAGGTGAGGCTAGCGGAGGAGTCCTGCCCGGCTAATATACGGGGAGTAATGAGCAGCTACATGAGCGACAGGACGGTTGGGGTACGCTACATGGGCGCCGAACATCAGAGAGCCACAGGGAAGGGTTGTGTCCAGGGCTCTATAGGGGGTCCTATCCTTTGGAACCTCCTGCTCGATCCTCTGCTTAAGGGACTTAGTAGTAGAGGGGACTACGTCCAGGCATTTGCCGACGACGTCGTCCTCCTCTTTGATGGGGAGACAGCGCTGGACGTTCAGAGACGTGCCAATGCCGCCCTCGAGTATGTTCGGGCGTGGGGTGTCATGAATAAACTGAAATTCGCACCGCATAAAACTTATGCGATGGTAATAACGCGGAAGTTGAAACATGACACCCCCCGCCTGAGCATGGACGGGGTAGACATTGGCATGTCCAAGGAAGTGAAGTTGTTAGGGCTCACAATAGACCATCAATTGACATTCAACACACACGTTGCCAATGTCTGCGCAAAAGCCACCAACATCTACAAACGGCTTTCCAGGGCAGCAAAGGTAAGCTGGGGTCTGCACCCCGAAGTCATCAAGATCATTTACACCGCAGTCGTGGAACCTGTGGTCCTGTATGCCTCGAGCGCGTGGGCGCCGGCCGCGAACAAGCTCGGAGTGCGAAAGCGCCTAAACGCGCTCCAGCGTAGCTTCGCACAGAAGCTCTGCCGAGCCTACCGAACGGTATCCCTGAACTCAGCACTGGTGCTGGCAGGGGTGCTCCCTCTTGACCTGCGCGTACGCGAGATGGCCTCGCTGTACGTGGCCAAGAAGGGGGTGCACCTGCCGGCGCTGGGAGACAGGGATGTCGAGCGGGTGGCATCGGCACTGGAAAGACCTCATCCAGCGGAACAAGTGGGGATAGAGCTGGGAAGCCTGGTAGACGAGGAACAATACCTCGAACATCGGGGATACGAGGTGCGTATATTTACGGACGGGAGCAAGATTGCGGGCAAGGTCGGAGCCGCGCTATCCATATGGACGGGCGAGGCCGAGACCAAAACCCGCAAGCTTGCTCTCTCGCCCTATTGCACCGTCTACCAGGCAGAGCTTTTGGCCCTCTGTGAAGCTGCGAATGAGGTCAGGCGGCGAAAAGAGAGCGCTTTCGCTATCATCAGCGACTCCATGGCGGCCCTTCAGACAGTGGCTGACCCTGGTTCCCTTCACGTCCTAGCGGTCCAGGCAAGGGGCGCTCTTAGTCACTGCAAAATGCGGGGTAAGAGCGTCTCCTTGTTCTGGATCAAGGCTCATGTGGGACTTGAAGGGAACGAGAGGGCGGATGCCCTGGCTAAGGAGGCCGCCCTGCAGTCGAAGAAGAAGCCCGACTACGACCGGTGTCCGGTTTCATTCGTAAAGCGAACCATCCGTAAGGACTCGCTCTGCGAATGGGACCGGAGGTACAGCGCCGAACAAACGGCGTCAGTTACTAAGCTGTACTTCCCAATCGCGTCCGAGGCATACAGAATCATTAGGAAGGTCGAGATGACCAAGGAGGTAGCACAGGCCCTCACGGGGCATGGTGGGTTCTCGGAGTACTTGGCAAGGTTCAAGTGCAAGGAGAACCCAGCAAGCACCTGTGACCCTGGCGTAGGTGAGTCGGCGGCACACGTCCTCTTAGAATGTCCGGTTTTTGGCCCAGCGCGATTTGACTTGGAAGTCGAGCTGGGCCAAAAACTTGAGGTGCAGCAACTCCCGAATTTAATGGCGGAGAGTAGAACGAGGATCTTGTTTCTAAGGTATGCCGGAAAAATAATAAAAATAGTCAACAATAGAAATAAGTAGTAAGTAAGTTATAACTAAAAATATTTGTAAATATTTCCCTAGTTATAAGAAACATAGTATAAGAAATAGAATTAAGGAAATTATTAATTTATATTTTAAATATTTTAATTAGTTTACAATTTTCTTACAATAAAACTATTGTAAGAAAATTGTAAACTAATTAAGATAGAAATAAGAATTGAATAAAAACAGTCCCAAACCACCCGTCTCCCCCCCCAACCATAGTTAATAGAATAGGAATGAAAGAATGAATGAGAAGGATAAAAGTACGAGAGGAATAAATGATAGAACTGGAATGACAAAGAGAACCGGAATGGAAGAGTTACTTTAGGAATTAAGGCCCCTTAAGGGCAGGAGTGCACAGAAGCATGCACAAAAAACATAAACCTGTTTAGCCAAAGGCTCTGGCTTAGTCGTTGCCAGAGGGTACGCAAAAAAAAAAAAAAAAAAAATATATATATATATATATCCTGACACTGGTCTAGCCTTAGGGTATTGTTAGCCTTCGGGTTGTGGAGGTCAGGTGGCAGCCGCTCCGTGTAAAAACTGATATCCAGTCAAAACCGGTTAAACTAGAAAAGCCGACCCCAAGTGACTTGGGAATAATAAAGGCTGAGGGCGATGAAGACTCACTTTCGCATTTATAATATTATAGTATAATATAGTATAGAAAGGATAGTAAGGATGTTACTGAACTGATACTTCTTCTTTAATTTTCAGCGTAGATCTTGTCGGTAGAGTAACCGCCACATATCTCTGTTATCTGCTTACCTTTTAACTTCTTAATACGAGTCGACTCCCACTTTTTCCTGCACCTATTGGACAAAAGTACGTATCAGTCTTCTCTCCTTTTCTCTTGCTCCCCTTCCTCAGACGGTAACTGCACTTATTACGCAGTGGTTAAGGTGGGTAGGTGGTGGTGGTGGCAGGTGGTGCCTGCCTGTGGGTGGTGGTTACGCTGAGTATAGCTGTGTGATCTACGAACTGTTTGTACAAGTCTGGTTGGTTATGTCTCTTGATTAAATGCTTGTAAAGACGCGACTGAGAAACTATTCATAGTGCGTTTCACGGGAGGTTTTAAAAACACTCTAACAACGGAAACAAAGTATATTCAGACTCCGTTTTTAGAGTCGAAAAATCTCTTATACAACAGCTTTGTCCATCCGTCCGTCTGTCTGTTATACAACTTTCAACTCAAGAACCGTAAGAGCTAGAGACTCGCGGTCAACGCCATTCGACTAGGCATAGTGGATATATCCCCGAAATGACTATGACCTTTGACCTCTGACCTCAAGGTCAGTTTTTTTACACAACTATGTTGGCAAATAATCATACGGCCTACCTGATGGTAAGTGGTCACCGCCTGCAATACCAGAAGCATCACTAGCGCGTTGCCGACCCTTTAGGAAAAAAAGGAACTGGAAAGGAGAAGGAGCGGGAAGGGGGAAAGAGAGTGATTGGGCCTCCGGCACTCGCACTCATCAAACGAAACACAACAGTAGGAACACTGCTATTTCACGTCGATATTCTGTGTGAGGTCAGTACTTCCCCGGTCGAGCCGGCCCATTCATGCATAATCAGCGAGGCTCTACAACTCAAAAAATGCATGCAATGCATATTACTTGAACCATTTTTTCGAACTCTAAGATTAACGGCAATTCATTGCCGATTCTCATTTGTTTTTTATCGCCATGTGCGATAAAATCTTTTGTGATCTCATCAAACCCAAAACACACAGCGCAATGGCAGTGGTGAGCCGACAACTTAAAGCACTACGTGAAGTTAAAAATATAAAATGGTAAACTTGTGATAGCTGACTGTACACGCTTTTCCTTAGCTATATAATTAAATATTTTATTAATTTGTACTTCCTTACATATTATAAAACAAAGTCCTTCACCCGTCTGTCTGTCTGTTCGCGATAACCTCAAAACCTACACGGATTTTCATGCGTATTTCACTAATAGACCGTGATTAATGAGGAAGGTTTAGGTGTACAATTTGTTAATATTATGTAGAACCTGTGTGAAGCCGGGACGGGTCGTTAGTATGATATATCTACCTATAAATAATAGTTAGTTTTAAGGTAAACCACAATTTCAATGTATTTCATTTGGGTAAACATAAGACAATATTCTGTTATATCTCTCAATACTTTTAGGTGACATCAATACCTGTATGAAGTTGTATTTCTGTCAAACAACTGTACAGTGTGCTCGTTACTAGATAGCATAGTTCTTGTCTGAGAGAACTGGATCTATTATATTAGTACAAATGCTACACATACATTTCAGCTTATCGTTACGTTAATGTAGAATAACGTCAGTAGCATAGTGATTGTGAATGCAACTGCTGCCTGAGATACCGGGTTTGATTTTCGGACAACTGTCTCTGTAACTTACCTATCAATTTTATAAATAACTAGGTTTTGCCCTATGCTTAGTTCGCGTAAATGAAGGTTAGGTTACGTTAGCAACAGTACAATAAAAAAAAAAAATATAAT
The DNA here is from genome assembly GCA_930367265.1 of Catocala fraxini. Classification (NCBI taxonomy): domain Eukaryota; kingdom Metazoa; phylum Arthropoda; class Insecta; order Lepidoptera; family Erebidae; genus Catocala; species Catocala fraxini. The sequence goes on along the minus strand of OV884049.1, from coordinate 4,426,480 downwards.
TTTCTAAAGGATTAAATATAATGACCACCAAAAATACTAATTGCACAGCAAAATATGCTTACTAAAATATATTATAACGAGCACCTATACGCCGCAAACCACTGCATTCTGTCTCGAAAGGGTTAGGTTATGTTAGGTTGGGGTGTGTGGCCAGAGAACCTCCCAGTGTGCCTGACGGCTGCTGGTCCTTTCCACACTTCTCGTGGGATGGAACAGCATACGTTGGGCCGGTGCACCCCGGGCAACTCGGGTAATAATGTCCTTTCGGGGGCATTATTACTCGTGGCTAATACTCTGGCACGCATAGGGAACCCGAGGCATCTTGTCTCGGGATTATCGGCCCGCGAGGGCCGCGTATGGGGGTCTCTCCACGTGTTCCTCTGATTAGCAGAGGACACGTGGATTTGAGACGGGGGGGATAGAGGAAGAAAACCTCTCTAAAAAATCACCAGTGGGGGCCGTAAGGCCGGGGCGGGTTGTGCGTAGGGCTGAGGGCTGCCATAGCCCTGGCATTAGGCGGGGGCACATAGGGGAGGGGAAACCTAACCCTGCCTCCGTCTACACATCGTTACCCCGTTGAGTGTCGTTGATCACGTCTAGCGGCTCAACGGGACCGAGGGGCTTGCCTTAGTTGGCCGGCCCGCGAGAAGGAAAACTCAGACCACCCAACAGCGAAGTTGTAAAAACCTCTGGGTACCTGCCGTCCCCCAGCAGTATGTAGGCCTTCCCCCGGAATGAGCGTCACCCGGGGGTCGAGTTTAGATCGTCTCTAATCGTGGGAACATTATGGAAAATCTACAAAAAACACTAGACGAGAAGGAGAAGAAGACGGAGGGGCACGGAGTCCCATTGCGCGACTCCAAAGGTCGCTTTGTCACAGGCGGGGACAGTGTCCCGGGCGTGCCGAAGACACGGTCGAGGTGTCGGGTGGCGGCGCTGGCGCGCAGCGACTCTTTGTCGAGCGTGCTCAGCGCCGGCACCGGCACTGACATGGACGTCGAGTCGCGGGCGGGCTCGGGCTCGGAGGCCAGTCGTCCTGAGAGCCGGTGCTCATCGGCGGCTCGACGGGAGAGGGAGGAAGGGGAGGATAGCTCCGCTTCCCGCACCCTCAAGTTCTGGGCGGCGCCCGGCGCTTCCGCGAAGCGCCGGAAGACGTCGCACCACGCGTCCGATGCTGGGTCGGACACGGAGGTGGAGGTAGCGGAGGGGACGCCCTGTGCAGGAAGGGCTGGTTTCCCGATGCCGCCTCCCTCCGCGAGGAAGGTCCACGGGCAACCTTTGCCTGCCCGTCGGGACCTCCGCAAGGCGGCTGAGGTCGCGGATGCGTCCCCTTCGGGAGGGGACTCGGTTGCCGACCTCAGGCAACGGTTCGAGGCTGGAGCCGAGACCGTCTTGAGGGTGGCGGCCCGGTCCGGCAACCTTAAGGGGGGGTTCGTCCGGGACCTCAAAAACGCGGCGGAGGACATGAGGGAGGCTTTCTTTCATTTGTGGGGGCAGACTTCCTCCGACCTGCAGAGGCGCTGGAGGTCGGAGAATGAGGGGCTGCATAGGCAGCTGGCGGAGCTCCGGGCCGAAGTGACGGCCATGAAGGCGGCCGCGGCCACTGCCGCAAAGCCAAAGCCTGTCAGAGGGCCGCGGGAGGAGTTCCCGCCTCTCTCACGGCGCACAGCACAGCCCCTCACTCCCGCGGAGGACCGGCGTCCCGCCTGGGCGGACGAGCTGATGCGGGCCACAGTGGCTCAGGCGCGCAACGTCGTTGAAGCGTGTCTAGCCAGCTGTGGCCTCGCGCCGGTCCCGATTCCGGGCCCTCCGCTCGGGAGCCGTCCCCGCATGGTCGGGGGTGCGCCGGCTGGCCCGGTGCAACCGGTGGCACGGCAAACATCTGCCCCCACACCGTCGGCTTCCTCTTCCAAGGGGAAGGGGAAGGGCAAGGGAAAGGCGACTGCCACTGTGGCGCCGCCGCGCCCCGCCCCCCAGCCCAAACCTGCCCCGGTGGCCTCTACGTCGGCTGAACAGCCTTGGACGGAGGTCACCAAGAGGAAGAGGAAGAAGAAGAAGAAGGTCTCCCGGGCTCCCCCGGCAAACAATAAGAAGGGCCCCCGCCCGGCCGACCTGCGTTCCCCGCGCTCCACCGCCGTTGTGGTGGAGCTGACAGAGGAGGGGCTCCGGCAGGGAGTCAGCTACGCGGGCGTCCTCCGGCGGGCCACTCAGGCCATGAAGGCGAATCTCGCCGAGATGGGCCTCGCTGGAGGCGTTTGTTTTAAAGTTGCCGCCACTGGGGCCAGAATTTTAGAGGTCCCAGGTGCCACCTCCGGCGACAAGGCGGACAGGGTAGCCGCTACAATTCGGTCCCTGTTCACGCCTGAGGAGGTTAAGATCTCTCGCCCGGTGAAGTCCGCTGAAATGCGGATAACCGGGCTGGACGACTCGGCCTCCTCCGAGGATGTCGCCGCTGCGGTGGCACAAGCCGGAGCCTGCCCTCAGGCGCAGGTCAGGGTGGGGGAGATGCGCCGCAGCGAGAGCGGACTGTGCACGGTGGTGGTGCGCTGTCCCATCGCTGCGGCGAAGAAGGTTGCGGCCGGCCGTTTGCTGGTCGGGATGGTCTCGGCTCAGGTGAAGCTCCTGGAGCCGAGGCCTAGGCGGTGCTACCGCTGCCTCGAACCGGGGCACGTGAGGCAGCAATGCACCGCTGAAACTGATCGCAGCGACTTTTGTTTTCGCTGCGGCCAGCCCGGCCACAAAGCCGCCGCGTGCTCCGCCGCAAAACTTTCCTGCAGCATCTGTTTGGCTGCAGGAAAGCCGGCGGAGCACCGGATGGGGAGCAAATCTTGCTCCCCACCAAAAAGACGTAGGGCCAGAGGGGCGGTCGCCAGGACTCTGGCCGCCCCGGCCCCCTCCCAAGCAGGGAGCAGTAGGGAGGCGATGGACATCTAATTAATTATGGTCCATCGCCTCCTTCAGGTGAATGTTAACCACTCCGCCAGGGCGCAGGATATCTTGCTGCAGCACATGGCGGAGTGGTCAATAGACATCGCCTTGGTCGCCGAGCCTTACTGCGTCCCCAGCCGACACAACTGGTTTGGGGACCTCGGGGGCTCGGCGGCCATTGTTTCGTCCGGACCCTCGCTCCTGGTGATGACAGACAGGGGCGAGGGATATGTGTGTGTCGATTGGGAGGGAACCGTTCTGATCGGGGTGTACTTCTCTCCGAACCGGCGCCTCGCCGAGTTTGAGCGATTTTTGGGCGCGGTGGGGGCCGTCATTAATCGGTACCCATCGCGTCCGGTCGTGGTGGCGGGGGACTTCAATGCCAAATCAACGGCTTGGGGATCCCCTGTCACCGACGCTCGCGGCGACGCGCTGGAGGAGTGGGCGATTGCGACCGGCCTCGTGGTTCTGAACCGGGGTTCGGTCGCCACGTGCGTGCGCTGGCAGGGCGAGTCCATTGTGGACATTTCGTTTGCAAGCCCTGCCGTAGCGCGACGCGTCCGGGACTGGCAAGTGCTGGTCGAGGCGGAGTCTCTGTCGGACCACCGTTACGTGCGGTTCGACGTCTCCGCCTCACCAGCGATCCCGGACGATCGCCCGAGGAGAGTGCACACCCCGTCGTCCCCACGATGGGCGTTGAAACGTCTCAATGTAGACGTGCTGGTGGAAGCCTCCATCGTCCAGGCCTGGACCCCGATGGGCGAAGGGCCTGTGGAGGTCGAGCTAGAGGCAGAGTGGTTCCGGGGCGCGATGACGCTGATTTGCGACGCGTCGATGCCCCGGGCCAGTGCTCGACCTCCGAGGCGTCAGGTGTACTGGTGGTCTGAAGACATCAGCGAGAAACGCGCCGCGTGCATTGCGGCGCGTCGCCAGTACACTAGGTACCGCCGACGCAGGCGGTACCGTGACCAGACCGTGGAGGCACGGCTGCGGGATGCGTACAAACAGCGTAAGTACGCCCTGCAGTCCGCCATCAGCGAGGCCAAAACCCACAGATGGGAAGAGTTCCTGGGGACTCTCGAGGCAGATCCGTGGGGCCGTCCGTACAAGGCGGTCAGGGGCAAGTTGCGCCCCTGGGCCCCACCGGTCACCGAGAGTCTCCAGCCCCGGCAATTGGAGGAGGTGGTCTCCGCTCTCTTTCCTTCGAGAGCGGAGCACTCGCCTCCCGTGATGGCGCCGCCCGAAATTGAGGAGGGCGGTGCTGATGCCGGGGCGCCAGAAGTTACAATGGCGGAGTTCGGCGCGGCAGTGATGCGGCTCCGGGGTAAAAATACCGCCCCGGGGCCGGACGGAATTCCTGGCCGCGCCTGGGTTTTGGCCTACGACGCCCTAGGGGACCGGCTCCTCAGGCTGTTTAGCGCCTGTCTGGAGTCGGGACGGTTCCCTTCCAGGTGGAAGACGGGTAAGCTGGTCCTCCTGAGAAAGGAGGGCCGCCCCGCGGACTCTCCCTCCGCGTACCGCCCCATAGTGCTGCTGGATGAGGTGGGTAAGCTCTTTGAGCGTGTTGTGGTTGCCCGCCTCTCCAGGCACCTGGTGCGGGTGGGCCCCGACTTGTCCGAAGTCCAGTTCGGTTTCCGGGAGGGCCGATCGACGATTGACGCGATTAGTCGCGTCAAGGCCCTCTCGGAAGAGGCGGTCGCCTCGCGCGGGGTGGTGTTGGCGGTGTCCTTAGACATCGCCAACGCGTTCAACACCCTGCCGTGGGCGACTATCAGGGAGGCGCTCCGATTTCATGGGGTGCCTCCCTATCTGCACCGAATAGTCGGGGACTACCTGCACCAGAGGAGTGTGTTTTGTGTGGGGCGGAACGGAGAGACGTTCCGGAGGGAGGTGTCGTGCGGTGTTCCACAGGGATCGGTTCTGGGTCCGATCCTGTGGAACATCGGCTACGACTGGGTGCTGCGGGGCGCCCTGCCCCCGGGAGTCGGCGTAACTTGCTACGCCGACGACACGCTGGTGACGGCCCGGGGAGAGGATTACGGGGCAGCTGCCCGTCTTGCCACGGCTGGAGTTGCCCTGGTTGTCGGCAGGATTAGGATGTTGGGACTGGAGGTGGCGCTGGAAAAGTCCGAGGCCCTATTATTTCATGGGCCTCGGCGGGCGCCGCCACCAGATGCCCACATCATCGTTGGAGGGGTCCGCATCGGGGTGGAGCCGAGTATGAAATACTTGGGGCTCCACCTCGACGGCCGCTGGAACTTTCGCGTCCATTTTAGCCGCCTGGCCCCCCGGCTGATGTCGGCGGCAGGAGCGCTTAGCTCTTTGCTGCCGAATATCGGGGGGCCGAGTGTCATCTGCCGCCGCCTCTACTTGGGGGTGGTGCGGTCGATGGCGCTCTACGGAGCGCCCATTTGGGCCGGCGCCCTCGATCGCCACAACGTTGCCCTCCTGAGGAGACCGCAGAGGGCGATGGCGATCAGGGTGTCGCGGGCGTACCGCACCGTCTCCTTTGAGGCGGCGTGCGTTTTGGCGGCATCGCCGCCTTGGGATTTGGAGGCGGAGGTCCAGGCGTCAGTGTATTACTGGCGCGCGGACCTCCGTCTCCATGGCGAGGTTCCCTCGCATTGTGCGGTGGAGACGCGAAGGTCCCAGGCTCGACTGGTCCTTGAGGAGAAGTGGGCAGACAGACTGGCCCAGCCCCGCTACGGGGTAAGGACCGTCGAGGCTGTCCGTCCGGTTCTAAGACAGTGGACGGACAGACGGCGCGGACCGCTCACCTACCGGCTCACTCAGGTGCTCTCCGGACACGGCTGTTTCGGAGAGTACCTCTGCAAGATAGCCGGTAGGGAGCCGACAACCAGGTGCAACCATTGTGAGGAGTGTGACCAGGACACGGCGCAGCACACGCTGGAGGAGTGCCCAGCGTGGGCCGTGGAGCGCTGCGCCCTGGTCGCTGTGATTGGCCCCGACCTCTCGTTGCCGACCGTCGTATCCAGGATGGTCGGCGACGACAGGTGCTGGGGCGCAATGAGGTCCTTCTGCGAGACTGTCATCTCGCAGAAGGAGGCGGCGGAACGGGGGCGTGAGGATGATCCTTACGCCCCGGAAGTCCGCCGCCGGAGGAGAGGGCGCAGGAGACGCGCTTTCGTCGCTCTCCTGCCCCCCACTTAGGGGTTCCGGGTGGCAAGGCCTGAGGGGACCCTGCCACCCGTAAATTAGGAACCCCGAGAGGGCGCGCGCGGTGTTCCCGCGCGCCTTCTACCGTCGAAAGGGGATAGCAGTGAGGCTCTCCCCTGGGGACGAGAGGTGGCCGGGTCCGTTTGACCCGGCCCACACCCACATGGGGGGGCCTGCTATGGATGAATCCTTTAAGAGCTCCCAACTGGCCCCCCCTATTGGATGAGAGAGGGAACACCCCAGGTTTTTTAGTGGGTAGACCAGCGCGTCTCGCTGGGAGTCCCACACTCCCCCGCCGGTGCCGTCCCCTAGCCGGCGGGCAGTGCATGAAGCATTTTTCCTGGGTAACAAAAAAAAAAAAAAAAAAAAAAGGTTATGTTAGGTTCCTTCTTAAACCTACCCAAAAATAGGAGCCCCGCGGAGCAGGGCTCCGTCGACTTAGTTTGATCTCTTTAAAATATTTTAGTAAGAATATTTTGGTGTGCAATTAGTATTTTTGGTGGAACAAAGGCAAAATATTGAGGAACAGTTAAATACTATCCATTATCTAATGGTGAAATAATCTTTTAAATCGGTTGAGTAGTTTCTAAATAAATTGTGACAAACAAAAAATCAGATCTATCTCTTAATAATATTAATACAGATATAGAACAAGAGCCGTGACTCAGCGGTTGTGAATGCGTTTGCTGACTGAGATATTGAGTTCGATACCCGGGCCGTGTAGCTGCCTGATTTTACTTATCTGCTAGTATGATATGATAAAACATCCTTTTTCAACAGTTAGTTTATATGAGGGAGTGCCGCTGTACCGTCCAATGCCCGAAAGCACCTTCTGGGATCAGTTGTAGACAGGTCTTGTCTCCAAATCTACGACGGATTGGGTTCTCGTTGTCGCGAGCTATGGTTGACTGCGTGTAGCTACTGAGAATTTCATATAATATATATTTATTAAGACTACTACTGCTTTTTACTATATCTTTACAAATATTCAAACAACTGACACAAGAAATACCCAGCCTAGGAAGAATCAGAATCACAATACTGAGCGCAGTAGCCACGAGCCTTGGAACAACCCACAATACTGAGCACATAGCAAGAGACGAGGCAACCACAATTCCATCCATGCAGTCACTATGTGCAGAGCAGCGATAGCTCAGTGGGGAGACCAATAGACTGCAATGCAGAGGGTCTCGGGTTCGAACCCCCGTCGCGCACCTCTGAGTTTCGGAAGTTATATGACTTTTCGAAATTATGTGCGTATTGATTAACAATTATCGCTTGCTCCGTGCCTCGGAGAGCACGTTAAGCCGTTGGTCCCGGCTGCCATAAACATCTATGGCAGTCGTTATTGGGAAAGTCAGTACCCTCTAATATCCTGACACTGGTCTAGCCTTAGGGTATCGTTAGCCTTCGGGTTGCGGAGGTCAGGTGGCAGCCGCTCCGTGTAAAAACTGATATCCAGTCAAATCCGGTTAGACCAGAAAAGCCGACCCCAAGTGACTTGGGAATAATAAAGGCTAAGAGAGAAGATTCACTATGTACGTATTTTAAATTAATAAACACACTTAAAAAATATTTATACAAATGATATAGAACATCCGGCCTCTAACAACTATACAGTGTGTCCCTAGATAAGGTGCAATCCCGAAAGGGGATGAAACTAGACCATGAATCATCGACAAACAAATAAAAAAAATATATATACTGTAGGTTTTTTACGTGTTTTAAGATTTTAATTTTATCTTAAGTACCCTATGTACAAAAATATCGATTTCTTCCAAAGGAGGGGGTCTATTAACTTGAAAAAAAAAAATATTATGACTGTTTATTATATGAGTATTTGCCAGGTACTAACCTGGCAAATACTATGAAATAACAAATAACACGCCAAAAAATAGCTACCATGACTAAAATAAGTTTTTTGTAAGAAATATGCATCTATATAAACTGTTTTTTATTAAATAACTAAATATTACTAAAATTTTTGCCCACATAAAATCATTCAGGTTAGAACAAAATTACTCCGATTACACCTGCTAACGACTAGCGCGTTTTTTACAATGATAATTTATTTTTCGTTGAAATAGAATACATGATAGAGAATAATAATATGCTATAAATTTATATAGATATGTAAGAAAAATGTTTAGTAATTGTAAGTTATTAAAAAATTTTTTTTCTTTTCTTACAAAATAACATTTTTCTTACAAAGAACTTATTTTTGGTCATGGTAGCTACTTTTTGGCGTGCTATTTGCTATTTTACAGTATTTGCCAGGTACTAGTCATAATTTATTTTCAATTATAAAACCTACTACTTCAGAAGTAATCGATATTTTTGTACATAGGGTTTTTAATAAAAAATTAAAATCTTAAAATACGTAAAACCCTACAATATATGTTTTTTATTTTCTTTCTATTTTTTTTGTCGATCATTCATAGTCTAGTTTCATCCCCTTTCGGGATTGCACTTTATCCAGGGACACACTATATAACGACTTTAATAACTTACGGTTGATTTTGCTTAATATTTTACTTAGATACTTTAATTTTAGGTAGGGCGTAATAGGGATAGCCTTTTGTCACAGTTCTGGAACTGAAAAAAGAAGTCTGGACTTCGAATGACAATATCGTGACTTCTCTATAGAAGTATTGATATCCTGTTTCGCGGAGACTACAAACACAGATACAAAGGGCATAGAACACCCCTATTTGTCCCATGTTAAGATCAAACCCACAACAGCGAACGACGTAGTACGCAGCGAGCAAGAGAAGAGGCGGCCATATAAACCATTTCACCATCTCTACAATCACTACGATTGTTTAATGAATAACCGATACTAATATTAAACGTTCAAGAACACAATAGTCAGATATCTCGTTGCATATACGAATGTAATGTATCTCCCCACTGTGGGGGTGCCGGTGACGATGTCATACGAGTTGTATCGACACTGTAGACTGCACTAAACTACGGTCTCGATCGCAATTCCATATAGATTGAGCTACTACCACTGTCAGGTGTAACTATGCATGTTGATAATTATGGAAATGTGCCCGATTTCAAGGTTAAATCCTAAAATATAATAAATAAATAGTTTTAGTAATTTTAAATAGCTAAATAGTATTACAGGTGCACTAGCACATACTTTAATATTTTCAAAATTATGTAATAAAACTGTTAATAAACAACGCAATAAAATCCGTAAAAAGCAGTTTAATTTGATGACCTCGATGGCGTAGTGGTTAGTGTGACCGACTGCCACGCCTGAGGTCACGGGTTCGATTCCCGTTCAAGTCGAACATTTTTGTGCATGAACGTGGATGTTTCTTGTGGTCTGGGTGTTTATATGTAATAGGTGTTAAAGTATGAAGTTGCCGTTGTATAGTAATAGATACTTTGAATTGATATAAAACCTTCATGGTGTGAGATTTTCGAGTGAAACTTTTTTCATTTAATACCTACAAGATTCTTCTTTTAAAAAATGTGCAACAATCGATTGTCGACTCTCAATTGTTTTTTTTATTCAGCTTAGACGGGAAAGATGGATAGGTACTTCGAAAATCTCAATACGAGTTCCGACGCAGAACTAACGCGGCGGAAACGGCTCGCAATATCAACGCTGCGTTTGGAGAGGAGGCTGCTAATGAACGCACCGTGCGTGTTTGGTTTATACGCTTTTATAATGGAAACTTCGACTTGAAGAACAAACCACGTGGAAGACCGCCCACACAGGTGAATAACGCTGAATTGAAGGAGATGGTGGAAGCCGATCCGAGCCAAACTACCAAAGAGTTAGCGGCATGGTTTAACGTTACCCTACCTACAATATTGGCTCATTTGCATCAAATCAATAAGATAAAAATATGAAAAATGAGTGCCTCATGATTTGACCGATCTGCAGAAAGAAATGTGTGTTGCAACTTGTGTTGCCTTGTTGAATCGGTACAGAAATGAAGGAATATTGGATCGAATTGTGAAATGTGACGAAAAGTGGATTCTTTACGATATCCATAAGCGAAAAATGCAATAGCTGACCCCAGTTCAAACGCCGCAACAGTGCCCTAAAGCAAAGCTTACCAATAAAAAGGTAACGGAAACTATTTGGTGGTCTCTTCATGGTAATATTCACTATAGCTTTCTCAGGTCTGGTCAAGCAATAACAGCAGAAGTTTACCGTGCCGAAATTCGAACAATGATGGCGAAACTGGCATTGAAACAGCCACGACTTGTGAATCGATCTTCACCATTATTGCTGCATGATAACGCAAGACCTCACACTGCACGAGAAACCGTTCTAACTCTACAGGCGCTGCAGTTAGAAACCATACGTTATCCTCCGTGCTCGCCAGACCGTGCTCCAATGGACTACTATTTTTTTCGTGACTTGGACAATTTTCTACGTGATAAGAAAATTTCTTCCTAGGAGGCAGTATAAAACGCTTTCACACAGTTTGTCGAATCTAGATCCCGGAGTTCTATCGCAAAGGCATAAATGAACTTCCGTGAAATAATGAGGGTAAATATTTTAACTAAATAAATATGGTACATCTTAAAAAAACAATTTTAATTTTTTTGTACATTTTGCAATTTCATTTATTTATTTATTTATAAACACATTCCACACAATCTTTACAGGACAACCTAATGCGATTGTAAGGTAAAAATACACAAAAAACAGAATTTATAAAACAAAAATAAAATGCATGCATACATTTATTACATAAAATAAAACTAGAAATTCACATACTTACTTCAAGATCACATAACTTACTCAATTACAAATACATTACACATTATACACACATTACGCATTATGTATATGATGCAACATATAATGTGTCTTTTGCGAGTTCACTCAAATTAGACGAAAATATATAAATTTTTGTGCTGACATCATACTTTAACCCCTAACATGTTTTACAAAAAAGGTATATATGTACGTTTATCCATAGTCTAGTACCCATAGTACAAGCTCTGCTTAGTTTGGGTTAGATGATGTTGTGTAGATTATCATTGGTGTAGATGGTGTTGTGTGAATTTCAATCCTAAAACTTTATTTGTATTTACTTTGGTAGGATAACAGTACAGGGAAAAACATCTTGAGGAAACCTGCATGTCTTAGGGTTATTCATAATGTTTTTACACTGAGAAACGGCCCGTGCCCAGTAGTGAAACAGTTTTTAAACAGAGCCTATATAATTATTAAAGACGTTACATTAGCCTTAATATGAATGAAATAAGACGGCCCAGTGCCTTATCCATCGAGCTACCACCTCTTTAAACTAAGACATGATGTATCTAGGTTTCGATCTTCGAACTTGCATCATCGAAATACAATTCAAATCGATTCTAATCTGCCTCGCTCTCTGCTGAACATAATCAAATCATAAACGTCAATCCCAACACAAATCAACATAACTACGTTTTCATATCGTGAATCAATATATCTGTTTCCATATTGTAATTGTGATACAATGCGCTCTCGCCTCGAGCCAGATAAACGGGTATGCCAAACGACGAATCAATGTATCGTCTACTATTAAAATATATCACCACAATAGGATATTGAACTGCTTGTCGGAGGCATTGGCATTGACTGTGCCTTTGACGTAATAATAGCTGCCGTATCGTATAGGTAAGGTACATAAATAATCTCACGCCTATATCTCTGAAGGGTAGGCAGACATGATGATACTACATTCCAATTTTGCCAGGTATGGTTGTAGGTTCCACGGACAAGTTTCTTTTTATACAACTAAGGTGGCAAACAAGCATCGGCCCACCTGATGGTAAGTGGTTACTGTAACCTATAGATGCCTGCAGCACCAGAGGCATCACTTGGGCGTTGCCGACCAATTTGGAAAGGCATAAGAGAACGAGGAAGTGGGAAGGAGAAGGAGTGGGGAAGGGGGAAAGAGGGTGATTGGTTAATTTAAGATTGGTTAATTTTATAAAAAATATGGTAAAATATAGGATGTTAGTATTATATATTTATATAAGCATTGTAAAGGCGTTCTTAAACATATCATATAGGTATGTATGTATCTTATGTGGGGGCCAGTCAGTGCAGACGGGCGACACTTCGACCCAGTGGGATCTTTTATGTCGACACTCTCCCAATAACGACTGCCATAGATGTTCATGGCAGCCGGGACCGACGGCTTAACATGCTCTCCGAGGCACGGAGCAGGCGATAATTGTCAATTAATACGCACATAATTTCGTAAATTTCACAAATAAAAGTCATATAACTTACGAAAGTCAGAGGTGCGTGACGTGGGTTCGAACTAGAGACCCTCTGCATTGCAGTCTGTTGGTCTCCCCACTGAGCTATCGCTGCTCATATAGGTAACTTCACAGCTACTTTTTATTGAACGAAGGTTTATCCACGCTTTTTTTAAATACATTAATAATAATAATATCAGCCCTGTATTAAACTGTCCCACTGGGCACGGGCCTCTCCTCAGCGTGGGAAGGGTTAGGCCATAGTCCACCACGCTGGCCTAGTGCGGATTGGCAGACTTCACATATCTTCGAGAACATTATGGAGAACTCTCAGACATGCAGGTTGCCTCATGATGGTTTTTTCCTTTAAAGAGAGCGATAACTAACTATTTAATACGTATAAAACTTAGAAAAGTTGGAGGTGCGTGCCTTGGGATCGAACTCGAGACCTCTGCGTAGCAGTCCAACTGTCTCCCACTAGGCTATCGCAGCTGCTACATTTTATTAAAAAAATAGTACTGTTACACCTAATCTAATCTACTTTTACGCAAGCGAAGTCGCAAGCAAAATCTAGTCTTATATATTATGGATCAAACCAGTATGAATGCATAAACCATAGATAGCATTTGGAACTATTAACGAGTTAATCTTGCCCAATAATAGCTAATTAATCCTCAGTAATAACCGTCGATAGCTGTATTGGTACAAGGAAGCTTACATCAATCATTATAATTTAATGAATCCGAGATAATCTGGTTGTTGATGATCATCACTACGTAGGGACACGTGTAGTGTATATACTTACATGTGTCGCGTCTTAAGATATTAGATCCTTGGTATATTAAGATTGAGATAGAACTGCATCCGTGACTCAGCTATAGTGAAGGCGACTACTGTGCTTGAAGTCTCGGGTATGCATCCCGGATCGGGTCAATAGAAGTTATTGGGTCTTTCAATAGCAGCTCGAAGTTAGTAAGTTAGCGGTGTTAGACAACCACGTGTCTTGGAAAATATGTAAAGCCGTTGGTCGTACGTCCGATCTGTCTCCGATCGTGTTGGATTACCGTCCTACCATACCATGAGAGTTAGGAAATAGAGAGTGCACTTATGTTTGCGTATACACTTGTGCTCTACAATATCTCCTGCGTAGATGGCCAGTCTCCGTTAAGATTGGCCGCCGTGATCAAAACTCGGTCTGGAGGACATTAATTAATAATAAGATTTATATTATACATACTTCTTTGACTATATGATAGATGACACATAGCATTGCCCTAGATGCAAAGCACAGAGGAAAATGATTCGGAACAGTAGGGCCATGAATAGCTTAGTTGACAAAGCGATGATATGGTCTGACGAGGTAGCAGGTTCAAGACCTTCTTCATGAATTGTCTTATTCCTCTGTTATTATGTATTGTGTCTTTAACTTTGAAATTACTGTTTTATATTAATATTACTTTATTTTTTATACTTATTATTTAATCAATAAATTTTAATCGCAAACCCGATGATATTTTTCGTGTATAGTTGCTACACTTTCAGCCATGTATGATTTGAACTCGTGACATCGGGAAGCAATACCGTCGCTTTGCGGACTAAAAAATTACATACTGAGGCAAATTACAATCCCTTACGTAGGATCACGAAGGAATAAATACTTTAGCATGAAGATGATGATTACAAATCAACAATACAGACAAACACTTTGATTGAAATTTTTTGTATAGTAGTAAACATTTTGATTGACTCTGTGGCACAGACGTAGTAAATGTGACTGGTCTCAGATTTAATACTTAGATCGGGAAAACTTATGGTGTTTTTCTATCAAGAAATTGTCAGTAACTCAGACTTGCTGTCGTAAACTGTGTCCAGTAGACGACATTCGGCAAATCCCTATAAAGTATAAATTTAAAATATAGCAGGCGGAATGTGAATATAATTTTAGGTCTCACTTCAGCTTCAGATTTATAAGTGTGAGACTATTTTCATGTATAGATGTTAATACATTTTGACAAAAAAATACTTTATACATTACAAACCGATGAATAATTATGTACATATGTGTAAACATTTCGGCAACCAAGATCTTTAACCGTCGTAAAAAATTTGGTACCTTATTTGACATGAATATTTCTTTTTTATTTTACATAGTGTCCAGCCTACTTTCCGTCATGATACCAAAGGGGTTGGATATTCAGACGTTTGCAAACACATCGTTTTCTAATCACAATAGTAGGGTCAAAGTGATAAGGGCAAACCCTCGTCTTATCAGCCTCCGTACTCATTGAGATTTTGGAAGAAAACCTCAGGATGTGTTTTTATTGAACCGTTTATAAAGTACGTTTTCGTGGTAAGGCTTTGGTCGTGCGCAAAGAGGCGCCGCAGTGTATGACGTAGTACAGTAAAGAAAATAAGTTTTTGCTCCAGATAGTGAGATACAATAGAAAATAAAATACTAACAAAACAAAGTAGACAATAAAGACTTATGAACTAACCTAAGCTTAAACAAATTAATATTAAAAAGAAAATAAAAAATGAAATAATAAATATACAATCAAAATAAGGACATTTATGTGTATAGCCTAGTTTCCTGTTCGATCCCAAGGCACACATCTCTGATTGTTCGAAGTTATGTGCGTATTAATTAGTTAATTATCGCTTGATTTTTACCTTCGTCTACCTTCTTACACTGAGAAGAGATCTGTACCCAACAGTGGGACAGTTTAATATAGGGCCGATATTATATGCGTCCCACGGTCGTTGCAAAAGATGTCCAGTTCAGCATTCGCCAGACTACTGGCTTGCGCTAGTTTTCAACTGGACCCCAAAGTGAAAAAGCGAACGTGACACTAGTTATAATACAAATTTATCGCGTATTTATATCAGTACCTACCTACGTTATTAAACTACGTTTTCGGGATGATTCATTAAGTGTGCATAGATTGACTTTTTTCTGTATCGTTAGGGATTTTATAACCATTCAAATAACGGTCATAAAGAACACCCAGACTCAGAACGACTATCTGTGGATTACACAAATTTTTGTCTCGTGTTCGGATCGAACTCACAACAATCGGAGCACAGGCAGTGGCGAGAAAACCATTTAAACCTCTGCGCCATCCGTCACGGTACATGACGTTTAAAAACTACCTACAAACTATTGTAGGTAGTTTTTAGAGCACTAAAATTAATTCGTACTCACGGTATCGTGGTGGAGGTGACTGGATGGCGAAAATGGGAGATCGGGCCTTGTGGCGCACCCTGGGGGAGGCTTATGTCCAGCAGTGGACTGCAATAGGCTGAAATGATGATGATGATGATATCGTGGTGTACT
Organism: Catocala fraxini; assembly: GCA_930367265.1. NCBI lineage: Eukaryota > Metazoa > Arthropoda > Insecta > Lepidoptera > Erebidae > Catocala > Catocala fraxini. Next base: position 4,410,813 of record OV884049.1, on the reverse strand, counting down.
TCAGCTATGTATAAAAGCGCTTATGTGCAGACAGTGTAAGGTTCGATGTCCATGAAAATGAAATAATATGGATGGTATCTTATTGTATACGCAGATAATTTATAATTTAATAATAATTTTATAATATTCTATCATAATATACTATCTCATAAACACAACACCATCTAGCCCAAACTAAGCAGAGCTTGTACTATGGGTACTAGACAATGGATATACATGCATATATACTATTTTTTTGTAAATTCATACATATTATACATAGAAACACCCAGACCAAGACAAACATCCATGTTCATGCACACAAATGTTTGAATTGTGCGGGAGTCGAACCCGCGACTTCGGGCGTGGCAGTCGGTTACACTAACCATAACGCCATCGAGACCGACATTTTTTAAGATTATCTGCAGATTATTACAGATTTTATCGCAGCCTATTTTGATTGCGATTACGCCTATTAAAGAAAGGCGGCTTGACTTCTCGGCGGGCGAAGTAGCTTAAAAGGTTGCCTTAGCATTGCCACTGCGCTGTGGGTTGTGAGTTCGATCCCCACATGGGACAAGAATGTGTGTCATTCACAAATAGTTATTTCGAATCTCTGTATTCTTTGTGTCCGTTGTTTAAATATTTGTAAAGCTCCACGCGACACAGTATTGATTACTAGTGTGGGAGACAACTATTAAAAAAAGGCACCTATAAATTTCATATTTAAGAATGATTATGTAGTTTGTTCCTTAATGAAGAATTTCGAGCTGCGTTGCACTTATGAGTTGAATTACAAAATTCAGTGTAATAATTATGTCATTTTTCTATTTGAATGTGCGTATATTCACTTCATATCGTACAATTCATGGAAATCCCAACCACCTTTAAATAGTAATTCATGAATCGTATGGAAACAATAACATTACTGAAAATTCAATAACTGTCCCACTCCGATTTATTGCAGGAGCACTTAAATTGTGAACACTAAAACCGCTTCAATAAAATAAATCGAAATACAGTTACAAAACAGCAACACAGCGTTGAGAATTTGTTCGATAAAGCATATAGAGAAATAAAACTGCACGACTGCATGCTTTACACAACAAGTCGGAAATATGAAGAGTTCCTTTTGTGTATTACTTGTAGTAAACTTATGTTCAGTAAATAGTATACCCGTGGATAAACAAAAACATACCATTGAAGAACTAGAAAAGCAAAGGAGAGAGTTATACCAACATATTCATAAAGCTATAGATGTATCGATTGATTCTTTACGTAAAAGCAACGACTCAGATGCTCTTGAAGGCATTAAATACATGTTCGAATTGAAAGAACAGCTAGAGGAATTCAATGCGACTGAAGTAACAAATAACAAAACAAAATTTCCTGGTTCAGCTTATAATAAGGCTTTAAATGATATTATTGAAATAGTTTTTGCAAATAATACTAACGAAACTGATGGTAGAAGAAGATTTAAAGTCAAGTATGAAGATGGAAACGATAGGATTCGGGAAGCTATAATGGAATACACAAAAACTGGAATAGAAGCTAAACTTAAAGGTTCAGGTCAAGATGCTAAGCTGACAGGACAATCTAAAAAGAAGTTAGCAAAAATAAAGAATAGGTTTGAGATGGAAGCGAAGTTGAGTGTGTGGTTGGCACAGAAAGAAAAAGAACAGCGGAGAATTCAAATGTACAAGCAGAAGATGAAAGACGTTCAGATGCAAACAGTGACAGAACTTTGCCCGAATTATGGTATAAACACTAAGAAGAAAAGCAGAGGCAAGTCAAAATATCCGTGCTGCAGAAAATGTTGTAAGAGCTCATATTTAGGTTGCTTGAAATGATATTTAATTATAATTTTTAATTATTAATAAATTCTGTTAAGTTACTTACTGTAATTTATTTAATATTTTTTGTAATTTCGCGATGCATCCTAACTAATATTTTAAATGCGAATGTTAGTTTGTTTGTAACGCTTTCCCGCTTTGATTACTCGACTGAACTTCATATTTCGCATACAGTTGTCAGGGGTTGTACAGAAAAGGCATAGAGGCAAAAGGCATAGTCTCATTAGAAAAAATTTACAGTTTCCGAGCGAAACCGAGGGGGCCAAGGCTAATGATTTATATAATAATCCCCTCTGGGACAGTCGTTATGTCATCATGAGACTAACGCGATATCGGAGGGCACAGTACACTAGCTTTTAAACTATCACCTTCGCCTTGTGATATAAACAATGTATCACCAGGTTAAATAAAAGCGCACAAACCGCAGGGCAGCTTGTGGCGAGCTGAATGTGAGTGGCGACACTGCGGTCCTGAATGTCTCAGAGAGTTGGTTAGGGCCTCGTCCCCAGCTTGCCGTTACTGGTTGATTGGGGTGGGACTACAAGAGTGCCCGTAGGACTCTCAACTCTGGCTTGCCTTGGTCGGCCGGTCAGAGGGAGGCCGCTAGAGCTATATGCTTGGGGGTGGAAGTGTCATTTTCAAGGGCATAACTACGGGGAAACCTGCTCCGGGTCTCCGTTGTCACGAGACCCGTGATGGTGAAACCGGCGCCGCACCGCTTGACACCCCTAGCCACTCGCACCGGTGTTGCCCTTTGCTGCTGGCGTGTATGCCTATAGTTGCTATTCAGGGGGCCCATCTAGTGAGTTGACAAGTCACCGTCTGCCCACTGCATTGATGCTATTAGAGTATTCAGGGCAGACGCCGTTTTTCATCCATAGTTAGCAATATACCGGTCCACCAGACACCCATACCCATAGCCCATATATTAAAATCCATACGTAGTAATAGTCCTATGCCTGCTGTGGCTAGTGCCACTATAGGTGTTCCATCCCACCTTTGATTAAAACTCTCGAAGGGCCTCTTCACGTTTGACCCATGTCTCCGTGTAAGCCTCCCAAAGGGCCAGGTATTTTCTAATATAATATGTTAGAAAGTACCTGTGATAAGAGAAACATAATAATAATAATTTATTCAATAATAATACATGGGTATACATTTTTGTTATTAGTCTAAAATAATATTATACTAAAATAAATTATAATTATCATTAATCTGGTACATGTTTTACTTATACTTTAATTGGCCGACATTGTGCATTCTAATTTAATTTCAAGCGCTAGGTTTAATAAAGTGGTTGCCTGAACTAGGTTTGGACCTGTGTTTCAGGCTATATCTCTACTTACAAAAAATATATGCCAAGTAATATTAGTTTAGGTCAATGTGCATAAACTTAAAATAAAATATGTATATTGATACAATAAAAATACTTAAATTACATACTATTACAAATTACTGATGACTTAAGGCTATTTTACAACTTTAACCAAATTCTTCGTATCGGAGTAGGTCAGTGTTTGCAGGTGTTTAGTAACAATAACATTACATTGTTTATAACTTAAACTATATATATCTAAAATTCTATTTAATCTATTATATAAAAATGGTCCTAGGAATAAGAAGAATTTATTTACAAAGGCATGTTTGGCATGAAGCTTAGTACATACTAAATCTTTTCGTCTCTTGTCTGGAGGAAGTGGTCTGAATGGAAGTAGTGCATGTTGTTTAAGCACGGTGTGCAGAATAAGCAATTGGCGAACAGTTAGGACATTAATGGATTGGTACAACAATATATATAGGTCATGAGAACTATCATTCTAAGTAATTACATTTTTTCTTGAGAGAGCCTTCGTTAGATCGATAGATAGATATTTCTAATCTTTGGTAAGTACAAATAAGTGCCGAACCATATCCTTCGAGGCCAACAAATTATGCAATTGCTTTTTGATCATTATTTTTGTTTTTGTTAAGACAGCTTTCAGTCAGTGTTGTATATACTTTACAAAATATCAAACAACGAAGAAAAAGGAAAATGGACAATGGAAAAATATTTTATAGACTTCTTCTGCTTCATCATGTCATTCCTGGGTCGTGGAGGACTTTTCGAATATTCAAACAACGGACACAAATAACATCCAGACACGGGTCAACCATTTAAGGTTGGCACAAATTTTTGTCCCGTGTGGGATTCGAACCCACAATACTCGGCACAGTGTTCTACAATCGATTTTTAATCTTACAATTTTATTGTACGTTTTTATAGAGGTCTTTATGAGACTCTTCTCATTCTTCTCCACTCCACTACACTCCACTCGACTCCGACTAACCAAGCAGGCTGAAGGAAATTCTAAAAATATGTCCTAATCCTAAGTGTAATATAATTATATAATATTATAAATGCGAATGTGAGTTTGTTTGTTACGCTTTCACGCTTAAATTACTTGACCGATCATCATGAAGTTTTGCATATACGTTACCTACGGTTACCTGATCAGGTTTCCGAAACAGGGATTCAAATTCGTCATTCCGTCAGCTTTGCGCAGATGTTGGGTTTTCCATCAGGAATTAGTATTACCAGTACATACGGTAACGCCACCATGTCTAGCTTGCTCTGAATGTCTAGTGCGAGTTTGTTTTATATTAATGCGATCGACACGTTTATGACGTTCGGCGCTCCGATTGGCCAGCTCCAAGTTCTTGGCTAATCAGAGAGCCAAACGCGGTAAAAGTTTCGATCGTGTTAACGTAAAAACAACTCACACTAGGCACTCTGATGTATTCAGAATGGAAATTTCCGTTCGTGTGCGGCTGTACATACAGAATGTTAGCGAGCACTGCGTTCGGAATGACGTCATTCGGTTTTTCCGTTCTTCATTCAGAACCTACCGGCGAGATTCCGAATCGAACGACGGGAATTATTTTCGCACGGAAAATATAAGAACGTCTGCGGTATATAGTAAATTCGTATAAAAAGTGTGCATTCATTTATCCGAATCTGAATCCCTGTTTCGGAAACCTGATCACGAAACCTTATGTTTGCGGCTAGCTTAATACCCGTTACGTATTATGCATATATCATGCAACGCGAAAGTTTAAACGAAACTTGGTTGATGTCAATTCGGATATATTTTTAAATACTCAGATTAGAGAGAGAAAAGTGATTTTTATGTACAATAACGATTTAAGTCTAACCTAGGATACGTTTATCAATACTAATATTATAAAGAGGAAAGACTATTTTTTTTGTTGTTTTGTAAGGTTAACTCAAAAACTACTAAACCGATTTTAAAAATGATTTCTCTATTAGATAGCTCCGAGTTACATAAGCTATATTTTATAATAATGAAACTGCTGTTACTAACATAACCTAACCTCTATTTACGCGAGTGAAGCCGCGGGCAAAAGCTAGTCTATGAATAAAGTTCATCATATCTTATATTAGTGATATAAAGCAGCAATAGCTCACTGGAGAGACCAACAGACTGCAATGCAGAGGGTCTCGGGTTCGAACCCACGTCGCGCAACTCTGACTTTTCGAAGTTATGTGCGTATTGATTGACTATTATCGCCTTCTCCGTGCCTCGGAGAGCTCGTTAAGCCGTCGGTCCCGGCTGCCATTAACATCTATGGCGATCGTTACTGGGAAAGTCAGTACCCTCTAATATCTTGACACTGGTCTAGCGTTAAGGTATCGTTAGCCTTCGGGTTGCGGAGGTTAGGTGGCAGCCGCTCCGTGTAAAAACCGATATCCAGTCAAATCCGGTTAGACTAGAAAAGCCGACCCCAAGTGACTTGGGAATAATAAAGGCTAAGGGAGAAGAAATTTGTGATATAATATTCTATAATAATAATGTTCTATCACATACACACAACACCATCTAGCCCAAACTAAGCAGAGCTTGTACTATGGGTACTAGACAATGGATAAACATACATATATACATTTTTTTTGTAAATACATACTTATTATACATAGAAATACCCAGACCAAGACAAACATCCATTATCATGCACACAAATGTTTGACTTGTGCGGGAATCGAACCCGCGACCTCAGGCGTGGCAGTCGGTTACACTAACCACTACGCCATCGAGGCCGACAATATAAATTATGGTGAAATGTTTTCCATCAATCAATTCAAATCCAATTTTATTACTTTTATGCTATGTGGTTTTTAAATATTTAATTATCGCCTTGCTTTAACGGTACAGCGAAAAATTGTGGAGATCCCTTCATCAATTCCCTTCTCACACGGAGAAGAGGCCTCTGCCCTGCAGTGGGACAGTTTATATACAAGGCTGATATTATATATTTTTGATTCTGAATCTTTAATTTTTTAATAAGTGTCTTATGATGATACATGCAAAAGCAAGTCGAGCCTCGTTTTTAAGTATTGAGCTAATTTTTGTGTAACGTAGTCATGCAATTTAATACATGGTGTATTGAAACCTATGTATTTGCGTTATACTTGAGTTATAATAAAATTCAATGTGAACTGATAGATATTATCTAATTTGCTTCAGTAAACAAACTGGCTGGTTGAGTTTCACTCAATTTACAACCTAAAGTAAATTAATAGATAAGTATTATAAAATATTGTCTTCTATTTACGCGAATATTATTCACGTTTCGGTTGCTTTTCAGCAGCCATGGCTGAAAGAGTCTCCCCGTGACCATGGCTGCTGAAAAACAACCGAAACGTCGGGGAAAGTGTAAAAATAAATTAAATCTAAATAGTTTTGATAATAATTTAATTAGCTTAAAAATTAATAAAGTTTAATAGCAGTAGTAGCGAAAAAATTTCAAAATTTTGTAATAAAGTGTCAAATAAACAACGCGATAAAATCCGTATATAGCAGTTTAATTTCAAAGTATTATAAAAATTGACGATAATTGATAGCAAGACGTTTAATACAATCGGTAATCGTAAATAACCTTTATTAATTGCGGTCTACTAATCTTTTGACCACAAATATAACGTCTTTGATCCTTGCAGATGTCAGATCAGATGTTGTTTGATTGTACTTACGGATACTTGCTTCATATCTCTCTTATCTGAAAATAAAATTAATATATTTCTTTTTATCTTCCGTACAATTCATCCGTAACTCACGTACTCCCTAAAGATCGACCAATAAAAGTAGGTCAGCGCAGCGTGTCAAATATTTATGTGCGTCATACTGTTAATTGTGCATACCAGAGGGCGTGATGAACAGACCGACTATGTGTATAGTTTGAAGCGTTTTGGCAATCGGGTTAGCGGTGTAGTGATTTATATTGAATGCTTTTGGCAATGTTATGTGTCTTTATTTCATTGTTTTCTGTTTGGTTAGCAACCAGCCTAGTAGAATAGGCATAATGACTGACCAAAAAAAGTGATTCTAATTAGTCCATCTGTTCGTTTAGCAAAAAATATTTGAACCCTATATTTTGCTTTCACAAAACACAAAAAAATTACTAAGATATAACGCATTAAAGTTCGGTACGGGCTTGTGACGTCACTCCTTATAAAATTTGTACCGACTAGTGACGCAACATGAAATTTAAACGAGTTGATCTTCGTTGTTATTGGTTTGTGGGACAAAAGAAATACGTGTCCAATATTTTTTTCTAATCTAAAAGATAGACTAAAATCTTTTTTAGTCGTCACGTCTATTACATACATACGTAGACTTAAGCCTGTTCCCGAAGATGATAGATAAGTGTTCAAGAGTTCTATGACAGTAAGAGACATAAATAGCTGAACATTATACAAATTTTAAACAATCCTAATTGATATTATAAGAATGCGCGGATGGCGTAGTGGTTTAAATGGTCGTCTCGCAACTGCCTCTGCGCCGAGTGTTGTGGGTTCGAAACCCACACGGGATAAAACTTTGTGTGATTCATAAATGGTTGTTCCGAATCCAGGTGTTCTCTGTGTCCATTGTATGAAAGTCCCCAGCGACACAGGAACATTTCCTGTTGTTTGTTAAAGAGGTCTGATTAAAGAACTATCCTTTGATTAATACTGCAGTAAAACTAAGGAATTACCATTATTGTATACGATAAAGTATTTAAAAATCTCGGAAATGTACATTGACTTATGTAGCTGATTGTAAGCTCCGCACCAATAATAGTTTTGATCACCGGGTCAGGCAAAATATTATTACCTTTTTTATAGGCAATACAGAGGTTTAGTTTAGTCCGCTGCGTTAAGCGGGTGCACGGAGCGGGCGCCCGCGCGGCGTGCTGTTTTCTATTATCATGGCCCGCCCCGCGGAAAACGTGTCCGAGCGATGGAGCATGCGAGCGGAGTTGTTTCTAAGAAATCAGTGAGTGCTGCTTTGTTACTGCCGGCGCTGCGGGATGCGGGAGTCCGTCGCGGGCGCCCGCAAATCCGTGACGGAGCACGGCGCGGATCTCCGTGACAGGCGCCCACTCCGTGCACCCGTTTAACGCAGCAGACGGCCTGAAATTTGTCAAGTAGACGGTAAGCACGCGTCTTGTTCTGCGGTTATGTGTTCTCTTTGTTCCTTGTGTAGTATCGTAGCCAGCGAAACGTGGATATAATACACCTATACCCACCACTTTAAAAATGATGGTTGTATTTATGTATGTGGTTTTGCTTTGCTAGAATAGTAGAGCCTCGCTGATTTCAGCATGAATGGGCCCGTTCGACCGGGGAAGGACTACCCTCTCACAGAATATCGACGTGAAATAGCAGTATTCCTACTGTTGTGTTTCGTTCGGTGAGTGAGAGTGCCGGAGGCCCAATCACCCTCTTTCCCCTTCCCGCTCCTTCTCCATCCCACTTCCATTTTCTCTTCTTCCTCTCCTAATGGGTCGGCAACGCGCAAGTGATGACTCTGGTGTTGCAGGCTTCCATAGACTACGGTGACCACTTACCATCAGGTGGGCCGTATGCTTGTTTGACAACTAAGTAGAATTACTAATATTATAAATGTGAGATTTGTTGTTTGATTGTTAAGCTTTCACGCCTTATCTACACGACTGGTCACCATGAAATTTCACATACGCCTTGTCATTGGTACAAAGAAGGACATAGGGCACCTTATATTCAGGAAAAAGTTCTGGTTCAGAGAAATAGACGTTTATTGACAAAATCTATAACACGAGTGAAGCTCGGGGCTTAATCTAGTACACACAACGACACATCAACCTAGACTGTTTCGACTTTGAACTATTAGAAGTTGAACGCTGCGAATCGTGCAAGAGAGTGCGTTATATTTTTGTTACGCTCTATCCTTACCATTACATCGACACCACTATGCACTGTCCCTTTCTAACAAATCTCTATTTTGTATGTAGCGTAGTTATGCATATATAACTTAATGTGTAGCCGTGTGTACTTAATAATAATAATAATAATTTTTATTAGTCAAGAGAGTACATAGCGTATGACATTATAATGTGGTTAGATATTACTTTAAATACATACTAATGTGAATAGTGACCCCGATGCTAGGAAAATCCTGTGTTATAGGGGTCACTCATTCGTCCGGGAAAGGGTTTATAGGTATTACAATTCTCTGAATTATCACAAATGGAACTAATTGGCTTGAAAATATTAACGGAGTGAATGAGTGTGCGTGTGTGTTTGTGTATTGAATGACAGGTTATAATATTATAAGTAAATATATATGTATATTTATAGTTACATATATTTATGCATAAGGGGGCTTCATCAGAGTTTCTGTTGCGTCATAATTTAAGTTGAGGAGAAACGCTTAGGTTTTACTTTACAGTTATGTGTATTTAGAAAGTGTATGTTATGCAACAGACTGCAATGCAGAGGGTCTCGGGTTCGATCCCACGTCGCGCACGTCTGACTTTCGGAAGTAATATTTTTTCGAAATTATGTGCGTATTGATTGACAATTATCGCCTGCTCCGTGCCTCGGAGAGCACGTTAAGCCGTCGGTCCCGCCTGCCGTGAACATCTATGACAGTCATTATTGGGAAGTCAGTACCCTATATTATCCTGACACTGGTCTAGCCTTAGGGTATCGTTTGCCTTCGGGTTGCGGAGGTCAGGTGGCAGCCGCTCTGTGTAAAAACAGATATCCAGTCAAATCCGGTTAGACCAGAAAAGCTGACCTCAAAGTGACTTGGGAATAATAAAGGCTAGGGAGAAGATATGGCATAATGGCTGCAACACCTTGTTGATATGAGTTGTAAAATATAAAATATTTTGAAAATAAATATGTTTCAAACCGTAAACATAGATTGCAAAAATGTGGTGTTTGTGCCCTTAAAGCCTTCAGTATAACGCTATGTTATGTCATACGTGAATCTTATCAGGGTTGAAACCAATTCACATCATAGCCAATTATTTAAACTTTTCATTTCCAAATTATCACACGTATTGACAATGATCAGATACGGTGAACAAAGCTTAAGCGTTCAATTTTCTACCCCAATCCCGCTCCACAATTTTTTGTTTAAAAAAGTATCAACCGTTATCTATTCGGGGTGGATTTTCCTCAATGCTACCGCCCGAGTGTTATCTCGGGTTTGCGGACGTATCGGCAGCCAGATACGCGGCAAACATTTGTATGTATGCTCATGACGAGGCCTCAATGGGATGCGTAGAGCTTAAGGCGAGATACGAGATATCTCTTGAAGAAGAAATATTCGAATATTTTACATAGGTCTACCGCAGTATTAGAAGAAGTTCCAACGAACCATAAAAGAGGCAAACTTTTAGTTTTATTACAACAATCGTTTAGTGTCGCTTATGTAAAATCATCAAGCGCAATTATCACCGAAAATCGTTCGAATGATTCGAATGATTGTTTGACATTGTATTCGTTTGTCGATTTATCGACACTGATTATTATTGGGACCGAAAGGTTCTGGAGTGGCGGCCACGCATTAGCAGACGCAGCAGGGCTAGGAAAGACAAGGTGGACTGATGACCTGGTAAGAGTCGCAGGAAGCGGTTACATACGGGCAGCCTGAGATCAGTTGGTGTCAAATCTTGGAGTCGGCCTATATCCTGTAGTAGACGTCTTTCGGCTGAGATGATAACAGATTGATATTGATGACTGATTATAATAATGCACGGGTCAAATTGGAGACATATTTTTACCATAAACGACGTCGCTGTGTTGCCATCTTACTGATAGCAGACCGTTTCCGAAAGGAGCCTAGATAGATCTTTCACTAGTATAGATGTCAGTATATATACCAGATATAGCGTAGGTTACAATAAGAAAGAAATCAGATGTTCATTAGTACGAGTTTAATTTATGAACCTTTGCCAAACAGACTTGAACATGCGAAGGCGGTGATATTAGATACTTTTTATTAAATAAGATGAACAATTTTCATTAACATCCGCATACGCAAATGCGGAGCTTCCGCATCCGCAGTCTTCAAAAATCCGTATCCGCATCCGCACCCGGATGTAAAAAAGTCTGCATCCTCAACATCTCTGGTACAAAGCTACTATATCCAGAAGGAACATAGGTTATATAACATCATGCTACTTACGGGTGCGCAGTAGTAATCTGAAGTGTGAATGCTCCTTTAGATTAACTTACCTTTTATTTATTTTTACTTTTTTATGTGACTAAGTTGGCAAACAAGCATACGACCCACTTGATGGTAAGTGGTCACCGTAGCCTATGGACGTCTGCAACACCAGAGGTATCACTTGCACGTTGCTGATCCTTTAGGAAAGGAAGTGGAAAGGAGAAGGAACGGGAAGGGGGAAAGAGGGTGATTGGGCCTCCGGCACTCTCACTCACCGAACGAAACACAACAGTAGGGATACTGCTATTTCACGTCGATATTCTGTGAGAGGGTAGTCCTTCCCCGGTTAAGCCGGCCCATCTTCATGTTGCATACATTTTCTTAGGGGTACAGAACAGGCCATATAGCACCATTTATCAAGAAAAACTGTTGATAAATGTTTTTTTGACAACAACTGGATTAACGCGAGCAAAGCTGCATAATCTAGTACATTATAACTCAGACATGTGTGGTTTTCTTTTAAATAAGTTTAAAACTAACAAAGTTATAAAGTCAGTGTTACTCAAGTATGCAACATACGTCATAACATCGCATATTGTCGCAGTTGATGTATAGCCATAGAGTAGACTGCATTTTTATATATTTGAGACAGTTTTTTAGAGTGCCGGAGGCCCAATCACCCTCTTTTCCCCTTCCCGCTCCTTATCCTTCCCACTTCCTTTTTCGCTTCTTTCTTTCCTAAAGGGTCGGCAACGCGCAAGTGGTGCCTCTGGTGTTGCAGGCGTCCATGGGCTACGGTGGCCATTTGCCATCGGGTGGGCCGTATGCTTGTTTGCCAACCTAGTTGAATATATATTAAAAAAAAAAACAAAAAGAAAATAAACAAATTACATTGCTGTGCTTGAGGTTCAATACCAGGTCGCACAAAGAGTTATTGAGATTTACTGTTTGACACAGATGTCTTAGTGGTTTAAGGGGTCACCTCGCCATTGCCACCGCGCCGAGGACGAGTCGCCGGGACAAAAATTTGTGTGATCCACAAATAGTTGTTTCGTCTCTGGATTCTTTATGTCCGTTGTTTGAATGTTTGTAAAGTCTCCCGCGACACAGGAATTATTCCTAGTGCGGGAGTTGTCTTTTTAAATAAGAGAAAAAACTGTCAAGGAACTTATTATCGGCATAGAGTCTGGAACTACGCCCAATAGTCGGCGATAGGCACGCCCTGATAACGTGGTACTTAAAATCTTACCTGATGAAGTCACACTGGGATCTCTGCCTATGCCTTCTGGATATAGGTGTGAGACTATGTAGGTACCTATGTACACAGGGTGCCCGGTAATTAATGGATAACCTTGAAATGTCTTATAGAAGAAATGACGGCCGTACAGGAAAAAGAATTAAAAAAGTGCATTAGCTAGTCATACTTTTGAATGTCTATCTATTAGCATAATTAGTGTTTAATAATAAAACAACAAAAAACCGATGGAATTCATTAATTTATGGTCGTAGTGTACAAGAAAGTTAAATATAGTAATTAAAAAAAAACATATCTCAGGTAGTCGTTATGATAAAAATTTAATATTTTTTTCTGTACGGCCATTAGTTCTACTATAAGACATTTCAAGGTTATCCATTAATTACCGGACACCCTGAATTTATTTTATTTACTAATAATTACAACTGCAATAGCAATACATTGTGGAGGCCAGCTAATTATTGATTCAAATTATTGCGTAAGTGCGGGTAATTAAAACAATTTGTTACAGTTCAGTACATTGCAACACTGCATGGAACGCGTACGCCTCGCTCGACGGTAGCTTAAGTTCATCACTCATCGTAACAGCACTGCACTGATACGGCACATAACTTGCAATTACGGTTACGACTTCAAATTGTGTGCGTTAAAGTTCATTTTAAAATGACGTGATGAGATAGATGACGGCTCGCCGTAAGCGCGCTTGCCGCTACAGTCCAATCGTCTAGTAGACCGCACGCTTCAAGCTAGCGACCCCCTGGAATAAAAATATTGTGTTACTTTGACATTCATAAGTGTTACCTTGTAACCGAATCTGAATAAATTTATTTTGAATTTTGAATTTTTTTGAACTACAGCTACATGGTAAAACATTTCAATCTCGAGTGCTATGACACTTTTTTGTATCAAGCGACTGAGCATCAAACTTTAACTGTTTCGTTTATTTTTAAGGTACCTTTAAAAGTTATTTAACGTTTTTTATACATATAAACAGATTCATATTTATGTTAATTTATATTTTGTTACATAGCCATATGCTTCTATTGTCAAAGATATACATAGATAGGTAGAGAAGTGTTACTTATCCTATCTCTATGAATTTAGATCCCACGTAATAGAGGTGGCTAGCAGGCTACCAGATTCGATTCTGCTATTAAAAATCTTCTCCCTAGCCTTCTCCCTAGCCTAAGCCTAGGTCGGCTTTTCTGTTCTAACCGGATTTGACTGGATATCAGTTTTCACACGGAGCGGCTGCCACCTGACCTCCGCAACCCGAAGGCTAACGATACCCTAAGGCTAGACCAGTGCCAGGATATTATAGGACACTGACTTCCCAATAACGACTGCCATAGATGTTCATGGCACCCGGGAAAGACGGCTTAAAGTTCTGTCCGAGGCACGGAGCAGGCGATAATAGTCAATTAATACGCACATAATTTTGAAAAGTCATATAACTTCCGAAAGTCACTGGTGCGCGACGTGGGTTCGAATCCAAGACCCTCTGCATTGCATTCTGTTGGTCTTCCCACTGAGCTATCGCTGCTCTTCATAACTTTCCTAACTGGCATATTAAAGTATCCTTGCACGCAACACTTTAAGAGGCATAAAGACAACCCCTTCTATACAATGACTCGTGTAGGTAAGACATTCATTTAACTTAAGCATATGAAGGCCCTGTTTAAACAACTTCTACAAGTACTAGTAGGCTATCACTTTTTCTGTCACCTTAATTTTTATTTGTAAATAAAAAGTATCAAAGAGCCACTCCATTCCATTTACTGTTCCATGACCACAGCAACTCGCCGGTAAATTGATAAACACAATAAAAATGGCAGCTTGTGTGGAGCGCGGTCGTCCGGACAACGGATAAGATAGGACCACGACCACATCTGTATTGGTCGACGAATGGGCTCGGATAGTCCGATAGACACCGGACACAGAATCAATATTGATGGTAGCTTTGTGGACAACGTGTTTCGTGTAACTGTACTGTATATGAGTAGCGACTACTTTATCAAATAAACACCTAAACCTTTCTCACCAATAGACAGAGGTCTTGGTGGAAATCGCTTGATAATCCGTTCAATAATAATAATAATAATAATATTCTACCACATACACACAACACTATCTAGCCCAAACTAAGCAGAGCTTGTACTATGGGTACTAGACAATGAATAAACATACATATATACGTTTTTTTATTTATTTTATTTTTATTTTATTTATTGGGGAAAACAAACAATTGTACATTGTGTCTTACTGGCTAGGTACATAACAAAATAAATTACAATCCACGGCGTTTCCACTTATTACCTTAAAGAGTACAGTTAAACCTAATTGAAGCTTAGAGCTAGTATCTACTTAAATCTAAGTCTAAGTGTGTATACAAATGTTGACAAATCTTTATACTATTGTTGATGACCAAGCGTATGTATTATATTATTTTTAAATTTGTTACGAGTAGAGGCATAGCAGCGATAGCTCAGTGGGGAGACCAACAGACTGCAATGCAGAGGATCTCGGGTCCGAACCCACGTCGCGCACCTCTGACTTTCGGAAGTTATATGACTTTTCGAAATTATGTGTGTATTGATTGACAATTATCGCCTGCTCCGTGCCTCGGAGAGCACGTTAAGCCGTCGGTTCCGGCTGCCATGAACATCTATGGCAGTCGTTACTGGGAGAGTGTCGACACAAAAGATCCCACTGCGTCGAAGTGTCGCCGGTCTGCACTGACTGGCCCCCACATAATATATAAGATATATAAGGGTAAGCAAGTTAAATTTTTGCAGAGTCTCATTGTATGTGGAACGCCCTAGACGACATTTTAACTGAGTTGCTCGCAGAAACTTACGCTGCACTCTTTCAATTGCTTGATCGTACTTTGCATAGTAGGGATTCCATATCATGCTGGCATATTCTACCTGTGGTCATACAAGACAATTAAATAGGTATAGGTATGCAGCAGCGATAGCTCAGCGGGGAGACCAACAGACTGCAATGCAGAGGGTCTCGGGTTCGAACCCACGTCGCGCACCTCTGACTTTCGGAAGTTATATGACTTTTTGAAATTATGTGCGTATTGATTGACAATTATCGCCTGCTCCGTGCCTCGGAGAGCACGTTAAGCTGTCGGTCCCGGCTGCCATGAACATCTATGGCAGTCGTTATTGGGAAAGTCAGTACCCTCTAATATCCTGACACTGGTCTAGCCTTAGGGTATCGTTAGCCTTCGGGTTTCGGAGGTCAGGTGGCAGCCGCTCCGTGTAAAAACTGTAAAAACGTTAGTTGTATTAAAAATAATACAAGAAATATTTTTGTTTCTTTCAGTCGCAGCTCTGAGGAATGCTCAATAGATCGCAACAAGCATGATGTTTGAAATTCCCATGTAATAGGACGCAAACGTACAGATTAAAGTCATCTTCTATCGTAACATTGTCAGAGACAAAAATATTTTCAGCAAGAAAAACTAACAGGAAAATCCAATTACATTTTAGTTTTAACCGGGTATCAAAACTGGGGTTTCACAATTGGTCTTTCTTTCTTCTTTTCTTTCTTTTCGTGTGGTTAGTGGCCAACCTGTTGTCAAGAGTTGTTCAAGCCGCCCGTAGGCTTCTGACATGGCTTAACGACTGCTGTCAATTTGACAGCAACCGGGACCGACATTTTTACGTGCCCTTCGAAGCACGGAGACGCTCAGATAAAATACCACTAAGCGGTCACTCATCTACAGACTGACCGCACGCAACGTTGCTTAACCTCGCTAATCGTTTACCGATCAGTGAGTGCACCTGGCTATCAGCGCGCACATTTGGTAGCATTCAAAAACACTTTGTTACAGGACCTTAAAGGCCATTAATCCCAATCCAAACTTTATAACTAATATTTAAAATGCGACTGTGAGTTTGTTGTTTTACTACGCTTTCAGGCCTCAACTACTCGACCGATACACTATGTCAGGGATATATAAAACGACATAGGGTACCCTTTATCCAGAAAATACTACTGCGTCCAAGTGACCAAATGCTAATGTGTGTTTGTTCGTTTGTTAAGCTTTCACGCCTTAACTACTCGACCGATCATCATGAAATTTTAGATACATGTTGTTAGAGATACAGAACAGGACACAGAGTACTTTTTATCCAGAAAAAGTACTGTTCCCGTGGGATAGAAAATCGACAACCTACATATACGCGAGCGAAGCCGCGGGCATAATCTAGTAAACCTATATCTTTGACACGGTCATAAGTGTTACTTTGTGACCAAAATACATACATACTACATACATACATAGATTCACGCCTGTTTCCCAGAGGGGTAGGCAGAGATCCTGACACACTTCTCTGGCTTCATTCACTTTCATCACATTCCTCATACACGCCCGTCGGTCCAAGGTGCTCTTAACCTGGCCTTTGTCCAGAACGCCTCCGATCTAATCAAGAAACGTTCGCCTAGGTCTTCCTCCTGCGACTGTTCCATTCACACTAGCCTTATAAACTTTCTTAGTCAGTCTTTCCTCGTCCATTCTTTCTACATGCCCAAACCAGCTTAACATACCCTTTTCTATTCTTGTCAGCTACTGCCTCCGTGGCGCAGTGGTAGTGAATGCGACTGCTGTGCATGAGGTCTCGGGTTAGAATCCCGGGTCAGGCCAACAAAACGTTATTGGGTTTTCTGTTAAGAAATCTGAATAGCAGCCCGGAGTTAGGAAGTTGGCGGTGTTAGACACCCCCGTGCCTCGGAAAGCACGTGAAGCCGTTGGTCCTACGCCTGATCTCTCTCCGGTCGTGTTGGATTATCCGTCCCATCGGATCATGAGGGTGAGGGAACAGAGAGTGCACTTGAGTTCGCGCACACGCTTGTGCACTATAATATCTCCTGCGCAGATGGCCAGTCTCCGTTAAGATTGGCCGCCGTGACCGAAATTCGGTCTGGAGGACATTATTATTATTCTTGTCACTATTTCTATTATTGTACCTAAAGGAATAAATAATTTTTGGATTTGACATTGAAATTTAAATATTGTATTTTTGTCTACAAAATGTACTGTTCTCGAGCGAGTGAAGCCAAGGGCAAACACCTATACACAAATAAATACGTCTACTTTACATAAACACAGTATTTGTTAGTCTTATACAAACGAACGGAAAATTTCTTTGATATTTATTTGGTGTATTTTGTATGAACAAATAATTATTAACGTATAAAACGATGTAACCGGCGGTATTTCGATATTCTTTTTATTTTCGCAAATATTATCTGAAAGCATTATTGAATCAACACACCTTGTTTATTTAAAAAAAGTAATATCAAGCGTGTTTTTAATTTAAACGGGTGAGTTCCGTAGCATGTTATATCTAATACTAGCTATTGCTCGCGGCTTCGTTCGCGTAAAATATAGCCCATGTAATCTTATCTTATCTTATGTGGGGGCCAGTCAGTTCAGACCGGCGACACTTCGACCCAGTGGGATCTTTTGTGTCGACACTCTCCCAATAACGACTGCCATAGATGTTCATGGCAGCCGGGACCGACGGCTTAACGTGCTCTCCGAGGCACGGAGCAGGCGATAATTGTCAATCAATACGCAAATAATTTCGAAAAGTCATATAACTTCCGAAAGTCATAGGTGCTCGACGTGGGTTCGAACCCAAGACCCTCTGCATTGCAGTCTGTTGGTCTCCCCACTGAGTTATCGCTGCTCTATATATACATATATATATAGCCCATGTTACTTGGTAACAATAATATAGCTTCCTAAAGGAGTAAAAATTTACAAAATTTGTTTAGTAATTTTTGAGTTACACTCTTACAAACAAATAAACAAAAAATCAAGTCTTTCCTCTTTATAATATTAGTATAGATTATGATTGTACTTGCTTCTTCTACTGGCTTCGACTGCGTGAATAGGCATGATTCCGGGGTAAAATTAAGTGATTCTAATCAGTCCATCTTTTAAATTAGCAAAAATAAAATAATCATAATATTCTACCATATACACACAACACCATCTAGCCCAAACTATGAAAAAAATACACACTTATTTTTTGTTTTTACAAAACAATAAAACTGACTAAGATATAACGCATTAAATTTCGGGAGTGAGGGCTTGTGACGTCATGTAATCTCTTTCCTCCTTCCCGCTCCTTCTCTTTCCCACTTCCTTTTTCTCTTCTTCCTTTTCTAAAGGGTCGGCAACGCGCTAGTGATGCCTCTGGTGTTGCAGGCGTCCATAGGCTACGGTGACCACTTACCATCAGGTGGGCCGTATGATAGTTTGCCACTTAAGTAGTATAAAAAAAAGCTAATTTGTAATCTCATAAAAGAATACCTAAACATAATATTAATAATATATTATTCTTTGCCTGAAAGAGGAATGGCTCAAGGAATTTAGATGTTTGTTCTCAATCATTAGTTTCTAAGTAAAAATTTATTGCCGTATATCCAGCACACAATAGGTTCCATTTTAAATGTTGGACAACCCTTACCAATATTATAAATGCGAATGTCAGTTTGTTAGTTTGTTAAGCTTATACGCCTTAAGTACTCGACGACTACCGACCATCATGAAATTTTGCACACACAAGCTCAGGGGTTCAGAGAAGGACGTAGGATATCTTTGATCCAGAAAAAAAGCACTGTTCCCGAAGGATATACATTTAAGACTCCGGTAAAATCTAGAATACTAGTATATAATATAAGGGATACTTTTAAAACCTTATAATCTTAAAGCCTGTTTACAAGACTCGATTACAATTTATATAAATCGAAATACCATACATGAAAATTTTATAAACAATTATATTGTCTAAGGAACCCTAAAAATAAAATTCGAAAGGACATTACGAAATGTTCAACAAATAAAATGGTTTATCGCCGCAGGGACCATTAAGCACTGGCTCTGCTTTTACCGTGAAACAAAAGGATGAATATACAAGGTTATGTGTAAATGAGGTGTGATAAATTATTTGAAAAACAAAATGTCACCGATGTGAGATTTTTTTGTTACGATTTGTTTTATATTTTATACGATAATTGGATTTTTTGTCATAGGTCGGCTTTTTGTGGTGGTCTCGCCACAAAAAGCCGTTAGCCTCTGACTGTTCATTATTGTTTTTTGACTTCTTTTGTTGATTTTGATATTGTTGCCTTTGTTTTTGATTGATGGTGCTATAGTTTGGTAACGACGGATGAGGTGGATTCATTACTCGCTCCGAACAATAATCTTTTATTTAATAATCTTACAACAATTAATAATAATAATAATGAATGTGAGTGGCGACACTGCGGTCCTGAATGTCTCAGAGAGTTGGTTAGGGCCTCGTCCCCAGCTTGCCGTTACTGGTTGATTGGGGTGGAACTACAAGAGTGCCCGTAGGACTCTCAACTCTGGCTTGCCTTGGTCGGCCGGTCAGAGGGAGGCCGCTAGAACTATATGCTTGGGGGTGGAAGTGTCATTTTCTAGGGCATAACTACGGGGAAACTCGCTCCGGGTCTCCGTTGTCACGAGACCCGTGATCGTGAAACCGGCGCCCCACCGCTTGACACCCCTAGCCACTCGCACCGGTGTTGCCCTCTGCTGCTGGCGTGTATGCCTATAGTGGCTATTCAGGGGGCCCATCTAGTGAGTTGGCGAGTCACCGTCTGCCCATTGCATTGATTAGAGTATTCAGGACAAACGCGGTTTTTATCCATAGTTAGCAATATACCGGTCCATCAGACACCCATACCCATAGCTCATATATTAAAATCCATACGTAGTAATAGTCCTATGCCTGCTGTGGCTAGTGCCGCTGTAGGTGTTCCATCCCACCTTTGATTAAAACTCTCGAAGGGCCTCTTCACGTTGGACCCATGTCGCTGTGTAAGCCTCCCAAAGGGCTAGGTATTTTCTAATATAATATGTTAGAAAGTACCTGTGATAAGAGAAACATAATAATGATATTATCTATCACATACACACAACACCATCTAGCCCAAAGTAAGCAGAGCTTGTACTATGGGTACTAGACAATGGATAAACATATGTACACATAAATTTTTTTTTTGGAAATACATACGTATTGTATATTGAAACACCCAGACGAAGACAAACATCCATGTTTATGCACACAAATGTTTGACTTGTGCGGGAACCGAACCCGCGACGTCAGGCGTGGCAGTCGGTTACACTGACCACTACGCCATCGAGTTGTTACGAATTCGATTGTTTTAAAAGAAAGGACTTTAGTAATCGGTTCTCGTCCAAATATTTTTATTAGACTTAGCCAATAATTATAAATTTCTACTCCGGTAAAAGTACTGTTTCTGGATGAAGGGTACCGCATTTCCTTTTTTTGCCCCTGATAACATGTATGCGAAATTTCGTAATGTTATAAATCATAAATAAATCATAAATCATTCATTCATTCAATTCATTTTGGGTATCACATGATTACAAAAAGGTTAAATTAGTATCACCAAAATCTGCCTGAGGAGGCGTATAAATGTCAACATTTAAAAAAATAATAATAGAAATACATTAAATTATCAAATTACATATTTAGATAAGAAATTAAGCAAAATAATAATGTCAATAAATGTAACAAATGAAATTAAAATGTAATTAGTATGCCTAGATAATTAAAAATGCATTCAGATAAATAATTTTGAATGTCAAAAGCGAAAAGTTAAAATAAAATTAAAATGTCAACAGGTAAGAGTCAAATAAATTTAATGTCAAAACGTAAACGTTAAAATAAATAAAGTAATTGAATTTAAATTTATTTAAGATGATTATCATTCAAAAAATCATTAATACTATAATAACACTTTTCCATTAAGAGCTTTTTTAATTTACTTTTAAATATTTCCCTGTTATACAGTTTTATGTTAGATGGTATTTTATTATAAACTTTTGGCGCCATACACAACAGAATTTGGCCCATCAGGCTTGGTTTTGAGCTATGTAAACATAACCTGTTATTGTTGCGTCTATTTCGCTTCACAATATCTGATATACGCTGAAATAATTGAGGATTTTTATGGACAAACAAAGCTACCTCCAGTATGTATAGAGACGGAAGTGTCAGGATGTTGTTCCTGATGAAATAAGGCTTACAACTATCTGATGATATAGATTTTTGTATGCTTTTACTTCTTTCAGTTTTTGTAATTTATTTGTATATTTTACTGAATTGTCATATATGGATGCTTGCTTTCTTATCGGTTTACAGTTTTAATCTAGTGGAAACCAGGGAACATTGCTGTGGGCTACGTTACTACCTTGTTTTAAGTAATTCTGTTGATTAAACTATATAGTGCAGCTGTTCGATGCTCCTTTCTTAATAAATAAAAAGAAATCAAACACTGCTTTGTCCCTCTGTTTTCTCAACACATGATACATTGGCAGACAATGAAAACAACTAAAACATTCAACATAACTCAAAACATGAAAAGATTTAACATATTTTGAGTTCGACACCCTAGCCAGTAGACAATAGTCTGCAGATTCAATCACACGATCATTTCCCCACAACAGAGGCGTCAATAGCGCCTGTAGGGAACAGACGGCCCTCTTAAAGGTCGCGAGAGTGAGACGCAAGCGTTCTTGCACAATCTCTCATTTCCTAACGACACAGACGCATTGTGAGAGACAGAATTTACACTTTTATATGAACTTTGGACTTAGGACAATTTGAGAACTTGGACTATGATGAGAAGTTAATTTGAAAAAAATTGCGTCGAAAATGTGACTTAACTGCTTGTACCAATAACTTAACTCTGCTTACGCGAATACCATGGGACCACATATGGTTCATAAATATCAATATTGGATATAAGCTGTGCGTCACACTGTCCAATGCAGGTTGGCAGACTTCACATATCTCTGAGAATGTTATGAAGAAGACTTAGATATGTAGGTTTCCTCAAGATGATTTCCTTTATCGCTAGAGCGTGTGATAATTACCTGTTTAATACGCATCTTCTTTAAAAAGTTAGAGATGTACCTCTGCTTTTTTCTGTTTTCGCCTTGGGTTTGAACTCGAGACCTCTTCGTGGCAGTTCAACGGCCTTCTACTAGGCCATCGCTATAGTTAGGCGGAGATCTCTCCCTGCCGAGCGTGATCAACGCCATGCTCGGCGGCGAGAGGTCGTGGCAGGCAATGGTCTCCTTCTGCAAAGCTGTCATGACGCAGAAGGAGACCGCGGAGAGGGTCAGGGAGAACAACCTCCTCGCTGACCCTCTCCGGCGCAGACGGCCGGGAGCGAGAAGGAGGCGATTTGCCCGCCTTCTCGCTCCTGTATAGTGGGGTCACTGGTACAGAGTCGGGGGACTCTCTACCGGCTTGCACGACCCCACACGTCTGGGGGATGGCCTTGGTGAGCAAGGCTGTCCCTCAACAGCCGGGCCAACCGCCGGGCCAACCAACGGGGCGGGATGGTGATTGCTAACGCGACCCCATCCCGCCCCACTCCGTCGGCGGAGGGACTGCTCACCCCAGGTTTTTAGTGTGTATACCGACCCCCTTCAGGGGCGGAGAGTCTCACATAACCACCCTTCCCCCCCCCCCCCGGGGGAGGGGGTATCCATAAAGGATTTTCCTGGGTCAAAAAAAAAAAAATGCCTTCGCTATAGTGAATAGTTGATAAAGGTACATATATACACAAAATTAATGAGCATCGATTATCACTTATCATCTTATGGACCAATATCTCCTCAGACACCAGGGACCTATGAAATATTACTCGTTTTAAATATCACAATTATCGACGGGACCAAACACAAAAAAAAAAATACACAGCCAGCAGCGATAGCCTAGTGGAGAGTAGAGACTGTTGGATTGCCACGCAGATGTGATGGATTCAATTATAAATCACGAACCCTTTAATAGTTCAAAGTAATGTGCGTAATAATTAGTTAATTGTCACTTGCTTTAATGGTGAAGAAAAAGCATCGTGAGGAAAGCTGCATGACTCTCTTAGTCATGCAGGTTTCCTTACGATGTTTTCCTTCACCATAATGTTCTCGAAGACATGTGAAGTCCGCACACGCGCAGTGAGCCAGCATGGTGGACCATGGTTAAACCTTTCTCATACTGAGACGAAGCCCGTTTCCAGTGCTGGGACAGGTTTTAAACGGGGTTGATATTATTATAGCTCGACATCAAGAGACGACAATAGTATCTCAAATTCTTACAGTGGTCCCTTTTAAATAATGCACTCTCTTCGTTACACTTTATCATAAATATAAAAAAGAGTTACAATTAATTACCATTTTTTTACTATTGATTTCGATATTGTCTTAAGTCCGTATAGTACGCGGTCCCCTCTAAACAAGACAGTCTGCAAGCTATTACTCAATTTCCTATGTTCCGGCGCGATTGTCGATTGACAATAAAACGACTGAACAATCAAATATTTCATCCCCCGCGCACCACTTCACCCCCTCGCACGCCTTCTCCACCCCCCAATAAATACGGAAATTAGTTTTTTGTTTGCCTTTACTCACAGATTTTTAGAATAATTTTCGCCCCATTCTATTTATGTTTATAATATTTGTCCCTTTATTGCTCGGGACGAAAATTGGCATATAATAAAATGAGATTGGCGGCGCACTGTTTGATCGATATTTATTCAATTATTTGATAATGGTTTGTATTAATATTATGTTTATGATATTCTGAAGCCATAATAATAATGTCGTAAACAGCGAATTTCGGTCTCGAGGGTCAATCTTAACTGAATCTAAGTATCTTTGCAGACGATGTTATAGTTCACAAGGGTGTGGGCAAACACAAGCGAACTCTCTATTTCAAAACTCTAATAATCAGATTGACAGGCAATGCGACACGACCGGGGAGAGATCAGACGCACACTAATGACTTTACGTGCACAGGTCTGCTGTCAACTTCAGTTACCTAACAGAAATCACCTAATATTTGGTCCAACCCGCCATCATTCGCCAACATAAGAGCAAACTTATGCCAAAGAATTAACGAGGCTTTAGGCCATTTCAAGCTAGAAAATCAAGAAGAAGGACTTCTATCAGACGGGGGGTTACGAACTGTGTACTTTTCTCCTAAATTAGAAGCAGACCAAACGTTATATTATTTTGACTGCACGGATACGCGTATCGGTCGACTCATAGCTGACGGTTGGATGTTTCAGATTTAAATCGGACTCCACAAATGAAACAAGCGGTTTCTTTAAGACTGCGCCGAGCGTAAGAAAAATAATGACAGAGCTCGTGCGACGCATATTTAAATCGGCGCGCGGCCGCCATAGTAAAAATGTATGGAGGATTTGAAGTGCTTTTTTGATAAATGTCTATCTTTATTGTCAACCAATAACTTAAATATTTGGGACCGACAAATTGTAATATCACTATTTATGTTTCGTTTAAGCTATAAATAGGATAGATTTCTACTGTTATAATCTAAAAATCACGTAACACGAGCTTACGTTTTTGCATTTTTCGTCAAAATTTACTTATGTTTGTAGGTGTATATATTAATTATTTTAAGTTTTTACACGGAGTAATTGTAAACACATTCATTGTTTTGATAAATATACATTTTATATTTGTATTAAACAAAAAGTGTTGATTTTATTCATTGCAGTCTTAAGCGGTGTGGTAGATGCAAATCCCACACCTCATACAGGACAATTATTTGTGTGACTCATTAATAATTATTCTAATTTTATCCGTTAATAGCATGTTTGTAAAGTCACACTCTGGACAAGGGCCTCTAGCAAGTGAAGACTTTAAAAAAGACACCTCTTCCTACTCATTTTACAGGAAATAGGCGCGCATCTATTGCGTGTAACAGAAAGGTGTGGTCATATATAAGTGTCACATAATATAGCCCCTTTACAATGGAAAATCGCGACAATAAATCCGTAGACATAATTTTTACTAATATACTAATATACTTTTTAATAACATTCCCTTTTTTATTGTCTTATCAATATCATACAGTCTAGTCGATACTTAGACAACAGTAACAGCTGATCGTCGTGAACCCGAAAGTGATCAGGCGCAATTTTATTAGCGATGTAATGCGTTTCTTTCAATATTATAATAACATCTAAATAAAATATTTGAAATTGTCATAAAATTGAAATTTTATTTTTTTGCTCCTTTAATATAGCACATATGTTATTTATCAAATAAACATCTCTAAAATATGAACACATGATTCTGTTACGCGCTGTAATTACAGTTTTTTTTAATAGACAACTTACGCTCTAGAAATAGTACCTGTGTCGTGGGGAACTTTTTTTTTCAGAGTAGTAGAGCCTCGCTGATTTCAGCATGAATGGGCCGGCTCGACCGGGGCAGGACTACCCTCTCACAGAATATCGACATGAAATAGTAGTATTCCTAATGTTGTGTTTCGTTCGGTGAGTGAGAGTACCAGAGGCCCAATCACCCTCTTTCCCCCTTCCCGCTCCTTCTCCTTCCCACTTCCTTTCCTAAAGGGTCGGCAACGCGCAAGTAATGCCTCTGGTGTTACATGCGTCCATAGGCTACGGTGACCACTTACCATCAGGTGGGCCGCATGCTTGTTTGCCACCTCAATAGCATAAAAAAAAACATTTCAACAACGGACACAAAGAACACCCGAACTCGGAACAACCGTTTGTGTATCACAGAAATTTTTGTCCCGTGTGGGATTCGAACCCACAACACTTGGTACAGAAGCAGTGTTGACGCGACCACTTAAACCACTATGCCATCCGTACAACTGTACACGTAACTACGTGCAGTACCTACTTGTACATAATATATAAGCGTAAGTCGATATACATATATGTACATATATATATATAAGCAACAATTCAAGTTCGAAATTAACGAACTATTACAATAAAATGCTTCGGTAAATAGTGAACGAAATTCTCGATGAACGCTTAATTAGATATACAAATATGTAAATTGCTTTCATCATTGGTTCATTAAAATATTTCACAATTACGTGTTCTATACCGAATGTTGGATAATTACAGGGCGCCATCGTTTGTGTTCAAAGCGTGTGATCCTTTACAATATCTACCTTCGGGTGTTTTTATCTAGTATACTGTTCATATGGTTATAGCAGCGATAGCTCAGTGGGGAAACCAACAGACTGCAATGCAGAGGGTCTCGAGTTCGAACCCACGTCGCGCACCTCTGACTTTTGGAAGTCATATGAGTTTTCGAAATTGTGTGCGTATTGATTGACAATTATCGCCTGCTCCGTGCCTCGGAGAGCACGTTAAGCCGTCGGTCCCGGCTGCCATGAACATCTATGGCAGTCGTTATTGGGAAATTCAGTACCCTCTAATATCCTGACACTGGTCTAGCCTTAGAGTATCGTTAGCCTTCGGGTTGTGAAGGTCAGGTGGCAACCGCTCCGTGTAAAAACTGATATCCAGTCAAACCCGGTTAGACTAGAAAAGCCGACCCTAAATGACTTTTTGATTTAAAAAAGTACTGTTACACCTTGTGACGATAATCGCCTAGACGCCCGGCGAACGCGGGCGCACGTCACTAGCCACCTCTCGCGACCGGTGGTGCGAGACTATATAAGGAACGGACGGCGTCAGTCGCGTCTCCTTGCGGCCCGGCTTCACACCTTCAGCTAAGTGTCCTGATTGCACAAGGACCACGAAGCAAGTCCTTAGCGAACCACGCCCTAACTATAGTTATATAAGTAAAGATTGTCTCTTTTATTTGTAATCTTAATACATTAAAAGTGTATTTGTTATACCTTCTCTCATTGTACTTTCTAATTATATCTACATTTCTCTTAAAGTAAACCCTAAAGGTTACAACCTAACTTAATCTGCTTTTACGCGAGCAAAGTCGCGAGAAAAAGCTAGTCTATGCTAAAATTATAAGAAGGAAATATTTGTATTATGGTTTTTGATTTCAGCCTATTGCAGTCCACTGCTGGACATAAGCCTCCCCCAGGGTGGGTATTATGGTTTGTAATGTTAAAACTCCCAAACACAAAGTCGTTTTTAAAAATTATTTTATTATTGAGAAGGGACGTTATCCAGAAGTAACATGTTACTTCTGTTGTTAATAGCGAAAGTAGTTTTGTTTAGTATTTTGTGATTGGGCTAAATAACATCACGCAATGAGCCATGGGAGCGGAGTATTCATAATCGTGAGTGGAACCGCAAGCATAGTTAGTCAATGAATAATCTACCTGTGTTAATTATTTTTCTGTCAAGAAACTCTCAGAGTTTACCCATATTGCAGCTCCGTTTATAGTAGCTACACATTAGGAAGTTGGCGTTTAATTCTAATTCCTCGGCAAACACGTAAAGCTATTAAAACGTGCCGGATTGCTGTCCAGTCGGACTATGGGAGTGAGGAAACAGAAAGTGCATGACTTGTATTTCTACGAACCCTTGTGCACTGTGAAATTTCTCGCATCTATTCTCGGTAATGACTGGCCGCTTTGACCGAAATTTGGTCTGAAGGACCTAATTCTAACTAATATTATATTTTGCCCGTGGCTTCGCTCGCGTAAATGTAGGTATGTCAATGTTTAACCCTCGCGAACAGTACATTTTTCTGAACGAAAGGCACCCTACGTCCTTTTTTGTTCCCCTGGAAATATGTATGCGAAATGTCATGGTGATCGGTCGAGTAATTAAGGCGTGAAAGCGTAACAAACAAACTCACATTCATACATACATAGATTCACGCCTGTTTCCCAGAGGGGTAGGCAGAGACTACGGATTTCCATTTGCTAGGATCCTGACACACTTCTCTGGCTTCATTCATTTCATCACATTCCTCATACACGCCCGTCGGTTCAAGGTGCTCTTAACCTGGCCTTTGTCCAGAACGCCTCCGATCTGATCGAGAAATGTTCACTTAGGTCTTCCTCTTGCGACTGTTCCATTCACACTAGCCTTTTAAACTTTCTTAGTCAGTCTTTCCTCATCCATTCTTTCTACATGCCCAAATCAGCTTAACATACCCTTTTCTATTCAACTGTCACTATATCCACTTTCATGCCGCATCTCTCTCTAATCACACTATTCTGTATTTTTAGGGTCCTATACCTCAAAAGGAAAAAACTGAACCCTTATAGGATCACTTTGTTGTCCGTCTGTCTGAGTTGAAAAAAAACGATATACTCAGGTCTAGTCTCTTGAACCAGTGAAACTCAAACTAAAAAAGATACGGCCATTTGTGCCGCAAAAACGTACTTTATAACTGTCAATTGTATCTCCTTTCTTTGACTTCAAGTATGACTCAAATTACTGACTAGCATTTCTCCTTTAAAACTAAACAAACTTCAAAAAGAGAACACCTGATTCTGACAGAACATTCTCGACCATCCCAGTATCTGTAGTATCGAACAAATCCGCCGATACTTAAGCTGCAGGCAGCACGATGTAACAACGGGAACAAGTCGATAATCGAAGTCCTAAGTACAAACAAGTCTCACTTAGTTCTCTCTTCACTAACTATGTGGTTTAGGGCGAGCGCACACGGCAACGTGCCGTGGTTAATACTGCTCGATGACGTTGTAAGTTTGCAACATGCTTACTAAGTATTAGCTTCCGTATTGGAGCTTGCTGGAAGGTATATTGAGGATAGTGTAAGTTTTTCTTGGAACAGGTTTAGTGGAGAGGTAAGTTGCTAGAATGAATTGCTGCCATGACAGTAAAAGTTTTGCGACCTGTAATTTTCTTTTGGTTCTTTGTAATTGAAAAGAAAACTAAATAATTAAAAGCAGCGATAGCGTAGTGGTAGACCATTGGACTACCATGCAGAGGTCTCGAATTCAATCCTGAGGCAACCTCCGATATTTCGAGGTTATGTGTGTATTGAATAGTTTGTTATCGCTCGCTTTAACGGAGAAGGAAAGTATTGTCAGGAAACCTACACGTCTCTGAGTACTCCACAATGCTTTCGAAAGTCTGTGAATGGACTAGGTACTTCTTATATTGTATTTAATGTATGGCCGAACACTGTCTTTTAAGATACAGGTCTCACCTAGTTTAAAAGGCAGGGTTTTCACTATTTGAGCATAGATATGTAAATCTTACCAACAACTAAATTTGTCCTATAATTATCGTATGTTTATTTGTAAAAATCTATGTAACTATTATTAAATGCGAAATAAAACCTTATTATTATTATTATTACTATCGTCTAACCTTTCTCTATTTGAGAACAGGGAATTATTATTATAAGTATTATCGTGGATGTACATTAAATGAGCGACTATCGATTAAAATTTTAATTATTTTAATCTTCGGAAAATCGGTGTTTCGAAACTTTGCCGAATATCGATCGCATTAAACTTCTATATTGATTAATTATTTAATTACGTATTAGCTCTAAAAAGTAGGGCAATGTCATTATGTTTTTCTATTCAGAAATTCTCGTTAGCAGCAGTTAGAAACATGTCTAGTAGAGAGCAATAGATATGGCAATAGGTTGAGCAGCGATAGCTCAGTGGGGAGACCAAAAGACTGCAATGCAGAGGGTCTCGGGTTCAAACCCACGTCGCGCACCACTGACTTTCGGAAGATATATGACTTTTCGAAATTATGTGCGTATTGATTGACAATTATCGCCTGCTCCGTGCCTCGGAGAGCACGTTAAGCCGTCGGTCCCGGCTGCTATGAACATCTATGGCAGTCGTTATTAGGAGAGTGTCGACACAAAAGATGCCACTGGGTCGAAGTGTCGCCGGTCTGCACTGACTGGCCCCCACATAAGATAAGATAAGATATAGCAATAGGTTCCGCATAATTGTAGTAACGCTAAGCATTATAAATCAAATGACGTACTTTAAGATACAACGGGATATCTATCATACTTAATCTTGGACCCACACGACTGAATACATATTTCGACCTTCCAGAAGAACGTACCCAGCTAACTTTATCTTCTATTCTTGTGGTAAGTAGAAACTTATTTTATTTGTATCTACTGTACGTATGGCGAGGCAGACAAGCGTTCAACTCACCGCTGCCACCGCTGCTACCGTTGACGCCGCGTCCAATATCGTGGCTTTAAATACCACACGGTAAAATTATTTATGTGATATTGTCTTCTGTTTACGCGAATATTATTCATTGAAATTAAACTACTATGTACGGATTTTATCGCGTTGTTTATTTGACACTATATTACATAATTTTGAAAATTTGTAACACTACTATTACTATTAAACTTTACTAATTTTCTTGGTAGGATACCAAGGATGCTTCGCGAGGCTATTGAAAGTTTAATTTCAATGATTATTTATGTGGTCCACCAATAATGGTTCTGAATCTGGATGTACTTTGTAGCTGTAAATGTATATTTGCAAGGGCAACACAAGGTGACACCCTAATACAGGACTTGGATTTGCAAAAATAAATATTAAAGAAAGTGCAACACTGTGATGTTCTTAAGTTGATGACGTAGCAACTTAAAAGAAGAGCAAGAAAGAAAAAAAGTAAAAAAGTAAAGCACACAAATGGGCACACCTAAAACATAAAGAAAAAAAGCAGAACATTAATAAAACATAGAAAAATAAAAGCAGTTAGTATTTGCCATTATTTTTCTATTTTATATATTTTTTTTGCTTTTTTCTTTATTGAAATTAAACTACTATATACGGATTTTATCGAGTTATTTATTTTACACTTTATTATAAAATCCGTATATAGTAGTTTAATTTCAATGAATAACATTCGCGTAAACAGAAGACAATATTTTTTCTTTATGTTTTGGGTGTGCCCTTTAATAAGATTAATATAATATATAATTTGGAAAATCATTAATTGTGGTAAATATTGCGCGGTCAGTATAGTTGTATAAGTGGTCGCCTTGCCATGTGCTAGTGTTATGGGTTCGATCGCAAAACGATATAAAATTTATATGTTCCTCAAATCATTTCCAAAACAATAAAACCTTGTTTTAATGTTTGTCAAGCTTCCCGCAACACAGGAATTATACCTTGAAAAGTGATGGGTTTAAAATATAACTGTGTTACTTGGTCAATCTGATGGAAAAAATATTAAAAATAAGAACATAATTACGCTAGTTTAAATTACCAAGATCGGTAAATTGTAAAGGACAATCAATTTCCATTCTTATTAAGTTGTTCTACACAGCGCCTTACATCGTTAAGTTTATTAAGTGCTCGATACAGGCTCATTATACTCGTTAAAGTCTGTCCGCGTCTTTGCTAGGAACAATTGAAGTGTTTATATTCTGACCAGGAAAATAAAAATACCTTAAACTGTTAAGCTTATCGAAACAAACATCTGATGGTAAGCGGCTACCCTATGGGCGTGTTTCTGATCCTTTAAACATAAATCTGGCAGATTTGATATTGTACATACATTAGTTCATATAATACCAGCCCTTTAAACTATCCTACTGCTGGGCCTGGGTCTCTTCACAATGTGAAAGTTAGGTCATAGGCCACCACGCTGACCCAGTGCGAGTTGGCAGACATCGCATATCTTCGAGAACATTACGGAGAACTCTCAAACATGCTGGTTTCCTTACGATGTTATTACGATCCAACGAAGATAAGTCAATTTTTACCATCCGTCAAGTGCCAACTACCTTTAAAAGATGCAGGGGTCTATAAAATAGATTGTGACTGCGGACTCTCATACATTGGTCAAACCAAGAGAAGCATAGGCACCCGCATAAAAGAACACATAGCTGATGTTAAACACCAACACTCGTTGAAGTCTGCTGTGTGAACATGTGCAACAGGGGACCAACCACTACCTGAGATTTGACAAACCACAGATTCTCGCTAAAGAACACAAATTCCTACCAAGGATGCTTCACGAGGCTATTGAAATCAAAAAACATCCTAATTTCAAAAGAGAAGATGATTGGAATGTACCACCAGCTTGGGATCCAGTCTTTCAAATAGTCAAACCCAAGAAGAAGCAAACCACAGCTAGACTTCATGATACTCTGAGCTCATTCTGCGTAAATAGAAACACCAATCATTAAATTATGTTCGTGTACTTTGAAATAACGACACTGGAACATTGAGACAACTACCATCTTAGTCTCCTCGTGACCATGGCTGCTGAAAAGCAACCGAAACGTCGGGGAAAGTGTAAACTTAAATATAAATAGATTTAATAAATTAATTAGCTTAAAAATTAGTAAAGTTCAATAGTATCTAGTAGTAGTGTGACAGTTTCAAAATTTTGTAATAAAGTGTAAAATAAATTACGCGATAAAATCCGTATATAGTAGTTTGATTTTAATAAACTATTTAAGACGCACATAACGTCCAAAAGTCAGAGACCTTGGTATCGAACTCGAGAAATATGTGTGGCAGTCCAACGGTCTTTCATTAGGCTATCGGTGCTATGCGCTATACACTTTGTAGTTAAGTTTTATATTACTACCAAGGTAGTCACAAGTAGACGTGTGATAGAAAGTGATGACCATAACCCATGCTGCTTGTACTACCAGAGGTTCCACTTGCATGTTAACGACACTACAACATATAAGTTATTGTGCTTGGCTGTCTAAACCTTTTTGCTTCTTGTGCGTGGCTGAATTGCGTTCATGACGTCTAGGCATTAGAGAGAAAGCATAGGATCGATCTGCACCCAAAACGCTACCAAAATAGGTCTACTTGTAACATACACACATTTATTACTAGGAGATTCTGTGTTTGACTGTCTTAACCAAATTGCGTTCATGACTGCCAGGCATTCGAGAAAAAGCCTGGGATCAATCCACACCCAAAGTGACCTACCATCATAAACCTACTCGTAACATTGCCTCATTGGCATGTTACTACAGAATATACCCTGGAGAGTGCTCTGCAGAGTTATTCCAGCTTATCCCGCCCTCCCCTTTCCTATCCAAAACAACGCGTGCTGGGCTCAGATGCCATCCTTACACGATAGAGTCGATTAAAGCGCGCACCAATAAGTTTGGGTCCTCATACCTTTGCCGAACGATCAAAGCATGGAATTCTCTGAACAGGCAAGTGTTTCCTTCTTTCTTAAATTCTGGGTCCTTTAAGTGGGGTGTGAAAAAGCACCTTCTCAGGCCGTCAACGTAGAGACCTTAACACCGCCTCAGCTGCTATGAGGATGGTGTAGAGGCCACTGCTTTTAGACCACATGACTGCTTACCGTCAGGCGGAGTGTAATCATTTGGATGAGCAGCATAGAAAAAAATATGCATTTAGTTCGAACGTTTAACTAGAATTATAAAACAGGAATAATAAAGGATATGGAAAACTATTTCTAACTTGCACAGAAGACATTATAGTGATAGAGCAGCGATAGCTGAGTGGGGAGACCAACAGACTGCAATGCAGAGGGTCTCGGGTTCGAACCCACGTCGCGCACATCTGACGTTCGGAAGTTATATGACATTTCGAAATTTTGTGCGTATTGATTGACAATTATCGCCTGCGCCGTGCCTCGAAGAGCACGTTAAGCCGTCGGTCCCGGCTGCCATGAACATCTATGGCAGTCGTTATTGGGAGAGTGTCGACACAAAAGATCCCACTGAGTCGAAGTGTCGCCGGTCTGCACTGACTGGCCCCCACATAAGATACATACTAGTGTGCAAGTGTATGCGCAAATTGCAAACACAAGTGCACTCTTTGTTTACCTGAATCCTATAGTTTAATGGAATAGCAATTCGAAACAGCTTGAGTCACAAGAGCTGCACAACTTCACCTGCTTTGAGAAGGAATAAAATATCGTTACCCTGTAACTCTCAGCTATTATTGACAAATCCCATATATTGCCCATGGTACAACTACTGGTACAAATGGTTGTACCACAGGGATATTTTTTCCCGATAGACCAACCGTTTGATATTACAACTAAAAACTATTCTCATTGGTACTACCAATCTATCCTAGAATTAAAATAATAAAATTATTAATATTATTGATCAACTATTATTTATACATAATTTATAGAAGAAATACATAAGTTTAAAAATTTGTGGTTATTTTGTTTTTCTCAGTGGTAAGAGTTCTTTTTAAAAAATTGCTCCCTTACTTACTAAAAGAAAGTATTTAGTGAAAAATTGTAAAAATGTGTTGGTGCAATGACAAATTTTGCTTAATCCTTGCTATTCATTGTTTGATACTTTTGGATTGTGTTTTGAAAGGAAGTCTAGTATTACGAGTGGTCATAGACTTAATAAAAAATACTTTGTTGACCAACAAATCCACCTTGCATTTGGCTCCATACCTATTTTTTGTAATGCTAGCAGAACAATTCGGTTCTCTTTATAACCTCACTCCATTTTAATATTTCAATAATATTTAACACCGATTGGCGCGAAAACGAGAAAACTCAATGAATATTCAATGACATATTCCAAATTCAAATGCAATATAATGTATTTTTTTATTATTAAAGTATTTAAGTATGGCCAGACTAAGTATATAATTAAGGTGGTAGGTATATCGCTATACCTTTCGCACGCCTACATTTAAATAATTTAAATAGTGTCTACGACAGAGTATGTGCGTAATTTTTTTATTTTACCATTTTTTGTCAATTGTTTCTTCTATCAGATATAAAAGGATTCTTTAAATTGCTTTTGAGCGGAATTAAAAAAATCTTTGTTTTAGGTCTCAGGTAAGGTAAATTACTCATCAAAATAAAAAAACATATTGATAGATATACCCTATTTATCACTATGAAGGTAGACTTACCAGATAGTGTACTTCGAGCCTAACGCTCTATACTATTCACGCTTAAACCGAGTTGCAGTGTGAACGGTTACTTACTAACTACTCTACGGAGACCTAGATTTTACATTTACGGCTACTAACCATGCTTCCATGTTAGTATACTAATGTATGTTTGTTGCTATCTCCATGGTTATTATTTAGTGCTAGACCAATTTTGATCATAATATTACTTAATTAATAGACTAAACAATCAGAGCCTCAAAACTTACGCCATTTTAGCAAGGCTGATCTTATGTACAGAACTTGTTTGTAGCCTATAAGCTTTCAAATCAGACTGCCTGCTTAGAAAAAGAAGTGAGTCAGAATTTATATATAGTATTTGGGTGATTAATATAATTGTAAGTGTCAAATAAACAACGCGATAAAATCCGTATATAGCAGTTTAATTTCAATGAATAATATTCGCGTAAATAGAAGACAATATTATATAATTGTAAATGATTTTTATTTAAGCGTCACTGAAGACAATACAACATTTAAAGTACGAATACCAGGAAGACTAATGTTATCTTATCTTATGTGGGGGCCAGTCAGTGCAGACCGGCGACACTTCGATCCAGTGGGATCTTTTGTGTCGACACTCTCCCAATAACGACTGCCATAGATGTTCATGGCAGCCGGGACCGACGGCT
Organism: Catocala fraxini; assembly: GCA_930367265.1. Taxonomy (NCBI): domain Eukaryota; kingdom Metazoa; phylum Arthropoda; class Insecta; order Lepidoptera; family Erebidae; genus Catocala; species Catocala fraxini. The sequence continues at coordinate 4,374,906 of OV884049.1, read as the reverse complement.
TAACGTGCTCTTCGAGGCACGGAGCAGGCGATAATTGTCAATCAATACGCACATAATTTCGAAAAGTCATATAACTTCCGAAAGTCAGAGGTGCGCGACGTGGGTTCGAACCCGAGACCCTCTGCATTGCAGTCTGTTGGTCTCCCCACTGAGCTATAACTGCTAATTTAGTAAATATTACACAAAAGGTTTAGTAGTAGTGTAATATTTAAAGATATGTATAAATAATTGTATAACATTCGCGTAAACGTTAAACAATATTAAACAATATGTTTATAACACAATTTTTGAGTGTTACGACTTTGACATCCTGTGTCGAAGTCGTAACACTCAAAAACACTCGGCGCTGTGGCAATGGCGACCCTTTAAACCACCACACCATCCGTTATGACTTATAACATAGGCTTAAACCATAGCTAGCCGATGGTAACTAATACGGCTATGATATATTGGCGATACTATCTGTTCAGGACTGGCCAGTTACTTGCTAATTTGGCTCAGGAACGATAATTCATTATCTTAATGGCTAGATACTAAACATTAGGCTTCGTTTGCCAAGTGTGAACGTGCTATGGGGTATAACACTACCTCTTAAAGCGTTGTTATTGCATGTGCAAGAAAGTGACAAGGTCATAATATCCATTTGTTTTTTTTTATTGTAAAGTAAATGTACTACTTATAATGGATAGAATATCACTACATATTATAAAACAAAGTCCCTCGCCGTGTCTGTCTGTCTGTTCGCGATAAATTCAAAAAAAGTCGGCCTCGATGGCGTAGTGGTTAGTGTAACCAACTGCCACGCCTGAGGACGCGGGTTTGATTCTCGCACTTGTCAAACATTTGTGTGAATGGACATGGCTATTTGTCTTGATCTGGGTGTTTCTATGTATAATATATATGTATTTACTAAAAACAAAGTATATACATACATATGTATGTTTATCCATTATCTAGTAACCATAGTACAAGCTCTCCTTAGCTTGGGCTAGATGGTGTTGTGTGTATGTGATAGAATATTATTATTATTACTAAACTACTGAACGGATTTTCATGCGGTTTTTACCAATAGACAGAGTGATTCATAAGAAAGGCTAAGGTGTATAATTTTTTAAGGTTTTATACTACCCGTGCGAAGTCGTCGGTCGCTAGTAATATGATAATATAATTTTTTCATGCTCTAATTAATTCTCTGATTTCAGCATGAATGGGCCGGCTCAACCGGGAAAGACCTACCCTCTCACAGAATATCGACGTGAAATAGCAGTATTCCTATTGTTGTGTTTCGTTCGGTGCGTGAGAGTGCCTGAGGCACAATCACCCTCTTTACCCCTTCCAGCTTCTTCTCCTTCCCACTTCCTTTCCTAAAAGCAAAGCGCAAGTGATCAGATCGATCGATCTCTGGTGTTGCAGGCGTCCATAGGCTACGGTGACCACTTACCATCAGGTAGGCCGTATGCTTGTTTGCCACCACAAAAATCAAAATAAATAAATAAAAATTCAAGTTAGGTTACAAGGTAACACTTATGAATGTCAAAGTTAGGGGTCATGAGAAGAACGGGCAAGAAACTAATGGCTACTCTTTTTAATCGCTAAGCTTACAATAATATTTCGTTTAAAAATCATAAGTGTAAAGTGCTGCAACCATTTCTCCATGAACTACTACAGAACATACTCAGGCATTTAATAAAATTTGATGGTAGCCTCTAAAGCAGCAGTATGGTAAATAGGAGCTTCCACTTACATCTAAACTTCTAAACTAATATTATAAAGAGGAAACATTTGTGTTTTTGTATGTATGTTTGTAATGTTTTCAAACAAAAACTGTTGGACCTTTTCTTGCACCATTAGAAAGCTGCATCTTCACTGAGTGACATAGGTTAAATTACATTTTCAAAAAAAAAATAGGGATCCTTAATAAAAATGCAATAATATAACCCAAGGTGTGAAAAAATTAGTCATAAAAATCTGTCATCGCGTGCGCTGCGGAAACTATTGATGATAGAACAAAAAAAAGTTCTACAGTATTATAGAACGTATCAATATCTACAAAAAAGTCCGCAATACTATATGTCCAACTACTGTAGTTATGCTACTATAACTACTTTTTACATTTTAAATGTTGATAAAAGTGCCGACAATAATCAAACCATATTATTCATACCTCTGTATTAATCCTTATGCCATTAAATTATATTTTATTAAAGACCGTTTCAATAACCGTAAAATACTTTTTAAATTATTAAAATCGGACATTTCATTCAAAAGATATAATTCTTTAGATATAGTAGGTTGTTTCTAAATATTAGTAGGTAGTTTTTAAGTATTAGCTATATATATATACAATGTGTTTGGTGAGTGGTGTCGGAGATTTTAATGGCATAATATATGGTCATTTATATCTACAATTCATGCTTCGGTATTATTTTTTATGTTACTTGGGCGAAATGGCGGCCATTTTGTTTATTTTGTTATCTAATCACGGACACACGTGGTAATTTAGCGATATCGTCGCTTGTAATAATCCAAAAAAAAACAAAAAAGGTCTTGTTTTACAGCTCATAGTATAGCTAACATGTTTACGATAAAACATTTTTAGAATCTATCTCAGTTCAATTTAAAAAAAAATATGACAACAGAAAATTAAGAAAATTTTTGCTGTTATTTTTTTGTTATTTCACTTTTTCACAAAAACCAAGCTGTCAAGGTATTATTTTTTTAATGTTTTTAGATACTACATAATATCAGCTAAACATGAGTACTAAAATCATTGCCGTAAGTAAGATACTTTTAAAATGACGCTCTTTAGAACTTGACCCCTTAATAGCGTATTCAGGTATTAAACAATTACAAAGCCGCTTTATCACAATTCAAGGAACTACTTAACCCGTTTTAACAAATGATTCGAGCAGGTAAAAACCTCCTTCGTCATAAGTGTGAGCGAGACAAAATAACATTTGTTTCCAGAGATTTAGGAACGCAATACAAAGTTTATCAGTCGTCCCTCGCTCTGCGTTGTGATCACATTCTCTTTTTGTTAACCAATTTGCTGTGCGCTGTTAAAAGTTTTGTTATGTTTTCGTTATTTTTACTGTTGAACTGTTTTGTTAATCTTTTTAAAATGGAAGACAACTATTACTCCAGCCAACATGTTGCTGACATCCATTTTGTCTACGGACTGTGCAACGGGAACGCCAATGCTGCTAGTAGAGAGTACGCCAGAAGATTCCCCAACAGAGTTACACCCAATCCTCGCACGTTCGTCAGAATCCATTTGAGGCTTGCCGAAAATGGAATTAGAAGACCTGCTGAAGAACGTTCTCGTTTGGTGTCACCACAAGACGAAGAAGAAATATTGGAATTAATTACCCAAGATCCCAGATTGAGCATACGACGGATTGCTAATAGATTAAACCTTACCATATGGTCAGTGTGGAAAGTGTTAAAGAGAGAAGGATTGCATCCGTACCATTTTAAAAGGGTACAAGAATTACTGGAGCCTGATCATGCTAGGCGATCAGTATTTTGCTCGTGGATCCAGCGGCAAGTACGATCTGTACCAAATTTCTTAAAAAAGATTTTGTGGACAGACGAAGCCACCTTCACAAGATCGGGATACATAAATCACCGCAATGAGCATCTGTGGTGTCACGAAAATCCACACGCTACTAGGACAAGTACTGTACAGTATCAGTTTGCCGTGAACGTTTGGGCAGGAATCATAGACGACGTTCTTGTTGGCCCCATCATTTTACCAGAGACGATGAATGGTCAACGATTTTTGGAATTCCTGCAGACGGATTTTTATGACGCCCTCATCGAAATACCACTCGTTAACCGGAGAGGAATGATTCTGCAGCTCGATGGTGCACCCGCACACTTTGCAGTGGCAGTGAGGACATATTTAAATCAAAATTACACGCAGTGGATCGGTCGCGGAGGGACAGTTGCTTGGCCACCGCGTTCTCCGGATTTAACACCCCTGGATTTTTTTTTATGGAGTTCTATAAAACAAAACGTTTACGTGGAAGTGCCAAACACCCGAGAGGAATTGATTCAAAAAATAATTAGCATCGGAAATGAATTAAAGGAAAACAAGGAGATGATCCGACGCTCTACGCAACACCTGGCTGTACGGGCGACAGCATGTTTGCAGCAAAATGGTGACCACTTTGAACAATTTTTATAAAATTTGTGACCAAATTATTATTAATATTAAAGCTAAGTGAAAAAATATTGTGTTTTATTTCTGTATTTCCTAAATATCAGGATGATCCTTAAATTGAGATGGGTTTGTAATTGTTTACTACCTGAATACGCTATTAAGGGGTCAAGTTCTAAAGAGCGTCATTTTAAAAGTATCTTACTTACGGCAATGATTTTAGTACTCATGTTTAGCTGATATTATGTAGTATCTAAAAACATTAAAAAAATAATACCTTGACAGCTTGGTTTTTGTGAAAAAGTGAAATAACAAAAAAATAACAGCAAAAATTTTCTTAATTTTCTGTTGTCATATTTTTTTTTAAATTGAACTGAGATAGATTCTAAAAATTTTTTATCGTAAACATGTTAGCTATACTATGAGCTGTAAAATAAGACCTTTTTTGTTTTTTTTTGGATTATTACAAGCGACGATATCGCTAAATTACCACGTGTGTCCGTGATTAGATAACAAAATAAACAAAATGGCCGCCATTTCGCCCAAGTAACATAAAAAATAATACTGAAGCATGGATTGTAGATATAAATGACCATATATTATGCCATTAAAATCTCCGACACCACTCACCAAACACATTGTATAGCTAACTACACCTGTATAGGTGTAGTTAGACTTATTAATTTCTTTAGTTGTAGTTTTATGTATTAAAATTAAATAACAAATTAAAACTAGGTATTGGGTAATAAATTTAAGTCCACGCGGACGAAGTCGCGGGCAACAGCTAGTTTATGTAAAAACTTAATAATATTATCTTACTGCACTGTTATATGTTATCGCCTTGGTGATACAGCCGTAGTGTGAGCGACACGGACCTGGTGCTGATCAGATGGCGGGCAGGCCCACGAAGCCCGCCACCCCCAGGTCAAATCTCAGGGTGGCTGGAGGTCATTTCGTGCCCTCCGGCGCCCGGTTCTGCGGTTGGGTAGAGAGGGTTTGAGCACTCCCTCTCCCGCTCCGCCGCCTCCTTGACGGAAATTACTTCCACACAGGAGGAGGTGACGGCGTTCCACGACATCTCACTCCGGACCAGGGACTGAACCACGGCCGGGAGCGAGAGGGCAACCATACCGACTGCCGTGATCATCTCACAGCGCTGCGATGCCCAGGTGGGGCAGTCCGCCAAAGTGTGCAGCGCCGTGTCCTCAACAACGTCGCAGCAGTTTCCGTAGTGGTGGCAACCGGGCGTCTCTTGCCGGCCTATGCGACACAGGAACTGGCCAAAGCAACTGTGGCCAGTCATTACCTGTGTCAGCTGGAAGGTGAGGACGCCATGCCGTCTCTGTAGCCACTCCTCAAAAACGGGTCTTACCGCCGCGATTGTGGCGTGCCCGGCACTGGGGTGCACAACTCGATACATAATTATAAACATCAAACGCACAACATTCAGCATATTAGCAATAGCAAAGCGTCAATTTAAACCATTTCACTATCCGTGCATACATATATCTAGGAACATATAGGCTCACTAGTCCACTGTCTGTCCCACGTATAACGCTACAATTCACATACATACTGATTCACCCGGCCCCGCCTCTGTCTTACGAACTAGACTTAACATTTGCACTACAATTATTAAGTTATCGTCCGTTTACATTGTTTGGCGATAGCGGGAGCGAGTTAGTATATGGCCTAGCGTACGGTAAGCAGTTAACGGTAACATATAATCGCTAGTAATACAAAAGGTATCGAGTATTCGTCGTTGCCGAAGTTAGCTTCGGCCGAATTCGGCATTTATTTGGATAAATGGATAGTCCGATAGCTAAGTGGTTTTAGTGGTCGCCTCATCACTGGCACTACGCCGTATATTGTGGGCTCGATTTATTTCTATTACGGAGGTTGTCTTTTAAGAAGAAGAAAGGAATGGTAGGTACTTGAGCTTCTGTAGATACTAATTGAGTTAAACGCAGTAAGTGACACTGCTCAACAGATTTTTTGTTATAGGCTAGTAATGTAAAGACTGACATTGGATTTTCGATCGCTCGTGGGTTCGAAAGCCCCTCATTGTACCACAGCAATCGCATTGAACAACCAGACTCGGAACAACTAATTATAGATCACACAAATTTCTGTTCCGTGTGGAATACGAGCACGAGTTAACTGTTTAAACCACTAAGCCATCAGTCTTAAATAAACAGCAACAACAACAGCTGAATGAATTGTCTTAGCTTATTAAACAAGTTATAAACATCATGATTGCCCACTGTCTTCTATAGAAAATATGTATATCGCTACCGCGTGTCACTGTGAACTATCCTTTAATTTACAGCGCCAACAGTCCGGTGTCTCACTTGAGCCGTGACGATTTATGACGTAACATCATGACACGCTTGTCTGACGTCAAACAACTGAACGTGCGCATGTGTGTGTGTATGTGTATGTGTATGCGTATGAGTGTGTGTGCATGTGCTAGTACATCTGTCATGTCCGCGTCGCATTAGACATTGAAGCTTGCATATAATTGTATATTGTATTGATGTACGTGGGAGTTAGGACTTGTAAGCTCTGTGTATACTATGTAAAATCGGTGTTAGCCTAGAAGCACTTTTTCTGGTCACTGAAGTGGTTCTCACAGATTTAAGAAGACTGTCTTTGCTTGGCTAGAAAAATCAAATAACGATACAGCTGAAAATTTGCTAGCAGGTGGATTTTAATCTATATACAAAATAAAATACAGATATACATGCACAAAACATACACACACACTCCCCTTTTTCACACACATACATACGCGAATACCTACACTTTCTTTCATTCACTCTCAGACACCCACACACACGCGAAAAGGTTTTTTGAATATAGATACCAGGCTTTAAGCACAGCTCACGCCAGCTTAGGAGTCAGGGTATTGACTACAAGCAGCATAGAATATTTTAAGCAAAAATTTTTAGATTTTTTTCCGTCGTCATTTAAGGCAACGTTGATACACCGTAGTAGGTTTACTCGGAAAGACTTACCATCTTTCCCGGGTCATACCTTCTGTACCATTCAGTGCTAAGACCTGCTAGGAATTTGTTAGCGCCGTGGAATAACTATCTTCTAGCCCAGTCTAGCAACAATCGTGAATGTACTTAGCCACGATATATGTCGTTAAATAGACAAATATAAAAAAAACACAGCTACAACTATGACTCACCTCCAAGTGTCCTTCAATCGCCGGGCTGTAACTCAAGTTAGGTTAGCACAATTGAACAATAAAGCGGATCCGAATTATGGTCAATAAGCTTACCTCAATCGAGAACAGCTTCTTAGCAGGCGGGTCAGCGGCTTAGCACGCCGGCAAGGTCCCACGTGTTCATAAATTTACGAACTCCAACAAGTGTTCATAATGCACCCAATTGACACGACAATATTTACACGTCTAGTGATTATAAACCAAAGTCCAACAATATCCAATTCCAAAGGTTTAACCAAAATGAGGCGGAATTAACCCAAGCGGCCTCGTATTTCAAGCAAAATTTTTAGTCAAGTGACATTTGACGTTTGGTTTTTACTTCAAAATTACGTCTGGAACCACCTTCACCTTCTGTATTCCCCTTTTCTCCCTAAGAGGAATGCGTAGATGACTTACCCCTCGGTAATAAGCATGTTAATTACTATGTTTTGCCAGATATGTTAGAATGTCGAAAACTCATAAAACAACATCTCCCATATTGCTTTCATGCCACTCCTTTTTTTTTTGTCCCAGGAAAATTCTTTATGGATACCCCCTCCCCCGGGGGGGAAGGGTGGTTATGTGAGACTCTCCGCCCCTGAAGGGGGTCAGTATACACACTTAAAACCTGGGGTGAGCAGTCCCTCCGCCGACGGAGTGGGGCGGGATGGGGTCGCGTTAGCAATCACCATCCCGCCCCGGCGGTTGGCCCGGCTGATGGTGACCGGGCCTCAGCACCTGTGGAGGGAAGGCCTTGCTCACCAAGGCCATTCATGCCATTCCTGTAGGGACCACTGTTAACCCTATACCTTTTACATTGTTACCTGTTCTTATTAGAGAAGATGACTAAAAGAGACCGTTCTTGTTACGAGTGTTTATTGCACTATTTATTTGTATCTTCAACACGAACGCCACGCACCCTTAGATTTCCCACCCCAACTATTGCAATAGTATAAGTTGAAAATACCGAACAGTTTGTTCGGGACAGCCCAAACGGTCCTGAAGATACCTCGCACTGAGGCGAAACACGACGCATATTTTGTGTTCGAAGCGTAACGCCTAATTCTATTCAATGTACTATGTATGTATGTAATTTGCCAAATTATTTTTGTAAGTAATATTCGTTTTCGTAAGCTGTATTTGTAATTTATCTGCGTATATCAAAGATTTTACTCCTAACCCACATCGTACTTAGTTTGCACGAAAACAGGTCCACACTAATAAAAGTAAACTCACACAGCATTCACATGATTTAGGAATATAGTGTATAATTTTCAATATTTGTGACCGTGATCCTAACTATCCTAACTAATATTATAATTGCGGATATGAGTTTGTTTGTTACCTTTCATTCAGAAAAAAACTACGCGAAGCCGTGGCAAAAGCTAGTCTGTCTATATTAGCGTACACAATCTTCGTATAGTATGACCAGAGAATAAGAACACCTCAGCTATTCCTTAAATCATTCAACGCAAACCAAATCATTGCATCTGTGAACACACAAGATATACGCTCAAGACAAAGGGCTCAGACACACAAAGTACCAATTAATTAGGACAATATTGCACGCAGCGGCTATTGTGCCTACTGCTCATATTGTTTTCAAGGGTATTGAGGACTTTTAGACTAAGCGATAATGATACGACAGGTTGACGACATTTTCTTTAAAAACTACTTTTTCTTTAAAAGTTTTAAAAGATATCACCCGCACTGCTTGTAATAATTGGTGTCGCGGAGTAATTTAGAAACATTAAAACAACAACAATTATTTAGTTTAAATTAATTTATTTATGCTCTTACCATATATACCTATAATGTGACTTTTTATATAAAAGTACCATGTATGATGTTTGAATTTTATAATCATAAATTGTAAGATGACATGATGACATGATCTGTTCACAAGTTCAATTATATAAGCTATTTAGGCAATTACCTGTAATTGGCTATATAAATTTGTGTTACTCTTAAATTCCTTAACAAATTGTTATGCTCTTGTTATGCTTAATCTTCTTCTCCCTAGCCTTTATAATTCCCAAGTCACTTGGGGTCGGCTTTCTAGTCTAACCGGATTTGACTGGATATCAGTTTTTACACGGAGCGACTGCCATCTGACCTCCGCAACCCGAAGGCTAACGATACCCTAAGGCTAGACCAGTGTCAGGATATTAGAGGGCACTGACTTTCCAATAACGACTGCCATAGATGTTCATGGCAGCCAGGACTGACGGCTTAATGTGCTCTCAGAGGCACGCTCTTGTTATGCTTAATAAAAGAGACAATGCACACACTCAGACTCGAAACGACTATTTGTGGTACACCGAAATTTTTGTCCCGTGTGATGATCGAATCTGAAATGTTTGCTTCATCTAATATCTTTTAATGATGTCTTTCACCATAAACAATTTAGAACATTAAGTTTTCACATCAATCACAGTATTTCCCTACATATTTTTACTTTGACATTGCCATAATATTCCGACAATGCCATGTCAAAACTTTAGAGAGTTCTATCTACAATTCAGATCGCTTTATACACATTATATCATCTGCTATATTTACAAAATGTGACTTGATTTACATGGCATGGATGGGATAGTATTTTTAATAGTCACCTTGCCACACAGGATAACAATTTGTGTAATCCACAAATGGTTGTTCCGGTACTGGATGTCCTTTGTGTCTGTTGTATGAATATTTGTAAGGCACCCCGAATGACACATGATCACCCCGTTACACAGAAAGTATTTGAAGTGCTGGGCTGGGCTGTCTTTAAATAAAATGACAATAAATAATATTTATATTTCTTTGTATTTCTGCTTGTGACCACGACCATTGCAACCTGGCCGAAATATCGAGGCTTCGAAAAAGTTCCTTATTTAATTAAATTTTACATAATTAATTTTAAAATGTAATAATCTAATAACCTATATTTACAAATGTACTAAAAAAGATAACATAATTAACATAATTACAAAAACACAAATAATTATAATACTAAATATTTACAAAAATGGTTTAGGCATCGTAGAATTCTTCAGCATCGCTGTCAACTGGTAACGTGCCCAGAAGACTGGCAGCATTGCCACGTTGAATGGCAATGCTGCCAGTATTGCCATTCAACGTGCCATTCTATTGCCCCTTAGCCAGTGGCTTTTCTTTTTGACAGATTTTATACAGTTATTATTATTTTGTCTTCGTCTTTTAGATCTTATTTTTGTCTTCGACTAATTTATTAGTATTTTATTTTATAACTTAATAATCAATCATTACAATCTCACGAACGCTTTCGAATCTTATTTTCGTGTTAAAAAGTATTTCCGAAATTTCAAATACATCGGCATCCATTGTTTACATCCATTTCGAAAAAGTTATGTAAATACCAAGCATGATCGTTAATACCCGTTTTCAGTTACATAGAACATAATTTTTATACAATATCAGAGTATTATTAGTCACAGGGTCCCATAGACCTTTAAATATGACCATATCTTACAGTTATACGCTATAGATCGCTGAGTCTGAATAGCAATATAGCCGCGAAGGCTTGAGCTAAGCTGGTCAATAAATACTAGCCAGCGCGGTGTAATACTGAGTTATGATAGGAATTCGCTCCAAATACTTGAGCTAGCCAGATATAGAGTCCGTTATAGGTAGGAATACTACCTGTAGGTAGTTACTACCCTACCTGCTTATATCTACCTTTATTACTAAAGCCTCGACGGTCACTTAGCATAAGTTTATTCGCATGCGATCGTGTCATATCGGATTCTATGGCCCGGTCAATATAAAAATGGATTTGTGTATAAGGTGAATCTCAGTATCGCTCGCTGATGATGGACAACATAGAAAGGCAACCTGTCTGAGAATTCGATATAATGTTCTTAAAGATGTGTGAAGGCCAGCTTGGTGAACAATGATTCTCAAACTGAGAAGAGGCCCGTGCCCAGCAGTGGGAAAGTTTATATACATCGCTGATATCCTAAATAAATTCGAATGTGAGTTTGTTTGTTTGTTACGCTTCCACACTTTAAATAAACAACCGATCATCATAAAATTTCACATAGACGCTGTTAGGGGAACAGAAAAGGACGCATAGTACCTTTCATCTCTACCTTTCATCTTTAACTCTCTGAAAGATAGAATAAGGAATAGTGTGAATGGAACAGTCGTAAGAGGAAGACCTAGGCGAACGTTTCTTGATCAGATCGGAGGCGTTCTGGACAAAGGCCTGGCCTTAAGAGCACCTTGAACCGACGGGCGTGTATGAGGAATGTGATGAAAGTGAATGAAGCCAGAGAAGTGTGTCGGGATCGTAGCAAATGGAAATCCGTAGTCTCTGCCTACCCCTCTGGGAAACAGGCGTGAATCTATGTATGTATGTATGTATGTAGTACCTTTCATCGAGTACTGTTCTCGAGAGATAGAAAATTTACATAACCTACATTTACGCGAGCAAAACCGCTGGAAAAATCTAGAATTGTTATGTTATAAACGTTATTTATGTCGTTTTGTTGCTTTTTAAATGCATAGTCATACGTTTTTGCTTGAAGTTCCCTCTAAATCTAAATATTTTGACAACATGAAATAAGACTGTATAAGTTCGTGATTAAGTTCCTGTAGGAAAATAAAACAATCACAACAATGCTATTGACCAACAAATTAATTGAATTACGCGTTCATTGATGAAAGTCAATTGTGAAGTGAGAAATTAAGATATTAGCCGAGAATTCTCAGTTATTAATTTACTCTTACAAAGTGTTGTAAAGTAGAAAACACTTCGGTGGTTCATAAAATGTCGACTTGACATTTATTTTTATTAAGGTATTCTTACGGTTTTCAAATCCGTTGATTTTAATCTAATATTGTCTTCTGTTTACGGGAATATTATTAATTGAAATTAAACTACTATATACGGAATGTACCACCAGCTTGGGATCCAGTAATTCAGATAGTCAAACCCAAGAAGAAGCAAACCACAGCTAGACTTTATGATACTTTGAGCTCATTCTGCGTAAATAGAAACACCAATGATTAAATCATGTTCGGGTACTTTGAAATAACTACACTGGAACATTGAGCCAACTATCATTTTAGTAGTCTCCCCGTGACCATAGCTGCTGAAAAGCAACCGAAACGTCGGGGAAAGTGTAAACTTAAATATAAATAGTTTTAATAATAATTTAATTAGCTTGAAAATTAATAAAGTTTAATAGTAATAGTAGTAGTATTGTAACAGTTTTCAAAATTACCTATGTAATAAAGTGTCAAATAAACAACGCGATAAAATCCGTATATAGTAGTTTAATTTCAAAGATTTTAATCTATTAATATTGTAAATGTTAAGGTTTGTGAAGGTGTTTTGTTGTTTTTTACTCATCACCGGGAAACGGATTTAGATGAAACATGCGTACATGCATACAGATAGACCAAGGCTCAGATGAAATCATATGACTATTTTATTTCGGTATGGATTTTCCTTGGATATCGGGATTGCAGCAACGGCGGCAAATAGAAGTGCATTTTATTATTTTTAATGTTAGTCTTAATATCGTACTTCCTTTCTTTCTAAGAAGAAGAAAGATAAATGTGCATGTGAGTTTGTGTGTTTTTCCGCTTTCACGCGGTAAAGACTTAACCAATCATTATGAAATTTTGCAAACACATTGTCAGGGGTGCATAAAAGGATAAAGGGTACCTTTAATACTTTGAGCTTATTCTGCGTAAATAGAAACACCAATGATTAAATTATATTCAGGTACTTTGAAATAACTACACTTCAGAACATTGAGACAACTGCCATTTTACTCTCCCGGTGAACATGGCAGCTGAAAAGCAACCGAAACGTCGGGGAGACTAAGAATAGGGCTGTAATCCAAAAAAATATTGTTTTCGAAGGATATAAATTTATTGACAAAAGCTACATTAAATAGAATATTATAGGATTTTTTCTAATTAAGAATAGGTACAGATTTTGATTTGTTATCCAATTTCCTAGAACATAAGTCTTCTGAAAACAAACAGTAGAATTCAACTTCAAAATTATTATCGACGTGATTTACTTCATGTCTAAAGACACACAACGAGGGAATGTAACATTCTTGTTACTCAGAAGTGTTTCATAAAGCGTCAAGTGCAAAGAGATAGCGAAAGCAATATTCTTCAGATATTTTATGTTCAGTAAAATTTTCCAAGAAACAGCGTCGCTCAAATTAAGTAGGTACTCTTTGAAGCGATTTTTATTAAAGTGCATTACATATCTGCAAACAATATCTTGAATTTAAATTGGTTTTGTACTATGTTAATAACTTTTTGTGTAGGTATATTTAATACTAGCTGATCCGCGCAACTTCGTCTGCTTCACATAAGAGAATATACCCCGATTTTGCAACTTTTTTCATTATGCTCTGCTCCTATTGGCTATAGCGTGGTGTTATATAGCCTATAGCCTTCCTCGATAAATGGGCTATCCAGCCCTAAGCGAATTTTTGAATTCGAACCAGTAGTTCCTGAGATTAGCGCGTTCAATCAAACAAACAAGCAAACTCTTCAGCTTTATAATATTAATATAGATACATCCATAGTCTACCCGTGATCATGTGCGTATTTTTTTGTTTATTTTTTTAATATTACTTGCTGTTTAGTTTTCATATTACTAGTATTCTTGATAACCCTTCAACTAAGAGACCCTCCAACTAGAATGCTTGTATTAGGAGTGGGTTCACGTCAGTAGTGCAATGGGTAAGATTCAAACCCGCGACCTCTCGATCGCAAGTCCAGTACCTTATCCATTGGGCTACCGTCGCTTATCGCTAGCTTTAACGGTGAAGAAAAACATCGTGAGGAAACCTGCATGTCTGAGAGTTCTTATAATGTTCTCGAAGATATGTGAAGTCTGCCAACCTATTGCGGGTTGGCAGACTTCACATATCTTCGCCAGCGTGGTGGACTATCGCTCGAGCTTTCTCACACTGAGCAGAGGCCCGTGCCCAGAAGTGAGACAGTTTAACACAGGGCTGATATTAGTATTATATAACGATGACATCCTGATTGCACGCATACATAAACGCAAACTTACGCAACGGAATCGACGTAACATTATTCAAAATTGTTAGCCATATATTTGCATGATTTCACTCGGTTTACTTCCATAATGACTTTTCCATTAAACAATGATTGTTTGACCGAATACCATTGTTTAATTTCATAGCATAATCAGTAGCTATCAGCAAACTAATGAAATAATTACGAAACGCCAGGAGTCGTTGAACTAGGAACAATTGATATAGGATGGCAATATGCCGATGAGTATTTATTGGTTAAAGCAAAATAATGTTGTTTCGCGAGATGACCTCCAGCCACCCTGAGGTTTGACCTGAGGGTGGTGGGCTGCGTGGACCTGCTCTCCACCCGATCAGCACCAGGTGCGAGAGGCGGCGTGGCTGGCCCCCACATAAGATACATACATACATACATACTTTCGCATCTGTAATGTTACTAGAATTTGCCAGCGGCTTCGCTCGCGTTGATCCAGATTTTGTATATAAACTTTCTCGGAATAATACTTTTTTCTGCATGAAAGTTACCCCTACATCCTATTCCGTACCCCTGACAACGTGTATGATGATCGAGTAGTTAAAGCGTAAAAATGTTAGAAACTCACATTTGCAGTTATAATATTAGATATGGTACACAACTAGTATATATTCTAGAGCAGCAATAGCTCAGTGAGGAGACCAACAGACTGCAATGCAGAGGGTCTCGGGTTCGAACCCACGACGCGCATGGGTGCGCATGGGCCGACTTTCGGAAGTTATGACTTTTCGAAATTATGTACGTATTGATTGACAATTATCGCCTGCTCCGTGCCTCGGGGAGCACGTTAAGCCGTCGGTCCCGGCTGCCATGAACATCTATGGCAGTCGTTATTGGGAGAGTGTCGACACAAAAGATCCCACTGGGTCGAAGTAACGCCGGTCTACACTGACTGGCCCCCACATAAGATACATACATACATATGTTCTAACAAATAATATTATCTATTCCATTTGAAATTCGTTCCACTCGTTCGATTGTTTATTCGTCGTAACAGTCGCCCGATGTGTTTGTCGCGTCGCTTTGTGTTGCGACCACATATTAGCAGTTAACGGATGCTAAACACGATTGTAAATATCGCTCGGTGTGTACTCTGTGTAGGGTGGATGTACTTGTTATAAGCTAGCTTACCGGGGAAACGTCAATATGGCCGCTGATGACATTTATAGCACGTGTTTTTGATTTTACGGTTCGGCTTTCTGATTCGGCTTAGTATGCCTTTCGCAGCGAGAATAGTAGAGATTTCAGAATGTCTACACCAATATGCAAAAGAGACTACAAGCGTAAATCTAACCTAGTCTCTCACTATCAGACGGCTAGCACAATGCATCAAGGATAGCTACTTATCAAACAAAACCAGAAAACTAGTTTTAGTGCTTCAATATCCGACCCGCCATGTTGATTTGTGACGTCACAAATCTTATTTTACTTGCGATAAAATGGCAATTCTAGCTGTACCCATTTGTCAATATTGGTAATGCCGTTGAACTATTGCAAGGAAATAAAGGATCTAAAAAACACGTTGTGTACGATATCGGCACTAATCAATCTGAATTGTGGTATCGATATTTTATATGTGGCTAGCTATTGCCGTGTACTTTTGTAAAAGTAGGTTAGGCTATGAAAGTAACAGTGCTTTTTAAAATAAAATGCAGCCTATGTTACTCGGTGATAATATAGCTTTATAATCGTGAAATAATTTTCAAAATCGGTTGAGTAGTTTTTGAGTTAAATCCTTGCAAACAAACAAAAAAAAAACTTTCTTTTTTATGATATTACTACACTATATAACAGCAAAAGCCTATTGGGAGACCGATAGACTTCCACGCAGAGGTCTCGAGTTCGATCCCAAGACACGCATCTCTGACTTTTCGAAGTTATGTGCGTATTAAATAGTTAATTATCGCTCGCTTTAACGGTTAAGGAAATCATCGCGAGGAAACCATAATGTATGTATGTATCTTATGTGGGAGCCAGTCAGTGCAGACCGGCGACACTTCAACCCAGTGGGATCTTTTGTGTCGACACTCTCCCAATAACGACTGCCATAGATGTTCATTGCAGCCGGGACCGACGGCTTAACGTGCTCTCCGAGGCACGGAGCAGGCGATAATTGTCAATCAATATGCACATAATTTCGAAAAGTCATATAACTTCCGAAAGTCAGAGGTGTGCGACGTGGGTTCGAACCCGAGACCCTCTGCATTGCAGTCTGTTGGTCTCCCCACTGAGCTATCGCTGCTAGCACTGTTATGCAACTACAACTAATTGGCAATCATTTTCAACGGAGTTGTGACGGAGGTACGTTTGCATTACCTCTTTGATTGCGGTCTATCTGATCTGCGATACGCATTGAAGAAAGCAGATAGCGGGGGTAGGTAGGTAGATTATATTATGATGTTACTAGAAAATATCAATCTTTTATTGATAATGAGTAATATAGATAGAATTAATGAAAGCATTAGTAGCCAAAATAAATAATAACTTTAAAAGTTAAGTTAAGTTAGTAAAAAGTTTCGCGTTACATTGCATTGCAGTCTGTTGGTCTCCCACTGAGCTACCGCTGCTCAGTGAGGAATCCATAATAAGAATAAGAATAAGTATAATTTATTTTGCATAAAAATTTACAATAACTTTAGTTACCAGTGGTATCGACACTAAGCTCTAGGCTTGTATCGCCGATACCTAAAAAATTAACATAGTGCTTAAGCTATGACCAATTTTACATTGATTATACCTATCGTACACCGGTTCGATAAGCAAAATGAACTAAAACAATAATCTATATATACACCCTTAATAAAACAGAGACTTATCTTAGTATTTTGGATTAAACAAATTTGAACTCTATTGCAAAGATTTAACACAAATATAATATTAGAATTAACATATACAATTAGAGTTCAAATTGCTTTACTTTCAAATTTCGAGTTAAGTCGCTGTTTTATTAAGACTGCGATATATAAAACTCTTCCGTTACTGAGTGACTGACAGACAACGCACAGCCGAAACTACTGAACGCAAGAAGCTGAAATTTGGCATGTATGTTCCTTGGAGAGTGTAGGGGAGCACTAAGAGAGGATTTTTGGAAATTCCACCCTGAAAGGGGTGAAAGGGGTGAAACCCGATATTCACATGGGAACGGGACTTACGCGGGTGAAACCGCGGGAAAACTAGTAGTTAGGTATAAATGCGAATGTGAGTTTGTTTGTTACGCTTTAACGCCTTCACTACTCGATCGATCATCATGAAATTTAGCATACACATTGTCAGGGGAACAAAAATGGATTCCCATTTATCCCATTATTCCCAAAAAATAGATTCATTTTAAGAAGTCTACATAAACGCGAGGATGGCTCAGTGGTCTATGTGGTCTTTGCAATATGTGTAGTTATTGCTAGTTGCACTCACTGATCGGTAAAACGATTAGCGAGGTTAAGCAACGTTGGGTGCGGACAGTCTATAGATGGGTGACCGCTTAGTGGTATTTCATCTGAGCGTCTCCGTGCTTCCGAGGGCACGTAAAAAGTCGGTCCCGGTCGTTGTCAAATTGACAGCAGTCGTTAAGCCATGTCAGAGGCCTACGGGCGGCTTGAGCAACTCTTGACAACAGGTTGGCCACTAACTACACGAAAAAAGCACACATAATTGTTTAAAGTCTAGGTGCTAGTTGTGTCCGTTGTTTAAATGTTTGTAAAGTTCTCCGCGACTTAGCTACTAGTACGACAGAAGGAGACGTCTGTTAAAAAAAAAGTTGTCCTCCATTACACAACACGTCTTGTCCTTAGTACAGGCGTTGTCTTATTTAATTCATCCATCAGAGTACGCTCAAGCCACAATGCTTTTATCATTGAGTTACTTTATAATTCAGCTAGAAAAGTTAAAATGAAAATTCTGGATATTTCTATTATTTAAATAAACGTACATCCGTCAACTGCGCTGTCTACCCGCCCCCATGGCGAATATTTGCGCACTTTATTTGTAAAGCGTTTGTTTGTATAACGAGCTTTGTTCGCACCGGCCATACTGATCGTATATTCACTAGTTTATTATTTAACCTCTAACCACCAGTAACCTAACTAATATTATAAATGCCAATGTGAGTTTGTTTGTTTTCGACCAATTAACGTGAAATTTCGCATACACATTGTCAGGGGAACAGAGAAAAACAAAAGTTACCTTTCATCCAAGGAAAACCGTTACGTTTGTTTTCTTAACAAGACAACACCCGCACTAAGTACAAATCTTGTTTCGCGGGGACTTTACTAACATCCAAATAACGGACACAAAGAACACAAATTGGGAACAACCATTTGTGCATCATACAAAGTTTTGTCTCGTGTGTGATTTATGGTATATTTACCCACATATCCGCATCTGCTGAAACTAAACCACAATTAGTCGTAAGACTATTCAACAGAAACTAAAACGAAATCCGCAAAACGTACACACTTATTACACCAGCAATCAACTACAAGTTTTCTATGCATGTAAAGCCGATAGAAACTCGAACATACTCGGACATACACTCCGATATACTCGGATATTACAATATCCGAGAAGATAAAGGTAGTTGCACACTGGCGCCGCGTTCACAAACCGTAGTGGTTCCAATTTGCGGCCGTGACGGATTGCGACCAATTAAATTCATGTACAGTCTCGCGATGAAGCGGTGTTGTACGGCACACGAAATCAAGAGACCGAAAGTAAATCTTTATATCAAAAGACTCTAATTTAAAAACCTGCTAGGAGATTATGTGATAGGGTCCAGTGCTCGTGCTCTCTATAGAGAAATAGCAAAAAGGTTAATCGACACTTCCCGTGACCAGTGGGCTGGTCTTTATAGTAGGTATTTATTTCGCGGAAAGAATAAGCATTGCCATTCAGCGTGGCAATGCTGCCAGTCTTCTGGGCACATTACCAGTCGACTGTGATGCGGAGGAATTTTATGACGCCTATTAGAGGGTTTTTATTTTAGTTTTACTTTATTATTTCATTTTAAAATATTTTAGGTATAAATAATTGTGTAAATTAATAATAGTCATATAATAAATAATTTTACTTAACAAATCTCGTTGTATAATTTATATAATTTGACACAATGAATCTCTTCGTAAATGCATCTGCTGTGCGTGTCTCAGGTTCAAGTAAAACTAACAAATCTTAAAGTAAGATGGTGGCTGTGATCGGTATGCGAGATTTGGGTTTGAGCCTTGGGTCGTGCAACGTATGATTAGGGTTTTCTGTCAAAGAATTCTCAGTAACAGCATTGCGACTGATGGTGCCCGGTAAAAGTCAATATGCTGCATCTTAAAACGTGGGACTTACAACTATGGTTGGCGGAAAAGTGAGTGTATTATTCCTCCTCCTCTGCTTACCCCTTTACGTATATGGCAATGAGATTTTTTATCTATGGATATAAATAACAAATAATAATACTATCAGTCGTATTTATAAGCTGTCCTACTTAGTAATGAGACAGCTTATAAATAGTGTAAGTTGTAACACTACTGAAAAAACTTTTCAGGGTTAGTAGCGTTAGGCCTTAGTCCACTACCAAAACTATATGGACAATTCTGAAATATACAGTAGATATCTTCATGATGGTTTTCGTCACCACAACAACGAATGATAACGAATTACATTCCAAAAAGTAGTTCCAAAATCAAATCAGTAGTTTTCCTCACACTTCTGACTGCATGTTAAAATATTTTGACGCTATCATATCGAATTTAATAGATGTTCATATTAGCGACGCCTAAAGGCTGTACGCGCTCTTCAAAGCAGCGAGGTATTAGATAGGCTCTTTTAGGCTCCCAACGAAACTTTTTAAGAACCATTCACATACGACATTATAATAATTATTATAATTAGCATCTGAACCATAGGTTATCCATTGCTCAAATGTATTTTTTTTTATAATTTCCACAAAGCGCATTATAGTTTAGTTGATGTGATGAGAAGCTAGTATCTGGGCTTCTCATCACATTAGCAAAGCGACGCTATAGTAAAAAATTGCGTTAATTATTGACATACGTACTGTAATCAGACAATAGAATATGTACTTCTACATTCGACAGTTTATATATTATAGGTCCTGACGTCTATTACCCAAGGGAAAATAAAAGTTAAATACACACGAAGTTACTCAATTCGCAAACCGAGTAACACAAGCGCGACTCGCGAGACAAAAGCCAATCGAGTGTCGTCAAGTAATTGACGGGCCGCTGTTGTACGTCCATCCTATTCCAATACCAGATGAGTGAGCGAGATAGCGAAAAGGAAGATTGGAAAAAAGAACATTTGTTAAAGCGAAGTGCTATACTTTGAATATTAAGTAATTAATTAATGGGAGGCGAGCACTAAATCTTATCTTTACGGACGATTTCTTCCTAAGGGTGGAAGATGCTGTGTTTAAGTGGGGACTACGAAATGTAAAGGAGCTGAGCCATCGCCGTTTTTTAATTGTCGAGCTGAACAACGAACAAGAACGACTCAAGCATAGAGCCAAACATCGCTACAAACATTTTTATGATCATTTTAGCAAACGCTCGTCTAAAATAAATTGAGTATTCAGCATTCTTTATTCCCATTCCATAATGTTTATATAATAATAATATAATATAATATAATATTCTACCACATACACGCAACACCATCTAGCCCAAACTAAGCAGAGCTTGTACTATGGGTACTAGACAATGGATAAACATACATATATACTTTTTTTTGTAAATACATACATATTATACATAGAAACACCCAGACCAAGACAAACATCCATGTTCATGCACACAAAATGTTTGACTTGTGCGGGAATCGAACCCGCGACCTCAGGCGTGGCAGTCAGTTACACTAACCACTACGCCACCGAAGCCGACTAAAGATGGTACTTAAAATTATGTTCATTATAGACCCTGTTTGGGCACAGCAATATTAACATAATTAAATCTAGCTTACAAGCTAATTAAATATGAGAAAATTTGACAGTATGTATACATATGACCTAATATTAACACTACACAAATTTGTTTACACTTTAATAATTATTAATTCTTCTCAGACATGACGGCAAAAAAAGAACTCGCAGAAGCAAATTTACTTTTTTTTATGGTGTAGGACGCAAACGAGCATACGGATCGCCTGACGGTAAGCGATTACCGCCGCCCATGTACACCGGCAGCACCAGAAGAGTCACAAGTGCGTTGCGTTCCATTTAAATTTGCCCCAACCAGAACGGGAGGGGGGACGGTTGGGCCTCCGGTACCCTTACTCACTCGACGAAACACAACGCACGCGCTATATCACGCCGGTTTTCTGTGAGGCCGTGGTATCACTCCGGTCGAGCCGGCCCATTCGTGCTGAAGCATGGCTCTCCCACGGTTACTGTCTTTTGGCTGGAATGCTCGCTAGAACGCTTGCTAGAATACTCGCTAAAAAACTCTTGTTTATTTTTCTGTAATGTAACATTCGTTAGATTGTTCATTACAAGTGAATGCTATAGTCTATCGGTACCTTAAAGTATTCAGTACATTATAATGATTCCGCTGAGTAAATGGCGTGGATGTTTAAGTTTGAGGTATTTTTTTGTGTTTGTGTTGTGCAATCTGTGTTGACTATGTTCAAACTAGAGTTCTAAAGGAGTTTATTTTAGTGATACGGAGGTGCAGATGCGAAACTTGGCGACCGCAGAAGCGGAGGTTAAAGTAAGCAAAGGTGAATTAGGTCTTTTCGTGTAGTGGCCTGCCGTTTCACACGGCATGGCGGCGGATTGAAACTTCGGGAGGGTCGCGATTGCATGTGAAAGTGATTCTCGCGGTCCTGCCGACTCTAGTTATGTCGAGGAACACCGTAGTAGGTTTAGTCGGTATTACCGGGATATCTTTCCCCCGGTGAGTCCGACATCGTCGACATCGTCAATGCATTACACAACGTAAACAAAAACTTTACTTAAATAAATGTTATTACATATTATTTGAGTAAAGTTATACATTTTGTCAACTTGTGACCACGGACGGTGTAACCTGGTCGAAACTTCAAGCATCAAGCGCTAAATATTAAGCATGATCGTATTAATATCTGTTATGACTTACATGTATACTTATACATGTAAGTCATAAGTCGTCGGTCTCGATGGCGTAGTGGCCTGAGGTCGCGGGTTCGGTTCCCTTACAACTCAAACAATTGTGTGCATGAACATGGATGTTTTTCTTGGTCTGGGTGTTTCTATGTATAATATGTATGCATTTACAAAAAAAAAGTATATATGTATGTTTATCCATTATCTAGTACCCATAGTACAAGCTCTGCTTAGTTTGGGCTCGATGGTGTGGCGTGTATGTGGTAGAATATTATATTATATTATAGTCATATGCATATGTAGGTATATCTATGCATGTAACGCGAAACTTTAAAAGTTATTATTAATTTTGGCTACTAATGCTTTCAGTCTATCTAAATTACTGATTATCAATAAAAAAGTGATATTTTCTAGAAACATCATAATATAATCCTACCTATCCCCGCTATCTGCTTCCTTCAATGCGTATCGCAGATCAGATAGACCGCAATCAAAGACGTAATGCAAACGTACCTCCGTCACAACTCTGTTGAAAATGATTGCCAATTAGTTGTAGTAGTTGCGTAGCTGTGCTAGCAGCGATAGCTCAGTGGGGAGACCAACAGACTGTAATGCAGAGGGTCTCGGGTTCGAACCCACGTCGCGCACCTCTGACTTTCGGAAGTTATATGACTTTCAAAATTATGTGCTTATTGATTGACAATTATCGCCTGCTTCGTGCCTCGGAGAGCACGTTAAGCCGTCGGTCCCGGCTGCCATGAACATCCATGCCAGTCGTTATTGGGAAGTCAGTGCCCTATAATAGTCTAGTCTAACCGGATTTGACTGGATATCAGTTTTTACACGGAGCGGCTGCCACCTGACCTCCGCAACCCAAAGGCTAACGATACCCTAAGGCTAGACCAATGTCAGGATATTAGAGGGTACTGACTTTCCCAATAACGACTGCCATGTCTTACTATTATCTATGTACATTCAAATATATAATGCTTATATCTGGTTATTTATTACTGTTCATCATAAATAAAGAAATCTTTTTGTGTCCAATATTTAAATTGTATATGTTTTCCTTTTGATTAAACATAGTTTTAATGTGAATTTAATACAATAAGTAGCCTGTAATGTGTTTTGTAAAGACTTTCATTTATTGAATAAAAATTTATTATTTTATCATTAACTGAAGCTCTGTTACCGTATTTGTGAACGATGTGTATGGTTTTAAGTGGATTGCAGATTTGAAGCTGCACTGTTTCAATTTATGACTGATCTGTTGTGTGTTACTATAACTATTATGTAAAAATTTGCGGATGTAGAATTTCTTGTAGATGTTACGCATCTGCGAAAGTAGAGGCGAGGTTTTGTTACAACCCTAGTTCGAACAACTTGATCACGCGCATATATATTTCCGTTGATGTTGTTTTTTACCCTTTTTTTTTTTTTTTTTTTACGTGGGGGAATGCATGACGCATACCCCTCCGCGGGGGCGGGCGGAGGGGTTATGTCGGACTCGCCGGGGTAAAAGAAAGATGGTAAAGATGTTAAAGTACCTCCCGGAATACCGACTAAACCTACCACGGTGTTCCTCAACAAAACCACTATCGACGGGGCCGCGCGAATCACTTTCGCATGCGGTCGCGACCCCGCCGAGGTTACGGCCCGCCGTATGAAACGGCAGGCCACTACACGAAAGACCTACCCTATAGGCACATCTAAAAACTCCCTACTGTCCCCCCTAGAGGGGAGACGGACTCGACACAGAGGCGCGCGTGGGAACACGCACGCCGCCTCTCGGACCTGGTGCTGAACGGATGGCGGGCCGGCCCACAAAGCCCGCCACCCCCAGGTCAATCCTCAGGGTGGCTGGAGGTCGTCTCGCGCCCTCCGGCGCCCGGCTCTGCGGTTGGGGAGAGGGTTCAAACGCTCCCTCTCCCGCTCCGCCGCCTCCTTGATGGAAATGACTTTCTCACAAAAGGAGGCGACGGCGTTCCACGACCTCTCACTCCGGACCATAGACTGAACTACGGCCGGGAGCGAGAGGGCAACCAATCCGACTGCCGCGATCAACTCACGGCGCTGCGATGCCCAGGCGGGGCAAACCGCCAAAGTGTGCAGCGCCGTGTCCTCAACAACGTCGCGGCAGTCGCCGCAGTGGTGACAACCGGGCGTCTCTTGCCGGCGTATACGACACAGGAACTGGCCAAAACAACCGTGGCCAGTCATTACCTGTGTCAGCCGGAAGGTGAGGGCGCCATGGCGCCTCTCCAGCCACTCCTCAAACACGGGACTTACCGCCACGATCGTGGCGTGCCCGATGTTGTTTTTTACCCGGGTGTTGTCTGACAACCAGCGCTGTTATATCATAAGATGGGGCAAGAAACCTTTTTGGAATGGTTTTGGCAAAATATTTTTTACTATCTAGTAGCTTCGTCAAAATATTTTTTATAGTTTATCATTTAATATAATTTAAACGTTAGTAATATTATCGTACGCTTACGCGAATGATATTCATTTAATTAAGTCACGGAGAGAGTCTCCCATGAACATGGCTGCTGAAAAGCAACCGAAACGTCGGGCAAATTGTAAACTTACTTATAAATAGTTTTAATAATTTAATTAGCTTAAAAAGTATTAAAGTTCAATAGTAGTAGGTAGTGTAACAGTTTAAAATTTTGTAAATAAGTGTTAAATAAACAACGCGTTAAAATTCGTATAAAGTAATTTAATTTAAATGTTAGTATTAAGAGTTTTAAATATACACGTGCTAACGAGATTGAATTAAAATATTATCTTTCTCAAATATATATAAGTATATATATATTTTTTTTTAAATGTTATATTATATATAAAACATATAACTTTAATTTTATAATATTCTATCACATACACACAACACCATCTAGCCCAAACTGAGCAGAGCTTGTACTATGGGTACTAGACAATGGATAAACATACAAATATATGTTTTTTTGTAAATACATACATAGAAGAAATATTATAAAGAAATATTAAAAAGAAAAGAAATATTAGAAATATTATACATAGAAATACTGAAAGTAAAACATAATGTCAAGAGAATTTCAAGCATCGGAATAAAATTCATTACAGTGAGTTATGCATTGAAATATTTTTCAATGCGAATCGTTGGAGAAAACAGTTCATATATTATTTCGTATTTGTGTCGAACGCTTATAGCTGTAGACTTGATATTGCATTTTTGTGATTGGAATACAACAATATATTTGTTAAATGTGAGGCTTCATCCGAATATACGAATAACTTGTTTAATTTATTCGAATATTTAGTATAGTAACTTTTTCGCCGCACCGCTTTAGTTACAAATTAAAGTTTATAGTTAACTATAATATACTAAATTGTATCCACATCTTTGTTAGATTAGTAACAAAACTGTTTTCTTTATGAAAGATCCTTTTCTGGTCCCTCAACAACGTGTATGCGAAATTTCATGATGATCGGTCGAGTAGTTAAGGTGTGAAAGCGTAACAAACCAATAAACAAACTCACATTCGCATTTATAATATTAGTTAGGATTATGTCTTAGTAAGAATGCGTGTCTATTGCAGTAGATGACCAGTGTTGGTGAAAGGAACTGGTTTACTGTGTGTGCCACTGAGAGTAATTCCTCTGTCGCGGCGGCTTAACAAATGTTCAAACCACGGGCACAAACAGCACTCAAACTTTGAGCAAATATTTGTGGATCAAATTTTTGTCCCTTAATAAGGAGTCTGCCTACTACACCGTCTCACACCATGACCGTGCTAGGAACCTATCAGACACGAAAAGCTACACGATATGCCTTGCTATAGGAACTGCTGGTCGGTGACGGAACGGTCTAGTGGGCATAGTCTTTTACATGTCCTTACAAAGAATATTTTTTTGCCTGACACGTTCCTAGTATGGTCATGGTATGAGACGGGGTAGTGGGCAGACTCCTTTAGAGTAAAAAAAAACTCTTATAAAACAGCTTTGTCTGTCCGTCCAGCCGTCCATCCGTCCGTCTGTCTATTACACAATTTTCAACTTAAGAACCGTAACAGCTAGAGACCAGCGCCATTCGACTCAGCATAGTCGATATACCCCTGAAATGGATATGACCTATGACCTATGACCTCTGACCTCAAGGTCACGTGGTATCACGTGATGTTTGCATATTACTTGAACTACTTTTTCGAACTCTAATATTTACGGCAATTCATTGGCGTTTCACACTTGTTTTATATCAAATCAAATCAAACCGACAATACTCGGTTCAATGGGGAGGCGACCACTTAACCTATTACGTTTTCCATGCTGTCGAAATTATGATGTAAAAAGTAATTAAATGTTTAATGTAACAAATGCAATTTGTTGAATAGGGATGAGTACTATCCGTACAAATAACAGGGGTTAAAGTATGAAGTTGCCGTTGTTTAATAATAGATACTAGCGGTCGCCAAGTGGTCGAAATTCGACCATAACTGATTTAAGTTTCAACTTTATTATATATACCACGAAATTGCAATAGGTCCTTAAGATATGTAACCATAGTTACGAAGAATTGTACGACATTAACCGAACCATGCCGAAATACTACGAACGTGATTCGACTGCGTGTGTCAAATGCATGGTTGTGTGGGCGTGTAGTGTTTTTCATTAATTTAATGTATTTCTAATGCATATTTTATAAAAATATTACGATTCGCCACACCTTCTCCATATAAACTTTAACTGTGCCAAAGTTCATACTCCTCCATCCACGCAATTTTCGTAAAAAGGGGTACAAAGTTTTTGCTTCATGTATATATAGATTTTGAATTGACATAAAACCGTCATGATTTGAGATTTTCGAGTGAAACTTTGTTCGCATGATACCTATAAGATTCTTCTTTTAAAAAATGTGCAACATTCGATTTTCGACTTTCTATTGTTTTTTTTTATTCAGCTTAGACGGGAAAGATGGATACTTCGAAAATCCAAGTAATTTTTGAATACGAGTGCCGACGCGGAACTAACGTGGCAGAAACGGCTCGCAATATCAACGATGCGTTTGGAGAGGAGACTGCTAATGTACGCACCGTGCGTTTTTGGTTTAAACGCTTTCGTAGTGGAAACTTCGACATGAAGAACGAACTACGTGGAAGACAGCCCACACAGGTGAATTACGCTGAATTGAAGGAGATGGTGGAAGCCGATCCGAGTCAAACTACCTAGAAATTACCGGCATGGTTTAACGTTACCCTACCTACAATATTGGCTCCTTTG
Organism: Catocala fraxini; assembly: GCA_930367265.1. Lineage (NCBI taxonomy): Eukaryota > Metazoa > Arthropoda > Insecta > Lepidoptera > Erebidae > Catocala > Catocala fraxini. The sequence continues at coordinate 4,347,096 of OV884049.1, read as the reverse complement.
CATCAAATCAATAAGATAAAAAAATATGAAAAATGGGTGTGATTTGACTGATCTGCAGAAAGAAATGCGTGTTGAAACTTGCGTTGCTTTGTTTAATCAGTACAGAAATGAAGGAATATTGGATCGGATTGTGATATGTGACGAAAAGTGGACTCTTTATGATAACCGTAAGGAGAAAAATGCAATGGCTGACACCAGGTCAAACGCCGCAACAATGCCCTAAAGCAAAGCTTACCAATAAAAAGGTTAAGGTGAAGACATGGCGCTCCACACGCTGGAGGTGTGTGCCGCGAGGGGGCCGCAGCGGCACTCGCTTCCGGTCATAATAGGCGGGGATCTCTCCGTGCCGAGTGTGATCAACGCCATGCTTGGCGGCGAGAGGTCGTGGTAGGCAGTGGTCTCCTTCTGCGAGGCTGTCATGGCGCAGAAGGAGACCGCGGAGAGGGTCAGGGATAACAATCTCCTTGCTGACCCTCTCCGGCGCAGACGGACGGGACGAGGAGGAGGCGATTTGCCCGCCTTCTCGCTCCTGCATAGTGGTGTCACTGGTACAGAGACGGGGGACTCTCTATCGGCTTGCAAGGCTTACACGTCTGGGGGGTGGCCTTGATGAGCAAGGCCACTCCTCCACAGGTGTTGAGGCCCGGTCATCATCAGCCAGGCCAACAGTCGGGGCGGGATGGTGATTGCTAACGCGACCCCATCCTGACCCATCCCGTCGGTGGAGGGACTGCTCACCCCAGGTTTTTAGTGTGTATAACGACCCCTTCGGCGAGTCTCACATAACAAACCATGCCTGAAAGATCTCTATTAAGTGCTCGAAGATGCGAGAAGTCTGCCAACTCGTACTGAGCGTCACTATCACTACAATTACTTCATTATCACAACATATTATAAAACGAAGTCTCCCGCTGCGTCTGTCTGTCTGTTCGCGTTAAACTCAAAAACTGCTGAACGGATTTTCATGCGATGTTAACCAATTGCGTTCATTTCGTAACAATTTAAAACAATATTTAATAAATAAACAAAAATCTGTTCCATAAATTTAATATGTACTTACATGAAGTGCAATACGCCACTATTTGTTGTTGTATTATTTCGATATTATTTAGTTTTAATTTGCGCATGCGCATCTTTCTCAATTTTGTAAGGAACCATGTGTACTTTTGTATCGTATTAGTATATTCTTTACTCTGTAATTGTGTACTATTAGGTCATTATAACCCAAGCCGCTTGCAATGTTGATAATTTTAATTATTATGTCTATCGTGGTAACTGTTGACGTTGTTGACATTGACAGATGTCAGTCTGGCATGTATGCTGCGTTCGTAAACCTCGTTTTACAAGATGCGGTAATAAATATTTATAATTATTATCTATATATTATTATTATTTATTCTGTATTTGCATGTTGTTGTTATATTATATTTAAAATTATAATATTATTAGGTATATTTATATATAATTTATAATGTAATCATATAATTTTAAGAAATTTTAATCTTAAGGCTTTTATTTTATGTAAGGCCTGCGAGAATACCAGCGTTGCAGTTAAACTGCAACAATAGCTGACGCAGATGCCTATTTTACCACCTCCATTTAAATAATTTAATTGTTTGTGTACTGTATGTTTATGTTGGTAAATAAACTTTTTCATTTCATTTCATTTTCAATAGTCAGAGTGATTCATGAGGAAGGTTTAGGTGTATAATTTGTCAAGGTTTTGTACTACTTTAAAGCGAGCCGGGCTAATTCGCTAGTATTTCATAAACTAAACATAATATGTCATCGCGGTCGTTTTCCTAGACATTTTACGAATGTAGATGCAGTATGGTAGTTTGAAAGAACTTAGCGATACTCGCGTACACATAGACGCGAACGACGACTTGGTTTTATAATATTATGATTTTAAAGATATTAAAATATCCGTATGCAAAATAAACTTAACAAGATATGTATCTCCTGTTAGCAGTCTTTCCTTAATCTGATTATCAAGCTATAAAAAATCCTGAATTTGATTTCAATTCAAATAAATTACCTCCAACTTCTAGTACGTTAAAGGTAGTAAAAGTTTAACGTTCTCCCCGCTAGATCGCGTTACCGTCTAAGCGGTTTTATGGTCGCTTTTATTGCCGTGACAATTAAAATTTCAATGAGAATAGGAAATTTCATTAACGCTAGTGAAGATGTGGGTGGCGTGAGTAATGTGTGACGGTTGTATGTGTGTGGTATTTGTGTTTTAAAGGTTGTGTGGACGGAAATAGTTTTCATAAAAGTTTGATACAAAGAGGCGTGTCTATTTTTGCTTGAAGGGCAACTACGAGTGCATTATGCTAACAGGCCGCCTTCAGTGCTTTAGGTTACCACATTTATTGGGTTAATTGCTATACGTATTGTTGGGGCTGTAGTCTTCCCAACATGCAATGTTGTTGTGTTATGTAGTAAAAGATAGATTATGTTTATGTAACGAGTGTTTATTGTTCACTAAAAATATTACATATTGAACTCAATATATAACGCACGTAGGCGCCAAATTAGCGTACTCAGCATACATTATAATATACGAGTTCGTACATGCTCCCGACTTATAAAGGATACAAGCTGTAAATACTAAAGTTACATTAATCCTGACAGTTGATGACAGGTGAACTCGCTCTATCTACTCGACGTTCTGTAGCCCACGACGACAGTTCGATCGCTTGAATATTATGCTCAGCTGTGAAGTCCTGAAGAGTCGCAGTTGTACGTGTTGTCTTGTTTCCAGGTACCGAGCTGCTTTGTGGTATGTGGCTCTGGAGACGTTGCTGAACCTTAAGAATGCCACAAGCGCCGATTATCACGCCAATCAGTAACAAAGTTGCATACATAATGTAATGATGGGTATCGTGAGATGCCGCTCTCACATTCAGTGCCTTTTGTTGGGTTTTCACGGTGTCCAAACTCTGTTTGAGGTGACGTAATTGTTCTGAGTGTTCTTCAGGCTTGAAAGAGACGTCGCTGCTATTGATGATGCACGTATGTTGTGTTTCGTTCGGTGAGTGAGAGTGCCGGAGGCCCAATCACCCTCTTCCCCTCTTCCCGCGCCTTCTTCTTCCCACTTCCTTTTTCTCCTAAAGGGTCGGCAACGCGCAAGTGATGCCTCTGGTGTTGCAGGCGTCCATAGACTACGATTACCACTTACCATCAGGTGGACCGTATGCTTGTTTGCTATCTTAATGGTATAAAAAAAAGCCTATTACTTAAATGTTTAAAGGAAGGAGTATGCAATTGTGTATTATGACTATAATTTGCCAGATTTCAGCAAATATTGTTGTGTTTGCACATGTTGTACAATTCTGTACTTTAAAACGCAAGTAAAGCCACTAGTCTTGCGTCTGATTTCTCTCCGGCCATTTCGGATTGCCGTCCCATCAGATTATGAGAGTAAGGGAACAGAGAGCGTACTTGTATTTGCGCGCAGAACTCTGCACTACGATATCTCTTTGCAGAAAGCTAGTCTCCGTTAAGATATACAACCGTGACCAAAATTCGGACTGGAGAACATATAAATAAGACCAATTATTTAGTATTTCTAAATGGGTAGTATTTAACTTTCCTCAATTTTTTGCCTTTGTTCCACTAAAAATACTAATTGCACACCAAAATATGTTTACTAAAATATTTTAAAGAGATCAAACTAAATCGACGGAGCCCTGCTCCGCGGGGCTCCTATTTTTGGGTAGGTTTAAGAAGGAACCTAACATAACCTAACCCTTCCGAGACGGAATGCAGTGATTTGAGGCGTATAGGTGCTCGTTATGATATATTTTAGTAAGCATATTTTGCTGTGCAATTAGTATTTTTGGTGGTCATTATATTTAATCACTTTCATAATTATTCTACAACTAGATTTTGCCAGCGGTCTCGTTTGCGTAAATGTAGGTATGTAAATATTTTTTTGGTTAAATGGTAACCAATAGACTTTTTTATACTCCTGACAAGGTGTATGCAAAATTACGTTACAAACAAACATACGAACCCAAATTAGCATTTATAATATTACTTAGAATTTAAATTTCACATTGTTTACAATCCTAAATCGACGTGGCATTATCCGCGATAACTTTTTCTAAATCAACGACGTCGGTTTCGAGTTGATAATTGAAAAAGTTCATACTCTGAGCTCTGTGTACGTGAGTACACAAGCTAACAGTACCAATAGGTATGAAAGTACACAGTGTTCACCGTTCCGACCAATTTAAGTAAATTCGGAGTTGTTTTTGTAAGCGATTTGTGTTTTAATTTTGGATTCCGTGTTACTTGTGGAAATTCGTCGTGTCTGTGTGCAGGTCAAGTAGTTTTAAAAACCGAACTTGACTTGAATAGAGAATTTTAAAGAACTTGAGAGCCTGTTCTTCTTCTAGCGTTGATGATACTTTTCTTATAAAGTAACTGCTATTATGATATTCTCGGGTTACGTAAAATATTATTTAGGTAGTATTTTCGTAGTGGGTCGTAGTCTACATATGAATAATATAATAATAATAATAATCTATCATACACACAACACCAACTAGCCCAAACTAAGTAGAGCTTGTACTATGGGTTCTAGACAATAGATAAACATACATATATATTATTTCGTATATACATATATTGTATACATAGAAACACCCAGAACAAGACAAACATCCATGTCTATGCACACAAATGTTTGACTTGTGCGGGAATTGAACCCGCGATCTCAGGCGTGGCAGTCGGTTTCACTAACCACTACGCCATCGGGGCTGCCATAATCCGATGTTAGGTAACATGCTCGTCCCTATTACATAGACTAAAAATAGTTGCTGATGAAATATGAGTGCAATATATAATTACTTACATCTTTACTGATATAAATATCCGAATCTATCTATCCGAATATTATAAAGCTGAAGAGTTTGTTTATTTGTTTGGTTGTACGCGCTAATCTCAGAAACTACTGGTCCGAATTGAAAAATGATTTAAGTGTTGGATAGCTCATTTATCAAGAAAGGCTACAGGCTATATAACATCACGCTACGACCCACGGGGGCGGCGCAGTAATCATAAATGCGGGTGAAACCGTGAGCACATCTAGTGTATTTATAAAAGCCTCGGTTCACCGCTTCGGTGGCACAGCGACAGAATGCGTCTGCTTAGCATGAGATTTTAGATTAGAATAGGCAGATCAATAAAAAGGTTTTGGATTTGTCTGTTAAGAAATTCTGAATAACAGCTCATGGTTATGAAGTTGGGCAGTATTGCACATATCCGTGCCTCGGCAAAAAAGTCAGAATTTCGTCCCATCAGATTATAAGAGCGCACCAAACGTGACCTAGGTACCAGCCCTGTATTAAACAGTCCCACTGCTGGGAACGGGCCTCTTCTCAATGTGTAAAGGGTTTGGACATAGTCCACCACGCTGGCTCAGTGCAGGTTGGCAGACTTAACGTATCTTAATGAGCAGCGATAGCTCAGTGGGAGACCAACAGATTGCATTGCAGAGGGTCTCGGGTTCGAACCCACGTCTCGCACCTCTGACTTTCGGCAGTTATATGACTTTTTGAAATTATGTGTGTATTGATTAACAATTATCGCTTGCTCCGTGCCTCGGAGAGCACGTTAAGCCGTCGGTCCCGGCTGCCATGAATATCTATGGCAGTCGTAATTTGCAGAATATCGACACAAAAGATCCCACTGGGTCGAAGTGTCGCCGGTCTGCACTGACTGGCCCCCAGATAAGATAAGATAAGATTAACGTATCTTAGAGAACAATACGTAGAACTCTCAGACATGCAGGTTTCCTCACGATGTTTTTCTTTATCGCTAAAGCGAGCGATAATTAACTATTTAATACGCATATAACTTCATAAAGTCAGAGTTGCGTGCCCTAGAATCGAACTCCAGACTACTGCGTAGAAGTTCAACGGTCTCCCACTAGTCTATCGCTGCTTCACGAAGGTGGAACACCAAATAACTGGGAACTTCGGGCTTCTATTAAAGTCAGCCACTATTCAGAGCTCCAGGACGTCACTATGACAGGCTCCAGTAGAAGACCAGTACCCACCTAAATACTGAACTGGTGTCCTGGTTGCTGCCGCTATGGGACGCATGTGTCTCAAGATGTTTATTGGTTATATTCTGTAACTGTTTTTTTTATTTTCATCTTTTTTATTTTATTATTTATTTCTTCCTTATACACACAATGTGTAGTGTGTGTGCTAGCTGTAGGTGTAGCAAAAAAAATGCTTAAAACCTCGTTTCACCTTCAAGTCTATACACCAATCTGTAGGTACATACCTATGTGAGAGACCACAACCGCGCGGCTCACGTAATTATGTTGCCACGCGGCGTCCACACAAATGTCTTTGTGTGTGTGGTCGATTCGATTACAACCACATACCACACGTATGATTACCAAGATTGGTGAAATTTCACTTACCAGTTCAAACCTTCGAAGCAGACGGTAGAATACCAGTTTCAACTAAAATCTCATCTCATCTCACCAAAGGGATCTAGTTGAAAACTAACTACCTTAGCCTGGCTTATGCTGAAATTTGGCCATATTAATTTATTTTATACTAGTAGTTTTCCCGCGGTTTCACCCGCGTAAGTCCCGTTCCCGTGTGAATATCCGGTTTCGCCCCTTTCACCTACTTAAGGGTGGCATTTCCAAAAATCCTCTCTTAGTGCTCCCCTACACTCTCCAAGGAACATACATGCCAAATTTCAGCTTCTTGCGTTCAGTAGTTTCGGCTGTGCGTTGTCTGTCAGTCACTCAGTAACGGAAGAGTTTTATATAAATAGATTATATAAGATTTTTTCCGCGGCTTTGCTTGCGTAAATGTAGGTTAGATTACAGTTGTAACGCTCCCGGCCGTGGTTCAATCTATGGTCTGGAGCGAGAGGTCGTGGAACGCCGTCGCCTTCTTCTGTGAGGAAGTCATGTCAATCAAGGATGCGGCGGAGCGGGAGAGAGTGCTCTTAAACCCTCTCCCCAACCACAGAACCGGGCACCGGAGGGCGCGAGATTACCTTCAGCCACCCTGAGGTTTGGCCTGGGGTGGTGGGCTTCGTGGGTCTGCCCGCCACCCGATCAGCACCAGGTCCGAGAGGCGGCGTGCGTGCTACCACGCGCACCTCTGTGTCGCGTGTCCGTCCTCCCCTTCAGGGGGACAGTAGGGCTTAAATCTAGTGGTGACCAAAGCCTAGTTGTTGTGTAGTGGCCTGCAGTTTCATACGGCAGGACGAAAAGGCGGCGGAGTCAAAAAAAAAAGTTACATTTGTAACAGAACTCTTTCCTAGTTGAAAGGTACTCTATGTTATTTTCTGTTCCTCTGACAACGTGTATGCAAAATTTCATGACGATCGGTCGAGTAGTTAAGATGTAAAAGCCTAACAAACAAACTCATATTTCCATTTATAATATTAGTTGTGATTAAACCTGTTAACGTTGTTGTTAGTCAAATACATTAATATCTTAATAACTTTCTTTCTTTTTAGAATCCCACGGGAACATATACCGATATAATAGCCTTTATCTTTTCTCAGAATAAAGTCTATCTTATCCAAATATTAATAACACCAACCATATTCAACCTTTTAAAAGTCAAAGTCAAAGTCAAAAATCATTTATTCACTTAGGTCACAAAGTAACACTTATGAACGTCAAAGGGTTAGTGAGTTTATTACATTTACTGAATTTACATTTATGTTAGTTGCAAGGTTGAGCCTATGAGAAGATACCTGCAAAAAAATCAAGGCCACTCTTTTAAATCGCCATCAACTTATAATTTCAGTATTTTGCAACCCATTTATGTACCAGGTGTTGCAGTCATTATGCCATAGTTCACTGTCCATATAAAACTAAATTCTAAAAATAAAGAAAAAGTTAATAATATTATGTAAGAACAATTTGAGGTTTGAAATAATATTTATCAGTATGTAGTCATTTGTAATAGACAGTAGTATGGCATGAGGACGCATACACTTACACTTTGTGACATGAAAAGGTAGTTCGAGACTAAATGTAGCTAAAACAAAATTTACGTTAATACTTATAACGTTTGTTTAAAAGAAAAGAAAGATACTTTAACATCTTAAAAATAAACAGGAAGTTACCTTCACATAACTAAATTGACTTATATAGTACATACATTGTTTGAATCCTGTATGAAACAAGCAACTAGTTCCATGAGTGTTTATCATATAAGTAATCGTTGATTGAATAATAGCACTTCCGGATAAGCTGACTTTTAAACAGCACTTTTAAATTTGAGTAAAGGTAAATTTATAATATCAATCGGTAGTTTATTAAAAGAGCGTATACTGAGTCCCGCAAATGAATTGTGAACTTTATGTAAACGATGATACGGATCTACTAACTTATGCTTATTTCTAGTGTTTAAGTTGTGAATATCACTATTCTTATTATATAAGTGAATATTATGTTTTATAAACATAATATTTGTAAATATATATTGCGAAGCAACGGTAAGTATACCAATTTTTTTAAAACAAACAGTAAATGCTACGTACTGCACGCTTTTGAAGAATGAAAATTGTTTCAATATCATCTGTCTTACCCCACAACAGTATGCCATAGGACATGACGCTGTGAAAATAATTAAAATATAGTATAGTTAAGTCGTAAAAGAAGGTATCAAACAGAGTTACTTTTGTATTTATAACATTAATATTAGTAATAATTAAGACCCATTTTCACGAGATGATTTTTTTCACGCAATTGTCATCATGTGCCTGTTTTCACTAAGTAAGACAAAGATAGCAAGACACTTGGCTCATGTAAACAAGCCTTTAGTTTTGGCTGCATAAATCTTATGAGAACGCAGTATAAAAAGTATTCTATATTATCTAATCTAGTATATGGTCTACTTTTCAGCCAAGTTATGTCCAAATCTGTTCATCGGTTTACGCGTGATTGAATAACAATACAAACATCTTTAAACTTCCACGTTTATAATATTAATAGGATTATTTCAAAGTTTACCGGTAATAGTTTACAGCTATTACATAGCCTATTCAAATATCAAATTATATTTTCTCAAAATAATATCAGTTTTCCTCAAACGGCTGTTCTTTCACATTAACATAATAACCAGAGTAATTGATTGCAATGTTGAACAACCTTAACTTAATGCTTGTTGTGAAAAATATGGCTAGTTCTTCAGTAGTTTTTGCGTTTGTCGCGAATAGACAGACAGACGCGGCAAAGAACTTTGTTTTATAATATGTAGTGACTTACTTCCAAATTCCACGCATACGAAGTCGCGGGCAGAAGTTAGTATTAGTATAGATAGTATATAGTTAGTGTAGGTTTTATCTGCTCGACTCTTATTAGTCATAGTAGTCATAGTGCCTTTTTTTGGTAAATGGAGTATCCAACACAAAAATATTTTTTCAATTCGAACCTGTAATGCCTGAGATTAGCGCGTTCAACCAAACAAACTCTTCGGCTTTATAATATTAGTATAGATATGAAGATCGTATACAAAATAATAGTTCTGAGAAAACTCACGCAAGCACATAGTGTGTGTAACTGTGTGTCCTTAAAGAAAACTTGCGAGACCGTCTCTTTGAACAAAAAATGTATTGGAGCGTAAATTTAACAAGGTATCGTTATAATAAGACAAGTTTGTCTGTTCGTCTCTGCAAATAAGGATTTGTTGAAGGGTAATCTACGTTATTTTATCATAGCTTGTATGATATAAGATAAGGTCCTTCAGAATGAGTTTCGGTCACAGCGGCTGATCTTGAGGGAGGCTGTCTTTCTGAGCAGGAGATATTATAGTGCACAAGTGTGTGCGCAAACACAAGTACACTTTCTGTTCTCTAACTCTCATAGTCCGATGGGACGGTAATCCAGCACGACTGGACAGAAATTAAGCGCCGGACCAACGCCTTTACGTGTTTAGGCAGGTGTTAGTGTAACTTCGCTAACTTCTTAACCCTGGGTTGCTATTTAGAGTTTATTTTTAGAAGGATTCCAATCTCAGGTTACACATATAAATTTCCAACCCAAGAACTTATGCACAGCTGTATCATACATTATCACTGCGCCATCAAGACGGTCGATCATTGATGTACGTACAAAGTCTTTCGCCTCTTCTCGCCCCGAAGGGACAAGCATAGTACTTACCTACAACTACATTTTGCTAATTATGATTAAGGTCGCACTAAGTGGGGGTGATCCCGTACTATCCCGATTACCTAGTGGGATACCGTTGGATTGTCACGCAAAAGTCTCGAATCATCGGATTCTCGATTCGTCGATTGGTATCGACCAAGGACCGGATCTCTGTCTTTTCGAAGTTACGTGCATCTTAAATGGTTAACTATTGTTCGTTTTACCGGCGCAGGAAAACATCGTGCGAAAACCTGCATGTCTGGAGAGTTCTCCATAATGTTCTCGAACTCATGAAGTCTGCCAACCCGCACTGAGCCTGAGAAAAGGTTCGTACGTAGCACTGGGACAATTCAATACAGGACTGATATTATTATAGTACGACTAGATTATGCCCGTGGTTTCGTTCGCGTAAATGTAAGTTACATATATGTATATATTTTATGTCACTTGGAAACAGTATTTTCCTGTATAAAAGGTACCACGTGACTAGGGTTGCCAACCGTAATAATAAAGTATTGTACGTTATTTCAGGTAAACGTACTTCATACCTTACTAGTAGTTTTCCCGCGGTTTCACCCGCGTAAGTCCCGTTCCCGTGTGAATATCGGGTTTCACCCCTTTCACCCCCTTCGAGGTGGAATTTCCGAAAATCCTCTCTTAGTGCTCCCCTACACTCTCCAAGGAACATACATGCCAAATTTCAGCTTCTTGCGATCAGTTGTTTCGGCTGTGCGTTGTCTGTCAGTCACTTAGTAACGGAAGAGTTTTATATACATATTATATAGATAGATTAGGAAAATAAAGTACGCCAAAATACTTTATTTTACCTATGTTGACTTTTACAGGTTTTATTTAATTGTTTACTTAAAGAAACGCTATAGAGATTCCTAAATTGAATAAAAGCAATCGTTTATCTATCTTAATATAGACATATATTAAAAAGATCCGGTTACGACGTTTCTTGATAATAAATATTTGTTAGATGTCACTGGCATCAACGATAATATGGTAACAAAAAGGCAAGTTAAATAAATAATACTTTACTTTCAGATGTTGTACCCTATTTTTGTACCTTCGATAGTAAATAATAATAATAATAATAATATAATAATATTCCATCACATACACACAACACCATCTATCCCAAACTAATCAGAGCTTGTACTATGAGGTACTAGACAATGGATAAACATACAAATAACCTTTTTTTTTTGTAAATACATACATATTATACATAGAAACACCCAGACCAAGACAAACATCCATGTTCATGCATACAAATGTTTGACTTGTGCGGGAATCGAACCCGCGACCTCAGGCGTGGCAGTCGGTTACACTAACCACTACGCCATCGAGGCCGCCAATAAGAGTATATTTGTTCAAAATTAAGATGGCAATCCTACCCGTGACCTTCTTTGTATCACTGATAACGTGTATGCGAAATTTCATGATGATCGGTCGAGGGGTATAGGCGTGAAAGCGTAACAGACAAACTCACATTCGCATTGAAATTAAACTACTTTATACGTAACATTTGCATTTATAATATTCGATTTATTATAGATCGAGTATCATACTGTCTTTGTTTACCCACATCGTTGTTATTATTTTCATCGCTTTGTTTTCATTTTATTTACGTGCCCATGTGCGCTTTAATTATTAATCTTAGTTTGAAACATTGTTTCTCAATAAGTGAATTATGTATAAAATTCTATATGAGAAATAAAGTTGTTCTTAAACCTATTATTATTAAGCATTTTGAAACATACTCGGTGGAACGTAAATACAATTGATCTCTGCCTATCCTTTCGCTTAGATATATAGACATGAGTCTATGTATGTAGAACACAGATCTTATAAATGCGTCGTCTGTTTGTCTGTATTAATATCCGGTCAGGATATCGAGGACCCTCGATGACAATTGGACCGGACCCGCCATCTTTGGATCTGTCTTATCGCTTTTTAGGGTTCAGTACCCATTCAATACAAAGGACCCTATTACTCAGTCTGACCTAACTTTGTAGGACTCTTTAAACCGTTACACCGTACAGTAATAATAATAATAATATAATATTCTACCACGTACACACAACACCATCTAGCCCAAACTAAGCAGAGCTTGTACTATGGGTTCTAGACAATGGATAAACATACATAGATACTTTTTTTTTTGTAAATACATACGTATTATACATATAAACACCCAGACCAAGACAAACATCCATGTTCATGCACACAAATGTTAGACTTGTGCGGGAATCGAACCTGTGACCTCAGGCTGGCAGTCATTTACACTAACTACTACGCCATCGAGGCCGACAAATATATAATAATAAGGTAATAGATGGCTATTGGTTGAAATTTGACACAGAATGGATTCAATATTAATTACTTTCACCGCATGCTGTAGAATTTTTGCGCGGGGATTGACCAACGTTAAATAAATGTTTATCCATTGTTTACTACCCATAGTACAAGCTCTGCTTAGTTTGTGCTAGATGGTGTTGTGTGTATGTGATAGAATATTATTATTATAAATAAATGGCGGATATCGTAACAGCAAACCGTTATTTGGTTTGTGTGTCATGAAGTAAGACAATAAGCTCTTAGATAGCGCACGGAGTCTGGGACTGTTCTTGGTAGATCTTAGTAGATTGCCTTTGACCTAAAGTTATAGTATATATCCTATAAGTCATGATATGATATGTATATACAAGAAACATGCTTCGATTTTTTCTTGTCTGCTTTATCGTAAAATAGATGTGCCCGCGGTTTCACCTGCGTTTATGATTACTCTGCCGTCCCCGTGGGTCGTAGTGTGATGTTATGTAGCCTATAACCTTCCTCGGTAAATAGGCTATTCAATACTAAAATACTTTTCAAATCAAACCAGTAGTTCCTGAAATTAGCGCGTTCAAACAAACAAACTCTTCAGCTTTATAATATTAGTATAGATTAGAAATCTCTTTGCTTGCGTAAATGTAGGTTAGAATAGGAAAGATAAGTATCTCTCGAGGCGGCAAGGTCCGAGCTCCGCCAGGTCCTAGTGGAGATATGGAAGGAACGACTTGTGCACCCTAGTGGGGCACGCCACGATAGTGGGGGTTAGTCCCGTCTTGAGGAGTGGCTGGAGAGGCGGCATGGCGCCCTCACCTTCCGGCTGACACAGGTAATGACTGGCCACGGTTGCTTTGGCCAGTTCCTGTGTCGAATAGGCCGGCAAGAGACGCCCGGTTGTCACCACTGCGGTGACTGCCGCGACGTTGTTGAGGATACGGCGCTGCACACTTTGGCGTACTGCCCTGCCTGGGCATCGCAGCGCCGTGAGTTGATCGCGGCAGTCGGACTGATTGCCCTCTCATTTCCGGCCGTAGTTCAGTCTATGGTCCGGAGTGAGAGGTCGTGGAACGCCGTCGCCTCCTTTTGTGAAGAAGTCATTTCCATCAAGGAGGTGGCGGAGCGGGAGAGGGAGCGTTTAAACCCTCTCCCCAACCGCAGAACCGGGCGCCGGAGGGCGCGAGATGACCTCCAGCCACCCTGAGGATTGACCTGGGGGTGGCGGGCTTTGTGGGCCTGCCCGCCATCCGTTCAGCGCCAGCTCCGAGAGGCGGCGTGCGTGTTTCCATGTGCGCCTCTGTGTCATGTCTTTGTCTGTTAGGAACAGTGAAGGAAGTATTTTTGTGAAGTGGCCTGCCGTTTCACACGGCGGGCTGAAACCTCGGCGGGGTCGCGATTGCATGTGAAAGCGATTCGCGCGGCCCCGCCGTCTATGGTTATGTCGAGGAACACCGTGGTAGGTTTAGTTGGTATTACCGGGGTATCTTTCCCCCGGTGAGCCCGACATAACCTCTCCGTCGCCCCGCGGAGAGGTATGGGTCAATGCATTCCCCCACGTAAAAAAAAAAAACCAAAAAAAGAAGGAAAGATAAGTATCAGTACTTTTTTTTGGTAGGTAGGTATATCCTTTTCTGCTTCCCTAACAACGTGTATGCGAGTAACGTATTTGATGTAATTTCATGATGATCAATCGAGTAGTTAAGGCGTGAAAGCACAACAAACCAGCAAACAAACTCACATTCGATTTTTTTATTTTATAGGATAGGATAGGATTAATAATAAATAGGATAATTTGATTTTTACATAATTTAATTACACGATTCGATGACGATAAGCACCTAATGGCAGGCTGACGATTTTCCGTCAATGATCACTTGCGATAGCACGGAGAGCACGTTAAGCCGTTGGTCCCGGCTGCCATAAACATCTATGGCAGTCGTTATTGGGAAAGTCAGTACCCTCTAATATCCTGACACTGGTCTAGCCTTTGGGTATCGTTAGCCTTCGGGTTGCGAAGGTCAGGTGGCAGCCGCTCCGTGTAAAAACTGATATCCACTCAAATTCGGTTAGACCAGAAAAGCCCGACCCCAAGTGACTTGGGAATAATAAAGGCTAAAAGAGAAGATCACTTGCGATAGCAGGGGGCGATAGGTAGTAATTAAACTTTTACTATTATGGCGAAACGCAGTAACTGCTATAACCTTTGAATCTGTAAATAGCTTCGAGACATGGGTTTCAACTGCATCCAATCAGTATTTTGCGCTACGTCACCAATTTTCTCTATGAAGTTTGACACACATGCTAGCTGAGAACATTTTGCGATCTTCGGATTACTCCGGGTTACTATTACGACGGTATTTATTTATTTATTTATTTAAGGATTTCCAACAAAGGAATATACAACAACATACGAGTACATTATATAGCAATAATTAAGCGTGTATAGTCCCTCAATTATAGGAAACCACAGCTTGCAAATTATAATTACAACTAAACTAACAACTTAATTAAAGAAATAAACGTGAAAAACATAAAACATAAAAATTTTAAACATGAAATTCTGCCTCTAGGGTAAACTTTGGAGTAAAATAATAATAGCTTATTAGATAATAGAGTTATATAAAATATTTGATGAGCAACGATAGCTCAGTGGGGAGACCAACAGACTGCAATGCAGAGAGTCTCTGTTTCGAACCTACGTCGCGCACCTCTGACTTTCGGAAGTTATATGACATTTCAAATTTATGTGCGTATTGATTGACAATTATCGCCTGCTCCGTGCCTCGGAGAGCACGTTAAGCCGTCGGTCCCGGCTGCCATGAACATCTATAGCAGTCGTTATTGGGAGAATGTCGACACAAAAGATCCCACTGGGTCGGAGTGTCGCTGGTCTGCACTGACTGGCCCCCACATAAGATATATACATACATATATAAAATATTTTATAAAAGGGTTGTACATCTTCTCACTCGCATCAATATGTGGATTCACGGAACCCTTAATATTCGAGTTAGACTCGCTTTTAGCCAGTTTTACGTATTATTTTTATTATGCACATAAATATAGAGATTCCACAAAGGACGATTGTGATTTTAAAATTGTTTACATGATGGTTTACAAGGCAATAGAGGCAGAATCTAAAAATGCAATAACATTTTCAAACATCTTCTTAAATTACTGCATCAATTTTATTTTTAAATTACGCCATCTTAGTAATTTCTGTTTTACGGGGTACTTTCGTATGTTCAAACAAAGGACACAAAACACACCCAGACAAGGAGCAACTATTTGTGGAACACACAGTTTGTCTCGTGTAGGATTCGAATCTACAACCCTCGGCTCAGTGGCTGTGGCGAGTCGTCCACATAAACCACTACTTCATGCATGTAGTCGATAGTAAGTTAGGATAGTAAGTTTTATAATACCAGCCGTAACTTTGTCCAACAAAGCCAATATAGACACGGTTCTTATGTGCAAGAAAAGTCGTTTTATCTACGGACAGTTAATATTTGACTCATATTCTTTAAAATTTATAAGATAAGATAAGATAAAACTTTATTCATAGATAAATTAAGCCTAGGTTTACTAGGTTTGTTCTGTTTTAATATATGTTCTAAATATGTGTACACAGCATGTTTAAAATAGATACAATACAGTACAGTTAATCATATTTACACTATTAAATATATTTGACTATATTAACTTAGAACATTAGCAAATTAATGTATAAACAAGAAGAAATATTCTGTTTAACTTCAACACATAAAATTGGTGGTATACCGATAAAAATTCTTTACCTTCCGTGCTAGTCAAATGACTGTGTTACGGCATGGTAAGGATTCTCATTCTAGAAATACCAACTGTAAGTTAATTGAGTAAGGACAGTTTTGTATTAATGATTGTAATTTTTAAGTGAACAAAACATGCACGACATCTACTAATGAGTTTAGTGTAAACAAGTAGTATATTTACAAATAACAGATAATTTTGATAAAATATGACAAAAATTGAATTGTCTGTAGCTAATACAACTTATTTCCAGAATATAGGAACAGTGCCATAGTCTACTTGTTATCACAGCCAGTGCAGCATAACCGAAACATCAAGCCTTTCAAAAGGGTACGTAAATACTAAGCATGATTTCGTTAATACGCATTTACCGTGGTATTAACCAATACAAGTTATTGTCTTACATTTACGCGGATGTTATACATTGAAATTAGGCTACTTCATGCGGATTTTATCTCACTGTTTATTTTTAAAACAATGTTATTTTATAATTTTGAAACTCTTAATCTCCTATTGTTAAACACTGTTACTAGCCTCTCCGTAAACATGACTGCTGAAAAGCAACCGAAATGACGGCGAAAGTATCAAATCAAATCTAGATAGTTTGATAATTTTAATAGCTTATATCAAAGTAATCAGTAGCTATTAACAGTGTTTACCTAACAGTAATTGTTTAAGAGTTGTAAAATCCATCTAATATTATATCTAAACAAGAACGTGAGTTTGCTTATTTGTTATGCTTTCAAGCCTTAACTAATCGACCAATTATCATTAAACTTTGCATATAGATGTTAGCAGGGGACCAGAAAAGGACATATCTTTCATCGAGAAAAAAATACCGTTACTAAACTAACATACATTCACAAAAAAATGAGGTGTGCAATACGCAACGCGACAATTTTTTCCTTTAAGTCACAACTCCTGCACTAGTAATTATTCCTGTGTCGCGGGGGACTTTATAAACTTTCAAACAACGGACACAAAGAAGACCCGGAACAACCATTTGTGAATCACACAAATGTTTGTCCCGTGGGATTCGAACCCACAACACGCGTCGCAGTGGCTGCGGCGAGGCGACCACGTAAACCACTAAGCCATCTGTGCAGTCAATAATAAGTAATTTAAATTGGGTAGTATTTAACTGTTCCTCAATTTTTTGGCTTTGTTCCACCAAAAATAATAATTGCACAGCAAAATATGCTTACTAAAATATTTTAAAGAGATCAAACTAAATCAATGGAGCCCCGCCTCGCAGGGCTCCTATTTTTGTGTGGGTTTAAAAAGGAACCTAACCCTTCCGAGACGGAATGCAGTGATTTGAGGCGTATAGGTGCTCGTTATGATATATTTTAGTAAGCATATTTTGCTGTGCAATTAGTATTTTTGGTGGTCATTATATTTAATCCCATTTAAATTGAACCAATGCAAGTTGTCAGTTCAGTGTACATGAAAAAAGGTGTTATAGGCACACTCAATAGAATCGCTTTCCCACAATTTGCCGCTTAGTCGTGGGTGTTATTGTTCATAACTCAGTTAGCGTGCAGCAGGGCAACTTTTAATTGTTTCGTTCCAAATATTGAGAGCAAACAACTTGATTTCTCTCTGTGTACCAACTTGATGGATTTAATCTATTTTGGTTTGTTTTATTGGCTACATTGGTGCCTTGTAGGTAAGTTTGCTATTAGCTTTACGGCTGATGGCAAGGTTATTTCGTCGGGCAAATAGTTGATGGGCTTCCATATCGTATGTTTAGTGTAGTTTGATTATATACCCAGTAGACGCTACTGTTTTTATCCTTGTCCGCTTACCCGTGCAATAGGAGAATTTATTATCAAGATTTGCACAGTCAGAAACCAAAATATCCGAAGTTATAGATTGAGATGTAGGTATTAAGTACACACAGATTTCGACAACTACATAATATTTTCCACGTAATATATAACGAATTCTTGACTGTCTGGTAGACAGTCAGATTTCGTGCTGGTAATAATATTTTCTTGACAAAATACCTAGGTATAAGACTTTGCTTAGTATCGAAAGTAAACCTTAAGACCTCCTGCAAACAATCGCGGCTACCGTGGCGCTATTTTTAACAGTCTTATCTTATCTTATCTTATATCCAGTCAGTGCAGACCGATGACACTTCGACCCAGTGGGATCTTTTGTGTCAACACTCTCCCAATAACAACTGCCATAGATGTTCATGGCAGCCGGGACCGACGGCTTAACGTGCTCTCCGAGGCACGGAGCAGGTGATAATTGTCAATCAATACGCACATAATTGCGAAAAGTCATATAACTCCCGAAAGTCAGAGGTGCGCGACGTGGGTTCGAATCCAAGACCCTCTGCATTGCATTCTGTTGGTCTCCCCACAGTCACATACCGTTACTTAGGCTATCACTTTTTCTGTCACCTTAATTTTTATTTGTAAATAAAAAAGTATCAAAGAGCCACTCCATTTCATTTACTGTTCCATGACCACAGCAACTCGCCGGTAAATTGATAAACACAATAAAAATGGCAGCTTGTGTGGAGCGCGTACCTGCGTAATAAAACGTACCTAGGGTTGTCAGCAGTCGCAGTTAAAAACAGTATCTTTTATTAATATTTATTTGATATTTATACTATCATGATGTTAAAATATTGTATTATTATATAAAATAAAATTAGGTGTTATAAAAAAAGAAAATGTTGCCTATTAATTATTTATGTCACAGTATACTTTTGTTCAATACGTCATCGACATATTTTATTGTTTCAAAAAGCCATTAAACCTCTTATTACTATTTAACACAATTGTTCCGGTAATAATATGGATACAGATCACATGATTTATTTCACTTATGTCATAACTATGTATCTTAATGTATTTTGCTGGGTCGTGGACTTTTTTTTTTTGGAGTCAGACTGTCTACACTCGAACTGTCTTCACTCGGACTTTCTGATGTCGGATGAATAGGCTTTGCTCGCCCATTTAGTATAAATTTAAATGTATACATCACTAGTTCCTAGTTTTACAATACAAACGTATAAATTAATTCATGTGTTTATTTTTGAAACTTAATAATTATATTAAAAAGCATGCAGTGTGTATGACATTTATGTTATAATAATAATAATAATAATAATAATAAATCATTTATTTGCTCAAACATGGTAGAAGAGTTGGTACAGATATTATTAGCATCACATGTTCTGCCAAGCAGGGCGTACAAATATGTATGTTAATTAAAAATTATCATAAAATAAATTAATTTAAAATATGGGATTAAATTATATAAAAGAAATTATGAAATAAAATTATGGTATGACATTATTAAATGAATAATTCAATGAAATTGTTACATTATGTTATATGTACATGATCGATATACTTGGTAGTTTATGTGGCAGATAATAAGGGACGAGTCTATTGATATCTATCAAGAACGAAAGACATGCTTTGCTTTTCTAGATTATGTACACTACTTGCAAATAAGTGGATATCGTATCTTGTATCTTGTGTGGGGGCCAGTCAGTGCAGACCGGCGACTCTACGACCCAGTGGGATCTTTTGTGCCGACACTCTCCCAATAACGACTGCCATAGATGTTCATGGCAGCCGGGCCCGACGGCTTAACGTGCTCTCCGAGGCACGGAGCAGGCGATAATTGTCAATCAATACGCACATAATTTCAAAAAGTCATATAACTTCCGAAAGTCAGAGGTGCGCGACGTGGGTTCGAACCCGAGACCCTCTGCATTGCAGTCTGTTGGTCTCCCCACTTAGCTATCGCTGGTCTTTTATGTTTAACAATAAAAAATTAATCATTTAAAAACATGTTATACGTCAAACAAATCTATTTTATACAACAATCTTAAGAATAAAATAAGTCATAAAACCTCATTGTGTCACCACCCCGCGCAGATACCGCGCTGTGATTGGTCGACGTTTGACAAGAGGCGTGCGCGCAGCCTCCACGACATTGGTTCGACAGTAACACACCAAGTACGATTATATTAAAATTGACGCTGCTATTGGACATTTAAATTTGGAACACTTTTTGTATTGTTTATATTTTTTGTTCGTTACTCACGCGTTGTGTGAATGTGTTGTATTGTTTATTATATATTGACAATTGACAACGATTCCAGTATTTGTACGTAGTGAATATTGAAATGCGTAATAAATTTACTTTAATGTCGTACCTAGTGGTTTAAGTGGTCGCCTCGACGCTGCCATTGCGCTATGGATGCGTTCACATGAGAAAAAAATTATGCGATCTACATATATGTAGTTGTTCTAAGACTGGGTGTCCTTTATGTCCCTTGTTTGGTTGTTTGTAAAGTTCCCCGCGACACAGGAATTAATGCTAGAGCGGTAGTTATCCTAACTAATATTATAAATTCGAATGTGAGTTTGATTGTTTATTTGCTTGTTACACTTTCACGCCTTAACTACTCGACCGATCTTCATCAACTTCGCATGTAGGTACACGTTGTCAGGGCGACAAAAAGGGACATAGGGTACCTTTTATCCGGAAAAAGTACTGTTAGTAATCTAACCTAACCTATTTTTCGAAAGTGAAGCCGCGGGCAAAATCTAGTGTTTTATAAAAAACTAGCTGATCCGCACAACTTCGTCTGCTTCATATAAGAGAATTTCCCCCGTTTTCGCAACATTTTTCATTGCTGCTCCGCTATTATAAGTCATAGCGTAATGTTATGTAGCCTATAACCTTCCTCGATAAATGGGCTTACCAAAACTGAATTCATATTTCTCAATTTAAACATCAAATTTTTCAATTCAAACCAGTAGTTCCTGAGTTTTGCGCGTTCAAACAAACAAACAAAATTTATAATATTAGTACCTATAGATTTAAGAATTTAAATTTGTACGAGCTAGATTTTTCGTGCGACTTAAAAATGTAAATAAAACTAGATACCTATTCATTTTAAGCGGCGAAAGCATGGGACTAATTGCGGTAACGCTTACCTAATGAACATACCTAAGATATCCTCATGCTTATATCCCCGAATGAGTCCATGAAGGTGTATTACACTCACATCTAGCCAGCTATGGTTTAAGTCCCATCTAATAAGAGACGAGCCTTTATATTCAATGACGATTAATTTATCAACATATTCCATTAGGGTGCATGATCATACAATTTTCAAATATTCCAATTTCTCTTATCGTCACAATTATAAAAAATAAATGCTAACACCGTTAGGTTTTACTGCCGTATCCCAATTATTTATTTTTTATTCATCTATGGTGGCAAACAAGCATACGGCCCAACTGATGGTAAGTTGTCACCGTAGCCTATGGACGCCTGCAACACTCTGGTGTTCATCATGGCATCACTTACGCGTTGCCGACCCTTTAGGAAAGGAAGTGGGAAGGAGAAGGAGCGGGAAAGGGGAAAGAGGGTGATTGTGCCTCCGGCACTCTCACTCACCAAACGAAACACAATAGTGGGAATACTGCTATTTCACGTCGATATTCTGTGAGAGGGTAGTCCTTCCCCGGTCGAGCCAGCCCATTCATGCTGAAATCAGCGAGGCTCTACTACTCGGAAAAAATATATATATTATGCACTGAAGAAGAAGTTAATAATTTTCAGTATAAAGCTAAACCGGGACTAAAAGCACAGCACACATCTTGCCCGACTCGGTAATCGAACCTGAGAAAGACTTCTTGCTCAGCAGTTGCATTCACGAAGGCAGTTTTATTCTCTTTCGCTTAAAATATTGATTTGGAGATACCTTTAACAGAACGCACAGTTACTGTTTCTTTTAATAAAACAGACTAAAATATGTTTTCATTACGCCAATTATAAAACAAATAAATCTAGTTGTAACGCGTGCCACGCATATGCGCACACGCACATGTTGTATTTGTAGATCATATTTTAATAACAAACAGTGATGGAACGCATCTGTGGAATGTTTGTGCGAAATTACCGATAGTAACGTTTTTTATTAATTATACAACGCTATCTGGGAGACTACCTCTATAGCCTGTGGTATAAATTGGCGCCGGTTTTGAGGTCCCAGGTTTACTTACTAGTTCAGCTAAAATGTTATTGGATGTTTTGTTATGAAATTGTCAGTGACAACATGGAGTCTGGAAATGTGCCCTGTAAACGGTTTGGTTTCCATTACAACGAACTTAAAACGAAGATGGAAATGTGAGGGTATTTATATCTCTGGATACATACCTACAGGACAGTGATACGCAAAGCTTCTTTAAACCCAAATTTTACCAGATATAATTTTAGTACAGGATAATAGGATCGAACCTTTGACTGCTATATGCATTGTAGAATGTGTGTATTAGTATTGTCGTCTACCGGGAATATTACACACCCTCTGTACTCCATTTTTTTATAATTACACAAGAACATTCTGCCAATATCTCTTTTTTTAATAATGTATTATTGTCAAAAAATGGAGTTCAATGTGTACTGAGAAATTTCTTACAAACTACAACTACAATACAGCTTTGCCCAACACAGCTTTCGAATTCAACAACTCATCGGGCGTAAACATAATTGAAATCTTGTGCCTTGGCGTTATTGTACAAATAATTAATTTCATGTTTTAAAGTGACGTATTTCAAGTTGTTTAAACTAGATGGCGTGACTGTCAACACTTGTAACTCATTGTCAACATCTCGACACTTCACGTCAAGAACAGAAATGGCTCCTTATACCGCCGTATACTAATTTAGTAGAACGTAGATATACTAGCGATATTATAGTATATGCGCCTAAGCCTGTTAAAGTTTGCTTTTCCTGTTTGAGCTGAATACTATCAGAAGTACCTATCACACAGAATCCTAATCCTAACTAATATTATAAATGCAAATGTGAGTTTGTTTGTTTGTTACGCTTTCACGCCTTAACTACTTGACTGATTAATTTTGGAAACACGTTTTCAGGGCAACAGAAAAGGACATAGGGTACCTTTTATCCAGACAAAAGTACTGTTACTAATCTAATCTAACCTACATTTACGTGAACGAAGCCTTTAGTATAGACATATTTACATTTACAATCGCGGCATTCAAAAGTGTGACCCTTAATGTCAAAAACTTGCGCGATTAAGAATACAATCCTTAATCGCGCAAGCAAAGTTTACACAGCGAATTACTATATATATAAAAGTTCTTAAAATCAACTCAGCCACGTCTCATCTGATACAATGGGAGAGAGCGCAGAGGTCGATACTTAAAGTCATGCTCAAAAAACCATTAACTTTCCCAACAGTTGACCTCTACAAAGCTGCTGACTCGTTAAGCATACGACAGCTATACGTTAAAAATGCGGTCATCCAGATGCATAAGTCGCTCCTGAATTCCCCTGATTATAAGGTTATGTTAAGTGCAAGAGTTTTCAAGATTCCCATCACAAAATGCAACTTGTACCTGTTGCTTGTTGCGATCTTAAGCACAGCAGTATGCGGGAAGTCCATGTTAGAGTTAAATTTTTTATAGCCAGCCTAAATTACCACGACACGGAATAACTTCTTAAAACCATTATTTAAATGTACCGCTCTAGACGTTCTTCAATCCTTTATAAAACTTATCCACTTATTTACACACACACACACATACATACACACACTCCATACCTCACACACTATCATAAATACTAACCATAACTAACCCAAACATCCACTCACTCACACCACTCTCACATCTATTTATTCATGCATATTAGTTATTTGTAATAGTTGAGATCTAGGTATATGACAATCCGTATAGTTTGATGGCCACGACACAGACTGTGCCTAGTGTGGCTGTCACAGTAAATGTTAATATATGTGTAACTTAACTGAAATAAACATTATTATTATTATTAACTGTTAGGTCACGGCCTGCCAGGCACGATTACCCAGCCTGGTTGAAAGAAAGAAAGAAAGAAAGAAAAATCATTTATTCAGCAAGGTAACAAAGCATGTATGTGCCGAAAAGGTTAGCAGCTAAGCATGTGCTAGACGTCAAACATCCAGCGCTGGTTTTCAGCTGGCACCCTGTAGTGCTACACGGACAGTGGTAGGCATACGATATATAAATAATATAAATAAAAGTAAGTGACATAATTGTTTAATAACTACTTCTACTACCATACCAACTATTTTGTGTACCTATATACAAAAGTTTGATGTAAAGCGAGTTTTAATGAAACCAATAAACGTAGTAAATCTAAGAGCTGAAGTTGGAGGATCCTCCCTTTGCATTGGAGGGAGAACACACCATATTCCTCTACAGCAATCATCAATGCTTTCATCATCACGTCTGGATATGTTTAAGCTGTTAAGATAAATAAATAAAAGTTATTCACCCATAAAATCTTCTAAAGTTAGTTTGTCGTCGCTTCAACACGCATCTTTTATTTATAAACTTATTCATACTGCGAGCTGGATTTTAGAAGTAGTTTAAGTTTTAAATGTTCACGTGTCGTTAGTGCCTCGTTCCTGCTGAACTTTGTCTGTATGCTTGTTGTTGATCGTGAGAGTTCCTAGTTTAAATATGCACATACACAGTTTACGCTTATCTCCAAAAAGGGGTAAGCAGAGATCCATATATTTCACCCTAATATCGGCGGCCATGGTTTGGAAGGCCCACGTAATTAGGGACTACTATTGCCGTCTGAGATATACCAATAATTTTATGACAGATAAATCTAATTACTTAGTTCGATTACTATTGACCTCTTACACGGCAGACGTTCTAAAAAGCCTATTGGCATTTATTTGGTGAAGATGCTAATGAGTTGGCTCAGCCTAAAAATATCATTCCCACGCGCGCTCCCCACCCCCAAGGGGGAGGTGGAGAGGGGACAGTAGGGATTTATAAAAGTGAGAAGTGCCTAAAGGGTAGGTCTCTTTGTGTACTGGCCTACCGTATCATACGGCGGGCCGAAACCTCGGTGGGTCGCGACCGCATGTGAAAGTAATTCACGCGGTCCCGCCGATTGCGGTTTTCGAGGAGCACCGTCCATTACCATCATTACCATCTTTCTTTTACCCCGGTGAGTCCGACATAACCCCTCCACCCGCCTCCGCGGAGGAGTATGCGTCAATGCATTCCCCCAAGTAAAAAAAAGCTCTGAAAATATCATCCTTTTATCTATTTATTTCTTAAGTATTCGGCGTAGAAGTAGTAACTTTATAAATGGGTTCGCCCTGAGTGAGTTTAGGTCTAATATCTCAAATACCTCCACTCCCATTCCTTTCAACCTGATTTTATTTACCAACCTTATGCTTGCTTGCTAGTTTGGAAGTATATGAAGCGGCTTTTTGGATCAGGTATGGTGCATGGAGTGTGATTCTGTGTAGTCATCCATACAGCCAGTATTGATGCCTGAAACCAATAGATATATAATAATATTAGCTCTATTTATGAACTGTCCTACTGCTGGGATAGAGCTTCTTTTCAGACTGAGAAAGGTATGGCCATAGTTGACAAAGCTTAATACAGTGCGGATTAGAAGACTTCAAATATCTTTGAGAATATTTTGTAGCACTCTCAAACATGCTGTTTGTGCAAGATTACTCGCAATGTTTGCCTACACCGTTTAAACCAGCGACTAAACTATCTACATACATACATACATATATTCACGCCTGTTTCCCAGAAGGGTAGGCAGAGACGACGAATTTTCATTTGCTACGATCCTGACACACTTCTCTGGCTTCATTCACTTTCATCACATTCGTCATACACGCCCGTCGGTTCAAAGTGCTCTTAACCTGGCCTTTGTCCAGAACGCCTCCGATCTGATCAAGAAACGTTCGCCTAGGTCTTCCTCTTGTGACTGTTCCATTCACACTAGCCTTATAAACTTTCTTAGTCAGTCTTTCCCCGTCCATTCTTTCTACATGCCCAAACCAGCTTAACATACCCTTTTCTATTCTTGTCACTATATCCATCTCTCTCTAATCACACTATTCCTTATTCTATTTTTCAGAGTCAGAGAACTAACTATCTAATATACATATAGCTCTGAAAAGCCAGACTTATTTTGGTTATGATCGATTTTGAGACCTCAGCGTGGCGTCCAACAGTTTTTTTAGATGTCACTAAGCCATCGCTAAGAAAGCTGGTGATATTCTATACCACTGCCTAACTTATTATGAAATACAGACATAAAGCTATGAGCCTTACCCATCGGGAATTCAAAGGCATGTTACGTAATTTCTTTATGAAGATATCGTTAGACACAATTTTCCAGACCAGTGGCAAGGTTAACTAAGAATTGTTTATAAATATCTCTTTGAAGTTAAAGAAACATGTTTTGTATTTTTTTACCTTTGACTAATTAAATTATAATAATAATTGTGAAACGTAAAATGTTTTAAAATAATCCAATTTTCTTATTCTTTTTAGAAGGACGTTTAATATCGGTAACCATCATTTACCACCTTTTACGTTTACCACTAAATAATGTGAGATGGTTTTAAAGAACAAATCTAATAGATTATCTTTATATATATAATTCTACTGTACTTGTGTATGTCACTGAACTCCGCCTAAACGGCTGGACCGATTTTGATAAAAAAAATTGTGTGTGTTCATGTGGATTTGAGGATGGTATAGATTTGGGTTTTTCTTTTTTTTCGTGTGTATAGGACAACGTCTGTCGGGAATTCTTAGTCAAAAGAATCTCAATAAAAGCTGGATTTTGGCATTAAACCAGATTAAGCCACATATCTATACTAATATTAAAAAGAGGAAAGAATTGATATTTTCTTTGTTTGTACGTTTAAAACAATATAAGTCAAAAAAAAAGCAATCCATTTAAAACAATTATTTCACCATTTGAAAGCTATATTATCACTGAGTAACATAGACGACATTTTATTTAAAAATGTACTGTTACTAACATAATCTAACCCAGAGGTTCCCAGACTTTTTTTTCCCTTGGAATTCTCGGGTCACGAGAATTATAAAGATATGGCCTATCACGGTAGACGGGCTGACCTTTTGTTTTTTTTTTAGGCCACTGTTGCTGTGTATAGAATATGCAAGTTAGTTTTTACAAGTAACAGTCGCTGAACTTCTTAAAATATTATCTGCCTACATTAAAAGGTGAAGTCAAGCCAGCAAATAAATTTTCGTGGACCCCCGCTTACGAATTGTGGACCCCCATTTTTTTGTCACGCCTACGTAGACCCCCGTCGAGTCTCCCGTGGTCCCCTGGGAGACTACATTTTGGGAACTAATGATCTAACCTAACGTACTTTTACGCAAGCAAAGCCGCGAGCAAAAGCTAGTGCTACAATATAAATAGAAATCTTTAAATGTGTAGCACCTATGCTTACCCTATTTGTAGTAACAAAACCGTGATGTTAAATCTACACATACGTCATACACCCAGCTGATCCCTTCCAGCATAGCAACATACATCACGTGCTATAACCGTATTAAAAAAGCAACGCACGCGCCGCGACGCGGCATATATTTTTAGCGTGTGCTTACGTCATCACACGCGGTGTTCCGTATGGCGTGGAGACGTTTACAGATGGTTATTAAGACATACATTTGTACATTCACGTCTACATAATCCCAAAGGGGAAGGCAGAGGTGAATTACAGCTACTTTTTGCAAGCTATATATTACGTGCTTAGAGATGCACGGGATCTTTGCTAGTGCAGGAGTTGTATTTTAGAGTAAAAAAAAAACTCTTATTTGCTTTGTCCGTCCGTCTGTCCATCCGTCTGTCTGTTATAGAACTTTCAACTCAAGAAAAGTAAGAGCTAGAGACTCGCGGTCAACGACATTCGACTCGGCATAGTCGATATACCCCCGAAATGACTATGAACTATGACCTCTGACCTCAAGGTCACATGGTACCACGTGACCTTTGCATATTACTTGAACCATTTTTTCGAACTCTTAGATTTAGTTAGTTACTCGGACGTGTGTTATCCGCACTTAGCCCTACAATTGGGCCATTGTGCGTAAGTAGCCGACGCGAAATATTGTTCAGTTACTCATACCACCTCAGCTCCGTCCAGAAAGATAATAGGGGACCGATGTTTCGCAGTAACTCCTTCATCGTTTCTGGACTGTTTAGAAGTTTCGTCCGTTGGTTGCTCACGCTTTTACAATGTAGGAGCACGTGAGCCGATGTCTCCTCAGTCTCCATGCAGCCTCTACATAAGGGACTGTCAGTGATGCCGATGTTGAACAGGTGCTTGTTAAGTGAGCAGTGACCCGTTATTATGCCCACTAGGTGGCGTAGGTTTTATTAATAAGCACATACATATGTGCTTATTTATTAGGTAATTATAGCTTGCCTTATGTATGAAGGAAAACATCTTCAGAAAACGTGCACGTCCCAGAGTTCTTCAAAAATTTCTCGTAGATAATTATGTGAAGCCTGCCAACGCGCACTGGGCCAATGTGATAGACTGTGGCCTAACGCTTCTCAAACAGAGATGATGCCAGTGCCCAGCAGTGGGTTTATATATAAGGTTGATATTATCATTATAGACAATCTACCTAGCTTACCTCTAGACAGGTCGTAGTATTATTTGCCATCTTGATTCGGGTTCCTACTCTATTGTTAAACATCACTAATTGCTCAAGCTAACAACTAGCTCGTCTTACAAGAATTAAACATAATGTACCCTTAATTGCTAACCTCAATAATATAATTAGAAGCGAAGGTCTATTTGTAACCAACGTTTGCTATAATATTGGTTAATATAACTACATTAAAGATTCGTTCACATCACACTTATTATCAGCCGTCGAATGTGGGCGAACGTTGCGTAGCTTGTATTTCGATTTATATTCAACTTTAGTATTCGTAGTAATTTATCACTCCACGTTGCGACCGCTGATTGGCTACGTAACAACGTATCGGATTAGAATGCCTGGAGGCAACACACTCGGTACGTTTCTCTATTTCAAAAACAAGCTCAGAAAGAAAGAAATAAAGAAAATAATTTTATTTGTTCCACGCTCATGAGGTAACAGTAAACACAACCAATATGTATAAGAACAAATAAGGTCCTGCATCAGCAATGTTGCAGTATATCTACAAAGCTGGTATTCTCGCAGATCCTGCATGATTTCGGTGCATGTAGGCAGTAACATACATACATAACACAAATAAAATATAAAATTTAAAACAAAAAAAAATTACAATTTAAATAAATTAAGCAGAAGGTCATAGATGGCAAAAGTAATTTTATACTAAATAATAATATTGGTATTTATATAACACTTATATGTATACATATTTATAGAATTAAAAGTACATTGAAAATAATAAACAAAAATAATAAAAGAAAATAATAATAAAGACGTTATATTATAATGTTTGAGCGCATTGTATTAATGTTGTGTTACATTTCTGAATGACCCCCGGCTCTTGTCAACAAACATGACACTGATTGTCATCAATGTCATCTAATAATTCTATTTCTAATATCAAATTATCAATTGCAAATTTATTAGCATCCATTGGCGTCTGCGCAAACGCGGAATAGAGGCTAGGATGAATTTTATAATAGGTAATATTTATACTTATCTTGCATAATAGACGACTATGTAGTGCAATCTACGTATTATAATTTGTGTATGTACACATATATTTAGGTTATGACAACAGTGAAGCAATACTGTACTCACGGTATCATAAAGATAAGTAGACATGCCGCTAATAAAATTACGTTAAAGTTCTTTGGAAACTTAACAAAATGTGCTTGAGCTTGATTTGGAATGCATGTAACGATTTCTCGTGCGAGAGTGGTGGCGGCAGGTCATTCCATCACTTAGTAGCAGCATACCTGAAACTACCTCTAAAAGCAGTAGTCCTATGCCTCGAAGTAACCATAAGATGTGATGAGGCTCGTGTGTTATATAGGTTAACATCTCGAGACCAATTGAGCTTATTATAGAGATATTCAGGTTTTTTGTGTAGTATAATGCCAAATAGTAAGGTACCTAAGTGAAAGCGCCTACGTGCTGCCATTTTCATATAGTTACCATTGTTAAGAAATGGCGTCACTCGATTTGTGAATATACACAAGCCGATTCATTTGTTAACAAACTGTTTTGTATAGTATAATTACTATAGTTATAGCACCTTTTTTTAATAATGATTAGGATTTATTGAATCCTAGACGAGTTTTATATTTTATATTGATTAATTTTAAAATAGATAACTTGTTGAAATTAAACTACTATATACGGATTTTATCGCGTTGTTTATTTGACACTTTATTACATAATTTTGAAAACTGTTACACTACTTTTACTTTTAAACTTTACTAATTTTTAACCTAATTAAATTACTATTAAAACTATTAAAACTATTTAGATTTAATTTAATTTTACACTATCCCCGACGTTTCGGTTGCTTTTCAGCAGCCATGGTCACGGGGAGATAACTTGCTCTAGGCGTAAAACCTGTGTCAACGGACTTTCCAAACATTCAAACAACAGACACAAAGTACACCTAGAATCGTAATAACTTTTTGGGCTCCTCACACATCTTTTTTCTCGCATGTGGTTAACAAACAAGTAACAATCAGCGCGTGGCAAGTAGTACGGTGACCACTTAAACCACAGCGTTAACCATGCAGTGTAATCATATTGTCGGCATAGTATGTACCACAAAAGCATTTGTCTTCACGGTCACATTTGGGCTCATGGGAATGCCGATCATACTCAACGGCTGACAATACGCCTGGTGTGAATGATGCATAAAGAAATTATTGGCTGTCGAACGACCAATGATGGATGAAGGTTGGCTATTGGATAATAATTGATGATTAGAGAACAATAGATCTAATTCTGCTGGTATAAACCTAATATTGTCTTACATTTACGCGAATATTACGCAATTAAACTGCCTCAAGCGGATTATAAGCTGTTCATTTTGTTCAAATTTTTTATATTTTAATACTAGATTTTGCTCGCGACTTTGTTCGCGTAAATGTAGCTTAGATTAGGTTAGTAATAGTATTTTTCCTGACTACTTTTCTTCCCCTGACTACGTACCTATATGCGAAATTTAATAATGATCAGTCAAGTAGTTAAGGCGTGAATTGACGACTCGATGGCGTAGTGGTTAGTGTAACCGACTGCCACGCCTGAGGTCGTGGGTTCGATTCCCGCACAAGTCAAACATTTGTGTGCATGAACATGGATGTTTGTCTTGGTCTGGGTGTTTCTATGTATAATATGTATATATTTACAAAAAAAAAAGTATATATGTATGTTTATCCATTGTCTAGTACCCATAGTACAAGCTCTGCTTAGTTTGGGCTAGATGGTGTTGTGTGTATGTGGTAGAATATTATTAAAAAAAAAAGAATAGCGTAACAAACATATAAACAAACTCTTAGTTAGAAGTTAGGATATCAGTTTACATGATGGCGCAA
Source organism: Catocala fraxini (assembly GCA_930367265.1). Lineage (NCBI taxonomy): Eukaryota > Metazoa > Arthropoda > Insecta > Lepidoptera > Erebidae > Catocala > Catocala fraxini. The sequence goes on along the minus strand of OV884049.1, from coordinate 4,315,432 downwards.
TTTTGGTTAACGTGGCTGCTGTGCATAACGTCGCGCATTCGATGCTCGAGTCAATCAAAATATTGCTAGGGTATTCTGTAAAGAAATTCCTAATAGTGTAGCACGGAGTTTGGCACTGATTTGCATAATCCACATCTATCTACTCCATCGGGAATACTCAGTCGTAAAGTCTATAGGTACATATATTGTCAGTAAAATGGTGAAAGAGCTTTACGGCGATTAATGAAAAGTTATAACGATTATTTTCAATATCCGTTGTATATTTTATAAAACACTAGCTGACCCGCGCAACTTCGTCTGCTTCACATAAGAGAATTTTCCCCGATTTTGCAAAATTTTCCATTGCTCCGCTCCTATTGGTCGTAGCGTGATGTTATGTAGTCTATAGACTACATAACATCACGCTACGACCAATAGGAGCGGATGGCTATAGCCTTCCTCGATAAATGGGCTATCCAACACTAAAATATTGTTTTCGAACCAGTAGTTCCTGAGATTAGCGCGTTCAACCAAAAAAATAAACTCTTCAGAAATATAATATTAGTATAGATTGCTTATATGGTTTGCTAAGGTTGTTTGCTTGTACCTAGCTACTTTTGTACTTTAGATTATTAGGCGGATAATGGTGCTGGTTGAGTAATTACGTAAATGTATTATAAAATCTCTGTAATTGTATTAAGTTTTATTACACAATTGCTTGTTATTTATTTATTTGGATCGCCAAGAAATGATACAAATTTCTTACATCTAAATAGTAATAGACAGACATGCCTTGTGCTCATTTACTTTCAGGCAAAAATAAAACTATCGCCAATAAAATGAAATAAAAGCTCTAAACATATTAAAATCAAATTACAAGGAATAAAAATAAGACTAGACTAAATCCAGCCTAGTTTACTTCTCCCCAGCCTTTATTATTCCGCAGTCACTTGGGGTCGGCTTTTCTGGTCTAACCAGATTTGACTGGATATCAGTTTTTACACGGAGCGGCTGCCACCTGACCTCTGCAACTCGAAGGCTAACGATACCCCAAGGCTTCCAAACCCAGCCTAGTATGGTATCATAATTACCGAAGCCTGCAACCCAGGTATTAATTGGTTTTTTTCGTAAATCTTAACAAATTATCACCAAAGATATTCATATTAGCCAGTCGCTGAAAACTATTATATGATTTGGCTATTCTTGTTAAAGTTGAATCAAGGCCAATGTTAGTCTTGTGTCTATGGATATAAAATAGAAAAATAAAATAAAATTTCTCCAACCACCCCTTCAAATATATACAGCTATATCAACCCTTCTTCAAACCTGATTGACTTTTCAAAACTGAGCTCTACCAAACACTCCTAACCCACTTCAATAAAACAAAACTTTTCTCCAAAGAATTTTCCTTCCTGCTTATCACTAATTAATAGCAAGGTTTCCCTAATTAAGACTCGAGAAGCCTCGGAAAGCTCACAAACGACCACTATTTCCCTTAATGGGCTATTAAAACTAAGATTTGCGTGGATATAGGGACTAATTAAGACGTCGATCGAAGAGGCTGGCCTTAAGTAGAACATGAGAATGGGAAAAACGTTTCGGATGGACGACATGTCCATATAAATACATTGATGGCTCACTATACATTATACATAATGACTGACTGCACAGATGGAGTAGTGGTTTAAGAGGTCGGTGGTGGCTACTATACCGCGTGTTGCGGGTTCAAACCCCATACGGGGCAAAAATTTGTGTCCACAAAACGGTTGTTCCGAATGTGGATGTTCTTTGTGTCCGTTGTTTAAATGTTTATAAAGCCCTTCGTGACAGGATTTATTCCGTCTACTTTGACTTTGCTGCTACTACGAAATGCTAGAAAGAAAATACTAAATCTCATTTCATTCAACCTAAAAGTCGAAATCTCATGCTCTGCTTTTGTGGCGGTATGCCACCTCTTAAGTATATTGATTTTTACAAAAGAGAGAAAAACAAACCATAAAGCGAAAGGTCATTGGGTATATTTGAATCAATTGATGAAAAATTGCGTACAAAAATGAAATGTATTCTAAAAAAATCTTATAAATCACCCCTTTAATTCCATAAAGTTATTTTGTTTATATCAGCCGGGGAAAATATATTTAACATTGAATAATATTAAATTTTAATTTATCCGTGAGAGAGCCACGCTTCCGCACGAATGGGCCGGCTCGACCGGATTTATACCACGGCCTCACAGAAAACCGGCGTGAAATAGCGCTTGCGTTGTGTTTCGCGAGTGAGTGAGGGTACTGGAGGCCCAACACTCCTCCTCCCTCTGGGGAAGAGGGGGAAATTTAAAAGGCTAGCAACGCACTTGCAACTCCTCCGGTGTTGCGGGTGTCCATGGGCGGTGGTAATCGCTTACCATCAGGTGATCCATATGCTACATAGCCGCATAAAAAAAAATCATTATTAACGATTTTTTATGTCTCCCATCAAAATGTAAATGTTTAAGTTTAAATGTTAATGTTTATAATATATTATATAATAATTATATATTTTCTTTTTTTTTTTCATTTCGTCTCTGTTTTTTTAATGTTTTGCACGTAAATGTTTAAGTTTTATTCTACTATTTTTTCATTTCTTCCATATTCTGAAAGAGTGCGACCTATACCATTGTGTTTCAAAGACAATTCTCTGCATAGTTTGCCATATTTGGTTCGTGTACGTCGTGGGTCAAACGTCCGAACAAAATGTCCATTGACGTTTACACTCCATAAACATTCGACTGCACGGATGACGGTGTACTTTAAGTGGTCGCTTCGACACTGCTGCCGCGCTGAGTGTGGGTTCAATCCTCACACGTTACAAAAAATATACTTTGTGTCCTGTGGCGACGCCGCACAGACGAAGAAGTTCCGCCTACATCTAACAGATGGCGTTAAATACGCTCAAATGACGTCACAATCCTGCATCGCGCAAGCGGAGTTTACACAGGGACTAACTATATATACAAGCACTCGACATCAACCGTCGGGCCACGGCCCGCCAGGCACGATCAACCAGCCTGGTCGGAGAATCCTCCCTTTGCGTTGGAGGGACATCAAACACTGTTCCTCCACATGTCCGTTGTTCGAATGATTGTAAAGTCTCTTGCGACATAAGAATCATTCCTATAGCGGGAGTTGTCTTTAAAAAACAACAATAAAAAAAACATATACTAGGCTTTGCCCACGGCTTCGCTTGCGTAAATGTAGGTTAAGATAGATTAGTACTAGTACTTTTTTCTGGATAAAATGTACCCTATGTCCATTTCTGTTTATCATCATGATATTTCGCATACACGATGTCAGGGGTACCTTACAATACCTTTCATTCAGAAAAAGTATTGGTTTCGAGTGAAGCCGCGGTCAAGTATCTAGCTTTATATAAGTAAAGTATATGGCATAATATGAGTTTTATTCTATCGGTTCGAAATTGGTCAGTTAAAGGTCAATCCCTGCACTAGATATAACTCTTATATCGCAAGGACCTTAACGCACAATAAAACATAGGACACAAATAACAACATTTTTCGATCACACAAATTCTTGTCCTGTATAGGCATCGAACTCATAACACTCCGGGCACTGTAAGTGATGCTCTATCCATGCAGTCAAATATGTACGTATCCACGAACGTTTAGATAGAGACGTTTACAGACGACGGCGTAGACTAATGCATAAGGCATCGGGATTGCGATTGAAACAGCTTCCATTTTCACGCATTGAGCAATTTACTGACTTCAAATCACCCGTTTCAGTAGCACTTAAAGTTATGTAGGTATGTATTGTATTTATACTTTATAAAATACTAACTGTGCCCGCGGTTTCACTCACGTTTATAATTCCTGCTCCGTTTTAAATAATAACATTCTATCACTTTTATTATACTTTTTATTTTACACTTTATTACATAATTTAGAAACTGTTACACTACTACTAGATACTATTAAACTTTATGAATTTTTAAGCTAATTAAATTATTAAAACTAGTTATATTTAAGTTTACACTTTCCCCGACGTTTCGGTTGCTTTTCAGCAGCCATAGTCACGGGGAGACTAAGATGGTAGTTGTCTCAATGTTCCAGTGTATTACTACAAAAATTAGTAAAGTTTAATAGTATCTAGTAGTAGTGTAACAGTTTCTAAATTATGTAATAAAGTGTAAAATAAACAACGCGGTAAAATCCGTATATAGTAGTTTAATTTCAATGAATATCTATTAATTTAGATAATCTATAAGGTAGGACTTAAACTTGCAACTTTAACAAACCTTATCATAGGATTTAAGACCTGCTTAATTAATCTTAATCTATTTAACATTAGCTGAAAGGGATAACACGTTTCATATTTCTAAACTAACTTCTGATTTGTACGTCTGTTTAGGCCCACCTGATGGTAAGTGGTCACCGTAGCCTATAGACGCCTGCAACACCAGAGGCATGACTTACGCGTTGCTGTCCCTTTAGAAAAGGATGAAGAAAAAAAGGAAGAGGGAAGGAGAAGGAGTGGGAAGAGGCAAAGAGGGTGATTGGTACTCTCACTCACCGAACGAAACACAACAGTATGAATACTGCCATTTCACGTCGATATTTTGTAAGAGGGAAGTCCTTCTCCGGTCGAGCCGGCCCATTTATTCTGAAATTGGCGAGGCTTTACTACTCCTCTTTTAAGTAGAGTAATAGAAGTGTTAAAAAAACAACGCGATAAAATCCGTATCAAGTATAATAGTTTAATTTCAATGTATTAACCTAATGCGCGTAAGCCTAAGACAATATAAGCCTTTTTAAAGTTTTATTATAGCGCAAACTTCTGCCCGAGGTTTCACTCGCATGTATCCTACCGATATCGCGTATCGAAAGTAGAAATCGTATGCTAATTTATGTATTAATCTAGAACATGGTCTACCTCTGTGCCAAATTTTACCCAAATCCGCTGAGCAGTTTACGAGTGAGTTACAAACATTCGAACATCTTCACAAACCTTCACATTTATAATATTAGTAGGATAAAATATAATAGCTGAAAAGGCAATGGCTGAATCGCGTTGTATTCTTTTATCGGTCCTTGATCTCACAACCGTGGCTAAGAGTAAGAACGCGGTCACTATAGTAATATTACTATATCATTTTCAACACTTATCACCGATAGCCTAATGACAGACCGTCGGACTGCCACGCAGAGTTCTTGAGTTTGATCCCAAGACTCGCATCTTTCACTTTTAATATAAAGGGCGATTCAGGTACCGACTTTGACCGACATATGTTAAGAACCAAGAATACTGAGATTTTAGTTCTAGACAACCTAAACCAAACTCCTAAACTAAACGTAACTTCAATAAACTTATGAATAAATAATTAACCTTCGATGTTCATCAGTATCACATTGTGACCTAAACCAATAAATTATAGTTTGTGGCTGCTGAAAAGCAATTGAAACATCGGGGAAAGTGTAAACTTAAATACATATAAATCGTTTTAATAACTTAAACAGTAATAGTTTCATAATTATTTACTAGCGGCCTCGATGGCCTCGACGGCTTCGATTACCGCACAAGTCAAACATTTGTCTGCATAGATATGGATGTTTGTCTTGGTCTGGGTGTTTCTATGTATAATGTGTAAGTAGTTACAAAAAAAGTATACACATATGTATGTTTATCCATTGTCTAGTACCCATAGTACAAGCTCTGCTTAGTTTGGGCTAGATGGTGTTGTGTGGATGTGATAGAATATTATTATAGAATATTATGTTATACACGTGTTTTAAAATAAACAACGCGATAAATTCCATGTAAAGTGGTTTAATTTCATTCGCGTAAACGTAAGACAATATTAAATTAACTTGAATTTGACATACGACGTGTAAAACCTATAATAATTTATACTAATATTATAAAGCTGAAGAGTTTGTTTGTTTGAACGCGCTAATGTCAGGAACTACTGGTCAGAATTAAAAAAATCTTTTAGTGCTGGATAGCCCATTTATCGAAGAAAGTTATAGGCTATATAACATATATAACGCTACGACCCATAGGGGCGGCGCAGTAATCAAAAACGCGGATGAAACCGCGGGCACATCTAATGTGTAATAAAAGACAAACAATTTTTTAATCAACATATTGAGTCAAACATACAGAATGAACCTTGCAGTAGTGAACGACTATCGTGCTTTAAAGAGCTCGTTAAATCGATAGCAGTCGATCCCGGCTATCATAAATATTTTTAACTTAGGAAGGATTGTAGATAAAGTATTTCAAACGTTAGATTATTAAGCCAAGTCTTTGAGCGGTTTGTTGAACTGGTACAATCATGCTTGTTTTTTCGGTGGGTAGGCAGAGACCTTGGTTTTTCACTTGCTACGATCCTGGTATATTTCTTATTTACTTTTTAGGCTTTTAAACGATATTTCAACTATAAAATAAGAAAATATGTAGTGAAAACTACGATTGCGTGTTCAGAATACTTATTTATTTGATCATTACAAAAGTATAATATTGTCTTCTATTTACGCGAATATTATTCATTGAAATTAAACTGCTATATACGGATTTTATCGCGTTGTTTATTTGACACTTTATTACAAAATACGGTCTCCCCGTGACCATGGCTGCTGAAAAGCAACCGAAACGTCGGGGAAAGTGTAAAAATAAATGAAATCTAAATAGTTTAATAATAATTTAATTAGCTTAAAAATTAGTAAAGTTTAATAGTAGTAGTAGTGTAACAATTTTCAAAATTTTGTAATAAAGTGTCAAATAAACAACGCGATAAAATCCGTATTTATGTAGCAGTTTAATTTCATTACAAGAGTATTCATTTATATTACAATATTAAACATGTGTGAGCATCCACATATACACACATATATACAGTGCATGGACATGGATGTTTGACTTGGTCTGGGTGTTTTTAGGTATAATATGTAAGTACTTACAAAAAAAAATTAATGTATGTATGTTTATCCATTGTCTAGTACCCATAGTACAAGCTCTGCTTAGTTTGGGCTAGATGGTGTTGTGTGTATGTGATAGAATATTATCATTGTCACCGCTAGTGTTGTGGGTTCGATCCCCACACGATACATAAATTGTGTGGTTCACAAATAGTTGTTCCGAGTCTTGGTGTTCTTGGTGTCCGTTGTATTTAAAATCCCCGCAGCACAGGAATCAATCCTAGTGCAGTAGTGGTATTTTTAATAAAGAAAGGAGGAAGCTAAATGTGGTTCTCCAGCACTCATCATACCAAACGAAACACAGTAACAGAGTGACTAGTATTATGCAGGTTTCCTGTAAGACAATACTGCTTTTTTACTCGTGCCGTCACTGAGACAGCTTTGACCTTTTCAATTACCTTAATACAAAGTTTTGTACCAAGTAAAATAATATAGAGAGTATTATTTCTTTGAAACAAGTTATATTCATTGCTTGGAGATTTCAATACACGTGCCAAGTTGAACTGAGCGTAACAAAGCGTTTGACTGGTAAACAATATATTAGATACTAGCTGTTGCCCGCAACTTCGTCCGCGTGGACTTTAATTTATTACCCAATACCTACTTTTAATTAATTATCTAATTTAATATATAAAACTACAACTAAAGAAATTAATAAGTCTAACTACACCTATATAGGTGTAGTTAGCTATATATATGTATAGCTAATACTTAAAAACTACCTGCTATATCTAAAGAATTATATCTTTTGAATGAAATGTCCGATTTTAATAATTTAAAAAGTATTTTACGGGTATTAAAACGGTCTTTAATAAAAGATCATTTAATAGGATAAGGATAAATACAGAGGTATGAATAATATGGTTTGATAATTGTCGGCACTTTTATCAACATTTAAAATGTAAAAAAGTAGTTATATTAGCATAACTACAGTAGTTGTACATATGGTATCCTAGACTTTTTTGTAGATATTGATACATTCTATAATACTGTAGAACATTTTTTTGTTCTATCATCAATAGTTTCCGCAGCGCTAGTGATGACAGATTTTTTATGACTAATTTTTTCACGCCTTGGGTTATATTATTGCATTTTTATTAAAGATTTCTATTTTTTTTGAAAATGTAATATAGTCTATATCACTCAGTGAAAATGCAGCTTTCTAACGGTGAAAGAATTTTTGAAATCGGTCCAATAGTTTTTGTGTGAAAACATTACAAACATACATACAAAAATACAAATGTTTCCTCTTTATAATATTAGTTTAGATAGATGTTTAGTTGTGTTTTTCTTGTATTAGCTATCCCACGCGGTTTCGCCCATGTCTATGATAACTGTTCTGTTCCCGTGGCTCGTAGTGTGATGTTATATAGTTCTGGATAGAGAAGCTTTCGAATGGCGAAATAATTTTTAAATCAGTAGTAGTTTTTGAGGTATTTTTTTTTGTTAAAAATTACTAGCTAGTTGGGTTTCAGATCTTCTTCTTGAGGCGCTTATAGCCAGTTGCGCTCACTGATCAGTAAACGATTAGCGAGGTTAATTAATGTTAGGTGCGGTCTGTCTATAGATGGGTGACCGCTTAGTAGTATTTCATCTGAGCGTCTCCGTGCTTCGGAGGGCAAATAAAAAGTCGGTGCCGGTTGTTGCAAATTGACAGCAGTCGTTAAGCCATGTCAGAGGCCTACGGGCGGTTTAAACAATTCTTGACAAAAGGTTGGCCACTAACCACACGAAAAGAAGAAGGTTTTCAAATTGCTAGTATTCTTGTTAACCCCTCCAGTTAGGCTAGAATACTTGTGTTAGGAGTGGGTTCACGTCAGAAGTGCAATGGGTGGGATTTGAACCCGCGACCTCTCGATCCAGTCAAGTCAGTAACCCAGTCGTTATTGGGAGAGTGTCGACACAAAAGATCCCACTGGGTCGAAGTGTCGCCGGTCTCCACTGACTGGCCCCCACATAAGATACATACATACATAGATTAATATTTCTGTTAACCCATCCATTAGTACTACAGTTCAAGACAAAGAATCTACGCTACTTAGTAGGCATAGTAATAACTCTACACACACATAGTACATATCAAAACATTTTTGACATTGCTATCACAGTTGATTTAATGCAGCTTTTATATAAAAGGCTACTCTTTTGTAGAAGCTATATGGAGGCAGAGAAAATACCGATGCAGGTAGACTTACAATGCACGATCGTCCACTAAACCATGCGTGCATTCAAATACGCAATTTTGAAAGAAAACAAAGAATTATGCTTCTTTCCATGCAGTTACATCTAAATGCTTAATCCGTGAGTAAAGCCTCGCGGTTGGAATGTCTCTGTCGTGTCGTGATACAGAGTAATCCACACGTTACTGTCAAGGGAATAAATGCGACACTATTGCAGTGCTGGAAGGAATGTTCCTCGTATTAAACTGTACAATACTTGCTGACGAAATATGGGTGGCAACTCTACCTTCGCTTTCGAGGATATATGCTTCAGACTTGTGTTATTTGCTAAACAAACAAACTTATTATAAAGTTATTTCTTTTAGTTGGTAGCCGATATAGTCTAGTTGAATGAACTGCCACTCATAGGTCTCGAGATAAATAAAAATTCAAAAATCAAAATTTAGAATAAATTTATTCATTGAAATTAAACTGCTATATACGGATTTTATCGCGTTGTTTATTTGACACTTTATTACAAAATTTTGAAAATTGTTACACTACTACTACTATTACTCTTTACAAATTTTTAAGCTAATTCAATTATTATTAAACTATTTAGATTTAATTTATTTTTACTTTTTCCCCGACGTTTCGGTTGCTTTTCAGCAGCAGCAAACAACGCGATAAAATCCGTATATAGCAGTTTAATTTCAATGAATAATATTCGCGTAAACAGAAGACAAATTTATTCAGATTAGGTTAAAAGGTAACACTTATGAATGACAAAGTTACACTAAGTTTTTCTGCGAATTTACATTTACTGCCACGTTCAGCAAAGCAAGGGTGTAGGGCTCATAAGAAGAACGGGCAAGAAACTCATGGTCACTTTTTTTTATCGCCAAGTTTTTGTTTACAAATCATAAGAGCTGTAAGGTGCTGCAACCATTTCTCAATGAACTATTACTGAACATACTCAAGCATTTAATAAAAATTGATGGTAGCCTCTAAAGCAGCAGTATGGTAAATAGGAGCATCCACTTACATGTACATTAATAATCAAGACAAGGCATGATTGTAGTCCGTAGTTTAATCTAACTGATTTAATCTAACATCATTCCCAAGGCTCTAACTTTTCGAAGCTATGTGCGTATTAAATAGATAATTATCGTGAAAAATCTGCATGCCTGAAAGTTCTGCATAATGTTCTCGAAGATATGTAAAGTCTATCAACCCGCACTGGGCCAGCGTGGTGGACTATGGTCAAACCCTTCTTACATTGAGAAAAGGTCCGTATCTAGCTGCTGTGGGATAGTTTAAATACATAATATTTTTATTACTGCCTTCAGACTATATTGGACTGCACGGATGAGGTAGTGGTTTAGGTGGTCAACTCGCTACCGCCATTGCGAGTGTTGGGGATTCGAATCCCACACAGCACAAAACTTTGTGTAATTCACAAACGGTTGTTCCAAGTCTGGATGTTTTTTGCAGCCGTTGCTCAATTGTTTTTAAAGTCTCCCGCAATACAGGAATTATTCCTAGTGCGGGAGAGATAGAGATGGAAGACTACACATAAATATGGGCCATTATGAATTGTCTCTACCTACCAGTATATTTTTTTATTAAATAAATTTAGTAAGAAACATGGTCTATACATAATTACATCATTATATATATAATTCTACTGTACGTGTGTATGTCACTAAACTCCTCCTAAACGGCTGGACCGATTTTGATATTTTTTTTTGTGTGTGTTCATGTTGATTCGTGGATGGTTTAGATTTGGTTTTTTTTGTGTGTACAGGACAACGTCTGTCGGGATAGCTAGTTATGTATATAATTGGTCCTATGGTATAAGTTTGCGATTATATATATGGCATATTAGGAGGTTAGGCGTCCAATTGCAGAGTAGGCTAATGAGTAATGTGCTTTTCTATAAGATATTTTACAAGCAGCAAGGAATGTAGCAAAACGCCCGGTAGAGATACGCAAAAACAGGATATTACAAGAAGTACGTAATAATTAAGAGTAAACTAGAAAATATTAGTGATATTGTTTTTAGTGCATGCGTTACAAAAATCACTATGATAATAATAAAATATAAAACGATGTAAAAAATTAATCATGTATTCGAAAATGAAATATCCTAATATTGGTCGATTCATTGTCGCTGGTTGTCATTCGAATCGTAATCGAATATTCAAAGTTCTTTTATTATTATTATTATATGATTAATAAGTCATGGTCGATTGTATCGCCGATTTCAACTATGTACATTCGTATTTTAATGTCCTCCAGACCGAATTTCGGTCACGGCGGCCAATCTTAATGGAGACTGGCCAACTACGCAGGAGATAACTAACGTTCCCTAACTGTCATGATCCGATGGAACGGTAAACCGACACGACCGGAGAGAGATCCGACACAGGACCAACGGCTTAACGTGCTTTCCGAGGCACGGGGGTAACACCGCCAACTTCCTAACTCCGGGCTGGTATTAATAATATAATAATAATATTCTATCACATACACACAACACCATCTAGCCCAAACTAATCAGAGCTTGTACTATGAGTACTAGACAATGGATAAACATACATACATATATACTTTTTTTTGTAAATTCGTACATATTATACATAGGAACACCCAGTCCAAGACAAATATCCATATTCACGCACACAAATGTTTGACTTGTGCGGAAATCGAACCCGCGACCTCAGGCTTGGCAGTCGGTTACCCTAACCACTACGCCATCGAGGCCATTGAGGTATTGAGATTTCTTAACAGAAAAACCCAATAACTTTTGTTGGCTCGACCCGGGATTCAAACCCGAGACCTCATGCACAGCAGTCGCATTTACTACCGCTGCGCCACGTAGGCGTAGTAGGCAGAGGAGTTCGTATTCTATCAGGTAATCAAATAATCATACAATATCATCAATTAATGCGTACGAGTGTATCAATGTTTCGAATGATTCGATTTACATGCAAATTCAAATTGCATCGCTAGAATACAACATTTAGCTTTTTGCATATCTGTTACAATAATGGTTCTAACAATAATAATAGTATTCTATTAATAATGTGAATGTTTCTAAGTATGATTGGATGTGGGCTCAATCACATGTAAACGGCCGAACAGATTTGAATGGAACACATCTTGACAACTAGGGATAACATAATCCTAAGTAATATTATAAGTCTGTTGTTTTTGCTTTTTTACGCTTTCACGTCTTTTGTATTAGTTGGGTCATCATGTGACCTCGCGTTGTCAGGGTAACAGAAAATACATAGGGTAAGGACGAAGCGAGTGAAGCTGCGTGCAAAAGCTAGTATATGATCTAAAATGATCATGTCATCAGCCTGGTGACGCGATTCTGTGGATTTTTCGCTAGTAAAGCCGGGGAATAAATTTACTTACTACTTTTCTATTTTCAATTGTATTTATTATAACTTCTTACAAACAATTAGACTTCGTGCCTGAGGCACTGTCTGCCAGTCAAGCACTTTGTTACGCGAAGATAAATGTGGTAGGAGAATTAAAACAACTGGCGTAATGAAATGTCTTGTTTCAAAGAAATACACAATGATGCTAGCTTCTTAAGGAGTGTACGTTCTATAGCTTTGTCTATAGGCTTTTGTTAGGCTGAAAGGAATAATCGTGTTTTTAAGATTATTTACGTATGTTTATGCATAAGTTAATACCAATGTAACTCGGAAGGAGTAGACAGAGGTCTGTGATACCCATATTTTGCCAGCTACTTTCTTAGGTCATCCCTTACTATCTGGCTGGCGAAATATATGCCTTCTATGGAGGGCGAGTCTATGCCTATCTATGGCTATTCGGACCATTTCCAGATATGGTGTACTGAGAATTTCCTTACAAAAAACCAAATGGAAATTTAATAAATTGTTGAAAAACGTGGTCTTATGGCTCTTCAACATAAAGAGAGGATCCTCCGACCAGGCTGGGTAATCATGCCTGGCAGACCCCGGCCCGAAGGTATATCAGGAACTTATATATATAGTAACTCATAATGTGAACTTCGCTTGTGAGATTCAGGATTGTATAGAGTGTGTGTAATTGTGTCCAGCGCACTCTATTGTCGTGTTTCGTAACTTCTTTGTTAATATTATGGCGCCGCTACAAATTAATTAAAACTTTGCCTGACCCGTGATTCGAAACTTTACAACACACAAACTTCTGTCACGGGATCGAAGAGGCAATCTGTACTTAAGTAATTTGCGGCAAAGGTTTAACTGTTAAATACCAGTATCGATATCCAACTCGACGGACTGATTAATTCATTAACCGTTTATTAACCCGTCAAAGGTAACCGGTAACAGTAATGTAATACATGCGAGTACCTCTTTCTCAATCAATCAAGCAAGTTATAATTATCCGTTACTAAATATTGCTGTTCGGACTCGTTCGTGAGCAATAATTAATGATTGTGGGATTATTTTCACGTTTTCGACACGTAATCTTTTTAATAAGTTAATTCCGATGTAATAAATTAAATGTAATGAGTTCAGTTGTTTGTTTCACTTGTTTGAACGTTTGCAGAGTCGCGGTATAGCAATTATTCCTAGTACGAGAGATGTCTTATAGAAGGAAGAAGATGAGTCTGCTCAATGGTGATCTGATTACTACCGAGCAGACTTATTTAATTCTATAGCTTTTTGCACTTAAATAATATCTGGCGAAATGTAAGTGCAATACACTGCCGATTTTGTGAGTTCACACTCACATTCTACGTCGTCTTCTTCATCATCTGTGTATGATTTCAGCATCCTTCAATTTTAGAGTATTACTTCTTATAAATCTGAAAATTTGGGTAATCGATGTATAGTTGTATATTACTCAATAATACGTGCAACTTAGATCTTAATCATCAACTTGATACAAGCCCGGTTTCTGTAAGTAGTTTCTATTTTATACTACTAAGGTGGCAAACATGGTTACGGCCCACCTGATGGAAGTGGTCACTGTAGCCTATGGACTCCGTTACCGACGCTTTGGAAAAGAAAATGAGAAGAAGCGGGAATGGGATAAGACGTTGATTGGGCTTCCGGCAGTCTCACTCACCGAACGAAATACAACAGTAGGAATAATAATAATAATAATATTCTACCACATACACACACCATCTAGCCCAAACTAAGCAGAGCTTGTACTATGGGTACTAGACAATGGATAAACATACATATATACTTTCTTTTTTGTAAATACATACATATTATACATAGAAACACCCAGACCAAGACAAACATCTATGTTCATGCACACAAATGTTTGACTTGTGCGGGTCGAACCTGCGACCTCAGGCGTGGCAGTCGGTTACACTAACCACTACGCCATCGAGATCGTCAATACTGCTATTTCACGTCGATATTTTGTGAGAGGGTAGTCCTTCCCCGGTCGAGCCAGCCCATTCATGCTGAAATCAGCGAGGCTTTACTACTCAAACTGTGAGAGAAAGAGTTTTGCTATGGACAGTTAAATTTGAACATATTTGTCATAGAATGTGTGTGAAAAATTTACTGGCCGTAGGTAAAATGACTCGGTTCTCGATATAGTCAACGCGCGTTAGTCATTTCCTGGATAAACACACGATATAGTTTTATTCTGGTATGCGTTCCTGTAAATTCACATTTAGTTAGATACAGGCAGATGCTAATACAACTTAAAAATTTTGGGAGCTCCGGCAGCCCAAACAAGCTCTCGGTGCCTTCCTCCCTTCCTTCTCGAAGCTCCCGGCCTCTCTCCCCTTTTTATAGGTTACGGTAATAACTTACTATCTGGAAATTGACCGTGTACTTGTGTCACCTGTGTGGTTTACGGCAGAAGCTGGTTTGTGTTTCTCTTTACTTGTTTCTTGTGATACCAAGAAAACATAGGTGCTTACCATCAGTTGTAAAACACAAAAATTTTTTTTACAGACGTAGCCTAGTGAAATACTCTTGGACTGTCACGCTGAGGTGGGGCACTGAGCAGTGAGGTCTGAATTTTTGAAGTTATGTGCGGATTAAATAGTTAATTATCGCTCGCTTTAACGTTGAAAGAAACATCGTGAGGCAACCTATATGTCTTTGAGTTTTCTCTACAACGTATTCGAAGATATGTGAAGTCTGCCGGTCTTTATTTATAAACTAACCCTTTTCACATTAAGAAGAGGCCCATGCCCAGTGTTATATAAGATACTATTATATATTTTTTATTATATATTTATATTATATTATATTTTTTAAAAGGATTATGATAATTAATATTAAATGATAACAATACTGTGACATAATTGAATTAATGAATAATGAGAATTTTTAAATCGGGTAACTCATGACAGGTGTATTTTTATTTGGGTATGACTTTAATAATTTATAATTAATATGATGTAAATGATATAATGTAATTAAAACGATGACCTATCTAAAATTTAATATTTATAAATTTTCTCTTTTTAATTAATGAATGTAAATCAATTTATTGCATGTTTAACTGTTACAATTATAAGCATACATGTATGATGAAATTGCAATGCCCTAACAGGGCCACTATGTTCTAAGAACTGATATCTTCTGTTAAGAACTTTATTTATGTACACATAGTTAGCAATAAAGAATTTTGAATTTGAATTTGAATTTGAATTTGAACTACCCGCGGCTTCGCCGTGCCCAGCAGTGGGACAGTTCAAACAAAGCTGATATTATTATACCTTTTATCCTGGTATGTGTTCCCGTGGGCAAAGCAGGCCAGTAATCTATATTCAATAGTAAATTTGACCTGTGTAACGATTGCATGTCCTTAACCAATAAATCACTTGCAGGAGCGATGGTGATAATTTTCTCTTTGCAATCGTTTTTGGGGGCCGATGGTAATGCCAATGGCTTTTATTGACAGCAGCATTAATTTATGGTGACGTCATAAGTTTATGGGGTAAGCAGGACTGCATGCCGTACCAGAAATGGCATGGTACTGAATGCGGTTGTAGGTTATGTGATATACTGGTTGCGGGACCCGGGTTTGCTCCCGTGGCATGTCAGGATTTTGATGTCAAATTTACTTATCTTTGTATGATTTTCTGGATATATGTTTATTATATTAAAGGCCTCGGTGATGCAGCGGTTGTGAGTGCGACTGCTGTGCATGAGGTTACGGGTTCAATCGCTCAATACTCAATCATTTATTTGCGTTTCACAATGCATATTTGAGCTTAAAATTAATACATAATTAGATCATTGTAGATCCTGTCAAGCACAGCAAAATATAAGTAAATTGAATCCTCGATCAGTGACATAAGACTTAAAAGTATATCTGAAAAATGTCTCCTTCCTTAAACTACAGAATTTCGTGGAAAATTAAAATAATGGCCGTGAGTTTCTTGCGGATATCTCCTCACAGGCCCTTTGTTTGAACTAGCAACTAACATAAAGGTAATTTCAACAACTCAAAAAACTTACTAACCTTTGACTTTCATGAGTCTTAAATGGTTAACCAAAAATAAATTGACCTGTGACCATATTTCCCTAGGTGTGGTCTTACCTCCCACGTATATACCCTTCTGCCTGCCCCTTCTTGCATAAGACTACATACCTACATATACATGTTGAACTGCCCTATATATTTTTTTTAATTCAAACAATTTTGAAACGTAAAAAGGAGAATAATTTGGATGCTGTAATAACAGCAGTTGCATTCAGTTACTAGATAGTTTAATTTATCCATATGTGACCGGACGGCAGTGGGCGGTTAGCACTACAGTATTGTTCAGGTCAGTTATCCCTTTTTCACATAATTGACATAGTTTGTAAGTACTGTAGAATGGGAAACTGCTACCATCCTTACTATCCCTTGGGGTGCCTGGTAAGTAAAAGTTACACGGCGTACCTAGTGGGTTTCTAGGACCCGGAAACAAGGTGTCATTTTCATGTTATTTATTGCGCCTAAATATCAAATAATAAATTTTTATTTATGTTGTATAAGTACATATTTTAAAGGATAAAATAAGAAACAGCAACAATTAAGTAGATAATAATATAGTTTTATTAAATAATTGATAATCCTCTAACGTTACGTAACAAAATCAACACTTTGTTTACATAAGTGTTGATATCGTGGCAGTTTCTAAAAAACTTTTT
Organism: Catocala fraxini; assembly: GCA_930367265.1. Taxonomy (NCBI): domain Eukaryota; kingdom Metazoa; phylum Arthropoda; class Insecta; order Lepidoptera; family Erebidae; genus Catocala; species Catocala fraxini. Next base: position 4,298,177 of record OV884049.1, on the reverse strand, counting down.
ATACAAGTGTCTAATAGGTGCCAACTTATCAACTGCTGCTCTCTTTCCACGAGTATCTGAGCTATCGAATCTCATACAATTTACGATGAACACGAACCGTCTCAAACTCATAGTGATTTGAAATATTTCAATGCCGGTTCCGTCAGTCCGTCAAATCTGGCGTCATAAATCAGCGTGTCGGACTGTGTGAGGGCCGCAAAATGGCCGATAGTCTATAATGCGAAGCTACTCAGAATCACCGCGTGATTGTCGACCTCGATGGTGTAGTGGTTAGTGTAACCGACTGCCACGCCTGAGGTCACGGGTTCGATTCCCGCACAAGTCAAACATTTGTGTGCACGAATATGGATGTTTGTCTTGGTCTGGGTGTTTCTATGTATAATATGTACGTATTTCCAAAAAAAAACGATGTATATGTATGTTTGTCCATTGTCTAGTACCCATAGTACAAGCTCCGCATAGTTTGGGCTAGATGGTGTTGTGTGTGTGTGGTAGAATATTATTATATTATTATATTATTGATGAAGAATTTAGATATGTAATTGTTGATTCTTTGATGCAGCGGGTCTGTGAGACCCACCAGGTACCCCAAGGGCTATATAAAAATTATAAATGCGAATACAAGTTTGTTTGTTTGTTACGTTTTTTGTTTTGTTTTATTAATAATAATATAATAATATTCTACCACGTACACACAACACCATCTAGCCCAAACTAAGCAGAGCTTGTACTATGGGTTCTAGACAATGGATAAACATACATATTATTATATGCTTTTTTTTTTGTAAATACATACATATTATACATAGAAACACCCAGACCAAGAAGAAAAAACGAGAAGAAAAAGAGACAAACATCCATGTTCATGCACACAAATGTTTGACTTGTGCGGGAATCGAACCCGCGACCTCAGGCGTGGCAGTCGGTTACACCAACCACTACGCCATCGAGGCCGTCATGTATGTCGTCATCGTATTGTTATGTACCTACAATCAATGCAAATAAAATTTATTCTATTCTATTCTATTCTATTCTATGGGTTCGATCTCCATGATCCACTCGAGACAAAATACTGTGTGATCCACAAATAGTTTTTTGAGTCTAACTGTTCGTTGTGTCCCTTGTTTTTTTTATCTTCGCTACACTTAAGTTGTCACTAGTGCGGGAGTTGTAAAAAAATGAAGGTAGCGTCAATCGCATGTCAATTGATGAGATGTGCTGACGGATTAGCTACATCCAATCAAACCATGGTTTGATCTTGAGCTGTTGTTGATCAGCCTTTCAGAAACTGGTTGTGTATTCTGCTAATGTGATAAACTAACAACCCCTCGGATTTCTTTTTCTGTATCCCTGACAACGTGTGAATGAAATTACATGATGGTTGGTCGAGTAGTTAAGGCGTGAAGACGTAACAAATAAACTCACATAAGCGTTTATAATATTAGTTGGAATTAGGATAATGTAGTTTGGATGTGGAAGCTTGTAGAGTGGTGTAAAATATGTGAGGAGTCCTTATAAGAGATATAGAAGCCAAAACAATTATGATTATATTGTTTGTCTGTCTGTCTGTATGTTGGTACGCTCAACATGCAAAAACTACTAGACGTAATTATATTGGGTTTTTATGGTTGTATTGCTTAAGGTCTTAAGTAAAAGCTGATGTAATTAAAAATTACATCTGATTTAATATTTTTATTTATACATTTTTCATACCACGCTGCCTAGAAGTTGAGCGATATTAACCCTTTCGCTGTCCCGTGATAGACACAATAGAAAATCTATTGTTATGTATCATATATGTGATTCATCGGGCAGAAAACCTGTTAATAATAGCTTAGCAAATATTTACTTCGATACGCAGGGTTTTTGCGGAGTCGGATAGAGACATGCGCTATTTTTATCTTATTCTTTAAAACCTATCTAAATTGATAGGTTTTATGTCAGTCTGTAACAAAAAGCTGATCTACACACTATAAAACATTTTATGTATGTGTAAGATCAACTATTATTATATGCTATAAAGAAAATATAGGTACCTATATTTAGGTAACCTAATCTAACCTAATTCCAAATTCTATGCAAACAAAGTCGTAGGCAAAAACCGGTATTCAATAATACAGAAAAATATCGCATCATACGATAATATGTGCTGCATAATAATTTTTTTGTTAGAAATTATACCCTTAGTGTTCATGCATTATAATATTATGATAACAACATTAATTATTATTATTAATTTTGTATTTTTGCAACAATATTGAAAATGCAGTTATCGCTAGACACATTTAGTATGCATATAACACACCGATGTTAATTTCGTTTTATATTTGAATAAAGCCTGTGCTTTATATATTTTACTGACCCGCGCAACTTCGTCTGCTTCACATAAGGTCTCTACTTTGACGGCCTGAAAAGGTGCTTTGTCACGCGCCGCTTAAAGGCCCAGGATTGAAGGAAAAAGGAAAGCGGCAGAGGTATGAGGACCCAATCTTATCTTATCTTGTTACGGGGGCCAGTCAGTGCAGACCGGCGACACTTCGACCCAGTGGGATCTTTTGTGTCGGCCCCGAGATCTATACCTTAGCTATCTCCCTATGAATGTACTGCATCAATCGCAGCGTACACTTCAGAGGGAGAAGCCTGAAGTCCTCAGGGCTCGGATATGCCAACCCCATCAGACCCATCCTTAGTCCAGCCAACGCGTCACATTCACACAATAGGTGTAATATGGACTCGTCCCGCTCACCACAGGCTCTGCAGATCAAATTGTTTGTCAAACTCAATCTGCACAGGAAGTCATTGGTGCCAAAGTGACCAGTAAACGCTCCTGTGAGCAGGCATATTTGGCCCTTGTTGTACCCGCAGAACTTCCGGGTGAAGCCCGTGGCTCTGTTTGCAATGAATTTCTTGGAGTGTTCCAGACCCTTAAGGGCCATCCACTCCCGCCTGTGTTTATCATTGCCATGTGCATTCATAGCTGCCTTGACGGTACTCTCAGAGAGTCCTACAAATGGCTCGGGGCCAACAAATAGTTGCTCCGAGCCCTTCCTGGCCAATTCGTCAGCCTCCTCATTACCCTGCACACCCGCATGCCCCGGAACCCACACAAGCCTGACTGTGTTTTTCCTGCCAAGTTTGTTAAGGGCTTTAACACAGTTCAGGACTAGTCCGGAATCCACCCTACAGGAGTTCAGAGCCTTAAGAGCAGCTTGACTGTCCCTGAGAATATAAACAGTCTTGTCAGTGACATTTTTGTTGATATTCTCCTGCGCGCAGGCAATTATAGCATAGGTTTCCGCCTGGAAGACCGTTGTATATTTGCCCATGCTTTGGCTCACCTTACAGTCGTTGGCATAAATACCAGCGCCTGATCCTGATTCCATTTTGGAACCATCGGTGTACCAGATGAGACAACCCTTGTTAGGGGATTGTAGACCTTGTCTCCATTCCTCCCTTGTGGGGACCTTTATTATAAAATTCTTTTTGAATATGTGCATTGGTTGCATTTTGTCGCATCCCATGCTCATAATCACTTTGAGATCCTTTGAAATCTCCAGTTTTGTGTGTCGAGTTACCGGCATGTTGACGCTCCACAGCCCATGCACAGACAGTCTATGTAGCGCCTTCAACGCCTCCAACTCCACAACAATGTGTAGCGGCGTTAGGTCCAGCAGGATCTCTAACGCAGCCGTTGGCGTAGACGGGAACGCCCCTGTTATAGCCATGCAGGCCAGTCGCTGCACCTTAGACAGCGCTTTCCTGCATGTTGCTAGTTTAGTTCTTGGCCACCAGACAATGCTTCCATATGTGAGTATGGGTCTTATCATTATCGTGTATAGCCACTTGATGACCTTGGGCTTCAGGCCCCAGGTCTTCGCATAAGTAGAACGAATCATGCCGAAGACCCGCTGGGCCTTCACTATGGCTTTGTCTACATGAGGTTTCCACGTTAGCGTGCTATCCAGGGTCATGCCTAGATACTTCACCTCCGTGGACCATTTTAGCTGTGTACCATACATGGATAGAGTTTCCAACCCTGTCAGATCCCTCTTCCTAGTAAACGGCACAACAGTAGTTTTCCCTGGGTTGATCGATAAATGGTTGCTACTGCACCATTTTTCTACCATAGTCAGGGCCCTCTGCATGAGACTGGATACTGTGCTCGGAAATTTTCCATTGACGAGTATCACCAAGTCATCCGCATATCCGTTAAGTACGGACCTTTGTTGAGTTGTTCTAAGAGTGAATTAACCACCAAGCACCATAAGAGTGGTGAGAGTACTCCACCCTGAGGGCAGCCTTTGGTGGTCGTTGCAATCATTTCATCCCCTAACAACTCAGACCTAATAATTCTTCCCCTGAGCATACAATCGATCCACTTGCAAATGGTTGGCTCTATGCCGTGATTTGCCGATGCCACACTAATGGCATCAAAGGTGGTCCGATCGAAAGCTCCCTCAATATCCAGGAATGCAGCAATGCATAATTCCCGGTTATCTAATGCATGTTCTGCCTTGTTTACCACAAAATGCAGTGCCGTCTCAGTGGATTTGCCCGACTGGTAAGCACATTGTAGCCCGTGGAGGGGGAATTTCCCTAATGCTCCCTCCCTGACATGTCTATCTACTAACTTCTCCAGGGCTTTCAGGAAGAACGACTCAAAACTGATAGGTCGGTATGCCTTGGCTTCCTCGTAGTCAGCTTTGCCCGGTTTCGGTATGTAGATGACTTTAACTCGCCTCCATATCTTTGGAATATATCCAAAAGCTATGCAGGCTCTGTATAGTCTGCACAAATGCGGAACCAAGAGTGCAGCTCCCTGTTGTAGGATAATGGGGTAAACCATGTCTGGACCAGGTGACTTGAATGGTTGAAAACCATTTAAAGCCCATCCGATCTTCCCTTCATCCACTACCTTCCTTGCAGTGTCCCAATCTGCTTTAGTTGTACGGTAGCTTAGTTCAACCAGGCTGATCGGGTCCTCCTGCTCCTTTTCTATTATCTTACAGTCTGGAAAGTGTGTGTTTAGCATAATTGCTAGTGTCTCCTTACCAGACCCGGTTCGCTGCCCATTGTTATCTTTAATGGATGTCAATGGGTGTGCTCTGACAGTCGAGATTGCTTTGGAGAGTCTCATTCCTTCAGGAATAGTACTAATGTTTTCACAGTGGGCTCTCCAAGCCTTCCGTTTGGCTTTTCGCACAGCTTTGTTGTAGTTGGTCAAGCAGCGAGCGTAACCACTATAGTCCCTGCTGGTCCTAGCATTGTTGAACGCTCGCCTGGCTTCTGACCTCAGCTTGACCAACTCTGGCGTCCACCACGGTACCCCCTTGGGCCTAAGTTCCTTTTCAGGACAGTTACTAGTCCAGGCCGTATTCACAGTCTGGACCAATTTGTCGGCTGTAAACTCTATATCTAGTATAGAATTAAGCTTACCCTTAGAATCCTCCAGATCTATTCTGAGGTCACTCCTAAAGGAGTTCCAGTCAGTGTTCCTAGGATTCCTTCTACGTACTATAGGAGCTGGAACCAGCGTCCTGTACTTAAAGCATATGTAATTATGATCTGACAAGGTTATCTCATCAGACACATGCCACTCGACAATCTTAGTGCTAGCCCTGTTGGTAGCTAACGTGATGTCAATTACCTCCACTCGCCTACAGTTAACGAACGTTGGCCTGTTTCCCTTATTTAGAATTTGTAAAGAGGTACTTACCACATATTCCAGTAGCTTCTCCCCTCTTACATTCACATCCGTGCTCCCCCAGACTGTGTGGTGTGCGTTGGCATTGCACCCCAGGATCATGTCCAGGTTCTCCCGGCTGCCATATTCAACAAGGTCCTTTATCTGTCTAGATACAGTTTCCTTGCCCGTATAGTCGAGGTATGCAGAGGTCAGGATTACAGTATCCCGCCCTCCGCTCCCTCGCACATCGATCTTAACTGTCGTAAGATCCCTAGAACAGAAATTGTATAAAGGCATTGCATTTATGCCATTTCTGACATACACACATGTCCTTATATCATTAGTGGAACAGTTGTGAAAAATAACACCTCCCGTCCCACCCAAACCTCTAATCCTTCCCTCTTTAACATAAGGTTCCTGGATCAGGGCAATATTATATTCCTTCATCCGCAGGTGGCGAGCCAAAACGGCCATCGCCCCGAAGCAGTGATGAAGGTTTATCTGTACGCACCTTAGTCCCGCCATTTGGTCTGCCTACATGGTGTCGTCAATTGTGGCAGGCACTACTGGCCGCTCTCCCTCACTCCCTTCCTCCATCAGCGCCTCCGCAGCCTCCGGCGACGACAAATCAAGACAGTCAATGTGTCCGATTATGTCGTCGGTCTTCGGAGACGTGCATGGCGACGATGAGTAGAGAGCCGTATCTGGTTCATGCACCACTGGGTTCACGGGCTCCTCCCCGTCCCCCACCTGTGGCTCTTGTGTCGCAGCTGGGGCCCCCTCCCCCACGCCGGCATCCGCTGACACCTTCTGCACGTTCAAGTCCTCAAGGATTTTGAACGTGCTTTTGTCCATGCCAGCATGGAGACAGAAGCCGCCTGCCTTGATCACCGCAGCCGACACTCTGTCCACCTGGACGATGCGCCTGGTGTGCGTCTCTTTGACCTGCGTGCCCAGCACCTTCCACTCGCAGGTCTTCAGAGAGGGATTGAGGCGCTGCAGCATGGTCAGCACCCTGGAGGCATCTAGGCACCAGGTATTCCTGGTTTTCCAGGCCATCTTTATTGGCCTTGGAAGCTCCTTGGCGCTGACCACTCTGAGCTTCATGTTTCCAACGGTTTTGCCGTTGAGGCCGCGAAGCCACTCTGCGGCTCTCTCACCCTCACAAGTCAGGTGCAGAGCTCCTCCAAGCAGTGCACCGACACTAATGGCCGGTAGAGGATCCGGCGTGGCCTCTAGCTCGTCCCAAATGGCCACCCTTACAAGTTCCACCTGTTTTGCATCAAGCAGAACGTCAGGGAAGCTGTCGCCAACAACGGCCATTTTCACCCCCGTCAGCGCCTCCCTATAGGAGTCGCCTTGGGTCTTGGCTCGTTTGGTTGCACCTGCCTGAGCAACGGTATCGTCGCTGGCTTCCCTGACCCTTTTAGAATTGGCTGCATCGGGTTCCAGTGCCACCTGCCGCTGCAGCTCACGCCGCTTACGGTTGGCACACCCGCTGCGCCTCTTCCTGCCCCGGGTATGGTCTGCAGAGTGTGCAGCCGAGTTTGGCTCCCCCTTAGGGTGTGCCTCGCTCGACTGCTCCTTATTTGCCTCCCCGATCTTGGAGGGTTGACACCCACTCCCCGAGGTTGTCGCGCTGGGATCCCCTTTTGGGTATTCCCTGCGAATCTGACCCCCTCTGTGGCTGCCACGCCCTCTGTATTGGTAGCCCTTTCCAGGGTTACCCCCTCTCCATCCCTTAGAACCACCCGTGTGAGCACCACTCCCCTGGCTCACGCTCGGACGGCCACTAGGGCCATCACGACTATGCAGCTTGGGTATGTAGGTGCTCCCACGTGCAGTTCCTACACTAACAATAACCTCTCCCCCTAAGGGTCCAGAGGTCCTATGTTGCTCGCCCTTATCGGTCAAGCCCTTGGTTTTGTTCGCGAAAGGGACCGAGGACCCAAACTTGTTGGTGCTAAACCTACCTCATGAATTACTCTGTCTGTTGGTTAAAACTGCATGAAAATCCCTTTAGTAGTTTTTGAGTTTATTGCGAAAAGACGCAGCGGGGCGTTTGTTTTATAACACGTATTGAAGCCAATTGCTGTCTAAGGACCGCAGTTTGGGACCCGTGCTGTTACGGAAAATTCGTGACAGAAAATCCAATAAAACTTTGGCTGATCCGGAAACTGTGCTAGGTACTAAGATTTCGTGACATAAAAACTTAATAAAACTTTGCCAGACTTGGGGATCGATCTTGAGACCACATGCACAGTAGGCATTCACTACCGCTGCGCCACAGCAGTTACGGTTTGAGTGTGCAAATGAGTTACGTAAACATGAAGAACTTTATGTAAGTGAATTTCGTAGTATCCATACAACTAATGGTTTCTCGTATTAAATTATATTCTAATGGTTGCATTTCAAAGGCTTCTTTTCATAGAAATTCAGAACCTGCGGTACTGTGTAATTCAGAGGTGAATTTGGTATACCGAGATAATATTATCATACTACATTTTGCCCGCGGCTTCGCTTGCGTAAATGTAGGTAGGTATGTTACTAACAGTACTTTTTTCTAATGAAATAAATGTTCCCCTCACAATATACAAGGTGGCGCAAATGTTATCACATTAAATGATATACTACCTTAAGCTGCAGTATATAAACAAAAAATCTATTTTCGCAGAAACTAAGAAATTATTTTTTGAACAAAGTAAATAAAATAAAATTAGACATAAATTGGAACACCATTGTAACCAATCGTGCGTTGTAGCCAGCTCGTTAACGGTCATAGGTTCTGAGAAATCGTCTTTGTCAACTTAATACATTATTGCAATACGACGGTTTTTTAATATCGCTGCTTAAGGTCTTTGACACCTAAGTACAGTTATCTCTGCATTACATGATGTTCTAAAATGTTTAAATTATGAAAACAGAAAAATGTCCTGTAGCTAAACTACTGAATACATTTGGTTCATAACTTGTAAATCGTCAAAGTTATTATATTATTATATATATATAGTTATTATATATTAGTGATAACATTTGCGTCACTTTACATGCGAAAGGACAATTAACAATTTGGCCTATGAATCAACACACATTCCACCTAAACAATAATATATATTTTATTTTATGACTTAATAATCAATCATTAAAATCTCACGGACACTTTTCAATCTTATTTTCGTGTTAAAAAGTATTTTCGCGATTTCAAATACTTCGGCATCCTACAGTTTTTATAATATGTGTACGGTTTTATCAGATAAATTATTGCCTATTTAGCTTGTCTGTAATTTTTCTTACGTAGTTAATACGAATGCTATTCTATAAATACGATTATTGAACTTCATCAAAGATATGACCAATTTATTGAAATTAAACTGCTATATACGGATTTTATCGCGTTGTTTATTTGACACATTATTACAAAATTTTGAAAATTGTTACACTTCTACTACTATTAAACTTTACTAATTTTTAAGCTAATTCAATTATTATTAAACTATTTAGATTTAATTTATTTTTACACTTTCCCCGACGTTTCGGTTGCTTTTCAGCAGCCATGGTCACGGGGAGACTAAGATGGCAGTTGTCTCAATGTTCCAGTGTAGTTATTTCAAAGTACCCGAACATAATTTAATCATTGGTGTTTCTATTTACGCAGAATGAGCTCAAAGTATCATGAAGTCTAGCTGTGGTTTGCTTCTTCTTGGGTTTGACTATTTTTATTACTGGATCCCAAGCTGGCGGTACATTCCAACCATCTTCTCTATTAAAATTAGGATGTTTTTTGATTTCAATAGCCTCGCGAAGCATCCTTGGTAGGAATCGGTGTTCTTTAGCGAGAATCTGTGGTTTGTCAAATCTCAGGTAGTGGTTGGTCCCCTGTTGCACATGTTCACACACAGCAGACTTCAACGAGCGTTGGTGTTTTACATCAGCTATGTGTTCTTTTATGCGGGTGCCTATGTTTCTCTTGGTTTGACCAATGTATGAGAGTCCGCAGTCACAATCTATTTTATAGACCCCTGCATCTTGTAAAGGTAGTTGGCACTTGACGGATGGTAAAAATTGACTTATCTTCGTTGGCGGCTTGAAGTATGTGTTGATTGAAGCTCGCTTCAAGATGTAGCCAATCTTGTCAGTGACACCCCTTACATAAGGCAGTATAGCAGGCTGGCGCTCGACTGTGGCTGGCTTTTCTCGGGATCTGTGACAGCGGCGCGGTTGTTGGAGCTTGTTGTCTTGCAGTACTTGCTTGACATGTTGAAGCTCGGCGTCCAGGTGTTTCTTGTCACAGATCCCATGGGCTCTCTGAAACAAAGACATTCCCACGGTAGCTAACTGTTTAGGATGGTGGTGAGATTCACCGTTTAAGTACCTATTTGTATGGGTCTTTTTCCTATATACAGTGTGGCTCAAAGTATGATCAGGATTCCTGATGACAAGTACATCTAAGAAAGCTAATGAATTATTTGCCTCTAATTCCATAGTAAATTGTATGTTATTATTAATGGAATTAAGATGTTCTAGGAATACACTTGCACTATCTGTTGGTAATATTGTAAAAGTATCATCTACAAACCTCTTATCAATCCTGGGTGTGATGGGGGCAGTATGTAAAGCTCGAGCCTCGAAGTCCTCCATATATATGTCAGCAACGACAGGCGATACTGGGGAGCCCATTGCGACACCATCGACTTGTATGTAGAATTTATTGTCCCACAACAGATAGCCAGTTGTTAAGCAATGCTTAAGTAGTTCTGCATATTCCTCAGGCATATTGTACTGTATTAGCTTCCTTTTAGTTATTTCAATACAGTCATGTGCAGGTAAGCATGTAAATGATGACTGTACATCAAAACTAACCATTGTTTCATTGTTAGTGAGACGTAGGTGTTTAATTTCACTCACAAAATGGTATGAATCCTTTACATGTGCTCTCGAGTTGCCTCTGAGTGGTGAGAGTATCTTCGCTACGTGCTGAGCCAGTCTGTAAGTTGGTGTGTCGATCTGACTCACAATAGGACGTAGGGGAGCGTTTTCCTTGTGTATTTTTGGTAACCCATACAGCTTTGGAGGTTTTACGCAAGCTGGTATTAATTGTTTAACGTCTAGATCTAGTTTTTCGGAGTATTTATGAATGATGTCTTTGGTTTTATTCAATATTTTGTTTGTAGGGTCTGTTTTAACCTGTTTATATGTTGTTTCATCCGAAAGTAAATTTTCAATTTTATGTTTATAATCTGACGTATCCATTATGACCGTAGCGTTTCCTTTATCTGCACGGAGTACTGTAATATCTGGCCTAGCCCGCAAGTTCTTCAGTGCGACGAATTCATCTTTGGGAAGATTCGGTCTGGGCACTTTACTTCGACGCAAGACCGATGAAATGTCCTGACGTATAGCCTCCAAATCTTCCTTTTTTATATTATTCTTGACTAGGCAGTCCTCGACGTTGCAAATAATGGCCTCATACGGTATCCTAGCCGGTGTTATTGCATAATTTAAACCTCTACTCAATACTTTTTCGGTTGTTTTGTCTAAAGTTTGTTTTGACAGATTAATAACTGCTTGTCTTTGACTTGACGGCGGCGTGTCATTGGTCCGTGCATTGACGTTTCGTTTCTTGCTGGTGGCATTTGATTTAGATGATAATTTTTCATATTTTTGAATTTTGTTCGTTTTACACGCATTATATTTTGATCTTTCTCTGTGATTTAAAGCATTGATGCATTGTTTAAAATCAAATGGAGTTATTAATCTCTGTATTTCATTAGACAAAATCTCAACGTTCCTATTTATGCTGCGTAAGTCAGCGCGATGTTCTCTGATAACTTGTATTAATAACTTTTGACTTGCCTGTTTTAAGATCTTAGCACTTCCTCGTATGTCTTTCTTGGCTGATATCTTGACACACGTAGGAATGAGACTGTGATCACGACATCTCTTCAAGAAATTTAAAGATGTTACATATCTTGCGCGCTTAGTTTGTAGATCTTCTAACCGGCGTATTTTTGTTGCTGTTTCCAGTCCGTACTGATTTACATAATATTGTCTTCTATTTACGCGAATATTATTCATTGAAATTAAACTGCTATATACGGATTTTATCGCGTTGTTTATTTGACACTTTATTACAAAATTTTGAAAATTGTTACACTTCTACTACTATTAAACTTTACTAATTTTTAAGCTAATTCAATTATTATTAAACTATTTAGATTTAATTTATTTTTACACTTTCCCCGACGTTTCGGTTGCTTTTCAGCAGCCAGTCACGGGGAGACTAAGATGGCAGTTGTCTCAATGTTCCAGTGTAGTTATTTCAAAGTACCCGAACATAATTTAATCATTGGTGTTTCTATTTACGCAGAATGAGCTCAAAGTATCATGAAGTCTAGCTGTGGTTTGCTTCTTCTTGGGTTTGACTATTTTTATTACTGGATCCCAAGCTGGTGGTACATTCCAACCATCTTCTCTATTAAAATTAGGATGTTTTTTGATTTCAATAGCCTCGCGAAGCATCCTTGGTAGGAATCGGTGTTCTTTAGCGAGAATCAGTGGTTTGTCAAATCTCAGGTAGTGGTTGGTCCCCTGTTGCACATGTTCACACACAGCAGACTTCAACGAGCGTTGGTGTTTTACATCAGCTATGTGTTCTTTTATGCGGGTGCCTATGTTTCTCTTGGTTTGACCAATGTATGAGAGTCCGCAGTCACAATCTATTTTATAGACCCCTGCATCTTGTAAAGGTAGTTGGCACTTGACGGATGGTAAAAATTGACTTATCTTCGTTGGCGGCTTGAAGTATGTGTTGATTGAAGCTCGCTTCAAGATGTAGCCAATCTTGTCAGTGACACCCCTTACATAAGGCAGTATAGCAGGCTGGCGCTCGACTGTGGCTGGCTTTTCTCGGGATCTGTGACAGCGGCGCGGTTGTTGGAGCTTGTTGTCTTGCAGTACTTGCTTGACATGTTGAAGCTCGGCGTCCAGGTGTTTCTTGTCACAGATCCCATGGGCTCTCTGAAACAAAGACATTCCCACGGTAGCTAACTGTTTAGGATGGTGGTGAGATTCACCGTTTAAGTACCTATTTGTATGGGTCTTTTTCCTATATACAGTGTGGCTCAAAGTATGATCAGGATTCCTGATGACAAGTACATCTAAGAAAGCTAATGAATTATTTGCCTCTAATTCCATAGTAAATTGGATGTTATTATTAATGGAATTAAGATGTTCTAGGAATACACTTGTAATAAAGTGTCAAATAAACAACGCGATAAAATCCGTATATAGCAGTTTAATTTCAATGAATAATATTCGCGTAAATAGAAGACAATATTATATGACCAATTTCTTAAAAAGTCATAAGTTTTAATGTAAAAGACTATAATAAATTCCACTTTCTCGGTATTATACGTTTTTTATACTGTTTTTTTCTTTTTTTTTTACGTGGTAGAATGCATTGACGCATACCCCTCCGCGGTGCCAGGCGCGGAGGGGTTATGTCAGACTCACCGGGGTAAAAGAGAAAGATGGAATAAGGATGATAATAATGGACCTCCCGGATTATTCAGAAGCAATATTCAGAAGTGTCCGTGACTTATATTCACTTTTAATTGAATGTGGTCATCCTTAACTACATATTTATAATTTTTTTGTGGCTGTTGGATCTTAGGCTAATAATGTATGGCAGCTGAACAATGTCCTTTCATGATGATCGGTCGAGTAGTTAAGGCGTAAAAGCGTAACAAACTGCACGGAGGGCGTAGTGGTTAAAATGGTCGTCTCGCCACTGTTGTGGGTTGAGTGTTGTGGGTTCGAATTCTACACAGGACAAAAATTTGTGTGATCCACAAATGGGTGTTCCGAGTCGGGATATTCCTTGTATCCGTTGTTTGAATGTTCATAAGTCCTACGTGAAGCAGGAACTATCATAGTGCAGGAGTTGTCTTGTTTAAAGGGAAAAAGAAAAGAAAAAACCAGTAGTTTCTTTGTATGATAGAATAATTCAAAATCTTACAAATGATTAGCGACTAACTCTGACGATAAAACGTTAATAATTCAAAGATATCGCATTTTTCTGTCAAGAAGTTATCAATAGCAGCCCGATTGCAATCTCGTGTCTCGGAAAGCACGTAAAGCCGTTAGTCGTGTGCCTGATCTCTCTCCGGTCGTTGCAGATTATAGTGCGTCGACATAGTACTAATATATTTCCTGTATCATCGACTATGAGATTGACCAAATCTAATATCTTTGTATGAGTGTAATTGTTGAGACTGGGTGTTCTTTGTGTCCGTAGTTTGAATGTTTGTAAAGTCCTCAGCGATACGGGATTAAATTTAATTTAGTGCAGGAGATTTCATTTAAAATCAAAAGATATATATCTTCTGCACAGCTAGCCAGCCTCCGTTAATATTGGGTGCTGTGGCCGAATTTCGGTCTGGATGAGATTATTTTTATTAATTATAATATAGGATGGCTATCCTACGTCCAAGAGTCTGCCACGCTCTCAAGTTCGATCTTAAGGCACGCATCTTTAACTTCTTTGAACTTATGTGCGTATCAAATAGTTAATTTTATTATCGCTCGCTTTAACGATGTAGGAAAACATCGTGGGGAAACCTGCATATCTGACAGTTCTCCATAATGTTCTCGAAGATAAGTCTGCTGACCCGCACTAACCCTTCTCACACTAAGAAAAGGCCTGTGCCCAGCAGTGGTACAGTTAAATACAAGGCTGATGTTAAAATAAAATAAGAAAATATATATTGACTGAAGCTACGGTATTTCAAACCTACGGTGTATATTATAAAATCAACCATAACACTTAATTCCCACCCCGACATGTTCTTTGTAAACTTTTCTTACCGTGGCTTGAACTAAAGTAGTTAACTTAACTCTAGTTGTATCCTATTAGTTGGCAAACACTGGCTTAAGACATCTCTTTGATGCTGAAATAGCATTACATAATTTGCTGAAGTCTTTAATAGAAGGATGTAATGACTATCTTGTTAGAAATTTAGGAAAAGTTAGATTCTAATAAATAAATGCCTTGCTTCCTTATTGTAAATGAGAATGTGAGTTTATTTGTTTTTTATTAGATTCAACTTGACCGATTATTATGAAATCTCGCATACACGATGCTAGAGGTACATAAAAGACATTGGATACCTCTCATCCAGAAAAAAGTACGGTTAAGGCGTATAAGCGTACCAAACAAACAAACACACATTCGCATTTATAATATTCATATATTTATAAAAGTAGTAATAACCCATATTTGTAAATTTTTGGAACTATATTGTTTAGAGCCTGGTGAAACCAGGACGGCAGCACACGAATTCAGCGAAAGGCGGTTGACTCTGCATGCATTTCGTAGAACGCAGTTTGTTGTACAAGCCTCTACTGTTGGATATGCCTGATTGCCGTGACCGATACGGCGATACATTAGGAACGAAATTAATTGATTGCAACGCAATAATGTTTCTAAAAACATGTAGGAGCGTTCTAGTAGATGCATGTATATTCTCCGAATCGATTGAGATTTTTAGTTTAGCAGTTGCGTGCCAAGGAATGCGCGCGCATCCATTCCATTGCGTATGGGCGTGCTCTGGCGTGCATCCTTCAGTGTGAATCGTACTTAAGTTTACTGTTACGTCGTTTATAAAGTGATTATGGAAAAATGCCAATAAAATACTTTTTTGTAGAATTATAAACGACATTTTCCTTTTCGCTAGGACAAAATAATACGCTATCGTAAAGCAAAAAGTACATAACATAATTATGGATGGATTAAGATCTTCTCGTATATTACAGTACTAGCTAATTAGCTAGGTTGAGCTTTAACGCTGGTGAGGCCGTAAGGAAGACCAGGCTGCGCGTTCGCTGCAGGCGTGTGGTGGTCCCTGTCGAGGCCGAAGATGCTGGTTGGCTGCGACTTGATTACTGCTCATCTGGAGAGGTGCTGTGTGAGAGAAGTGAAGATGATGGCAATGGTTGCTGCTACTGATCTGCTCCGTGAAGGTCACGTCGGGTGCTGGATGATCACGTCGGGGTGCTGTGATGATCGCATCGGGGTGCTGTTATGATCACGTCGGGGTTTTGCGTACAAAACCCTAAAGAAGTAGCTAACTACATGCGGTACGTATAAAATACAGTTAAATTTTTATGCTTTTTGTTACTTCAAGAAATAGAACGTACGTATGTATTCTCTTAAAGCACCAATTTGTAAAGTATCCTACTGCGATAGTAAAATCTAATTCGACACTTTGTAGATACATGATGTTTATATTTATATCTATAGATATAGATATAAATATAAACACGGCCATAATTCAAGCTGCCTATATAACGTCACAACACGCCGTATAATCCGTGACGTGGTTGAACAGGCACGGACTACTTTTTATTTCCTGAACCATAACCTTTATTTGTTGTATGAGATAAGTACGTGTGTAACATGGCACAGAAATAACGGCCATGTAAATAATTTTCTAGCAAAAACATTCAAAAAAAGAATTTTATTAAACGATGTGCAATTGTTACGAAAAAGATATTCGAATATTTGAAAACTGAATTCTCGCATTCGAATTTTGATCAGTTCTTTGGCATTGATTCCAATTGTATTCGAACATTTGATGATGACAAATTAATTGATGGTACGGTTAATAAATTATGGTCGAGTGTATTAGCGATATTTTTGTACGTGCGTGGTAGAAGCCGGTAGTGACCTTTTTAAATTCTTTTTTTAATAATTATTTATTTATCGAGTCAATTAATAAACGAATTGAATTGAATTGATCCTAAAGTAGGTATGTGCGTATTCATTTATTATTTAATGTTTGCTTAAAAGGTGAAGGAAAACATCGTGAAGAAACATGCATGTCTGAGAGTTCTTCAAATTGTTCTCGAAGATAATATGTGACTGCTGCCAACCTATATTATCCGGTCGGCATGGTGGACTATATTACCCTTCTCGCAGTGAGAAAAGGGCCACGCCTAGCAGTGGGACAATTTATATACAGGTTGGATATTATTATTATAACCTAATTGTAAATTAATTAATGACTATTTTTATGGTCAGTTTTTTTAAATTTATTGACCATCTCTATCTATCTATATCATACAGAGTATAGTACCCACAGCTCGACGCATAACATAATATTGTCTAGATAACACATAACATTCAGTACATCACACTATAATCACAGTGGCCTTGTACAAGCGTCTCATCATACTTTTATTACCACTATAAAAAACTTTCTTATTGTACGCGCTGCCTTTGTTATAACAATATCTTTACTACGGATTCATTCTTAATATGATAGAGACTAGCGCTTGTATACAACCGATGCGCGATGGGGTAAGCAGAGTTTTATTACAATCAATGATAACATTTACTGATAGCTGTCTTTCTGATAAGTACGTTTATTAAATAAAAAAAGTGTTACTTAGTGAACTTAAGCCTTAGAAATCACAATTTTCTACTTCATATACCATTGTCTCTGAAATCTGTATTTTATTGTTTTGCGTAGAGGTTTTGCTTGGTTTAGAATTAGTTTTAAGAAAATTTGTAATGTAACTTTCTAAAAAAGTTGAAGATTCATAAAAAAAAAATATACAATCCCACTGTGCTAGAAATGCATGCAAATGATCTTTTTTATATTTTTCTTGTAGCTATTATAACTTAGCCTGTTACCTGATTCTGGTTTGACGTCGACTTCTGGGACACCCTGTATATAATAATACTAGATTTTACCCGCGGCTTCGCTCGCGTATATGTAGGTTATGTCTAGTTTCTATCCCTCGATAAAAATATTTATTTCTGGATGAAAGATACCTTATGTGTTTTCCTGTACCCCTTGCTACGTGTATGCAAAATTTCATGATGATTGAAGTGAGTGAAAATAAACTATTTAATGCGCACATAAAGAAAGAAAGAAGTCATGTTTATTTCGTACAGAGCACACACAATTAGTTAAAACAAACAAAATAAACAAAAAATATTATACATATTAAAATAAAATGTCTATGCCCTCACCGGAAAGGGTCACCAGCTCAACATTAGCTGGGCACCCAAATTGAGTGCACCAGCGCTGGTTTTCAGTTGGTCACCCGATACAATTGATGCACGGACGTAAATGCTTATAACAAAAATACAATAAATGTGGTTCTGCTACATACATATACAAGAAAAACGTTGCCATATTCAATTATGGTCAAATAACTCAAAAGTCAAAGGTGCATTTAATTTAAGACCTCCACGTGGCAGTCGCTTCATGTTTAATTATTTATTAACTCAATCACTTAATTCCTAATATTAATTATTAATTAATTACCGCACAAGTCAAACATTTGTGTGCATGAACATGGATGTTTGTCTTAGACCCCCGTCTAGTCTCCCGTGGACTCCTGGGGGTCCACCTGGACCACTTTGGGAACTAATGGTTTAAATAGTCCTACTGCCACTAAATCATACCGAGTATTATAGGTCTGAACGCTTAATACTCGGTATGATATAATGTTAAATAAATTTATTTTTTTAACTGTCCACAAGGCACAATCATGTCTGTTATACTAAGGTACTTGCAAAGATAGCAACAGCTGAGGTATTTGCGAGGGTGCACAAATTACATAGGTAATACTGACAGGTGTTACGTTCTACACAACGGATCACCCAAGCGTAGCATATGCCACCACCCTAACACACGCAAGTTGTTTTTGTTTATCGACTATCAAAGACCATAGTAATCCTAACTAATATTATAAATACGAATGTGAGTTTTTTTGTTTGTTACGTTACAGTAAACATCATACCTTTCATTCAGGAAACAAGTGAGAAACAGCCATGAATTGCCGTAAATCTTAAAGTTCGAAAAAAATGGTATCACGTGACCTTGAGGTCATAGGTCAAAGGTCATAGGAATTTTTAGAAGTATATTGACTATGCTGGGTCGAATGACGTTGACTGCGAGTCTCTAGCTCTTACGGTTCTTAAGTTGAAACATGGTATCACGTGAACTTGAGGTCAGACGTCAAAGCTCATAGTAATTACAGGGTAAATCAACTATGCTGACTCGTATGGCGTTGACCGTGAGTCTCTAGCTCTTACGGTTCTTGAATTGAAAGATGGTATCAGGTAACCCTGAGGTCAAAGGTCAAAGGTCATAGTCATTTCGGGAGTATATGGACTATGTTGAGTCGAATGGCGTTGACCGCTAGTCTCTAGCTCTTACGGTTCTTGAGTTGAAAGTTGTATAACACACAGACGGACGGACAAAGCTGCTGTATAAGAGATTTTTCGATTGAAAAATTCAATATGAACGCGAGCGAAGCTCTGGGCGAACTCTTAACTAATAATAATGTCCTCCAGACCGAATTTCGAGCACGGCGGCCAATCTTAATGTCTCCATTAAGATTGGCCGCCGTGCTCGAAATGGCCATCTGCGCAGGAGATATTATAGTGCACAAGCGTGTGCGCAAACACAAGTGCACTCTCTGTTCCCTAACTCTCACGATCCGATGGGACGGTAATCTGACACGACCGGATATAGATCAGGCGCAGGACCAACGGTTTTACGTGCTTTCCGAAGCACGGGGGTGTCTAACACCGCCAACTTCCTAACTCCGGGCTGCTATTGAGAATTTTTAAAAGAAAACCCAATAACTTTTACTGTATTAAACTGTCCCACTGCTGGGCACGGGCCTCTTCTCAGTGTGAGAACGGTTAGGCCATAGTCCGCCACGCTGGCCCAGTGCGGGTTGGCATACTTTACATATATTTAAGAACATTATCGAGAACTCTCAGAGATGCAGGTTTTATAACGATGTTTTCCTTCGCCGTTAAAGCGAGCGATAATTAACTATTTAATACGCACATAACTTCGAAAAGTCAGAGATGTGCGCCTTAGGATCGAACTCGAGACCTCTGCGTGGCAGTCCAACGGTTTTCCCCTAGGCTATAGCTGCTTCTCACAAAATACATATATTATTATAATATTGATGACAATTATCTAAAACACAGTTGCACGAAGCAAATATCTCTCAGCGTGCTAGCGATAGGTACCTGAAATAGAACGTGAGTCCTACGTATATTAATCCATAACATAGTTTATCTTTGTGCTAAATTCCATCCCAATTCATTCAAACGACGAAACATTTTTTTTTTGACGTCTCGTTCGCTTAGTGGTTAGTGTGACCGACTGCCACGCCTAAGGTCGCGGGTTCGATTCCCGCACAAGTCAAACATTTGTGTGCCGTGAACTTGGATGTTTGTCTTGGTTTGGGTGTTTCTATGTATAATATGTATGTATTTACAAAAAAAATATATATATGTATGTTTATGCGTTGTCTAGTACCCATAGTACAAGCTCTGCTTAGTTTGGGCTAGATGGTGTTGTGTGTATGTGGTAGAATATTATTATTATTATTATTCAGCGATTGACATGTGATTAAGTAGCAAACATACAAACATCTTTACGTACTTTCACGTTCACTATAATTAGTCCAACAAAATTACAATATCTAATCTAAAACTCAATCCGATGCAAAAAATACAGGTGTGCAACCAACCCAACGCTAGAAAGAGACAACGTTACATTCGCCGTCGCACCTATGCACCTGTTGACGTCATGACAGGTGGCGAAGACCGTTACAATGGAACTGTAGAATAAATTTAAACTGTGCTCGTTCATTAGTATACTGTGAATTGGATAATGTCAATGTATGCGATGTTTTTAAACTGTGTGTGTATGGAAATTTGAACAGCTGTTAAGCGCGTGCGCCGATGTGTAAAAGTTTTAGAAAAACTTAAACTTTTTTATAGTTGTTTGGTAAAGGTGAATTGAGTATAATATTAGGTACTGCCTTATTGGTACCAGGGCATGTTTGCGGACATTCGTGAGGTATCATCCTCTATTCCTATTGCCGCTTTAGGATTGGGATTTTTTGCGTGGTTGCTGCTATGGTTTAAGCTTTTTTCTCGCCACTGCCATTGTAGTGGGTTCGATACCTATACACGACAAAATATTTTGTGACCCACTCCCAGTCTGGAGTCAAAGTTAGAAGCATATGTATAGTAGCAGACATTTTTAGTTATATAGAACTGATTTTAAGTGACTGATAATAATGTATGTTTTTAGGCAGTATATAAGAAAACTCTGCGCAGGCGCAGTACAATGTACTCCTTGCTGTTTTAGCTCACCGACGTTCGTTGGTATGCGTCAAAGAATATTATGTACCAACAAGTCGATTTTGTACGACACACAGGTTGTTATTAGGTATTTATCTTTTTTTTATCAATAATTATTTTTTAATTTTATTTATTTATTACAAATTATGAACTCTGCACGACTTTACTTTGACCGCAAAGATGGCGTAGCGGTTTAAGCGGTCGGTTCGACAATGGCACCGTGCCGAGTGTTGTGGGTTTGATCTCCACTCGAAACAAAAATTTGTGTGATCCATAACTAGTAGTCCCGAGTCTGGGTGTGTTTCGTGTTCGTTGTTTGAATGTGCCCCGTAACACAGGATTAAATTCCTAATGCGGGAAATTGTCTTATTCCAATAATAAAAAATTATAAAATAAATCTCTTTATTTTTCAAATTTTTTTGTTCGCCTACATCTCTTACTCTACTTACTGTATAAACGTAGTATATCCGTATCCTCCATTCCTTTACGAAAGCCTGACTTGCTTGTAAACTTTATTTACATTTAATCTATCTTATTTATGCAACGGTATGTGCTTTTAATTAGCTCTCCAAGCATAATATGGTTCACTTGGTTAGTATTAATTAAAACTGATTCAGCTATTTATACATTTGTGTAAGTTAAAATGTTATTTGAATATATATTTCTATAAAATGGGTATCCCTTCGGGAATAGTGCATTTTGGATGAAAAGTACCCTATGTCCTTTTCTGTACCGATGATAATTATATTATTATAGCATGATGTACCTACATAGTTTTGTTTAATAATACATATTGCATTTGAATGACATATTGCACAACACGATTTCTAAATTACAATGAAATTAAACTACTATATACGGATTTTATCGCACTAGTGTAAACTTAAATATAAATAGTGTTAATAAATTAATTAGCTTAAAAATTAGTAAAGTTCAATAGTATCTAGTAGTATTGTGACAGTTTCAAAATTTTGTAATAAAGTGTAAAATAAATAACGCGATAAAATCCGTATATAGTAGTTTAATTTCAATGAATAACATTCGCGTAAACAGAAGACAATATTATATTTTCTAAATTACAATTTCATTTTTTGCCAACAGTTAATATATAATAAACTGGAATAATATACATGACACCAAATGAGTTTCTGATATATTCACCAATGATAACCAGCTATATATACTAATATGCATGGCGCTGCTTAATAGATAATATCTAGTAAAAATCAATAACATTACATATGAAAGAAAACGAAACAATTTCAAATAAATAATATCTTTATATTTACACACATACACACATACACAGTGCATGTACTAATATTGTGCTTTCGAAAACATCGAATATATATATATATGTAGGTGCGTCAAGAAAATAATCATGGATTGCAATTTATTTCTGTAACTGGAGTTGAATAAAGCGCTATCTATTGGTTTGTTTTGGAACGTCAAGCGTAAGCTTTAGCGAGGTCGCCATAGAGCCAATGTGTCAGTTGGAGTGACAGTTATAACTGTCAGTGTCATATTGACGTTATATAAGCGCCGGAGACTCGTGGGTGGACACACTCGGTGTGACGAA
Source organism: Catocala fraxini (assembly GCA_930367265.1). Lineage (NCBI taxonomy): Eukaryota > Metazoa > Arthropoda > Insecta > Lepidoptera > Erebidae > Catocala > Catocala fraxini. The sequence goes on along the minus strand of OV884049.1, from coordinate 4,275,725 downwards.
CTCGCTGTGTACGGATCAAATCAGAGATAATCGCAGTCGACCTTTATTTCGCTTGTATTTGCCTATCATTAGTATACGTACGAAGTATAATACAATGCCTATATTTTGTTGCTTCATCATGTCAAAAGGAAGAAAAGTACCCTATGTCATCTTCTGTACTCCTGACAACGTGTATGCGGAATTCCATGACGATCGGTCAATAAGTTAAAGCGTAACAAACAAACTAACATACTCACATTCGCATCCTAACTAATATTATAAACGCCCATGTGAGATTGTTCGTTTGTTTGTTACTCTCATGAATTTTTCGTAGGTACATTTCATCCAGGAAAAAAGGACTGTTCCAAATCTAATAAACATTTACGCGATCGCAACCGTGGGTAAAATAGTTTATAATATGAAGTAATGATTCTTCTGTACGTGTGTGTCACTGAAGTCATCTTAGTTCACTTCAGATGAATTTAGTGATACAGACATATGGCTGGACGGAATTCGATAAATAAAAATTGTAGAGAAGAGTATCCCTGGATAGTTGAGATTCACAATGGAACCCTGTAAGTGGCCCTTAGATCGGGTTATAGGACATTGTTCATACGGGCAGGACGATGTCTGTTGGTTCTGCTAGTATTGTATTTCTATACAATACTAGCAGAACTCGCGCACCTCTGACTTTCGGAAGTTATTTGACTTTTCGAAATTATGTGCGTATTGATTGACAATTATCGCCTGCTCCGTGCCTCGGAGAGCACGTTAAGCCATTGGTCCCGGCTGCCATGAACATCTATGGCAGTGGTTATTGGGAAAGTCAGTACCCTCTAATATCCTGACACTGGTCTAGCCTTAGGGTATCGTTAGCCTTCGGGTTGCGGAGGTCAGGTGGCAGCCGCTTCGTGTAAAAACTGATATCCAGTCAAATACGGTTAGACCAGAAAAGCCGATCCCATGTGACTTGGGAATAATAAAGGCCTAATGGTAGTGGCGAGACGACCACGTAAACCACTACGCCAGCCGTTCAATCAAATTTAAAAAACCTTCACGCCATAACTATTTATGATGCCGACAGGAAATGTAAGGGTGGTCTAATCGTTAGGGTTCTCACGACAGCTACACTATAAGATATGTCTCTGCTTTGAGTTTAAATTGTACATAATTACGATAGCCTCGGAAGCGCAGTGGTAGTGAAGCGCCTGCTGTGCTTAAATGGGGTCTCGGGTTCAATTGCCGGATTGGACCAACTTTTTGGCAAAAGTTAATACTTGGGCCAAATAAGTTATTATCGTCTAACGTTTTCGCGAATGTCAGTGCCCTATAATATCCTGACACTGGTCTAGCCGTAGGGTATCGTTAGCCTTCGAGTTGCGGAGGTCAGGTGGCAACCGCTCCGTGTAAAAACTGATATCCAGTCAAATCCGGTTACACCAGAAAAGCCGACTCCAAGTGACTTGGAAATAATAAAAGCTAAGGAGAAGAAGATTATAGTTCACGAAATATCTTTTACACTCATTTGCCTACCCCATCTAAGATGTATGCGTGAGTATATGTATTAAAGTTAGTGTATAACTCAGTTGTGTAGCAACGTAGGTCAATATGTCTAGGCGAGTAATCGATCACAAGTCAGGGTAAACTCAAGCGATGTGAATCGGACGTCGAGTGACGTGTTTACGTGGCGGAGGCTAAGTATACTAATGTTACTGTATACTGTCGGCGTTTCGAAGTTGTAGATAGATATATACTTATGTGTGCTAAAGGGGTTGGGCAGAGCTGTATAAGAAAGAGCAAAATTCTTTTTTATTGCTGCCTTGTTGTTGTTGTCTGTTGTAAATCTATACTAATATCATAAAGAGGACAGATTTGATTTTCTGTTTGTTTGTTTGTAAGGATTTAACTGAAAAGCGATTTAAAAAATTCTTTGACCGTTAGAATAGAAAGACCGTTAGAAGAAAAAAATAATCGTCTTTCAAGTGAGTGAAGCCGCGCGCAAAAGGTAGTATATAAAAAACAGACTTGTGTATAAACTATTCTACTACTGGGCACAGGCCTTTTCCCAGTGTGCGAAGTGTTGGGCCATAGTCCGCCTAGTGACCCTGGCCCTGGCTCAGCGCGGGTTGGCTGACATAACATATCTCTCAGAACATTATAGAGAATTTTCAGACATCGTTTTAAAATTATTTTATTTTGTTAACTTTGTAATGTTTAATCTATATTAATATTATAAAGGGGAAATATTTGATTTTTTGTTTGTTTATTTGATAATTTGCTTGTTTGTAAAGATTTAACTCAAAAACTACTGAACAGGTTTTAAAAATACTTTCACCATTGAAAGCTATATTATCACTAAGTAACATAGGCTATATTTTATTTTTTAATAGTACTATTACCAACACAACGTATTCTACTTTTATGGAAGCGAAAGCTAGTCCATTACTATTTTAATGTTATATGAAATTATTACATTTAATGTTAACTTTAAATGTATATAAGCGTTTTGGTTTAGCTGTAAGCTTATATTTATTAATTGATATACATTTTTACTTTTATTTTTTTTTTAGTTTCACGCGGTAGCAGCTTTGACTTAGTAGGGGTCCGCTCGGCTGCTACGGAGTAGTCTCTGACTGTTCAACGTTACGTATGTCAGTTAATTATCGCTCGCTTTAACGGTGAAGTGATCATCGTGGAAAAACCTGCATTGTCTGAGAGTTCTCCATAAAGTTCTGGAAGACATGTGAAGTCTTGTCTTGGCCTGTTCTCAGTATGAGAAAGTTGTCAAGTTGGTCAAGCCGGTAGCTATCAGTAGGACATTTATATTTAGATCTGATATTGTTATAAACAAATTTAACAGCGATAAAATCCGTATGACGTCTATCCATAAAAAAATCGTCAACCACCCTAATCCTATAAAGTTTTGTAAAGGGATATTTATCTATATTAAACTAAGTTCAAATGCCTACAGAGGCTCTGTGGAGTCCCAACAGAGGATCATCCCTTTAACGGATTAGAGACGCTACACAAAAAAACTGCGATACAATCTGACTATTGAACCAAAATATTCTGTACCTCAGGGTGCTGTATCGATCCTTCACTATAGCATCAATTTATATGATTAACAGAGAATTATATTGTCTTGAGTTTAAGCGAAAATTATACGTCCAAATTGGTGTCTCTATTTACGAAGAATTGCACTTGGAACAAACACTTGTATGATTGTCAACAAGTTTTCCAGAGACTTGATGTTCTTTGTGTCCGTTATTTGAATGTTTGTAAATTGGAGGACTTCAAATGTTCAATCAAGTGCGTCAAGCGAGGCAGTAATTATTCCGAGAGCGAGGAATGACTTGAAAAAGAAATCATTTTTAATAACTAGCTGACACGTCAAACGTTATTCTGCTATATACATTCATTCGATAGGGAACCCTTATCACCTAGCGGTATGAAATATACTTTACGACCTATTTTCATACCTCACAAATATACGAAAAAAAACATAAAAATTGGTTTCGGAGGAGTGCGACCAGAAACACCGTAACATGAGATTTTTATACACCTATGTATACATAGATTTCATATTTCAAGATTGAGACCAACACTACCTCATTCTCCTTAAGGCTAAAGAAAAACATTGGAACGTAGGATAAAGTGTAAATATAAACATTCCGTTAAAATATAAAAATTCAAAAAATTGTATTTTAAATAAACCGTTATATAATTCGTATAAAGTAGTTTATTTTTAATAAAAGTTTTTAAATATATTCCTACCAAGAATGCTTCGCGAGGCTATTGAAATCAAAAAACATCCTAATTTAAATAGAGAAGATGGTTGGAATGTACCACCAGCTTGGGATCCAGTAATACAAATAGTCAAACCCAAGAAGAAGCAAACCACAGCTAGACTTTAGGATACTTTGAGCTCATTCTGCGTAAATAGAAACATCAATGATTAAATTATGTTCGGGTACTTTGAAATAACTACACTGGAACATTGAGACAACTACCATCTTAGTCTCCCCGTGACCATGGCTGCTGAAAAGCAACCGAAACGTCGGGAAAAGTGTAAAATTAAATTAAATCTAAACAGCTTTAATAATAATTTAATTAGCTTAAAAATTAGTAAAGTTTCATAGTAGTAGTACTGTAACAATTTTCAAAATTATGTAATAAAGTGTCAAATAAACAACGCGATAAAATCCGTATATAGCAGTTTAATTATATGACTTTTCGAAATTATGTGCGTATTGATTGACAATTATCGCCTGCTCCGTGCCTCGGAGAGCACGTTAAGCCTTCGGTCCCGGCTGCCATGAACATCTATGGCAGTCGTTATTGGGAGAGTGTCGATGTGTGGCCCCCACATAAGATAAGATAAGCATTATATTTATATTTTATTTAATCGTATATTATTATTATTATTATTTTAGCAGTGACCCCTTGAAAATGACAACTGAAAAGCTACAAAAACATCGCAATCCGGGGAAATGTAAATAATATAATGTTTACTATTAGGCGAGACCTATATGTACGTACTTGTTTTTTAAATAGATATATAAAAAAGAATACTGGCGCCATATACCATTACGTTGCTCTCGCAGTCAAAGCAAAGTTGTCACAATAAGCATATGTAAAGATACAGTTCGCACATGCGTGAAACATATTCGAATTTGTCTCAAACACATTTGTGTGATTCCACAAGTACAAAGTTACTTTAAAAGCTTTCAAAAACCTTTATGAAGTTTGTGCAAAACTTTGTATATATTCAAACGATTTAAATATCAATTTTACGTGTAAGTATATTTTCGTTTTAAATTTAGCTTTTGTGTTTTTTAGCTCGCTTCAGACTTCTTATGTATAATCCCTAAGTTGAGTCCAATTTTATTCCTTGTTTTCAACTTTGAACTTAGTAAAGTTAGAATATGGCGGAAATTTCTTTAAGTCTCAAGCAGCTAGCTCGACTGGGGAAATAATTCCACCTTACAGAAAATCCTAGTCAAGCATTTCGCATGTTAAGTAAAAACGTAAATTATAAACGAGGAAAAAGGCTTGGTTAAGTATTCCTAGTATATAATTTAGCCTTGTGTTATGTTTTTGCGCTCATTAGGGTAAAACTCTTAAGAGTAATACTGCATTCTCAATAGGTTGTCTAACTGGTCTTCCTTGCACTGGTAACGCAGTAACTGCTTTTTTGATATCTCGGCGACACATAACCAAATACCATATCATTTCTTTTTAATTCCCTTGCTAATTATAATTCCTGTGTCACAGGATGCATTACAATAATTAAATCAATGGACACAAAGAACTGCCTGACTCGAAACAATTATTAGTGTTGCTGATTCCAGTCCGTACTGATTTGCATAATATTGTCTTCTGTTTACGCGAATATTATTCATTGAAATTAAACTACTATATACGGATTTTATCGCGTTGTTACACTACTACTACTATTAAACTTTACTAATTTTTAAGCTAATTAAATTATTATTGAAACTATTAAGATTTAATTTAATTTTACACTTTCCCTGATGTTTCGGTTGCTTTTTAGCAGCCATGGTCACGGGGAGACTAAGATGGTAGTTGTCTCAATGTTCCAGTGTAGTTATTTTAAAGTACCCGAACATAATTTAATCATTGGTATTTCTATTTACGCAGAATGAGCTCAAAGTATCATGAAGTCTAGCTGTAGTTTGCTTTTAAAAATTAGTAAAGTTTAATAGTAGTAGTAGTGTAACAGTTTTCAAAATTATGTAATAAAGTGTCAAATAAACAACGCGATAAAATCCGTATATAGTACTTTAATTTCAATCAATTATTAGTGGTTCATACAAATTTTTGTCCCGTCTGGGATTCGAACCTACAACACTCGGCATAGTGTCAGTGGCGAGGCGGCCATTACACTATTCGTACAGTCTATACTGACAAGCGTATACAAATAAAGGACAAGCGTATATATACATGCAGGGTAAGGAGCCAGTTTTCATTAAAAATATTATTTGACTACGTGAAAATGTAAATGCTGTGAATATTTAAGTATAAGACAAATCTGACTCTCACGTAATAAATAAGAATAACAATAAGTAAAATCACAAAGAAAACCTTTAATGTAAATATTGCAATAACATTCCCAAAGTGTGGGTTTTCTGTCACAAACGAGTGCATCATCATCAGGCGACAACACGAATGACTTTTGATAAGGCGAGAGAGCAGTATGATCGATTTTCTCTTTATGAATTAATGTGTTTTATTGGATAACTAGTAGTTTGCCCGCGGTTTCACCCGCGTAAGTCCCGTTCCCGTGTGAATATCGGGTTTCACCCCTTTCACCTCCTTCAGGGTGGAAATTCCGAAAAATCCTCTCTTAGTGCTACCCTACTCTCTCCAAAGAACATACATGCCAAATTTCAGCTTCTTGCGTTCAGTAGTTTCGGCTGTGCGTTGTCTGTCAGTCACTCAGTAACGGAAGAGTTATATATATATAGATTAGTTGTTATACATATTTGAAATGAGAATGAATTGATTACCAAAAACTCTCATTTAGTCTGTTCGTCATTCAACCATTCATGCTATGTTAACCGTCGCCGGCTTTAACTCACCCATACCTCGGTCACCAAAAGCAGCTTAACGCTCTCGTGGACTTAACCCAGAAGTTAATATTTTTGCGGATGAATAGAAGGGAAAAAGGAGTACCTATATACCTACTTTAGTTATTAGAACGTATGTAGTATTGTGAGAAGAAAACGTGAATGCTATATTTAAAGTTTATGCCGTATTATGATTAAATATATGGATATAGTGACAAGAATAGAAAAGGGTATGTTAAGCTGGTTTGGGCATGTAGAGAGAATGGACGAGGAAAGACTGACTAAGAAAGTTTATAAGGCTAGTGTGAATGGAACAGTCGCAAGAGGAAGACCTAGGCGAACGTTTCTTGATCAATCGGAGGCGTTCTGGACAAAGGCCAGGTTAAGAGCACCTTGAACCGGCGTGTATGAGGCATGTGATGAAAGTGAATGAAGCCAGAGAAGTGTGTCAGGATCGTAGCAAATGGAAATCCGTAGTCTCTGCCTACCCCTCTGGGAAACAGGCGTGAATGTATGTATGTATGATTAAATATTGTAATTGGCGCATTATATTGAATGTAAAAATAAATAAATAAATGCTATAAAATATGTGAGGCTGAACCATATAGCACGGAGCCAAAACACACTCGCTTCCTAGGTAAAGATGTTTACATTGTGTGCATGTTCCATAAACAGTTTGCTGCAGATACTTATCTTATATTTTCAAGATAAATGCCTTATATAATAATATATTTATTATCTACTGATGTAAACTATCCCACTGCTGGGCACGGGTTTCTTATCAAAGTAAGATGCGTTAGGCTTTAGTCCACGACGCTGGCCCAGTGTGGGTCGGTTGTCTTCGAGAATATTACGGAGGTCAGATGACTAATGATTTTACACGCACATACCTCGGTAAAGACAGATGTACGTGGCTTTGGATCAAATCCGATACCTCTATGGAAGTCCAAAGGTCGAACAGTAGGCTTCTTACTTTCATAAAACGTATATTCCTCAATCAAAGGTTAATAGAGCTTTTCTAAGTTAACTTAGATACTATTCGTCTTTTATTAATCATTATAAACACAACTATACAGTTGTGTCAGCCATGTTGACACATGCCAGCTTAGAGTCAACCAAAACCTACACACAGATATATAAACATAAAAATATCATAGCAAATTCATAAGTAATACTTTATAAACTAAATTATGGCACCCCAAAACTATCCACTCCTAAATAACCTATTCGAATCATCCACCGTTTTCGCATTCAAATAGCTGTGAGCTACATACCAATTCAAATTATTTTACCTCCAAGAACTTTGCAACTCTCACATATACATAGCATACACACACATACATATATCCCTACCCACCCCAGACAAAGCTTGATAATACTACGTTACCTGTATTATTCATAAACTTGTAGCGCACATAGATATCTAGAATTAGACCAGCGTTCAAATATTAAAGTTCTTTATATAGTCTGCTTGCAAAGGAAATATTAAGCCGATTACTTAGCTATGTGGCTAAATTGGTAGTCAAGGTGTATGATACAGCTCTGGAGGCCGCTACAGACAACAGAATAAATTACAGAGTGGCAGTTTCCTGGGATTAAGTTTCAACAGTGCACTTAACTTATATGGCATTAGTTTTATTCAAGCGAGGAGAAAACTAGAACATGGTCGAAATAAAAGATGAGATGACAGAAAAGAGCCGTAGGTAGATATGTGGTCCCTCGCAAATTTTAATTATCAGATGAATCGCAGTGTTACTATTCTCACGCTGGTTTTGTAGAAAGTCTGAATGTTGTGGTTTCGATCTATGAGGGAAAGGTCAGTGTTATGTAGAATGAGGTGTGCCAATTTTGGATTTTTCAATGTTTGTCAAGTTTCTTAGGACACAGGGAATTCTCTAGTCCTGGAGTCGTCTTACAAAAACTACTATAAAGAAGGAAATAAAGCAAGCTTTAAGCTGGTGAAAAATTGCCAGCTTTATATAAAGAAAAGTGTACATATAAGTAGTTTCAAATTGTAGTAATATATACACTGTTGCCCTCTCGCTCCCAGCCGTAGTTCAGTCTATGGTCCGGAGTGAGAGGTCGTGGAACGCCGTCGCCTCCTTTTGTGAGGAAGTTATTTCCATCAAGGAGGCGGCGGAGCAGTAGCGAGAGCATTTAAACCCTCTCCCCAACCGCAGAGCCGGGCGCCGGAGGGCGCGGGACGACCTCCAGCCACCCTGAGGTTTGACCTGGGGGTGGCGGGCTTTGTGGGCCTGCCCGCCATCCGTTCAGCACCAGGTCCGAGAGGCGGCGTGCGTGTTCCCACGCGCGCCTCTGTGTCGAGTCCGTCTCCCCTCTAGGGGGGACAGTAGGGAGTGGTAGAAGTGCCTATTGGGTAGGTCTTTTGTGTAGTGGCCTGCCGTTTCATACGGCGGGCCGAAACCTCGGCGGGGTCGCGACCGCATGCGAAAGTGATTCGCGCGGCTCCGTCGATAGTGGTTTTGTCGAGGAACACCGTGTTAGGTTTAGTCGGTATCCCGGGAGGTACATTATCATCTTTACCATCTTCTTTACCCCGGCGAGTCTGACATAACCCCTCCGCCCGCCCCCGCGGAGGGGGATGCGTCATGCATTCCCCCACGTAAGAAAAAATTAAAAAAAATATATATATACACTGCAGTATATAATAACAGAAAAATAAATATAATGATAATGATTAATGTCTTGTAGCAGTAGTTATATAAAAGTTTTAATCGTAACTGATATTATAAATGTGAATGTGTGTTTATTTGTTAAGCTTTTACGCCTTAACTACTTGACCGATCATTATGAAATTCGGGTACACGTTTTCAGGGGTACAGAAAATGACATAGGGTACCTTTCATCCAGAAAAAGGTCTTGTTGTCGAGGGACAGAAATTTAATGACGATATCTAGGTTAATGTGAGCAAAGTCGCGGACAAAATCTAGTCGATACTAATAATTTAAAGGAGAAAGATTTGATTTTTGTTTGCTTGCAATGATTTAACTCAAAAACTACTGTACCGATATTATAAATAAACAAAGGCTACATTTTATTGTATAAAGTATTTTTACACCTAATATTACTTACCTACTGTTACGCAAGCGACGCCGCGGAAAGAAGCTAGTATTTCATAACTTAAGTATTTTCTTCGGATATTTTAGTACACAAAACATTTTTAGAACTTAGAGTTACTTTCACCTACTTATATGGCTGATCATACGTCATTGTAGAGTCGAGTGCACACATTCCCACGCATGTCGCAGCAGACTTAGAGACAAGGGTTGTAAGCGATGGGTTGGTGAACTGTCACTCTGTGTTTTTTCAACCCTTACTCTACACGACGGGCATTGGAACAACCCGGGCAATAAGAACAGTGACGGGTTGAGTATATTATGGTATATGTAGATATTATATTTATTTTTTATTTAAAGGGTTTGGTCACTGAACACTTTTTTAGAAATTAATAAATGTGTGTTTAGAAAGAGAGTCTTTTGCTGCAGTAATGTTATTGTTCCTTTTTACTTTACTTTTTGCTAACCATATTTGTAAGTGTACTGTTGCAAATAAACGTATTTTCTTTCTTTCTTTCTTCTTTCTTTTGGTTTCTGAATGACGTTGTGGTTTAAGTAGTCAACTTAATACTTTGGCGTGCCAAGTGATTTGAATTCGATTACTCGCGAGACAAACCTGTGATTCATCAATAATTGTACTGAGTCTATATTCATTATTTGAATAGTTGTTTGAACGAATGTAGAAGATGCAATTAAAAAAGAGAAGATTATCTTGTAGGTATATTGAATATTTCATGCAAATAAGAATCTCGTCAGAGATATTCCAATAATACTTTGTATGACTCTGGAACGAAATTCGCAGACTCACGATAAGCGTACGTAAACAAAAAACTTAATAACTTTTAAGTTATCATCTCCTTAGATTCGCTCAAAGACGGCCAATAGAACCATGAATAGCTTAGTAGGTAAAGCGGCAATGCGGTTTTACGAGGTCGCGGATTCAAGTTCTGCTTTATTGATAGTGTTTTTCCTCATTTATAATTTATATTGTTGCTTGCAGCCCTAACAAAAAACCCTTCTTTTTTAACATATAACAAGCCCAGTGTCGTGGAGAACTTTAAAAATATACGAGAATACAATTATAATTATAACTATTTGTTAGATCTCTTTTGAAATGTACTGCGTACATGGATAAGTGTGCGATTTGGTATAGATAATGTTTATATGGAGTAGGAGTGCAGACAATGATATAAATTTTCGATTTTCGTCGGCCTTAACGGCGTAGTGGTTAGTGTAACTGACTGCCACGCCTAAGATCGCGGGTTCGATTCCCGCACAAGTCAAACATTTGTGTGCATGAACATGGATGTTTGTCTTGGTCTGAGTGTTTCTATGTATAATATGTATGTATTTACATCAAAAAAAAGTATCTATGTATGTTTATCCATTGTCTAGTACCCACAGTACAAGCACTGCTTAGTTTGGGCTAGATGGTGTTGTGTGTATGTGGTAGAATATTAAATATTATTTTATATTTAGTAATTTAATTAATTGTATTTACTTTTCTACCACTTGACAATCACTGATACTTATGTATATATGGCCCGTGTGGTCTTCGAAACCACAAAAGAAACCTAATATTTATTATTACAAAAGAAGCCGAATAATTACCAAATAATTTCTAGCCTTTCATAAAAAAAAAGAAACATTAATTGCACCAGACTATGAATGACAATAGAAGAAAAAAAACGCAAACAAAACGTATACAGAAAGGACTTATTCACTAACCTAAGCTTAATGAAATGAATTTAGAAATGAATATTATTTTATTCACAATTGGGAGATTTATGCCGCCTACGGTCATAAAAGGTATCATATCGTAATTCAGCATTTGTCAGACCGTTGGCTATAAATAAATCGCTATATTTGTATTATTTAACTTCATGTCTAGTCGTTAACGTATGTTATTACTCAACTTTGATCTGTACTCGCGTTAACGTCATTAATCATACTAATTAATTCAAAAAGCACTCAGAATTGTTTCCTGAGGCAAGCTTAGATATTTTGAAGCTTACGTTAACCTAGAACTAGTAATCATTTACATAATTATAGTAAGAGGGTGCCGATTTAATTACCTGGTACCTGTGCCCCTTTACCGCACGCGAGTTACCGTAAGACCGGCGCGAGTCGTCACCCACAAATTATATGGATTAGCTGCGTATTCAAAAAACTATGGATTACTTCATAACATATTAATTACATTGAAATTAAACTACTGTTTATTTGACACTTTATTAGCGTTGTTTATTCATTATACTTTGAGCTCATTCTGCGTAAATAGAAACACCAATGATTAAATTATGTTCGGGTACTTTGAAATAACTACACTGGAACATTGAAACAACTACCATATTAGTCTCCTCGTGACCATGGCTGCTGAAAAGCAACCAAAACGTCGGGGAAAGTGTAAAATTAAATTAAATCTAAATAGTTTTAATAATTATTTAATTAGCTTAAAAATTAGTAAAGTTTAATAGTAGTAGTAGTGTAACAATTTTCAAAATTATGTAATAAAGTGTCAAATAAACAACGCGATAAAATCCGCATATAGTAGTTTAATTTCAATGAATAATATTCGCGTAAACAGAAGACAATATTATATTAATTACATTTTTGCTGATATCGGTAGTACATCGTGGTCTTCAATTCAAGATTGCAGTTAATAGTTTCTAATTTAAACAGAGAACTCCCACACTAAAACTAATTCCTGAGTCGAGGGAGACTTTCCAAACATAAAAATAAAGATCGAATCTAAATATAAATAGGTCATCGTTAATTTTATTTTATTCTATCATCATTGCAAAAAAGTTTATTTCGTCAGATGCAGATATAGGTCTCACGTATTAGTAAAAGAGCATTTTGCCATCTACCAGATACTGTTCAAAATCTGTACTGCTACTCAGAATTTTTGCCACTACCCAATAACACCTTGTTAGTTTTGGGAATTGAACCTCAAACCTCAAGCCCAGTAGTTGGATTCTCTCACATATTATATATTCATACTATAACTACATAATGGCAACATTAACTTTTCCACTCGAATAATATATATATTTTTTTTATATAACGAATGTGGCAAACCAGCATATGGCCCACCTGATGGTAAGTGGTCACCGTAGCCTATAGACGCCTGCAACGCCAGAGGCATCACTTGCGCGCTGCCGACTCTTTAGGAAAGGAAGTGGGAAGGGGAAGGAGCGGAAAGGGGGAAAGAGGAAGATGAGGACTCCGGCACTCTCACTCACCGAACGAAACACGACAGTAGGAATACTGTTATTTCACGTCGATATTCTGTGAGAGGGTAGTCCTTTCCCGGTCGAGCCGGCCCATTCATGCTGAAATCAGCGAGGCTTTACTACTCTTAAAATTTTTTTACTTTTTTACTCATATAATTTCCAGTCGCTTATTTTAGGAATTGGTTATCCCATTCTATTTCGTTTTGTTATATTACATAACGAAATGATCTATTTCTATTATAAAAAACAGCTCCCACACTAAAAATAATTCCTGTATCGCGGAGGACTTTACAAATATTCAAACAACGGATACAAAGAACATCCAGGCTCGGAAGAACCATTTGTATATCACACAAATTTTTGTCCGGGATTCGAACCCACAACACTCGGCGCAGTGGCATTGCCGAGGCAACCACTTACACTACTGCGCTATTCGTGCAGTAACTTTCAAGCGCTTAATTTATGAATTGGCCAGTCCCATATTATCTACTTATCAAAATACGATTGCACTAGCAGAACAAAAATCTATAGGCATTTAATCTACTCGGGAATAAACTCTGGGCGTCACAGTCAAACGCAAACGCGCATACTTGTATCCCGGGATCAAAAAAAGCAACTTAACCAAAAATATAGCAGAGTTTTTGGTTAAGTTGCCAGAAAACTGTTATACGATACTGAGGTAGAGCACTACCTCAGTATCGCACATAAAACAACTCTAAAAAGTAATAAAATAAAAGTCCATGAAAAAGCTCTGAAAGAATCAAAATCTTCAAGATTTGCTTCATAGCGATGATAATTTACATAACAAAGAAAATTTTCTACAATATTTTTATTTTATTTTCCGTATAGACTATCATAGATTTTCATATATTTCATGGTAGTAAAACGGTCACCCATATAAAAACTGATCTATTCAGAGATACTTAATCTTAATGATCGATAACGATCTGGCTACAAAGCCGTTTAATAACAGAAGAGGTATTACGAAATATGAATTTTAGTGATTTTATATATTTTACTAATTTCGACTGCGATTTCGCTCGCGTTTATCTAGATTTTATTTATAAATTCCTGTACTTCGAGAACAGTAGTTTTTCCTGGATGACAGATGCCCTATGTTCTTTTCTGAACACCTGAGAACGTAGGCGGTGTGTGACGCAATGTCGTATGCAAATTTCATGATAATCGGCCAAGTGATTAAGGTGTGAAAGCGTATGAAACAAACTCACATTCATATTTATAATATTAGTAAGGATTATAGTTTGTAAAATATTAGTCTTTTTTAAGGACTTACTACGCTTAGTATTGGCAAATTGTAATGCACTCAATTACACGGACGTTAATTAATAATAATATAGTCATTACAGTTGCATAGGCATCATAAATACATGTAACTATCTTTACCCGTGGCTTTACTCTTAGATCTAAGGAAAAATAACTACCTATCCCATGGGAATTGCATTTTCCAGGATAAAAAGTAAGTATGTCGTTCGCCGTTCCGTAAACTGAGAAATTACGTCGGTCTATTGCTGCGTGTAATACGAACAAACCAACAAACACATGCTTATAAATTACTAGCTCTTGCCCGCAGTCTCGCTCGCTTGGGAACAATACTTTATCTGGATGAAAAGTACAATATGTAATTATCTGTATTCCTGACAACGTGTATGCGAAATTTCATGATGATCGGTCGAGTAATTAAGGCGTGGAATCGAAACAAAAAAAAACACATTCGCGTTTTTAATATTAGATAGGATTAGAGCTTTTGACCTTCAAGTTCCATTAATCACTTAATTTAATTGGCTCTATATACTTGCTGCTAAAATCAATGGGAATAACTGAAAAGTAAGCAAATACTAAAGAGCACAAATCCGGAACCAAATTATGTTTATTTATGGATCGTTTTAACGAATCATTGAAGAAGTTATCGCCCGTTTTCATTAACCACCGTCAACTCTAAATAAACATCCCAATACCTTTATTTAGAAAACTTCATTTGAAAACGCCAAACACTTTACCAGAGAACCACTTACAACGACATAAAAGGGTATCTAATGTAAAACCACAAAGATTTAACACGACTACTCATTCTAAATACGAGAGGAATTCATGAAATTTAGGTAAAGAACCCCAAAATATAAATATACTGACCAGCTAAATACCACATTCACTGTTCAAATGCAGAGAGTATTTAGAGTCTACAACTTCTTTAATAGTCGGTTGCGTGCAATTTCCGCGGCGTGGAACCTAAAAGAGTCAGTTGAAATAGGGCACGCCACTTCACAACGCTTGTCTTCACCGAATTCTGGTGACCTGAAGAGCACCCACACAGACGCAAAACAACCCTTGTGTGAATACAAACGCACACGTGCCCGCGCCGCCCCTGCACGGCCTGGCCAAACCAGTGCCCGTGGATACGTCGCGACGACCGCACGTCGCCCCGGCTCCTTAACGCGAACGACCGAACGCGCCGAATGTTTTCGTATCTGGATTATTGAAACATCTACGCTTTGTGTCAGTATTTATTAAAATAATACCAACGTCACAGCGGGAATTGTGCTCGGTTGTGTAAGAAACTTGTGAGGTTTCTTTTGTGAACAGTGATATTCGGGTGTAACTAGTTATTACACGTACGGAGGAAGTGTCAAATTTTGTGATTTCTGTGAACGCAATCGTCGACCGTAAGCTATTTTGAATGATTTATATTATTTTTTCTTGGCCGGCCGGGCTCGTCCGGGCGAATGAAATATATTCGCGTCTAATGTTTGTTAGGCAGATTAGATTGATGACGTTTGCTTCGGATGTTGCTCTATTATTTTTTCAACACATTTATCATATTGCTGATAAAGTTTAGGTTTATCTGTTTTATAATTACCAAAATATATTTTCCTAGGTTAATCTGGTATCTAGTACAATTTTGATTTTCCTGAAAGTCCGAGCGGAAATTTGTTCGCAATAATAGTGGAAAGGTCAATATAAGTCCATGGGGATATGTAGACAATGTCCAGTCCCATCTGTGAAACTATAGGTATCCGTTACGAAAGAGCACTTTCACTGAACAAGCAAACACGGTCCCTTAGACAATTTCGGTCAAGTCTTTGACGTGGCAAATTGTTTCTGAAACCGGAGATACTGGTCATTTAGTTAAAGGTAGTACATAACTAATACATATTTTCATCCTCTAAGCTTTGCCAGGTAAGCAAAAACCCTAGTCGTTAAAACAGAAGTTGAAACTTCGGGCAACGCTGAACAATTTTGCGTTCAAACATTTTCTGCTTTGGTAAAATCGAGCGTCATATAAAATGTGACATAAAATTTTATTTGCAGTCGCAGTGGGCTTAAATAAAATTTCGTTGATAGCTATTTGGGTGGGAATTTTATAATGTATACTGATACGAACATGTAGTTAAAGGGAATTTTTGGTAAAGTTTGGAGAAAATATATTAAGCATAATTATTACAACTGAGAAAGTTCATCAATTGTTGTTCATCAATCCAGTATTTGTTCAATGCTTATTATAGAAAATATAATAAGCATTGAACAAATACTGGAAGATGCTTTCAATGTTTCATTAAAGGTTGGATATAACTACAAATTTTATTACAATTGATCTCATAACATTGACGTAGGTAGTATAAAATTCCTTGAATACTTTTGAGATTCGGGTAGCCTAAATTTATTAAATTTAGGATTCCTTTTAAAATAATTATCCATAACACACGTCTACAACTATTTTATCAAAGCTATCGCAGTTTATGTGAAATTAACGTAAATTAAAATATTTTGAGCATAATGTATTTCGATAAACTCATATTATTTTTCTCATAGTCCAAATACATTATCTATAAGTATATTAAACTTCGAAGGAAAAACATTTTAAACCGTACAAAATTTAATTCAGCAGTTTTATTTACGCAAATACTCGCGTAAGCATTTTTAAAACCTTTACAATCTCGACCAAATTAGTTAAAACTTTGTAACACATACTCAATTTCATAATAACGTTAAAGGCTAGAGGTGCACTTGTAAAGCCTTATTTGTGTCACGGGCTAGCTTTTGATCATTAAATGATTAAAAAAGGAACATCAATGGCATCTCATCATCATAATCCCAATTCAATTAGATTTGGCGGTATATGACTTCTTCTTCTAAATATCTTTATCAGTCATCATCTCATTATTGACTCGTTTCTCTTTCATATCATTCCTCAAACAACTCATACACCTTCTAAAGGTGCCTACATTGTCCACATAACAAGCGACAAGCTAATTGCTATATCAAATTTCGTAATAGAATAATTCAACAACACTATGCCTGACCTGTACATAAAATCTGGCTACTGAAATCTATAATAGTTCTATACCTATTAATGGTTTAATCATAGTCATATTAATATTTACTGACTTATTTTGTGCGAATACATGATATAAATCAGATATATTATGATTAGATTAGATTGGAGCAAGAGCGAGTCCCTGTGATACAACAAATATTTTTTTTTAGATAGGTTTATATAATGTATTATTTCGTGTAATTGAAGGGTCTTGAGAGTGTTACGTTATTTCACTTATTGTACGGCATTTGTAAGTATTAAATAAGAAGCTAAATGTGTATGTCATTCGAAAATAATTTGGTTTTACTGCAGTCATTAAAATGTCTTGAAACTGAATTTTAACGTTATTATTTTTATGCATATATCCGTGAATAATTATAGTTCACTGTTGCATAATTATATGTTTCTCTAGTTAATTTTATTTGTTACATATTCACATGCAACGCATGTCTGTTTCCCTAAGGGGTAGATAAAGACTACAGAATACTATTTGCTATGATGCCGATAGTTTCTTTAAGTGTCTTTCTTATAAAAACAGCGTCTTAACTTTTCATATACGTTTCTGTGACTTGTTTATTTTGCACGTCCTTGATAGATCCGGATGTTTCAATGACCTCCTCCGAGCTTAGTATATATGAATGAATGGCTTTAATAATCAGCATTTCTTTTTTAATTACTGTCTGAACAATTTCACACGTAGTTCATACATAGCTTTTATTGTCGAAG
The DNA here is from genome assembly GCA_930367265.1 of Catocala fraxini. Lineage (NCBI taxonomy): Eukaryota > Metazoa > Arthropoda > Insecta > Lepidoptera > Erebidae > Catocala > Catocala fraxini. Next base: position 4,257,784 of record OV884049.1, on the reverse strand, counting down.
GGGTGGGTAGTGATATATTTCTCTTTTGGACAGTCATGAGTTCTACGTAATAGGGAGCGAGCCTGCCTGGTGTAGTTTTTGATTCAATGCTATCATTAAGAATTTCTTGACATAAATATTCAATAATATATATATATAATAATATATAATATAATTTAATATTAAATTCTGTGCATGACATTTCTTTTGATTGGACATTAGTTTTGTTGTTTTATCGACATTATTTGTACGTTTGTTTAATGGAATTAATCACATCTCACTTTTTCGTGTGCCATTCCAGCCTTGAATTCAGGCAGCACTACAAAATGTTTTGTGTATGCTTTGTGGGTTGTCCTTAAATAAATAATCGTAAATCGTAGAAGACCTGGTGCTCAATAGTCACATTAATTACCTCGCGTCATGGATATAATCACCAAGAATTTGCAAATCGATATTTACTTATTTTAAAAGAAACATTAAACGTTTATAACGGTAACTGTTTTATATTATTAGACGATGAGACAACTGTCACAAATAGGATCCAGACATAACACAATTACAATTGAATTCTGTGAATCATTCGATTTTATTATCAGTACTTGGTTGTGGTGAGGAAGAGAAGGGTGAATGAACGAAACCTTATATACTTATGATATACCTATTATATATTATCTTATTTTGTTTTGCGCTATATAAGAGCTTTCATATTGGACTTTTATAGCAAAAAATACTTTGTTATTACTTTTTGAAAGTATCAGTTTTACGCCTCAAAAAATACTTTTGCTTCTTCTTGTTCTTCTTCTTCTTTTCGTGTGGTTAGTGGCCAACCTGTTGTCAAGAGTTGTTCAAGCCGCCAGTAGGCCTCTGACATGGCTTAACGACTGCTGTCAATTTGGCAACAACCGAGACCAACTTTTTACGTGCCCTCCGAAGCACGGAGACGCTCAGATGAAATACCACTAAGCGGTCACCCATCTATAGACTGACCGCATCCAACGTTGCTTAACCTCGCTAATCGTTTACCGATCAGTGAGTGCAACTGGCTATGAGCGCCTTAATACTTTTGCTGATATTACTCCTAATTAAGCAAGAACTGTTGTTAATTATATTAAAACATGTACTAGCGTACTGTGTTAAATATAGGTGTAATATACTTACATTGCACTATAGTTTTAGGTCCTAAGTATTACAGAGCAAGCCTATAGTCAGCTAGTGGGCCAATATCAGACTCAACTCTGATACTGAATGTTTTTAGCAGGAAAATTTCTGATCCAAGATTCGAACCCTTATCGACAGCAGTCGCATTCGATACCGATACGCCACTGAAACAGCTTAGTTTGGATATATGGACATAAGTCAGTGTACGTTTGTGTCACGACATATAGTTTTAAACAAGTTTGAATAACACCCAAGGGAAAAATCAAAACAATACGAAATGTGTCCTTCGTAAATTATGTGCCAAACAAATGTAAACTAAGTACACGGATTCCCTTTAACTGCACGTATGGCACAGTGGTTTTAGTAATCGACTCGTCATTGCCACTACGCCAAGTATTGTAAGTTCGATACACAAGGGACAAAAAATCTGTGATACACATATAGTGGGGTATAGGGTCAGTTAAATAAAAATTAAAATCTAGGTATTTATTTGCTCTTTAAAACTGAATTCATAAAAAGTTTGTTTGACATACATTGTTTTATCATGTTTAGAGTTGAATGAATGTTTGTGAAGTCCACCGCGACTTATGAAAAATTCCAAGTGCGGGCGTCTTCATAAGAAAATAAAAGCGATGTGCTGCTATAATTTATATGTTTACCCTCAATATTTACGTTTCAAGATGATTATAATACAAAAAGCATGTTGACCACTGTCCTTGCAAGATATAAATATCTTTACATCACACATATATTTAGTTCCGTGTGAGATTCGATGTGGCTTATACGCGAGATATATTTATAATGGACAATTCACAAATTCTAATGCCTGCCATGGTCGAGCGGCTACGAACATTATAGTATTAAATAGTTAATAATCGTTCGCTTTACATAACAGTGAAAGACAGAGCAGCGATAGCTCAGTGGGGAGACCAACAGACTGCAATGCAGAGGGTCTCGGGTTCGAACTCACGTCGCGCACCTCTGACTTTCGGAAGGTATATGACTTTTCGAAATTATGTGCGTATTAATTGACAATTATCGCGTGCTCCGTGCCTCGGGGAGCACGTTACGCCGTCGGTACGGGCTGCCAGGAACATCTATGGCAGTCGTTATTGGGAGAGTGTCGACACAAAAGATTCCACTGGGTCGAAGTGTCGCCGGTCTGCACTGACTGGCTCCCACATAAGATACATACATAACAGTAAAGGAAAACAACGTGAGAAAACCTGCATGTCTGAAAGTTCTCCATAATGTTCTGCAAGATATGTAAGTCTGCCAAGCTGCACTGGGCTAATGTGATGGACTATGGCCTTACCCTTCTAATACTGAAAATAGGTTCATGCCCAGCAGTGGGTCAGTGAATATTTATATATTCGAATTTATTGAAAATATTATATGCGCTGATTACTTAAGAAAATGTAGATCACGCTTTGCATCAGTATTAGATATCGCGCTGTCATTCGAATGTCTTCTAAAACTATGCGTTATACATAGCATAGCTTTATATCCTATAACGTAGGACCTACGACACTATCTGACATAATGTCGGTGAATAAAAGTGTAAGACTGTGTATGTATTTAATTTCCTCAAGCAATTTAATTCACTTATTTGGATGTGATATATTAAAAATAATTGAGCCAACATTTAATGTTTTTTTGTTTTATGTAAGAATACAATGAACATTATAAAAGAGGAAAATAATCAACCATAAAGAAGGATTGCTTTTTCCTCAATTATAATTGACATTCTACCTTAAAACGGGAAAAGCTTTTTATCACAATATACTAAATGTTCATATTAATACAAAAATTATCCGAGATAGCAAAGGTAGATAAACACTATATGCATTTCTATTCTATTCTATATTCTGCATTCTAAGACCGATTTACTAGTTTCCGAATACATTCCTGACAAACAAACAGAAAGTTTTCTCGTTAACCATGACACAGAGTTCATCTGTGCACTCACACATACACACAATGGACCTATATACAAAGACATACTACTAAAGATAAGTTATATACAACAGAAACCTAAGAACAAAAACAAAATTAAAAGTGCTCGGCAGTGCGGAGCCAAGTTCATTCGTTGTCTGTCTGCTTCCTAAGGAGCAAAAATTTGTGTGTAGTGGATCACACAAATTTTTGTCTCTTGTTAGTTAGTAATAGCTGTTCGAAATCTGGGTAGTATTTGGTCCCGTTGTTTGTATATTGCCCCGCAATAAAGGATTCATTTCTATGGCGGCAGTTGTCTTTTAACATAGAAACTAAAGAAGACTTGAACATCGAAACTTAAGAAATGTTTATGTATTAACGTTTTTTTATTTACTACTAGCTGTGCCTGCGGTTTTACCCGCGCTTATGATTGCTGCTCCGCCCCCGTGGCGCCGTCGTATCATTATGTTAAATAGCCAATAAATAGGCTATCCGACACTAAAAGAAATTTTCAATTCGAACCAGTAGTTCTTGAGATTAGCGCGTTCAAGCAAACAAACTCTTCAGCTTTATAATATTAGTATAGATTATTTATATTGATGATATTTAGAATTTGAGTTCGATCCCACGGCAAGCAATTGTTACTTTCGAAGTTATGTGCGTATAGTACTCAGTTATCGCTCGCTTAAGCTGTTAAGAAAAACATCGTGAGGTAACGCTGATATTTGAGAGTTCTTAATAATGTTCTCAAAGGTATGTGAAGTCTGCTAACCCTCACTGGACTAGCGTGGTGGACTATGGTCTAACCCTTCCCAAACTGAGAAGAGGTCCGTGCTCAGCAGTATAACATTTCATAAACAGGACTGATATTATTATTATAATTCCAACGTATAAAATTGTAAAAGAAATGTTTCGAAAAACTGGGCTATTAGATTTTCATAGACTATATTCTCGTGAAGGAAATATGTAAGTTGTGTATAATATGGTTCTTTCAAAATATGATGTATATTTTATATATGGTTCATTAAGTTCCCTTCTTTTCTTACTATAGCCTATATGTACTTTATTACTATCTGTGGAAAATGCTTCTGGATTATGTACTGTCTATATATTGTAAACTTTATAAAGTCTATTGTATCCGTTTTTTCCCTTAATAAATAAACAAATAAACAAAAAGTATAATTTCTCACATAAATGCAACATTGAAATTAAACTACTATATACTATATGTTTTATCGCGTTATTTATTTTACACTTTATTACAAAATTTTGAAACTGTCTCACTACTACTAGATACTACTGAACTTTACTAATTTTTAAGCTAATTAACTTATTAAAACTATTTATATTTAAGTTTACACTTTCCCCGACGTTTCAGTTGCTTTATAGCAGCCATTGTCACGGGGAGACTAAGATGGTAGTTGTCTCAATGTTCCAGTATCGTTATTTCAAAGTACCCGAACATAATTTAATCATTGGTGTTTCTATTTACGCAGAATAAATAACATTCGCGTAAACAGAAGACAATATTATATAAATACAACAGAAAAATATTTTCAATTCATGACCAAAGACTTGGCTCTGGCTTTATTGCTCAGAAATATTTTGCCTGTATTTACGTGAACACGGCTCCGATCGTTTGACAAAATGCCGCATCACCCGCCATCGGCATAGAAACTGCCTTATCTACAGCATTTTGTTTATGATTTTATTTACGGTGGTGCGTAAAAAACAAAATTGTTGCAGTTCCTCTGCTATCTGTAAATGTTGGATTGAGATGAATGGTTTACCGTAAGCCCTATATTTAGCATGGTTTGATAGTTTATGTACACGGCTGGCCTAGTGGTCTAAGTGGTCATATTGCCAGTGCCACTGGGACGGATGTTGTGGGTTCAAAACATGACAAAAATATACGTGATTCACTTTATTAATATTGTACTTATCTTATGGGAGTTTAATTTTAATGCAGCATTCAATTCCATTAGGCAGCCTTCTAATTCTTAAAGAAATATTTCTGCCTGTTTTTTCTATTACTAACAATTTTTTTTCTATTTAGTGTTATTATGTACTACATATAAACACAATTCTGTAAAATTATTATATCTTTAATAATATTGTCTTCTATTTACGCGAATATTATTCATTGAAATTAAACTGCTATATACGGATTTTATCGCGTTGTTTATTTGACACTTTATTACAAAAAGTTGAAAATTGTTACACTACTACTACTATTAAGCTTTACTAATTTTTAAGCTAATTAAATTATTATTAAAACTATTTAGATTTAATTTATTTTACACTTTCCCCGACGTTTCGGTTGCTTTTCAGCAGCCATGGTCACGGGGAGTCTCCCCGTGACCATGGCTTAAAAATTAGTAAAGTTTGATAGTAGTAGTAGTGTAACAATTTTCAAAATTTTGTAATAATGTGTCAAATAAACAACGCGATAAAATCCGTATATAGCAGTTTAATTTCAATATATCTTTAATGTTATTTTATTTTTATATGGATTTGTATATTTAGTAATATAATATTGTGTAATGCTTGCTACACCTCGTAGATATAAATTGTAAAATACAAAAAATCAATGGCGATTGAAACAGACTGGCTGTTAGTTTCTTGAAGGTATCTTCTCATAGTCTCAGCCCAGAACCTAGCAGATAAACTAAATGTAACTTAGGTAAATCGTTGAACACTATTATGACATTAATAAGCATTAAATTGTGATCTAAATTAATGATTAATTTTTGACATTCACCGTGCCTTGACTGCCTTTCGACACCTTTGCTTTTAGGTCCTACGTAAAAGGACGACTTCGATTTCATAAGTGATACTTTGTGATATAAATTAATAAATATATTTTGATTTGATTCTGAAGGAGGCCGGCAGATTGCTGTTAACGGGGCACAGCACTAGACTGCTGTTTTGACTAACTTCACAGAATATTCCGGCAAAACCTAACCCGGGAATCGAAATCAAGTGCCTACGCAAAGCAGTCGTATCACTACCACTGCGCCATCAAGGCAGTGTATGCATAAAGTTAAGCTGCATTAAGTACACACCTATATTATTGAATAGTGAAAGTTTTAATATCAATGAAGCTATTCTCTTGAGAATCCAACTAATGTGTGAAATTTTAACAAAGCATTTTCTTTTTGTGTGTACATGGGTATTTCTTTAGTTAAGCATCAAGTCATTAATGTCAGACAAACCTCTTTAGTTTTACGCCTCTTTTTCCAAAAGGGTAGTCAATGGTGTATATCTAATGAGTTTTGAATTTGTTTTCTTTAACTTTAAACAGATTACAACGCACGAGTTGTGACGTTAATAGCATTACTTAAATTCGGAAGTAACACTATCTGTGTGTATGTTGTCCAGTAATAGTTTAAATCTTTGGAAGGTCATAGGGTACTTTTGATGATGTAGGTAGCACGCCTGCAGATCAGCGCTAGAAAACTAGTCTTCTATAAAATACCCTCATCCGTAACCACGACTATCATCTTAGTCTTTTTTTCATTATTAACAATAATAATAATTTATCTTCATCATTTAATTTTAACAATTTTCTCTTAATCTAAAACATTTTTCTTTCTTTTTTTTTGTTATTTTAATTTTATAAACTGTGCTACAGTCGCCAGCGCCTTCCACCATGAGATTATTACAATTTTTTTTATTGTTTAGGTACATTCTTCTTCATCTTTAGTCTCCCCATGACCGTAAAAAAGTATATATGTATGTTTATCCATTGTCTAGTACAAGCTCTGCTTAGTTTGGGCTAGATGGTGTTGTCTGTTTGTAGTAGAATATTGTTATTATTATTTTATCTGCTAAATACCAACCATAATGAGTAAAGTTTAAATATAAATAGTTTAATAGTAGTAAAGTAGAGTATGTAGCGGTAGTTTAATAGTTTCAAAATTATCTAATACTAGTGTTTTCGAAATAAACTGCAATAAAATAGTTTATTTACAATATTTAACATTCACGTAAACGTGAAACAATATAACAAAGTATTGACTCTCAAACAACTTGAATATTCACACAGCATTAAAAAGATTGAAACATGCATGGTTAAGCCTACCAATACCATTATTCTTTTTCAACTCCCGCACTTGGAATAAATCCTGTGTCGCAGGGGACTGTACAGACACTCAAGCAACGGACACAAAGAATACCCAGACTCGGAACAACCATTTGTGGATCACACAAAGTTTTGAAGTCGCACGACCACACTCCGCCTGATGGTAAGTAGTCATGTGTTCCAAGAGCAGTGGCCTCCACACCATGCTCATAACAGCTGAGACGATGTTGAGATTCCTACTTTGACGGCCTGAGAAAGTGCTTTTTCACGCCCCGCTTTGTCCCGTGTGGAATTCGAACCCACAATACTCAGCATAATGGCAGTGGCTTGGCGAACACTTTATCTAGTACGCCGTCCACGCAGCCAAAAAAGTCATTGACCTTACTCTCAATACAGTTTAAGTTCATGAGAATAATTAACCAAACAGGGCTAATTCGACTTTATCTATTTACGTATAATTTACACGTTCCATTGCGCGCTAAGTAGAGTGTAACGAAACAACGCTGCACATTTCCTCCGCGATGTATAGATAAAAGCTTAATTGTAGCCTTTAGTAATTGCAAGGTGTGTTTGACCCGTTGATATGTGGTTAGGAGTGTTTATATACATACATAGGGGAGTAGCCAAACAGGTATTTATGGCATGTTATATGAGACTAAGTTACTACAAATTCAAACAAGGATTATTATTATCTATACTAATATTATAAAGCTGAAGAGTTTATTTGTTTGTTTGAACGCGCTAATCTCAGGAACTACTGGTACGAATTGAAAAATTTTTTTGGTGCCATTTATCGATAAAGGCTATAGGCTATATAACATCACGCTACAACCAACGGGGGCGGCGCAGTCATCATAAACGTGGGTGAAACCGTGGGCTCATCTAGTTAGTTTATAAGGCTAGTGTGAATGGAACAGTCGCAAGGGGAAGACCTTGGTGAACGTTTTTCGATCGTTTCAGATCGGAAACGTTCTGAATAAAGGCCAGGTTAAGAGGACCTTAAACCGGCGAGCGTGTATGAGGAATGTTCTGAAAATGAATGAAGTCAGAGAAGTAGTGTGTCAGGATCGTAGCTTAAGGAAATCCGTAGTCTCTGCCTAACCCTTTGGGAAACAGGCGTATGTATATATGTATTTAAAATAGCAACTCGCGCTTTAAGGTTCGTTCCTGTGTCACGGGTGACTTTAGAAACATTTAAACAACGGTCACAAATAACTCCCAGACTCAGAACAATTATTGATGGATCACAAACATTTTGCTCCGTGTGGAGATCAAACTCAGAAGACTCGGCGCGGCAGCAGTGGCGAGGCGACCAATAAAACCACTAAGTAATTCGGTAAATATAAAGGACGGGCTCGATTCGCACTCAAATTACCAAATTCTATGTGTGCAAATCGACACTGTCGATTCGTACATTTCTTGCGAATAGATTCGTGCGAAATGGCCACTAAGACATAGGCTTGCATCCTTTAACATGAGACCTAAAACATTTTGGCAAAAAGTAGTTGTGATACACCTCTGACTACCCCTTAGAGGCGTAAGACCCTATATATAACCAGAGGACTCTTTTACTAAAAATCGTCAGTTTAAATTTAAAAGCTTCTAACCTTTACGTACCTACTTAGTAACTCGGTCAAATACTAGGTTTGGCAAAAATAAACCTCGAGTAGAACTCGTTCCCGTATACTCTATAATTTATTTTGATTTTTATTTATAAAGAGTACTGGGCGCTTGGAAAGAATCAGCTGGACAGAAAAGAAAAGCAATATGGAAGTACTGAACCCTGGTCAACAAGAACGAAACATTTTGACGACAATTCAGAACATAGGAGGAAATATGTTTGGCCACCTTATAAGACATGACAACTTTATAAATAACATCATGGAAGAAAAAGTAGAAGAAAAGAGAGGAAGAGGCAAGCCCAGAAGAGCATTCAGTAACCAAAAAAAGAAAAGGCGAAGGTCATGTCTTATAAGGAGGTCAAGGAATTCGCCGAAAATCTAGAAAGATGTGTGGAAGCGTATGCTCCACTGACAAGAGCAACGCTCTTAAGTATAAAGAAAGAAGAAAGACTAGCGAGACCATATCACTGCTTCCATAATACGGTATCAGACATAACGTGCTCAAATATTAAGCTGAACTCCAAACTACCAAACAGTGGAAACAGCATCAAAATCTGTTCAGTAGTTTTTACGTGATGCTGCAACAAACGAACAGACAGACAAGAAATCAAAAACCCGTCGTTTTGTGAACAGACCATATTTCTGTTTCTACTTAACGGCATCAGACGAAGTATAGCTGAAATATTAAGTTGATCGACCACCTACCAAACTGTGGCATCACCATCAAAATCTGTTCAGTGGTTTTTATGTAATGCCATAACAAACAAACAGACAGACAAGAATTCTAAAACCTTTCTATCTGTACTTTGTTCAGACTCCTGTAAACAGTTGATTCCAGACAGGTTTTCAATACACTCAGCTGTAAGAAATACAGTCTTGTTACAGTTTTAAAACTGTGTTCATTCGCATGTCTTTGAATTATTTGTATAGACTTTCCATTTTGAGTTATGTTTCACGTTTTTCATACTTGTTTGTTGTTTGCAAAGTTAAATTAGATTCAGAGATCTGTAATGGGAGTGTACATGATGTGGAAATTGTATATATTGCAGGAAAAATGTGAAGTTAAAGTTATTGCTTGTCTACGAAGTCTTCAAGGATTCAGAGCTTTTGATGCTTTTTTATAATAACAATGTATTTAACTATTGTATCTAAGTACTAATAGATATAATAAAATAACAGTTAACTATAAAGTGCATAGGGATATTTAATAAAAAAATAATGTGAGGAGTCTTTTAAAAGCTATAGAAACCAAAACAATTATTTTTAGATTGTTTGTCTGTCTGTTTATGTGTGTGCCCATCTCGCAGAAACTACTGCACAAAATTAAATGTGATTTTCACATTTGTACTGCTGGAGGTTTACCTAAAACCTGGTGCTTGTTTCACCTTGACACGTCTAGAAGTCCATTATTCTTCTCTCTTAGCCTTTATTATTCCCAAGTCACTTGGGGTCGGCTTTTCTAGTCTAACCGGATTTGACTGGATATCAGTTTTTACACGGAGCGGCTGCCACCTGACCTCCGCAACCCGAAGGCTAACGATACCCTAAGGCTAGACGTCCAGTATTAAGAAATAAAATATAAACAGGTATCTACTACTAAAGCTGGAATAAAAGAAAATAATTTTGCGAGGGTTATGATGGTTATAATATCCCCATTAACGGGAACTCCAAGGAAAACCAAAGAACACCAATTTTACTCCTGACCCTTCAAACTTTCTTACATTAGAACTCATCCATAGTGCACTAAATGAATACCAAACTCACGACATCACGATAGTAAGCCTAATTCCTTAACTCATAGCTACTCAAAGTAAGAAATAAACCATCGTCTACACCTTTCTGCGGTAGAAAAATATCTTTGTTTCTTTCAACGTCATAGCTTATGAAGATATAAACAAACATGCCCTCATGATAATAGAATGAGTGGTTTTATGTAAATAGTGAACGGACAAACAACTTCACTGACAACACACTGCGTCGTAAAACTAGTTACATGTAGGTTTGGCTCGCCAAAACTATCTGTAAGAGCTATGGACGATGTCATACTTGGCAACCATCTTGACCAAGTGTAAGTTACGACTGTAATTACCAATTAGTCATCATACATATGGTAAATGATGAAGTAAATCTGTCTTGTCCCCCTAAGCTATCGCTACTTAAATAAAATATTAGTGCAATATAATCAAAATTTTTAATTTCTTAAGTTTGGATTTTAAACCTTTTGAATAATTTTTTATCATGATTTCTTAAATAAAAAGAATTCAGGTAGATACTAAGCGATTAAAATCCATGAAAATTCTAAATCCGATATAAATGATGAGTTCATAATCCAAATAAAATTAACTCAATTCCCAGTATTTATTTAACAAACGCACGCATGGCGGCGTCTATATAAAATAGAACGACAGAAATAATTCAAATAATTTGCGTTCAAACTTCGCTATGTGACCCGATTCAACGTCTTTTAATACACGCATCGACCGCAATCACAACGTTTCATCTCACATCAACTTTAAATATTTCTTTTGAATTTTAAAATGGAATGTTGTTTAGACTTCCGTGTGATAGGCAGCCTCGGTGTCCATTGTTCAAGCATCGATTTTTGTTATGAATTTGTTTTTGAATGCAAGTTTTCTTTGTTGGACAGTTAAAGGTCGTTTCATTATTTTCGTCGACGCCTTTGGATTTAGATTTTTGTTTTTCTTATAATTTTTGTAAGGCGTTGTATTTTTCGACTTAGTCTGTAAGACGTTTTTGTTCTGTACCGTTTGTGTCTTTATAATGATAATGACTACCAAAGTAAATATCTCTCTTCTTTAATAACAATGCAATGATTCTTTTCACCAAATATGACACTTTTATAGTAATGCACGTTAAGTCTAAACCCTAAAATTTTCTTATTAATGACTTTACTTATGTTGAAATTTTGATAAATATGTAGCGCATTCGATAACAAATTATATTTCTAAAATAGCTACCATTCGAACATTTCTGCTCTGACTGTATTGCAAGGAATTTTTTTTGAGATCAATAGAAATACGACCTAATTGGATAGTTTCTGAGTCTTCACTTTTTGTGCACTAGTAACATATTTGATTCTTTTCTGAGTGTAGTATCATTGCTGTTATTTCATCAAGGTCTAATAAACAAGAACTTGAAATATAACCTCAAATTTACACTTCGGTACATTTATTTTAGCTAGAGTGCCTCAGGGATTTCATCTGTCCTGGCCATGCTATTATACTTAAGACCTCCTTGCTAAAATATATAAACTAAATCTCAGGCATACATTTATCCCTAAGGAATCAACAAATTTACAATAATAAAAGGGTAAGATAACATGTAGTGTTAAATGGTGTACAGAGAGAATAATTATTATATAATACTAAACTAATACTATAATAATACACAAAAACAAACAAACTTACATATGCCTTCATAATATTAGTTAGGAAAACAAAAAAAATCACTAGTATAAAAAAATATGAGCAAAAACATAAAACTAAAAGCCTTTAATAGACGTCATAGAATTCCTCCGCCTCACAGTCAAATGGTAGTGTGCCCAGAAGACAGGCAGCATTGCCACATTGAATAGGAATGCTTATTCTTTCCGCGAAATAAAGACCAGCGTGTGGTCACGGGAAGCATCGATCAGTCCTTTCGCTATTACTCTATACATAGTACGAGCATTGGGACACCATGACCGTTGCGTTCCGACCCCAAACACACAAAAGGCACAAAAATCGGATAAATATAACGAAATTGAAGCTTATATTAGGAAGAATGCCACAGGGAGCTAACTTATCACCTTGTCACGCGATGGCCTTGAAGACTAGCGGAGGTTAGGCAAGGCTATATAGGCAAGTTCAAGGCCTGAAAATGAAATGAGAAATCTGATAATGAGGTAATTTACTACTAACCAGTAGCAGTTAATTTATATAAGCCCAAAAATCTGAATTTTGTAACTAAAATGCTTGATTCAGACTTGGTTGTGGTTTTGGAAAAATACCGATCCCGCTCTAGGAATAATTCCTGTGTTTATTAAATTAAATGTTTGTAAAGTCCTCCACTTTACAAACATTTAATGTGTGAAATGGCAGGCCACTACACAAAAAATATTTCCTCCACTGTCCCCCTGAGGGGGGGCAAAAACACAACACAGAGGCACACGTGGGAATACGCACGCCGCCTCCCGGTCCTGGTACTGATCGGGTGGCGGGCAGGCCCACGAAGTCCACCACTCACAGGTCAAACCACAGGGGGGCTGGAGGTCGTCTCGCGCCCTCTGGCGCCCGGCTCTGCGGTTGGGGAGTAGGTTTAAGCGTTCTCACTCTCGCTCCACCTCCTACTTGATGGAAATCACTTCCTCACAGAAAGAGGCGACGGCGTTCCACGACCTCTCACTCCGGACTATAGACTGAACTACGGCTGGGAGCGAGAGGGCAACCAATCCGACTGCCGCGATCAACTCACGGCGCTGCGATGCCCAGGCAGGGCAATCCGCCAAAGTGTGCACCGTGTCCACAACAACGTCGCGGCAGTGACCACAGTGGTGACAACCGGGCGTCTCTTGCCGGCCTATGCGACACAGGAACTGGCCAAAACAACCATGGCCAGTCATTACCTGTGTCAGCCGGAAGGTGAGGGCGCCATGCTGCCTCTCCAGCCACTCCTCAAACACGGGACTTACCGCCACAATTGTGGCGTGCCCGACGACTACTTAAACCTATATTATATTGTACTTATCTATATTATATTTATTTATTTCATTTTTAACTCTTCAGTGTGCTAAGGTAAGTTTTCCATGACATGCAAACGAATTAAAGAATAGCGAAAACATTAAACAAATATAATTTCACTTTATATGCCATTTATAAACATATTAGGCATGGCTTTATCTTGACAACCTAGGCACGCTATTGCTTCTAAGAACTAGGTGGGTAAAATCATTTATATTATAATATTAAATGCTGTATATAATACTTATATTAAACCAACACATATGTAAATGTAAATTCACATTATAAGTGACGTTGACGTTCATAAGTATAAGTATACCTTTGTCTTATAGTAATACTTATGAACTTCAAAATTTACCTACTATATGATTAAAAAAAAGGATTTTTGTTTATCTATCTGGTCTCATGCCTGTCTATTTTGGAAGCGGTAGACCGATCTGTAATATATTGACGTAACTGCCTCTGTGGCGCAGCGGTAGTGAATGCGACTGCAGTGTATGAGGTCTCGGGTTCAAATCCTGGGTCGGGCCAACAAACAGTTATTGGGTTTTTCAGTTAAGAAATCTCAGTAGCAGCCCGGAGTTAGGAAGTTGGTGGTGTAAGACATCCCCGTACCTCGGAAAGCACGTAAAGCCGTTGGTCCTGCGCCTGATCTCTCTCTGGTCGTGTCGGATTACCGTTCCATCGCATCATGAGAGTTAGGGAACAGAGAGTGCACTTGTGTTTGCACACACACTTGTGCACTATAATATCTCCTGCGTAGTTGGCCAGTCTCCCTTAAGACTGGCCGCCATGGCCGAAATTCGGTCTGGAGGATATTATATCGACGTTTCATTAGCAAAATGTAGGTTCTACTATCGGCAAAATTGCCAGAATCATTGTTACTACTGAAATTGTCTAAGCTATCATTAAGACAATTATCTCCAGCTCAGAATCAAAATTGGTACCTCAAAGTCAAACGCCAGCCAAAGTACATTCTTATATCACGGGACCAATTAAGTGCTTTTAAATAGCTCAAATATAATCACTTCTTAAAAAACATTACGTTTATGATTGCATGTAATTGTGAGTAATGTTTCCTTCCAACCCTGACTTCGATAAGAGAGACCATAAAAGTACTTGTCTGTTAAAAAACAATGTAAGTTCACCCTCTATTACGTTAGATCTAAAAAGAATCTGGTAATCGTTGTTGTAGTACCCCTGCCTACCCTTTAAGGAATAAAAGCAAGAGTGTTACGTTATCGATTATACAAGTGTAACAATAACACCTACAGCGATGATAGATAGATATCGTGAAATGTGGGTCAAACATTATAAAGTGTATATAACACAAAATAGAACTAGATCATAATTATCTATTAATATAATACCCCTTTCACGAACGATAATCAATATGTGTGAAAAAATTATTATAGTGTTGGATAGCCCATTTATCGAGGAAGGCTATAGGCTATATAACATCACGCTACGACCAATAGTAACGGAGCATCAATGAAAAATGTTGCAAAAACGGGGAAAATTCTCTTATGTTTATAAATTCTTATTGCGCGGGTCAGCAAGTACCTAATATTTGTAGCATCACAAAATGTAACACGCATGTTTCGTCTGTTTAAATTCAAAGTCTATTTATATAAAAATATCCTATCCGTTTTTTTTTTTAAATGTGTAAATTGTTATTTTTACTCAATAACATCTCATTTCACATTTTGGAGTTTCCTAAAGCAGATTTCATTCTATACTTAAAAGGACCTCTTAAGATATAAGTAGTCATCACCAATGTTTAAGATACCGAAATTAAATATTTTTATTTATCTCTCGTAAACCGTTGAACATATTTGGATGAAATTATTGGCATACAGATAGACTATATCCTTGACTAACACATAGGACACTTTTATTTCAGTTTGCCATACGATTGCGGGCAAAGCCGCGGGCTAGAGCTAGTATTAAGTATAAGTGTAATTTTACCTCTATATATAACCAGGCGAAGCTAACCCTAATCGTAAGATATATGGTTCAATCGTAAATCCATTCATCCTATTTAATGATGTCCTCCAGACCGATTTCGGTCACGGCGGCCAATCTTAATGGAGACTGGCCATCTGCACAGGAGATATTATAGTGCACAAGCGTGTGCACAAACACAAGTGCACTCTCTGTTCCCTAACTCTCATGATCCGATGGGACGGTAATTTGACACGACCGGGGAGAGATCAGACGCAGGACCAACGGCTTTACGTGCTTTCCGAGGCACGGAGGTGTCCAACACCGCCAACTTCCTAACTCCGGGCTGTTATTGAGATTTCTTAACAGAAAACCCAAAGACTTTTTGTTGGCCCGACCCGGGATTCGAACCTGAGACCTCATGCACAGCAGTCGCATACGCTACCGCTGCGCCACGGAGGCAGTAAATGTAAAAATCCTATTTATATCTAAATCGTCAAAAGCTCCAGTTTCTATATTTTTCTTTCTGATAATTTAATTGCCTTACAACGGACATCAATATTTATCCAGCCGATAAATTATCGCAATAAAAATAATGTCGATGTCTGTTTAAGTAAACAAGTTATAAATAGTTATAGATAGGGTGCGTCATATTTATTGATGTTCTGTCAAAGAGAAATATTTTATTTTTCTTGTACTATCATAAGCATAATATATAGTGTTGACTGCCTTTAATGATTATAATATACTAGAGATTGCGCTGTTTTGCTCGCGTAAATGTAGGTTATGTTAATTTTTTTCCTTCGGGAATAGTACTTTTTTTGGATGGTAAAATCAAAGTCAAAAGTCATTTATTCACTTAGGTCACAAAGTAACACTTATGAACGTCAAAGCGGTTAGTGAGTTTATTACATTTACTGAATTTACATTTATGTTAGTTGCAAGGTTCAGGCAAAAGGTTGAGCCTATGAGAAGATACCTGCAAGAAACTCAAGGCCACTCTTTTAAATAGCCATCAACTTATAATTTCAGTATTTTACAACGCATTTATGTACCAGGTGTTGCAGTCATTATGCCATAATATGTCACAGTCCATATAAAACTAAATTCGTAAAATAAAGAAAATGTTAATAATATTATGTAAGAAGCATTTGAGGTTTGAAATAATATTTATCGGTAGGTAGCCATTTGTAATAGACAGTATTATGGCACGAAGAAGGATACAATTACACTAAGTGACATGAAAAGGTAATTCGTGACTAAATGTAGTTAAAACAAAATTTACGTTAATACTTATACCGTTTGTTTAAAAGAAAAGAAAGATACTTTAACATCACAAAATAAACACGAAGTACATTCACATAACTAAGTTGACTTATATAATATATACATTGTTTGATAAGTAAGTTTGGTAAGTACTCGCTGTCCTTTTCTGTAGCCCTGACAACGTGTATGCGAAATTTCATAATAATCAGTCGAGTCGTTAAGGCGTGAAAGCGTAACAAACTGAACTATGTGAGAAGTTTAACGCCCTGACAATTCGACAGCTTTTTATTTTTCGATTGGTTCTAAGGTTTCATTCACAATCTTACTTCGACCCTTTAATATATGCAACAAAACGTCGCAAACACAAAATCTTTCAAAATGACCCAGTATATAGATCAACACTATCACATAGATTATATTGTTTCCTGGGTCCTTATTTATACAACAAAATTAACTTCCTCTTTTCTATGTACCTACTCTCTAAATAAATTCAAATTAAAAATTACACTGTCAATGTATCATATACGCAGACCGAAAATCTACTTCTTTTGATAACATAACAAAACTAAGACAAGACTAAGACACAAATAATAATATTCTATCACATACGCACAACACCATCTAGCCCAAACTAAGCAGAGCTTGTACTATGGGTACTAGACAATGGATAAACACACATACATAATTTTTTTTTTTTTTGCAAATAAAAGTATAGTCTTTTACACATACTTGCACTTCTAGCACATACACAAACGAACTCTTTCACACACGCACTCACACACACACACACACACAAACACACACACACGCACACTAAATTATTACCTAATTTTCATTCACAAAATAAAATATGAGGTTACCTATAACCTATAACTATTATAAGTCCTAGAGGTGGGAGCCTGGTGATCTGTAACACAAGTTTTTCTACTATAGACACTAGTCTGTCCACGAAGGATTGAGAATTTGTTATATCTGTACTGTGTTATCTTATGTATACCTTTGTGAAAGAGAGAAATAAATAAGTACTTACAACTTACGATTGCATTTATAATATTAGTAAGGATACTAGCTTTTGCGTACGACGCCGTCCGCATGTGCTTTAGTTGATAAGTGGTTTTTGTTATATACCTAATTGTTAGTGCCTACTTAAATGACAAATTTGAATTTCCTAATATTGTCTTCTATTTACGCGAATAGTATTCATTGAAATTAAACTGCTATATACGGATTTTATCGCGTTGTTTATTTGACACTTTATTACAAAATTTTGAAAATTGTTACTCTACTACTACTATTAAACTTTACTAATTTTTAAGCTAATTAAATTATTATTAAACTATTTAGATTTAATTTATTTTTACACTTTCCCCGACGTTTCGGTTGCTTTTCAGCAGCCGTGGTCACGGGGCTGAAAAATAAAAAAAGGCTAGTAGTTAATTTCATTGAATTTCCTAGTAATTATATATTAAAATATTCCTTATTACGTATTTATTTCTATAAATGCATGTTTATTGTCTTACAGCTCATAGGAAACCTGTGGCTTTAACGAATCAGTCATTGATTGATCCAGATTTCTCTCTTTATATGTATTAATAACCCTAGACAGTACAGACATATTTAAGTATACATAATATAATAAAATTGTAACTTGTCGATGTCTGTACATAGGAGATGTTTAATAACTTTTAAACTTTCGCGTTGCATGATATATATATAATATGTAACGGGTATTAACGCGATCATGCATAATGTTTACCTTTTTTATGCTTGAAGTTTCGACCATGTTACACCGGCCGTGGTCAGCTTGTGACCACGGCCGTTACATATTATATATATAGGAGATATGTAAGCAAAAATATGTGACGGGCCTATAGATAACTGAAAGAAAATAGAATTTGATTTCTTAGAAGTTGCAGTAGCAACGTCATAGGAGCACAGCCATCGCCTACTGTAGGAAGTAGGAACAACAAACGGTACGTTCCTCCATTCAGTACGAATATCAGCTAAACGACTGAAATTTACAGAACGATGGGAATTAATCCTTCGAAGCCAGGATTAAGTGGGCAAGCCCAATTTATACTAGTAAATATAAAGAAAACAGCATCAAAACAAAGACTACATCCATAATACCGGCTCTTTCAACCAGTGAGTTTGCCAACAACAAAGAGATAAATAACCATGGAAATTTTAAACGTATTGTTTTACGTCCTATTGTTGTGTCTACAACCTACAGTATATCAGCTAGGCGACAAAAGTTTACAGAGTAATGAAAATAACTCGTTCGGAGTAAAGTGCCATTCCCATTCAAATTATTCAACCTCCACAAAAAATCACGTAAATCAATGACTGCAACCATAATAATAATGTCCTCAGGACCGAATTTCAGTCACGGCGGCCAGTCTTAAAGGAGACTGGCCGCAGGAGATATTATAGTGCACAAGTGTGTACGCAAACACAAGTGCACTCTTTGTGCCCTAACTCTCATGATCCGATGGGACGGTAATTCGACACGACCGTACAGACATCAGGCGCAGGACTAACGACTTTACGTGCTTTCCAAGGCACGGAGGTGTCTAATACCGCCAACTTCCTAACTCCGGGCTGCTATTGAGATTTCTTAACAGGAAAACCCAATAACTTTTTGTTGGCTAGACCCGGGATTCGAACCCTAGACCTCGTGCACAGTAGTCGCATTCACTACCGCTGCGCCACGGAGGCAGTTAACAACCATAATACTGCATCTTTATATCAGTGAGTTTCGACATGAAGTAGAAAAATACTACCATGGAAAATCTATGTATAATATGTATGTATTTACAAAAAAAAGTATATATGTATGTAAATACAGATATAACAAATTCTATTAAAAAGCAGCGATAGCTCAGTGGGAAGACCAACAGACTGCAATGCAGAGGGTCTCGGGGTCGAACCCACGTCGCGCAACTCTGACTTTCGGAAGTTATATGACTTTTCGAAATTATGTGCGTATTGATTGACAATTATCGCCTGCTCCGTGCCTCGGAGAGCACGTTACGCCGTCGGTCCCGGCTGCCAGGAACATCTATGGCAGTCGTTATTGGGAGAGTGTCGGCACAAAAGATCCCACTGGGTCGAAGTGTCGCCGGTCTGCACTGACTGGCCCCCACATGAGATACATATATGTGTGTTTATCCATTGTATAGTACCC
The DNA here is from genome assembly GCA_930367265.1 of Catocala fraxini. NCBI lineage: Eukaryota > Metazoa > Arthropoda > Insecta > Lepidoptera > Erebidae > Catocala > Catocala fraxini. The sequence continues at coordinate 4,237,870 of OV884049.1, read as the reverse complement.
ATAGTACAAGCTCTGCTTAGTTTGGGCTAGATGGTGTTGTGTGTATGTAATAGAATATTATTATTAAACATATTGTATAACGTCATCCCTTGGGAAAAACTATAATATACACACTAACTGTGTTTATTGAAAATGGAAACTTACAACTGAGTTTAGTTGGAGTTCTGCATTGATAATATATACATACCTAAAAGAGCAGCGATAGCTCAGTGGCGAGACCAACAGACTACAATGCAGAGGGTCTCGGGTTCGTACCCACGTCGCACACATCTGACTTTCGGCGTTTATATGACTTTTCGAAATTATGTGTGTAGTGATTGACAATTATTGTCTGCTCCGTGCCTCGGAGAGCACGTTAAGCCGTCGGTCCCGCCTGCCATGAACATCTATGGCAGTCGTTATTGGGAGAGTGTCGACATAAAAGATCCCACTGGGTCGAAGTGTCGCCGATCTGCACTGACTGGCCCCCACATGAGATACATATATGTATGTTTATCCGTTGTATAGTACCCATAGTACAAGTTCTGCTTAGTTTGGGCTAGATGGTGTAGTGTGTATGTGATAGAATATTATATTATAGTATATAATATAATCTCATATTCGCATTTATAATATTAGTTAGGACTCAGAATTGATCTTTAACAAAAGGATACCATTCACATGCTATGATTTGCATTTTTGACTTTCTGTGCTCCTTTACTTTCCTAAAATAACAAAAAAAATCATCTTTAATAAATGAAATAAAAATTAAAAAAAAAACTATTTAAAATGACAGCTTAGTAACTTCACTACACTAATAAACTAAACGCTATCGTTCATAAGTGTTACTTTGTGACCTAAGTGAATAAAACAATGTTGTCTTTAAATAATTCATGTCAAGTAATATTGGATTTCCAACGTAATGTGGATTGCGTTGGAAATCCAATATACCATACACATACCGCTTAAACTGATAAAAATATCCGCAATCCAGGCAAATTAAGCTAATGCATATCGATACCGATAAAGCTAAATGGATGGAATTTCAGTAGGTAGCCATTTTATCATATACCCTAAACAGCAATTCGAACCAACTGTTATAGTGATATTAACATCCAAACTGCAGTCGAGCTGAAAATTTATAAAATCGTATGTATATACGTAGCCTTAATAAAAATTAATGGCTGAAATAATTCATTTTGAATTTCATTTGAATTCTATATGATATTGGTTATTGGACGACTGCGCGGATGTAACTACGGATGTGGCGACACATCCGTCTTACTACCGGTTTGATTACTATGTAGTCTTGTCTCTAGTTCATCCGTGTGCGATACGAAACAAAAAATATGGCATCATGGGTCTGGTATAGACAGTTTTTGCTTACATAGAGTTGTAGTAATTCTTTTTCAGTCACGTGGCTTGGCCTGTATTTGTCTATATAATAGAAACTTTGAACACAATTTTCACCTATTTCAAACATCGGATTGTCCTGAAACTGTGCATACTTATCAAAGACTGATGATAATATAATATTTTTATAATATAAATATCATATCATTTACAACTACATAATTATATCCCTTTTTTGGCGGCCCTGATGACATAGTGGTTAGTGTAACCGACCGCCACATTCGAGGTCGCGGGTTCGATTCCTGCATAAGTCAAACATTTGTGTGCATGAACATGGTTGTTTGTCATGGCCTGGGTGTTTCTATGTATAATATGTATGTATTTACAAAAAAAAGTATAGTATAGGTATGTATGTTTATCCATTGTCTAGTAGGTACTCATAGTACAAGCTCTGCTTAGTTTGGGCTAGGTGGTGTTGTGTGTATGTGATAGAATATTATATTATTATTATTATATCCCTAGAAGTGAAACGTAAGTATATTACTCTTACATTTTGCCTGCTATGGTTAAATATGGTATGTTGTTTAGGACTGACTATTACCGTTTACCGAAGAGCGAATATGTAGATTAAATAACCAATAATAACTGTTTGCCCGCCCTGGAAATCGTACCCAAGACCTCATGCGCAGCTGTCAATATAATATATACAGCATGTAACAAAATATAATGTGTATATAGTGAAAGGTGTAGTCATATTTTAGGACCTTAATGTTTACCTGATAAACAACCTCAGTGCGTAAACCCAAGAGCAAAAACAGGAAAATTTATTTTATGACAATTTCAAACATTTTATTTATTTATTATTGAAATTTTTATTAAACGAGGGAGGGGAGGGCTATTTCCAGCAGTGGACTATTATAGCCCGATGATGATGATGATGAAATTTTTATTTTATTTTATTTATTTATTTATTATAAATATCAGAACAGAAGCATTAATTGAGAAACAAAATTGTGCCAGGTCATTTTCAGGTTCATGGAGCTCACCTGAATCAGCTTTTAGTCTTCTTTAAGTATCGAATAGACTGTTTGATATTGATAAGTTGGTAAAAAGAAAATGTTCTATCTTAGTGAATATAATGTATACGGATTTAATTGTCACGGTTTTTCATTGTATAGGGGCTATATTATATGACACTTAAATAAGACCACACCTTTTAGTTACACCCTGTATACTAAACCAAATAATATCCATTAGAAGTAGTCTATTTAATACGATCAAAGTATAATCGGCTCATTATCCAGAACGGTTCCGGTATGCACGACATGTAGGTCATCCAGCGGCTAAATTCGTGGAGTACCGGGTTCATCTCACCTATTATACATTGTGTGTATTGCGGAGATATTTAGAAAAGAAACGACTATTACAGTACTGTATACGGATTTTATCGCGTTGTTTATTTGACACTTTATTACATAATTTTGAAAACTGTTACACTACTGCTACTATTAAACTTTACTAATTTTTAAGCTAATTAAATTATTATTACAACTATTTAGATTTAATTTAATTTTAGTAGTAGTAGTAGTAGTTTAATTTCAATGAATAATATTCGCGTAAACAGAAGACAATATTATGACTATTTAGAGGTTTCTGAATCTAAAACTACGGTTTTAGATTACCGGTCTCCTTACCGGGGAGAAAATTATTGGAAACGGCTATTTTGATATGGCTTAATCTGAAACAATGGTTTGCCTTGGTGATGGAAAACATCGTGAGGAAACCTGCATGTCTGAGAGCTTTCTAAAATGTCGTCGAGAGAGCTTTCTAAGATGTGTGATGTCTGCCAACCCCTGCTGGGTCAGCGTGGTGAATACGGCCTGGTATGGTAGTTTATGCCCAGAGATAGCTTCCGTACTTGGAGACTTTCTTAAGTCGCGGCGGAGTGTACAAACATTTAAACACAGGTCACAGAAAAAACCTAGACTCAGCAAAGCTATTTCTGAATCACACATTTTTTTGTACCGTGTGGGGATCAAATCTGAGACACTCAGCGCAGTGTCAGTGGCGAAGCGACGACTTAAACCACAATATTGTATCACATACACACAACACCATCTAGCCCAAACTAAGCAGTGCTTGTACTATGGATACTAGACAATGGATAAACATACATATATACTTATTTTTGTAAATACATACATATTATACATAGAAACACCCAGACCAAGACAAACAACCATATTCATGCACACAAATGTTTGATTTGTGCGGGAATCGAACCCGCGACCTCGGGCGTGGCAGTCGGTTACACTAACCACTACACCATCGAGGTAATATAGGTATAACTGTACCTATATATAACATAGGTATATGTATCTTATGTGGGGGCTAGTCAGTGCAGACCAGCGACACTTCGACCCAGAGGGATCTTTTGTGTCGACACTCCCCCAATAACGACTGCCATAGATGTTCATGGCAGCCAGGACCGACGGCTTAACGTGCTCTCCGAGGCACGGAGCAGGCGATAATTATTGTCAATCAATACGCACATAATTTCGAAAAGTCATATAACTTCCGAAAGTCAGAGGTGCGCGACGTGGGTTCGAACCCGAGACCCTCTGCATTGCAGTCTGTTGGTCTCCCCACTGAGCTATCGCAGCTCTAACATAGGTATAACTTGCGTATTTAGTTCTTTGTAGCACGCGCGAGCGTTATCTAATGCTCGAAGCTATGCGTCCACAGTGTAGAACCACCGCTTTCTATTAGGCAGATCGTATAGCCACCACCTAACTGACATAAAAAACAATTACTGTCGAGTGACATAAAAAATAACTATTTTGTATTCGCGAATATTTCACAATAGGCAGCTTGCCAACTGAAAATGCACTGACGCTCAAAGTAGACACCAATTATCATTGCACGATAAGAAGTTAACACTGGCGTGTGAGAATGGATTTAAATAGTTTGAAATGTGTTTAAAATGCATCCGAAGTTAATAATGTAGGTAACGTCTGACATAGTATTTCTTTTTTTTTAATGGCAACTCGCGCACTAGGAATGCATCCTGTGTCACGGGGGACTTTACAAACATTCAAACAACTGACACAAAGAACTCTCACAGTTTTGTCCCGTATGGGATTCGAAACCACAACACTCGGCGCAGTGTCAGTGGTAATGCGACCACTTAAACCACTAGCCGTGCGTGCAGTCAAAGTCTAAGATTGAAGGTATTACATTTCAATGATAACAAGAATCGTGTAATGAACGTCTGCCAAATGCAGGCCGGATATTTACATCATAGTGACAGAACTAATATTGCACTGATGACAGAATCCTAACTAATATTATAAATAGGAATGTAAGTTTGTTTGTTTGTTGCGCTTGCACGCCTTAACTTATCAACTGATCGGTAAACGATTAGTGAGGTTAAGCAACGTTGAGTGCGGTCAGTCTATACTTGGGTGACCGCTTAGTGGTATTTCATCTGAGCGTCTCCGTGCTTCAGAGGGCACGTAAAAAGTCGGTCCCGGTTGTTGTCAAATTGATAGCAGTCGTTAAGCCATGTCAGAGGCCTACGGGCGGCTTGAACAACTCTTGACAACAGGTTGGCCACTAAACACACGAAAAAGAAAAAGAATCCTGAAATTTCGCATACGCGTTGTCAGAACAACAGAAAAAAACAAAGGGTACTATTCACACACTATAAAAAGAGTCCCTCTCCTGTCTCCTTGTGAGGGGACGAATACAAAACGACACAGAGGCGCGCGTGGGAACTCGCACGCCGCCTCTAGGACCTAGTGCTGATCGGGTGGCGGACAGGCCTACGAAGGTAAATCCTCAGGGTGGCTGGAGGACATCTCACCCTCCGGCGCCAGGTTCTGCGGTTTGGGAGAGGGTTCAAGCACTCCCGCTCCCGCTCCGCCGCCTCCTTGATCAAAACTGGTAGTAACCTAGCCTATCCTAACCTATATTTACGCGAGCGTAGCTGCGGGCAAAATCTAGTCACAAAATATGTATTAGTAGAACAATCACCGGCACCAGTTACGAATGTATATTCAGTAGCTGGCAGTATGCTTTGCACTTTAATAATACTATTATTTAAATTACACTTTGATAAGCCCAATAGCATTTGGTAGTAATAACATTGCGTATGAATAAACAATGCATAATATTGCGACAATAGAAGTTGTATAGTCATTTATAGTAGAGCTACATTTCGCCTGCGGCTTTACTCACATTAATGTCATCAAATTTTATCACTCAGGACTTTTTTCTGGATGAAAGGCAGCCTATGTCGTTTTCTGTACCCTTGACGTCGTATATGCGAAATTGCATAATGATCGGTCTAGTAGTTAAGGCGTGTTAGCGTAACAAACAAATACACATTTTGCCCGCAGATTCGCTCACGTTAATCTACATTTTGTAAATCTATCCCTCTGGAACAGTACTTTTATCTCGATAAAAAGTAACATATATTATTTTTTGAAGCCTTAACATTGTGTATGCGGAATTGCATGACGATCGGTCGAGTAGTTAAGGCGTGAAAGCGTAACAAACAAACTCACATTCACATTTATAATATTAGTTAGGGTATTGTATTGCTGGTATACCAGATATGTTGATGAACAAATAAAGGAATATTGCTCTGATTACGTTACAATTAAACGTATATTAACTCAATCAATAACGTACATATATGGTCTTAGACCTGTTTCCACGGAAGAGTAGGTATAGGTGAATTACTGTCTCGCTTGTTACCGCCTTTGAACTGATGGCTTGTAACTAATTGATTTGATTCCTCCTTCCCCATTCTACCATCTAACGACCAGAAAAATAGACCAGCGCCGCGAGTCTTCACTCTTAGCCTTTATTACTCCCAAGTCACTTGGGGTCGGCTTTTCTGGTCTAACCGGATTTGACTGGATATCAGTTTTTACACGGAGCGGCTGCCACCTGACCTCCGCAACCCGAAGGCTAACGATACCCTAAGGCTAGACCAGTGTCAGGATATTAGAGGGTACTGACGTTCCCAATAACGACTGCCATAGATGTTTATGGCAGCCGGGACCAACGGCTTATCGTGCTCTCCGAGGCACGGAGCAGGCGATAATTGTCAATCAATACGCACATAATTTCGAAAAGTCATATAACTTCCGAAAGTCAGAGGTGCGCGTCGTGGGTTCGAACCCGAGACCTTCTGCATTGCAGTCTGAGGTCTCCCCACTGAGCTATCGCTGCTCACCAGCGATCAGTGATCAGCGCCGCGAGTACATGGTGACTATATAATATTTACCCACGAAGTGCTTTGCTTCCACTCTTATAATGCATACCGGAAAGGAGTGGAACTCACTACCTAAGTCTGTATTGCCCGATGACTAGTAGAGTATCGGTAATTTCAGCATGAATGGGCTGGCTCGACTGGAGAAGGACTACATTCTCACAGAATATCGACGTGAAATAGCAGTTTTCCTACTGTTGTGTTTCGTTCGGTGAGTGTGAGTGCCGGAGGCCTAACCAGGGTTTTTCCCCCTTCTCGCTCCTTTTCCTTCCCACTTCCTTATTCTCTTCTTCCTTTCCTAAAAGGTCGACAACGCGCAAGTGATGTCTCAGGTGTTGCAGGCGTCCATAAACTACGGTGACCACTTACCATCAGGTGGGCCGTAAGCTACTATAGCACATCAGTTGTATAAAAAAAATTATTGATGCCTTCAAGTCACAAGTGAATAGGTATCTTCTAGGCAAGCGTGCTTCATCGTCGACTGCATCGTTACTTAACATCAGGTGAGGTTGCGGTCAAATGCAAGCCTGTTACAAATAAAAAAACCCGACAAGTGCGAGTCGGACTCGCCCACCGAGGGTTCCGTACAAATTGGTAGGTATTATTAGGTACCTATGCTTATAAAAAAGGGAAAAAGGGTTTTTTTTTCATTCTTATCATAAATCGAAACCTATACATCATAAAAATAATTAAAAATCTGTTTTAACTTGTGCCAATAAAGCCCTTTCATACGATACCCCACATGACACAGTTAACTCAATTCTTAATTTGGACCGCCGTTCCTTGCATAAAGACCATGTTTTTGGTGATTTAATTACAAATGTATAGTTTTCAGATGGGTCCTATACTTATAGTATAAGACGGTATTACTTGCCAAATGTGATAGTTCTAGGTCAACGGAAAATACCCTATAAATTTTGATTCCCTTGAGAGTGTCGAAATATACGTTTTTTGCGGCATAAACGGCCGTATCTTTTTTTACGTTAACTTAGAAGTTTGATTTTTCACATCTTCAAGAAATGGTAGACCTGAGTATATCGTAATTTCAACTCGATACCTCCTTGCGTTCCCGAAATAAAGGGTCTTGACAGACAGACGGACGGACATCAAAGTGATCCTATAAGGGTTCCGTTTTTTCCTTTTGAAGTACGGAACCCTAAAAATAATAACAATAATAATAGCGTGCGATCCTATTGACGTCATTTTCAGGCTACATGTTGCCACTGAGTATTTCATGACAGCTAAGTGAAACACTACCTGATCCGGCAATCGAACACGTGCACAACATCAGAACACCCATACTATTATAATAATAATTTGTTGCCATCGACACGATAAGAAGAAGAAGTTCCTAACTGATATTATAAATGCGAAAGTGAGTTTGTTTGTTTGTTTGTTACGCCTTCATGCCTTAACTACACAACCGAACACTATGATATTTTGCATACACGTTGTCAGGGGTACAGAATAGCAGAATAGGACATAGGGTACTTTTTATCCACGAAATGTACTGTAACTTTTTATTTCTTGGTGGAATGCTTTGACGCATAACCGTCCGCGGCGGCTCCGCCCGCCGGGTTATGTCGGGCTCACCGGGGTAAAAGAAAGTTGTTAATGATGATAATGGACCGCCCGGTAATACCAACTTTAGCGGAAGGCCAGGAGACTTATTGGCGATGACCAACTGATCAACACGCGACTCCAAAGCTTGGAGCATCGTCGTAATGTTGCCAGTCTCTCGGTTTTCTATCGGATACATTTCGGAGAGTGTGCAGAGGAACTGCATAATTTGATTCCTAACCCATTCTACAATCGGACGACCAGACAATCAGACCAGCGACACAGGTACATGGTGGATATACCACATTTACGCACGAAGTGCTTTGCTTCCACTTTTATAATGCGTACCGCTAAGGATTGGAATTCGCTGCCTAAGCGTGTATTTCCCGATGAGTAAAATCTGGGTGTCTTCAAGTCGCGAGTGAATAGGTATCTTCTAGGCAAACGTGCTCCATCGTCGACTGCATCTTCACTTAAGATCAGGTGAGGTCGCGGTCAAACGCAAGTCTATTAGAGTATTTAAAAAAAACTAAACCTACCACGGTGTTCCTCGACAAAACCGGAATCGACGGGGCCGTGCGAATTATTTTCACATGCAGTCGCGACCCCGCTGAGGTTTCGGCCCGCCATATGAAACGGCAGGCCACTACGCAACAAGGCTACCCTTTGGTCACCACTATATATAAGCCCTACTGTCCCCCTTTAAGCGGGGTCGGACACACGACACAGAGGCGCGCGTGGCAACACGCACGGCGCCTCTCGGACCTAGTGCTGATCGGATGGCGGACAGACCAAATGAACTGTTACTAACCTAACCTAATATGCATGAACTAGCTGACCCACGAAACTTCGTCTGCTTCACATAAGAGAATTTTCCCCGTTTTTGCAACATTTTTCATTGCTGCTGCGTTCCTATTGGTCGTAGCGTGATGTTATATAGCCTATAGCCTTCCTCAATAAATGGGCTATCCAACACTAAAATAATTTTTCAATTCGAACTGGTAGTTCCTGAGTTTAGCGCGTTCAAACAAACAAACAAACTCTTTAGCTTTATAATATTAGTACCTATAGATTGGCGGCACAAAAAGTGTTTATATATTTTTACGGTAATCAAGATTTTTGACTTTAAAGCCAAAATAAATAAATGTAACTGTCTAGTGTAGTAGGTGATATCACCGATGCGATCCACCTGTCACTGTGGGGAACATACCAGTGTTGAGTGCCAAACATTCATTGTGTCATGAGGCGCTATTAGACATGTGTAATGTACAGTTGAGAGTATTACCTATAATTGTGCACATGCCTCACTGTTATTATTTGTAGTCATACGCTTAAATTATTTACATACTGTTAATGACGCACGGAGTAGTGATTTAAGTGGTCGTCTCGCCACTGGCACTACGTCGAGTGTTGTGGGTTCGATATTCACACGCGGGGCACAAATTAGTGTCATCCAAAAATTTTTGCCCGGATGTTTTTTGTGTCCGTTATTTAAATGTTTGTAAAGTCCCACGCGATGTAAGAATTATTCCTAGAGCGGAAGAGGCGTCTGTCAAAATAAAAAGGTTTCACCTCGTCATTGCCACTGCGCCGAGTGTTGAATACTCGATATCCACATGGACCAAAAAATATAAATAGTTGTTCCGAGTCTGGGTGTATTTTGTGTCCGTTCTTTGAATGCTTTTAAAGTCCCTCACGAGGAATACCAGGAATCAGAACTAGCTGAGAATTGCTTTTTTAAAAAAGTTAATTCAAAACAAACAGTTGTGAATTTATTTTATAAGTGCTGTATAGGACAATCTAGCAGAACATAATCGCTCTGACGCGTGTTTCCTGGCCATCAGGTTGGACTGCTCCTATTAAATTAACATAGATAGAACTATATTAATGGGGCATGTCTAATGCACAAGCGGTGAAATGTGTCAACTCTGATTGAATGCAAAATGTGACACATCTATATCAAAGTGCAAGCATGCAGTTATATAATATTGTCTTCTATTTACGCGAATATTATTCATTGAAATTAAACTGCTATATACGGATTTTATCGCGTTGTTTATTTGACACTTTATTACAAAATTTTGAAAATTGTTACACTTCTACTACTATTAAACTTTACTAATTTTTAAGCTAATTAAATTATTATTAAACTATTTAGATTTAATTTATTTTTACACTTTCCCCGACGTTTCGGTTGCTTTTCAGCAGCCATGGTCACGGGTCTCCCCGTGACCATGGCTGCTGAAAAGCGTGACAAAAAGTGTAACAATTTTCAAAATTTTGTAATAAAGTGTCAAATAAACAACGCGATAAAATCCGTATATAGCAGTTTAATTTCAATGCAGTTATATGTTTATGATAACAAAATGTTGTTTATTCTACCAAAAGTTGTTGGACACAATCGGACAAAAACGGATCAACCAGTGTTCATTGTGTCCGTTGAAATATTATTGAATACCAAGAACATTAAGTATCTTTTGTGTCCTAGCGCAAGAGTGGTTTTTAGATATATATTATTGACAAAAAAATGGATTAAGGTAGAAATGTGATTGAAACTATCGAAAATAAATCTAGGCGAACTTTCCCTGACCAAATCGGAGAGATTCTGAACTTGGTTAAGAATACCAAATATAGAATAGTACAGCCGCTGCTAATAATTATTTCGTGGCAGAACGAAAATGCTGGGTCATTTGGGGAAATACTACCATGAGAGTAGTTATTTTACTGCTTCATCTCTTATGGTAGTACATATTTCCTTCTCTTATGATAGTATTTACTTCTCTTATGGTAGCACTTCCTTTCCTTGATGGTAATATTTTCTTTTAAATGGTATCGCAAGTGATAATAGCCTACGGAAATCGGTTACCATCAAGTGGAATCTAAGCCTGTTCGTTGTACAAGAAATAATTTCCGCATTACGAACAATTCCTGTGTCGCGCGCAATAAACATTAAAACAATGGACACAAAAAACAACCATCTGTTAATCAAATAAAGTTTCGTCCCGTATGGCATTTAAACCTACGACAGGCGATCACAAACCCCTACAGCATCCATTCAATAAATTAAAGTACCATAGAAAAAAGCTTCCAATAAAAGTGAAAAAGCAAAGTGGAAAATCTAGTCTCTATTCGGTTCTTGGAAAACTGACATGAGACTACGTATATATTATGTTATAACCATCATAATATTAAACAACTAACCTTTGGCAAAACGATGCCTCCGTTTACTTCTGTGGAAACATAGCTACGTGATATTATTCTAGTTAAACGAACAAACACATTAAAATTACAACCACGTAATTACAAACGGTACAACACCAATTTAATGCGAGAATTAGGTCAAGTCAGAATTGTAAATAGACCGTTATTTCAAGCGTTCCCAGAACACGAAATAGTGTTAGATCAAGCGAATTCTGTACTAACTGAATTTTAAAAAACTTCTTCTACTATCTTTTATCCTTTTCGAAACAAAATATTTACATTCACGGCTGTATCCACAAAAGGATTTATAGAGATGTAGTTCAACCATATTTCATCAGTTATGACTTTATTGGCAAACATTTTGACCACTTCCAGTCACAGTTTTAAACTCCGTGCTGCTTATGACAATTTGCTGTCAGAGATAACTTAGTAATGCTCTGACTGACCCGGGAATCCAATCTAGAAGTTCACAGTTCCAGATCAGCCGTAACTGTATAAGCAACTCCTATATTTGTTCTTAGAGCCAAAGCAAAAATTTAAAGTGCTTCTTCGTATGTACATATTAGCTAGTAACCGTACACCGTGGTTTCACCCACGTTCCACCACCCGCTTTTATGTGCGTGCGTGCGTTATATAGCCTATGTTACTTCTGGATGAAGTAGTGTTTTAATAGAGAAAGAGCTTTTTTTATAGGTCTTTTAGTTTTTGTGTTTATTCATTAAAATAAAAATCCAAATCTTCCTTCTTCATAATATTAGTATAGACGAAATTAGTCTGGAAACAGTTGCTAAGTGGTTTTTATAGTAAGTTTATTTTATTTACCAAATAAGGGTAGTAAGAAAATATCCTAATATTTTAAAAGCGAATGTAAGTTTCTTTGTTACGCTTTCACACCTTAACTACTCGACCGATCATCATGAAATATCGCATACACTTTTTCAGGGGTACAGAAAAGGATTTCATTCAGAAAAAGCACCATTCCCGTATGAAGCCATGGGGAAAAGCTAGTGGTATTCGGTGCATTAGTTCTCAAGTAATGTGCTCGCTTTATATAGACGTATTCTCTAAGATGGTCGTATCTCGGTTAATTCACTAAATTTCAAGTCAAGGAAACGACGTCGATAATTTACCAAGAACGAGTAGGTAGGTGTATTGTGCTTGAGTTTCGTGATTAAGCCATTAAATCTCAATGTGACAGGGGATGAATTTATTGAGAGCAGTACGCTGTCTTACTTTGGCCGGGATTTGAATCTGGGACTTAGAAGCTACGCTTACTCCAAGTAATGCCATCAACTTGGCAGTAGTTGTGCATTGCTTAGCATTTATGTATAGTAGTAATATAAAGAGGAAATATTTGATTTTTGTTTGTTTGTTTGTAAAAATTTAACTCACAAACTGCTTAACCGATTTTAAAAATACTTTCACCATTAGAAATCTATATTATCACCGAATAACATAGGCTATATTTTATTTTAAAAAGTTCTGTTTCTAACGTAACCTACCCGACTTTTACACGAGCAAAGCCGAGGGCAAAATCTAGTATATAAAAAGGAATGATTTGTATCTTTGTTTGTGTATACTAATATTATAACTCAAAAACTACTCAACTGATTTTGAAATTCTTTTACCATTCGAAAGCTGTATTATCACTGAGTAACAGGCTACATTTTATTAAAAAATAAGTACTGTTACTAATATAATCTAACCTGATCTACTTTTACGCGAGCGAAGCCGCGGGCAAAAGCTAGTATTATAGAAAGATTTGGATTTTTGTTTGTAATGAATAAACTCAAAAACTACTAGACCGAATTTTAATAATTCTTTCATCAATAGAAAGCTAGCTAATCCAGAAGTATCATAGGCTATATAATATCACGCTAGGAGCCACGCAAGCAGAGCAGTGGCCATAAACGTGGGTGAAACCGCAGGGTACACATAGTGCTTTATATAAATTACTCAGATTATGCTTTTAAAAGATAAAAACATACATATAGTCTTGCATATTATATGGGTAGGAAAATTCGTCGGTAAAGTTCGATTTTTTTAAAAATTCAAGGTCGAAAACTGATGCTAATGACTGGTGAGTGTGAAGTCTCGGATACGATTTCTAGGTCGGGCAATGGTATTATCTTCTAATGTCAAAAAAACCTCAACTACAGCACGTAGGCTAAAACTTTCTACGTTAAATATTAATTGACTCGCTTTCTGTTCCATGGAACCTAAACTTCTGGTGAAATTTGAGTGTAATTCACGTCTAACTGTACGTGATAACATGTATTGAACACACCACACTATTTGCTTTGGAAGTGAGAATAATCACTCAAGATTACGTAATTCAGGCATTAATTTGCTGTTACGGTATCACATAATACCGATAGCATAAACCTCGACTAATACCTACATATATGTATATGTTAGCAAGCGTTAATTGTGATGGAAAGTTATTACCACAAGTAACTCGCGGACTGGCAGAATAGAAACACGATTATTAATTGGGAATCCGTTGGAATAAATCGAATTCTGGTATATAGGTTAGATTGGTTGTTGGAACTGAATTAGCGCTTACTGTGAAATAGCGAGCAGATATGCGGGCTTCGATGAATGCTCACCCAGTGCAGTGATACTCGGATTAGAATTCGACAAATAATTTACATATCTATACATAAGTGATGGTTTTGATCAGACACAATATTGTAGGAATTGAATTTCTGACTACATAGCTCAGCGGTAGTGTATGCAAAACTGCTGTGCGTAAGATCTCGGATTCTGTTCCTGTACAAAGTATTATTGACTGTCAACAATGTTCAGTAGCAGCGCAATGTCTAGAGCGGTATCTGGTTGACGATAATAGGTATCCCTTATTACGATGGTCCTATAACCATAATTGACGAAATTGGAGATACACATCCGCCTTACGCCCTTCGGAGATATAGCTATGACGCTATTAATGTATTTATGTATTAAATATTCTTAGACAAAGGCCAGGTTAAGAGCACCTTGAACCGACGGGCGTGTATGAGGAATGTGATGAAAGTGAATGAAGCCAGAGAAGTGTGTCAGGATCGTAGCAAATGGAAATCCGTAGTATCTGCCTACCCCTCTGGGAAACAGGCGTGAATCTATGTATGTATGTATATTCTTAGACATTAAACCAAGCAAAAACAATTAATAAGATTTAAAAAGCTTTTCTATTTTTATTTCATTGATTAAGATGAAAATAGCAGCAGTAGCAGCGATAGCTCAGTGGGGAGACCAACAGACTGCAATGCAGAGGGTTTCGAGTTCAAACCCACGTCACGCATCTCCGACTTTCGGAAGTTATATGACTTTTCGAAATTATGTGCGTATTGATTGACAATTATCGCCTGCTCCGTGCCTCGGAGAGCACGTTAAGCCGTCGGTCCCGGCTGCCATGAACATCTATGGCAGTCGTTATTGCGAAAGTCAGTACCCTCTAATATCCTGACACTGGTCTAGCCTTAGGGTATCGTTAGCCTTCGGGTTGCGGAGGTCAGGTGGCAGCCGCTCCGTGTAAAAACTGATATCCAGTCAAATCCGGTTAGACCAGAAAAGCCGACCCCAAGTGACTTGGGAATAATAAAGGCTAAGAGAGAGAGGAGAAGATTAAGATGAAAATAACAATATGTGAACAATAATTGTTGTGTATCTCCAAATAAATTAAAACAAGTTTTGTTTGGTGATAATTATAGTATGTATTGGTAGCTGTTTACCTGTTATAATTGCTTACATACTTATATGGGTCCTGCGAGAAAACCAGCGTTGCAATTTCAACTTCAACAATTGCTGACGCAAGGCACCTAATTTGGTCTCCACTCTCCACTAATAGACTATTTTGAGTATATATATATTTTATTGTATTTTGTTATGAAGATACAAATAGAATAAATAAATAAATAAATAAAGAAATACGAAGCGAAAACTTTTGTGGAAAGAAAAATGTCTTTTCATTCTTCCAACAAAAGTTTTCGCAATAGTTAAACATTTTAATTTACCTTTACATTGTTGCAATGAATGGACTTTAATTAAATAATATATTATACTTTCGCACTAGGTTTAACGCCTGTTTAGCAGAAGATTTAGCAAACATTCCAACAATGGACACCTAGATTCTAAAAAATCATTTGTGAATATCATTCATTTTTTTACTGTGCCGAACTCATAACATGGGATAAGGTAGTCGTGAGACGATCAGTTAAGCCGCTACGCCATCTGTGCATTTTCCGTAGACATCTACACTTCTAATAATAGTTGAAAATCAGCACTAGGCTTCCTGAGCCTGACATATGCTAAACTAGGTCCCATTTGGCAAAAATATTTATTTTGTGTTTAGCCTATTAATATTGTTCTTGGTCAAATAAATTAATTTTCTTTCTTTCTCATAACTCCTGTAAATATATCAACATATTCGGTAAAATTAATATGAACAGTCGTAGAAACGGTAGCAGCGATAGCTCAGTGGGGAGACCAACCGACTGCAATGCAGAGGGTCTCGGGTTCGAACCCACGTCGCGCATCTCTGACTTTCGGAAGTTATATGACTTTTCGAAATTATGTTCGTATTGATTGACAATTATCGCCTGCTCCGTGCTTCGGAGAGCACGTTAAGCCGTTGGTCCCGGCTGCCATGAACATCTATGGCAGTCATTATTGGGAAAGTCAGTACCTTCTAATATCCTGACACTGGTCTAGTCTTAGGGTATCGTTAGCCATCGGGTTGCGGAGGTCAGGTGGCAGCCACTCCGTGTAAAAACTGATATCCAGTCAAATACGGTTAGACCAGAAAAGCCGACCGTAAGTGACTTGGGAATAATAAAGACTAAGAGAGAAGAAAAAAGTTGTAGAAACGGTATTTCAATTACTTATAGTTCAATGTCTCTATACTAAATCCCAACAAAATCAATTCAGCGGCTTAGTCGTAAAACCTAAAAGACAGTTACATCGGTATTTATTTTCTTGTTTAAGACGACATACGTTATTCACTAAATAGTTCATAAACTCCAAATAAATACCAAACAATTCGTACATTACTTACGCAAACTATTTAAACACAATACCGAAAAGCCACGGTCAAAATGTCCCGTATTAACGACGAATCATTTCATAAGACGTGTGTTCGTTTTTTCAAACGACGTACTCTCGGCCTCGAAGTTTTCCCACCGTGTGATATCATACAACCGAAATATATGTGAATGAATTCAGCTATATCTATTAGTAGAACTGTGTTGTCATCCAATAGAATCGTCGATTACATAGCGTCGGACTTTCGAAATTAATTTCGAAGTGTATAACGCCATCTAGTTTGTTAATTCGCTGTTTTATTAACGTGTGGTTGGTAAGTATTTATTTATTTATTAGCTTATTTGCATAAAATGTGATAAAGGTAACATCACCTTCATTTTATAGTACATAGACACATCACTGTATTAATGTCATACAAATATGATAATAAGGGTATCATAAGTGGCCGTGAGCTTATTGCAGGTTTTTCTTTTAGGCTCTACTCTTTGCCTAAGCCTAGCTACTAACCTAAATCTTCAGTAGCTTAGTAAACTCACTAGCCTGTAGATTTTGACGTTCATAAGTGTTACTTTGTGACCTAAATGAATAAATGATTTTTGAGTTTGACTTGACATAGTCTTAAACATAATGTACATATAATATGCGGGAATTAAAACATATCTAACAAGTTCTGAGTATAATTTACATCTACATATACCTTTAGATGTAAATAGGTGTGAGTAACCCAAATTACAATTAATTGTATTAACAATTACAAAACAATACATTTTATTGCAATGTGAACATCGTTCTAAAATGCACTTGAAAATGTATGTCAATGCTTAAGACTGCGCCGAGCGTAAGACCGATAATGACAGAGCTCGTACGGCGCATATTCAAATCGGCGCGCGGCCGCCATAGTAAAATTGTATGGAGGATTTGAAGTCCTTTTTTGATAAATATGTATCTTTATTGTCAACCAATAACTTAAATATTTGGGACGGACAAATTGTAATATAACTATTTATGTTTCGTTTAAGCTGTAAAATATGATAGATTTCTACTGTTATAATCTACAAATCACGTAACACAAGCTTACGATTTTGCATCGTTCGTGCAAATTTACGTAATTTTTTAAGGGAAAATATTAATTAGTTTAAGTTTTTTACACGGAGTAATTGTAAACACATTCATTGTTATGGTAAATGTATATTTTATATTTGTATTAAACAAAAACTGTTGATTTTATTCACTTAACTGTGACCTCCTGTTTTGGCACATTTCGCTCGGCGCAGTCTTAAATGAATCTCTGGTTAATAATAGAAAAATAAAATAAACTGCGCTGTTTAAATAATGTGATCACCTCGCCACTTAAGTGATGTGGGTTCGATTTTAATACGGGCAAAAAATTGTGTGATCTATAGATAGTTGCTCTGAGTCTGGGTGTTCTTTGTGTCAGCAGTTGCCAGCTAGATTATCCGTAGCGAGAAATATATTTTTTAATAAAATTAATTTTAGAGTATGTACGCAGTATAATTAATATAAATTTTATTGCCACCGTAGTACACCGTCCACCAAGATAATATTGACATATTTTGTGATGAGGTCGAATTCGATTCTATGTACACACCTCTGATTTTACGAAGTTATATGGAGGAAAACATCGTAAAGAAGCCTGCATGTCTGACAGTTCTCTATAATGTTCTCGAAGTAAAGTTTTTACTGGGTCAGCATGATGGGCTATGATTTTTACATACTTGTAAGAGGCCGGCCAAGCAGTGGGACAGTTTTTATACATATCCGATATTATATAAGTAGATATAATTTAATAGCGCAAAAATATCTTATCTGCAGACAAATGTTGGAATCTATACGACCTTAGTCAGTAGAACAATCAGTTTAAGTTTTGCAATAGTATCACTATTTCTAAAGTAGTTCTTATCGAGTCAAATAAAATGAAATCTTTTATCTTTAAATTTAAGATTGAGTTCTTTTTTTAGAGATAAATTTTCAATCCACCAGCATCTTTTAAAATAAGAACCCAATCACTTGCGATCACATCACATTGGAATTTAAAATCGATTACAGAATCACTTTTACTGATCTTTTTACGACTCCATGTTCGTGAAATTCATCGATGAAAATCCGATTACTTTTTGACCTCCACGTATGTAGCTTTGAGTATAATTTGCTCAGAGATGTTCGTTGACACTTAACCTATATAAACTTTTGTCACTGCTGATACTTTAACATACATATTATATAGACCCACGTACATGCAGCGATAGCTCAGTGGGGAGACCAACAGACTGCTATGCACAGGGTCTCGGGTTCGAACCAAGGTCTATTAAGCCTTTATTATTCCCAAATCACTTGGGGTCGGCTTTTCTAGTCTAACCGGATTTGACTTGATATCAGTTTTTACACGGAGCGGCTGCCACCTGACCGCCGCAACCCTAACGATACCCTAAGGCTAGAACAGTGTCAGGATATAAGAAGGTACTGACTTTCCCAATAACGACTGCCATAGATGTTCATGGCAGCCGGGACCGACGGCTTAACGTGCTCTCCGAGGCACGGAGCAGGCGATAATTGTCAATCAATACGCACATCATTCCGAAAAGTCATATAACTTCCGAAAGTCAGAGGTGGGCGACGTGGGTTCGAAACCGAGTCCCTCTGCATTGCAGTCTATTGGTCTCCCCACTGAGCAATCGCTGCTTAATATCTTTCTAATTAATTTATTTTATTTATGTAAATCAGTGTTATGTTTGTATATGTATGGTATTATCTCTAAAATGCCATGAAGAAGGTGCTTTACGTATTAGACTCAAAGCAAATCTACTTGTTATGTAAAAAATAACTTAAATAGTTCAAATTAAATAGATATGCGGGTTAACATTTACAAGATGCTAACGATAGAAATTTATGTAAAAAACGATAAATACGTAAAAATAGTTTGCGTTTTATGCGCAAACTTGACCGAGTTAGAATTAACGATGCGTCGGCGACGGCTTGCGTTTGAAGGGTGACCTTCATTGTGTCATTAATCTCAGATTATTATATTATACTTGACTGTTGGTGAGAAAAATAAGTCGTGAACTTGGAAACGTTGTCTGAACTTCATTGCGTAAGATTGGTTAGTTAGTTGGACGTGTGTTGTCGCCACTTAGCCTCGTAAGTGACCGGTTCAAAGGTTGTTCAGTTACCCATTCAATTTCAGCTCTGTCTAGAAAGATAGCAGAGGATGGACATATTGTTTTGTTTTTTTATGACATTTCCAGCACGAAGTATAATTCCTGTGTCGCGGGGGATTTAAAGATATTCAAACAAAGGGCACAAAGAACAACCAGATTCGGAACAATTATTATTTATGGATCACACAATTTTTTTGCAATGTATGTACACAGGCTGTGGTACTATTATACTAATAATATAGACAATGTTCTGGATTTTGTTTGTTAATCAATCATAGGAAAACCGTTGAACTGATTTGGATAGAATTTGGTAACCAAATAGGCCATATTTTGGATAGGATATTATTATCTCTGTGATCTTAACTTATGCAGACCAGCAACACTTCGACTCAGTGGGATCTTTTGTGTCGGCACTCTCATCAGGTGGAGTGTGGTCATTTTAATATGCAAAATAAAAAAATAAAAAGAAAAAGAACGCGAGCCACAAACTGCAGCACACCGCGCGCCGCGATTTCACTACAAACAAAAGTATTAGTTTGTGTCGACTGACAAAGTGTCGGTCGTAGGTGTCGTAAATAGTCACTAGCATATTTGCATTGTATAGTAGGTATATGACAACCGCGGCGTCTGAAATTGGAAGCTAGTGTGTTCTGTGCCCGGTGGGTGAACTTTTAGATAATAGTTATTGTAACCAATGCTTGTAATCCAAACGAAATTTAGGGATACGCAAGTATTATTATTGTCTAATATCTGTATTAATGAGCTATGGACAAAAAACCAAAATTTGCAATGTATATAACTAGATTATGCAAGCGGTTTCGCTCGTGAGAATATAGGTTAGGTTAGGCTAGTAACAGTGCTGTTATTAGTTAGTTTTTTGGATAAAAGGTACCCTATGTCCTTTTTTATATTCCTGACAACATGAATGCGAAATTTCATAATACTCGGTCGAGTAGTTATTGCGTGAAAGCGTAACAGACAAACTTACAATACATTCACATTTGTACTATTAGTTAGTATGACAAGTGTGGCGTCTGAAGTAGGAAGCTAGCGTATTCTGTGCCCGGTGGAGGAACTTTTGATAATGGTTACTGTATGTATGTATCTTATGTGGGGGCCAGTCAGTGCAGACCGGCGAAACTTCGACCCAGTGGGATCTTTTGTGTCGACACTCTCCCAATAACGACTGCCATAGATGTTCATGGCAGCCAACGACGGCTTAACGTGGTCTACGAGGCACGGAGCAGGCGATAATTGTAAATCAATACGCACATAATTTCGAAAAGTCATATAACTTCCGAAAGTCAGAGGTTTGCGACGTAGGTTCGAACCCGAGACCCTCTGCATTGCAGTCTGCTGGTCTCCCCACTGAGCTATCGCTGCTTGCTTTTTCGCGGCTTAACTATTAGACGAATCATCATGAAATTTCGCATACACGATTTCATAGATACAGAAAAGAACAAGTATCGTTTATTTTAAAAAAATACTGTTTTCGAGAGGTATAAATATATTGCCAAAATCTAGATTAGGCGAGCGAAAACGCTGGCAAAATCTAGTGATTTGTAAAAAAACCTAACGGCCTTAAATCTTCCTTTATCCAATAACATCATTGAAATCTTCTTAACTTAACGTCCATTATCGCACAAACAAAGCCATGATTTACTACTTAACTCAAAACCCTTCATACATAAACATAAATGAAATATATTACAAAAAAAGGTCTGGCAAGTTGTGAGTAATGCAGTGAGTTGAAAATCGAACGGACCAATCGGCGAAGCGTAAAACCTAATCGTGTATTTAACCCCGAAACACAAATAGAACTAAGATATCGGCTCATTTGCTCCAGCGATTTCTTATAACGATAGATGATATTATTAAACTGTTTTGTGTTTTTCTGTGTATTGGAGTTTTGTCTAGACGGCCTTGTTTTGATATTTTGTGTTTTTGTGGAACGAAAAACTTTGGCAAAAGTCGTAAAAAAATAAATTATCTATATATAATATATCGGCGACTATAGACTCACGCGTAAATCGCCAAAGGGGTATGAACTTCAACACACAACATTATGCCAATAATGTTTTACCGTCTTACTTATCAAGGGTAAACTAATTGCGCTCAATATAATTATTGCTACTTAGAATTTCTTATCAGCTGCACTTTTGCTCCAAGCGCTGCTGTTGATAAATCCATGTCTCTTGACTCAAACCCGGGTCTTTCCCCAAACCGAACTTAGGCGAAACTGTTTTGTCAAACTTTCTATGTAAAGATTAATCCAAACTAATATTAGAAATGCGAATATTAGTTTGTTTGAACGCAGCGATAGCCTATTGGGAAACTGTTGGACTGCCACGCAGAGGTCTCGAGTTCGAACCCAAGGCGCGCATCTCTGACTTTTCGAAGTTATATGCGTATTAAATAGTTAATTATCGCTTGCTTTAACTGTGAAGGAAAACATCGTGAGGAACCTGCATGTCTGAGAGTTCTTCATAATGTTCTCGAAGATATGTGAAGTCTGCCAACCCGCACTAGGCCAGCGTGGTAGACTATGGCCTAACCCTTCTCACAGTGAGAAGAGGCCCGTGCCTAGCAGTAGGACAGTTTAATACAGGGCTGATATTATATTATTTTATGTTATATATGAGTTTGTTTGTTACGCTTTCACGCCTAAACTACTCGACAGACTCGTCATACAGAAAAGGACATAGAGTAGGTACACTTTTTTCATGGTAGAAAAAAGTACTGTTCTCGAGGGATAGAAATTTATGGACAAAGTCTACAATAACGCGAGTGGAGGCGCGGGCACTATCTAGCGTAATATATTGTGTACACAGAAACCTATCAAAAACATGTTGTTTATCCTAATCCATTTGTAATCCGGACTACGCATAGCTTAGGTGCGGTTACTGACATTCGATAGTATCACAATGCAATGGCCGTATGTTAATTTCGGTGTTTAGTTGAAACATGATACTAATAGAACAATGTTAGTTAAACGCATGTATAGATTGCGGAGCAATCTAGAAGATAGACTTAATTATCTATGTATGTATTACATACTACTCATATAATAATAATACCAGACCGGTAACAGTCCTACTGCTAGGCACGGGCCTTTTCTCAGTTTGACAAGGGTGACGTTGTAGTCTACGATACTAGCACCGTGCGGGTTGGCAGACTTCACATATCCTCGAGATCTCTTAGACATGCCGATTTCGTCACGATTTTTGCTTTACCGTTGAAGCGAAATGATAATGGACATGTATTGTATTCGAGAAGTCAGAGATACGCATTTTGATCGAGCTCGAGACCTCTGCGTAGCAGTCCAACTGTCACCCCGTAGGCAAGAGCTGCTATCACCCATATACTACTGTGTAATCCCACAGATGAAGAGGAAGGTGCATTACACCAATTAGTGTCAAATTAAGTTTCAAAATTGTTTGCAAAATAAGTTAAACATTAATATTTTAAATTTGGAAATAAGATATTTATTTATTTGTTTAACGATGTTAACCGTACGGCCGTTGACAGGTAGGTGTATATAGTAGATATATCGCTACCTCTCTCGGACAACTGCATTTAAATAGCGATTACCTTGTAGTTTGTATCGTGTATCTCTTTTCTGTCATTTAACATTTACCTCTACAACCAGATTTGAAACGCTTGTATCATATTTATTAATGAGTAGATTTCCAAAATCATGTTCATTTTAAAGTTTCGGTGATGTAACTATATGACATAAATAATAAAATATTGTAAGTCTACTACACTAATTTAGGAAGCGAGAGACGGAGACGTTTCTTACGGGGACGTTTCTGAAATCCACACCGCTGCCTAATGATATCAATCTAAACACAGCATTGAAAACAGCTTCACTTCTCTAATCGTTTTCCGATCTACAAATGCAGTCTATAGACGTTTCTATCACATAAACTATCAAACCTTACGACTGTAGTGATGTCACGCTAGGTTATATAACGCTGCAGTGACCCAGTAATGCAGATTGTGCCAAAATGTACTAATTGTGGATTGCATGTTGAACGGATTAGCCAGTCCTGTACATTTATGCTTACATTTACTGCTCGAGGCTTCGGATTCAATTAAAGTGTTATAAGGATTTCTGTTTAAAATTTTCGGTTTTAATGTGATATTTGGCATTATTTCTATTGACAGCGGGCTGTGAAGTTTTCCTTACTATAGGCGTTTTTCTGGTAATACGAGGGCTAGCCCCATGGTTTAGGTTTGCGTATAGCTAATAAAATATTTGTTGTTCTTGGCTTAGGTTTGAGATTACATTACGTATGCGTACGGCTGAGAGTAGCTGGTTACGATTTTTGGGGTTTTCTTAACCCAAAAACCGTAACCGACTACTCGTAGTGGTGTTATTGAAGTTTTTACAAGCAGTGCAATTTTGTTAGGATAAGTTTCAATCGCAGCATGGAGTCTCGAACTGCGATTTTCAGGTGGCAACAGACTCGCACCCTGTTACGTAGTACCTGAAACCATAACTACGGTAAAACGGTAAGCATAGTACGTGTCTAACGCAGCTAATCATTCTTCGGCGAAGTAGGGATGAGACAGCCAACTATGCCATTTGGTCCCAAACTAAAGCCATCGCTGGCAGACTGGCCAAATCCGGGTTTTAATCTGTCAAGTCTTAGAATACCAAACATAATTAAAAATCTATTGTATCTAGCCACTGGTGTGCCGCGGCGATTTAATGACTTAAACATTATCTAACTCTTTTACTATATACAGACGTAAGTCTATTTCTATATATAAATTACTTTAATATAAGTTGAGCACGTTTACCACATACAATAAGTAAAAAGGATATAAAAGCCTTGAAAATAAATAAAAACCAGTTCCAACAATAAAACTCATATGAGAAGAATAAGCTAGAAACTCACGGTCGTTCAGTTCAATTGGCAATTGTTTACTTATTAAGTAATACGATCTAAGATTTTGTATTATATGAGTTGGTATAAATGTTTGTTAAACGTTTGTTGAGATGTTTTTTTGTAGAACTGCCACGCAGAGGTCTCGTATTCAATCCCGATGCGGGTATATCTGACTTTTCGAAATTATATGCTTCTTTTTTTCTTTTTTAATCTTTATTTATTTAGAGGCTTTTATTACAGAGTAATATGTTAGCCCCATCGTGGCTTATTCTAAGATACTAACTTACTATTTCATAATAGGCAACAGAGGAAGTCGTTGTTGTACATATATCTCAAATAGGTCTAACGCCGCATTTGAAGTAGGGTCACTTAGGACATTAATGAAAAGTCCTACATCGTACACGTTAAGGTTATATTTGAACATCAACGAGTTCCTTTGGCGCTGATATTTGACACAATCCATCAGAAGTTATATGCTTAATAAAGTGTTAATTATTGCTCTGTTTAACTGTGAGGAAACCTGCATGTCTAAGAGTTCTCTATAATATTTTCAAAGATATGTGAAGTAATAAAAGTAGTATATAGACTGCATGGATGGTGTAGCGGTTTAAGTATTCGCCTCGCCGCTGCCACTGCGCCGAATGTTGTGGGTTCGAATCTCACACGGCACAATAATTTGTGTCTTCCACAAATGGTTGTTCTGAGTCTAGGTCTTCTTTGTGTCCGTTGTATGAATGTTTGCAGAATCCCTCGAGACACAAGAATTATTCAAAGAGCGGAAGTTGTTTTTTTTTAAATTAGAAAAAATAAAACAGAATTGATCAGAAGTCTGCCAACCCACACTGGACCTGCCTGATGAATTGTGGCCTAACTCTACTCACAGTGAGAAGACACACATGCCCAGAAGTAGGATATTTGATATAATCTATACTTATATTATAAAGAGGAAAGATTTGAATTTTTTGAAATTAAACTGCTATATACGGATTTTATCGCGTTGTTTATTTGACACTTTATTACAAAATTTATATAGCAGTTTAATTTCAATGAATAATATTCGCGTAAATAGAAGACAATATTATTTAAATTTTTTGTTTGTTTGTAAGGATTTAACTCAAAAACAACATAACTGATTTTAAAAATGCCTTCACCATCTTTGTTGTTGTTCAAGCCCGTAGGCTTCTGACATGGCTTAACGTCTGCTGTCAATTTGACAACAACCGGAACCGACTTTTTACGTGCCCTCCGAAGCACGGAGACGCTCTAATGAGATACTACAAAGCGGTCACCCATCTATAGACTGACCGCACCCAACATTTCTTAACCTCGCTAATCGTTTTACCGATCACCATTAGAAAGCTATATTATCACCGCGTAACATAGGCTATATTTATTTAAAAAAAAAGGATTGTTACTAACGTAACCTACTTTTAGGCGATCGAAGCCGCGAGTAAAAGCTAGTATAATATATTATCATACAAAAATAAGAATAACGAAAAATTGTTACATGCGTCCATTCTTGAAAAAGTTTCACACCTAAACATATGCATTTCTTTATATCAAAATCTACCACATTTTACATTTTCGTGTCTATACCAGATGTCTATCTAGAAATAAATCAAATTTACACACATACACACACAGATTAGCAAGTCGTGTGATGTTTACACGTATCTATATCGGTAATTAGTTCGCGAGCTGCACATGTGTGAGTTACATTAAAGTTAACATTGAGGTGGTCGGCGGTAACAACGGATATATCTTCACAACATTGGATAAATGGTGACTGTATGGCGATGTTTCTATTGAGACCTTATTGCAGTGCTAGCTCTTTAGTGGTTAGTGTCTTAACTTTGATTTTAATTTATTTAGTAGTACGAGTACTATCGCCACTAATTTATTCGAACATTTAAAAGAAATTCTTCGCCTATAGATTACCTTATTCGATTTTGAATTTTATTCTTCTCCCTAGCCTTCATTATTCCCAAACCACTTTTTATTCTTTTTCCTTTATTTATTTTGGGATTTTTATCCATAAGGATATGTCCATCCCATTGTACCTTACAGCTAGATACACACATTAAAATTAAAAGTACACTGTTAGATATAACTAGAGATACAACTATAGATTAGATACTAGAGATTAGAACTAAGGATAACATAATCATTGCTGAATTATTTTTATCAAATTACATAGTCTTTTGGCAGCTTCTGACTTCGGATAACTTAAAATACTTTGTATCAGGGCCACATCTAGTAAATTTAAATTAAATTCCTTAACCAATGAATCACATTCACTCCTATTTCGAGCACAATCCATCAGCAAGTATTGTACATCTTCAATTTTATTGCATATCGAACAATTGGGATACAGATGGATAATGACCGGGTCTAAGTCTAAAAGTTTCTAATCTAAGTTAAACATAATTTCTACTTAACATTGTATCGTCAAACCAGGAAATCTGTGGAGGCTCGCCTTGTATGGTTCTATACCATATGCCTTTATCTCTAGATTTTTCTTAAAATACGTTCCCAAGTCACTTAGGGACGGCTTTTCTGGTCTAACCGCATTTGGCTGGATATCAGTTATTACACGGAGCGGCTGCCACCTGACCTCCGGAACCCGTAAGCTAACAACACCCTAAGACTAGACCAGTTTCAGGATATTATAAGACACTGACTTCCCAATAACTTTCAGATAATGGTTACTGTATGTATGTATCTGTATGTATCTTATGTG
Source organism: Catocala fraxini (assembly GCA_930367265.1). Lineage (NCBI taxonomy): Eukaryota > Metazoa > Arthropoda > Insecta > Lepidoptera > Erebidae > Catocala > Catocala fraxini. The sequence continues at coordinate 4,210,642 of OV884049.1, read as the reverse complement.
GGGGCCAGTCAGTGTAGACCGGCGACACTTCGACCCAGTGGGATGTTTTGTGTCGACACTCTCCCAATAACGACTGCCATAGATGTTCACGGCAGCCGGGACCGACGGTATAACGTGCTCTCCGAGGCACGAAGCAGGCGATAATTGTCAATCAATACGCACATAATTTCGAAAAGTCATATAACTTCCGAAAGTCGGAAGTGCGCGACGTGGGTTCGAACCCAAAACCCTTTGCATTGCAGTCTGTTGCTCTCCCCACTGAGCTATCGCTGCTTTTTTAATGTTATTATGTGGTATATTTACAGATTTTGTCCTGCTAATAAGATTTATTTTTTTGTTAAGAAGTCGTTTCATCAGCTTATCTGGAGGGACGATGTACATACGTAGTCCGTATGTACTTAGTCCCACCTGATCTTAATGCTAAAATAATATCGATTGAATATTTCTATTATGAATATGATACAATACCTACGTATTGAGTCTACACTCATGATCGTTTTCCGGATAGATGTGCAGAGACTACGGATTTGTCATATTTCTTCTTTCCTAGAAACTTAGCATATGTATGTCTCTTGTTTCTCTCACCTGCACTAGAATCTTAGATGCTTGCTCATCAGTTAAGATACTTTAAACCTGACCTTTGTCCAGATTAAATTAATAAAATAAAATTAGACTAAATTTTCCTTTTCCGACTAACCAATCCAAATTTGCCTTATATACTTCTTTAGTAATCCCAAATGATAGGATATTACTGATTATCAAAATAGCATCAATAAAATCGATCATCTTTACATTAATCTATTTTAAACTAAGACCGCACAATACTGCTTTCTTAGCAAGCACCATAAACTAATGCATCGACCTTGTTAATCTTTGGCTTACGTCTCGATACACAATACGCGGTTTGTATTATAAACGTGCCGGCCGGCCGGTCGTTAACGGGCAATGTAATCAAAAGTTTGATGTAACACTGTCAGTCTGTTTAGATAGATTCTAGTTTATGGTGTTGGTATATATATTATTAATACTCTTGTTAGTTTTGATTTAGCTGTAGGTGGTGCATGCTGCATCGCTTAAAATTATTAGTGTGCTATTTAGGTGAGCATATCTTTGTAGATAAAAATTAATAGGGTTTTAGTTTGTCTGTCTCGTTGTCTATCTGTGTATCTGTGCCTATCAGGCATTGTAACATTCTTAATTTTCGTTTAGTGAAATAAAATTTGCTTTATACTTCTCAATAATATTAACCATGTCTGATTAAGAAATACATCTGAAATATTGACGAGTTTCAGTTCTTGCGAAGGGTAGTCGTGTCTAAGAACTCACACCCTTCCTATGAAGTCGAAGTTGTATAGGTTACTCAAACTTGTATAGATCTTAACTTTATTTTCCTTTACTTGTTCTTCTGACTTATATCGATAAGCCAAAAGGTTAAGTAAATAATTATACACAAATTCTCAAAAAGAGAATTTTATGTTTAATATTACAGAATTGAACCTTAGTGCATCTTATTTAATTTATAGTTGACAATTGTAAAATAAAAGTTTAATTTATTTTACATAAATTTTATTCCTTAGCAAATGTTCCGACTCAAGTCACCGTAATTCAGGTGAGGATTGATGACACCTGCTTAATGATGAATGTTGATAGGTATATGTATTTAGGATTACATCCTTAATGACTAATTAGTCAACTATTAATCAGTTAATCTCACTATTGCAAATAAGCAATTATATGGTCAATTAAAGCTTTCAAGATGGAAATATACGCAATTTTGTACTCTTCCATAAAATAAAATGAACATTGGAGTCCACAGTCAGTCTTTGAAAAAACATTATTCGAATATCGCAACCCTTTTAGTTGACCTCAATAAAGCTGCCCCAAAATACTTATGACTAATCAATGGAGTAAGTCAAAGAAACTGACTAAATGGTGGTAATAATACCAGGCGAGGCCGAGTGTGGTCAGTCAGTTGGCGAACATCCAAATGTTCCAAACGATGCTACAGCTAAAGACATAGGAGACAGCGTTTTGCTCAAAAGACTTCAACAAATTTCCGATGAACTTTACGTCACATGTAATAAAGTTCTAAATCGAAAAGCAAATACAAATAGGGTTGCATTGCCTGATCATATTATTAATAAGCCTTGTGAAGCAGAAGATAGAGTTCATGATTGAGTAGCAGGTTTCAAGTTGGATTTTGCTTTTGTTGGATGAGTTCTTTTGTAAGACATAACTAAGTGAGCGTGAAAAGTTGATGTTGTTTGATGACGCTTTACTATACCATGAAAACCGTCTTCCTATTGTCTAATAATCCTTGTTCAACAGCAACAGTGTTTGGTTTACTTCGTTTTGATATTATCTGTAAAATGCAACAAGATAATATTAGTTACTTTTGACGTAAGGGCGTGACTAAGAAAACACCTTTTTGTAAAACTATTCCTAGACTATTTATAATTGCCCTAAAAAAGTTAATATGCCTACTACTTAGCTTATAGCTATTTACCTTATCATATATTTATTATAATTAGATTAAATATTTTTAGTCAATGTAGCTAATATTATACAATACAATCATGAAACAACTTTAAATCTGTCAATAATTAATTCTGTAACCACTTGTTTATAGAAAACATATCCATGTTATATAAACTCAAAAAATTATAAAAAGTTTGTGCCAACAGTATTTCATACTACCTTACTGTTCATTATTGTATTACATAAGTAACTTAGTCTGCTACAAAAAGTAAGTAACCTTATTCCCCAACTCACCCTCGTTTAATCAAAACAAAAATGACTTTGCTTGATAACATACTCCTTAATGACATACAAACATGAACTATACTACGAAAGTGTCGCTACATTTTCTATTCTCTCTAAAATACTGACACTATGGTACTATATTCAACTGTGGAACCGGTCTTAATTCTTATATATTAATAGCACAGTTACTATGCGGAGATAAAAGATCCTTTAATATAGAATCTGGGACAGTGCCAGAAAATTTAACAAGCTAATAATACTACTTTGTTGATTTAATTAAAATTGTTCAAAAACTGTATGGAACTAGTACTGACAAAAACTATAAGACAAAAGATCGTTTGATAGATTAATCCCTCAAAATATTTAAACATGAAGGTTTTTTAGCTGTAGAAGTTAAGGGAACATAATAATGGATCAAGTAAAAAACGTTGTTACAGGAATTAGGACTGACAGTGATAAATTAAGTGACATATAGATTGAATAATAAAATTGGGTAAAGTTAAAAGTAAGCGTTGCCAAAATTATGATGACAAGAATGATTTCTTTCTTTTCTTTCTTTCTTTCTTATAAATCCAGACGTTGGCTGAATCACGATATGATTCAGTCTGTAAATACATAAAATTGAAGTGAAATCATAATATGAAATATATAATTATATCCAATCTCGTAAGTTGACATCGTCAGATACTAAGCTAATTATATTAATGATGATTGCCGTCTATTGTCACCGAGCTTGATAATAATGTAGTGAATGTCTCACCATAATATATAATTATAATTGTTATTCGGTCTTCTTTGGTACATCAGCTTGAGTAATGACAATTTGAATTATGTTTGACTAGATTTGCTCACCGCTTCGCTTGTGTAAAAGTATGTTTTGTCAAATTTCTTTCCCACGGAAACATCAGTTTCGTTGGATGTCTCTTGTGTCCTTTTCTGTCATCTTGTCAATGTGTAAGCGAAATTTTATGATGATCGGCCAAATATTTAAGGTGTAAAAGCGTAACAAAGAAACAAACTCATAATTTTAATTAAGATAAGCAGGCATAAAATATTCTACTACTTTATTAATGATGTAAACTATCAGTCTGTCCTACATCATTATTTAGATGGTTGGGCACGAACCTACTCTTCAACAATACGATAATATACCAACAATCTAATCAAGTGCACTTTGCTAGATAAGGTATATAATAGCATCGACAAAGACATGGAACTGCTTTGTTCACAATTAAAATTCAATAACAAGATTTTTTGAAACCAAATAAAGCCTTTAATTATATGTAATTTTAAGAAAAGTTATGCTATAAGGTTTTAATATATATCTCTTTACACTTGGACCATATTACAAAACAAACGTGGCACCAAAATGAAGCTAGTTGAGTAATGAAAAATTTCCAGCGGTCACATCTGAAACAATAACAGTTTTTATTACTGAAGACTTAGAGACTATTATTCTATAACACAATACAGTAGTTTCTTCGATAGACCAAGATGATACTTTTATTTGATTTGAACAAACGATTTCTTTATGAGATTTATTGAGAAAAATTATTTTAAATTTATTTATGAATCGTATACAATTACTAATTGATTTTCAATGTTTCGCCTTAGATAATGGAAGTGAAGGTAACAGCAAAATCAAATTGTTAGTATGAAATTGGTGAAAAATGAGTTCAGAATTTGTTTAGATCATTTCTTAATCAGAGTGATATTTTAATGATTCATTCGAATATTGTTTTATGAGAGCAAAAACATAGTATACATGGCGATTGTGTACACTTTGCCATTGTCCACACACACTATTCTAGGCTTGTTGTTTACAGACAATTGTGAGAACCAACCTCATTCTGCCTTTCTATTCTGTTCAATATTGTATCTCAAATCCTTGTTGTGGTTTCTGTTTATTACAAGGCGTGGTTCTAAAGGCAAGTAATAAAGAATATTGGAGTTCTACTGAAATTCTAATAATATATCCTTCCTTGTATCTTATTTTCAAATAATTTGTGGCTTCTCGTCAACCCAGACATAGATGAATATGATGAAGTATATTAGAATTTGTTTTTAAGCATATACTTTGCCATGGTTCATGCCTTGGAGAGCACGTTAAGCCGTCGGTCCCGGCTGCCATGAATATCTATGGCAGTCGTTATTGGGAAAGTCAGTACCCTTTAATATCCTGACACTGGTCTAGCCTTCGGGTTGCGGAGGTCAGGTGGCAGCCGCTCCGTGTAAAAACTGGTATCCAGTCAAATCTGGTTAGACTAGAAAAGCCGACCCCAAATGACTTGGGAATAATAAAGGCTATGAGAGAAGATTCTTCAAGTTGAAACAGTTTCTAAGCTTTCAAGCGCTAAATTTTTTTGCAGCCTGTATTAGCATTTTATATGTTATTGTCAAATTAGGACGAAATTGTAAGTGGATTACCTACAATTTCGTCCTAACTTGACAATAACATATACAGTACAAATACATTTTTAACTTTAGTTCTGGGACAGGGAACATGAACGCTTGTATCTTATTTATTTTTGAGTAATATATTTTTTTTGTATTTTAGTGTTTGAGTAATGTAAATATTTGACTTCAGTAATAAAAATTGTGAGTCTACTACAGTATTATATAAAAATAGAAATGTTTCTCTTTCAACATACCTTCAAGTCAAGTCAAATAGGATTGAATCTATTTCGAATAAATGCCAGATTTTCTCAGTAACAGAAGGTCCAGAATACCGTTATTAGATACATAGAATTATTTATCTCAAGCACTTTTAGCCCAGTTTTCTGAGAAGCTTAGGTAAGGTAAAGTGGGGTTAGCCCTCGAAATTCTGAGCTAAGTGTCCGTTATGTCATCGTTATCATAATCAGTATGTTGGTTTACTGCTTGAGTCAGGCTTTCTTGAAGTAGGCTACTGAGGTACCACTTGGGCATTTATCAGTCAATCTTTCTGGGCGTAATGAAGAATTTGAACGTGTTCAGTGATATATAAATGCTAGATTCTAGCCGCGGCTTTGTTCGTGTGATACCATGGCAGCGAATATCAGAACGACTCTAAGACATTGTTAATCTGTATTTCAAATTCTCTGTATCCGTATAAGGCTTTTTCAGTAAGGCTTTACATGTAATTAAACATCTTTACATGCTTTTGCAAATTTTGTAATAATACAGTTTTTCGAACGATCTTAATATCTTAAAATATTTTTTAGTTAATATGTATATGTATTTAAGTCGTATTACCAGGATCCTTTTATTTTGGAAAACTCCAAAAAAACGTCATCGCTTTGATTATGATTCGAGTTTGACTGCCATTGCGTGAGTGTTGTGGGTTCGAACATAACGGGACAAAAAATTGTGTCATCCACAAATGGTTGTACCCTGAGTGTTCTTTGTGTCCGTTGTTTAACTGTATCTAAAGTCCCCCGTGACATAGGATTTATTCTAGCTGTCTTTGCTTAATATGTTATAATAACTCGCAGTAATAACGAACCGATCAACATGTGCGATCAATTTTAAAATATTCTAATTTCCCTTTTCATAGCTATTGAACATCGCTACGTGTGGATATTTATATAGTAATGGCATCATACATTATAAATGAGACAGTAGGCTGACTAGGTCAAAGTCGACGGTACTAATATGAAAATAGCTGTAAATGAAACAAAGACTTACTGTGATCTTGGGACCTTGACAGCTGGTCGGAAGTCGTTAACGGTTTACGTCGATTCGATGAGAGCGAAGGGACGACATACGAACTATTTGTGGTACGTGGATGACGTGTTACTTAATTATCACACTGACATACCATGCAGTGAAAAATTGAACTTGTTTGAAGTAGAAAATTATAAACGTGGATAAAAATTCTATGGAGCAGGATTTGGAATTGCTTTCTTGATAATGCGTGTCGTTGATTTAGTAACTAAGTTATTTATAGCCTAACGTGATTGGATGACATTTCTTTTGCTTCTAATCTACATATATTATTATAAATATTATTTGTATTTTCTTTATAATACACTTAAAATTTTCTTTTTCTGCTTTCATTTCTTAGAAAACTACTTTGTACAGAGGTAACGAAGGCTATATAACATCACACAACAAACCACGGTAGTAGAGCAGAAATTATAAACGTGGGTGAAACAGCGGGTGAAAGCTAGTTAATTATATATTCAGAAAATAACTATTCATTAATAATAATTTCGGCCAGTCTTAACAGAGACTGGCTATCTGCGCAGGATATATTATAGTGCACAAGTGTGTGCGCAAACACAAGAGCACTCTCTGTTCCTTAACTCTCATGATCCGTTGGGACGGTAATCCGACAAGACCGGAGAGAGATCAGGCGCAGGACCAACGGCTTTAAAGTCTAACACCGCCAACTTCCTAACTCCGGGCTGCTATTGAGATTTCTTTACAGAAAAACCCAATAACTTTTTGTTGGCCCGACCCGGGATTCGAACCCGAGACCTCATGCACAGCAGTCGTATTCACTACAGCTGCGCCACGGAGGCAGTTCTATCCATTAAGCAGTACATGAAACTATACGACGCTTTGTTTTCCGTGTAGCTTTAGAACTCGCAACTCTCAGAGTGAGAGCTGTGGCTAGGCAACTATGCTATCGCCCTACGCCATCCGTGTATTTGAACCTGCGACCTGGACATGCTCTTGCCAACTAAGATATTCATGGTTCTACAAGATAGAATAAGATTTTGCCTCTGTATACAGATCTCTGTCAGGTGATACTAATTGTTTAAAGACTATTATATTAAGAATTTGATTTTAAACTAAAGTATTTATTTAGGCCATTTATATGGTAGTCGCCGAGGCTAGCTAGGTTCCTATATTCAAAAATCAGTCCTTGTACCTACGGGCAGTTCAATTTTGACCCATGTTTCATAACAAAATAGGTGCATATTTACATATGTACATACATACATAGATTCACGCCTGTTTCCCAGAGGGGTAGGCAGAGACTACAGACTTTCATTTGCTACGATCCTGACACACTTCTCTGGCTTCATTCACTTTCATCATTTCCATTTCAATATTTATCTTACAATAATATAATATTTGCCGGATAAGTCAAAAATTAACCGTCTGAAGATTACTTTTGCCATGATAGAGATCACTCTTTTCTATCTCGTTCAGGATAAAAAACAGTGCTCCCTTTCTAACCCCGAGGAGATATGGAGTGGTTTATCATATCCACATTTCACATTTTTCATTATTACACCCACATTTCACCATGTTTTAAGCTGTAATAGGAGACGAATCTTTTGGTGTCTTGTTGGATATATTTTGAGACATAATATTGCTGCTAAGCATGTCTTTATAATCACTGTTTATTCACCTTTACTCAACCCGGGAATCAAACCGGGATCCTCGCGACTAAAATACGACGGAACCGAAGTAAATTTTAATTCAAATGTTATTCTAGTTTCATGACAACTAAGACAGCGTAAGCGTTAAACCATTAGTTCCCAAAGTGGTCGACCTGGACCCCCAGGGGTCCACAGGAGACTTGACCGGGGTCTACGATGGCGTGACAAGAAAATGGGGGTCCACAATTCGTAAGCGGGGTTCACGAAATTTTTTTTGCTTTCGATAGTGTAGAATTAAAATGTTGGCTTGACTTCACCTGTCAATGTCGGCAGATAATATTTTAAGAAGCTCAGCGATTGTTACTTGTAAAAACTTGCATATTCCATATTCAGTACCAGTGGTCTCGAACCTACCGATTCTTCGATAGAGAACGTCTAAAAAAAAACAAATATTAATTGCATGCACTTGTTTGATTGCCAATATAAATACGCATGTCAAGGAATATGGTAGAAATGTGGCTGCAGAAGGTCCACCGGAACCTGCTAAATTTTGAAAGTGGTCTATGAGAAAAAACGTATGGGTACCTCTGCGTTAAACTAACTTTTTAAATTTCATCCATTACAATATACAATGTGGCAACATTACTTTATTTCTTCAAATTTAATAATAGTAGTGGCTTGTTAAATCAATTCCAAATGTCCTTTAACTTTTAATATCTCTGAGACTAACAAGATAACTTCAGACTCAAGATATAAATTTCATTCATCCCTCTAAAGGGTTCAAAAGGGTGGTTTAATATAACAGATGAAATGTAAAGGGCATGTCATAGGATACAATTACGTTGACAATTTCAATAGGGTGCAGACAGGAATACAATTATTTGATGTTGGTAACAAGTATTTGTGGTAAGGTTATGTTTCTGTGCATTTGTAAAGTCGTAGGTTTGTTTGTTTTTTGTATGACAAAGTTTTATGTAATGTAAAATTTTGTCTGGATAATCTTAGAAGCAGTTTGTCGTCTGGAAATGTGATGGCAATAGATTTCCGTGCTACGTACCTAATTATAGCTGGCGAAGAGTAGGTGTAGCACATCTCTGCCTACCCCCTTTGGTATAATATAGATGTATGTATGTAAATATATTTTTATGTATGTATGCTTTACATACTACAACAAGTGGGAAAGGGCCATAAATTGTCATAAATCCTAGAGTTCGATAAAATGGTATCACGTGACCTTGAGGTCAAAGGTCAAAGGTTATAGCCATTTCGGAGGTATATCGACTATGCTGAGCCGAATGGCGTTGACCGCGAGTCTCTAGCTCTTACGGTTCTTGAGTTGAAAGTTGTATAACAGACGGACGGATAAAGCTGTTGTAGGTATAAAAGATTTTACGATCTCTAAAAATGGACATATGTATGTATCTTATGTGGGGGCCAGTCAGTGCAGACCGGCGACACTTCGACCCAGTGGGATCTTTTGTGCCGACACTCTCCCAATAACGACTGCCACAGATGTTCATGGCAGCCGGAACCGACGGCTTAACGTGCTCTCCGAGGCACGGAGCAGGCGATAATTGTCATATCATATAACTTCCGAAAGTCAGAGGTGCGCGACGTGGGTTCGAGCCCGAGACCCTCTGCATTGCAGTCTGTTGGTCTCCCCACTGAGCTATCGCTGCTCTGACATAAATTTACAATGGACATAAAGACAAGATTTTGTATGTATTTTGTATGTAGTAAACACACATGGCATTGATGGCGTAGTGATTAAACTAAACTAAAAAATAGTTACTGCCTCCGTGGCGTAGCGGTAGCGAATGCGACTGCCGTGCATGAGGTCTCAGGTTCGAAACCCGGGTTGGGCCAACAAAAAGTTATTCAGTTTTTTTGTTAAGAAATTTGAATACGAGCCCGGTGTTAGGAAGTTGGCGGTGTTAGACCCGCGCTTCGGAAAGCACGTAAAGCCGTTGGTCCTGCGCCTGATGTCTCTCCGGTCGTGTCGGATTATACGTCCCATCGGATCATGAGAGTTAGCAAACAGAGAGTGCACATGTGTTTCCGCGCACACTTGTGCACTATATCTCCTGCGCAGATGGCCGGTCTCCGTAAATATTGGCCGCCATGACCGAAATACAGTCAAGAGAACATTAATGGTTAAAGCAGTCGTCTCGCCACTTATACACGACTAATGTTATGGGTTTGATATCCACAATGTTGTGATAAAGAAATAATTGTTGCAAGTCCAGGTGTTCCTTGCGTCAGTTGTTTGAATCTTCATAAAATTGCCGCGACACATGATGTGATCTCGGTGCGGGTGTTGATCAAAGACATTTAAATGTATCATCGTGAAAAACCTGCATGTCTGAGAAATCTACATCATTTTGTCAAAGATGTGTGAAGTCTGCCAACCCACATTAGGCCGGTGTAGTGGACTATGGACTTACTCCTCTCATACTGGGAGTGCCGTGCCCAGCAGTGGGACAGTTTAGGTCATTCCAAATTTAATTATTTGGAAAGCCATGTGCAAAATATTGATGTGTATCTATACTTATATAATAAAGAGGAAAGATTAAATATTTTGTTTGATTGTTTGTAAGGAATTAATTAAAAACTACATAACCGATTTTAAAAATTATTTTACCATTGGAAAGCTATATTATCACTGAGCACTGTTATTAACCTAACCTTCTTTTACGCGAGCGAATCCGTGGGCAAACGCTAGTCCTATAAAATGACTGTTATTGCAGCCATACATTGTAGATAAAAGTAATGCTCGTATATTGAATATGCCATCCTTATTAATGAGTTCTAGGTCCCTGTTGATTTAAAATGGAAGAAAATTCATTACTTTGACGAATAAATGAAATTTAGGGTGACATTATTCAGGATTAGGCCTTAAATTTCTTTGAAATAAATACCTTACATATATTATTTTTACGAACTCTGAAGGTCAAGGTCAATAGTTGAAAGTATGGTGACTTATTTATCTTAAACTAGCTATAAGCCGCGACTTAGTTTGTGTATATTAGTCTTAGCCTTTTAGAGTTCAAGTTAAACGAAAGTGTAACTTGTAACAGTTTGCCTGGCCCGACAAACGAACCCGATATCTCTGCTGTGTATAGCCGTCGCTTTTTTTTTTGCTACAGATGCGCCACCAAGGTTGGCAGCAAGCATATGAAGTAATAATATGTAGATAATAACTGGTTTGTAAATAATAAATGGTGCTGTGATTTCTCTACAGAATAAAGGAACTTATATATGCCAGTTTTTGCAGTGGTTTTGATTCTCATAGAGGACTATTGTGTAATCTGTTTTAAGTCTGGTGTTTATCTGTATTTGTATTTGTCAAATCTTTTGCACCATAGGGATTATTGATAAAGCATTGTTCCATGTCTAGGTGTTTGGTTTATTGCTTGTAAAACGGAGATTATCCCTAGAGCAGTAGTTAACAATTAACATACACTAAAATTTTAAAAAAAAATTGTTTTTAATTAATAAACTCAAAAACTATTGGACCGATTTTAATCATTATTTCCTCATTACAAAGCTACTTTATGTAGAAGCATGACAAGCTATATAATATTATTATAGGTACGAGCCACGGGAGCGGAGCAGAACTCATAAACGTGAGTGATACCGCGGGAATTAGCAAATTTTTTATTCTTTTTCTTCTTCTTTTCGTGTGGTTAGTGGCCAACCAGTTGTCAAGAGTTGTTCAAGCCGCCCGTAGGCCTCTGACATGGCTTAAGACTGCGCCGAGCGAAATGTGCTAAAACAGGCGGTCACAATTAAGTGAATAAAATCAATACTTTTTGTTTAATACAAATATAAAATATACATTTACCATAACAATGAAAGTGTTTACAATTACTTCGTATAAAAAACATAAAAAAAAAAATATTTTCGGCTACAAAATTACGTAACTTTGCACGAAAAATGCAAAAGCGTAAGCTCGTGTTACGTGATTTTAGATTATAACAATAGAAATCTATCCTATTTTACAGCCTAAACGAAACAAATAGTTATATTACAATTTGTCCGTCCCAAATATTTAAGTTATTGGTTTACAATAAAGATACATATTCATCAAAAAAGCATTTGAAATCCTCCATACAATTTTACTATGGCGGCCGCGCGCCGATTTGAATATGCGCCGTACGAGCTCTGTCGTTATCTGTCTTACGCTCGGCGCAGTCTTAACGACTCCTGTCAATTTGACAACAACCGGGACCGACATTTTACGTGCCTTCCGATGCATGGAGACGCTCAGATGAAATACCACTAAGTGGTCACTCATCTACAGACTGACCGCACCCAACGTTGCTTAACCTCGCTAATCGTTTACCGGTTAGTGATTGCAACTGGCTATGAGCGAAATCTTTATTATTATTTTTTATAATAATAAAGATTCTAATTAAAAAAAGTATTTTTATATTCATATTTTCTTTGGTGTTTAACTTTTTGACCTTTTTAGAAACAACGGTTTTACATAATTATTATAAACATGGACATAATTATTTATTTTCAAAGGGATGTTTTCTAAGAAAAGCTTTCTATTTAACAATATCATGATACAACTATACAATCGTTATATTTTAATAAGAAACTTTCTGTAGTTAGTTGGTTGTTTAGATGTACTACACGAACATTTACTAAATTAAATTACACTAATTGAATTACAGAACTAAATTTCCAACTTATTTTAGTTATTATAAAACTTCTGTAGTATCGCAATACCGTAATCAATATACCATACTGTAATTTACTCCTGGGCACGGGACTCTCTTCTCAGTGTGAGAAGAGTTAGACGACCATAGTCTGCCGACGTCTGCCAACCCACAATGGGCGGGTTAACAGACTTCGCATCTTTGAGAACATTATGTAGAACTTTTAGATAATTATGTAGTTTTAGCGTTCATGTTTTTTTTTATACAACTGACATGGCAAACAAGCATACTGCCCACCTGATGGTAAGTGGTCACTGTAGCCTATGGACGCCTGCAACACCAGAAGCTGCTGCTGCAGCATCCCTTGCGCGTTGCCGACCCTTTAGAAAAAAAAGGAAGTGGGAAGGAGAAGGAGCGGTAAGGGGGAAAGAGGGTGATTGGCCCTCCGGCACTCTCACTTACCGAACGAAATACAACAGTAGGAACACTGCTAATTCACGTCAATATTCTGTGAGAGGGTAGTACTTCCCCGGTCGAACCGGTCTATTCATGCTGAAATTAGCGAGGCTGTACTACTCAAATATTTTCCTTCACTGTTAAAGTAAGCGATAATTAACTATTTAATACGCACATAACGTTAAAAAGTTAGAGGTGCATGCCTTGGGTTTCAACTTGAGACCACTGCGTGGCAGTACAACGGTCTCTCACGAGGCTGTCGCACTTATAATAATATATTATGGATCATTTATTTACCGTATTTCCTCTAGCTACCAGTACACTATATTTATTTGCGATGGCGTATCAATAGTGACTGCGACTGTGGTGTACGAGGTTTCAACTTTGATGCCCAGGTAGGAACAAAGTGTTACTGTGTTTTTCTGTCAAGAAATTATGTAACACATCCAGTAGACGGCAATAGTCTCGACCCTATTACATGGGATCAAGGTAAATGTACGGTGAACCCGTACATTACTACTTGTATGTAGTTTAAGCAACTAAGCATTTGTACATTCGGTCATTTACATCGATCTACATTAATATATTACATATACATTATTACTTATAATAAATCAGTGATTATACAGCACTCGTCGCGGAATGTTTTATTTATCATCTCCGTCTCTACTCTACTACTCTCTACTCATCATACAATAATTATCATTTTTATCACAAACGTAAGACACGCAGTCTAGATTTTTTTGGTCCTTCGAGCCGGATCATAATTGGCGAAATGTGGGTGTAATACATCTCTGCCTAACTGTCCCTAGATATATTCCATGTATGTATAAAGATATTAATACGATGATGAAAGTTAATAATAATATTCTCCAGACCAAACTTCGGCCACGGCGGCCAATCTTAACGGAGACTGGCCAACTACGCAGGAGATATTATAGTGCACAAGTGTGTGCGCAAACACAAGCGCACTCTCTGTTCCCTAACTCTCATGATCCGATGGGACGGTAATCCGACACGACCGGAGAGATATCAGGAGCAGGACCAACGGCTTTACGTGTTTTCCGAGGCACGGGGGTGTCTAACACCGCCAACTTCCTAACTCCGGGCTGCAATTGAGATTTCTTAACAGAAAAGCGCAATAAATTTTTGTTGGGCCGACCCGGGATTCGAACCCGAGACCTCATGCACAGCAGTCGCATTCACTACCGCTGCGCCACGGAGGCAGTGAAAGATACAATGTATCTATAGAGATACTAGCTTTTGCTCGCGGCTTCGCTCGCTCTTAACCTAATCGCCTAGCGGTATGAAAATATACTTTACGGCCTATACTCATACCTACCATGGATACATACAACTTCATAAAAATCGGTCGAGCCGTTCCGGAGGCCACAAAAACCGTGACCCAATATTTTATATATTTGAATCTAAACGCATATGTTATGTATCGTATGTGGGGGCCAGTCAGTGCAGACCGGCGACACTTCGACCCAGTGGGATCTTTTGTGTCCACACTCTCCCAATAACAACTGCCATAGATGTTCATGGCAGCCGGGACCGACGGCTTAACGTGCTCTACGAGGCACGGAGCAGGCGATAATTGTCAATCAATACGCACATAATTTCGAAAAGTCATATAACTTCCGAAAGTCAGAGGTGCGCGACGTGGGTTCGAACCCGAGACCCTCTGCATTGCAGTCTGTTGGTCTCCCCACTGAGCTATCGCTGCTCTCATCTAAACGCTTAATAATTAAAGTGTAGCCAGACCATCACAGATAGTTTTCATATTCGAGTCGAGTTATAAAAACAAAATCAAAATATATAACTTTATTTTATTTTCTATTGGCGCCACTTCAAACTATAACGCGACCACTTCAGCGCGGGTGCATATGACAGCTCACACTAAACTTAATAAAAGGTATTATTATCACACGCGTTCAAACCGCACCGAACATGTCATAGCGGTGCTTTTAGTCCAATATTTATTAAATTCGAATTCGTTTCCGTTATAAAATAACATTTATGAGTGGTAAAAATTATATCTTGATGGGGTTGCATTGATGATTCTGTAGTAGGCGAATGCGACTGTTGTACATGATGTCTCAAGTTCGATTCCGTTCGTTTATGTGTTATCGTACAAGATGTTTTAGTAACAGAACGGAGTATGAAATGTAATGTGGCATCTAAAATCATAGCTGACGACCAGTCTCCTCGTGAACATGGCTGCTGAAGTGCAACCGTAACGTCAGGGTAAATATAAAATTAAATCTAAATAGATTTTATAATAATATCTTAAATAGATGTGAAAATTATGTAATAATAATAATAATAATAATAAAACGTTTATTTCGGAAACTTGCTCCATATTTTGTTAGTGATACAACTTACGTAACTATGTTAGTACTTACATATAATTAAAAACAAACAAAATAAAACCTACAATACAATACAATTTAATTCATGTATTTTCCTGCAGTATCAGACCCGTAGCTGTGCATACGGGTCCAATACTCCAGGAAAACGCCGTCCAGCCTATCCCCGATCACCTTCAGTATGCCGTTGGCGCTCCCACGAATCCTGCGTAACAATGATGCCGTTCTTTTCCTCATGATTGCTGAAAAACTATCTGTAGTAGAATCAGCAAACATGGCTGACGCGCTACAGAATCGCGGTAACCCCAACAGCACCCGGAAGGCGTTGTTGTACTGGACCCGAAGAGCGTTGTAGGCCCTCTGCGTATGCTTGACCCACAGGCTGCATGTGTAAAAAGACTGACAATAAGCCTTGAAAAGGGTGATCTTGACCGGTCTCGTACATCTTGCAAACCTACGGGCCAACATATTGCATCGGACCGACAACGCTCTCCGTTCCCGTTCTATGTCCTGGTCATCATTTAGATTCTCGACTAGTTTGTGTCCAAGGTATTTAAAACAAGGCACTCTGTTTAGAGCAACACCATATAAGTACACTGGCGGCACTGCCCTGTGACCCTTTGCAGCAACCCCAAACACCATGAACACACTCTTCTTCACGTTGTACAGGAGGCCGTGAGTCAAGGCGTATCTCTCACAAACCTCAAGCAATCGTCTGAGCGCCTCAATCGAGGGACTCAGCAGCACCATGTCGTCCGCGTAAGATATGCTATTTATGATTTTACCATCTACCGAACATCCAACCCCTGTGCTGCTGAGTTTCTCGATCAACTGATCGACATACAAGCTGAACAGCGCTGGGGAGGTCAGACCACCCTGCCTTACACCACATTCCAGACCATACGTCTCAGACAAAACACCCGACCATCTGACCTGGTTAATCTGGTGATTATACCAATACCTGAGAAGCTCAACTATCTCCTCTGGTTGTTCCCGGTCACGCAACTTTGTCCATAGGACGTTATAATTAACCAGGTCAAACGCTTTCGAAAGGTCTAAAAATACAGCATACACAGGTGTGTTCCTGCAGGTGTAGTAACTGACCGTGTGCTTGAGCGCCAAAATAGCTGTTTCTGTAGATAGCCCAGCTCTAAAACCGAACTGTGCGTCATGTAAATTGAGCTGTCCAGACATCCTACGCCCGAGCACACTGTCAAGCACCTTAGCAGTTATAGTAGCTAATGAGATTGGTCGATAGTTCTCCTTGTCCGAGACGTCGCCTGTCTTATTTTTCACTATAGGTACAACAATCGTACTCATCAACTCAGCAGGCAGGTATGAGTGCCTAATACAAAAGTTAAATAACATAGATAAGACCCTAGGAAGATGCGGACCGGCATGTTGGAAATGTTCTATACTAAGGTTATCATGACCAGGAGACTTACCCCTAGTCATGGTTTTTATAACCTTCCCTATCTCCTTCGACGAGATGTAAATTGGGCTAGACGACCCAAGTCTCTCCCCACCGCACCCCTCCTTCCTATTGACTTGCAACCGTGGTGTCACAGAGAAATGCACTCTAAACATGTCCGCTATCCCCACTGGTTCAGTACATCATAATACTGTTTTAAAAATTAAAGACGTGAAAGTTCTGGGTAAAGAACTTAAATTTCTATTTCTAAACATCCGCGTAAACGTAAGACAATTACATAACTGACAAAATGTGAATATGATACATTGCCTGGTTTTTAATCGATAAATGTAGGCGAGAGACCATGTATATAATTATTTTCTTAGAGCTTAGCGTGGAGGACTTTAATGTGCGATTTCTCACAAACTGAAACGGCTCTAAATAGGAAGTACGCTCGCTTTACATAAGATCTAGAGATGTCAACTTGTGTTGTGTGTGATGAGTAAATTTGACCCATTGAGAAGGCAGCGTGTTGGCAGTCTGAGACCAGTGTGATCTATTCGCTTTACATCGACAGTATACTATTTTTTTTAATACTCCTATGTTGGCAAACAAACATACGGCCTACCTGATGGTAAGTGGTCACCATAGCCTATGACAACTGCAACACCAGAGGCATCGCTTGCGCATTGCCGACCCTTTAGGAAAGGAAGTGGGAGGGAAAAAGAGCGGGAAAGGGGGAAAACGGTGATTGGGCCTCCGGCACTGTCACTCACCGACCGAAACACAACAGTATTTCACGTAGATATTCTGTGAGAGGGTAGTCCTTTCCCGGTCGAGCCGGCCTATTCATGCTGAAATCAGCGAGACTCTACTACTCTGCAAATGAGAGGGTAGTCCTTCCAGAGAATACTACTTATAGAGAAGCCATAGCCTTGTGGGATATATAGCAACTCCTTTCTGTGAACACTTGGAAACACTTGAGTAGTCTGTCTGATGTTCTTCTCTCTTAGCCTTTATTATTCCCAAGTCACTTGGGGTCGGCTTTTCTGGTCTAACCGGATTTGACTGGATATCAGTTTTTACACGGAACGGCTGCCACCTGAACTCCACATCCCGAAGGCTAACGCTACCCTAAGGCTAGACCAGTGTCAGGACATTATAGGACACTGACTTCCTAATAACGACTGCCATAGATGTTCATGGCAGCCGGGACCGACGGCTTAACTTGCTCTCCGAGGCACGGAGCAGGCGATAATTGTCAATCAATACGCACATAATTTCGAAAAGTCATATAACTTCCGAAAGTCAGATGTGCGCGACGTGGGTTCGAACCCACCCTCGAGACCCTTTGCATTGCATTCTGATGGTTTCCCCACTGAGCTATCGCTGCTACTACAGTAGTCTGTCTGATATTACAAGCACAAATAGTTGTTACGAATTTGGGTTCTTTCTGTATCCGTTTTTTGAATGTTTATATCGTAAAGTCACCCGTGACAGAGGAATTACTCATAGTACGCCAGTTATCTCCTTTAAGACTGCGCCGAGCGAAATATACCAAAGCAGGCGGTCACAATTAAGTTGATAAAATCAACTTTTTTTGTTAAATACAAATATAAAATATACATTTAGCATAACAATGAATGTGTTTACAATTACTACGTGTAAAAAACTTAAAATAATTAATATTTGCGCCTACAAAATTACGTAAATTTGCAAAAACGTAAGCTCGTGTTACGTGATTTTTAGATTATAACAGTAGAAATCTATCCTATATTCCAGCTTAAACGAAACATAAATAGTTATATTACAATTTGTCCGTCCCAAATATTTAAGTTATTGGTTGACAATAAAGATACATATTTATCAAAAAAGCACTTCAAATCCTGCATACAATTTTACTATGGCGGCCGCGCGCCGATTTGAATATCGAGCTCTGTCATTCAATCCAACCGCGTCTTACGCTCGGTGCAGTCTTAAACAAAAATATGTTGATTACTGTCTAAGCCGTCAGCTATACTGCATTTAAGACTCTATTAAACTATAACACGACTATTCCAAATAGATGTACACAACTATTCGAATTGTACGAAGCTTTATTATCGCGTGTCGGAATCGCATCGAACCGGTAATATCCGGGTATGACGCGTTATTCACAGTTAATATAAACAATGAACGCCGATTGGCTCATTGGTCTGTATAGCCTGATTCTGGCTATTACGCATACAAAGTGGTTTTGTTTACAGTCCGATTATTGACGAGTTTGGTGCCAAATTAATTATGTTGTGTTAATGTAACACAAAATTTTGCTTGCGGCTTTGTTCACGTAAAATACGTTAGGTTAGGTTAGTCTGACATAACATCTCCGTTCTTAAAAAAAAAGTACACGTAAGTAAAAAGGTTACGTTATATAGCCTATGTTACTCGGTGATAATATAGCTCTCTAGTGATGAAATAATGTTTATAATCGGTTAAGTAGTTTTTGAGTTAAACCCTTACAAACAAAAAACAAATCTTTCCTCCTAATAATATTAGTAGACACTAGATTTTGTCCGAGGTTTCGCTGGCGTTCTTCTACGTTTCGTCAGTAATTCTTATCCCTCAGGAACAGAACTTTTTTTCTGGATGAATGGTACTCTATGTCATTTTCGTTGCCCGTGACAATATGTATGCGAAATTTCGTAATAATCGGTCCAGTAGTTAAGACCTGCAAGCGTAACAAATAAACGAAATATCTCACATTAGCATTTACAACATTAGTTAGGGATAGTGAGGAAGCTAACACCAAGATTTGATTTCTGATATGACATAATACCAATAGTACATAACCGCACGCCTATGTATATTCTCTTATTCCCTGAGCTGAAGGGAAGGGTGTATTGCTCTAATATTTAACTAGCTATGGTTAAATGTCCCAATTATTTTTTTAATTCTGTAGTTAACTTGCGTTTGACCACGATCTTAAGTGAAGATGCAGTCGACGATGGAGCACGCTTTCCTAGAAGATACCTATTCTATCGTGACTTGAAGACACCCAAATTGTACTCATCGGGAAACACAGAGTTTGGTACCTAGTGAGTTCTACACCCCGGCGGCATTTTTTTTTTGACCCAAGTCAATCCTTTATGGATACCCCCTCCTCCCGAGGGGAAGGGAGCGGTTATGTAAGACTCTCCGCCCCTGAAGGGGTCAGTATACCCACTAAAAACCTGGGGTGAGCAGTCCCTCCGCCGACGGGGTGGGTCGGGATTGGGTCGCGTTAGCAATCACCATCCCGCCCCAGCGGTTGGCCCGGCTGATGGTGACCGGGCCTCAGCACCTGTGGAGGGGTGGCCTTGCTCACCAAAGCCACCCCCCAGACGTGTGGAGCCGTGCAAGCCGGTAGGGAGTCCCCGACTCTGTACCAGTGACCCCACTATACAGGAGCGAGAAGGCGGGCAAATCGCCTCTTCCCCGCTCACGTCCGTCTGCGCCGGAGATGCGGTACACAAAGCTATCACATACACACACAAAACCATCTAGCCCAAACTAAGCGGAGCTTGTACTATGGGTACTAGACAATGGATAAATATACATACTTCTTTTTGTAAATACATGCATATTATAATAGAAACACCCAGACCAAGACAAAAATCCATGTTTATGCACATAAATGTTTGACATGTGCGAGAATCGAACCCGCGACCTCAGGCGTGGCAGTCGGTTACACAAACCACTACGCCATCGAGGCCGCCAAACATTTTGTCGATAACTAGGGACAGTTCCAAACTTCGTGCTGTTGTTTAGAATTTATCCCAAGACTCCAATAACACTTTGCCTGGATCGGTTATTGAGCCCGAGACCTCGACAAGAAGAGAAGTCACAATCACCATTGTGCGTCATCTTATGATTATAAGCCTGCCTAGCTGTGTCTTGACATAACCTTATACTTAGGTTGGCGAATGATTGTAAGATCTTCGACTCGATACTCGGGCCAAGCAAAATGTTAATAAGATTTTCTGTTAGTTTACACTGAGTTGTAACTTAAAATTTGAATACACTTCGTAATAATATATCTACCTACTAGAGTACTTAGCGGAGGTCTCGAGTTAGATTCCACTCACTTCTGAATTTTCGAAGTTATGTGCATATTAATTAGTCAATCATCATTTGCTTCAATAGTGAAGGCAAACATCCTGAGGAAACTTGCATGTCTGAGAGTTCTCCATAAACTTCTCGAAGATGTGTGAAATCCACCAACTCGCACTGGGCTAGCGTGGTGGACTATGGCCTTATTTTTGACACACTGAGAAAACGCCCATGCCTTGTACTGGGACAGTTTATTAACAAGACTAATATATATTTTTTAGAGCCACGCTTTGTCACGAATGAACTGCCTCGACCGGAGTGATACCACGGCCTCACAGAAAATCGCTGTGAAATAGCGCTTGCGTTGTGTTTCGTCGAGTGAGTGATAACACCCTTGCCCCCTCACCCCTCTTCTGAGGTTTGGCAAATTTAAAAGGCCGCCAACGTATTTGTGACGGCGGTAATCGCTTACCATCAGGCGTTCCGTCTGCTCGTTTGCATCCTATACCATAAAAAAAGACACTTCCCGCATTCCCGCATTCCTGTGTCGCGGGGGACTTGACAATCAGTCAAACAACTGATTCGGAGCACCCAGATTCAGAACAACTATTTATGGATCACGCAAACTGTTGTCCTGTGTGGGGAGTGAACCTACTGCACTCAGTGCTGCGGCGATACCGAGACGACCACTTAAACAACTTGCCATTCGTGCAGTCGAAATATTATTATACTAGCTTTTGCTCATAGCCTGGCTCGCACAAAAGTAGGTTAGGTTAAGTGTAACAGTACTTTTCTAGAGTTCGGAAAAACTCTTATACAACAGCTTTGTCGGTCCGTCCGTCCGTCCGTCCGTCTGTCTGTTATACAACTTTTAACTCAAGAATCGTAAGAGCTAGAGACTCGCGGTCAGCGCCATTCGACTCAGCATAGTCGATATACCCCCGGAATTACTATGACCTATGACCTCTGAGGCTTAAAGTCACGTGGTATCACGTGACCTTTGCATATTATTTGAACCATTTTTCCGAACTCTAAGATTTATTGCCGATTCTCACTTGTTTTCAATAAACTATGTAATGTATGTTAATCGGTGATCAACTGATCATATAGCTTTCTAATGTAGAAAAATTTAAAATTGGTTGAGTAATTTTCGAGTTAAATCCTTACAAACAAACAAATAAAATCAAATCTTTTCTCTTTATTATATTAGTATAGATTATTATTATTTCTTATATGGTCGACATTATAAGGTAAAATTTTATAAATAAAAACACAAGAAAAAGTAATTTAATTACAGCCCGACGCGTTTGTCAGTGACAATATCAAAATGGCGACCTATTTGTTTTTTCGATTCCCGCA
Source organism: Catocala fraxini (assembly GCA_930367265.1). Lineage (NCBI taxonomy): Eukaryota > Metazoa > Arthropoda > Insecta > Lepidoptera > Erebidae > Catocala > Catocala fraxini. Next base: position 4,188,231 of record OV884049.1, on the reverse strand, counting down.
CAAGTCAAACATTTGTGTGCGTGAACATGGATGTTTGTCTTGGTCTGGGTGTTCCTATGTATAATATGTATGTATTTACAAAAAAAAAGTATATATGTATGTTTATCCATTGTCTAGTACCCATAGTACAAGCTCTGCTTAGTTTGGGCTAGATGGTGTTGTGTGTATGTGATAGAATATTATTATTATTATTATTATTTAACGATTTTTATTTTAATTGCATGAACATTACATTTTTGTTTTTCCTTGTTTATTTATGGTCGCTATTATTTAAGGAGATGGTAATAAAATGTTTTTTCATATTAGAGCTAAGGGTACGGCCTCATCATCTTGTAACAATTTTATTGCTTGCGTGTGGATAAGACAAAGCTAGACATAATGTAAAACGCTATATCATTCTTGCATATTCAATAATAATACTTTTAGAGATGATGGTGGAGCCCCTGTTCTTTAACTGTCAACAAGAAGTTATCAGACCTTTTCAATAGCAGTCCAGAGTTAGGAAGTTGGAGGTGTTGCACATGTCTCTCACCACCTGTAGGTTCTGCGTTGACAGATTGCTGTCCCATCGGAGTATGAGATACGGTAGTAGGGTTTCACTTGTTCACTATATATCCTGCGTAGATCCAATGGCCAAATCTATCTCAAATCTCTTAAATCTCTTAACAGAGACTAGCCACATTGACTGAAATTCGTCTTGGAGGACTTACATTTATAAGCTTCACGTTTCTATACTGGAAGGAGGTCCTGCATATCTTCTGCTGGTTTGGCATATAACACTACATTGGCCAATCATGGCAGAATTCACACATCTTTGAGATAATAATGTAGTTAACTCGTATTTTTTATTATTTAAATCTGTAAGTCATATCATGTTAACTCTGAATACAAAGAATTTTTGAAATCTACTCAAAAATCAAGAAGATATGTGGCGACTTCGCACAGACAAAGAAGTTCCGCCTACATCTTACAGATGGCGCTACATACAACAAACGCTCAAATTACGTCATACTATTCTGCATCGCACAAGTGGAGTTTACACAGCGACTAAGTATATATACAAGCTCCCGACATCAACCGTCGGGCCGCGGCCCGCAAGGCACAATCAACCAGCCTGGTCGAAGGATCCACTGTTTGTGTTGGAGGGACATCACACCCTGTTCCTCCACAGATACAAGCGTTTCAAATCTGATAGTAGAGGTAATTGTCAAATGGCACAAAAAAGGATGCACGATACAAACTGTGACGTAACCGTTACTGAAACGTAGCTGTCCGAGGAAGATAGCAAGATATCCTTACTACACGTCCACTTATTTTTCTCCCTTATTTTGCAATCAATTCTGATACTAAATAATATAATAATATCAGCCCTGTATTAAATTGTCCCACTGCTGGGCACGGGCTTCTTCTCAGTGTGAGAAGGGTTAGGCTATAGTCCACCACGCTGGCCCAGTGCGGGTTGGCAGACTTCATACATCTTCGAGATGTTTATGGAGAACTCTCAGACATGCAGGTTTCCTCACGATGTTTTCCTTCACCGTTAAAGCAAGCGATAATTAATTATTTAATACGCATATAACTCCGAAAAGTCAGAGATGCGCCTCGAGTTCGAACCCGAGACCTCTGCGTAGCAGTCCAACGGTTTCCAACTATAAATCGCTGCACATTCTAATACTGCTTCCACAAAAATATTTTGTTTTACTTCTTTCTCTCATGGCCTCGTTAAGGTAGTGGTTAGTGTAACCGACTGCCACGCCTGAAGTCGCGGGTTCGATTCCCGCACAAGTCATATATATGTACATTTGGTTATCCATGTCCATGGATGTTTGTCTTGGTCTAGGTGTTTCTATGTATAATATTAATAATTTTTATTTATTGATTACAGTGGTAAAACATGAAAACAGTCCATGAAATACTTAATATAGGTAGCTAATATAATATGGGTGCCTGTACTAGGGTAAACCTGTGCCACAGGCGTTAAGGGCACTTACAATATACTACTAGGAACTAAGTTATATACAATTAAGCATACTTATTAAATAAATTTATGCAAAAATAGTCCAAGATTATAATTATTATCATGGAACTTCTTATTTAACAACAATCAACAAATCTTCGGTATCCTCATAATTTAAAGTTTGTAAATACCGACAGACTATCCGCTTAGATCTTACATAATCCCTAAGAATGCGAAAAATCGATATGTAAATCTGATCGATCGATTTGAAATAATATGTATGTAATTACATAAATCTATTCTTTAGTGCCCATAGTACAAGCTCTGCTTAGTTTGGGCAAGACGGCGATGTGTAAAAAAAATTACGACGACAAACATAGACACGTACCTACCCTCCTAAAATATAGTAGGTATATCTTGTAAAAATATATTTATGTCCTTCAGTTGAAATTGTTAGAGGTTATTGGAGTTTCTGTAAGCGTCTGTTTCGTGTAACGCATAACGATAATTGTTTAGACAATTATCGCTGTTTCATTGTTCCGTTAGTTCGCTTTCCGTTAACTTGGATGACAGTTAGCAGTCACCTGGTTAAGATAACTGGAGTGCGTGTGGCTAGAAAGTATTATATGGTAGTTATTTTTCTTTAGACAATCTTGACTGGATCGAAAGTCACTGTTCAAAGACTAAAATATCGGAATAGGTCATTCCAAATTCAAGATCTGTTAAGTCTGAATAACCCTTTAGCTTTTTATTATATTTAATATTATATTTAATATTATATAAAAAGGAACCCTTCCATTTAACTCAAATTGAATAAGATCTAATTTAAAAGAAAAAAAATAACCTCCTATGATCTTTAAAAACGCATGCTTTTGTTTTGGTTATATAAGGTACGTAAATAAATCGTATACAGTATTTCATGTAATTCATGGATAACCTTGAAATGTCTTAAATTAAAACAAACAGCCGTTAAGAAAAAAAAATAGGTATATCTATGCTAAATACTACCTGCGATATGTTTTTTTTTAATTACCATATTTAACTTTTTTGTACACTACGACCATAAATAAATGAATTCTATCGGTTTTTTGTTGTTTTATTGTTAAACACTAATTGTGCTAATAGATAGACAGTCAAAAGATTTTTATTTTCATATTTTTCGGCCATCAGTTCTACTATAAGATATTTCAAGGTTATCTATTAATTACCGGACTCCCTGTATAAATAATTAGTACTACAGCCATAATAGTTATGTAAGAATATATAATAATCTTTGTCACTCAATCACGCAAAAACTGTAGAACGGATTTGAATGAAACTTAACATACAGATAGACCATGTCCTGGTTTAAAATATAGACTACATATATTATCCCAGTATACATTCCTGTAGGATTAAAGCAAGATATAAAATGTACCACAGCTTTCATAAAAAAAATGTCGCATGTTACAGAGATTAAGTATCATAACACCGCATCTATTAAAAAAGGACAGACTCTTTTAAATCACGTTCACCGTAGTAAGGTAAAGGCAACAGTTAATTAAGCCAGGTGCCTTTATTTATTATCTGTTGTACAATTATGGCGCGCACAATAACTCCACCCTCGGAGGGTGAATTATATTTTAAGGTTTGCGTACACTATTATTGAGTGTCTTTTAAGAAGATAACTTGCAGCCTTTATTTATACATTTAGAAATAATTGTGTTAACTTTCTTGATATAAAACGGGTTTGGTATTTATTATTCTTGGTAGAAAATTCGTAATATTGTATTGCATATTACGATCCTATTTTAATAGCTATGCTCTCTCGCGCTCTTCTCGATTGCCTTCAAGATAGTACTTGACTCATCAATTTCTTATCATTTATAACGTTTTTGATACAGCAACCAAACTATAAAGGCTGTCATTAGAAAATACATTTAATATGTTAAATAAAATACACTTTTTGACTAACTTAGATCTCTTTAAGATGATAATAATATTAGGTGTTATAGGAAAATACTTATTACCCGACTACAGCGAATCCAAAAGGAAGGGCATGTAATGATTTTGGCAGTTTGGGTATGTATGTTTGTATGTTCCACCGTAGCGCCTAAACTACTAAACCGATTTTAATGAATGAGGTGTCAATAGATTCGTAATAATACCCCGGGTGCATTGGTTATCTTATCTTATCTTCGTCTTTTTTAAACGCATTTTTTACGTAGTCGAGTAACAGTTTTTTAAATTTTATTTTATACTTACATACTGTATTCTTTAACATGATTCATTATTTCAGGCTATTTTGAAAAAGCCGTGGGTCTTCTAAAGTCAAAGACTATTCATAGTAGTACCTAGTCATTTTATAATATACTAACAATAGCTCTCATGAAAACAAATATTGTTCAAATATCATACTAGCAACTGCAATCGTTACACCGCAGTAAGAAGCAACCTTTAAGAATGGGAAGAAAGACGCACTCATTTATTCAAGCAAAACGCTTCCTTCTGCGGCTTATTAAGTTCTAACTAAGATCTTTACTTGATCCATCGTTCAGCGAACTTATATCGGTTTAATAGTTAGTCCGGAAATTTAAGACCAAACCGCGGATTACGGATAATCGTTTTATACATAATTTATTGGGTCTCTAGAATGAAGTGGAGGTTTGCATAAATAATGTGAGGGAATTGAGTATTTGTAACATCATGCGTGTATCCCAGAAGGATTAGGCAGTTGTATTATATTCATGTTACACTGTTTACGTTTAATTCTCCAGTGATCAAATTATTTGCTGAAATCTCTGAAGAGTGGTATAATAATAATAGAATGGTAATGGAAAACTTGCATTATGGCAGATTAGTGTATCGTACCTTTATGAAATGTTATCGCCAGTAGTAATTGTACAACAAGTGAGAATCGCCAATGAATTGCCGTAAATCTTAAAGTTCGAAACATGGTTCAAATAATATGCAAAAGACACGCGATACCAGGTGACTTTGAGGTCAGAGGTCAAAGGTCAAAGTTATTTCGGGGTATGTCGACTATGTTGAGTCGAATGGCGTTAACCGCAAGTCTCTAGCTCTTACAGATCTTGAGTTGAAAGATGTAACACAGACGGCCGAACAAAGCTGTTGTATAGGAGAATTTTCGAACCATAAAAAAATCATATCATAGCAACACGGAGTTCGAAATTGTGCCGAGGAAAAGGCAAGGCTCTCGCCCTACTAAAAATGAAGTTAACGAAATGATGATGAATCTTAAAGACCTCTGTTTACTCGTTTGGAGATATAGACGTAAGACTATTTTATTGCACATGTAAAAAGTGGTGATAGCTCATTTGAAAATGTATTGAACTACTGATGTGAACCCAATACAAGCATATTAGTTTATCTGTAAAGATTTTTTTATTTATTTATTTATTTACATCAAATAGAACGACTTGCGCCAATAACACTATTTAATAATATAATATAAATAAAAAAAAATGCATTCACGCATTTTGCTCACAGTACCTCATACATTCTAATAATAATACTTTCCATTCATCCGCAAAAATATCAACTTCTGGGTTAAAGTCCAAGAGAGCGTTAAGCTGCTTTAGTGACCGAGGGTGAGTTACAGCGTGCCACAGTACGACACACTGGAACTGCCAGCAATCGGTGCTTTCTACCACGACAATAGTTGATAGGTACAAACAATCTGCAACATTTGTCGTGAAGAATCGGCGCCTCAATCATACCCTTTAAAAATGTTGCAGGTTCCAATCATCTGATCGAATGATCGCCTCGTCTCTAATGAGTTAAAACCTAAATAAAAAGATAAACTAGTATAATAATAATATTAGACCTGTATTAAACAGTCCCACTGCTTGGTACGGGCCTCCTCTCAGTCTTTTTTTTTCTTTTCGTGTGGTTAGTGGCCAGCCTGTTGTCAAGAGTTGTTCAAGCCGCCCGTAGTCCTCTGACATGGCTTAACGGCTGCTGCCAATTTGACAACAACCGGGACCGACTTTTTACGTGCCCTCCAAAGCACGGAGACGCTCAGATGAAATACCACTAAGCGGTCACCCATCTATAGACTGACCGCACCCAAAGTTGCTTAACCTCGCTAATCGTTTACCGATCAGTGAGTGCAACTGGCTATGAGCGCCTCAAACTCAGAAGAGTTTCTGAGAGCAGTATGAGAAAAGTTAGACCATATCCACCATGTTGACCAAATACAGATTGGCAGATTTCACATATATTCGAAAACATCATGGCGAACTCTCAGACATGCAGGTTGCCTCTCGATGTTTTCCTTCAACGTTAAAGCAAGTGATAATTAACTATTTAATACGCATCTTCTCCCTTAGCCTTTATTATTCCTAAGTCACTTGGGGTCGGCTTGTATAGTCGAACCGAATTTGACTAGGTATCAGTTTTTACACGGAGCGGCTGCCACCTGACCTTCGCAACCTGAAGGCTAACGATACCCTAAGGCTAGACCAGTGTCAGGATATTAGAGGGTACTGACTTTCCCAATAACAACTGCCATAGATGTTCATGGCAGCCGGGACCGATAGTTTAACGTGCTCTCCGAGGCACGGAGCAGGCGATAATTGTCAATCAATACACACATCATTTCGAAAAGTCATATAACTTCCGAAAGTCACAGGTGCGCGACGTGGGTTCGAACCCGAGACCCTCTGCATTGCAGTCTGTTGAAAACGCATATCACTTTGAAAAATCAGATGTGCGCACCTTAGGATCGTACTCTAGAGTTCTGCAATTCAGTCCAATGATCTTCCACTAGGTTATCGCAACAACAATACTAGACGAATAAGTATACTAGAGATTAATTACCCAAATTGCCAAAAAACATAATATAATAATATACAATATTATTCAATATAAATGTACTCAATATTCATTTGAGATTTAAACACACACCAAAACCATTCCTCCCATCCATTAAGTTAAACAAATGAGGTACGATTAATTATTCTATTTTATTAATTAGTACCGTGCATCGTTCCTTTAATTATCTGTGAATGCTCGCAGAGAGATTGTGTAATATGAAGTCATTTTGAATTTATATGATGTTTGTAATTTATTTGATTCTCTTGTTGCTGCTCTGGTATAAATGTATTTATGGTAAACATTATGAGGTACAGAGTTCGATTTCTGGAGCAAGCAAAGTGGGTTTAGGTTTGATGGCTGAAAGTTAGTAACATCACAAAGTCTAAAAAAAAAAATTTGTAACATACCCGGAGGATGTATCTCGCGCCTATATTTCTGGAGAGATAGGCAGATATGTTTTAGACCAACTGTTACGGTTTTAAGCCCATAGTTAGACGAGCATATTGCATTTTCTCGGGCTCAGTTTTAGGTGTTGCTAGTGAGATTTTCTTTCGGGATAAAAAAAGATTACACCGCCTGACCCGATAATCGCACTCAAGACCTAGGAGTTGCTTCTGAGATTTTCTTTCGGAAAAAAAATAAAAAACAATTACACCGCCCGACCCGATAATCGAACTCGAGATCTCATGCATTTCAGTCGCACGTTCTACCGCTGCAGCACGTTCTTAATGACACGAGATTTAAAATAAAGCTGGCATACTATGTCTTACCTCTTCGTTATATACAGACTTATATATACAAACATTGCCATATATTTATATTAATTTTATTTTTGCATTTACATGGAAGGTAGCTTCGAGAAAGTAATTAATTAAAGGAAATAATACATCTGAAATGTCAGATTCAGAATATCATCATTTAACGGAATGCAATTTATAATATTATATGATATATATATTACAGAACCACATTTTGGCAGATACGTGATATCTTTTCATTTTAAAAGCATAAAAATAACTCAATATATTTTATAATTTACCTAGCGAAATATTCTGAGCCATACAATTATTATTAAAAAAGCTTCCCTGCCAAGCGCAGGATTAAAAAAGAAACGATTGTCGATCCAAATACATGATGAATCTCTGCAGGTATTAAAATCATAAAATCGTTTTTTTTTTTCGTTAAGTAATAATAATAATAATAATAATTGTTTATTGCCATAAAGTAATTTTACAATGTCGGATTTACTTATTAACACTTTTTCACAGGTTGCTTTAACACATTATATTTGTAGCATAACCTCCCGCACTAGGCTAAGCCTGTCCTGCGGAAAATTCTCAGCGATTGTTACAGTTTACATTAATTATATTATTATACAGTGGGGTCTACATGTGGGTCTTGGGATCGAACTCAAGACGTCTACGTGACAGTCCAACGGTCTCTCACTAAGATACATACATAGATTCACGGCTATTTTCCAGAGGGATAGCCAGAGACTACGGATTTTCATTTGCTACGATCCTGACACTTCTCTGGCTTCATTCACTTTCATAACATTCCTCATACATGCTCGCAGGTTTGAGGTCCCACTAAGATATTACTGCTTCCGCTGTACTGTTTGAGTACCCCTTAAAAGGTTTAGCCCTGAAGTCACTTACTTGAACACACCTCTGTCTTTGATATATTAAAAATACATTTCGACCTCTATGTATTTAGGTCCTGAGGCTTATTTTTGAAAGTAATTCCAGACCAATTGCTGCTTTTGAAAATTTCTTGACATAAAATCCCAACATCACTTTGTCCGGCTTAGTAAAATCGAACCCAAGGCTGAAGTAAAAATAAGCAAAAATGTGATATTCAACATTTTTGCTGGCAAATAGAAACGATTTTCGATTTCAATACATGCAGAAAAGAAAACAACACCCGTTTCATTTCTTCATACAAAAAACAGATATCTTCGGTAGTGCCGATGAATACCCGTTGTCTGTCTGCAATGATTCGTCGCAAACTCACGCATGACTCGACGCGGGGTGATCAGGAACTGAAGACAATATCTAGCTACTGTAGAATTCGCCATCGGTTGTAGCGTTTTTTGTATGGCTCAAATCAAAGAAGCTAGACCTATTTTTCTTCTTATATCGCGAGGGGTTTTCAAAGATTGAAATAATGCACGAAAAAAGGCTCAGCAATTAATTGTCGACCAGTTATTTTTTTGTACTGTGTAATGTAACAACACATCAAGCATTGGAAGTGGTGTGGCGAACAATTAAACCTCTACGCCTGTCAAGAATAAAAAAATTGGAACATCATCTGTAACTAGAGACAAGTTATAAAAATTTGACTTATTGCTTGAATGTTTCACGTTTCTGATTTGTAAAATAAAATTGTGAAACTTGGCAATTAAAACAGTGGCCGTGAGTTTCCTGTCTGTCTTTCTCATTAGCTCTACACATTGTATTGCTGAAATGACAATACGTAAATGTACATTAATAAGCGTAACTTTAAATATAAATTAAAGTTCTTTGAATCGAATTTTGACGGTATAGACAGCCACCTACTTGCGTGAAGACATGGTTCCCTACATCGTTAGAATAAATCATAGTTTGGAGTCGCACAAACCTTCGAATTCAATATTGCGAAGACTTTAGCGGTAGTACAACATAATAAAATTTAATACACCCCAAGATCATCCACCTTATCTTATCCTTTAAACCACCTCTCACCACACAGAAGGGAGTCAATATCACAGAACACGCGCGTGTTTGTCACACAATCACAAATACGAGGTTTATCACCTCCGTGCTGAATTCTCACACAAAAATACAAACACATACATAAATACTTCTTTATGAAAAATACACACATACATACATACTTCTATATGTGTGTGTGAACTCGTATCACACCTGAAAACATATTGTAAGGGATCTTATTGGATGTTTTGCATACATTTGAACGATTCGGATTGTATAAGCAATGTGAATAGGAATGTTAAAAAGTATTTTTCACCAGATTGTGGTTGAAATAAGCTAAATAAGATGGAATTCTTTTCAAATACACGTTTTAAATTGTTATTTAATGGTATTGATTAGTCAAAACGTATTTTTATTGCATGGTAAATAATGAGATATGAATTCCGTTTAGTGAAGGCTAATGTGAATGTACTTCATTCTTTTTTTTTGGTCTCGTAACGTCTATAATGCGACTATGACTTAAAAATATTAAGACTGTTCGGAGTGCAAATGCTCGCCCATATCAATAATTTCGTACAATTCTACTTTCTCATTGAGGAAACCGACGTAGAAGTAGTAGCACTTACCTCACTATTGTCCGGTAAGTAAGAATGCTGGAGACCCACATCACAATCTAGTCTAGTCTATTCCTTATTGTCTAACCTAACTAAAATCCCGTTTTCTTAGAATCAGCATCGCGCAATGTTGCTGCCATAGCAAGTGATCATGGGTACTTGACAACAGGCAGGTCGTAAGCTTGTTCACCATTTTGGAGATATAAAATAAATACTCTATCCAAAAAATTTGTACACAAAAACCCAATCAGACTAAGGATTGACAGAACCGCATTCATTAATGCTAACGCCTCTTGCTAAAAGTGTAATACTTCTTCAGATGAGCCGATACTTGGTTTAATTATTAAATAATAATTGACATGGGATGGCTCTTCCTCTCAATACATTGTTGATGAATTTATTCTCGTAATCTTTTTGATTTGTAAAGCCGATTTTTGCCTTGAGCCTGGAAGCTTATATCACGGGCAACTTACAAAGATACAACTGATGGACACAAATGACACCCAGATTAAGAACAACGATTTGTAGACACATAAATAATTGTCTCATGATTACCTTTGTTTTCACAAACTACCACCATTTTCTCCAAAATCTTTTGGCAGTGCTTTCGATGTCTTACTGCAGAAATATCATTAAGTTCCCGCACTTGATAGTTCAACATACTAGTATCTTCTAAACTCAAGCAATTATAACTCCAGCTCTGAGCTTACAAAATAGTTTCAAACTCATGTTAAGAGAGTTTCCCGCAGATTGTTTCTCATAGAATGCAAATGTCTTTATAGCTTTGGGCGTGTTTATTTGAATAAATTTGTTATATATAATGGAAACTATCGTTTGAATTAATTATTATAAAAATGCCTTTGAATTTCTATCCTATTGAAGACTAGCCATCTGCGCAGGAAATATTATAGTGCACATATATTATGTATGCAACCACAAAAGTAGTATATATTCCCTCACTCTCATAGTCCGTTGGGATGGTAATGTAACAATGACCGGAGAGAGATCTGGCGTACAACCAACGGCTTGCTCTACATGCTTAGGTACTTCGCTTAAGAACGCGCGTAGGCTTACCAGGTATTGTGATAATACACAGCCTGCTTCATAATAGCAGCTGCTATTGAAAATTCCTTGTTAGAAAATCCTAATAATTTTTGTTGGCTCGAACTGGGATTTGAATCTTCGTGATCTGCAGCTGTATACACTACACCAATACTAGATCAACGCATCAGTCAGTATGAAGTACTAGCTAGAACAGATAAACTACCAGCCATATCTTTATTTTTTATTAAACGTATGTAATTTTTCAGTGGCACACTTTTCTGGTACAATTATATTTCGACATTTCGATTACATACGTAAATACGTAATATTGTTTACATTAAAATTAAACAACTATGCGGATTTCAAAGCTGTATCATTATTTCAATTACAGCTTCGAAATAATAAAACATTATTTATAATTAATATGAGTATTGTCCGCGAAATTTCAGGAAAAATGAAATCGGTAATAATTGAGTAAATATATGACATAATCTACATATATATAAATTTGCAAAGATAAAACAGTTCAGTTTTATTTTTATATGTTTGTCAATAGATTTTCTCTATCTTTCTTTTTTGGTCTAGTAGCTATTGACGAGCATTATAGTAATAAAAAAAAATGTGAAGGCAAGTTTTATTTTATTTTTTATAAACAGGTAAAGACAAAACAATTCAGTAACTATTGTCTACTCTGTTTATCAGCCGATAATACTAAATACTAACAGTATTGATATTTTTTTAAATGTACGGTCTCAGACATCATATTACCAAATGTAAAAGAGCAAGGATTTTCTTTGGGCTATTGCATATTATGTTAACCACCCATATTTAACAATGATTATGGTCTAGTTTGGACCACGTGATGAACACTAATTATAATAATTACATCTTTGCATTAGATAATGGTGTAACATCCAAAAAACAAGTGCGATCCAACCGCAGCTATCATATCACACGATATTCGCGTATCTGCTCCAGAAATAGCCCGAGTCTGCACTCCAGTTATTTCGGCTAACGGAACCAAAGAGTGTGGTGAGGCTATTAATAGCTTCCATGCCGGGACGTTCCAGAACAATCGATTATCATCGGTACGTATTCTACGTACATTTTAGCGGGAAATATAATTCGGGGAACAGCAATAGTTAATGTGATTGCTGTGCATTAGGTGTCCGGTTTAACTGCCAGATAGAGCAAACTGTTATTGGATTTTTCAGTCATAATATTCTCAGAAGCATTAGAGTCTGAAACTGTACTCGTTAGACACCACTAGGCCTGATTCCTATTACGTGGGCAACTAAACTATATCTAGCGATATGTAGGTGTAATATATACACTTTTACTAGCCACATTACTAGCTACATAAAATTACAGAATAATTGTTAATAAATAAACAGGAGTACCTCAAGGCACCGTACTGGGCCCATTAGCTATCAAGATAATGTAATAAGTCAACTGTATTCAGTCGGTTCAATGACTCGGAATGAGATGTGTTGGTGGATCTTGAACATCTTGTAGCTGTATGAATCTATTTCAATTTCACTGCCATTGTTTTAAATTTCTCCAGCTATGTAGGCTGGTATTAAAAATTTACTTTTCCATATATTTGCTTTTTTCTTATAAAATACTTATGCTTTTTTCCCGCGGCTTTGCTGGCGTAAAAGTAGGTTTGGTAAGGTTCGGTTACGTTAGTTTTAATAAAGTATAGCACATGTTACTCGATGATAATATAGCTACCTAATGGTGAAAGAAATAAAAAAATCGCTTTACCAGGTTTTGAGTTGAATCCATACATACAAGCAAACAAAAAACCAAGTCTTTTCTATTTATAATATTGATATAGATATTGCAATACCTGTTGTGGGCAAGCGGCTCGTGTACGAGCCACCAATTTACTTTATTATTGAAAAAAGTCGTGACTTTGTGGCCCACAGCAGGTTAAAAGCTGTGTTTATGCAATAAAGGCTATCGCGCTTGAATTCACCGCTAGACGTGCTAGTAGATAGTAAAGTCACCAGACGTCACACTCCTTTCAAAGTAGCCATAGAAAATAGAATTCTATTACAGTTTTGACAGCAGCTGTGACAGGATTCACAGTATCTATAATAATCTAGTTTGCCAGTGGCGCCCACTGGTGAGTGTTAGCCCCTTTGTTGTCTATAGGACAATTCTTCTTACTCGTCTGGAATCAGTGGGTAGCTATTTATTCAAATTCAAATTGTTTATTCAGCAAAATAAAACAGGAAAAATAAAATAAAGAGTTTGCATGTAATTTTGCATGTCGGCCTCGATGGCGTAGTGGTTAGTGTAACCAACTGCCACGCCTGAGGTCGCAGGTTCGATTCCCGCACAAGTCAAACATTTGTGTGCATGAACATGGATGTTTGTCTTGGTCTGGGTGTTTCTATGTATAATAAGTATGTATTTACAAAAAAAAAGTATATTAGTATGTTTATCCATTGTCTAGTACCCATAGTACAAGCTCTGCTTAGTTTGGGCGAGATGGTGTTGTGTGTATTTGATAGAATATTATTATTATTATTATTATTAATTATGTACCTACTATAATAAGCTTAGAACTACGGTGTCTCCACTAAAATTGCTTCTATACATTACTCTGGCCTACTTTTAGCAATGTTTTTTCGTGCCTTCTGAACTAGTTAAGACTGTATCTCAGGAGGTAATATGTGTACATAGTATACTATTTACAAAAGAAGTAAGCAGACTACGTCTTCTCACTTGCCATTTGTATATATCTTGTTTCATTCACTTTATTATTTAAAATTAATTGGCACGTTTGTTTGTTTAGGCTTTTAACCTGGCCGTTCTCCAGAAAGTCTCTGATCTCATCAGAAAAGTTTAGATGGAAGTATATGTTATAGGTAGTAAGTAAGTAAGTAAGTAGGTTGTGTGTATTTTATTTATACGTACTTAATCACTAAACTGATCTTCTTCTCTCTTAGCCTTTATTATTCCCAAGTCACTTGGGGTTGGCTTTTCTGGTCTAACCGGATTTGACTGGATATCAGTTTTTACACGGAGTGGCTGCCACCTGACCTCCGCAACCCGAAGGCTAACGATACCCTAAGGCTAGACCAGTGTCAGGATATTAAAGGGTACTGACTTTCCCAATAACGACTGCTATAGATGTTCATGGCAACCGGGACCAACGGCTTAACGTGCTCTCCGAGGCACGGAGCAGGCGATAATTGTCAATCAATACGCACATAATTTCGAAAAGTCATATAACTTCCGAAAGTCAGAGGTGCGCGACGTGGGTTCGAACCCGAGACCCTCTGCATTGCAGTCGGTTGGTCTCCCCACTGAGCTATCGCTGCTACTAATGCTAAATCACTAAACCGATAAACTCTGAAAATATTGAACCGATTTTAATAATTATTTCATCATTAGAAAGCTAGTTTATCCAGAAATAACATTGGCTATATATTATCCCGCTACAAGCCCAAGCAGCGGAGCATTAATTATAAACATGTGTGAAACCACGGGAATAGCCGTTTTTATATAAAGTGGGCATTTGAATATTATAACAGTTTTTTATGAATTACTAGATGCCCCGGTGTACTTCGTATCACCTTCGTCTTTCTGAGTAGTAGAGCCTCGCTCGATTTTAGCATGAATGGGCTGGCTCGACCGGGGAAGAAATACCCACTCACAGAATATCGACATGAAATAGCAGTATTCCTACTGTTGTGTTTCGTTCGGTGAGTGAGAGTGCCGGGGTCCCAATCACCCTCTTTCTCCCTTCCCGGTCCTTCTCCTTCCCACTTCCTTTCCTAAAGGGTTGGCAACACGCAAGTGATGCCTCTGGTGTTGCAGGCGTCCATAGGCTACGGTGACCACTTAACATCAGGTGGGCCGTATACATTTGCCAACTAAGTTGTATAAAAAAAAACGTGTCCTAACGAACGTTTATATATTTTCTCACCGTTTAAACCTTCCCTGGACTATGAAAAACATTTTAAAATCAAAATCAGCTAAATCAGCCCAGCCGTTCTCGACTTTTAGCGAGACAAACGAACAGCAATTGATTTTTATATATATAGTTGATTATTTATTTTTGTTACATTAACTTGACCCTTTAGCTTATTCTAATGGATATTTTAATATACATAGTCAAAAACGTGTAAAATTGAATCACATATGCAATATTCGCGTAAATGTAAGACAATACTCACCGCAGTTCAAAACTGTGATTTTCTCACTTCTGAAGATTCGTCCAGAAATACCGATCCGTACCAAATAACTTACAAGCAGGAATATCGTGTGAGATTTGATATCGTGACCGTATGATGCTGTTTATATTAAAACTGGCCTTGCCTTTATTGTGCTCAGTTCGATTTCTAATATCATTGATTTTTGAATAGTACTTTAGTCTTGTATCCAATTTGATGCTCAATGTGTTTTTCTCTATTAGAAAATTCTTAGTACGGAGTCAGGAAGTTTGAAAAAATTGGTACGTTTCCAATAGGCTCCTACCCTTGTTATGAGTGCCCTAAGATAACGCGGCGTGCAGAAGATATATTTTTTTTAAATAAAGATCTACTATTACTATAGTCCGTGTAAAAATTCGTGAAGGATCGCTGTTACTCAATCACAAGTATACCGATGAATGTATTAAGATGCAACATATAGATTACTAGATTTTGCCGTGGCTTTGCTCGCGTTAGACTACATTTTGTCAATAAAGTTTATCCTTTGGGAACAGTACTTTTTCTGGATGAAAAATACCCTAGGCCCTTTTCTGTAGTTCCGACAATTTGTATTCTAAATTTTATTCGGTCAAGTAGTTAAGACGTGATAGCATGACCAGCTACAAACAAGCACACTCACATTCGCATTTATAATATTATTAAGTAAGGATGTTCTGAATTAACAAATAGCATACTTTTATCCCGGTGCCCATCTGTAGTCATACGGGCAAAGCCATAAACAAAAATAGTTTAAAATAAATAAACATCGAAACTAAAGCATGAATCATATTTCTTAACGTCAAATGCGTCTACGGCCCGTTTGACACGTCATAAACTGTTTCAGCTATTGGATAAAGTTCAATCTTAGGATGATGTATTATAGGTAGAAATTGATGTCATCGAAATACAAGGCATTCTGCAAACATAACACAAAACCAGATTTAACATAAGCAATGTTAAAACTTGTTTTAAACCACTCATTAATCATTGAGCGCTACTCGAGTTAAGGTTTTGTAAATATGAAACTATTTAACAAAATTATACTGTAGTAATAGATTATAAATTTCTAAACTGTTTTAATCTCAATAAATCTCTTTCTTAACATTTTAGAATAAGAGTATTGTAATTGATGTAGTGAAACGCTAAGTATCTGAAAAACACAGCTGAATCTTCACTCAAGAATAGTGCGAGCGATGGTAAATATCTCTTTATCATAGCTCACACCATTCTTGATTGTATTACGGTGCATGACGGTATCCACCGTAACCTATGACCGTTTGCAATATAAGAGATATATCACACGTGCATAACCGATAATTGTTAAAGAGATTTAAAGATGGGATGAAAGAAAATAGCACAAATTAAATTTGTCACAAACATGTTTTATCGCTTGCAATATCAGAGGTATCATTCGCGTGTTGTCAATACTAAAAAAGGTGTTATGTATCATGGAAAGGAAGAAAAAGTAGATATGTACGTAGTCCTCTCTTGGTCAATCATTTTTCTTTTCTTTTTTTATTTAGTGGCTATCGAAGATTCATAAAAAATATTTCAGTATTTTCACAAATTTTCAATGATGATAATCGTCTCTTGTACATTAAAATACTAATGGTCAGTCCCACAACTAACAAGTAAAAGTTGAGAAGTGCTGAGAAGAAAAGAGATAGCGAGACTTTATCTTATAGATAAAAGCTATTTGGACTTGGTGGGACAAGCCCTAAGAATATCATAGTTAAACATATTTGCCCTTGAATATTAACAAGTTTACGATCAAACCTAAACCTAGACAATTTGATTGAATGATTGAATCCTGTAATCTTGTACTAGATATTCTGGCAGTCTGCCATCGAATGTATACAACATATAATCTTTAAACCCAAACAAACCATAAATCTGAACGATATGGAACAACCTCACGTTGAGGTTTTCAATTTAAAAGAATCATGGGCTAATACCGGCTTATCTTTTGAAAAGTAAACTGCTTTTTGCCTTTAAAGCAACAGTTTTATACAATAATATCAAAGAAAGATAAATATAAAACTAATTATTTTATTTTTAAATTCACAGGAAATACGCAAAAGAAAATAATTTTAAGATAATATCGATGATTAACAAATAGATTTCTTATGTCAAGCGGGATGGTAGGTACTACCATTTTATCTATTTTAATCGCCCAGCATGTTTTCTCCCTTACTAGGAATAAGCCTAGGAATATCTTTACCACGGCAGACTTCTTAAATTTATTCTTCACTCCAACAAAGAACACAACGAACCCTTAGGACACCCAACGAAAAATTAGGATAAATATTAAGTGCCGTTTAATTTCAAACAAAGGTAAATTCATTTCACGTATACTGGATTTGCCTTTATTTTAAGTTAAACGACGCCGACGATTTGTGGTTAACAATTTTTTTTAAATAATATTAATCGTAAGACACTTTATGTGGCACAAAGTAGCTAGAGCTTAAACCGGAATCTGATATTTTAGTACGATTACTTTAGAATAATATTCGGCCATTTTGCTATCAAAATGGCCGAATCCAATCCCTATGGATTGGAGAGGCCTCATACTGGTCGACCCTCGTCTAAGTCTTCACACCTTGTGTATTTTTGTCATGCTGCTTCGTAGGTTAAGGTGATACGATAATGTCTTACGATCACGTGAATTTTATTCAATGAAATTAGTCTACTTGATATAGATTTCAATTGTTTTTATTTGGAAAATACTATCTTTACATAATTTCAAAACTAATATTAAACTACTACCAATTATTAAAATTTACTAGGTACTATTTTAACTTTTTGAATTTACATTTTCACGACGTTTTGTTTGCTTTTTAACAGTCACGGTCACGGGAAGATTATATATAACATGGAGATCATCTTAATGTCTTGAAGTATAGTTATTTCAAAGTACCCGAGCTTAATTTAATAATTGGTGTTCTTATTTAAGCCGCATGAGCTCAAAGTATCATGAAGTCTAGCTGTGTTTTGTTTCTTCTTGGGTTTTACTAAATGAATCACTACAGACCAAGCTGGTGGTACACTTGTGTGTTGCTAAGCCTGGTAAATGATAATAATCAAAGTAGAATACATGTAACGAAAGAAATGCAAGACTTATGTAGTGACCTTCCATTACTCTAAGCTTCCCACCCTAGCAGTATTGAATAAAAGCAGAAATTTAAATTTGAATAAACATTACTACGTAAATATTAAACTTGTACAAAAGAGGAATTATTTATTTAAAGCTTCTAGTTAGATGTTTCAAATTCAAGGCTTGTTTTACGAACTTACATTTATTTAAACACATTTGATTAGAGAGAGATTGAAGAGAGAGATTAGAGAGAGAATTAGAGAGATGATAAGAGAGAGATGCGGCATGAAAGTGGATATAGTGACAAGAATAGAAAAGGGTATGTTAAGCTGGTTTGGGCATGTAGAAAGAATGGACGAAGAAAGACTGACTAAGAAAGTTTATAAAGCTAGTGTGAATGGAACAGTCGCAAGAGGATGACCTAGGTGAACGTTTCTTGATCAGATCGGAGGTGTTCTGGACAAAGGCCAGGTTAAGTTGTCAGCCTCGATGGTGAAGTGGTTAGTGTAACCGACTGCCACGCCTGAGGTCGCGGGTTCGATTCCCGCACAAGTCAAACATTTGTGTGCATGAACATGGATGTTTGTCTTGGTCTGGGTATATATGTATGTATATACAAAAAAAAAGTATATATGTATGTTTATCCATTGTCTAGTACCCATAGTACAAGCTCTGCTTAGTTTGGGCTAGATGGTGTTGTGTGTATGTGATAGAATATTATATTATTATTATTATTATTATTTAAGTACACCTTGAACCGACGGGCGTGTATGAGGAATGTGATGAAAGTGAATGAAGCCAGAGAAATGTGTCAGGATTGTAGCAAATGGAAATCCGTAGCCTCTGCCTACCCCTCTGGGAAACAGGCATGAATCTATGAATGTATGTATTAAACACATTTATAATATTTTTACATGATATTCTAAAACGATATAAAGCCGACCAGTGTAACAACTTATAGTATAATAGTTATAGTAAACATAAAAAAGTAAAGTTTTACATTCATCGGCAATATACCAATATTATATGTTTTAAGTCATATCGCATTTATTTCTGAACAAATTACATTTGTATTGAAAAATTGCATTTAGTAAAATAAAATCAAAAACAAGCATATTAATATAATATTGTTTTTTTTTTACGCGAATATTATTCATTGAAATTAAACTACTATATACGGATTTTATCGCGTTGTTTATTTGACACTATATTATATAATTTTCAAAATTATGTAATATAATGTCAAATAAACAACGCGATAAAATCCGTATATAGTAGTTTAATTTCAATGAAGCATATTAATGTTATGACAAAGTTAAATACAATTGAAATATAATATAATGAGGTCAACAATAACTAAATTATTAAAACACAATATCATTTATTTCATGTAAAAAAAACGTGTTTGGTACACTGCTGGTTAGACAGAAGTAATCTTGCTTCGAATGACGTAGAGCCTAGAGGTTTAGAGCTAATACAGAATTTCAGAAAATAGAAATGAATTCAACTAAACTCTTTACAAAGACTTAGAGAAATAATTCTAGATGAAAAATGTGAGATAGTATTACTGGTTGAAAAGAAAAATGCTTAAGAAGCAAATTTATTCATAGGTTTCCATTCGAATCTAAGTAGATCTATTAAAATTATGTCTTTAAGCCAATCGGGGTTTAGATTAAAGCAATTTGCCTAATATTTTTGGGGCGATGAAATAAATCCCAGATGTGGCTTTGTGAAATTATAAATTGGGTCACTAATCCTAACTAATATTAATAGTTTGGTTGTTTGTTAAGTTATCAATGAACACCATGTATCTTATGTGGGAGCCAGTCAGTGCAGACCGGCGACACTTCGACCCAGTGGGATCTTTTGTGTTGACACTCTCCCAATAACGACTGCCATAGATGTTCATGGCAGCCGGGACCGACGGCTTAACGTGCTCTCCGTGGCACGGAGCACGCGATAATTTTCAATCAATACGCACATAATATCGAAAAGTCATATAACTTCCGAAAGTCAGAGGTGCGCGACGTGGGTTCGAACCCGAGACCCTCTGCATTGCAGTCTGTTGGTCTCCCCACTGAGCTATCGCTGCTCAATGAACCCCATACTGTAGTTTTGTGGGAAAACCTCGGAAAACTGTTACTAACCTAACCTGACCTACATTTACGCAAGCGAAGCTGCGGGCAAAATCTAATCTATACTAATATTATAAAGCTTAAGAGTTTGTTTATTTGTTTGGTTGAACGCGCTATTCTCAGGAACTACTGGTTTGAATTGAAAAATTATTTTAGTGTTGGATAGCCTATTTATTAAGGAAGGTTATAGGTTATATAACATAACGCTACGACCCACGAAGGCGGCGCAGTAACCATAAACGCGAGTGAATCCGCGGGCACATCTAGTATTGTAATAATATAAACTACTAATTCATTTCTCAATCAAATAGCGTTTAATAATTAAATCAATTTTAAACAAATAGGCGTATTTAATACACATTAGTTATAATTAATTATTAATGAATCAAAACTGCAGGGTTTTGTGTAAACTTTATTTACGAGTTATTTTGAATAGAACAAAATTCATAAATGTATTAATAATTTTGGTTGGGTAATGTTTTGATCATGCGTATTGTTTAAGGTGGACAGTCATAATATCAGTTCAAACATTCGGTTTTTATTAGATTTTCAACTAAACTTAAAAAAAAAACTAGGCTTGTTTGTAATGGTTCATGGATGACTAAATATATTGTTAGAGTGCCCGCGATTTTGTGAGAAGGGATGATTGTGATTATCTATAATGTGTGCCTTGGTGATTACCTATGTAATTATTTACTTGTTTTTTTATATCTTCGTTTTCATTTTTGCATTTGTGTTAATGAATTCATATCTTAAATTATTGTAATTGGTGTACAACAGTTATAATTAAACTAGCTGACCCGCGCAACTTCGTCTGCTAGACATAAGAGAATTTTCCCCGTTGTTGCAACATTTTTCATTTAGGCTTTGCTCCTATTGGTCGTAGTGGAATGTTTGCCTCGATAAATGGACTATCCAACCCTGTAAAAATTTTTCAATTAGGACCAGTAGTTTCTGAGATTAGCGCGTTCAACCAAACAATCAAATAAACAAACAAATTCTTCAGCTATATAATATTAGTATAGTTAAAAAAAGCAGCGGTAGCTCAGTGGGGAGACCAACAGACTGCAATGCAGAGGGTCTGGGGTTCGAACCCACATCGCGCACCTCTGACTTCCGGAAGTTATATGACTTTCCGAAATTATGTGCGTATTAATTGACAATTATCGCCTGCTCCGTGCCTCGGAGAGCACGTTAAGCCGTTGGTCCCGGCTGCCATGAACATCTATGGCAATCGTTATTGGGAAAGTCAGTACCCTCTAATATCCTGACACTGGTCTAGCCTTAGGGTATCGTTAGCCTTCGGGTTGCGGTGGCAGCCGCTCCGTGTAAAAACTGATATCCAGTCAAATCCGGTTAGTCCAGAAAAGCCGACCCCAAGTGACTTGGGAATAATAAAGGCTAAGAGAGAAGAAGTTAAATAAATTTACTAGGATACCAGTAAGTACGATTAAAAATACTACTCAGATGGCGTAGTGGTTAAAGTGGTCGCTCCGCCACTGTCACTGCGCTGAATATTATGGAATCGATTCCCATACGTGACAAAAATTTGTGTGATCCACAAATGGCTGCCCGTGTCCTGGTCCTTCTTTGTATCCGTTGTATAAATTTGTATAAATTCCAATGTGACACAAAAATCATTCCTAGTGACATTTTTATCCCTGCATGCCTTCCCAAAAAGAAATGGATTTGGAAATCTAAAGGAGAGATTTTTGCCCAGCAGTGGGACATACCAAACACCAAAAAAAAAAATGCATTCCCATTGGACTTATGCAAGTAAAGCCATGTGCGTAAAATAATAAAACTTAATATAAAACAATATTCGATATTCGGATAATAACTATTCAATCACGTGTTTCCACATTAAACAGAATTAAATTAAACTTGGCAAAAAATTGACCATAACTTGAATTACCACACAGCATACTGATGAATTCATTTGCATTCCCATGAGTATTTTGCGGGCGATGCCACGGGTAGAAGCTAGTAGAAACATATACGACAATTTAATACAGCCCCTATTGGTTTTAGACTAAATTAAATTACCTCTGTGTGATGTTAGAGAGTTTGATGTTCCAACAAAAACAGTGTTTACTCGTTCAAATATTATAAATAAGGAAAGTTGCGTCAGTTAAGGCTCATGCAAAAACTGTTAAACTGATTTAAAAGTTGGTTTAGCCAGCTCTTTGCTATGGTTCGTGGTTAACCCAGTGGTATAAATCGTACAACCTGATTTAGATTCATGATTATTGTGACGTAATCTCATACATTTTTCTTCAAGTACAATACATATTTATTTATATTAATAATATTCTACCACAATATTAATAAATATAAGCTTTTGCCCGCGATAGCTCAGTGGGGAGACCAACAGACTGCAATGCAGAGGGTCTCGGGTTCGAACCCACGTCGCGCACCTCTGACTTTCGGAAGTTATATGACTTTTCGAAATTATGTGCGTATTAATTGACAATTATCGCCTGCTCCGTGCTGCGGAGAGCTCGTTAAGCCGTTGGTCCCGGCTGCCATGAACATCTATGGCAGTCGTTATTGGGAAAGTCAGTACCCTCTAATATCCTGACACTGGTCTAGCCTTAGGGTATCGTTAGCCTTCGGGTTGCGGAGGTCAGGTGGCAGCCGCTCCGTGTAAAAACTGATATCCAGTCAAATCCGGTTAGACCAGAAAAGCCGACCCCAAGTGACTTGGGAATAATAAAGGCTAAGAGAGAAGAAGAATTAAGTGATTCGAAAACGTACTATTATTAATATAATAATAAAAATGATCTTTGATCTTTGACCTCAAGGTCACGTGGTATCAGGTGACCTTTGCATGTAACTTGAACAATTTTTTCTTGAACAAACATTACTAAGACTTTACTCTCTATGTCTTGGGGAGTTATCAACGTACAATTATACATAGACCGAAGGTTTGTTCCGCATTTGCCCCTACATTACGTCTCACATCCCAAAATGTACCCCAATCGCCCCTCTGTCTAAATTATTATTTTTGCCCTACATTTTTGTACATATAGTTAACAAAACAAAACATGGTTTAAAATAATTTTAAATCTTTTGTTGTCAGTTTTGTGATGTCATGCAATCATAAGCCCAAAGTTTTACTGAGAGATCAACGAGATATTTTAAAATATTTTTCTGCTGACGGTACAACAAAAACTCCATACAAAAAAGAAGAGGGACAAAAAAGGAACATAATCTGGGACGAAAGAGGAATTACATTAAGAAATTAATATTTATTTAAATTTAGGGGCATATAAGGAACATTTTTTGGGACGAATGCGTATTTTTACGCTTGGGACGAAACATCAGGGACGAATGAGGAACAAATCAGAACGAAATAATTATTTGTAGATTACACAAATAATAGACGTATGGGATTTCAACCCAAAATACTCAACACGGTGGCAGCTACAAGACGACCCTTTACCCTTTGCGACCATTTTGATTTTAGTTGTTACTAGCTTTGGTTGGCGGCTTCGCTTGCTCGGGAATCATAGCTTTTTCTGGATGAAAAGTACACTACGTGCTATTTTGTACCCTGACGACGTGTGTGTGTAATTTTATGATAATCGGTTATGTAGTTAAGGCTATAAATCCTAGCAAAAAAAAATACATTAACACGAGCGGAGCCGCTGGTAAAACCCAGTCAATAATTAATTTGTTTACTATTAGATTAAGTAATATAATATATTTAATGACGCTAAAGTATTGTAAGGTTGAGCTAATAAATAAATCATATCTTATCTTATAACTTTGATATTACAGTAACTACTTACCCTCGGGCCCTACGCGGTAATTCATTTCCTGTATAGCTGAGGTTACATTTTAAAGCATATCGCTTAGTCAGCAACCTACTATTGGTATTTACAATTAGATGCAATTTGCCCACTCGATCGTAAAACCTAGTTGATTTTATGATTAAGCGAAAATGTATTTTAATAATCGCTTGTTTCTAATGTCTCGAAATGCAAAAATATTTAAGGTTTCCATTAATTATGCTTGCTTATATGTGTGTATCCTTGGGGATGCTGTATTTACAGAATTGGAAGCCCGGCCGTAACCAAATATTTTAATATACCCAACAATATATTTACACCGAAGCCCAGTTGTTCAATCAATGTGTTCGTAAAATTCCCGCTGTGATATTAATTATTTTACTCTTAATTTTAGCTGCCAACTTAATTAAATTATATTTCTTTCTTTTACAGGAACGAACGAAATACGACTAAATATGTTTTAACGGAAATACGTGAGTGTAGTGGACAACCGGAAGTATTGTTGTGAAGTTTGTGTTAGTGGTAATGTTGTGATTAGTGCACGCTGATACGAGATGGCGCTGAAAGCAGTTTTGATCATTCTCGTCGTGGCGCTCATCGAGGGCGGACGTGCTGCGGCTGAAAGAGGTGAATATTCTTTTTATTTTTATAAATTATTTCAACTTTTTTTTTACATTTCATATTGGCTTTTATTAGCACCAAAGATTATTGCGTAAATTATTTTGGAGATATTAAAGATGTACTAAATTATTTTAGACTTGCCCGAAAAGTACACATATTTAATATAATGCTAAGTTACGGGTCTTACTCACGATAAAGTATTTAAAAAATAATAAATACCCATTGATTGCCCGAGGTTTCGACCGACTTGCATTTATAGTGTTCACGGATTGACTGAAGATGTAGGTACTGCTATCATTTTGATTAAAACTGTACAAGAGATTTTATAATTTCTAAGCCATTGAGTTACAGTGGTACGTCGGCGGCCAGTGATAATAGGTTTTTAATTATGTCGAGCATTCCAAGACGATTGCTGGCAAATTATTTAAACCTTTGTTTAATAATTTGAATCATAATTATTATGCCTGTTATAAGATATCCATATCAATAGATCTATTACTTTATTTTCTAATGACTGCAGTGGACTTTAGTGGTTCAAGTTTAATACTTCAATTATATTTTACTTTTCAATTTTCCCGCGGCTTTGCTCGCATAAATGAAGGTTAAGTTATTACTAGTACTTTTTTCTGGATGAAAGTAACCTTATATCCTTTTCTGTTTTCTTGACAACGTGTATGCAAAATTTAATGATGATCGGTTAAATAGTTAAGACGTGAAATCGTTACAAATAAACTCACATTTGCGTTTGTAATATTAGTTAGGTTATGGGCAACTAGATATCCGATATCTTCAAACTCTTTAACTTAATTCAAGGCCTAACCATCTAAGGAATTCACAAACTCTATTACGTTCGCTCCACATCGTATGATAAAACAACTTGTACGTAAGCGTAGTCGTTATTTGAAAAATAAAATAACATTTTATTATACCGATAGGCAATTTGTATCAGAATTTCTCCAAGTATTTTCACACATTCCAGAATTTTCCTTATACCCGTTAGACTTATTTATAGCTCTTCCATTTACTCCCATATATACAAGTATATGTATAAACGAGACGTCAATAACATCCGCCGCTTCATCTGTCTGGTTAGGTCGGCATGAATTTTGTAATGACATATAACTGACGTGTTTCTTTAGTCATTCCAATGGTACGAGTATACTACACGAATTGGTGACGGGAGCTGCATATAATAATACCAGCCCTGTATTAAACTGTTCCACTGCTGGGTACGGGTCTCTTCTTAGTGTAAGAAGAGATGGCCATAGTTCATCACGCTGGAACATTGCGGGCTGGTAGACTTCACATATCTTCGTGAACATTCTGGAGAACTCTCGGACATGCAGATTTTCTCATGATGTTTTTTCTTCATCGTTAAATTACTATATTCGCTATTTAATACGCACATAACTTCGAAAAGTCAGAGATGCGCGCCTTGGAATTGAGCTTGACACCTCTGCGTCGCAATCCAACGGTCTCCTATTAGGCTATCACTGCTGTTAGTTGGATAGAACTTCGCAAATATTACGCCAATAAAAAAATAAAATATCTGGTCGCTTCATTGCGACCACTGCGCCAAGTATTCTGGGTTTGATCCACGATTATTGTCAAAGAATATCCAGTCTAGACCTGGATGTTCTTTGCTTCCTTTGTTTGAATTTTAAATTATTTACACACAGCTATAAAGCCCAATTGTAAACTCCCTGCTAGAGAGGCATTATTCCTAGTACAAACAATTTTTTGTAACTTGTAGGTTGCGATCTCAGGCGAGGCGAAAATTTAAACCATTGCACCTAACGTTCAGTTGTAGTTTCAGGAGTGGACGTACTGAGCCGAATATTCCTACATAATCCTAACTTTCTAACCAATATTATAAATACGAATGTGATATTAATTGTTTGTTTATTTGTTTGTTATGGTTTTATGCCTTAATTACTCGACTGATCATCATGAAATGACGCATACACGTTGACAGGAGTGCAGAAAAGGACATAGGGTACATTTCATCCTTTCAGGCCGTCCGCTGCGTTAAGCGGGTGCACGGAGTGGACGCCCACGCGGCGTGCTGTTTTCTATTATCATCTTTAGAGCAGCGCTGTGTAAGGCGGGTCTCGCACGCAGCGCGGGTGACGGGGCCCGCCCCACGGGCAACGTGTGTCCGCGCGACGGAGCACGCAAGCGGAGCAACTGATACACTGATACTTTTTACTTTCAAAGTATTAGAACTACGTTTTAAATACGTTTCAAGTTTCGAAAATAATTCGTCAAATGTAGACGTTGACATTTTAAAATACTGAAAAAATCTACTCTCATTTTCACTTAATATCATAAACTTGGATACAAATTCCCCACACAACAATCTAGACGTGACATAATATGGGCTGATTGGCTGTCGATATTTCTCTTGTCTACGTCGTCTTTTGGTTAGGTAGTAAATCAACAAATAATCCATTACGATGTCGACTATACACCTGCGCGTTCGAAATTATACTGCCGGCGCTGCGAGAGGCGGGAGTCCGCGGGCGCCCGCGATAGGTTAATTCGTCCGTAACGGAGCAACTCGCGGGTCCCCGCGGCGGGCGCCCGTGACGTGCACCCGCTTAACGTAGCGGACGGCCTTCAGGGTCTGAAATTTATTGACATAACCTTAATGCGATCGAAGCCGCTGGTATAATATAGTTTCGATAAGTATAAGCTAACTTGAAAATTTGTCTATATTCAATGTGATGACGTCATACTGAATGTTTGTATTCTGAAAACGGACTTAGGGGCTCAATAACTCCCACGCTGTGGGCTATAGATTATGGAGGCCGTTGACCTTTAATAGAAATCGGCAGCCCAAACGTTTTTGTTAAGTTTCTGTACTTATATAGAAACAAGTAATTTTCTTGTTTGTTTTTAAATGGGTAAAGCTTTAATAACACAATGAGAATGTTTTTGAATCCATTAACCGAAAATGATGTAAGGCAAATATAAAGTGGGTTTGTTTTATTGTGATGCTCTGTATATGACTGGACGGATGGTGCAGTGGCTTAAGTGGTCACCTCGCCACTGTCACTGCGCCGAGTGTTGTGGGTTCGAATCCCACATGGGACAAAACTTTGTATTGTGATAATCTTTGTGTCCGTTTTTAGAGTTTGAAAAACTCTTTTTTTTTTTGTTAATACGTACATATTATACATAGAAACAGCCAGATCAAGACAAACATCCATGTTCATGCACACAAATGTTTGACTTGTGCGGGAATCGAACCCGCGACCTCAGGCGTGGCACTCGGTTACACTAACCACTACGCCATCGAGTCGTCGATGACTATGACCTTTGCATATTACTTGAACCATTTTTTCGAACTCTAAGATTTATGGCAATTCATTGCCGATTCTCACTTATTTAATATTTCTGAAGTTCCTCGCTCTACAGAAGTTATTCCTAGTGCGTGAGTTGTCTTTTCTTAATGCATAATTTACAAATGTCTACTGTTCTTGTTAAACGTTCCAACTAAGCTATAAATCTTGTGTTAGGAGTGGGTGCACGTCTGTAGTGCAATGGGCCGAATTCAAAACGCGATCTGTCGATCGTTAGTCTAAAGCAGTAGTTTCCAAAGTGGTCCAGGTGGACCCCCAGGGGTCCACGGGAGACTCGACGGAGATCTACGTTGGCGTGACAAAAAAATGGGGGTCCACGATTCGTAAGTCCACGAAAATTTATTTGCTTTCGATAGTGAAGAACTAAAATATTGGCTTGACTTCACCTGTCAATGTAGGCAGATAATATTTCAAGACTTAGCGACTGTAACTTGTAAAAACTTGCATATTCAGTACCACTAGTAAAAAAAAAAACAGTAAAATAGAAAATTAAAAACAAAAAAGATCAGACTACAGATTTGTTCAAATATAAATACGAATGCCAAGGAGGAATATAGTAGAAATGTGGCTGCAGGAGATCCACTGGAACCTGCTAAAATTTTAAAGTGAGAAAAGAGTTTGACAGTCTCTTGTCTAAAGCTTTTAAAAAGAGAAGACTTAGGCGATCGTTCTCTGACCAGAGAAGTTCAATAGAACAGCCAGGTTAAGGAGGACTGAAAACCGAGAGGCGTGTAGGATTATTCATTTACACTCACGTACATTTTTCTGATGAAATAAGAGTTGCTTGCTCTTTTTTCATCAGAAAAATGTACGAAGGGAATAAAAGTGTAAGAGGAAATGTTATCCTTCTATAAGATTTTGCTCGTATCTTCGCTTGCGGTTAGGTTAGGTTGCTTTTAGGTAAAGTTAGTAATAGTATATTTTTCTGGATGAAAGATATGTCCTTTTCTATATCCCTGACAACGTGTATGCAAAATTTCATTATGATCGGTCGAGTAGTTAAGGCATGAAAGCGTAACAAACAAACTCACTTTCACATTTATAATATTAGTTAGGAGTTGAGGTCCATGTACGTGTGTATACTTCGATATAAAATTATCGAGTGTTCTTCTAGATTTTAGATTCTGACTGCACTTATTGGTTTCAATGGTTGCATCGCTAGATGCAATGCAACCTGCCAATACACCGAGCCTAATGGGTTCGACACGGGTCAAATATTTATAATTTAATGACCTGAATCTTTGTGTCCGATGTTTTTACTATAAGTACATGTATTGCGTAAAAAAGCAGAAGAAAATGTTATGTCTTAAAATTATTGTTTTAAAATTATTTCTTGATTATGTAAGTACTTTACGCAATAATATTTAAGCATATATGACATAATATAATCATAAATCGCGTAAAAATGATCACATAAATGGTTAAGGTTTTTAATGGCGAAAAATCATCACACTAGTCGCGTACAAACGATCACGTCAATGGCTTAAGCCAGGACTGACGTAAAATGGTCGTGTTAATATCATTAAAGGCCTAAATATACTCTACAACCTAAATTCCTGGTATAGGTAGAACCATTGTACCGTTTCCACCTGCGCGCTTTAAAACGAACTTTTGTACTGTCATCAGTAGACGGGCTTGTAAAACCTTGCGGTCAAAACGCTGAGATTGTTTCAAAATCATTGAAAATTGTTTGTCGGCCTCGATGGCGTAGTGGTTAGTGTAACCGACTGCCACGCCTGAGGTCGCGGGTTCGATTCCCGCACAAATCAAACATTTGTGTGCATGAACATGAATGTTTGTCTTGATCTGGGTGTTTCTATGTATAATATGTATGTACTTACAAAAAAAAAAGTATATATGTATGTTTATCCATTGTCTAGTATCCATAGTACAAGCTCTGCTTAGTTTGGGCTAGATGGTGTTGTGTGTATGTGGTAGAATAGAATAGAATAGAATATTAAGTATTCTATACTAGATGCCCGCGGCTTTGCTCGCGTAAATGTACGTTAGGTTACGATAGTAACAGTAGCCTTTGCTGGTTGAAAGGTACCCTATGTCCTTTTCTGCACCCCTGACAACGTGTATGCGAAATTTCATGATGATCGGTCGAGTAGTTAAGGCGTGAAAGCGTAACAATCAAAAAGAGTTCAGGATTTTTCTACTATAATTGTATCATACTCTATTAGCGTAGTCAATCCTTTTCCGCAGGGATCCTTTAGTATGCCTTTGATGTTTCTAGCATACTCAGGCTATGAAATCATTTAATTAAGTATAAAAACAAGAATATTTACTTTATTCCTCATAGACACAGCTTGTTGATTTAGCTTATTATACTAATAGAAATGTTTTCTATTTTCAAGTTTAGTACTACAAACAAAAAATTTAATAAGGATTTCCAGTTCCACGTTACATTTAAAAAGACCAAAACGTTATTCGTTCGTTTAAAAAGAAAACACTATATCAGAGATTAGTTTTTAAAGTCACCCGTCTGTGCCGATGCCAATCAGTACTGGCCGAAACCACGGTGACGTCAGCTTAAAAGCTTTCGGAGATTTTTTAGTGTCTCCATCTATGTTACGTGTGCTGGTACTACTACGAAAACTACCCTCTTTGGAAAATTTTGTTTGTTTTGTTTATTTTAAAGCAAGCTAAGACATTTCATATTTTTATGCAAATCACGATTATCCTAACTAATATTATAAACTAAATTTCGAACTATGAAGGCAAACATCGTGAGAAAACTTGCATGTCTGTGAATTCTCCATAACGTTCTCGAAAATATGCGTAGCATGCCAACCCGCACTGGACCTATGCCTGCGTGGTAAACCATAGCCTAACGTCTTCTTACGCTTCGAAGAGGTCCGTGACCAGCAGAAAGACAGTTTAATATAGGGCTGATATTATTTTATTATTATTGCCAGACACTGCTAATAATTTAATAATATATGGCGCTTTTTTCGATAAGGGCTTTGAACTCAGGACTTCACAATTAACACGCGTTAACACGTCTTTGGACTAAACAAAATAAATAATGAAAATAAAAATCACAGCAAATAAAAAGAAAATACCCTTCAACCAAAAAGTTATTTTGAATGTTAGATAGGAAACGGATGTCATGATGTGTTTGTTTAGGATTTCACGGAGTTCACGATTGGTTAATAGAGGTTGGTGGGAGTAGATAAATGTTTCGTGACCACGAAGGTTTCGTTTATTACATGGTGTCCTTCACCCTTTAATGGAACCTTCTGAGAAACAGATAAACCATGGCATTTGTTTAATTTGCAGCTAATATTATGATATGGCAACCCATTAGTGCGATGCTGTAATTAAAAAAGGAATCACTATGGAAACGCATAATGGTCAAATATATTTTTAAGAAAGCTATTATTTGTAAATCTGTATCTGTAATTATTAGTCAATCTGGGTAACAAATTACACGTAATTTTGTTAAGACTGCGCCGAGCGAAATGTGCCAAAAAAGTCGGTCACAGTTAAGTGAATAAAATCAACACTTTTGGTTTAATACAAATATAAAATATACATTTACCATAACAATGAAAGTGTTTACAATTACTCCGTGTAAAAATTTAAAATAATTAATATTTTCGCCTACAAAATTACGTAAATTTGCGTGATTTTAGATTATAACAGTAGAAATCTATCTTATTTTACCGCTTAAACAAAACATAAATAGTTATATTACAATTTGTCCGTCCCACATATTTAAGTTATTGGTTGACAATAAAGATACATATTTATCAAAAAGCACTTCAAATCCTCCATACAATTTTACTATGGCGGCCGCGCGCCGATTTGAATATGCGCCGCACGAGCTCTATCATTATCTGTCTTACGCTCGGCGCAGTCTTAACACCTTAAATATATTTGTTTACAAAGTTATTTAGAAATGATTATATATATATATATATATATAAGACGATGATTACGTTTTATTTTTAATTCTTACCGCTTTTATTAAATTGAACACAACTAGTTTGATTGAAATTCGAATTCCAAAACTCTAAGTTTATCAGTTTAGTCGTCTCATCTACAAAAATGAAATGCCGAAGGTAGTTGCATAACTACTTCTATGGCGTAGCAGTTATAAATGCCGCTGTTGTACTTGAGGTCTCGAGTTCGATTTCAAGGTCGGGCTAAGGTTTTTCTGCCACAAAATTCTCAATAGTGGCCAGTGGTAGACGGCAAATGTCTCGAGACCTAACTTAGGACATAAACCAATAGCTGGCGAAATATGGGAATCATATATCCCTGTCTACCCCATTGCTGTAATACACTAGTGTCTAACCCCTTGGGGATAAAGTCGTGACACTATTTATTTACTTATATATTGAAATTTAAACTATTGACACAGTACTATACAATTATAATTGCCTAGCTTTTGCCCGCGGCTTTGCTCGCGTAGAAGTAGGTTGGGTTACGTTAGTAACATTTGCCATGGGACCTGGAAGCGGCGCTTCTGGCGTCGCTCTATCTTTGGCGCCGGGAGGCGCTAGCTCGGGGCGAAGGACCGGCTCTTCCCGCTCTCGAGGCGGCGAGGTCCGAGCTCCGCCAGGTCCTAGTGGCGAATTGGAAGGAACGACTTGTGCACCCCAGTGCCGGGCACGCCACGATCGTGGCGGTAAGTCCCGTGTTTGAGGAGTGGCTGGAGAGGCGCCATGGCGCCCTCACCTTCCGGCTGACACAGGTAATGACTGGCCACGGTTGTTTTGGCCAGTTCCTGTGTCGCATACGCCGGCAAGAGACGCCCGGTTGTCACCACTGCGGCGACTGCCGCGACGTTGTTGAGGACACGGCGCTGCACACTTTGGCGGTTTGCCCCGCCTGGGCATCGCGGCGCCGTGAATTGACCGCGGCAGTCGGATTGGTTGCCCTCTCGCTCCCGGCCGTAGTTCAGTCTATGGTCCGGAGTGAGAGGTCGTGGAACGCCGTCGCCTCCTTCTGTGAGGAAGTCATTTCCATCAAGGAGGCGGCGGAGCGGGAGAGAGAGCGTTTGAACCCTCTCCCCAACCGCAGAGCCGGGCGCCGGAGGGCGCGGGACGACCTCCAGCCACCCTGAGGTTTGACCTGGGGGTGGCGGGCTTTGTGGGCCTGCCCGCCATCCGTTCAGCACCAGGTCCGAGAGGCGGCGTGCGTGTTCCCACGCGCGCCTCTGTTGTTTCGAGTCCGTCTCCCCTTTAGGGGGGACAGTAGGGATATTATTGTGAGAAGTGCCTTTGGGTAGGTCTTTTGCGTAGTGGCCTGCCGTTTCATACGGCGGGCCGAAACCTCGGCGGGGTCGCGACCGCATGCGAAAGTGATTCGCGCGGCCCCGTAGATAGTGGTTTTGTCGAGGAACACCGTGGTAGGTTTAGTCGGTATTCCGGGAGGTACATTTTCTTCTTAACATCTTTCTTTTACCCCGGCGAGTCCGACATAACCCCTCCGCCCGCCCCCGCGGAGGGGTATGCATCAAGCATTCCCCCACGTTAAAAAAAAAAAAAAAAAAAACGTTAGTAACATTACTTTTTTAAAATAAAATACATCCTATGTTACTTGGTGATAATAAAAACATTGTAATGGTGAAATAAATTTTAAAATCGGTTCTGTAGTTTTTGAGTTAAATCCTTACAAACAAAGAATCTAATATTTTCTCTTTATAATATTAGTATAGAAAACAGTTAGGTATTGGCACAAAGAGGAATGCCTTTACAGGTGTCTTCTTCTCCCTTAGCTTTTATTATTCCCAAGTCACTTGGGGTCAGCTTTTCTAGTCTAACCGGATTTGACTGGATATCAGTTTTTACACGGAGCGGCTGCCACCTGACCTCCGCAACCCGAAGGCTAACGATATCCTAGGGCTAGACCAGTGTCAGGATATTAGAGGGTACTGACTTTCCCAATAACGACTGCCATAGATGTTCATGGCAACCGGGACCGACGGCTTAACGTGCTCTCCGAGGCACGGAGCAGACGATAATTGTCAATCAATACGCATATAATTTCGAAAAGTCATATAACTTCCGAAAGTCAGAGGTGCGCGACGTGGGTTCTAACCAGAGACCCTCTGCATTGCAGTCTGTTGGTCTCCCCACTGAGCTATCGCTTTACAGGTGTATATAACATATATAAGCATGCAGGGCATATGTTTACAAAACCAAACACAAAATTAACCCAAGTCCCCATTGTTCGTAGTCATCATCCTCCGCGTGATGTATGGGCCGCCCGTGGGTTCTGGCCACGATATTCAATTTCACGTGTGCGCTACCGAACTAGACGGACTGAAATTGTATAGCTTTGGTCGCTGTCGAGTAGTTCAGGCGAATCTATTGTTCAGCTGAAGGATGCTTTACATTGTTATACTGTATTGTTTTAAATTAAGAGCTGTGATGGGCTTACGCATATTACATCAACATACATCTTAGTGGCACAGCGCAGTGTATGCGACTATTTGTCTTGAATTGAAATTAAACTACTATATACGGATTTTATCGCGTTGTTTATTTGTCACTTTATTACATAATTTTGAAAACTGTTACACTACTACTACTTTTAAACTACCTCCGTGGCGCAGCGGTAGTGAATGCGACTGCTGTGCATGAGGTCTCGGGTTCGAATCCCGGGTCGGGCCAACAAAAAATTACTGGGTTTTTCTGTAAAGAAATCTCAATAGCAACCCGCAGTTAGGAAATTGGCGGTGTTAGACACCCCCGTGTCACGGAAAGCACGTTGCGCCGTTGGTCCTGCGCCTGATCTCTACCCGGTCGTGTCGGATTGCCTTCCCATCGGATCATGAGAGTTAGGGAACAGAGAGCGCACTTGTGTTTGCGTACACACTTGTGCACTATAATATCTCCTGCGCAGATGGCCAGTCTCTGTTAAGACTGGCCGCCGTGGCCGAAATTCGGTCTGGAGGACATTATTATTATTACTAAGCTTAAAAATTTGTAAAGTTTAATAGTAGTCTACTACTACATATACACATATACTAATGTAACAGTTTTTCAAAATTTTGTAATAAAGTGTCAAATAAACAACGCGATAAAATCCGTATATAGTAGTTTAATTTCAATTAATAATATTTGCGTAAACAGAAGACAATATTATACTTGTCTTGAAGTCTCAGATTTAATTTTCTGCTCGGTTCAACAATAAGTTTATTGGATTTTTTGCTTTAAAATTTTTAGTAGCCGTGTTGCACACATCCGTGCCTCAGATAGCACGTGAAGCCGTTGGTCTTCCCTGTTCTATTCACTTGGATTGATGCTTTTATAGGTAGTATGATGATTTTATTATCTGAAACCAACATCTGTTTCTATGTATAATATGTATGTATTTACAAAAAAAAAGTATATTTGTATGTTTATCCATTGTCTAGAACCCATAGTACAAGCTCTGCTTAGTTTGGGCTAGATGGTGTTGTGTGTATGTGGTAGAATATTATTATTATCTATAATGATATCCGTGCTGCAGTCAATTGTAACAAGCATCAATCTAAATCAAATTATTAATATTTTGTATAGAGATAACCAATGACAATACGAATATGGGTAATATTACATAATGGACATCATGGTTTAATTTATATTCAAATAATAATAATAATAATATTCTACCACATACACACAACACCGTCTAGCCCAAACTAAGCAGAGCTTGTACTAAGGGTACTAGACAATGGATAAACATACTTATATACTTTTTTTTTGTAAATAAATTCATATTATATATAGCAAATAGGTTTTCTAATGTTTGGTATAATCTAATTTTATTATTATTGTAATTTCTTTTTATATTTTAAATACAATATAACTACACTATACAATAAAACAATATAAATTACTAGCAATTTGAAATTTAAATTGTTAGTAATAATCACAAAAGTAATATTTACGTTTAGTTAGCTCGTAAAAAGAATATTTGCGTTTAGTAACCTTTTATCCTTCTGTGTTTTAAGTGCTATTGTAGTAATAATCAAACACAGAGCAAGGCCAAATCTTCAGAACTTTCATTTATTTAATTAAATTCGCTTTTAGAGAAGTCTGGGCAGTGACAGCCTGTTTTAATTAATTGATTGATTTGCAATTTCTGCCTATCTACAGGCAATTAATTATAATCAAACGATCTTGTTCTTGACACTCCAATACTGCTACAGAGGGATGAATAATAACAATACTATGCTGAAATATGTATATACAAGAATTTGCCCGCGGTTACGCTCGCGTTAATGTAGATTTATGTTAAGATATATTTTTAATAACTATATATTATTCTGATCTATGAACAATAATACTGTAAAGTTTCATCAAAATCCGTCCAGTAGTTTTTGCGTGAAAGAGTAACAAACATACATCCCTTCATCCATCCATCCTCACAAACTTTCACATTTATAATATTAATAATATGTAATATACTTACAACTTTTCCCGGAGGGGTAGGTACTCAAAGATTCGTCTAAGCAAAATATGACACAAAGAACACCCAGACTCGGAACAACCATTTGTGGATCACACACATTTTTGTATCATGTGGGGATCGAACCCACAACACCCGGCGTGGCGGCAGTTGCGAGGCGACCATTTAAACCACTACGCCTTCCGAGCAGTCAAGACACACATCTGCCTACACCTTCAAGGTCATATGCTTGAGACTTTGTACCTATGTATGTAATATTGTTTATTCTAAAACTCACCTCAAGCCTTTTGAGTAGTTCCTGAACCCTTGTCGTGTACCGTCGGTTAGAACATTTGCTTAATTAAAGTTGCCCTATTGTAAAAGGTCATAGACATGACTAGTACACAAGGGTGTGCTATAATTTCTTCTCAGCCTAAAACATGGTATCTTCATCGGTATATGTTTATTATTATTTCTGGAAATATATCTGTAGTGTAAGGTTAACATATTGAATATACATAATATAATGAATCCTAAAGCCTAACTAAATTATTATAAATGCGAAAATAGCTGTCTGTCTATCTGTTACAATTTAACGGCTAAACCACTGAACCCATCTTGATGAAATTTGGCAAGGACATAGATTCTACTCTGGGGAAGGGTCTATCTCTTCTACCGGTATAATATAATCACGTGTGATCCGCGTGGATAAAGTCGCAGTCAACAACTAGTCCTATAAATGTGAATGTGAGTTTGTTTGTTACACTTTTACGACTTAACTACTCGACCGATCATCATGAAATTTGGCGTACACATTGTTAGGGGTACAGAAAAGGCCATAAGTACCTTTCATCCAGTAAAAAAGTACTGTTCCTGAGTGATGTATATAAAGGAAAATATTAGGGGATAAAGTATGAAATTGCCGATTTGTACTGAAAAATTGAAACTCGTTTTTTTCTAAGATGTACTATATTTATTTAATCGAAATATTTACCCTCATTATCTATACATTGCTGCCATCTAAACGGAAGTTCATTTATGCTTTTACGATAGAACTCTGGGGATCGAGATTCGAAAAACTGTGTGAAAGCATTTTGTACCGCATCCTGGGAAGAAATTTATTAACACGAAAATTGTCCAATTCACGATAAAAATGGTAGTCCTTTGGAGCAAAGTCCGGCGAGTACGGAGGATGACGTATGGTTTCTTGTAGAGTTACAACGGTTTCTCGTGCAGTGTGAGGTCTTGTGTTATCATGGAGCAATAATGGTGAAGATCAATTCACGAGTCGGGGCTGTTTCACTGCCAATTTTGACATAATTGTTCGAAGTTCGGCACAGTAAACATCTGCTGTTATTGCTTGACCAGATTTGAGAAAGCTATAGTGAATAACACTATGAAGAAACCACCAAACAGTTACCATTACCTTTTTATTGGTAAGCTTTGCTTTACGGCACTGTTGCGGCGTTCGACCTGGGGTCAGCCATTGCATTTTTCGTTTACGGTTATCATAAAGAATCCACTTTTCGTCACATGTTACAACTCGATTCAATATTCCTTCATTTCTGTACCGATTCAACAAGACAACACAAGTTTCAATACGCATTTCTTTCTGCAGATCTGTTAAATCATGAGGCATCCATTTTTCATATTTTTTTATCTTATTGATTTGATGCAAATGAGTCAATATTGTAGGTAGGGTAACGTTAAACTATGCCGCTAATTCCTGGGTAGTTTGACTAGATCGGCTTCCACCATCTCCTTCAATTCAGCGTTATTCACCTGTGTGGCGGTATTCCACATGGTGCGTTCTTCAAGTCGAAGTTTCCATTACGAAAGCGTTTAAACCAGAAACGCACGGTGCGTTCATTAGCAGTCTCCTCTCCAAACGCAGCGTTGATATTGCGAGCCGTTTCGAAACTCGTATTAAAAAAATGACTCGGAATTTCGAATTGTCCATCTTTCCCGTCTAAGCTGAATAAAAAAACCAATAAAAATCGAAAATAAAATGTTGCACATTTTTTAAAAGAAGAATCTTATAGGTATCATGTGAAAAAAGTTTCACTCGAAAATCTCACACACTGAAGGTCATTTTTGGTCATATTAAGTATAATACAAACCAGCGACAATGACATATTGGTCACGAATGACCGCGAAGAATACATCTTCTGTTGTGTCTGCTACATGGCATTCAATAATTATAATATTATTTAGGATTCTAGTACTAATACATCGTATGAATATTTACATATTTACCCCTTCACAGTTCGATTCACGAGTACATCTATCAAATTAAAAATATTAAAATTATTTGCCACAATATTCAAACCCTCCCAAGTGAAGTGCCCCATTTCCCAACAATTTAGGTCATCAATTTACAAGCTTACCCCAAATAAAAATAAGTAGAAATATGGTGAGTACTCTATATTATATTACCCCCAAATATGCAAAGAAATTACATTTACAAAATTAAATATTAACAAATATATGTAGAATTATTATAGCTGGCAACACAGATTTAATATAACGAGGGTTCCGCAGGAGGGACAAACGCAATTTATAAAATGGAAACCAAATTTTATTTTGGAATTTCTCTACATAAGCATTGTAATTTTGTAATGGTGGTAAAAATGGGGTAATATTTGTAAATAATTTATGGATAGAATATGTTAATTGGGTAATATCGCTTTAAATATTTTACTGCCGGTGTGACCCAATTAAGAACTATAAAATGTAATTATAACCCTTCAAATGGCAGATCGGGGGTTGAGTTTTGGATGGAAACTAAACAATGAAGCTATGTAGGGTTAGTCAAAAGGTATACAGGTTGTTAACTTTTAAAGGCTAAAAATACACTTTTATACAATTTTATGATATATGATAGAATACTGTACCTACGATGAACGATTTGTGTCTTTGCGTAAAATTCAAGTCATGCTCACAATCGAGAGACTTTGGCGGATATTAGTAAGGAGTTATCAAATAATAATAATAATAATATTCTACCACATACACACAACACCGTCTAGCCCAAACTAAGCAAAGCTTCTACCGGTTATAACATTTGCGTGTTGTCGACTTTAGGTCAAATAAATTTATATTAATCAGCCCTGTATTAATTTTTCTCACTGCTGGGCACGGGGCTCTTCTCAGTGTGAGAAGGATAAGACCACAGTCCACGGCACTGGCCCAGTGCGAGTTGGCAGACTCCACGTATAATAATAATAATAATAATATTCTACCACGTACACACAACACCATCTAGCCCAAACTAAGCAGAGCTTGTACTATGGGTTCTAGACAATGGATAAACATACATATTATTATATGCTTTTTTTTTGTAAATACATACATATTATACATAGAAACACCCAGACCAAGACAAACATCCATGTTCATGCACACAAATGTTTGACTTGTGCGGGAATCGAACCCGCGACCTCAGGCGTGGCAGTCGGTTACACCAACCACTACGCCATCGAGGCCGTCTTCGAGAACATTATTAAGAAATCTTAGACATGCGGGTTTCCTCACAATGCTGTCCTCAACCATTAAAACAAGCGATAATTAACTATTTAATACGCACATAACGTCGAAAAGTCAGAGATGCGTTCCTTGAGATCGAACTCGAGACCTCTACGTGACAGTCCAACGGTTTTCCCTCTAGCCTATAGCTGCCAAATTTATATTTGATGAATGAATATGAAAATGAACGATTGGAACGATATGTCGATGTTATTACAAACATGTTTCATCCTAGAGATCAAAGTATGTCGCTACAAACACTACACGAATAATAATCATAGTTGTTATTTTATAGTGGATTTGAACCTACAATAGAACAGTATTATCCTTCATTGTCACATGTGGTGCATTGTGGTTTAAGTAGTTGCCTAATTTCTGCCATTACGCCTTCTTCTCTCTTAGCCTTTATTATTCCCAAGTCACTTG
The DNA here is from genome assembly GCA_930367265.1 of Catocala fraxini. Classification (NCBI taxonomy): domain Eukaryota; kingdom Metazoa; phylum Arthropoda; class Insecta; order Lepidoptera; family Erebidae; genus Catocala; species Catocala fraxini. The sequence continues at coordinate 4,147,546 of OV884049.1, read as the reverse complement.
GGGTCGGCTTTTCTGGTCTAACCGGATTTGACTGGATATCAGTTTTTACACGGAGCGGCTGCCACCTGACCTCCACAACCCGAAGGCTAACGATACCCTAAGGCTAGACCAGTGTCAGGATATTAGAGGGAACTGACTTTCCCAATAACGACTGCCATAGATGTTCATGGCAGCCGGGACCAACGGCTTAACGTGCTCTCCGAGGCACGAAGCAGGCGATAATTGTCAATCAATACGCACATAATTTCGAAAAGTCATATAACTTCCGAAAGTCAGAGGTGCGCGACGTGGGTTCGAACCCGAGACCCTCTGCATTGCAGTCTGTTGGTCTCCCCACTGAGCTATCGCTGCCATTATTCCTAGTGCTGTAAATTCAAAACCCACATGGAACAACAATTGTGTGATCAACAAATCGTTGTTCTGAGTTTAGATATTATTTGTGTCCGTTGACTAATTATTTGTAAAGTCCCCCGATTCAGAATGTACTTATACAGAGCGCTAGAGTCGTCTTTTAATATAAATAAATACACCCAGCCCGCCGGCAACAGTGGGACGACCGTTATGCATCCGTACAGCAACAAAAGCTTCAAACTGACGGTGCAGGATGCGCTAGGCGCCATTCAACACGAATATTATTTTTGCTTTAGCATGTACTGGAAGTACGACACATAAAATGTGCCTGCTCTGTGAAACCACTACATTTCCCCTTAAAATCACAAAGATACTACCAAAAGCATAATAAATTTACATATCAAATTTGCTACTCAATTTCGACCACTCCGTTAGTTCTATGGCATAGTTTGCATGCGCCTCGATGGCGTAGTGGTTAGTGTAACCGACTGCCACGCCTGAGCTCTCAGGTCCGCACAAGTCGAACATTTGGGTGCATGGACATGGGTGTTTCTATGTATAATATGTATGTATTTACAAAAAGAAAGTATATATGTATGTTTATCCATTGTCCAGTACCCATAGTACAAGCTCTGCTTAGTTTGGGCTGGATGGTGTTGTGTGCATGTGATAGAATATCTCACTGAGAAGAGGCCCGTGCCCAGCAGTGGGACAGTTTAATACAGGGCTGATATTATTATTATTAATGTAGGCGTAATACACTACACCACATTAGATATAGGTAGGTAGGTATATTTATAGATAGGTAGTCTAGATATCAAAGATACTCACATTAAGTAACTGATTAAAAAAACACATTACCAAGTACCGTCAGAACAAAAATACCTCCCAAATTGTACAAAGCCACAATTATTAAATTTATTAAAACAAATTTACGAAATTTTCTTTGATCGCTCATTTGTAAAGTTTCGCTTTTGGTATCTTAAATAATTAGATCAAAAGCTTGTACTGATACACAACGTTAAAGAGAATACTTTAAGCTTTGATAATCTCCGTGTGTGCTGAAAATTTACGTTGGATTTACCCACAGAATTAAAGGTATTAACAGTGCGCGTGTACCTTTTTTTAAACATTTTAATTTACAGCCTTAATCCTAACTTAATATTATTAATGCAAATGTAAGTTTCTTCATTTCTTTGTTAAGCTTTTACACCCTAACTACTCAACCGATCATCATGACATTTCGCATACACATTGTCAGGGAAATAGAAAAGAACATAAGGTATCATTCCTCAAAAAAAGTACTGTAGTTATTATATTAATTAAATCAAAATCAAAAATAAATTTATTCAAGTTAGGTTCTTATCTTATCTTATCTTGTTACGGGGGCCAGTCAGTGCAGACCGACGACACTTCGACCCAGTGGGATCTTTTGTGTCGGCCTCGAGATCTATCTATACCTTAGCTATCTCCCTATGAATGTACTGCATCAATCGCAGCGTACACTTCAGAGGGAGAAGCCTGAAGTCCTCAGGGCTCGGATATGCCAACCCCATCAGACCCATCCTTAGTCCAGCCAACGCGTCACATTCACACAGTAGGTGTAATATGGACTCGTCCCGCTCACCACAGGCTCTGCAGATCAAATTGTTTGTCAAACTCAATCTGCACAGGAAGTCATTGGTGCCAAAGTGACCAGTAAACGCTCCTGTGAGCAGGCGTATTTGGCCCTTGTTGTACCCGCAGAACTTCCGGGTGAAGCCCGTGGCTCTGTTTGCAATGAATTTCTTGGATTGTTCCAGACCCCTAAGGGCCATCCACTCCCGCCTGTGTTTATCATTGCCATGTGCATTCATAGCTGCCTTGACGGTACTCTCAGAGAGTCCTACAAATGGCTCGGGGCAACAAATAGTTGCTCCGAGCCCTTCCTGGCCAATTCGTCAGCCTCCTCATTACCCTGCACACCTGCATACCCCGGAACCCACACAAGCCTGACTGTGTTTTTCCTGCCAAGTTTGTTAAGGGCTTTAACACAGTTCAGGACTAGTCCGGAATCCACCCTACAGGAGTTCAGAGCCTTAAGAGCAGCTTGACTGTCACTGAGAATATAAACAGTCTTGTCAGTGACATTTTTGTTGATATTCTCCTGCGCGCAGGCAAAGTTTTAAGTTAGGTTACAAGGCAACACTTATGAATGTCAAAGTAACACAATTTTTTTCCCGTGAATTTACATTTACTGCCACGTTCAGCAAAGCAAGGGTGTAGAGCTTATGAGAAGAACGGGCAAGAAACTCATGGCCACTATTCGTTTCGTTTACAAATCATAACTGTAAGGTGCCGCAACCATTTTTCCATGAACTAGGTACTATTGAACATAATCAAGCATTTAAAAAAAAAATATGGTAGCCTCTAAAGCAGCAGTATGGTAAATACATTATATAAGCAATGTACGTGTGATACTTCTGCTATAGCAAATAATCATATATCCGTAACTCTGTACCTTTAGACGGTCCTGTATATGCCTGCTAGCTATATTTGAAATATACCTATTAAAAAGACTGCTAAGTGATAACAATAATGTATTTATTTTGCTTTAAATGTGGTACACAAAGATGTTACAGAATATAAATTAGAACAACACACATTTACACCAAAATGATTCGTTTTGTCATAAAGTTAAAGACCCAAATTGCTTACCTATCTTTGTCAAGCGGACCGCTCGCGCCATGACGGCTGCGCGCGAGCCGAAGTGGTGGATGGCGCCCCTCCCTCCCTCCTGCCGGCGGTAGCCGCTATATAAACGCGATCTGCCGTGCTGCCTTCTCAGGTTCGCGCAGACAGCACCTTTTGCAGACGATACAGCTATTTATTATGCAGGTCAAGACCCAGTTTCAGTTAGTAGGAAAATCCAACCTGCGGCCAACGCCTTAGGCGGCTTTCGGAAATGGAGGATAGAGGTCAATTCTGAGAAGAGTCAGGCGGTGTTGTTTCACAGGTGATCGCCTCGCCTGTACCCTCCAGGTGCGACCCCTGAAATAAGGATGTCTTGCTCCTTTGTCCCATGGGTTAGAGAAGCCAAATATCTAGGTGTCACCTTTGATGACCGTCTCTCCTTCCGACCTAACCTAAGGCTGGTTCACAACCGCCGCCTTTGTGCTAGGTCGGCTCCAATTTTTCAAATTTCAATTTTTCAATTTCTAATTTTTCAATTTTTCAATTTATTCAGTAAAAATTTACATTGTGTTTGAAGTCTTAATCTAAAAATAAATTAATTACAAAAACACGTTCATTAAGATTACAAAACGAACACAATCAACAATAATATTATAGAATACTACAAAAATTAGACAAATCAATTACAATACAATAATATAAATCAATTTCAATACAATAATATAAATCTAAATCCAATACAAAAAGTGATATCTATAAAATTAAGAATTGGATATGTCATCATCTATCGAATACAGACATTTCTCTAATAGGAATGCTCTGAGTCCTGACTTAAATGAGCTTTTATAAATCATAGTTTTTAAGTCCAATGGCAACCTGTTAAAAATCCGCACTGCTTGATATTGAGCACTATGTTGGACAATATTAAGTTGGGGATTTATTTTGTTTTTTAAATCTTTCCTGCGCGTACTTTCCCTCAACTGTCTTTCCTCAACTGTTTCATAGTAATGCAGATATTTTTTTAAATTCACTAACAATACCATAACATACAGGCTGGGCACAGTTAGAATTTTTAGATTTTTAAAGTGCGGCCTACAGCTCTCTATTTGTGATATCCGGACCATGATTCGTATGGCCCTTTTTTGAAGCACAAAGGCTCTCTGGCAGTTATACTTATAGCTATTCCCCCAAAACTGAACACTATATCTCAACCTTGATTCTATTAGAGCATAATATACTTTTTTAAGGTGTTTCAAGTCTATTACGTCCCTAAGACTGCGTAAGGCATAACATGCTGAAGAAATATACGAATCAATGGCTTGCAATTCTCTTTTCCAATTTAAATATTTATCAATGTATATCCCTAGAAACTTTACCTCATTAACTACGTCAATTTTAACTTCATTAAGTGCGATCGTCATGTTATCTTTATTACGAGCTGTTGTACTAAATAACATTATGTTGGTTTTTTCAGTGTTAATTAAAAGCTTGTTTGCTTGCTCCATTTTCTCATTAACAGTCACTCTAAACTTTCACATAGACACAAGGTTAGGCTATATACAGCATGTGTTAGACCCATCATGACGTACGCTAGCGTAGTATTCGCACACGTTAGGCCAAACAGGATCCATAGGCTACAAACATTACAAAATAGATTCATGCGCAAAGCTACGGGAGCACCGTGATTCGTGCGCAATGAAGATCTACACGTAGATCTAGAGCTGCTGACCATCATCAGGCAATTCATGAAGCAGTGTTCCCGTAGCTACTTTGACTCGACTCAGATCCACCCCAACCCGCTAGTGGTTGCGGCGTTAAATTACACTCCATCTAGGATATCTAAAGTTAGGAGACCTAGGCAAGTATTAGATGAACCAGATGATAGAATCACACTCGCTCAAGACAAAGCATACACGGCTCGCGATGCCACACAAAGTCGTCCGCGGTTCCGCCCTCGCTGCAGAGGCCGGAATACGCGTCGCGTTAACGTTAATCCCGTGTATCACCTTAGATCCACGTTGCCGACAATGCCCCAAGCCGAGGTCCGTGGTAGTCCGCCTTTGGGGGTTAACGTTGTCTAGTGTACTTTATAACGGGTTGGGAGCCCTCTGCGCTCACCCACAGTCCGCGAAAAGTTATAGAGGCCATCTGAGGCTAACAACTAACACAAACAAAAAAAAGTGGTCTTTTGAGCAATCGAAGACCACATAGCGAGCCTACAAGAACTACGCTCTGTTGATATTTTATTCTAGAAATTCTGTTTGTTTATATACTCAGTTGTTATCCGAAATACAACCTTTAATTGTGTAGTATAATTTTTAATTATCTTCACTTAATAGATTCTCTAGTCAATCACGTCCCTAAAACGTGATTTATTAACTATAACGTCACATGGTTCTTAGCATCAATAAAAGTTTCTAGAAATTTCTGTTTGATGTTTTTAGTAATTCGCTTTATGAAAGTCTGAATATTATTTTCATGAATAGATTTCATATATGTTATTATTATTTTAGTCAAGAGTTGTAGATATTGCTTCTTTTATTGTATTTTCTTTTTAAATTGCGTGCGAAGTAGCTATTGTATGGTTCATCAATGGGGTAATGCCTGAGTAAGCTTACCTTTGTGTTTTCTGTACAACTGAAGTAAGACTATTAGCTGACTTTTAAAATCTTTTCTTTAAGATATTTCATTTTGCTCATTCGTGTCTTTGACCTTGTAAGACTTAAAATAACTACTTTACACATATTTAATAACGTATATATATTTTTAACTAGGTATTAGTAGAGCAGCGATAACTCAGTGGGGAGACCAACAGACTACAAAGCAGAGGGTCTCGGATTCGAAACCACGTCGCACACCTCTGACATTCGAAAGTTATATGACTTTTCGAAATTATGTGCGTATTGATTGACAATTATCGCCTGCTCCGTGCCTCGGAGAGCACGTCAAGCCGTCGGTCCCGGTTGCCATAAACCTCTATAGCAGTCGTTATTGGGAAGTCAGTGCCCTATAATATTCTGACACTGGTCTAGCCTTAGGATATCGTTAGCCTTCGGGTTGCGGAGGTCAGGTGGCAGCCGCGCCGTGTAAAAACTGATATCCAGTCAAAGCCGGTTAGACCAGAAAAGCCAACCCCAAGTGACATGGCAATATTAAAAGGCTAGAGAGCAGAACTAGGTATTAATAAATTATATATTACTAGATTTAACCCATGGCTTCACTCGCAAAAAACATGCGAATGAATGAATTGAATGCATTTGGTGACGATGACGCGAGTTCCATGATTTTTGTTCACTCAAAAAGTGCTCACGCGCCTAAAGAAGTTTTCACTTTAATAATCCAGATTTTGACAATATATCCCTATTCGTCGGAAACTTGACAACATATACGCAAAATTTCATCATGATCGGTTTAAAATCTAAACTAGGCGTGAAAGCATACCAAACAAACAAATTCACATTCGGATTAATAATATTACCAGTAAGGATGTAATATTACTTGAATCTAGAAATTTAAACCTTGTGACAACAGCTATAGTGAAAAGCAAAAATTAATAAATAACTTTAAAACTATCTTATCTTATCTTATGGGGGGGTCAGTCAGTGCAGACTGGCGACAATTCGACCCAGTGGGATCTTTTGTGTCGACACTCTCCCAATAACGACTGCCATAGATGTTCATGGCAGTCGGGACCGACGGCTTAACGTGTTCTCCGAGGCACGGAGCAGGCGATAATTGTCAATCAATACGCACATAATTTCGAAAAGTCATATAACTTCCGAAAGTCAGAGGTGCGTGACATGGGTTCGAACCCGTGACCCTCTGCATTGCAGTCTGTTGGTCTCCCCACTCAGCTATCGCACTTTAAAACTAAATGAACAACTTAACAGATGAACCCATTAACAATTTTTCCGAAGCTGAAATCGAACACGGTACCTCATACAGAGCAGTCACATTCACGACAGCGCACCACTGAACCTCAAAATTATTGCGTACTAAACCCGTACATACTACGGTACAGTCAGCTACATACGAAGATACGCACTTTCTATATTTTGATTACACAATTATTACAAATATTATTTATTTTTAAGGATATCCGACAAAGAATATTACATGAACAAAGACAAAGTTTTGTATAGTGTTCTCTTTCGGTTATAGGAGACCAGAGCATGCACATACATACAACAACAAAGCATAAAATTAAAAATAACCAATTAGTTAGTGAAAATAAGCTATATATTAGCAATATCTTTTTTTCAAAAATTTTAAATCTTTTATGTTTTGGTAACGATTTTTATATCAAAAATCGTTGAACGATTCTTGATTTTAAAAGTTAAAAATACAAAATAATAATTAGTTTTTTAATTTCTATTATACAATTATAAATTTGTTTAATGTTAATTTACTTATGTTGCTGACTGTACCATGCCCTTATTCCTGAGAGTACCCTTTCGCTTGAGTGGAACAAGACTCGATGTACATATCGATTAACTGTAAGCATAAAATACCTTACTACCCTGGCTTAAACGCTCCGTTTCCCCACCAATAAATACCTTACTTTAATGAACAATATTTTGCGAACCGTACCCGGTAATACGTTATTACCCAATGCCCTGGGGACGCGATTCATATGTTTTATATATTAAATTTACTGAATTTCGGGTAATATCCAGGTCAGAATCAAATTTCACTGATGTTTGAATTTAAAGATGTTTATTTAAGCTTCGTGTTGATATCTACTTATACATAGATAGACTCACACTTGTATGTTGCCGAAGAGGTAGAGATACATATGTATAATAATATCAGCCCTGTATTAAACTGTCCCACTGCTGGGCACGGGCCTCATCTCAGTGTGAGAAGGGTTAGGCCATAGTCCATTATGCTGACTCAGTGCGGGTTGACAGACTTTACATATCTTTGAGAACATTATTGAGTGCTCTTAGACATGCAGGTTTCCTCATGTTTTCCTTCACCGTTAAAGCAAGCGATAATTAACTATTTAATATGCATATAACTTCAAAAAGTCAGAGATGCGTGCCTTGGGATCGAACTCGAGATCAGTGCGTGGCAGTCCAACGATTTTCCACTAGGCTATCGCTGCTCAGATATAAACAGATGTATTTTATCCATTTATCGATAGCGATTACCTTCTACCATGGAAATTTTAGACTTCGATGCTGACTTTTTATTAGAGAAGCCCAAAACCCTTTGCCCGGCTTGGTCATCAAACCCGATTAAATACCAACAGCAAACGTAAGCGACTTAGGGCCGTTTCACTGCCAATGTGAACCCACTTGTAAGATAGTTTTTTTCTTTTTTTATGCTATATAGTGGCAAACAAGCGTACAGCCCACCTGATGGTAAGTGGTCACTGTAGTCTATAGACGCCTGCAACACCAGAGGCATCACCTGCACGTTGCCGACCCTTTAGGAAAGGAAGTGGGAAGGAGTAGGAGCGGGAAGGGAGAAAACGGAAGATTAGGCTTCCGGCACTCTCACTCACCGAATGAAACACAACAGTAGGAATACTGCTATTTCACGTCGATATTCTGTGAGAGAGTAGTCCTTCCCCGGTCGAGCCGGCCCATTCATGCTGAAATCAGTGAGGGTCTACTACTCAGGTATTTAGCTTGTTCCAAAGAGTAAACAAGAGTACCAGTAATGTGCAACACAAATTGATAAGTAACCTTTAAAAAAGATATAAAAATTATTTATTTTTCTATCAAATCAGATACTTTATTTTCCGTAATGTGGTGGGTCTAAAAAGATGTCACGTAATATTGTTCCTTCCACATAGTCTGCCACATAATTGCGAATAAATACATATTTATAAATGTTTCAATTATCCCACGCCTTACGTTGTACATTCTACGTACAAAAACAAAACTAAATTAACATATTTATACTACCAAAATGGTAGGATATATCTTAACTTTTTTTTACTTATACAAAAATACTTGGGAGAGATGACTGGCCACGCACTATCGGATTGGCCACCCCAACTATTGTGATAGAAAAAGGTTGGCAATGCTGAACTCCTCTGGTTAGGTACAGCCACGACGTGGGTTTCGGTTGTACTCCAACTTTCAGTATATGCTTTGAACACAAAATATGCGTCGACACGTGATTTGACTCAGCACAATGCATCTTCAGGACAGTTTGGCAAATAATGAACCTTTGCGCACTTTATATACCATGGGTATCGCTAAATGGCATCCTGCTACCGCCAGGGAAAAGCGGATACAGGTGAAATGAAAGGAAAGGGAGAGGCACAGCTTCGGAACTCTTACTAATTAGGCGAAACGCAGTATTAATATCATTTCTATTACCTCCGACATCCATTTCTATAATCACGGAATTACTTTCTGTTTGCTATTCAGTGTAGACCTCCCGCTCTATGTGTGAATCGCATAGAGCGGGATAACACTAGAAATTCTCGTTCTCGCGCGAGCGGTGACTGCCGAACGAATACTGCAGTACTGCCAATTGTACTGCTACACGAATTAATGTGATTTTTACGAAGTTATTTCTAGTCACGGTTCTCGGTAAGAGGGTGGTTCTTCTATCGAGAATAAAGCCTTTTTCGTGTCTTTGTCGAATAATTGTAGAAAGGCAGTCTTAACTACGCATATAACTAACTAACTGTCTCCTGCGGTTATACTCACGTATATGATTACTGTCGCACTCCCGTGGCTCGCAGCGTGATGTTATACAGCCAAGATACTTCTAAATAGTGTAGCTTTCTAATGGCACAATAATGGGTGTATGTATGTAAATATTTTTTTGTGTCGGATTGGATTTGTTCAGTAGGATTTTATTTGATTTATTACAAACTACTTAAACATTCAACATTTCAAACGTATAAAATAAAATCTTTCTTTTTTATAATATTAGTATAGATTCAGTACCAGCAATGATAGCTCAGTAGGGAGACCAACAGATTGCAATGCAGAGGGTCTCGGGTTCGAACCCACGTCGCGCACCGCTGACTTTCGGAAGTTATATGACTTTTCAAATTATGTTCGAAATGCTTGACAATTATCGCCTGCTCCGTGCCTCGGAGAGCACGTTAAACCGTCGGTCCCAGCTGCCATGAATATCTATGGCAGTCGTTATTAGGAAAGTCAGTATCCTCTAATATCCTGACACTGGTCTAGCCTTAGGGTATCGTTAGCCTTCGGGTTGCGGAGGTCAGGTGGCAGCCGCTCCGTGTAAAAACTGATATCCAGTCAAATCCGGTTAGACTAGAAAAGCCGACCCCAAGTGACTTGGGAATAATAAAGACTAGGGAGAAGAAGAGTATAGATTCAGTACTATTTAGTACGTACTGCAGTTGTAACTTTACCGGTACAAAAATACTACTGAAATGAACACATAGATAAGAAAATATAACGATATTATCCAATAACGTTTATTTAGCGTCAGTATCTAGTGGCGTCGTGATCGAGAGCCGGATTACCGTTATTTATCCGAACACCTCAAATCCCGGCGATAAAATAGTTGAACATTTTTGTATCGATAACTTCATGTCCTGGAAATAGTATCGATATAAATATTTACAATCCAATAGAGCTATTATAAGCGTCGCCTTTTTGATAAATATTACTTTAAACTTTAAAATACTTCATTCATTATTTTCCATTATTTTCACAATTTGATTCTATATGGATATTGGATAGTAATATATGGCACAATGACAGCAACAGCTGGTAAATAAATAAGTTCTAAATACTGAAATTTTAATTTGATGGCGATTTCAAAGAGTGTCTTTAAGTTTCTTGCAGGTCTTCTCATAGGCTCAACCTTTTGCCTGAACCTATCAACTAACATAAATGTAAATTTATTAAACGCATTAAATCCTTTGACGTTCATAAGTGTTACTTTGTGACCTCAATGAATAAATAATTTTTGACTTTGAGTTGATATAGATCATCTCTTCATTTAGATCGTTATAAATACTATATATTATTATATTATATATTAGCAATTTATATACTAAGGATATAGTGTGTAGATGTAACATATGTACTGTCTATATACTAGCGCGTTATGTAGCATATAACATTGACAATATGCTTATATAGCAGATTCTTACATGGATCCCTTTCTGGATGGTGATCTGATTCTTTGGGATTCTTTTTGCATATTGTGTTTTCTCTAATAAACTTTGGCATAACTATTTCAGTATATTTTTTTTGGTATAATAGTATTTTGCCATAATTGTTTTTGGCATACAGTGAAACAGTTAGGTTAGGTTTATGCTTAAAAAAATATGCGTAAGCTGTTATGCGTAAATATAATTAGGATAAATATAACTATGCCATGATATATTATGTCTTAAAATTTTATTTAAACGAATGGGGAACGTTATGATATACCATTTACTATAATTGCTACAAATAAATATATATATAATATATTTTTACCGTCACGTCTATCCAAGAAGTATCATTACAACTCGTATATTTCTCAAGCCGAAAGCAGTGGTCTATTATACCTAGCTTCTTAGGCCCCACAATATTTTGAGTCAAACGTTTACAGATATATCATTTACTAAAAAACCCTTATAAATAATGCTTTGAATTAAAAGTCTTTCACTACATAATTGTAAAAATATTACACTACTACTAAGCCCATAATCATATTTTATCTTTAAAATAATTAAAACTATTAAAATTTAAAATTGCACTATCTTCGATATTTCAGTTGCTTTTAAGCAGCTTTGTTAACGCTTTGCTTGGCCTGAAAATTCGGGCTGAATTTTCAACTAGAAATCTTAATAAAAATTTGTCCGATACGAGAATCGAAACCTGGAAAGCTGTCTATGGGCCTATCCTAAACTCGTCCATATATAAACGCAAGCGATGGAACCAACAAGGCAACAGCAATTTAAAAAAACATCAAACAAATGATTGAAATAGTTTCGTCTCAAACACAAGGCATTATTCAATTAAATCTCGCAATTTCGTTCCCCTCACTATTAACCCTACGCGGCGGGGGTCAGACCAACCGCAAACAAAACTGTTTCACTTCGAATACTTGGATAACTATTCCATTTATTATTCGAAGGCAAGGGCGGCTGACTGGATGTGGCCTTGAGTGGTGGCCTTGAAAGACAGAATTCCACGGGATGTTATTGTTTGTTGCCGATTTTGTCTTTAGTTTGTTTGGGTTATTGTTATTATGCAATCTTTATTAAAATGTCTGTATTATGCTTTAAGGCATAGATAGATTCACGACTCTATCTCCAAAGGGGTAAGCAGAGGTATTGAAAACCAAGATTTCTATACTATAAGTAATATAATGTCAGGCCTCTTTAAAAACTGTCCCACTGCTAGGCATGGGTCTCTTCTCACTATGGGAAGGCTAAGGGCATAGTTCACCACGCTGGTATAGTGCTGGTTGACAGACTTCATACATCCTCGAGGACATTATGTAGAACTCTCGGACACGCAGGTAATTTTTTTTTAAATTTTAATGGTCTTGCCTTTGGCCGCGATCTCACTTGATGTTAAATGACGCAGACAAAGACGGATCACGCATGCCTAGAAGATACCTATTCACTCGCGACTTGAAGACATCCAGATTGTAGATACTCAGGTTTTCTCATAAAATAACCATAAAAGCGAGCGATAATTATCTGTTTAATGCGCATATATCTTCGAAAAGTCATAGGTGCCTTGGGAAGGAACTCGTGACCTCTGGGGTCAGTCCAACGGTTGCCCACTAAGCTATTGCTGCTTATACCATTAGTTTAGGTACTGCATAATCGGGGACGAGTTTATTTATGTGTAGGTAGACGGTAGACGATAGGGCACATATTCGGAATCAGTGCAGTTAAAATTTCTTGGAATTCCATATCGGGATCGTACTTGATTTCCGGGGTCACGTGGACTATTATTCGGCTTTTTGATAGGCAATTCTCCGTAGCAGTAGGGCAATTGAATAGGTGCTTAGTAAAGGCTTCTATCATGTGGGATTCTAATTATAGCTTATCAAAAGCGAGTGTCATCCTAACTAATATTATAAATGTGAATGTAAGTTTTTTGTTACGTTTTCACGGCTTAACTACTCGACCGATCATCTTGAACTTACATGCATCTTTTTGAATCTTCGCATACACGTTGTCAGGTGCACAGAAAAGGACATAGAGTATACTCTATGTCCTTTTCTCAGTATTTTTTTATGGATAAAATATATTTTACCCATAAAAAAATACTGTTCCCGGGGAATAAAAAAATTGACATGACCTACCTTTACGTGAAGCCACGAGCAAAATCTAGTAATATTATAAATTCGACTGTGAGTTTGATTGTAACGCTTTAATGCCTTAACTGCTGGACCGATCATCATCCATACACGTTGTCAGATGTACAGAAAAATATAAATGGTAGTGGTAGAACAAAGCTAGTACACCCATGTTTGACGGATTTTACAAGCGTATGTCTATTTCTATGTGAAGAATAAGCTAAAATTAACTTAACTAGTCCTATCTAGTACGATTTTATCTCTAAATCAAACTTTAATGTTGTACGACCTTCAGTAATGTGCAAAATTTATCTTTGTAACTTTCATACGTACCAACAACTTATGTAAAGTACATCAGTATGTAAATGTCAAGCAAAAATGGGCCTTATATCAATGGAATAAGATACAGCTGTGTCTTTTTGAGATGTAAAGTTAGTGTTGTTTTTAACTCCACTCATATGTCTTATACTGGAAGTAATAATAGTGCGACGTGGGGTAAGGCTAGATTCCTTTTTCTACATTCACTAGCTGTCCTCGCGCTTTCGTCCATGTTTATGATTACTGCTCCACTCCTGTAGCTCTTAGCGTGATGGTATATGGCCTATGTTATTTCTGGATAAAGTAGTTTTCTAATGGTAAAATAATTATAACAGTGTCTTCTGTTTACGCGAATATTATTCATTGAAATTAAACTACTATATACGGATTTAAAGATTAAGATTTAATTTAAGAGCAGCGATAGCTCAGTGGGGAGACCAACAGACTGCAATGGAGAGGGTCTCGGGTTCGAACCCACGTCGCGCACCTATGACCTTCGGAAGTTATATGACTTTTCGAAATTATGTGCGTATTGATTGACAATTATCGCCTGCTCCGTGCCTCGGAGAGCACGTTAAGCCGTCGGTCCCGGCTGCCATGAACATCTATGGCAGTCGTTATTGGGAGAGTGTCGACACAAAAGATCCCACTAGGTCGAAGTGTCGCCGGTCTGCACTGACTGGCCCCCACATAAGATACATATACGGATTTTATCGCGTTGTTTATTTGATACTTTATAACATAATTTTGAAAACTGTTACACTACTACTACTATTAAACTTTACTAATTTTTAAGCTAATTAAATTATTATTAAAATTATATAGATTTAATTTAATTTTACACTTTCCCTGACGTTTCGGTTGCTTTTCAGCAGCCATGGTCACGGGGAGACTAAGATAGTAGTTGTCTCAATGTTCCAGTGTAGTTAATTCAAAGTACCCGAACATAATTTAATCATTGGTGTTTTTATTTACGCTTCCTATTATTATCTTAAAGTTTAATAGTAGTAGTAGTGTAACAGTTTTCAAAATTATGTAATAAAGTGTCAAATAAACAACGCGATAAAATCCGTATATAGTAGTTTAATTTCGGTGAAATAATTATTAAGACTCCTATCGTTTTTGAGTTTATTCGTTACAATAAAAATACAAATCTGTCCTCTTTTTTATATTAGTATAGATATATCTTATATTATACAATACAACTTGCTTGTGTTTCTGATGTACAATTAATAGCAGAAATCGAATAATTTCAAAATTGTTCGATTCCGCATTCGAATTTCAATTTGTGCGTCGTAATTCAAATAAGAATCGAATATTCGAATCACAATTATGACATCGATATAGTTTTCTATTTACAAATTGGCGCAGATACCTACGTCGTTTCCAATGGTAAGCGCTTACCGCTATGTGCTTTACAACAACAAAGATAATATCATTTGCGCGTTGCTAACTGTTCTAAATAGATTTTATTTTTCTGGTGCAGGCATAAAATACTTTTAAAGCGTCGTATGTAAATGATTTGCCATAGTAAATGAATCTTGCATGACACCGCAAATATATACGATGATTTATTATAGTAGGCAACTTTTGCAAAATACAGGTATTTGGAGGACTAAATGCCGTTATATTCAGAAAGTGTGGTCGAGGCGGGTTGTTCTCAGCAGTAGGAAACTTTTACAAGTATGATACTTAGAATAGATATTTAATTATATTTTTGAGATGTTTATTGAAATTAAACTACTATATACGGATTTTATCGCGTTATTTATTTTACACTTTATTACAAAATTTTGAAACTGTCACACTACTTATGTTATATGTTCGGGTACTTTGAAATAACTACACTGGAACATTGAGACAACTACCATCTTAGTCTCCCCGTGACCATGGCTGCTAAAAAGCAACCGAAACGTCGGGAAAGTGTAAACTTAAATATAAATAGTTTTAATAGTTTTAATAAATTAAGTAGCTTAAAAATTAGTAAAGTTCAATAGTATCTAGTAAGTAGTGTGACAGTTTCAAAATTTTATAATAAAGTGTAAAATAAATAACGCGATAAAATCCGTATATAGTAGTTTAATTTCAATGAATAACATTCGCGTAAACAGAAGACAATATTATTTGAGATGTTTGTTTTAGGTATTAGACTATCGAAATATCTGTTTTGAGGCAATATGCAAATGTTACTTTAAATTTCATGATTCTAAAACTGCTATTTGAAAATAATGAAATAATATATACTTTGTTGAAGCTATATATCACGGTAGATTTAACGTTTTACTCAAACAACGGATACGAAGAATACCCCGAATTGACACAACTATTTTTGGAATATACAATTTTTAACACGCTTTAATTAGCTTGGTATGTATCTATGTATCTACATAATGTGTCTATGAATCTATGTAACGGAATCTTTGAACGTGATTTTCACCCCTTTCGAACCGACGGATTGATTTGAAACTTTGCACACTTATCGAGGAACGATGACAATACAAAAATTTTGAAAAAAGATATATATATGAAATAATAATAGTACTTATAAAAAAACTAAAATATTATAATAATACTTTCTAAAATATTTTGATAGCCCCCACACCACGCTTTTTTACATTACAATTATTAAATTATTATATACTTTTTGAAGCGTGTTTTTTAGTTAGTTTCAACTATTATTTATTTATACTGTGTTAAGTTCGAATCCCCAACACACGACGCAGCAGCATTTATAAGTATATATGTATGTTTATCCATTGTCTAGTACCCATAGTACAAGCTCTGCTTAGTTTGGGCTAGATGGTGTTGTGTGTATGTGATAGAATATTATATTATTATTATTATTATTTAACACAACCACTTAAACTACAACGCAACATTAATTTGCAGTTTCAATATTCAATAAAACGATCTATTACGCATGAATCGGATGTTTGCGCCGTATATAGGGTAGGACGTCAATGTCATTAGAAAAATCAATTTGGAAGCAGAGAGCCATACTTTATTTCTAAAATGCAAATAAGGGTGAGTTCCTGTAACGATATTACGCTCGGACATAGGGAACGGGGTGACGGGGGTACTATAAGTGAATATTTACGGGATTTTGATTTTAAGAGATGAGAATTTGTGTCATTAAGTGGCTTCGCATGTGGACATTTTTATGGGGAAAAAGCTGCTGTAATACAAAGCAAAGATTAACTAAGCAACATTTATTTAGTCTAATACAGGTGAATCATAAGTAGTTTTGACCCGGATAAGCTATAACTGTAACATTTGACGACCACCAGTTGTCGGTAAGATTGACCGGAATAAAGATCACGTTGTCTACACCCTCATTCTCATAGTTTGCTAGAATTAATCTCCAATAGAACAATAGAACGGCAATCCGTCACGACCGGATAAAGATCAGGCAGGACTACGTACAGCTTAGGGTACTTGCCAAGGTATGGAAATAATTTAAACCATAATTGAATAATCGTTACTTGAACTTGACACGTTTCATTTGCTATTGATATAGTGTTCCACGATATTTTGTGCGGCTTTCAACAGTAAGGCCCTTTTTGGTTACCACCTTCCACTACGTAATCGAATAATCATTTCATCGATATTTTTTATCGATAATCGTACATCGCTAATCCATAGCATATAAAATATCCACTACACCAGATCTTGTCACGATGTTTCATATAGCCCAAGACGACAGCGGATGACCATAAACCTTCTGTTTCGTATGGCCTCAGACGACAAAGAGGCTATTTTTGACCTTCACCTCATATTCACTACGTCATCGAATAACCAATTCATCGATATTTTTATCGATAATCGTACATCACAAATCCATAACATAGACAATATCTACTACACCAATAAATTGAGTCAGCAAACAAACACACACATGTACCATGCACACAACACGCAAATGATTTCATTATTAGTAGAAGGTGAAAGCCGAAAATATCCTCATTGTCGTGAATCAAATAATCAATTCATCGATATTTTTATCGATAATCGCACATCACTATCCTGTAGCTGTGTACAATATCCACTGAATAGCTAGTCAGCAAATACATACACGTACCATTCCGATGCACACAACACGCAAATGGACGCTCTTTAACACATAAACCAGCAAGCTGGCTATAACAACTCCCCAGTGTCAACACTGCGATCACTAATCATCGGAATGACATCGTAACCCGTAACTAACCGGGACCGGGACCTTTCAGCGTCCCGGACGGTCGCGTTGTATAGCTGTCCGCCATCATGTCTGTACACCCAGACACTTGTTATTTAGAGGATCATGAAGTGGCATTCGATGTTTTGAATAGAGGGTTCTGTGATTTCGATTTACATGGGTGATAGTAAGACACACAAGGCTTAGGGTTGAAGTCGTTGCTGATTCTATTCACATGGGTGATGTTAGCGAGAACTGTTTGTATGTAGAGGTGTACATACTTGCCTCTACCAGCGTCTTAGTTCCGATGTAGGCGAGACAAAAACTATTGTTGCAAGTCTGGGTGTTTTTTGTGTTCGCTGTTTTAATCTTTTGAAAAGTTTTCTGTGATTAAGAAATTATTCTTAGTGAGAAGTGATAAGAAATAAAAAAGGGATCATTAATTTGTGTTTGTGTCACAGCGGTAGTAAATGTGACTGCTGTGTATGACGTCACGAGTTCGATTCACTGGTAAGGCACGTAGGTATTTCGGTCGAGATTTTTCAATAGCAGCATGGAGGTTAGACTTGTGTACGGAAGACCATGATAATTTATTACGTGCTCCCTATTAAGTGATATCTAAAATCATAGATGGCGTTCGTATTATATGCCCTTGCCTAGATTTGCCGAGATTTAGGCGTAAGATTATATATGTACATAAAATCTAGAAAGAAAACCTTCAATACCTTTATTGAAAGAATATTCCTCTACCACAGGACCAAAGAAGCTACCCTTTAAGCATTAATAACTATGAAAACCTTTAACTTAACTAAAATCCCAAACAACGCTATGTAGCGTTATAGAGTCGAATCCCTCATAATCCCCATATCCCTATAGAGCTCGATATACCTTACGGTATTTATTTCTTATCCCGAGGGGCAAAGGGCCAGAGGACGAGCCTTTTAATCCCCTACTACAAGATTGATGGTAAGTCAGTAAGGGTGGTAAGGACGCGTTGACATAAGGCAAACGGTGCGTGGCAAACAGACTGTAGATAATTTATTAGACCTTTTTTATACGCCCACAAGACGCTTACAGTATTCTTGATGGTAAGGTAAATGCTTAGATTATGATTGCTTGCCAAAACGTGAGGATCATTTGCGCTTTGATACTGAAGGCAAAGATGAATCATAGATGGGCAGTAAGGCATTAAGGAAGTTATAATAATAATAATAATATTCTATCACATACACGCAACACCATCTGGCCCAAACTAAGCAGAGCTTGTATTAAGGATACTAGACAATGGATAAACATACATATATACTTTTTTTTTGTAAATATTATGTATATATTATACATAGAAACACCCAGACCAAGACAAACATCCATGTTCATGCACACAAATGTTTGACTTGTGCGAGAATCGAACCCGCGACCTCAGGCGTGGCAGTCAGTTACACTAACCACTACGTCATAGAGTCGTTCGTCCAAGTTGGTATGTGTCTTTGATTTTTCTTAGGTTCTATAACATATTTCTTAGTACAAGTTCAGGGTCTGAAAACGTTACCAGTAAAGCAATAGATTCGCCTCTTATTCCACAAGATGTTAGAACTTTGCTAACAAAATGTGTTTACTTAACTACGACAAAACTGATACATTTAGCACTAGCCTTTGCTCACGTCTTCGTTCAGGAACTGTTCAGGTTTTCAGATGAAAGTTATATTATGTACTTTACTGTACCTGACAAAATGTATGCAAAATTTGATAATAATCTGTCGAATAGTTAGGCGTGAAAGCATAACAAACAAACTCATATTTGCATTTATAACATCAGTTAATAATATCTAGTTAGCTAGCAAACTGTTCGCCTAATGTGAATATAGACTTTGGTAAGGGTAGATAGTTGGATATGTCACAGAAAGTTGGCCATTTTCACGCTTCAAGGGGCTGGAGCAATCGTTTTCGTATTGATTTAAGGCTTATAAATGCATAAGTTTAAGCTTTGTTAAATACATTGTTAGGGGATGTATTTCTTACTTAATAAATTGGCTGTTAGAAAATGTTTTAGGCGTTCAATTAAGTAAAGTACTAGTAATATACTGCCTTTTTTATGCTTTTTATTTTATTTTTATTTCTGCTGGTGGCAACTTCGCTGGTTTCTGAACCAAGGTGGTACACCGGTAACCAGACCATGCTCACAGCAGCCATGGTCACGGGGAGACTAAGATGGTAGTTGTCTCAATGTTCCAGTTGAATTATGTAATAAAGTGTCAAATAAACAACGCGATAAAATCCGTATATAGTAGTTTAATTTCAATGAATAATATTCGCGTAAACAGAAGACAATATTAAGTAACTAGTTAAGTTTAATTATTTAGCTGCAACACGTATTCTGCAAATGTGTCCAACAAAAGGCTCGTTTTCTAATATTTGGAGCCTGGTTAGCTGGCGAAATGTAGCCTCCACATTTTCTACCCCTTCGGGGATATATACTTTTTGGCGTGTATAATAAACATCAAACCTTCAAATATCTTCACAAAATTTGACCTACTTTTATTTATTATTTTTTTTTTCCAAAGAATCCGAACTGGGAATAAGCTTGTGTCGCGGGGGACTTTACAAAAATTCAAACCATAGACACAAAGAACGCCCAGACTCGGAACAACTATTTGAGAATTACACAAATTTTTGACACACAGCATTTGGCGCTGGGCCACTTAACGACTACGCTATTAGTGCAGTTAATTATAATTCATGTTCAAACTAAAGATCTAAATCCAATGTAGAGATATTTTCAACAGACAATTTAGCTTCATCTATCCTCAATGGTTTTATTGGATTAAGAGGCTATTGAATAAGTGTATTATAGTATTTACCGAATAGTAGCATTCCACGAAGAGAGAACGAATAATGGCTCAAATATTGCACGTGTTGGCTGACCAATATTCTGGATATAACAATCTGGATTAAAATAGGATTTACCTGTATGCAGTGGTTTGTTCCTGGTAAAAGATATTTTGGATATTGCAATAGCGTATGGGTTTTTGTTGTTAAGTTATTTAACCCGGTGAATTTTTGTAATGTATCCTAACTTTCTAATTTATATTATAAATGTAATTGTGAGTTTGTTTGTTTGTTACGCTTTCACGCCTTACATACTCGACAGACCATCTTGAAATTTCGCATACACGTTGTCAGAGGAACAGAAAAGGACACAGGGTACCTTTCAGCCAGCAAAAAGTACTGTTACTAACCTTTTTTTTATGTGGTGGTAAGCATTGACGCATACCTCTCCGCGGGGTGACGGACAGGTTATGTCAGTCTCACTGGGGAAAAGATGGCGACGTCCCAGTAATACAGTCTAAACCTACCACCGTGTTCCTCGACATAACCAGAGTTGGCGGGGCCGCGCAAATCATTTTTACATGTAATCGCGATAAAACTAATCTACATTTACGCGAGAAAATATATATAATACATAATACTGGCTTTAGATCCCATGTAAGGTGATCAATATATCGCTGTTAAACGAGCACAATTCCAGACTCTACTGCTTTTGAGATTTTTTTACCGAAAACTCCGAATAATACTTTGCTCAGCCGTGAATTCGAATTCGAGACCTCAAGCATACGAACGAATGAAATTGAAACCTCAATACTTGGCGTAGTGGCAATGACAAAGTGCCAACTTGATCCACTACGTCATGCAGTCAACATACTAACTCAATATAGCATACGCTGAAAATGGAACGTTCTATTTTTCTACAATAAGTAGAGCAAAAATATTGACCCATCTCTTCTTTACAGCGATAACGTTGCTTAGCCCCACAATAAAAATAATGCCGGCCATTTTCCAATCACTACGCAAGGGTAATGCGGATTGCAAAAATATCAAGTTGCGGACAACAATAGTCGGTGTTGACAATAGCCAGCATTACCCTCTATTGTTTAACTACCCTCAAACACAATGAAAGGGAATTCTGATAGTTTTAGTTATTTGCTCTTTGTCTATTACTATGTTGATATTTTAGAATATTTTGAGATTCTATAGCCGTATATATCGCAGCGATAGCTTAGAGACTGTTGGACTGCCACTTAGAGGTCTTGATTTGGTTTCAAGGCACACACTGCTGACTTTTCGAAGTTATACATAGATTCACGCCTGTTTCCCAGAGGGGTAGGCAGAGACTACGGATTTCCATTTGCTACGATCCTGACACACATCTCTGGCTTCATTCACTTTCATCACATTCCTTATACACGCCCGTCGGTTTAAGGTGCTCTTAACCTGGCCTTTGTCCAGAACGCCTCCGATCTGATCAAGAAACGTTCGCCTAGGCTTTTCGAAGTTATGTGCATATTAAATAGTTAATTTTTGCTCGTTATAACGATGAAGGAAAACATTGTGTGTAAACCTGCACGTCTTAGAGTTCTGCAAAACGTTGTCAAAGATATGCGATGTCAGCCATCCAGCACTGTGACAGTGTGGTGGATTATGACTTAACCTTTCTCATAATGAGAAGAGACTCATGTCCGGCAGCAGCACAGTTTAGATACAGAAGTTATATTGTTATAACAATAAATGCCCTTTTTTGACCAAGGTTTAAAGTGATTACTGCTAACACGTAGGCAGTGGTTTGTCTGTGTATACATTGAAGACTGGCAGTTGAAAGTTACAATCAGGTAGGTGGCAAAAAAAAATTTAGTGTGTGACTATCATTGTAGCACACTGGTAGCGCGTGCCTGTTGTGCATTTTGACCTCGGTTTCAATTCCCTTGTTGGGTAAATAATAATTGTTATTGGGCATTGCAGTACGGTGACTGAAACTGCAATATAAAGTGGTGGCCTCGCCACAACATATACATCGAGTATTGGGGATTTGGTTACGTTCGTGGTATGTACCACATACGGTGCATCTCATGCTATGCATTTGGTCCAAGGCAAAGTCTTGTAGTAAGTCCTGTCAAGAAAGACAGCTCTACCTACCCCCTTCGGCGGTAAAGGTCTGTCATCAGTCATATCAGTGTGTGATGGAATATAATATTTATCAATTACCAATAACCTAAGTCAATAAACACTTGAATTTAAGTTATAAATTATTGCCGGGCGTTATTATATGGGCTCGAGTATGGCCACAGTTAACTGTAACACGTTGTACCGGGCTTGCATTATTCTAAAGCCCCTCCATTGTAGACAATTAATCTATTTTGTGTTCTACAAAACATATTCCCGCTTGTTTCATTTACTTAGAATGCGCTCCGAATGTTTGCTGTCTGCATTCTGAAACTGGATTAATTACTAAAGTCTCGTTTGTTATATAAGTCTGTCCTTATGTGTGATCGTGAGGGTCTTGAGTTGTTTTCCCGTGGCGGGTAAAATGTTAGAAAATTCAGGAATTCTGTATGGAGTCTGAAAATGTGCTGTCATTTGGGACCTAAAAGCATAGCTCGCGTAATGTGGGTTTAATTCACTTCTACCAATGGAGTGTGAAACTCAGAAAATTTTAATGTTTATATTTTCTATAGGATTGTAGGTATTTAAAGTTATCCTTTACTTTTATTTAAAATTGTGTTTATATATTTTGAGATTAGTATTTTGTGTACCTATCACTTATTTAAAACATGCCTTCATAATATGTATTACGCTTATTTAATATTGCACTTCTATGTGTCATTTTAGTCATTACCCAGCACAGACTAAGTGAATTAGAGAGCGTGCACTCTATCGAATGTTACAAAACAATTTAGTTAAGATGTTTCCTCTAGTAAAAATAACTTGTAAGAGCACTTGTCCATGTTAGATTACTTACTGCGTGCATACACGAGAATTTATAATCAGTAGGATATTTATTTACGTGCATACAATATTGTAACTATTGTGAATGTAAATGAACAATATAGATTGGTGAACAGTTTTTCGTCGTATCATTTCTTACCCTTTAAAACAGAACCTACTCCACAAATTCAATGATAGAGTAGTTTAATTTAAATGTGTAACATTTGCGTAGACGAAGACAATACCAACACAGTTATGCTAATAAATTATTATTACTAAGTAATTGGTCATATAGACTTAAGTCACAAAGCCTCGATTGTCGACCTCTAGCCTTTGTCTAAAATAATCTAGCCTAAAGCTCCAGCTCAAAGGTCATTCCATTTAATCTGTTCGAGACAGACATTATCTATAAAGAATCGTGCTACATAAGTAGATAGTACTTCGTTAGCACCATTGAGGATAACAACAAATGGACTAATTTAACGAAATGCTGCGAATCACGGACGGCAAATCTATTTAAAGGTGAACGTGTATTGGACGCACTGGACGTCGTACGCAATGAATTTAGTTTATTTATTTAATAGATTTTGCACGCGGCTCGCGTAAATGTAGGTTAGGTCAGTAACACTACTTTTTCCTGGATGAAAGGAAACAATGTCGTTATCTGTTCCACTAACAACGTGTATGTGTAAATTTAATGGTGATCGATCGAGTAGTTAAGGCGTGAAAGCGTAAGAAACTAACTGATATAAGATAGGATACAAGAATTTCGATCGAAGATGGGATCAAGGCCTATGAAATAGAAGACTTCGTGAACATACAATTAATCCAGTGGTGATGCAGGAGAGTTATTAAATTAGGTAACGGACGCAAAGTACGCACGCAGATTGGAAGAATAAATAATTTGTGGATCGATATCTCGATATCTGTATCGATAACTCAATACAGGGCAATAACTACGATTAGTTATTGCCCTGTATTGAGTTTAAAACCTTGTGGTTTTAATCCCCATACACGGCAAAAAACCACTCGTTCAGCTAGAATTGTCTCGTGTCTCGGGATTTGAACACATAGCACTCAGGAAGGTGGTAGCAGTGGACGCACGCTAACCTCTTGCGCCATTTATGCAGTTATATGTGAAAAGTAAGCATATGGCTCACTCAATGGTAAACAACGTACCGTAGGCTATTGATTGTAATTAGTACTTCTGCGCATTATTTACATAAAATTGTGAAAAGAAGTTAAAGAGTGATGAAAGAAAGTAAATAGGAAAGGTCTATGAGCCTCCAAAACTCATACGTAATACATTTAGTTTTTGTGTATTTAATTTGTTATTGTACCTGCGCCTGATCTCTAGTCATGTTGGATTGAAGTTCCATCGGATAATAACAGTGAGGGAATAAAAAGTGCACTTATGAACACATTTATGCACTATAACATCTCCAGATGGCTCCGAAGAGATCGGATGTCGTAACTGTAATTCGGTCTGTAGGATATTAATATTACCTTTGAGAGTATAATCTTCGATATTCATCAGTCATCATCATTCATTATTAATTGGGAAATCTAACGTGCCATATTTTAGTTTAAAACAAATAATACAGTTTTAACAAAATAAAAATAAGGCTTTTGGCCCATCAAAACAAATTGAATCAGCCAATCGTCCACTGTACGTTGTTCCTTAAAGGGGCATTCCCATTGAGTTACATGTGATTTGTAGCGGAAGAGGAATACGAGGGGCGAGCCAAGGAGACCGGAGAGGTGAATGAGGAGGCCGGGGGAGGTCCGAAGGAGTCCGATTTATGTTCGCATGATAGTTAAATGCAATCTCCTCGAAAATAATGGTGTCTTTTCTTTTTGTTGGTCTTTAATACGTCATTATCCACGACTCTATGTTTTAGCGTTACATGTTTACTAATATTGTAAATGGGCAACTGTGTTAGTTTGTTTGTTCTTATTTTATTTATCAAACAAGCAACGGATCAATGTGTTTTTTTTGCATAGAGATGGTTTATGTTCTAAAAAGTGATACAGGCTAGCTTTTATTTTTTTACAAAATGTGTTCTCTGAGATTTTGTATGTGAGATGTAAGAGATATTGACGGAACGGAATGTTCACAGAAAAAAATTCACTATGTCTGTAATAAGCTAAAATATTTGCTGTACCTACCTCTAATATATAATGTAATTGAATGACGCACTTTCATGGTTTCTGAAGGACATTTTGGTTTCTTCGGGAGCGAAGCTGGGAGTAAAAACTACATTATTACATAGTCATTATCTCGAAGGGATATTGGTGTATTAGTTTCCACATACTAAGGGACAAGCCAAGCCACTGGACACCGTTCTAGACCCCATGTTGCTGAGTATTTTATGGTAGAAAAATGCAATCGCAATTTTCACGACCAAACTTAATACCTCATGCACAGCATTCACGTTCACGACCGCTGCTCCACCGACCTTTTCTATTATTTGCTTTATAAAAGCTTTTTAACAATTTCCAAGATTATCATCACAAACAGATCAATCAAATTGTCAAGAACAGATAATCCTACAATGCATCAGTGTAAAATCGATGCCCCAAACGTGGGGTCCGAGGCTCACATCCCGAGTGAAGCAGACTGCGACAATTTGATTTGACTAACACGTAATAAGGGGTGACATTTTAAGGCAAGGGTAGTTTTAGCGTCGTCTAAATTTGAACAAGGGGTGTTATGTTAAAGTATATTTGCTTATGTTAATGGTTCTTTAGTTAATGGTTGGGATTGCCCTCAAGGATTATTATATTGAACCCTTTAGGTAGTTAGGTGTCGCTTGGAATGCTAGAGGTTTGTAACTTGTATATAAATAGTTTCCATTTATATCGCCGAGCCAGTGGATATACATGTAGGTATTACACCCATATATTGCTAGCTATGATTTTTTAGGTCCCACTTTATAGGGGCAAATCTAGTGCCGTTTACTGCGCATAGTTCAAGACTCTGATGCCTTTATCCCCAAAGACCTACTCAAACCGTATAGTTGCAGGTGGTTAGGTTACATAGTCAAATCCAGGAATTAAGCTCAAGGTCGAATGCACAGCAGTCGGTTTCACTATAGCTGTGCACTTATCGATAAAATAATCGGCGCTTTTCAATTTAGTAAATCGAATTTGAATGAATCAGTAACTACTAATTGATGAATTTTCGAATGATGGATAATAGAACTTTCAAATATTCTATTTATTTTGTCATTACAATTGCATAATATTTAGGTTAATAGTACTCCTCTATACTCCTCTGCCTAACCCATAAGCCGTCTCGTTTTAGTCGTCTATTTAGTGTTTTAGGTTCAATGCATAAATAATGATGCCGGATCTGTGTGTTTTTTGTGTCCGTTGTTTGTTAAGCACTCCCCGACACATACATTATTTCTGGGTGCAGGAATTGTATTTTAAAAAGAAAATTAGGAAAAACGATTATACATTCGTTAATGTAAAAAAACTTTATTTTACATTCATCAATAAAATTTGTTTTTGTCAGAAACTTTGGTACCGAGGTAAATACTCTAGTTATCAACTTCGTGTGGGACCTTATATGGAATCTTTGAAGAAATCTCCTTTATATATAACCTTTTATTCATTCGAGGTCAAACCTCAGCATCTATTGAACTGATCTTGATGAAAGAAACCTTAGATTCTGAGCCGGCAATGGGACTATTAGTATACCAACTTTCGCTAGAATCAATGTTGTACTTTTTATATAGTGCGAGTTCTGATAGATTGACAGAAAAATATCGAAAGTTGTTTATGTATCTCCAGTATATATAACTAGATTTTGCCAGCGGCTTCGCTCACGTAAATATAGGTTATGTCAATTTTCTATCTCTTGGGCACAGTACTGTTTTTGGATTAAAGTTACCCTGTATCCTTTTCTGTACCTCTGAAAACGTGTATGCGCAATTTCATGGTGATCGGTGGAGCAGTTAAGGCATGAATGTGCAACAAATAAACTCACATTCAAGGGCTATAGTAATGTTTAAAAAAACTTGTGATTCAAATAAAATATTGCACCAATTCAATTCTCTCACTATTTTCCACATAAAAGGTATTAACACAACACAGGCAATAAACCATACATATATTCAATTACGTACAACTAAAATAACTCTACATAATATGATTACGTCGTTACCCCTCAGTGTGACATCGCCTTTAGGGGAAGCTGAAAAGCATTATCTCTAACAAAACGAGACGATTCTACTACACACCCTCAACATCCCTTCTACATATCCCCATTCCCATACTAAGCCAACAAACGACATATAGCTTGAAGACAATGTTGCAATTCATGCTATCCATTGACGTTTAACGCGTTGATGTCTTTTCTATACGAGGTATGAAGCAGCAATGTATTTAAGATAATTTTATAGTCGTTTTTAGCGTGGGTGCTGATATGAGTGTTTCAAGAATCCGTAGTATTGTGGTGATAAATGCTTTTTTCTTTTCTCCTTGCGTAGGGGATGTTAGTTTTATTCTGCCCGGTTTTTCTGGTAATGTGTTATATACGAGTTTCAGTAAATTGAAGTTTTATTGCGTATAGTTGGTAAGCACCCTATGCTGAGTAAGCATGTGGGAATACTATAAATCTTTTCTCACTACAGGGGTGTAGATAGTGTCAAACACAGCGGTGGGTGTCTAGGAAATTGTTCGTGGTATCGAAATTTTATGGTAAAATATATTACAGTGTTGCACTTACGAATGGAAACTGCTGTGACGCTTTTGAGTTTAAATGCATATAAACTAGGTTTCAGTACGATGTACGGTCGCAATTAATAATGAAATGAAGTATGTAGATTGTGGATTTATGGTCAAACATTTAATTTTGTTGGTCGTCGAAACAATGATTAATTGCGATATAAAGATTTTGGTTTATATTGGTTTATTTTTACTATGTAGGCATTTACTCATAAATTGCTGCATATACATATATGAAACTGTTGTGATTAAAATATTGCCTGTAAGAAGTACAATAATTTTATATTAAAAGCGGTAGTAGCCCAATGTGACTGCAGTGCATGAGGTCTCGGGTTCGAATCCCGGGTCGGGCCAACAAAAAGTTATTGGGTTTTTCCGTTAAGAAATCTCAACAGCAGCCCGGAGTTAGGAAGTTGGAGGTGTTAGACACCCCCGTGCCTCGGAAAGCACGTAAAGCCGTTGGTCCTGGCCTGATCTCTCTCCGATCGTGTCGGATTACCGTTCCATCGGGTCATGAGAGTTAGGGAACAGAGAGTGCGCTTGTATTTACGCACACACTTGTGCACTATAATATCTCCTACGCAGATGGCCAGTCTCCGTTAAGACTGGCGCCCGTGGCCGAAATTCAGTCTGAAGGACAATAATAAAATATAAAGCATTGGACTTGCGATCGAGAGGTCGCGGGTTCGAATCCCACCCATTGCACTTCTGACGTAAACCCACTCCTAACACAAGGATTCTACCAAAGCTGGAGAGGTTAACAAGAATACAAGTAATTTGAAACCCAAAATGCTAGTAATCTATAAAAAAATATACACATTTTAGTATATACTATACATAGACGACTATTTTTGTCTTAAAATTAAATCTATTAAGTAAGATCTTTGCCTAGCCCTTCGGGTATATAGACCCCGAAGTAGGCACTGGGGTATTCTGCACAGATTTCGTCAGCGATGGTTTTAGGAGAGCGACTTTTTGGCGGAAGGGAAGGAATCTATTTATTAACCATATTAACCATGAGAATTAATCTAAGAGTTTTTGCTTTTGCTACTCTATCTTCACATTAAATTATTTAATTCTATGCCTCTTCTTCTCTCTTAGCCTTTATTATTCCCAAGTCACTTGGGGTCGGCTTTTCTGGTCTAACCGGATTTGACTGGATATCAGTTTTTACACGGAGCGGCTGCCACCTGACCTCCGCAACCCGAAGGCTAACGATACCCTAAGGCTAGACCAGTGTCAGGATATTAGAGGGTACAGATTTTCCCAATAATGACTGCCATAGATATTCGTGGCAGCCGGGACCAACGGCTTAACGTGCTCTCCGAGTCACGGAGCAGGCGATAATTGTCAATTAATACGCACATAATTTCGAAAGTAATTTTCGTTGTTTTAATTTTTTGTCGGAGGTGCGTGACGTGGATTCGAACCCGAGACCCTCTGTATTGCAGTCTATTGGTCTCCCAACTGAGCTATCGCTGCTTTTTTTTAAATGTTTTTATTATTTATTTAATTCTATGCCTCTATAAACAAAAAAAGAAATTTCCGCAACGTAATGAAATTTAGCCATTCTTAGGGGTCACGTAAACCGATCATTGTTCTTGTTATCAAGATATATATTCATCCCCTAAAGTGCGAGGGGAAGCAGTAACGTGTGGATGGACGCTTTTTATTGATCAGGTTATTAAGGGGTGAAAGTTGAGGGGGGATATAACTTGATTCTGTATTGTGTAGAAAGTGCTCGACTTGAATGATGGTAATGTTGAACAATAATATTTATCGTAGTTGCTTCTGCCTTTGGGTTTGTATGCTTGCGCGCTATGTAACGCGTGCGATGGACAATTGTCTACAAGTTAATATAGGTTATGGTCTATCAATGTGCAAAGTTTTGTGAAAATGTGTTTAATAGTTTACACATGATTAATTAACAAGTATTAAAATATGCTCACTAACTTTCACTTTTTTCCTAACTGTTCTCTCTTAGCCTTTATTATTCCCAAGTCACTTGGGGTCGGCTTTTTTGGTCTAACCGGATTTGACTGGATATCAGTTTTTCATTTTTCCTAACTAATATTTATAAATGCGAATGTAATTTAGTTTAGTTGTTATGCTCTTACGCCTTAACTACTTATCCAATCGTCATGAACTTTCGCATACACGCTGGCAAGGATACAGAAAAGGATATAGGGTACATTTCATCCAGAAAAAAAAAATGTTCTTGAGAAAGCGAAACTGCTAGCAAAAGCTCGGGATAAAAGTATAGGTTTTAAAAGAACCCGTTCCATCATCATGAAGGTGCTCATAGCCAGTTGCACTCACTGATCGGTAAACGATTAGCGAGGTTAAGCAACGTTGGGTGCGATCAGTCTATAGATGGGTGACCGCTTAGTAGTATTTCATCTGAGCGTCTCCGTGCTTCGGAGGGCACGTAAAATGTCGGTCCCGGTTGTTGTCAAATTGAAAGCAGTCGTTAAGTCATGTCAGAGGCCTACGGGCGGCTTGAACAACTCTTGACAACAGGCTGGCCACTAACCACACGAAAAGAAGAAGAAGATCATCATGAAAAGTTTTAAATGGCACATTTAGACTTTGTATCTATAACGTTTGTTTCTAATTAAGAATGGACTCCTGCCAAAGTAACTACTTCTAGAAACAGTACGTTGCTCAGAAATGTATGCTAAATGTATATGAAGTCTGCCAACCCGCACTGCGCCAGCGTGGTGGACTCTATGGTCTCTAAGCCTTCACCCACTGCAAAAAAGCCAGTCCCCAGCAATAGAACTGTTTATAATAGAATGTAAATACTCTTTTCTTAACTATATTTTTTATACTACGAGTACAAAAGTGGGAAGCAAGCATACATACATAGATGGCCCATCTGATGGTAAGTAGTCACCGTAGCCTATGAATGCCTGCAACACCAGAGGTATCACTTGCTCGTTGCCAACCTTGTAAAAACCTTTTAACGCCGCTTTTGATTAACCACATACTGCAGTCTTGTGGGCAAACCTGTATTGAATACCATTGTAAAAGTTACTACAGTTTCAACTTAAATTTACTAGAATAAGGTAAGTAAGTTAGTAACCTGCCGTTTAAACCTTACTGTTTCATCCAAAGGTCTGTAAGACCCCTCAAATTTAGTCGTTAGAAGTACTTGTAGAAGTTGTTTAAACAGGGCCTTCATATGCTTAAGTTAAATGAATGTCTTTCCTACACGAGTCATTGTATAGAAGGGGTTGTCTTTATGCCTCTTAAAGTGTTGCGTGTAAGGATACTTTAATATGCCAGTTAGGAAAGTTATGAAGAGCAGCGATAGCTCAGTGGGAAGACCAACAGACTGAAATGCAGTGGGTCTCGGGTTCAATCCCACGTCGCGCACCTCTGACTTTCGGAAGTTATGACTTTTCGAAATTATGTGCGTCTTGATTGACAATTATCGCCTGCTCCGTGCCTCGGAGAGCACGTTAAGCCGTCGGTTCCGGCTGCCATGAACTTCTATGGCAGTCGTTATCAGGAGAGTGTTGACACAAATGATCCCACTGGGTTGAAGTGTCGCCGGTCTGCACTAACTGGCCCCCACATAAGATACATATATAGGAAAGTTATATTTTAGAGATCTATGACATGCTGCTTATGTTTTTGAGATCGTAAGTTTGTGCTTAACTTTGCGTATGATGCTGAGGTCTCTGGTTCGTTTTTTGGACCGGTAACGTATCATTAACTCTTTTATCGGAAATTCACAGTAGTATCTTGGAGTTTTGAAATGTGTTAAATAGACGGCAATGAGCTCGTTACTCTAATACACTTTAAGAAGCCTCTTCCTAACTCTTATAGTAATAAACAGGAGTCTACTCGTATGTATGTACACGGAGACCAAGGCTTGCTTGAAGATATAATATAAACAGTTGTAATGGAATATTGTTAGGTATAGCATGAAATCTGGAATATGCCTGGTAGATAATAGCATGAGCGCCTTCTCAGTGAGAGAAGGGCTAGGTCATAGTCCAACACGCTGACCCAGTATGGGCAGACTTTAGAAATCTTCGAAAACATTATGGAGAACTCAGACACGCAGGTTTCCTCACAATGTTTACCTTCACCGTTAAATAAATATATTATTATACATTTTATATATACATAATATAATATAATAATATCAGCCCTGTATTAAATTGTCCCACTGCTGGGTACAGGCCTCTTCTCGTTGTGAGAAGTGTTAGGTCATAGTCCAACACGCTAACCCAGTATGGGCAGACTTCAGAAATCTTCGAAAACATTATGGAGAACTCTCAGACACGCAGGTTTCCTCATAATGTTTACCTTCACCGTTAAATAAATATATTATTATACATTTTATATATACATATAATATAATAATATCAGCCCTGTATTAAATTGTCCCACTGCTGGGCACGGGCCTCTTCTCACTGTGAGAAGGGTTAGGCCATAGTCCCCCACGCTGGCCCAGTGCGGGTTGGCAGACTTTACATGTCTTCGAGAACATTATGGAGAACTCTCAGACATGCAGGTTTCCCCGCGATGTTTTCCTTCACCGTTAAAGCAAGCGATAATTAACTATTTAATACGCATATAACTTCGAAAACTCAGAGATGCGCGCCTTGGGTACGAACTCGTTACATTTTTTAGTCTCTTACTAATTCCGGTATCACAAGGACAGTACGTAGATTTGAAAAATGAGTACAAATTATACTTTGACACATTTTAGTACTAGTTGGAAACAACAACATACTACACACTAGTTACACATTAGCAATGTGCAAAACCACTGACTCTATAACGCCATCCATTGAGTCAATTTTCCTAATCAATTGAAGGATGTAGATTGGATGGAAAGCCGTCCAATCTACCCACATACCCAAACAATTTTAGTATACTAATATGTCAGAGATAACCAGAATAACAATAATGAAAAGCTTATACTAAATTCACATCTTAATGCGCAACTAAATCCTTCTGAACAAACCATTAGATGTACCTTCTCAAATCTAAAGCCGAGTCTACACACATGTGTTTGTGCAATAAAGATAAACTGCGAGATTGGTACGAGGGGACGCGTGTGCACTAGCCCTTAAGCCTTAAGGGAAATTGCAGGCGTAATGACATTGTCTTCTATTAGAGGGGTAAGCTGCGCTGGAATATAGTTTATTTTGATTTAGCAGGCGTTGATACGGAATAACTATGTTATTTAGTATATAAGATGGTGGCGCGGTAGAGCGGTAGTGAATGTATCTTGTATCTTATGTGGGGGCCAGTCAGTGCAGACCGGCGACACTTCGACCCAATGGGATCATTTGTGTCGATACTCTCCCAATAACGACTGCCATAGATGTTCATGGCAGCTGAACCAACGGCTTAACGTGCTCGCCGAGGCATGGAACAGGCGATAATTGTCAATCAATACGCACATAATTTCGAAAAGTCATATAACTTCCGAAAGTCAGAGGTGTGCGACGTGGATTCGAACCCGAGACCCTCTGCAATGCAGTCTGTTGGTCTCCCCACTGAGCTATCGCTGCTGATCAAATATGATGATTTACTTACTATATTTTTATTTAAACAGTTAGTTTAAACTACGGACTACAATCATGCCTTGTCTTGATTATTAATGTACATGTAAGTGGATGCTCCTATTTACCATACTGCTGCTTTAGAGGCTACCATCAAGTTTTATTAAATGCTTGAGTATGTTCAGTAATAGTTCATAGAGAAATAGTTGTAGCACCTTACAGCTCTTATGATTTGTAAACAAAAACTTGGCGATTAAAAAGAGTGACCATGAGTTTCTTGCCCGTTCTTCTCATGAGCCCTACACCCTTGCTTTGCTGAACGTTGCAGTAAATGTAAATTCGCAGAAAAATTAGCGTAACTTTGACATTCATAAGTGTTACCTTGTAACCTAATCTGAATAAATTTATTTTGAATTTGTACTATGAAAAACTCTCAAACATGCAAGTTTCCTCAAGACGTTTGCCTGTACCGTTTGTTTTTCTTCATCGTTCGCTGCCTAGGTTAGGCAAAATGATAATAAGTTTTCTGTGAAGAAATTTATAGTAACAGTATAGGGACTGGTACTGTATCAAATTGATGACAAGGCTCGTTCCCTATTGGGAACTGAAATCAAAGCTTACGAAATATTGCTTCTTCTTCTTCTTTTCGTGTGGTTAGTGGCCAATCTGTTGTCAAGAGTTGTTCAGACCGCCCGTAGGCCTCTGACATGGCTTAACGACTGCTGTCAATT
Source organism: Catocala fraxini (assembly GCA_930367265.1). Taxonomy (NCBI): domain Eukaryota; kingdom Metazoa; phylum Arthropoda; class Insecta; order Lepidoptera; family Erebidae; genus Catocala; species Catocala fraxini. Next base: position 4,113,026 of record OV884049.1, on the reverse strand, counting down.
TGACAACAACCAGGACCGACTTTTTATGTGCCTTCCGAAGCACGAAGACGCTCAGATGAAATACCACTAAGCGGTCACCCATCTATAGACTGACCGCACCCAACGTTGCTTAACCTCGCTAATCAGGCTATGACCGCCTATGATATGAATATGGCTGAAATAAACCTACACACTTCTACTTCTTATGAGATACAGGCGCGAGATTGTGTGTTATAGAATAAAAATACCAAGATTGGAGTCTTTTATGCGGCCATAATGTTCGTAGTTATGGGTGTTAATCTATGCAACTACGAAACCGATTCTGAAGATTGTTCTAGCAGAAAATCCTCTCTTTCAAGTCACGTGGTGCTATATAAAATTGTCTTGCAAAAATGTAAAACAGCTTTTTATACAGTTTACTAGCAATTTGAATTACAAATTTATCTCGTTAAACCCTACAGCTAAGCTAATACTGACAGAAGTATTTTACTTCTGTCAGTACTAGGTTTACGTCGGTAGTGCAATGAGTTTTAAGCTACGACCATTCGATCGCAAATCCAATACCTCATCTAAAATAATCTAAATCCTCATCCATTGAGTTATCGTCGCTCCTGCCTTGCCTTTTTTTATCGCGGGAAAATGCTCCTGATGCATATCCCCTCGCTACAAGGGGAGGCGAGAGGTACGTCGGGCTCTCCCGAGACTGGGTCTACCGTCTAAAACTACCTCTATGTACTAACTCGCTGCTTTGTATGGTGTGTGGGTCGCTGGAACTGAAATTACATCAGCGACCCACCCAACAGTGCTCAGTGCAGACAGGGAAGGACTCAGCAACGACTCCTGGGCGACGCGGACTAAATAACTGGCGGGCGGGAGATCCGCTCATGTCTTGCCTGAGCTAATATCCAAAATAGATGTAAATGGCTGTATAAAGACTATATCAACAATACATCGGATGAAACTCAGTAATTTGTAGAGAGCACAAGTTGGGATCTTGTCGACAAACTTCGCCCTAAGTTAAGAATAGAAAATATAGGACAAGCCACTTTAAATAAAACTTCAAGTGTATTCCGAGATTGTGATATATAGACTTTTCACTTGAGGTCTAAATTTGTTGTAGTTATACGTTTATTCTCGTCTTTGTCTATATTAAGTTATTATATATATTAGCTTTGCTACTATTACATACGTAAAGAGTTATATTTTAATGAGAGATAAACTTTGCCTTTTCAGGTTGTGCTTAGTGCTACTAAAACCACCAGTTTCTTTGAGATACAATCAAGACTTAATGTATTATTGATATTCACATTTTGTAATACTCGTATAACTTTATTTGCATCCCAAGTTATTTGGTATTTTGCCGATGGTGGTTTGGACTTATAGAAACCTATAAAGAGACTCTTTATAGGATTAACTTCCATTGGTGTATTGCTGCTTTCGCAAGTTACGATTTAAGGTCCTAATAGAGATAAGCTTACTGCTATCTTCTATATAAATATCTAATCTAAGCCTGCCTCAGGCTTAGGGCTGTATTGCTACTGACAATTTCTTGACAGAAATATATCACACATTTCAACAGCGCAGGGTCCCGAGTAAGACGGTGAGTTCCCTATTTATTCGCATAAAATTATATGTCATTATTTAACATGGCTTACTTTTACTTATCCTAATAATAGTTACGCTAAATATTCATTTGGCATAATTGTTTAGGCCCAATTTTCTAAAGCATAATTATAGTTAAGTATACTATTCTAAGAGCGGTGATAGCTCAGTGGGGAGACCAACAGACTGCAATGCAGAGGGTCTCGGGTTCGAACCCACATCGCGCACCTCTGACTTTCGGAAGTATATGACTTTTCGAAATTATGTGCGTATTGATTGACAATTATTGCCCGCTCCGTGCCTCGGAGAGCACGTTAAGCCGTCGGTCCGGCTGCCATGAACATCTATCGCAGTCGTTATTGGGAGAGTTTCGACACAAAAGATCCCACTGGGTCGAAGTGTCGCCGGTCTGCACTGACTGGCCCCCACATAAGATACATACATACATACTATTCTAAAGCATAAATTTGAAGTTTTGTGTTTGTATTTAATAAAATACTTTTCGTATTTAAAATAAACATGTTGGCTGCCCCGCCGCACCCTAACCTATTGTAACCTACCCAAGTTATATAATATGACCATTTTAAGGAGCAACATAAAATAAAAAAATCTGGGTCGAACAAACCTCTGCCTACCTCTCAAGGATATATACATACATGAGACATGACATATGTCGATTAGTAGTAACACGGAAATCTGAACCAGTATAAGTTTTTCCACATAACACAGATTCTCTCTTAAAGTATAGCACTTACTAATGCACAAGTCTAGACAACTTGCTAACTGATAAATTATTCTTTAGCACTGAAACAGTTAGAACACGATTTAGTTCACTAAGTGGTTAAAACTCGCGGTGAAATTTATGTAAATCATTGATTCGTTCAGCGATAGTCTAGCGGTAGACCATTGGAATACCACGCAGAAGTCTCGAATTGTATCTTATGAAAAAAGTCAGTTCACCTAATTGTGAAGTATGTGGCAAGATAGACGATGTCCAACACCTACTGATGGAATGTGAGAAGAGCCAAATGGAGAGGGAGTTAATGATGCAGAGATTTAACATAAATAAATATGACGTTTGGGTTTTTATAAGGATTTTGTCAGAACCTTTATCGCCGGCAGCAAGGTGTATTTATGACATGGTATCTGCAGCACTGTCTGCCTGTCCCTCATAATAATAAGGCAAGCATATAGTTAAATATAAGGAAAATGTAATTTAGGGTACGATGAGGCTGGCATACCTTTATAAGGTAAAAGCCTCTAAATAAAACAGAATAAAAAAAAAAACCATCCCAAGGATTTACCTCTGACTTTTCGAAGTAATGTGCGTAATTAATAGTTAGTTATACGCTTTAACGGTGAAAGAAAATATCGTGGGAAAACCTGCACGACTGAGAGTACATTATAATGTTTTAGAAGATATGTGAAGTCTGCCAACCCGCACTGGGTCAGCGTGGTGGACTATGGCCTAACCATTGTCACACTGAGAAGAGGCCCGTGACCAGCAGTGGGACAGTTTAATACAGGGCTGATATTATTATTATTGATTCGTAATACTAAAATGGACTTATGAGCATGCATGCAAGGTGCCTGTTTTATCACCTACAATATTGAAAGAGAACATTCATGTAACGATGTACTGCCGATAACAGAAAGAAAGTAAATATCCATTACTAGATTTTTCCCGCGGCTTCACTCGCGATAATGTAGATTTCTATTCAATTTCTCCTTCTCGGAAACAGTATCTTTTTTCAGAATGAAAGGGATTCCATGTCCTTTTCTGTACCCCTGATAACGTATGCGAAATTTGATGAGGATTGATCGAGTATTTAAGGCTTGAAAGATAACAAATAAACAAACATATTCGCATTTATAATGTAAGTTAGGATTGTTGAAGTATAAACAAAGATTATTTTTTTATATAAAACGGCGCTTATTTTCTATGTATTACAATTCTGGTTTGAGTGGCTCCTTTTAAGAAAACGTTTACATGTGATAGAAACTATTGATCTAATCTAATATACAGCTAGGTAAGTACAGCTGGCGAATGTGAAGTATATATTATTGTTCTTCTCTCTAGTGAAGTCGGCTTTTCTAGTCTAACCGGATTTGACTGGATATCAGTTTTTACACGGAGCGGCTGCCTGACCTCCGCAACCCGAAGGCTAACGATACCCTAAGGCTAGACCAGTGTCACGATATTAGAGGGCACTAACTTCCCAATAGCGACTGCCATAGATGTTCATGGCAGCCGAGACCGACGGCTTAACGTGCTCTCCGAGGCACGGAGCAGGCAATAATTGTCAATCAAAACGCACATAATTTCAAAAAGTCATATAACTTCCGAAAGTCAGAGGTGCGCGACGTGGGTTCGAACCCGAGACCCTCTGCATTGCAGTCTGTTGGTCTCCCCATTGAGCTATCACTACTATTTCAATATAATTATTATTTAAAATAATCCTTTATTAACTAAATTATTGGTTATGAGGTTATATAACCAATTTGAATGTAGCTATCTAAACGCCCCTAAATCGTTGAATCCTTGTAAACTTAATAATAGATAAGGGGTATGTAAGGGAGGATGGAAAATTTATGTTAATTACATTTTTGTTAAGTGGTTGGGGTGATTACAATAGTATTTTAACACGGTAATTAAACTGCCCTATGAGTGGAATGGTTTTGATTAAGACTGCGATTTGAGAGAGCCTGAAAACCAGATTAAGGAATAGGCATGATAAATGTCTGGAACTGCCCTGTTAGTTTGTATACTTTTGCACTTGTTTGCTGTCGGTCGCGAGGTTCTGGTTTCAATTCCCAAGCCAGGAAAAGTATTGAATATATAATAATATTCTATCACATACACACAACACCATCTAGCCCAAACTAAGCCGAACTTGTGCTATGGGTACTGGACAATGGATAAACATACATATATACTTTTTTTCTAAATTCGTACATATTATACATAGAAGCACCCAGACCAAGACAAACATCCATGTTCATGCACAGAAATGTTTGACTTGTGCGGGAATCGAACCCGCGACCTCAGGCGTGGCAGTCGGTTATACTAACCACTACGCCATCGAGGCCGACAAGTTTTACATTGGTAATTTTTCAGTAACATCACGTAATTTGGAAATGTGTTTTAGTTGATTTCTTCTCATAGGCTCCCTTTGCCTGAACCTAGCAACTAACCTAAATGTAGCTTCGGTAACTAAGTAAACTCTCTAACCTATACATTTGACTTTGTGTTACTTTGTGACCTAAATGAATAAATGATCTTTGACTTTGTCTTTGCCCGGTTGATGTCAGTAGGTGAGATCTAAAAATAGCACACAATACCCCCTCTGCTTACTCCAAAATGTATGAATTTCAATCGACACTATAACAAACTAAATATGTTATTGTATAGATGGCCAACAACCTTTATAATAAAAGCAAGATAAAACATCTCCCCAACTCTATATAAAAATTCATTATATTTAAAATGTCACATAAATGTGGCTTATCCAAAGTATGTGATGCCTTTTGTCTCTAAATCCTGTTATGAAAAGAGGCTCTTTTAAGGTAGCGGACAACATTTTTTAGGTTAACATTTTTAATAAAGTAGACACATAATTACAAAGGTACGCAGTCCAAATAATATTATAGTAGAAATACACTTTTACATTTTTATACAGTATTTTTGTCACATTAAAACTATTGCTGTAATGTTTGTGCTTATGGAAGTTAAAATAACTGTAATAATAATAATATTCTATCACATACACACAACACCATCTAGCCCAAACTAAGCAGAGCTTATACTAGCGGTACTAGATTATGGATAAACATTCATAATATATACTTTTTTTTGTAATTACATACATATTATATATAGAAACACCCAGTCCAAGACCAACATGTTCATGCACGAAAATCATTGACTTGTGTGGGAATATAACCCGCGACCTCAGGCGTGGCAGTCAGTTACACTAACCACTACGCCATCGCGGCCCTATATCAACCCTGTTTCTAAAGTGCTCTACTGTTGGGCACCGGCCTCTTCTCAGTATGAAAATGGTTAGGCAATAGTCTACCACGCTGGCCCAGTACGCGTTGGTACACTTCACAAATCTTCAAGAACGTTATGTAGAACTCTCAGTAATGCTGGTTTCCTCACGATAGTTTCCAAAAAAAGAACTTCAAATATAGAATGAGGCACTTGATAGGTACGAATTTAGAAATAAAACAATAATTGATTTATAATTCTAATTAGCACAATGCTAACTAGAATTATAAATCAATTCCTGTTTTATTTGAAGTTCTTTTTTTGGATACTCTTCTCCCTAGCCTTTTATTATTCCCAAGTCACTTGGGGTCGGCTTTTCTAGTCTAACCGGATTTGACTGGATATCAGTTTTTTACACGGAGCGGCTGCCACCTGACCTCCGCAACCCGAAGGCTAACGATACCCTAAGACTAGACCAGTTTTTTGAGAGTTTGTTGGAAACTATCGTGAAGATATCTGCTTGACTGAGAGTTCTGCATAATGTTCTTGAAGATTTGTGAAGTCAGAAGAACCGGCTGTTCGCCGCGGTTTTATTTATTTATTTATCTTATTTATTTAGTTTTACAGAAGGCTTACGGACTAATTAAAACTATAAAATATAACAATTATTAACATTTTCAGTTTGCCAATAAAAAGCCCTTCGGTTTTACCCACGTTAATACTTTCTGCTCCGCTTTTAGGACTCGTAGCGTGATGCCATATAACCTATTATTATTTCAAGATATGACAATGGCAACATTATTTATCAAATGTATAAATAGATAGATTTTGCACGCGGTTTTGCTCGCTTAAATGTAGGTTAGGTTAGGTTAGAAACAGTTCTTTATTTTGGATGTAAGGACTATGTACTTTTTGTATTCCTGACAACGTGTATGCGAAATTTCATGATGATCGGTTAAGTAGTTAAGACGTGAAAGCGTAACAAACAAACAAACTCACATTCGCATTTATAATACTAGCTACGCCTCGCGGTTTCGCCCGCATAAGTCCCGATGCCGGTATATCGGAATAAAAGGTTAAAGTAACCTATGTGTTAATCCAGATCTCCAGCTACAAAACTACAGAACCGATTGCAATGAAACTTGGTATATAAAGTTTCATTGCGATCGGTTCTGTAGTTTTTGCGTGAAAGAGAGTTTTAAGAGTAGTAGAGCCTTTCTGATTTCAGCATGAATGGACCGGCTCGACCGGGGAAGGACTACCCTCTTACAGAATATCGACGTGAAATAGCAGTATTCCTACTGTTGTGTTTCGTTTGGTGAGTGAGAGTTGCGGAGGCCCAATCACCCCCTTTTCCCTATTCCCGTTCCTTCTCCTTCCCATTTCCTTTCCTAAAGGGTCGGCAACGCGCAAGTGATGCCTCTGGTGTTGCAGGTGTCCATAGGCTACGGTGATCACTTACCATCAGGTGGGCCGCAGGGTTGTTTGCCAAAGTTGAATAAAAAAAAAGAGACATCCGTCCATCTATCCTCATAAACTTTCACATTTGTAATATATGAGTAGGATAAGATAAGGTTCATAATATTAGTTATGATGTTTCAAATAGGACTAGTAGTTTTAGAGATTAGTACGTTCAAACAAAAAACAAACTTTTTTGTATCAGTAGGTATGGATTACCCAAACAATACTAGTATTTTTACCCCAACATCATTTTCTCTGAGGCTCCCCTACTAGTGCCCAGATAAAGAGATTAAACTGAACAACGTGTCGAAATGATTCATTGTCGACGCTATCGAGTTTTTATAGTAGGGGATGGGTCCATAACTCACATTTAGAGTTCATTACGTCTTTTTGACGGCATTATTTTTATTTATAGTGTATTGGTGACAGGGTGAATATATTTATTGATTAAAATAATTAATTAAATTCGTGAATACGAACGCATTGCGTAATTTTGCGGTTTCAGAAACATATGCAAATATGTGACATATAATTATTTTTATAAAAGTACTTCCTTTTTTAGTATTACTCCCGTACTACTACCATTTCTGTGTCGCGGGGAACTTTACAAATATTCAAACACCGGACACAAAAACACCCAGACGCGAAAGAACTTTCAGTAGATCACACAAACTTTTATTTCAGGTAGAGATTGAACCCACAACACCCATCGCAGTAGCAGTAACGAGGCGACCACCTTCAACCACTACGCCTTTACACTTTTTGGAAACAATAATTGCGTCGTTCTTTATGTAGCGCACGTACGGCCAATCTATTTTATAATTATGAGTCGTTCAATCTAATTTCATTTAGTAGTACCCAAGATATTATGGCGCATACTACTATCCAGGCAAACGACGTCACGGGTAAAAACTAGCCTTTATCCTTATCTTATCTTGTGTGGGGGCCAGTCAGTACAGACCGGCGACATTTCGACCCGGTGGGATCTTTTGTGTCGGCCCCAAGATTTATCCCTTAGCTATCTCCTTATGAATGTACTGCATCAGCTGCAGCATACACTTAAGAGCGAGAAGCTTGAAGATTTCACGGTTTAGATATGCAAATCCCATCAGACCCATCCTCAATCTAGCCAATGCATCACATTCACACAGTAGGTGCGATATGGACTCATCCTGTTCACCACAGGCTCTGCAGATCGAATTGTGGGCCAATCTCAATCTGCACAGGAAGTCGTTGGTGCCAAAATGGCCAGTGAACGCTCCTGTAAGCAGGCGCATTTGGCTCTTGTTATACCCGCAGAACTTCTGGGTGAAGCCTTTGGCTCTGTTTGCAATGAACTTCTTGGAGTGTTCCGGACCCCTAAGGGTCATCCACTACAGCCTGTGTTTATCATTGCCATGTGCATTCCAAGCTGCCTTGACGGTGCTCTCAGAGAGTCCCACGAATGGCTCGGGGCCCACAAACAGTTGCTCCGAGCCCTTTCTGGCTAATTCATCAGCCTCCTCATTGCCCTGCACCCCTACATGCCCCTCCCGAAACCCACACCAGTCTGACTGTGTTCTTCCTGCCAAGTTTGTTAAGGGCCTTAATACAGTTCAGTACCAGTCTGGAGTCCACCCTACACGAGTCCAGAGCCTTGAGAGCAGCTTGACTGCCACTGAGAGTATACACAGTCCTGTGAGTGACATTATTGTTAATATTCTCCTGAGCACAGGCAATTATAGCATAGGTCTTTATCCCTACTAATACAATAAATGTAAAAGTTTGTTTGTTAATTTGGCAGTTTGTCCTTCTTTCACGCAATAAGGGAAGAACAGACTAACTGTTTTTCCCATAGATATAGTATAGAACGTATAACAGAAAGGTGTGGTCATATTTTATGTCAGTTATTTATATCTGATAAATAAATTATGTGCCCAATTCCCAGATCAAAAAAACAATTTTAAATTTGATCAAAATTATCTTTATTTTTTATTAATACATCGAAACAAACGCATTATATCAGTGTCAAAATAGAGCCTGGTCATTTTCGGATTCACAATGATAAGCCAAGTCAGCTGTTTATGTTGTTTAAGTATCGACTAGAATATATGATGGTGATAAACCCATAAATAGAAAATGCTGTATCTTAGTGAAAATAACGTATATGAATTACTTTGTCGCGGTTTTTCATTGTACAGAGGCTATATTATGTGATACTTAAATATGACCACACCTTTCTGTTACACGCTGTATTATTACTTTTTATCCCGAAAATGTGCTCGAGTTTTGTGGGATAGATCCTTAGAACCATGGGAGCAAAGCCATGGATAAAAAAATATATAATATGAAATCTGTTAAACGTAAAACACACGTATTATTAGAAAATTCTGATCGTATTTTCTGGATGTTTTCCTTCTCATTTAAGGCGATAAACACTCTATAGGCGAAAATAAATCTCTCAGAAATGACCTGATACGTATTTTTTATTGTTTGTTGTATAAAAATATTCAAAATCACGCGTCGGTTCAAAATCGAGTAAACACAAAACGAAATAGAAGATACCGAATTTTATTCCGGCAATGATTGAAACCATGGAAGGGCCTTATCGAATCCACTGTGTCAGCACACACGTATATTTGCAGACGCCTTAACCCTTATTTCTTTAGCATAAAGTCTAAATTTGCTTACTAAGATACGTGGAGAAATTTGCCCCAAAATGTACCGACAATTTTTCTTTTACCATCGTAATACTTTTTATTGCTTTACGATAAGGGTTGTTTTCGCTTAAATCATCAGTATTTACACTTTGTCTTGCAAAACGGCGAAACAAATGTCAATTTACGTTTAACAGGAGCTTTATATTTTAGATGCTTAAGACTATTTTTGCTTGTGTAATATTAAGATTAATGTTGTTAGCTGGAAATCGCTTTGTTTCTTCTAAATTAGGTCACGTACGGGCAAAGGCACGGCTGCATTCAGCCTTTGAGCTAATGTAATACATTATAGTTTAGCATTGATTCGTTTCGTACGAAATTACGTTTCGTCTCGGTTCTTGTCGATATTTCGTGAGGATTTATTTGTAAGTAAGATGTGCTACTTTTTCGAATAGTAGAGCCTCGCTGATTTTAGCATTAATTAGCCGGCTCGACCGAGGAAGGACTACCCTCTCACAGAATATCGACGTGAAATAGCAGTATTCCTACTGTTGTGTTTCGTTCATTTGCTGGTGCTGGAAGCCCAATCACCTTCTTTCTTCCTTCCCGCTCCTTTTCCTTCCCACTTCATATATTATATGTATATATATTATAACATTAAATATACAGGATGTCCCAGAAGTCGACGTCAAGCCGGAATCAGGTAACAGGCTAGGTTATAATAGCTATCAGAAAAATATAAAAAAAATTATATAATTAAAACTATGTATGTGAGTTTTTTGTTCTCCAAATTTTCCATTTAAGGCTTGTACGTAACCCAGTAAGAGTAAAAAAACACAACCACTTTACTCGTTAAAACGCCACAAAAAGGCCTAATAATAAAAATACTGAAACTCGTCACGTAGCGGCAATATTTCAGTTATTGGATAAAATTTAGACATAATAGTTGGAACGTGTTCAGAACGTCAGTTGGAGCCAAAATTTTTCATATACCGATGAATTGGCAATGGACTTGTAAGTAATTAGTACGCCGGTTGTTTTATTATTTTCTTTTTTATACAAATATTTTTTTATGACTGGCGGCCTCAGTGGTGCAGCGGTGGTTAATGCAACTGCAGCGTAAAGTCTCGGATGTGATTCTTGAGTCAAACAAAATTTTAATGTCAAATTAGTAATAATAATTATTATTTATTTAAAAATGAAATTACATTGTAGTTATACACACAGTCTTATTGCTATACACGATGACAGTATACATTAACTACAATAATGGTGGGTGGAGTTCTGTTCTCCTAGATAGGCTACTGAGCAGCCAGTGTTAAGGAGGTACAGTGCCGGCCCCCTACTGGTTGTCGAATTTTATCGGTACACGTCAACATGCCTTTATTTGTACATAGGTCAAAATATATGGTTTACACAAAGGCATATCTTTTATTTAAATTAGTGTGCAGTCTTGTGTGTTAGTTGGTGTTTGTGAATTGGTGTGTGTGAGTGAGTGTTTGTGTATGTGTGTGTGTGTGTGTGTGTGTGTGTGTGTGTGTGTGTGTGTGTGTGTGTGTGTGTGTGTGTGCGTGTGTGTGTTTGTGTATTTGTAAATAAGTATGAATGACACTGGGATCAAATTGACTACACAGATGACTTAAGTGGTTTAAGTGGACGCCTCACCGCTGCCATTGCGCCGAGTGTTGTGGGTTCGAAACCCACACGGGACAAAACTGTAAGTGATCCACAAATGGTTGTGCCAAGTCTGGGTGTTCTTTGTGCCCGTTGTTTGAATGTTTATAAAGTTCCCCGTGACACAGGAGTTACTCCTAGTGCGGGAGTTGTATTTTTAAAAAGCAAAGCCAACCTATCGATTACCATCAAGAGCATTTATATCCTAGATTCTATTAAAAAAGTAAGTTTAAAAGACGAAATAATATTTTAGTATGTGTTTCTTTGCGAATAATTGTATAGTTGTAAATCATTCGAATTCCATAATATATGCTCTGAGCACTTACTAAATTCGTTTAGCGCTAATCTTATGTGAACATTATGCCGTCCCTATCATCGATTTAAATATGATTGACATGGCGCCATTATAAATCTATTTAGTGGCAATCGTATTAAGTGAATCGTTGTTAAAATCAGCCTAAAACTCACATTATTCCACAATTTATCTATGATACCTTTACCATACGTTATTACTTTAACACATCATATTACTCAATTTAATTCTAAAAAAGGTTCATTAATTAAACGTCTCTACGTCCGTATGTGACCCTATAATTAAGCCTTGATAAAGTGATACCATTACAAAGAAAAATATCCACTCTCGCTTTTTTTAATTTAATCAAAATTATATGAAAATGTGTCGGCAAATTTATTTTGCATTTTATAATCATAAAGTAAACTCTACTCGTATTGTATTAAGGTTCACTTTTGTGTAGCTTTAGTGCATATATAGGTTGGTATTAGAAGGGCGATCGCGAATCACTCGTGCAATGAGAACCTTTCAAAATAACAAAGATTGTACTGGAAAAATTTAACAGGAGTGTTTCGTATAGTGGAAGAGGCTTCCATTGAAATTAAGGAGGTTGGGTATCTAGAATGTTTATTTTTGCCATGCATTTTATAACCATTTTAAGTTCTTTATAATAATACATAATAATAATAATAACCTTTTTATTCATTCAATTATATTCACCCACGTTACTACACTACTACTACATATTATGTAAATACATAATATGTATATATAATATGTACATAATATACATAATAAGTATAAAATGAAAGACAATATGTCTTTAATGTACATATAAACCCTGGCTAATGTTTTCTAACGCACAGCATTATTATGATAAAATCCTACTGGAAAAATTAATAAAATAACATCGTACCATACTGTAACACAGACATTTTCCCTTCAAAATACAAACAACAAGCCCTTGCCACACATTTTGAGAGGAGGTTGCTGTTATCAGGCGGGGTAAATAATGAAAAACATCCCTTAAAAATGTAATCAGGAAGGCTTGGCTGTTCCGAAGCGGTTTGTTGGTCCGGTGGCACAGTGGATATGTTAAAAATAAAATGTATTGAAGCAGTGAGATCTTTTGTAATAGCTATATGTAGTTACATATATAATAATAACAATGTCCTCGAAACCAAATTTCGGCCACGGCGGCCAGTCTTAACGGAGACTGGCCATCTGCGCAGGAGATATTAGTTAGTTGGACGTGTGTTATTCGCACTTAGCCCTACAATTGGGCCATTGTGCGTAGAAGTAGAGCATGAGATATTATAGTGCACAAGTGTGTGCGCAAACACAAGTGCACTCTCTGTTCCCTAACTACTTTATGACCCGATGGGACGGTAATCCGACACGACCGGTGAGAGATCAGGCGCAGGATCAACGGCTTTACGTGCTTTCCGAGGCATGGGGGTTTCAAGAAGTTAGGATAGCTGGTTAAGATTTCTTAACAGAAAAACCCAATAACTTTTTATTGGATAGACCTGGGATTCGAACCCGAGAACTCATGCACAGCAGTCACATTCACTACCGCTGCGTCACGGTACTGTACCATTACCATGTACCATTACTGGGTATGGACCTCTTCTAACGTGTGAGAAGGAATAAACCGTACCATGCAAGAAAGAAAAACTTCTTAACCGTTAAATAGAGCTATTAACTATTTAATAATAATAATATAATATAATATAATAATATTCTACCACATACACACAACACCATCTAGCCCAAACTAAGCAGAGCTTGTACTATGGGTACTAGACAATGGATAAACATACATATATACTTTTTTTTTTGTAAATACATACATATTATACATAGAAACACCCAGACCAAGACAAACATCCATGTTCACGCACACAAATGTTTGACTTGTGCGTGAACAAATTACGAAATACGCAGATAATTTTGAGTAGTCAGAGATGCGCATTTCTGTCTATTCCTTGGGGCTGAACTCGAGACCTCTGTGTGGCAGTGCAACGTTCTGCCAGCAATCTGGATTATTTAGAATGCCATTGGGAATGACGATCACGATATTTTTTAGCAGAATCAGCTAAGACAGAAATATAATGTTATGTAAGGATACCTCGTTGGTTCAGTGGCTCGTTTTTACGGCTGCTAATCAGAAGGTCCCGGATTTGCATCTGAATCGGATCAATTAGAAGTTATTTGCTTTTTCTGTCACGAAATCGTTAGTAGCAAGCTGATATACAGTTCATTTCCATGCATGGAAAAGTTCGCGTAGCTTGTGCCTGATCGCTTTCCAATAACGCTGGACTTCTTTTTCATTGGACTAAGAGAATCAAAGAATAAAGTGCTTTGTACAATATTAAAATTTACAAAATGTAGAACTTCACTACTATTGCGTCTCTAGTTATGCTATCGTTCTTAAGTCTGATTCCCTATTATTAATCCAAATAAAAATTCATATATAATTTTTTTTTTTTTTTTTTATCTTTATTTATTTAGAGGCTTTTATTACAGAGTAATATGTTAGACCCATCGTGGCTTATTCTAAGATACTAACTTACTATTTCATAATAGGCAACAGAGGAAGTCGTTGTTGTACATATATCTCAAATAGGTCTAACGCCGCATTTGAAGTAGGGTCACTTAGGATATTAATGAAAAGTCCTACATCGTACACGTTAAGGTTATATTTGAACATCAACGAGTTCCTTTGGCGCTGATACTTGACACAATCCATCAGTAAGTGTTGGACATCATCAAGGACTCCGCAAGTATCACAATCAGGCGTATCGACTTTTTTCATGAGATGTCCAAACTTTCTAGATGGATAGTGACCTGAGCGCAGCCTATGCGCTATAACAATAATATTCCTATTTAAGTTACTATTAATAAACCAGGGTATCCTAGCAGGCTGATGTTGAATGGTTTTATACCAAATGCCCTTTTCTTTACTCCTCTCGTCAAAATATTCATATATAATTTTAGCATGTCTCTTAACGTAATTTTTTTTGTTCCAGGTAACATTGATCAGTGTTTGCTAATAAGTACATCCGTTGGCGAGAAAGGTTTGTTATTATTCGGAATCGTTCTCAAGTTTATATCGCGATTTTATTAATATGTTATTTAAATTGTCTATTCTACAAAACTAGTTAACGATATCGCAAATATTTAATTTTCTTCATGAGAATATAAATGTCAGTAATCGCGACAAACCAAGAGCAAAAATTTACGATAGTTACTTAAGTATTTATTAAATACATAGATGACTTTAAGCTTAGTTTACACCGTCAGGCACCGTACATTGCAGACACGTAACTGTACAGACATAAAAGTATTTACATACATATTATATGAGCTTATTAACATTTTTATAAATACAAAGGCACTAGGAGTAATTCCTGTATCGCGAGGCACTTTACAAAATTTCAAGCAACGGACACAAAGAACGTCCAGATTCGGAGCAACCATTTGAGGATCACACAAAGTTTTGTACCGAGTCGGGATCGAACCCACAACGCTCGGCGTGGTGGAAGTGGCGACGTGATCTCTTAAACCACTACGCCATCTGGTGGAGGTGCAGAGGTCAGCATTGCCATTAAGAAATTTCGTCTGTGCCGACGTGTGTTTGTTCATGTCTGTGTCTGTAGACGCGTATTCTCAAAATATTCTTACTTGGTCAAATCTTAATCTAACCTCTCGCGTGTTTGCGTACCGCGCGCTTGTAGGTAATTATTTCGAGGCCAGAGCCGAGATACAATACTGTTAGATAACATTACCGTGTCCATAGACTATATATGGGACGAATGATTAAAGGTGAATAATGTGTCCTTCTGGTATTTTTTTCGTGACCAATCACAACGAGTTTTCTTGACTCCAGCGTAGGGGTCAAGATGACCCGTTGTGATTGGTCGCGATAAAAATACCAAAAAGACATATTATTCGCCTTTAATCATTCGTCTCATATATAGTCTATATATGAGACGATTATACGCGCAACGCTAGCGTTTTACTTGCCTTCACGGTAGGAGTCATGGACGTTTTAAAAGCTAATGATGTTTATCAATGTGAACAAGGGTCTATGTTGAATGGAGTGTGTGGTTTCTAACGCTTTGAATAGCCTATGGGTTTTAGGACCCATTACATTACAATGATTTCTTAGTAGAAGATGCTAAGTTATAGAAGAAAGCGGAGACGATTAATACTACATATATAAGTACATGCATACAAATGCTGAAATATTGTTTCATAATAATAACTTTTAAACTTTCGCGTTGCATGATATATATATAATATGTAACGGCTAGCATACGTAATAGGGATACCGTGAGTGTAGTTTGTGACGGTACATGGACAAACAAAAATATGCCAAAAGTGAGGGTGAATCAAGATTCTTCTGCCTCACTAACGGAGACATGACATCGCAGCACCAGTCAGTGGCCACGGCCGGTGTAACCTGGTCGAAACGTCAAGCATAAAAAAGGTAAACATTATGCATGATCGCGTTGTTTCATAATGTATCAACCAATGCAATTGTCAAAAATAGGAAATTGCAAAAAAGATTTTTAAGCGAAAGTGACTCTAGCACAAAAAAAAAATGTTTAATGTGATACGTTTGACAGGTAAAAGGCACTTCCTGAACTAGTAATAAGTTATATATCACGGCGCACTTTATAAAAATACACACAGACACTGTACAAACAAAGAATACTTAGACACAACAACTATAATTGTGTAGATAAAAATAAATTCGTCCCGTGTGGGTTTCGAGCCTACAAGACTAGGCATAGTGGCAAGGCCACCGCCTATACGCCATTCGTGAAATCAATTTTATATTTCAACTGTTCCATTAACCGAGTAGCATGCACTTGCGTTCATTACATTTGCGTCCGATTGTAAAATGTCAGCTTCAGTTACCAAATTAGTTAGTGTTATTAGGTTTTATCTTCAGAAACTCTCCGATTCTGGAAATGTGTCCGCTATATTGGCACCTATTGGACTCAGAATTCAAAAACATCGCTTGTAAAATTTGGAAGTGTAATATTTCTCTGCTTACCTCTTTAATGATGACGCCAGTGACGTAATCATTATTCAGTTATATGAACAAAATCAAAAGCAACGCCTATCCCTTTTACCTTCAACCAACACCAAATGATGTCCACGTTTGCACAGTAAATGTAAGTGACAGCCTATGCAAACAGCCTGTGAGAAATACAGATACACGCCTTAACTTAGGAGCACCATACCCTGGGATTTAATGTTTACCTTAAGCGTAATTTCCAGGTAAATTAATGGATAATGGACTACCTACCCTATTTCCAACATGTTCAAATTCAGGCTTCCAGTTTTCTTTGATACTAATAGGGTCGCAGGCGAAGATTCTGACGATTATTTACCTTCGGTATGTTGGTAACAAAACGTGGTCGCTTGCAGCCATAATTAAATTTGAGTAAAGGAATACGAGCGGTCCCTTGTGAGACCGATGTTGTTATAGCGGAGGGCTCCCTACTTATGGACAATATTAGGCTTGCTGTACATGACGCCACTGAAGCTGCGGGCAAACTCTACTTATCAATAAATTGGATTATATATTGCCATAAAATACATACGTTTTTAAAGTTACGTTGATAATTCTAACTTGCTTTAGCTTTAGCAACAGTCGCAGTTTTTAGCCGCGTAGTTTTCACATTGAGTTATAAATTATTTAATGCGAAAACGACGCGATATATGCGCGTTAAAGAAGTAACACAGATTCAAATATGCTTGTCATCGCATGTTTTGTCTAAATGGTTAACAAGTACTTCGAACTGCGAACTCGATAACCCGTATCGTCATTTTACCGAGTAAGATAATTGTTGTTCTGTATCAGGAATTTTAATTTTATACAGCAGCGATAGCTCAGTGGGAAGACCAACAGACTGCAATGCCGAGGGTCTCGGGTTCGAACCCACGTCGCGCACCTCTGACTTTCGGAAGTTATATGACTTTTCAAAATTATGTGCGTATTGATTGGCAATTATCGCCTGCTCCGTGCCTCGGAGAGCACGTTAAGCCGTCGGTCCCGGCTGCCATGAACATCTATGGCAGTCGTTATTGGAAAGTCAGTACCCTATAATATCCTGACATTGGTCTAGCCTTAGGGTATCGTTAGCCTTCGGGTTGCGGAGGTCAGGTGGCAGCCGCTCCGTGTAAAAACTGATATCCAGTCAAATCCGGTTACACTAGAAAAGCCGACCCCAAGTGACTTGGGAATAATAAAGGCTAGGGAGAAGATCAGGAATTTTAATTTTGGCTTTTGGTAGTATTTAAGGTGATGCAATTTTGTTTAAATTGTGTATTGTAACATATGATTTTAAATTGGATTAGCCAAGTACACTAAGTAAAGTGATTATTTGGTAGTCAAGTAGATACAACTGCGTTATACACAAAATACATGGATATGCTAAATTTTTATAAACGGTTCTTTGTCTTTTAATCATTTCTGTGTCTCGAAATCACATCTATATTTATATAGTTGTTCTACTTAAGCCTTAGAAATAATAGAATAAATACTAATTAAATATATAAAGCATCTGAGTTTTTTTATCAATTTACCGGGCTTGCAATTACAGTTCTTGGTTTTTCTAGTATAAATTTTGCCGATATTTACGTCGATATTATAATAGATGTGCAGTCAATTTGATATAACGAGGTTCCCGCAAAGAGTTATAAATGACGATTAGTGACCTCCAGTCATATTGGACTACCCATCTCCGAAAAATTTTTATTATCCTATAAAGTTTGCACAAGCACACTAATAATCCGACACGACAGGAAAGGAATCAGGCGCAGGACTAACTTCAGATGCTATGTATCCTGTAGTGAAGAATTTTACTAATAATGCAACAGTCCTCTCACAAAAATATCTTGAATAGGTTTTGACATCGTGCCGACGAACCCAGAAGTGATAACTCCTGGAGACAACGGATTAAAACAAAAATAATATGCTTAATACGTCTACGAAGTTTCTACTCACATAATTTTTGCACTTGTATTCATCGTGACAAGTTTTTAACAATCTGGTATATAATTCTTATGAGAATGCGGTAACCTGCTTGTCTTCTAACAAATATACAAGCAAAAATAGCTCATAACTTTATTGATAAACTGCCTATTATTGCTTGAACAGATACGCAGAAGACAGTTCTGGAAAATAAAACCTAATTATAATAGATATAGAGTAGGTATTGGTTTGCAGGTGGATTAGTAGGTGTCTTAACAATCATGGGAATTTTCTTGCTATTGTTTTTCAAACTCTCTTCGTAACCTTAGGTTCATTTTGGTTCAGTGAACTCGCAGTCGGCTGTGACAGACTGCGTGCGGTTTTTCCTAAATTATAGCTCAGTATACCAATTGACTATTTACATCTATTAGTGAAGTACGTACGTGAATAAATACATTAATAAATCTATTTATACTAATTATATATTAGTGGATATGCACTACCTTAGTGAAGTTATGTGGGAATATTAGGTTTGCCAGTAGTTTCCAAGATATCAATAAATCACGTTTTTTATATTTTAAATTGCTTCTGCTCATAAATACTGTGAAATAGCTACTGGAAAGTAACCTCAAATCTCTCAATCCAGGATTCGGTCTATCTGTGTGCTAATTTTCAGCTAAATTTCTTTAGCAGATGAGTAGTCAAGTTACAGACATGCAAACATTTTCACAAACTGTAACAATTATAATATTATCAGGGTTACTAGAAAAGTTAAACTTGAGCATGAAGCATGGTTAACGAAGCAATAAATTAGGGTCTTCTCAGCGAATGTACTTTGATCGAATCAGGGACATGCTGGGATACTTATTTTGATAGACTAGCGAGTCCTATCAAACTGAGTACCTAGTCACAGTGTGGAATAGACTAGTTCAAAGTGTGATGAAGGCATCATCACTGAATTGTTTTAAGAACAAAACCCTCTCAATTTCTTAAAATCAGAAGACAAACGCAGCAGCTTACTAAGCTGCTAGTGCTATATAATAATAGCTAGCTGTACCCTACGGGTCCACTCGCATTTACGATAACTGTAAGTAATATTTATAAGTATATTATTTTAACTATCTCTAACCACGGTTTCTCACGTTTATTAGTTATCATAGAGCGAAGCAGTTATGCTTCGCTACCGTACGGAAAACATGGTGACCAACCAGTTGAAGATGTTAAATATATACTATTTTTATTGCTCTGGTGTCATTAGTCAGAAAGAAAACAGACGAATACGATTGTACGGACTAAACGCTGCCTGCATTTTTCTTTAGGTCTACTAAAGAAGAAATGCAGGCAGCGTTAATGTTAATAACAGTAAATTATGATTTACATTACCGCTGTTCACTTCTGCTAAGTAAATCTGCATCTTCTTGATGACGTCATTGGGCAGGTTCATCTCAACCACATGATACACATGCGATATATGTATACGTACGTGTATCATGTGGCTGAAACGTCACTGCTCTTATCTTCTTTATACTTCTACTTTTCTCTTCAGTACTTCTCTTCTAACCTGTTAATTATCGCTTTAACTTGTAATAGTAGTAACTTCTTTATGAGTTTCATCGCGTAAGTATGCGCTTTTATTTAGTTTGATCGTGAAGTCCCTGGTCTATAATTTTGGATTGGACAAAGGGTTATTAGGATTTTCTTTTAGGAAATTTTAAGTTAAAAAAAGGAGTCTCAGAATTTGTCAAAAAGACGTAGGACTAAAAACATAGATAGTGAAATATGGGAGTAATTAAACGCTTACTTCACCGCTGTTGACTTCTTCAAAATAGCTCTTTTACTTCTTGATGACGTCAGTAGGCAGGTTCATCTCAACCACATGATACACATGCGATATATGTATACGTACGTGTATCATGTGGCTGAAACGTCACTGCTCTTATCTTCTTTATTCTTCTGTACTTCTCTTCTTACTTGTTAATTATGTTCTTGTTTGTGCTATTTATATTACCTATTCATTAAAACCATAGTTCTTGAACAACAAATTTTAACGTAAAGCCATTCAACATTTTGTCAAAGTTATAAAACAGGATATTTCTATTAAAATTTTATTTAAATGTGTCAAGTTATTTGGACACATTATTAATTAAAATAAAAAAACTAGACAATGAATAACTGAATATTAAAAAAAGCACCATTTGAATAATAAAATGAGAAAAAGCATTTAATATTATAAATATAAAGATCGAAAAACCTTGAGACTGGTGAGCAACATTGGCCAATTTTTACTTTGTGATTATTTATCGAAATAATTATGACACTGTAACCCGGATGAGTATGTGCATAGAAGATTTGTTCTGATTTTATACATTTTTCAACCTCCTCATTAGGAATAGATCTTCACAATATATGCTTATCTAGTGTTGAGACCACAGATATTTTTCTATTAAAACACTCAATTATTAATAAATATCAAATTATTTAAAAATTAATTTAATATTTATTTAAAAAAGCTTTATTAATTGTTTAAAATTACTTTATTAATTATTTAAAAATACTTTATTATTAAAATAATAAATAATCCATTGAAATTAAACTGCTATATACGGATTTTATCGCGTTCTTTATTTGACACTTTATTACAAAATTTTGAAAATTTTTACACTACTACTACTATTAAACTTTACTAATTTTTAAGCTAATTAAATTATTATTAAACTATTTAGATTTAATTTATTTTTACACTTTCCCCGACGTTTCGGTTGCTTTTCAGCAGCCATGGTCACGGGGAGATTCCAATAAATAATCCAATTTGTTAAACGCTGAAACACTGTCTTTTTAATCGTGTCTAGTTTATGTAATACTAAACTGCCACATGACTAATAATGGTAGGTACATGTGTGAACATGTGCAACAGGGGACCAACCACTACCTGAGATTTGACAAACCACAGATTCTCGCTAAAGAACACCGATTCCTACCAAGGATGCTTCGCGAGGCTATTGAAATCAAAAAACATCCTTATTTCAATAGAGAAGATGGTTGGAATGTACCACCAGCTTGGGATCCAGTAATACAAATAGTCAAACCCAAGAAGAAGCACACCACAGCTAGACTTCATGATACTCTGAGCTCATTCTGCGTAAATAGAAACACCAAAGATTAAATTATGTTCGGGTACTTTGAAATAACGACACTGGAACATTGAGACAACTACCATCTTAGTCTCCCCGTGACCATGGCTGCTGAAAAGCAACCGAAACGTCGGGGAAAGTGTAACCTTAAATATAAATAGTTTTAAAAGTTTTAATAATTTAATTAGCTTAAAAATTAGTAAAGTTTAATAGTATCTAGCAATAGTGTAACAATTTCAAAAATTTTGCAATAAAGTGTAAAATAAAGAACGCGATAAAATCCGTATATAGTAGTTTAATTTCAATGAATAACATTCGCGTAAACAGAAGACAATGGTAGGTACTTAAGTAGTTATTCTTTCACGCAATCTAACGGTTTACTTATAATTACAATATTGACTCACCTGGCCGCTGGTACTGCTGTTCAATTTGTGACTGAATACAGTAACTCCGGTTTTTATATACGTTTATTGTTTACTTACACGTATTGCTTTTTATGTATAGGATGTTGTTTTTCTTTAATGATTTCAAGGCTTATTTGGGGAGCATAGCTGTATTATTTTGGAAAGATTTCATATAGGTCAAGCAAAAAAAAAATTTTTAGCAGCGTTGAGCTGCAATTTATATGAATGATGATGAATATATAACCATATTATGATTAGATGTTGGAGAAAGCGGCATCCCTTGATGGTAGAAAAAGAGATGAAGGGAGAGAGAGATAATAGAAGAGTATTTTCTTTTTAAAAAGACAATTCCTGAGCTAGGAGTAAAACCTTTGTCGCGGGGGACTTTACAAACATTCAAACAATGGACACAAAGCACACCCACACTCGGAACAACAATTTGTGGATCACACAAAGTTTTGTCCCGTTTGGGATTCGAACCTATGACACTCGGTGCAGTGGCAGTAGCGAGGCGACTATTTAAACCATCCGCGATCTCTAGATCAACAAATGGTAATGTTGAGACAAGAGTAAAAGGATTGGCAACAACTGAATTTCATTTTAAGGGTTCCGTACCCAAAGGGTAAAACGGGACCCTATTACTAAGACTCCGCTGTCCGTCCGCCTGTCTGTCCGTCTATCACCAGGCTGTATCTCATGAACCGTGATAGTTAGACAGTTGAAATTTTTACAGATGATTTATTTCTGTTGCCGCTATAACAACAATTACAAAAAAACAGAATATAATAAATATTTAAGGGGGCTCCCATACAGCAAACGTGACTTATTTTGCTCATTTTTGCTCGATATTGATAACGACAACAGGTAGATGCTTGAAATATTCACAGAATATTTAGATATATATATTAACTTTAAAAATAAATAATTAAATTGAAATAAAACAAATATTTAAGGGACCCATACAACAAACGTGATTTTTTATTTGCTCGTTTTTGCTCGATATTGATAACGATAACAGGTAGACGCTTGAAATATTCACAGAATATTGAGTTATATTATACACTGAATCAAAAAAAATTACAATAAAATTAATATTTAATTAGTAGAAGATATTTATTTAGTATTATACTCAAATAGATAATGTGTTTAGCAATGTTGACTTGAATGCTGGCACATACTGTGCACTCTTTAGTTACCATAGCCCTTTATGGATTTTATCAAAAGTATCCGAAAAGTCAGAATAAAATTTCACAGATGATGTATTTCTGTTGCCGCTGTAACAACATATACTAAAACAGAATAAAAAAGTATTTAAGTTGGGCTCCTATACAACAGACATGATTTTTTTGCTGTTTTTATAGATAATGGTACGGAACCCTTCGTGCGCGAGTACGACTCGCACTTGGCCAGTTTTTCTATAACACCTGAGTTAGTCATAGAACGCGTGATAGATGATCCCAGAGTTGCTTTACAAACATTCAATTAACGGTCACAACGTACACTTACTCTTAGATTTACTCTAAGCCTCTGTGAGATTTTAACCCACATCAATGCGCTAACCCGACAGTTACAGCAGGCAGTGGCAGTGTTCTTCTTTGATGCTGCTTCTCCAAAGCCAAGAGAATACAACCATATCCATGATACTGTTTAATCATGTCGACCGCTGGCTAGTCTGGCATGTCGATTCCCAAGGTCGATAAAAATATGTTACAATCAATATACATTATATAACTACATCAAATTGAAATAAAATTGGCACGGTGCGAGTTTCAAAACTGCCTGCATATGTATATAAAGTACGCGGGTTTGGAAATTGGCATAGTAATATAAATTAATAATGTGGAGGAACATAGTGTGATCTCTCTCCAACACAGAGGGAGGATCTTCAACCAGGCCAGGTGATAGTGCCTAGCAGGGCGCGACCCAACGGTTGATGTCGGGAAATTGCATGTATAGTAACTCGCTGAGTAACCTTATTTGCGTGATTCAGGAATGTATGACGGAAGCGTGTATAGCGCCATCTTTTGACATTTTAACGAAACTTCTTCATCTATAGAGAGTCGCTACAATAGTACCTATTTAACATGCAACCTTATTATACGACAATCAGCACTCTGAATCAAGCCAATTTGCGTTTATTTGTAGTAGAAACTGTGGTCTAGAGTTTTTCTGTCTTTGATAAAACGAATGTACCATCCGTCCTACTTAAACTTTTAGCAGCCCGATATTAATAGTCACTGTAAAATAAACTTGATACCTTTGACCTGCAAAATTAAGTATAACATTCCCATAATTTGGATCAGATCGCTGGAGCATTAAATCCGATATTCCATTTAAATGCCGTGCAGTGATTTGATGCATTTTATCTATTCCAGTCACTAATCTGACTTTCTTTTTAACCGAAAGGCTCAATAGCCGTTCTTGTCCCCCACATTTTATAAATCGAAGTGGCTCGGTTATTGCCGCAGTGCGATGTGAACACAGCTATGTCCAATGTAGGGGTTTACCGCTCATTGTCAGATCAGCTACCAAACGCAATAAAAAAATAATAAATATATACCACCTTTGGCGTTGAATACATCAACGAACAACGCTAACTGTATACCATTCGCTATAGCAGCATATAACATATTCTAATGAATATTATAAATACGAATGTGAGTTTGTTTGTTACGCTTTCCCGCCTTAACTACTGGACCGATCATCATGAAATTTCGCATACACGTTATTAGGGGTACAAAAAAAGACAGCGTACCTTTCACCTAGAAAGGTACTGATTGTTCCCACGGGATATAAATTTATTTTCTAAGTCTAAGCTAACGCTAGTGAAGGCGTGGGTAAAACCTGGTACTCTATGATATAATTTAGTTAAGCTCTTTGTAAAAAAAAATACAACCTCAATTGTGACTTAGGTCACACACAATACACGATGATTAATATGTTAAAGCAAAGTGTAAATGTGACGTCATGTCATCAGTACTTACGTGTTGTCAGAATATATTTTGATTGTCGTCTTATTAAAATTCTTTGTAACTTATGTAAGTACATAGGTGTTTTAAGTCTCGTAGCTTCCAAATTCGTCATATAAAGATTTTGCGTACATGTACGAATTGTTTTATTACGACGCCATTTTGTTGTGAATGCATTGACTTTTTAAATAATTTAAGGTTACAAATTTTTCTTTGAGAAATCTTTTATTGAGTTAATGTAATGCGTTCTTTGGCTGGCTGGTTAGTTAGCTTAAAAAGTTTAAACATTGGATAGTTTTTCATATTTCTTTTTTCAATTCAAATCAACAAGGTAAGCTAGCTGAACTAAAATGGTAAAAGGCATCGTGTCTTTATAGCTGATATACATTGTTCTAGCATTGTCTATCGGAGTGTTTGTTCTCCAAAATCCCTTAACTACTCCAAAAACTTAAATTAT
The DNA here is from genome assembly GCA_930367265.1 of Catocala fraxini. NCBI lineage: Eukaryota > Metazoa > Arthropoda > Insecta > Lepidoptera > Erebidae > Catocala > Catocala fraxini. Next base: position 4,087,436 of record OV884049.1, on the reverse strand, counting down.
TTAATTTTAGAGTGTTTTCGGTTTCGACGTGCTAATAGATAACTATCGCAATGCCAATAAGTAAATAGGCTTTTTAAAAATATAAATTTGTTGTGGTTTTAGAGGCATTGAGTATTGAGGGTTTGATTCACACACGTGACAAAAAATTGTGTGAAAGTCAGTCAAAAATCTCTTGTTCTATAAAAATGTAGGTTAGGTGTGTAGGTAGTTCTTGGACAAGTCAATTAAATAATATACCAAAAAAAAGCATAATAATAATTTTGCAGTGATGCAGCATTGAATGTGTGATCAGATTACCGAGTAGTGAAACTACGTGTGTGATCCACATGAACTTGTTCCGTCTTTTGAACATTTGTAAAGGTCCAAATATTTTAAAGACAGAATATATGGTAAAATATATCAATAATATTAGAAATCGCTAAAGTTTCATTCCGCAGTACAGCTCTAGCTCGTAGTTATACGTTTGGCACCGACTTCGGCCACCACTACTGGCGGTACCGAGGGCGAGAATAAACCTGCTCAAGGAGTCGCCTCTGACGCGCGCACTTTGCATTCTCAATCTCATACACAACAAGTCAGACCTATTCATGTGTATTTTGAGTGAATTTAACAGAGTAGCACTTGCGGTTATTTGCTATTGTAATTAAATTAAATTAGTGTACTTGATATTACCAAGTTTTTATGTGATATTGTTTTCTTTTTTGGCTGTACTGTCGCATTAGGTTTTTTCTGTAAAGATAGTATAAGTTTGATTCAATAAATAAATAAAAATAAAATAAAGTTTTTCACACGTTAATGTAGATCTGCTTAGATTTTTTGGATCATGTCTTCATATAGCCACGTGATCTGAAGATGATACCAATGTCGAAAATACACATTCTAACATTTTTATCTGGCTGTCTGTTGCCTGTACATACCACGCTTCACGAAAATAGTAGTAGAGAGATGCATATTTTTCGCGTGATCTCCTGTGATCGAATCAACATATCGTATTATTGCAGTAGTTTTAAAAAAGAAGACTACAAAATAAGAATGGAATAAAACTGAAAAAGAATATCATCGATCCTGCCAGCATAAAGGAGGTTTTGATATGAAGTAAAATACATAAACTATATTGTTATATAAAAATATTTTATCTATAAATTTCTTAGAAGGTTTACTTTTGTCTGTATCTTTTAACCTACATTGCACAAAAGGCAAATCAATGGGTAATATTATAATTATAATTACATTTTGCCTGTATCGGGCAATGAACCCGTAAGCAGACGATGACTCGCGAACTTGCTACATGGTGCCAACAAGGCAGTCAAAATTACCCAAAAATAATATTACACATGTGTGTATTGCCTTATTTTCTTGTGCAGGCGTTTTTATAAGAACCACAGTTAGCTGAAAGAGTGCATATTCTGTTATTTTCTTACTAGCTTTTGGTGATGGCTTCGCCTGCGTGTATTCTTATTCTTAAAAAACACAACTTTCGCACTAGGAAAAATTCCGGTGGGACTTTACAAACACTTAAACAATGGACACAAAGAACATCCAGAATCGAAAGGTCGGCCTCGGTGGTGTAGTGGTTAGTGTAACCGACTGCCACGCCTGAGGTCGCGGGTTCGATTCCCGCACAAGTCAAACATTTGTGTGCATGAACATGGATGTTTGTCTTGGTCTGGGTGTTTCTATGTATAATATGTATGTATTTACAAAAATGAAGTATATATGTATGCTTATCCATTGTCTAGTACCCATAGTACAAGCTCTGCTTAGTTTGGGCTAGATGGTGTTGAGTGTATGTGATAGAATATTATTATATTATTATTATTAGAATAGAAACAATCATTTGTGGAACACACAAAATTTTGTCCCGTGTTGGATTCGAACCTACACTCGGCGCAGTGGCAGTGGTGAGGCGACCACTTAAACCACTACGCCATCCGTGCAGTCAGTATTGAATAGGTATCAAAGATTTAAATCATATGTGTGTCCTTAACATTGTATTAAATGTGAAAGTCAGCCTCTCCAATTCCTCTCTCCCTGCCCTCCTTCCTCAGGGAAATAGTCATGTATTTAATCTAAGTGTATATTGCCACTATTGTTTCTAAGTCAAACAAATGCAATGTGCTCTCTTTTCTATCGTTTAATCATTGACTAAAAGAGAAATATCTGCACTGAAACGACAAAACACAATGCTCCTTAGTTTTCTCATCTCAACCATTATTTAATTAAAAGTAAAGAAAACAGAAGAAAGGATTGTCCATTCATATATTTCTACCTTCCGTGCAAGCAACTTGTTTTCTTAAAAAACGGCTTTGCAGACATTTCTTAAAGCTTTAGGATGAAAATTAACGATTGAAATTTGAAATCATAGATTCGGAAATTTAAATATTGTCAGCCTTCTGGACGTTCAGTTGTCATTCAACATACAATGTTAACATGTGATCTGAATTAGGAATATCTATGTTATAATTAGTTATTGCACGTGGATCCACGCGCGTTAATTTTTTCATAATTGTCATGTTCATATACATATATCATATCAGAAGGCTGAGTTGTTATGTCGGATGACCGCCTGTAAGATATTTTCTATACCGTGAATGTGTTTTTTTTTGCACTCCCGAAATTGTGCATGTGAATTTTTATGGTGATCGGTGAAGTTTTTACAAGGTCGGCAACGCGCAAGTGATGCCTCTGGTATTGCAGGCATGCATAGGCTACGGTAACCACCGTAGCCTAGCGTAATGTGTGAGCTCACTCTTCTCAGTGCGGACACTTTGTCATGCGATCTAAGTACAATAAGGGATCACCTATGATTAGGATATGAAACCTTAGAAGAAAGTCTGATGCCGATCTGACGGCATTTGTGCCACAATATTGCATATTTTGCAAGGAAAATATTTGACGTTCCTGTTTATTGAATTAGCTCGTTAGTGTTATGTTTACGTGAAATTATTAGGTCGAAGTCAAGTTCAAAGTCGAAAATCTTAATTTCCATAAAAGTCTGGCAATCCTTCTTGGATACGCCAAATAACTAATAAATTATTATTATTGTAGAGTAGTCTCTGTAAAGGATAGGTTGGCGATATTTGGAGTCCGTAGCTACTCGCAACTGCTGTTGGAGATTTGTCTGGATCTGCTAGAGGACGTTGTGTTGCAGCTGGTTGTGATGGGTTCATCATTTTTACAGTTCGTCACACTTATAAGACCAAGGTACAAATTATACGCGACACACGTTTGTCAACACAAGCTAACCAGAGATAGCGTATTCTCGGGGTCACCAATGTAGAGTAGTCTCTGTAAAGTTTAGATTGGCGATATACATAGATATACAGTCACACACCTTTACTGTTATTTATTGAACCCACTATACAACGGTAACAATAATAATGTCTAGCGTAGCTCGTGTCTAATGTCCACGGTAGGCAGCGGCTTTGCTGTGTTCTAACATTGCTAAAGTCCAAAGAAAATTAAAAAAATACTGTGTCAGCGGCGCGGCTGTTGGAGCTTGTTGTCTTGCAGTACTTGCTTGACATGTTGAAGCTCGGCGTCCAGGTGTTTCTTGTCACAGATCCCGTGGACTCTCTGAAACAGAGACATTCCCACGGTAGCTAACTGTTTAGGATGATGGTGAAATTCACCATTTAGGTACCTATTTGTATGGGTATTTTTCCTATATACAGTGTGGCTCAGCTAATGAATTATTTGCCTCTAATTCCATAATAAATTGGATGTTGTTATTAATGGCATTAAGATGTTCTAGGAATACACTTACACTTTTTGTTTGTAATATTGTAAAAGTATCATCTACAAACCTCTTATAACTCCTGGGTGTGATGGGGGCAGTCTCGAGCCTCGAAGTCCTCAATATATATGTCAGCAACAACAGGTGATACTGGGGAGCCCATAGGCACACCGTTGACTTGTATGTAGAATTTATTGTCCCACAACAGATAGCCAGTTGTTAAGCAATGCTTAAGTAGTTCTGCATATTCCTCAGGCATATTGTACTCTACTAGCTTCCTTTTAGTTATCTCAATACAGTCATGTACAGGTATGCATGTAAATAATTACTGTACATCAAAACTAACCATTGTTTCATTGTTAGTGAAACGCGCAGGGGTAGTGCATATGACTGCTATGCCCTACTTTCGGTTCCCAAATCGGATATAATGTTATTGGGTTTTCTGTCAAGAACGGATTCTATAAATGTGCTCGGTGATAAGGCAACAGGCTCGCCTCCTTTTACGTATGATCTAAAACATAGTTGGCAAAATGTGGATATTATACACCGCTCCCTTCGCCTTCAGGGTAAAAGCCATAAGAGTATTTATAACGATAGCCTAGTGGGAGATCGTTGGACTGCCACGCAGAGGTCTCGAGTTCGATCCCAATGCGCGCATCTCTGACTTTTCGAAGTTATGTGCGTATTAAATAGTTAATTTTCGCTCGCTTTAACGGTGAGGGAAAACATCGTGAGGAAACCTGCATGTCTGAAAGTTCTTCATAATGCTCTTAATGATATGTGAAGTCTGCCAACCCGCACTTGGCCAGCGTGATGGACTATGGCCTAACCCTTCTCACACTGAGAAGAGGCCCGTGCCCAGCAGTGGGACAGTTTAATACAGGGCTGGTATTATATATACTTGAATAGGATTTATTTCAATAAGGTTTAGGAAAGCGTGTTCCTCAAATTTTCTATAATGATTATGGTCAGGTACTGTCAATACATAGTCTCATGGCTCTATCCCCAAAAGGATACAGATGAGGGGAGGGTATATTATAACAACCACGTTTGGCCAGCTCTGAAAATTTAGCCAGCCTATTGGCATCTACGGGACACAGTTCCAGATTCCGTGGTCCGCTACTGAGAATCTCTTAAAAGAAAACCCAATCTCACGCACAGCACTTGCATTTGCCACTACTGTGCTACCAAAGGTGAGTAAAATAAAAGTATTGAAAAAAAACTAAAAGCTATACAATTTATACTTAGATTTAAAATGAAATATGGCACGTATTTCGTACACTTAAGAGATGATTGATAGTCTGTAAGTTAGAAAGTGTATTTAAGTCTAAATGAAATGAATTATTGTGATCGTCTTGCATCTAAGGTATTTTTTTTTCTATTCGTCATTCATCAGACCTAAGACCATGAAAAGCTTGGTTGCCAAAGTGACGACACGGTTTGTCAAAATCACAAGTTAAGATCTGTTTAACGGATTGTCTTTCTTCCACGTTATAATTCACCACCTTAACATGGTAAATGCTTATAAAATCAATCTTAAATACTAGATATTTACGACTAATCCCAACCACACATCGTATTGTCAGTATCAGCAGTAGTCACGAAGCAGTATCCAGGCTTTAACATTCAAAAAATTGTAAATATTCAGAGATACTGTCATCTAATTCTGCTAATGTTTAATTTGAAGGACAAAATTTAATTTCAATTGGAAATTTTGTACTGCCTGGGCAAATAATAAGATTAAATAACGTGTTTAAGAAAACATGCATGTATTAAAATTTATTTGTTATACAAGTATTAACTTATCATACCACTTGATTAAATATTTGAGTCAAAACGTGATTGTTTAAATCAGTATAAAACGTAGGTCGTGGTAAGATGAAATATTTCTGAGGCATCGTCGGCTAAGGAACGCACAAGTAAGTGAATAATCTGTAATTATCTTCTGCAAAATATATATATATTTTAATGCTTGTTTTCCATTTTATTTTCATAGTCTTCATTAATTTATTCCAAGTGTCATCTAGTTGTTTTAACTCGGTGCCCATTTTCAAGGAACGAGTCGTTTTACGGACGGTTAATTTTATACATATTTTATGAAAAATATATCAAAATCTTACTGTCCGCTGCTAAAATAACTTATATCTTGAATGTAGGAATGTACCCAATTATGTCTTGTTGGCTATTGATAATTTTGAGCTATCGCGGAGATATGTTGCCTTGAAATTTAGTTTTATTGCATTAATCCAATAAAAATATCTGACGCCGGACGCCTTGTATAGAAGACTAAATTTTACATAAAGCCCAAAAATCCTACACCATATTCTTTAATGTCACATGTTATCGTCCATTATTTATATTACTTATTCTTTTTCTTCACAATTATCTAAAGGATTTTCAACAAAAATTACTATCTCAATCCTTTCCAAACCATTTTTTATGTTTTCATCCTGGTCATCCATGGCTTAATATCATATACAACATTGATCAGCGCTGCACTATTGCAGCGCTGATTAATGTTGTATATGATATTAAGCTCGAAATGGAGAATATAAATCTGACAGTGGTCTAGTTATATTGTAGCAAATCTTTCAATGGATTCCATATTCTTTTTTCTTATACGCTTACAACATATCTCAAACAGTCCTTGGTTTCGAAGTTATCTGTTTAGTCGCTGACAACAAAAGTATGGCTATTCGTTTTCTTTTTGGTACAATATTGCTATTGGTTTACCACAGCCTATTACTTTATCTTCTTTACTTTTGTCAATTTTAGTTTCACTATTCCATTATCTATGCAAATGATCTACAGAATTTTAATTCTACCTGATAAGTATAGAAAGCTTCAGTTACGTCAAATTAAACATGAACTATGTAAAGTGTTGTAAGTTTAGCTATACTATTATTAAGACTGCGTCGAGCAAAATGTGCCAAAACAGGCGGTCACAGTTAAGTGAATAAAATCAACACTTTTGGTTTAATACAACTATAAAATATATATTTACCATAACAATGATTGAGTTTACAATTACTCCGTGTAAAATTTAAAATAATTAATATTTACGCCTACAAAATTACGTAAAAATGCAAAAACGTAAGCTTGTGTTACGTGATTTTTAGATTATAACGTTAGAAATCTATCCTATTTTACAGCTGAAACGAAACATAAATAGTTATATTACAATTTGTCCGTCCCAAATATTTAAGTTCCCAAATTTATAGAACATCCACTAACACTCTTTGCTGACGATAACACCGTGACTATACTATGTAAAAACTTAGAAACATACGAAAACGACATCAACAGAACTTTGGCTTCAGTCGTAAAATGGTTAGATAGTAACAATTTAAATATAAACTTAAATAAAACTAAAGTAATATATTTTAATCAACGAAAACCCTTGCAACGTCAATTTAATGTACAACATTATAACAATACTATACAAGAACTTGAAAACACACAATTCTTAGGTCTCCAAATAGACCGTAAGTTAAACGGGAAAAAAATTAATAAATCCGCATATGCTCTACGTTCTCTAACATAGATATTATCTACAGACGCACTCCTTACTGCCTATTATGGTATAGTAGAATCCCATTTACGATATGGTCTAATATTTTGGGGCAATTCAACTGAGAAAGAAACAGTGTTTAAATCCCAAAAAAGATGCATACGGTCTATGTATAAATTAAAGTCTACCGATAGTTGTGTGCCTTATTTCAAACAGTTTAAAATATGTATTAACCTTACCTTGCCTTTATATTCTTGAAGTAGCTGTATTTGTAAAAACTAATCCAAATCGTTTTACGCGTCTCGCTGATGTAGTCCCTCGAAATAGGCGCGATAGTAGCAAATTATGTCTGCAGACTGCAAATACGGCACTATGCGCAAGAGTGTTTTCTGCATGGCCCCACTCAGATACAATAAGTTACCCAAATCTTGGAAGGCATTGAGTGAATCATTATTTAAAAAAAAATTAAGTTTCTTTTTAGTTAATAAAGCTTATTACAATGTTTCAGATTTTTTTGCAGAAAAGTGGAATGCATTTGTTTGAATATTTTTAAATGTAAACACTTCTGTGTCGAATTTGGGTATCTGTGTAATCTTAATTTATGTTGTTGGTATTGTACCTTTCGCATGCCTAATGGTAAAATATGGCTGAACCTGTATAATTTTATTTAAGATCCTGTACTGTACCCATGTTTGCGAAATAAACTATCTTATCTTATCATAAAATCACTTCAAATCCTCCATACAATTTTACTATGGCGGCCGCGCGCCGATTTGAATATGCGCCGCACGAGCTCTGTCGTTATCTGTCTTACGCTGCGCGCAGTCTTAAACCGTACCTACACTGTGTCATTGCAGATTTATCTGAAAAACTATAAAGGGTCGACTATTTATAAGGACAAAAACAATGTTTGTACCGACATCAGGTAAAAAGCGGTTTCCAGTGTTTGTTACTTGGTGGAAGAAAATTAGATTGTATGAGCTCTAATTCTGAACAGTAAAACCAGCGATACAAATGTGAAAAACGCATTCAATATTGTGAAATAATTTTTGAATGACGCGCGTACTAACAGACAAACAAAAAGACAAAAATCGAATAATAATTGTTTTGGCTTCTATATCTCTTATAAAGACCACTCACATTATTTTTCCTGAAATATCTCTTATGTACACACATCGACCACTTACAATTTTATTATAATATGTATAGATATAATAATTTAAAATGTGTAGTATTTACAGTTCCTCAATTTTTTACCTTTTTCTACCAAAAATACTAATTGCACAGCAAAATTTGCTTACTAAAATATTTTAAAGAGATCAAACTAAGTCGACGGATCTCCCCTTCACGGAGCTCCTGTTTTTGGGTGGGTTTAAGAAGGAACCTAACTTAACCTAACCCTTCCGAGACGGAATGCAGTGATTTGAAGCGTATAGGTGCTCGTTATGGTATATTTTAGTGAGCATATTTTGCTGCGCAATTAGTATTTTTGGTGGTCATTATATTTAATACCATTTAAAATTAATATTTGAATACTTATCCAGCAATGGATGCGGCTGCGGCTCTAAGTACCATCGACATGGTACAATCAGCGCTTACAATAGTGCAGATGTTAAATCTCACGTCGTGGCGATATCCATCTGTCTGTACCCTTACCAGTAAGTTCACCAACTCATTTACATACCATAAATTAATATATTGAATAGAAATATGCGTTACTTTGCGAAAATTCATTGTAATAAAATAATTGGAAAGAGGGAAAAGTAATTGCTAATTTACTATAAAATGATTTAAGAGACCAGTACTTGTTCTCAGTGCCACGCACCCTCGTAGGCATCTTCAAGACAATTTGGCAACTAATGTTGCAAACAAAACAAACTGTCTTGAAGATGCCTCGACCTGAGGTAGAACACGTGTCGACGCATAAATATATTGTGTTCGAAGCGGAATACTGCAAGTTTGAGCACGTCTTTCCATTCTGTACAAGGCCAGAACGCAGGAGTGTAGAACTAATCGCGTATAAATTGTAAATATTTTTTTTACTAAGGCATTCTAATCTATACAAGACTAGTACGCAAATACTCACGTATACTTCACTGTGGGAGAGCCACGCTTCGGCACGAATGGGCCGGCTCGACCAGAGTGATGCCACGGCCTCACAGAAAACCGACGTGAAATAGCGCTTGCGTTCTGTTTCTCCCTTCTGGGGGGAGGGGACAAATTTAAAAGGCTGGCAACGCGCTTGTGACTCCCCGTTACGCTGGGCTCCTATTTCTGGGTGGTCACAAACATAAATAACTAAGAAGGCTACGGCGGGAGCGGAGCTCCCGTCTCCGCCTTCTAACCGTACCTATCCAAGTCTGAGTGCTAAGAGTCGGGACTCTGGGCGTTTTACGGTTTATGTAGTATAGTCCGTAACCAGGAAGCACGTACTCACGCTATAAACTGTACACGAGCAGTACGCAAAATTCGTGTATACATTGTAATCTCAGATTTAAAAATAACATTACAATATATACGTGACCAGTTTCCTATGGCTGCGTTTTGGCCTTGTATAGATTGGAAAAACGCGGCAAGTGGCGAATTCCTTTCTTCTCAATTGTTTTATTACCGTAACATGTTTGACCTGTCTAATTCACCACTTTTTACATATTACAGATGGCTCCAAATATGACTTTATAATAGTAGGCAGTGGCACTGCTGGCTCAGTTCTTGCAAATAGGCTTTCGGCGAATAGCACAGTTAAGGTTCTACTTATTGAGGCAGGTGGATATCCACCTCTTGAAGCTGATTACGTAAGTAACCTTACAAAGAAAATGAATACACCTTTTTAAAAATTTTCTTAATAAGTTTTATAAACAACATTTTCTTCGTTTTGCAGTTACCAGGTTGTTTCGCAACACTTCCTGTATCGAACTACGATTACAACTATTATGCACAAAATGATAATCGTACCGCTCAAAATCTGCATAATCACAGTATTGGTGTTACCGCTGGTAAGATGTTAGGAGGCACTGGCTCTTTACAGCATGGGCTATATGACAGAGGATTTCCGCATGACTATAACCAATGGGCGAAGTTGTTAGGCGATGACTCTTGGAACTACACAAACACGTTGAAATACTTCAAGAAGATTGAAAAATTAAGTGACCCTCGCTTGCTAGCATCTCCATACTATCGGGATTATTTTGGTACAGATGGCATCATGAATTTAGAATGGGAATCCCTAGAAACTAACAGTAAATATTTGAAAGCCTTTGAAGAGCTTGGTCATACAATTGAAAATGTCACTACAAAACTTGGATACGCTGAAACACTTTTCAATATTGGCGATGGTTTGCGTCATAGTACTGGGCTTAGGTACTTAGGCTTAGCTCAATCACATTCCAATCTCTGTTTGTCACTGTTTACCATCGCCACCAAGATTCTGATAAAAAACGGTACTGCTGTAGGCGTGCAAGTAACCACAGCTAATGGCGATACATATGTCTTGTACGCAAACAAGGAAGTCATAGTATCAGCCGGCGCTATAAATAGTCCGAAACTGCTTATGTTATCTGGCATTGGTCCGAAGTCGCACTTGGAGTCAAAGAACATTGAGGTACTGGTTGATCTGCCTGTTGGAAAAAACTTTCAAGATCACGCTGCAGCTGTAATCGCTTATAAGGTTGGGCAGTCTGTTTTACCTACCATACCAATGAATCCACAAAAGTTTCCGTTTCCAACAATACTTGGCCATGTTGCATTTAACTCGTCACAAGATTATCCGGACTACATGACGATTTCCCTAGAGATACAACCAGGTTCCTCTGGACTTTTACAATTATGTACCAACATTATAAAATTATCTAACGAGATTTGCCAAAAATTCTATGATGCGAATACAAACAGAACGTTATTATTCGTCTTAAGTAGTGTTATGATGCCAGTATCTAGAGGTGAGCTTCTTCTTGCCAGCTCAAACCCAAGTGACGACATCCTTATCTATCCAGGTACATTTAGCAATAATTCCGACTTAACGTTATTAGCTCGAAGTCTAAAAGATTATCACAAAGTATTGCAAACGTCGTATTTCAAGAGTGTCAACGCGTCGATGGTTGACTTAAATCTTTGCTCAGATAAGAATACTACCGATGAGTTTTGGACATGCTATGCATTGAGTATGTCAGCTCCATTCTGGCATTTTAGTGGGACTTGCGCTATGGGATCTGTGTTGAACAGCAAGTTTCAAGTGAAAGATGTGAAGAACCTGCGAGTAGTAGATGCAAGCTCCATGCCGCAGTTGTCAAGAGGAAAAATCAACGCTGCCGTCAACATGTTAGCTGAAAGTGCAGCAGAAACAATCCGCGCCTATTGGAACATGGATTAATAATAATTTCCAGATCATAAATATAATTATGGATTTGAGCTTGTTTTACATGATAATATTAATAAATAAAACCAACAATAAATAAATTTTAATTGATTTATTCGTAATATAACATTTACTATATATTTACATGATTAATTTAATATTTTTATTTCATTGTTAATGTAATTAGAATTTATTATTTAAAGTAATTCATACAAATGTATGTAACTGTAAAACGAATGAAATTTACTGGATTTTGACATAATTTAATTTTAAACTTAATTTAATATTGATATTTCTTCACTTTTAATATTTATCTTTGTCTCATATGTCATATTTAAAATGTAATGCATGTTGAATTCACCTGTAATTAGTTATGCAATTGGTAAGACTCAAAATGTTTCTCTTATGTGTAGTTGATTTTGTAGTAACTGTTGGTGAATCTTAATTAATAAATATCTAATTTGTATCCATAACCTACTTGAAAGTAATTGAGAATATGCATTTTTAGAATCATAAATCAGAAATATTTATTTGTAAACATAAGTAATACATGGGATGTTACAATGAATGGATGTGTTCGTCTATGTCTTGCATTGAAGCGTACAAATTTGATACCGTAATTATATGCTTAAGCTTTAAACAATAATATTTTAACAATTTATATTAATTATAATAACAGATAATAATAACTTCAATTATTAACAATACATTAATATTTACTTATGAACAATAATTAATCAAAAACATAATTATCAACTTTAAAATACCATATACTAAAATTAAAATGTCATACAAATTATACAATGTCAATATTTCAATGCCTTTTATTAATAATACGTAATAAATTCTGCCGTGCTAACAATAACCACCTTAACTGACATTTTTATCGAATTTGAGTTATGGGTATATTTAGAATCGGCACGATGAGATCTATATGAATAATTTATTAAAATCTAGAAATAACATATAGAAACGGAGATAATGTTAAGCATAACCGCAGCAACTGCAACACTGATAAGAGATTCCTAAATATAAGTGCGGTAATGGCTGTTAGTGTTTTTATACTTGGTGTATTTTAAACATAATTTTATCACAGTTTCTAGTCATAATTACTCTAAGAGCATATACCGCAGTTATGCTTAGAAGTTTTATTATGATGTCGATTAAAAGTACGAAGTATATCTACTTTATATGGTATTTACTATGCTTATGATTAGTAAAATATATTATAATTTATTAGCTCATCCTAAACATAATAACTACAAATATGACTTACGGTAGTTATACGTTGAACAATCGTCTATAAAAACAAATAATACTTATTATTATCTACGTATCTGTCACTTATTGTGTTTATGCTTAGTAGAAAATAGAAGATGATTTTAAGGTATTACTAAGGACATATGCATCAAGTATTGCAGTTACGGTAGTTATGATTAGGTGGGCTTGCGTAAGCGCAGAGTCCAGGGAGATAAATGCGGTGCGTGGGGAGTATTCCCAGTGAGTTAGCCGCGAGCGATTGCTGATCAGGAGTGGCCGTTTTTGCGTCTCGTCTACGGTTTTGGCGCGAAAACACAATCTCGTAAGTACTTTTGTTTATCGCGCTCATTCCTGTTGAGTTATCGTGAATTATTAAATATTTTAAGTTGAGCTAAAAGTTTGTTGTTTCTTAATAAGGTATGTAAAATGTGCTTTGAATGCGCCACGAGTGGATTGCTTAAAATAAGTATTTGTATAATTATAATATTATATTGTCAATGCTTTTACCAATTTTAAATACAAATTTGACCACAAGTTTTTGTTAATGTGGTTATTGAACTTGCCTATTACGCTTGTGGTCGCGGGTTCGATTATCGCACAAGTCAAACTTGTGTGCATGGATATGAGTGCTTATTTAGGTCTGTGTGTTGCTATAATAGGTAAATGTACCTACCTAAGTTTTTATAAGCTGTACTTAGTTTAGGACTAAATGGTGTTGTGTGAATGTAAGAAAATATTAACAATCAATTCATTTGTGAGTGAAACTGATATTATTGTGTATTACAAAACTACTATTTTACTATTTACTTATGTATAAAAGAGACGCAGAACACATCACTCTTTGGTTAGACAACTGTGCAGCCCAAAATAAGAACTGGACTCTGTTTTCGTTTTTGGTAGACGTGGTTAACATCACTTTGATAGCGGCTAAGACAATTACTCTGAAGTATCTTGACAGTGGCCATACGTTTATGTCTGCAGATTCCTTTCATCACCAGGTAGAAAAATCACTTAAAGAATGGATAAAGTCTACGATTTTATGATTTTGTAGTGAGTCCGGTTGTCAAATTCAAAGAAAAAATTATGTGAAGGTTATGGAAATTTCAGATTTTTATTGCTATCTAAATTGGTCGTCCCAGCATAAGCTGCGTAAGAAAGAACCCCGAGTTTATTTGAAAGATATGGCGGTTGTCACAGTAGAGAGGGGACACTACAATTTCAAATACAAAACTAGTCATAATTGTAACGATGACTATTTAAAATTGGATTTCCTTCAGACGAAAATAATAAAAGCACAAATTTTTTCAGAGACATGCCTATAACCCAAGAAAAGGGTATAACTGTGGAACTTAAATAGAAATCCTCACAAAAGTGGCGCCACTTATGCTAGAAAACAGAAGAGAATATTGGCGTAATTTGCCTCTGTGTAAATTGAAGAACTTTGGATATATATTTTTTTATTTGTGTTTATATTCGTTGTGTGTACTTATTCACAAGTTTTATAGTTCAATACATTAATTATATAGCATGTAAGAAGATTATACTGAAATATGTGATCTCAAATTTTCCATAGTAATTATTGTACTGATTATTCTTTTAAGGTTTAATGCTTGCTCCATTTTTATTACCATGTGATCTCACAGCGTGCCTTACTAGATTAAGTAACTATATTGTATAAGTTTGTTATATGATTTTTATTTTCCATACTTAACTTGTTATGTCACAAATTCATAAATAAATACATTTTAATGCTGATTTATTATTTTAAATTAACCTATAAAAACAGTAACAGATTTAATACGGTGTACCTACACTTGTTATTTTATTTAAGTGCACTCTTATTTTCAATAATCCATCTTAACATAATTACCTTAAGTGTGAATTTAGTACAGTAATACGTAACATATCCTAATAATCAAAAATATTGTTTTCTAATAATAAACACGGTAAGTACAGTTCCTAAGCATTAGTACCTTATGTACGACACTTAAAGTGATAATGCTTAGGTTCGCTTTAATGAGATTAAAAATATCCTAGCGATAACACTTTTTTTGCATTTATTTAATAATAAATACAAACTAAATTTAAAAAAGTCAATCTATTTAATTGTCCATAAATTGTTCTATCGTATAAAATCGAATAATTTGTACATATATAAATAATTGGCTAATTACAACAAAAAGAAAAAATAAAACTTTAACCGCGTTTTTCTCCATTTAGCTATTGATGCAGATAAGGTAGTTATAGTTAGAAGGGCAGAATTATAAATTATATTGATGTGTGATTAATTTGATCAGAGTTAATAAATAGGATCTGTTAGGATTTCCCTTCATTTAAATAGTCATTAATTGTATAGTAACATTTGCTAATGATATATTTATATATATGTATGTTTTTTGAATGCCTCTAGTTCATTAATTTCTATGATATTATTTGGCAATTTGTTGTAGATTTTAGATGCCATACCCATTAAATTTGTATTAAATATAGCTTTTCTATGGCGTTTCATGCATATTTTGTTTTTATGACGTGTGCTTTTTAAGTGCTTATATAAATGGAGGTTTTCTCTGACATACTTAGCTACTTCATATACGTACAGACAAGGAAGTGGTAGTAACTGTAGCTTTTGGAAAAGTGGTCTACAGGTTTCCGTACTTGGTTTGCCTCATATTACCCTTACGCATCTCTTTCGTGCTTTAAATGCTTTTTCCTTGTCAGTCGAGTTTCCCCAAAATATAATTCCATATCGCAATGTTGATGAAATATATCCATGATATGCTGTTACAAGATAATTTTTATGCAAAGGAAATGAGTTTTATTATTACGGTCTCACTTATTAGACAATACGACGAGCGAAGCCGCGGACAAAAGCTAGTACATTATAAATATGAATGTGAGTTTGTTCTTGTCTTAACTACTTATTCGATCATCATGAAATTTCGCATGCACGTTGTCAGGAGTACAGTAAAGCACATACCTTTTATTCAGAATAAGAGTACAGTTCTCAAAGGATAGCTAGCGATATTATATTTATAATTCAGATGTTATGTCGTCCAGAAAAATAATAACCATGATCTTGGCTTTGAGTGTACGTACAAGTTACGTTCGTTTTGCGATCCTAAGTTGTTAATATGGAGCGTGTAAATATATGTAATGCTTCTAACATCTATAAAATGAACAAATCCGTGAAAACTACTATGTAGGATATATTATAATGGTGGCAAGAACTAGGACAGAATTATTTCTGTGGGATAGTTGTGATATATCAGCCTTGTATATAAAAGGTGAACCCTTTCAAAGTGTGAGCTTTGCGCTATAGTCCAGCACGCTAGTCCAGTGCGGGTTGGAGGACTGGAACTCTCAGACGCGTAATATTCTTAACTTTACGCGAATGTTACACATTGAAATAAAACTAATTGGGGTTAAAGTATGAAATTGCCGTTGTATACTAATAGATACTTTGAATTGACATATAACCTTCATAGTGTGAGATTTTCGAGTGAAACTTGTTTCAATCGATAACTATAAGATTCTTCTTTAAAAAAATGTGCAGTATTCGATTTTCGACTTTCAATAATTTTTTTATTCAACTTAGACGGGAAAGATGGATAATATGTACTTCGAAAAGCATACTGATGGGCTAAGTAATAAAAATAATAGTTTTATCTTTGTACTACACAGATTAAGGGGTACCTCAACCCAAAGTACTCTTAGTATGCCATGGCTCTGTAAGTGCCATACTAAGATATGGTCTAATATTGTCGGGAATTTCCACTGATTCCTTGGCTTTTCTGTCTCAAAAGAGATGCATTAGGGCAATACATTTTAACATTCTAAACGACATGGAAGGCCTTGACGATGTTAATACTCAACGCCAACAAAATAGACTTGGCTTCAATGACAATAACAATAAAAGAAAATTATAACTTGGAGACATTGAAGAAAAGAGACTGTATAGATATGGCTACAATTGTTCACAATTTGACCTGCATAAATTATGACCAAAGCTCCCGATTAAATCACAATGTCACAACAAATAGTTCATTATGCAAAGAGGAGCTATCTATACACAGTATACATAACAACATTAGTTATTTCGTAAAGCAGTCACTAAACAAGCCCAGAATCATGATAATTTCCGATGAGAGTGGATACCGCTTGAGGAAACTACTACAACAACAACTTGGAAATACCTTCACAATTACATCGGTTATAAAACCCTATACAGGAGTGTAGGCTTTTATAACTGATGCGATATAGGAATATCAGAAATACTCGGTTCATGCGCAACAATGTGTCAGAATTTCACCAAGACAGACTTTGTGTTAATATTAGGCGGCTCCAATGAACACACAACACAATTATAAAAATTATGCTTATACAACAACTGGCATTAACGGCAAATAAACTGGTAGTTCTAAAAGTTACCGTAATAAGTATATTCAGACTGAAAGTACTATTCAACATAAATCTTTATATAAAGATGCTATAACACAGACAGATAACGATACTATGATGGTATCTGATACTGTTTTTTTTCATCAGCAATGATAGGATCACATCTAGATTTGCATGTGAGATAAAGAATAATATACATACAAACCAAAATTCTCATAGTGCTTGTCTTAATATTTTTCATCAAGATGTTAGTGGTATACAAATAAAATAGATGAATTGACCACACTACCTGTACTTGATTACATTTGTTTAATCGAAAATTTGATTAATAAAATTGCAGCTCCGTTGTTTAGTATTAATAACTAACTATTTTATAGAACACACTAAAATTATATAGGATCTCAATATAAGTGAACTGTACCTGTCGAAGCGATCTCCGTGTGTTAACTACGCGCGCACACATATGTAAATAATACATACCGTGCCGCACCGCCGCCGCACCGCCGCCGCACCGCCGCCGCACCGCTGCCGCACCGCCGCCGCACCGCCGCCGCACCGCCGCCGCGCCGCACTCCTCACTCTAGCTCTCATCACTGACCGTGAAACACGTACCAAGCATCGTATACCTGTCTACCTAGTTAGTATGTATGTATGTAGTACTTACCAATAAACGGCATCATAGAAGAACGAGCGTCTATTCAATCAATCAATCAAACAAACTCAATACACCACCTTCGATAACTTCTCGCTGCAACAGTACCAGTTCTTTTTGAGAATAAATAAATCTTTAACCCGAACTACAAATTGATCACATACAATACAAGAATATACAAAAAGAGGGGGTAAAAATAGGGTGTTTGTAGATTGTCCGTAAATTAATAAGCTGTGTAAGGGACAATATTACAAAAATATGTTGTATAAAAAAGACGTCATAACTGGGCTGTATCTGTCCTGTTGTTATCGAAGTCCTGATGAAAAAAACTTTAAACAATTTATGAAAAGGGTTTGATTTTTTATTCAATAAGAATAGCTCCTAAAATCTCACCTAGTCCGTCATTTGATTACAAACCAAGTTATAAATAAGAGGCAGTTTTGTTATCAGAAAGGTGTTGGAACGTCTGATGCTTTACATACCTTAGCGAAATTATAGAGAAAATAAATGAAAAACTGAAAGTAGTCGGCGTTTTCTTAGATCTTAGCTCTGCTTTTGATACTGTGGAGCATGAACTTCTTGTAATAAAACTAGAATATTAGGGCGTAAGAGGTAAAGTCTTAGAACATTTTAAGTCATATGTACTTACATAATAGGCAAATATACGTAGAGGTCAAGGCAATCAACAGTATGAAGTGCCATAAAGCTTACAAATCTAAGATACACCATGTCACAACAGGCGTACCTCAGGGATCTACATATTTTTGGCCCCATCTTTTTCTTGGTATTCATAAAAATAAATGATCTAAACTTTTCAAATCAGTTAAGTTCAAATCCTCAAATTGTTGTTTTTGCTGATGATACTAGTGCAACAATAAGTGCGAATAGTATAGAATTTATAAATCATAAATTAAACAGTCTATTACTGGATTTTCACAAATGGTTTGCAATAAATAAGTTAATAATTTACTCGCTTATCTTGTAATTATTGACATTGAAATAGTGGTGATCATGTCACGTGTCATGTGACATGATCACCACTACTGTGTCGTGTCTATTAATGAAGTTTTTTATAAATATCTTTCAATGCATACGTATTGTTATATATTATTACATCAAATTTATGTTTTACAAGTATTTATTATCACAATGAAACAGTTTTACTGTAAATCGCCAATGTTTTAAAATATAATCCTATTACTCGTTATATGTATAATTCATAATAGTATTTTATAGCATAAAAAGTTCACATAGTGACACTTGTGTCAATAATTTGTTATTGCTGATGTACCGAATTGCAGTTGCAGTACATTTCCGTGTATGCGTGCGTGAATATGATGTAAAAAAATTAAATTTCTTGCTTAAAATGATTAAAACAATGTAGATTCTGTACTTATAAGCTGATAAAATAAAATATGTAATTTGCACACAAATTAGATATAATTTCTATGTATAAAAAAAAATATATATATATTATTGCGTTTAACATATAGTCAACAAGGAATTACAAGAATCGTCGGTCTTGAAAGATTTCGGTAAAAATGGCACCCTGTCTTTAAAGTGGTATCCAAAGGTTTGGGAAACTTGGACACAAAATTGTAAATGTAACTACAGAAGTTGGCTACGGTGAAGCGATTTTTAACATTGATGATGGCGTTCGTCAACGTAGCGCGATCAAGTACTTAGGCTTAGCTAAGTCACGTCCTAATCTTTGCATGTCTCTGTTTACCATGGCTACAAAGGTTCTGATAAAAAATAACACTGCAGTAGGTGTGCAAGCCACGATGTCGAATGGGGACACACACATTTTCTACGCAAATAAAGAGGTATTGGTGTCCGCCGGCGCTATTAATAGTCCAAAATTGCTAATGTTGTCTGGTATTGGACCAAAGACACACTTAGAATCATTTGGAATTGAGGTACAGGGTGATTTGCCTGTAGGACAAAATTTCCAAGATCCTGTTCCTGCTGTAATTGTTTATCAAATGGAAAATTCCACAGCACCCAGTACCTCAGTAAATGCACACGAATTTACCTTGCCTACATTCGTTGGTCAAGTTGCATTAAACTCGTCACAACCATATGCAGATTACCAGTCAGTTAATTTCGAGATATCCCATGACTCGTCATCCCTCCTACAAATCTGTTCCAACATGTTCAAATACACGGATGAAATCTGTCAGAAACTATTCGATGCAAATAAGAATAGGACATTACTGTTCGTAGCGATTGCTTTATTGATGCCGGAATCGAAAGGCCAGATTATGCTAGCTAGCAAAAATTCGAAAGATGCACCTCTTATCTATCCTAATACGTTCAATAACACATCTGACTTAACATTATTGGCAAAATATCTAGAAGACTACCACAAGGTGATAACTACAACATACTTTAAGCGTGTAAACGCATCGTTGGTAGACTTAAATTTGTGTCCAAACAGTGAGATTAATAAAGAGTTTTGGCAATGCTACGCATTAAAAATGTCAGCTACATTTTGGCATTATATTGGGACATGCGCGATGGATCCAGTGTTCGATAGCCAGATGCGTGTGTAAAATGTAAGCTCTCTGCGTGTGGTGGATGCGAGTGCTATGCCAAAATTAGTACGGAGGAAAATTTTCCCTGTCGTTAATATGATGGCTGAATATGCAGCAGATATAATTCGCTCAGCATGGAATATCACTTTTTAGCTCCCGAAAGAAAATGATCATTACCTATCTTTTTATGTATTCTTTCTTTTAATATTAAATACATATTAATAAGTTAAAGGTTGTCCTAATACCAAATTAATTGAAATTAAAACATGCCCTTTTAAAAGTACAGCAAATATATTGTTTTAATTGAAAATTCCTGATAAACTAAGGAGAAATACACTTAGCTAAGCTCCAAATCCATATACCAATATGTAGAAAATCTTACCGCGAAGTATTCAATTCCATTACAGCAATACCTATACATGCAGCATATTAGGGCTTCAACCAAATTTAAATATCAGTGCTCTATTATTTGAGACAAAGCAAGTAAAAGTTACTGTAAGCTGATAACTCTAGTTTAGCTTCTAACTTGGACAGTCAGTGCAGACCGGCACCACTTCGACCCAGTGGGATCTTTTGTGTCGACACTCTCCCAATAATGACTGTCATATATGTTCATGGCAGCCGGGACCGACGGCTTAACGTGCTCTCCGAGTCACGGAGCAGGCGATAATTGTCAATCAATACGCACATAATTTGGAAAAGTCATATAACTTCCGAAAGTCAGAGGTGCGCGACGTGGGTTCGAACCCGAGACCCTCTGCATTGCAGTCTGTTGGTCTCCCCACTGATTTATCGCTGCTCACGACACGTCAATTAACTATTGTATTAATAAAAATTATAATAAAAATAAATAGACGGAAATAAAACTTTAGAATTGAAAAAAGCCTGTTCGCGGAGTAGAGCTTTCATGAGAAGAATCATGCAAGTCACTTATGGCCATTCTTTTCAATCGCCAAATGTTTATAACAATACAATTCAATGTTATATTCTTTTTTTAATATATGTAGTAAAAATCTGTTAAATCTAAGATACAAATGAATAAAAAATATAATAATAGTCACAGCAACTCATATTTACAGTTTACTTTATAATATGATTTGAAATAATCTGTGAGTAGAAGCCAATCAATCCCAAGCATTTTTATCTTCTATATATTACTTACTGAGTGACTGACCTTTCGAATATAATTTATGTTTTACAACTGTTTTAAATTTATTAAAACTTAGATCTTGAATGTCACTTGGGAGTTTATTGTAAAAGCGCACACATTGACCTTTAAAAGACTTATTAATTCTTGAAGCCGGTAGGTCGGTACTAGTAATCTGTTATTGTTTCTTATATTTATATTATGTATATCGCTTTTCTTATAGTTCAAATCAATGTTCTTATACACATAAATTAAATTTTCATATATTATATACTTAGAATACCAGACATAATTAAAAATGTAGGTATTGTGTTTGGCCACCGGTGTGCCGCTGCGACTCAATAGGTTAATTAGAACTGATAAAGCTCAATAATACTGAAGCGTCTCCACACAGACTAAGCAATTACGATAAATGTCAAGAGATGGCGCTGTACACAATTACACACTTCGCTATACAATCCAGTATATGTATACAAGTTCCCGACTTCAACCGTAGGGCTCCGGCCTACCAAGCACGATCAGTGATTATCCAGCTTGATCGGCGAATTTTCGCTCCGTATTTGAGAGATATAACAACGCGTTTGTCCACAATACTAAATAAACATGACTATATCTAAACTTTACAACAATGAAATGACATAAAAAATCCTGGTAATACATCTTTCTAAAAAAACTTTAAAAACGCTGAATAAATATCGTCCATCCATACACAGACAGACCAACAGTTGAGTCTTGAAACCAGGATATCGTTAGGCGTAGAGAGTATGCGTGGTCACGGTAATTTGGCTCTGGCAACCGTACGATATGTAGGCAAAGCAACCAAATTGTGCTTTCGGCTGTGGCGGTAGTTATTGGGGATAAATGGCCGAGACAACTCACTGAGCAGACCGGGTGAATCTGAAGTACTGCTGATAATTAGCACTGTCGTCATAGTATGATCGTATACTCTTGTAGTCTACAGGTATTTATATCCAAGACATCATCATCTCAGCCGAAAGACGTCCACTGATGGTCATAGGTGTCCCACAAGGCTCCAAGCAGATCGGTCTTGGGCCACCTGCATCCAACCGCTTTCCGCTTGGCACCTTTGCCAGCTTGTTAGTTTACCTTGTGGGGGACCTAACCCTACTGATATACCAAAGACAGCCAAGTAAAATCTTTGCTAGATAAAGGAACGGGTAATACCCATTTACACGCTTATATTGAAGCCTGGCCGCGAATTGCTGCACTTATGTAAGTAGGATTTAGGCAGGTTATTCCTACGGTTTTCACACAGCAGCTCATACAGAATGACTTTGTAGTGAAATCTACGATTGCGTGTTCAGAATGCGTGTTTATTTGATCATCACTAGATTATTTATATTATCATGTTAAGTATGTGTGAGCATACACATATTCACACATGTAAACAGAAATATATGACTACGTAAATGTATTAAATAATATCCAGCACAATTGAGTCGATACTATTGAGGTCGTAAGTACATCTAAAATAATGAGGTGACATACTTGTAACTTGCCTACAACTTCTATATGGTCTTCATATAAACATGTATCACCGTATGTATGACGGCTTCGATGGCGTAGTGGTTGGTGTAACCGACTGCCACGCCTGAGGTCGCGGGTTCGATTCCCATACAAGTCAAACATTTGTGTGCATGAACATGGATGTTTGTCTTGGTCTGGGTGTTTCTATGTATAATATGTAGGTATTTACAAAAAAAAAGTATATAAGTATGTGTATCCATTGTCTAGTACCCATAGTACCGATCACACTCGGCGCAGTGGAAATGGTGAGGTGACCACTTAAAACCACTACGCATGCAAATACTAGCAGTCAATTCTCCAAAATCAATTAGCAGCGATAGTCTAGTGGGCAACCGTTGGACTTCCACGCAGAGGTCTCGAGTTCGATCGCAAGGCGCGCATCTCTCTCTTTTCGAAGTTATGTGCGTATTAATTAGTTAATTATCGCTTACTTTAACGGTGAAGCAAAACATCCTGAGGAAACCTGCATGTCTGGGAGTTCCCCATAATATTCCCGAAGATATGTGAAGTCTGCCAACTCACACTGGGCCAGTGTAGTGTGCAATTGTCTATCCCTTCTCGTACTGAGAAGAGGCTCCGCCCAGCAGTGGGACGGTTATACGTATACACGGATATCATCGAGGTTTATTTTCAGAAAGGATAATATGTAGTTTCAAACTATTTATATTTACACTTTTCCCGACATTTCATTTGATTTTTAGCAGTCATTATTATGGACAAGACGCTTAAATTATGGTCATATCATACCAAGTGAAGATATTTTTGAATAAATCTCGATAATATTCGTATATAATAGCTTAATTACTATGCTAGAATTTCGCGAAAACGTCGGATGAAATTTAATCGAGTGCACTGGCTATTTTCATTTCCTAGATATTTTCAAGCCCGTCTGCTATATGTAAATAAAATAAATCAAACTCTATGATACTATAACACTACTCTCAAAAATATAGGTCAGGTCGTAGCTTTTGTAAAAAGCGAATTAAAAAAAACCTGTGCAGGAGTGAAAAAAGAAGTGTATTGAAAGCGCGTATGAATGAGTTTGAGTCTTTGATTGTAAATTAATTGTTGTGGCCACGGGTTTTGATTTTTATAATTATGGATAGACCTTATTATTCAATAGTAATTTTTGAAAAAATAAAAATACTTCTCAATATACTTGTCTCAGAGCAATTGGATAAAGGCATACAAGTTGATGTCCTTTACTTCGATTTTAAAAAAGCTTTTGATCGTGTAGATAATGAACTGCTACTGAACAAGCTTTTAGGAATAGGTTTTTCTCCCAAATTATTAAAACTTTTTGCTAGCTACCTTAGTGACCGTCAACAATACGTTCGCCATGGTTGTTTTGTCTCCGCTCCGTATCACACCCGGTCTGGTGTGAGCCAAGGCTCAATCCTGGGACCATTACTATTTAGCATCATGGTTAAGGATATTGAGTCAGTCCTCAAACATAGCAGATGTTTGCTCTACGCTTAAGACCTCAAAGTGGTGTATGGAGTGGAAACGGTTGCTGATACAGTAACAATACAAGAGGATATCAACGCTCTTCTGCATTGGAGTATTAACAATAAACTTGCTTTTAACAATGCAAAATCCTGTGTCATGTTCTTTAGTCGCGCACAAAACCCCTTACATATGCCATACTTCTTGGGTGTCGAGCCGATGGCTCGCGTCAACTTAGTTAAAGATTTGGAAGTACTGTTTAATACACACCTTACCTTTCATGAGCATATGAAGTCATTGGTTGTTAACTGTAATAAGAAACTTGGATTCGTAATACGCAATATGCGAGATTTGGACAACCCTACTGCGATTAAACTCGTTTATATGGCACTAGTAAGAAGCAAACTGGAGTCAGCGTCTATGATCTGGAGGCCCTATGAGAGTACATACATATTATTTTTCGAGAAAATTCAAATCTTTATCGTTATCGTCTTTATCGTTATTATACTTTCCTCAATCCAAAAAAATTTTTACTCGGAATATTATGCTTTAATTCTCTGGAAGTAAGGCGTAATTACCACTTACTTACCTTTGTCTGCCAGGCTTTGCGTGGTAAATGTGACTGTCCGGAACAAGTAAAATAGATGGTTAGGTTATTTGTCCCCATTGTACCTAAAATACAACTTATATCACGCAAAGTCCAGTTATTAGCTGTGCCTCATGCATGTACAGTGGCGCATGCCAACTCGCCCCTTGTTCGTGCACTAAGCTTATTAAATGTGCTTCTGACATCAGAATCTGAATGTGATCTATTTGCTTCGGGATGGATGGATGTGAGTCGTAGTTGTATAAGATTTTATGAGATGATAGATATTTAGTTAGTTACTAAGTTACGAATCTTTTATTGTACTCATGTTAGCAGAAGTAATAATAAATTATATAAACCTTGTATATTATGTCGGGTAATATAAATGTATATAATGCTCGATATAAGTTTTAACTTGTACAACGATTTGGTGTATACTGTTATGTTGTCCATTTGTTTATACTAATAAATAAATAAATAGGTTTCTGGAAAGGAGAGGAAAGCATGAAGGACAGAAAGGAAGGGAAGACCGAGACGTATGTACCTTTATCTAACCAAAATTAAAATGCCTCTATGGCGCAGCGGTAGTGAACGCGACTGCTGTGCATGAGGTCTCGAGTTCGAATCCCGGGTTGGCCAAGAAAAGCTATTGAGTTTTCTGTTAAGAAATCTCAATAGCAGCCCGGAGTTAAGAAGTTGGCGGTGTAAGAGAACCCCGTGCCTCGGAAAGCACGTAAATCTGTTACTCCTGCGCATGATCTTTCGCCGGTCGTGTCGGATTACTGTCCAAGCGGATCATGAGAGTTAGGGAACAGAGAGTGCACTTATGTTTGCGCACACACTTGTGCACTATAATATTTTCTGCGCAGATGGCCGCCGTGACCGAAATTTGGTCTGGAGGACATTATTATTATCCAACAAGTGACGGTAAAGCGGCAGTCGAGTCGTATCAAGAGATTAAAAGGAAATCAGAAGTCAGACATATGCAGCGATTGCTCCACCGACAAGAGCTACGATCTAATATTAAAGAAGAAAGACGTTAATTTGACGCACATGCTGATGAAGTACCACGAGCTAGCATTGGCTTCAATAAAGTCAGTCTTTGAAAAATGGTTGATTTCCCACAAATGACGTTTGCAAATTTTATCACTTTTAGTAGTAATAAAAACAAAAATTAAACTTCAGCAAATTACCAACACCAATTTATTTTCATCAAAAGATAAAAGAAATAATACAAACATTTGACTGTGTGCTAGTTAACGAACATCAAGAAAACAAACAAAAACTATTAGCAATAAACATTTTGATAAACACTGACAAAAGCTCATAAATGCTTAGTATAGAATTTTAAAAGATAACATTAAATAGGTATAAATATATTACAAATTCGACACTTAATAATGAAAGTAATCGTTTTAAATGAGAGGCACAAATGATAATTTTAATAAAAAATGATGTTTAAGTTCCTCTGAATTTGATTTTCTTAGGAACCGAAGAATATTAATTTCCTTTTCTTTCTACCGGGCTGATTAAATAGTACACTTTAAACTTTTGAATTTATCACATTATTACCTATAAATTAAAATTGTTTTCGATTGATCTTCAAGCAATTCAAATATGATATTTTAATCCTGATATTACCATAAACAAAAGTCGCTACATGTAATAATATATAAAAAATTATGTTACATTATGTTGTTATGATATCCCAATAGGTGAGAATAAGATCCGCGGCTCGCTCAGCTACCATATTGACAGCACATCCAATTTCACCGGTTGTCACAGTCGGCATAATAGATGCATCGGCTACACGCAGATTATTGACGTTATAGACACTCAATGTAGTGTCCACCACAGAGCCCATGGAACACGTACCAACGTAGTGCAACAAAGAGCCTGACAAAGCCATAGCATAACATTTCCAATAGTCGGTGCCATTGTAATTCGAGCATAAGCCCGGATCAACCAAAGTCCCATTCACATTTTTAAAGTACGACGTATTCGTAACATTATTAAATGCAATAAGAGTTTCAACCATCATCGTGAAGTCTGAATTTGCGGTATCAGTGTAAGTATTAGTATAAACAAGTGGATAGTCTTCATAGTTTGCACTCGCTAGTTTCAGTACACCACAAGACTTAGGTTTCATCAAATTAACCACTACAAACATAGTCGTCCTACCAACAGAAGCCGCGTACCACGTATTACAGATAGAATTTTTGAACCTGAAGCATTGGCTACAAAGCTCTACCATCGCGGTCGAATCGTGTGGAAAGATCAAGTTTATAGTTTGATAGTCTGGATATGATTGACTACTGTTTAAGGAACCATATAGGCATGTAATTGGCACCGGGAATTTGGTCGGATCTATGGCAGGAGTGGTCGATGTATTGGCTTCCAATTGGTATACGAGCGCAGCTGATGGGTGATCTTGTAAGTTTTCACCAACAGGAAGATCAGCTATCACTTCAATGCCCAACGACTCTAGGTCTGTTTTATTTCCAATACCCGATAACATTAGAAGCTTGGGACTGTTAAGGCTTCCAGCAGTCACTACTACTTCTTTGTTTACGTACAGGACGTAAACATTACCACTGGAATCGACAACTTGCACACCAATTGCTGTAGTGCCACTGAACAAGATTTTAATGACGGTGGTATATAGCATCATACACAAGTTAGAACGGTCTTTGGCTTCACGAAGGTATGTTTCGGCATTGCTCTGGCGCCTCTCTTCGTCAATATTAAACAAGGGCTCAGTGATTCCTTTCGTTGAAGTTGCCGACGTTGTATCTATGACGTGCTTATGGCCCAGTTCCTTAGCAGCACTAATTATACCTTCGTTAGAAGAACTCGTTTGTCTTTTGATTCGAATCGGGCCGTCTGTTCCGTGAAGACTGGCGTAGGACGAATTGAGTAATTCCTGGTCAACTAATTTCTCCTGTTTTATTAAATATTGTACCATATTGGTATAATTCCAAGAAGAGTCATTTAGGATATACGCCCAATTATTTAAGTCATAAGGATCTGGTCTTATGTGTACCATGTGGTTGAGTGAACTTCCGCCCCCTAGCATCTTACCCGCAGTGAGCTCGATAACATTATTTTGTCTATTTTGGGCTGTTCTATTATCATTCACTGATGTTATGTTATAATCGTAATCCGATACCGGTAGAGCTGTGAACATGCCCGGAAGCTGTAAATAAACCAATTAATCATTTAAATGGCCAAACACTTTAGCTAAAACATTTTCCATAATATATTTTTAATGAAATTGATAAATAAAAATACGTACGAATCAATAAGGCTAAATTGTCTATCCGAAACTTGAAGTCTATGGAAACAAACTTACAATGAAGTTTGTTAGGATTTCTTTCTTTCAACTTTGCATGATTCCGTTGTTCGGATTGCTTCATAAAAGGGTTTAGAATAATCAAGAGGTACGAATAGTCGGACCGAAATATTTAGATTACATGGCAGGCCTACTGTTACCACGATGATTTGAAATATAATTTGCTATATTATTAAAAGACACTATTTTTTTAAAGACAACGCTCGCCCTGGTAACGTCTCCTATGTCGCGGGGGACTTTACAAAGGTTCAAACAACGAACACCAAGAACACCCAAACTAGTGTAGCGACATTGCGGTTGATTTAGTGTTATATAGTCAGGCACAAGGTGCAGTAGTGCCGCGTGGCAGTCATCTCTCAACAACTACTGAGTTAGGTCGTAGTACAAAATGTATTTATATTATAACTGGTACCAGAGAATAAATATGTATAGATATTATACTTCTCATCTAGTTATTTCATTTGACGATCCATACAAGAACACATCTCATTTACCCTCACATTGGTAAACTCGACGTGGAATAGAAACAATTATTTGTGGATCACACAATATTTGTCCCATGTGGGGATCGAACTCACAAAATTCAGCGCGGCGGCAGTGGTGAGACGACCATTTAAATCACCTACCCTTACCTAAATATTCTAAATGCGGATGTGAATTTGTTTGTTACGCTCTCACACCTTAATTACTGGACCAATGATCATGAATTTTTTTACCCAATAAATGATTGTTACACTTGTAAATGTACCTATTCAATGAATAATTATGTAATGTGTTGTGTTAACAATTGTCGAATAAACTAAAAAAAAAATTGTGAGTAAACTCACATTGTAGTGATACTTACTTCTGATTCCATCGGAGGATAACCACCTGCTTCGATGAGCAACACAGTGTAAGAGCTGTTTGCGGATAGCCTGTTCGCCAATATTGAACCAGCGGAACCAGCACCAACGATTATGAAGTCAAAATACGTTCCATCTGTGGAACATGACAATATTTTTAAATCTATATAATGCTAACTAATGTTAGAATGTGAGTTTGTTTGTTACGCTTTCACGCCTTAACTCAATCAATCATCATGATATTTCGCATACATGTTGCCAGAGTTACAAAAAAGGTAGGTCCTTTGCTGTACCCCTGGTAACATGTATGCGAAATATCATGATGATTGATTGAGTAGTTATTACCTCATAAATATATTTATTTAACCTCATAAAGTAAAATATACTCTATTTGTTGAGATTCAACAACGTTATACAGATTTTATCAGGTTGTTTATTTTTATTACATAATCTTTAAACTCTAAACTACTTTTGTTACATACTTTTACTGGTTACTGTTTACTTCTATTTAAGCTAAACGTCGGTCATCTGCGCGTGAACATGGCTGCTGAAAAGCTACCGCACTCGCAAACGACTCGAGCAAACGTCCTTATCTAATCGTAGCCTAATGGCTACCACCGCCTAAACTTTATAATTACCAGGGGGATAGATGATATTAATGCAGCAGTGATAGCCCAGTGGGGAGACCAACAGACTGCAATGCAGAGGGTCTCGGGTTCGAAACCACGTCGCGCACCTCTGATTTTTGGAAGTTATATGACTTTTCTAAATTATGTGCGTATTGATTGACAATTATCGCCTGCTCCGTGCCTCGGAGAGCACGTTAAGCCGTCGGTCCCGGCTGCCATGAACATCTATGGCAGTCGTTATTGAGAAAGTCAGTACCCTCTAATATCCTAACACTTGTCTCGCCTTAGAGTATCGTTAGCCTTCAGGTTGCGGAAGTCAGGTGGCAGCCGCTCCGTGTAAAAACTGATATCCAGTCAAAACCGGTTGGACTAGAAAAGCCGACCCCAAGTGACTTGGGAATAATAAAGGCTAGGGGGAAGAATATAAGATATTAATTAGCATGGAATATATAGGTACTCACTGGCTGGGACGCAGGTTTCTGGATAACGATAAGCAGTGATCGCAAGTGCATAAATCACTTTCCACGCGAGTTGTATGCATTTGATGCTGGATAACACGGTTTCTGATATGTCTGTCATTTCTGTCAGAAGAAATATTAATAAT
The DNA here is from genome assembly GCA_930367265.1 of Catocala fraxini. Taxonomy (NCBI): domain Eukaryota; kingdom Metazoa; phylum Arthropoda; class Insecta; order Lepidoptera; family Erebidae; genus Catocala; species Catocala fraxini. Next base: position 4,056,834 of record OV884049.1, on the reverse strand, counting down.
AATACGTTTTTACGCAGTCCATAGCGTGCTAGTAATATTTACTTAAAATACTAATGTTAGTAGGCAATACATAGGTTATACACATGATTAAATTACAGCATGTAGCGCATCCATATCCATAGCATCGGGGTCTCCCACCGATCCGAAACACACTTAGGATGGTATTGGTCGGCAGCACCATCAAGGCGCGCCATCAAAGAAGGCGCACTTTTTCTCATGATAGCAGCAAAGCTGTCAGTATATATCTCTGCAAACCTCGTGCAGGTGCAGTGCATCAGGAATGTTTGGATTTTGGAATGCGTGGAGATCCACGGCAGCCTCAGTAGCACCCTGAGTGCATAATTGCACTAGACACGTAGGTGGCTGTATGCCCGTTGACTTTAACTGACCCACAGGCTGCATGTATAAAATTTATAATAATATCAGCCCTGTATTACTGTTCCACAGCTGAACACAGGCCTCTTCTCATTGTGAGAACGGTTATCATCTATGAGCCCATCTATCATAACTTGTGTGTGATGTTAGAGACCATCGCTACCAAAATCATATTCGATAACACTACTGCCATTGGCGTGCAGGTTGTCGATTCTAGTGGTGACGTTTAGGTACTATATTCTAACAAAGAGGTGATAGTGTCTGCCAGATCCTTGAACAGTCCCAAGATTCTAATGTTGTCGGGTATTGGGCATCGCGGGCTAAAATGCTTACTTCTGATTCAAGAGGAGCATAGCACACTGTAAGAGCTGTTAACACCAAAATTGAACCAGCAGAGCCACTGCCTATGATTATGAAGTCATAGTTTGTAGCATCTGTGGACTTACAATTTCTTTAATTGTTATATGATTATAACGAAAGATTTACGGTTCTGTTTAGTTTTTGTTTTGTTGTGAGTGCTGCCAGGATGTGTTTTGTAACCGAGATACGGAATATGGTTATGAAAGTCAAATATTTTATCCATGCAATTATCCAAGCACTCGATTTCGTAACGAACTGTTAGATAAAGTATTATTTTTTACCGAGTTAGAAAAGGAGAATATTCTTAATATGAGTGGTATTTAGATAGCGCAACAGTGAACTAAATAAACCAACATCAAAATTGGTAGCAATTAATAGTAAACATTTTTGAGGTATAACATTCGTATCTCGCTAACTTCCTCACACGCCTACATTTAAATAGGGGTAGCGTTGCAAATTATAATCTTTCGTTTCTTTTATCATGAAAAATGTTTTCCATTATGTACAAAATTTATATTTAAATTTTGCAAACAAACGTATTTGAGATTTTGTTTAAGAGTACTTTTTGATTTAAATACTAACCAAAGTTGTGCCAAATAGGCTAAGGGGTGTAATAATATTAGAAGTACTCGCTGGTCGGAGTACAGGGACGTGGGTAGCGCCATGCTGTCAGTAAAACAGTAGCAATCACTGACAGTGGTAGTTTAAGTAGCTTAACGGTAGCTAAAACCGTTGCTGCGACGTTAGTCATTTCTGTAATGTTATATATTATTATATTGTATTGTATTTCAAATATAAAAAGAATTTTGTCAATACCTCACACACAGCTTGTTTTATTTCATTTCAACATCTACCCGCCCTTATTTAAAAACCCTTTATATCACGGAATTTTTTCATTATCACACAATAACTAAACTACAAAACATAAATTATCCTAGAATAAAGCAATAGAAAATTTGATATTTTTATTTTATTTTATTTTATTAAGCACACTAATTATACAATTACAAATGCTACTTAAATATAAAGTGCGTATTATAACATTATAACAGTAATCATACAAATGACAGGCATGCATGACAAGAAACTTACAGTCTAAGTAATTACCGGTAAGATAATATTTAATAGGCACTATATTCTGTAGATAGGTAAGTGCTAAATCCAAAAGTAGATGTTACACAGATACACAATTACATAGTGCAGATAAGTTATGCAAGTCGGTAATTATTTATGACATAGGTGTAATATAATCATAAAAAAATTCTAAAGAATTAAAAACACAAATCCCACCATAAACAGCAGTATTAAGTCTTAAAAGAAACAGATTGAATATTGACGAGTCAATGTAAATACATAAATATTTTATTTGGCAGTCAGTAGGCAGCGTCTGTATGACAAAATTTTTATTGAAATGTTGTCAATAGCATTGTTTGTCGAAATGCATTTCTCATTGTACAATCGCATCATACGTGTAAGAGGACTGTTAAGAGTAGTGTTCAATGTAGATATGGGAGTATCAAATACTCGGTGATGCCTCATGGTACGTGTAATTGAACTAAAATTAAAAAAATTGATTAATACGGCATCTATAGTTCCGTTAATAATTTTATGAAGAAGTAGTAGGTCAGACATATAACGTCGTTCTTTCAAACTAGTTATGTTGTAGTGTGATAGTCTATGATTATATTCAGGCAAAGATTTTCTTACTCCATCTCTCATACATTGGTTTCTGACAGAGTGGGCTTGGACTGCTTCCACACTATCCGCATACGTTGAATAGTAAGGGGACCATATGGCAGAGCAATACTCTAAGACACTTCGAACTAGAGCGTTAAGCAAGGTTAAGCTGGAATTGTTACGAAACGGCTTACGTACACGAATAACAAAACCAAGCATTCTATTAGCCTGAGTAACAACATTGTCTATATGATGACGGAAGGATAGAGAGGAATCAAAAATCACACCCAGATCGCGAACGGTTATTACTCTATCTAGATAATCACCCGATATGGTGTATTTAAAATCTATGAAATTAACTTTATTTGTAAATGTGATAAACTGGCATTTCTTCATATTAAGGGACATTCAATTAAATAAGCACCAATGCTGAAGAGTATCGAGATCATTTTGGAGTTTTACACTATCACTTACTGTAGAAATTTTGGTGTATATTTTCAAATCATCAGCATAGGCTAAACATTCACATTTTATTAAATCCAGGAGATCATTTATGAATACCAAAAATAGCAGAGGACCCAATTTTGATCCTTGTGGGATTCCAGATCCCGGTATAATCCGTACAGATTCATAACCTGCTAAGGCCACCAGCTGAGTGCGATTGTATAGGTAACTTTGGAACCATCGTAGGAGGCTACCGCGAATGCTAGCATGGCTAAGCTTTATTGAAAGTATGGAGTGATTCACACGATCAAAAGCCTTTGCAAAGTCTGTATAGACAGCATCCATCTGCCCTCTAGCTTCGAATATGTCAGTTATGAACTCAGTGTATAAGAGTAGGTTTGATACCGTAGAACGGTTGGACATGAATCCATGTTGGCGATGACTGTGTAAGTGCCGAAGATGTGCATAAACTGTGTTATATATGAGACCTTCAAACATTTTAGCAAACTGAGAGATAATGAAGATTCGCCTGTAATTAGTTACGTCATTCAAATTGCCAGACTTATGAATAGGTATAATGAGGCAAATTTTCCACAAATCTGGAAATAGACCTTATCTAATAGATTTGTTGTAGATTAAATGCAAAGGTTTAATTAAAGCATCCATACAACAGCGAATGAAAATATGATGCAAACCGTCGGAACCAGTCCCTTTGTTTAAATCAATTTGCTTAATCCTGTCCCTTATTTCATTTTCCGATATATCAATAAATGACAGAGTATAACTTGAACCATTGTATGTTGGTATAAAGTTACTAGTTTCCATATTAGACCCATACACAGAAGAAAAGTACTCTGCGAATAGACTAGTCACATCCACCTATTCTACCTGATCACCGTAATTAACTTCATTTAGAATACCTCTATGATTTTTTATTTTATTCTTGTGCGGGTTCAATTCCCGCACAAGTCAAACATTTGTGTGCATGAACATGGATGTTTGTCTTGGTCTGGGTGTTTCTATGTATAATATGTATGTATTTACAATAAAAAAGTATATGTGTATGTTTATCCATTGTCTAGTACCCATAGTACAAGCTCTGCTTAGTTTGGGCTAGATGGTGTTGTGTGTATGTGATAGAATATTATCATTATTATTATTATTATCATTTATTTAGTATAACGCCAAAAAGTCTTTACATTTGTTTTCAATTCAATTACAAGTTTGTCAATGTAACTTCTAAAACACTGCTTGGTAGTTAATTTGGTTCTCTAACGTAATAAGCTAAAGGTATCATAATCACGAGGATTTTCAATTTTTTTTATCGTATTCTGTACTTATTCTTTTCTTTAATCATTTTTACTAGAGATGAAGAAAACCAAACGGGATAACGATATTTATTTGGTTTCACTTTAGGAGTGTATTTGTTGATTGATTGCCACAACACGTTATAGAATTCATGAAGAAAATCATTACAGTTCAAATGTGCAAATGCGTTCCAGTCGACTGAGTTCAATTCTTTAATACAAGCTTCATAGTCAGTCTTATAAAAATTATATTTAGTTATAAGTGAATTAGATTTTAAGTTGGAGGTTACTATTTTTTTCAGTTTTATTTCTAAAGGACCTGCTCAGATCACACAGCTTTCAGAATTACCATCAATAACAACAAGATACAAAACTCTATCATTTACATTACATACCCTATTAATTTGCATTAGGCCAGCAACATTCAATAAGTCCCGTAATGACAAAGACTATCGCAAACTTCCAGAAAAGGATCATAAGAACATAACCACTTGATAAGAGGAAGATTAAAGTCCCCTTAAATCATTGTGTGACAGTCAGCATAATATAAACAAACTTCTTCAATTTTTATAAAAAGATTCTTGACAGTCTCATAAGACAAATAGGAAGGTAAGTAAGCAAGACAGATTCAAACAGATACTTCCTACATATATACGCAGCCACATATCCTCAATAGATGTTTGCCATTTAATCACTTTCACAAAAGTAATATTTTTCTTAATAGCTACAAGGATACCACCTCCATATGATTTACAATATTGTTTTGTAAATTCAGTTCAGCGATCTCTTCTTATAACAGTGTACCTCTTATCAAAATACTCGGAAATCAAAAAAGAATCTTCTAACCAAGTTTCTGTTAGATAAATAATATCATAGTTTACATTTAAAATTGATAAAAATATTTCATGATTCTTCGTCTTCATACCTCTTCTAACATTCTGATAAAAGATAGACATACCCATAATATTATAACAAAATTATTAAACACGACGTAATATTCCAAATCCAATAAGTAAAAATAGTATTTAAATAATCTTAGCTAGAGAATGCTCATTTTTAATAAGTATGCTACCTGAATTTGCATTCTTACAAACATATATTTTCCCGTAACGAACCCAAACAAACTTGTATGACTTTTCTCTAGCTTTCAGTCGGGTAGCAGCGTGTAGAGACTTATACGCCGGAGAAAGGTGTTCGGACACATAGATTGTTTGTTGGGCTCCACCATAGCCGAGCAGGGATGTGTTCAGCTTGCAATCCGTGTGAGCTTTATTGTACTTGGTGATTGCAGAGTATAATTCGTCGCGACATCTTGGACTACACAGCTTCACTATAACAGAGCGTGGATGTGACTTGTTGTTGTTCATACTGGCCACTCTGACACATTTTATTACATCAGCATCGTTCAGTGTATAAGATACCACCGTAGACAACTGCTTAACAATTTGCGGCATAACTTCGTTCTTGTTTTCGGGTAAGGCATGAATTTCCAGATACGAATCTCGTGTATTTTGATCCAACTTAATTAATTGCGTGGTCAATTGTGTGATGGTATTTTGCATGGTGACATTTTGTGAGCGCAAATCTGTATATTCTGTTTTAACCGTTTGAAGTTACACCCTTAAATCATGAACTTGAGCGATGTCAAAGGAACTAGATGATTTCAATTCGTCTTACTCTCTATGTAAGTCATCCAACTCTGATCGAATTTGCGGGTCATGGTTTTCACCTCCATGCGCATGGTATATCGAATTTCCTCCCTAATAATGCGCCGGATATCGTCCTTTTCGTCGTCAACAGAGCTATTATCTGCCATGGTATCAGTAGATTTACTAGGTGGATGTTTAGTTAAACAGTTAGGACAATACCATGTCGAGCGTACACAATTTTACTTAGTCTCTTAAATGCTGTTGTGCTCAGATTCACACATAAATGATGATAGAGCATTTGTTACATTTCAAACAAATTATTTTTTTAGTTTGCTTTACTGGTAGTATCAACTACTGGTAGTATATTACAAATATCACACAATCAGACATTGTAAGTTATAATATTGTAGACAGAAACAATTCAAAAAGTGCAATGTGTGTACGAGCGGATTCGAACTTGCGGCGACAGATATCTAATCGAGCACTGTGGACGTTCGGCCAGCCGGTGATACTTTTGTAAGATGAAATTGTAAATCACTATGTGACTGTCATAAATATAAATCCGATGGTTGAATTATATGTAGGTTCTTTGAATGACAGCCACTAATAAAGTAAAATAAAATGTTTTAGAGTCGCCGTTACTACAAATTTTAATTTTCAAATTTAACACTTTAATAACAGTGTTCGTTTTAAAAATAACGTCATTAATATCAATAAAGTTTGTAGATAAACAACTATTTGCTTAGTAATTTCGAAATAATTTGCGGACAAAACTGTAACGTAACCGTACTGTAGAAGTCTCGATGACGTATGTATATTAAATAGTGGCTTACAATTTGATATTATATATAATAATTAGTATTTTTTACACTCACCTGTGTCGTAGACTGACAATGCTTCGATAATGCTTTTTAGAGTCTGGAAGCCCCTTTTTATACCATTTCTACAAGGATATCTAGACGAACGTTATTTATTTAGGTACTTATTGACGCAGATGCATCTTAAAATGGCCATATGGTTAAATATTTGTGTCTGCATTTTGTATTTGGATATAGGATATTATATAAAAAAATCCTCTGTAATTTTGTTCATTATTCATCAATATTTTTTGACATAGTCATTGTATTTTTACTACAAGCTTTTTCTTTTTTAATAATTAAACGTTGTTCTGAATTCATTTCTTTCGTTTTCTAATAATGTAAATTTAGCATAGCCTAGTAGGACCATGTATAGCGGAGGTGATAGAGCGATGAGATAAAATTAAACAGCTGTATACAGAATATTGTCTTATGTTTACGCGACTGTTAAATTGACTGTTAATTTGAAATTAAACAAACTTTATACGGATTTTATCGCGTTGTTTATTTTTTATAAAACACTATTATTACATAATTTTGAAACTTTACACTACTTTTGTTAAACACTTTTTATAGCTACTGTTTACTACAATTTAAGCTGTTTAAATTATACTACTATTTAGCTTTAATTTTACACTTGTGTTCAGGTACTTTATCTGTGCTTATCGTCGCAGATGGTTTTAACGCTCATCACAGTTTCAGCTGTGGCTGCTTGCGCGTCGTCAAGCGTAGAATAAATCACCTGCTCCTCAACTCGCGGGCTGCCTCGTCCCTACGCACCTAGGCAATTCTAAATTCCACTCTAGGGTTAGGACAAACTAGACTACGTGGAGTCGAGTTTGCAGCGATTCGTTTCTGCCACTATCCTTTGTAGCACAGCATATACAATTTTTAAAACAGTAATTTGATTTTAATTTATTAGAAATATGCTATTTAATAGAAATATGCGTAATAAAAATATCCCAAATTAAATTCTGCTATCTTCATAGTATGCCAAGTGAAATTGTACCATATAATCGTCGATCTAAATAAACGTTATGCTAAACGAAATTATACGGAATATTAATTCTGTCAAAGGTAATTATGCCAGATAAAATTCTGCCATCTTAATGTATGCCATTGAAAATTCAAACTTATAAACATTTGGCCAAACAATGTTTAAATAAAATAATTTTTATGCCTTTGTTTAAAGAAGATTATGCCAACTGTGTTATGCCAAATAAGTTTCGGAGCATCAAGATTCTGCCATATAGAGGAAACCCATAAAATGATAGTATTTTAAATCCATAAATCTGACTGTGAACAAAATATAACCGTGGTAAAAATAATTTATATATTTTTATAATTTCAATGAGTACCATACACTACCTGTACGTTACCACACTTTAATAAAAATAATCGCTTAATCGATATTAAAAACTTTGGCTTAATAAAAGGAAAGGAAAGCACCTTCAAATTTTAAATCGTTTATTGCGGTCATGGGTATGTTTTAATGGTGTTTTAATAATTAGATATGGTCTTTTGGCATGTAACATAAAAGATGCAAATAATAATAAAAATTTATAATAGCTACTAGATTTTTTTCGCTACATCGCTCGCGTAAATGTAGCGTTGTGTAGCGTGTAGGTTAGGTTAGGAAAGGTTAGGTCTGGCACCAGGAGCCGCTAGCTCGGGGCAAAGGACCAATTCTTCCCAATCTCGAGGTGGCATGGTCTGAACTTCGCCAGATCCTGGTGGCAGAATGGAAGGAACGACTTGTATACCCCACTGTTGGTTGAGGTGATCGTGAGGAGTGTCTATACATACATATGTATGGATGTTTCGGCCATTTCTTGGGTGTCATCACTGCGGCCACTTCCACCATGTTGTTGTGGACGCGGTGCTGTACGGATTGCCCCGCCTGGGGATCGCAATGCCGTAATTTGATTGTGGCAGTTGGTATAGTTGCCCTCTCGCTCCCGGCCGTGGCTCAGTATGTGGCCTGAAGCAAGGGTTCGTGGAATGCCGTCGCTTCATTCTGTGAGCATAGTCATTTCCATTAAGGAGGCGGCGGAGCTTGAGAGGACTTATATAATTGTTTGGTAACATAATTGTTTTGCGAATTTCGAATCTAATGTATTCCGAATTCAGATAAATTAGAAATAAAAAAATCTGATAAGTCCAAGAATGGTGATCATATATTATTACTTCGTGGTCTCGTCAAAGATAAGATTTGTTCTCAGGAAAATATGACATCGTTCTGCATTTTATTTATTACCTAATCGTAATAGAAACTTCCAGATATTCTGACTAGTTAAAAATTTTCGACCCAAGTAGCAAGTACATATTAGTAATATTATAATGACCAGCTGCGCTAAGTAAAGTCTGTGTACTTGTTCCAAATTGTCTTTTAGTAAATATCTCCAAATTATTTATCAACTAACTAGATTTTGCCCGCGGCGTCGCTTGCGCACATGTAGGTTATGTTAGTTTAGGTTACTACCATACCATACTACCATGCCATATAGGTCATACCGCACGGTGTCGGCTGACGTAGCTTGCGCGTTGGCCGGAATTCCCCCGTAGAACTTGGAAGCGGAAGTGCTCGCCGAAGCATTTATAGTGATTTTGGCTGTATTTTGGAGACGGGTCTTTGTTCCAACGCGGAGGTCTTAACTGACACACGGAACTGAGCCTAAAAATGAAAGGCGCGGCTGGAGGTGTCGGATCCAGAACCGTTGGGGCCCTCCAGCTGGTGTTGGAGCGGTGGACAGGGTGGCAGCATGACCCTTTTCTTCTGACTAGTGCAGGTATTGTCACGACACGGTTGCTTTGACAAGTACCTGCATATGATCGCAAGGAGGGAACCGAGTCCCATCTGCCACCACTGCGAGTATATTGAAGAAACGGTACAGCAAACGCTCGAGGTTTGTCCTGCCTGGGCGGTGCAGTGCCGTGAACTCATCGACGTTGTGGGCGTTGACCTCCGCTGCCGGCCGTGATCAAAGCCATGGTTGACAGCGAGGGGCACTAGATAGCGGTCGCATCCTTCTGCGAAGACATCATTTAGCGGAAGGAGGTGACGGAGCAGATCCGTGAGGAAAGTATCCTTGCGGATCCAAGCCACCGCCGAAAGAACAGGGATCTTCTGTCCGTCAGTTAAGTCTAAGTGACGCACTTTGTTGTGCCGGGGCGTCGCCCAGGAGTCGTCGCCAGCAGGCATTCTTCGCCTGCGTTGGACACTGCTGGGTAGGTCGGTGATGTAGTTTCAGTTCCAGCGACCCACCACTCAAGGCACCGAGCTGGCACACCATGGTAGGTTTAATCGGTAGTATCCGGGATATTCATCTTTTCGCGGGTCAGCCCGACATAACCTCTCCGGTACCCTTTTCCGCGAAGAGGTATGCGTCAATGCATAACCCCACGTTAAAAAAAGGTTCGGTTACTAACAGTACCTTTTTTATGAAAGATACCTTATGTCCTTATCTGTTCCCTGACAACGTGTATGTGCAATTTCATGGTGTTTAGTCTAGTAGGCGTGAAAGCGTAACAAACAAACTTACATTCGCATTTATAATATATTATTGCTAATTATTGTACAGCTGCGGACTGCTAAATAATAAATGACATCATCATATTATTAAAAGCCAATAATATACTTTTGAGTATATTAACACATCTGCAACCAATTATAATTTGGTCGTTAAGTCAAGATCATGTTTCTTAATTTTAAATAAGAAATACCTAGAGAGATAAGTTATATTTTTCTTTCGTTTGAAAATTACCATATGGCAAGCTTACTTACTTATTTTTACTGAGATTCTATACATGTTTTATAGATTTTAATACAATCCATCCGAATCTAGGTATTTTGAAGATTTAAAATGATAGACTTTTTTTTAAGCTCAGGAATTAATTTATTAGGGCAATTTACATTTATTAAATGGTGAACAAGATTGTATTAATTACCTTACTAATTTGTATTATTCGGTGTATTCGTAATACACAAACAGTTATACTAGGCTTCTAGCTTATGATGGCACGACAATAAACAAGACTTCACACACCAAATTTTTCGGTAATAAAAATTTATAATAGCTACTAAATTTTTTTCGCGGCATCGCTCCCATATATGTAGCGTTGTGTAGCGTGTAGGTTAAGTTAGGAAAGGTTAGGTCCCGGGCACGCCACGATCGTGGCGGTAAGTCCCGTGTTTGAGGAGTGGCTGGAGAGGCGGCATGGCGCCCTCACCTTCCGGCTGACACAGGTAATGACTGCCCACGGTTCTTTTGGCCAGTTCCTGTGTCGTATACGTCGGCAAGAGACGCCTGGTTGTCACCACTGCGGCGACTGCCGCGACGTTGTTGAGGACACGGCGCTGCACACTTTGGCGGTTTGCTCCGCCTGGGCATCGCAGCGCCGTGAGTTGATCGCGGCAGTCGGATTGGTTGCCCTCTCGGTCCAGACCGTAGTTCAGTCTATGGTCCGGAGCGAGAGGTCGTGGAACGCCGTCGCCTCCTTTTGTGAGAAAGTCATTTCCATCAAAGAGGCGGCGGAGCGGGAGAGGGAGCGTTTAAACCCTCTCCCCAACCGCAGAACCGGGCGCCGGAGGGCGCGAGATGACCTCCAGCCACCCTGAGGATTGACCTGGGGGTGGTGGGCTTTGTGGGCCTGCCCGCCATCTGTTCAGCACCAGGTCCGAGAGGCGGCGTGCGTGTTCCCACGCGCGCCTCTGTGTCGAGTCCGTCTCCCTTCTAGGGGGGACATTAGGGATTATTTTTGCGAAGTGCCTATAGGGTAGGTCTCATCGGGTAGTGGCCTGCCGTTTCATACGGCGGGCCGAATCCTCGGCGGGGTCGCGACTGCATGCGCAAGTATTTCGCGCGGCCCCGTCGATAGTGGTTTTGTCGAGGAACACCGTGGTAGGTTAGTCGGTATTCCGTAAGGTACATTATTCTTATTCCATCTTTCTTTTACCCCGGCGAGTCCGACATAACCCCTCCGCCCGCCCCCGCGGAGGGGTACGCGTCATGCATACACCGAAGTTAAAAAAAAAAAAAAAAATGTTCGGTCTGGCGCCAGGAGCCGCTAGCTCGGGGCAAAGGACCAATTCTTCCCGATCTCGAGGTGGCATGGTCTGAACTTCGCCAGATCCTGGTGGCAGAATGGAAGGAACGACTTGTGTACCCCACTGTTGGTTGAGGTGATCGTGAGGAATGTCTATACATATGTATGGATGTTTCGGCCATTTTTTGGGTGTCATCACTGCGGCCATTTTCGCCATGTTGTTTTGGACGCGGTGCTGTACGGATTGCCCCGCCTGGGGATCGCAATGCCGTAATTTGATTGTGGCAGTTGGTATAGTTGCCCTCTCGCTCCCGGCTGTGGCTCAGTCTGTGGCCTGAAGTAAGGGTTCGTGGAATGCCGTCGCTTCATTCTGTGAGCATAGTCATTTCCATTAAGGAGGCGGAGGAGCTTGAGAAGACTTATATAATTGTGGGGTAACATAATTTTTTTGCGAATTTCTAATCTAATGTATTCCGAATTCAGATAAATCAGAAATAAAAAAATCTGATAATCCAAGAATGGTGATCATATATTATTACTTCGTGGTCTCGTCAAAGATAAGATTTGTTCTCAGGAAAATATGACATCGTTCTGCATTTTATTTATTACCTAATCGTAATAGAAACTTCCAGATATTCTGACTAGTTAAAAATTTTCGACCCAAGTAGCAAGTACATATTAGTAATATTATAATGACCAGCTGCGCTAAGTAAAGTCTGTGTACTTGTTCCAAATTGTCTTTTAGTAAATATCTCCAAATTATTTATCAACTAACTAGATTTTGCCCGCGGCGTCGCTTGCGCACATGTAGGTTATGTTAGCTTAGGTTACTACCATACCATACTACCATGCCATATAGGTCATACCGCACTGTGTCGGCTGACGCAGCTTGCGCGTTGGCCGGAATTCCCCCGTAGAACTTGGAAGCGGAAGTGCTCGCCGAAGCATTTATAGTGATTTTGGCTGTATTTTGGAGACGGGTCTTTGTCCCAACGCGGAGGTCTTAACTGACACACGGAACTGAGCCTAAAAATGAAAGGCGCGGCTGGAGGTGTCGGATCCAGAACCGTTGGGGCCCTCCAGCTGGTGTTGGAGAGGTGGGCAGGGCGGCAGCATGACCCTTTTCTTCCGACTAGTGCAGGTATTGTCACGACACGGTTGCTTTGACAAGTACCTGCATATGATCGCAAGGAGGGAACCGAGTCCCATCTGCCACCACTGCGAGTATATTGAAGAAACGGTACAGCAAACGCTCGAGGTTTGTCCTGCCTGGGCGGTGCAGTGCCGTGAACTCATCGACGTTGTGGGCGTTGACCTCCGCTGCCGGCCGTGATCAAAGCCATGGTTGACAGCGAGGGGCACTAGATAGCGGTCGCATCCTTCTGCGAGGACATCATATAGCGGAAGGAGGTGACGGAGCAGATCCGTGAGGAAAGTATCCTTGCGGATCCAAGCCACCGCCGAAAGAACGGGGATCTCCTGTCCGTCAGTTAAGTCTAAGTGACGCACTTTGTTGTGCCGGGGCGTCGCCCAGGAGTCGTCGCCAGCAGGCATTCTTTGCCTGCATTGGACACTGCTGGGTAGGTCGGTGATGTAGTTTCAGTTCCAGCGACCCACCACTCAAGGCACCGAGCTGGCACACCATGGTAGGTTTAATCGGTAGTATCCGGGATATTCATCTTTTCGTGGGTCAGCCCGACATAACCTCTCCGGTACCCTTTTCCGCGAAGAGGTATGCGTCAATGCATAACCCCACGTTAAAAAAAGGTTCGGTTACTAACAGTACCTTTTTTATGAAAGATACCTTATGTCCTTATCTGTTCCCTGACAACATGTATGTGCAATTTCATGGTGTTTAGTCTAGTAGGCGTGAAAGCGTAACAAACAAACTTACATTCGCATTTATAATATATTATTGCTAATTATTGTACAGCTCTGCGGACTGCTAAATAATAAATGACATCGTCATATTATTGAAAGCCAATAATATACTTTTGAGTATATTAACACATCTGCAACCAATTATAATTTGGTCGTTAAGTCAAGATCATGTTTCTTAATTTCAAATAAGAAATACCTAGAGAGATAAGTTATAATATATAGTACTTTATTTTTCTTTCGTTTGAAAATTACCATATGGCAAGCTTACTTACTTATTTTTACTGAGATTCTATACATATTTTATAGATTTTAATACAATCCATCCGAATCTAGGTATTTTGAAGATTTAAAATGATAGACTTCTTTTTAGCTCAGGAATTAATTTATTAGGGCAATTTACATTTATTAAATGGTGAACAAGATTGTATTAATTACCTTACTAATTTGTATCATTCGGTGTATTCGTAATACACAAACAGTTATACTAGGCTTCTAGCTTATGATGGCACGACAATAAACAAGACTTCACACACCAAATTTTTCGGTATAGTAGTCGATAAATATTATGACTTGATAAAGCATACTTATGGTCTATGTAATAAAAATAATAGTTTTATCTGTGTACTACACAGATTAAGGGGTACCTCAACCCAAAGTACTCTTATGCCCGTTTTCACCAACAGATAAGTATCCCTTAGCAGCTTTTAGGGAACCCCTAACAAAAAATTCGTTTTCACCAACGTTTAAGTGTCACTTAAGTCTCTTTAAGATCTTATATTTAAGGGCCCGATTATTGGCTCCTTAAACTACTCTTATGCTTAGGTAACAGAACATTGTTTAATCATACACGACACACGAGTGATTTTCTATCATGGAAAATGATTTAGGGCTCTTTATAGAAAGTCTAGAAGCTATTGAGACTCTAGAGAACATTCAGCAAATAATAAAAATACCACGCATTTACCATGAAAGAGTCAACCACTTCGATAAATACGACGATGTCGACTTTTTCATAAAATATTGGTTATCTAAACAGAGTGTTCCATATTTATTAAAAAAATTGATCATCTTTTAGAATTCAAAGCTAACAAAAGATGTAAGCTTTAATTAACAAATAACACGAATCGTAGTTCCAAATAATCACTCGACGACGTATGTTAAGAAATGACATAAGGTTTCTCGTTAATTTGCCAAAAAAAGCAAAGGAACACGGGTCTTACAGCTCATACGCATTCACGGAAATATTTTCATTTTTAAATTAAACTGAATTAAGTTCAAAATATGTAAAAACAATTGTTTTCAATATATTAATAATACTACTGTTAATACCATTCATTTGAAAAGAAATATAGAAATTTTCATCTTATCGATAAAACATCGATATCAGAAGCGTGACTTTAGAAAATGTTAACTGTCACTTACTTACGGAATTCCTTCGTAGGTGATACCTAGTATGGTGAAATTGAATTTAGGTAAGTATTCGATTAAGGGATGCCCTTAGCTTAAAAGACACAGGGGCCTGTTGGTGAAAACGGGCATTAGTATGCCATGGCTCTGTAAGTGCCATACTAAGATATGGTCTAATATTGTCGGGAATTTCCACTGATTCCTTGCTTTTCTGTCTCAAAAGAGATGCATTAGGGCAATTCATTTTAACATTCTAATTGACATGGAAGGCCTTGACGACGTTAATACTCAACGCCAAAAAAAGAGACTTAGTTTCAATGACAAAAACAATAAAAGAAAATTATAACTTGGAGACATTGAAGAAAAGAGACTGTATAGATATGGCTACAATTGTTCACAATTTTACCTGCATAAATTATGACCAAAGCTCCCGATTAAATCACAATGTCACAACAAATAGTTTATTATGCAAAGAGGAGCTATCTATACACAGTATACATAACAACATTTGTTATTTCGTAAAGCAGTCACTAAACAAGCCCAGAATCATGATAATTTCCGATGAGACTGGATACCGCTTGAGGAAACTACTACAACAACAACTTGGAAATACCTTCACAATTACATCGGTTATAAAACCCTATACAGGAGTATAGAGTTTTATAACTGATGCGATATAGGAATATCAGAAATACTCGGTTCATGCGCAACAATGTGTCAGACTTTCACCAAGACAGACTTTGTGTTAATATTAGGCAGCTCCAATGAACACACAACACAATTATAAAAATTATGTTTATACAACAACTGGCATTAACGGCAAATAAACTGGTAGTTCTAAAAGTTACCGTTATAAGTATATTCAGACTAAAAGTACTATTCAACATAAATCTTTATATAAAGATGCTATAACACAAACAGAAAACGATACTATGATGGTATCTGATACTGTTTTTTTTCATCAGCAATGATAGGATCACATCTAGATTTGCATGTGAGATAAAGAATAATATACATACAAACCAAAATTCTCATACTGCTTGTCTTAATATTTTTCATCAAAATGTTAGTGGTATACAAATAAAATAGATGAATTGACCACACTACCTGTACTTGATTACAGTACCCGGCGATAAACATTGCACACTGACCTTTGGAAAGAGACAATCGCCTAATTTCGGCTTCGTAGAGCGTTATCTCTGTCGCACACTACCTATGTGACGTTTTGTCAGTCGTTGTTCAAGTGCGATAGAGTGCGGTCGCGTCCAGTTCAAAATATATATTTAGAGTTGTTAACACCCCCAAATTTAAATAATTTAAAGTTGTACTATGGCATCTTTAGGAAAAAGAGGGAAACCTTTACGAGGTCAGTCACGTGAAATTATCTACAATGTTTATAAATATTTTGTAACCGAAGTTGACAGATTAAAAAAAAATGAAGTAGAAAATGTATGTTATTATTTTAAGAATGTTCAAGAGCGAGTTGCAAATGCCACTGGAATTTCAAGAAGAACTTTGAACAATATATTAAACGAAGTCAGTACTGAAACACATTCTACTGAAATTAAGTTCAGCACTCCAAAAAAAGGGAGACCAAAAAAGCATTTTCGTTTGGATATGGACGATTTTGATTATGATGTTGTTCGAAGAATGGTGTATAATTTTCACTTACGATTTAATGAACTGCCAACAATAAAATCATTAAAAGCTAAATTATCTGAAGCTATTAATTACAATGGATCTGAAAAGACGTTGAGAAAAATACTTCACAAGATGGGATTTTGGTTCACTAAAATGGAAGATAATCGAAAAGTTCTAATGGAAAAGCACGATGTAAGTCTCAAACGAATGGAATACCTCGATAAAATACGCAAATTTCGCGAATCAGGAAAAAATATCGTCTACATGGATGAGTCTTACATACATACATCCCACACTAAAGGGAAATCTTGGAGTGATGATAAGAAAAAAGGAGTAAAAAAGCCAATTTCAAAAGGTTAACGTTTGATAATAGTTCATGCGGGAAATGAAAAAGGCTTTGTACCCGGTGCCTTTTTAACGTATAAATCCACGGACACTACAGGTGACTATCACAATGAAATTAATAACGATACCTACGAAAAATGGCTGGTTAATCAATTAATCACAAATATACCCAGTGATTCTGTTCTAGTTTTCGACAACGCACCCTATCACAACAAATATGTTGAAAGACCCAACTCAAACACCATTAAACAGGAAGTGATCAACTGGTTAAACAGACACGAAATTCCAGTTGATCCAAAATTAACAAAAACCCACATTTACGCTATTATAATTATATGTCAGCACAAGGAGAGGTATACAGAGTTTTCCGTGGACAAAGTATTTGACGAACATGGGCACACTGTGTTGCGATTGCCACCATATCATCCGAATTTTAATCCAATTGAAAATATATGGTCTCAACTGAAAGGCTATGTAGCCTCTAGAAATGTGGGTATGAATTTAACTACAGTAAAAACATTATTGATTGAAAAAGTAAACATGATCGGGACTGAAGAGTGGAAAAAGGTTTGCGATCATGCAATCAAATGTGAGAATGAATATAGAAGCATTCAACACGATTTAGACAATTACACTGATAGACTAGTGATAAATACGGCTGACAGTGACAGTGATATTGACCTCTTTGAGAGCACAGATAGTGAAATGGAAGAATCGAAAATTAGAATTATTATTATTTTTATTACAATGTCTCATTTTAACAATAGGTATAATGTTTTAATATTAGTGTTTATTATGTACACTACAGCTGTAATTTTACAAAATAATTAAATACGTTAACATAATGTGAACATGTATTTTTAATTTCATTTTACTCCAACCTAAAGCCATATATCACTTATAAAAAAATTGGTGTAATAAATACAAAGAATAAAAAGAATTGTCAAACGAAGCAAATCATAATTGTTTTAACAGCTCCTAATAGATACCGGACTGTTTGTATTTCGTGCGACAGAGATAACGCTCTACGGAGCCGAAATTAGCCGATTGTCTCTTTCCAAAGGTCGATGTGCAATGTTTATCGCCGGGAACTGTACATTTGTTTAATCGAAAATTTGATTAGTAACATTGCAGCTCCTTTGTTTAGTATTAATAAATAACTATTTTATAGAACACACTAAAATTATATAGAATCTCAATATAAGTGAACTGTACCTGCCGAAGCGATCTCCGTGTGTGAACTACGCGCGCACACATATCGCACTCTTAATAAAACAGCGACTTAACTCGAAATTTGAAAGTAAGGCAATTTGAACTCTAATTGTATATGTTAAATTCTAATATTATATTTGTGTTGTTCAAATTTGTTTAATCCAAAATACTGAGATAAGTCTCTGTTTTATTAAGGGTGCGATATGTAAATATTACATTCTGTGCCGCACCGCCGCCGCGCCGCGCTCCTCACTCTCGCTCTCATCACTGACCGTGAAACACGTACCAAGCATCGTATACCTACCTACCTAGTTAGTACATATGTATGTAGTACTTACCAATAAACGGCATCATAGAAGAACGAGCGTCTATTCAATCAATCAATCAAACAAACTTAACACACCACCTTCGATAACTTCTCGCCGCAACAGTACCAGTTCTTTTTGAGAATAAATAAATCTTTAACCTGAACTACAAATTGATCACATACAATACAAGAATATACAAAAAGAGGGGGTAAAAGTAGGGTATTTGTAGATTGTCCCCAAATAAACTGTGTAAGGGAGAAATATTTAAAATATGTTGTATAAAAAGACGTCATAACTGGGCTGTATCCGTCCTGTTGTTATCGAAGTTCTGATGAAAAAAACTTTAAATAATTTATGAAGACTTATTGATTTTTTATTCAAAAAGAAGGCTCTAATTTGTGGGTATTTTCATGTTAATATCTTGACACAGAAAACAATAAATTAATACGTCATAATTCAGTTTCATGTAGGTATTGATAACTTTTTAACAAAAGCTGATGAAAATATAGATAAAATATTCAATGATCATAACGGCTTAGTAGGTGGGCATAGTGGGATCTTATGTGAAATAACACTTCAAAGGCTGACAGGTAATAAAACAGTTGCAAGTCGTACTCTTTCAATTGGCAAAAGAATAATAATTAGCAAAAGCCATGAATTTTATTTATTAAAATATTTCTAAAAATTCAAATTAAATCATGACTTGACCTATATGGATAATCTCATTTTTAAATAAATTTAATATATGTTTCAAACATACATTCAGGAAGAAAACTATATAGATTAATGTAAAGAAAATGTGAAGTACTGGTATCAATTGGTTAACAAACGGTATTCAAGTATCAAGCAGGATAAAACGTATTCTGTGTATAAACAGTAGAAGTTGTCTTAACGAATCTATTTGTGAAAGCTGGAAAAAGAAATACTGTACGTGGATAACTCAAAAATGCAAAATTACTAACGAAATTTTGTAGGTAGGCATATAAACAAAAACACTAGTAAAATAGTAACACAAATTATAACACATAATAATAAGTTCATTGATAACCCACCCCACTTATGTCGCAAATAAATTAGCGGAGCAATTTAATATAAAACAGCCTTCAAATTGGAGTAATATAGACGTATCAGTTGCATTCTTAAGAGACAGCTGTCAAAGGGTCACGGAAGATATGGTCTTGTCTTATATTACGCCAAATTAAATTAGTAATGTAGTTAGAAAAATGCCCACAACGACTTCTAGTGGGTTTGGTGAAGTACAAATAATAATGGCAACACCACTTTTATATCCTTTTAATAAATGTTGTGAACATAGTCTATAACCCGAACAATTAAAAATTGCCAGGGTGATGCCAATACATAATAAGGCCTCAACGGCCGATCAAAAAAACTACAGGCCTATATTGGCCCATGCAACATTATACAAAATATTCAAAAGCTCCTAAAATGTCACCTAGTCCGTCGTTTGATTACAAACAAAGTTATAAATAAGAGGCAGTTTTGTTACCAGAAAGGTGTTGGAACGTCTGATGCTTTACATACCTTAGCGAAATTATAGAGAAAATAAATGAAAAACTGAAAGTAGCCGGCGTTTTCTTAGATCTTAGCTCTGCTTTTGATACTGTGGATCATGAACTTCTTTTAATAAAACTAGAATATTAGGGCGTAAGAGGTAAAGTCTTAGAACACTTTAAGTCATATGTACTTACATAATAGGCAAATGTACATAGAGGTCAAGGCAATCAACAGTATGAAGTGCCATAAAGCTTACCAATCTAAGATACACCATGTCACAACAGGCGTACCTCAGGGATCTACATATTTTTGGCCCCATCTTTTTCTTGGTATTCATAAAAATAAATGATCTAAACTTTTCAAATCAGTTAAGTTCAAATCCTCAAATTGTTGTTTTTGCTAATAATACTAGTGCAATAATAAGTGCGAATAGTATAGAATTTATAAATCATAAATTAAACAGTCTATTACTGGATTTTCCCAAATGGTTTGCAATAAATAAGTTAATAATTAATACTACATAGACAATTATGCTATTCAAATCGGCTTCTCGATATACTGAGAACATGTATATACAATTAATGTAAAATAAAATAGAAACTGTAAATATAGTTAAATTCTTAGGTGTACATATCGATTCGCTATTAAATTGGCTACTAAATAAAAAATGAACTTAATTCAATTAAAGAATCAATATCATCTTCGTACTATGCCCTTAGAAGCTTAAGAGATGAAGTTAGTATCACTCAGCTAAGAACTGTATATTATGCCCTGGTAGATTCCAGGCTAAGATACAGTATTCAGTTCTGAGGTAATAGTTACAAATACAATTGCGAAAAGGCGTTCATAATACAAAAACGGACAGTCGGAGCTATAGTCGGTATTCCACAATAGGAATCTTGTAGAAAACATTTCAAAGACCTATCTATACTAACGGTACCTTATCTTTATATACTGTAGACTGTCCTGAGCTAGTGGTCGAAATACATAACTCATTAGGAAAGTGCACATGAAAGGTTAATCAGAGAAAGCACTTGAAGAAAAATCTTAAAAAGCAATTTCAGGCCAACCTTAAACATAACAAAGCATTGTGTGCAATACCAGAGTGTAAAATTATTCAATTGTCTACCAATAGAATAAGCAAAAAGCCTTCCTATTCCTAAGGTTAAAGCCTTCCTATTGAAAAATCATTTTCTTCTGTGGATGAATTTACTCGCTTATCTTGTAATTATTGACATTGAAATAGTGGTGATCATGTCACGTGTCATGTGACATGATCACCACTACTGTATCGTGTCTATTAATGAAGTTATTTATAAATATCTTTCAATACATACGTATTTTTATATATTATTATATCAAATTTATGTTTTACAAGTATTTATTATCACAATGAAACAGTTTTACTGTAAATCGCCAATGTTTTAAAATATAATCATATTACTCGTTATATGTATAATTCATAATAGTATTTTATAGCATAAAAAGTTCACATAGTGACACTTGTGTCAATAACTTGTTATTGCTGATGTACCAAATTGCAGTTGCAGTACATTTCCGTGCATGCGTGCGTGAATATGATGTATAAAATTAAATTTCTAGCTTAAAATGATTAAAACAATGTAGATTCTGTACTTATAAGCTGATAAAATAAAATATGTAATTTGCACACTAATTAGATACAATTTATATGTATAAAAATATATATATGTATATTATTACGTTTATATGTATGTAAGGAAAAAAGAGAGGAAGGCCAAGGAAAAGATGGATGGACTGTGTGAGGATGGATATGAAAGGAAAAGTGGTAAATGATCAGATGACGGGTGACAGAGAAGTAAGAAGTATGAAAGCGAAGGACATACTGCGCGGATCCCAAATAAATTGGGACCAGGGCAAGAGGATGATGATGTATATTAATTCAATTAACGATAAAAATTATAAAATGATAACTAACCAATTAAATAATATTTAAATTTAATAAAGACAGACAGATAGTCCGTAAAGTCTCAAAGAATGTAATAATTAGTAGTAATACATGCTATAATTTATTAATTTTAAGTGAAGCCGCGCGCAACGCCTAATTTTGCCAACGTGTCAAATATCATGTCTGCACATCGGACAGATATATTTAGATTGTGTGAATTCCACTGTTGTTACATACAACAGTGGAATTCACACAATCTAAAAATTAAACAATTCGAACATGAAGTTATTATAATGTTATTAATAAATAAAAACTAATTTGGAGCTGCAAAAAGTATTATAGTAGATACATACTATCTTAACAATTAATGTGTAAAAAAACAACATAAGAAAATAGATTAATTAAAGAAGAATTACTTTCATATATACAGGGTGTCCCAAAAATCAACGTCAAGCCGAAAACGGATGACGGGCCAAGGGATGGTGGTTCTCAAAAAAATATGAAAAAAAAATTTTTTGCTGCACTCTAAAAATTATAGCCATTTAAAAAAAAATGAGAAAATTAACACCTTGTTATGATTTTTCAAGTACTATGACTACAAAATGTTTACTTAGCTTAATTATTTTAGTGAGGATTTGTTACTGAATAATGCTAGTATACATTACAATTCAAAATTTGAACACAACTATCTTCATTTCAGAGGAAATATCCCTAATATGCCCAAACATGTACTCAAAATTATTACATTATTCAACTTTAAATGGCCGTGCTGAAAAAAAAATGTACTACGCCATTTCAGCACGTGGCATCAAAAGATGGCGCATTTAATGGGCTTTCTAAAATGCTATAACACTTACTACATTTTATCCTAATTATGGATTTTTTTTCTAAAACAACTTGGATTTATGCTTCTAATGCGATGCATATTTTATTTAAAGCTTACTTAAATTAAAGTAAGACAGTACAAGTTTGGGTGAAACAGATTAGGACGCCACTTCAACGTGTGAGAGTGAAAGAGATAGCAAGCCTGAGCATCATCAACACACATTTAATTATTATTATCCCGCAAGGGTTGCGTTTTGTGAAACGATGTTACAAAGACACCGAGAAGACCCCCACTTCCTGGATAAAGTACTCTGGACGGATGAGTCAACTTTTAAGAAAGATGGCTACTTAAATCTACATAATGTGCATGAGTGGCACGTGGAAAACCCACATTTAATGCGAGAAGATCGGTCACAATATCGCTTCAAAGTAAACATGTGGACCGGTATTCTGAACGGTAGAATTATTGGACCTTTCGAACTCCCAGACACCTTAACCAGTGAGGCTTACTTAGACTTTTTACAAAATCATCTACCAGATTTATTGGAAGACGTGCCACTCAACATTTACGTAGGTATGTGGCTCCAACAAGATGGCTGCCCTGCGCACTATGCTCGCTCAGTAAGGGAATTTCTTAACCAAGTATATCCGGATAGGTGGATCGTTCGGTCTGGTACGATCTCGTGGCCGGCCCGATCACCAGACTTAAACCCCATTGATTTCTTTTACTGGGGAGCAGTGAAGGATCAAGTTTACTCTAAGCCTATCGCAAACGTAGAGGAACTGCGCCAAAGAATTGCGGGGGCCGCTGAATACATCAATTCAAGAAGTTTTGCTCGTAAAATAAAGCGTTCGTTTTTAAAGAGATGTAGGGCATGCATTGAAGCTGAAGGCAAACAATTTGAATATTTATTGTAACAAAATAAAATGAACTGTTGATTTGAATGGTTGAATTTTTATTTCAAATTGAACACATAATGATTCACAATGACCAAAGGAATCTAATATGGTTTATCAATCAATTAGGTATTTGCCCTATTCACAGTAGCTTCGCAAAACAGTGTCACTAGTAGTTTTTACCTGACTGCCATAAAAGAGGGTTATGTATAACACTAATTTGTTTCTTAGAGGGAAACTAGATGTCATTACCAACATTTTTGAGTAAAACAAAAAAGGTTAGACCCGAGTTGTTTTAGAAAAAAAATCCATAATTAGGATAAAATGTAGTAAGTGTTATAGCATTTTAGAAAGCCCATTAAATGCGCCATCTTTTGATGCCACGTGCTGAAATGGTGTAGTACATTATTTTTTCAGCACGGCCATTTAAAGTTGAATAATGTAATAATTTTGAGTACATGTTTGGGCATATTAGGGATATTTCCTCTGAAATGAAGATAATTGTGTTCAAATTTTGAATTGTAATGTATACTAGCATTATTCAGTAACAAATCCTCACTAAAATAATTAAGCTAAGTAAACATTTTGTAGTCATAGTACTTGAAAAATCATAACAAGGTGTTAATTTTCTCATTTTTTTTTAAATGGCTATAATTTTTAGAGTGCAGCAAAAAATTTTTTTTTCATATTTTTTTGAGAACCACCATCCCTTGGCCCGTCATCCGTTTTCGGCTTGACGTTGATTTTTGGGACACCCTGTATTTCAATATAGTATTATATAATTAGAGAAATATCTTTTGAGGGATATAAGGATTGCCAAAATTTTACGTTTTTATGAATTGAATAGCAAACATTACTTATTTATGTTTATTGTCAACAAGCACATATTTAAATCTTTTTATTCAATAAAACTTATTTAACTAAAATAACGATTAACGATATATTTGTAAAAAAGTCGAAATAAACACTAGTACACTTTAATAATAGTATAGACTGCGGCAACATGAAAAAAAAATCATCACCTCACATACTCTTGGTTATTTCTCCAGGCAGAGCGTCCTCATACCTTATTCTTGGACAGCCATCTCCTTGCAGCAGGCTGGTACCCACAGCCCCCTGCTGCATCGACATCAGAATGCCAATTTCCCATCGTTGTAACGTTTGTATTTTACCAAAAATAATACACGCCGATTCGCCAAAATAATATTCAATTTTTCTAGCAGTTGAATTTACTCAAAAAGATTGCGGCTAACAAAGCGACGGTATAATAAAAAAAATCACAAGCTCAGTACTGACTACACGCAGCACTAGCAGGTTCGCCATGCAATGTTGGGCGTTGTGTGACGAAATAAAAGAATATGTTAATTCGTATTAATTAGCTATAATGCCTTCAATTCAATGATGTATTATAATATACATATATCTACTTGGTAGGGAAGGCGCGTCACACACTACAGTTATTTCACCGTACCTAAAAGTAAATACAACCTTAGAAAGGTAAAAGACAATATTTATTTTGTAACAGTGACATCTATCCTAGTAGCACTAAAACTCTAAGGTTCATCAATAACTGTCTGCGATCATGAACATGCCGTCAGTTAAGTGTAAATTATGTGAGAAATTCGTTTCGCCAACAGAGGCCGTTAAATGCGCTAAATGTAGCGCATTTTATCACCGATCATGCAAGGCATTGCTTCTAAAAGGACAAATACCGCTGACTTGGAAATATTCGATCTGTAGTAAAAACGTAGCCATGGGAAACAGATCGAAGAAAACGAAAACAGTTTAGACGTTTTTATGGACTCTAGCCCTCTAGACGTCACACCAACTCCAGCTTCCTTGAATGTTAATGCAGAGTTTAGGCAGTTGGCGCAGGAACTACGAGATGAATGCCGTGCTATGCGTGAAGATGTCTCTATGAAATTTTCACAGATACGAGACACCTTAAAGACCTGCTCTGAGCGCATGGACAAATTAGAGTCACAGATAAATGCCCTCGAACACGGTTCACAAGTATCAAACGGCTCCACAGGGATATGTGAAGTGATCGAGGAGCTGAAACGGGCGCTTAATGACTGCGACCAGGAACTGCTTGGTAATGACGTAGAAGTCGCGAATCTACCAGAGATAATCAGCGAAAACGTAGTCTACGCGGTGAAGCTGATCACCGGTAAGCTTAACGTAGAGCTGGAGGATTGAGATATAGTGTGTGCAGCGCTCATCGGTGGGCGTCATATCGCCACGACGTCGGCGACGGGTAGCGTGGAGTCGCGAGCGCGGCGCGTCGTGGTGCGGGACGCGCAGCTGCAGGGAGCGCGCGTGCACCGCGGCGTTACATCCACCGACATTGGCCTGGCCGGGCCGCTGCTGTGGTTCTATGTTAACGAGCGCCTCAGCAACATGAATCGCCAATTGTTTCGTCGCGCCAGGTAAGAAGCTCAGCGCACGGATGGTGGTTTGTGTGGACGAGGCGGGGTCCTCGAATCTTCGTCAGACGAAAATTGGGTGACCCCACCAATCAGGTACGCAGCAAAGTAGACTTGCAGCGAATCTTCAGCTCTAACATGCAAGAAAATAAAAAAAATATAAACAAAATAAAACAAACAAAAGGCTGTGGTCAAGCCGCTGCCTAAAAAGAGCAACCCACAGAATTACAAGGACTTACAGCCAATAAGTATTTTACCTTGGTTTTCGAAGATTCTGGAAAGAGTCTTATATAATCAGATGGTCGATATTCTTGGAAAAATGCCATTCTACCAAATTTTCAATCAGGATTCAAGAAGGGACTTGGTACTGCGACAGCCTTAGCGAATGTTGTGGCCAAAGTACTGGAGGGGACAGAAATCCGTTTCGTATAAATGTAACTTTTAGAGGCTCCCATTTTAGTCGAATAATACTTTTATTAGGACAACAAAATAGTGTAGTTTACAAACATTTCATACATTATACAGAACCCACAGCACACGGCATAGTGACAGTGGCAAGGCGACTGCTTAGGAAACATCATCCGCGCAGATAAGTATTAAACAACAAATAAAACACATAATATTATTACCACTTTTACCATTATTACTAAACTGAATAGCGATATACATTAATAAGCCTAACTAATATTATAAATGCGAACGTAAGTTCGGTTGTTACGCTTTTACGCCCTACTCGACGGAACATCATCAAATTTCGCATACACATTATCAGGTCTAGAGCATTGGACATAGGGTGTCTTTTATCGAGAAGAAAATACTGTTACCAACCCAACCTTACCTACATTTACCTCTACGGTTACCTCTCATCAAGGAAAAAGTACTGATTTTGAGGGATATCAATTTATGGCCAAAATGAAGCCGCCAGCAAAATTTGGTATTACATAAATCAGATCACATGATGCGAAGATATTTACTTATTAAATTCATTGTTACGTGAAAAAACAATAGCCAGTTTACTGTAGAAAATCTAACAAAAAAGAAAAGATTTTATTCAGTTGATCAAATATTTGCCTACATTGTCAAAATTAGTATAATACGCAAATTATTTCATCGCTCATGATCATTTCTTAAGGATCGACGGCCGAAAATCACAAGTAAGTGCTCAATATTTTTCTAGTCTTCTACTTTTTGTTTTTCTGGTTATGTCTGTGCTGAGTGCCTGACGTGTTCAGGTGCTTGTTTTTTAAGTTATTGACGTATACCTAGATGAAATTTCAAGAGTGCATATTATACCTACAATATAAGTAGTCAGCGTATCACATCCATATAGTAAACTTCATAAGTATAAAAGTAGACAGGTTACATAGGTATATCGAATTATAAAATGCATATAGACTCACGCCAAAATTCTTGAAGAGGTAGGCAAAAGTGTTTTACGCCCGCATTTCATCAGTTATGGTTTAGATTCCACGTAATAAGGAGCCAGTCTTCTGCCATCTACTAGACATTGTTCTAGACTTTATTTCTCGTCAGAAAAGTTCAATATTACTTTACCCGACTCAGAGATCTACCCCAAGGCCGCCCAGCACCGAGGAATGTTTGTTATACGTTCTTGGGTATCACGCATACAAGGTAGAGTCGATTAGAACGCCTACCAAATTAGGCTCCCCTTATCTCTGCCGAACTGTTAAAACTTGGAATTATCTGTCAATGCACGTGTTTTCTTCTTCATTCGATCCTGGGTTCTTCAAGCGGTGCGTGAACAGGACCTTATTAGACCGTCAGAGTAAAGACCACGGCACCACTTTATGTGAGGTCGTGGTGAGGGCTCAGCTCTTACTCCGCTTACCATTAGGCAAGTGTAGTCATGTATAGTCAAAAATAAAATTTGTATATTGATGCAGTAATGGATGTAGCTGCGTCGATGAACAATACTCGAATGCTACAGGCAGCATTACAATTATTGCAGACTATATCTCTCACTTCGTGGAGATATCCACCTACGTGTGCTGTAACCAGTAAGTTAAAATGTTTATTAGTATATCTTGAGTTGTTAAGCAGCGATGGCCTAATGGGAGACCGTTGGACTGCGACACAGCGGTCTTGAATTCGATCCAGAGGCATCTTGCACGCACCACTTTTGAAAGTTGGACATAACTTTGAAAAGTCAGAGGTGTGTGCCTATGTGTAAATAATAAATTGTCGCTCGCTTTAACTGTGAAGGAAAACATCCTGAGGAAGCCTGCATGTCTTCTCAGACATATGTATCTCCATAATGTATTAGGTATTGTGAGTAGAACGCGTAAATGTAAAATTATTTATTTATATTGTTGATTGAATAGTGTAATTGGCGCAAGTCATTATATTTGATGTTAAATAAATAAATCTTATTAACCACTTTGTTTTGATATTTTAGATGGGTCAACGTTTGACTTTATAATAGTGGGCGGTGGCTCAGCGGGATCTGTACTCACTAGTAGACTTACAGAAAATAATTCTACGTCAGTGTTGCTTCTTGAGGCCGGTGGATACCCACCTATTGAAGCTGATGATGTAAGAAAAAGTCTTGTTATAGCAATAACTTCTCAATCATAATTGTCATTGAACTAATTTAAAAACGTAGTGTGTAGATAATTTTGAAACTATTAAATGACTACTACTATTAAACTATTTAGATTTACACTTCATCCGAAGTTTTAGTTGTTTTACAGCAGCTATAGTTAGGTTAGGTGGGAGGACTATGGCTGCTGAAAAACAACCGAAACGGTTGTACTTCAGTTATGATAAGAGTATCAAAGTTCTCTGAAAAGTTTTCAATTAAACCACATTAAAAACCAAATAAAGTAGTTGAATTTCAATGTACCTATAAATTTCGCGTAAACGTAATACAAAGTTATTTTTAATCGTACCTTAAGAATTTGTATAAAAAAAATAATATTGTGTTTTTTTGCAGTTTCCAGGTTTATGCATATTACTTGCTCAATCGATGTACGATTACAACTATTACGCACAAAACGACAATTATACAGCTCAAAATTTGAAAAATGGTGTTATTGGCCTCACAGCTGGCATGATGTTAGGTGGTACTGGGTCTCTACATGATATGTTGTATAACAGAGGAGCCCCGCAGGATTACAATAGCTGGGCTGAGTTGTTAGATGATGCTTCTTGGAGCTACGCAAACGTAATTCGCTATTTCAAAAAGCAAGAACATATAGTCAACAAGGAATTGCAAGAATCGTCGGACTTTAAAGATTTCGGTAAAAATGGCACCCTGCCTTTAAAGTGGTATCCAAACTCAAAAATCTACAAATATTTGGCGGCGTTTGGGGAACTTGGACACAAAATTGTAAATGTAACTACAGAAGTTGGCTACGGTGAACCGATTTTTAACATTGATGATGGCGTTCGTCAAAGTAGCGCGATCAGGTACTTAGGCTTAGCTAAGTCACGTCCTAATCTTTGCATGTCTCTTTTTACCGTGGCTACAAAGGTTCTGATAAAAAATAACACTGCAGTAGGTGTGCAAGCCACGATGTCGAATGGGGACACATACATTTTCTACGCAAGTAAAGAGGTATTGGTGTCCGCCGGCGCTATTAATAGTCCAAAATTGCTAATGTTGTCTGGTATTGGACCAAAGACACACTTAGAATCATTTGGAATTGAGGTACAGGCTGATTTGCCTGTAGGACAAAATTTCCAAGATCCTGTTCCTGCTGTAATTGTTTATCAAATGGAAAATTCCACAGCACCCAGTACCTCAGTAAATGCACACGAATTTACCTTGCCTACATTCGTTGGTCAAGTTGCATTAAACTCGTCACAACCATATGCAGATTACCAGTCAGTTAATTTCGAGATATCCCATGACTCGTCATCCCTCCTACAAATCTGTTCCAACATGTTCAAATACACGGATGAAATCTGTCAGAAACTATTCGATGCAAATAAGAATAGGACATTACTGTTCGTAGCGATTGCTTTATTGATGCCGGAATCGAAAGGCCAGATTATGCTAGCTAGCAAAAATTCGAGTGATGCACCTCTTATCTATCCTAATACGTTCAATAACACATCTGACTTAACATTATTGGCAAAATATCTAGAAGATTACCACAAGGTGATAAATACAACATACTTTAAGCGTGTAAACGCATCTTTGGTAGACTTAAATTTGTGTCCAAACAGTGAGAATAATAAAGAGTTTTGGCAATGCTACGCATTAAAAATGTCAGCTACATTTTGGCATTATATTGGGACATGCGCGATGGGTCCAGTGTTAGATAGCCAGATGCGTGTGCAAAATGTAAGCTCTCTGCGTGTGGTGGATGCGAGTGCTATGCCAAAATTAGTACGGGGGAAAATTTTCCCTGTCGTTAATATGATGGCTGAATATGCAGCAGATATAATTCACTCAGCATGGAATATCACTTTATAGCTCCTGAAAGAAAATGTTCGTTATATTTTTATGTATTCGTTCCTTTAATATTAAATACATATTAATAAGTTAAAGGTTGTCCTAATACCAAATTAATTGAACTTAAAACATGCCCTTTTAAAACTACAGCAAATATATTGTTTTAATTGAAAATTCCTGATAAACTAAGGAGAAATACACTTAGTTAAACTCCAAATCCATATACCAATATATAGAAAACCTTACCGCGAAGTATTCAATTCCATTACCGCAATAGCTATACATGCAGCATATTACGTACTTCAACAAAATTTAAATATCGGTGCTCTGTTATTTGAGACAAGGCGTGAATCTATGTATGAATGTATAAAGCTAAGCAAGTAAAAGTTACTGTAAGCTAGTAACTCTAGCTTAGCTTCTAACTTGGCGCAATAATGACCAGTTACAAGATAATTTCACCCGGAGGGTTGTGTGTGTAGAAATCTCAATTCGTAACATTTTTTTTCCTTATTTGATTATTTAATGTCTGGTCTAGCCTTAGGGTATCGTTAGCCTTCGGGTTGCGGAGGTCAGGTGACAGCTGCTCCGTGTAAAAACTGATATCCAGTCAAATCCGGTTAGACCAGAAAAGCCGACCCCAAGTGACTTGGGAATAATAAAGGCTAAGAGAGAAGATTTGATTATTTAATGTAATTTATATATACACCTGACATTGCAATAAAAATGTGTAAGCTGCCAGGCAGATTTTGGAGATTCATATAAAATTGTAATAGGTTAAAAACTATTGTACCCAAAATCACACAAATAAATAATTTTGAGTTTGAGTTTGGTGTTTTAAAGTTAAAGATCATAACGTGCATACCATATTTCTAGAGAAGTTTTATATTATTGCCCGTTCTATACAGCGAACAACATTAAGTTAGTATATTGGACCCTCTGACTAAGACTTACTAAGGCTGTGGCAATAAAGTAAAGCAAGTGAACAAATTTATTTATTTTTAGGTTCATTAGTCAAGTCCTAATGTCAAAGTAAAAAAATTTTTTTTTCATGAACATGTCAATTATCTTGTATCTTATGTGGAGGCCAGTCAGTGCAGACCGGCGACATTTCGACCCAGTGGGATCTTTTGTGTCGACACTCTTTCAATAACGACTACCATAGATGTTCATGGCAGCCGGGACCGACGGCTTAACGTGCTCTCCGAGTCAAGGAGCAGGCGATAATTGTCAATCAATACGCACATAATTTGGAAAAGTCATATAACTTCCGAAAGTCAGAGGTGCGCGACGTGGGTTCGAACCCGAGACCCTCTGCATTGCAGTCTGTTGGTCGCCCCATTGATCTATCGCTGCTCACGACACGTCAATTAACTACCTATTATATTAATAAAAATTATAATAAAAATAAATAGACGGAAATAAAACTTTAGAATTGAAAAAAGCCTGTTCGCGGAGTAGAGCTTTCATGAGAAGAATCATGCAAGTCACTTATGGCCATTCTTTTCAATCGCCAAATGTTTATAACAATACAATTCAATGTTATATTCTTTTTTTAATATATGTAGTAAAAATCTGTTAAATCTAAGATACAAATGAATAAAAAATATAATAATAGTCACAGCAACTCATATTTACAGTTTACTTTATAATATGATTTGAAATAATCTGTGAGTAGAAGCCAATCAATCCCAAGCATTTTTATCTTCTATATATTACTTACTGAGTGACTGACCTTTCGAATATAATTTATGTTTTACAACTGTTTTAAATTTATTAAAACTTAGATCTTGAATGTCACTTGGGAGTTTATTGTAAAAGCGCACACATTGACCTTTAAAAGACTTATTAATTCTTGAAGCCGGTAGGTCGGTACTAGTAATCTGTTATTGTTTCTTATATTTATATTATGTATATCGCTTTTCTTATAGTTCAAATCAATGTTCTTATACACATAAATTAAATTTTCATATATTATATACTTAGAATACCAGACATAATTAAAAATGTAGGTATTGTGTTTGGCCACCGGTGTGCCGCTGCGACTCAATAGGTTAATTAGAACTGATAAAGCTCAATAATACTGAAGCGTCTCCACACAGACTAAGCAATTACGATAAATGTCAAGAGATGGCGCTGTACACAATTACACACTTCGCTATACAATCCAGTATATGTATACAAGTTCCCGACTTCAACCGTAGGGCTCCGGCCTACCAAGCACGATCAGTGATTATCCAGCTTGATCGGCGAATTTTCGCTCCGTATTTGAGAGATATAACAACGCGTTTGTCCACAATACTAAATAAACATGACTATATATAAACTTTACAACAATGAAATGACATAAAAAATCCTGGTAATACATCTTTCTAAAAAAACTTTAAAAACGCTGAATAAATATCGTCCATCCATACACAGACAGACCAACAGTTGAGTCTTGAAACCAGGATATCGTTAGGCGTAGAGAGTATGCGTGGTCACGGTAATTTGGCTCTGGCAACCGTACGATATGTAGGCAAAGCAACCAAATTGTGCTTTCGGCTGTGGCGGTAGTTATTGGGGATAAATGGCCGAGACAACTCACTGAGCAGACCGGGTGAATCTGAAGTACTGCTGATAATTAGCACTGTCGTCATAGTATGATCGTATACTCTTGTAGTCTACAGGTATTTATATCCAAGACATCATCATCTCAGCCGAAAGACGTCCACTGATGGTCATAGGTGTCCCACAAGGCTCCAAGCAGATCGGTCTTGGGCCACCTGCATCCAACCGCTTTCCGCTTGGCACCTTTGCCAGCTTGTTAGTTTACCTTGTGGGGGACCTAACCCTACTGATATACCAAAGACAGCCAAGTAAAATCTTTGCTAGATAAAGGAACGGGTAATACCCATTTACACGCTTATATTGAAGCCTGGCCGCGAATTGCTGCACTTATGTAAGTAGGATTTAGGCAGGTTATTCCTACGGTTTTCACACAGCAGCTCATACAGAATGACTTTGTAGTGAAATCTACGATTGCGTGTTCAGAATGCGTGTTTATTTGATCATCACTAGATTATTTATATTATCATGTTAAGTATGTGTGAGCATACACATATTCACACATGTAAACAGAAATATATGACTACGTAAATGTATTAAATAATATCCAGCACAATTGAGTCGATACTATTGAGGTCGTAAGTACATCTAAAATAATGAGGTGACATACTTGTAACTTGCCTACAACTTCTATATGGTCTTCATATAAACATGTATCACCGTATGTATGACGGCTTCGATGGCGTAGTGGTTGGTGTAACCGACTGCCACGCCTGAGGTCGCGGGTTCGATTCCCATACAAGTCAAACATTTGTGTGCATGAACATGGATGTTTGTCTTGGTCTGGGTGTTTCTATGTATAATATGTAGGTATTTACAAAAAAAAAGTATATAAGTATGTGTATCCATTGTCTAGTACCCATAGTACCGATCACACTCGGCGCAGTGGAAATGGTGAGGTGACCACTTAAAACCACTACGCATGCAAATACTAGCAGTCAATTCTCCAAAATCAATTAGCAGCGATAGTCTAGTGGGCAACCGTTGGACTTCCACGCAGAGGTCTCGAGTTCGATCGCAAGGCGCGCATCTCTCTCTTTTCGAAGTTATGTGCGTATTAATTAGTTAATTATCGCTTACTTTAACGGTGAAGCAAAACATCCTGAGGAAACCTGCATGTCTGGGAGTTCCCCATAATATTCCCGAAGATATGTGAAGTCTGCCAACTCACACTGGGCCAGTGTAGTGTGCAATTGTCTATCCCTTCTCGTACTGAGAAGAGGCTCCGCCCAGCAGTGGGACGGTTATACGTATACACGGATATCATCGAGGTTTATTTTCAGAAAGGATAATATGTAGTTTCAAACTATTTATATTTACACTTTTCCCGACATTTCATTTGATTTTTAGCAGTCATTATTATGGACAAGACGCTTAAATTATGGTCATATCATACCAAGTGAAGATATTTTTGAATAAATCTCGATAATATTCGTATATAATAGCTTAATTACTATGCTAGAATTTCGCGAAAACGTCGGATGAAATTTAATCGAGTGCACTGGCTATTTTCATTTCCTAGATATTTTCAAGCCCGTCTGCTATATGTAAATAAAATAAATCAAACTCTATGATACTATAACACTACTCTCAAAAATATAGGTCAGGTCGTAGCTTTTGTAAAAAGCGAATTAAAAAAAACCTGTGCAGGAGTGAAAAAAGAAGTGTATTGAAAGCGCGTATGAATGAGTTTGAGTCTTTGATTGTAAATTAATTGTTGTGGCCACGGGTTTTGATTTTTATAATTATGGATAGACCTTATTATTCAATAGTAATTTTTGAAAAAATAAAAATACTTCTCAATATACTTGTCTCAGAGCAATTGGATAAAGGCATACAAGTTGATGTCCTTTACTTCGATTTTAAAAAAGCTTTTGATCGTGTAGATAATGAACTGCTACTGAACAAGCTTTTAGGAATAGGTTTTTCTCCCAAATTATTAAAACTTTTTGCTAGCTACCTTAGTGACCGTCAACAATACGTTCGCCATGGTTGTTTTGTCTCCGCTCCGTATCACACCCGGTCTGGTGTGAGCCAAGGCTCAATCCTGGGACCATTACTATTTAGCATCATGGTTAAGGATATTGAGTCAGTCCTCAAACATAGCAGATGTTTGCTCTACGCTTAAGACCTCAAAGTGGTGTATGGAGTGGAAACGGTTGCTGATACAGTAACAATACAAGAGGATATCAACGCTCTTCTGCATTGGAGTATTAACAATAAACTTGCTTTTAACAATGCAAAATCCTGTGTCATGTTCTTTAGTCGCGCACGAAACCCCTTACATATGCCATACTTCTTGGGTGTCGACTCGCGTCAACTTAGTTAAAGATTTGGAAGTACTGTTTAATACACACCTTACCTTTCATGAGCATATGAAGTCATTGGTTGTTAACTGTAATAAGAAACTTGGATTCGTAATACGCAATATGCGAGATTTGGACAACCCTACTGCGATTAAACTCGTTTATATGGCACTAGTAAGAAGCAAACTGGAGTCAGCGTCTATGATCTGGAGGCCCTATGAGAGTACATACATATTATTTTTCGAGAAAATTCAAATCTTTATCGTTATCGTCTTTATCGTTATTATACTTTCCTCAATCCAAAAAAATTTTTACTCGGAATATTATGCTTTAATTCTCTGGAAGTAAGGCGTAATTACCACTTACTTACCTTTGTCTGCCAGGCTTTGCGTGGTAAATGTGACTGTCCGGAACAAGTAAAATAGATGGTTAGGTTATTTGTCCCCATTGTACCTAAAATACAACTTATATCACGCAAAGTCCAGTTATTAGCTGTGCCTCATGCATGTACAGTGGCGCATGCCAACTCGCCCCTTGTTCGTGCACTAAGCTTATTAAATGTGCTTCTGACATCAGAATCTGAATGTGATCTATTTGCTTCGGGATGGATGGATGTGAGTCGTAGTTGTATAAGATTTTATGAGATGATAGATATTTAGTTAGTTACTAAGTTACGAATCTTTTATTGTACTCATGTTAGCAGAAGTAATAATAAATTATATAAACCTTGTATATTATGTCGGGTAATATAAATGTATATAATGCTCGATATAAGTTTTAACTTGTACAACGATTTGGTGTATACTGTTATGTTGTCCATTTGTTTATACTAATAAATAAATAAATAGGTTTCTGGAAAGGAGAGGAAAGCATGAAGGACAGAAAGGAAGGGAAGACCGAGACGTATGTACCTTTATCTAACCAAAATTAAAATGCCTCTATGGCGCAGCGGTAGTGAACGCGACTGCTGTGCATGAGGTCTCGAGTTCGAATCCCGGGTTGGCCAAGAAAAGCTATTGAGTTTTCTGTTAAGAAATCTCAATAGCAGCCCGGAGTTAAGAAGTTGGCGGTGTAAGAGAACCCCGTGCCTCGGAAAGCACGTAAATCTGTTACTCCTGCGCATGATCTTTCGCCGGTCGTGTCGGATTACTGTCCAAGCGGATCATGAGAGTTAGGGAACAGAGAGTGCACTTATGTTTGCGCACACACTTGTGCACTATAATATGTTCTGCGCAGATGGCCGCCGTGACCGAAATTTGGTCTGGAGGACATTATTATTATCCAACAAGTGACGGTAAAGCGGCAGTCGAGTCGTATCAAGAGATTAAAAGGAAATCAGAAGTCAGACATATGCAGCGATTGCTCCACCGACAAGAGCTACGATCTAAAATTAAAGAAGAAAGACGTTAATTTGACGCACATGCTGATGAAGTACCACGAGCTAGCATTGGCTTCAATAAAGTCAGTCTTTAAAAAATGGTTGATTTCCCACAAATGACGTTTGCAAATTTTATCACTTTTAGTAGTAATAAAAACAAAAATTAAACTTCAGCAAATTACCAACACCAATTTATTTTCATCAAAAGATAAAAGAAATAATACAAACATTTGACTGTGTGCTAGTTAACGAACATCAAGAAAACAAACAAAAACTATTAGCAATAAACATTTTGATAAACACTGACAAAAGCTCATAAATGCTTAGTATAGAATTTTAAAAGATAACATTAAATAGGTATAAATATATTACAAATTCGACACTTAATAATGAAAGTAATCGTTTTAAATGAGAGGCACAAATGATAATTTTAATAAAAAATGATGTTTAAGTTCCTCTGAATTTGATTTTCTTAGGAACCGAAGAATATTAATTTCCTTTTCTTTCTACCGGGCTGATTAAATAGTACACTTTAAACTTTTGAATTTATCACATTATTACCTATAAATTAAAATTGTTTTCGATTGATCTTCAAGCAATTCAAATATGATATTTTAATCCTGATATTACCATAAACAAAAGTCGCTACATGTAATAATATATAAAAAATTATGTTACATTATGTTGTTATGATATCCCAATAGGTGAGAATAAGATCCGCGGCTCGCTCAGCTACCATATTGACAGCACATCCAATTACACCGGTTGTCACAGTCGGCATAATAGATGCATCGGCTACACGCAGATTATTGACGTTATAGACACTCAATGTAGTGTCCACCACAGAGCCCATGGAACACGTACCAACGAAGTGCAACAAAGAGCCTGACAAAGCCATAGCATAACATTTCCAATAGTCGGTGCCATTGTAATTCGAGCATAAGCCCGGATCAACCAAAGTCCCATTCACATTTTTAAAGTACGACGTATTCGTAACATTATTAAATGCAATAAGAGTTTCAACCATCATCGTGAAGTCTGAATTTGCGGTATCAGTGTAAGTATTAGTATAAACAAGTGGATAGTCTTCATAGTTTGCACTCGCTAGTTTCAGTACACCACAAGACTTAGGTTTCATCAAATTAACCACTACAAACATAGTCGTCCTACCAACAGAAGCCGCGTACCACGTATTACAGATAGAATTTTTGAACCTGATGCATTGGCTACAAAGCTCTACCATCGCGGTCGAATCGTGTGGAAAGATCAAGTTTATAGTTTGATAGTCTGGATATGATTGACTACTGTTTAAGGAACCATATAGGCTTGTAATTGGCACCGGGAATTTGGTCGGATCTATGGCAGGAGTGGTCGATGTATTGGCTTCCAATTGGTATACGAGCGCAGCTGATGGGTGATCTTGTAAGTTTTCACCAACAGGAAGATCAGCTATCACTTCAATGCCCAACGACTCTAGGTCTGTTTTATTTCCAATACCCGATAACATTAGAAGCTTGGGACTGTTAAGGCTTCCAGCAGTCACTACTACTTCTTTGTTTACGTACAGGACGTAAACATTACCACTGGAATCGACAACTTGCACACCAATTGCTGTAGTGCCACTGAACAAGATTTTAATGACGGTGGTATATAGCATCATACACAAGTTAGAACGGTCTTTGGCTTCACGAAGGTATGTTTCGGCATTGCTCTGGCGCCTCTCTTCGTCAATATTAAACAAGGGCTCAGTGATTCCTTTCGTTGAAGT
Organism: Catocala fraxini; assembly: GCA_930367265.1. Classification (NCBI taxonomy): domain Eukaryota; kingdom Metazoa; phylum Arthropoda; class Insecta; order Lepidoptera; family Erebidae; genus Catocala; species Catocala fraxini. The sequence goes on along the minus strand of OV884049.1, from coordinate 4,018,259 downwards.
TGCCGACGTTGTATCTATGACGTGCTTATGGCCCAGTTCCTTAGCAGCACTAATTATACCTTCGTTAGAAGAACTCGTTTGTCTTTTGATTCGAATCGGGCCGTCTGTTCCGTGAAGACTGGCGTAGGACGAATTGAGTAATTCCTGGTCAACTAATTTCTCCTGTTTTATTAAATATTGTACCATATTGGTATAATTCCAAGAAGAGTCATTTAGGATATACGCCCAATTATTTAAGTCATAAGGATCTGGTCTTATGTGTACCATGTGGTTGAGTGAACTTCCGCCCCCTAGCATCTTACCCGCAGTGAGCTCGATAACATTATTTTGTCTATTTTGGGCTGTTCTATTATCATTCACTGATGTTATGTTATAATCGTAATCCGATACCGGTAGAGCTGTGAACATGCCCGGAAGCTGTAAATAAACCAATTAATCATTTAAATGGCCAAACACTTTAGCTAAAACATTTTCCATAATATATTTTTAATGAAATTGATAAATAAAAATACGTACGAATCAATAAGGCTAAATTGTCTATCCGAAACTTGAAGTCTATGGAAACAAACTTACAATGAAGTTTGTTAGGATTTCTTTCTTTCAACTTTGCATGATTCCGTTGTTCGGATTGCTTCATAAAAGGGTTTAGAATAATCAAGAGGTACGAATAGTCGGACCGAAATATTTAGATTACATGGCAGGCCTACTGTTACCACGATGATTTGAAATATAATTTGCTATATTATTAAAAGACACTATTTTTTTAAAGACAACGCTCGCCCTGGTAACGTCTCCTATGTCGCGGGGGACTTTACAAAGGTTCAAACAACGAACACCAAGAACACCCAAACTAGTGTAGCGACATTGCGGTTGATTTAGTGTTATATAGTCAGGCACAAGGTGCAGTAGTGCCGCGTGGCAGTCATCTCTCAACAACTACTGAGTTAGGTCGTAGTACAAAATGTATTTATATTATAACTGGTACCAGAGAATAAATATGTATAGATATTATACTTCTCATCTAGTTATTTCATTTGACGATCCATACAAGAACACATCTCATTTACCCTCACATTGGTAAACTCGACGTGGAATAGAAACAATTATTTGTGGATCACACAATATTTGTCCCATGTGGGGATCGAACTCACAAAATTCAGCGCGGCGGCAGTGGTGAGACGACCATTTAAATCACCTACCCTTACCTAACTATTCTAAATGCGGATGTGAATTTGTTTGTTACGCTCTCACACCTTAATTACTGGACCAATGATCATGAATTTTTTTACCCAATAAATGATTGTTACACTTGTAAATGTACCTATTCAATGAATAATTATGTAAGGTGTTGTGTCAACAATTGTCGAATAAACTAAAAAAAAAAATTGTGAGTATACTCACATTGTAGTGATACTTACTTCTGATTCCATCGGAGGATAACCACCTGCTTCGATGAGCAACACAGTGTAAGAGCTGTTTGCGGATAGCCTGTTCGCCAATATTGAACCAGCGGAACCAGCACCAACGATTATGAAGTCAAAATACGTTCCATCTGTGGAACATGACAATATTTTTAAATCTATATAATGCTAACTAATGTTAGAATGTGAGTTTGTTTGTTACGCTTTCACACTTTAACTCAATCAATCATCATGATATTTCGCATACATGTTGCAAGAGTTACAAAAAAGGTAGGTCCTTTGCTGTACCCCTGGTAACATATATGCGAAATATCATGATGATTGATTGAGTAGTTATTACCTCATAAATATATTTATTTAACCACATAAAGTAAAATATACTCTATTTGTTGAAATTCAACAACGTTATACAGATTTTATCAGGTTGTTTATTTTTATTACATAATCTTTAAACTCTAAACTACTATTGTTAAACACTTTTACTAGTTACTGTTTACTTTGAGCAGCGATAGCTCTGTGGGGAGACCAACAGTTAGCCGTCGGTCCCGGCTGTCATGAACATCTATGGCAGTCGTTATTGGGAAAGTCAGTACCCTCTTATATCCTGACACTTGTCTAGCCTTAGAGTATCGTTAGCCTTCAGGTTGCGGAAGTCAGGTGGCAGCCGCTCCGTGTAAAAACTGATATCCAGTCAAAACCGGTTAGACTAGAAAAGCCGACCCCAAGTGACTTGGGAATAATAAAGGCTAGGGGGAAGGATATAGGATATTAATTAGCATGGAATATATAGGTACTCACTGGTTGGGACGCAGGTTTCTGGATAACGATAAGCAGTGATCGCAAGTGCATAAATCACTTTCAACGCGAGTTGTATGCCCTTGATGCTGGATAACACCGTTTCTGATATGTCTGTCATTTCTGTAAGAAGAAATATTAATAATAATACGTTTTTACGCAGTCCATAGCGTGCCAGTAATATTTACTTAAAATACTAATGTTAGTAGGCAATACATAGGTTATACACATGATTAAATTACAGCATGTAGCGCATCCATATCCATAGCATGGGGGTCTCCCACCGATCCGAAACACACTTAGGATGGTATTGGTCGGCAGCACCATCAAGGTGCGCCATCAAAGAAGGCGCACTTTTTCTCATGATAGCAGCAAATCTGCCAGTATATATCTCTGCAAACCTCGTGCAGGTGCAGTGCATCAGGGATGTTTGGAATTTGGAATGTGTGGATGTTTGGAATTTTGGAATGCGTGGAGATCCACGGCAGCCTCAGTAGCACCCTGAGTGCATAATTGCACTAGACAATTAGGTGGTTTATTGGTCTAACCCTTCTCACACTAAGAAGCCCGTGCCTAGCATTCGGCCAGTTTAATACAGAGCTGATTTTATTATTCTCTTTATTAATTTAATTTACAATAATATAAATATTTTTAAATATAAAAAGAAACACATTTAAAATAAAAAATCTTTGAAGACCTACCGGAATCGGGAACTGGGCCCAAGCTACCGGTGGTTAGGGATATTATTATTATTATATTTAATTATTATTATTATAAGTTACACTATTAAATTGCAAAGACATGTTAAATAAAATAATTGCTAATTCCAAATGTGTACTTACTTATGGTGGTGGAGCGATGACAAAGCGAAGATGGCTTCCAGTAATCAGTATCACCATTTTATACCATTTATGACAATGGCCAATATTGGACCAAGTGGCAAATTTACAATGCTTTTATCAAATGTGTTTTATATGTAAATTACCTATTTCACACAAAGACCATGTTTAATAAATATTCATAGACCATGGCTGCTGAAAATCAACTGAAACGTCGGGGAAAGTGTAAAATTAAATCAAATCTAAATAGTTTTAATAACAATATAATTAGCTTAAAAATTAGTAAACTTTAATAGTAATAGTAGTGTAACAAATTTTCAAAATTATGTAATAAAGTGTCAAATAAACAACGCGATAAAATCCGTATATAGTAGTTTAATTTCAATGAATAATATTCGCGTAAACAGAAGACAATATTAAATATTCATATATTATATATGAATATTATTAAACATAATCTTGTGTTATATTCTTATCCTGTTTTGATATGTACGAAACATTTTGATTTAAATCTGCTGGCTTCATATAGGTTCCCGTTCATTGTTTTTCTACTTTGGTTATGCTGTTATCTTAGATTAATATAGAAGAGATTATACTGAAACTAATAATAGAAAAAACTAATCAATCTGTTATTCCTCCAGCCAACATGTTAAAAGAAAAAGAAGAAAGTTAAGTTATTGAAATTAGAACAAAATTTGCAATTTAAGATGGCACAGATAATTATCATTCTTTGTCCCCCCCAGGGGGACAGTGGAGGAAGTATTTTTTGTGAAGTGGCCTGCCGTTTCACACGGCGGGCCGAAACCTCGGCGGGGTCGCGATTGCATGTGAAAGCGATTCGCGCGGCCCCGCCGTCTATGGTTATGTCGAGGAACACCGTGGTAGGTTTAGTCGGTATTACCGGGGTATCTTTCCCCCGGTGAGCCCGACATAGCCTCTCCGTCGCCCCGTGCGTCAATGCATTCACCCAAGTAAAAAAAAAAAAAAAAAGATAATTATAATAAATTTGATATAATATTGTCTTCTATTTACGCGAATATTATTCATTGAAATTAAACTGCTATATACGGATTTTATCGCGTTGTTTATTTGACACTTTATTACAAAATTTTGAAAATTGTTACACTACTGCTACTATTAAACTTTACTAATTTTTAAGCTAATTAAATTATTATTAAACTATTTAGATTTCATTTATTTTTACACTTTCCCCGACGTTTCGGTTGCTTTTCAGCAGCCATGGTCACGGGGAGACTAATTGTAAATTGTAATAAAGTGTCAAATAAACAACGCGATAAAATCCGTATATAGCAGTTTAATTTCAATAAATTTGATGTTTCGTTAATTAATTTACAATGAATTGATTAGTCAAGGTATAAGTAAAAAAGAAAATTACTCTCCTTATTCTTGTTACGTTCAAAGAGTTCGTGTTAGATTTCATTTAAATAGACACTGAGACTCCTTTGAGTTTTCCCCTAGCTCGTATAATTTCGTATTTGATCATACACGCACAATTCGTGATTTAAAACTGTATTATCCACCTCTGCCTACCATTTGGAGAAAATACAGGCGTGAACCTATTTGTGTATTTATTTCCTATTAGCTTTTGCTCGTGGCTTTGCTTGCGTAAAACCTAACCTGGTTATGCTAGTAACAGTTCTTATTTTTTAAAATAACTTTGTGCCCCTGTTACTCGCTGAAAGTTTTCTATTGGGGAAATGATTATTAAAATCAATTGATTAGTTTTTGTGTTAAACCCTAACAAGCAAACAAACAAATCAAAGCCTTTCTCTTTTTAATATTAGTATAAATGTAAGGTCAAATGTGTATATTTTTAGTATCAACATATTATCATTGTCATTATGTATTCAATGAAAAAAGTAATAACCTTTTACACGTATCTTTTTTACATAATATTCAACAACATTAGTTCTACTACTTTTAACATATTTTATTATAGTAATAAATATAATAATATATATATATAATATGTAACGGGTATTAACGCGATCATGCATAATGTTTACGTTTTTTATGCTTGACGTTTCGACCAGGTTACACCGGCCGTGGTCACAAGCTGACTGGTGCTGCGATGTCATGTCTCCGTTTGTGAGGCAGAAGAATCTTGATTCACCCTCACTTTTGGCATATTTTTGTTTGTCCATGTACCGTCACAAACTACACTCACGGTATCCCTATTACGTATGCTAGCCGTTGTGTAAAAAAGGTAAACATTATGCATGATCGCGTTAATACCCGTTACATATTATATATATATCATGCAACGCGAAAGTTTAAAAGTTATTAAATATAATAATATCAGCCCTGTATTAAACTGTCCCACTTCTGGGCACGGGCCTCTTCTCAGTGTGAGAAAGGTTAGGATATAGTCCACCACGCTGGCCCAGTACGGGTTGGCTGACTTCACATATCTTAAAGAACATTATTGAAAACTCTTAGACATGCAGATTTCCTCACGATGTTTTCCTTCACCGTTAAAGCGAGCGATAATTAAATATTGAATACGCACATAACATCGAAAAGTCAGAGATGCGCGATTTTGGATCGAAATTGAGACCTCTGCGTGGTACTCCAACGGTCTCCTATTAGAGTATCGCTGGTATATTATGCTATGCTTAGATATTTTAAGAAGTTTAAAATTGCGACTCATCTTCGGCACAACTCCTTTCACCCCGCGATGTGTTGTTTAGTTACGCCGTGCTTTCTTTTGTAGTACCAGTAGTTTTCAGTCTTAGTAGGTATAATAATAATAGCTGGTTTATGCATGTAAAAAAAATGAACGAGAAAAAACTGACTAAGAAAGTTTATAAGGCTAGTGTGAATGGAACAATCGCAAAGAGAAGTTCTAGGCGAACGGTTCTCGGTCAGATTGGAGACGTTCTGGACGAAGGCCAGGTTAAGAGTACATTAAACTGGCGTGCGTGTATGAGGAATGTGATAAAAGTGAATGAAACTAGAGTTGTGTGTCAGGATCGTAGCAAATGGAAATCCTTAGTCTCTGCATACCCCTCTAGAATACAGGCGTCAATCTATGTACATATGTATGTAATAGCCTTTTATTCAGATTAGAATACATGCTTTGTAGCTTAAAATAATTATGTTGTTTTTAATTAATTATATATCTTCGCAGCTTTTATCTGTGTGGCATTAGGCAAAGGCCTACCCCAAATGACTTCACAACTCTCTGACGAGAGTGTCCAAGTACCTCCTGCAACCTTTTTATTTAATCTAACCACCTCTTATGCGGTCTACATCTCTTGCTTTTTTGTCTCTTGGGTACCAGTTCATGATAGATTTGCTCCATTTTTTTTTAATAGTGCGATTAGAGGAACCAATATTTGTGTGTGGAAAATATCAAGTGATGAATTATAAAAAATGGTGGAACAAATCGCACTCTTAATAAAATAGCGACTTAACTCGAAATTTGAAAGTAAGGCAATTTGAACTCTAATTGTATATGTTAAATTCTAATATTATATTTGTGTTAAATTTTTGCAATACAGTTCAAATTTGTTTAATCCAAAATACTGAGATAAGTCTCTGTTTTATTAAGGGTGCGAAATGTTGATAACTAAGGTATAAAATAAGTCACATGTACGGTCGGTGCCACGCAGAGGTTTCGAGTTCGATCCCAAGACACACACTTATGACTTGTCGGAGTTATGTGCGTGTTTCATATTTAATTATTAATTCAATACTTGGCACTGTTGCAATATAACGAGTGTTGTAGGTAAGTTTATTCCCCACACGGGGAAAACGAGTTTTTAAGTCTGGTTGTTCTTTGTGTCCGATGTATGTGTTTTTGTAAAGTCTCACGCATTTCAAATATTATTCCTACATAGTTCCAAGAGATGTGTTCTTTAAAAACATTAAAGTAAAATATATATGCATAATTAAAGTCACAAGTTAAAAGTAATCACTAGGTATTTTTCAATTAACCAAAAATAATTATAATTCGCATTTTTACAGTAACACAATATACATATAAATATCAGCCAGTAAATGAATAACAATGATCGTATTAATTAAATTGTTTTCTTTGTTCCAATATTGTAATAAGTATGTGTAAATTTGAATTTAAGACTATATTGCTAAAATTTGTACAGCTGCGATTGAATAAGAAAAAGCCTTCAGCTTTGAATGTGAATTGAGAATAACATCTTCCATAATTAATATTTAGTTGAAATCCAGATAGAAAGACACATGCGTCGTCCATTTTTTCTTTTTGTGCCATTTGGTATACGTTAGTCTGACAAGATCTCGCAATTTACATTAAAATAAAGTGTTGCTTGCTATTATATCTTCTACTAGATTTTACCCGCGGTTTCGCTCACGTAAATCAAGGTTAGATTAGATTATGTTTGCGAGATGACCTCCAGCCACCCTGAGGTTTGACCTGGGGGTGGTGGGCTGCGCGAGCCTGCTCGCCACCCATCATCAGCACCAGGTCCGAGAGGCGGCGTGCGTGTTCTCTCGTGCGCCTCTGTCGTGTCTTTGTCCCCAAGGGGTGGAGGAAGTATTTTTGTGTAGTGGCCTGCCGTTTCACACGACGGGCCGAAACCACGGCGGGGTCGCAATTGCATGTGAAAGCGTATCGCGCGGCCTCACCGTCTATGGTTGGTGGTAGGTTTAGTCGGTATTACCGGGGTATCTTTTCCCCGGTGAGCCCGACATAACCTCTCCGTCGCCCCGTGGAGAGGGAAGCGTCAAAGCATTCCCACACGTTAAAAAAAAAGATTATGTTAGTAAGAGTATTTTTAAATAAAATATAGCATGTTAATCGATGATAATAAAGCTTTCTAATAGAGAAAGAATTTTTAAAATCGGTTGAGTAGTTTTAGTTTTAAATCAGAAATCAAATATAATTATTATTAGCTATGCTAATAATATAAAGAGGAAATAATTGATTTTTGTTCGTTTGTTTGCATCAAACAAACTGGCAAGCAATGCAATTTTCAGCAGCAATAGCCTAATGGAAGACTTCTGTACTGCCACAGGTATCGGTCTCGGTATCGGTCTCGATATCGGTCTCGGTATCGGTATCGGTCTCGGTATCGGTCTCGGTATCGGTCTCGGTATCGGTCTCGGTATCGGTCTCGGTATCGGTCTCGGTATCGGTCTCGGTATCGGTCTCGGTATCGGTCTCGGTATCGGTCTCGGTATCGGTCTCGGTATCGGTCTCGGTATCGGTCTCGGTATCGGTCTCGGTATCGGTCTCGGTATCGGTCTCGGTATCGGTCTCGGTATCGGTCTCGGTATCGGTCTTGACTTTAAATCCGAAGCACGCATCTATAACTTACCGGAGTTATGTGCGTATTAAATTGTAAGTTCTTTGTGACAATGAGCCAAGTATTTAAGTTCAATCCCCCCACAAGGGATTCGTAGTAATTCCAAAAGTAATATTCTCTAAAAGGACTGAAATAGAAATATTTATACATAGTGAGGAGCGCCTAAGTCTGAAAGTGGTGCCCATAGACCAGAAGGTGAAAGGAAATCGTTTGGCTTGGTATGGACATGTTATGCGAAGAGATGATAAGTATGTAGGTAAGCAAGTGATGGATATGAGGGTAGAGGGACGAATAGGGAGAGGAAGACCAAGGAAAAGATGGATGGCCTGTGTGAGGATGGATATGAAAGGAAAAGGGGTAAATGATCAGATGAAGGGTGATAGAGAAGTATGGAAGCGAAGGACATACTGCGCCGATCCCAAACAAATTGGGACCAGGGCAAGAGGATGATGAGTGAGGAGCGCCTAAAATGTCTCAGACAAGGCTCAGGGCAAATATATGAATTTAATTCTTGATGTATCCACATATTTATGTCTCTTTAAGGTTCCATGACGTAAGCATGTTATTCTTTTGGCGTAATTGTCGAGTTCGAGCCCTGTTAACTGATTTATTTATTTCAGTTTGTATTGTCCCATTGCAGAGCAAAGACGTCCCTATAGCGTGGCCACATTTCCCTGTTATGTGCTAGTTTGCATCAGTCTCTCCTATAGCTATGTAATTCGTTCTGCCACCACGGTCTTGTTCTACTACGTTATCACTTAACACCATCTGGTGTCTAGTCTGTGCTCACTTAACTTAAGCTATTTCTATACTTCTTTATTTACAAACAAGTTCCCTTCCTGTGGTCTATTTCATTAATCATAATATTGTCTGCACGGATGTTGTAGTGGTAAGGCACCACTGCCGCCACGCGAATGTTGTGTGGTCGATCCCCATACGGGACAAACATTTGTGTGTTCTTGAATGTTTGTAAAGTTCCCCACGATAAAGAATTATTCATAGTGTGCGTAGAGCCTCGATAAAACAAATTTTTATTTTTTTGGAACCTTTACTATCGACTTTTTAAGAGTATTGGATTTTAATAGTAGTGATGATAATACTAGATACTGTGTATATTTAAATAAATAATAATACCATTGTACTTTTTGCCTAAAATTAATAACGCATGAAACTATTAATATCAACAAATTTATAGACTAACAAAATTTATTATATTACAACATATTTAGTAATCTTTCTTGAAGTAACGTATGTTCCTCTCTTCTGCTGTTGCTCTGCCATACAGGGTCCATAATTGTTACCATACCCAACTATACTAGTTTGAATTAAAAACTAAAAAAAATCTGTATCCTGTAAATTCACCACTGATAACGTATGATATTTTAATGTCTTTTCGAAAATAGGCCATGATTATTTAAACAGACACATTACTGTTCCTAGCTGTACTAATATTGTACAGACGAAATCTGTATGTTTATTTGTAATCGATAAACTCTGTAACTACTGAACTGATTTTTATAATTCTTTCAGTATTAGAAACTTACTTTATTTAGAAGTAACTGTCGATTGCGATTGCAACTAACTTCAATATTTGTATGACAAAACAAGTTATCAATGGTAGAACAAAATTTGTTAAGTTACATAGGTATAAGCTATGTGTAGAAAGTTATTAGTAATTTCCAATGAACCCTGTATAATCAGTAAATAATAATAATAATACAGTAATAGTAAGACAACAAGATAAAATCATTAAAAATAGTTCTTCTGTATATCAGTTACAATGGGCTTACCCAGGCTAAAATTTAGAACCTTGTCTAATTTGAGTCTTTATTAATGTACTGGATTTTGCCCTGAGTTTCACTCGGTAAACGTAGGTTAGTAACAGTACTTTTCTCTGGATAAAAGGTACCCTATGTCCTTTTCTGTAGCCCTGGCAAAGTGTATACGAAATTTTATGATGATCAGTCGAGTATTTAAAGCGTGAAAGCCTAACAAACAAACTTACATTCGCATTTATAATATTAGTTAGGATTGCAATTATTAATATAGGGTGTGACATTGTACTATTAAAGGATATTCAACTTATTTCTGGCTAAGATTATGACAAATATAATGTACAGGACGGATTAAAAAACATCATTATAATCATCAATATTTTATCATTGTAAAATAGTCAAAAATCAACGTCAATATAATATGTACATAATGTATCATAAATAAAATTAAAGACATTTCAATGCAATTATATTAATTTGACGATACAATATTAGCATTAAACTTATATATCTACAATAAATTTGTGGCTCACAATCATGTACAAACCTATATACAAATAATTATTTATATATTTAATTATATCGGTTGTACGGTACACCAATTACAATAATTAAAGAAAGATACATTAAACACAAATACAAAATATAAAACAAAGATCTTAAACAAATAACACAAAATCTCTGACACTAACAATATATCCATCTGTAAACAAGTCGTAGTCAGGATGGGCGTTCAGGATTATATATTACATTCACAATAACTATACTTATACACCGTGTAATAGAAATATGTATAACATTTACGAAGCAAATATAATGTAAGTACTCATTCTTTCATACACAGATTCTTCTCTCTTAGCCTTTATTATTCCCAAGTCACTTGGGTCGGCTTTTCTGGTCTAACCGGATTTGACTGGATATCAGTTTTTACACGGAGCGGCTGCCACCTGACCTCCGCAACCCGAAGGCTAACGATACCCTAAGGCTAGACCAGTGTCAGGATATTAGAGGGTACTGACTTTCCCAATAACGACCGCCATAGATGTTCATGGCAGCCGGGACCAACGGCTTAACGTGCTCTCCGAGGCACGGAGCAGGCGATAATTGTCAATCAATACGCACATAATTTCGAAAAGTCATATAACTTCCGAAAGTCAGAGGTGCGCGACGTGGGTTCGAACCCGAGACCCTCTGCATTGCAGTCTGTTGATCTCCCCACTGAGCTATCGCTGCTATTATATTATATTATTATATATACACAGATTGACAAATATTAATTTCTAGATTTTGCCCGCGTGGAAAACTGCGGAGGAGACTTATCCACAGCAGTTGACATTTTTCGGCTGAGATGATGATGATGACAGAAGTTAATACTCCTCAACTAATACCTTGCCTCGTTGCTGTATCTCTTAACTCTAATAACTCCACTGATGTATGTATATAAGATAATATTTTCTTAGACACGCTTCTTCTGTCACTAGCAAATAATCTTTATCATTATGCTTAATAGGAACTACAGAAGTACCTGGTAATATACCTATTCAACTGACTTAATGCTTTTTTGGTTGCCTTCGTATTTATTTCATAAGTAAATGAATATAACAGAATAAAAAAATAAAAAATAACATTTCAAGTCTTTAGTATAATAAAAGGGGAAGTTGGCTCATTTTTTTTATTGTTGAAGTCTGATTAAAGTCAGTAGTTACGAAACCGAATACAAAAGAATGTTTGAATTATACTCAAATATAAATAATGAAGAAAGATGCAAGCGTTTCAAATCTGGTAGTAGGGATATTTGTTAAATAACCAAAAAAAGGATGCACGATACAACTCGTGACGTAAATGCTATTTGACTACAGCTATCAGAAAGAGAGAGGTAGATCTCCACTTAAGTCCTACTTTTTCTGATATGCAAATTTAAAATATTAATTACTCTCTTATTTCGCAACCAGTTTTAATAACTATTATACAAAATGATTCATTTAGATTAACTATTTGCTCTTATTTGTACAATAATACACAAAATAAGACTTAGACAACTACCTTATTATTTATTACACACCAGAACATGCTCTTTCACGAAGTTTGATAATTGAAACGATACAAAATTACATTATCCTTTAGGCTTATTATAGCATTAAAAAGTTTATGTGACTTCAGAAACATGCGACCTCTCTGCCATTTCCAAAGAGACTGTCATTTCACGATTGTGTTATTTATTTATGGTCTTCGAACAAACGAAAATAATAACATAGCATAACAGGCTTTGTAGAAAAAGTTACATCCAGTTATAAGCAAACATTGCATAATATACTTAATAATTATAGATACCTATAATAAATAACTAATACAGATCTCATGGTAATATATTCTTGTGTTTTATTTTTTCGTGTAGTAGGTAGAACAGAGCATACCTCATTGATATAATGCGTCAAATCTTCGACTTGCTTCTAACTGCTAGTCAGAATACTTTAAAATCTATTGCTGGTATGGACATTTGATAACGATTGCTCTTATACCATGTCATACCTAACATTATCTAAGATCAATGGTTTTATAAGCTTTTTCAGAAATTGGCTGAATATGATACGATCATTTTGTTACCACGTTGCTTTTAAATATGCTATCTTTCGTCAAAATATCCAAAAATATTGCTCAATTTTTTTGTTTTTATACTATATATATATATATATACAAAATTATTTATATACAATATGCATGTAACCTATATTTACAAATGTACTAAAAAAGATAACATAATTACAAAAACACAAATAATTATAATACTAAATATTTACAAAAATGGTTTAGGCATCGTAGAATTCTTCAGCATCGCTGTCAACTGGTAACGTGCCCAGAAGACTGGCAGCATTGCCACGTTGAATGGCAATGCTGATTCTTTGGGCTAAGAAAAGCTCTTTTGCTCAAATTGAAATTTGAATCCGCATTCTCATGTCAATAAAAAAGACCGTCCTTACACGTCTACTAGCGCAACAATACTAGTAAAACAATCAGAACAGCAATGAAAGGACTTTGAAGATGTTTTGTTTGCTCTAAGACACATCATGTAGGACAAATCGTTTAATCTGACAGCACTTTGCACTGGAGAGAGGAACATTTTAACGTGTATTATGTGGTGCAGCGCTAACGGCAAGAGCTGATGGTAGATCAGCTAAGCCCACCCATGGGTTCACGCTGTTGTTGCCCCCATACAGGAGAAAACCGACCGTGGTTACAGCTCAAATATGAGATCTGTAAATAGAGAAAATCATTGTCAAATTAAATACAATTTTATTTAGAAGATAACTCTCACAAAAGAATTAGGCTATCGTCGGAATTTTGACATGTATTGAAATATTGGACACACAGAAGACCCAGACTTATAACATCTTCATGTAAATCAGGGATAAAAACCTACAATATTACCATATGCATTCTCAGTGACAAGACGTCTGCCAAGTAATGTCAATTATGAATATCTTTTGAGTTTAGAGTAGTAGAGCCTCGCTGATTTCAGCATGAATGGGCCGGCTCGACCGGGGAAGGAGTACCCTCTCACAGAATATCGATGTAAAAGAGCAGTAGTTATTCCTACTGTTGTGTTTCGTCCGGTGAGTGAGAGTGCCGGAGGCCCAATCACCCCCTTTCCCCCTTCCCGCTCCTTCTCCTTCTCACTTCCTTTCCTAAAGGGTCGGCAACGCGCAAGTGATGCCTCTGGTGTAGCAGGCGTCCAAAGACTACGGTGACCATTTACCATCAGGTGGGCCGTATACTCGTTTACCACCATAGGAGTATAAAAAAAAATGTTACATAAAATTTTGAAACAATATTTTTGTAACATAAATATATATCTTCTTTTTAAAGAATACCTTATTGCTATTTGGGTTACAAATTACGAGACTTCTTGTTAACCCCTCCAGCTAAGCTAGAATGCTTGTGTTAGGAGTGGATTCACGTCGGTAGTGCAATTCAAATAGTTCCTGTAGTTGTTTAATCCTTTTTTTGAATGTAAGATATCCTTTGTCCTATTCTGTACCCCTGACAACCTGTATACGAAATTTCGTGATGATTGGTTGAGACAAATAAACAAACAAACTCACATTCGAATTTATAACATTAGTTAGGATTAGTATAGAGAATATCAGTATGTAGACTGTTCCACTGCTGGGCACGGATCTCTTCTCAGTATAAGAAGGATTTCTACAAAATTACACTAAAATACTAATAATTTATTCAAAGCCAGTTTACTGTCACCAAATCATCGAACAGATAAGTTTTCCTATTCGTCTTTACCTTAAGGGCAAAACTTCAAGGCATTCCTAGGGGTCCCCAAGAGACATTCAAGTACGAGATGTATAGTACCTTAGTTGCACGAGGGACTAGCAAGTTCAATAGAAACGGTCAGAATTATTTATTACAATTGACCCCCGTAAGTTTGCCCTTGTGAAACATCTAATAGAACTACGTGTCTGCGAATTTTATTTCACAGCTGACAAAATTAAATTTAAATTACTTAGGTATACGGATTTTATTTTTGTTGTTTATATGAAAAATATATTCTAACTCCTAACTAATATTATAAATGTGAATGTGAGTTCATTTGTTTGGCTTTCACGCCTTAACTACACGACCGATTATCATGAAATTTTGCATACACATTACCAAGCATACAGAAAAGGACATACATAGAGTACCCTTCATCTAGAAAAAGAATTATTTCCGATGGATAGAATTAATTGACGAAATTTACAATAGCGCAAGCGAAGCCACGGGTAAAATCTGGATTTAATTTTGAAACTATTAAACTGCTACTGCTATTAATCTTTACCTGTTCAAGTCTTCCCGTGACCATGGCTGCTGAAAAGCAACCAAATCGTCGAGGAACATGTAAACCTAAATAGTTCAATATTTCAAATAGTTTAAAATAGTACTACGGTTTAATAGCAACAGTAGTTTAAAGGGACCACAACTTACGCGGATTTTAAAAATAACATTAGCTACTTAAGGCACAAGTGAGCACACGAACGTCAACTTTTAAGGAGTTGAAGAAGTCACGGTGGCCGAAATTGGTCAAGGAAGATATGTAAGTTTAATAGTTAGAAAATATGTAAAAATTGTGTTTATCAAATAAACAATGCTATAAAATCCGTATAAAGTAATATTTAATTTCATAATTTTGCCAGCTTTACATTTGCACGAAAGTAAGACAGCTGGCAAAATATTTAGGCAAACACTTTAGAATTTTTGGCCATCCGAAAATCCAACACTTACCATCGCCGTGTAAAAACGATGTGATGGTGATCGAATAATGATCACCGGCATACTTTCGCCGACTATTTGTAGTTGCTTTTCTGAGCATTTTGTGTGACCAGGGTTTTGGTACCGAGATTCTGGAATCAGAGTAAACACCTCTAGCCATTTTGCCGTAATAGATGAAGATGCAACCACCATCTGAAATGCATGTATATTTTTATAGAAAATGAAATTTAACTGAGCAACGATAGTCAATAGAAATGTACTCGGTTGGTCTGACTTGGCACGAAATGGGACTTTGGGGCGATGAGCCAGTGAAGTAGGTAACGATAATCTAAGAGGAGACCATTGGACTGCCACGCAGAGGTCTTGAGGTCTATTCCAAGGCTCTAACTTTTTTAAGTTATATGTGTATTAATTAGCATTAACGGTGAAGAAAAACATGATAAGGAAAACTCTACATAAGTTCTCGAATACATATGTGAAGTCTGCCAACCTGCACTAGGCCAGCGTGATGGTTAACCCTTCTTACACGGTAGTAGAGGCCCGACCCTCGTAGTGGTACAATTTAATATAGGGCTGATATAATTATATCTGTTAGTCTATCGTATGACTTGCCCATTCCATTTCTATAATGCTGTTTTGAATCCCTTTTTCATGAGGTTGACAACGCGTAAGTGAAAATTTCGGTATTGCAAGTGATCACAGAAGGTGGTAACATTTCACCATCCTGATGGTGAAATGTAACCATCTTCTGTGATCACTTGCAGCATCGTATGTTTGTTTACCACTTTGGCAGTATAAAAGAGAAAAATATGCTAATTACGTTTATTTTTCAATAAGCTTTGTGCTGATCAAGAATTGTCTCACTGTTAATCGGGATAAAAAATTTCTGATTTACAAATAGTTGTTTCGGCTCTGCGTGTTATTTGTGCCCGTTGTTTGAATGTTTGCAAAGTCGCTTGCGATATAGAAATGATTCCTAGAGCAGAGAGACACATAAAAATAATCTAAAAGAAATGTTTAACTTACCGGTCGATATATAATGCAACTGTAGTATTATAGTGGTGGAAAAAATTTCAATCTAACTTTCCTTTTAATTTTCAATGATGTATCGAAAACAGCCATACCTGAAAAATACATATAGAGTTATTAAAAACTGAAGGTGAACTATGATTATGGATGAAGAAGTTCTTCTAATTATGTATGATAACTAACAACTCGCCACTTCTTCACGGGTAATACAAAATCTTAACAAATTATACACCTAAACCTCCCTGTGAATCAAATATATATTGGTGAAAACGGCATCAAAATACATTCAATAGTTTTTGAGTTCATCGCGAAAAGACAGACAGACGCGGCGGAGGACTTAGCTTTATAATATGTAGTGATGATGTTTCTAAGATAAGGGGATTGGTAAATAATTATATTAAACAGTGGTATATGATTACGTTTAGTAAAGTGCAGGTACAAAATAAACATAGCTCAGTTGGTTTAAGGAAAATATAAATACAACCGCATCATATTATTATACAAAAACATCACTACAAAAATAAATCTATACTAAACTTGCACACAGCTAAGCTACTGGCGCAAGATACATGCGCAAGTGGCTCACTTGCGCTTAACATGCAAGTCGGTTACATGCGCTTGAGGCCCACATGGGTCGTCAACAAAATACAAATAACCCGCGCAAGTGCATCAACGTCCACATGTACAAATACTTCTTCTCTGTCGTTTCGCTCGTGGCAGAGCGGTCGTGGTCACTTTGAGGTGTCCACGTTGGTGATAGAGGCGTTATCCGCCTAGAGACATGTCCAAAGTACTGCAGTATGTACGATTGTACTACGGCTGACAAACGCTTTGTGATGCCAAGTTCCTGGAATATGGACACGTTGGTGCGGAACTCCGTCCACGATATCCCGAGCATCTTTCTCCAGCACCACATCTCCAGAGCATCTATTTTCCTCTTTTCCAACTCGCGCATTGTACAAATACTTACTTACTTATTTAAATTACAGGTACAAACAAACCTATTATTTGACAATTTAAATAATAATGTTTGAACTAACTGGCATATGTTTGAGCCAATATAAACGTAGTAAACGCTGGTTTTATACCAATTATTTTAAAATGACCTTGGATTTGTAAGAACTACTACTACTACTACTACCTACCGAATGATTCATGCCGAATTGCATATTATAATTATTTTATTTTATTATAAAAACATTACCGGTGATATTTTCGTATCGTTTTAAAATTGTATAGTCATAAATATTCCATGTGTATTTTGATGATTTGCATTTCTGCTCTTTTGAGCACGAACATTAATAACCTTGACTGTTTCGGAGAACACGAGTGCGTATGCGAATGGTCGAAGAAAACTTTTGGGTCTGCTGCCTAGAAATTTCAGTAGCAGACCGTAGTTAGGAAGTTGCCGGTATAACACATCCTCCTGTCTCGGAAAGCACGTAAAACCGTTGGTCCTGTCCCTGGTCTTTTTCCATGTGTCGTATTACCATCCCATCGGATTATGACAGTTAGGGAATAGACACTTGTGTTTGTGCACACACTTATGTACTATAATATTGTTTGTGCAGATAGATAGTCCCCATTAAAATTGGCCGAATTAAGGATCCCTTAAACTGTAAAGGACCAAACATTCATGCCTGAAAGTACTTTACCAGTTTTTGGCGATTTGTTAAGTCTACCAACCGGCACCGGACTAACTTGATGGAATATAGTCTGATCCTTCTCATACTTGGAAGAGGTCTGTGCTTAGCAGTAGGACAGCTTATACACAGGGCTGATATTATAATTAATTAATTATGGTTATCTTGTCAGAAAATAAAATTGAAATTAAACTACTATATACAGATTTTAACGCGTTGTTTATTTGACACTTTTTTACATAATTTAGAAACAACTACCTACTATTAAACTTTACTAATTTTGCTTAAAAAATCAGCTTGGGATCCAGTAATTCAAATAGTCAAACCCAAGAAGAAGCAAACCACAGCTAGACTTCATGATACTTTGAGCTCATTCTGCATAAATAGAAACACCAATGATTAAATTATATTCGGGTACTTTGAAATAACTACACTGAAACATTGAGACAACTACCATCTTAGTCTCTCCGTGACCATGGCTGCTGAAAAGCAACCGAAACGTCGGAGAAAGTGTAAACTTAAATATAAACAGTTTTAATAATTTAATTAGCTTAAAAATTTGTAATGTTTAATAGTAGTAGTTTCTAAATTATATAAAAAGTGTCAAATCAACAACGCGATAAAATCCGTATATAGTAGTTTAATTTCAATGAATAACATTCGCGTAAACAGAAGACAATATTAAGAAAATAATATATTTAAAATAATGTTGGTTTGACGTTTGACTCACCTGCAAATCTTTTGTCAAATAATGTTCAGGCCGAGTGTCGTTTCTTTATATACATATATGCAGTACATGTTGTCGCTTTAATATATGCAAGGTAAATATCGTCGCTTTGGTAGTGAAGAAAGTCAACCCACACATAACAAGTTACGAAATAATGAGCAATTAAGTGGCGAGGTTAAACAAAAAAATAATAATTAGTCTATATCTTCCAAACCGTAAGTTAGATTTTAATAAGAATAACATCGGTTTATTAGTTGGTAAAAATCACATTGTTTTGATTCTAATTGTATACTTATTTCATTTTGAACAAAGTTGTGGCTTGGCTCTCTTCACCACCAAAGCGACGATATGTGTAGCCATATTTGTTTGATATTAAATATGTATAAATCTCATAGTATATTTATATGCGTGGATGGCGAAGCGGGATAGTGCAGCCTTTCAATATCCATCTCTAAGACACATGTGAAGTAATTAAATTAATTGGTTATAATTAGATACATTAACCTGTCAATTGTTGGAATGCCCGAGACAAGCCCCAACTAAACCTACAACGATGTGCAAACTCGCTACCTTGAATGGTGGGTGAATCGTAGAACCAGAAACAATATCAGCGATCCTCCCAGCAGTGCCCTACGTAAGACGCATAAGCGCCTTCGGGTGAAGACTGAGGTGACGCCCCGGTAGTGTTAACACTTACCTTAAGCTGGACGGTTCCTACCTGAATGCATATATGTACCAGCAAGAATTGTACCACCATTTAAAGTAAATCAGCTAACCTGTCTGATCAGAAATTCGCTTCAATTATTCAAGACCATATTCCTTTTTAAATATGTTATGTACTTACTCTGTTTCAAAGACTTATATACCAAAAATATACCTATACTTCAAACTTAAATCACTAAACGTTCTTCAAATATGACCACATTCAATAGTTGCCAGCGAGGACTTTTATGGTTCTTGCTGAATAAAATATCGACGTTATACAGACCGTGTGAAGGTACATTATTAAACGTTGTTCCAACTCAATATGCCTTTTGGTAAATTATTCGATGATAAACAGAGATGATAAAAGTATGTCGAATAAATGCTGTGTAAATATGAAATTCAAGAATATATTCAAAGTTTACTTAATTGTTTGGACATGACACCTTGAGCGAATGGAAAATAGTGTCAATTTATTTATTTTTATTTATTTATTTAAATAATATTTATGTAGTTGTCACTGAGGGTGTCGCTGTGCAGTTATTTGCTCTTACTCAGTCTTACATAATATCATGAGTATTATATATATGTATATATCTTATTTTTTTCCAAATAATTAATAAATAATTTTATTAATTTACATAATAATAATTATATACAAACAAGTTATCTATACCAAGGTTAAACTAAAGCAAAAAAATAATTTTAAACGATACAAATCGTCATAATGTTCCACCGCGTAGCTGTTAGGTGACCACGTTCCCAGAAGAATGGCAGCATTGCCACGCTGCCATTGTTTATAGAACCTTAGGAAGAACAGTTTTTGGCACTGATTCTCCTATTCCTCGATTGTGCAAGCTACTCAATCTCTAGTGATTCTGTCGACATATTTGCATCTCTTTCTCACTTTCACAAATTAGTAAGAAAAGTAATATACTGAATATGTCACTAGTTTATAAGTTTTAGTTGTACCTTCTCCCTAGTCTTTATTATTCCCAAGTCACTTGGGGTCGGCTTTTCTAGTCTCACCGGTTTTGACTGCATATCGGTTTATACACGGAGCGGCTGCCACCTGACCTCCGCAACCCGAAGGCTAACGATACCCTAAGGCTAGACTAGTGTCAGGATATTATAGGGTACTGACTTTCCCAAAAACGACTGCCATAGATGTTCATGGCAGCCGGGACCGACGGCTTAACGTGCTCTCCGAGGCACGGAGCAGGCGATAATTGTCAATCAATACGCACATAATTTCGAAAAGTCTTATACCTTCCGAAAGTCAGAGGTGCGCGACGTGGGTTCAAACCCGAGACCCTCTGCATTGCAGTCTGTTGGTCTCCCCACTGAGCTGTCACTGCTTTTTAAGTTTTAGTTGTACATTTTTATTAATTATATGTATCATTAAATGTATGCATGTAGTGTTTGCTTGTAATTGGATGTAACTTTTTGTCTTAAACATCATGTACTTGTAATTTTGAATATGTTTTATTATTCCATTTTTGAGCAAACCAAAATAAATTAATAAGTAGTATCGACAGTTGACAGATTGTTTGACGTAAGCGTCATTTTTGTGATAGTGACTTATAAACATATTTGAAATCAGTAAAATCTGATTAGAAATCATCCTACTAATGTTATAAATGTGAAAGTTGGTGAGGATGGATGCATGTTTGTTACTCTTTCAAGCAAAAACTACTGAACCGATTAAGATGAAACTTAGTATGTAGATAGCTGGAGACCTGGATTAACATATAGGCTATCTTTTAACCTGATATTCCCACGGCCTCAGGACTTACGCGGGTGAAACCGCGGGGCGTAGCTAGTAAGTATATAAGTCAATATCGAAAATAAGCCGTTGTTATGTATTATACACTGTTATTATTATGTTCAGCAAGTCGGTCTTATTGCAAATATTATTAACTAATTATTTTGTTTGAGATGATGCCCTCAGCTACTTTTTATCATCGCACCGCTCGCCATCGGCAAGGATTTCATTCTCACACCTTACAACCTAATTGGTACAGCACCAAGCGGTTCTAAAGGAATTTTCTCCCACAGACACTCAGGTTGTGGAATGAACTCCCTGCCCAGGTTTTCCCACAAGACTTCAGTATGGGGTTCTTAAAAAAAAAAAGAAAAATGTTAATAGGTTTTTACAAGGTCGGCAACGCGCAAGTGATGCCTCTGGTGTTGCAGGCGTCCGGCATAGGCTACGGTAATCACTTGCTATCAGGTGGGCCGTAGGAGTGTTTGCCACTTCAGTAGTATAAAAAAATATTACCTATTGAATATCAACTGACAATGGAACAGCTGTCAGCTGTTGGTTGCCAAAAATGACAAAGATATATAATAATAATAGTTTATTAAATTTAAGTTGGTACAAATATAATAATCATAATAATAATTTATTCAACTTAAATTTGTACAAATTGATACAGAGCTTCGGTTACATTGTAAAAGTAATATATAAGGCGTGCCTGTACTAGGGTAAACCTGTGCCACAGGCATTAAGGGCACATACTATCTAATATAGATATACATTCTAAAACAATACTTCTTCTTCTCTCTTAGCCTTTATTATTCCCAAGTCACTTGGGGTCGACTTTTCTGGTCTAACCGGATTTGACTGGATATCAGTTTTTACACGGAGCGGCTGCCACCTGACCTCCGCAACCCGAAGGCTAACGATACCCTAAGGCTAGACCAGTGTCAGGATATTAGAGGGTACTGACTTTCCCAATAACGACTGCCATAGATGTTCATGGCAGCCGGGACCGACGGCTTAATGTGCTCTCCGAGGCACGGAGCAGGCGATAATTGTCAATCAATACGCACATAATTTCGAAAAGTCATTCTTCAGTCTTCCGAAACTCAGAGGTGCGCGGCGTGGGTTCGAACCCGAGACCCTCTGCATTGCAGTCTGTTGGTCTCCCCACTGAGCTATCGCTGCTGCTAAATTCTAAAACAGTACTTATAAAACATTATTCTTTGTATATAAAAACTTACGAATTATATTATAAATATGAATTACAATAGGTCTTAATGATACTTAAAAATAGTATACAGTACTTTGGATGCCTGTACCAGGTTATGCCTGTATCACAGGCGATATGTGGTATTAAAGTTTAATAGGAAGAGCACTCTTAACAATATTTAACAAATATAGATTGTTTTATAAAAAGTTACTATTATAATATTGTCTTCTGTTTACGCGAATGTTGTTCATTGAAATTAAACTACTATATACGGATTTTATCGCGTTGTTTATTTTACACTTTATTACAAAATTTTGAAACAGTCGCGCTATTACTAGATACTATTGAATTTTACTAATTTTTAAGCTAATTAATTTATTAAAATTATTAAGTCTATTTATATTTGACGACTCGATGGCGTAGTAGTTAGTGTAACTGACTGCCACGCCTGAGGTCGTGGGTTCGATTCCCGCCCAAGTCAAACATTTGTGTGCATGAACATGGATGTTTGTCTTGGTCTGGGTGTTTCTATGTACAATATGAATGTATTTACTAAAAAAAAAAGTATATATGTATGTTTATCCATTGTCTAGTACCCATAGTACAAGCTCTGCGTAGTTTGGGCTAGATGGTGTTATGTGTATGTGATAGAATATATTATTATTATTATTTAAGTTTACACTTTCTCCGACGTTTCGGTTGCTTTTCAGCAGCCATGGTCACGGGGAGACTAAGATGGTAGTTGTCTCAATGTTCCAGTGTCGTTATTTCAAAGTACCCGAACATAATTTAATCATTGGTGTTTCTATTTACGCAGAATATAAAAGTTACTATTATAATGAAAATAATATTACTTATTTATATAATTTTGCATCTAAATATTAGCTGATAACATATATATAACCTCAAGACTATACGCATGGCGTAGTGGTTTAAGTGTTTTCTCGCCACTGCCACTGTGCCGAGTTTTGTGGGTTCGAATCTCAAACGGGACAAAAATTTGTGTGAACCACCAATAGCTGTTCATAGCATAATAATAATAGCCTAGTGGGAGACAGTTGGACTGCTACGCAGAGGTCACAAGTTCGATCCCAAGGCGCGCATCTCTGACTTTCCGAAGATATATACGCATTAAATAATTAATTATCGCTCGCTTTAACGGTGAAGGAAAACATCGTGAGGAAATCTGCATGTCTAAGAGTTCTCAATAATGTTCTTTAAGATATGTGAAGTCTGCCAACCCACACTGGGCCAGCGTGGTGGACTACGACCTAACCCTTTTCACACTGAGAAGAGGCCCGTGCCCAGCAGTGGGTCAGTTTAATACAGGGCTGGTATTATTAATGTGCCCCTGAAGTAGTAGGCAGGCATTTATAATGTCTATATTTCGTTAGTTATGGTTTTAGGTTAGCCTATCGCCGTCTACCAGGATAGTTCGAGACCTAATACTGCTATTGACAATTTAACTGTAACTCAATAACACTAGCCGATCGAACTATCAAAGACTTCTTACACACCAAGTTTTGGTTTTGGAAACCAACCAAAAAAAAACCGCAGTGGAACCAAGGCAATATTGAAATGAATCATAATATTATTTTACATTTACGCGAATATTATAGATTAATAATATAATATAATATTCTATCACATACACACAACACCATCTAGCCCAAACTAAGCAGAGCTTGTACTATGGGTACCAGACAATGGATAAACATACATATATACTTGTTTTTTGTAAATACAATCATATTATACATAGAAACACCCAAACCAAGACAAACATCCATGTTCATGCACACAAATGTTTGACTTATGCAGGAATCGAACCCGCAAAGATTGAAATTCAACTATACGGATTTAACTGCGGTTTATTTGGAAACATTCTTTTTAGATAATTTTAAAACTGTTAAACTACTACTATTAAACTTTACTATAACACTATTTAGCACATTAAAGGCTTGTCCTACGACGCCAAATAGTATTTATCTACAAGATAAAAGTCTCACCATCTCTCTTCTTTAACCTAACAAGAGGGAGACAGCATGCGATTTATCATGCAGATAACTTTTATTTATTAATTGTGGAATTGGCCGTTATATTTACACTGTCCCCGCCGTTGTTTTTCAGTAGCAGTGCACAAAAGATGTAACAAGTACGCGAAAGTAAAATATTTCATAATTCCTCCCCAGTTCTCGAGTCCCTTAATCACCAATAAAAGCAGAAATAAGCAAATCTCGGCATAGGTAAGGCACACAATAAACTATTCTAGAGAAAACCCTGCCGCGGCAAATGGGCGAGCATTTCTTTAAAACGACTCTCAATATGTGGAATTTGCCGTTAAATTTACACTGTCCCCGGCGTTGTTTTTCAGTAGCAGTGCACAAAAGATGTAACAAGTACGCGAAAGTAAAATATTTCATAATTCCTCCCCAGTTCTCGAGTCCCTTAATCACCAATAAAAGCAAAAATAAGCAAATCTCGGCATAGGTAAGGCACACAATAAATTATTCTAGAGAAAACCCTGCCGCGGCAAATGGGCGAGCATTTCTTTCAAACGACTCTCAATACAAAATCAATGAGTTTTTACAGGAGCCAAGACGATTCCGCTTCTAGTTACTCGTTTGGTACGATTCATGAGACAAAGGGTATCTAATTTTTCTCGGGACTTCATTTCTTAGATATTCAGTAGAATAAGATATTCTTTTCATGTTACTAGCTATTTGATGTACATGTGGTTTCCTTTCATTACATAATGTATTTGCAAATAATGTAAGTAATACATAATAAGTGTTAAATACAGTTACATGAATCCTTGAACATTTTGCCGTGTAAATCTTAATGTTACAATACTATGATTAATAATCTACATATATTATATTGCTTAATAATAATCAATGAGAATTATCATTTAAACAAGTGAGAATCGGCAATTAATTGCCATAAATCTTAGAGTTCGACAAAATGGTTCAAGTAATATGCAAAGGTCACGTGATACCACGTGTCAGTGGTCAAACGTCATAGTCATTTCGGGGGTATATCGACTATGCTGAGTCGAATGTCTTTGATCGCGAGTCTCTAGCTCTTACAGTTCTTGAGTTGAAAGTTGTATAACAGACAGACAGACGGACGGACGGACGGATAGTATATGGCATAATGGCTGCTACACCTTGTTAATCTGAGTTGTAAAATACTGAAATTATATTTAATTGGCGATTTAAATGAGTGGCCGTGTGTTTCTTGCAGGTTTCTTCTCATAGGCTCAACCCTTTGCCTGAACCTAGCAACTAACCTAAATGTAGCTTCAGTAACTTAGTTAACTCACTAACCTATATATTTTGACGTTCATAAGTGTTACTTTGTGACCTAAATGAATAAATGATTTTCGACTTTGACTTTGACTTTGACAGACAGACAAAGCTGTTGTATAAGAGTTTTTTTCGAACTCTAAACGTCCGCTACCGAATAATAATATTTATAAATTAAAAGATTTGAGGTGCATGTAATTCCTTACATTTACATTTCGCCAACTTTAAGTTTAAGTACCACTGTATCAGGAAACTAGACTGTTGTCGTCTATCTTCAGGATCTTCTGTCCAAGCACACAATTATAACTGTGTGCTTGGTTAAATTAATAACAGGTTGATGTGTATTCAATGTATTTAATTGAAATTATGAATATTGTTAATTACAATTGCAACCAATTATTTAATTACCAGTGTAATTTATGTTGATATTAATCTTTATTACCCTTATAAATCAATACAAAATTAAAAATTAAAAATCAAAAGCAGCGTTAGCTTAGTGGGCAGACCAACAGACTGCAATGCAGAGGGTCTCGGGTTCGAACCCACGTCGCGCACCTCTGACTTTCGGAAGTTATATGACTTTTCGAAATTATGTGCGTATTGATTGACAATTATCGCCTGCTCCGTGCCTCGGAGAGCACGTTAAGTCGTCGGTCCTGGCTGCCATGAACATCTATGGCAGTCGTTATTGGGAGAGTGTCGACACAAAAGATCCCACTGGGTCGAAGTGTCGCCGGTCTGCACTGACTGGCCCCCACATAAGATACATACATACATACGTTTACGTATTTCAAGAGAAAACTATTCCCAGTAAGCAGCATCTTTAAACTTGTACCATCGTTCAGCGACAACGGCAACCAAATGAGTATCATTCAAAAGCCCTTTGGGTTCTTAAATAAATCGCTTTATCGTATTTGTAACATCCATTCCCTTAATAGGTGTACCTTGTGATTACAATTGAGTGTACAAAAATACAAGCTGAATAATTTAAGATGCTATGCTTGAAACCAACTTACTGATGGAGGATTGTGTGCCATTTTATTATTCTGTAAGTGTATGTTTTTTTGAAGTAGTAATAAAATTTGAACAGACGCGTTTTGTATCAGCAATTTTTGTTTGAATATTGCTAGCTATATCTATGATTGACTGCTTGGATTACGTAGTGGTTTAAAAAGCGCTTGGTATGTGTCATTGCTCCGAATTTTATTGGTTTAATCTACAGAAAGGCTTTACAAATTGTAGTCTATACATATTTGTGCCGATTCTTTGTGTCTTGTTTACGTCAATTTTACAAATTATTACAAACAACATTTTGTAGTTCATTGTAAAAATTTACACAGTCATTTGATTGAAATAAAGTAAATTGGCATGGTACATTTTTTAACACTACAATTCAATTTGGCCAATTCTTGTATTAAAATATGTTGAAAATAGTTATGATCTAGTCTAATAAACGTCAAATGTGAACTGAATTGCAAGTTATGTTCACTACTGACGTTATTTTAATTTGGCAGAATAGTAATGATTTTTATGATACTGACATTAGATTGGAACTACAGTTTGAAAAGTTTCTATTACGAGAATTGGCTTTTTGTCCTACCGTTTGACATGTTTTAGACATGATGGAGACATTTGGTTTAGTAATATATTTGAAATCAATAAAAATATAAGTAATATTATAGCACTAATTTGGCCATTTTATTCAATACAATTGCTTGGAATTCTCCATAATTTCTGATAAGATAAAAAGTATCCTAAAACGACACTTTTTTATACATTATAGTATGTATTGTTATGTAAATATTTTGATCTGCGTGCCAAATTTAATTTAAATCTGTACAAAGGTACGAACGTGATTCATTAAAAAACATGCATATTTTAAAACTTCCATATTTATTGCTATTTTCTTTATATTTTATAATTTTAGCACTACAAGACAACTAATATGTAATTGCCAGTCTAAAACTTAAAACATCCACCTATAATCACAATAACAAATCTTTGATCATTGTCTCAATAGACATAGTTATTTGAACGACGAATCAGACATTGTCTTTAATTATAGCTTATTAGAGAACTGCTTTGTGTTTGCAACAGATTTGTAGTATAGAGAACGAGCTACTCTTTGTTTAATTAGATATATATTTGCGTAGATTACATATATACTCGCGCTGGTATCTCTGAAGGCGTAAGCAGTAGTATAATGCCGTGGTATTTTAAATTAGAACTGCAATCTGCTAGCAGATATTGATGTATGATTTAAATCTTTGATTATATGTACATTTCGCTAATTATTATTAAGTTTTACGTTATTGTATACAATTTTATCCACCGGATATGGAACAATGTTCCAAACTCGGGTTCTTCTCTATTACTAAGAATTTCCTAACAGACAGACTTAATGATATTTTGATTAACACTATTAATTGATTTAATATTTACTTTTTTTATTTAATAATTCTTACTTATTTAAAGTATTGCGTGGTAAAATACATAACCCGAAGGTTTTAGAGTTGGTTGAGCTGTGTGTCCCGGATCGATACGCGGCGCGGAGGCGCAGACCCGCGCTGCTGGCGGTGCCGCGCGCGCGCACCAACCTCTTGCAGCGTGCGCCCCTCACGCGTGCTCTGCGAGCGCTCAATGCAATATCACAACAGATTGATATCTTTAACTGCACACTGAATGAATTCACTAGAGCAGCATATTGCATCTTTACTTGTATTGATTGATTATCATGTTTAATGTTTATTTGTGCTCTGTTATTATTATCACAATTTATCTAGAATAAGTATACCTAAATAATGTTACTACACTATTGCATTAGGAATAAAGCCTGTAATAATAGTTGTAAGTGATGGAAATAAATAAATAAAATAAAAAAAAAATAATTTAACTAGTTAGCTAAAAAGAAACATAAATGTACCGTACATAAATCGCATGTAAACGTGTCCACACTAAGAAGAGTGAAGTCACACATCACATTCACATGACATAAAGCGATAATAATTACAATTTACAATATGAGTCAGCGTGATAATACTATACTTATATAATTATAATAATAATGTCCTCCAGACCGAATTTCGGCCACGGCGGCCAGTCTTAACAGACGCGCAAACACAAGTGCACTCTCTGTTCCCTAACTCTCATGATCCGATGGGACGGCAATCCGAGACGACCGGAGAGAGCTGATCTCTCGCAGGACCAACGGCTTCAAGTGCTTTCCGAGGCACGGAGGTGTCGAACACCGCCAACTTCCTAACTCCGATCTGTAATTGAGATTTCTTTACAGAAATACCCAATAACTTTTTGTTGGCCCGACCCGGGATTCAAACCCGAGACCTCATGCACAGCAGTCGCATTCACTACCGCTGCGCCACGGAGGCAGTTACTTATATATACTATACTTAAATATATTAAATACAATACTTAAATAATTCAGAAGTAATGTTAGCATCGTATGTCAGATGACAACTTAACATCGAGAAAGGTGACTATAATTTAGACGTAGAATCGCACCTATGATTCTTGACTTTACCTATTTCTTGCCTTCAATAGAAGCTTTCTCCATAATTGTGTAGTTACGTTTTCATGTACATTATCCTACTGTTTTCTGGTGCCTGGATGCTCTTAACGCAACTAAGTACAAATTACCTTCAAGTACCTTTTAGCATTACAGGTAAGCATACATTTAGGTTCATTCCATGCAATTACCAGGTAGAGCTTTTACAAGAATCGCCTAAGAAAATGCTTGAGAGGATAATTTTAAATAACACTCTTTGAAATATTCTTAAGAATGCTTTAAAGAGATTTTAAACGTGGCTGAATTTTACATTGAAGATAGTATATGGAGCTTTGATGTCATGAAGTATGTACGTGTAATCAAAGCTAAGAGCGGTAAGCCAGTGTGTAAGGCATTAAAAAGACAGTAGGGTTCGAATCCCAAGATTTGTTTTAACTAAGTTGGTGACTAACCTATTATCGTCTAACAGGCACAATGCCAGACACTATACTGTTACTAAATAATTTCTTGATAGAAAAACATTTTGACTCAGGATTCGAATCCGAAAAGCACAGTTTCGATAACTTGTGTAATCCACAAAATAATTATTCCTAGTGCATAAGTTGTCATTGTAAAGAAACAAATTTTGTAGAATACACATCTATATTTTATATATGGCTGTCCGAAGAATTATGTTTAGAATGGCCATTTTTTTTTTGTTCTGGCCTTGCTATTCGTTCAAAGATTTTATTAGGCGCTCATAGCCAGTTGCACTCACTGATCGGTAAACGATTAGCGAGGTAAAGCAACGTTGGCTGCGGTCAGTCTATAGATGGGTGACCGCTTAGTGGTATTTCATCTGAGCGTCTCAGTGCTTCGGAGGGCACGTAAAAAGTCGGTCCCGGTTGTTGCCAAATTGACAGCAGTCGTTAAGCCATGTCAGAGGCCTACGGGTGTCTTGAACAACTCTTGACAACAGGTTTGCCACTAACCACACGAAAAGAAAATAAAGTTAAGATTTAAGTTAAGATTACCACATATTGCAGTAAAATATTATCAGCGCGAAAGAAGAATATTCATGACATGTGATTGCGGTAGTTTGGACAGATGTTACTACTGACTTAATATACTGCATATATATTATCTGCTACATATTATTATATTATTAATTATCTCCGGCAACGTGATTTCTCTCTGACTCGAAGTGATATGCGTATTAAATAGTTAATTATCGCTCGCTTGTAACGTTATGCTGGTCAACCCACTTTAGAGGCGTGGTTGACCTAGGATTTTAATTGAAATTAAAGATGAACAACGCGATCAACAAGCATATATTTTCACTTAGAACAGGTGTATAAGAATAAACAGAATTATAATTATATTTAACTAGGTATTTCATGGTAGTTCAGGGCGTGGTTCAAGATGAAGGCTTGTTACGTGGTCCAGGTTAGAATGGACCACTTAACTTCAGTAGGCAGCGCAGCGGAAGGAGGCCGGCACCAGGACGCGTTGCCAATATATAGGGCCACCGCCGCGTCGCTGGGGAGGAGAAGCCGATGGAGGGGCGTCGCGAGTACGGCCGCTCGGCAACGACCGGTCCGCGTCTCACGCTTTAACGGTGAAGGGAAACACCGAGAAGAGAACTGCATATCTTAGAGTTCTCCATAATGTTGTCGAAGATATGTATAGTCTGCTAGCCCACACTGGGCCAGCGTGTTACAGTATGGCCTTACCCTTCTCACACTGAGAAGAGGCCCGTGCCCAGCAGTGGGACAGTTTATATACAGGGCTGATATTATTAGTTATAAATGACGAAATGGCGTGATGCTATTTTGTCTACCCTTTCGAAAATATAAGCGTGAGACTGAGTTCGTAACAGCCAATTTTCAAAATTCGAATAATTTTGCAAACAACTGCCCCAAGCGTTCGAATGATTTCACATTTATATAATTTTTTTTATTAAAACTTTCGTTTTGTTTGTTTCAGGTATAACTTCAGAATAATTACCGACAATGATATATACAGGAAGATGTAAGTTCCGGTGAAGGCTGTTGTGGATTGCGTTGAGTGGATTCCGTATAATTTTAATTGCATAGATGGCGTAGTGGTTTATGTGATCGCCTCGCCACTGCTAGAACGCCGGGTGTTATCGGTTCAATCCTCATACGAGACAAAATTTTGTGTTGATTAGAGATATGTAAATATAAACAGCTCTGCCGATTCTTGGTATGTCAGTTGTTTGAATTTAAATAGTTTTAATAGTTTTAATAATAATTTAATAATAAAGTTTAATAGTAATAGTAGTGTAACAGTTTTAAAAATTATGTAATAAAGTGTCAAATAAACAACGCGATAAAATCCGTATATAGCAGTTTAATTTCAATTAAAATAATGACAAGTAAAGTAGTTATTTAAAAAAAAATTGTTGGTATATATGACAAACCTCACGCAGCAATAGGTTGGTGATTCTAAGACACGCATCTCTGACTTTTCAAAGTTATGTGTGTATTAAATAAATAATTATTGCTTACTTTCCTCACGACCAACGTTCATCAAGACCACATAAATTTTGTTAAGATAAACTCTATTACCCGTTTTTGAGAACGATATTGGTTGAGAGGCTTACAGCGAAGAATCATAGCAAAAGTATCGTGAAGAAACCTACATGTCTAAGAGTTCTCCGTAATGTTCTAGAAGATATGCGAACATTGCCAACCCGCAGTAGTCCAGTATGGTGGACTATTGCCTATTCCTTCTTACAATGAGAAGAGGCCGTTCTACCAGTAGGATAGTTCATATACAGCCCTGATATCATACCAATGGGATAGCTCATATACAGGGCTGATATTATTATCAACATTAATAAAAATACTTTGGAGGTACCATCACTTTATGTTTACATAAGGGACCCTAATAAAAATGGCGCAGCCGAATTAAAATTCAATCTGTTTTTAATTTGGGCTCGGTGTTTTGATTTAATAAGCCGTTGATTTATTTGCTTTGTTTTATATTTTGTTGATTGAGATAATGTTTGTGTATTTTGTTTTGAGATGTAAAAATGAAAACATTGGATGAATAAAAATTTACTTTTTATTTTTATTTATCGTTTGGCTGAATTTAAATTAGTTGTTGACATAAGTGTTTGATCCCAGTAGTCTTCATCACAGCCAAAGTAGTGTTCTTATCTTATCTTATGTGGAGGCCAGTCAGTGCAGACCGGTGACACTTCGACCCAGTGGGATCTTTTGTGTCGACACTCTCCCAATAACGACTGCCATAGATGTTTATGGCAGCCGGGACCGACGGCTTAACGTGCTCTTCCGAGGCACGAAGCAGGCGATAATTGTCAATCAATACGCACATAATTTCGAAAAGTCATATAACTTCCGAAAGTCAGAGGTGCACGACGTGGGTTCGAACCCGAGACCCTCTGCATTGCAGTCTGTTGGTCTCCCCACTGAGCTATCGCTGCTCAAAGTAGTGTTAATATAAATTATATGTTGACTGCCTTGTTCATTTTCGTTGGTAGTGAAGCCGTAGAAATTGCGACTGCATAAGGTCTCTCGTTTTTTATTACAGAATTGTCAGAAGTAGCATCATCTGGGCAAAAACTATAAAGAGACCAAAAATCTAATTAAAGTAACCACTCTGTAATGAAACTATATATAAAAAAAAAGTATATATGTATATTTATCCATTGTCTAGTACTCATAGTACAAGCTCTGCTTAGTTTGGGCTAGATGGTGTTGTGTGTATGGGGTAGAATATTATTATTATTATTATAATTATAAACTGTCGGGCCCGCACAAACATCACAAAGCATACATACATACACACACGCACACACATACACCCACCTTCAAATATCTTTTATTTGTACTTTGTATATTACAACAATTATAAAAAATATCATAATGTAATTAAATTAATTGAGACGTGCCTGGTACCCATGATACAAATTAAATCTTACTTTGGTTACCAGTGTTCGAATAATTATTGTCTTCACCTAATATTGTGTTAACTTTGCTGATTTTAAACTGTGTAAGTACTTTTTCTGGGCAATAAAAATTATATTATTATTATTATCATGACTTGACATAATTATTAGACCATGAGGTCAGGCCTGGTATATAGCAATATATTCGCCTGCTATACGCGTATTACTTGGGACCTTAAATGCCTGGTATATAGCAATATACTCGCCTGCTATACGCGTATTACTTGGGATCTTAATATTGTTAGCAAAATCTGGATGTAATTCATTCCTGGCTACCCCGTAGAGAATAGATAGCGTTCTCTTCTCTTCACAATTATTTTATTACCTATACATTAATTTATAACAAATTGTAGTCTCCAGCAATCTGAAAAAGAAGCGTAGTGATTTAAATGATCGCCGCGCTGTGTTTCGTGGGTTCGAACTCCCTTCATAATAATAATAATAATAGATAATGTTCTACTGTTAGACAAATGGAGTACAGTACATACTGACACATGACCCACAATAATGTTTCTGAAGCCAGGTGTACCTTGCGCCATCCGTAACAGAAGAAATTAACTTTGCCCGATCTGATTATGAAACCCTTACACGCGCACGAAAACTTATGCCACGAAACGAAGAGTTTTTCCAATATACATATCTCCATAATACATCCATTCATTATACACACTTTTAAATCAAGAGACAGGATGCGACCCACTTGAATTAAGCGACATTTTTCATCCTACCCACCAAGTTTCTTTTATCTTGTGACGTCATTAATATACCTCTAAGGTAGGGAAAGGCAGCATAAATTACAACAATGACATGCAAATGTGAGTTGCGTTAGATTACTGTTATATTTTAAGGATGAATGAAGATGGAGGATTTGGGAATGCGATTTTACTTGAGTGTGTATTTTGTATACATATTATATAAACTGCACGGATGGCGTAGCGGTTAAGTGGTCACCTCGCCACAGCTTCTGCACCGAGTGTCGTGGGTTCAAATTTAACAAAAAAAATTGTGTGATTTACAAATGGTTGTTCTGGAAGTTCTTTGTGTCTATTGTTTGAATGTTTGTAAAGTCCACAGAACATACAGGAATTATTTCTAGTGTAGGTGTTGTCATTTATAAAAATAAAAAGAAATATGAAAGAAAGTGTCGCGAGGTACCTTACAAACATTTAACAGACACAGAAATACCTACACCTAAAACAACAATTTCTGCTTCGGGAGCGTAGAGGTATTGCATGCGACTACTACATTAGAGGTCTCGGGTTAAATTACCGGATTGGGCAAAGTCTTAACAAGGTAAGGTAAGTTTCGGCCAAGAAATTTTTAGTGGCAGCAAGGAACTATCTGTACCCTATTACGTAGGATCTCAAATAATATAAAGCTGTTGAAAAAATCAATAATTTTTACCATCCGTCAAGTGCCAACTACCTTTACAAGATGTAGGGGTCTATAAAATAGATTGTGACTGCGGACTCTCATACATTGGTCAAACCAAGAGAAATATAGGCACCCGCATAAAAGAACACATAGCTGATGTAAAACACCAACGCTCGTTGAAGTCTGCTGTGTGTGAACATGTGCAACAGGGGACCAACCACTACCTGAGATTCGACAAACCACAGATTCTCGCTAAAGAACACCGATTTCTACCAAGGATGCTTTGCGAGGCTATTGAAATTAAAAAACATCCTAATTTTAATAGAGAAGATGGTTGGAATGTACCACCAGCTTGGGATCCAGTAATACAAATAGTCAAACCCAAGAAAAAGCAAACCACAGCTAGACTTCATGATACTTTGAGCTCATTCTACGTAAATAGAAACACCAATGATTAAATTATGTTCGGGTACTTTAAAATAACTACACTGGAACATTGAGACAACTACCATCTTAGTCTCCCCGTGACCATGGCTGTTGAAAAGCAGCCGAAACGCCGGGGAAAGTGTAAAATTAAATTAAATCTAAATAGATTTAACAATAATTTAATTAGCTTAAAACTTAGTAAAGTTTTATAGTAGTAGTAGTGTAACAATTTTCAAAATAATGTTATAAAGTATCAAATAAACAACGCGATAAAATCCGTATATAGTAGTTTAATTTTAATGAATAATATTTGCGTAAACAGAAGACGATATTATGAAAATCAATAATATTTTACATGTGGGTTTTGAACCTACAACACCGCTTACCGCTTTCCTCGTTGCGTTATGCGTGTATTCATAATCCAAAGTACTTTAAAGAATTACACATACATACATACATAGATTCACGACTGTTTCCCAGAGGGGTAGGCAGTGACTACGGATTTCCATTTGCTACGATCCTGACACACTTCTCAGGCTTTATTCACATTCCTCATACACGCCCGTCGGTTCAAGGTGCTCTTAATATGGCCTTTGTCCAGAACGCCTCCGATCTGATCAAGAAACGTTCGCCTAGGTCTTCCTCTTGCGACTGTTCCATTCACACTAGCCTTATAAACTTACTTAATCAGTCTTTCCTCGTCCATTCTTTCTACATGCCCAAACCAGCTTAACATACCCTTTTCTATTCTTTTCACTATATCCACTTTCATGCCGCATCTCTCTCTAATCACACTATTCCTTATTCTATCTTTCAGAGTCACACCACTTATATTTCTCAGCGCTCTCATTTATACAGCATTTATTCTGCTCTCATGCTTCTTTTGCCATACCCAACTTTCACTTCCATATATAAGTGTGGGCACTAATTACACAGACACCCCAATACATGTAATCTTAGATTGTTATACCTCAATCTAATCAGCTATACTTACATTTACCACAATAACATAATACTTGAGTACGAATACAGACTGACAAATCTAATAGACGTGGAACGAAACCGACCTGTTATTAGTGCAAGTGCACTTAAAGATGACAGCTGAGTGCAGCTGTCTTTAAGTATAACTTCTTAAACTTAGTAGTCAAATATTTATTAATTTTCTTCATATCAACTACTATTTTCTCGGTCTACTACTATATTATGTTATCTTATGTGGGGGCCAGTCAGTGCAGACTGGCGACACTTCAACCCAGTGAGATCTTTTGTGTCGACACTCTCCCAATAACGACTGCCACAGATGTTTATGGCAGCCGGGACCGACAGCTTAACGTGCTCTCCAATGCACGGAGCAGGTAATAATTGTCAATCAATACGCACACAATTTTGAAAAGTCATATAACTTTTGAAAGTCTGAGGTGCGCGACGTGGCTTCGAACTCGAGACCCTCTGCATTGCAGTCTGTTGGTCTCCCCACTGAGGTATCGCTGCTCGGTCTTCTACAGACTATACCACGGTATATGACAATACTATCTAATTCTTCTTCTACTACTTCTCCGTGTCAATGGTTCTAGTATGATCTATATATTATTTGCATAATATTCGACTATTCTAATTGCCTTAGGAGTGGCCGCACAAAGCTCTGATATTGTGCAAGTGCTCGGGCAAGATACCAACAAATGTACCATTGTCTGCTCCAGCTCACCGCAGTCACATTAAGCAAAGCCGGGGTCCCTGAACCCCCACCTACACAAGTTCGTTCTACAGCGGCTAACCTGGGTGCAAAGTCTATTTAGGAACTTCCATACTACCCATGGCAGGGTGTGACCAGGTGGTAGAGACTCCTGTGGTGTAATATAATGTGAGGGTGGTAGATTCTTCCAACTAATAAATATTATAGACCTTAACATTTACAAATAATGGTAACAGTTTCGCGTTTCGAGTAACGTTTCCTATGCATTAAGTTATATATCTAATACTAGCCTTGTATATAAACTGTCGAATTGCTAGGAACGGGCCTCTTCTCAGTGTGAGACGGATAAGGCCATAGTCTACCACGCTGGCCCAATGCAGTTTGGCAGACTTCATATATCTTGGAGAATATTATGGAGAACTCTCGGACATGCAAGTTTCCTCACGATGTTTTCTTCATCGTTAAAGCGAGCGGTAATGAACTATACGCGCATAACTTAGGAAAGTCAGAAGTCCGAGCCTTAGGATCGGACTCGAGACCTCTAATAACGGCTTCATAAATTTCAAACATATAGTAAGGTCTATTCTTTCTCTCCCTCTAATATTAGAGGGAGAGAAAGAATAGACAAAAAACGGGATGACAGAGAAAGAACGCGCACAGACAGAACACTAATTTAGTTTCGTTACATAATGAAATACTGACGTTGTTGAAAATGAAATAATGGCGTTTTCTGCTGAAATTGCATTTTATATTTTTGCATAAAATGCCATTCTGAAGGCATAATATACAATATTCTACTTGAATGATATTTTAATGTGTTTTTTTTTCATTAGCTTTTAGTTCTTAGTCCTACTTCTGGGCATAGGACTCTCCATTGGGGTCCCGAATTACTTTGTTCAATCGCGCATCAGTTTGTAACTTCCACAAATTCGCTTCCAAGGTATGACACAACTAACAGGACGTCGCATTATCTCAGATCCGTAGATATTTATTTATTTAGGTAGTCATATGGATCAAGAAACACTTGATACATTCACATAATATGCAACATTTAAGAATTAGGTCCTGTTTCCTAAGTTAAAGTAGAACAAAACATGCAAGTTTAGAAAATGGAAATGTAGTTGAAGACAAAATTCAAACCTCAGATACAACAATTAATAATAAATTAAATATAAAACAGACTTAAATAAATAATTATAAATAACTAGATTTTGCCAGCGGCGTTGCTTGCCTTAATGTAGATTTTGTCATTAAATTTCCATCCCTCAGAAACAATACATTTGTTCTACATGAAAGGTACCCTATGTCCATTTCTGTACCCCTGACAACGGGTATGCAACACTGTATCATGATCGGTCAAGTAGTTAGGGCGTGAAAACGTAACAAACAAATTCACATTTGCATTTATAATAATAATATTCTATATTCTATCACATACACACAACACCATCTAGCCCAAACTAAGCAGAGCTTGTACTATGGGTACTAGATAGTGGATAAACATACATATATACAATAATATTGTCTTCTATTTACGCGAATATTATTCATTGAAATTAAACTGCTATATACGGATTTTATCGCGTTGTTTATTTGACACTTCATTACAAAATTTTGAAAATTGTTTCACTACTACTACTATTAAACTTCACTAATTTTTAAGCTAATTAAATTATTATTAAACTATTTAGATTTAATTTATTTTTACTTTTACACTTTCCCCGACGTTTCGGTTGCTTTTCAGCAGCCATGGTCACGGGGAGACTAAGATGGCAGTTGTCTCAATGTTCCAGTGTAGTTATTTCAAAGTACCCGAACATAATTTAATCATTGGTGTTTCTATTTACGCAGAATGAGCTCAAAGTATCATGAAGTCTAGCTGTGGTTTGCTTCTTCTTGGGTTTGACTATTTTTATTACTGGATCCCAAGCTGGTGGTACATTCCAACCATCTTCTCTATTAAAATTAGGATGTTTTTTGATTTCAATAGCCTCGCGAAGCATCCTTGGTAGGAATCGGTGTTCTTTAGCGAGAATCTGTGGTTTGTCAAATCTCAGGTAGTGGTTGGTCCCCTGTTGCACATGTTCACACACAGCAGACTTCAACGAGCGTCGGTGTTTTACATCAGCTATGTGTTCTTTTATGCGGGTGCCTATGTTTCTCTTGGTTTGACCAATATATGAGAGTCCGCAGTCACAATCTATTTTATAGACCCCTGCATCTTGTAAAGGTAGTTGGCACTTGACGGATGGTAAAAATTGACTTATCTTCGTTGGCGGCTTGAAGTATGTGTTGATTGAAGCTCGCTTCAAGATGTAGCCAATCTTGTCAGTGACACCCCTTACATAAGGCAGTATAGCAGGCTGGCGCTCGACTGTGGCTGGCTTTTCTCGGGATCTGTGACAGCGGCGCGGCTGTTGGAGCTTGTTGTCTTGCAGTACTTGCTTGACATGTTGAAGCTCGGCGTCCAGGTGTTTCTTGTCACAGATCCCATGGGCTCTCTGAAACAAAGACATTCCCACGGTAGCTAACTGTTTAGGATGGTGGTGAGATTCACCGTTTAAGTACCTATTTGTATGGGTCTTTTTCCTATATACAGTGTGGCTCAAAGTATGATCAGGATTCCTGATGACAAGTACATCTAAGAAAGCTAATGAATTATTTGCCTCTAATTCCATAGTAAATTGGATGTTATTATTAATGGAATTAAGATGTTCTAGGAATACACTTGCACTATCTGTTGGTAATATTGTAAAAGTATCATCTACAAACCTCTTATAAATCCTGGGTGTGATGGGGGCAGTATGTAAAGCTCGAGCCTCGAAGTCCTCCATATATATGTCAGCAACGACAGGCGATACTGGGGAGCCCATTGCGACACCATCGACTTGTATGTAGAATTTATTGTCCCACAACAGATAGCCAGTTGTTAAGCAATGCTTAAGTAGTTCTGCATATTCCTCAGGCATATTGTACTGTATTAGCTTCCGTTTAGTTATTTCAATACAGTCATGTGCAGGTAAGCATGTAAATAATGACTGTACATCAAAACTAACCATTGTTTCATTGTTAGTGAGACGTAGGTGTTTAATTTCACTCACAAAATGGTATGAATCCTTTACATGTGCTCTCGAGTTGCCTCTGAGTGGTGAGAGTATCTTCGCTACGTGCTGAGCCAGTCTGTAAGTTGGTGTGTCGATCTGACTCACAATAGGACGTAGGGGAGCGTTTTCCTTGTGTATTTTTGGTAACCCATACAGCTTTGGAGGTTTTACGCAAGCTGGCATTAATTGTTTAACGTCTAGATCTAGTTTTTCGGAGTATTTATGTATGATGTCTTTGGTTTTGTTCAATATTTTGTTTGTAGGGTCTGTTTTAACCTGTTTATATGTTGTTTCATCCGAAAGTAAATTTTCAATTTTATGTTTATAATCTGACGTATCCATTATGACCGTAGCGTTTCCTTTATCTGCACGGAGTACTGTAATATCAGGCCTAGCCCGCAAGTTCTTCAGTGCGACGAATTCATCTTTGGGAAGATTCGGTCTGGGCACTTTACTTCGACGCAAGACCGATGAAATGTCCTGACGTATAGCCTCCAAATCTTCCTTCTTTATATTATTCTTGACTAGGCAGTCCTCGACGTTGCAAATAATGGCCTCATACGGTATCCTAGCTGGTGTTATTGCATAATTTAAACCTCTACTCAATACTTTTTCGGTTGTTTTGTCTAAAGTTTGTTTTGACAGATTAATAACTGCTTGTCTTTGACTTGACGGCGGCGTGTGATTGGTCCGTGCATTGACGTTTCGTTTCTTGCTGTTGGCATTTGATTTAGATAATAATTTTTCATATTTTTGAATTTTGTTCGTTTTACACGCATTATATTTTGATCTTTCTCTGTGATTTAAAGCATTGATGCATTGTTTAAAATCAAATGGAGTTATTAATCTCTGTATTTCATTAGACAAAATCTCAACGTTCCTATTTATGCTGCGTAAGTCAGCGCGATGTTCTCTGATAACTTGTATTAATAACTTTTGACTTGCCTGTTTTAAGATCTTAGCGCTTCCTCGTATGTCTTTCTTGGCTGATATCTTGACACACGTAGGAATGAGACTGTGATCACGACATCTCTTCAAAAAATTTAAAGATGTTACATATCTTGCGCGCTTAGTTTGTAGATCTTCTAACCGGCGTATTTTTGTTGCTGTTTCCAGTCCGTACTGATTTACATAATATTGTCTTCTATTTACGCGAATATTATTCATTGAAATTAAACTGCTATATACGGATTTTATCGCGTTGTTTATTTGACACTTTATTACAAAATTTTGAAAATTGTTTCACTACCATTACTATTAAACTTCACTAATTTTTAAGCTAATTAAATTATTATTAAACTATTTAGATTTAATTTATTTTTACTTTTACACTTTCCCCGACGTTTCGGTTGCTTTTCAGCAGCCATGGTCACGGGGAGACTAAGATGGCAGTTGTCTCAATGTTCCAGTGTAGTTATTTCAAAGTACCCGAACATAATTTAATCATTGGTGTTTCTATTTACGCAGAATGAGCTCAAAGTATCATGAAGTCTAGCTGTGGTTTGCTTCTTCTTGGGTTTGACTATTTTTATTACTGGATCCCAAGCTGGTGGTACATTCCAACCATCTTCTCTATTAAAATTAGGATGTTTTTTGATTTCAATAGCCTCGCGAAGCATCCTTGGTAGGAATCGGTGTTCTTTAGCGAGAATCTGTGGTTTGTCAAATCTCAGGTAGTGGTTGGTCCCCTGTTGCACATGTTCACACACAGCAGACTTCAACGAGCGTCGGTGTTTTACATCAGCTATGTGTTCTTTTATGCGGGTGCCTATGTTTCTCTTGGTTTGACCAATATATGAGAGTCCGCAGTCACAATCTATTTTATAGACCCCTGCATCTTGTAAAGGTAGTTGGCACTTGACGGATGGTAAAAATTGACTTATCTTCGTTGGCGGCTTGAAGTATGTGTTGATTGAAGCTCGCTTCAAGATGTAGCCAATCTTGTCAGTGACACCCCTTACATAAGGCAGTATAGCAGGCTGGCGCTCGACTGTGGCTGGCTTTTCTCGGGATCTGTGACAGCGGCGCGGCTGTTGGAGCTTGTTGTCTTGCAGTACTTGCTTGACATGTTGAAGCTCGGCGTCCAGGTGTTTCTTGTCACAGATCCCATGGGCTCTCTGAAACAAAGACATTCCCACGGTAGCTAACTGTTTAGGATGGTGGTGAGATTCACCGTTTAAGTACCTATTTGTATGGGTCTTTTTCCTATATACAGTGTGGCTCAAAGTATGATCAGGATTCCTGATGACAAGTACATCTAAGCTTTGAGCCACACTGTATATAGGAAAAAGACCCATACAAATAGGTACTTAAACGGTGAATCTCACCACCATCCTAAACAGTTAGCTACCGTGGGAATGTCTTTGTTTCAGAGAGCCCATGGGATCTGTGACAAGAAACACCTGGACGCCGAGCTTCAACATGTCAAGCAAGTACTGCAAGACAACAAGCTCCAACAGCCGCGCCGCTGTCACAGATCCCGAGAAAAGCCAGCCACAGTCGAGCGCCAGCCTGCTATACTGCCTTATGTAAGGGGTGTCACTGACAAGATTGGCTACATCTTGAAGCGAGCTTCAATCAACACATACTTCAAGCCGCCAACGAAGATAAGTCAATTTTTACCATCCGTCAAGTGCCAACTACCTTTACAAGATGCAGGGGTCTATAAAATAGATTGTGACTGCGGACTCTCATATATTGGTCAAACCAAGAGAAACATAGGCACCCGCATAAAAGAACACATAGCTGATGTAAAACACCGACGCTCGTTGAAGTCTGCTGTGTGTGAACATGTGCAACAGGGGACCAACCACTACCTGAGATTTGACAAACCACAGATTCTCGCTAAAGAACACCGATTCCTACCAAGGATGCTTCGCGAGGCTATTGAAATCAAAAAACATCCTAATTTTAATAGAGAAGATGGTTGGAATGTACCACCAGCTTGGGATCCAGTAATAAAAATAGTCAAACCCAAGAAGAAGCAAACCACAGCTAGACTTCATGATACTTTGAGCTCATTCTGCGTAAATAGAAACACCAATGATTAAATTATGTTCGGGTACTTTGAAATAACTACACTGGAACATTGAGACAACTGCCATCTTAGTCTCCCCGTGACCATGGCTGCTGAAAAGCAACCGAAACGTCGGGGAAAGTGTAAAAGTAAAAATAAATTAAATCTAAATAGTTTAATAATAATTTAATTAGCTTAAAAATTAGTGAAGTTTAATAGTAGTAGTAGTGAAACAATTTTCAAAATTTTGTAATAAAGTGTCAAATAAACAACGCGATAAAATCCGTATATAGCAGTTTAATACATATATACGTTTTTTTTGTAAATACATACATATTATACATAGAAATACCCAGACCAAGACAAACAGCCATGTTCATGCACACAAATGTTTGACTTGTGCGGGAATCGAACCCGCGACCTCAGGCGTGGCAGTCGGTTATACTAACCACTACACCATCGAGGCTAGTTTGGATATAGAGCATAGATATAACCTCTAAAATTCGTGCATTATTGCAGCTGCATATTTTACCAGCTTCATGTCTATCGGATTCTACAGCATGTGGGCACAAATGTCCCGTGACAGCGAACGGGTAAAATTTAAACATCGTAAAACTTTATATTATGGTTATTGTGTAAGCCTTTAGGAATTTTCTAGCAACACTATGGGGTTTAAATGGGGTTCGTACACGATTGGATACAGCCCTTGTTGAATTGCTAGGGGTATCGTTGACTTTCATATCTACAAGATTGTTATCAGTGAAAGGGTGTGCAGAATGACAGTTAACGGCATAATTATTGTTTAATCTCTTCTTGTTTGAATAAGTACGTAATGTTATGTTTGTTATAAAGGGCTGTGGTAACACGTGTTTTAAAATGTTAGCCATCAGACTACATCAATTTAGCACAGCTGCTTTTTATTGTATATGAGTAATATGTAGATAAACAACAAAATCATACAAG
The DNA here is from genome assembly GCA_930367265.1 of Catocala fraxini. Lineage (NCBI taxonomy): Eukaryota > Metazoa > Arthropoda > Insecta > Lepidoptera > Erebidae > Catocala > Catocala fraxini. The sequence goes on along the minus strand of OV884049.1, from coordinate 3,974,402 downwards.
TGTAAAATTAAATTAAATCTAAATAGTTTTAATAGTTTTAATAATAATTCAATTAGCTTAAAAAATTGTAAAGTTTAATAGTAGTAGTAGTGCAACAGTTTTTCAAAATTATGTAATAAAGTGTCAAATAAACAACGCGATAAAATCCGTATATAGTAGTTTAATTTCAATCATACTCACTTGTTTGAAAGTGATCGGTCAGATGGATCTACTCGAATAGAAATAGGTTTAAAATTGTCATTTAAACAATGTATTTACATGGATGGCGTTGTGGTGTAAATGGTCGCCTTACTATTGCCACTATGCAGAGTGTTGTGAATCAGAATCCCACACGGGATAAAAATTTGTGTGTTCCAAAAACTTAAACTTCAGCCAGAAAACCACATTAATACTTTCCTTGTCGTTAGTATAAAACCTCGAACGCCACGGTTAGCAATTGAATAAGTTACATTTAACTAAAGAAATAAGGCACAAGTAATCTCCTCAAAGGAATATGCCTCTAAGTGATTTGGCAAAATATGCTTTAGTAATTAATAATCAGGAATAATTTTTGTATCGACTTTAAGTGTCGCACAGCTTCCTAATACATTTGTCTGCCTAGCTAATTATTCAAAAACCTTTGAAACTGCTTACCAAGACTACTCAAGAAAACATATTAACAAAATTATGCTTACCGTCCGAACAAAGCAATACCACTCTTATTTGCTCCCAATAAAGTCTTATGGATATACATGTCAAAGTTGGCAAATACTTCTCGTGAAGAGTTGACAAAATTAGGTTTGCAGCTATGAAGTGCAATAATAAATCTTGTGAGTATGAAAATAAAGCTGAAATTTATTTTGAAGAAGTTATAAGAGAAATTGGTCGAAAGTATTTTGGAGGCAATTAAATAGAGTAGAAGGAAAAATGGGAAAAAATGTTGGTATCTTTTCGTAATAATTATTTAAAATATGATGTTTGAGTTTTGGAGAAAATAAGTGATGCGGCAGAAATATCTCTTTATTTTGTAATACCTTTAATTTTAACAAGGTACCGTTTATAATTATATGGAGAGCGTGTAAAAGTTATGTGCGGCCGTGTTGAACTATTGTAAATGTGTCTTAATTCAGTGGTGAGTAAATAATGAATGGGTAAGTAGGTACATAATATGTACGTCGTATCTTGGTAGTATAAAGTCATGATACTGTAAAAGTGGGGTAAAATTACAGTATCAGCACTTCGTCACTGGTATTAACTAGTGACGATATTCACCTACAAGGTGAAGCAGCGTTGCCTCATATTACATTTATAGATACCCATCTATAAATTTTAAGCTGTTCTCAAAATATTACGTTTCCTCTAATTCACGGCGAACTTGCAAAGTGTCAGCTATTATAATACAATATGATATTCCATATGAAGAGTCAGTATCCTCTAATATCCTGTTATTTAGATCTAAATCCTGGCTTTAGGTTGATACATAACATTCTGTTATAGACCATACCGTAGACAGTAACTATTTTCCTTTTTGAAGGCAACTCTCGCACTTGGGATTGTACCTGTGTTGAGGGGAACTTTACAAACATTCTAAGAACGTACATAGAGAACAAGCAGAGTAGGATAACCTATTTGCCGATCATACAAATGATTTTTCTTTGCTAGGATCAAACCCGCAACAGACAGCACTGTAAAATAGTGACAACTTGAACTATTTCGGTATTCGTCACAATATTATTCTCCATATTATTTCAGCACACTATCTAGTTAGACTATCTTGTTCCACGCTGTTTCTGTAATGTCATCGCTCTATCTTTCAGACTCTCTGTTCTGATGTATACTTAATACCGTATCGTTAATAAATCAGAAATCTATATATATCTATATGAATATACTTGCTCACAAAATACAACAAAAATCTTAGTGGCACCAAAGCACATAGTATATTTTACTAGCAATTTTTGTATGAGAATATGAAAGTACTATAAACAGAATTCAAAGTCACTTAAACAGCATAATTTATGTCCCCCAGTCGACTTCAACATCATAAAAGGGTTTAACACCAGCTACACCATGTTTCCACTCCCAAACCACCTCTAAGGCATTCATAAAAATACCTATACACTTCCAAAATGTGTAATATCCTAAACATTCCCACAATATAAACCCCACATCAGTATAAAACACATTTTTCGAAACGTTGCCTCTCTAGGGAGCAATTCTTGACATGAAACAATGTTTTGACAACATCCATTTTACTTGGATCTGCCTCACTCCCCTCGTTAATGCAAGCAGCGTTTGACAAAGGGAACTCAAAGCGTTGCTTGTAGTCCAAGATACACTGGTTGTATATACATGCCCATATTACAAAGAACTCAAGTTAAGAGTGAAATATTTGTAACGAAAGGTCGAGTTATAACAGACTTTGAAAGTCGGGCAACTCGTGTGTACGGTTCACAAAAGATTTGGTTTTATAGTTTAATATTGCAGTTATATTTCTTTGAGAATGCGCCGTTTGCGTGGATTTTTCTGTTTTCTCTCCTTTATGGTTCAAGCGTTAATCTTTTTTAGTAATTCAGGGTTCATAAGTCTGTCCAGTTGGACAATATTGCTGTAGAGCTTCTAACATTAATTTTGGAAGATAACAAAAGTTGTACCGATTTTGGGAAGTTTAAATTTGAGATGCTTTGGGTATTAAATGAGGCTTGGAAAGTAATTGCTTGGCATTTAGAATCATTTGATAAAATTTATCCGTTTCTTTGTTTTCAAGTTTGTTTTCCAACTCAGGTTAATTTTAGATTTTATTTAAGAATGAAATTTCATTCGACATGGTTCTGTTCGTATAATAACACGAATTTAAATTGAAGATTCTTACACCATTCTCAACTATTTTATATGCATGAAATTGGTGCTTTTGTTGTAATTAGTGATGTAAATATAGCACAGTGAAGCTATCATCAAGATTAATTGGGCCACTTTATCTGTCAATCAATTAATTACCTACTATTTTACAATCATTAGTAACGATGTTTTTGGTGTAATCAAGATAAATATTGTATTGAACAATATGTATGAATGATGCCAATGTATAAAAACTGACGTTAATATTTATCATTCAAAAACATCATTTAACATCAATTTATATATATCTACATTTAAACCAAATGTATATATTACGTTTCAACCGAAGTTGTTGAAGTAATTAAATGATTGTTTGTATAAATTGTATAATATTATAAAAAAATGTAAATGCACTCAAAGCTCGAATGTATTCTAGGTAGTTATAGTTGAAATGCCTAAAAGTAGTCATTCTTTTCCATAGCTATTTGCATAAATAATTTTAGTAAGTAGTTTGTTTTTTCATTTTAATATCAGTTCCATCGGGCAAATGTAAATACACTTTTATGGCGTAAACCTGATTATTATAACTCGCTCTGTTAGCGTTATCCGAATAAAGGCGAAGAAAAACATTTTCGGGATGGGTCAGCGAAAAAAAGTTCAATATAATGCATTTTATTACCGTGAAGACCTTTCTGCTACTAAAATAAACTTTGCCGATAGATAAAAGTAACGTTTTTCTATGTCCACTTCAAAGTCCATTGCTATCTATCAATAGTCTGTCGAAGAGTTATATCGTAAAAAGCTGCAATGGACACAAAAGGAAGAAATAGTTTGGTGTCCTTCAGGTTCGTGTGGTAGGACTGATAAAATAGTTTTATTACAGGAACACATAAAGCATTTGTGAAGAGGTTTATGAAGATTTTATGTTAGCGTGAAGGTATAAAATATTATCTGGTCGCTCTCGACTCAGTGATTTTAAGGGTTTTACAGTTATATGTTGTAATGGCAGTTAAAGATACGAAAGAGATGATAGACGAAGTAAATGTTACCATTTTGTATATTAACAGAGTAATAAAAAATCGGTGATTACACCAAAAGGTTTTTCTTGTTTCGAATCTTGAGGTACCTATCTAGACATTTTATTACTTACACTAATATATACATAGCAAAGACATATTTTATCTAGAGAGATAGCAAAACACCTATAGGGGTCGTATTAAATAAATAATTGTCCACTGCTTATAAATATAAATTCAAAGACACTGCAATGAAAACAGAAAGATGTTCGACCGGAACAAACCTAATTGTTGGACATCAAAACCAGGAGCCACACAAATTAATTTCACTCTAAAAATAATTTACCCTTTGATTATTTAATACCCAGAACGCTATGAAAGTGAATACATCAGAGAGGAAACCCTCAAACCATTAGTACATTACACACAGCTACGCCAGAATATTTTTCGTCGCTACAAGATTAATGATTTGTAAAAGTTGCCTAATTTTCTTGGAGTTTTAATGAATTCCCTTTGGCGTGGGACAACGCTGACCTTTTCAACTTATTTTACCGTGAATCTTCTGCGAAATTTATTGTAATACGTCGATTAGTTGGCCGGCTGACCTACATTACAAACTTCATTATTTTGAAGCATCCTCGGTAGCTTTGTCAATTATTTCTTTGATCTTATTTCATTTTCTTTATTTACATTTCCTTTTTTATTTTTGTGTTAATAATACCTAATTTAGCGTTATATGACTTCTTTAAAGCGGTTGTAAATTTTTGGCTTAATTACTGTACTACTGTACCGTTTGTACGTGGTTTTACTCTCACTGCTTATCTCTTGTGGGTTTACGTTATCTGCTATATTGTTAATTCTTGCTATTTGAGATTAGTATATGGTTTATTTAAAACATACATTAATCATTGTGCAGGCTCCTTAAGGATCCATCAATGGTGTATCACACAAAATAAAATTTTGATTCACAACTTCATAGTTGTTTTAAGGCTGGGAATTCCTTGAATCCATTGTTCGAATTTTGGTCAAGTACTTCGCAATACAGGATCCACTTATACCAAGAGCGCTAATTTTTTAAAAGAAAAGCAATGTTACTTATAACGGGACGAATTTTGCAAGTTTCAACAACACTGGTTGCGATATTCTTTTCTATCCATATCATATTCAACGACATCAAAAATAAATGTATGAAAACGAATTTACCATTCAAGGAAGACGGATCTCTAAGCGGCGAGATTAAATATTTAAATGTTACATATCGCTGAACCAATATCACGATGTAAATATTCAAGTAGTCGGTAAGACAGGCAATACTCGGCAATTTTACAGAAGCCACGTTCTACTTCGTGTGTGGTAAATTTCCATGTGATATGGGTAGAATAAGTTCATATTATATTAAGCTGTAGCCATTGGTTATTCGAGTTTTCTGGTAAGCAACTCTGAATAGCACCATAGAATTGGCATCTTCTTCTTCTTCTTTGTATGCGCTCATAGCTAGTTACAGTCACTGATCGGTAAACGATTAGCGAGGTTAAGCAACGTTAGGTGCAGTCAGTCTATAGATGGGTGACCGCTTAGTAGTATTTCATCTGAGCGTTTCGATGCTTCGGAGGGCACGTAAAAAGTCGGTCTTGGTTGTTGTCAAATTGACAGAAGTATAATGTACAAAAGCATTTTGACATTCCAACAGTCCTCTAAGCTATCACGTTGCTTAATAACAAGACCAATCTCTATGACACACCCGAGTAGAACTAAATTGCTCAATTCCCAAAACTATAGGCATACCGGCCAACACTAATTAAGTCTCCAAAATAGCGTAGAACAAGGCTCTATACCTACTGAAATAGGAGTACTAACATAACTCCAGGGTCACGAAATAAAGCCTGACATTACACGTACAGTGTAGGCCCTAAAATTGGCGCACCAAGTAGTAAATTTCACAAATTTTACACGCCGGCTTTATAAAACTTAAATAAAACCGCGCTCTACGTAGAATTACAACAACATGATTCTAGTTGTATATTAGACATACTGTTTTTGGCAGATTGTTTGCGCTATGTAGTGCGTGAAAAAGTTTTGACCACCTGGTCACGAAAATATACGTATATGCATACATCTTATCTTATGTGGGGGCTAGTCAGTGCAGACCGGCGACACTTCAACCCAGTGGGATCTTTTGTGTCGATATATGCATACATAGTCCAACACCTATGCGTACGAAGAGTTAGGGAACCATGTATTGCACTTACATAGCCAGCCGAACATAAAAGGTCTAACATAAAAGAATGCAAGTTTATTGCCATCTATTACCACAGTTCAAGAATTTATCCTGCCTGCAGTTAGACCTTGCCTTTTGTATTTTTTTTGACATGTGTGAATTCATTTCCACATACCTCTCCGCAGGAAAAAAGAAACGGAGAGGTTATCACCCGAGAGTAGATGGAAGTATACGAGGGTACGACCGACTTGCCTGAACCAGCAATCTAACCCTCAGGATCCTCATGCATAGCAGTCGTAATTTACTTTCACTGCGAAATCGAGGCAGAGAACGTAACTGTGTAATATACGCGTAAAAGTACTTAGCGTATTTACGCTATTCTTCTTTTTTCTTCTTCTGTCTTGTCGTGTGGTTAGTGGCCAACCTGTTGTCAAGAGTTGTTCAAGCCGCCCGTAGGCCTCTGACATGGCTTAACGACTGCTGTCAATTTGACAACAACCGGGACCGACTTTTTACGTGCCCTCCGAAGCACGGAGACGCTCAGATGAAATACCACTGAGCGGTCACTCATCTATAGACCGACCGCACCCAACGTTGCTTAACCTCGCTAATCGTTTACCGGTTAGTGATTGCAACTGGCTATGAGCGGCTCTAATACTTACGCTATTGACAGCTATGTACGCACGACGGACGCGTAAAGGATATAGGTTTTACATATCCGGTTATTTTTACTACTTAAAGTTTTTTCATTCTTATGTTATTAACCACAAAACAATTATGGTTCTGGAGGAAAAAAATTTTTTTATGTACTCATGTGTTCTATAGGAAGGATCTCTCTACCGGAGGCTTTTACTGAAGCCAGTAGTAACTGGTTTCAGTAAAAGCCTCCGGTTAATTATAAACATACTCAATAATAAAATAGTGTATGAATACATATTGTTATTTGTAATCAGAGGTTTTGTTGTCGTAAATTATACGGTACTACAATCTACACGTCTAGCAAACCATTTAATAATAGGAATAGGCTTCTTTTTCGACGTAAAATATAGCTTATTTGAAATTACTGGTTTGACAAATTATGTAGGTGTCGAATAGTAGTTTATTTTACTCTTTCAATCCTAGGGCAGTTGTTTTTTTATCTACTAGGTTATTTGTACATAATTATATAGGCGGAATCATGTACTGAGGAGGATCGGCAAAGGCTACTGATTTCTATGTCTTTTCTTTTTGATTTATCTACTGTAGTATACCAAGATTTTTTCATGCATTTAACATGCTACTGTAGAATGCTAATTAAAGTTACAGAAAAGAACAATTTATGAAGTAGGACGTAAACTCACGACCACCATATGGTCATTTTGAACTAAGTTGGCTGGTGGCTTACAAACACTGTTCACTACACACATTGTTGTATATATACCTACTATATACTTATACACTAATAAGTGATTCATTTCTAAGTATAAATCTTCTTCTTTTCGTGTGGTTAGTGGCCAACCTGTTGTCAAGAGTTGTTCAAGCCGCCCATAGGCCCCTGACATGGCTTAACGACTGCTGGCAATTTGACAACAACCGAGTACGACTTTTTACGTGCCCTCCAAAGCACGGATACGTTTAGATGAAATACCACTAAGTGGTCACCTATCTGTAGACTGAGCGCAGCCAACGTTGCTTAACCTCGCTAATCGTTTACAGGTTAGTGATTGCAACTGGCTATGAGCGCCTATAGTATAAATATATCTTTTTGTTTGCTTGAACATTTTTATGAATTTTTTAAATATTATAAACAATATTTTTATTTATGTAACTTTATTTGATTTTGGGTTGTATCTCGTATGTTAGGATACTATCGTTTATTTAATACATGATTTGAAATTGCTGAACTAAACACATACAAAGGTTTTAAAATCAAATCAGCGCTAAGCAAACAGTATCAGCAAACAATACGCCAAGTACAAATCCTAATATTAATCTAATAAAGCAATAACAGAAGACAAAAAATATAATGAACAAGCAAACTGCCGGTGAAACATGAAATATAATAAAACTAAGAAAACTTGTGATTGAACCTGTGACCCAGTAACCGTCAAGAAGGTTTTATTGCCAGCCATTTTACGACTTAACCGGGAGTTACGACTTACGGCAAAGAATGAGGCTGCTGAGTTTGGCAGTTAAAACGTCTCTTGAATTCACTACAAATAAATGAAGGAATGCCTTCGTGAAATTAATGTTGGGAAATACGGTGGAAAATTGGTTTGTTATGGGTAATAAATCTGGTTTTCAAGGTGATATATGCAGTGGGAATGGTAATATAGCAAATTTATTAAAACGTATATAAACAAATACGAAAATATTAATTATAACGCATATAAAGCTAATAATACAACCAGGGATAGCCAAGCGTGAGACCGTTAGACTGCCACGCAGTAGGTACACACCTCTTGGTTTACGAAGTAATGTGCGTAATCGCTAATAATTATCGCTTGCTTTGATTTGATTTAATAAAACATCGTGAAATAACGATGTAGGAAACATCATCAGGAAACACAGGTTTCCTCATGATGTTTTCCTTCATTGTTATTTGAAGAGCTCCTAGACATACAGATGTCTGAGAGCTCTTCAGAATGTTTTTGATGATATGTGGAGCCTGCCAACCCCCACTGTGCCAGCGTGGTGGACTATGGCCTAACGTTTCTCACACTGAGAAGAGGCCCGTGCCCAGCAGTGGGACAGTTTAGATACAGGACTGATATTGTTATGTATAGCTACGAAGGAAAAGACAGAAAAAGAAGAAGCCCATTTCAACATTAGAAGCAAGAAATATTAACATTAGGAGAGGTGATAACCCAATGAATAATATATAATAAGAGGTTGGAGGTCCAAAAAGGTATAGATCAGCTGGACGAGTTATAGTTCTTGCAACTCACGAAGGCGAGCGGGCTTTATTTGTGGTAAGCGCGTATATGTATGTGTGTGTGTAAGTATTGCTCGCAACTGACCGCTCTGTCAAACACGCACACTACCGCACTGTGCATGTACACGTTCAACTACAAGTAAAGCCCGCTCGCCTTTGTGAGTTGCAAGAACTGTAACAAGTATACTACTTTAAATTCCTAATTGCTACTAAAATATTCAAAGCTTAGTCGCTATTTGGCTTCCACAAGGCAAGTCTAGGTCTCTCGAACACATTTGTAGACTACAGCTGCTACTAAGAATTCTCCAGCAGGAAAACCAATTCACCTAATTCGGGTATCGAACCCTCAAGATCAGGCGTAAGCATAAGCTCTTACACCACGGAGCCACCGAAGCATATCAAACAGTAAAATTTAAACATTTCATAAAACCATGTTGTCGTTAAACTTTGAGAACCATTGAGCTAAACAAAAAACGTCGTGGCAAACTTTTTCCAAAGTTAACATCGTCTGAAAACTTTGAGTAACAAGTACAGTACAAGTTACAGGGGTACACGAAACGTTAAAAATTTACTACGAAATTTATTTTTAGCACGCATTTTTCAGGTTATGGCGAATGTAAAGTTTCAGTACAGGAAGCAAACGGCCCATGCGATAATTCCAACGGAAAACATACTGTAACAAACTGTATAGCTTGAGAAGATTCTTTTAGAGTATTCTATTTCTTGATAATAGTTAGCTGCATCGTGGCGTAGCAATAATGAATGTGATTGACGTGCATGTCTAGGGTACGATTTCTAATTCGGACAAATTGATATTGGATTTGTCTGTCAAGAAATATTTAATAGCAACACTCTATGAATGTAAAACTATTGTTTTCGTGATGTGTGTATTGCAACACATCTATTTATCCGTTCGGGAATATAGATGTGGGTTTATCGATGTATGTGTGGCTATTGGATAAGTAGTCGTTGTATCCATGACCATGAGTTTGTAATAGATTCATCGCGGAACATGTCACGAGCATTGGTTGCTTAAATGTGAACTGTGCTTTTGTATTGTCACGTAAGACAATACTTTGTGTCAGACAACTATATGTAGCTATATAGTTGCTATGGGTTTCACAAAGTGTCTGAGTCCAAATGTTGGTATTTATTATTTAAGTCTTAAAATCATCCACGACATTCTAACTAATTAAAGATGAGTTTAATTGATTTATAATATTAGTTAGGATTGTGTTGTCTGTACTGTGTACAGACAACACAATCCTAACTAATATTATAAATTTCAGTGTGAGTTTGTTTGTTTTTTATGCTTTCACGCCTTAACTACTTGACCGGTCATCATGAATTTTTGGATACACGTTGTCAGGCGTACAGAAAAGGACAAAGGGTACCTTTTATCTGGAAAACATAACATAACATTGACAAGAACATTAGAAATATTGATTTAAAAATTAGAAAAAAACGGAAAGAACTACCCAGAAAATCAAAACTGAGACATTAAGTAATAATAATAATAAAAATATTCTATCACATACACACAACATCATCTAGCCCAAACTAAGCAGAGCTTGTACTATGGGTAATGGTCTTCTTCTCCCTAGCCTTTATTATTATTCCCAAGTCACTCGGGGTTGGCTTTTTTTGTCTAACCGGATTTGACTGGATATCAGTTTTTACACGGAGCGGCTGCCACCTGACCTCCGCAACCCGAAGGCTAACGATACCCTAAGGCTAGACCAGTGTTAGGATATTATAGGGCACTGACTTCCCAATAACGACTGCCATAGATGTGTATGGCAGCAGGGATCGACGGCTTAAAGGCATATAACTTCCGAAAGTCAGCGGTGCGCGACGTGGGTTCGAACCCGAGATCCTCTGCATTGCAGTCTGTTGGTCTCTCCACTTAGCTATCGCTGCTTATAGACATTAAATAGTGCACTATCATTATTACATACATAATCTGACGCCTCTATTCTCGAATAGGTAGTTAGATGTCTATTACAAGCATATATTGCCAACTGTGATTTTAGTTCTTACGTCAAAGAGGACGAGCATCGATGGTGTAATGTAACCGACTGCCACGCCTGAGGTCGCGGGTGCGATTCCCGCAAAAGTCAAACATTTGTATGCATGAACATAGATGTCTCCCCGTGACCATGCCTGCTGAAAAGCAACCGAAACGTCGGGGAAAGTGTAAAATTAAATTAAATCTAAATAGTTTTAATAATAATTCAATTAGCTTAAAAATTAGTAAAGTTTAATAGTAGTAATAGTGTAACAGTTTTTCAAAATTATGTAATAAAGTGTCAAATAAACAACACGATAAAATCCGTATATAGTAGTTTAATTTCAATGAATAATATTCGCGTAAACAGAAGACAATATTATGAACATGGATGTTTGTCTTGGTCTGGGTGTTTCTATGTATAATATGTTTGTATTTACAAAAAAAAGTATATATGTATGTTTATCCATTGTCTACTCCCATAGTATAAACTCTGCTTAGTTTGGGGTAGATGGTGTTGTGTGTATGTGATAGAATAATTATTTTATTTATTTATTTAGACACCGTTCCAGATTATGTACGGCTACGGAGAAGTCCTTGTTTAAAAAGCATAAAAACACTTTGTTTGAAGTTATACACTGCAATTGCGTCCACTGCCGCTAACACCACCAAATTCCAGAATAGTATTACTATTGAAGTTATTCTATAAGTGTAAACTTAAATAAAAAACAATTTTTTTCTTTTTTTTTTCTTTTTGTTTTTACGGGACTTAGAGCCATTTTGACTATGTCAGTCCCATCGGGCTTACAAATGCTACACACAACTTAAAGTATCCAAGATTACTGGCAGCATTAGTATTAATTATTTTTGTTCCGACTTTGTATGTATATTTCAAAAACAAACAAAATGAATTGCTTATTTTCTTTGATTTATACCTCTGTTCTCTCTAATATACAAAGACTTTCATATTTATAATACCATAGCAAAGTTTCCAGCGAACGAATCGCAATTCACACAATACTCCCGAAATTCGGCCACACTTTTCTTCGTAGACTCTACGCTGTTCTGACCCCGTGCCCTCTGTAAATTTAAATTAAGACATTCTCTTTGTAAATTTTAACTAATGTTTGCTTGGGAATATTTTGTTCTTGCCCGTCCAGGGGTTAAGACGCCAATGCCAGATAATAAAAGAGGAATAAATTTTCAGAATTTTGTTTTATCCTATTGTGGGATAATAAATATTAGGGCTGTAGTGTTACCATGTAATTTATCAACACGATGGTGACATCGGTCAACATTAGATAGTATCTACAGCAAGATAGGTGTAATTCACGCATGATGTTACACTTTAAAATGTTGTGCATTATTTTTGTTTATTATAACTTGGCATTATTCCTATCGCAAGGGACTTCACAAAAATTCAAATAACGAACATTACACCCAGCCTCGGAATAAGTATTTGTAGTTCATACTGAATTTGTCCCGTGTAGGATTCGAACCCACAACACTTGACGCGGCGACAGTTGTGAGGCTACCACCTGAACCGCTACACCACCCGTGCAGTTAGTTACGTGAGGATTATTAATGTAGTTATATTTTTGATTTAAATGATAATGTAATAACTACTGATTGTTAAAATATAAATAAACCTATATAATATACGTCTAAAAAGACGAAGTGTGACACTGCAGTTGCCAGCTTAAATTAAAAACGTGCAATTACTAAGAAATTCGAATAATCGAAACATGCATCAAGCAGCCGAATGTTGATCAATTCATTGAAACTGATTATGATTCGATAATCGGATACGCGGTGATGTGATCGTGTTCCGCACGCATTACACGTTACTATGTTCCGCTTTTTTGTATTAACATCAGACGATAGGTACGATTCCGATTCAAATAATTAGATAGCTTTATCAATAGTCTTCCATCGCCAATTCAGAGAATCAGCTGGCTTAGAAAAACACCCTTTAACAAGTAATCTAGGCAAGAGCAAACACTATTACTGCGTTCCCGGTAAAAGTTCTCTTTAATCATCTTTTCTGGAGTAATCAACGTGCGAGAGATATTCCTAGTAAAGGTTGATATTAGACTGCGGTCTTTAAATACAGTATATTAATTAAGAAACGGCAGTCCTTTTAAACGATAATACTAAAGCAGCATAAATGAAAGTAAATTAAATCACAAACATCACTACAGATAAATAAATATTATAAAACAAAGTCTTCCACCGTGCCTGTCTGTTCGCGGTAAACTCAAAAACTACTGAACGAATTTTCATACGGTTTCCACCAATACACAGAGTGATTCATAAGAAAGGTTTAGGTGTATAATTGTTTAAGGTTTTGCACTACCCGTGCAAAGTCTTGAGTTCAATCCTAAGTTAAGCTTATGTACTTTTCGAGATTATGCATTTAATAAATAGTTAATTATGGCTAGTTTTAACTGTGAGGAAATATATCACCATAATGTTCTCGAAGATATGTGAAGTTTGCCAATCCGCCCTGGGTCAGCGTGGTGGACAATTAGAGTCGGCGTGGCCGCGCAAATCGTTCTCATATGTGAATCTCGATAGCGTGGTGGACGAAAGCCTTACGCTTCTTACACTGAGACAAGAGACAAGATTCGTGCCCAGCAGTGGTACAACAGCTCTTGGCAAACACCTTTCGTTAATTAACGTCCTGAATAAATTATATGATTCTATTTAATTGTGCTCTATTGTTAACAAAGTAATATCAATAGCAAAATTACTGCGAAACTATTAGCAATATAAAAGCAAGCGGCGACTTTGACACTTAACGTTTATCGTGAGTAATAAACTGAAAGCGATCTAGTAGAAAATTGAAATACCTTTATGAAAATTCTTTGCTGTACTCTATACCCACTTTAAAGTAAATTAATGGAAGCTGAGCGAAGATTAGTAGAGGAAAACAAAGAAAATTCTTACCAATATTATAAGTTTAAATGTGAGTGTGTTCGTTTGCTACGCCTTAACGCCTTAACTACTCGACCGATCATCATGAAATTTTGCAAACACATTGTCAGGCGTACAGAAAAGGACAAAGGGTAACTTTTATCTGGAAAACAACACTGTTCCAAACCTGACCTACATTACGCTTTCATGGCTTAACTACTCAATCGATCATCATGAAATTTCGCATAATTGTTGTCAGGGATAAATAAAAAGGCATATGGTACTTTTTACCCAGAAAAGGTACTGTGTCCGAGGAATAGCTTGTTTCCAATAGATACATATTGGATCAGAATGGTTGATAATAATAATTTGAATACTTGTATTGGCGTTACCATGATACAGCTAGTTACCTGAACCAAATTACCACAGTTAACCTTTCGCTAATTGACTGAACTACTTTTTGGCATTGAATTGCATAATTTAACGTATTGATTAAGACAGCGTGGCGATTATACATTGAAAATTAACTGGGCAGAGATATTGCAATAAATATTTTGTCATTTAATGTGTGGTGTATACAGATATTAGTTTTTGCCAGCAGCTCCGCCCAGAAACAGCACTTTTTTGGATGCAAGGTAACCTATGTCGTTTTCTGTACCCCTGATAACGTGTATGCGAAATTTCACATTGATATCTCGAGTGAGGCGTGAAAGCGTAACAAACAAACTCACATTCGCATTTATAATATTAGCTAGGATTGCTTGAACTTATGAATGATACCTTATCATATTGAATGTTTGTTAAGGTGTTTGGATGTCTAATACAGCATGCATGAACCATTAAACGGATTTGGATTAAGCTTTGTATATCGTCATTCTGTTTATCAAATTTCATCCAATTCTGTTTCACGGTTCACGTGTAGTTGCGTAACAAACATGCCAACATTTTAAGAAACTTTAACATATATTACTTTTTAATCCGTTATACGTTCCTTAGAGTTATAAGCGGAGGGAAGCCGCACGCAAATACTAGTTTTGTAATATATTTGGAATAAATTACTCATATACAGACTACGCTACAGCTCAGTGGGGAGACCAACAGACTGCAATGCAGTGGGTCTCGGGTTCGAACCCACGTCACGCACCTCTGACTTTCGGAGACATTGCTCCGTGTCTCGGAGAGCACGTTAAGCCGCCGGTCCCGGCTGCCATGAACATCTATGGCAGTCGTTATTGGGAAAGTTAGTACCCTCAAATATCCTGACACTGGTCTAGCCTTAGGGTATCGTTAGCCTTCGGGTTGCGAAGATCAGGTGGCAGCCGCTCCGTGTAAAAACTGATATCTAGTCAAATCCGGTTAGACTAGAAAAGCCGACGATAATAAAGGCTAAGGAGAAGATACAGACTATGCTACATATGTATATGTAGATAATACGCCACAGAGATATCAACTGCCTCGGCAGTGCAGTGGTAAAAAATGCGACTGCTATACAGGATGTCCGGTAATTAATGGATAACCTTGAAATGTCTTATAATAGAACAGACGGCCGTACAAAAAAAAATGTGCAATAGCTAGACATACTTTTGACTGTCTATCTATTAGCATAATTAGTGTTTAATAATAAAAAAAAAACACTTTTTCTGAACGACCATTATTGCTACTATAAGACATTTCAAGGTTATCCATTAATTACCGGACATCCTGTATATGAGGTTGTCGGTCAATTCTCCAGTCGGGCAACGTGTTATTAGATTTTTCTGTTTAGAAACACTGAGTAGCACCTTGGAGTTTGGAACTGTGCTCCGTAAACTTTACAACTTGCTCCTCATTACGTGGAATAATAATAATAATAATAATGTATGTCATAATATCGTACCATTATAAGTTGCAACAATACTAACAAAATAATCCAATTACAAAGCGGATACAGTTTTATTATAAATAGATTTTCTTAACCTTTTGAACGCGAACGTCGTCTATACTCGACATGCGCAAGCGTGCCCTGTGCGCCAACGTCTATACTCGACAAAACTGTTTTTTGTCGGTTCACAGAAAAATACAAAATAAACATATTTAATCATTACTTTTCTGTGTTTTAGTGATACAACTTAAAAATTGAATCCCCAATTATTACTTAATTGTATACAGCAAACAAAATTGTTATTAGTTATTGAAATATTTGATCATAAAAAACAATATATAATATCTCGATTTTCGGGCTTGGCGTACAGGACATGGAGCTGCCGTTATGGCGTGGCGTTCAAAATGTTAATAAGCTAACACAATCTCTTTATAATACTGAATGAGGTATTCAATTCAAAAGAAATATGCTAACAGCAGCTGTTATGATAAAACGATACCAAGGTTTAAATTAGCATTAACATTAATTCTTATGAGTGGTATTATAATTATTATCTCTGCAGAGAGTGGCAGTAATGTTTGGTATTATTTTATGGTTGTATCATGGTGCGGTGTATTGTAGGAACGAAAATCTCTAAAAAATGCTATAAGATCATCGTTTTTAATGCGGAAAACATGTTTTAATTTGTCAAGTTTTAGGATGCCAGACATAATTATAAACCTTCTGTGTCTGGCAGCCGGAGTGCCGTTGCGAATCAAAAGGTTAAAATGAGATAGAAGCTTAAAAAAATATTAAGTTAAAAAAAAAAATTCTAATCAGACAGATGAGCTAATTTGAAATAACTGTAATAGGTACCCTCGAGACTACTGGTAGTTTGGCCAGGAAATTATCCGGAAATGTGCGAATAAGTAAAGCGCTAAAATTTTTTCTATCATATTTCTTATCTATATTTTTGCATATTGTATTAATAACTATTTTATGCAAACATAATAGACTGTGCTTTAAACTGTGTACATTCAAGGGTAAAACTAATTTAGAAAAAAGATCGTCTGGAAAATCAATACCTCTGTAGCTCACAATTTTATTTATTGTCAATTCTTACCCTAATATAAAATTATGATCTTAAGTTACTGTTACTTCTTTTACTCTCGGTACAGCTTGTTGAGATCTTGTAATACTTCAAACCTAACAAAAGCGTATACGAAATTTGTCGCGTTGTTCATTTTAAAATACTTTTATCACATAATTCTGAACACTTAAAAATTATGTAATAAAAGTGTTTAGTATATGGTAAGCTAGGGTATTAGGGCTGATAGGGCTGTAGGTACTTTAGGATCCCGTAGGTTCTTGTCATATAATTGAGCGCATACAGTCCGTTACTACTAAGGTGACGACTGTACAGCGACAAAATTCGTATAAATTAGTTTAATTTCAATGTATAACATTCGCGTAAACGTAAAACAATATTAAATAGATTACTTTTTCATCTATCCGAGTTTATCCAACTCGTAGCTGTGCCCTTCTAACTTAGACCACTGATATCTTAGATCCTTGAGGTGTGCTTCACTTAGCACACAGTTTACTGAAGCCTCGCATCAGCTCTTTTACCTTTGATCTTGCCTTTTGGTGTCATTGAATTCATGCAGCTTTTATCTCTTGACTAGTAACGTTACTTATTTCCTGCCACCCATTTTAGTAGCAGAATTACCTTTGACGATTAAAATCTCCAAAGCATATTGATGATGAAGGAAATATAGCATTTGTACGGCTTCAAAGGATTGTGAAGGAATTCGATTATTAATTTAGAAGGTAGATATGATTCAGACTTTATTAAAATCATACATCATATTTTATTAATTTAGGTCACAAGTAGCACTTATGAAAGTCAAAGTTGATTGTTTAGTTTATTGTAAATCGTTCAGTCTATATTGGAATTAGAACATGATGCCCTTAATATACAAATAATTGTACTAAGTCCAATAGTACTTTGTGTCCGTTAATTGTATGTTTTTAAAGTTCCATGTGACGCAGTGATTGATCGCCAATGTTAGAAACATTATTTGTATGCTAACTTATATTATAAATTTGAATAAAAGTTTGTTTGTTACGCTTTCACGCCTAACTACTCGACCGATCATCATGAAATTTTGCATACATGTTGTCAACTATACAAAAAAGGACATAGGGTACTTTTCATCCAGAAAAACAAGTAGGTACTGTTCCCTAAGCCGCGGGCAAAAGCCTTGCAGATAATTTATTCATAAGAGAGATAGATCATATTCTTATTTTCAAAGTAAAAAGAAGTAAAAATTATATGAGAAATTGCACAAACTGCAGTCGAATACAATATAGAGTCCTAACTCTTCGGGTAATTAGGTGCGTGTATACGCATTGCAGCAGCGATGCATGTTTTCATACATTACGTAGGTTTACCATTCGCCGCATAATCGTAATGTCTATTATTGTGCCAGAGGTTCAACTGTTGTCACGAAAGTCTTATACAATAAGATATACTTTATTTCTAGCAAAGCAAATGAAATCGGGATGTTTAAAAACTGGCAAATAAATATAACCATGACTTCGAGAAACGTTTTCTTATAAAAGTCTTATTTATTCGTTAACAATTTACAGTATCTAAATAACAGATCCATTAATTAAACAAAAAGTGAAGCCACTTTTAATTATACCGTCGCTTCAGTTGATCAAAGCTTCGCAAGCATGAAGATAAATCGAGTCTATAATACAAATCCAATAAAGACTGTGCTGTAAGAAAGAATTTGAATCCTAACTAATATTATAAATGCAGATTTGAGTTTGTTTGTCCGTTTGTTTGTTACGCTTTCACGCCGTAACTACTTGACCGATCATCATTAAATTGCGCATGCAAGTTGTCAGGGAAACAAAAAAGGACATAAGGCACCTTTCATCCAGAAAAAGTACTGTTACGCGAGCGAAGCCGCGGCGAAAATCTAGTATCCAAAAAAGGCATAGCTATAATAATGTCACTATACAACCAGACGCAGTTACTAGGTCCGATAATAAATAAAGAGCACATCCAGTACAATATTCATATATAAAGCGACTTTAGCTTTGTTCGGCATTTATATGAAGGATAAGCATAAAAATTGTAAAATTGGCACTAATTAATATGGCGAAGCAAATACAATAAAACTCCTGCTGATAAATAATACACAAAAATAAACCGACGAATGAATGTAAAAGAAAACTCAGATGATAATATATTTAGATTTAATAAAGGAGAAATAGCAACAAGTTAATTTAATACCAAGCAACCAGATCATGAAAATATGTAGATTCTGTTTCAATTGCCTGTTACAACTAACCGTTCTACAAAAGACAACAAAATTCTTAGTGAATGAGATAAAACTTGTGGATTCAATAAATAGAAAGCAAGTGGCACACTTTGTTGAGTTTATTTCATTTGTCCAATCTGATTTGAGTGTTCAAGACGTAGATGCGATGGAAGAAGAACGTCAGAAGTTGATTGAATTTTTCAGGAAAATAGTTGCTTGTGAAGTCAGTTGAAGCTATGCCCTTGTTGTTATAATAAAAAATATTGTAAGGAGTACAGTCTAAACATTATTGGACTTAAAAGTCGAATCAATTCCGACAGATAGTGGCCAAAAATTAGGCCATAAAATGCGGTCTTGAATCCAACTAAAATGCTAAGATTCTTGAGTTTTACTAAACAATTTGAATTGTATTTAATACGAACGTGTATAAACGTCATCTACTCTAATTGGTTAAATTGATAGCTACCTATGCAAACAATTGACGACTACGGGACCATTTTACGGCATAGTTTAATTTTGATTATTGAACTATTTTATTACGAAATTTAGGTTCTTGAATGTATACCTATATATATATATATATATATATGTATTAAAACGTACGATAATAATTATGCTTTAATTAGATGATATTATTATAAAATCGTTGTCAAGTCTCAATATCTACTAAGAAATTATTTTAGTCTCCATTTTTGCTGAGATATAATTTTAGATTTTCTTAGGCTTTACTAAGGATTATGTCCATTATACTGTACTTAACTTGTATCTATTTTAGTAAGATAATATTATCGCTTACATACAATATATCCATGACAACGTTGTATACGACTTCTGCCACGACATATGTATATCACAGCTTCTAGGAATTTGAAAACAAATGTACAACAATGCTTTATTTTACATCTCCCACACATATCTTCCGATAAAATTAATGTGGATTTTAAGACAGTCTTACTTTTCCCAGGATTTTGTGAGTCATTAAACTTGGTGATCACCCAGATCTAGTTCTAGTTCTGCAGAACTACCACTGCAGAATTTCTAATACTATACTACGGGACTAGTTCTACCCAGATTTAGTAAGAACTAAACCTGGGTAGAACTAGTCTCGCCCAGAGTAATCAATCATGTTTACTCACTAACATACCCGCCATGTAAACATGGTTTCATCAATATACCAATCACGTTTATCGTGAAATACAATATACTCAAGCAATGCGTAATTTCATTGATGGTCTAATTGTAAATCGCATGGCATTTAAGCGATCCTAACGAAATCAAAAACCATTGCTTTATGAATCTAAGAAATTCAATCTATTCATTTAAATTCAAGAGTATTGTGAGGCGGGATGTGAGGAGCATCGAGATCTGCTAAATCCTTGTGAGCTCGCCTTAGACTTAACACGTCATATCCTTTGCATTTGGCACGTTTTGAAAGGAAAAACTTAGGGAGATGGGCTGTGGGTTACACCGAAGTAACCGATTTAGTTTTTGAATTACATTATGGTAGGTTGGTTTAGCAACTAATATGGGTTATGAAACATATGAACATAAATAACTACACTTCAAGACACACCATCTGAATTTCCCCTTAGCAGTTATGTGCTGTAAAGCAACTGAAACATTGGGGCAGGTATACACCTAATTAGTTTAATAATTTAGGTATCTTAATTTAAAACAAAGACAACGCTGTATTATCCGTGTAAAGTAGTATAAGTTAAATAAACGTAAAACGTATAAAACCTCGATGCTTCGGGCTGAACGTGCACAACGTGCGATTCTCAAATTAATGCTTTTAAAACCACGTGACTACCCTACGGTAAAGTAATACGCTGATGCCAAAGTACTAACAGTTCGGCAACTATACATCCATCGCACGATATTGCGAAGGCATTCTATGTTACCCTTAAATGCAGACATACTACAGAGACGACAAGGCTTCCCTGTATGCGTAACAGCAAACTGTCAATCTGCATTTGCAAGTCGTCACTTTGTTGTCCAAAGCTCGCGCATGTATAATAAAATAAACAAAATAATCCATATATATAAACGCACTCGGCATGAAGTTAAGCGAGAACTACATAAATGGGTACAATCCCTCACATATGATAATACGGAAAGCATACTTAACATCCTGTGCTAATATACACTCATACACAAAACTATGTACACGCCTATACACACACTTTACTTGCTTTTATAATTATATACTTAACACATAACACACGCACACAAACACTCTCGGTACTCACATAGCCCGCACACACTAAACTTACCCAAACACACTGTCACACTCACCCTTCACTGTCAAGATACAGTATAAACTGTCTCTGAAATGTCGCGGTTGTATTTATCTGTAGAAATCGTAAAAAAATCTAACTCCTAAGATACAGGTCTGCGTACCTAGTTTAGGTGTTAGATAATTACTCACCAACTTTTGATCTCGATGTACAACATGCTGTATTCATGTGTCTTTATTGTATTGTGTTTTTTTTATGTACTAATAAATAATAATAATAATTATTATTATTATTAAATATATGTACATAAATTCAAAACAACATAATAATTATAACACATGCCTCTATAAAGCTGAATTGGTAGTCAGACGTTTGTCCGTCTATAGTGACGTATATGTAGTTTGTGCGTAGTTAGCGACGAGCCTATTGTCGTCTATTGAGCAGATTTTCAGAAGGTGCGATTAAAAAGATCCAATCCATATCTGATCCACAAATTTAATGAGACCTTACTACAAATATACATAAACGCAAAGTTATGCTCCAGAACCAACAGGACAAACTTTATATAAAAGCATGATATGAAATGACATTTCAATAAAATGAACTTCTCATGCGAACTGTCTTTACTATTTCTTCATATCATAAAGACATTTTTCTCTTTCTTCATTTATTTTATGTCGTGTTTCTACAAAACAAGAAAATATACGTAGAAATATAACATAAGGTTGTTTTATATCAACTCAGAGAGACCAGAGCGTTCTTTCATAAAAATATTTTTCTTTAATTTGATGAAATTACGGTACGGTGTGAGGGGCGGTTCGTATCCCCTCCACTTAAAATAATACCTTCATTTGCGACATTGCATACGTGAAGCTTACGCGTGGAGTAGCGTTCTCGGAATACTCTGTATAGTATTGCAATTTTTATAAGTAGGAGAGCTGTTTATTTATTTGAAAAGGTCGGGAATGGTGTCGCTCGTTCAGGAATTCAAGTGTTAACTCTCGCCAAATGTAAGGGCTTAATCCTTGTTGGGTTTAACGTTTTATTCTCGGATTCGGTTAAGTGTTATTGAGTTTTCCTGTCTCAATATTCTGGGTAGTAGCACGGAGTCTGGCAAGTAGAACATCAATCTTTTAAAGCTAATTGTCAAAGCTATAAGTACATTTGACAGTGGATGTCATTACTACTGTACTATTGACGTCTATGGCGTATAGTTGAGATTTTGCATGCCCGGATACTAAAGTCTAATACCAGTTCGTCCTACTCATTATGGTACCTTCGCCTTCGGTGCACAACGTAGGCTTTCATGGTAAGGCTGGATCATAAATTAAAAGACGCGCAAATAAAAATAATTATATAAATGTATGTTTATCCATTGTCTAGTACCCATAGGTACAAGCTCTGCTTAGTTTGGGCTAGATGTTGTTGTGTATGTGGTAGAATATTATTATTATTAATATTTAAGGTTGGCTTGAGAGACATACTCATAAAGGAGGTTATCAGTAAAAGAATATAGACTTTCATGGTAAGGCTGGATCATAAACTAAAAGCTGCGATATATATTATATATAAATTTATATAAATTTAAAGAGCAATGTTTAAGGTTGGCTTGAGAGTCATACTCATAAACGACATTAAATAATAAAGGTATCAATAAAACAATATCAATAGGCAATAGGCTGGCCAAATCTGCCGCACAATCGATGGCTCTTAAAGCAATCGAGTTTTAGCAAAGACCGTGAATTGGTAAAAGGTAGGACTAGGTTTTGGTTTTCATCTGGCCAGGAGAATCACAATCCAGCATTTTGCAGATAATCTGATTATCTCTTTAGATTAATCTGCAAAAGGTGGCTGAGTTGTTCAGGATGGGGAAAGCGAAGTACCGTTAATTGTGGCTTAAAATGGAAAAGCAGTAGTGGGCAATAGGTTGAAAAATTAAGCACAGTTAGACTCAGTGCTGGTACTGAGAAATTTCTAACAGAAAACACAAAAACTCTATCTGCGATGTACCTACATGTAAATTTACCGAAAACAAACTTATAAGTGAATGCCAAAGATGCGGAAAATATGATAATAATAATATATAATAATATTCTACCACATACACACAACACCATCTAGCCCAAACTAAGCAGAGCTTGTACTATGGGTACTAGACAATGGATAAATGTACATTTATATACTTTTTTTTTGTAAATACATACATATTATACATAGAAACACCCAGACCAAGACTAACATCCATGTTCATGCACACAAATGTTTGACTTGTGCGGGAATCGAACCCGCGACCTCAGGCGTGGCAGTCGGTTACACTAACCACTACGCCATCGAGGCCGACAAATAGGTAATAATGAAATGAATAGGTAGTAAATTATATATAAAATATTTAATTCCTCTTATTGAAATTTAACTACTATATACGGATTTTATCGTTTTAATTAAATCTTAATAGTTTTAATAATAATTTAATTAGCTTAAAAATTAGTAAAGTTTAATAGTAGTAGTAGTAGTGTAACAGTTTTCAAGATTATGTAATAAAGTGTCAAATAAACAACGCGATAAAATCCGTATATTGTAGTTAAATTTCAATTAATAATATTCGCGTAAACAGAAGACAATATTATGTAATTCCTATTAATTTATCAATGAATAATCTATATCTACATTATGATCAGATTTTGTATGATGGTGTAGCTGGCTCATAGGCTTGCCCTCTTTCACTTTCTCTTTTTTGTGTTATAATAGCCTACTTATCCTTTAAGTGCAAACCCGCCTCTATACAGATATAAATCTAGGTAAATAATTCGAGACATCAAGCGAAGAAAAGTCAATCAAAACGCCAGTATGGGAAATATTAAAAAAATACGAAAGTATTTCCCCATACGTCTTGGCCTGCGAGGAAACACTTTCATAAAGTTAAATTCTTCGGGGAAATACCTTTGCAATGTAACATTTCAATAAATAATAAAAGAACAAGACCACAATCAAGTAACACTCGTGGTACACCTGGCGTCGCTCCACCATTTCCCATACGAGTACATTTATAACAAAAGTACGCAAAATTATCGCCAGCACACATCCGTCGACCCCGCTATTTATTATGTACTCGTAAATAAAGAGTGAGGTTCTTAAAATGGCGCTATTTGGCGTCCAAATATAAACAATGATAATTATGATAGCTCTACGAGTATCTATTATACGCTTAAGCTCTAATACGATAATATCTACGATTAAACATTAATACCAATATTAAAAAAAACAATTCGTTTTATTGACTCATTTGAACGAAATTATCATGGCTCTGAGGCTAAATTAGAGCCATGATAACTTCGTTCAAATAAGTCACTTCAAATGCCTTAGCATTTAATCAGGATTGTTCTCATTCAGCAGCGTGATAATGTCTTAAAGAATTTTCCTTGCCTAGTCACGCTTGCGAAACATCCATTTGCTGATAACTTTTATAATATTTGGCGACAAGCAGTTTTACAACAGCTTTGTCTCCTCACTGCAATAAATAGAATATATCTAGATGGCTTCAACTCGGGCATGATATCCATATTCTGTTGCAGAAATGCCAGCAGCTCATACGCCACAAGTGCGGTACAATTTCAATCACAGTTTAAGAAAAACGTAGTTGCTTTTACTGTCGAGAAATTATCAGTATAAGCACCTTTCTGGTACTATGTCAAGCTCCTAGGAGCTTGACATAGTTCCAGAAAGGACCCCTATTATATAAGACCTTGAAATATAGCTGGTAAAATCTAGGTACATATAATACACCGCTAACGTAACACATATACTTTTAGGTTGCTTTTTAGTAGTTATAGTCAGCTTTCTTGACTATTGCGGTTGCTAAAACAACCGAAATATCAAGAAAAATTTAAATATAGACAGTAAGAAACAATTTATAACTATTTCAAAATAAGTTATTATTAATTATAATAAATTAAAATTTGTTTAGTCATAGTAATTTAGTTTTAAATTGTAAGACAGCAACATTTTAACGTCCCGCCATTCTTACAAACGTAGCTAGACGATACACACACAAAGACGGATAAGAGCTTCTCTGATATGTAAATGCGTTACGTTGAGTTTTCCTTCCGTCTCATATTATTTACTTTGTCTTTGTGAATTAGGGTGTAGGCGTGTTTCTGGGTTGTTTGTGGCCGATCATCGTGATGCTAATGTATATTAAGAAGCTTATCAAAAGCTAATACGTTGGTTGTTTAGATTAGGGCTGGCTGCTTTGGGGGTGAAGCAGTTGTGTTAGGGACTGCTGTGCGTGATTATCAGATTCAATGTCTGGTGGAATTGGGTTTTCCTGGCAAGACAATTTTTTGCAGCATCTAACATGTGCGTGAAACTGTTCGGCGTGGTCATAGGCTCGCACTTATTACGTGGGATCTAAAATGTGGGTGTATACAACGCTGCCTACCCCTAAAAGGATATGGGTGTGAGTCTATGCATGTCTGGCTGATTTAAAGCCTTCTTCATTGGTAGTTAGTTACGTAAGTTTGTGTTTTAGCTATATGTAGATCAGATTTCAATTCTCAGGTAGGATCTTATGAGACGAGCACAGCGGTATGTCCATTTAAATCTGAGATTTCGCCCATACTGGGGTATCTTGACCAAGAAACTATCTGAGGAAGCTAGTTCCCTTCTTATTAGTATAGAAAAGGTAATCTGATATATAATAATACCAGCCTTGTATTAAACTGTCCTACGGGCACGGGCCTCTTCTCAGTGTGAGAAGGGTTAAGCCATAGTTCAGCTGGCCCAGTGCGGGTTGGCAGACTTCACATATCTTCGAGAACATTATGGAGATCTCTTTGACATGCAGGTTTCCTCATGATGTTTTCCTTCACTGTTAAAGCAAGCGATAGTTAACTATTTAATACGCATATAACTACGAAAAGTTAGACATGCGCGTAAGTGGGAACACATAAGTGTAACATCTTTTTTTGTTTTTAACATGGGGGAATGCATGACGCATACCCCTCCGCGGGGGCGGGCGGAGGGGTTATGTCGGACTCGCCGGGGTAAAAGAAGATGGTAAAGATGATAACGTACCTCCCGGAATACCGACTAAACCTACCACGGTGTTCCTCGACAAAACCACTATCGACGGGGCCGCGCGAATCACTTTCGCATGCGGTCGCGACCCCGCCGAGGTTTCGGCCCGCCGTATGAAACGGCAGGCCACTACACGACAGACCTACCCAAAGGCACTTCTAAAACTCCCTACTGTCCCCCCTAGAGGGGAGACGGACTCGACATAGAGGCGCGCGTGGGAACACGCACGCCGCCTCTCGGACCTGGTGCTGAACGGATGGCGGGCAGGCCCACAAAGCCCGCCACCCCCAGGTCAATCCTCAGGGTGGCTGGAGGTCATCTCGCGCCCTCCGGCGCCCGGTTCTGCGGTTGGGGAGAGGGTATAAACGCTCCCTCTCCTGCTACGCCACCTCCTTGATGGAAATGACTTCCTCACAAAAGGAGGCGTCGGCGTTCCATGACCTCTCACTCCGGACCATAGACTGAACTACGGCCGGGAGCGAGAGGGCAACTAATCCGACTGCCGCGATCAACTCACGGCACTGCGATGCCCAGGTGGGGCAAACCGCCAAAGTGTGCAGCGCCGTGTCCTCTACAACGTCGTGGCAGGCATCGCAGTGGTGACAACCGGAAGTGTAATATCTGCCTTATCCGTCGAACATAATATACAAGTATTATTATGACCGAAATTATTATTTTTCAATATTAACACAGATATATTATATTTTCAAACGTAAAAACCAAAATAATATCGAGAATAAAACAATTAGACAGAGTAATTAACAATCACTCATATTTATAGCCTTCAGAATGGCACAAAAACCGTTACAGTGTATGAAACAAAAAAGGAGGCTCGCAATGACGAATCACCGGCTATTTAATTTAATCATTCACTCATTCGGTCACCGGCCTGTCATTAATTTGCGGCAAGGGACGTCTAATTTCATTTCAGTTTTTGTGACGACTCGAATAATTTTTTTTTCGTGAATCATCGTTCAAATTTTGATTTACGAAATATACCATTTAATTTGAATCTAGAATACTTTTGTTTATGGTATTTTTTTAATTTTAATCCTTTTTAAGTGTTGGAAGATCGAATCATTTAGATTCGATCTTCGAATTTACTGTTACTTTTAAGCGTTTCAATTTAAACGCCGTGGTTTGATATTGTTAACTAAAAATTTTAAAGCTTTTGCAGTAACATAGGAACGTAGCATACCTACAGCAATATTGAAATATAAATTTGAATGCAGTTCTGTTTTTTTATGGCTACTGTAATGATTTTAACTAATCTTAGTGAAAATCAAAAGATATTAGTACGGAGATTTCAAAGCTCAAAAGTATATAGACTGTGCAACAGGTGACCTACCACTACCTGAGATTTGACAAACCACAGATTCTCGCTAAAGAACACCGATTCCTACCAAGGATGCATCGCGAGGCTATTGAAATCAAAGAACATCCTAATTTTAATAGAGAAGATGGTTGGAATGTACCACCAGCTTCGGCTCCAGTAATTCAAATAGTCAAACCCAAGAAGAAGCAAACCACAGCTAGACTTCATGATACTCTGAGCTCATTCTGCGTAAATAGAAACACGAATGATTAAATTATGTTCGGGTACTTTCAAATAACGACACTGGAACATTGAGACAACTACCATCTTAGTTTCCCCGTGACCATGGCTGCTGAAAAGCAACGGAAACGTCGGGGAAAGTGTAAACTTAAATATAAATAGTTTTAATAGTTTTATTAATTTAATTAGCTTAAAAATTAGTAAAGTTTAATAGTATCTAGTAGTAGTGTAACAGTTTCAAAATTATGTAATAAAGTGTCAAATAAACAACGTGATAAAATCCGTATATAGTAGTTTAATTTCAATATATAGACTACTTAACGATGATAATACGTCTTTATAAGTTTCACCTTAAATTGGTTTCTTGAACACTTTATTTTAGTAGCGAAATGTGAATACAGACATGCCAAATTTGCCATGTCATACCAGTTAATTTTATTTAAAGTTTATAATTAATCTTTTAAATAAAATTAACTGGCATAGTTTTGTTACAATAAATCATTAGACCAATATCAAAGATGGCTACAAAATAGCTGAGTTCTATTTAAGTGTCTTAAAATAATCTTTATAAATTAGTCTCCATTAGTCATTAATTAGATCAATAAGTCTCGGCAATAATTAGTCCCAAAATATCTAATAAAAAAATTGTCAAATCTGATCGAACTTCTGATGTTTTCTTTAGCTATTATTAGACATTTCAGTAAAGTTAAAATTGCCATTTATATTTAATAAATGTATTTCTATCTTCAAATAGTTCGTTTAGATTTCACTGTCTCAAAAGACACATTTCTTATATAAAAGAAGACTGCATATTTCTGTCTTACTTTTATTTACTAAGCCTTCAAAAATAGATAGATAAATATATGGAAATACTTACATTTCGCTGATTACATCTAAATTCCAGTTCACTTCAATCACGCGGTGTCATAAATCATAACAAACTACAGCTCGCCAGAATACAATCCTTTTTTCCAATGTTAGCTTGTATACAGGATGCAACCACACATAATCGAAATACTCCTTAGAGGTCTCTATACTCCTTATTTCTACAGAAAATTGCCTTACAGCTAATTCTAATAACAAAACCCGGCTATCGTTATAACAATTGACAATAAACATATTATTTAAGTGTAAATTAATACCATTAGCCAAACTGTCAGCCTTATTTATATCCACGAATACATCCATTCAACACTATTAATCCATTTTCTAATGCAATTAGTTCTCTTGTTACCATCAGAAAAGCCACGTCACTATTACAAACGTAACTGCTAAACGGTGCATTTAAAAATCATAGAATCATCCACGAACAAACCAGTTGCTTGCCGCTATGAATAAATTTCTAACCATGCAATCGGTTCGTACAATGACACGTGGCTGGGGTGTAACCACCCCTTAATTTCATATTCACCCCTAATAACTGTGCTTAATTGATATTGACGGATCAACTAGACTGGATTGACGCTTTTAGATTTTACTTTTGGTAATAGTTTAATGCATTTTCGGAAAATATTGTTAGGGGTTAAAATAATATAAGTGTTTTTATGTAAAATACTCTTGATATAATAGACTAAGCAGCGATAGCTCAGTGGAGAGACCAAAAGACTGCAATGTAGTCTGTGTCTCGGATTCGAACCCACGTCGCGGACCTCTGACTTTCGGAAGTTATATGACTTTTCGAAATTATGTGCGTATTGATTAACAATTATCGCCTGCTTCGTGCCTCGGAGAGCACGTTAAGCCGTCGGTCCCGGCTGCCGTGAACATCTATGGCAGTCGGTATTGGGAAAGTCAGTCCCCTTTAATATCCTGACACTGGTCTAGCCTTAGGGTATAGTTAGCCTTTGGGTTGCGGAGGTCAGGTGACAGCTGCTTCGTGTAAAAACTGATATTCAGTCAAATCTGGTTAGACTAGAAAAGCCGACCCCAAGTGACTTGGGAATAATAAAGGCTAAGGGAGAAGAAGACTCTTGATATTATAGCCCAATATCTTGCCTGTCTTGTTCTAATCGGTACAGTTGTAGATTGATCCCTTGGAACAGAACTAAAAGTTTCTAATGATGAGTAGAAAATTTTAATTGTAATAAACACATAGGTATATTTTTAAGTAGGAAAAAAAGGACTACTGGATCATTTACTTGTATTATGACATGGAACACACTTTTTATTTTCATGTAGTGTATGCTAAATTTTCTTGCTGTAGTAATCTTGCTAGTTGTGATTTGTTGTAGTACCCACATACAAAAATAATTTATACAGATTATACCTTTTATAATTACATTGTTATATAAATAAGCTAGAATTTAATGTCAATTTTTTTAGCATTTTCTTTCCTATTCACACAACGCCATCTAGCCCAAATGGATAAACATACATATATACTTTTTTGTGATACTTTAATTTAATGGTATACTTCATTATTTACACAAAGAAAGCAACAATCATCAGCGGCTAATCGATGCTTCGCGTGACCAGAAGGCTGTACTTTTTTTGGCTCAAAGAATCAGCATTGCCATTCAGCGTGGCAATGCTGCCAGTCTTCTGAGCACACTCCCGGTCGACAGCGATGCTGAGGAATTTTACGACGCTGCCTAAACCAGCCATCCCTTTTTATTAATTTTTACATTCCCATATTTTGTTACTCTTCATTTTGTTCTACTTTTTTGTTGTAAAATATATACATAGGTATTATACATAGAAATACCCAGACCAAGACAAACATCCATGTTTATGCACACAAATATTTGACTTGTGCGAGAATCAAACCCGCGACTTCAGGCGTGGCAGTCAGTTACACTAACCACTATGCCATTGAGGTCGTCAGTCTAAATGTCGAAGTTTAATACTTGTGTATATATGAGTAAAAATATTCTCATCTAAGTAAAATGAAAAGTTCTTTATGAGAAAATAAAGTCATTAACTAAAATTAGGGGTCGCTTACTTACCTACAAACGTGTATACACAAAGTCCTTAAACAAGAACCAAATCTTAACGTTTCAGTGGCACGAGTACTATCTTCACTGGCGCAGTAACTCGGAAGAAACAAGAAATACATTCATTGGTTAACTTCTAATTTAAAGTTGAACTTAAATTACTACTTCCTTTCACGTCTCTAAGTTTCACGGCAGGTAATAGAAATAAAAGTAATAGCTTTACTTGGAAAGCTAACTTGGTGTACAATCTATCTTGATAAAGTTAAATGCTGCACGAGTAAGGTGGGTTTATGCAGTTCTTAAACTATTTTAATACATGCACCTTCTTCTATACCTACTGGCCATAGATGTTCATGGCAGCCGGGACCGACATCTTAACGTGCTCTCCGAGGCACGAAGCAGGCGATAATTGTCAATCAATACGCACATAATTTCGAAAAGTCATATAACTTCCGAAAGTCAGAGGTGCACGACGTGGGGTTCGAACCCGAGACCCTCTGCATTGCAGTCTGTTGGTCTCCCCACTGAGCTATCGCATGCACCTATTGATAAATATTTAAGACCCGTGGCTTTCTTTATATTTCTCTAAAATATAACTGATATATTTTGTACCGCCTTCATACAATAGTTTAAAAAAAGGTTATTTAAATCTACATTTCTAATATAACATATCGTTGTATGGTTGGTTCATATAATAGTATATACTTTAAACTTCATACTATCCAGAAAAATATTGATTTTGTATTACGAGACTTATTCCAATTATTTATCTACGTATGAGTGGACATTATATAGGATAATATAGTATCAGCAATTCAAAGCTGAAAAATAAACAAAGAAGAAAATTGTGAAATTGTTCGGGAAAAAGACAATTACTCTATAAATCTGCACATGCGGTTTACGATGCCGTTGAACCATAAAGAGTAATTAATCTTAATGTTACAAATGTATCCACAAGACCTTCGTACGTAGACTACTACAGCAGTAAACTTTGGAAGCATAATTACACCATTTTACGCAGATACTGCCCAGATTACGAAATACCTGGTCCAACACGGTGTATTACTAAATTATACGGGGCTACATCTAACCTTATTGTAAACCATGCTAAATTGCGTGACCGTACTTTGGTGGAATTAAACTAAGTTCACATCACTTACACCATCCATTTAACTTAACATCCACAACTTTTCACATTTGGCAAACATTTTTTAAACAATTAACCTTTTAAAATTATACTGTTTTAAACCGAAAATAGGTTACTATGAAACGTTCCAATGGATCTTATAAGTGGATTTTATCAAGTTAATACATACCTTACGTAGTTGTGTTAAAGGTTGCAGCGTGTGAAAAGTTATAATTGTTTTCAAAATTGTCGTTTCTTTGCCTAAAACAATTTGATGCTTAATTTCTTGTTATTCCGACTTTGTGGTAACTGCTTCATTCTGTCAGTTATGGGATAGCTGAATTTTTAGATGACATCTTTATTTTTTTCGGTGCGTAGTATGGACAGTCCCTAGTGTAATGAAACATTTGAAGGCGAACGCTGTGTAAGCGGTGCCAAATTTTAGCCTCTATTTTTGTATAAAAGTTCCATAATTGTATATTTTCTGTAGCGAAATGAAAAAGTAGGTCATTTTGCAATAAATGCTGCAATAATTCTCTTAGAATATATGGCAATATAATAAAATGTTTTACTATTATAACAATAGCCATGAACAAGATTGTCATGGAATTGATTCCCGAATGGTTGAAGTAAGACGATTCAATTCAACTTGAGGTAAGATTGGTTGTCAGAATTGCCATAGACGTTAGCATAATTGTTAGGATCGATTTCGACGACTGGCAATTACCAATGCAGGAACTACGATGTCTTTTAATTGGTCTTAGTTGTGGCAAATTAACTACTGTTACAGCGAATGCATTTAGTCATCGTAGTAGGTAGTTTACCTTTTACGAACCTAGCCATATAATCATGAAGGTTACCATATCACATCTTATAGTTTTTATTGAAAGAAACTAAACTAACACTCATTAAATTAATTGCTTATAATTCCTTTGGTGTTAGTTAATGTAATTAAAGTGATTTACATAATATTATCTTATGTTTACGCGAATGTTATACATTGAAATTAAACTTATTAAACTAGCTTAAATTGAAGTAAACAGTACCTAACTAGTAAAAGTGTTTAACAATAGTAGTTTAAAGTTTTAATATCAATGTAATTAAAGTGAAATAAATACTGTATATCAGTATTTACTTATAAAATAATCTGTAATTATATGTTGAAATTAAACTGCTATATACGGATTTTATCGCGTTGTTTATTTGACACTTTATTACAAAATTTTGAAAATTGTTTCACTACTACTACTATTAAACTTTACTAATTTTTAAGCTAATTAAATTATTATTAAACTATTTAGATTTAATTTATTTTTACTTTTACACTTAAAGTGTCAAATAAACAACGCGATAAAATCCGTATATAGCAGTTTAATTTCAATGAATAATATTCGCGTAAATAGAAGACAATATTATGTAATTATATGTATTAATTTACATATCAAAAAATTAAAGGATTATTTTTTATTTATTCTATTTTCATTTATCATTATGAGACACCAAAATACAGTCTACCAACAAGCTTGTACATTAAAGTTAAATATTTTCATTTTTATTCAAAAGGGTACTCAGAGGGGAGTTCCACAATAGGACCATTTTGTTAGACTTAAATACACCACTTTTATGTCTCTCAAACATCGGCTGCCTTTCACTCAGACTTACAATGAATCTTGTTTGAATGAGTCTAATCAGAGTCGCCATTAACAACCTGAACCATTTTGAGGTTGTTAATGGGTGCTCTGGTTCTCCGAAAATCACATTAATATTAAACTCAAAGGACATTTATTAAATATTAAATATTTTCAATTTAAACTACATTAAACGGATTATATCGCGTTATTTATTTGAAAAACACTACTTTAAAGTAATATTTTTAAACGAACAACGCGATAAAATTCGAATAACGTAGTTTAATTTAAATGTATAATATTTATACAAAACAATGTATAACATAAAGATAATATCATATAAAATATTTGTGAAACAACCTTTACTGGTGAAAGCATATAAGCAACAATTGAAAATAATTCTTGTATCATTATATGTAAGTTTAAATGCAATGTTAAATACATTCAGACTTGAAACAACTAAGGCCAAATTGATCAATTCACCCGAAATATAACTGCCATTCAATCAGATAGATACTAAACATGACATCCCATAGGAAATAGAATATTCCAAACGTTTGTACAATATCGTTATTAATAACTCTGTAACACATAAAAGCAACCACAAACGTATTCCCGTCAGAATGTGATGTATTCACCGCATTGCAATCAGTATTGTTAATAAAGCAGTGTTACATTGACGTGTGCTAGTGTTATAAATTATTAATATGGTATAACGGTCGGAGAGCACGTTAAGCCGTCGGTCCCGGCTGACATGAACATCTATGGCAGTCGTTATTGGGAATTCAGTACCCTATAATATCCTGACACTGGTCTAGCCACAGGGAATCGTTAGCCTTCGGGTTGCGGAGGTAAGGTGGCAGCCGCTCCGTGTAAAAACTGGTATCCAGGCAAATCCGGTTAGACTAGAAAAGCCGACCCCAAGTGACTTGGGAATAATAAAGGCTAGGGAGGGAGAAGAAGATAACGGTCTGTAAAACATATAAAAAAGTAGCGATAGTCTAGTGGAAGATCGTTGGACCGCTACGCAGAGGTCTCAAGTTCGATCCCAAGGCGCACATCTCTGACTTTTCTAAGTTATGTGCGTAATAGTTGATTATCATTCACTTTAACGGCAAAGACATTGCGAAAAAACCTGCCAGCTATGCAGGTTTTTTTGCAGTATTCTTCATAGTGAAAGAATATGCTGGGCTAATATTAATATTATATTATTTTATTTAAAACGGTCTTTAGCGAGGCTAGAATTTAGAAGAAATCGTTTCCTATTAAACTAAATTTCAGTGAAATATTTTCGTGTTTTAGATGTAATGTAATGTAAGTTCACAGATTCCTTGTCCGATGAAGTACATATTTTCGTAGAAAACAGGAATTGTTGTGTCACGGAACAATTAATTATTTGTGGATCACACAATTTTTTGTCTCGTGTAGGACCCATTCCCATGTATTGTGTAGGACCTAAAGCACTTGGTGAGGTAGTAATGGTGAGTTGACCACTAAAACTCTCAGCCATCCGTGCAGTCTATATAACAATAGATTTTCAACTTTATCTATCACGGGAAAGCGAAAGTAAATTATGTAAGCGATCGTCAGATTGGAGACTTTCTAGAGATAGACGAGCGAGTACGAAAAATAAAGGACCGTAGTAAAAAGAAATTAACATATAAATTAGATTAGAATTAAAAACTACAGTTATTATTTTCATAGCGATGATGTTGAGCAGAAATAATAATATTACTATATCTTACAGACAGCACCTTAGTGGCAATATTTAGCTTCACCATCTAACCGAGTGATTGATTTTAACATAAGCTTGTTTCATTGGTTTAATTTAATTATTTATGTAATTTAAGATATATATTTAAATCCTTACACAACTACTTTAGATCTACATTTTGCCTGCCATATTTCATGTCACGTTATAGCAGGCTTATTACTAGACTCTAATACTTTAGCCGCCATTAGAATCTAACAGAAAATCACATTTAAACTTTGCTTAATTCAAAAATCAAACTTACGACCTTTGAATCTGCTCTTAACGTTAACTTGTACCACAGAACCAACGAGAAAGCTTTAGAAAAATATGTATCTTAATTACTCATGAAAAACTTAAAACTGTTTCATATTTTATTCAGCCTGCGACTTACACATACTTTACCGTAAAAAATCTATGAGAGTCGTTACTAACAGTCGCAAGCCTGATAAATGAACCTATTGGAGGCTGGCAGAGGTTAGATGGCATTCATTTCGTCTACGTTCTTCCTATTTTAAAACTAGGCTCCAAATACAGTAGAATAGAATGCCAAGCTAAATGGAAATTATAATGTACCAGCAGTTTCACTATAATTAACAAGCATTTTGTTAGAAAAGTAATAGAGAAAATATTTAACTTTTTTGTTTTTTTTTTTTACACACAACACCATCTAGCCCAAACTAAGCAGAGCTTGTACTATGGGTACTAGACAATGGATAAACATACATATATACTTTTTTTTTGTAAATTCGTACGTATTATACATAGAAACACCCAGACCAAGACAAACATCCATGTTCATGCACACAAATGTTTAACTTGTGCGGGAATCGAACCTGCGACCTCAGGCGTGGCAGTCGGTTACACTAACCTCGACGCCATCGAAGAATTATATTGTGTTACTATCTATAGATGGTGAGCAATATTCACGTCGACTATCCATGGTCAGTTAGTTACGTGTCCAAGGCATGAGATTTTAAAAACAAAACGATTTAACCGAACCTTTAGGTTGTTAAGTATTAATCAATTGAACTTTAAAAATCTGAATAATAATAAGTAATCATTTATTTGTACAGAAAGTGGGTACGTGAAATATTAAAAAAGTTGTTCCTTATACAATTATAAATCATTACGTTGAATTTGCATGCCTAACATGCAAATTTAAGGAGAAAAAGTAAACTAAATGAAAAACCAAACATACTGCCGAGAAATACAATTTGAATACATTTTTAAAAGCGGTAATGAAAAAAATAAACATCGAAATTTATAAATAATGTCATTAAAATATTATCATCAATGTCAAATATTACTATTTATGAAGAAAATGTGGAAAATGAAGAAATGTGGTTGTGCAATTATGGTTATCTCTCCGGTAACATAGTAGCTTTTATATATAGTACGTAGCAAAGAAGCATTGGTGAAATACAATACTAGTAGTCAAACAATGCTTTTTTACGTAAATATATGTATTTTAATTGTCCATGTGACGTGAGCCTTAACTCGTCGCGCAATTGCCTATTATGGCGATCGTGGTAACGGTCGGATTTAATTTAATTTATTGGTGTTATTCTGCCGTAATTTCTCTTCGTAATTAATGCGTTGTATGTTACATATTTACCGATAATGAGTTTTAATCTATGAACAATTGCGTTTATTTGATTGCTGATTGCCTAATGGCTAGAACACATTTGAACATAATTATTTAATCATTTCGGTATCACAAGTATTTAAATTCGTGGAAAATGAAAGTCAGTTTGATTGAATCAGAACAGCATCGATCGCACTGGAAAGTAAACGGCTGATACTAGATATATATAAATCTGATCTACTCAGATATATATAATAATAATAATACCAGTCTTGTTTATAAACTGTCCCACTGCTGGGCACGGGCCTCTTCTCAATGTGAGAAGGTTTAGGCCATAGTCCACCTCGCTGGCCTAGTGCGGGTTGGCAGACTACACACATGTTCGAGAACATTATGTAGAACTCTCAGATATGCAGGTTACCCCACGATGTTTTCCTTCACCGTTAAAACAAGCGATAATTAGCAATATGCAACAATATAAAACAAATCAGGCAAGGTAGCGTCCTTTTAACAGGCGAGTATATACAATGTTGATAGAAGTGGTGTAAAAACAACGTTATCGCTCTACCGAGTATGTATTCGAACTGAGCTTCTTACAGTGACTTATCCTAAGTTTGTATATACTAACATTATTCTATATATAGCTAACTACAACTAAGTGTGGCTAAGATGTGCAGTCAATTCATATTTTCTATTTCAATTTTAAATTAAGAATATTTGTCAATTTCACATTGGTGACTTCCAATATCTTGATCAGTGCAATGAGATTGCTTTTGACTGCCTCCGGAGCACAGCCATAGTAAATACAACTGCTGTGAATTGGACCTCGGGTATATTCATATTCATATTCATATTCATATTATTTATTTGCAATCCACAATGTAATATAGGATGGTAGACAAATATCCTTAAAGCTAGTGACAATCGTGGACCGTATAATTTCCTGGTCGTTGAAAATGTTGTTGAGTTTTCTTGTAAATTCCCAGTACTAGCTCGAAGTCTGGTGCCCGGTAAACGGTAAAAGGGTCGACCTTACTATGTGCACCTTAAATCATACCTGGCAAAATAATGTAATTTTTTTTAATTTTAGAGAAGACAACTCCCGCACTATGAATAAATCCTGTATCGCGGGGGACTCTACAAACATTAAAACAACGGACACAGACATCACCTAGACTCGGCACAACCATTTATGGATCACACAAAGTTTTGTTCCGTGTAGCATTCGAACCACAAGAAATAAGAATGTGTAAATCCTCTGTCCTTCGGGGATATGAGTCTAGATACAGGGTATAACAGAAAGGTGTGGTTATATTTTAGGGTCG
Source organism: Catocala fraxini (assembly GCA_930367265.1). Taxonomy (NCBI): domain Eukaryota; kingdom Metazoa; phylum Arthropoda; class Insecta; order Lepidoptera; family Erebidae; genus Catocala; species Catocala fraxini. The sequence continues at coordinate 3,936,120 of OV884049.1, read as the reverse complement.
CTATGTATATGTGATAAATAACCTATGTGCCCTAACCCTATATCAAATTATCGAATTATAAATTTTATGATAATTTCAATCATTTTATTCATTTGTTATTTAAATATCGATACAAAACGAGTAACATCACAATCGTTTTTACTATCAACTAAAGGTCATTGATTCTTAGTTACAAAAATGGCCGGCGGGATACAAAAAATATTTTATTGTTTCTTTTTTTTAATGCTTTGACGTTTCCGCAACTTAGAAATTACCCGAAAGCGAAGTAATGTTCTTGAAAACAAAAAATGGGAGAGGGTCTGGTGATTTGGAGCGCACGGGAATAAGCCGGTACGATATACGATACTGATATCACTTCGCCACACAGTTTTTAACCAATACTTTTTATGATTATTAATTTTTATAAACATGTTCTTATTAAATTATTTATTACAGCCAGTGTTTAAATATCCCACCTTGTTCATTGATGCATAGTTGTGTCCGTTGCATCATCTCCCCATTAAGATTTCGCAACATCTGTGGGGTCACCGATCTATGTTAGAACGACCAGCTGTATTGTAAACTTTTTGAATAGGTAACAGTATCCACATCTGGGGCACAGTTATAATGGTCAATAGCTATTAAGTAAACAAAAACGTGTCAAGTTAAAGACCCTTAGGTCTTTTGTAATTCTTAGAAACAATATACGTGCATGGCTGGTAGTGTTGTTTTCGTATCGATTAGTATATGCTAATATTTATAAGTCGATAATAAAGAAAATTCTATATCTCCCTGAAAATAATGTATACAAATTTAATTCTCGGTTTTCCATTGTACATGGGCTATATTATGTGACCCTTAAATATTACCACACCTTTCTGTTCCAACCTGTATATATTATGTAATTTATAAATAGGTATATTTAAATAATTGTACAAGTGTTTCAATAGTCAATACTAACTGTCAGCACATGTTAATACGTGCCAAATAAATGTTAACACAACTATTTATAGCTAAATAAAGACTTGTTTCATTTAATACAATGCATGATATTAATAGAAGTATAATTGGTTACGGTTTCATGAGTCTCATTTTAACTATTAATCCTTTTGTATAATTTTGGTGAACGCTGAAGGAAAACAACGCGAGGAAACCTGCATTTCTCACGGTTCTCCATAATGTTTCCGAAGATATGTAAAGTCTGCCAACCCGGACTGGGTCAGTGTGGTGGACTATGACCTAACCCTTCTCACACAGTGAAGAGGCCTGTGGCTAGCAGTGTGACAGTTTAACACAGGGATGATATTATGATGTGATTTATCTATTTTATTTTTTGCTTAGATCCACGCTATACAGGAAATAATTACAGTGCGGATATATCCTAAAATAAGATATATCATACACATGCATATTTTCTAAAAAAGTAGGCAGTGGTATATTGCCAAACATTTAGCTCGCCTTAGGTCTATTTATTGGATAAGGAGGTATTCGGACACGTCTATTTTTATCATTTTGTATTATTATGAGAATTTCCAAAGAGAAAAACCACACGTTACTTGACCTGAACCTCAAAGCTGAGACACAAGAATCACCGTGAAACGACTACCAACGAGGATAAATATTGAAACAAAACATTTAAATATCAAAACGAGATCGAACCCATGATACTCGGTGTGTTAACATTCTCGAGATTACCATTCTAATTGCTAAGATATACCTAGATAAAAAAACACTTCATTACTTTAATGAAGTACCATTAGAAAGTATTTTATCTTTTTGCTGACGAAAATAATCTTTCTTCTTCTCAGAAAATACCTGAAAAATGTCTTCTTTAGTACCAAAATGAATGGATTCACAAATTAAAGGCTCAATTTCAGAATTTTATGTAATCTTACCTTATAATCTTCCGTTGCTAATGTTACTGAAGAAATGTCATCAAAATAATAAAGTAATATCAATGATCATAACCATTACATCTTCGTCTGAAAGAAAATTCGCCAATCCAAAGCAATGAAGCTCTTGAAATATTTTAATAAACTTAATCCAATTATCCTATAAAACCTTCGGCTTTACAGGCTTAATAGAAAATGGCCCAGAAAGGTACAAGTATCCCCATCTGAATTTCACCCGATTCTTATATCTAACGAAGAGAAAAAAGCCGATGTACCCTCTAATATAAATTATCTGGTGTCAACTGCGCTCTATTTTATCCCACTAAATGTCTTTTCAAGCTAAAATAAACCTTACTGTATTATATAGAAGCTTCTAATTCGCTCATTATGGTATCTAGAACTTAATGTTATTTAAAATTGAAATTTACGTGTAAAGACATAGATACGAAATTGGAGTACTGTACAGATATAACGCCATTCAAACCATTGACAGTTCTATTACAAAGACAAAAGGCTGAATTCGGTTTGTAAGTGTATTTTAAGGAGTCATTTATCAAGTAGGATAGAAGATGTCAGTGGCTGATATGGCGTTGTATTAAAAAAAGTGATGCTTTTACATGATGCGTTATTATGTAATAAATTAACATAAATAGCTGCGTATGGCCATTTACTGGGAGATTAAGTCGGCAAAAGCAATTTAAGGTTACAAGAAGATTTATTTCTGCACGATATTCTTCATTATCGTTGCCAATTTTTATGTACGCAGCGTTTTGTAGTGTGAGTTATGTAAGCTTGGTTTATCTTTTAGGGCCTTTGTTGGCTTGAATTCGGACTCTCGTACACCAGGTCACGATATTTGGCACGATCAAGAATATCACATATGCGTTGGTATTAAATGTGGAATTGATTTTATGGGACATTGTTTTAATCACGGTTTTAGATAACTGTTTTATGTGCCATCTATTACAGCTTTAAAAGTTTGTCTTGTCTACGTGAGCACCTTTCGGATCTTATAACAACAAACCGTCTTGCCGAAAAAATAATAATATGGTGTGAATACGACCTCAATTGCCCTAACGATTGATTTATATTATAAAGGACTTTTCTTAATGTCCTATTCATAATCATAAGCGGCGGTAGTCCAATGGATAAGCATTGAAGTTGCGATCGAGAGGTCGCGGTTTCGAATCCCACCCATTGCACTACTGCCATAGACCCATTTTTAACTCAAGCTTTCTAGCTTAGCTGGAGGAGTTAACAAGAATACTAGTATAATATTGTCTTCTGTTTACGCGAATGTTATTCATTGAAATTAAACTACTATATACGGATTTTGTCGCGTTATTTATTTTACACTTTATTACAAAATTTTGAAACTGTTACACTACCACTAGATACTATTAAACTGTACTAATTTTTAAGCTAATTAAATTATTAAAACTATTAAAACTATTTATATTTAAGTTTACACTTTCATGATACTCTGAGCTCATTCTGCGTAAATAGAAACACCAATGATTAAATTATGTTCGGGTACTTTGAAATAATGACACTGGAACATTGATACAACAACCATCTTAGTCTCCCCGTGACCATGGCTGCTGAAAAGCAACAGAAACGTCGGGGAAATTTTGTAATAAAGTGTAAAATAAATAACGCGACAAAATCCTTACATAGTAGTTTAATTTCAAAGAATACTAGTACTTTGAAACCCAAATATCAGTAATCTTTTAAAAATAATAAACTTAAGTATACTAGTGTTGCTGGAACTACATAGGTACCTACATAGTCTGATGTCTATCGCCAGGCATGATTTTGCGTCCCACGAAATAGCGGGCGCACCTATGGCCGTCTCATCCGCCGTGACATCGAGGCTATTCGGTAAATTAAATTTACCTTATCACATGTATTACTGAAACACACCTTAATATCGTAAACCAAATTTACATTTCCACGTGAGGTAAACTAATTCATATTACATCTGCTATGTAGTAGGCATCGATTATTCAAATTATTTCCTTACAGAAAGGGAGCTTTTAATTATATGTTATCATGTTGGTTATTTGATACTTTAATAACCTGTACCTCTTGGTAAGTAATAGCGTAATTACTGCCTCTACCACCTACTTTTTAATAATTCAAGGTCTAACACCAAACTTGTCAATCATTATACGTTTTTATTCAGAAAATAATAGTAAAACCGCGTTGTTTCTGAAACAAACCCGATTATTAGGATTAATAGTTGCTTTACTAAACTTATTTGAGGGTACATTGAGATTTAAACCTTATGTATTATTAATAAGGTCCATAATTGAATGCCAACTAATACACGAATAGGCATAAAAGGCTTTAATTGAATATTAGCGTGTCAAGAACCATTAGTAACAGTTAATTGGTCTACCCAGATAATGATTTAGTGTGTATACTGCATGCCTTTGGATTATAAACTATACTTGTTTTAAAATAGAACACATTTTTAAATTGATAATAATTGTGTATTTGTTCGACTTTGCTACTTCAACCTATTTTGTGAATGTCAATTTAAAGCTGGTATTCATTTTTAGTAAATGTAGTTCTTATTCTGTAGACCATTGAGTTCAATATAAATGTTTATTTTGTTCATTGGTTTCAGGTAATCCATTGTTTTGTTGAACTGAACAGCGATCAAGTTTTGATAATGGCGAGGTGAGTTGAAGTATTTCGTTTTATGAACAGCTGTAGGAAGTTTCAAAATGAAAAATACTGATTTTCCTAGCTTTTGTTTGGGTTTTGAATGAGTTCTTATAAAATATGATTGTAAATAGGGGATTATATTTTCTAAAAGAATGTTGGAATATTTTAAACTCTTATGTTTTATGCTACCTCACAGATATATAATAAAGTTTACTACTTAAATTATGATATTATTTTCCTTATCAGCAAAATTGTCTTAGGTTGAATTTGTACCAACTAATCTTGTGTTTGATTATCTCAAGCCGTTTATATCAATATCATAATCTGTATTGTACCTTCTGTCAACAATAATCTTGTCTGCAATGAAAATATTTGAAGCATTTAGTGAAGCTTCCAACTTTTATATCGAGTCACGCTAAATTAGACTTCGTTAGGCATTGTTAGACACATTTCACTTACTATTGTAGCCATTTATTTTTGTAAAGATAAGATACAAAGGTAAAATATGCCTATTACGTAAGCGTAGAGCTTACGTCAATAAAACGAGATAATTGGAATTATTTGATTTTCTGCTGCCTCGTCTGTACCATGGCCTGAATTTACAGCCAATAAATTGAAAGCCTGCTTCAATTCCCGTGCTCAGCAAAATGTAGTTAGAGGTTCCTTCACACAAACCACATGGTTTTGGAAATGTGAAATGATACCTCAATATCGTCAAATTTGTGTACACATTTATTATTTCGTTGACGTTGACAGCAATCTAAAGAATAACAACTTGCACAACACACAACCTTCAAAATAATTCCTAAGTCCCTCTAAATCATTATTTTCCAATACAACAGAAAAAAGAAAAACAAAGTTTTGACAGAAGTTTTGTACAACTTGGTGAATAATTCTTATGCTTAGCAATCATTGTTCAGCATACAAAGGGTAGCCACTGGGGAGACATAAATCATATAAAAATCGACAATAAATTCTCGACGAAATAAGGCTTTGTCAGTTGTTATTGATATTAGTTGGTCCGCTGATGACGTGTTGGATGACCTTCATGTCAGCTTAGATTTTTAAAGAACTCAAGGGTAGAAATATAAAGTTCCTACATTTATTTTCTAGAGGCCTTCAATTTGTCAGTGATAATTTTAGCAAAATTTTTGCATACTTATGAAATTCAGATGACATTACTTTATTACTGTTTTGACTAAGACGTCACTATGTATATAAGTTAAATTATTGATATATACTATATTTAAGTCTTTCTAGGTTCTTATAACAATTTGTTGAATGAATGAAGGATTATTTGATTGTTTCTTGGGAACACTTAGAAGAAGATTACAGTGATGAAAATACCTAGTAGACGTAGGTACTAGATAATGAAAGCTTGTAATGTAATGCGCCTCTACTTACTGCTTCAGTTATCTTCTTCTCCCTTAGCCTTTATTATTCCCAAGTCACTTGGGGTCGGCTTTTCTGGTCTAACCGGATTTGACTGGATATCAGTTTTTACCCGGAGCGGCTGCCACCTGACCTCCGCAACCCGAAGGCTAACGATACCCTAAGGCTAGACCAGTGTCAGGATATTAGAGGGTACTGACTTTCCCAATAACGACTGCCATAGATGTTCATGGCAGCCGGGACCGACAGCTTAACGTGCTCTCCGAGGCACGGAGCAGGCGATAATTGTCAATCAATACGCACATAATTTCGAAAAGTCATATAACTTCCGAAAGTCAGATGTGCGCGATGTGGGTTCGAACCCGAGACCCTGTGCATTGCAGTCTGTTGGTCTCCCCACTGAGCTATCGGTGCTCTTATTGTTTTATTGTAACGTTAAAGTCAGATTTGATTTTTATTTTTATATGTCTCAGCTGTAATACGGTTGCTGCGCATGAGGTTTTTAACTTGCGATCAACAAGTCGTGGATTAAAATGGCTTATGTTTAACTTATCACCAGATATAGTAAAATATAACAGTCAAAAATGGTAAATGATCACCAAAATTAAAGTGATCAAAATAAGTCGACGGAGCCCCGCTACACAGGGCTCCTATTTTTGGGTGGGTTTAAGTAGGAACCTAACATAGCCTAATCCTTCCGAGACGGAATACAGTGATTTGAGGCGTACAGGTGCTCGTTATGATATATTTTAGTAAGCATATTTTGCTGCGCAATTAGTATTTTTGGTGGTCATTATATTTAATCCCTATTAAAATCCCATCCCATCCATCAACGAGAACTCACTCCAAATACAAGCACTCTTAGCTAAGCTGGATTTATGATCAAAATTGCTAGCAGTCTTATAACAAAAAATTATGCGAGAAAAGTAACCATTAGGTTTTTCCGTCTGGAATATCTCGGTTGGAGCATGAAGGCTAGAACTGTGTCTGATAGCTCCAGCAGGCTCGATCCCAATTAAGTAAGACCTAAAACAAACTACTTACCGCTTCAGTGAACTTACTGCTTCAGTTATAATGTTATATTAATACTATATTTTTTCCGCGGATCCTTTCGCGTAAATGTAGGTTATGTCAATTTTCGATTCCTCGGGAAGACTACCTTTTACCGGATGACAAGTTCAGAGGTATAAAAAAGGCCATAACGTAACCTATGTCCTTTTCTGTATCCTTGACAATTTACAATTCTGCGAAAATTTATGATTATCGTTCGGGTAGTAGAGGCGTGAAAAAGTAAAAAACAAACTCACATTTGCATATATAATATTAGTTAGGATGACATAACATTATCATTACTGATCGCTTCCCAAATATAGTATCGAAATTGGAGTAAGTCAACTTCAAACTTCAATCTAGTTCATACGCTACGGATTATGTCATCAAGATACACACAACTTATGTCCTTTCTTTGATACAGTCCAACCAAACTTTGTGCGACCTACTTTTCCTCTTTCAGTGAATTTTCACATCGACACAATATCTATGATACCTAATGACATAGCCCATATACTTTATTTCCATTTTTGATACATAGAATTAGTTTTATCTTTGTGAAGTTCGTCAATTCTTCTTCATGGCTGTCCTATATCAGAATGCAACACTGCATCCATACGAACTAATATTATAAATGTGAATGCAAGTTTGTTTGCTTGTTACGCTTTCACGCCTTATGTATGTATATATGTGGGGACCAGTCAGTGCAGACCGGCGACACTTCGACCCAGTGGGATCTTTTGTGTCGACACTCTCCCAATAACGACTGTCATAGATGTTCATGGCAGCCGGGACCGACGGCTTAACGTGCTCTCCGAGGCACGGAGTAGGCGATAATTGTCAATCAAAACGCACATAATTTCGAAAAGTCATATAACTTCCGAAAGTCAGAGGTGAGCGACGTGGTTTCGAACCCGAGACCCTCTGCATTGCAGTCTGTTGGTCTCCCCACTGAGCTATCGCTGCTCTTCACACCTTAACTGCTCAACCGATCATTATGAAATTTCGCATACACGTTGTAAGGAATACAGTTAAGGATATAAGTACCTTTCATCTACAAAAATACTGCTTTTAAGCAAAGCCGCAGATAAAATCTAGCAGATAATATTTTTATTAATAACACTGGGTACACGTGGGTATGTTAATCTGCAGATCTATCAACTATACAAAAAGATTTTTGATACACTTTCATTTACTTTTTTAGTTTAGTTTAGTTTTTTAGTTATATAAGTAATAGGAACAATTTCTCTTGAACACATCGCAGGACCAATATGGCTGTCATCGGCTTATGAGTTCTATATGCTGTGCTTTCCATTCTTCAATTAATAAAGTATTGATCGAAACCAATTTGTCTCGCTGTGTTGGACTTACGAGTACATATTTATTGATGGCATTTCAATTATTCACCTTATCATTAACAAGTGTATTGAAACAACAACGTTGCGTGAATTGCGTCGCTACGTCGGTACATTTCACAACAAAAGTCACCAATTACACTTCAGCTTACATAAAGGTATACACTAAAAAGTATTCGAAATTAAATGATGATTCAATTGTTAATTAAAAACAGGAAAGCGTTGCACCAAAAATGCTTAATTGGTCACCATTGTATTTAATGCGTACGGCACGATGTGTAATTCGTAAATAATTGAAGAGAATCGTGCGCTATTATTTTGGTAGAATTTGTACAGGATTTAATTTGATTGAGCCTCTGTTGTCAGATGAATGTGATGCGTCGTCTATAATGTAATGTAATTTAAGGGTATCTTAATGGGGCACAGAGTCAATAGGACACCCTATTGCTTGGTGCGTGTGATAAAAGAAATCTGAGATAATAATGCTCTACCCAATAGAATTGTCTGTTCAATCAAGCTTGTATTATAGTTAGGCAGTTATTTTGTATGGACTTTTATAACGGCAGAGGGCTTGTGTACATTACATAACACCTTAAGATGCAAGCTTTCGCATGATATTTTGCTTCTTCTTTTTTATTTTTTATCTTATTTATTTAATCAAACTTATACTATCTTAACAGAAAAAGAAACCTAATGCGACAGTACAGCCAACAAAAACAATATAACATAAAACTTGGTAATATTATAGTACACTTATTTAATTTAATTACAATAGCAAATAACCGCTAATGCTACTCTGCTAAATTCACTCAAAATACACATGAATAGGTCTGTTGTGTTCATACACAAAAATAATATATAATCTCATGATTGAGAAAGCTAAATGCGCGCGTCAGAGGCAACTCCTTGAGCAGGTTTGTTCTCGCCCTCGGTACCGCCAGCAGTGGTTGCCAAAGTCGGCGCCAAACGTATCTGTTAGGAACACATAGCCACAACAACCACTCCGACAAAGCTGTATTATAAAGTTTTCCTCGTAGTACTTTAAAAATGTAAAGCACAAGAGCAAGTTCCCTTCTAACCTCAAGTTCATTGTAGCCCACCATGCCTAAGATAAACAAAGTGCGATACATTAGAGGAAAGAAAGGGTAAACACCATAAAGTTTCATATATAAATACCTAATAAATTTGTTTTGCACTCGCTCTAACATAATACTATATTTAGTTTCATGTGGAGATCAGATGACCGCGTTGCATTCCAATTGGCTTCTTTCTAGGGCATTATAAAGAGCAATGTCTGCCTTAATGTTAGAAAAATGTTTAGCCCTACATAGTACAAATCCTAAATTACGGTACGCTTTTTTACATATTTTAACAATATGGTCCTTAAATGTCAGTTCAGTATTAACTGTCACTCCTAGGTCTTCTAACTCAAAGACACGGTGTAAGAGGGTGCTGTTAATACTGTAAACGTATTGCAGCGGAGTTCGAGCATGACTGAAACTAATCACCACACACTTCGAATTATTAAATCCTAAAAAGTTGTCCTGACTCCATTTTGTTACCATATTAATATAATTTTGTAATTTCATGCAATCGTCTAAATTACGTACGGGCAGATAAAGCTTAACGTCTTCAGCAAATAGTAAGCATTTGGCATGTTGTACCACTTTCGGCAGGTCATTTATCATTAATATAAATTCGAGAGGACCTAGGTTGCTTCCCTTTTGCTTGACTCAATCAAGGTTGTATTATAGTTCAGTAGTTATACTTGTATGGAACGAGCAGCGATAGCTCAGTGGGGAGACCAACAGACTGCAACGCAGAGGGTCTCGGGTTCGAACCGACGTGGCGCACCTCTGCCTTTGTTACCAGGATCTATAGTCTGTGATAATCATTTATGTACCATCCAACCTTATTTTGTTTAACACCTAAAAACGATCAAAAACCTTTCCAATCATAGATCAAAATCAATCTTCATTACTTGGAGAATGATTTGAAAAGGTGAACCTTTACTACAACAGGTACCAGGAATAGTAAAAGAAGAAGCAAAATATCGTGCAAAAGCTTGCATCTTAAGGTGTTATATAATGTACACAAGCCCTTTGCCGTTATAAAAGGACGCCCGTACAAGTATAACTTCTTCTCCCTTAGCCTTTATTATTCCCAAGTCACTTGGGGTCAGCTTTTCTAGTCTAACCGGATTTGATTGGATATCGGTTTTTACACGTAGCGGCTGCCACCTAACCTCCGCAACCCAAAGGCTAACGATACCCTAAGGCTAGACCAGTGTCAGGATATTAGAGGGTACTGACTTTCCCAATAACGACTGCCATAGATGTTCATGGCAGCCGGGACCGACGGCTTAACGTGCTCTCCGAGGCACGGAGCAGGCGATAATTGTCAATCAATACGCACATAATTTCGAAAAGTCATATAACTTCCGAAAGTCAGAGGTGTGTGACGTGGGTTCGAACCCGAGACCCTCTGGATTGCAGTCTGTTGGTCTCCCCACTGAGCTATCGCTGCTCTTCTCTAGTACAAACACCTAAAGTACATATATGTATATACAAAAATGAGGGTCTATCCACCTCTAATTACTTCGCTAGGCATATACAGGCAAGCTGTTATGCTATATTTGTTCGTATAGGATGATTTCCAAGACTGTTACAAAATTTTCTCCTAGTATAATAATTGAGCTGAAAGTCTAGTTTTCGCAGAAGATTGATGTTCGAAATGTCTGGCTCTAGATAAATTACGAGCGCTGTGCCTGTCAGATACATACCTTTAAATTATAGTACATTATCGGAATTGTCTTAGATTTCTGCTGCAGAGGAATTTTATTTTTGGATTGAGCACTTTTCTTTACTTTTGGCATACTTAATTAAATAATATCCATCAGACCGAATTTCAGATCCGAGAATCAATATTGATAGAGACTAGTCATCTGCGCTGGAGATAATTATAGTGTCCAAGTGTGCATTCAAGCATCTAGAGTTTAGACGTAAAATTTACCAAAAAGGACTGTTAGTACTTTACGAAGCATGTGGATAACACACCACCAACTTTCTAAGTCCGCATAGTTGCTAAGAATATCTTGACAGAACGTTAGTAACAATATTTTATATTATACTAGATGACCCAGAGTACTTCGTATCACCTATCCTAACGAATTTTTCTATATTTTCTCACCGTTTAGACCTTCCCTGGACTTTTCAACATTTCAAAACCAAAATCAGCGAAATCAGCCCAGCCGTTCTCGAGTTTTAGCGAGACTAACGAACAGCAATTGATTTATATACATATAGATTACGATATAGTTTGGTTATATAATATACTAAATTTTAACCGTGGCTTTGCTCGCGTTTATATAATAATAATAATATTCTACCACATACACACAACACCATCTAGCCCAAACTAAGCAGAGCTTGTACTATGAGTACTAGACAATGGATAAACATACATACAAATATACTTTTTTTTGTAAATATATACATATTATATATATATATATATATAGACCAAGACAAACATCCATGTTCATGCACACAAATGTTTGACTTGTGCAGGAATCAAACCCGCGACCTCGGGCGTGGCAGTCGGTTACACTAACCATTACGCCACCGAAGCCGACAATAATATAGATTCTGAAATATAGATTCTGTCAATCAATTTCTATACCTCGGAAACAGTGTCTTTTTCTGGATGCAAGGTACTCTATAATAATAATAATATAATATTCTACCACATGCACACAACACCATCTAGCCCAAACTAAGCAGAGCTTGTACTATGGATTCTAGACAATGGATAAACATACATATATACATTTTTTTTTGTTAATACATACATATTATACATAGAATATTCGTATCTATGTCCTTTTTAGAAACCCAACAACATGGATACGAAATTTCATGCTGATTGGTCGAGTAGTGAGACGTAACAAACAAACTCCCATTCGCATTTATATTATTAGTAATAATAGAACTGAATAATCAAGGTATATCAAATTAGATATTTTAAGTGTCTTCCATACTTTTCTATTCTATCTGTTTGTTAACGTAAAAATCTAATTACCGGGCCCGCGAGGCATTGCCTCTGCAAAGAAGGCGAATGGTTCCGAGGTCATCTACCTTTTAAGCCAATGCCGCGTTGGCTGTCTTCGCAGGCCTTAGAAAATGATAGAGATAATTCGTAGGCACGCAGCTTTGCTTGTAATGTTTTCTTGTGGCAATAATGTCTGTGATAATTAGTTTTGCAATAGATATAAGTTGATGTATTCGTGTAACATACATGAAATAAGAAGCTATGGACATTAATTCAATTCTTTTTATAGACATCTGTCGCTTCCGATATAATTCCTGTATAGCGGTGAACTACACAAACATGCAAACAATAGACTCAACGTACACACAGAGGAACATTCTAGAAATATTCTTGGAATTCACAATTTTTTGTTACATGTGGAATTTGAACACACATCCCTCTTACTACGCAAGAATGGCAACTAGGCAATCATTTAAACCATTACACCATCCTTGCAGACTTGTTTCAGCTTTGTATACGATGTTGTCATATTTAGTATTAAATTCGCTCTCACTGGGTTCTTATTGCAGTCTTTTCGGTTTAAGGAACTATTATTAATAATGGCGGCCGGCTGGCGGCCTCGATGGCGTAGTGGTTAGTGCATCTGCTTAGTTTGGGCTAGATAGGATTATATGTATGTAGTAAAATATTATTATTATAATGACTCCGAAATATCTCGGATCTGATTAATTTCCCACTTAAGAGTGATGAACTGTTACTGCATTTCGTCGAGTAAGTAATAGTTTTGGAATCTCACTATTATTTTCCTCCAATATTCAATCCCATTTCCCTAGTTACCAATACTTAACAAAATGAAACCTCTGGCTTTAAAAGCGATCATATGCCACATGCTGAAGCAGCGATAGCCCAGTGGGGAGACCAATAGACTCCAATGCAGAGGGTCTCGGGTTCGAACCCACGTCGCGCACCTCTGACTTTCAGAAGTTATATGACTTTTCGAAATTATGTGCGTATTGATTGACAATTATCGCCTGCTCCGTGCCTCGGAGAGCACGTTAAGCTGTCGGTCCCGGCTGCCATGAACATCTATGGCAGTCGTTATTGGGAAAGTCAGTACCCTCTAATATCCTGACACTGGTCTAGCCTTAGGGTATCGTCAGCCTTCGGGTTGCGGAGGTCAGGTGGCAGCCGCTCCGTGTAAAAACTGATATCCAGTCAAACCCGGTTAGACCAGAAAAGCCGACCCCAAGTGACTTGGGAATAATAAAGGCTAAGGGAGAAGAAGATGCTACATGCTTATCATCAGGCGGCTCCTATACTTCTTGTCACTTTCATTGTATAAAATGAAGATCCCAGTATCAGATCGAAAGGCAGAGCTGGCAATCGAGCTAAATCAAAACATCCTTTCCATCGTCCCAATGAATACAAATGATCAAAGGAAGCAAGCACAAAATACAGTGTAATTTTCTAACACACACGTCACGCCTACTAACATGTACTGACACCCAGCCTTCGTCTAATGAATCAGTTCCAGTAGACACGATCGTCAACAAAACGTACGCCTCACTTCGTTCTAATGATTGAGATAATTTGGCTCACGCACGACCAGTACCATTGGGTTCCCTATCCGTATGCATAAAATTTTAAGGCATAATATAACATGGCAAACTTTTGTTTCTCCCAATTATATTTACAAATAACAGCATATGCAACCTATTTTTTATTCATATTTATAAAGTTGAATTGTATATTATCACAATTGGCCGCTTGGGGTAGCCCGAAGGCCAATCCGCGGCAACCTGAACCTATTTTCCGGGTTGTCACTAAGATAATTATGTCAACACAAACTGTATGCCAAAGACAATTATGGCAAAGTATTATTATGCCAGAATAGTTATACCAAAGTATATTAGCAAGACGGAAGACGCAGCAGAGGTAGGCCGGCACAAGGTGGACCGATGACCTGGTAAGGGTCGTGGAAAGCAGTTTGATGTGGGTGGCCCAAGACCAGTATATGTGAAAAACCTTGGTAGAGGCCTATGTCCAGCAGTGGACGTCTTTCGGCTGAGATAATGAAGTATATTAGGGTAAAATATTATGCCAAAAGCAGGGATCCCATACATTTGACTGTTATACCTGGAGATAACCTTATAGGAGTCGAATAACTTACGTCCGATGAAACTGCTTGAGATTCACTATTTATAACTGCAGCTGCTACTGCAGTGCATCAGAAGTGAATGCAACTGTTGTTCATAAGGTTTCTGGGTCGATTCAAAGACCGGACAATGCGATTTTGGGTTTTATGTTAACAAATTCTGTGTATCATCACAGCGTAGTAGACGGTAATAGATTCGCATTAATAGGGACCTATATAATAATAATAATATTCTATCACATACACACAACACCATCTGGCCCAAACTAAACAGAGCTTGTACTATGGATACTAGACAATGGATAAACATACATATATACATTGGTTTTGGTAAATACGTACATATTATACATAGAAACACCCAGACCAAGACAAACATCCATGTCCATGCACACAAATGTTTGACTTGTGCGAGAATCGAACCCTGCGGCCTCAGGCGTGGCAGTCGATTACACTAACCGCTACGCCATCGAGGCAGTCAAATTATAGTTTTAGGTGCCATGTAATGCATGTAGTAGTAAAACAATGCATGTGTGGACATTTAGTGTTAATATCAGTTCTTGTGATTGGTATTTATAATCAAAATGAAATAATATTCGGTTGAACTGACATCCTATTTTTGGGGTAGTCTGATCAGTTATAGAAATTGTAATTCAATAAAAGATTTTACTACTTGGTACTATTTACAGCTATTTAATTTGTTGAATGGGCTTGGCACGCGATTCAAAATCACAGTAAATACGGACTAATAAATCTAAAACCAATATCAAAAAAGGAATTTTATAAGCACTGTATATAATAGAAATAAGGACAAATGAAAGACACAAAGTTAAAAATACGAATGCAAGAAATGCTAAAATAAAAAGCCATCTAACTACTACTAGCGAGTTAATTGTATTCCTAGGCAGTTGCCTAGAAATATAACTAGCCAGGGAGTTGTGTCAGTTACTCGCAATATTCTTCGCACACCTAAAGTTACAATCTAGATTTATACTCTGTATAATAACTTCTCTACAATCGTTACTTGTTTGGCGAGCCATATAAATAAGTAAAAATATTTTTTGATAAATCTTTAAACTATAGCGATAGGTACTCAATAAAACACAAGGGAAAACCTTAAAATCCCTGAAGAACTATGTAGCTAAAATGCAGAGCAGAGCCCTAGAGTATCACACGAAGCGGCTACTTCAAACGCTTAAAGAACCAGACAGAGAGGGTCCTTACAGTCAAATATTAAACCCAGTCAAAATATGTGTACATGGCCAAGGAATGCCATATTAAATCTCGCTACAAACCAAAGCTTGCCTCGAGCTACAATCCAGAAGCGCATTACGTCAACATTTTACCAGATATGCTTATATTGGATCGGATCTACTACTCCGGAAAACAAGTCGGATCTGTACAAGTATTACTTTAGTTGTGACTATTTTGCCTTATATGCACCACATTTCCAGACAATATACCAGAAACTTTTAAAGGAAAATCTTTAAATAATAAAATAATTTAACTTAACTGGATGTTTGAGAGTTCTCCATAATGTACTCGAAGATATTATGTGAAGTCTGCTATCCCGCATTGGGACAGCGTGGTGGACTCTTTTTTTTTTTACATGGGGAAATGCACCTGATGCATACCTCCCCGCCACTAGGGGAGGCGAGAGGGTTATCTCCGGCTCTCCCGTATTTCGGACATACGGACTAAAACCCCACGGTGTGCCCCTTCGCTGCCTTGTATAGTGGATGGGCCGCTGGTAAAGAAACTACCTCAGCGACTCATCCAGCAGACTACGACACCTGGACGACGCCCCGGCACTGCAGAGGGCGTCGGACCGACTCAATGGCTAGCGGGTGGAAGATCCCCGTTCTCCCGCCCGCGGCCTTTATTACCACGAACGAAACGAATACGAACGCGCGCCTGCGCCGCCCGGTTCGCCGGCGACGGCTCGGACCCGCAAGGATACTTTCCTCACGGATCCGCTCTGCTGACTCCTTCTGCGAGATGATGTCCTAGCAGAAGGATGCGACCGCTGCCCACTTCCTCTCGCTGTCGACCATGGCTTTGATCACGGTCGGCAGCGAGAAGTCTTCACCCACAACCTCAATGAGTTCACGGCGCTGCACCGACCAAGCAGAACATTGCTCAAGCGTGTGCTGCACCGTATCCAGCGTGGTGGACTCTGGCCTAACCTTTCTCACTCTGAGAAGAGGCCCGTGTCCAGCAGTAGGATGGTTTAATACAGGGCTGATATTATTTATATTAACTACATGGATAATGCAATAGTAAATCGCTACTGTTATTGCGCTGAATATTATGGGTTTGGCCCCATAAAGGCTAAAAAAAAATAGATCCGCTTTGATTATTCGAAGTCTGGGTGAGGTCTATTTTAAATCTTGTTAATCGTCTCCGATTTACATGAGTAAATGCACAATCCAACAATCTTCTCCATTAACGTTTTACGATCACGCTTAGTTCATCAACATGTCAAGTTTTGGTTAACAATAATAATTAAAAACCTATTGTGTCTAGCCGCCGGTGTCGGTGCAACTCAATAGGTTAAACCGATGTAGCGGTATCTTAAAAATCTTTATATATATAGTTTTTCTGTACGTGTACGTCACGGAACTCCTCATAAACAGCTGGAATATTTTTGATGCAATGTTTTTGTGTATTTGAGTGTATCCCTTCTTAGGATTCACAATTGCACTTAGCAGGTGGTGTTATGATCAGTTCGTCCATGCAGGACAAAAACTGTCAGGTCCGTTAGTATATTATATATTTCCAAGTTGCAGTAAACTTGCAACTGTCCTTATATTTAACTGAAACCTTTTTACGGTTCAGAGAGCACGTTGCCTTGTCAGCTCACGTTAAGGATACACCTTCGCAGTTCCAACCCTCTTGTTAAACTTATAGAAAGTTCTTAAGGGCTTTGAGACTCAACGTTAAAGTCGCGTCATGTGTTTTCTTCAGAATATTGTGAAGATGAATATGTATTCTACTGTTAATGTGTAAATGTTTGTGAAGGTGTTTGAATGTTTGTTAGACAATCACGCGTATAAAACTGACTGAATCAAATTTGGCATACAGGCAAGCTTTATTCTGGATATTCCTATAGGATTTAAATAAGAGAAGCCGCTGGCAGAAATTAGTATACATATATATATAAATATATACATAATATTATAAAGCTGAAGAGTTTGTTTGTTTGTTTGGTTGAACGCGCTAATCTCAGGAACTACGGGTCCGAATTGAAAAATTATTATATATATAGTGTTGGATAGCCCATTTATCGAGGAAGGTTATAGGTTATATAACATCACGCTACGACCAATCAATGAAAAATGTTGCAAAAACGGAGAAAATTCTTTTATGTGAAGCAGACAAAGTTGCGCGGGTCAGCTAGTAATAATATAAAGATGTATTAAATGTATACTTCAGAGTAGTTTATTGGAGATTTTATGTGTGTGTATAACGTTACGCCTAAAGTTTTGTTACCACGTTGGATAAAGCGTGTTTGGGTTGGTCTGTTGGGAAATTCTTAGTACCAGCACGAAATCTGGTGATATGCTCGATATACCAATACGCTCGCCCGATATTACGTAGCTTCTAAAATCGTAGCTAGCGAATTTTTGATAAATAATGCCTACCTATTCGGAGATAAAACTTGGGAAATGTGTATCTAATAGTTCATCGTTAGCAATTTTTTGGTGATAGTACAAATAAACCTGATTGCCTAAACTTTTTGTTCTCATCAGACGAGTCGTAAGCTTCTGTGTCACCCTTATAATATAAAAAGCAATCTATTACCCCAAGTATAACCCCAATTTTCTACTTCACGCCGCATATGGATTCGAATACAATAACATTTGAATTAAGCGTGATTCAGCCTCGAGTTCGAGAATCATTAGTTACACCTTCTGTTGAGGAAAAAGGGAGACTAAAATTAGTCGCCGAATTAAATAATGCAATTAGGAAGGAGAGGTGGGCCTTTTTTATTTCTGTTTCGAAATGGAGTCGACGGGGCAACTTCAACCTGCGACCAATGGCCGGTGACAGGTGTAATGGGTAATAACGGCACCGTATTTCAAGGGGAAAGGTTGGATTAAAATGTGGGGCAACAGAATAAAAGGAATAAGTAGATTATTGATTTTATGTTGAGATAAGTTCGAAATAATGCTAATAATATTGTATTACGTTTATGCGAATGTTATACATTGAAATGAAACTTCTTTTTACGGGTTTTAATTAATGGTTTATCTTTTTAAAACACTATTATTACATAATTTTGAACCTCTACACTACTACTGCATTGTAGTTACTGATGCCATAAGTTTAAATCACCTTTATTAATCAATAAAAACTACTATTATTTTATTAATATTTATAAAAAAAACACTTTTAAAAATATAAAAGTTATGGAGATGCATCGAGACAAGGTCCAAGCTGTCGGTGGTTAGGGGTCCAGAGAGAGGAACCTCGTCACTATGCGTGCCGTATCTAGGAGGACCGCCTTCTGCATCTGACCCTTGACCCAAGCACCTAACGCGAGCCTCTTAAGATGTCGAGGCTCTTGGCTATTAGACCGTTCACCGTTACGACAATCGGTACAATGATTGCCGAGTTCACATCCTACATATCGACAACCTCGTGTGCTAAGTTCAGGTATTTCAACTGTTCTTCCTTCTCAGCATTCACGAAGTTGCCATCATGAGGGATGGTGATATCGACAATCATTGCACGGCGCTCTGATCGATCTATTACCACAATATTATTGTTACGATTTTAACTGCCTCCGTGGCGCAGCGGTAGTGAATGCGACTGCTGTGCATGAGGTCTCGGGTTCGAATCCCGGGTCGGGCCAACAAAAAGTTATTGGGTTTTTCTGTAAAGAAATCTCAGTAGCAGCCCGGAGTTAGGAAAATGGCGGTGTTAGACACCCCCGTGCATCGGAAAGTACGTAAGGCCGTTGGTCCTGCGCCTGATCTCTCTCCGGTCGTGTCGGATTGCCGTCCCATCGGATCATGAGAGTTAGGGAACAGAGAGTGCACTTGTGTTTGCGCACACACTTGTGCACTATAATATCTGCTGCGCAGATGGCCAGTCTCTGTTAAGACTGGCCGCCGTGGCCGAAATTCGGTCTGGAGGACATTATTATTGTTACGATTTAATTTTATACATTCCCCAATGTTTCAATTGCTTTTTAGCGGTCATGTTCATTGGGAGATAACACGATAAAATCTGTATAAAGAAGTTAAATAATGTTGGTGTTTAAGTGCCCGTAGCAGCAAGATATCTGACAATGTGTTTAATATATAATAGTAGTTTCATTTCTAATACGTGGAATCTTAAAGAAGAAAGTTACGTACGTATTATATTATATCTTTGGGGATATTTTGTTGTTTACATAAAAACTTGGGAGACTGAACTATGTCGTCATATATTTGGTGTTCACCGAAAATTGAACCTGAAAATAGCTTTGCTATGCTATGTCGGCATATAAGCCGGAAAGATTAACTACTGGCTCGATTTTCATGGTAAGTGTAAGGGTTTTTCTGTCAAGACATTCTCAGTAGTACCATGGATTCTGGAAATGCGCAGGTACCCCGAAATATGTGTGACTTAAAACGAGAGCTGGCTAAATGTGGATGTAAAGCGTCACTACCTATCTCTCTAGAGAAATAGGCGTAAGACTATGTATGTAACCATATTTTTACACGATAAGTTTCGCACACATATACAAATAATATATAGCTTGAAAAGATCACACAGATTCAGCCACTGGACTCCATTTAAAGAAGAATTTTCTAAAAGAAAATCCCTATTAATAATTTGCCTAAGACAAGACTCGAACCCAATTAGCCGTTAGCATAAACGCAAACTAACTAGATCAATGAAAACTGACATATTACGGACACGACAGAAAAATATGTATAGCTACAAACATCTATTTTTATTTATTTTTTTATTTTATTTAATAAGCACACCAACAGTATAATTACACAAATTTTAGTAAAGGCTTTCTTATTTTTAAATACATTGTAATTACACAGGTAATAGGTATGCATAGCATTGTACACATTTTCTTATCTAAGAGAGATTACTTGCATGCAATACTAAATACAAACTCATTGAAAATAACACAAAAAATATAAACAACTAAAATTAAACAAAAAATACAACAAATAGAAAAATAAAAATTAACAAAACCTGTGTCATTATTGCAGAAGTAAATGCCTATAAGTTTTAAATTTCATGGCAAAGATGTCAATTGCGTTATTTGCCTTGGCAACTCTCTCATCATATAACCGAGCCATACGCGTCAGTGGACTATTGTAGCTGATATTCAAGGTGCACATGGGTACAACAAATAAACGTGGATGTCGCATTACTCGTTGGTTAATTTTGAATTTAAAGCTGTTAATAAGCGGTGCGTCTATAGAGCCGTTGATTATTTTATGCAGCATCAACAAATCAGAAATGTCACGCCTTTCTTTTAGACTTGTTATTTTATAATGAAACAATCTATCTTTATAATCAGGAATAAGCTTTCGAACCCCATTTCTAACAGTTAAATGTCTAACGAAACGAGCCTGAACAGATTCTATAGATTTAACGTAAGTGGAATAGAAAGGCGACCATATATTAGAACAGTATTCTAGACTACTCCTCACCAAAGCGTTATATAATAAAATGATGCTGTTGTTGTTGCGAAATGGTTTTGCCATACGAATTATAAAGCCTAGTGTTTTATTCGCTTTATTTACTGACTGTTCTATGTGATGGCGGAATGTCAATGATGTATCAAAAGTAACCCCTAAATCGCGAATGACTGAGACATTTTCCAGGTTTGTGTCATCTATTCTGTAGTTAAACTTAATGTATTTAACCTTTTTGGTGAAAGTTATAAACTTACATTTTTTTACATTAACTGTCATTCTGTTATCCAAACACCATTGTTGGAGAATATTTAAATCATTCTGAAGAGCAATGCAGTCACTTAATGTAAGTACTCTGCGATATAACTTTAAATCGTCTGCATAAGCCAGACAGTTGCTCTTTATTAAATCTAGAAGATCATTAATAAATATTAGAAATAATAAAGGACCTAATTTGGATCCCTGTGGAACGCCTGAAGTAGGTATAAACGGTCTAGATTCATAGCCGGCTAATGCTACAAGTTGTGAACGATTTTGTAAATAGCTATCAAACCACCGCAACAGACATCCATGAATTCCGACATGATTCAACTTCACAGAAAGAATTAAATGGTCCACACGATCAAAAGCTTTCGCAAAATCTGTGTATATGGCATCGACTTGACCCCTATCCTGTAATGTGTCAGTAATGTAAGTAGTATAAATTAACAAATTTGAAACAGTCGATCGGTTGGACATAAAACCATGCTGTCGCGAACTTAAAGTATGGTGAAGATGATAATAGACTACTTTGTAAATAAGACCTTCAAAGATTTTAGCAAATTGAGAAATTATAGATATCGGTCTATAATTAGCCACGTCATTTAAACTACCTGATTTATGTATTGGGATGATGTGAGCTATTTTCCATAAGTCGGGGAATATGCCACTGCTTAAAGATTTATTAAATATAATATGTAGAGGTTCAATCAGGACATCCATACAGAGACGAATAAATAAAGGAGGCAGGCCGTCGGGGCCCGCACCTTTATTAAGATTTAATGTTTTGATACTATATTTTATGTCTTTCTCAGAAATATATATGGAAGAAAGAGAATAATTAGATGCAAAACATGATCCAGGGACATTAAATGGCAATTGATTGTTAGCATACGTAGACGCAAAATACTCTGCAAATAGATCAACGACACAGCCACCGCCCTCACCTACTCGATCACCATAAACAACCTGATGGGGAATATTTTTAAATGTTTTTTTTGATTTAGTATACCTCCAAAACGACTTAATATTAGTTTTAAGATCTTGTTCAATATTTGCTATATAAAGCTTAAAACAATTTTCTAGTGCTTTTCTAGTTCTTTTACGTAATGTATCGAAAATATCATAATCTCTAGGATTGTTGAACTTTTTAAACTTAATTCGATATTTTTGTTTTTCTTTAAGAATTTTAATCAATGATGAAGAAAACCATACCGGATAATTACCCTTTTTGGGCTTAGCTTTGGGAGTATGCTTGTCTATAAGTTCCCACAATATGTTATAAAAATTCTGAACGAATTCATTACAATCAAGAAATTTATAGTTATCCCAATTAATAAAACGAAGATCGGCAATGCATGCCTCATAATCTGTTCTATTAAAGTTGTATTTTAAGCGAGTAATATTATGGCGTAAATTAATGCTATTAGATTTTTCCAACACAATTTCTATTGGTGGGTGGTATATGTCAGGTTTGCTAAGAGGGGGAGCGGTGTTGACATTGACATAGGTATTCTCGTCTACCATAACAAGATCTAAAATATGTTTATTCGTGTTGCTTATATTATTTACTTGTCTAAAAGCAGTAACATTAAGAAAATCTCTTAGCACCAAAGACTTTGGGTCACAAACTCCAATGAATGCGTTATCTCCGGACTGCCAATTGATATTAGGAAGATTAAAATCACCCATTATTAATGTATTATAATCATTATTTTGTAGACATGTGTCCTCAACCCTACTTAAAAATTCCCTAAAGACATCGCTCGGTATATAAGAAGGTAGATAAGCAAGACATACATTTATACAGGTACTTCCAGAACTAATAGAAAGCCACATATATTCTACAAGAGTTGACCAATCATGTTTCCTTACAAAGTTAAATTTATTGCTAATGGCTATCAGAATACCACCGCCATAAGATTTGGAGTATAACCGCTTAAAACTATCACATCGATCCCTGCGCACAACAGTGTATCTTTCATCAAAATACTCTGATGATAAGAACCAATCATCTAACCACGTTTCTGTAAAGCATATTATATCGTAGCTCGAATTTATTATTGACATATAAATATCATGTGACTTTGTCTTCATTCCTCTTACATTCTGATAAAACATGGATATTTTCATAACGAGAAATACTGTTAAATATACATGACATGTTAAACTAATTGCAATAAGTGCAGTAATTAGATAATCTTTTCTAAACATTGTCTATGTCTAATTAATATACTGCCCGAATTTTCATTTTTGGCGACATAAATTTTACCATATCGTACCCAGACGAACTTGTAGGACTTCTCTTTTGCTCGCAGTCGAGCGGCAGCGTGTAACGCTTTGTACACTGGAGATAAGTGTTCAGATACATATATCGGTTGTTTATTGCCGCCGTAACCCAAAAGAGACGTGTTGAGCTTTTCATCCTTGTGTGCTTTGTTATATCGGGTAATTGCAGAAAATAATTCATCGCGGCATCTAGGACTACGCAATTTTACCACTACCGTGCGTGGACGAGTCTTGTTGTTATTGATACTGGCCACTCTAGTGCATTTCATAATATCAGAATCCTTGAGATCATAAGAAACAACCTCGGATAACTGATTTAAGATGTTTGTCAGTATTTCATTTCTATTTTCAGGTAATCCATGAAGCTCTAAATTAGCGTCGCGTAAATATATAACCCGACCGCATAGAATGACGCGAGTTAAGTACCGTCTTCAAATGGATGGTGTGCTACTAAATTCTGCCGGGTTATTGCCAAAGTTTAAGTATTATGGAAGTTAGTTCTAGTTCGAAAAACTATGGCGAGTTTAAATGATCGTTTTTCACTGTGAAACGGAAATAAATGAACTTACGTTCTGTGTGGCGTTTCATGAACTGAAAATGAAAAGTTCAAGAGGCAAACATACATAGAGTTCAACCTGTATTTTCTTAAAGAAGGCATTGTATTACACCCGTATAACGCCATGTAAGTCTTAAGCCTCATGCAATACGGGGTAAGATCCTTACTAGCAAATCTCAATGCCTTTTTAACTTTACGCCTGGATGACGTAGTGGTTAGTGTAACCGACTTCCACGCCTGAGGTCGCGGGTTCGATTCCCGCACAAGTCAAACATTTGTGTGCATGAACATGGATGTTTGACTTGGTCTGGGTGTTCTATGTATAGTATGATGTATGTATTTACAAAAAAAGTATATATATGTATGTTTATCCATTGTCTAGTACCCATAGTACAAGCTCTGCTTAGTTTGGGCTAGATGGTGTTGTGTGTATGTGTAGAATATTATTATTATTATTATTATTATTATCAATAATATTTCGATAGATTACAGAATTTAATACAAGACTCTACAATGGAATGCATACATCCTAATCCTAACTAATATTATAAAAGCGAATGTGAGTTTTTTGCTTGTTTGTTTTTACTTACGCTTTAATTACTCGACCGATCATCCTGAAATGTTGTTTACACGTTTTCAGGTGAACAGAAAAGAACGTAGGATAGCTGTCATCAAGAAAAAGGTACCGTTACTGACCTAATCTACATTTACGCGAGGAAAACCACGGGCAAAATCTAGATGCTTATATATTCTGTTTTTTATCCCATATAATATAAACTTATAATAAAATTGTAACTGCTCGATTCTATATACAGCATAGGAAGTATTTAAAAATACTAGCGGTCGCCGAGTGGTCGAAATTCGACCAGTTTACCTGTAAGATATTGCTGATATATGTCATTATAATTATATTGATATATGTAACCATAGTTACGCGCTTTGAATGCGTGTGTCAAATTCATGGTTGTGTGCGTGTAGTGTTTTTTTCATGAATTTAATGTATTTCTAATGCATACTTTATATAAATATTAGGATTGTCATACAATGTTTTTGCTTCACGTATTAATATATAAATTTATGACAGTTCAAGAAGACAAAACCATTATTTTAGAATGTTTGTCTGTCTGTCTGTTCGTATATTTGTACACACATGTATTACAGTTGTATTGCTGGAGGTCCAACTTAAAATCTGATGCCTGTTTTATCTTGAATACCTCCTAGACTTTGGTATTATGTGTTAATCAGAATCTAAATAAAAAAAAGTAAATAAATAAAAATATAGATAGGTGATAGGTGTGAATTCCGTGCGAACGAAGTGGCAGGCAAAAGTTAGTTTATTAAATAAAACAAATAATAACTTCTTCATCGGTTCTTTCGGAAATAAGTTTCAGGTTCGAATCTTGTTTTAGCAAAATTGTTAGTAGATACTTTTCTTAGGAAATTTTCTGTAGCAGCATAGAGATTGGCATTATGCTCACTTGATAGAAATAAGCTCGCCTTTTGTCACGCGTGACCTAACTATTTTTGCCAAAATGTGGGTGTAATACGCTTTCACTTTTCCAATTCACTTCAAAGATACACAGGCTTTTGTCTATCTCATATAAAAAGCAATTAAATATTCTCAGTAAATAAACTGCTTTAACGATATAAATTAGTGATTATTTTATTTCAATTTTATAGATATAGTGACAAGAATAGAAAAGGGTTTGTTAAGCTGGTTTAGGCACGTAGAAAGAATGGACGAGGAGAGACTGACTAAGAAAGTTTATAAGGCTAGTGTGAATGGAACAGTCGCAAGAGGAAGACCTAGGCGAACGTTTCTCGATCAGATCGGAGGCGTTCTGGACAAAGGCCAGGTTAAGAGCACCTTGAACCGACGGACGTGTATGAGGAATGTGATGAAAGTGAATGAAGCCAGAGAAGTATGTCAGGATCGTAGCAAATGGAAATCCGTAGTCTCTACCGACCCCTCTGGGAAACAGGCGTGAAGCTATGTATGTATGTATGTAATTTCATAGGAAAACAAACTATTGTACAATTTATATTACGAACTGGTATATAACATACATAACAATTAGTAAATGTACAATCCACTACGTTTTCACATACACATAGACCCTATGACCCTATGAGAGTACATACGTATTACTTCTCGAGAAAATCCAAAAGTCATTTTTACGCTTCTTTTATAAAAAACTTTATCGTTACTATCCATTCTTCTATCCAACAAAATTTTACTCGGAATGTTATGCTTTAATTCTCTGGAAGTAAGGCGTAATTACCACTTACTTACCTTTGTCTGCCAGGCTTTGCGTGGTAAATGTGACTGTCCGGAACTAGTAACACAGATGGTTAGGTTATTTGTCCCCATTGTACCTAAAATACAACTTAGATCACGCAAATTCCAGTTACTAGCTGTGCCTTATGCACGTACAGTGGCGCATGCCAACTCGCCCCTTGTTCGTGCACTAACCTTATTAAATATGCTTCTGACATCAGAATCTGAATGTGATCTATTTGCTTCGGGATGGATGGATGTGAGTAGTAGTTGTTTAAGATTTTGTGAGATGATAGATATTTAGTTAGTTACTAAGTTACGAATCTTTTATTGTACTCATGTAAGCAGAAGTAATAATAAATTATATAAACCTTGTATATTATGTCGGGTAATATAAATGTATATAATGCTCGATATAAGTTTTAACTTGTACAACGATTTGGTGTATACTGTTATGTTGTCCATTTGTTTATACTAATAAATAAATAAATTACTACTCAGTAAAGAGACATACAGTGAGGTATTAGTACTCTCACTTATTAAACATTATCTATCTATGAGCTATGTTAGTAGTTACTAATTCAGTTATTATTAATCTAGAGATTTAAGGATATGTACTATGGCTTGGATACCATGTCGTCCAATACATTTATGCATAGTCTTGACCCTGAGTTCCCGAAGGAATAAGCAGTAGTTTCTCACATCCACCAATCGCCAGCAATGGTTTATCGCACGTAGTAAACGTGCGATCTAAAACCATAGCTGGCGATCTTCTTCTTTTTGTGTGGTTAGTGGCCAACCTGTTGTCAGGAGTTGTTCAAGCCGCCCGTAGGCCTCTGACATGGCTTAACGACTGCTGTCAATTTTTCAACAACCGGGATGACTTTTTACGTGCCCTCCAAAACATGGAGACGCTCAGATGAAATACCACTAAGCGGTCACCCATCTATAGACTCACCGCACCCAACGTTGCTTAACCTCGCTAAAGCCTATTGTCATCCACGGACACATTTCCAGACAACATGCTGTTACTGAGCGTTTTATTAACAAAAATACCCAGTAATACGTTGCATGACTCGGAATTCGGATCTGGTACCATAAAGAAATGAGCACAAACTAAATCTATTTAAAAAAAAATGCGACTGCTATATATAATACTAGCTGACCCGCGCAACTTCATCTGCTTCACATAAGAGATTTTTGCCCGGTTTTGCAACATTTTTGATTGATGCTCTGCTCCTATTGGTCGTAGTCTGATATTATATAACCTAGAGCCTTCCTCGATAAATGGGTTATCCAACACTAAAATATTATTTCAATTCAAACCAGTAGTTCCTGAAATTAGCGCGTTTAACCAAGTAAACAAACAATCTCTCCAGCTTTATAATATTAGTATAGATTGAGAATCTCTTGCAGGTTTCTTCTCATAGACTCGACCCTTTGCCTGAACCTAGCAACTAACCTAAATGTAGCTTCAGTAACTTAGTAAACTCATTAACCTATATATTTTGACGTTCATAAGTGTTTCTTTGTGACCTAAACGAATAAATGATTTTTGACTTTGACTATTGCACTGTATCTATATTGTACCACTTCTGGGCACTAGTCAATTTGAGAAGGGTTAGGTTTATCCACATCCCTGGCCCGGTGCGGATTGATAGACTTTACTCATCTTCGAGACCATTATGGAGAACTCTCATACATATGTACAATTTACATCACGAAGTTCTAATTTAAAAAAAAATTGAGAATGCAGTTGCGTGTCTTGGGATTGAACTCAAGACTAACTTAAGACTCTACGTGGTAGTCGAACAAACACATAAATTAAATACCTTGGCCAGCTATATATAACACCTAGGTTCAATTTAACCTAACACAATATAACCCGACTAAAACTAATTTGCTATCGGTACTTGGTGATTTATGTGGTGCCGGGCGCTCTCCGAAACTACTGTCATTATTCACCGGGGATCGCTTTTTATGCTAACCGTACTTGACTGATTGTCCAGGGTACGGTGCGGAGTGGAATATGTATCGCGGCCGTTATTTTGGATGGGGTAATTTAATTTTGTTGGGTATAAGGTAAATTAAGAAATTGCTAACTCGTTGTCAATTAAATTTTAGTGATATGAATAAGCCAGCTTGCTTGACTATTACTCTCTTATAAATAACCGGTGTTAGAGAACTATAAAATACTGCGTTACGCCTGAAAAATAAATGTTGTGGAGGTTTACATATCTAACCTACTATTTCGATATATTTTCTTTCTAAAATAATAACTCTCGCTTTTATAGTTTAGCCGTGTTGCGGGGGGACTTTAGAAACATCCAACTTAAGGATTCAAATTACTTACACGCACTTAGTACAAGCATTGGTGAATCACACAAATAATTATCCTGTGAGCAATTTGAACCAACAATACTCGACGCACTGGCATTGGAGAGGCGACTGCATAAAGTTTACGCCATCGGTAAAGTATGACGTGTTTTTTAAACAACAATTGTAGATGTTTGTTTCCAAAATAAAGTAAAATAAAATAACCCTCCAGTGCTACAAGCGATCCACGCGGCCAACTCTTTTAAATGATTGTTACCGGTGTCGCATCATTTGAATTAACCCCCCGACGTCATGTAACGTGGCCGTGCGTGGACGCGTTACTCACAGGTAGGGTGGGTACTTTAAACAACTGTTCAGGATATTTCACATATAAAAAGTCCTACTATCAATGCGAAACACTGTTTGTGAATTTTTCGGACCTTCACGAAATAACGGCACTGCATGTTTACTTAAAAATAATGTGTTGCTAAGATAATACAGTATAATACAGTACCATTCTGTATATGTGACACAAACAGTTTTCATTCCTTATAATATTTTTCTCTTCGAAACACTCTCAACCTGAGAGTGTTTGTGTGTAAGCGATATTAGCTCTGATTATTACATTATGAAATATACAAATGCAATTGTAATTTGTAATTTCATAAACACTTATGCAAAATATCGAAATTTATAAGAATCATTTGGATAGTATTTGAGAAGAGAGGTATTTCTAGGTTAGAAAATGTAATAGTAAAAATTGATTAGGTGGCAATAAGCCAGAAAATATAAAGCGAAATGTTGGTAAGCATGTGCCATCATAGCAGAAAATAAAAAAATCTATTTCAAAGTACCTAAAACTAATTTAAAAAAATAATATTCTGTCATATTATAATAATAAATACCCATCAAAATTAAAACCAGCAATATACAAATTAATATTAGTTGTAAAGTGCTGGGTTTAATTTTATTATTAACTACACAATCCTACATATGCTCTGAAATGTCCATGACTCATACCGTGGAGTCAAGTAAAACGCGTCCGTGACACCTGCGGGGGAGTTAAGAAAATCTTTAGTATTTTTTTCGCGACCAATCACAACGAGTTTTCTTGACTCCCCCGTAAGGGTCGCGGACGTACAACGCTAGCGTTTTACCATGGTATAATTCATGGACGTTTCAAATAATATATGGTATGATAATGTGACATAGCTATCTATGTAAATTCAGTCTAAAATAAAATCAATCCTACAACCATCCCAAATCAGTGTCACCCCACTTCCCGCCTATAAAGGGTGTCGTGATTTGTAGCAGCGCAGCGCTGTATATCAAAGTTCCGGAACACCTGGATTTGCGATACCCTCGGGACACAGACCTGGAACTACGGAACGCAGTTTTGTTCCATGATTTTTCCTGTTACCGCGCTTGAAGGTGATCGATGATAGAAATTGAGGATGTTTCCTTGGCAGGCAGTCTACCTTGAACAGTTAACGTTGGTTGCTTTAAGTATATTATGTTAGTTTTGTTTATATAAAACTTATTATAGTTTAGTATTAGTACTATCGTAACGATAGCCTAGTGGGATGCTATATGACTGCTACGGAGAATATTTGATCTCAACCCCAAGGCAACCTCTCATTTTTTTTAAGTTATGTGCATATTAAGTACTTTTATTACTTAGCTGGAAATTCTCTATAATTATATATATATCATAGAATAAATGTGTGATGGTTGCCAACGTGCAATGTAACAGCGTAGTGGACTATTTGACCCAAACATTCTCAAAATGAGAGTGGATCCGTGCGATGAAATAATACAGGATACAGAATATCTCACGATGTTTTGTAAGAGATTATTATTTCGAACCAGCGGATTTTGTCAACAAATAAATTAGTAATGTAACGTAAAAAAACGGTAAGTTTAGTTATAGAAACAAGAATGCTATCTACGTCTAGCTCTTTGAATAGATACAGGCATGGTGCAGTGTTGACATTTAAGTTTTTTGCTAGTTAGTCACTGATATTAGTAGATGTATACTGAATTAATTTTTCAACTTAGTTTATAAATTAAAGCATTTTAAGTGCTTGTCCCACCACCTCTAAATATCATTTATCTATAAGATAAAAGTCTCGCCATCTCTCTTCTTTAACCTAACAATAGTAAGACAGCATGCGATTTATCTTTCGGATAACTTTTACTTGATAGTTGTGGGACTGGCCGTAACAATTATAACGTATTTATTAATTATTAGTGTAGTAGAGCCTCGCTGATTTCAGTATGAATGGGCCGGCTCGACCGGAGAAGCAGTATTCCTACTGTTGTGTTTCGTTCAGTGAGTGAGAGTGCCGGAGGCCCAATCACCCTCTTTCCCCTTCCTGTTCCTTCTCCTTCCCACTTCCTTTTCCTTTCCTAAAGCGTCGGCAACGCGCAAGTGACGCCTCTGGTGTTGGCGTCCATAGGTACGGTGACCACTTACCATCAGGTGGGCCGTATGCCGGTTTGCCACCATAGCTGAATAAAAAAAAAACTACTAACTTTTGCTTACAGCTTCGCTCGCGTAAAGGGTTATGTTAGTAATAGTACCTTCTTTAAATAAAATATAGCCTATGTTACCCGGTAATAAAATGGCTTTCAAATTGAGAAGGATTTTAAAATCGTATAAGTAATTTTTGAGTTAATTCCTTACAAACAAACAGACATACAAACAAACAAAAAATCAAATCTTTCCTCTTTATAATATTAGTATAGAAGTATAGAACTAACTATTACTTTTGTAAAAACATAAAAACTATGGTTAGTTTAAATGATAGAAGAATTCAAAATCTTAGAAAATATATTTAGCGACTTATGTCGTTTACTCAACATTATGCTCTGATTCACCTCTTTCAGCATCGCAGGTGATTAAATAGACACAAGTGTCTATTTGTCATGTATAATGTATCATGTACATGTATAATGCCTTGTATTAGTATTCCATATTTACATACACTACACAAGTGTAGTGTATGTAAATATGGAATACTAATACAAGGCATTCCTTCCGTAATCCAATTAAGGAATGTTCTAGCTTAGTTTTCAGAAACAAAATTGAAAACTTGAATACATCAAAAAAAAAAACATCGATTTCATTTTCAGGCCAGAGTTTTTCGTTGGTGGAGTTTTAGTTTTATTTGATTTCCATTTCTAGTTCTGTTTTTCCAGAAAATATTTTTCATAGACGGTGTATCGAAATATCTCTACTTTGCTCAAAAAGGGTTAGCTTTATATAAGTGTGAACTTACAGAAAATTGCTGTAAATCGTATGTTGTGCTCCTGCACACAAGAAAAAATGTTCAAGAGTTTTCGTACTCACAGATTTTGCAATTATTTTTTAAAGGCACCTATCATAAATTCGAATAGCAGACTTACAAACATTTAAACAATATATAATAAACTTTTAGGCACGAAGCAACTATTTTTGAATCACACAAATGTTTGTCTCGTGTGGGCTTCCGCAACACTTGGTGCAGAAGCAATGGCGGAAAGACCATTTATATCATACACCAACCGTTCTGATAACTTAAGACTTCAAAAAACTTCAACGCTTGATGGAAACCATTTTCACTCACCTATATGTATGCACCTATATTGCAAATGAACTGAGTGAATGATAGACAATACGAGTGATATCATTTGTGCGTTTCTAATCTGCAGGAAAATAAATCTATATTTCTATACGAATATTATAAAGCTGAAGAGTCTGTTTGTTTGGTTGAACGCACTAATCTCATTAACTACTGGTTCGAATTGAAAGTTATGTTTGTGTTGCATAGCCCATTTATCGAGGGAGGCTATAGGCTATATAACATATTGCAAATATGGGGAAAATTATTAATAATAATATAATAATAATAATATTCTACCACATACACACAACACCATCTAGTCCAAACTAAGCAGAGCTTGTACTATGGGTACTAGACAATGGATAAACATACATATATAGGTACTTTTTTTTTTGTAAATACATACATATTATACATAGAAACACCCAGACCAAGACAAACATCCATGTTCATGCACACAAATGATGTGTATGATTTGACTTGTGCGGGAGTCGAACCCGCGAACGCAGGCGTGGCAGTCGGTTACACTAACCACTACGCCATCGAGGCCATTGTATGTGAAGTAGACGAAATTGCGCAGGTCCGCTAATTCTACATAATGTTAAATATGTAACCTTTATATTTACATATCTTGACTATGTATTTTATTACTTATTCGTGAAGACCTGTAATTGGCATTTTATGTCTTATTGTGTTTGTTTCGAAAGTTGTATGTGCTGTTGGTTCAATAATAATAATAATGTTTATTATGACTCATAAAATTTTACAAAATGCTCTTATTTTAAATACATAAGTGAACGGTAAACAAACATATCCATACAAAATATAAGAGGTTGTCGTTGACGGCTGTGCTAGTTTGAACTGTGTTACAGCCGCCAGCGCCCTCCACCCTATATGATTATTTGTTTAACGCTTAAGTAAGTGTGATGAGTTTGTAAATTATACTAATACAAGGCTAAAATAATGTTGTGTAAAAACATAACATACGAAAACAAAAATAAAAAGAGAAAAATTAAAAACAATACAGAGTATAAAAATTAAAATTACCACAACGTTTCAAAGAGTGTGTGAATGTGTATGATTATGGTTGTGCATGGGTATTTGTGTGCGTGCATGTCCCACAATGAGTGAGTGTGCGTATGTGTATGTGTATCCTTGTGTGTTATGACAAGTTGCAAGCAGTAAATATGATAACAATAAGGCATCAGATACTTTCAGACTATAAATATCCATGTATTGTAACTTAAGGTAATGTCAGTACATGAATCTTTAATAAAGTCTGGAGTCGAACCTCACAATATTAGCGTTAATATATATTATTTGATATATATATTTAATTTACATATAAAATTATGTTTAATATAAACTTACACCTATCTACATCTATCTTACACCTAGTCTAGCCTTAGGGTATCGTTAGCCTATGGATTGCGGAGGTCAGGTGGCAGCCGCTCCGTGTAAAAACTGATATCCAGTCAAATCCGGTTAGACTAGAAGAGCCGACCCCAAGTGACACGGGAATAATAAAGGCTAGGGAGTAAAAATGGAAATTAACCCAGACAAAATCCAAAAAAGCAGTTTAATTGCGACTTATAATATTTGCGTAACCGTAAAACATTATTAGGAGAGGATCATATCAGCCCTCAAATTCGATTCGTGGGTCGGACAAAGTGTTTATGATTTTGTTGTTAGAAGTTTTCAGCAACAGCAGGGACTTTAGGAACGTGTTAGGTACACGCTAATAGGCTTGCGCCCAATTATGTGAAACCTAAAAACATCAATAAGCAAGCATCATCGTTGGACTGCCACCTAGAGATATCGAGTTCGATCCTTAGGCACTAAGCGCATTTCTGTCATTTTTAAGTTATATGTGTATTTAATAGATGAGTATAATTAACTTTAGCGAAAGGAAACGTGCATGTCCTAGAGTTCGCTATGTTGTCGAAGCTAAGTGAAATCTACCAACTTCAATGTCGGCGTGGTGTTTTTACCTTTTTATCCTGAGAAGACGCTTGTGTCCAGTGGGACAGTTTATTTACAAGCCTGATATTACAATACCCTGCCTACCCTTTTGCAGACATGGGCGTATATATTATGTTACATTACAGGCTTCTCAAATAACGTAACAAACAAGTGCGATCGGTGAACATGATTAAATAAACAATTAACTACACTGCTCGGCCGGTCCTAAAACATCTGGGTATAACATCAAAAAAACCAATCAGCCGGAACATATAAATAACAAATGTGGACGTAACAAAAACGAAAATTGATGTGCTTTGTGAAACGTACAATTTAACAAACGGTAACTCTTTTGTAAGTGACTGTACAGTCAGCGGCATAAGTTGATTAAAGGAATAATAATTGCGTGCATATACAGGCTGTCCGGTAATTAATGGATAACCTTGAAATGTCTTATGATAGAACTGATGGTCGTTCAGGGAAAAATATGAAAAAATCTATCCTAACTACCTGAGACATGATTATTTTTAAATTACTATATTTAACTTTCTTGTACAATACGACCATAAATTAATGAATTCCATCGGTTTTTGGTTGTTTTATTATTAAACACTAAATATGCTAATAGATAGACAGTCAATGACTAGCTATTGCACGTTTTTTTATTTTTGTTTCTGAACAGCCATCAGTTCTACTATAAGACATTTTAAGGTTATCCATTAATTACCGGACATCCTGTATAGTCTTTCGCATATATCTTCGAAGGGTAAGTAGATATAGGTAGCTGGCTAAATGTGGGTGTATAACACATACACCCAGTTTTTACCAGCTTTGAAAGGAAAAGTGACAGGGGACAATAGCAGCTCGGAGTTTAGACTCTGTGTTCTTACGTAAGTCAAAGTCAAAATCAAAAATCTTTATTTCCATAGAATGTGAGACTAACAGTTATATGACAGAAACAAGTGAGAAACGGCAATGAAAATTGCCGTAAATCTTAGAGTTCGAAAAAATGGTTTTAGTAATATGCAAAGGTCACGTGATACCACGTGACCTTGAGGTTAGAGGTCAGAGGTCATGGTAATTTTTGGGTATATAGATTATGCTGAGACAAATGGCGTTAACTGCGAGTCTCTAGCTCTTACGGTTCTTGAGTTGAAAGTTGTATAACAGACAGACGGACGGATGGACAAAGCTGTTGTATAAGAGGTTTTTCGAACTATAAAAGCCATTAACAGGTTAACATTATGCATGACCGCGTTAATACCCATTACGTATTGCCATACGTATACCCATTACCCATTATGTATTTATACATATACATACTAGTTTTTGCCCGAGACTTCGTTCACGTAAATGTAGGTAAGGTTACGTTAGTAACAGTACTTTTTTCTGGATAAAAGGTACCCTATGTCCTATTCTATACACCTGACAGCGTGTATGCGTTTTACAAACAAACAATTAACAAGCAAACAAACTCACTTTCACATTTATAATATTAATTAGGAAATATCATGCAGCGCGAAAGCTTAGGATATTAGAAAAAGCCTCTTAGCTCCTGGAGTCAATCGCAAAATTTTATGTACAGTAGTCTATAACAGTATTAAAATTGAGAGTGGGTTATTAACCTCTGAGTCTTCTTCGAAGAGGTTAATAAAAACATTATGTGGGTTTGTGTGTCTGTCTGTTAGTGACAGGCATAACTCCGGAACCACTGGACCGATTGACATGTAACTAGGTGTGCAGACACCTTGGGGTCATCCTTCGGTCGAGTTTGAATATAGGACCTGTGGGTCAAAAGACCCCCGAGATATAGGGGTCACACAATCATAAGGTCAGGGGATATCCACCAACAGGTCACATGAAGACGAAAAAGTTGAATCCTGGGTTTTTACACCCATCTCGTTTATTGATAAGTCGATTTGATTTCTTTACGAATTTGTGTCTTCAATTTGCTTTGACTTATTCAGGGTACATGGAACATACATAGGCTGGCGTCTATATTCCTGAATGTGTATTACATCCACCTTTTCCAGCTATGCTAGGTTCCACGTATAACGGGTCAACCTATTGCCGTCTATCGGGCAGAGATCCAGACTCTGTGCGCTACTGAAAATTTCTTGACAGGAAATTGCTATATTACTTTGCTTGACCTAGGAATCGAAGCCGAGACCTCATGCACAATGGTCGCATATTAAAGTATGCTAATATATATACTAATGCTGCATCACCTGCAGAAGGGATTCACTTCACTTCCTGTCAATTGACTTTTACCACGATTGCCTCATTCTGAAATCTTAGGTACGCCACTGTGATGCCACTTGATGATGGGAGATTTTCTAGAGAAAAGCCTGGTTAAGAAGCAGGTTTTCTTTAGAAATCTCCTATTTATTTAGGATATTTCCACCTGTTTATCTTGAATAATACTATCAGAAACTTATATGTGAAGTTTCTGATAGTATTATTCAAGATAAACAGGTGGAAATATCAGATAAGGCTATCTATTACTTAAAAAACAGACAAAAAACAGAATTTAAAATATGCCATTTTCACAACAGAAGCCTTAAAAACGGAAAACTCCATCACAATTCACCATAAATATATATTTACCTACACATCATCATCATCATCATCGGGCTATAATAGTCCACTGCTGGACATAGCCCTCCCCTAATGAGCGCCATAGCGCCCTGTCTTCGGCTTGCCGCATCCAGCATCTGCCTGCAGTCTTTCGCAGATCGTCATCCCATCTGGTCAGAGGGCGTCCTACACTACGTTTGCCGAGTCGCGGTTTCCACTCAAGAACACGTTTACCCCATTACACATTTTGATATAAATATAAACCTAAAAGCTGTCGTCCACCATCGCTCGAAGCGATATAATAATATATTTATGTTAATGTTGAATATTTTCGCTACCGTCGGCAAACTAGTTAAAACTGGTTACAACCGCGGTAGGGCTGTCGCTTGGGGCTTAATAAATGTAGTTTAGATGTTTCACGTAAAATTTTAGGTTGATATATTTGCATTATTTTAGGGTCAACAGTAACTGTACAGACGGCTTACTGGTCGCATAGCTACGGTTCGATGACGCGAAAATCATTTGTGTGATCCACAGATAGTTCCAAGTCTGGATATTCTATGTGGCCGTTGTTTCAATGTTTGTAAAGATTCTTGTGAGACTATTCCTAAAGCGGGAGTAGTCTTTTTAAAAGAAAAACGTCAAAGAATTTAATTTTAATATTGCCACTATGATCTGATATATAGAACGGTAGAGCACTGGAAGTGTCCATTTATGGTACCACATTATAAGCCAGCGTACTGTATACTTGTTTGTTACTATAACTGAGATCAATATATTTATAAGGAAAAGTCTTGACTGACTCATCCAGCTCAAACCTTCGATCGTAGAAAGCTGAAGTTTCGCACAGGTGTCGTTAACGACGGAGCAAGGAAAAATTTAAGATATTTTAAATTGCCACGGGATAAAGAATTAAGTTCACATTTCACGTATGAAATATCAGGGATAGCTATTTGTTCTATGTAAGCCACTGATCGTGGCGTGAAGTTGTTCACACTCAATATATTACTACATACAGAAAATAATTCACAGTATGTGTTTATGGTTTGATAGCGTTAATTTAAACCTTATATCATAGCCTTTGACTGATTCAGATTAGCAGAACCGCATAAATACACATTTACACAGATTATTATGCATAATAATCAAACCACGTAAATGCCACTCAACGCGTATTTTAAACCATTAGGATGAAGTCGCAGATGAAGCTAATATTACTATAAATATATATCTTAATCGAAAGTAATTCTTAAGGATACGTATCAATCAATCAATCATTCAATCGCAATCCACTATTCTACATAAGCCTAGTATCTATATGTATAAACACCAATGTGCCACCTTAATTAACGTACACGAAAACAAAAAAAAAATCTTAGTCTAAAACTGGTGTGTCACCCCTATATTATAGCACGGTAACTTTAGTTATATCGATCAAAACTTTTGGTAATAACTCGCTGTAAAATATAATTTAATTTCTGAAATTAATGTTACACTGAAAAAATTGTGGCACCACACAGAATTAGGTACATATCGCTTCCGGGTCAATGGCCATCTCTTCGGTTAATTGGATGGAAAAAATATGCTCGAGAAAGTTTTTTTACTTGTATCTTTTTTTGTTCAAGGTACATGTTGGATCGGGGTATTATGGGAAAATAATGGGGTGAAATGGGATAAGCTGGATTTTGAGAAAAACATGGTTGGGTACTTTGAAGTAAGCGAGTAAGTAAGTAGTAGTAAGGAATACATGTGGCATCATTTGCGCTTTGCTAAATAAAGAAAAGGAATTGCAGAGGGGATGAATGTAAAGCAGCGATAGTCTAGTGGGAAACTGTTGAGCTGCCACACAGTCTTGAATTCAATTTCTAGACACACCCCTCTGACCTTCCAAAATTATGTGCGTATAAATTAATAAACCTTTTCTTGCTTTAATCATAAGGAAAATACCTGTATGTCTAACAGTTGTCCACAGTGTTCTAAAATATGTATAATGCTCTATCCACCTACTTATTTAGGTTAGCATGGTGGACTATGGCCTATCCCTTATTATACTAAATAAGAGGCCCGTATCCAGCAGCGTGATAGTTCATAAATAGGAAATGAACTTCTTCTTTTTCACAACATCTTGCCACCTCAATCTTCTCTTCTTTTCCAATCTTCATATTATTTTAGGGATTTTTAAACCATCAATCGTAGTATACACCTTTCCCAAATTTGGATCCAACCAAGATTTCTCGAAACTTTTCCTCTAAAAAAGGCACTGTACAAATTTAATCACATTTTGCTATTACACGTAGTGGAATACCATCGTAGCCAGCGAAGCGTAAGCGTCAGCGTCCAACCAGAGGTGTTTAGCATTGGTAATTAGCTGAATAAATTTGGTTAGGCGAACTGCAGGAGTAGGCGAAAACTAGAACAGTGGGCTTTGTTTATCTTTTAAGGTTTTAATGGTGCTACATTCGGATAAAATGTTAGTGCTGGGTGTGAGTTGGCTGTATGATGGGCAAATAATAATACCATCAGTAGGGTAGGTGCCTATATTGGATTTTGTATATTATATTACACACAAAAGCAAGTAGTAAAAAATTACGGAAATATGTTTTTGAAAATGTTTCGAAATCGGTTGCAAAATAAATAACTTATATTTTAAATAAGGATATAAGAAAAAGTTAGGTGTAGTAGATATGTGCGGTCCATGGCCCTGTATGGGGCCCCAGTTTGGGCGGACAACCTGACGGCCCGTAATATTTCGGTGCTTCGTGCGCCACAGCGCGCCATGGCCGTCAGGTTGATACGAGGTTACCGCACGATCTCGTTCGAGGCTGCGAGCCTCCTCGCCGGATCGATGCCATGGGACCTGGAAGCGGCGCTCCTGGCGTCGCTCTATCGTTGGCGCCGGGAGCCGCTAGCTCGGAGCGAAGGACCGGCTCTTCCCGCTCTCACGGCGGTGAGGTCCGAGCTCCGCCAGGTCCTAGTGACAAATTGGAAGGAGCGACTTGTGCACCCCAGTGCCGGGCACGCCACGATCGTGGCGGTAAGTCCCGTGTTTGAGGAGTGGCTGGAGAGGCGCCATGGCGCCCTCACCTTCCGGCTGACACAGGTAATGACTGGCCACGGTTGTTTTGGCCAGTTCCTGTGTCGTATACGCCGGCAAGAGACGCCCGGTTGTCACCACTGCGGCGACTGCCGCGATGTTGTAGAGGACACGGCGCTGCACACTCTGGCGGTTTGCCCCGCTTGGGCATCGCAGCGCCGTGGGTTGATCGCGGCAGTTGGATTGGTTGCCCTCTCGCTCCCGGCCGTAGTTCAGTCTATGGTCCGGAGTGAGAGGTCGTGGAACGCCGTCGCCTCCTTCTGTGAGGAAGTAATTTCCATCAAGGAGGCGGCGGAGCGGGAGAGGGAGCGTTTGAACCCTCTCCCCAACCGCAGAGCCGGGCGCCGGAGGGCGCGGGACGACCTCCAGCCACCCTGAGGATTGACCTGGGGGTGGCGGGCTTTGTGGGCCTGCCCGCCATCCGTTCAGCACCAGGTCCGAGAGGCGGCGTGCGTGTTCCCACGCGCGCCTCTATGTCGAGACCGTCTCCCCTCTAGGGGGGACAGTAGGGAGTTTTAGAAGTGCCTTTGGGTAGGTCTGTCGTGTAGTGGCCTGCCGTTTCATACGGCGGGCCGAAACCTCGGCGGGGTCGCGACCGCATGCGAAAGTAATTCGCGCGGCCCCGTCGATAGTGGTTTTGTCGAGGAACACCGTGGTAGGTTTAGTCGGTATTCCGGGAGGTACTTTATCTTTTCAACATCTTTATTT
This sequence comes from Catocala fraxini, assembly GCA_930367265.1. NCBI lineage: Eukaryota > Metazoa > Arthropoda > Insecta > Lepidoptera > Erebidae > Catocala > Catocala fraxini. The sequence goes on along the minus strand of OV884049.1, from coordinate 3,895,278 downwards.
TACCCCGGCGAGTCCGACATAACCCTCCGCCCGCCCCCGCGGAGGGGTATGCGTCATGCATTCCCCCACGTAAAAAAAAAAAAAAAAAAAAGATGTAGTAGATATCTCGCTATCTCCCTCAGACAATTGCATTTAAATAGCGGCTACGTCACAACTTGTATCGTGCATCCTTTTTCTGTCATTTGACAATTACTCCTTCTACCAGATTTGAAACGCTTCACTTATTTATTTTTTAAGTAGATTTCGAAATTCATTTACATTTTACTTAACATAACTATTCCAATTAATACGATAACTAACCTGCCAGTTTAACCATATCAAGACAATGAAAAAAGAAATGTATGTAGACGTCAGCGTCAATACGCCGATCTAAACCTGTAATTGTTTTTAGACTTTCGCTTTTAGATTTGTATACATGGGAACTAAAAAGGTATATATAAGTATACCCTTACGTTTTTACCAACAGAATTGAGACACGCTGTATTATATTGAATTATGACTGAATTCTTACTAATACTCAAAACTTTCTGTGACAAAAATCATAATACCAAACATAGAAATAAACTGCGCCGGCAGTTTGGCGAAACAAATTTATTGCAAACTGTTCTTTAAAGTTAATAAAAAACTACTTAATTTTACAAATTTAGTCCAAATGTGCAATTCTGTAAAATCTTATTATCAAACTCACTACTAAATCCGCCATATAACTGAATGATTTTCTGTAATAACTATAGTAATAATCGATTATTGTGGTCTGAAAGCGAAGTCTAGTAATAAAATCAGTTCATAATCGTGTTCTGATCTAGCCTAATAAAAATCAAATTTAATGTGAACTGAAATAAAATTCATGTAGTATGTCTACAACTAAAATAATACTAATAATTTGAGATAAAAGCTTTGACAGATATTACAGATACTACCTCAAAATTTATCAGTCTTACTAATATACCAAACTCAAATATGTAAGATTTAGTTAAGTATGAACTAGCGTCTTGTCAGAAAAAATATATGTAAGCATTAGTCAAGGTTAACACATTGAACGCCAAGCTGGTTAACCATGAATGTAAACATTATTGTGTACGTACAGTTGATCAACGCTTAAACATTGATCAAGGACATGACAGCTTTTCAGTTGAGAGGTAGTAAAGTATTATTTAGCAATGTTTTATAAGTAAGGCTTTTAGTGTCTTACTTTTAATTAGATCGAAGAAAGCGAGATTCTTTGTTTTTCATACAACTAAGAATCTCGCTTTCTTTACAACCATGCCTTAAATTCTCTCTTGTGTTAGGGGTAACTTGGTTTTAGGAGCAAAACAAACTAAACACCGGAAGCTAGCTTTCTAAAATTTCTCCAATGTATTTTCTATACAAAATCCCAAGTTTTTCATAAGAAAACACCTTAAAGCTCCTTCAAAACTAGCTCCAAACGAAATCTGTGAGAAAACACAATATAACGACATTACCCACTGCAGCAGGCGAATTACGGATCATATCATCTCAAGTATCCAATTTCAACCTTATTTCCTTATATCATAAGAACGAAAATAACAGAACAGACTATAGAGAAAAAGGAAATAGAAATTTCCACTCTAGAGTTGTAGTTTTAAAATTCAATTTTCAATAAAAGGTATTCCGCTTCTGTTATGAAAAGCTAATGATTTTTCGATTGTGAGTTCTATCGTTTTCGCATTATGATGCAAAATTGTTTGCTTGTATTAAATGTTTGTATATTCACAAACAAAATGCTCAGTTTCATTGTGCTTCGGCAGATTTTGGAGCAAAGCTTGCGTTGTATTATTTTGTTATGTTAAACCACTAATTTTATTAGCATAATCTGACTAGGGTGTTAAAATATTTTTACATTACTATGGATGATTCTGACTTTGTAAACTTACAACTTGTTGGATGATTAGTTATATAAGGTTTATTTTATGTGTTTGAATTAATTTAGTTGTCTTTTATCAAAGATTTATATAATAGATGCGTCCTACAACATTCAAATATAGCCATTTTGTTTTTGGACGTTAAGATGTCATCTGAGACACAATTTCAACACGCCATTTGAAATATAAATATAGTATTATCACACTCACTCATATTGAAAAGGGTACGGTTTTGTAGTCAGTTACTATTCTCACATAATGTCTAAACTGACTTTTATTAGTGCGAATAGTTTTTAGTAGGATTTAAGCGTGGTTGAACGACACGAGAGATAGTGGAAGCATGCTTAGTCTACTCATGCGGGCTACATAGAGGTTACTTGCGCGGGAGACTGTCGGTCTGTGGTTTACGATACATACATCCCACGCAAGTGCCGCAACTTGCACATGCTACTTGTTTCATGTACATACATAGAGAATCTCACGCTTTTATCCACGAAGGGGCAGAGAGAGTTGTTTTACACGCACATTTCGTCGAATGTGATTTTAAGTTCCATGTAATTATAGCCAATTGCCGTACCGCGTACTTTCTAGACTCCGTACTGTATATGAGAATCTTTTAATAGAAAAATCCAATAACATGATTAGTAGGAGACCGCTGGACTGCCACGCAGTCTCAAGTTCGGACCCAAGGCATGCACTTCTGAAAGTTATATGCGGATTAAATGGTTAGTTATAGCTCGCTTTAACGGTGAAGAATAACATCGTGAGGAAACCAGCATGTTTGTGAGTTCTGTATAATTTCTCGACGATATGTGTAACCTACCAAGCCGTACTGGTCCGGCGTGGTAGATCATGGCCTAAGCCTTCTCACACAGAGAAGAGGCCCGTGCTCAGCAGAGGGACAGTTTATATACAAGGCTGATATTATAATGTCTTTAAATGTCTGCAGACTTACTGATCAGTTTATAGGCCTTTGACAAACCACAGTGTGACACTAAAACAGTTATAAGCACGCAGCCATCTTCTTTCCCACGAGTGGTGTTAATATTAATATCGGTGTTACGCTCCGCTTGCGACCTCCGCTCTGAACCCGACTTACCTCCTGGGAAAACTTTTTGTAGCAACAGCGATGAGAATTAAAGGTTATGTGATGATAATATATGGATATTATTAGATGTATTGTGTAAGGCAATTATTTCTTGAGAAATACTACTTGTTTGATGGTAGTACATGGTATGATGTGGGATCTAAGAGAATATAAATTATAAAAGGCTTTTTAAACTACAAAGGTGTTTTATACAGCTTAGGTAACATGCATACCTGTCTAATGGTAAGCAATTATCGTAGCTTAAGCCCTGCAACGCCAAAAAACCAATAATGCTTTCAGCTCAATGGACGAATATTTCTGGTCCTATCCTGATAACACACTTCATAAGAAATCTTCTAATGGAGGTACTGTGTTGGCTATTGATGTGTTGGACGTTTTGAATTATGGATATATGTCCTCAGCTCGACTTTTGCAAATGTTTAAGTTTTAAACAAGGATCTAGCTGTGCTTATTCTGTGTGTCACTGAAAATGTTTAGAAAAAGGTTTTTTTAAACAATATTCCAGAATGTCGCTGGTCTGGTCAGAGAATTTTAGCCTAGGACACAAATTATATGTATGTTTTAATAATGATAAATATATATGGATCCGGGTGGCCCAAGATCAGACTGTGAGGAAAGCCTTGGGTGAGGCCTATGTTCAGCCGTGGATGTCTTTCTGCGGAGATGATGGTGATGAAATATACTTCTGCGTTTCATTTTTCTAGAAGCACTAAAGGTAGTCTTAGCCAATAGTACCTACTACTTGTGTTGTCATAGAGTATTAACTCCTTGTGTAGTACTTTTTGAACTTAATCATCCGAAACAAGGTTCTGCCCAGGTCTCCATCCACGTGAATACTACTGGAAGGCAAACCGAGAAAAAAAATCCTATGAGTTAATCCGTGTCATTAGATTATTTCCCCAAAAAGACAACTCACGCATTAAGTATCAAGCCTATGTTACAGAAGGTATACAAACATACAAATAACTGACACAAATTACACCAAGCCCATGGCAGTACACATGTCTTATGTGTTAATCCAGGATTCGGTCTATCTGTGTGCAAAATTTCATCCAAATCCATTCAACGGTTTATTAAGCGTAATTAAGTAATAAACATCAAAAAATCTTCACAAACTTTTACTTTTACTATACTATTAGAACAAGATGACAAAACTTAGTAAATTAAGTGGTAATGACCATTAAAGTAAAATGCCTAAATGCCATATGATGCACCATATGTCAATGAAAAAATCAGGTACCAATCACATCCCACCCAAGTGGATCCCGACTAATTCCAAAGGCTTCACCTATCAGATTACTTGACCAATTTAATAAGACCCTTGGGTCTGTTAATTTTTGTCTTTATTTCTCTGGTAATTTGGTTTACTCGGTGAGAATGACAGATCAAATTATGTGGCCGAGAATGTCGATGCTACCGCATGGCAACTGACATAGGATACGATATGTGCAAGTTTCTGAGAGTAAGATGCTTGAGAAAAATACAAAAGTGTTGGCAATATAATGTTTTCTAGATGAATGATTAACTAATGTGTTACATCCTAACTAATATTATAAATGCTAATGCGAGTTTGTTTGTTTGTTACGCTGCCACGCCTTAACAACTCGACCGATCATAATGATATTTCGCATACACGTTGTCAGAGAAACAGAAAAAACATAGGCTACCTATCATCCACAAAAATGTTCTGTTACTAACCTTACTTAACCTACATTTAGCGAAACCGTGGGCAATATCTAGTTTTTAATACAAAACTATAGGTTTCACATCATAGGTATGCCCACACCTCCCTGTACTTAGATAGCATGAATAAGTGCCCACATCAAAAATAATGAGCTCACATATTAGGAAGAGACCGATAGTGTACAATTTTCAATAGATTTTGCCAAAGATTTAAATAATAGATGTACGATTTCTTTGGCAAAACTATAGCTTCTGAAATTATAAGACTTACAGCTTGTATTTTAGTTATACTTTATAATTATGCTATAGGTCCTATCTTTTGCCTGCAGCTTCCTCGCGTTAATCACACAGTAACACATTACAATACAAAAATATTCTTTGAGTTAATTAAGAACATGTTTTATTTCTTATATTTACGTCGGCCTCGATGGCGTAGTGGTTAGTGTAACCGACTTCCACGCCTGAGGTCACGGGATCGATTCCCGCACAAGTCAAACATTTGTGTGCATGAACATGTATGTTTGTCTTGGCCTGGGTTTCTATGTATAATATGTATATAATATTGTCTTCTATTTACGCGAATATTATTCATTGAAATTAAACTGCTATATATATTCCTACCAAGGATGCTTCGCGAGGCTATTGAAATCAAAAAACATCCTTATTTTAATAGAGAAGATGGTTGGAATGTACCACCAGCTTGGGATCCAGTAATAAAAATAGTCAAACCCAAGACGAAGCAAACCACAGCTAGACTTCATGATACTTTGAGCTCATTCTGCGTAAATAGAAACACCAATGATTAAATTATGTTCGGGTACTTTGAAATAACTACACTGGAATATTGAGACAACTGCCATCTTAGTCTCCCCGTAACCATGGCTGCTGAAAAGCAACCGAAACGTCAGGGAAAGTGTAAAAATAAATTAAATCTAAATAGTTTTGATAATAATTTAGTTAGCTTAAAAATTAATAAAGTTTAATAGTAATAGTAGAGTAACAATTTTCAAAATTTTGTAATAAAGTGTCAAATAAACAACGCGATAAAATCCGTATATAACAGTTTAATTTCAAAATATAATATGTATGTATTTACAAAAATAAATAAATATATAATATGTATGTTTATCCATTGTCTGGTACCCATAGTACAAGCTCTGCTTAGTTTGAGCTAAATGGTGTTGTTTGTATGTGATAGAATATATTATTATTATATTTACTTGAAAAGTTTCATACAAAATCGTTCAACATGTAATATGAAAAAAATCTTTAGTTAATTGATTGCTATACGACTAAATTTAGCCTTAGTCCGCTGCGCCACGGAGGCAGTTAAATTTCACTATAATGCGACTGCTGTGCATGAGGTCTCGGGTTCGAATCCCGGGTCGGGCCAACAAAAAGTTATTGGGTTTTTCTGTAAAGAAATATCAATAGCAGCCCGGAGTTAGGAAGTTGGCGATGTTAGACACCCCCGTGCATCGGAAAGCACGTAAAGTCGTTAGTCCTGCGCCTGATGTCTCTCTGATCGAGTCGAATTGCCGTCCCATCGTATCATGAGAGTTAGGGAACAGAGAGTGCACTTGTATTTGCGCACACACTTGTGCACTATAATATCTCCTGCGCAGATGGCCAGCCTCTGTTAAGACTGGCCGCCGTGGCCGAAATTCGGTCTGGAGGACATTATTATTATACAGCTAAAACGCTTAATTATAATAATGAATACAATGCTACAACCTATTAAAAATAAATCAATAATTTTTAGGTTACTACTTTAAAATAACGTTATAGTTCAATTTTATTATTTAACGCCATTACCGTTATGCCGAATGTTGTGAGTTCGAATCCCATACAGGACAAACAATTGTATTCCACAAATGGTTGTTCAGAGTCTGGGTGTTCTGTTTGTCCAATAACGACTGCCATAGATGTTCATGGCAGACGGGACCGACGGCTTAACGTGCTCTCCGAGGCACGGAGCAGGCGATAATTGTCAATCAATACGCACATAATTTTAGTTAGTTATATAACTTCCGAAAGTCAAAGGTGCGCGACGTGGGTTCGAACCCGAGACCTTCTGCATTGCAGTCTGTTGGTCTCCCCACTGAGCTATCACTGCTATTGTTGAAGAGATATAATGACTAAATATAATAATAATTAATACAATGCTACAAACCATATAATTATTTATAAAAATCATAAGAATAATCTTTATCGTTACATGACATCTTTAAAAGTACGTTATAGCTTATTTTCCTTATTTCTCTTAGATGTGCCCGATTTCATCCGCGTTTATATGCGCCGCTCCCGTGGGTCGTAGCGTGATGTTATATAGCCTATAGTCTTCCTCGATAAATATGCTATCCAACAATAAAGAATTTTTCAATTCGAACCAGTAGTTCCTGAGATTAGTGTGTTCAACCAAACAAACAAACGCTTCAGCTTTATAATATTAGTATAGATATTATACTGCATGGATGGCGCAATGGCTTAAGTGGTCGTCTCGCCGCTACCGTCAAGCGAAGTATCGTGTATTCGATTCCTAGACGGTGCAAAAAAATTATGACTTCCTAATGGTTGTTCTAAATCTGGGTGTTAGTTTGTCGTCTGTTTGAATGTTTGTAAATTTCCTCTGTGATACAGGAATAATTTTTTTGTGCAGTCGTTTAATCAAAAAGAAATAATAGTTAATCAATTATTTATAAAGTAATTTAACCTTGCCGTCTATACTTATTATTTCTCTAATAAAAAAGGCAAAGCTTTATTAAAAAAGAACTAAAAGTTGAAAATAATTTAATAATTTTAATGTATAAAAGCGTGGGCTTATCAATGTATCTTAGAAAACACCCCACGCTTTTTTACATTAAAATAATTAAATTATTTTCTACTTTTTAGTATTTTCTTTTTTAATAAAACGTATTTTATAGTTTTTTGTTCTTTATTATTGTATTGTCATCGGTCCTCGATAAGTGTGCAAAGTAACGGTTTGAAAGGGGTGAAAATCACGTTCAAAGATTCCGTTACAAAGATTCATAGATACATAGACACATAGAATTGCTACATTGCTACCTAGTGCTGCTACGATGTCATATATCACATTGTGCGAAATTGTAAAATTATGTTCGGTGGAAAATAAAGTTATTTTATTTATTTTATTATAGATACATTACATACCAAGCTAATAAAAGCGTGTCAAAAAAGACAATACATACAGATAGATTTGTACTTAAAGTTGACTTTAATTATCAGTACGACATATTATGCTACTAAAAAAGACAATTATAAAAGACTACTGTACGCCTTTTGTGCCCGAAGTTTAGTAGAATACTTACTCTCTTAGCCTAATAACAATACTCAAGGTATATAACAGGGGTCTAATGTACCGATGCGTGGTTCCTCAAGGGGTAACAGGATAGCGGGAAGCAACGGACGTACTCACTCAAGTGTGACGTCAAACTGGTAAAAAATGGCCGACGAGATATCCTTCACATCATTTTTTGCCACAGGGAAGATCATTGCGTAGTAGGTACATATATTTTTATTGTCGTTTTAGAAAGGTCGATGTACTAATGATGTTATAAGTAAGTCACATGTTGGATATTATGATGGATGTGTTAGAACCTTAACAATGAAATTGCCGTTTATGTCTTATGTTTCTGTGCAAAAATATTTGTATTGAAATTAAACAAACTTTATATGGTAGGTACCTATATAATTTTACACTTTCCCCGACGTTTCGGTTAAAGAGCAACCGAAACGTCGGGAAAAATGTAAAATTAATTCCAAACAGTTGTGTAATATAAATAGCTTAAATTGAAGTTGACAGTAACTAGTAAAAGTGTTCAACAATAGTAGTTTAAAGTTTCAAAATTATGTAATAATAATGTTTTATAAAAATCTAATAGTTTTCCCGCGGTTTCACCCGCGTAAGTCCCGTTCCCGTGTGAATATCGGGTTTCACCCCTTTCACCCCCTTCAGGGTGGAATTTTTAAAAGTCCTCTCTTAGTGCTCCCCTACACTCTCCAAGGAATATACATGCCAAATCTCAGCTTCTTGCGTTCAGTAGTTTCGGCTGTGCGTTGTCTGTCAGTCACTCGGTAACGGAAGAGTTTTATATATATAGATAGATAAACAACGCCTTAAAATTCGTATAAAGTTTGTTTAATTTAAATGTATAATATTCGCGTAAACATAAGACAAAATATTTACATTTCGGGTATAGACTATAATGTTATAAATAACATGTATTATTAATAATAAACATCAATAACGTTTTATACAATTTGTATTTATAACTTAGTGTCTGTGTTCCCTCGGCAGCAGTGCTTTTGTGCGAAAGTTCAAGATAATCGGTCAAGTAAGTAAGGCGTGAAAGCGTAACAAACGGACAGACAAACTCACATTTGCATTTATAATATTAAATAAGGATTTAACTTATGAATTTAACCATATCCAAAAATAATAATAAATGTATTCTGAATGGTCGCCAGCGTCCGGACGCCGATGAACTTAATAAGCTTTATAAACATCCAACAATGGTTATAAAGAATAATCAAAATTTGTGAATTACACAAATTTTTGTTCCGTGTGGGGTTCGAACCCTCAACATTTAACGCAATGGCTGTAGCAAGGTGCCACTTAATTCTTTACGCTACCCGTGCACCCAAGTCTTAGTATACATAACAACATACCACGCTACAGGTGCGTTGTCTAACGGGTTTCGTATTTCACCATCTATTTTTAGTTATCACGTAATAGGGGGGCTAGTTGTCACTTAACGGGCGCCATTGCAAAGTAATGATTGAGCAGTAGGTGTGAGATTTTGTTGTTATACAATTTATCTATAACCTTTTGGATTCGGTATATTTTTGAGTTTATGACGATAACACGAACAAGGCAGATATTCCATGTAATAAGCCCCTATCAGTCCTGTATTAAACTATCTCACTGCTCAGTGTGAGAAGGGTGAGGTCATAGTCCACCACGCTGGCCCAGTGCGGGTTGGCAGACTTCACATATATGTAAGACTACTTTTTTTTTATAAGGCTATGTTGGAAGTCAAGAATACGGCCCACCTGATGGTAAGTGGTCACCGTAGCCTATGGACGTCAGCAACACCAGAGGCATCACTTGCGCGTTGCTGACCCTTTAGGAAAGGAAGTGGGAAGGAGAAGGATCGGGAAGGGGTAAAGAGGGTGATTGGGTCTCTGGCACTCTCACTCACCGAACGAAACACAATAGTAGGAATATTCTGTCGATATTCTGTGAGAGGGTAGTCCTTCCCCGGTCGAGCCGGCCCATACATGCTGAAATCAGCGAGGCTCTACTACTCATACTCCACTATGTAGAGTTTGCAAACATGCAGGTTTCTCACGATGTTTTCCTTATATACCTGCATGACAGTCATACAATCTCCCACAAGGCTATCGTTGCTAAATTCGGTGTAATATTTTATATTGTGCAATAAGCAATCATAATTTGAAAATACATGTTATTTACATTTGAACCCCCTCAGCGCAGTGGCAGTGTCGAGGCGACAACTTAAACCACTGCGCCATCCGTGCAGTCCATATTAAATATCCTAATACATATGTAGCATATACAATACCTTACATTACAATGCATTCTGCCTGTTATATTCTGGGCCTTTTGTGCTGAGCGAGCATAACGTCTACCACGCAAATTACCTGTGTGTTGTTACTGAGAAGTACGTAATAGACAAGTCCAATTATACTTTGCACGATCCGAGAATCTAGCTCAATATACAGGTTGTCCCAGAAGTCGACGTCAAGTCGGAATCAGGTAACAGGCTTAGTAGTTAAAACAGCTATCAGAAAAATATAAAAAATAATCCAAGATACGTATTAAGCTCAGTAGGGAGACCAACAGACTGCAATGCTGACTCGGGTTCGAACCCACGTCACGCACCTCTGACTTTCGGAATTATATGACTTTTCGAAATGATGTGCTTATTGATTGACAATTATCGCCTGCTCCGTGCCTCGGAGAGCACGTTAAGGTGTCGGTCCCGGCTGCCATGAACATCTATGGCAGTCGTTATTGGGCAGTCAGAGCCCTCTAATATCCTGACACTGGTCTAGCCTTAGGGTATCGTTAGCCTTCGGGTTGCGGAGGTCAGGTGGCAGCCGCTCAGTGTAAAAACTGATATCCAGTCAAATCCGGTTAGACTAGAAAGCCGACCCCAAGCGACTTGGGAATAATAAAGGCCAGGGAGAAGACGTATTTTTTTTTTTTTAAATCTCGATCTTTTTCGATTATTCGAGATTAGGTAACAAAAACAAAATCAGAAAGTAAGTATCTGTAGTAACAGAAGTAAAAAGACCGTAACAGAGTGTAGATTACTTTGATTTCTTTTTTAATTGCCTAAATTTTTAAAATACTTAACTTAGACCTTTTATATTTTTCTAATAGCTATTATATAACTTAGTCTGTTACCTGATTCCGGCTTGACGTCGACTTCTGGGACCCCCTGCATACACAGCGGTTACATTCATTACGCTGCGCCACTACGGCGTGGCTCCTATATTCAAGAAACAACATAAAAATATCGAACGCTTCACAAAGGAAAGACTTATCTCAGTATTTTGAATTAAACAAATTTAAACTCTGTTGCAATTACTTTACACAAATATTTAAATTGAATTTATAGTCACGCAATTAGAGTTCAAAATGCCTAACCGTTAAATTTCGAGTTGAGTCACTGTTTTATTAAGAGTGCGATTATTATGACAATATTTGTCTGTCCGTAGCTAAAACGACTCGCTTCTTTATATACGAACCGTGCATAAGGCAGTCAGTAGTTTCAATACAAAACTAACAAGAAATGTTCACAGTTTTAACCTTTAAGCAATTCTATTCTACACAAATAAAATTATTCCCAGCACAAAACGTTAATAAACTTGTACGAAATTATGGTTAAAGCGTTACGTGTGGGGTATAAAAATACCCCGAGTGTACAAAGGGTGTGGTGACCTTGGACTCGAAGTATTCACGGCCCAGCGAGCACTCGTTGATGTGTTTGTGTTTATACACAACGGGGGCGACACGATATATTTATTGCGGAGACAATAATTTATTTTGGCTTCAGGTTGTCTTAAAGTGCGTATATGTGGATGTGGTGAAACATTCAACGTGGGCTGTCTTCTAGAAGCCTTGTATCGCGGAAGAGTACTAGAAAGAGAGAGAGACGAGTACGAGAGAGTACAAAACAAAATACACCTTGACTCGATACAACTATTTTTGGGTTACCCAAATTTATTTTGTGTGGAGAACAAACCCTGAAGCCTCGGCATTATAAAAAAGCCACTTTCACTAATAATATAATAAAATCAGCCCTGTATTAAACTGTCCCACTGCTGGTCACGGGCCTCTTCTCAATGTGAAAAGGGTTAGGTCATAGTCCACCACGCTGGCCCAGTGCGGGTTAGCAGACTTCACATATCTTAGAGAACATTATGTTTAACTCTTAGACATGGAGGTTTCCTCACGATGTTTTCCTTCACCGTTAAAGCGAGCGATAATTAACTATTTAATACGCACATAATTTCGAAAAGTTAGAGATGCGCGCTCTGGGCTCGAACTCGAGACCTCTGCGTAGCAGTCCAACGGTCTCCCATTAGCACTACACCATTTCTTAAACCTAAATACCATTGGAGTTTAGCAGTGTGTCGAATTTGATCCTCATTAGAACTTGAATTTGCGTTTAGTATGTTTGCGTAGATTAATTCTCGGGACAAGCGGAGTGTTATGACGTTTTTTGGTAGATCAATTAGAACATCACTGTTCTATGTAATACAACGTAAGTCTAGTGGCGTCTATCAACCACATTCTAGTCGTCGTGCAATATCACTTTTCTCGATATATTACGTAATATAGTTTTCCCGTGGCTTCACCCGTAATAATATAGATTTTGTCAATAAATTTATATCCCTCGGACACAGTATTCTTTTTCTGGGTGAAAGATACCCTATGAGGACATAGGGCATCTTTTATGCATTTTTGCATCCCTGACAATATGTATGACAAATTTTACTGCGCCGAGCGTAAGACAGATAATGACAGTCGTGCGGCGCATATCAAATTGGTGCGCGGCCGCTATAGTAAAATTGTATGGAGGATTTGAAGTGCTTTTTGATAAATATGTATCTTTATTGTCAACCAATAACTAAAATATTTGGGACGGAAAAGTGTAATATAACTATTTATGTTTCACATTGCAAATTTACGTAATTTTGTAGACGAAAATGGTTAATTACTTTAAGTTTTTTACACGGAGTAATTGTAAACACATTCATTGTTATGGTAAGTGTATATTTTATATTTGTATTAAACAAAAAGTGTTGATTTTATTCACTTAACTGTGACCGCCTGTTTTGGCACATTTCGCTCGGCGCAGTCTTAAGGCGTGAAATCGTAAAAAACTTACATTCACATTTATAATATTTGCTAGGATAACTTAAAGACATATCTAGCAAAATGTGAATGTAAAGCAACCGAAAGAATCCTGCTTATGGCTTTAATGACAAGACAAGAGTAAGCTTATATATACTTAGCTTTCAAGATCACACTCTTAATATCACTGTTGTCGGCCTCCGTGGCGTAGTGGCTAGTGTAACCGACTGCCACGCCTGAGGTCGCGGGGTCGATTCCCGCTCAAGTCAAACATTTGTGTGCATGAACATGGATGTTTGTCTTGGTCTGGGTGTTTCTATGTATAATATGTATGTATTTACAAAAAAAAAGTATATATGTTTATCCATTGTCTAGTACCCATAGTACAAGCTCTGCTTAGTTTGGGCTAGATGGTGTTGTGTGTATGTGGTAGAATATTATTATATTATTATTATAATATGTGATGCCCTATTGTTTGCGAGGTCAGCGCTTTAACCTATAAGACTAATTCAACGTAAGAACAGCCTTAACGCGTGCAGGGAGAGATGGCCTTGTACGGGACGGATTTACGAACGAATAAATGTATGTGGGATGTATTTATAGGGGACGTGGACGCTACGATATATTTAGTTCGTTAAGTCAAAGTCAAATCAAAATGCATTTATTCATTTAGGTTACAAAGTAACACTTATGGACGACAAAGAAGTTAGTAAGTTTACTAAATTTATTGAATTTACATTTATGTTAGTTGAGCCTATGAGAAAATACTTGCAAGAAACTCACTGTCACTCTTTAAGTCGCCATCAAATTATAATTTCAGTATTGTGTGCTGCAGTCATTATGTCATATATTACTGTACATATAAAACCATTTAAAAATAAATGTATTTTTTTTAATATTATGAATGAAGCAATTCAGATTGGAACTAATATTTATTAGTAGTAAATTATAATAGATATGAGAGCGCATACACTTACACTTTGTGACTGATAAAAAGGTAGTTTGAAGACACATGTCATTACTATAAAAATAAAAGTTTATATAGTTATGACATAATATTGTGTTGAAATTAAACTACTATATACGGATTTTATCGCGTTGTTTATTCGACTCTTTATTACATAATTTTGAAAACTGTTACACTACTTTTACTTTTAAACTTTACAAATTTTTATGCTAATTAAATTATTATTAAAACTTTTCAGATTTAATTTAATTTTACACTTGCCCCGACGTTTCGCTTGCTTTTCAGCAGCCATGGTCACGGGGAGACTAAGATGGTAGTTGTCTCAATGTTCCAGTGTAGTTATTTCAAAGTACTCGAACATAATTTAATCATTGGTGTTTCTATTTACGCAGAATGAGCTCAGAGTATCATGAAGTCTAGCTGTGGTTTGCTTCTTCTTAGGTTTGACTATTTGTATTGCTGGATCCCAAGCTGATGGTACATTCCAACCATCTTCTCTATTAAAATTAGGATGTTTTTTGATTTCAATAGCCTCGCGAAGCATCCTTGGTAGGAATCGGTGTTCTTTAGCGAGAATCTGTGGTTTGTCAAATCTCAGGTAGTGGTTGGTCCCCTGTTGCATATGTTCACACACAGCAGACTTCAACGAGTGAACAACGCGATGAAATCCGTATATAGTAGTTTAATTTCAATGAATAATATTCGCATAAACAGAAGACAATATTATAATATTGTGTCTTTAAAATTATAGTACTACTATATGTTAAATGCTTGAGTATGTTCAGTAATAGTTCACGGAGAAATGGTTGCAGCACCTTACAGCTCTTATTATTTGTAAACAAAAACTTGGCGATCAAAAAGAGTGACCATGAGTTTCTTGCCCGTTCTTCTCATGAGCCCTACACCCTTGCTTTGCTGAACGTGGCAGTAAATGTAAATTCGCCAGAAAAATTAGTGTAACTTTGACATTCATAAGTGTTACCTTGTAACCTAATCTGAATAAATTTATTTTGAATTTTGAATTTTACACTAATTTCTTGCGCGCGAAAATTAAATTACTTATATATGTATAATATTTAGGATTTATTTTCAAATAGTGATGACATGCGTCTTCAAAATTGTCTTAATCTTAACAGCCCAAACCGACCATTATTTTTGTATATATCTGACAAACGAAGTTTCTTTAAACCGCTGTTCGGTTGCTTCGCACTCAACGGATTCACGCATCGATGCGCACTCCTTAGTGTTACGTTTATATGCCACGTTACGGCTACGATACGATTCCCTTTGGTCTTTAAGCTCAATCACCAGATAAACATTAACTTAGGTTAATGTTATACAGAAAATTTAAAGAATATGCATCTCTTCAGATTTTCCTTTCTATTCTTCAGAGTTTTACAGAGCTTTAAGCTATCTGGGAATTCTCTGTCTTATAGAAAAACGACTACTATAGTCTATGTTTTATTTTACTTATGCGAAATAAATGAATAATTTTTTTATGCTAACTTAGCTTTATGGAGGTATTGTCTTTGTTTAGAGCAGCGATAGCTCAGTAAGGAGACCAACAGACTGCAATGCAGAGGGTCTCGGGTTCGAACCCACGTCGCGCACCTCTGACTTTCGGAAGTTATATAACTTTTCGAGATTATGTGCGTATTGATTGAAAATTATCGCCTGCTCCGTGCCTCGGAGAGCACGTTAAGCCGTTGGTCCCGGCTGCCATAAACATCTATGGCAGTCGTTATTGGGATAGTGTCGACACAAAAGATCCCACTGGGTCGAAGTGTCGCCGGTCTGCATTGACTGGCCCCCACATAACATACATACATTGTCTTTGTTTAAAATCTCAAGATTTCGTAATGCTTAGTATTATGCCAGTATTATATTCAGTGTTGACAAATTAAATATATTTTACTAATTTATTACTAATTTATTACTAATTTATAATATTTCTGGTTAGAATTGCTTAGTGAGGTTTTATGATGCTTGGTAATGTAACTATTTGCAGAATTTGTAAATAATAGGCATAAAATACATAAAATTAGACCTTTATCCTCGGATATTGCAACGGCCAATCCTGACCATGAGATAAATAATTTGTACTAATATTATAAACAGGAAAGATTTGATTTTACGTTTGTTTGTTAGTCTTTAACTCAAAAGAGACTAAATCGATTTTAATAAATATTTCAACATTAGAAAGCTATATATTATCATCGAGTTACATAGTACATATTTTATTTTTAAAAGTACTGTCTATCTACTAACATAATCTAATCTACTTTTACGCGAGCGAATCCGCGGGCAAAATCAAGTAGGTACCTACTTATATATTTTTATAAGCAATGAATAATAAATTCCTACGTTAGTAAATATTAGTTGTTTAAAGCTATATAATACGTTAATCGGAATCAGGATGATAATAATTAAGTTCCAAAAATCATGCCATATAAAATTTCTTAAGTAAAACGTACCCACGACTCGGACAACCGCGGGCGCTACGGACGAGTGGACTTTCTTTGTGCTATCATTACACGCACACACACATATACAGGTATTACTGCATACAAGTGACGTAAAAGTTGATGATCACACACACACACACATACAAATAAAAACTGGACACATTAACTTTTATTTTCTCTAAGTATTGTATTTGTGACCTTGACTTGGTCTTGGCTTTATATTGTGGTGACTTTTGTTGTGATAACAAGCAAATACAGAGAATATGCGAAGAAAATGAGTTCAAAGATTTCCTTAAATAGGTTTCGAGAAAACCGTGACCTTTAACTAAGACTCGTCGTCTTAGTTAAAGGTTACGGATTTCTCAAAACCTTATTACATTCAAAATAATGATAAAGTTAAGTAACTTTTTTTATACAACTAAGATGGCAAACAAGAGTAAGGCCCAGCTGATGGTAAGTGGTTACTTGCGCGTTGCCGACTCTTTAGAATGGGTGATTGGGCCTCCGGCACTCTCACTCACCGAACGAATCACAACAGTAGGAATACTGGTATTTCACGTCGATATTCTGTGAGAGGGTAGTACTTCCCCGGTCGAGCCGGCCCATTCATGCTAAAATCAGCGAGGCTCTATACAATAGAACTATAGAAAATGCTGCTGTGTAGTTGTCGTTTTAAATTCGATAGAATGTAAACAGACCTTAATATAAAGAAACTGACTACAATAAAATTGTTTAAGTGTTTCATTGTAAGTGTATTAAAATCATCCGATTGGTATTTTTGAGGATTTTAGTTAGCACATTTTAGTTAAACAATCTTGTTTATTTATCGCCTTTAGTCTTAATATATTAACTTGATGGAGCGTCAAATAATCATTGGAATGCAATTTATTTCTGTAATTGGAATTGAATATAGCGCCATCTATTGGTTTGTTTCGGAACGTTAAGCGTGTTGAAGTGACAGTTGTAACTGTCAGTGTCATATTGACGTTATATAAGCGCTGAAGACTCGTGCGCGGACACATTCGGTGTGACTACGGATCAAATCAGATATAATCACAGCCAACCTTTATTGTTTTATTACTCTTGTATTTGCCTAACATTAGTATACGTACGTAGTATAATAACCACGCCTATATTTTGTTGCTTCATCATGTCAAAAGCGAGTTGCCGTCCTATTCTCCCACAAACTTAATGGTTTTTACATAATATTGTCTTACGTTTACGCGAATGTTATACATTGAAATTAAATACTTTATACGGATTTTGTCGCGTTCTTAATTTTAAAACCCTTTTATTTCATAATTTTGAACTCCAACACTACTATTATTGAAATTTACCAATTTAAGCTATTTAAATTAATTAGAACTATTTATATTTAAGTTTACACTTTGCCCCGACGTTTCAGTTGCTTTACAGCAGCCATGTTCACGGGGAGACTAAGCTGGTAGCTGTCTCAATGTTCTATAGTGTAGTTATTTCAAAGTACCAGAACATAATTTAAACTTGGTGTTTCTTTTTACGCAGAATGAGCTCAAAATATAATGAAGTCAATGGTTTTTGACGACCTTAATAGTTTGAGTATGTATCAAAGTAGTACGACCGGTAGTCTTACTACCGGTCCTTATGGCTTCACAAGTATGTATAATGATGCGAGCCATATGTACATATAAACTGTCCCATTGTTGGGCTATTCATTAGTCCACAACGCTGGCCTAGTGCGGGTTAGCAAACTCACATATCTTCGAAAACATTAATGTAGAAGTCAGACGTGCAGGTTTCCTCCCAATGTTTCCTTCGCCGTTAAAGCGAGCTATCTTATCTTATCTTATCTTATTTCGGGGGCCAATCAGTGTAGATCGGCGACACTTCGACCCAGTGGGATCTTTTCTGTCGGCCCCGAGATCTATCCCTGAGCTATCTCCCTATGAATGTACTGCATCAGTCGCAGCGTACACTTCAGAGGGAGAAGCCTGAAGTCTTCAGGGTTCGGATATGCTAATCCCATCAGACCCATCCTTAGTCCAGCTAACGCGTCACATTCACACAGTAGATGTGATATGAACTCGTCCTGTTCACCACAGGCTCTGCAGATCAAATTGTTTGCCAAACCTAATCTGCACAGGAAGTCGTTGGTGCCAAAATGGCCAGTGAACCCTCCTGTGAGCAGGCGTATTTGGCCCTTGTTGTACCCGCAGAACTTCCGGGTGAAGCCCGTGGCTCTGTTTGCAATGAATTTCTTGGAGTGTTCCAGACTCCTAAGGGCCGTCCACTCCAGCCTATGTTTATCATTGCCATGTGCATTCATAGCTGCCTTGACGGTACTCTCTGAGAGTCCTACGAATGGCTCGCTAAAGCGAGCTATAATTAACTATTTAATACGCACATGACTTCCGAATGTCAGAGGTGCGTGCCTTAGGATCGAACTCATGGCAGACCAACGACATATATTTTATTTTTACGTAACTAAAGTTAACTCTTTAATATGCAATGCATCTGTAGTCATCAACCATTTAATGTGTCATAATTATATATGTGGCATGAGTAATATACAGTTAATTACATATTTAAGTTACGTAATATTACTCGCCAATTCGTTAACAATATAAATTAAGCGGTTAAACACATAGTAAATTAATGGTAACGTGTTTGTAATTTTGATCAAACAACATCAAATTTCACAGAATATGAGAATACACAATCTATCTCACCGTCCGTATTTCGGAATAGGGATTATAGTTAATAAATGCATAAAATAAATACATAAAACTGAGATATAGGAGTTTAAATATAATTATGTGAAGTTGCCGCTTTGTATGAAGTAAATCGGCAACGTTGTAGTTTGCATACTATTTCATCAATATTTTTGAAACGCCATATCAAATACTGTTTTTTTTTTTCATATATTGGTGCTTGTGTTTACGCCACTATCATCATCATCACAGCCGAAAGATGTCCACTGTTGGACATAGGCTTCCTCCAAGATTTTTCACATATACCAGTCTTTGGCCACCCACATCCAACCGTTTCCCGCGACCCTTACCAGGTCGTCGGTCCACCTTAGGCCTACCTCTGCTGCATTTTTCGGTGCGTGGCCGCCGCTCCAGAACCTTTCTGCCCCAACGGCCATCAGTTCTGGGCACTATGTGCCCTGTCCACTGCCACTTCAGCTTGGCTACCCGGAGCGCTATGTCGGCAACTTTAGTTTACCCGCGGATCTCCTCATTTCTGATTGATTGATCGATGTACCACTATGCCCACATATATGATAGGCCACTATGGTTTATCTTAAATCTACAAAAACATCAACCATCATGTAATTATGGCGAATTAAAACAGCGAATACGGGCAGACACTAAGGGATATAACTTTAAATACAAATTGTTTAAATGGTTCTTGATATTGATTAATAATAATATACACATATACATATTTTCAAAATATAAATCTATTTTAAAAATAATCCCTCTATTCTGTATAGAAACCATGAAATTACATGTAGGACATAAACAGTAATTTCCTAGTTCAAGAACTAATATTATAAATGAAAATCTGAGTTTAATTGTTACGCTTTCACACCTTAAATACTCGACCGATAATCATGACATTCTGCATACACGATGTCAGAGATAGTGAAAAGGCCATAAATTACATTCATAAAAAATAATCCATTTTAATACAGTAATACTTTATGTGAGTGAATTTAATTATGTTGCTGTCTCGTTGGTAGAGACAAACCACGAGATGACCAAAGACTCAATTCCCTCCTGACGCAAGCATCCTACCTTAGCTTAAAAGCTCATCAAAAATACTAAATAGTACTTTACAACTTAAATTATTAGTTAGAACTATTAAACATTTATCTTTTGATACATTTCTAGCTTGCAAAAATTCCCCGGCAATAGTTTAAATTAATCGTAAAACGTACAAGTCACGCAAAAGCTAAAATATTAACATACAACTGTTTCACTGAGAAGCAGCTAAATATACCACATGCGAAAACGCCAGAGGCTTTTCTTTTCCTAAGACATTTATTTTTTATTAATCATTGTCTTTCTATTTTTGGTCGTTAATAAGTTATACAGATCCATTATATGACGCCCTTAACCACAGAGTTGCTAAAAATTCAATGAGATTGTGATTACATGCAGGCCTTACTATATTATAAAACCTTTCAAAGCATGTTTGTTTTTAATATGTACAACATCAATCTAATAATGGCATACATCTTTGCCTAGTGATACATTTTGAATTTAAAGTCTTAAGTTCTTTTTGTGTAGCAAATCCTTTAAAACGCAAATTTAACAAAATGTCATATATTTGCTTAGTCGCATTCATACATTAAATATATCTAGAGTAGCTACATTCTACATAACAGTTTTATTTTCCTCAAGAATAAAGCGTACAAATATAGCATTAATTTTATTTACCCTTTTGTAACTTGAATGTCAAGGTCAAGGTCAAAAGGAAAAATAGCAACCTGTATATCTTACTTACATTAAGTCGAGGAAAATTCTTTCTTTTTATTGCATTTCCTTATTTTATTAGAACTTTCTTAATATTTATTGTGAGCAGTGCAATTTAAGGCAGCGATAACCTAATGGGAGACCGTTGGGTTGCTACGCTAAGGTCTCGAGTTTGATCCCAAGGCACACACCTCTGACTTTCCGAAGTTACGTGCGTATTAAATAGTTATTTGTCGCTCGCATTAACGGCAAGGGAAAACATCGTGGGGAATCCTGCATATATCAGAGTTCTTCATAATGTTCTCGATGATGCGTGAAGTATGCCAACCCACACTGGGCCAGCGTGTTGGACTATGGCCTAACCCTTCTAAAACCGAAAAAAGGTCCTTACCAAACCACCAGTGGTATAGTTTATAAACAGGTTTGATATTATTATTATTAATAGTTTAAGGGTTTACTTGCTTAGCAATATTTTTTCTAAACTCGAGATATCTGACAAATACAGGTGTAGCAAAAAGACTCATCTTTTTGCTACACCATACAGCATAAAGCAAATCTAAATCTGTTCGGTCTTTTATCTTTGTAAGTATAGCATTTTAGGCCTGACAGTGATCTAAAATGCTGTTCCCATTTTGTTCATAATTACTTATTTATTGTTTGAAGCCGTCCCTAAAATGAATAAATAGAATCCTTTTAAAAGTATTATTGAGTACAATAATACATTACAAAAGATTTCAAATGCAAAAGATCTAAAGCTATCAAAAACTAAAAGAGAAGTGGAAAGTTCCGAACAACTCGTTTTAAACTTCATCATTGATTCATTCACTCATCGCTCGTTCTTATTAAATTCCGACAATTAATCCCGATGAACGAACGAAAGATTTTTGATGTCAACTAATGAAATCTTTAAAAGTTAGACTGCGAGTTGTTTGTTGAGTGATTCGATGGGGTATTGTTAGAGAGAGGGGAATATCAGAGTTCTATCTTGTTGCATTATTTTTAAAGTTTAAATGAATTCCCTGAAACATTTTAAGTACATTGGCCATTTTTATTAGCAATTTTGGTTCAGTGACGCTTATTTTCGCTTATTTTCTTCTATCTTATTATCTTCTAGTGCCGTCAATCTTTGGTAATCATATAGTTCGAAAATTTAATTCTTTCAGATCTACCGAGACCTAGGTACCAGAGATTCTACCGAGAAAGATTTTTTTAGTTAGAATCTCCATCCAAAATTATTGTGTGACGTATAATCGCAATAAAGCTGACGAAATATGGCTTTTAACTTTCACTAGAAAGTTTGAGTTTTACTATTACCATTGGCAATACACTAGCACGTTGTGTGCATTATGGGCCAGAATAATACTCGGGTAAAGACCCGAGTATTATTCTGGCCCATAATGCACACAGCGTATAGTTGCTGATGGTAAAGACCATCAGCAGCTATACAAGCGTTTTCATACGGTATTAGACCAGCGAAGTAGTTTAAATAAGTGTAATATCATAAAATTTACTGCCGTATATAAAAATATCGCAAATAATACATATGCGACTGTTTTGCATAAGGTCACGTGCTTGATGTCCAAATCAGGCAAACTTTTTTAAAATTAATTCTTATTAGAAGCTCAGAGGCTGGACTGTGCACGCCGCCTATTATATGGTACCTATAAGTGTAGCGTGGCAATGTGTACGTGTGGCGCACCTCTGCCTACCATTTCGAAGATATGAGCGTGGGACTATTTATCCTCAATATTACTCACATTGATTATCACAAGGCTATTAACCTAAGTGATCACACCCAATATTGCTCAGTCCTACCAAACCAATTTCTCCGAAATCAAACAGAAACGTAATTCAAACTGGATTCAATTTGCCAACAATTCTCTAAAGACACGTGTTAAAGTTTGTCGCAAAGTTGAAAGTGTTTGATTAAAGATATTCGAGTCTTTGATACTGTATCGAGTTTTGAGTTTGAAATGTTCGAGTTCAAGTTTCTATTTGACTTGGGTTTGTTTTACATTTTGATCTGATATGTTGTGTAAGTTGTTTCGATGGCCCAGAGGCATACATTTCTACTTACGCATACAGTCTATAGATAAACAAGCGAAAAAAGAAATTCGAATATTCGAAACTTGTACGATTTTGCATCCGAATGTTCGTCAATTCGTTATCATTCATTAGGATTCGAAACATAATAGAATATTCAAAATTTAATATAATAGATCTTGGTCAAGCCGACGATATTGGTTTTTTTTAATGTTGTTCTTTACTACTACCATCATACGGTGTGAACAACAAATACCTGTGTCTAGATTCGTAATTTTGGTATGAGTAATCAAATAACCAATCAATATCAAAGATACATTCATTCGGACTGTTATTAAAAGTTTCAAATATTTTGATTTGATTGAACATTCGAATAATTTAAATTTTTGTTCGATAATCGTCCGTCGGTATATGGTTGCTTGTGAGCATTTATTTTAGCAATTAGTTTTATATGAACAGTAATATATGGCATAATGAAAGCAACACCTGGTACTTTAATTAAATTGTAATTTGAAGGCGATAAGAGGGGTCTTGCAGGTGCAAGCTTTTGCCTGAACCTAGCAACTAACATTAATGTCAATTCACTCAATTTTGTAAACTCACTAACCCCTTTGGCGTTTATAAGTGTTGCTTTATGACCTAAATGAATAAATTATTTGATTTTGACCAAGCTGAACTTTGCTGGCAGCACAAACAATTCTTTAGTATAGACTTCTTTCATTAGTATTTTGAAAGTTATACTATTGCAAGAGTTTTGTATATTCTCCATGAGGACAGCAGTAACTCCATACTATTTGTCCGTACGCGAACTTTCCTCCTACTTAGTAAACAAAAAGAAAACGTTCCCCTCCATTCAATCCTAAATGCAATTCAAAGCTTTCAAATACAACAATGCCAGCACGACAATAGCTTAGAACAATAATTCAACCAGTAAAATACTCTAAAGTAATGTAAACATCCCTTACTCGGTCAAAAGACGGTAAAAGTTTAAATCTTAGTACAAAGCAAGCAATCGTTACCTTACAAACTTTTATTTTACCAAATTGAAAACAACTTGTTCAGGGGCTCGAATCTTATTTAGATGTTACTTAAAGCGATGTAAAGAAATCTTTGAATGAATAATTCATTAACTTAAGGTGTTCTGTAGAATTTGTACCTATTATAATATACATACTCTCTATAATATATCAAAGGGGTAGGTAGGAGTGTATTCTACTCACATTTAGCTAGTTTTCGTTTTATGCTTTTTGTATTAATGGGCAAGACTTTTATCATCTACCGGCACTTGTGCTATCACTAAGAATTTCTCGACAGAAAAATCCAATATCACTATCTGGGTTTCTAAACCAAGTTTGACATAGCGGTCGCATTAATACCACTTCGCCACCAAATATATAAATAAAGTATTAAACGTATTTAAAAACCCTTAATTAGTTGATCTTTAGTGTACAGACACAGCATTACAATTTTATACGGATAAAACAAAACAGCTGATTTTAACTAATAATTATTACGCCTATACAAAATCACCCGTTCCATTTAAATTTACAAGGGTCGTCACCTACCAATTAAATAAAAAAAATCACCAGCAAATGTCTGGCCGGTATATAAGAGCACTTCGCATTCAGTGGCGGTCTCAACGCGAGCACCACTTGTGCTTACCCCCTATTATTTAGTGAGAGGCTTTTACAATTTGAAGCCTTAAGAAAAATAGGAAAATGCAAGCGCATTTTTTGCGTCGATTTTACCTGTATTCTTGTTAATTAACAGTAGAATGTTGGTGGAATATAATCCAGGTTGAACCTGGTTTATATAAACTACCTATATGCATGAATGGGCTCCAACCCTATAATATTGTGGCGACCACGCAGATCGTTTAATCCACGTTAATCAACATTGCCAAGTTTACGTGAAATATTTGGCATACAATATGTATAAATGTATAGTATATGGCTCAAGCCCAAGATGTTATAGTGACTACGCAGATCGTTCAATCCATGTTAATCAACATTGCCAGGTTTACGTGAAATATTTGGCATACTATTAGTTGTGGTAACTATATAACATGAATGGACCCCAAGCCCGCGTTGGTGTGACAACCCTGCAGATCGTTCAATCTGTGAGGCTAACCATCATTGCCAAGTTTATGTGGAGCCCTTAGGTTACGATAAACTTAAGTAACTATATGCATGAATGGCCTCAAGCCTGTGATGGTGTGGCGACCACGCAGATCGTTTAATCTGCAAGGCTTACCAATATTACCATTTTTATGTTAGGTACTTAGGTTAAGATAACTTACGTAACTATATGCATAAATGGACCTGAAGCCCGTGATTATATCGCGACCGCGCAGATTGTTAAATCTGCGAGGGCAACCACCATTACCAAGTTTATGTGAGGCACTTAGGTTACGATTAACTTAGGTAACCATACCATGAATGGACCCCAGGCCCGTGATGGCGTGGCAACCGCGCAGCTCGTTCAATTGGCGGATTTAATCCATATTGCCATGTTTACGTGGAACATTTCGGTTACAATTGACTAAGTTAACTAAATGCAGGAATAGAATCCAAGCCCATGATGATGTGGCATCCAGTCTGCGTTGTTTAGATTAACTACGCAGTTTATTGCCATGTCTACGAGGGACATTTTAGCTACAATTGATTTAGTTGACAATATGCATATATGGCCTCAAGACCGTGAAGGTATAGTAACTACGCAGATCGTTCACTCTTCGAAGTTAACCAACATTGGCAAATTTATGTGGGGCACTAAGGATGTAATTATCTTAGGTACCTATACGTTTGAATAAACTTCAAGCACGTAATGTTGTGGCGACCACGCAGATGGTTCAATCTGCGAGACTAACCAACATTGCCAAGTTTACGTAGGACATTTCAGTTACAATTAATTTAAGTGACACTATGCATAAATGGCCTCAAGACCGTGAAGGTATAGCGACTACGCAGATCGTTCAATCGATGAAATTAAACAGTGCCAAGTTTATGTGGGGCACTATCACGGGCATATTGTTCTGAAAATAGTGTGGCGGCCACGCAGAACATTTAATATGCAATGCAATGCGATGGAAGAGGTAGAAGAAATGTGTAACACATTCATATATTTAGCTACGGTTTAAAGTTTCATGTGATATATATATATATATATATATATATATATATATATATATGTACATATACATAATTATATTTAATAAAACACAGGCATTGAAAAATAGTTTTCTGTTTATTTTGGAAAGATTTTGTTGTAACATAATCTACCATTGATTCTAAACGAAACATATTCAGCTTTATGAACAAAATAAAAGAGTTGTTCACTAATTTAAAACCCAAAATATGCGTACACAAAAAAAACTTTGCCTTGCAATTCTTTTTGTAGATTTTATTTACAAATTTAAATGAATATGAATAACGAAAACCACTGATTTAAAAAAATATGTATGAAATAATTTGGATTTGAAAAGGTTCAACCACAATGCAAATGTGGCTATAATTAGAAATATTTATACACTGTGCTAGATTAAATTTTATATTTATACTGGATGTGCCCGCGGTTTCACCCGTGTTTATAGTTACTGCGCCGCCCCTGTAGGTCGTAGCGTGATGTTATATAGCCTATAGCCTTCCTCGATCAATAGGCTATCCAACACTATATATATAATAATTTTTCAATTCGGACCCGTAGTTCCTGAGATTAGCGCGTTCAACCAAACAAACAAACAAACTCTTCAGCTTTATAATATTATGTATATATTTATATATATATGTATACTAATTTCTGCCAGCGGCTTCTCTTATTTAAATCCTATAGGAATATCCAGAATAAAGCTTGCCTGTATGCCAAATTTGATTCAGTCAGTTTTATACGCGTGATTGTCTAACAAACATTCAAACACCTTCACAAACATTTACACATTAACAGTAGAATACATATTCATCTTCACAATATTCTGAAGAAAACACATGACGCGACTTTAACGTTGAGTCTCAAAGCCCTTAAGAACTTTCTATAAGTTTAACAAGAGGGTTGGAACTGCGAAGGTGTATCCTTAACGTGAGCTGACAAGGCAACGTGCTCTCTGAACCGTAAAAAGGTTTCAGTTAAATATAAGGACAGTTGCAAGTTTACTGCAACTTGGAAATATATAATATACTAACGGACCTGACAGTTTTTGTCCTGCATGGACGAACTGATCATAACACCACCTGCTAAGTGCAATTGTGAATCCTAAGAAGGGATACACTCAAATACACAAAAACATTGCATCAAAAATATTCCAGCTGTTTATGAGGAGTTCCGTGACGTACACGTACAGAAAAACTATATATATAAAGATTTTTAAGATACCGCTACATCGGTTTAACCTATTGAGTTGCACCGACACCGGCGGCTAGACACAATAGGTTTTTAATTATTATTGTTAACCAAAACTTGACATGTTGATGAACTAAGCGTGATCGTAAAACGTTAATGGAGAAGATTGTTGGATTGTGCATTTACTCATGTAAATCGGAGACGATTAACAAGATTTAAAATAGACCTCACCCAGACTTCGAATAATCAAAGCGGATCTATTTTTTTTAGCCTTTATGGGGCCAAACCCATAATATTCAGCGCAATAACAGTAGCGATTTACTATTGCATTATCCATGTAGTTAATATAAATAAAAATTTCTGAGATTAGCGCGTTCAACCAAACAAATAAACAAACAAACTCTTCAGCTTTATAATATTAGTATAGATGAAAATTAAGAATAGTTAATTATGTAATAGCCTAAGGGGTTACTGTTGGGCTGCTACGTAGATGTCTCAAGTTCGATTCTAAGGCCAAACACTTGTAATAGTTATGTGTGTATAAAATAGCAGAAAAATATCGCTTAAGCGTTGAAAGAAAATTTCGTGGAAAACCTACTATCTATGAGTTCTCCATTATGTTCTCGAAGATAGTTGAAGTCAGATTTCAACAGCTGTCTTCGAGCTTAATGTCTCAATGACCAGTGTGGTGGACTATCGCCTAAACCTTCCCACACTGAAAAGAGGCTCGTGAACACTAACGTTTTAGTTTATAAAAGAGCTGATATTATATTTTCCAGCAACCTACATACATACATAGATTCTCGCCTGTGTCCCGGAGGGGTAAGCAGAGACTACAGATTTCCATTTTCTACGATCCTGACACACTTCCCTGGCTTCATTCACTTTCTTCACATTCCTCATACACGCTCGTCGGTTTAAGGTGCTCATAACCTGGCCTTTGTCATAACCAGCAATTTACTATGCAAATTAATATTTTTATTCATTACCTCATGTCAGTTAGCAGTCATGGCATCATCATAGCATCTATGGCAGTGATTATTGGGAAAGTCAGTACCCTCTAATATTCTGACACTGGTCTAGTCTTAGGGTATCGTTAGCCTTCGGATTGCGGAGGTCAGGTGGCAGCCGCTCCGTGTAAAAAGTGATATCCAGTCAAATCCGGTTAGACTAGAAAAGCCGACCCCAAGTGACTTGGGAATAATAAAGGCTAAAGGAGAAGAAAGACCTCATGTTAGTTAGCAGGGGTAGTGCATGTGACTGCTATGTCTCGCTTTCGATTCCCAGATGGGATAAAGTGTCATTGGGTTTTCTGTCAAAAGAACGGAGTCTGCAAATGTGTTCAGTGAGACTGCAATAGGCGAGCCTCCTTCTATAATAATAATGTCCGACATCAAATCAATCTTAACGGAGACTGGCCATCTGCACAGGAGATATTATAGTGTACAACTATGTGCGCAAACATAAGTGCACTCTCTGTTCCCTAACTCTCATTATTCGATGGGACGTATAATCCGACACGACCGGAGAGAGATCAGGCGCAGGACCAACGGCTTTACCTGCTTTCCGAGAGATGTCTAACACTGCCAACTTTCTAACTCCGGGCTGCTATTGAGATTTCTTAACAGAAAAACCCAATAACTTTTTGTTGGCCCGAGCCGGGATTCGAACCCAAAACCTCATGCACAGCAGTCGCATTCACTACCGCTGCGCCCCGGAGGCAGTTACGTGTGACCTAAAACATAGTTGGCAAAATGTGGATATTATACACCCCTCCCTTCACCTTCAGGGTAAAAGCCATAAGAGTATTTATAACGATAGCCTAGTGGGAGATCGTTGGACTGCCACGCAGAGGTCTCGAATTCGATCCCACGGCAATCTCAGACTTTGAAGTTATGTGCGTATTAAATAGTTAATTATCGCTCGCTATAACGGTGAAGGAAAACATCGTGAGGAAACCTGCATCTCTGAAAGTTCTCCTTAATGTTCTTAAAGATATGTGAAGTCTGCCAACCCGCACTGGGCCAGCGTGATGGACTATGGCCTAACCCTTCTCACACTGAGAAGAGGCCCGTGCCCAGCAATGGGACAGTTTAATACGGGGCTGGTATTATAAATACTTGAATAGGATTTATTTCGATAGTGCAATGGTTGGATATCGAAGCCACGACCTTCCAATAGCAGATACAATTAAATCAATGAGTGACTAAAACTTCTAAAATCTAATATAAAATCTTTATTACATGAAACCAATATCTTTTCTTACTCAATAATCTTTGATGTCTGACATTTTTATGATAGTTATTCACCCCTATTCACCTTCAAGATCAATAGCCTAGGCAATAAAGATTGACAATAAAATATATTACGACTTTTATTTTTAGATCGAGTGTCCTCAGTAATAGTTATTAGATACCTATAACTTTCTTTCGAAATATTGTAAAAGATTAATTATTAATCGTAAATTAGTAGTTTTGTGTAAGCCTCGCTGATTTCAGCATGAATAGGTCGGCTCGACCAGGGGAGGACTACCCTCTCACAGAATATTGACGTGAAATAGCAGTATTCCTACTGTTGTGTTTCGTTAGGAGTGAGATTGCCGGTGGCCCAATCACCCTCTTTCCCCCTTCCCGCTCCTTCTCCTTCCCATTTCCTTTCCTAAAGAGTCGGCAACGCGCAAGTGATGCCTCTGGTGTTACAGGCGTCCATAGGCTACGGTGACCACTTACCATCAGGTGGGCCGTAAGCATGTTTGCCAACTTAGTTGTAAAAAAAAACCCATTCGCCTAGAGAGAGATTAGACCCAATGCCTTTACGTGATTGCCATATAGTATGCCAGTGTATGCTTGGTTGACAAACGAGCTGCATGAAAAAAAGAAGTATAGGTTAGTGTAACAGACTGTCACGCCTGAGGTCACGGGTTCGATTCCCTCACAAGTCAAACATTTGTGTGCATGGACAAAGATATTCGTCTTGGTATGGGTGTTTCTATGTATGATATTATGTGAGTATTTGCAAAAAAAATGTATATATTATGTATGTTTATCCATTGTCTAGTACCCATAGTACAAGCTCTGCTTAGTTTGGGCTAGACGGTGTTGTGTGTATGTGATAGAATATTATTATTATTATATTATAACGCTTGTATATGCATTGTATTCTATACGCTATGGTTTCTGGTCTACCAGACACATTTCAAACTCCGTGGTCATATTGAAATGTTATGCATACAAAAACACAATACCCGCCTCGGCCATCGAACCCGAAATCTCATGCACAGTAGTTGCTTATAATATCGCTGGGCTACCAAAGTACATTTTTTTATGTATTTTAAAATACACCTCACGTTACTGTCACCTGCGGTATTTTCGGACCAATACAACCTACAAACCTTCAAGAAAAGATCGTACTCCTTTTTAAAAGGCCGGCAGCGCACTTGTACCACTGGTGTTGCGGGTGTCCATGAGCGGCGGTAATGGCTTGCCATCAAGTGATGCGCCGGCTCGTTTACTGCCTATCACATAAAAAAAACTAGTGTGTAATACACCTCATGTATTTAAAGAATTCTGCCTTGGTAGCGCAATTATTGCCCGACAATTACCTATTACCTGACTTAGGTTTTGATGACTACATCAAAACCTTAATCGGGTAATAATTGTCCCGTATGGGAACCGAACCCACAACGCACAGCACTTTGGCTTCGACGATCTTCAGTGGCCTATTGTTCGCAATCACATTCGTTCAATCATTTATATCAGACATCCATTAATTATCTTTGGAATATAAAAACTAAATAAATTATCTTATCGTGTTCTATAAAAACAACGTAGGCACAAAATGGCTCAAAATGAACTGATACACCCATACCGCTAATTTAAAGTAAAAATATATTCATAATAAAATGAGCCATGAAATCTGAAAACACGATAATTAAAAAATTATCCAACAAAAGCCATCATTTTAAGTGGGAGGTTTAAAAAATGAGCTCATTTCACCCCCTTACACTCCCATTCACCCCACCACTTGAGCCTGTAAGGGTTTCACAGAATGGGGTTGCTACGATCACTCATTACAAATCTCAACCATCCCCCGATTTTGTTTTTTTTTCACGAACCTGAATACTTTTGTTCCGGCTGTATTCAGCGTAGTTTTTGAAGAGCCATTGCTGTTTTGATTGGAAAAATAATAGTTCAACGTGAACGGGCAATTTTAGCATTCATTTGTATTGGTAAGCTTCAATATTAATTTATTTTGTAGTTCTATATAAAAGGAACTGGGAAAATAATTCAATTTTCCTAGAAAAGCGGGAGTCAATTTGCAGAATATTATAAACACCAGAAAATATAAGTACGTCGGACACGAACATTGAGGCAGTACTGTGAGCTATACTTGATTTCAGTAATATGTCGGAAACACTAACGTTCTCAAATTCGTACTACTTGACACAAATAATCCCCATAGTATACAACACCAGAAGTATATACAAAGTGGCGCAAAACTTATCACATTAAATGATATACTGCCGTAATCTGGTTGATATAAGACGGTTAACATACCTGGGGGTGGTGGGCTGCGTGGGCCTGCCTGTCACCCGATCAGCACCAGGTCCGAGAGGCGGCGTGCGTATTCCCACGCGCGCCTCTGAGTCGTGTTTTTGTCCCCCTACAAGGGGACAGTAGAGGGTCTTTTACGTAGTGGCCTGTCGTTTCACACGGCGGGCCGAAATCTCGGCGGGGTCGCGATTGCATGTGAAAGCGATTCGCGCGGCCCCGCCGTCTATGGTTATGTCGAGGAACACCGTGGTAGGTTTAGTCGGTATTACCGGGGTATCTCTCCCCGGTGAGCCCGACATAACCTCTCCGTCGCCCCGCGGAGAGGAATGCGTGAAAGCATTCCTCCACGTCAAAAAAAAAAGACGGTTAACATAAACAAAAAACCTATTTTCGCATAAATTGAGAAATTATTGTTTTGAACAAAATAATTAAAATAAAATTAAGCACAAATTGGAACACCATTGTAATAAGCACACACTAATCTATTTATTTTCGTCATAAGTCACCTTATTTTTTTTGCTTGTTCGTTTTTTGTTTTTTTAATACCGCTGCTTGAGGTCTTTGACATTTATATCTTCATTACACATGCTGTACTAAATTATGAAAACAAAAAGAAATGTCCTGTGGCTAAACTACTGAATACATTTGGTTCATAATTTGTAAATCGTCAAAGAATACCATGTAGTATATTTGGTATCAATTAATGTGATAACATTTGCGCCACCTTGTATAATCCGTAACGGGTATTAACGCGATCACGCATAATGTTTACCTTTTTATACTTGATGTTTCAACCAGGTTCCATATAAGTCAGCTTGTGACCACGGCCTGGTTTTGACCAGGCCGTGGTCACAAGCTGACTTATTACCTGACTGATTACCTTTGGGTAAACCGTAGGTATGCATGATCGCGTTAATACCCGTTACTTATTATATTTATACTAACACAAACATAATTATACTAACTTTTAAAGTAGGTTAGGTAAAAGTACATTAGGTTATTTATTTATTTATTTATTTATTTATTTATTAGGTTAACCAACGGTTGTTTACACTATACAAAACTGCTTACTTGCTGGAAAACATTTACATGTGTAACAACCACTTACAGGCTAACACCGCATGCACATAAAAACGGTCATGGATTACAATTTTAAATTAAAATTAAGATTAAAATTATTGAAACAGATTTACATATTGACATTAGATAATGAGATTAATATTAATCATAAATATTATATAAAATTAACAGTTAAACACAATAAAACAGATAAAAATACACAATAAATTCATAGGTATTAAAAAAAAAAAAAAGTAAAAGTATTTGTAATTATGTTGTTGTACAGTACAAGAGATAGTGTATTAAATAAAAATATAATAATAAAATAATGATTAAAATTTATAAATTAACATTGATTAAAATAGCTTTAAAAAAGTCGAATGTATATAATAGAATGTCTTGTATGGAAAAATCAAGTTTAGTATAACAATTAATTCATTTGAAATTTATAATTACATTTTGCAGTCATTCACATATCAAAAAAGTGTTGCTTAGGAGAGCTTTTATAAATTTACGGGTACTGTCATGGTGTATATCTATTAAGTCACTGTATTTATTGACTATCCGGCAAAACCTTGGCACTGGCGAGTTTGTGCCAAGCACAGATCTGCGTAGTGGTGGGCATAAAGGTGTGATGGCATTCCTGGGATATCTAGATGGCACTCTAAATCTAATATGTTCCAATAGGGTAGGACAGTCTAGTTTATTCTGAAGCAGTTTGATCAGAAATATACCATCTGCGAGGTGTCTACGAGTGGATAATGAGCATAATTTGTAATGGTGCAGCCGAACTTTATAGGATGGTAGTTTTTTACTTTTCCCTTCTGAGAATGCCAAATGCCACATGAAACGTTTTTGTACCCGTTCTAAACGTAGCATGTGAGTAGCGTAGTGGGGCCTCCATACAACGCTGCAATACTCTAACACACTTCGTACCAGACTGTTGTATAACATCACTTTTGTGCTGCTATTTCGAAATCCTTTAGTGTTTCTAAGTACGAAACCCAACATTTTTGAGGCCTTTTTAATGACGTGATCTATATGAGGCACAAAGCTAATCTTTTTATCAAATAGCACTCCTAAATCTCTAATTGTTTCCTTTTCTTGTATCTTATTTTGATTTATAAAATACTCAGTGTGAACATAATTATTTTTCCTGGTGAATTTAACATGGTAACATTTTTGGTAATTAAGTTGCATTTTATTAGAATTACACCACTTGATCAGCTGGTTAAGATCATTTTGTAAAAGATTACTATCCGTAGATGATTCAATTGTTCGGGCAAACTTTAGATCATCAGCATACAAATACGTTTCAGAGTAATGAAAACATTGTGGAAGATCGTTAATAAAGATATTAAACAAAATTGGGGCTAGATGAGAACCTTGGGGGGCACCCGACATAATTCTGTGTGACCCAGAGCGGAAACCATTCACAACCACGTAAAACTCACGTTCGCTTAGGTACGATTTGAACCATTCTAGAAAAGGCCCTGTTGGTTATGGTAAAAACACAATTTTTTTTAAATGTTGCTTAATTATTACTCGGTAATAAAATAGCTTTTAACTGGAGAAAAATGTTTAAAAGCCGGTTTTGTAGTTTTTGGAAAACATTGCAAACAAATAATCAAATTTTTCCTCTTTATAATACCTATTAGTATAGATTATACAACGCGTAAGTTTAAAAATTATTAACACGAGAAGTGATTTGTAAATTAATAAAGGTAATATAGCATTTTTAAGTTCATTTTGCCAAAGATCCACTCCCACAGTTGGTAGCGCTGTAGGTTATTATTCGTAAAACGACAACTCACGCATTAAGTATCAATGGATGTCTTTGTGTCCGTTGATTGAATGATTTTGACGGCCTCGATGGCGTAGTGGTTAATGTAATCGACTGCCCCGCCTGAGGTCGCGGGTTCGATTCCCGCACAAGTCAAACATTAATTGTGTGCATGAACATGGATGTTTGTCTTGGTCTGGGCGAATCTATCTGTAATATTTATGTATATACAAAAATAAACCGGTATATATGTTTATATACATTGTCTAGTACCCATAGTACAAGTTCTGCTTAGTTTGGGCTAGATGGTGTTTGTATGTGATAGAATATTATTATTATTATTTTTGTAACGTAACCCGCGATACAGAAATGATTCCTAGTGTGGAAGTTGAGTTTTTTTTTAATTTAAAAAGCACTAGTAAGATAACAGTTTTACAGGGGGGACACTTTACAGACACATAACTAACGAACACAAAAATTACACCAAAATTGAACACTTGATCCTATGGGTTAAAATATAGATAGCGTGTCCTCAAACACTCTATCTGTTTGGCAAGTTCCATCCAGATCTGTTCAGCGGTTTACGCGTAATTGAGTAACAAACATTCATACCTCCAAAACCTATACATCCTTCATAATTATGGTATTAGTAGTAATTTATTATTGGTCTGTCTTTATGTCATCTTGTATCCTGTATCTCATGTGGGGGCCAGTCAGTGCAGACCGGCGACACTTCGACCCAGTGGGATCTTTTGATTCGACACTCTCCCAATAACGACTGCCATAGATGTTCATGGCAGCCGGGACTGACGGCTTAACGTGCTCTCCGAGGCACGGAACAGGCGATAATTGTCAATCAATACGCACATTATTTCGAAAAGTCATATAACTTCCAAAAGTCAGAGGTGCGCGGCGTGGGTTCGAACCCGAGACCCACTGCATTGCAGTCTATTGGTCTCCCCACTGAGCTATCGCTGCTCATATGTCTTTATGTCATACTTGTTTATATAAGGCTGTTTGTTTAAAATAAAGAAAGTGTTTTGAATTTCTATCATTGATAGCAGCAGCTGTGAGACACAGGTGGAACACGGTTATTTAGACAGCTGGCAGATGTTAGTTGATCCAATTATATAACTTTGTATAATCAATTATATACTTCAATATTATCATAGTAAATATCTGCTGGTTTGTATTTTATTACTGTGATGTTTTCATTTGTTACTCAGTTTATTTATTATTTTGTTACCTTGAGTCCGCGGTTTTGTGGCCGTGACACACGTAAATATCAACTCAAAGCAAAACCTCTAGACGAAATTAAACAACTTTTTATAGATCACACAAATCTATATACCTTGTGGGAATTGAATCTGCAGCTTGTTGGATTATGGTCTAACCCTGCTCACGCTGAAGCTCAAGAGGCCCGTGCTCAGCAGTGGGACAGTTTAACACAAGGCTGATATTATTATATGCTAATAAACTATACTACTATTTTTAAATGTAACACCCAGAATATACACATAATATGCAACAAAGATTTTGATTTGATTTAATAACAGGCGAGCCGATTATTAGACGATAATAGTCAGGAACTATGCCCGGTAGACACTGGGCATAGTTCCTAACTGATAATTTTTTCAGTAACACTTTTCCAGACACAGCAATCAAAACCGCACCACCATTAAGGCACTGAGTATACACATTATATATTGGAGTATTGCTCCATTTAGGCCTGGATCTCGATGTCAGCGTTTGCGGGGCGGTGGCGGCGCGGCAACGCATAACCGGTCTCGAAGCCAGCGGGCAGATCGCGTGGCGCCAGAGCGGCGTAGTGTTGTGTTATGAGAAATTTGGGTCTTTGTTCGCGAACGAACCTAGCAACTTACCTAAATGTAGCTTCAGTAACTTAGTAAACTCACTAACCTATATATTTTGACGTTCATAAGTGTTACTTTGTGACCTAAATGAATAAATGATTTGACTTTGACTAACGAATGTCTTAACAGCGATGAGAACATCTTTGTGATACAAACGTCGGCCGTAAATCAACTGCACAATACTATATTAATGCAGACGCGCGGGTACCGCTAGACTGGCGCGCAACGATTCCTTCCAACCCTTTAAGCCAGTTCCATATAAATCTATACATTTAAACGCGCCGCTGCCGCAGCGGAGCCGCCGCCCCGCGCCCGCTTACCTTGTGTCCGTAGTCTTACAAGCGCCATTGTCCCGAGCCAATACACGGCTCATTAATTGTCATTGTATAATAGCTTAGACGTGCACGTGTGATAAATTAATATCGCCTGGATTAATCTATTTGAGATGTTCAATATTATAAAATGACTTATTATGTATTTATTTGGCAAAGCTTCTACCCACGGTTAAAATAAAGAAAGAAAGATTCCATGATAATATAAGCCCTGTATTAATCTACCCGATTGCTGGATACAGGCCTCTTCTCAGTATGAGAAGGGTTAGGTCATAGTCCACCACGCTGGCCCAGTCTGGATTGGCAGACTTCACATATCTTCGAGAACATTATGAAAAACTCTTAGACATGCATTTTCCTCACGTTGTTTTGCTTCACCGTTTAAAGCGATAATTAACTATTTAATACGCAGATAACTTCGAGAAGTCAGAGATGCGCGTTTTGGAATCGAACTCGAGACCTCTATGTGGTAGTCCAATGGCTTCCCACTAGACTATCGCTGCTGTTTTCACAGTTGGTAAAAAGGTAAAAAAAAAACTATCGTGCCGAGTATCTAGTACTATGCCTGTACAAAAGAATGTTTTATTTCCATAACCTATTGGCAATGTCAAAATCGTTTATTAGCCTCTAAGGTTTCTTCGAAGAGGTTAATGAAAACACTATGTGGGTCTGTGTGTCTGTCTGTTAGTGACAGGCATAGCTCCGGAACTACCAGACCGATTGACTTGTAACTTGGTGTGCAGACACTTAGAGGTCATCCCTCGATCGAGTTTGAATATGGGCTCTGTGGGTCAAAAGACTCCCGAGATATAGGGTCACAATTTTATAAAGTTAGGGGATATCCACCAACAGAGTAATTTGGAAGTCCAAGGGAGAGGCTTTTGCCCAGCAGTGCGACATTAAAAAGATGGAAAAAAGAAAAAAAGGTCACATGGAGACGAAGAGGTTGAATCCTGGGTTTTTCCACCGATTTTTACACACATCCCGTTCATTTAAGTCACAACTGCACAGGTGACCGCGTGGATGGCGTAGTGGCTGGAGTGGTCCCCTCATCACAGCCACTACGTCGAGTGTTTCGAAGTGGTTCGAATACTACACGGGACAAACATTTATGTGATCCACAAACAGCTGTGCTAAGTCTGGGTGTTATTTGTGTGCGTTGATTGAATGTTTCGTGTTTGTAAAGTTCACAACACAGGATTTATTCCTAGCACGAAAGTAAATCTAAATATAATGTAACACTTAAACTTAAAGTGTATTGTTTAGTGAGTTAAAATAATAATAATAATATTCTACCACATACACACAACACCACCTAGCCCAAACTAAGCAGAGCTTGTACTATGGGTACTAGACAATGGATAAACATAGATTTTTTTTGTATATTTTTGTATGTATCTTATGTGTGGGCCAGTCAGTGCAGACCGGCGACACTTCAACCCAGTGGGATCCTTTGTATCGACACTCTCCCAATAACGACTGCCATAGATGTTCATGGCAGCCGGGACCGACGGCTTAACGTGCTCTCCGAGGCACGGAGCTGGCGATAATTGTCAATCAATACGCACATAATTTCGAAAAGTCATATCACTTCCGAAAGTCAGAGGTGCGCGACATGGTTTCGAACCTGAGACCCTCTGCATTGCAGTCTGTTGGTCTCCTCACTGAGCTATCGCTACTCAGTGAGAAGCAGCGATAGCTGTTTTTTGTATATACGTACATATTATACATAAAAACGCCCAGACCAAGACAAACATCCATGTTCATGCACACAAATGTTTGACTTGTGCGGGAATTGAACCCGCGTAATCAGGCGTGGCCGTCGGTTACACTAACCACTACGCCATCGAAGTCACCGAAGATACATTGTTAGTACATATTAGTTGCTAGTTCAGGCAAAAGGCGTTGAGCCTATGAGAAGACATGCGTAAGAAACTCACGGCCACTCTTTTAAAAGAGAAGATACCTGAAACTGCCTGAAAGATAATCATGGTCACTTTTTTAACGTCATGTCCCACAGCTAGGCTGAGGCATCTTGCTTGGATTTCCAAATTACTCTGTTAGAAGCTTTCGCCTGTCAGTCCCTCTTAGAGGAGTCATACCACCATCTCGCTTTAGGTCTGTACCATTTCCGTTGACTGTCTTGTGGCACCCAATTCGACACTATTTGTCCCCACCTCTCTCGATGCATGCGGCAGACGAGCTCAGGCTCGCCTATTTCAGCAATATTAATTTAAAAAGTATTTTATTCAAATAAAATTCGAAGATATTCCACACACACATTACTAACACAAACAACAGCTTAACCCAGTAACCAAACCTAAAATATCTCACTTAAAATATAAGCACTTCACATAAATATTAACCTAAAAATGGCATACGTTAACAAAAGTGCTATGAATACAAAAAAGGAACACACACACATACATACAAAACGTCAGAATCATAACCCTTCATTTGCCATCGTCCGTTGAAAACATCCCGCCATAGAATTTTCAATTAAACCCATGAATCTTGGGCACAAAACACATGGGGCTCGCTATTAAATATTCCATGTGGACTGTCCGAACGATTTCTCACTAGGCAGACGGTTTGTGGCGAATTGTTAGCCTTCCCTTATTAAAGTTATTAGATTTTGCCCGCGGTTTCGCTCGCTAGGAAACAGTTATTTTTCTGCATTATATGTCCCTTTCTGGACCCACGACAACATGTATGCGAATCGATCGGTTAAGTAGTTTAGGCGTGAAACTGTAACAAACAAACAATTATACAAACTCACATTCACATTTATGATATTAAAGAAGTTAGGATTTTCTTCACGTGACTTAATCCCATTTGAACGCATAGCAGGATAAAAAGTATCCTATGTATAATTAATAACAGGGTTCATCTATGTGCCTAGATGCATCGAAATCCGTTCTATGGCTTACGCGTAATTGAGTAATAGTTAGTCAAATATTATAACAAGCTTACGCATTTATAAGTAGAATTGTAAAGTATTATGTGTGACAGTTACTTTTTACCATCAGGGTCTGGCTCTTCTACCACTTACAATAATAGATATAAACAGATATATAATCTCCATAATGGTAACAAAGAGTCATTGTATTGTTAGTGGAGCACATACGAAATGAACTTAGCCAGTACGTTGCGAGGATCACTGCGTATGCATAAGCGTGAGTGGAGTATGAGTGGTTCGATGACGTAGCGATAGTTATTTTGACAATTGTGTACTGTGTATGACTTTTAATGTTCTGTTTTTAGTTAAAATCCCCGATCAGACTACCCCATCAATTACCGTTGTTGGGTTTTTCTACTAACACATTTTCATTAGCAGTCATGATTTAGGAAGTTGGCGGTGATACACACATCATGCCTCGGAAATGATATTTGCCACCGTGACCGAAATTTGGTATTGAGGACGTTATTATAATGCAAAAGGAAATTTGTCACTAGATATAACACTTTTATAATATTTTTTTTGAGCGCATTTCAAAGCCGCTAGTTGCATATTTACAAAATCGCAAAATCAAAAAACAAAATCGTTCAGCAGATAATCTACCGCAAACTATACGCTTAAGTTAATACATACCTAAATGGTGGTCATTTCGAGCAATGCTTTTTGCTTTATTTTTTAAGGAAAGGGTTAATGAGAAGCTATTATGTGGAGGTTCTATTTACAGGCTCTGTAACGACACTGTGTTTGACGATATGAATATAATTTATTCGAAAGAAAAGAAAGGAGAGAAAATATAAAAGAAAAAGTAAATATTGAAGACCTGGTTATTACTGTTGGTCAACTGGTAGACTTTGTTAATCTTTATACTTGTAAAATTATTTTCCGTATGTTTGTGTCTGCAAAACTCAAAGAGTAGTCGATGGATTGACTTGAAATTTGGGCACAATATTGTATTTTTATATAAGAGTGTTTTTATATATTTTTTCTTTCAAAGTCCTTATGAGCACGGGAATCATCAAAAATATCAGTATGACTCACAGCGAATCGAGGCCGGGTTTAGCTAGTAATATAGGCTTGAATTTATTGTTAAGTGAAGAAAATCCACCACTCTCGTTCCGATCTTAAAAATAACACAAACTTAGATTATGCTAGCATGATTTAATTATTAGGCGTCTCTAGTAGCTAGATACAAGATACGCCTCACTTGTCATATTTCATACGAAACTAGCGGACTCAACAAACGTTATCCTGCCTGAAATTCCTAGAACCCGATGGCAGTGCCACTAATCCAATTCTAAACGATGCAATTGTGAATATAAACCACTCAGAGACCCACTCAAACATGCACAAAATATTTCATTAAAGTACATCCAGCCGCTTAGGAAGAGTTTAGTGACATTCAAACTTACAGACCTTGGGGAAGGCTAATGTCCAGTAGTGGACGTCTTTCAGCTCATGACACGTACAGAAGAATGTATGTTACCTACACAGGCAATACAAAAATATAACACTCATATTGCCAAGCTGACAGAGCAGTCTGAGTTTGACGCAATCCGCACTCGCCACGAATATTATCATCACTTTCGTCGGGCCGAAGCTCGACGCGCAATATTCCGTGCTTTGTAATCTTAACAAAAGGTTGACAATACCGAATTCTGCTACTGATGGTCAACGTCGTCACAAATTGGATTGTTACAGATGAACAACGCAATACAATGCGTCAATACAAGAACAATTAAACAATAACGCGTAGAGTAATTGCGGTCAAGTCAGCCAAATGTAATTAACATTTGGTTGACTTGTATTGCTGCGATGTGTTGAGAGAGTATTTTGTTGCGGTTGGAGCTCTCCTACAGAATGAAACATCATTGTACGAAAAAATTACCGACCGTTGATCAAAACTAGTAACACTAACATACTGGATTTTATAAAAATATATGCACATATTTATTTATTTATTTTTATTAGACACGCCAACAGTATACATACACAATATAGACAGTATATTTTATAAATTGAATTTGGTTCTTGTATGTACACCTGTGACAGGCATGCACAGCATACAATAATATTAGTACAAATATATACAGATATTAAACATAAAATCAAAATTGAATCATAAAATTAAAATATAACATTAAAACTTAAAATTAAAACATAAAATCAAAACATAAAATTGAAAATGAAATATAAATTAAAATGAAATATAAAAATTAAAATTGAGACAAATAATTACAACAATAAATTAAAACATTAATTAAAAATTAAACAACAAATATAACAGATTTAAAACAGTAACACGGAATTACAATTGTCGAACAATTTAAACATAAAAATGGTTAAATTAATATTATGATATACAATCACGGTAATAACAAATTTGGTATAAATCGAGTCAGTTTGATTTAACAACGATATTTGGCGAGAGAGTAGCGCTTAGCCTGTTCTGGTCTAACCACGGAATGATGTTATCCTTCTGGATTACGGAGGTCTGACGGCAGTCGCTTCGTGTAATAATTAGCCTGTTGCATGCAAAATCTATCAAGAGAAATGTTATATAATAAGACTGGATATGTGATTCTCGAAATTTAGGTAGATATGTATAAGTTCTGCTTTTATATACCTAAAGCAGAAGTGCACTTCTTTTCTATTACAGGAGGGTAGGTTGTATAATATTATCTTAAGTTTACGCGAATGTTATTCATTCAAATTAAAGTACTTTATAACAGATTTTACGCGGTATTTTAAAAGTAAAAGTATTAAAGTTCAGTAGTAGTAATGTACTCGTAACAGTTTCAAAATTATGCAATGAAGTGACAATTTTTTTTTTAATCTTTATTTATTTAGAGGCTTTTATTACAGAGTAATATGTTGAAGTGTCAAATAAACATCGCGATAAAATCCATATAAAGTAGTTTAATTTCAGTGTAGGTTGTAACTTAATTTCAGCTTGCAGCTACTCTGACATACCTACCTACCTATGTAACTTAATTTAATTGACTTCATCTACGTTCTTCATGAACTCGTCAATTGAGCGTACTATTTCTCTATATATTTATTATTTAGAGTCTTATTTTTAAAAGGTTGCTTCTGTGCTAAGAATAATAATAATAATAATAATAATATTCTACCACATACACACAACACCATCTAGCCCAAACTAAGCAGAGCTTGTACTATGGGTTCTAGACAATGGATAAACATACATATATACTTTTTTTTTGTAAATACATACATATTATACATAGAAACACCCAGACCAAGATAAACATCCATGTTCATGCACACAAATGTTTGACTTGTGCGGGAATCGAACCCGCGATCTCGGGAGTGGCAGCCGGTTACACTAACCACTACGCCATCGAGGCCGACAATAATTCTTAATGTTAGTTGTAGTACTAGCTAAGAGAAGTAACAGATATTTAACCAACAGGGACAAAAAATACCCTGATTCGGAACAAATACTGTCTATCACACATTCGTTTTGTCAAGTACGGGAATCGAATCCACAACAATTATCGTCCTGGCAGTGGTGAGACAACCTACTTTCATACATTAGTATTTCCATACATGCACTTTCTTAAATCCGGTCAACGTATTCGATAATTTTCCAGACACAATAAAAACAATTGTGTCTGACTTGGATCCGAACGTTGACTAAGAGATTAACTCGAATGCCAAACAAATGGTGCTACCCTCCAAATACTTTAAAAGGCAGTTAAGTGGCATTACTCTACATTTGACATTTTACCCCACATCTTGAAATAAAACTTGGGGTAAAATGATGATTTTAAATACCCTTACATTTCTTTCCTCTATCTCGGAGCTCTACCTGCCGTAAATAAGAGGTATTTTATGAGATAACTGAAGTGTTTTTATAAACATTTAATTCAAACATTCTGGAGTGTCGTAGAAGCTTGTAGAGCCTCTTCTGACGTCGTGTTAGCTCTACGTAGGGTCGCGTGCGTGAGTCGTGAATTATGTTTTGTAAGTATTATTATTAAAGAAATATATGGAAAAATAATTTTATTTGTGTTTGGGGAAATTTAGAGTGCTTGTGTGACGAATTTTAGAGATATAATAATATAGAAGAGTGTCTTGAATAAAGTTGTCATTTTTGTTTAGTTAGTATTTTCACGTTGTCTGTTCAGACTCTCCTAAGTTTTAAAAGGGTTAGGCTATAATCTATCACACTACCGATGCAGGTTGGCAGACTACACATGTTCGAGAACGTTATGTGCAATACTCAGACATGCAGGTTTCCTCACGCTGTTTTTTTTTCTCCTTTAATCGAGCGTAAATTTGTAGTTAGAGATGCGTACCTTGGGGTCGAACTCGAGATCTCCTACAAGGCGCCGCTGCTGTTGCTGTGAAACATTATTTCAAAAGGAATCTAATTCCGCCTTATATTAAAATAATAGCCCATCCTCGCATGACCTCGAAAACGCTGTAGAACCTTTCAAACTAATCAATCAATATCGTTTATAAAAAGGCGTTGTAACAAAAAATGCTTATGATCGAGAGCTTTTATTGTACTAATACAAAACGTGGAACATGACTGTTAGGCCTTCGTCCGAGATTGATCGTTTAGAACTTTGAGGCTTCAGCTCGTATTTTACTATACAATGCTTGTGGCTATGAAAGGTATGGTGTACGAGTATATAGTTCAAT
Organism: Catocala fraxini; assembly: GCA_930367265.1. Lineage (NCBI taxonomy): Eukaryota > Metazoa > Arthropoda > Insecta > Lepidoptera > Erebidae > Catocala > Catocala fraxini. Next base: position 3,850,690 of record OV884049.1, on the reverse strand, counting down.
CGAAAGAAATGTGTGGAGTTTGACCACCTTGCTGGTAGGTTTTTTGTGTAATAGAGCCTCGCTGATTTCAGCATGAATGGGCTGGCTCGACCGGGGAAGGACTACCCTCTCACAGAATATCGACCTAAAATAGCAGTATTCCTGTTGTGTTTCGTTCGGTGAGTGAGAGTACCGGATGCCCAATCACCCTTTTTCCCCCTTCCCGCTCCTTCTCCTCCCACTTCCTTTTATTCCTAAAGGGTTAGCAACGCGCAAGTGATGCCTCTGGTGTTGCAGGCGTCTATAGGCTACGGTGACCACTTACCATCAGGTGGGCCGTATGATTGCTTGCCACATTAGTAGAATAAAAAGAAATTTAAAAAAAGGGGCACAGATGTAGGACATTTTTATTTTATCAGCTTTGATTTAAGGTCTCTTGCGTCGAAAGCCTATAATCGTTTACCGGTCACATAGCAAGGCATGCTATGGTTGAATATTGAAAAGTTAGGAAATATAACCTAATTCCTTATTCACAGCAGTCGTATTCACCGCTTCGCTACCAAAGCAAGATCTCATTTAGTTTAACGGGTGGTTATAATTATGTTAGCGTGGACATCTTTTGATACTGCGGCATAAACAAGGCAGTGATGATAACGTTAAACTTTAAACTGAGGCTGTAGGATATAACACTCACATCTTACGCCAATTTTTTAAGTCCCATGTATTAGAGCGCGACCCTATAGGCGTGTTCCGGCTACATTAGCAGACTGTTTGTAGTTGCTGAGAGATTTCTAACAGTAATTATATATATACATATAATATGTAATGGGTTAATACTTTTGGCATATTTTTGTTTGTCCATGTACAGGCACAAACTACACTCACGGTATCCCTATTACGTATGCTAGTCGTGTCCGTATTCTGTGAATTACCTGACAAAAATATGCCAAAAGTGAGGGTGAATCAAGATTCTTCTGCCTCACAAACGGAGACATGACATCGCAGCACCAGTCAGCTTGTGACCACGGCCGGTTTAACCTGGTCGAAACGTCAAGCATAAAAAAGGTAAACATTAGCATGATCGCGTTAATACCCGTTACATATTATAGATATGTATCATGCAACGCGAAAATTTAAAAGTTATTATTGTAATTATATATTTTACATACCTAGGCATCATGCCCAGAATATTATAATCGGTCGCGAATATACGAAAACTTATGGCACGGAACCAATAGCCGTAAGCCGAAGTGATCAAAATCGAATTATTCGAATGCTCGGGTAAATTGATATACTCGATATATACACAACATAATGATTGATATGACGTTTCGTATATTCGAATTGCTTTTTTCATAGTAATTGCACTTCTCTAAATAGCTACCAAAACTATACAATCAAATATAAGACACCTTCTTCCCACCCTTTCGGCAATATTGATACGTTAGTTTATCTAAGTGTATAGTAATTAATTCCCATGGGAAACATAAAGGTTATTCTACCCCGCACAAGCGGCATTTCCCATACTAAATCAAGCCAATATTACCCAATAAAGTTTTCCCCATAGATCTCTATAACGCTCTCAAGAGGATGTATTAAGCTGAAGCATATTTCTAAGGATTCTGATCAGGTGCTACAAAGTTTACTTGTCCGAATTAACCCGATTGTACTGATTAAAGGAAACAAAGATACAAGTAATGGACGGAGATAAACGTACTAAGTGATTGTGTAGTGTTTCTAAAAGGAACCGTTTTGTCATTGAGGTGAAGCAAGATTTTCGATTCGATTCGATGTTTCCACTACCAATTTGGCAAATAAGCTTACATTTGAATGGGATAAACACACTTACATATTACAAAAGTAACTGTAGACTACTGTGTCTTAATTCTCAAAAGCAAGGGCAGCCGAGTAAAATAACGATAGCCTAATGATAGACAGCCTGTCAAGTGGCACAGTGCGGGTTGACAGATTTCACATATTTTCGAGAACATTATGGAGAATTCTCAGACATGTAGGTTTCCTCACGATGTTTTCATTTAGCATTAAGTGATTATTAACTATTGAAATTAAACTACTATATACGGATTTTATCGCGTTATTTATTTTACACTTTATTACAAAATTTTGAAACTGTCACACTACTACTAGATACTATTGAACTTTACTAATTTTTAAGCTGATTCATTTATTAAAACTATTAAATCTATTTATATTTAAGTTTACACTTTCCCCGAAGTTTCGGTTGCTTTTCAGCAACCATGGTCACGGCGAGACTAAGATGGTAGTTGTCTCAATGTTCCAGTGTCGTTATTTCAAAGTTTGAAATAACGACACTGGAATTTTGAGACAACAAAATTTTGTAATAAAGTGTAAAATAAATAACGCGATAAAATCCGTATATAGTAGTTTAATTTCAATGAATAACATTCGCGTAAACAGAAGACAATATTAAATAATTAACTAATTAATACATACATTACTTCGGAAAATAAGAGGTGCCTTGGGATTGACCTCGAGACTTCTGCTTGGCAGGCCGTCTATCATTAGGCTATTGTTATTTTATTCGGCTGCTCTTGCTTTTGAGAATTAGGACACAGTGGTTTACGGTTACTAACCCTTCTCATACTGAAAAGAAACCCATCTCCAGCAGTGGGACAGTTTATATACAGGGCGGATATGATTTATATTTTATATAAGGGCAGCCGGCACTTTCATTTATCTGGATCGATCTTTGACAGTCTTTTATAAACTGTATGAATAATCATTTGGTAGACTGTATAATAAGCAACGCTATGTACGAGAGCAAGTGAAACAAGTGCCTTTACAGTAAATTTAGTTAATTTCCAACGACGGAATTTAAGAATGAATTAATGAAAGGAACGAAATTGGTCTTACTTTTAATTCAAATGTAGGTAAATGGTGAATTTAAATTCAGATGAGATGTCTCAGAGTTATTACTGACGACTTTTACGAATGAACAGTCCTAGTAATATTGTAAATGTGATGGTTTATATAGATGTTTGTATGTTTGTAACTCAATTATGCGTAAAACGTAGGACGTACCTGGATGAAATTTGGCACATAAATGGATTGTCACCAAGGATAGTTTTTATCCCGATTTTCAATTTTAAGGGATTCAAGCGAGCAAATCTATGTCTAGAAGCTAATTTATATATCTATAGTGATTTTTAAAGGATAGGCAGAGCTGATTCGTGTAACTAAAAATTTCGATCATGCTGTTTATTTCTTCTTGTTGCTTTAGATAGATATATACTTAGAATCAAAATATTTGCGGATATAAAGAATAGAAAAAGAGTTGTCTAAATATTTAGAAAGCCATGTTTAAGACTGCGCCGAGCGAAATGTGCCACAACAGGCGGTCACAGTTAAGTGAATAAAATCAACACTTTTTATTTAATACAAATACAAAATATACATTTACCATAACAATGAGTGTATTTACAATTACTCCGTGTAAAAAACTTAAAATAATTAATATTTTCGTCTACAACATTACGTAATTTAGCACGAAAAATGCAAAAAAGTAAGCTCGTGTTACGTGATTTTTATATTATAACAGTAGAAATCTATCCTATTTTACAGCTTAAACGAAACATAAATAGTTATATTACAATTTGTCCATCCCAAATATTTAAGTTATTTGTTAACAATAAAGATACATATTTATCAAAAAAGCACTTCAAATCCTCCATACAATTTTACTATGGCGGCCGCGCGCCGATTTGAACATGCGCCGCACGAGCTCTGTCATTATCTGTCTTACGCTCGGCGCAGTCTCAAACCCATTACATCACTTCTTAAGGTTGCGTACAATTTTAAAGTCGCATTTGATGCCCGACTCGGTCAGTTACATTGAGTTCTTTTGTGAATAAATACTTAAGAGCAGGATGGTATCTGTCCATATGCGCAGTAAATAGCAATATGCTAATGCAATATTCTTCTAATTCATGGGTCTTAAAACCATGCCTGGCGAAAACATATACATAGGGTTGTGTTCTAATTCGTGGACCCTATAAACATAGCTGGTAAAAATGTATGCCTATAGACCTCGGCTTACCCCTTTCCGGGTATGGTTGCAATAGAATACTTTAAGATATACTAGACCTTGTTACAAAGAAACTACGTTTGACTCATTGCGTGATCCACAAACATGGTTCATCGTTATTTTCTAGTAACTAGTATTTGTTCTTGTCAGCTAAATAAAATGTATTTCTCCTTTACAGGTAAGCGTCTTCCCGAGTCTTGGAGTAACGAGAGCTTTGTACATTACGTAAGTGAGACTAATTGAAGTTTGTAAAACTTTTTAGAATTAAACCAATCTATTCTTGTAAATTATGACCATGGAAAACGCAGCGGTAGTCACTGCGACTGCTGTATGTGAGGTCTCGGGTTCGAATCCCGGATCAGGCCAACAAACTGTTATGCGGTTTTCCTAGCAAGACATTCTCAGTAGCATCCTGGAGTTAGGAATTTGGGGTTGTTACGATCCCCGCGTTTTGGAAAGCACTCTGAGGCCTTGTTCCTGCGCCTAATCTCTCTCCAGTCGTGTCGGATAGCCATCCCATCGGATTGTGGGAGTTAGTAAACCGAGAATGCACTTATGATTGCTCACACACTTATGTATATCCTATGCAGACAGTCAATGACCGTTAAGATTGGATGCCTTAACGGAAATTTGTTTTAGACGACCTTATACATAATTAAAGTCTAAGGTCCTACAGATTGAATTTCGACAACCGCAGCCAATCATGACGTATATGGACAATCTCCCCTGGCGATATTATAGTGCACAAGTGTGCGCAAACATAAGTGCACTTTCTGTTTTTTAACTCTCATAATTCGATTAGAGAGCAATTCAATACGACTGAAGAGAGATTAGGACCAATGTCTTTACGTAACTGCCAAGGCACGAGCGCTGTGCAATAACGCTGAAATCTTTTTTTTTTAACCAAAGCAATTGTTAGCTCAACATAGGATTTAAACTCAAGACCTCGTGAATCATGCTTAGCGGTCCCATTCACAGCCGCTACGCCACAACACAGTATCAATTATATAATACAGCAACAAAGCAATTCTTTCTTAGAAAAGCACTGAGTAAAAGAGGAAATGACGTGTTCTTTCGTACATGTATGTGAGCACTTCCGGTCTAAGCTAGTCGTTAAATAACAAAGTCTCACGCAACTAAGTTACATTTTGTGCTTAGTTTTACGACAGCTTACAATGATAATGTTGGGTAATGTGTTTTAAATTCAAAGTTTTCAAATTGGAAGTCATGAAAATTATACATATTAAAAGTCATAAATATAACTAGTGGTCGCCTAGTGTTCGAAATTCGACCAAAGTTTGCCTGTAAGATATTGCTGATATATGTCATTATTCATTCATATTAGCAGCGATAGCTCAGTGGGGAGACCAACAGACTGCAATGCAGAGGGTCTCGAGTTCGAACCCACGTCGCGCACCTCTGACTTTCGGAAGTTATATGATTTTTCTAAATTATGTGCGTATTGATTGACAACTATCGTCTGCTCTGTGCCTCGGACAGCACGTTAAGCCGTCGGTCCCGCCTGCCGTGAACATCTTTGGCAGTCGTTATTGGGAAAGTCAGTACCTCAAATGTCCTGACACTGGTCTAGCCTTAGGGTATCGTTAGTCTTCGGGTTGCGGAGGTCAGGTGGCAGCCGCTCCGTGTAAAAACTGATATCCAGTCAAATCCGGTTAGACTAGAAAAGTCGACCCCAAGTGACTTGGGAATAATAAAGGCTAGGGAGAAGATGTCATTATATATATATCAATACATATATCAATATGTAACCATAGTAACGCGGTTCGACTGCGTGTGTCAAATGTATGGTTGTGTTCGTGTAGTGTTTTCCCATTAATTTATTGTATTTCTAATGCATATTTTATATAAATATTAAGATTCGCCACTCCTTCTCTATATAAATTTTAACTGTACCAAATTTCATACGTCCACGTCCGCGCAATTTTCTTAAAGAGGGGTACAAAGTTTTTGCTTCACGTATTAATATATAGATACCAGCGCTGTATTAAACTGTCCCACTCCTGGGCACGGGGCTGGGCTGGCCTCTTCTCAGCCTGAGAAGGGAAAGAAAATCTCAATGAAAAGTCATAACATACAATATAATATTTATTTGGCTGCATCAATGCGATGGCGTAGTGAATTAAATATTCGCCTTCTCACTATCACAGCACCGATTATTGTACGTCTAATCCTCCAAAGGAAAAAAATTGTGTGATACACAAATAGTTGTTATAAGTCTGGGCGTTTTTTGTGTCCGTTGTTTGAATAATAATATAATAATATTCCACCACATACACACAACACCATCTAGCCCAAACTAAACAGAGCTTGTACTATGGGTACTAGACAATGGATAAACATACATTTTTTTTAGTAATTACCTACTTTTTTGTCAACTGCCACAACCGGCACGCTAGGAATAAATCTTGTGTACCCCGTGACACAGGATTTATACCTAGTTAGATGTCGATTAGTTAAATGTCACTTTGAGAAGAAAAATAAAACAGGTTAATTAATAATCTTGGTCGCCATTACGTGATAATGCGAAAGCCTAAATACTAGTACAATTTTTAGCAAATACATAGACAAGTTTTATAGTATAAAACATTTATTTAAATAGACAGAAAGTTTTGCTCGAAATTCGCGCTACCCCGAGAGTATTGTATAAACATGAAGCCAGGCACAAACAAATTATTTTACTTCTTGTTTCAGGAATTAATAATCAAAATCGAGAGCTTCGCGGTGTCGTTTAATTGTAGATCATGAACTAAAATTATATTTACCTTTCATATTTATTTGAGACTATATATTGCCCGTAGCTCCGTTCACTTAAATGTAGGTTATGTAATTTTTTTATCCTTAGGTACAGCAGTTTTTTCTGGATGAAAGTTACCCAATGTGTTTTTCTGTGCCCCTGACAACGTGTATGTGAAATTTCTTGATAATTGGTCTAGCAATTAAGACATGAAAGCGTAACAGACAAACCAATTTACATTCGCATTTATAATATTAGTTCAGAAATAGGTTTTTACCTATGACTTTTAAAATATCACAATACTAAATTATGTTTCAAACAGGCAAAGTTCTTTCTATTTTCTTTTAAGATACGTTTCCTGGGTATTTGTTTTGAAAATTACTATAGTGGTCTTGTTTAGCCCTCCAGCTAAGCCACAATATGTTAGAAGTGGGTGCACGTCGTTAGTGCGATGGGTGGCATCGAACCCAGAACATTTCGATCGCAAGCCCAAAGTTTGATTTTCATTGTTTAATTTGTTAATCCATGTTTTAATATAATATAATTTAATAACGGCTTTAGACTTCTGGAACATTCTGTATATTAACATTTTAATACCTTGATTATTCACGATAGTAATGCGTTATCGATTATGCATTCAAACGACTTATATTATTAATACATATACGTATCTCTGTGGTTAAATATCGACTGGCCAGTTCGTGTACTTATGCCATAAACACTACAAATTCTTACATATTAGGTATTGTTTTAGTAAAGCTATTAATATATACTGTTAACATTGCACAGATGCATGCGTGCTTCGTCACTAGACGACAACTTTGTTTATATAGTTTTGTAAACATTTTTCTTATACCAGTGAACTGTAATTGTTCTTTTGAGAATAAATATTCTTTAAACCGAATGCTACCAATCATTTTTACAATTGAAACCAAAAATAAACCGAGCCAGAAATCAAACCCGAGGTCTTACACAATAGTTTTATACACTATAACTGCGCTACTGATGCAGACAAAATGAAACCGCAGTACGATCAAGTAAATAAAAATTAATTAATTACAGCGTAAACTTTAGTACGCGTAACTTCTCAGTTACGACTAGCTAATAGATTTTTCAAAGCGAAACCTGGAACTTATATAACCGTCTGGAACTGATTTCAAAACAGTATGGCGGAACGTTGTAAACTTTTACTTCTTTGACAGAAGCGGGGAGCAATTTATACTTGAATTAGATTTTATCTGTTGCCAGAGTTCTGACGAGTTTGCTCTGTTTTGAACCGATGAAAAAGGTGGGTTTTGTGTTTGATGCGGTTGTTTATCTTGTCTTATGTGTGCTTACATAAGATAGGTTAAACATACGATATGATTTCTTGTATACGTATTAACCAATTAAAATATTTTTTATTTTATATGCTTTCCATTCAAATATCACTTGATTTTTTGAGCTTAATTTTTTCTAGTTGTGTTGCTTTACCGTCCCATCAGGGCATGAGTGTGAGAGAATAGAGAATTCTCAAGAGATTGCGCTCACATTTGTGCACTGTAATATCTTCTGTGCTTATAGACTTTGTCAAAATTATGGTTTCTTTAAACAAAAATCATTTGCTCTGTTTTATTTTAAAAAGACTTCAAGTAGTATAGGAACAATTCATGTGTCGCGGGGAACTTAACAAACATTCAGACAATGGACACACAGTATACCCAGGATCGGTAGAGACTTGGATCACAGAATCATTTTTATTTTGTTTAAAATTGACAAATCCCGCTTTAGGAATAATTCCTGTGTCGCGGGGTCTTTACAAACATTCAAACAACGGACACAAAGAACACCCAGATTCGGAACAACCATTTGTGGATCACACAAAAGTTTTGTCCGGTGTGGGGATCGAACCTATGGCACTTGACGCAGTGGCAGTGGCGAGTAACAAGCGTGCAGTACTTAATAATAATAATAATAATAATAGATTTATTAGCCACCAAATAAGTAACAAATTAAAGTGAGCTCTGCCTCCTGGACTAGGTTGTAGCCTGTATCCCAGGAAACAGTGCCTTCCCCACTACTTAAGTCTAATACATATATTTGGTCATTACATAAAACAAGTTGTGATACCAAATTAAATATTAAGTATGAAAAATGTATAATTAAAAGGTAAAAAAGAAAAACATAAACACATACATTTAAAAGTTGGCTTAATAGCAATTTATAATAGTTTAAAATAAGTATATAAATAATATGTCATATAAGGCCGTTTATTTTGTCTGTCTGTGTGTGTGTGTGTGTGTGTGGGTGTGAGTGTGTATGTTTGTATGTGTCTTAGCATGTATACTAGTTAGTGTTATTGCACAACTATCAAAAGATACTCAACTTGATCATAGTTTAGGGACGGCAACCAGTTTAACACTTGCTTTTTAAATTTATAAAGGCTTAGTTCTCTTAAGTTCTTGTTCTGGGATAGGATGCCATTATATATTTTCGGTGCCAAGAAATCGTAGTACCTTTGGGCAAATGCGGTTTTAGTTACTGGTACTGAACATCTAGGGTGACTTTTGTTAGTGTGTGGGAGAGTTGGTATGCAAAAACGATGATACCGTGTGACTGCCTGCAATACAAAGAGCTTTCTCACTGTAAGCACTCCAGATTCCAGATATACTGCAGTAGTTGGATGTCTATAAGGAAGGCACAATAAGACTTTTAGTACGACTCTCTGTGCTCGTTCAAGTTACAAAATGAACGTTTTTGCTGCGCCACCCCTAGGGCTAGGGCTTTATAGGTTTGTATTAAGATTTTTCTATTTGCCACTGTTCTCAGTTGTTTGAAGATATATATCAGCCTTCTGACTCGGGTAGACATATTTGTTATATGAGTCCACCAATTCAGAGTATCATCCACGGTGACAGCCAAGTATTTAATACTTCTGGCCCTAGTCAAGGTATCGCAGCCACATTGTGCACTCTGCAGACACCGTCTATTACAAGGAAAAGTATGTATATTAACGTTGAATTCCTGGTTTGGAATATGTACTGCGTTCTTGCTAAAGCACAAATATTTAGTTTTGGCAATATTTGTATACTTGCTTCTGTGATGTCAATAAAATACAGCTAGTCTATCATCGACAGTAATGGCAAAGAGTATATACAAAATTATAACAAGTGAGAAACGGCCACGAATTGCCGTAAATCTTAGAGTTCGAAAAAATTGTATCACGTGACCTTGAGGTTAGAGGTCAAAGGTCATAGTCATTTCGGGGTATATCGACTATGATGAGTCGAATGGCGTTAACCGCGAGTCTCTAGCTCTTACGGTTCTTGAGTTGAAAGATGGCATCACGTGACCTTGAGGTCAGAAGTCAAAGGTCATAGTCATTTCAGTGGTATATTGACTATGTAGAGTCGAATGGCGTTGACCGCGAGTCTCTAGCTCTTACGGTTCTTGTGTTGAAAGTTGTATAACAGACAGACGGACGGACGGACGGACGAACAAAAATGTTGTATAAGAGTTTTTTGGATCTCTAAAAAAGCCAATACAAATTGATGTAGTCAGTAATATATATACTTATGTAGGGTATAAAGGACATGACATACTCTCCCAACTGGCCAGTTTCGGCAAACCTTTCGCTCAATTTAATATAAGTAACACATAAAACATATCGTTCAATGTATTTGGCTTATTGTAGTGATGTACCCAAACTGACATGTGTTTTTCGGATATTTATCCGTGCTCGGATATTTTCGGTTAAAAACAGTGAATAAGTAAGCGTGTTTGACCAAGAATTTAAAGTTTGGACGCGGAATGTCGACAATTTTTTTGTCTGTCATAAAGTATCCATTTACAAACCGCAAGCAGTGTTTAATTCTGCAGATGGCATTTAACCATTATATTATACTATAACTCGTATTATCATACTCCTATCTGTTCACGAAGCATAATATGTAAGTATATTATGTATTGTACGCATATTTCGCCAGCCATATTTTAATTCTACGTAAGATACAATTTTATATTTCACTATTACTACAAAAACATTTAGAGAGTAAATAAACCACTGCCGTTTTACCTAAACCAGGATATGAACGTAGTATATTACAATTGATTAGATGTGAGAGCATTAACTTAAAGTGCAGGACCAATGAGACCTTCGAGTCACAGTGTTCTTATCATTTTTCATTGAAATCATATATATACCACGGATAGCGTGATGGTTTAAGGATTCACGTCACTAATTCCAGTACGCCGGGAAAAATATTTTTTAATCCACAAATAAATTTTATCGCGTCTCGGTTCTTTATATACATTGTTTGAATTTTAGTAAAGCACCTCGCATTGCAGTAATTCCAGGGCCAAGTAGTAAAATTAAAGAAAAGCTTGTAGAATATTTTAATAAATTATAAATACACATGCGTTCATTCGTATAAAGTAGAAGAATATCTGCTTAAAATAAACCTGCTTGAATTTTTAACATACTCAATTATGTTTAATATTTATTGAAAGTATTTAACGGCAATTGTTTGACTTTTTGAGTTATTTATGAAACTCAATTCTCTCAATATTGTAACTCAACAGACAATGTTTAATGTTTTACGTGGGTAACAAAGTTTGTAAAATAATTCTTAATATTGGAAAATTATACAATGTTTTATTCAGTGACGATTTCATATTGCAACATATTTTTAATATTCATTGCGAATTTACTTTAACAACAAATAAATACTTCAAAACGATTCCATTTGTAAAATTACCAGAACTGATTTAATTTAAATTTCGAACGTTCTAAATACCTCAAATACTTCAGCCTTCCTTCCGCGTATCCGAAATATTCAAATTCCTAACATACAATTCGAATATCCGAGAGAGCCCAGCTCTATTTTGGACGCCGATACAATCAAATATGACCTCAATTGCTATCACAATACGGGTACAGTTGGCATAAAGATATTATTTACGGCAGTCAACCTAACTTTACGCGTCATTACGCAGGCCATAACTTGCAGAAAAGTAATAAAGCAACAACCTTATATTAAGAGGTTCATTGACGATGCGTAACAGTGTGGTACTGCCCTAACAAAAGTTTCCTATGAAATTTTTTTGTTCGTGCTTTTAACAACTTGCGAAGACCCTTCACACGTTTTCGGGTTTTATTTTCATGGGGGTTTGTGGCTGTTTATGGGATTTGTAACAAGGCTTTTGTGAGAAAATGTCTTTGGATGACATCAAACGAAAGTTATTGTATTTGTAATATGAAAGAAATGGGTAGCGTATGAGTAGCTTGTGAATATATGCTAATTTAAGTTAAGTAGAAGTTCGAGAGGAGAGAGTTCATGAGGTTTCGGGTTCGGATCCCGGGTAATGCTTTGAATTTTTCTGTCAAGATTTTCTTAATAGCTGGTCAGCATTGAGAAATTAGCTGGCCGTAGTTGATCCTGGTTCACATTTTACTAAAATACACTAAGGTGCTATCCTATATTGATAAAAACTACCAATCTTTACGTAACTGGTTATCTGTACTGGAGATATATTGGGGCGTATGCATATGGGTCGCCACGAATGCACTCTCGAATTCTCTATTCCCGAATTCCCATAGTCCGATATGACGACAATCCGATACGACTACAGAGATCAGGCAGAGGACCAACGGTTTTACGTACTATACAAGACACAAAGGTGTGCAACACTGCCAACTCCCTAATTATGGCTGCAGTAGAGACTTTCTCAATTTTTTTTGGATGAGTTGTTTCTGTGATTATCCTTAACATATTATCATAATATTAGTTACTAGTACTATATCTAGTGGTTTCCTCGCATGAATTCCATGAGATCACATACTGTAATACAGCGTATTCTAGGATATGTACTCCATGCATAATTTGTATTAAATCCGCTAAACGGTTTACACGTAATTGGATAAAACATGCTCTGCTCTACAAATTCCACAAATTTCAACATTCATACTAGTAATATTAAAAATTCAAATGTGTATTTGTTTGTTTGTTACGCCTTAACTACTCGACCGATTAACTTAGAATTTTGCATACACGTTGTTGCGGGTACTGAAAAGCCCAGGCACGCCCCGATTGTGGCGGTAAGTCCCGTGTTTGAGGAGTGGCTGGAGAGGCGGCATGGCACCCACACTTTCCTGCTGATACAGGTAATGACTGGCCACGGTTGTTTTGGCCAGTTCCTGTATCGTATACGCTGGCAAGAGACTACCGGTTGTCACCACTGCGGCGACTGTCGAGACTTTGTTGTGGACACGGCGCTGCACACTTTGGTGGATTGCCCCGCCTGGGCATCACAGCGCCGTGAGTTGATCGCGGCAGTCAAATTGGTTGCCCTCTCGCTCCCGGCCGTAGTTCAGTCTATAGTCCGGAATGAGAGGTCGTGGAACGCCGTCGCCTCCTTCTCTGAGGAAGTATTTTCCATCAAGGAAGCGGCGGAGCGGGAGAGGGAGCGCGTAAACCCTCTTCTCAAGAGGGTTTAAGCGCTCTCTCTCCTGCATATACCGCATACCGCAGAGCCGGGCGCCAGCGGGCGCGAGATGACCTCCAGCCACCTTGAGGTTTGACCTGGGGGTGGTGGGTTTTGTGGGCCTGCCCGCCATCCGTTCAGCACCAGGTCCGAGAGGCGGCGTGCGTGTTCTCACGCGCGCCTCTGTTTCGAGTCCGTCTCCCCTCTAGGAGGGTTACAGTAGGGTTTATAAGTAAGTGAGTGCCTTTGGTTAGCTCTCTTCGTGTAATGGCCTGCCGTTTCATACGGCGGTCCGAAATCTAGGCGGGGTCGCGACCGCATGTGCAAGTGAATCGCGCGGCCCCGTCGATAGTGGTTTTGTCGAGGAACACCGTGGTAGGTTTAGTTGGTATTCCGGGAGGTCTATTATCATCATTTTAACATCTTTCTCTTTTACCCGGCTGAGTCCGACATATCCCCTCCGCCCGACCGCGCGGAAGGTATGCGTCAATGCATTCCCCCAAGTTAAAAAAAAAGGGTACAGAATAGTACATAAGATATTTTTATCCAGAAAAAAGTACTGTTACTAACATAGCCTAACCAACATTTACGCAAACGAAGCCGCAGGTGAAATCTAGTTTACAATATTGATAGAATTTAAAGAAAATAAAATCTGAAAATTTGTCAATGACTTATATTTTCCATTCACTTTAAATATCGTTTCAGTAAGCTGTGAAGTCGTAGAAATAAGCGAGGCAATCGATTCTCCAAAGCAGATACAGTAAAAGCTATTGTATCATAAAAATACTAGGAGAACACGATTCGTAAAGAGATGTTTTATGTTTGCATAAAAATTCAAAATGGCGACTTTATTTGTGATACTTTTATTTGCCGTTCCATATATCAACATTGTCAGAAATTCAACCTTATTTCTATAAGGATAAGGTTATATTCTTGGCCTGTAGGTGTTATACATAGTTGTGTTGCTTCAAGATTTTTATTACTTTTAATGTGCGTTTTTATTTCGCTGCGTTTCTGTTTGATGTTTTCAAATCTTGGACTCAGGTCGAAACGTCGATGTGAAATGATGTTGAACATTATAAAATCATTTCTTGAGCTGAAGTTGTTGGTTCTGTATATTATATTTATAATATTTATGAAATATCTTTTCAGTTCAGCTGCAAGTTTGAATGCTGATTACCTAGCACCTGGCAATTGGATGCCCAATCATTTACTGAACAGTTACCTAGACTACTTGTTTAATTTTTTTTGATCATACATATACAAGTTAGTCCGCGCGACGTGCTTAGTCAATTTAAGGATTGCTAAAGCAAGAAAGCCAAATTAAACGAAAGATTGAAAAATCTAACGTTTTCGTAATTGAAAATAAAACGGGTTGTATGATTTTGGTTCAACTGGTTTCTGATCCCGACCTGTGATCAATCACAATTTTGATGAAATATAGCATCAATAATTTCAGATACCTGTATGTATATGTATTTATTATGTGTAAGAAACTGCCATTGCACATTAGTAACATAAGACTTTGAACTTGCTAGCTAGGCAAAACATTAGCTTTTTCTGAATGGTAATTCTCAGAAGCAACACACAGTGTAGTAAATGTGCATGGTCGACGGCAATAAATTCGCCTGTATGTTTGATATCGCTCACATTTTTTACCCTGAACAATGCAAAAACTTTCATTATCACCGATCATGAATACAGAGAAAACTTGCAATACTTCAATAGCCGTTTCCTTCTCGGTCTATTTCATAATCGCACGTAAGTATACTTTGGAAACTTGAAAGAAATTATTTTCATTAGTTCCAGATGAAGTTGCAACTGCATGGAGGTATGCGGGTGTGCGTAGGATGGTACTTAACAGTAAAAGTACAGTTTTATATTTCGACTTATTTGCTTTAATTTTTTAAAAGACAATATTCTCACTTTTTTTTCCTCCTGTATTGCGTGGGACTTTACAAACGTTCAAACAACGGACACAAAGAACACCTAGACTCGTTTAATCTATAGAGTCGCAACAATCCGTCGGCGGACAGACAAAATTGGTAAATAATTATTTTTCGTTACTTTTGTTTTGAAAAAGACGACTGTCGCTCTAGGAATAAATTCTGTATCTCAGGGGAGTCCAGAAACATTCAAACAACGGACACAAAGAACATCCAAACTCGGATTAACTATTTGTGGATCACACAATTTTTTCTGTTTAGGGATCGAATCCACAATGTTCGGCACAGTGGCAGTAGCAGGGCGGCCCCTATACCCACTTCGCCACGTGCTGTCAAGAACGTAATCTTTTTTTTTTTTTTTTTTTACGTGGGTTTATGCATGACGCGTACCCCTCCGCGGGGGCGGGCGGAGGGGTTATGTCGGATTCGCCGGGGTAAAATAAAGATGTTGAAAAGACGAAGTACCTCCCAGAATACCGACTAAACCTACCACGGTGTTCCTCGACAAAACCACTATCGACGGGGCCGCGCGAATCACTTACGCATGCGGTCGCGACCACGCCGAGGTTTCGGCCCGCCGTATGAAACGGCAGGCCACTACACGAAAGATCTACCCAAAGGCACTTCTAACACTCCCTACTGTCCCCCCTAGAGGGGAGACGGACTCGAAACAGAGGCGCGCGTGGGAACACGCACGCCGCCTCTCAGACCTGGTGCTGAATGGATGGCGGGCAGGCCCACAAAGCCCGCCACCCCCAGGTCAAACCTCAGGGTGGCTGGAGGTCGTCCCGCGCCCTCCGGCGCCCAGCTCTGCGGTTGGGGAGAGGGTTTAAACGCTCCCTCTCCCGTCAAGATGGCACTTATAATTCAACATCGTATATGTTAGCTTAACTGCAGTTGTCAGTTGCAATTGCGAGCTGTTACACAAAAAAAATCTAATACTTTACTTTATTTAAGAGATGGATAGTGTCCAAAAAAAATTACACTCAAAACAAAAGCTACTCTACGCAGCCACCGTGCTAAAAAGTAAAAAACTGCCAGAGTGTGCATATTTCCATAGCATTTTCAGCACGTTCGTCATTGACTGTTAACATACTGGTGCCATGTTAGTAAAGCATTTTTGTATTTAGAACACTAGCCGTTCTAAATTCAAAATACTCTCGTGTCCAACGGCTATTCGGTGCCGAATATATTTTTGAAATTGGAATAAAATAAAATGCGACCGTTAGAAATAATCGTTTCTGCGTACTAGCTCTGTGTAATAGGAAACCTCTGTAATTTTATTGCGTTATAAAATGCCATTTTGTTTGGGTATTATAGCAAAGTATTGGCGGGGAATTTTTGTTCATAATATGCTTGCGATGTGAGAAATTTTGTACGTTATTTTCAGATGACTTCGTCTATTATTTAACTCTATTACATAAACAAGTGATATGAACCGGCATGTTATATATCTTTGGCAGTTCTTTATATTAAATGGGTACCTGCAGATATTATTTAATCTAAATTACTTGTTACGAGTTAGTTGATTTGCTTAATTACCTTAAAGCCATCAGTTAAGTTAAAGCATTGGAATAATCGTTGGATGGCTTTGCCTAAAACAACGTTGCCGTGAAACTTCCATTGGTGAACGTTGTTCTTATATATTATAAAATAAATATTTTAATTGTTAGAAATGTATATAAAAAAGAAATGTTTGAATGTCAATGATTCGAATTGAATGTTGTCACCAGATTTGTTAATTTGATGCCTCTAGCTAGTTAATCTCATGTTTGCCAGATTAACAAATACAGTTAAAAATAAAAGTTTCGTATCTCGCTTAGTTTGTATAGGACGGGTTAAATAAACTGTGATTACGTTTCAAATACACAGCTTTATTTACCGTCACCCTCAATTTTCAATCCGTATTTATTACATCCTATTTAAAAATGGTCTCATCCAACAATTACATCTGACTCTCGCTGCCTCGGTAGCACAGTCGTAGTGAATGTGACTGCAGTGTATTAGAATGTATTTCTTTTTGTTCAATTGTCCGGTCGAGCCACCAAAATATTATTGCATATCTCCCCCAAAAATAAATCCTAATACCGAATATGGGTGGTGTAGTTCACTCTCGAAATTACGTCTCGAAGACCTTACTTACATTTCTCTGATATACTTATTATTATATCTTCTTTTGTAGTATTGTCCTCTTCTTACTTCTTACCTTTCTTGCCTATGTTGCTTTTTCAAAGGAGGCTTAAGAAGAACCACATTTATGGTACACAAAGGCTTAATTACACCATTTGCCTTGCCAACTCGCTATAAACAGCAGTTACTACTTACACTTTTTAGTCAGGTAGCTCATCGTTAGCCATCAAATTCTAAAAGAAAACTTGACAGTACAGTCATAATAATTATATTAATCTCTTATAAAAAAAAACATCAAATAACAACTCTTAACAAAAGTAAATGAAAACGATAACAATTTCAAAACAGATAATAAAACATAATATATTCGAATGTTGCCATCAAAATTCAAATAGGTTTGCCAGCATCTAAAATGTTCTCGTTAATTCCGTGTTATGATGTAATGTATAAAAATTAACAAGGCGTACGAATAAATTATAATGGCGTATTTTGTTTTGTGCGTTGATTTTATTATGTAGATTGATTCTGTATCGCTTGTGTGGAGTAATTAGGCCGGTCTGTGTATCGTTATTGCTAAATTTTGATTGTATTCGGTAATTTTATGACATATTTTATTACGTTATTAAAGTCAATAGGTTTGGTTGTCCCATGGTGTTTACGCGGCCAAATTTTCGTGTCGCTTGGTCGTTCCCAGTTTGAATAGAAAGTGATTACTTTTTTACTGACTTGGTGTAGTGATTTTGACTGTTGTGCATGAGGTCAGGTTGAATTGCCGAGTCATGAGCTATATGGTTTTACTGAAAAGAAATTCTTAGTAACAGCTCGACGTCTAGAATTGTTACTAACTATTACTACTATTGTTATTAACTCATGTTATTTGGGACCGTAAGACATAGCTGGCAAAATGTGGGTGTTAAACATCTCTGCCTTAGACAGATGTTTAAGAAAAATATAGATACGTCATCCCCGAAAGTTGTAACTTTCGGGAATGACGTATCTTTGTTTTTTCTTCTAAGAAAATTCGGAGTAACGGAGTTTGCTAATTTATCCAAAACGTTCGATTTTTTTGAACTATATTATTTATTTTTTACACCTTATTCCCTCGGGAACAGCATTATTTCTGGATGGAAGGTACTTATGTCCTTTTCTGTTCCCCTGATAACGTGTATGCGAAATGTCATGATGACTGGTCGAGTAGTTAAGACGTGAAAGCATAACAAACAAACAAACCCACATTCGCATTTATAATATTAAACATATTAAATCTTTGCTAAAACATGAATAGGTAAAGTGTGAGAATGTTTCGTTATGTTCAGTCTAAAATAGTTGCCGTACTCTATTCGCAGATTGCAAACCGTGCAGAAAAGAAAACGCTTTGCTTCTAGTGCAAGAAAAAATGTAGAGCTTCGCAATGCGAGTAACAGAGATACTCGTATTCTTAATTACGCTACCATTGACCTGCCTCCATGGCGCAGCGGTAGTGAATGCGACTGGTGTGCATTAGAATTTTGAACTTACTTTATATCTCGGGGTATTTTGAAAAAAAATGTAAATTGCCAAAAATTTAACAACACGTTTTTCTCTTACCCAAAAATCGAATCCCTCCTATATAATATACCTTACGATAGCCGGTAAGCGCAAATTTACATCATGGGACCATCAAAACAGTTATAGGAGTGAATTAGTTAGTTGGACGTGTGTTATCCGCACTTAGCCCCACAATTGGGCCATTGAGCGTAAGTAAGAGACGGTAAAAAAAATTTTCGGTTACTCATACCACCTCAGCTCCGTCCAAAGAGATAAAAGGGGACCGGTGTTGCGCATCACCTCCTGCATCGTTTCTGGACTGTTTAGAAGTTTCACCCCTTGGTTGCTCACGCTTTTACAATATAGAAGCATGTGAGCCGGTGTCTCCTCGATCTCCATGCAGCCTCTACATAAGGGACTGTCAGTGACGCCGATGTTGAATAGGTGTTTGTTGAGTGAGCAGTGACCTGTTATTATACCCACTAGGTGGCGTAGGTTTCTCCTTGTGGTACGTTGGAGTTTGCGCGACAGATATTTGCCTAAGGATGGGAGTGCTTCCTTCGTCTGTCTAAAGCAGTAGTAAAGAAACAATACAAAAGTGAACCACGAAATATCTCTATAAAGTAGTCTAATTTCAATATAATGTTATCTACATACCACATTGTCCCAGTGTTGGAATGTGATAGACCGTGTTACAGATTACTCACTTAACCCAGGCTCCTAGTGTGTAATAATGTCCTCCAGACCGAATTGCGGTCAGGGCGGCCGATCTAAATAGATACTTAGCCTTCTGCATGGCTGATACACTATCCTTATTTATATTGAAAATGTGAAAATGAGTTTGTTTCATTGTTAGTTATGCTTTAAAGCCTGATCATCATAAAATTTTACATACACGTTGCCCGGGGTACAAAAAAGGACATAGGGTAGCTTTCATCTGGGAAAAGTACCATTCCTGAACAAAGCCGCGGCAAAAAGTTAGTATTTTATATAGATTTGTGTTGTGAGTAAGCAAATTTACTGTCTATTCCTTCACTTGTTTAGTAGGATACTGTTAGATGCTAATTTAATATGGTTAAGAACACACACAGAACGAACGATTTTGGGTACAATCCAGAACTTGTGGATGAGTCATTTGCAACTTTAAATCACGACTGTTACTTACTGTCTCATTTAAATTTAAAAAAGACAACTCTCTTACTATGTTCCATTTCTGCATCGCGGGGAAATTTATTGCTACATAGGATTTGTCAAATGTTATAACTAATATTTAGACAATCAATTCCTAAATACCACTGATTAAATTCGTTGCGGTTTGAAGACAGTCTACATTTCCCTGGGAATTCACGAGTGACAAAACTCGGTTTGATACTGCTGAACCTGGCTCACAACTATCACAAAGATAGAAGTGAGTTAAACTAGTCCCAAAAACTAAACATTGGACAACAGTGGACACAGAGAACATCCAGACTAAGAATAGTTATTTGTGAATCACACAGTGTCAAATGGCGAGGCGACGACACAAACCATTGTGCAGTCAAAACTTCTGGCGATTCTCTCTAAACCTAATTTACCAAAAAATTGTTGGCCCAAGCTAGGCTTTAATAATCCACAGCCTACACACTAACCACTAGTCTAAAGAAATAGTCCTAAAATATACACCTGTACAAAAATACTGTATAAAATTTAACCAACACCGTTCTAACAATTACAAAACAACAAAGTTCGGTTCAAAAACTCGACTTGCTATTCTGCGCCTAACTTATTCACGAACGCGATATTGTAAAAGCTTTATTTTTCCCAGTATTCGTCTGTTACAGAATTCAGTTCGCGGCCGATTCATTGTCAACGTATTCAAATCTCGTTAAGTCCGACAATAGGTGGTTTTAAAAAATGGACGGGCGTGAATGGCTTTTAAAGTGCGGATTCTGTGGATAAAATATAAGACTGATAGTTTTCAAAATTAAAGAGGTTTAGCTATGATAGATTGGCTAACCGCTAGAAGAAGGAACCGCTTGGTTCCAGCACTGTCAACAGTCAAGCTTCGTTAGAACTAATTAGTTTAAAATTAACTAAGATATTTATTACAAGTAATGTTTAAAATCGCATCCGGCTTTAGAGATGACATGACTTCGGTGGTTAATCTATAGACGCAACAGGGAAAGGAACACAAGGTAGACTGACGAACAAGTAAGGTCCGAAAGTGGTTGGATGCATGTGGCTTGGAATCAGTCTGTGTGGTAAACCTTAGGTAAGGCCTATGTCCAGCAGTAGAGTCCTGTAGAATAACAAGGTATTGTGCACTATCGATCCAAAGGGAGGATCTTCCAACCAGGATGGATGATCGTTGCAGAGGCTTGGTTTATACCAATGTCTGATTGATGACAATTGATGCCAGGCACATGTATAAGTACATATAGTCACTGGTACAAAACACTTCGCTTGCGTTATTCAGTACAAGATGTATGAAGTAGTAATTGTATTTAATTAATATCCCTTTTCGCTAGTTGTCGTAATTGCTTGGTCTTGTGATATAGGGTTCAATGGAATCTCCACTTAATCTGCAGCAGTCGGACTGTAGAAGCACCTCCGCTATACAAGACATCGTAGTCAAACAACCTTCTGTTATTACGCTGTGTTGGGTTTATAAGACGTGCTGTCAGCAAACACACGTACCCCTGTTTTGACGAGAACCGAGATTATGACTTTCACTCGCCACTATCTTAGCATATCTTTATTGTCACATCTACTGTCTACGCTGTAATCGATCCAGAATGTCCCCGTTCTGGTAATTGAACATTCACTAGGCCTTCATCTTTTTAGAGTTTGAAAAAACTCTTATACAACAGCTTTGTCCGTCCGTCCGTCCGTCTGTCTGTTACACAACTTTCAACACAAGAACCGTAAGAGCTAGAGACTCGTGGTCAAGGCCATTCGACTCAGCATAGTCGATATACCCCCGAAATGATTATGACCTTTGACGTCTGATCTCAAAGTCACGAGATACCATTTTTTAGAACTCTAAGATTTACGGTAATTCATGGCCGTTTCTCACTCGTCATTATCCCATTTAGATTCTAGATTATTAACCTCTGCCTACTTCTCCGATGATACAGGTATTATCCTTACAGCAACAATGTTATCTTACCTTATGTGGGGGCCAGTCAGTGCAGACCGGCGACACTTCGACCCAGTGGGATCTTTTGTGCCGACACTCTCCCAATAACGACTGCCGCAGATGTTCATGGCAGCCAGGACCGACAGCTTAACGTGCTCTCCGAGGCATGGAGTAGGCGATAATTGTAAATCAATACGCACATAATTTCGAAAAGTCATATAACTTCTGAAAGTCAGAGGTGCGCGACGTGGGTTCGAACCCGAGACCCTCCGTATAGCAGTCTGTTGGTCTCCCCACTAAGCTATCGCTGCTCTTTTTTTAAAACAGCATCAATGTTATTTATACTGTTAAGCTATCTTTACCTGAAACATCCCAATATGAAGCTTTTAACCAAAATAAGGTAATCCCACTGCAAAGAGAAATATCAAAACATAATATTTTTCGCTCATAATATAACAAGTCTATTAGGTAACAAATAACAAGGGTAAAGTGCTTCACCCTCCCATTTTACCCAAACACGAATTATACATGTAACGTTTTACCCTATTGCGGGACCCTGACGACATAAAAATTACAAATTCTTGCCTCGTCGCGAGTAACTGTGACAATGAACGCTCGGCGAATATTCCCTGAATCAATGCATTGTTTTTGCGTTAGCAACACTGCTTTGAAAGGTATTGTATAGTTTCAATAGAACTTTTTGTGCAGTCGTTTTTTAGTGGATTAATTCACGTTTATGCTGTGTGATATCTGGTTCTATTCCAAGCTTGATTAAAGGTTGTATTAGGTTGTTTTGTTATACAATTCCTGGGCTGAGCTAAACTTAAAAATATTTATAATTTATCTTTAGTACAAATGTAAGTCGGCCTCGATGGCGTAGTGGTTAATGTAACCGACTGCCACGCCTGAGGTCGCAGATTCGATTTTCGCACAAGTCAAACATTTGAGTACATTAACATGGATGTTTGTCTTGATCTGGGTGTTTCTAGGTTTAATATGTATGTATGTATTTACAAAAAAAGTATATATGTATGTTTATCCATTGTCTAGTACCCATAGCACAAGCTCTGCTTAGTTTGGGCTAGATGGTGTTGTGTGTATATGGTAGAATATTATATTATTATATATATACAGCCACGTGCAAAAGTATTAGGCACCCCTATTGTTTGTCTCTATCTCAACAATGAGCGCTCGGATAAGGGTTTTATGGTCTTACTATTGCATCGGCGGCATTTTGACAAAAATAAAACAATAACAAATATTTATGACACCCAGGTGCAGTTTAAAACGATGTTTTTACAAATTTGCAATTTTAAAGTTTACTCTTTAGGGGGTTATCAGTGCTTGCAGTGAACAGACACATATCGTACGCAATTGTTGTTACCATATTCCTGAAGACTAATATTCATCGAGTTAATAATGCCTAAAAAAGCAGAACTTAGCGCAGAACAGCGCCTAAAAATTAAAATTTTACATGAACGAGGCATGTCTCAAGTGAAAATAGCCCGAGAAGTGAAGTGCTCGCGTTGTGCAGTGCAATATGCACTAAATCGCTTCAAAGAGACCGGTACTCATGAGAATAGGCCAAGAACAGGCAGAAGAAAAATAACTACAGATCGTGAAGACCGATTGTTAATTAGGCAGTCTCTACAGGACCGTAAAAAAACTGCTTTAGAGCTCGCTGCAGCTTTATCTGAAGCAAAAAGCAGATCAGTGAGCGCGTGTACTGTGAGAAGAAGGCTTATTGCAGCTGGATTAAAAGGTTGCAAGGCAAGAAAGAAGCCGTGGCTATCGGAGCACAACAAGAAAAATCGGTTGCAGTGGGCCCTCAGACATAGAGATTGGACAGTGGAGGATTGGTCCAACGTACTGTGGTCAGACGAATCTAACTTTGAGGTATTGTTATTTAATTTATGTATTACACCAAAACACATAGCCGTCTTTGAAATCACGTCCTGCGAGGGAAATATGCAATCTTGAATTAAGTTATTTTTTTGCTTGTTCCATAGGTGTTTGGAACACCCGGTGTTACTTACGTCAGGCGAAGGGTGGGCGAAGAGTACAACCCAGATTGTGTAGTGCCCACTGTTAAACACGGTGGAGGCTCAATAATGATCTGGGGTTGCATGGCTGCCGATGGAGTGGGCGAAATGGTGTTGTGTGAGGGGCGAATGAATAGCACCAAATACACAGAAGTTCTGGAAACAGCTCTAGCACCGTCTGTTACACAGATTTTTGGCGATACAAACACCGACGGCGTAAAATTCCAGCAGGACAACGCCACTTGCCACAAGTCAGCACACACTATGGCATGGATGGCTCAAAACGGCATAGATCTTTTGGACTGGCCGCCACAATCACCGGACCTCAATCCTATTGAACACATTTGGTCTATTTTGAAAAAAAATATCCGTAGACACTCGATAAGCAACAAGGAAACACTGCTCGCCGCGTTAAAGCACGAGTGGCAAAAGATATCCCAAGAGGAATGTTTTAAGTTGGTAGAGTCAATGGCAAAAAGAGTGGCTGCTGTCATTATATCCAAAGGTGGACCGACAAAATATTAATTATTTTATAAAAATAAATCTTATTAATCATATGTGTTGTTTTCTTTACATTCCCTATGCTGAATCACCCTAAAACTGGCATTATTATAGGGTGCCTAATACTTTTGCACGTGGCTGTATTTTCTTGAATATATCGAATTGTAGGAAAAAAGCTTCATGCGTAAAATGTTGTATACCTAAAAGAATGATTCGGTTTTATATCTTCACTCAGACCGAATTTCGAATATACTGGACAAACACAAGTTTATTGTGGTCTCTCATTGTGTAATGGGACGGATATCGTAATACTGTAATAAAAAAAATCAGCAAGAGTGCCGTAGTGCTTTAAAGAGCCACCTGTTTTCTGACATTACGCCAAGAATTTAAGGAACGAATCTTATGAAACAAAATTTGTGTTATCAACAAATGGTCCTGCAAAGTCCAGGGTCCAGGGTTCAGGTCTGGGTTTGTATGCCGCTCCGATATAGAAAATATACTTAAATAATACTTTAAAAAAGTAAAAATAATGAAACCTTTTCATTACAATATTAGTAAGCAACTGAATGAAATTCAAGTAATGCTATAAGGAAAGCAAGGCAAGAAGAAAAAGATAGATATCTGCATTACACGATCAGATGACTGCTTCATCACTTCAAAACTTGTTGAAAATTCAAACAATGGCATCCAACCACTACATTTATTTCCATTACTCGTGTCTACACCTCATAAAGCACTCGTAAACCTAGTTTACTTTCCGTGAGCCTTCGCTTTTTGATAACGAAGGTAGGACGGATGAAACAATTAAAACAATGAGTAGTTACTTCAGGAAACACTCCACATTCATTTTATACAACGCATTGACACGCCTACCTTAGTAATAAAGTTCTCCTGACCGAATATCGGTGGAAACTCTTGACGGAGACTGGCCATCTTCGTAGGAGACATTATAACGTATAAACAAATGCATTCTCTATTTCCTTACTCATAGTTCGATGGGACACCGATTCGACACAACCGGAGGGAGATCGAGCGTAGGACCCTTCGCTTTACGTGATATCAGTGACACGTTGGTATCTAGCACTGCCAACCTGGACTGCAGGGATGAAGTAATGATTTTAGTGGCCACTGGCACTGCACCACTGCTTCCTACATAAGACAAAAAAATGTGTGATCCACAAATAGTTTTTGCTCAAACACAAGTGCGGTATATTTGTTCATTTCCAATGTCCGATGAATTATTGTTCTAAGTCGACCCAACCAGAAAGACATCTGGCGTGCTTTCCCAGTCACGGGGACGTTCACTACCGCTGTGTCAGCACGGTATTACCATTTACTGGACAAAATACGTTTAGATAGCGTTCTGTTTTCAAAAATTTTCTAACGTAAAAAGTTCAAAAACGCTTTTCACATGCCAGAAATTGGACTGCACGGATGGGATATCGGTTTAAGGACTCACCTCGCCACTGCGACTACGCTGAATGTTGTGGTTTTAAATCCCACACGGGACAAAAATTGCGTGGTCCATCCGTGGTGTCTCGACTCTAGATTTTTTTGTGGCCGTTATTTTGATGCTTGTACCGTACCTCGCAACACAGGAAGTATTCGTAGTGCAGAAGTTCGCTTAAAAAAAACATATCAATCTGTGAATCAAAGCCAGAGCAGCCAGCTTATAACCTGTGTCTTATGTAGCAAGCTTATGACATGAAACAAACAAGGCAGTGTCACAGATATTTTCAGTTGAAAGGTTTATTCAATAATAGCAAATGCTAAGTTTTATTAATCTGAACGTAATTATAAAAATAGACGTCCTTTACTCACTGACTTTGCCTATTTGAAAACTAGATTTTGCCCACGGCTTTGCTTGCGTTAATTTAGATTTATATTCTTCTTCTTCTTCTTGTCGTGTGGTTAGTGGCCAACCTGTTGTCAAGAGTTGTTCAAACCGCTCGTAGACCTCTGACATGGCTTAACGACTGCTGTCAATTTATATTAAGATGGATTTTTAGTAGCCCTTAAAGTATTCTGATGTATAAACAATAATATTGTAAAGTTACATCAAAATCTGTTCAGTAGTTTTTGCGTGGAAGAGTAACAAACATCCATCCATCCTCACAAACTTTAACATTTATAATATTAGTAGGATAGAGTAATCATATTATTAATAGAAAACATGAATATGAGGTTTTACATGTGTGGTTGATTGCCTTAGGGTAAGGTTTGTATTATCGGGCACGCCACGATCGTGGCGGTAAGTCCCGTTTTTGAGGAGTGGCTGGAGAGGCGGCATGGCGCCCTCACCTTCCGGCTGACACAGGTAATGACTGGCCACGGTTGTTTTGGCCAGTTCCTGTGTCGTATAGGCCGGCAGGCGACGCTCGGTTGTCATCACTGCGGCGACTGCCGCGATGTTGTTGTGGACACGGCGCTGCACACTTTGGTGGATTGCCCCGCCTGGGCATTGCAGCGCCGTGAGTTAATCGCGGCAGTCGGACTGGTTGCCCTCTCACTCCCGGCCGTGGTTCAGTCTATGGTCCGGAGTGAGAGATCGTGGAACGCCGTCGCCTCCTTCTGTGAGGAAGTAATTTCCATCAAGGAGGCGGCAGAGTGGGAGAGAGAGCGCTTAAACCCTCTCCCCAACCACAGAACTGGGCGCCGGAGGGCGCGAGATGACCTCCAGCCACTTTGAAGTTTGACCTGGGGGTGGTGGGCTGCGTGGGCCTGCTCGCCACCCGATCAGCATCAGGTCCGAGAGGCGGCGTGCGTGTTCCCACGTGCGCCTCTGTATCGTGTCTTTGTCCCCCCCGCTCAGGGGGATGGTGGAGGAAATATTCTTCGTGCAGTGGCCTGCCGTTTCACACGGCGGGCCGAAACCACGGCGGGGTCGCGATTGCATGTGAAAGCGATTCGCGCGGCCTCGCCGTCTATGGTTATGTCGAGGAACACCGTGGTAGGTTTAGTCGGTATTACCGGGGTATCTTTTCCCCGGTGAGCCCGACATAACCTCTCCGTCGCCCCGCGGAGTAAGGTATGCGTCAAAGCATTCACCAACGTAAAAAAAAAAAAAGGTTTGTATTATATTATAGAAAAGAGTAACCATCATGCATATACAGCGTGTAACAGAAAGGCCGTGTTTGGGACCGAAATATATCCTATTTAATATAATAAATGCAAATGTGACTTTGTATGTTTATTTGTTTATTGGTTACGCTTCCACGCCTTAACGACTAGACGAAACATCATTAAATTTCGCATACACATTTTCAGGGGAACAGAAAAGGAAACCAGGTACCATTCATCCAGAAAAAGTACTGTTAATAATTTAACCTAATATAACCTACATTTATGCGATCGAAGCCGCAGGTAAACTCTAGTGACTGATAAATGTGCCTTATATTCGGCTAAAAAATAATAATAATAATAATATTCTACCACATACACACAACACCATCTAGCCCAAACTAAGCAGAGCTTGTACTATGGGTTCTAGACAATGGATAAACATACATAGATACTTTTTTTTTTTTGTAAATACATACATATTATACATAGAAACACCCAGACCAAGACAAACATCCATGTTCATGCACACAAATGTTTGACTTGCGCGGGAATCGAACCCGCGACCTCAGGCGTGGCAGTCAGTTACACTAACCACTACGCCATCGAGGCCGACAATCAATAAAAATATCAACCATTTTGTTTATATATTATTTAAACATCGAAACAAAAGCGTTACATCACTATCAAAATTGCACCTGGTCTTTTTCGGATTTACGGAGATTATCCGAATCAGCTGTTAGTGTTGTTTAAGTATCGACTAGGATTATTGATAATAATAATAATATGAGCCCTGTATTACACTGTCCCACTGCTGGGCACGTGCCTCTTCTCACTGTAAGAAGGGTTAGACCATAGTCCACCACGCTAGTCTAGTGCAGGTTGGCAGACTTCACATATCTTCGAGAACATTAGGGAGAACGCTCAGACATGCAGGTTTCCTCACGATGTTTTCCTTCACCGTTAAAGCAAGCTTTTCCACTAGGCTATCGCTGCTATTGATAAATCGATAAAAAAAAATTTTTTTATGGTATATCTTAGTGAAAATTATGTATACGGATTTATTTGTCGTGATTTTCCATTGTACAAGGGTATATTATTTGACACTTAAATATGACCACACCTTTATGAGACACGCTGCATAAATCAAAAGTATATAAAACTAAATTTTGCCCGCGGCTTCGCTTGCATAAATGTCAGTCAGTAACAGTACTTTTGTTCTGAATTCATCCAGAAATGTCCAAAAATGTCCTTTTCGGTACCCTTATAGCGTGTATGCGAAATTTCATGATCATCGGCGAGTGGTTCAAGGCGTAAGAAACAAACAAACTTGAGTTCGCATTTGAATATTAGTGAGGATTAAGATTGTCTTAAATTAAAATTGGTATTATCACGAAAATATGAAAGAAACGACAATTTTATAGGTAAAAACCAAATAGTTTTGGATTCAGAAAAGTCACAGCTAGTTTTTTATCGTACAATATAGCTTCAATCGCTTTAGCGTTTTTTACAGTATAGATAAAGTTTGTAAATAGGCGTCCAACCCTCTATAGTCTCTAATAGTAGGTTGTTATAACACTTTTTTCAGTCTTATCTTTACAGCTGTTAGCTTAGGATTGTCTAAAATTGTGTCTAAATGCTTTGTTCTTTATGTAAAAGCATAAACTCACAAACTTTTTGGAAGCGGCTAGTCTTGGTTATCATCTGGCAAAATACGGTTAGATGTTGATTTTTCTTATCAGAAATCCTTAATTTAGACTTTTTATATATATTGAATTCTAAACAAAACTGGCAATGTAGAAAGTGTGGGCATGTAGAAAGAATAGACGAGGAAAGACTGACTAAGAAAGTTTATAAGGCTAGTGTGCATGGAACAGTCGCAAGAGGAAGACCTAGGCGAACGTTTCTTGATCAGATCGGAGGCGTTCTGGACAAAGGCCAGGTTAAGAGTACCTTGAACCGACGGGCGTGTATGAGGAATGAAAGTGAATGAAACCAGAGAAGTGTGTCAGGATCGTAGCAAATGGAAATCCGTAGTGTCTGCCTACCCCTATGGTCAACAGGCGTGAATCTATGTATATATGTATGTGTCGGCGTCGTCATCGTGCCTAGTTACCAGAGGGTACACGGAGAAAAACCACGTGCTAAGCGTCAGTGGAACGTGCACCGAGCGAGCCCAACAACAACTGTGCTCGGCGCCGGGCGGACCGGCTTATATAGCGTAGTGGTGGGGCGCGTTCGGTGAGTCACGCGCAGCTCGGCCGCTCGATGCACGTTCCACTGACGCTTAGCACGTGGTTTTTCTCCGTGTACCCTCTCGTAACTAGGCACGATGACGACGCCGACATATGTACAAAACAGATGAAATTGTAATCCTAACTAATGTTAAAATTGCGAGTGTGAGTTTATTTGTTTGTTACGCTTGCACGTTTTATCTACTCGATCGATCATCATAAAATTTCGGATACACGTTATCAGCGGTACAGAAAAGGACATAGGTTACCTTTCATCCAAAAAAAAGTACTGTTCTGAAGGCAGAGAAATTTATTGACAAATAAACATCAACGCGAGTTAAGCCGCGGTCAATATTAAGTATAAAATAATTTCTGTTTGTCTACCCTTTCGAAAATGTATGCAATGTTATGTAGAAAGCGTAGTCACGGTTTTATGTTAACGCTCAAAACATTTAATTTCATGTTCAAAATAAGATATTAAACGCACCATTACATAAGTATCTGCATGTACATTACTGCTACGAAACTCAGGGTAATTTGCTTGAACGAGCATCTCCCTTCGAAACGACCGGCAATCTCCATTTACGTATGTAATACAATAAAATTACTGATGCTACAATTGTAAAAATTTAAACCGATATAAACAAAAAGATTTAAAAAAATCTTTTAACACATTCTCTGAACGCACTTTGGCACAGTACCACGTAAGCCGCCATTTTAAAAACGCCAGCGGCAGAATTCAGAACTAAATTATAGCGTACAACCTCGTAACCACTAGCGCCACTACAGATTGCAAAAATAAATTTGCAGAACTGTAGGTTATGACGTACCCGCACAGGATTATAAATTGTTGCTTTTAGCCAAATTAAATTCGGAACACTTAAGCGTGAATAAGATGGGGATATTTGAAGTTCATACGAGTGAAAAGGATGAATGTATATGTGTATGTTCCGGCTATAAATCTCGTAAATGTGTTGTTTATTGTAGGCATTTCCAAATGATGTCTTTTAATAATGTCGTATCGTGCGATAAAATTGTCCTTACGGCGATAATGTTGGCAGTATGGGTGATACGGTTTACTCCTTTGGGAGGGTGTTCCGGGGTTTAGCGATAACAATATGTGTGAGAAAGTTATAGGTCTATATTGTAGTGATAATAAATTTCCGAGTAAGATATAACAGGCTGTGGTGTTTGGGCAACATAAGCTTATAACTTACGATGTAAGAATGTATTCGATATATTCGGAAATAGTTCCGAATATATCGAATAGATTCTTACATCATAAACTCCCTAGTATAGACTAGGGAGTAAAATAGCAAACATTTTTAGGAGACTACAGATCAAAGAGCGCAAAATACAATGTGTGTCACTTTTACTAGAGACGAACTTAATATTAAAGGAGTCTGTCCACTACCCCGTCTCATACTATGACCGTGCTAGGAACATGTCAGGCAAAAAAAAATCTTTGTAAGGAAATGTATAAGACTATGCCCACTAGATCGTTTCGTCACAGACCAGCAGCTCCTGTAGCAGGGCGTATCGTGTTGCTTTTCGTGTCTGATACGTTTCTAGCACGGTCATGGTATGAGATGGTGTAGTGCGCAGAATCCTTAATAAGCAAAAAGAACTCGTTAGATAATAGACGGCGCTGTCAGTAAGACAGAGCAAAATATAAATATTTTCGATATACTTGGAAGTTTACTAGAATGAGGTCTATTTTTACAAGACTACTGAGGGACAGTGCCAAATGCAGGAAGTGTCAGTTCAAATTCAA
Source organism: Catocala fraxini (assembly GCA_930367265.1). NCBI lineage: Eukaryota > Metazoa > Arthropoda > Insecta > Lepidoptera > Erebidae > Catocala > Catocala fraxini. The sequence continues at coordinate 3,819,096 of OV884049.1, read as the reverse complement.
ATTCAAATCTTTATTGTTTGCTACAATATAGTAGGTATATAATAATAGATGGTAGACTTATAGCTAAGAATCAATTGTGGATCCTGCCAGGCACAGCATACTAAATATATTAGGAGAGAGGCACAGGGCTTGTCTCTTAATACTTTTAATTTATTAATAAATTATTATTAAAATTGATTAATTAGTGTTTGAAAATATTTTATTATATTGTTCGGGCCTCCATACACCCGAACCGCCGTGCGCCGTGACGTATGTCATCGAACCGGTTCTCGGCCGCCGCCGGCGTCGTTCCTCCATGTTGCGCAGGGGGGGGCCCCACACACCATACGAGACCTAGGAGCGAACGCACGCTCACCGCGACGCGGTTTTTTTTATATGTTTTATGTCGCAATTAAATATACAGTCCGCTACTCCTGCGTTATTATTTGTTGAGACTCCTGGGGCTGCTTAGTTTTGGGGCTCGGCACAGACAATATGCTTTATTATATTCATCAATATAAAAGTGATATTTATACCGCCTGTATGGTTGTCAGGAACACACTTGGTTTATATAGAATATGACTAATAGAGCTGCACTAGGTATAATTCCTGTATCACGGGGAACTTTACAAACATTCAAACAACGGACGTAGAGAACATCCAGACTCGGTACAACCATTTGTGGATCACACATATTTTTATCTCGTATGGTATTTGAGCCCAAGACGGTCGATGCAGTGGCAGTTGCGAGGCAACCAGTTAAACTACCATACCATCCGTGCAGTCAAAATTTCTGTGCACTATAGTACGTAATATCGTGCGTCAATAGCTTAGCAAGACAACCATTAGTCTACCAAGTTATAGGTCCCAACTTCACACGCCATGCATGTGCACTGAGCTGTAAAATGCATACCCATTTCAAAAGTATAAGCCGGTAATTGACGCCATCTAACGGAAATCGATACAAGAACTGTTAAGTAGTTTATTTATATCTCAATAGATGGCGGTGCACTACTATACAATAAAAAGAAGTAGATTTATAAATAAATTAAAAAAAATTTGATCGATTATCTTTAATGTTTTTTAATCTCTTTTATTTAAAAAAGAACACATTTCAGGGTAAAACAAGCAGCAAAGAATTACAAATGAATTTATAAATTTAATGTAAGTAGGTCATTTTATAGATACTTTCGATCGCTATTCTGTTCGTACGCAAACATTATTTTGTCTCTGTGTTCCAATGCCTTTACGGTTGAGATTACAATATCTTATAAATTTCACGTATTTGCTAAAATGAGTACGCGTTGCGATATTTATAAAACAAACATCATCTAGTTCATTCATATTAATTCTAATTCGAGTGTTCATAGGATTTTGGACCTTAAGGTCTCCATGCACTATTACAGGTGACTATACATTGGTACATTCACTTTTTACATGATTGACTCATAAGTCATATGACATAGAGCTACATTTGTTGTTGAGTGCAATCTTAGATGAGACGCAAGTCGCTAGCGCGGAATTCATTTTCAAATTAAGTTTACAAACGCAAGTACTTGTGTCGATCGTTTACAAGATATACGATGCATGCAAGTCTCTCAACTTGCGCATATTACGCTCCTGATACACAAAAGCCATTACATTTACATGTACAGCAGCATCAAATGATTAATAACTAATAGCTTCAATATAACGTGAAAGCAAACTATATTTTATCTCCGCAGCCATATTTTTCATAGCATTACTAAGCTGTAATATTTATACTATATTTTACCGGTTTTGTCATTAATCAAACACCATTCATATAACTATATCCCTAAGATACACTTCAAATAAATAGAGCACTCTTCGTCTTGTCAAAATAATAAATTTCTGTCGCTTAACCAGAGTAGAAGCTTCAAACGTATACTGATCTCACTCGAACTTAGTTGTTATGTATATAACTGTCCCTTTTAGATGTTAATAATGTTAAGAGAAATGATTTGCTAGAATCATGTATGTGTGTATCAATCGTGCGTGTGATCATTTATTTTGACAGATTTGGGAGTTGTGTATGTGTGTGTAAAAGTGATTTTTATTAGCTGATATATTATATAAATGGGATGTTTACTAATATTGTGAGACGTCGTAGTATTTGGTGACTAGAGACAAGAGAAAATAAATAGACGAAAATAAATATTAACCGATTTTTCTATGAGCAGATAAACCATAATTTACTGGTTGGTATTTAGACATATTTTATGAAGTTTTGCAGACATTTATGATTTAAGTTAACTTACGAATGTTTTACAGCAGTATTATTTATGTAGCTATTTTAAACATATTTATAATTGTGTTTAATATTATCTTCTGTTTACGCGAATGTTATTCATTGAAATTAAACTACTTGTAACGCGATACAATCCGTATAAAGTAGGTTAAAGAAATAGATGCGTTCATACAAGTGAATCTGCATTCGCTGTTTACCTATATAGTTCACATTAACTGTAAAAATATTAGCACTGAGATTTTAAACTTTGTAAAGTTTAAAGTTTGACGGGGTACTATACAAGTAAAGTTCTATCTGTTCATCATCAGATCATTTTCAACAGCAACATGGCTTTAAGGGTTAATTCTTGCACTAAGAAGAGGTCCGTGCCCAGCGGTGGGACAGTTTATAAGCAAATATATTATTATTATCACAGACTCTACACTCTCACGTCGATATCTGCAAAAGTATACGCGTAGGTGTATTACCCCTAATTAACATTTCACATAAATGTTTTAGGCGACGAACCATATCTCCTTTTACCGAACATAGTTCCAGACTCTATACTACTTCGAAAAATTTCGTGACAGAAAATCCAAACACCCTTTCCTTGACTTGATTTTCGAAACTAAAACCTCATGCACAACAGTTACATCACAACTGCTACACCATATTACATTACCGTAACTATATATTCTTTTAACGACTACAACTTTCTCGAAATGTTTAAGCACTAAAGTTTTTAATAAAACTAATTACAACGGTGAGAAAGAGGACGCTATATTTCAGTCCGACACTAAAGGCTCCGGCGAAGTGTCACGATGCCTAAAGAAAGTCACCAGTCATGGAAACGGAAGCAACGTGAAAGTAGGTCGGGCAGAGATGTAGAATCTGCAAATAATGTAACTGGAAGTACTTGCTTTTGTGGTTATGTTCAAGGTGACTAGAAAAATAAAACTTAAGTTTTATTCCTTCGTCATTTTCAGACATATTCAAATTCAAAATCAAATTCGTTTATTTGCTAGTATGTACAATATATGTTTATAACTACAATAATGGTTTTGTACATCCCACCATAACAATGGTGTGTAACAAGTTCTTATTATATAATTTAACAATCCATTCTAGGAAAAGTATATTAGTATAGAAGTTCTTTTGTACGTAACGTATGCAGAATTTCATGATAATCGGTCCAGTAGTTAAGGCGTGAAAGCGTAACAAACAAACATACTCACATTCGCATTTATAATATTAGATTTATTTTTCAAATAAGATATACTTAAATACTAACAATGACCAAACACAATGGCCAATCGTAATGCTCGGGGCGTTGTCTGCCAGACAACCTTAGGCAGGACTTAAAATAAATACGTTAATGTAAATTTAATACGATACATAATACCTTTCTATTTACATAGTCTCACGCCTGTTTTTCTTATGGGATGGCAGACTATTTGCTACTATCCTGGTATAGGTACCAGGATAGTGAACAGAATGAGAGTGAGAAGAAGTCAATGAACAAATCAAGAGAGATATAGGTATCTCTCTTGATTTGTTCATTCTTATCAACATACAATCTTCAAGTACGCTTGTCAGTTTACAGTTTCATTGCCATTTCTTCAAAATACCTGGGATGTCTCTGATTTGGGCATAACCCACCCCAGTATTGATTTTCAGTTCCAAGCACGAGTTTCGTGTCCCTTGACGTCTTCGGCGACGTCCACAATTCATCATTCTCTTGCCCTGGTCCCTATTTATTTGGGGTCGGCGCAGTATGTCCTTCGCTTTCATACTTCTCTGTCACCCCACCCGTCATCTGATCATTTACCCCTTTTCCTTTCATATCCATCCTCACACAGTCCATCCATCTTTTCCTTGGCCTTCCTCTCCCTTTTCGTCCCTCTACCCTCATATCCATCACTTGCTTACCTAAAAATGAGAAAAATAAATTACAATTTAAAGTACAAACTCAATGATAAAACTAAAAAAGACAAAGAATTGTGGTAAGTTTTATTTTATTGAATATATTAATATATATATATATATATATATATATATATATATATATATATGTAATAGAACGACTTGCGCCAATCACACTATTTAATCTAATTTCTTCATCTATTAAATTAACTCTAAAGATTATCATGTTCTGCTCAAGCGCCGTGTATACAGAATTAATTTGCCGAAAATCAATACATCGTTTGCCAGACGTTTCAGCCCTTATAAAGGATATTACGTTTATAATAAAGCTGGCTAGTTCATGTGACGTAAAGTTGTGTTTACTAAAGAACGCAAAACTTAAGGTAGCTAAGTGGCTTACCTCTTTAACATACGATGCCATCGAACACCTTTTTGTGCACTTAGTGTAAATTTTAATGTTGACAGAATACTATTCTTAATTCATCTTTCAGTAATTATAAAACAATTGTGTTAATTTAGTAATATATTATTTATGATATTGATCATTACGTACGTACTTATATATATATAAATATATTATTAGTTGCCAAAATTATTTTTATTTTGTTATTGTGTAAGTTAAGATTTAATTTTATTTTCTAGTAAATTTTAAGACCGATCATTCATGTAAACGCATTGTAAATCGTCAAAGGTACCCATAGGACAGGTTTGCCTTGTGTGAGGCCAAAGGATACTACGTAAACGTATGTTTTAATCTGGCAATAAAAGTATTTTGATTTTGATTATGACTATTTAAACCAGAGGTTCCCAGACTTTTTTTCTCATAGACCACTTTCAAAATTTTGCAGGTTACAGTGGACCCCCTGCAGCTACATTTCTACCATAATCCTTGGCATTCTGCATCAAATCTGATCGAATCGGGCTGACATATTTTTTTTTAATTCTCCCGACTTATCCTACCACTATAGGCGGGCTGAACATTTTCTTTTTTTAAATTTCTCTACTGAAAAATTGGTACGTTCGAGACCACTGGTACTGAATAAGGAATATGCAAGTTTTTACAAGTAACTCTCGATGAGCTTCTTAAAATATTATCTGCCTACATTTATAGGTGAAGTCAATCATTTTCGTGGACCCCCGCTTACGAATTGTGGACCCCCATTTGTCTGTCTCGCTAACGTAGACCCCAGTCGAGTCTTCCCTGGGCCCCTGGGGGTCCACCTGGACCACTTTGGTAACTAATGATTTAAACTCTTATGTGAAGTTTTGTATAAATAATGATAAATAAAAATCATATTATCATTACCAGATTTTGCACGCAGCATCGCTCGCGTAAATATAGGTTAGGTTAGGATAGTACGGAACTTTTTTCTGGATGAAAAGTACCCTATGTCCTTTTATATTCCCCTGACAACGTGTATGCAAAATATCACGATGATCGGTCGAGCAGTTAAGGCGTGAAAGCGTAACAAACAAATTCAGTTAGGATTTGACAAGCTCACTTATCACAGAATTGAACTGAAGATTGTTGTTCCTTTCTAACATTTTAAATAAACCAGTATATCCTCAAATGGATGAGGGCAATATATTGCATCTACTATTCCACTTCTATGAGCAAGCCTATTGTGTCCTTTAATGAGCTTATTCTAGAATCCGAGCTGCTATTGAGTATTTCCTAACAGATAAACCAATTTGCCCGATCATTAAATCGAACTTGACATCGGACGAGACCTCTTACTAGTACAACTTAATAACACTGTCTAATCCGAGAAAGGAATTCGATATCAAACGATTGTACTCAAATAAAAGAACAAAGCCTACCAACTTACTTCTAAAAATGTTAGAGAATTATAAAGATGCGTTGGACTGCCACGCAGAGATTGTATTTCTGACTTTTAAAAGCTATGTGCGTATTAAATAGTTAATTCTTTTAGTTAGCGGTGGAAGAAAACATTGTAAAGAAACCTGCATATCAGGGAGTTCTTCGCAATGTAAACGAAGACATGTGAAGACTGCCAACCCACATTGGGCCAGCATGGTGGACTATGGCCTTAGCCTTCTCACACCGAGAAGAGGCCCGTGCCAACCAGTCGGACAGTTTAATACAGGGCTGATTTTTCTTATATAACGGGTCTGTCGTTAATATTGGATAACCCATTAGCTGAAGGTTAACCAGTTATCAAGCAGTAAGAAAATAATATTTTTATGTCAGGGTTGCCAACAGCGTGAAAATGGCGTACATTTTTGTGATTTTTGTTAAAATTCACTTCTTTGCCCTGTCAATTGGTTGCCATTTCAACAAAATTAGTTGTTTTTTTGTAATTCATTTGTCATCGTACTTGCGAATACTTGTATTATTTAATTTAACTACATTTTTAGGCGCCATTAACGTAAAACAGTACGAAAATTAACATTTTAATCAATTTCTTAGTTTTAACCACTGATTGTAAAAAAAAGGATGACATAAAAATATTATTTTCTTACTGCCTGATAACTGGTTAACCTCCAGCTAACGGGTTATCCATTATTAACGACAGACCCTGTATATTAGTTAAAAATACAAGCACCTTCCAGCAACTCCGATTTTGGGATTGAATATACAGCACATCGTATATTTCAGTCAAGTTTACGATTCCAACGCCGTTGTAGGTAAACAGTCGCTTGAGTAGTGTTTACAATACTGCATGCAACTTCCACGAGTTCAAGATTACTTTGAAGGGTTTAGAACTACTTGAAGACCAAAGCGCCTCTTGGTAATTATCTCTCAAATAAGATTTTAGTACGAAGCTTTGTAATTATTAACCTCTGAGTCTTCTTCGAAGAGGTTAATGAAAACACTATATAGGTCTGTGTGTCTGTCTGTTAGTGACAGGCATAGCTCCGGAACCATCGGACCGATTGACTTGAAACTTGGTGTGCAGACACCTTGGGGTCATCCCTCGGTTGAGGTTGAATATGGGCCTGTGGATAAAAAGACCCCCGAGATATAGGGGTCACATGCGTAGTGATTGTATGCTGATTCGAGTTCGTTGCTGCTGTCGAATTTTGTCTTGTGCTGCGTTTTGCAACACGACATGCCCAACAGTGGACATGATATCCAACAATGGACATGATACCCAACAATGGTCATAATGTCCAAAAGTGGACATGATGCCCAACAGTGGACATGATGCCCAACAGTGGGCATAATGCCTAACAGTTGTTATGACGCCTAACAGTGGGCAAGATGCCAAAAAGTGGACATGAGGCCTAACTGTGGGCATCTACCCAGCAGTAGGTAGCAGTGGGCATGATGTTCAACGGCGGCAATGATTGAAAAGTACGTTAATTATTTATTATTAAAACATGTACATACTATATAATTATATACAACATTAACCTAAGTAAATGTTTAAATATAATTGAAACAAGGTCACATGAAGACGAAGAGGTTGAATCCTGGGTTTTTACACCCATCTCGTTATAATTGTTATAATTGTAATTGCATTGTATTACGCCTGATACAAGAAAAGTAGCTCACTTCATATTAAGTTGTAACTGCCGCTCTTAAATTCCGGCACTTCCAAAATACACTCACTTTTATTTTTGGTTTTTTGACAGCGCACACTTTTGGATTGCCTGCCCATAGCATAAGTTTGCCCATAGAAAAAGTTATCCCATGTAACTAGTAACTTGTCGGATGGCTCACTTATCGTATTCTGCGATATTTGCCTCAAGAATTTGGTTCACTCCCGTGGTACTACATCATAAAAAAATGCCACATAATGTTACACCGAAAGTGATATCAGCAATAAATCACATGAGCCAAGCAGGGGTGATTATTGGGGTGCAGTCCAATCGTATTAACTGAATGATAGATGTACTAACAAATAGGTGATTTATGACACATCAGACTCGTTTTGATTGTCATGCTGATGCTGCTACAAAAAGGGTTTTGAAGGATGAGCATGACGGAAGCTGCATTTGTAGGAGCAGGTTAGAAGCCAAGGCAATTTAAATTAGATACGTCTAATTATTTTCTATAAAATCATTAGTGAGAGATAGTTGAAGGAAGGATAGGCAGTCCGAAGTTTCATGGTAGCCCACCAGCCATCGGATAGCAAAACCCAATAAAGACACAACTAAAGGTTAACAACAGCTTAACTTGGAGTAAACTGCTTCGAACACAAAACATTCGCACCCTAAAGAATGACTAAATACGTGTCAATACAATTTTAGTGATTCTAGAAATATACATTCATTATTTTATAGTCTACTAATAGATGTACGCTTCCCTCAATTTATACCTTCTATCTTTTAGATCCATCCATCCTTTTTCATCATCTTCCAGGTCATTGATGTGCTATTTGATAAAAGCAACTTATCAATTAGCGACTTTCATTCTTTGAACATTGACTGCATGGATGGGTTCGATACACAACTAATCAACATTTGTGTGATCCACAAATATTTCTTCCTAGATTGGGTTTTATTTGTTTCCTTTGTTTAAAAGTTTGTAAAGTGCTCCGCAACACGAGTAATTATTCCTAGTGTGTTAGTTGTCTCTTAAGAATGAAGAATATCAACGAATCAACCATTGGATAGGTCACCTCAAGAACTGCAAAAATAATGCCAAAACTAAACCCCTCTGATGATAAACAACAGTGTTATATTTTAATTCTAGGAAATCCTATAAAATAATTAATAGAAAAGGTAATATATATTTTAGTACATCTACTCTACAAAGGAAGCTACAAAATCTTTGAGTGTTCTCGTACAAAGTTGTTTAGTGCGGCAAACATTTGGTCGTAAAGAGCCGCTCGACTTTTATTCGTTCAACAATGTTGCATTTGATCATTGTAGCCTTTAATATATGTAGGTACTGTCGATTCAATCTTATATGTACAAGTTTCTCTTGAATCAATGTTTTGAATGTTAAGGCATAATGCTTTTATCAACATCGCTTGACAAAATTCATTTTAATATCTTTACCAGCTACCAATTTTCAAGAGTACACTATTATTGAATATATCAACAGGTTGCTGGCGTGCCACAAGGAAGTAACTTAGGTCCAAATTTGTTAAGGAATTTTGAAGTTATAGGTGCTAAAAAATGTTTCGGCATTCTCAATCTATCTGTGAGATTACTACCGTTAACATATTACTACACTACCGAGGCAGTAAATTTGACTGCATGTCTGCATGAGATTCCTGGGTGTGAAAAATATTATTGGGTTTTTTGTCACTCAATTCTTAGCATCAGCATGTATTCTGGAACCGTGCTCATCTCGTGGGATCTGAAACTATAGTTAGCTAAATTTAGGTGCAATACGCTGTTGTCCGTTCTCTTGGGCATATAGACGGTGACACTTTATATGTAAAATCATAAACAGACCTTTTGTGTGTTCGGGTTTGCATTTGTGCACACTAATCTCCACAACGACTCAGCAGATTTTAATATCGTTTTCAGTCATATATTGAGAAAAGCTTCGGCTAACATTTATTGGTAAATAAATTACGACAAATTTAAAGTGTGTAAAAAGATGTAGATGAAGTAAATTACGCAAAGAAAGGACCAGCTAGTAATAGAATAAAAGTGTAAACTACAAAACGTCACAATTGCTTGAGTTACCAGCCTCAATAAGGCTCTGAAGCTATTCGGACGTCCCATAAAACTAAGTCAACTCGTAAAAGTTGTAACGAAACATTTTACTGGATAGTTTTCATGATCTTTTACTTGTTAGGCCATGTAGGTTTTACGTTAGGTGCCTTTAGGGCTTATGGATGGAAATGTTTCACTCGTTGGAAGATAATCTTTTGGCGTAAATGTTACTTTGCGAGTGTTTTTGGAACGACCGCATGATTTCGTAGGTAGACGCTCAAATGTTTGATGTTTATCATCATACATTTCATAAGGTATACGAAAGTATATGATTGCTGGATGGCAAAGATTTATGTAGATACCTCGTCATATGCTCGCCTCTGCCTCGAGTGTTGTAGGTTCGATCCTCACACGGGAGAAAAAAATTGTGAGCCGTAGGTATGCCGAGTCTAGGTATTCTTTCTATACATTGTTTGTAAAGATTTTCGCGATATAGAATGTATTCCAAGAATGAATATTTAATAATAATTAGTGATACCCTTAATGATAAGTGTGGCAAAGGATTTGCTTGAGATGTAGTGCATAGTACATAATAAATTAAATGTCTTTCATTGCTTTCTTTATTTTAGGCGTGTGCAATAATATATATTTTTCTTTATTTCGTAATGGGTAGCTCTATTAAAAAAATAAGAATGATGAATTCCCTGTTACCTGTTATTTGTTGACAATATGAAATAGCTAGTTTGCTAAGAGAAAAACCTCTAACAGAAATCTGGCGCAAGAGTGGTAGCACTGTTTTTGCGTTTCACCTGTTTCCTTTCCTTTTATTCTATCTTTAATTCCTTTTCTTTTGTATTAAAAACTTACAAGTGGTATTGCAAGTGATCATAGATTAAGGTATTGCAGCTACTTATTGTTTGCCACCATGGTAGAGTTCAAATTAAAGGATTATCTCTTACGTATTTCATTTTGTCGAAAGTACAAGTTATCTCTAAATACTTTCCTTCAAAATCAATGTAAAACAGCTTTGCCATAATGAAGTGGTAATTTTCACAAAAACAACATACAAATGATATATGAAAATTGAAAATCCAAGTTTTAGCATAAGAATGAGGCTCGTAATTCTGCAACTTTTTCGCAAGCGCCACTTTCCAAGCCGAACTTAGAAGTGTCACTTAAAACTGGTTTCAACTGGTTACAACTTGCATCTAGGGCTGTCGCAAACTTTATTATTTTTAGTTTTTTTCTTGCTTTATATACTTTTAAAGTTGTAATGTACAAGTCTGGGTTTGAGTTATAATGCTTAGTAAAGTTTGTTGGATTATAATGTAACATGTTTGCAACAGTTACCCACGGGGTTAATTAAAATGAACATGGAATTTATATTTTTATTTAAGCAAATATCTTTTTTATACTTAGAGAGAAGAAAAAACATAATTATGTGAATTCATAATATTCTGTTTGACCTCAAGATGTGAAAGAAAATGAATATGAATAGTTTTTAAGTGATGCCGAAACATACAGACGGACAACCACACAGAAAATTATAAATCTATTGACTTAGACAAGGATTCACACATTTAAGATTCGGTATCTCTAATTCACAGACGCTGCATCGATATAGTTTTAAAAGAATAGATTATGCATTTATTAAATGCGACTAACGTGCAGTGAAATCTCAGACTCGTTTTCCGGGTCGAGCAAAGCGTTACTGGACTTTCTGTCTAAATACTTCAGTAGTAGCACAGGGTCTTAAACTGTGTCCAGTAGACAGCATTAGTCTCTCAATTCATTACGTGGCATCTAAAATCATAGTTAGAGAAACGCGGGTACATCATACCTCCTTTATTTTTATTTTTCTTAATAGGCTTTCGTTTTACCGCAATCTCACCTGTTGTAAAGTGACGATGCAGTCGACAATGGAGCACGCTTGCCTAGGAGATACCTATTCACTCGCGACTTGAAGACACCGAGATTGTACTCATCGGAAAACACAGACTTAGGTAGCGAGTTCCACTTCTTTGCGGTACGCATTATAAAAGTGGAAGTAAAGCGCTTCGTGCGTAAATGTTGTATATCCACCATGTACCTGCATCGCTGGTCTGATTGTCCGGTCGTCCGATGGTAGAATGGGGAAGGAGGAATCAAATTATGCAGTTCCTCTGCACACTCTCCGAAATGTTTCCGATAGAAAACCGAGAGACTGGCAACCTTACGACGATGCTCCAACCTTTGAACTCTCTCTTCAAATTCAAATTCAAATTCAAATTCAAAGTATTTTATTGTGAATCACAGGTACAGAGGATGTTACACAAATATGTTATAAATCAGCTGTGTTCCGCCACTTAGGCATACAATATAATCATAATATACAAATTAAAAAATAAAATAGAGACATGTTTTACCCTAATACAGATAATTATTCATTACATTAAATTGCATTACCATTTATAAAATTCAAATTAAAACAATATTACATATTAATAACAAATAAAATTATTAAATTAAATTTATTAAAATTATATACCATTTTAAAAGAATTCATATCCAAATTATACATTTTTATAGATAATTTTTAATTATTAACAAATTGTTTGAATAGTTTGTCTGCATTTTTTTGCTATTCCTTATCTTCTAAATATTCTTTTAGTGAATAGTGGCATTTGGTTACTCTCTCTCTCTCTGTCACGTTTTCTTTTCAGACAAAATAATACACACTTTCACAAATATGACGATTTAGCTAAATAGCGAACAATGTTTCAATTGTCTTTGAATAAAGTGCAAACGGTCAGTAGCCAGTCCAAACTAATATCAAAGAGTTAGACACATATACAATAAAAGGGCAGACATGACAGAATAATGAGTATTCTTTAATGCTAGCACGTGTCACAAATTTAAAGTTAGTATATTTTATAGCTGTAGGCGTATAATAACGGTCAAGAGTACTTGAGCGTTAGCTAAATTTACTTTATGGTTTTTATAGTTGATTCAAATTATAATTTTAATGGAAGGATTTTTTTTGTATATTATCTAATAGAATGTAAAGTAAGGTTCTAACAGGTATATTTAATCCAGCCTGTATCATATATTAATGAATAGCGTAGCAGAAAAATAAATGGTCATCGATAAGAACTTGAACTATTAAAATCTTCAAACTAATTGAAATATTCGAATGCATAAAATTTTGATATTAATTGCTTTTTTATCATAAATATAAGTATAGGATATTCAATTCTGATTCGAACTTTGAACAGAAATTCTTTGGTGTTATTTGAAAAGCTTATTTTACAGTTTATCAAGATTTGACTATCGATGTAAAATACATTTTATGTAATTGACTGATGATATATGATGATATTTCGTGGTTAAAGTACCTCGCCATTGCCATTGCGCTGAACGCTGTGGGTTCAATCACTACACAAGATGAAAAATGGTGTGATCCACAGATAGGTGTCCCGAATCTGGGTGTTCTTTATGTCTGTTGTATGAATGTTTGGCAAACTCACGCGATACAAGAAGTTATTCATAGTAAGTTATTCCTAGTGCTGGTTTGTTATTTAAATAATAACTAAATAACTAATTTTCTATCATTTCTATCAGATAAAATACTTACTATCGTTGTAGGGCAGTGGTACAATTCTTGCTTTTCCATCGCCGAAGTCAATGAAAATGAAAAATTGTACCTCTAACTGGCATTTAATACAATTGCATACTTATATTGTGCTTCGATAGTACAGCGGTTTAAGTGGTGGCCCACAGCAAGTACGTCAATAGGTGCCCAACACAAATAAAAATTTGTTAACCACAAAATATCCATCAATAATAGCTTAAGTACCTACTTAAGTAGGTATACCTACCTACCTACCTTATACTTATAAGGAAATGTAAAATTGATTCCTCTTTTGGTAAATAAATAAAAATTCCAATTATTTTATTATTTTAAAGCCCAAATCTGGATTGTTCATTTCAATGTATTATTTTATTAGGTTCTTTCAAAGATCGATCAAGCCTGGGTATTAATAAAGCTGCTATATTTATAGTATATAAGTATGTTTATCCATTGTCTAGTACCCATAGTACAAGCTCTGCTTAGTTTGGGCTAGACGGTGTTGTGTGTATGTGGTAGAATATTATTATTATTATTATTATATTTAGAACACGCTTACTTTTTAGAGTTCGAAAAAACTGTTATACAACAACTTTGTCCGTCCGTCCGTCCGTCTGTCTGTTATAAAACTTTCAACTCAAGAACCGTAAGAGCTAGAGACTCGCAGTCAACGCCATTCGACTCAACATAGTCGATACCCCCGAAATAACTTTGACCTTTGACCTCTGACTTAAAGGTCACGTGATACCATCTTTCAACTCAAGAACCATAAGAGCTAGAGACTCGCGATCAACGCCATTCGACTCAGTATAGGCGATATACCCTAGAATGACTAAGACCTTTGACCTTTAACTTTAAGGTCACGTGATACCATTTTTTCGAGCTCTAAGATTTAGGGCAGTTCATGGTCGTTTTTCACTTGTTTATTGTAAATATTATTATTAAAAATGTCTTGTTAAATGTACTTACCTCACAGCAAGTACCACTAGACGCAAAAATATATATATATAACTAACTTTAGCCCGCGGCTTCACTCGCGTAAAAGTAGTAAAAGGACCATTTTTTAAATAAAATATAGTCTATGTTACTCGGTGATAATAAAGCTTTCTAACGGTAAAATAATTTTATAATTCGGTCGAGGTGCTATTGAGTTAAATCCTCATAAACATACAAACAAAAAATCATATCTTTCCTACTTATAATATTAGTATAGATATGTGACAACCCTACTCCCGACCCCTTAATAGTACCACTCGTTGCGCCTGTTACAAAGTTTCCCGTGAACCAATTTTATATAATAAAATACTTTGTACTCCTTTTGTACAATTTAAGGTGTAAATTACTGTTCATAGAAATGAAAATTAAATTTGTTATGAGATTTATAAATACTACTTTGTTATATTATGTAAAGATTATGGAAGCGTGTTGTTACTATGTTTACCAGTTATGTTCCAAGGCAACTTTTTGAATGAAAGCACGCTATTGCTAATTTCCTGAATATATGTTATTACCGTTTAACGTTGGTAGAATAATAAATACATACATAGGTATGTGTATTATACCAATACATTAAATTATAGTTTTACTAGATTTTGTCCGCGGCTTCGCTCGCTTAATTGTAGGCTAGTAACAATACAAAACAAGTGAGAATCGGCAATGAATTGCCGTAAATCTTAGAGCTTGAAAAATGGTATCACGTGACCTTGAGGTTAGAGGTCAAAGGTCATAGTCATTTCTGGGGTATATCGACTATGCTGAGTCGAATGGCGTTCACCGTGAGTCTCTAGCTCCTACGGTTCTTGAGTTGAAAGTTGTATAACAAACGGACGGACGGACGGACAAAGTTGTTGTATAAGAGTTTTTTCGAACTCTAAAAACAACGCAAAACCCTTGCATGTGCTTAAATCTTCTTCTAACTATCGACAAAACTCTGTCCTTAATCGAGCGAGCAACAGCTTTAACTCAACTGCTAAAGATCTGAATTTGGATTTATTCTGCACTAGTATACCAGTGGCGAGACGACGAATGAGTGAACACTTTTTTCTTTAAACTGTTATATTGCTAGCTGAGCTGTATTGTACTTTGGTTATTTGTAATTGTATACGTGTAATTGCTATTCTCTTGAAAACTATCTGTAATTTTTAATAAAATATTAAATCTGAGGACCTGTAGTTGGCTATCGAATACTTATATTCAAATATTTTGTCAAACTAGGATAAGCTGTTGGACCTCCATAAATAAATAAATAAATACTTTTTCTAGATAAAAGGTACCCAATGTTCTTTTCTGTACACCTGACAACATTTCATGGTTAGTCGAGTAGTTAAGGCGTGAAAGTACATACATACATACATAGATTCACGCCAGTTTCCCAGAGGGGTAGGCAGAGACTACGGATTTCCATTTGCTACGATCCTGACACACTTCTCTGGCTTCATTCACTTTCATCACATTCCTCATACACGCCCGTCGGTTCAAGGTGCTCTTAACCTGGCGTGAAAGTGTAACAAACAACTCACATTCGCATATATAATATTAGTTAAGATGCCATTAGCTCGCACTTTATTACGTAATCTCATGTTATAGAATACAAGCTGTCGTCTACTTGATGCAGTTTCAGATTCTACTGAGAATATCTCGATGGAGAAACCAATTACACTTACCCAGAAATCGTACTGGGGACCACATGCACAGCGACTCGAGTTCATCGACTGGGCGAATGGCGTATTGCCTAAAGAGGTCGCCTCGGCACTGCTACTGCGCTGAATGTTGTGAGTTCGATCCCCACAGTGGAGAAAAATTGTGCTAACCACAATATCTGTACCGAGTCTCGGTGTTTCTTGTGTCCTTTGTTTGTGTTGTCTCCGCGAAACACACGCAGGGCGAAAGGAAGAATTACTTAGTCCAGAACATGAATATTTAACAAAACAAAGAAAGCACCTTCTCAGGTCGTCAAAATAGGGAGCTCAACATCACCTCAGCTTCTATGAGGATGGTGTGGAGGCCACTGCTCTTGAACCACATGATCGCTTACCATCAGGCGCCGTCATGTCTGTCAGTCAATTCTGCTACCCAGGTATATACAAGAGTAAATACTAAATTGCAAGCGAAATAAACTACAATAAAAATGTAGAACTAGTTTACTTTTAAAGTGTAACATTCTGAGTAAGTTTTACTATTTGAAATCTTATCTGGTAGCGAGTTTCGAAGTTTATTCCTTTAAAGTATGTCTTTCCTCCCATAGTTAGCTTTGAGTTTCGTTTATTTCATTTTTGCTTACGTTTTGTTTTTTTGGCTGCATCGTTCGTTCTTTGGCACAAGTTATACTTGCGGCTATTTGTAAGTATCAGTTTTGGATTCTCGTGTCGTTCAATGTGCTTTTGAATTGTTCAAAAGTCAAAAGTCAAAAATAATGTATTCATTTAGATCACAAAGTAACACTGATGAACGTCAAAAGGGTTAGCGAGCTTACTAAATTTATATTCATGTTAGTTGCTAGGTTCAGGAAACGGTTGAGCCTATAAGAATATACCTGCCGGAAACTCACGGCTTCTCTTTTAAATCGCCATCAAATTGTAATTTCAGTATTTTAGTTGTGTTGAATAATACTAAGTAGTAGCACGAAGCCAATTTGTGGGGAATTCCCCAAACTGCGGGGAATCTCAAGTTGGTTGGGGATTTTTTGGGGAAAATGCGGGGATTTTTATATCTTCGTCGACGTACTTCTCGTCGAATTCCTAATATTTTTTTTAAGCTTAGATACTTATGGATTACGGACGACACAATACTCTTGAAGCACCAAATTTAAATTTCAGCCATTTTCTTTCGCCAATCGTATGATTGTTTTGTGTATCTTACAATGTTTTTAGTGTTTTAACATTTATTTCTATAGACATCGTGTTTATTTCAAATTAACACAAAAAATAGCAGCACCTAATGGCTACTGTGAATATTAAAAAGGGTGAATATTATTCTCAAACATAAAAATTATGATGTTTTTGTTGCTGATGCTGCCATTTTCAAACGCATTGGTCAAACGTAAAATTAGGGTGCTTAAAAATTAAATCCAGAAAGCCGCGAGCGGCTAAATACAGATACACTAGTATATTTAATGACAGCAAGAGAGTGGAATTAGCAACGGCTTTGTCAAGTTTAACCCTTCGAGCAAAATGCTTGCAACAAATATATGAGAAAACTAAAACGGTACAAAACAAAAAGAAATTAAAAATAGTTTAAATTGGTTTCATTGTTTAAAATAATATTGAGGGATATTTGTGGGGAATTGGCAAATTTTTGTCCCCAATATGGGGAATTTTATTCGGATTTTTGGGGAATCCCATAAATTGGCATTGGCAACCAGTGAGTATAGATATGCCTATTAGCAGTAAACTCGTCATCTATTACGAAGGACCTATACAGTTGGGAAAATGTATGTACTTCTTTTCAATTTAGCTTTTCGGGCTTAGCTAGCGCAGCAGTCAATTTAGATTCTTTACCCGGATCAGGTAAATTGATATTGGATTTTTTATAAAATAATTTTCAATAACAGCACAGCCTCTGGAGCTATCTATGCCTGGTAGATGGCAATACGCTCGTCCCTAAAACATAGTTGGAGAATTTTAAATGTAATATACCTCTGCCAACCCCATTCGGGAGAGAGTCGTGAGTCTATATGTAAATATATTTTGTTTATATACGATACTAGTTAAATTAATTTGTATGATGTCCCACTTTTTAAGCCTTATCATCTTAATTAAAAGGATGTAGTGTTTACACATCACACCATATAGAGTGTCGACACTTATGCAAACGCTTCAAGCCTGATATACTGCTTACCCCTTGACGAATAGCAAATGTAATAGTTTCCTAACACAACTACACACACTTATTTCCATAACCTTTTAGCTGACTCTATTAAGTGTAGTGTAAACGTAATTGGAACTTTATTGCTTTAGTAATAGAGCACAAATTTTATCGTTTGATGTATGTAATAGAATTTGCGAGTAATGTTAGTGGGTAGCAATAATTCTTCAATTAACCGGTCTCTGGGGTGCTAGGGGGTGTGGTGCAAAACATTAGCTGTGAACTCAATGCGGTAGAAGTCACAATTAAATGCTTAGCAGGAGATACGACTGCAGTTGCAGGTTTAAGTGGTCGTCTCGCTATTGCCGGTGCAAATTAGCGGAACAAAAAATGTTTTCCTCTGAAAATAATTATTTCAGGTCTCGGTGTTCTTTGTATCCGCATCCTAATGCGGCACTTGGCAGTGAAGCAGCCGTACTAGGGATAGAGAGGGAGGGTTTCTTTAGCGAAATAAGCATCATTCCTCTTCAAGGATTCACTTTGCTACAAGCAGTAGTCTTAGTCGTAATATATGCCTTGTTAGTGTAGTGACGTCTAGCTGAAACAGCCAGATTATACTGCCACGCTAGATATTTTTAAATGTGCATATTATATAAACTGGACCAATAAGTGTCTAAGACAAAATTCAAATTAAGCAGGTACAGGCTCGAGGTACTTTAAAGCAAATTTGTTTGAAATGTTGGTTGCATACGCTCGGTTACGCTGTAGCGGCTTGCTACGGTACAGGTAAGCTACGAAGCTACGTATTATGCGCTACGTAGACATTGGCTACGATTGTCGGACATGTCGCACTCTTAATAAAACAGCGACTTAACTCGAAATTTGAAAGTAAGGCAATTTGAACTCTAATTGTATATGTTAAATTCTAATATTATATTTGTGTTAAATCTTTGCAATAGAGTTAAAATTTGTTTAATCCAAAATACTAAGATAGGTCTCTGTTTTATTAAGGGTGCGATGTAGCCTTACGCGTGTTTACCTGAAAGGGTACACAAGTATAATACCCACATTTCACCAGCTTTGTTTTAGGTCTTACTTAATTGGGATCGAGCCTGCTGGAGCTATCAGACACAGTTCTAGCCTTCATGCTCCAACAGAGATATTCCGGACGGAAAAACCTAATGGTTACTTTTCTCGCATAATTTTTTGTTATAAGACTGCTAGCAATTTTCATCATAAATCCAGCTTAGCTAAGAATGCTTGTATTAGGAGTGAGTTCTCGTTGATAGTGCAATGGATGGGATTTTAATCGGGATTAAATATAATGACCACCAAAAATACTAATTGCGCAGCAAAATATGCTTACTAAAATATATCATAACGAGCACCTGTACGCCTCAAATCACTGCATTCCGTCTCGGAAGGATTAGGTTATGTTAGGTTCCTACTTAAACCCACCCAGAAATAGGAGCCCTGTGTAGCGGGGCTCCGTCGACTTATTTTGATCACTTTAATTTTGGTGATGATTTACCATTTTTGACTGTTATATTTTACTATATCTGGTGATAAGTTAAACATAAGCCATTTTAATCCACGACTTGTTGTTCGCAAGTTAAAAACCTCATGCACAGCAACCGTATTACAGCTGAGACATACAAAAATAAAAATCAAATCTGACTTTAACGTTACAATAAAACAATAAGAGCAGCGATAGCTCAGTGGGGAAACCAACAGACTGCAATGCAGAGGGTCTCGGGTTCGAACCCACGTCGCGCACCTCTGACTTTCGGAAGTTATATGACTTTTTGAAATTATGTGCGTATTGATTGACAATTATCGCCTGCTCCGTGCCTCGGAGAGCACGTTAAGCCGTTGGTCCTGGCTGCCATGAACATCTATGGCAGTCGTTATTGGGAGAGTGTCGACACAAAAGATCCCACTGGGTCGAAGTGTCGCCGGTCTGCACTGACTGGCCCCCACATAAGATACATTAACTTTACAATTGGCAACAAATTAAATTTAGGCCACTAGAAGTTTAAGAACCTCATACACGGCAGTTTCATTGCAGCTGAGTCATAGAGACAGTCTGTTTCAAAATCGATCCTTACCGAAATCTAACGATTGGCAACAAACAAATTCATGCCACTAGAGGTTCAGATGATATATAAATGTAACATTACTGTACAAACCAAAAGTCTCTACCGCTAGCTCTCACGCTCCACTTTCGTCCTGCACCATACGCCAATACATCAACAGTAGCACACAAATCAGTCGTAAAGAGCGATTCGCGAGTCACCCTCAATCCACCCAGAGACGATTACTTGTAAACAAGCGCAAATTGCTTCACAAAGACGAAGCACGCTGTAGTTTAAAAGCTTTTATTAAACTAATCAAGTATGCGAAACTATGTAACAATCGAGCTTTTGTTTGTGAGTATAAATGACTCCTCGGATATTAGAGAGGTTAAACTGGTCGCCTCGCCACTGCCAGTGTGCGTTCGATCCCTACGCGAAATAACAATTCGTGTGATTCACAAGGTTGTTCCAAGTCTGGGGGATTTTTATGTCCGTTGTTTGAACTATTGTAAAGTAAGTCCCCGGCGGAAAAAGAATTATTTTAGTTGCCTTCTAATGAATAAAAAGAAAATTAGATATTTCGTGGGATTATAAGCTACTATTACTATCAACAAAATACTTGCTGTGTGCAGCAATTATTTGGTGATAGGAAGAATGAGCTAGCTCGTCCGAGTAGGATTAATAACAATTACTCGACCGATCATCATGGAATTTTGCATTTGCAGAGGTACAGAAGAGGACGCAGGGTACCTGCCATTTAGAAAAAGTACTATTCGCGAGGGATACATAAAGGGGATCTTCTCCCTAGGCTTTATTATTCCCAAGTCACTTTTGGGGTCGGCTTTTCTGGTCTAACCGGATTTGACTGGATATCAGTTTTTACACAGAGCGGCTGCCACCTGACCTCCGCAACCCGAAGGCTAACGATACCCTAAGGCTAGACCAGTGTCAGGATAATATAGGGTACTGACTTCCCAATGACGACTGCCATAGATGTTCACGGCAGACGGGACCGATGGTTTAACGTGCCCTCCGAGACACGGAGCAGGCGATAATTGCACATAATTTCGAAAAGTCATATAACTTCCGAAAGTCAGAGGTGCGCGACGTGGGTTCGAACTCGAGACCCTCTGTATTGCAGTCTATTGGTCTTCCCACTGAGCTATCATGGCTGCTATACAAAAAAGGGATACAAAATTTATATTAACGTGAACGATAGCCATAGCCAACACTAATAGTGAAATAAAAAAAAATATTACCAAACCATCATTCACACAGAACAAAACATAATAAACAAGAACTAAAAACATTCCACACAAAGTGTCAGAATTATTCAATACAACAAATTTTATTACGACCGCGATAAGATTCGCCGCCATAACACTCCACTTAGCATTTTTGTAAGAAACATCTACATCAAGATAGTACCCGAAGGGTTAAAAAGAAAAGAAAGGGGATGACAATCAAAAATGTTATTTCACGAGAAAGCACCGCCAGCGGCAGCAGTGTTACTGTTGAGATAACATTGGACACACAGACGAACAACATACTGAGCCTGAAAAAATTGGTTATTTCAAAGTTGATCTATGACATATGATATTGTCTTCTGTTTACGCGAATATTATTCATTGAAATTAAACTACTATATACGGATTTTATCATGTTGTATATTTGACACTTTTTTACATAATTTTGAAAACTGTTACACTACTTTTACTATATATTTTTATTATTAAAACTATTAAAATTATTTAGATTTAATTTAATTTTACACTTTCCCCGACGTTTCGGTTGCTTTTCAGAAGCCATGGTCACGGGGAGACTAAGATGGTAGTTGTCTCAATGTTCCAGTGTAGTTATTTCAAAGTACCCGAACATAATTTAATCATTGGTGTTTCTATTTACGCAGAATGAGCTCAAAGTACCATGAAGTCTAGCTGTGGTTTGCTTCTTCTTGGGTTTGAGTATATGTATTACTGGATCCCAAGTTTGTGGTACATATGACTTCAAATAACCACCATCTTAGTCTCCCTTTACCATAGCTGCTGAAAAGTTGAGAATAGTGTGAACCAAAATATAAATACTTTAATAATTTAAATAGTGATAAAGTTTAACAGCAGTAGTTTAATAGTTTAATTTAATTTTAACAAATAGACAACTCCTGCTCTAAGAATAATTGTATGTCCCTCAGTCGCGGATTCTTTACAAACAGTTAAACAATAAACACAAATAACACCCAGACACGGAACAACCGTTTTAGGATCACACAAAATTTGTCCCGTGTGGGATTTATATTTACTTAAACCACTTCGCCATCTGTGCCAAATCATATTAATATTTATAAAATAACTACAGTATTTTGAAAAAAAAAAAATTATGTATATATTAATAATAAATAATTTCAATGTATAATATTCGCGTAAACGTAAGACGATGCTAAATAGGACTTTTCTACTATGGACGCTAGCTTTTTACATAATCTAGACTGTAAGATGAACTAAGTTTTTGTATTTACTCACAAAATAAGTATGCTTTTAGTTTGTTTATCTTAGTGAGAAAACAACAAAAAAAACGGTAATACGTAATTGGCCACGTCAAAATGATTACTTCGTCAAGATCACAAACTAACACTTATGAACGTAATTAAATTGTGTATTGCGAGCTTACCTAACATACATATATTTAGTTTAGTTGCTCGGTTCAATTATTAATTTGGTTTTACTGTCAAGAAATTCTCATTAGCATCATCAATCTAGAACTGTGTTTGAAAGACACCATAGGCATATCTACAATGCCTACCTCTCCTTCCACCATGCCTCGAATAGGTACCTACCGTTTTGAGGATATAAGAGTCAGATTATGTTTGGACTTATATTACGCAAACCATTTAACAGATTTGGAAGAAACTTAGCACACACTTAGACTGTATTCTGGACTCTGGACTAACACATAGAATCATTTTATACCAGTATAGATTGGCGTAGACTGCTGTGGAATCAGAATTAGAAATCATTTATTTGTAGACACATAGGTGAGTCCACTATGTTCTGTCATTGAGACAAATTTAAGTGGGTAACACGAAAGAGAAAAAAATATCGTCAATGTCAAGAAACAAACTCAAAAATACAACGCAAATACAATAACCTGTATCATAAGCGCCCGAACCGTGGTCAAAATCGAGTTCTCTGTATCAATAACACATATTATATAAGCCTCGCAAAAGCTGGATATGTTCCCAACGAACAAGTAAAATGCCAGTGAAAGAGAAAAAAATAATAAACGTTTATTAACACAAAAACAAACATATAAGCCTTACAAAAGAAATCATTATCCTTTCAATCTTAAACGATACATAAAGTAAATAAACCTGACAATAATGAGGTACATCACTCATTGCTGTAATATTCTTATCGTTTTGTTTATAACTCTATGTTGCCAAAAAAAGGGTTCATAATGGAAGCACCAACTGTAATGTACAATAAACCTATTTGGACGATATCCAAGTGCAATGTAATTACTGAGAATGCTGTTGATATTACGTATAATTTGGGTAGTATAACAAACACAATTCGTATACGATATTACGTCGCTTCGCAGTACGCCACCTAGTGGGCGTGGCGGTAAGCTGAGATTTATATAAGCCGCATTAGTTATCATCAAAACGTGGAACAGGTAAGTCGTGCACGCTACATATATTAAAATTTAATGGTTGTGTAATCGATTTTGATTTGTATTTGGGAACAATATTGGTAAGAGAAATCTGGCCAAGAATAAAAACCAATACGACTTCTGAAAAAAGAAATGTGCCTATACAAGCATGAATTTATCATAGGTTGTGCGCTAGTTTCATTTTCAGATCACGCAAAATATAACAGTTCAGTTACGAATATCTCTATAATAGATTCTAGTAAAGTGTGCGGGAAATGTCAACGGGCTTGCCATCTATTGCTTGGGACCTAAAAACCTAGCAGGCAATTATGTAAGTGTGATGCACTTTTTTCACTCCTTATCCCTAAGGATAAATATATAAATTTATATATGTATAAATATATTTTCAATTATAACAAACATAAGTTGTCCAACATGCTAGCATTATTTTTCACCAATATGTATTGCAAGATAAGACATTCTTACGCGGCGCTGGTTCTCAAGACTTTTGTGTATTTTTCACAGTATAATTTATACCATGTTGTACAATTTAACCCCTTTTATATTATTGTGAAGGAATTGCACATTTATATGGCATTCATCTTTTATTGAGGTTTTTCTGTTTATACTTTTATCTCGGTATAACTCTTGTGTCTTTTCCACGTATCTTGGTGTTAAAGTTTTTGTATGGGAATTGGTGTGCAATTTCCTCAGAGGAAAATGTGTAGTTCTAAGATAAAAACGGTCCTTGTTGTAAATCTTTTCTTTTTGTTATTTTTTGTATAAAGAAAAGTTATTTTCTTTTTAAGATAAGCAAAAATTCGAATGGTTTGTTTGTATTTTTTTATACTATAGTGTGTATAATGCATAAATAAATTCGGTCACAGCAGCTCACCTTAACGAAAAGTAGCTCTACTATAATATCTCTTGACGTAGAGACGTCAGAAGATAATTATTATAGTGCACAAGTGTGTGCACAAACACAAACGCTCTCTCTGTTAATTTTCTCTCATAGTGGCTACGAGCCCGTACGCCCCTTGACTTTCGCCCCTTTCAATAAATCGACGGAGCCTAGCTCCTATTTTTAGGTGGATTAAGGAAAAAGCCTAACAAATACC
Source organism: Catocala fraxini (assembly GCA_930367265.1). Taxonomy (NCBI): domain Eukaryota; kingdom Metazoa; phylum Arthropoda; class Insecta; order Lepidoptera; family Erebidae; genus Catocala; species Catocala fraxini. The sequence continues at coordinate 3,794,115 of OV884049.1, read as the reverse complement.
TATCAGGGGCGAACCTAGAAGGGCGAACGGGCTCGTAACTCCCATAGTCCGATATTGGTAGGTAATCCGACACCACCGAAACGCCATTAGGCGCAGAACAAAATCTGATAACAGATTCTCAGTATAAGCACGGAATTCTGACTGCACGAATGCCGTAGTGGTTTAAGTGGTCGCCTGGCCACTGCCACCGCGCCAAGTGTTGTGGGTTCGATCACTACACGGGACAAAAAATTGTGTGGTCCACAAATAATTGTGCCAAATCTGGGTGTCCTTCGTGTCCGTTGTTTGAATGTTTATATAGTCCCCCGCGAAATACCTAGTGCGTACATTGCCATTAAAAAGAAACAAACTAATCCATCACGTTAGGAGCGTCATCAGGCGCAAAACCAAATCTGTCAAGAGATGCCCGATAAGCGACCTGCCTTTCGTGGGTCTTAAAACCATACCTGGCGATATCTAGATGTTACATACCTCTGATTACCCATCGGGAAAATACGCGTAAGACTTATGTATGTAAGACAAGGTAACACAAGTAAGGTTGCTAGTCTCTCGGTTTTCTATCGGATACATTTCGGAGAGTGTGCAGAGGAACTGCATAATTTGATTCCTCCTTCCCCATTCTACCATCGGACGACCAGACAATCAGGCCAGTGACACAGTTACATGGTGGATATACCACATTTACGCACGAAGCGATTTGCTTCCAATTTTATAATGCGTACCGCTAAGGAGTGGAATTCGCTACCTAAGTCTGTGTTTCCCGATGAGTACAATCTGGGTGTCTTCAAGTCGCGAGTGAATAGGTATCTTCTAGGCAAACGTGCTCCATCGTCGACTGCATCTTCACTTAAGATCAGGTGAGATCGCAGTCAAAGGCAAGCCAATCAGAGTATAAAAAAAAACAAAACCAATTGACCATTATAATTCACAAACAATATGGATTCTATACATGAAGTGTCTTTCAAAAACAAGTCAATAATAATTTATTTTCTAGATGGCAATGGACTCGATCATTCGAAATCATTTCCTTTTAATACTACTAAGATATTTCTGTCTTGATTTTCAAGACGTTAGTTTTCCCTCTTGGTTTAAGATTAAGCAGAAACTTCTAATTTACTAGAAGGACCTCCTAAAGAAATATAGACTTAATAGTGTCTTCATTTCTTGAAAAGGAATTCCAGAAAAAAAAAAAAATATTCTTTACCGGGAACTACTAGGAATAAATAAATAGTCTGACTTGATATTACAAGGGATATAAAACGTAACTGGTCTAAAGTAGGTAACCATAGACTTTGTGAAAATACATGAAAACATTTCAGAAGCCATTTTAAAAAGATGACTTTTGAGTTCGATAGTTAACAAAGGCTTTACTAAAAAGAAAGGTAATAATTCAAGACGTCTTCATTAATAAAAATTACCAAATTTTTATCAGCCTTTAAAACAAAAAAGTTTAAATTAAGTGCGAACTAGAATCGCTATATTTTTTAACGCTAGGCAGAAAAGTAGGACGCGGTATAGTTTAATTTTATGAATTCTAGACTAATCTTTCTTTGTCGACCACCAGCCGAGGAGCGTAAATTTCCAAGCAGAATTAAATCTCGGTCTTAATCAACGTCTTCAGAAATAAACAGGCTTAAGAAATAACTGAAAAATCCAATTGTGCTACCTAATTAGAGAAAAGCTTGAGGCTTTCCCTTATACAGCGTGTAACAGAAAGGTGTGGTTATATGTAAGCGACACATAATATAGTCCCTGTACAATCGAAAACCGCGACAAATAATTGCGTAAACATTATTTTTACTAAGAATTTATCTTAATAGTATAATATATTACTTTTTATCAACTTATCAATAATCAAATCAGCACATTCTAGCTGATATTTAAGCAATACTAATAGCTGACTCGGTGAAGTATTACTCTATCTATTGGTGAATACCGCATGAAAATCTATTCAATCGGTTTTAATTTTATCGCGAACATACGGATTGTGTTTTATAAGATGTAATGATTCATTTTTATGTATATTTTCCGAGATAATTGCAGGATAAATATTGAGTTATCGCTCGCTTTAACGATCAAAGAAAACGTCGTGTCACGTCATGTCTGAGAGTCTTCCATAATGTTCTCAAAGATATGTGAAGTCTGCCAACCCCCATTCGACCAGCGTGGTGGACTATGGCCTTACCCTTCTTATGAGGAGAAGAGGCCCGTGCCCAGCTGTGGAACAGTTTTAGGGCTGATATTATTATATTATTATTATTTTCAGTAGGTCAATTTCTTTTGAAGAAGTCAACTGTTCTATATTTTGAGGTTTTCAATATATTTAATTTATAATTGTTTTCTTTTCAGGTAACGAATACATTTAAGCTGAAGTGTTAGTCATCAAAAGACCGGTAAGATGTTTCAGCGTATCATCTGGACTCGGATCTAAAAATAAATCCTTAGTATTCAACGAAAATAAATTAATTGTTTCGTCGAATTAATTCATTTGAGAAACTTTTCAAAAGATATTAGTTCTTAACGTTTGTAATTACACCTTTTAATGACTTCTTAATTACAAAGAGGCCAATTCCCGTAATAATAATTGTTAAAATGGAATTCCAATCTAGTCTTAATGTGATAAAAAAATAATTCCTCGCTGTACAAAAATGAGTCTTATTACACTAAGATGAGTGAGCACATACAGTACATAAAATGTACATAATAACAGATACCATATTTAAAAGAAACGAAACGCTTCTTCTTCTTCTTCTTTTCGTGTGGTTAGTGGCCAACCTGTTATCAAGTCTCTGATAGTAGGCCTCTGACATGTCTCAACGACTGCTGTCAATTTGATAACAACTGGGACCGACTTTTTACGTGCCCTCCGAAGCACGGAGACGCTCAGATGAAATGAAAATGAACTGACCGCACCCAACGTTGCTTAACCTTGCTAATCGTTTACCGATCAGTGAGTGCAACTGGCTATGAGCACCTCCAAAGCGAAACGGCTGGAGCGAAAGCTGACGTGCTCGGCTGCAACGAACCAGCTTGCACTTATTACAAGAAGAATGTAATATCCAATAATACCAGCTGTTAGAAGACGACAGTATGGTTCATTAACTCGACAGTGTTAATAACGCAAAAATTGTTTTATAATTGTGTTAGTAGTACACAAGTATATTTTGGTATAATTAGTTTCTTGTATTCCCTCCTGTAAACCTGTAAGAATATCCCAACCCGGTAATCAACCTCGAGACCAATAAGAATATCCCAACCCGGTAATCAACCTAATGGTCTCGAGGTTTATTACCGGGTTGGGATAATTCACACTTTGTAAAAAAAAAAGGTGTGTCAGTGCTGGAGTTGTCTACAAAAAAGAAGGTAATAGGTTGGAATGGAATTTTGTTGAATAGCATACTTCAAAACATAACTAACAAATTATATTTAAATTTTTTTGTTTACTACAACTCTTGCAATAATTTCTGTGTCGAAACAACTTTACAATTATTCAAGCAACGTACATCAATAACACGCCATACTTGGAACAATTATTGTGGACCACACAAATTTTTGCCCCGTGTGGAGTTCGAACCTACAACACTTGACATAGAGGCAGTGGCGAGGCAACTCTTAAACCACTACGCCATCCAAGCAGTCGAATGAGTTAAGGTGTAAATGAAAATACATTCACGCTTAATTTAACTTTACATTATCCTATAAGCAGACTCACAAAGCACTTAAAATTAACCTAGTTGTAAGGCTATATACATTACACTAGAGCAAAAAAGAACAACACTATTTAGTATAGCTCACCTTAAAAGCCTTCCGTAAAAGCCTACATTTATTTATTTGGATGGTTTTAAAATGACTCCTTCGTAATGCACCTTTCATATTTGCATTCCTGAAAGAGGTCGCTTCAGTTACAAAGTAGGTTTAAAAGCAGGCTTGCACTCAAGTTCTGAAGTCAACTGTGGATTTATTTTTTTGCAATTTGGTAATGTCTTGATATCTTGGAATTTAAGTAAGGTGATATTTTTGTGTCATACGCGACGCAGACATAAACTGAATGCATCAAGATGAAGAATTTATCCATTTTGTCAAAAATAATATTGTATGATGATTAAACTGAATTATACTCTAGTTTAACCCGGTCACGTCATATGTATAATTAGAGACGGAAATGAAAGAAATACTATATATAAACCATTCGAATGACATGCAGAGGTTTCTAGTTCAATCCTAAGATCTCTGACTTTTCGAAGTTATGTACGTAAGGACTAGATTTTTTATGTGGCTTTGCCCGCATGTTTCCCACGGGATCACATACCGGGATAAAAGTTTGGCTGTGTCCTTTCCCTGAATACAATCCACCTCCTTGCCAAATTCGTTGGAAATGGGTTCGGTGGTTTAGCCGTGAAAGTGTTACAGACAGACAGAGAAACTTTCGCATTTATAAATTTAATGAATAAAAACACCGTGACGAAATCGGCATGTTTAGAAGTTCCTCATATTCTCGCGAATGAATGAAGGGTATCAACCCACAGTGGGTCAATAGGGAGGACTATAGCCTAACCCTTCTCCAATTGAGAGGAGGTCCTTACCCAGCAGTGTGACAGTTTATATTATAAATATACTAAGAGCCAGAACACTTGAATGTTCTGGAAGCCAAAACAATTGGTGTCAAGGGTTACGAACTGGTGACAAGCAATTATCACGGCACAATATTACGTAAATAATTGTTATTTAAGAGGAATCATATTGAGATAATAACTAATGATGAGATTCGTTCGATGGTTTTAAAATTAGTTAATTCATACCAGATGCTTCGCGAGGCTATTGAAATCAAAAAACATCCTGATTTCAATAGAGAAGATGGTTGGAATGTACCACCAGCTTGCGATCCAGTAATTCAAATAGCCAAACCCAAGAAGAAGCAACCATAGCTAGACTTCATGATACTTTGAGCTCATTCTAATAGAAACACCAATGAATAAATTATGTTCGGTTACTTTGAAATACCTACACTTTAGAACAAAGAGACAACCACCATCTTAGTTTTCCCGTGAACATGGCTGCTGGAAAGCAACCAAACCGTCGTCGGGGAAAGTGTAAAATTAAATATAAATCTATATAGTTTTTATAATTTAAATAGCTTAAATAGAATTAAATAGCTAAAGGGTTTAAAATTTCAAAATTATGTAATAATAGTGTTTTATAAAAAATAAACAACGCGATAAAATCCGTATAAAGTTGTTAATTTTAATATATTATTAAAATTAACAACATTATACATTCGCGTAAATGTAAGACAATATCACAAGCGCATTTATAGTATTAGTTACGATTCAGATGTCATGTTGACATTGTGGATCAGATGACTACTTAACGATCCATAAAGATAATCATATCTAATCTTCTATCTTCTATCTAATAATCTAATCGTCGTAGGACGCATCTTTGATTTAAATCTTTGCTTTGTAGTATAAAACTGTTTTTCTTTTCTTTTTTGTGTAGAATCACGAGAGTGCCTCGCGCTAAAAGGTTTATTACAAAAGGGTTCTTTTGAAGTAATGGATAAGTACCCATTATAAAACAAAAACTAGAAATAAAAAATATATGGAGTCCAGACAGTGGCGTAAATGCACGGATGGTGTTATGTGGTCGTCTCGCCACTGCCACTGCACCGAGGGTTGTGGGTTCGAATCCCACACGGGACAAAAATTTGTGTGACACAAATGATTGTTCCGAGTCTGGATGTTCCTTATGTCCGTTGTTTGAAGGTTCATAAAAGTCCCCCGCGATACAGGAATTATTATAAGAGAGGAGGTGTCATTAAAAAAAATTACTTCTGTGAATGAGGGCTCGATGCCTAGGTCTACGAAATTCTTAGTAAAAGTTCAGCGTTTTATACTGTACCCTGTAAATGGCATTAGGCAACTATCCTACAGGGAAATTTGAAACCATGACCGGCGAATTATGGGTGCACCTCTGACGTTCATTCATGACCTAAGTGAATAAATTATTTTTGACTTTGACTTAGACTGTGCCGACTAATGAAAATCCTGAAGAGGTAGACAGGGTCTGATTACATAGGCTGCCTAGTATCAAGCTTATATAAATAAATAAAAACAAAATCGTTTATTTGACACAAGAATTACATGCATTGGTCTTAACGGTAAGCACAATCGTTAACATGTCTTTTAAGGATAGATACTGAAATTGAAACTCCAAACTAGGCAAATAATCTGTATCTTGGGCAACAGGCTGTTGTAACCGTTTGCTAATAATCGAGACTTAAAGCTGTCCACCGTCAAAATAGACTATAAAAAAACATCCATCCAAAGCCTACTACCAAGAGCCACCCAATTAGATTATTCATCCATCTTACAAAAACTTAGACAAGCGTGAAATAAATCACCTCCCTTAGGAATGCCCAAGTTTCGGATTGAGACAGATAGTTAATGAATCGAATAATACACAAACACTAGCATTGCGCCGCGATTTTACTCGTGATACATGCTATTTGTTACTGTTTTGCTCTTTTGCTTCGTTTTTTTTTATACAACTATGTTGGCAAACAAGCATACGGTCGCATCGCCATTATCGCCACGCAGAGTAAATTTGAATCCATGTCAATAGATCTGAGTATGGATGTATCGTCTGACCGTTAGTCATGTGTACGTAAATTACCCCCCGACACAGAGTATGATTCCTAATACGTACAATGTCTTAAAAGAAACAGAATTTATGCGATTTTATACTCACAACTCCTTTGGGGATTAACGTAAGACTACGTCTATTAAAACTGATAGCCTTGAACTAGTTTATTTTAAAATAAAAATGCTCAATAGTAATTTAATTGAAGCACTTTATTATATAATACTATCTTCGTGCGCTGATAGAAACTTACACCAATATTAAATTTTTAGCATTCATAAAAATTAAGCGTGTAAGATTTTGAAGTTAAGCTGAAGTCTGATTAGCATCTTATTAGAAATCAACTTATTTTTTAAAGGGCCTTCGAAATGACATTTGGCTTAGAGCATATAAAACTAAAGAACTTATTGTGCTCATTGGGTATATATGTACTACGTTTAAGTATGCGTTGGGGTACATGCATTCGACTTTAATTATTTTATTTATCTGTTCATTTCTGGTCTATGGATAATTCGTGTGTCACGGGACACTTTACAAACCTTGCATAACGTACACAAAAACATCCCAGACCTAAAACGACTATTTATGGACCACAACGTATGCGGATCGGACCCACAGCACTCGGCATAATGCCAAGGTGACAAATGGCAAGGTTAATAATCATATATATCTAATCATCTCTCATCTCTGCTTATCTGACAGGATTTTCCTAGTTCAGATACCAGTCTCTCACAAAGGTGCATTTGGTTACATATGTTACAAAATGTTATAGAATGTAAGTTACCTTTAAAGAAAATAAATAAACTTAAACTTATCTCTCCAGTCCTATACCGGTTACACTCGGCGGTATACCTCTACCAGTATGCTCGGACTTTCGCTACCTGGGTTCACTCCTGCAAGATGATGGCGAAATTGATCGGGATGTTAGGCAACGAATCAACACAGAATGGATAAAATGGCGACAGATTTTGGGCACAATATGCGATCCTAAACTGCCTTTGAAATTAAAGGGTCGCATGTATAAGAGAATTAGCAATCTGAAGTGGCAGTGGGCTGGCCATATTGCGCGAAGAACCGACAACCGCTGGGGTAAATGTGTTCTTGAGTGGAAACCGCGACTCGGCAAACGTAGTGTAGGACGCCCTCCGACCAGGTGGGATGACGATCTGCGAAAGACTGCAGGCAGATGCTGGATGCGGCAAGCTGAAGACAGGAGGCTCATTAGGGGAGGGCTATGTCCAGCAGTGGACTATTATAGCCTGATGATGATGATGATGTATAAGGCGGTTATAAGGCCTGTTGTACTGTATGTAGCTGAGTGTTGGGCTACTAAGAAGATGGATGAGAAACGATTTCATGTAGCAGAGATGAGAATGTTACGATGGATGTGTGGAGTGATGAGAATGGACGGAAATAGGAATTAATACGTAATAGGTAGCCTGAAAGTGGTGCCCGTAGACGAGAAGGTGAAAGGAAATCGTTTGGCTTGGTATGGATATGTTATGCGAAGAGATGATACGTATGTAGGTAAGCAAGTGATGGATATGGAGGGAAGAGGGACGAAAAGGGATAGGAAGTCCAAGAAAAAGATGGATGGACTGTGTGAGGATGGATATGAAAGGAAAAGGGTTAAATGATCAGATGACGGGTGACAGAGAAGTATGGAAGCGAAGCGCATACTCCGCCAACCCCAAATAAATTGGGACCAGGGCAAGAGGATGATGATGATCTAATCTATATATTAATACGTGAGGCAAAAACTTTGTACCCCTATTTACGAAAATTGCGCGGATAGAGGAGTATGAAATTTGGCACAGTTAAAGTTTATATGGAGCAGCAGTGGCTAATCCTAATATTTTTATAAAATATGCATTAGAAATACATTAACTTAATTAAAAAACACGACACGCACACAACCATGCATTTGACACAAGCAGTCGAATCGCGTTCGTAGTATTTCGGCATTGTTCGGATGCCTTCGTAGAATGCTTCGTAACTATGGTTACATAGATATGTATGTGGAGTAGGTGACTAAATGAAATCTGATTATAAGGGTGTAGTTATAGACAATAAAACCTTAATAACGATCAAATTTAAAATTTTAATAAATTATGGCCGAATTTCGACCACTTGGTGACCGCTAGTATATATTAATAATACCTGCATATTTAGTTGCGCTAGATCGCCCATATATTTAATTGTGATCTAAGCGGACGATAATTTGACTACAATTTGTCGCACCAGTGCTTTCAACTACGTATAGGTCCAGCTTAAAACATTTAAGTAGACAGGATATTCCAAATTTAATTCATGTTGTTATGTCTGGCCAGTATATTACATTATTCACGTATTAGTAGCTTCCTTATATAATTAAAAAGCCGTTTAGGTCACACTGAATTTAACGAAATGTTTAGGAGCCCCTTTAATAAAACGTTTGTCCTTAAAACATCAACTGTCGAGTATCCCAGCTCTACAGATTCATAAGTGTACTCCCAACGGGTACAAAATTAAGCCACGTCCCGCTGTCACCGACAGAACACTTGGAAAAACGAGAGGAATATCATCATGATTGTCATTCGGCTTTACAACGAGCGAGTTTTAACTTTGAGGACCTTTGTTGATGAAGTGTGATAGACGCTACATTCAGCGTACACTGTAGACTGTCAGACTGATATCTGGGAGCCTCCAAACCTACTTAATTTTAGATAAGCTGATTATTTTATCGTGTACTAGATTTTGCTCGTAAATGTAGGTTAGGTTAGTAAGTACTTTTTTCTGGATGAAAGGTACTCTTGCCCTTTACTGTCCCCCTAGTAAAGTGTTTGCAAATTTCATGATGATCGGTCGAGTAGTTATAGCGTTAAAGCATAACTAACAAACAAACTATCACTGGCATTTATTATAAGTACTAGTTTTTCCCCGCGGTTTCACCCGCGTAAGTCCCGTTCCCGTAGGAATATCATACCAGGGATAAAAATTCTATCTGCATACCAAGTTTCATCGCAATCGGTCCAGTAGTTTTTGCGTGAAAGAGTAACAAACATCCATATCCATCCATCCATCCATTTGAGTAAATAAATAAATTATCTTATCTTATCTTATCATATATCCATACAAACGTTCGCGTTTATAATATTAGTAAGGATTAGTTAGGATTTGTAGATAGACAACGTATGCAGACGCACTAGCTTAAAGGTAAGGACGACCCAATAGCTGTTTTTAAATTTTGACAGACTTTCGAATCGGTCAAGGCAAACATAGGCAAAGTTTTCAAATACAATATCTAAACTTTTTTTGGTGTAATTGTTCGTATGTTATAGCACAAATCCCAAGTTTTATATGTTATATTTGCATGCATTTAATTTTTTTTAGTTATATTCATTTAGGTCACTAAGTAACACTTATGAATGTCAAAGTTACATTAACTAAACCAGAATATAAATTTCCATTTACATTTACAGGTAAATATATATTTTATATTAAGGTAACACATCATTTATACTATATATATATATATATATATATATATATATATATATATATATATATATATATATATATATATATATATATATACAAAATTATTTATATACAATATGCATGTAACCTATATTTACAAATGTACTAAAAAAGATAACATAATTAACATAATTACAAAAACACAAATAATTATAATACTAAATATTTACAAAAATGGTTTAGGCATCGTAGAATTCTTCACATTACATGTCGGCCTCGATGGCGTAGTGGTTAGTGTAACCGACTGCCACGCCTGACACACTGGTCTGGGTGTTTCTATGTATAATATGTATGTATTTACAAAAAAAAGGTATATACATATTATGTATGTTTATCCATTGTCTAGTACCCATAGTACGAGTTCTGCTTAGTTTGGGCTAGATGGTGTTGTGTGTATGTGATAGAATATTATTATTATTATTATTATTATTACACATTTACCGTAAATTCTTTAGAGCAGCGATAGCTCAGTGGGGAGACCAACAGCCTGCAAAGCATAGGATCTCGGGTTCGAACCTACGTCGCGCACCTCTGACTTTCGGAAGTTATATGACTTTTCGAAATTATGTGCGTATTGATTGACAATTATCGCCTGCTCCGTGCTTCGGAGAGCACGTTAAGCCGTCGGTCCCGGCTGCCATGAACATCTATGGCAGTCGTTATTGGGAGTGTGTGGCCCCCACATAAGATACATATATACTGTAAATGAAACATAACATTCTGCCAGGTCTAGCGGCTTTTGTATCTACTATTTTGTTACCAATCGACTTGTGGTTAGTACAGACCACAGACTGGTACACGTTAGCAGCAAAAGACGCCGCTTGTAATATTATATAGGTATATAATCAACGCCTGTTAATGACATCTACACAGGTGATTTAATGTCAGCCTCGATGACGTAGTGGTTAGTGTAACCGACTGCCACGCCTGAGGTCGCGGGTTCGATTCCCGCACAAGTCAAACATTTGTGTGCATGAACATGGATGTTTGTCTTGGTCTGGGTGTTTCTATGTATAATATGGTGTATTTACAAAAAAAAAAGTATATGTGTATGTTTATCCATTGTCTAGTACCCATAGTACAAACTCTGCGTAGTTTGGGCTAGATGGTGTTGTGTGTATGTGATAGAATATTATTATTATTATTATTATTTGTAAGGGGAATCCGGGAATTGCAGTTTCGTATCTGGGTATAATCCCCCGTAACACAAAGTTATCAGAGTTGTATTTAAAAAGAGAAAAGAATAGTTAAATGAAATACGTATCTACACCGATGCAGAAAACTTCCGTATAGTTGTAAAATACCATCAATCAAGTCGAATAAAACCTGTTTATCGGTTTAGTTGCAGCTCGTGTATATGTATTTTGTTCTATTTAAAATAAAATTATAATACTATAATAATATCAGCCTTGTATAAACTGTCCCACTGCTGGGAACGGGCCTCTTCTCGGTGTGACTGGATTTGATTAACCCAAATTAGATGATAACTTACCATCTACTGGGCCATCCGCATGTTTTCCACTTCAACTATATAAAACAGCCTCCCAAAGATTTGTATTATAATCATACAATCAATATTAGCAGCAGCCACTTTAACTCTGTCTTGTGATTCTAAATAACTAGTGAACACCTTCACACGTCTTACATTCATATCCGCCGTCGCATCTCGAGAACTTTCATTCTCATCAGTTTCTGGTTCACTGGCTCACATATTGGCACTTGAACTAGCACACAATAAGTGCTATATCATCTTGTTCTTCTAGAAACTTCTTCGACAAAAATATAACTGGAAACAATTTTTATTTTAACATGTCGACGTCAGTCTAGTTGGGGGACTGTTAGACACGGATACATAGACCTTAATTTCAATTCTACAGCCCGCAAGTCTGACTGTTCGATATTACGTAAATACAGGCTTTTACCCGGGGCTTCGTTTCTTTAACTATAAAGGTCAGGATAGTATTTTTGGTATAGAATGTCACTATCCAACTTATGAACTATCTCAATGCAATAAATAACGTTGATCCGCGTTTCGGTTTTCGCGTGAAAAGTAGGTAAACTAACATACCTACATGTATCTTATGTGGGGGCCAGTCAGTGCAGACCGGCGACACTTCGACCCAGTGGGATCTTTTGTGTCGACACTCTCCCAATAACGACTGCCATAGATGTTCATGGCAGCCGGGACCGATGGCTTAACGTGCTCTCCGAGGCACGGAGCAAGCGATAATTGTCAATCAATACGCACATGGTTTTAAAAAGTCATATAACTTCTGAAAGTCAGAGGTGCGTGAAGTGGGTTCAAACCCGAGACCCTCTGCATTGCAGTCTGTTGGTCTCCCCACTGAGCTATCGCTAACATACCTACATACTTTCTTATTTATATGAGTATGGACTCGTATGTATTAAGGCCTTTCACAGGTGCCGGTAGTTTAACTCACACAGAGAAAATTAAGTTCTATTTATTGTTGTCCACAGCTACCCGCGGGTACAAATGCCACGTTAGTCAGTTAAGGTTTGTTGTGGACATCGTCCACTGGATACGGCCAGGGACCAACTTTCTCACTCTGCTTGTTCTTCGTATGCGTCTTTGCATATGATTCTATATGTCATATAATGTCGGTCAAATTGTCCGAAGCGCTACCGTCTAAAGAATGCCTAAATAGACAACTACCACTCGTTTTAAATCATCCATAATATTCTCTAAGATGTGTGAATTTATTTTAATACATAAATGTACGATACAAGATGCCCGCTCATTTCAAAGTTACGCTTTGTAATGTCAACTTGTAATTTGAGCAAAGAAATCAAAGGTTTCCACGTTTTTTCAAGAAATACAGTATTTCAAATTTGTTTGCGTAATTTCTATATCGAATGTATTGGAAGGTGTATTTTGATATACATGAATGGATGTGTGAAAAAAACGTTATTATGAAAGGTGTCGTCTTTCCTCTAATGCATTAGTTCCCAAAGTGGTCCAGGTGCACCCCAGGGGTCCCCATGAGACCCGACGGAGGTCTACGTTGGCATGACAAAAAAATGGAGGTCCACAATTTGCTTTCTATAGTGAAGAACTAGAAAAGCCATCCCCAAGTGACCTGGGAATAATAAAGGCTAAGAGAGAATAGTACAGAGTGAAGAACTAAGATGTTGGGTTGACTTCACCTATCAATGTAGGCATATAATATTTTAAGAAGCTCAGCGACTGTTACTTGTAAAATCTTGTATATTCCATATTCAGTACCAGGGGTCTCGAACCTATCGATTAATCGGAACAGAACTAAGAAAAAAAAAATTCAGCCCGCCTTCCGTGGTAGGTTCAGCCCCGAGAATTCCAAAAAATACGTATGCCAAGGAAGATGGTAAAAATGTAGCTGCAGGGGGTCCACCGGAACCTGCTAAATTTTGAAAGTGGTCTATGAGAAAAAAGTCTCGGCACCTCTGCTCTAATGTGATGGTAAAATTTGATTGGATATTTTTGATAGGCAGTCACCGTAAAACAAGATTTTAAAATATAAGGTTATTACATACGTACATATTATATCGTCTTACGATTATGTAGCTGATAAGAGTTAAAAGGTTTTATGTAATAGGATATGTATTAGCAGCTATTGTCTAGAAGGAGCCTCGCGTTTAATCCCTACAACAACCTCTGACTTTTCTAAGATATGTACGTATTAAATAGTTTACTATCACTCGCTTTAACGGTGAAGGAAAATATCGTGAATAACTGCACATCTAAGAGGTCTCCATAATGTTCTCGAAAAAGATGTAAATTCGGCCAAGCTGCATTGTGCCAGCGTGGTGGACTATAGCTTAACCCTACTCACACTAACAAGAGACCCATGACATGTCTGATAATATTATAAGTGTGTCTATACCATCTGCCAGGCATATCTCTAGATTTCGTGCTGCAAGTTACATGCTTTTTCCAAAGGGGTAGACTGAGACTTTTGATTTTCACTTGCTACGACTCTGGCACAGCATGCTTACTTTATTCAGTTTAACTATATTCTTAAATAAGTTATGCTCTATCTGTACACACATATATACATATGTACATGGTCTCATGATTATATTTCGGTATATCAGCTGCAGTGGACGCAAATGGTACTCTCTCTTTAGGTTCGATATCTGGGTCAGTTAAACCGTTATTGGGTTTCTTTAACAAGAAGCAGCTGGGAGTCTGGAATCGTGCATGGTGGACGACAAAAGCTTCGTTCGTCTATTACATTAGTTCCCAAAGTGGTCCAAGTGGACTCCCAGGGGTCCACGGGAGACTCGACGAGGGTCTACGTTGGCGTGACAAAAAATGGGAGTCCACAGTTCGTAAGCGGGGTCCACGAAAATTTATAAAATGTTTCCCTGTCAATGTAGGAAGATAATATTTTAAGAAACTAAGCGACTGTTACTTGTAAAAACTTGCATATTCCATATTCAGTACCAGTGGGCTCGAACCTACCGATTTTCCGGTACAGAATTAAAAAAAAGAGAAGATCAACCCATAAAGATTTGATTAAATTATTTAATTGCATGAACTTGTTTGATTCCCACAAATATAAATACAAATGTCAAGGAATATGGTAGAAATGTAGCTTCAGGGAGTCCACCGGAACCTGCTAAATTTTGAAAGTGGTCTATGATAAAAAAAAATCTGAGAACCTCTGGTCTATTACATAAGACCTAAACCATAGCTGGCGAAATGTAGGTGTATTACACCTCTGCTTACCCATTCAGGGATATAAGCGTGAGACTGGCCAACTACGCAAGAGATATTATAGTGCACATACACAAGTGTACTCTCTGTTTCCTAACTCTCATGATCCGATGGGACGGTAATCCGACCGGAGAGAGATCAGGCGCAGGACCGACGGATTTACTTGCTTTCCGAGGCACGGGAGTAACTCCGGGCTGCTATTGAAATTTCTTAACACAAAACCCAATAACTTTTTGTTGGCCCGACTCGGGATTCGAACCCGAGACCTCATGCACAGCAGTCGTATTCACTACCGCTGTGCCACGGAGGCAGTCAAATATGTACATTATACATGTATGTACTAATTTGGTTTTCTTACGGGTACGTACTGCGCAGTACTTGCTGGACGCTCTCGACAGGTTACAGCGCCGGGCTGTCCGTATCATCGGAGATCCAGAGCTCACGAGCTCACTGAAACCTCTGCAACTCCGTACGGACATTGCTTCATTGGCATGTTTCTATAGAGTATACCACGGGGAGTTCTCTGAAGAGTTATTTCACTTTATCCCGCCCTACCCTTTCCTATTCAGAACATAGCGTGCTGGGCTCAGATGCCATCCTTACACGGTAGAGACAGTTAGAGCGCGCACTTACAAGCTTGGATCCTCATACCTCTGCCGAACGATCAAGGCATGGCATTATCTGCCAAGGCACGTGTTTCCTTATTCCTTTAATCCTGGGTCCTTTAAGCGGGACGTGAAAAAGCACCTTCACAGGCCGTCAAAGTAGAGACCTGAACATCGCCTCAGCTGCAATCAGGACAGTGTGGTGGCCACTGCTCTTAGACCATATGACTGCTTACCATTAGGCAGAGTGTGGTCATTTCGACCAGCAAGAAAAAAAACTGCATACTACAGGAATATAAGCATGAGACCATATACGTACATGTACTTGTCTGGTTTTCTTAAATAGGTACGTTTATTTCTATAAGCCTTAGCGATATCGTCGTCATAAAATCCACAGCTATCCCAAAGGCTCTATTTACTTTGTCTAGGCTATATCTAATGGTCTAGAGCAAAGCGGTCTTAAATTTCTCCTCCTAAATTATTTTATATTAACTCAATAAACTTGAAACTCCATTTTGCTTGGATAAATGCCCCGTTATTTGTGTTTGTCGCCTTAACTCGTGAATCATAGTAGGTTAACTGACTAATATTATCGATAAAATTTATATTGTTTTATGTTTACGAGAATTTCAGAAAATGAATTTAAAAAAAAATTATAATATTTGGGTATTTTGAAATAACTCTACACTTCGTAATTGAGAGTACATATACCAGAATTAGTCTCCCCGTGATCATGCCAAAAAGCAATCAAAACTTTGGAGAAAATGTAAATATAAATGCATATCAAATTTTATTAATTTGTTAGCAGCGATAGCTCAGTGGGGAGACCAATAGACTGTAATGCAGAGGCTCTCGGGTTCGAACCCACGTCGCGCACCTCTGACTTTCGGAAGTTATATGACTTTTCGAAATTATGTGCGTATTGATTTACAATTATCGCCTGCTCCGTGCCTAGGAGAGCACGTTAAGCCGTTAGTCCCGGCTGACATGAACATCCATGGCAGTCGTTATTGGGAAAGTCAGTACCCTCTAATATCCTGACACTGGTCTAACCTTAGGGTATCGTTAGCCTTCGAGTTGCGGAGATCAGGTGGCAGCCGCTCCGTGTAAAAACTGATATCCAGTCAAATCCGGTTAGACCAGAAAAGCCGACCCCAAGTGACTTGGGAATAATAAAGGCTAAGAGAGAAGAAGATCAAATTTTATTAATTTTAATACCATGAAAAATCCATAGAATATAGTAAAACTTTAGTAACATTATGAAATTAAATAATCACTTACTAATATTTTAAATGCGAATGTAAGTTTCTCAGGTGGTTTATTTGTTTGTTACGCTTTTACGCCTTAACTACTTGACCGATCATCATTTAATTTCGCATACAACGTGTATATAAGGATATGTCCTTTCTGTTCCCCTTACAACGGGTATGCGAAATTTCATCATTATCGGTTGATGATGATGATTCATCCGGAAAAAAAACACTGTTACAAATCTAACTTTGCCTTACCGACATTTACGCAAGCGAAGCCGCGGACGAAATCTAGTTTCTCATAAATTATGGTAGATCTTATACAATATTATCGTACTAGATGTGCCCGCGGTTTCACCCGCGTGGCGTGCTGTTATATTCCTATAGCCTTCCTCGAGAAATAGGCTATCCAACACTAAAATAATTTTTGAATTCGAACCAGTAGTTCCTGAAATTAGCGCGTTCAAAAACAAATAAACAAACTCTTCAGCTTTATAATATTAGTAAAGATATGATGATGTGCAACTGCTGCATAAAAATACCTTACATTTGCAATTACCAAAATAATTCCTGCTTGCGTAAAATTATCAAAAATATTATTCCAATAAGATATCTTTCAAACTAATCTTGGCGAGTGTGCCATAGCTTCAGCCAAAACTAGTTTTGACCAAATTACAATGAAGGTAAAGTTGTAAGCTTCAAGAGCGTTATTTATTAAACTGAGCCTATATTGGCTAGCTAGCGGATCAAAACTATAAGCTCTCGCTTTGCTGGATTAATGAAACGTAGATGTATGGATGTTGAGTCAATGGATGTGGCTTTATATGCCTATAAATTTAAATATATTATTATTATTTTGTATGACTCTATTTATAACAAATTACAAATTATTTATTACAAAACAAATTAACAAACAAAATACACTTTTATTTTGAGAGTTGATAGGCTGCTAGTGATCAAATATCATTATTTTCAGTTTTTAAAACACAGCTCTCGCGCTAGGAATGAATCCTGTTCCGCGGGGGACTTTACAAACATGCAAACAACGGACACAAAGAACACCCAGACTCAGAACAACCATTTGTGGATCACACAAAGTATTGTCCCGTGTGGGGATCGAACCCACAACACTCTGCTCAATGGCAGTGGCGAGGCGACCACTTAAACCACTACTTCATCCGTGCAGTCATATATTATATTGATGATAAACTTAAGCTTACATTATTAACAATTAAACTATAAATTTATGATAGCTATAAATAATTATTATTATTTATTTATATCATAAAACTGGTTCCATAAGCAGCATATAATAATAATTAATCTATCCATTATTACATTATCAGTTGTCACAAAAAAATCATAAAATATAAAAAAAAAATTTAATTCACAATAAGTATATAGTCTATAATATTATTTCATTAGTTAAAATAATACATGTCATATAAATTAAATCAAAATAAGTAAAAAGACATGTCATAAAATCAGGTGAAATAAAAAATAAATAAATAAAACATCAAAGCCAATTTCATTATCACCGTTTGAATTAATAAATTAAGCAATAATAATAATAATAGCTAAGCCTCACCCAACTAGCACAGACGTCCAATGGTGGCTGATAGTACATTCGTACTTTCTACCCACCACCCGCAGGATACTGTTGCGGCTGCCGCACACTCTGTTCACAAGAGACGCTACTTTTCTGCGCATAATGGCATAAAAGTCGTTAGTCCGCGCCTCGGCAAACATGCCAGATGCGCTGCAGCGCCACGGCAGCCTCAAAAGCACCCTGAAGGCATTGTTGTATTGGACACGAAGAGCGTTGTAGGCCTTCCGCGTATATTTCACCCATAGACTGTCGGTGTAAAAAGATTGACAAAAAGCTTTGAAAAGAGTCTTTACTTGCTCTGAAGCTCGATCAAATCTACGGGCGATCATATTGCTTCTGACCGCCAACGCCCTACGCTCACGCTCAATGTCTTGATCATCCTTCAGGTCTGCAGTTACAATATGACCTAGGTACCTGTGATGCTCGACTCTAGATAAGGCTGTTGCGCTGAGTTTGACAGAAGGCACTTCCTTTGGATAATTATTGTTCGCGATGAAAACCATGAACTTGCTCTTTTTACAGTTGTATTTCAATCCATGAGCTAGCGCATAGTTCTCACATACATGCAACAACTGCCGGAGTGCGCTGATCGACGGACTCGGCAACACCAAAACTATATGGAAGTATTTGAAAATTCAGCATTTGAATATTGAATCATTCGTTGCCAATAATAATGTCCTTCAGACCAAATTTCGGTCACGGCGGCCAATCTGAACGGATATTGGCCATCTGCGCAGGAAATATTATAGTGCACAAGCGTGGGCGCAAACACAAGTGCACTCTCTGTTCCTTAAATCTCATGATCCGATGGGACGGTAATCCGACACGACCGGAGAGAGATCAGGCGCAGGACCAATGGCTTTACGTGCTTTTCGAGGCACAGGGTTGTCTAACACCACCAACTTACTAACTTCGGTCTGCTATTGAAATTTCTTAACAGAAAATCCCAATAACTATTGATGGCCCGACCCGGTACTGACGCATTGCCAATGGTAATTATTCAAAACGTTTACTAATACGTAATTGTCAAGAGCCCGGTATTTAGCTCCTTTGCATTAACACATCACTTTTTTTTTATTTCTGTCTTTTATATATATAATAATATCAGCACTGTATTAAACTCTCCCAGTGTTGGGCACTGGCCCCTTCTCAGTGTGAGAAGGGTTGGGCCATAGTTCACCACGCTGACCCAGTGCGGGTTGGCAGACTTCACAAATTTTTGAGAACTTTATTGAGAACTCTTAGATATGCAGGTTTCCTCACGATGTTTTCCTTCACCGTTAAAGCAAACGATAATTAACTATTTAATACGCACATAACTTCAAAAAGTCAGAGATGAGCGCCTTGGGATCGAACTCGAGACCTCTGCGTGACAGTCCAACGGTTGCTCACTAGGCTATCGCTGCTGTATATATAGCTATTAAGTAATACATATATAACAAAAATCATAAATGTACTCGAATAATTTATCATCATCTCAAAACATTCGAATAACTTGATAAAGTGTCAAATAAACAACGCGATAAAATCCGTATATAGCGGTTTAATTTCAAAGTATTTGATTTGAAAATTAAACCGATTATTGCACGTTACTAAATTATCAAATCCAGATGATGGTACATTGCAATCCAATCGTATATAGGATTCTATAGATGTCACTGGAACTAAGTTACTAACTAAAAACGACTTTCAAATTCGTATAACTCACTTAAATCAGCTAATATAATATTATAGCAATCTGACAAAACTGGCAGCTCAGAGCGTAACATCTCGGAAAATCTTCGTCGATGAAGATCTTTCTCCTCAATGATGAAGGGAGGGTGGGGCTGAACAACTAAGATAGGCTATTTATAGGCAAGGAGGCTTTAGAACTGAATTCGTTGCTCCGTTTACGAGATTACGTTTTGTATACAAGCGACAAAAGTCATGGATGTAGAAACTATGGAGACTCCTTGAATTGAATGTTACTCAGTCTTTTTCAAGTAATGATTTTCCAAGATAAAACTTGACTGCCCGTGTGGTAGGTTTAGGTGACCTTAACACAGCTAATGCGGTGAGTGCGGTCAATCCTCATAGGACAAACGATTGTGAGATTCTCTTTGTGGCTGTTGTTTCAATGTTTGTTGTGTTCTTCTCGATCAGATTGGAGACGTTCTGGACAAAGGCCAGGTTAAGAGCACCTTAAATCGGCGAACGTGTATGAGAATTGTGATAAAAGTGAATGAAGAAGTGTGTCAGGATCGTAGCAAATGGCAATCCGTAGTCTCTGTAATGTATGTATGTATTTGTGACCCAAGCATCATCTTAATAGCGAGGTGGTAATTTTAGTTTAAGTCTAGATGGAGAAATCTGTTTCTCTGCAAACGCCTTATGAAGATTTTATCTCTGAACCTTTAGGCAGATATGTAAGTCGCGTTTTGCAATCTATATTTAGATTCAACGTCAAAAGATGCGAGCATTTTGCCATCTGCGATGTATGAAAAAAATGCTGCATTTTGAGCTCATGCTTGTCTTTAAAAAGAGGGCACACAGGTTTTTTTGGTATCTACTCATAGCCTTAACCAAGAGTTGAGGCTATAAGAACCTACCGACTAATCTCAATATAACATCAGTTAGCTCACTAAGCACGTAAATTTGTAATTTACAAAAGTTTATTTGTGACCTAAATTATCAAATGATTTTTAATTTGATTTGAAGTGCGCTTGTCGTATTAAGTCCTATCCAGTGACCCTACATCGCTGCTTTGCCAAAACTCTAAGTATGTATACGTCTTGCTTTATTAAATTTCAGACACTTTCGCATTGTTGGAGAAGTTTCAGCAGATTATGTACTTCTAATAAACTTAGTTGGGAAAACACGCCATGTATTGAAGTCTCGTCATAAATCGAGTTTTGCTTGTTAAGTACATCGTATAAGTACAGTTCATTATCTTTGTAAAACCCGTAAGCAGGCTGCGATGTGTTGTAGAGAGCTTTTGTTCAACAACCTCTTTTTGGCTCAGAATTACTAAGAAGATAAACGGCCTTGGTGTTGCCGTAGTGCATCATCAATCAGCCTGTTTCAGTCCACTGCTGAACATAGGCATTTCCTATTTTACGCCATACTATCCGGTCGCCTTTTTCTGGATGTAGGATACCCTATGTCTTTTTTGTACCCTTAACACGTGTACGCAAAATGTCATGATGATCGGTCATGTAGCTCATGCGTGAAAGCAAAACAAACAAACTCACATTTGCATCCCAACTAATATTATAAATGCGAATGTGGGTTTGATTGTTTGTTTATTTGAAATTTGTCAGGGTTAAACGTTGTCAGGGTTACAAAAAAGACATAGGGTACCTTCCATCCAGAAAAAAGGTACTATTCCTAAGCAAGTGAACCTGTGGGCAAAGACTGGTATATAATATTAGAAATTAACGTCACATATATTTTAAACACAAAGTAAAACTTAGAAACCTTATTAAGACACCTCATCTAATATAAACTTTCTAAAACTAGGGCATTGAAACACAAGACTACCTTTAAGGCACCTTTTCAAGCTCATTTTCATCAAGCGCCTTTGGCCTGCCTGCATTGTTTAAAGTATTTATGTAGCATGCCAGGCGGAGCTCTTACATATACCATGCCTGTTTGCATATGCATCAGCTGGGATCGATCAAAGTTAAGTATGTAAGTGGCCTGTTTGCTTCTTTATTTATATAATTCTTCCGTAGGATAAGGTTCGATACCATGGCATAAGATAGATTGTTTGTGTGGTCGTTCGTTTCCCGAGTCAGACAAAGTATTATTTTATTCTGTTTTGAAGTTTTTAGTATTATCTAGGGAGTCTGGCAATTTGCTTTTACACCTATTAGTATTTATTAATTTGATTAGCGAATATAAACTATTTATATTTAATTTTTACACTTTTCATGACGTTCCAGAAAAGTGTAAAATTTAAATATAAATAGTTTTAATAATTTAAATAGTAGTAAAGTTTAATAATAGTAGTGTAATGTGGACTCTTTAGAAAAAATTAATGGTCATGCATTCATTTCAGTCGAGTTTCTTTATCGCAAACTTAAAATTTGGCCCAAAATATTGTGCTATAGGCCGGTCAAGGATATTAATAGGGATCAATTGGAGGAGGATATAGCCAACATCAATTGGAAAAGAATAGGGTTGTTGAGCGATATTGACGATATTGTCGAGGATTTTACAAAAGTGGTAAATGTAATATTTGATTTACATGCGCCTATGAAAACAAGGATTATTCGTGAGCTGCCTGCTCCTTGGCTCACCAGCACTGTGAAGTTAATGATGCGACTGTTATATAGGGTGCGTACTACCCGAAAACCTGTACATACGCAATTTTACAAAGACCTTAAAAAGCAAGTAGATGCCGCGATTTATAATGACCAGAAAAGTTATTTCAATATTATTATTAATTCTAAAATAAAAAAACCGAGAGTATTATGGCGAAATTTAAAAAACCCAGTTAAATCGCATAAATTGACGGAAATGCCTGTGCATCTAAGTGACTCCAACCACATAAATAATCATTTTTTAAATATTCCGGGCAATTTGTATAATTCCATATCCTAATTATGTTATATTGAATTTAATCGTTTTAGTAATAAAATATTTTGAATCAAGACAATCAACTCAGGTGACGTACTAAAAATAGTCCAGAGTATAAGCTCTTCTGCTATAGGCATAGATGGTCTGTCTGTAAATATGATTAATTTAATCTTGCCACAGTTACTGGCACTTGAGCTTATCACTGTTATAGTGAATAAGTCCATACAGACTGCTACGTTTCCTACCTTATGAAAGACGGCTATTGTTAGACCTTTACCAAAGACTAATAATATAACTTCAGTTAAAGAGGCCGATCAGTATTTTGCCTTGCCTGTCCAAAGTATTAGAGAAGTTAGTAGTAAGCTTACAACTTACACATTACCTCGAAACTCACAGCATTTTGCCAGTCAAACAATCTGGATTTAGAAAAAATACAGTACAGCCACAGCTTTGCTTAAGGTTACTGATAATATCATTGCTGATCAGGACTTAGGACAGGCGACGATACTGGTATTAAACGATTTCTCCAGAGCCTTCGACGCCTTAAATATTTCACTCTTAATGTCCAAGTTGACATGTTACGGTTTTGATTACCTAAGAGTACGATGGTTCAACTCCTGTCTGAGTAATCGCTCTCAGTTCGTAGAGATTCATAATAATGATGGATCGACCTCTCAGTCAGATGTAAAAGCCTTAAATAGGGGAGTTCCTCAAGGTTCTGTGCTAGGACCAATTTTATTCAATATTTACAGTGCTGACATAATACATGTTATAAAATATTGTAAATTTCATATTTATGCGGATGATGTGCAAATTTATATATATTTTAAACCTCACGAAACGCAATTAGCAGTGGATAAAATTAATGCATATTTGAATTACATTTTTAATTGGGCTTATAATTATTCCTTAGTTCTCAATGCTTTCAAAACGAAGTACATGATCCTGGAATCTAAAGACCAGATAAATAAAGGAGATCGGGTAAACCCTCACATTGTTATGAATGGATCTGTAATAGAATGCTGGAAGCGCGTAATCTGGGGCTTATTATGGATGATGCGTTGAGGTTTGAACGACATGTTTCAGATGTAGTTCGCATTTGCTTTTATTGTATCAAATTGTTGTATAGACTAAGAGAATATCTTAGCACCGATCTTCGTGTGCAACTTACTGACTCGCTTGTTTTTTCCAAGTTTAACTACCTTGACGTGGTGTACGGGCCAAGATATTGGCGAAAACCTCCAGCCTTATTCAAAGAGTGCAGAACGCATGTGCGCGGTTCTGATTTGACATTCCAAAACGTAGCCATGTAACTGCATTTTTAAATGCAGGCAATATTTTGAAAATGAAATAGTGCAGGGATATTCACTTGGCAACTCGTATGTTTGGAACTGTCAAAGACATAAAACCAGAGTATTTCTATAACAAATTGGAATGGATGGCCGAAAATAAAAAATACACAAGCTGAGGACTAGGGCAACCATTGCGCATACCTAGGCACAGAACTACTGCATTCAGAGGTGGATTCCGGTATAGTTACCAAGTGCTGAAATAATTTGCCTCCTCCACTGGCTTCACACGTTTCAGCTAAAGAAATTATATTTATCTGAACAAAAATCCAGCACTTAATTGTTTATATTGCATTTCTAGATATATTTATGTTCTAAATATATCTATATATATTTCTAATATGATCTCCAGTTCTATAAATTAAAATTAAAATTCAAAATAAATTTATTCAGATTAGGTTACAAGGTAACACTTATGAATGTCAAAGTTACACTAATTTTTTTCTGTGAATTTACATTTACTGCCACGTTCAGCAAAGCAAGGGTGTAGTGCTGATGAGAAGAACGGGCAAGAAACTCATGGTCACTCTTTTTAAACATATATGTAATTGCCTGTCTATTGTACATTATATTATATTTAATCTAACTAATAAGTATGTTTATAAACTGTATGCCGAATAATAGTCCGTGACTAGCCCTTGGGTTTCGGCTAAAAAACAGGGCTGCGGTCATCCGTAGCAAAGGCTGAGCTGAAACCTTTTGGACACACTGCACAACATTTTCTTTATCGTATTTTGTTTTTTCTTCTTGTTTGATTTTCTTTTTTGTTTTAATTATTATAGTAATTATTAGAAATAGTAAACACTTGTACTGTTACCATGTTAATATGCTGTGTTTTTTTTTGGTTTGTCTAATAAATTACTTTCCTTACTTTCTTTCATAATTTCAAAATTGTGTAATAAAAGTGTTTTAAAATAAATAACGCGGCGAAATCAGTATAAAGTAGTTTAATTTCAATGTATAACATTCGCGGAAACGTTAGACAATAATTATGTAATAAAATAATCATTACTATTCGTTTCCCAAATAAACAAAATATCACACAAATAATTTATTTATGTTAAATTCTGTTTTACATCCGAATAAGTTGATCCGCAGTTGTTCAAACAAATATCGTCCTAAAGACACACGCGTGATCATAAGTTGTGTTGATGTTTGTATATCATGTACCCTATATATAATTATGTGGGGTAGGCAGTAAAGTCATTAACTTAAACAAATATGAATTGGAAGTTTTAGTATGTTAGGTACATATAAGGATTTCGATTAAAATAGTACAGCACAGATTTTATCCGCGGTTTCTCTTGCGTAAATTAAGGTTAGGTTAGTTTAGTAACAGTACTTTATTCGTGATAAATAGCACTTTATCTCTTCCTTTGTTCCCCTGGCAACGTGGATACGAAATTTCATAATGATCGGCCAAGTAGTTATAGCGTGAAAGCGTAACAAACAAACTCACATTCGCATTTATAATATAAGTTAGGATAAATTTAGCAAAGGATGATTAGTTGATTAGTAATAATTAACTGGCGACCCGCTTCCGCTTAGCAGGAGTAGTACAAAACTTTAACAAATTATGCACCTAAAATGAGTAATCATGAATCACTTTGTCTTTTGGTGAAAACCGCATGAAAATCCGTTCAGTAGTTTTTGAGTTTATTGCAAACAGAAAGACAGATGCGGGGGAGGGGGGCTCTGTTTTATAATATGTAGTGATAATACTTCAAATAAACCGCGACATTATACATATGTAACAGTAGTTTAATTTAAATTAATAAACGTAAGACAGTATAACCTACCATTACAGTTTTCAATACAAGCCTGAAGCTCCAACAATAAAAAATCTTCTAGACTTAATCCTGTGACAAAGATACAAGCAGTGGGGGCAACAATACTGCCGGTACTGCTACAATAGCGCAATGTATAACGACTTCACTATCAAATGTAACAATAGACAGCATCGTGTTGCAATGAAATCTCTGCTGTTAGTAGTGTGGCTGTAGCTTGAGAATTTTATGGACAGTCTTGATATATAATTTGCGTAGATGGCGCATTAGTTTACTTTCTCCTTTTAAAAGAGTTTCGGTTCCTATATTTTTCATAATAAATGTCAAAATGGTTAATCCTAAACAGATTTATTAATTGTTATGTAACTTTTTAAATAGTGTACTTTCTTAAGATTTTATTGCATGCAATGTTCACATTAAAATGGATGCTGATTGCCATAATATGTTTAAACAATTTAATATAAGGTGCTAATAAGTGGTTGTTAAATTTTGTGAACCAAAAGAGAACAGGTAACAGTCACATTAGAGATAACTTATGTGTTTGACTTATAAATATACAAATAATTGACACAAAATACACCCAGATTCGTGCTAATATTTGTAAATCACATATTTTTTGCTATATGAATGGATCGAACCCACAACGCTTGGTGCTCTGGCATTTCAGTAAAACGGATGCATATCACGATATACTCAAAATATGTTCTAGGCTTATAAACCCGCAAAAAACTGCTCTAAATATATCTATGCTAAGTAGCAGATCTACCACTCAAGTATAAATTAATAAGTATTATCTGTTGTATATATCTGTATACATTTTTATTTAATCGTAATGATAATTCATCTGTGGTGCCATCGCTGTATAGAGTATTAAATAAACGACAAGTTAAAAGCTTGACAATATTTAAAAAAGTTTAATAAACAAAAGAACCCATCTTCAACAAAATTCTAACCACTTAAGAAGCAATTTGCGAACACTCCTAATCAAATAACAACTTTGATAATTACTGTCTCAAAATAGCTTTTAATCATTACAACAAATTAAATAACGCCTTCGTTCGTCACCCGCGTCTTAACCGCTACACAAAAGTAATCAATCAGCTAATTAGTAACCAAACATTAACAATTCCGGAACTTTCTCCAATTAAACTCGTTGGTTGGTCCGCCTACTCGTTCAGTCTTGTCACGCGCTAACACGGTACGTGTCCCGTATACGTGACAGAAACGATGGTCATACTACTATTAAATTGCGAGGATTTGTGTCATAAAGTTGTCTAGAGATTGTATGGTTTTCAAATCTGATATTGTGTGGTTTTTCTTTGCCAATCTCTTATGGAAATTACAGCTGAGATTTTTCTAGCGAGCAAGTATACTTCTATCCGCCTAGCCCTTCAGGCGAAGGTATGCTTTACATTATTTTTATTTTGACATTTTGTCGCAATTATATATATATATAATTATTTATTTATACGGATTTCCGACAGCATGTCTGAGCGTTCTCCATAATGTTCTCGAAGATATGTGAAGGCTGCCAACCCACACTAGGCCAGAGTGGTGAACTATGGCTTAACCCTTCTCACACTGAGAAGAGGCCCGTGCCCAGCAGTGGGACAGTTTAATACAGGGCTGATATTATTATATATGATGTCTGAAATTGTGCAGCAATGGCTCTCTGTTACGTGAAAGCTGAAAAACATATTTCACTATGCACCTCTGCTTACCTGTCATGTGATATATAACTGAGACTATGTATGTAGCAATACGTGAGTGATACTTTTGGTTCCATATCCATAAGCCTCATTTTCTTCTCCCTAGCCTTTTTATTCCCAAGTCACTTGGGTTCAGATTTTCTGGTCTAACCGGATTTTACTGGATATCAGTTTTTACACGGAGCGGCTGCCACCTGACCTCCACAACCCAAAGGCTAACGATACCCTAAGTCTAGCCTTAGGGTATCGTTAGCCTTCGGGTCTGGTCTAGGCCAGTGACAGGATATTATAGGGCACTGACTTCCCAATAACGACTGCCATAGATTTTCATGGCAGCCGAGACCGACGGCTTAACGTGCTCTTCGAGGCTCATAATCTTCAATAATTCTGGTCACTTACTATCAGTCAGGCGATCCACTTAATTACAGCCTTTAAAATATAAAATTATGAACTTGGGTGTATGTCACGTCTGAGTTCAACAACCTGCCTCTAAGATCATTAATTAAGTCTATCTTTGACGCAACTTATATCAATTACCAACTTGTAGCTGCCGTTTATAGTTCCAATTATTTTAGACATAAACTTAAATTTTCATCCATTTAAAATTTCATTACGATTCATCTGTACGTGTCCTGTATAAAATGAAAAATATAGTTATCCTGTATTTTTTACGTTTGACCGTCTCGTTGTAGAAGTTTGTAGTGTAGCGTTTATCATTGCTGCGTATCACGAGGTCCCGCGTTTGATCTTCAAAATTGAATATTATGGATTTATTATTCAAATTCAAATTCAAATCTTTTATTTTGTAGTATGGGTATTACAATAATAGCTGTTATAATTCAAGTATAAGGGAGTACCACCTTTTTTTACGTCAGGGATGCATTGTCTCTTAGCTCTTCGCAGGGGAGGGTGGAGGGGTTATGTCGGTATCACCGGTGAAAAAGAAAGATGGTAATGATGATAATAATGGAGCTTCCGGTAATATCGATTAAACCTACCACGGTGTTCCTCGACAAAACCACTATCGACGGGGCCGCGCGAATCACTTTCGCATGCGGTCGCGACCCCACCGAGGTTTCGGCCCGCCGCCGTATGAAACGGCGACACGAAAGACCTACCCTATTGGCACTTCTATCACTCCCTACTGTCCCCCCTAGAGGGGAGACGGACTCGACATAGAGGCGCGCGTGGGAACACGCACGCCGCCTCTCGGACCTGGTGCTGAACGGATGGCGGGCAGGCCCACAAAGCCCGCCACCCCCAGGTCAAACCTCAGGGTGGCTGGAGGTCGTCTCGCGCCCTCCGGCGCCCGGCTCTGCGGTTGGGGAGAGGGTTCAAACGCTCCCTCTCCCGCTCCGCCGCCTCCTTGATGGAAATGACTTCCTCACAAAAGGAGGCGACGGCGTTCCACGACCTCTCGCTCCGGACCATAGACTGAACTACAGCCGGAAGCGAGAGGGCAACCAATCCGACTGCCGCGATCAATTCACGGCGCTGCGATGCCCAGGCGGGGCAAACCGCCAAAGTGTGCAGCGCCGTGTCCTCAACAACGTCGCGGCAGTCGCCGCAGTGGTGACAACCGGGCGTCTCTTGCCGGCGTATACGACACAGGAACTGGCCAAAACAACCGTGGCCAGTCATTACCTGTGTCAGCCGGAAGGTGAGGGCGCCATGGCGCCTCTCCAGCCACTCCTCAAACACGGGACTTACCGCCACGATCGTGGCGTGCCCGACTGTTTTGTTACTAACATAATTTAATTATGATTGTATTATTAAATTTTGTTGTATAAATTATTTCTAATATGTATTATAATTAGGTAATTTCTTTTTTTTTTTTTTTTTTTTTTTTTTTAATACTTGTACATAAATTGTCTTCGTAGTATGTCGGCATCAATATTTTATTGTTACAAATTACATTAATACTATAACGATAGGTATATTAGATTTGAACTGGTTTGATTTATTTTAATTATGGAGAAATTTTATCATTTAGGAATTCATTTACGGTATAATAACATTTATGGACTAGGAATGTCTTTGTTTTGTTTATGAAAGGTTTAAATTTTTGTTCGTTTTTAATTGCCTCCGGTAGTTTATTATAAAGTTTTATAGACATGACATAAGGACTTGTTGAGTGTATATTTAGTTTAGACGTTGGTAGGTTTAGTCTCTTTTTGTGCCGTAGTGAGTATTTTAGTTGTTTATCTTCTCTTTTTGTGTAAAATTCTTGGTGTTTCCTTACAAATTTACAACATTCCAGTATGTATATGCAACGGAGAGTTAAGACTTCATGTTCTTTAAAGTGTGGCTTGCAGCTGTCAGTTACTTCTATGTTGAGTAGAATGCGTATAAGCTTTTTTTGTAATAAAAATAGTGAAGGTGCGTCCGTGCTATTTCCCCATAGTGTAACACCGTAGCAAAGCCACGAGTATGCGTACGCGTAATAAGTGGCGAGTGCTGTTTTAAAGTTTGTTGATTTTTTAACTTCGCGAAGAGCATACGAAAATTTTGATATCTTACTTCTAACTTTTTGTACGTGGGCTTTCCAGTTTACATTAGTATCTATGACTAAACCCAGCAGATTAAATTCATGTACAGTATCAATTTTGGTGTTATTGTATGAAAAGGATATATTGAGAGACGTTTTTTGGTGTGGGTGGAATGTAATAATTTTTGTTATAGAATAGTTTATCTCAAGACTGTGTTTTTCTAACCAGTTTTCAGTTTGATTTAGGGTGGTGTTCAATTTCGCGTTAATGTTTATGTTGTTTTCACATGATAAGAGCAAAGAAACGTCATCTGCAAACAAGACACATGGCGCTCCCACATTTTTTGGCAGATCATTAATATAGATAAGGAACAGAAGGCAACCTATTACACTACCTTGGGGGATTGACGCGTTAATTAGTTTTTTTGTGGATCGAACGTTTTGAATTTCATTTGTTTGGTAGTTAAAATATTCTATTTCAACTTGATGCTCTCTGTCCTTAAGGTATGACTTAAACCAATCGTGAGCCGTACCTCTGACGCCTAGAGCATGCAATTTGCTTAATAATATATTATATTGCACCTTATCATAAGCTTTGGTCATGTCTAGCAGAATTCCAACACCATATTTTCTATTGTTTATTATGTCCAGGGCTTCTTGAATATATTTATAGATGGCTAAGGTAGTAGACCGATTTTTCCTAAAGCCATTTTGGCACTTGTCAAATATTTCAAATTTTTCGCAAAACGAACAAACGCGAGTACACATTGCTTTTTCAAAAATCTTAGATGCGGTTGGCAAAAGTACAATAGGACGATAATTATTGGGATCTGTTTTTAAGTTTTTTTTATGAATTGGCTTTATAATGGCTGTTTTTAATATGTTAGGGAAAATGCCCTCCTCGAAAGATTGGTTTATTAAATTATACAAAGGTAACGTTAATTCATCTGCACATTGTCTTACTAGGGTTGGCGGAAGTTCGTCAACTCCGTGACTATTCTTGTTTTTTAAGCGCTTAATTAATGTGTTTACTTCGTGAGGCTCTACAGGACTGAGATACATTGAGTTTGTATTATGGTATGAAACGAATGATGAATGGTAACTAATATATTCTTAACAAAACAAAACAACTCACGACTTAGAAACCAGACTCAGGAGCTAACAATAAAGGTTATCCTAACTATAAACTTCAAGCTTATCCCCGTTAACTGGACACATTTTTAAACGTTCTACTGCTATTGAGAATTTCTTAGAACTAAAATAATTGATACCTGACCACGAAACCAAATCCAGAACTTGCAATAACTGTAAGCGTGATGGTAACCAAATATTACGTCATCAACGAAATAATTTTAAAATTTTGTTTACATTGTAAAATCCAATTTAAACTTCAAAGAGTCTGCTCACGGCATGTCTTTTCATTTATTTCTAACCTAAAACCGAAACCGAAACTGAATACGTCATCGTAATCGACCGTCACACGAGTAGTTAATCTAGCGTGTAGTGTGACGTCAACGCGATAACGTCACAAAATGACGCCATATTGAATGCGAATTGGCAGTAATATGAGGGTAATTTGATGTCACGAATGAAAAGCGTATACTTTGAAACTGGATTCTTTCAGTTTCGGATTGAAAGTGGGAGCTTTTTTGCCGGAAACCCTTCGTTTCGACAATTTTTTTTGTCCTAATTTAATTTGGCATAACGAGTTAGGCATGTTCTTTTTGTCATAATAATACTTTGACATACTTAATTGTTTTTTGGCATACTATTTTAGTAGACATAAATATCATTTAGGCTAATGCTTTTTGACTGGCATAAACTTATAAGGCATATTGTTTGTTCGTCTAATGGTTATTAGGCATAAAGTTCAAAAGGATATCCAATATAACTTGGGTACCATGGCATAACAATAGGTTAGGATGCGGGGGTGGCCCCTGGGCCACCCCTAAGCCGCCAACATGTTTATTTTATATACGAAAAGTATTTTATATTAATAATTAATATGCCTATAATTATACGGCGTATAACTATTATGCCTATAAATATTATGCTTAACAATTATTATGCTTATAGTAATTATGCTTAAAAAAATTGTGCCTAAACAGTTATGCCAAATTAATACTGTGCGTAACTATTATTAGGATAAGTAAAAGTATGCCATGTTAAATTATCAAATATAACTTTATGCGAATAAATAGGGAACCTTTTTGCCTCATGGTGCAGGCAAGTTAGGGCCTCGCCTGATGTAGAAGCGGGTCTGAAAAAAACTCGCGTATTGTATATACAATACACTTTAATATATCTTTTTGCATATTTATGACATTACTAGATTCAGCCCGTGGCTTCGCTCGTGATAATCTATGTATCTAATCTAATCTATGTATTTTTAAATGAATTTTTATACCTCGATAACAGTTTTTTT
This sequence comes from Catocala fraxini, assembly GCA_930367265.1. Lineage (NCBI taxonomy): Eukaryota > Metazoa > Arthropoda > Insecta > Lepidoptera > Erebidae > Catocala > Catocala fraxini. Next base: position 3,761,458 of record OV884049.1, on the reverse strand, counting down.
CTGGATCAATGGTACTCTATGTCCTTTTCTGTACCCTTAACAACGTGAATGCGAAATTTCATGCTGAGTAATTGACGCGTGTAAGCGTAACGAACAAACAAACCTACATTCGCATTTATAATATGGAATTAAATATAATGACCACCAAAAATACTAAATGCACAGCAAAATATGCTTACTAAAATATATCATAACGAGCACCTATTCGCCGCAAATCACTGCATTCTGTCTCGAAAGGATTAGGTTATGTTAGGTTCCTTCTTAAACCTACCCAAAAATAGGAGCCCCGCGGAACGGGGCTCCGTCGACTTAGTTTGATCTCTTTAAAATATTTTAGTAAGCATATTTTGCTGTGCAATTAGTGTTTTTGGTGGAATAGTTAAATTCTACCCTTATAATATTAGTTAGGATAGATTTAAAAGTGAGCCTTCTACTGCATAGATCATACTCCCAGGTGCTATTAATCATTTTCTAACTAAATTATTACGAATGACTTGACCCAGAAATTGATCCGAGGTCCACACAATCGGCCATCGTAACCTTCAAGTTATTCCCCACTAACAAGACAGTGAGCCTTCCTCTGCGCAGACTAAACTCCCAATTACTACTAAACATTTCCTAACAAAAAAATAATGAGTAACTCAACTCAGAAATCGATACTCAGACCAGACCGGCAATCGAATCCTTAAACTATGTCTTGTACTTACAAGAAAATCTGTATCCACTCCAATAAAAATTACGTATTTCCTTGCTTCATATCGTAGCCGACAGCAATCTCGTAGATAAATGACCTCATGGGAATAGTCGAGTGAAGTTGCGATTTGTCAACTTTTTGTCGCCTCTTGTCGCGATGTCGTAGCTATATATTATACCCAAGCCTTGAGTAATAGAACCCTTTGTACAAGTCTTTTAAAACTAGTTGAAAGCATAATATATCACTGCACTTATATATCCTGAATGAATATGAGTTTCCTTTGTAAATATTTCAAAGAAAACGTAAAAGTCGTAAAAGATTACGTATATTATAACTTCCTATATTAAATTCCCTTTCATAAAAAAGAGAACATCTGCGCTAGTACTTATTTCTGTGTCGCGGGGAACTTTACAAAGATTTAAACAACGGACACAAGGAATATCCAGACTGTTTGTCTGTTTTTTTTTTTTACAATTAAATAAAATACAAATAATAAAGCACGAATAATTTAAAAAATTAAGCGGTTTAACTCATTTTTAAGTTTGCTTCTATCAGTTTGTTTCTTCATTAAATTAACATTTGTTACAAATTATTTGCGTGCATGTACTCATAAGTGTGCCCTACAATACTGATTTCTGAATAATTGATGTTCTTTGATAATCTATTATATGGTGAATAAATATGCATAACTTTAGTTTTATATAGGTTAAAATAATGCCATTGTCGTGCGCAAGCGATAATTAATTATTTAATACGCACATAACTTCGAAAAGTCAGAGATGGTGCCCTGGAATCGAACTCGAGACCTCTACGTCGCAGTCCAACGGACTCCCAATAGTCTATGGCTGCTGTATTGCAACTTCTTCTCTCTTAGACTTTATTATTCCCAAGTCACTTGGGGTCGGCTTTTCTGGTCTAACCGGATTTGACTGGATATCAGTTTTTACACGAAGCGGCTGCCACCTGACCTCCGCAACCCGAAGGCTAACGATACCCTAAGGCTAGACCAGTGTCAGGATATTAGAGGGTACTGACTTTCCCAATAACGACTGCCACAGATGTTCATGGCAGCCGGGACCGACGGCTTAACGTGCTCTCCGAGGCACGGAGCAGGCGATAATAGTCAATCAATACGCACATAATTTCGAAAAGTCATATAACTTCCGAAAGTCAGAGGTGCGCGACGTGGGTTCGAACCCGAGACCCTCTGCATTGCAGTCTGTTGGTCTCCCCACTGAGCTATCGCTGCTCTATTGCAACTATGATTCTTTAATTTTAGACTGTAAATTGGACCGTTTATTTAAAAGTATAAAGATCTTTTGAATAAACATCAAGTAATGCAAAAATGTATATTCAATTCTCTATATGCATAACATGATGTAATAGGATAATAATCACAAGAAAAATGAACTTATGTTTCAAATTAGCATAACTTTTATTTATGTTTTTGTGGATTGGATCATTTCTGCACAACACAATCCAATTATAAAAGAGGAAAAATACAAACCATTTAGCAGGAGTTCAGCCTATGTTTATACATAACTAGCTTTTGCGCGCAGCTCTGCCCGCGTGGTACCTACATCAATAAATAGTAGCTTATGTCCTTCCCCAGATTTTAAACTATATCTGTACCAAATTTCATCTCAATTGGTTGAGTGGTTTAGCCGTGAAAAGGTAACATATAGACAAAGAGACAGACAGAATTATTTTTGAATTTAGGATATTAGTAAGGATATTTTTACTTACGTCTACTTTATATTCAACTGTATTAAAATCCAACGAAATATAGACCGAGCCATTTCCGTCAGCAGAGCAAGGTTCTAAAACACTTGCTGTATCGAGAAATTTGTAACAGAAAAACTTAATTGCTTTTCCGAGCCTAGAAAACAAACCCGAGATCTCATGCACAGCAGTTCACATGACAAATTATAAAAAAAAGCAGTGCTCAAAGAATGAATCAAACTTATACCATCAGACAAAGTGGAATTTCTAAACACTAACCTAAACAACCAGCAAAAAATGAGCGCCATACACCACTGCCTAACCGTTTAACAGTAGACAAGCGCAATAATAAACTAAATAAAGCTTCCAAGAACTTTAACCCTTCCCTCGCTTACATAACCACTTATACACAACACGGACAGATTACCTTAATCCCTATTTAACCCTAAAACGGACAAGGCCGTAAATTACGTTATGTTACATTATGCAGATGTGGGGTTAAGCTGTGCGTTTTAACTTGCCACTTGGCAAGCTTGCTTGTGTTAGTAGTCGCAAGTTATAGCTTAAGTTATGGGTACTTTAGACCATTGTCCCACTGTCAACTAGGAAGCGATTGGCGATCGATTATTTTCTCGCCTATTACGCATAGTAGCGATAGCATTCTTCCTTTAATCCTGGATCCTTTAAGCGGGGCGTGAAAAAGCAACTTCTCAGGCCGTCAAAGTAGAGACATCAACATCGCTTCAGCTGCTATGAGGACGGTGTGGAGGCCACTGCTCTTAGACTACATGACTGCTTACCATCAGGCGGAGTGTGGTCATTTCGACGAGCAATATAAAAAAACACCGTTGGCTTGCCACGCAGAGGTCTTAATTTCGATCCCAAGGCACGCACCTCATATTTGACAGTTTCATACAGGGCTAATATAATTATCATATACGCATACAACGTGGCAGTCCAACGGTCTCCCAGTAGGTTATCGATACTTTTTAGTTATATGCATATTAAATTGTTAATTATCGCACGCTTTGACGGTGAAGGAAACATCTTGAGGAAACCAACATGTCTGAGAATTCTACATAATGTGTTTGAAGATGTGTGAAGATAACCCGTTGACCCACAACGTCGTGGAGCCGTCGAGCCTAATGCTAAAATGAGAAGTAGCCCATGCCCAGCAGTGATACAGTTCATATACAGGGCTGATATTATTATTCTCTATATTTAAATATTTTAAGCTTCCTTTTACGTGGAACTGTTTCTGCCTTTGTCTACCCTTTTGGTAATATAGGCGCGATATTATAAGTGAATGAAACAGTCGCAAGAGGCGAACGTTTCTTGATCAGGTCGGACACGTTCTAGACAAAGGTCAGGTAAAAAGCGAGCGTGTATAAGGAATGTTATGAAAGTGAATGAAGCCAGAGAAGTGTATCAGGATCGTAGCAAATAGAAATCCGTAGTCTCTGCCTACCCCTCTGGGAAATAGGCGTGAATCTATGTATGTATGTATTATACGTGTAAGTCGCTAACTTGTATAATCTCTACTAGCGTAGCAGCACAATTATCATAAGTGCACAAATTAATAACAACTATTAAGTAATACGTAACGAAGCGATCCTTACATACATTTCATCACTGTATAGGCTGCCTAGGCATATTAAAGCGCTCTTTGTACTAGTTCCTTAGAAATAAGCTCTAAGATTTCCTGTTGGACAAATATCCATATACTATTAATAGTTGTAATAATTATTAAGATTGCGCCGAGCGAAATGTGCCAAAACAGGCGGTCACAGTTAACTGAATAAAATCAACACTTTTTGTTTAATACAAATATAAAATATACATTTACCATAACAATAAATGTGTTTACAATTACTCCGTGTAAAAATCTTAAAATTAAATTAAAATAATAAAAAAAAATTAAAATTATTTATGATTTAATAACTTAAATTTAAATCAGACGTGGCAGTACCACTGGCAGTACATTATTGCTAGCATCATTCTGTTGTCACAAAGCGCGCGAACGAGAAGATAAATTGCTTATGTATAGCGTTGTCACTGACCCATTCTATAAGCTTAAGTTTAAAATGAGCCTGGTGCTTCATAATGAAGTCTTAGTGATCTACAGAATGTCTTATCAATGCTTGGTCAACTCGCTATAGTTTCTGCTTCACTTTTCGCTAATCACCGTCAGTGGGACAAAAGCCTAAAGTCATATGTTGCGGAGACTTAGACTTGCGATGTTCGTGTAGTTATCGATGTTGTAAAACTTTTAGTTCATTAGCTTTGTTTGTTGTTTTCGTTAGTAACTATCGGTATTGTTGTTATACAGAGGGCACTGGTGGTGAAGCGGTTTAAGTGGCTGTCTTGTCACTGTTAGTGTGCTGAATGTTTACAAGAAATCTCTCAAAGCGAGACAAGGAGCAACTGTTAGTAGATTACTCAAAATTGTGTAGTGCACAAAAAAGTAATGTTCGTAAAATCCCCTGTGACACAGGGGCGAAATGCGGACGTAAATCTGCTAACTAAAAGTACCGGCTAATTAGGCGATTAGTAGGTATATTCCACGATACGGTGCGTTTGTTAATAGTCTGTATGGATTGTATAAATATTTAAACCGGGACTTTTTTAAACCGGGTCTATTAATATAATATAATATTCTATCACATACACACAACACCATCTAGCCCAAACTAAGCAGAGCTTGTACTATGGGTACTAGACAATGGATAAACATACATATATACTTTTCTTTTGTTAATACATACATATTATACATAGAAACACCCAGACCAAGACAAACATCCATGTTCATGCACACAAATGTTTGACTTGTGCGGGAATCGAACCCGCGACCTCAGGCGTGGCAGTCGGTTACACTAACCACTACGCCATCGAGTCGTCTAAATATAGTAAAACCTTGTAATTTTGTTATATTTTCACAGACGCTAACAGCTGAACGAATTGCATGAATATTAGCAAGAGTATATATTAGGCTCTCCAGCGCTCCTGAAGTCAAAAATATAAATAGATCGTGTTAAATATCAAGAAAAAGCACATATTAATCAGACGAAAACCACAAACACCACATTAAATTCAAACCTATACGATGGCATGCCATTCCGGCACCTAAACTTATAAATTTAATTCATAACACAAAATGAAATACCAATTTCCAAAAAATGACATTTTTTCAATAATTTGTATTTTCAAACATAATTTGTTAGTTTTTAGTATTAAAGTAAGTTTTAATTTGTTTGCTTATTAAGTGTCAAAAGTATTAACTTCTTTCTATTACTGAAGTAACTGGGCTTTTTGTTTAAGACTGCGCCGAGCGTAAGACGCGATTGGACTGCATGACGGAGCTCGATATACAAATCGGCGCGCGGCCGCCATAGTAAAATTGTATGGAGGATTTGAAGTGCTTTTTTGATAAATATATATCTTTATTGTCAACCAATTACTTAAATATTTGGGACGGTCAAATTGTAATATAACTATTTATGTTTCGTTTAAGCTGTAAAATAGGACAGATTTCTACTGTTATAATCTAAAATCACGTAACACTAGTTTACGTTTTTGCATTTCTCGTGCAAATTTACGTAATTTTATAGGCAAAAATATTAATTTTTTTAATTTTTTTACAGGGAGTTATTGTAAACACATTCATTGTTATGGTAAATGTGTATTTTATATTTGTATTAAACAAAAATTGTTGATTTTATCAACTTAACTGTGACCGCCTGTCTTGGCACATTTCGCTCGGCGCAGTCTTAAGTTGGAATTAAGTAAATACCTAATTACAGTATTTTTCTTCGCAACTAGACTCAGTCATTACAGAAAATACTGTAATTTATTTTTTATTTTTTAAGGTTACTATCAATTTGTGTCTGAAATTACTAGTACTGTCGTTAACCCGCCCAGCTAAGCTAGAACAATCTTATAAATAGTAGGTTCGCATCGGTAGTGTAACGCGTAGCGTTCCAATTTACAAGTCTATCAATAATAATTGTTGACTTACGATAGACAAATATAAACACTATGCATGTAATGCTAATAAAATACCTTTTCTCGCTTTTATTAAAGGCACAAGTCCTTCTGTAGGATTCAAACTAACTCTATGGACAAGGGCCAGGTTAAGAGCACCTTGAACCGATGGGCGTGTATGAGGAATGTGATGAAAGTGAATGAAGCCAGAGAAGTGGGTCAGGATCGTAGCAAATGGAAATCCGTAGTCTCTGCCTACCCCTCTGGGAAACAGGCGTGAATCTATGTATGTATATCTATGCACAATTCTAACCTTGGTCAACAGTTTAGCTGTGAACACATAATTAAACCATTTTTGCATTGCCCGGAGAATTAGTAGCCTCCAGAAAATGCAGTAACAGTGTAATATTTTTGATACAGTGAAGGCGGCAAGCAATTTTAATTTGGAGTGTTAATATTGTATGATCAAATGAAATACTTCGTGGTAATTTTTACTAATATTATAAATGCGAATGTTAATTTGTTTGTTAAGCTTTCAAGTCTTAATTATATGACCGATCATCATTAAATTTCACATACATGTTGTCAGAGGAAAATAAAAGGACATAGGGTACCTTACATTTAGAAAAAGTACTCTGTATAACTCTCCGCGGGGCGGCGGAGAGGTTATGTCGGGTCATCGCGGGAAAGATATCCCTGGTAATACCGACTAAACCTACCATAGTGTTCCTCGACATAACCATAGTCGGTAGGGCCGCGCGAATCGTTTGCACATGCAATCGCGACCCCGCCGAGTTTTCGGCCCACCGTATGAAACGGCAGGCCACTATACAAAAAGACCTATACTTTAGGTACTCCTACAGTTTAACCCTACTGTCTCCTTGAGGGAGGATGGACTCATGACACAGAGGCGTGCGTGGGAACACGCACGCCGACTCAGAATAGCCTAACCTACATTTACGTGAATAAAAATGCACTACATGGTGGTATCGAAGCAACATGGGATCCAGTATTTCATTTACTACCCAAAAATAATTGTCTAAACCCGCTTATGTAGCAATTGCTACGGTACCATAATCCTATATGAGATATTAAATTAATAATACACCTGTAATAGATTTCATAGATATTTAATCCCTCAACTAGCTAACCAAGCGTTAAAATGAATATCTGAATAGTAATAAATTTGTGTGTATGTGTGCGTATCGAATATGCGGGTTATACCCATGCTAATTCAAATGGAAAACCGAACTGATTTAATATAGAGTTGTTTTGATTTAATCTAATTATAAAATGTTACTTGCTGTACTAATTTAAACGTGTATTATTTGCGTATCCCAATGCATCTGAAATTAGCAAAATCATTTTACTTGTTAACCAATTTTAATTTAAGAAACAATGACGACTTTGATGGCGTAGTGGTTAGTTTAACCGACTGCCACGCCTGAGGTCGCGGGTTCGATTCCCGCACAAGTCAAACATTTGTGTGCATGAACATGGATGTTTGTCTTGGTCTGGGTGTTTCTATGTATAATATGTATGTATCTACAAAAAATAAGTATATAAGTATGTTTATCCATTGTCTAGTACCCATAGTACAAGCTCTGCTTAGTTTGGGCTAGATGGTGTTGTGTGTATGTGGTAGAATATTCTTATTAAATATTAAACTAAGCAGAGCTTGTACTATGAGTACTAGACAATGGATAAACATACATTATCATATGCCTACTTATTTTTTTGTAAATACATGCATATATACAAAGAAATCTATGTTTAATATGTATGTATTTACAAAAAAAAAAGTATATATGTATGTTTATCCATTGTCTAGTACAAGCTCTGCTTAGTTTGGGCTAGATCGTGTTGTGTGTATGTGGTAGAATATTATATATAAATTCCCAGACCAAGACAAACATCTATGTTCATGCACACAAATGTTTGACTAGTGCGGGAATCAAACTCGCGACCTCAGGCGTGGAAGTCGGTTAAACTAACGACTACGCCAAGGAGGCCGACTGCGTAAAAAAAATGTTTGGTAATCCTGCACCACACAGGAGACATTCCGAGAGGGGGAGCCATATCTGTGTCAAAAAAAATACAGAAATTAAGGCAAAAACAGAATGCGCGTGTTCTCTCTTCCTTCAATCCTGGGTCATTTAAGCGGGCGTGAAAGAGCACCTTCTTAGACTGTCAAAGTAGGGACCTCAATATCGCCTCAGCTGCTATGAGGATGGTGTGGAGGCCACTGCTCTTGGACCACATGATCGCTTAATATCAGACGGTAGTCATTTTGACGAGCAAAAAAAAAGTATTACATTAAGAATATATTTTTATTATCTATTGATCTGATTATAAATCTATACGGCGGTGAAACCGTTAAATTATACTGCATGCTTAAGACTGCGCCGAGCGTAAGACAGATAATGACAAACCTCGTGCGGCGCATATTCAAATTGGCGCGCGGGCGCCATAGTAAAATTGTATGGAGGATTTGAAGTGGTTTTTTAATAAATATGTATCTTTATTGTCAACCAATAACTTAATATTTGGGACGGTCAAATTTTCAACGTGTCAAATGTTTTGATTAAGCTGTAAAATAGGATAGATTTCTACTATTATAATCCAAAAATCACGTAACACGAGCTTACGTTTTTGCAAATTTACGTAATTTTGTAGGCGAATATATAAATTATTTAAAGTTTTTTACACGGAGTAATTGTAAACACATTCATTGTTATGGTAAATGTATATTTTATATTTGTATTAAACAAAAAGTTCTAATTTTATTCTCTTAACTGTGACCACCTGTTTTGGCACATTTCGCTCGGCGCAGTCTTAATACTTATGTAAATTATTACATAGAGCTGAATTTCATGGATCAGGAAAATAATAATAACCTAAACAATTTGTAGATAATATATGTCTTATATTTGTCATGCGTATGATTTATAGCTGTTTTTGTTATAATGTCTAAGCAGGGGTAGGATTTTGATGAATGATTGTCGTACATAAAAGAAAATGCTAAATTACATATTACTGGAGGATATAGTCACAAATCATATAGTAGGTAAAATTATAGGTTCCCTATTTACTCGCATAAAATTATATGTCATAATTTAACATGGCATACTTTTACTTATCCTAATAATAGTTACGCACAATATTCATTTGGTAAGTATAACTGTTTAGGCACAATTTTTACAGTTTAAGCGTAATAATTGTTAAGTATACTATTCTAAGCACTGAGCAGCGATAGATCAGTGGGGAGACCAACAGACTGCAATGCAGAGGGTCTCGGGTTCAAACTCACGGCGCGCACGTCTGACTTTCGGAAGTTATATGACTTTTCGAAATTATGTGCGTATTGATTGACAATTATCGCCTGCTCCGTGCCTCGGAGAGCACGTTAAGCCGTCGGTCCCGGCTGCCATGAACATCTACGGCAATCGTTATTGGGAGAGTGTCGACACAAAAGATCCCACTGGGTCGAAGTGTCGCCGGTCTGCACTGACTGGCCCCCACATAAGATACATACATACTATTCTAAAGCATATACTTGAAGTTTTGTAAATTTTGTGCTAGCATTTAATAAATACTTTTCGTATATAAAATAAACATGTTGCCGGCTTACGGGTGGCGCAAGGGTCACTTTCACCGCACCCTAACCTATTGCTACACTATGGTACCCAAGTTATATATGCCTTATGACTTCATGCCAATCAAAATTAGGGCAAGAAGCATTAGCCTAAATGATATTTATGCCTTGTTATGGCAGAAGAATATTTAATAATACAGAATATTTAATCTTTATATGTATAATTCTACTGTACGTGTGTATGTCACTGAACTCCGCCTAAAGGGCTGGAAAATTTTAATAAAAAAAATTGTGTGTGTTCATGTGGATTCCAGGATGGTTTAGATTTGGGTCTTTCTTTTTTTTTTCGTATATACAGAACAACGTCTGTCGGGACAGCTAGTAAAACATAATATATAAAACTGGAATCTTTTTATAATTTATTTGTTATTGACTATGTACATATAAACACAATTCTTTAAAACTAACTTATATCTAAAATATTATAAACAGAAAGAAAAAGAAAGCCTTGTTATGTAAGTATTGCATTGTTTCCCGGCATATTATTCCATAGTATGCCAAAAACAATAATGTCAAAGTATTATTATGACAAAAATATGCCTAACTCATTATGCCAAATTAAATAAGGACAAAAAAAATTGTTGGAACAAAGGGTTCCGAAAAATATATAATAAATTATTATCAAATACCTAATATAAAAATATAGAAAATTTTGTAGATACGCTTATCAACAAATTAAAAGACGTTTTAATACAAAAATGTTATTATGATGTAAACGAATATTTAAACGATAAATTGTAATAATTCAAATTATGTAAGTATATTTAGACAATAAGTTTAATACCTACTTTATAATAAACTATAATATAATTTTAATTATAATATTATACGTGAGTAATTAAATAAATATCTACTAAGCTCTAAAATATATTTCAATAAGCTATAAGATGCCGTGCCCGACGGGGTCCATAATTGTTCTCTCTACGTTTATAAGACCTGTATAAATGCATTATGGAGTGCAATAAACGATTTGAATTATTGAATTGGTATGACGTAGTAAGGTTTCACGTACGCCTGGCACTGTGTTACTGCTTCAGAAAAGAGGTTATCCTAACTAATATTATAAATGCGAATGTGAGTTTATTTGTTACACTTTCACGCCTTAACCACTCGACTCGTCCTCATGAAATTCTGCATACATGACAGGAGTACAGAAAAGGATGTAGGCGGTACGTAGACAATAAAATTCTAAACCAGATCTCTATTTCACTGTTTTTAGAAAACCACAGATATAATAAGCTTTGTACTCTGTATACTAAAGCAAGAAGCTTGTATCTTATGACATTAGAATTGAGATTCAACACTAGAACAGTTTTTTTAAATTAGCGTGGTACTATTGAATTCTACGAATATTATAACTGTTTCAGTTTGTGAATTTGTTTAGATGTTTATAACTCAGTCATACGTGAAGCACTAAACAGAATTGAACGAAACTTTATACTCTAATGTACTGTATCCTGAATTAACATATAATAATTACTATCCCAGTAATGCGAAGGCAGAAACTAGTATAAAAAAGCAACCTTACATAACCGCGTTACTCAGATAGAGTTATCAATCTCGAGTGGAATGAGCATCACAATTTAAACTCGCCTTCAGTACCACAGTTGGTCAACAACTCATATTAATCAAAACAATCTTCCTATTCAAGGAGGACTCGAAAACAGCGTCCGAAATATTTTTCTTTTCTTTTTTGAAGCGACATCTCTCACACTAGGAATAACTCCTGTCTCGCGGGGCACTTTACAAATATAACAACAAACACAAAACGCCTAGAACCGGAACAACTATTAGTAGATGAAACTATTTTTTGTACGGTGTGTAGATCGAACCTACGGTACGGTACGGTACGGTTACGATGTGTGAAAATAGCAGCGATAGCTCAGTGGGGAGACCAACAGACTGCAATGCAGAGGGTCTCAGGTTCGAAACCACGTCGCGCACTTTCGGAAGTTATATGACTTTTCGAAATTATGTGCGTATTGATTGACAATTATCGCCTGCTCCGTGCCTCGGAGAGCACGTTAAGCCGTTAGTCCCGGCTGCCATGAACATCCATGGCAGTCGTTATTGGGAAAGTCAGTACCCTCTAATATCCTGACACTGGTCTAGCCTTAGGGTATCGTTAGCCTTCGGGTTGCGGAGGTCAGGTGGCAGCCGCTCCGTGTAAAAACTGATATCCAGTCAAATCCCGTTAGACCAGAAAAGCCGACCCCAAGTGACTTGGGAATAATAAAAGAAAGTAAAAAAAAAAGAAGTAAAAAATGTAAATAAGAGAAGAAGTGTAGATCGAACCCACAACATTCGGCGCAGTGGCGGTGGTAAGGAGAAACAATTAAATCACTACGTCATTTATGCAATACAAACTACTTTTAAATGCCATTATTAGGTATTAAGCCCTATTTTTTTAATTATTAAGCATCGATAGCCTAGTGGGAAACCGTTAGACAGCCAGGTCTCGAGATCGGACCCAAGGCGCGCATCTCTGACTTTTCGAAGTTATATGCGTATTAAATAGTTTATTATAGCTTGCTTTAATGGTGAAGGACAACATCGTGAGGAAACCTGCATATCTGAGAGTTCTCCATAATGTTCTCGAAGATATGTGAAGGCTGCCAACCCACATTAGGCCAGCGTGGTGGACTAGGGCCTAACCCTTCTCACAGTGAGAGGAGGCCCGTGCCCAGCAGTGAGACAGTTTAATACAAGGCTGATATTATTATTATGTAAGCCCTATTTAATTATTGACTGTTCGGATCATGAATTAAAATTACTCTTTGAAATTAAAGAAAGTTTATACGGATTATGTCGTGTTGTTTATTTTTTATAAAAGAATATATATATAGATTTGATTTACACATTCTAAATAGTTGTATAATGTAAATAGCTTAAATTGAAGTAAACAGTAATGAGTCAAAGTGTATAACAATAGTAGTTTAAAGTTTCAAAATTATGTAATAATAGAGTTTTATAGAAATTAACAACGTGATAAAATTTGTATAAAGTTTGTTTAATTTCAATGTATAACATTCGCGTAAACTTAAGACAATATTATTAAAAATACTCTATTGAGTTTAAATTATTCTGCCTAATTCTTATTTTAAGCGGAACAGGCGTGGTCTTAGACTAAGTTCAGATGGTCACGCGTTGACGCGCGTTCAGCCTTACGCGCGTAAAGAACTTCTAAGTAAATATATCAGACCGTTTACATGAACGCGCGTCTACACGCAGCTACGCACGATCGTCGCTGCTCCATCGCCGGTATCATGATGCGCGCGTTTAAGTGTTTGCGCGCGTATTGAGATCCTTTATTCACGTATCAACCTGTTCAGTTGACTCGCGTGACTTCTAGCGTGCAGACGTACGGAGCACTGACTGATCGCGCCCGACTACTGTGAGCTACCGCTTGTCATCTGAACTCCTTTATCGCGCGTCCACACGCGTCAACGCGTGACCATCTGAACTTAGCCTTATTTGCCTGCTTTAAATGACAACTCCAAACGTAGAACAATTCCTTCATCACAGGTTAATTTACTAACATTATCGTCATAAACGTTAGTCTATGGCTACTCATCATATATTCTATAATTGGCTATTCGCGTCTTGCACCCTACAGAAAAGGAATAAAAAAATGGAAAGAACGAAATTGGAATAATTGTTTATTTTATTCACCTTATTTAAATTATGTAAATAATATTTTTTAAGACAACTGTTTAATCCTTCTTCTTCTTTTCGTGTGGTTAGTGGCCAACCTGTTGTCAAGAGTTGTTCAAACCGCCCGTAGGCCTCTGACATGGCTTAACGACTGATTTCAATTTGACAACAACCCGGACCGACTTTTTACGTGCCCTCCGAAGCACGGAGACGCTCAGATGAAATACCACTAAGCGGTCACCCGTCTATAGACTAACCGCACCCAACGTTACTTAACCTCGCTAATCGTTTACCGATCAGTGAGTGCAACTGTTTAATCCTGAATCGCGGCGTAAGAATATTCAGACCATAGCTCATATAATTCTTCTATAATATTCGAACGCAGAACGACTAGCTTTACGTCAGTGGTGAAGCTATCTCTTAAGCCGCTACACTATCCAGGCATTTCAATTCGTAGCTTTGTGAACCTCATTCCAAAATGAGTCCATCCCGCTGGTTTCCATGCTCAACAGCCGAAAATGCAAACAGCAGATTTACGTTTGTAGATTAGCAGCGAATTAAAAACTTAAGGGAGCCCAACCCGGAAGTGAAACAGTTTTGGACGGTAGATAAAAGTCTTCTTATGTTTATTTAGAGGAAATTTTTACTTTTAATTGCACTTATGTAAGTGGCGTTTGTGGCGTTCGTGATATGACGTGTCTGACTGCTAACAATCAGACACGTCACATCACCAATTGTTTGGATTTAATTAGCGCATTGGGAAAAGTGATATAGTATTTCTCTGTTAATTTTAGTAGCAATACAATGGGTAGTGTTGTTGTGACCTTGGATCTTAAAGATATAACATAGAATCAGCCCTGTTTGTAAACTGTCCCACAGCTGGGTACATGCGTATCACCAGTACGTAATAGATTAGGCTATAAACTATAACTCGACCATCTAGGATCTGCGTGTTCTACCGACTCTTTCACGGAGAGTGCTCTGAAGAACTGTTTGATTTGGTACCAGCGGCCCCTTTCTATCATCGTACCACTCTACAACGAAGCAGAGTTCATCGTCGTTAGTTCCAGCGATCATTTCTCCCACGTACGTGCAAGCTCTGGAATGAACTGCCTGCTTCGGTGTTTCCCGAGCGCTATGATATGTCCTTCTTCCAACAAGGTTTAAAGAGAGTTCTTCTTTCACGGTAGGCAGCGGCTTTGCTGAGACCTGACATTGCTGAAGTCCATGAGCAGCGGTTACCACTTTCCATCAGGTGGACCACTTACTGGTCTGCCACCGATGGCAATAAAAAAAATATTGCTGTAGGTTTACATAGCGGTGAGAACATTATGTAAACTCTATCCAAATATATTTACCATTAAAAACAGTATGTAATAATCTATTTAATACGCACATAACTTTCAAAACACAGAACAACGTGATTGTTCATTGGGATTTAACTCGAGGACTGCCATGCGGATGCAGCTGACTAACAATTTTCCTACTTAACGATCACTTACGTTCAACTTAAACCTGAAACTAAATATGCTTAACGTTGTAATTTCTCAGAAGCCAGACATCGATGTCTTTACCATAAAACACGTTAAGTCTTCAGCTTACATAAGTTAAGTAAAGATCAATAATCATAGAGTAACTACTGTATTTTTCACAGTTTTAACATTGTATATGTCGGCGTCGTCATCGTGCCTAGCTACAAGACACACGATGTACACGGAGAAAAACCACGTGCTAAACGTCAGTGGAACGTGCATCGAGCGGCTGAGCTACGCGTGACTCACCGAACGCGCCCCACCACTACGCTATATAAACCGGTCCGCCCGGCGCCGAGGGACAGTTATTGTTGAGCTCGCTCGGTGCACGTATCACTGTTTTTGTCCGTGTAACCTTTACTTAAATTTATCAACTACTTGTCGTAGTTAATTAAGTTATTTAATTATTAATAAAAGTGAATTTAAAAGTACCGACTTCTTTTAATTATGGAGGATATTCCTACATATATATGTATGTATCTTATGTGGAGGCCAGTCAGTGCAGACCGGCGACACTTCGACCCAGTGGGATCGTTTGTGTCGACACTCTCCCAATAACGACTGCCATAGATGTTCATGGCAGCCGGGACCGATGACTTAACGTGCTCTCCGAGGCACGGAGCAGGCGATAATTGTCAATCAATACGCACATAATTTCGAAAAGTTATATAACTTTCGAAAGTCAGAGGTGCGCGACGTGGTTTCGAACCCGCGACCCTCTGCATTGCAGTCTGTTGGTCTCCCCACTGAGCTATCGCTGCTCAAGTAGTTTACACGACCGCTTACCATCAGACGGAGTGTGGTCATATTGAAGGGCAAACAAATAAAAAATTAAACTGTGTGCTTTTTGCTGTATCATCATAACATTTTTGCTAGTTAGTAACATCTCTAATCTGACCTCATCACTAGGCGGCAAAAGCGATGACGCAAGCGATGACGTCACTTTTTCCATTACAATTCTGGTAACGGTAATAGACGCCGCAATTTTGTTATGAAAAACATTCTATATACGCCCTAATACATGGTAAAATCTTATTTGCATGCTAAACTAAAAGTAATAGGGAAACACCGCATGATGGAGCGCGCCAAGGCGAATTGCTTAGAGCCGGTATACAAGAAAGCGAAGATGAGCGGAGTATAGATGTTTTGTATAAGATAATCAGTATGACTTTTTGTACATATCTCCGCTTAGTTTCAATGTTCGCGTGAGGAGATGAGATGTCTCATTAAACGTGACTAGAGATGAGTGATGTGTAGCGAGTGAGATAACAGAATTTCAAATTTATTTTGTTTAACAATATGTTTGTCTATAAACTTTATTTTTTAGGGTGCGTAAAAAGTCAATGTTCATTGACACAGAAACTAGATTTATCAAACCAGCTACCTATTACGGTACAATGACAAAACCTTTGGGTTGATCAGACAGACTAATAAAAAGGTGCCGTTGAACCCTTTAGGGACAGAACCCTAAGAAACAGCAAATCGTGTCAAATTTTCAATTGTCTACCATTCGTAACAGTGTACAGTCATTTCGACTTATTGTGGGTGTACCATTTTTGTAGTATGCACCTATAGAGAATTGCCATACATAAAACGCAATAGTACTTTGCCAAACGCAGGAATCAAAATCAAGGCCTCATAATTGGTATCAAATTTTTGCCACAGTTTTCTTCTTCTTTCTTCTTTTCGTGTGATTTAGTGGCCAGCCTGTTGTCAAGAGTTGTTCAAGCCGCCCGTAGGCCTCTGTCATTGCCGACTGCTGTCAATTTGACAACAACCGGGACCGACTTTTTAAGTGCCCTCCGAAGCACGGAGACGCTCAGATGAAATACCACTAAGCGGTCACCCATCTATAGACTGACCGCACCTAACGTTGCTTAACCTCGTTAATCGTTTAGTGATCAGTGAGTACAACTGGCTATGAGCGCCTTGCCTTGCCACAGTAAAGACAACTAATATATTTCAACTAACATTATTATTGATACAACAATACTAACTCGCATAGATCATTTTAGCCGAACGTTTGAAATATAGAGATCGGATAGGAATTAAATGCCAAAGTGTGATAACGGTAAAGCTCAATTCAGACCAACAATATCGGTTTAAAAAAGCTTTTGGTTATGTAGAAAATATGTTGCCACGGACAGCGTTTAGTTGCTTAGTAAGACTGCAGAACACAGAACAGCGAAAGAGAGCAGCAACTTGATAGAAAAAAGTCTGTGCCCATAAATGGTTACTGCTTACATTAAGTGGGCTGTGAGCTCGTTCGCTCTCGGCAGCAGTAACAAAAATGCTCTTAACTTGTAATTTTAAATAAGAACAGGCGTAGTTGTTTAAGTGGTCGCCTCACTAGTACCTCTACGCTTAGTGTCGTGGGTTCGAAAGCCACACGGAACAAAAAAATATGTGATCCACAAATAACTGTTCCGAGTTAGGATGTTCTTTGTGTCCGTAATTTTAATGTTTGTAAAGTCGCCCCTGGCACAGGAATTATTCCTAGTGCGGGAGTTGTAACATTAAAAAGAAAAAAATACATTGTGTATAGATGCCAGCGTCCGTTCGCCGATAGACGAATTAAAATGTGACGAATTCGCTATTGCAGTCGTTGATCGCTTAGCTGCCGACTGCTCGATATGAATTAAGCTCTAATCTATTTGTTAGAGGTAGTCGATTCGATAACGATGCTGCCACTATGATCTTATCTATACAATAATAAATTTCACCGTCTCATTGACCTAATGGCATTAGCGTTAATGCTTGCATAGCTACAGATCGTAAGGACTCGATGCTTAGGCTAGAAATTGTGTATTTTTGTATGAGAGCTCTGGAAATGTACGCGCTGGCTAGTATATAGTGACATTATATAAAAAATTAAGAAAGTCATTATAAAATATTACACAATATACTTTGTACGTGTAATCAAAACTGAGACCTTACATCTGACACCAGACCGCGAGACCAACGAAGAAGATAGCTTTTTGATTCCATGCAAGTAATAAAAAAACTGTCATAGTGGCACCGAAATAGTGAATGTGGCAATACTGTGCATGAGTTAATTAGGTAAACTGATATTGAATTTTTTTTTTGTATATCCTCCCATAGAACACAGAATCCGAAACTATACCCAGTATACGTCAATAGGCGTGTTCCGTATTCCTTGGAATCTTAAACCATAGCTGGCCAAAATATAGTTGTCAGATACCTCTGCTTACCCTATGGAAGGCACAAGCGTGAGGCTATGTTTTAAGAATGCGAATAAAAATTTATTTACCGTTAAATGTTTGTAAAAAAAACATTGTCCCATTAATTACCCTTGTTCGTTCAATTAGTCGAGCGTCCAAAACTAACAAGCAAATAAACAAACGCGTGACGTCACACACTAATCATGGCGCGTAGTCGGTTTTACTAAACATCGTGACATAACTGCGGGTAGTTCGAGGAACAAAATTATTATTTATTTTTGTCAACATGTTGAAAGGTCGATTATAATACAAAAAATTGGTAAGTTACTAAAATTGCAGGTGGTCACTTTGCCAGTACTACAGTGTTAACAAATTATCGTTAAACTATTGCATGAACAAGTATGTAATTATTAATAAATAATGGTTCGGAATGGACTCTTTTTATCCGAATTATAGAAACAATTTAGCTTTTTTGTCCTTCTGAATAAATGCTGTGTGAAGAGGGACTTTATAAAAATTCAAATAATGGACACAACGATACCCAAACTAGGAACAACTATTTGTGGCACGCACAAATTTGTATTATTCTCGTGTGGATCCAAAAATTAGATAGTCCCACACCAAAAAAAAACGAACCACATCACACAGCGCAGTGGAAAAACATTTTTCATATTACTTCTATAAGTTCAATTCGAGTCTTTTCCTCAATATTAACTTTAACGAAAAGGTCGTCTTTGTACCTTACTATTACCGACATAAAAGGGAAATAGTGTGACGTTAATGGTTCTTTTGACACGTAAGAAAATTTTGATAATATGTAAGGTGGAAATATTCGTCATCCTTATGCGCCGTGTAGCTCCTCACACAATTCGTCCGTCCACCATTGTTCAGTAAGTGTTTATCCATGTCCCGGGTTTACCTAAAGCGGCCTAAATAAAATATATACAGCTTCAAAAATATATATTTTGAGGTCAATTGTTGTTCGTATAAGTCGGGTTTCTGAGCAAACGTGAAGCGAATATCTAAGAACTTTCTTTTAAATATTATGGAGTACGGTTATATGAATTTGAAAGATTGAATATCGGTAATATTGGGTCTAATGAATATTAAGTAACCACGCATGTTTGTATACTTATATAGGTGTAGATAGTAGTGTTTTTATTTTGCCTTGGGTGGCAGTCGTGTTGAAGATTTAGACGCAACAGCTGTTCTAGACTTCATTAGAATGTAAATATGCTTCAACACTTCTTTGCTATATAATGTAATAATGCATTCAGAGTTAAATAAAATATCTGCTACAACGAATAATTCTCGTATACCTATGTACCTATGTAGAGTTGTACCCACATTTCATAAAATATGTTCTCAGGGTAGTATCTAGATTTGCTTCGCCTCTATTTACATTAGCATTAAGGATCGTACTACAAAAAAACGTAATTTGATCTTAAGTACGTAGCTATGTTCATACCTCCGTAGTAACGGTAACAGAGCTTTAACAATGAAGGCACTAAACTTCAGAACTATCTACAATCATCAAGATCAGAGAAAGACTAAAAAAAAAAAATTAAAAATAATTATTAAAAAGAATTATAATTATCAGAAATGCTTCGATTTATTTAATTGCTTAAAAAGTTATTGTTTGAGAGTTCAAATACCACCCATTGGATAATCGACATAAACTTACTTCTAACACAAGCATCATAGCTTAGCTGCAGAGCTTAACAAAAATATTATTAATTTGTAATCCAAATTGCTAGTAATCTGTATAGAAAAGGATAAACTTGACTGTTACGATTTACTGTGCAAAAGTATAAGTCATAGCGCTGAGGTGATAATGTAGATACTGTAGTAGATAGTTTATTGCCGAGTCAGCACGAGACATGATACAAATGACCGCGGGTGCCGTATTAAGACTGCGCCGAGTGAAATGTGCCAAAACAGGCGGTCACAGTTAAGTGAATAAAATCAACACTTTTTGTTAAATACAAATATAAAATATACATTTACCATAACAATGAATGTGTTTACAATTATTCCGTGTAAAAAACTTAAAATAATTAATAATTTCGCCTATAAAAATTCGTAAATTTGCAAAAACGTAAGCTCGTGTTACGTGATTTTTGGATTATAATAGTAGAAATCTATCCTATTTTACAGCTTAATCAAAACATTTGACACGTTGAAAATTTGACCGCCCCAAATATTAAGTTATTGGTTGACAATAAAGATACATATCTATCAAAAAACCTACTTCAAACTCCATACAATTTTACTATGGCGGCCGCGCACCGATTTGAATATGCGCCGCACGAGCTCTATCGTTATCTGTCTTACGCTCGGCACAGTCTTAAACGAGAATATCCAAATGACATGCCTTTAAGCACTCTTAGGAATAGAACCTAAAGTCCAAGTTCGAATCATCACTAATAGGTCGTATTTTATCGAGCTTCCTTTAAATATAGTTTGACCAAAACCGCTGTACAGCGCCTTAGGTATGTGCGCGGTGAGACGGGCGGGGAACCCAGGCTAACAGGCCGCTGTCATTCGTCAATGCTCACGGCAATCCCCCACGTCTCGCCACGCACATACCTAAGGCGCTGTACAGCGGTTTCGGTCAGACTATAATAAAGTGTGTTACTTTAATATATACTTGCCTCTGCCTGCTACTTTACCCACATGTATTACAATTCGACGGTGATGTTGTTCGCTTGGTGCTGATTTCGATTTCAAATTTAAGCTCTGTGTTTCCCGATAAATACAATCGGGGTCTCCAAGTCGCGAGTGAATAGGTATCTTCTAGGCAAGCGTGCTCCATTGTCGACTGCATCTTCACTTAACATCAAGTGAGATCGTGTTGAAACGCAAGCCTATTACAATAAAAAAAGTATTTGTACTTTAAATTCCGCTTTAAAACATTTTTTCCAGGCGGACACACAGACAGACAAAATACCTAATATCAATGTTATGAGCTCACCTTTATAGTGTTATAGATTTTGCAAAATTTCATTAATGTATTTATTTTTTATTAAATCTCCCTAGCCTTTATTATTCCTAAGTCACTTGGAGTCGGCTTTTCTGGTCTAACCGGATTTGACTGGATATAATTGTCTCTCTGCATTGCAGTCTGTTGGTCTCCCCACTGAGCTATCGCTGCTTTTATTATTTCTTAGTTACAGTATTATTAGAGTATATATACTGCATATATATCTATTGTATAATCGGAATTTTGTTTTAAACCACTAAAGCACGAACAGGGATTCTTAAATTCCCCTAAAATGCGATTTCAAAGAAGCCAGACAATAAATTCTGAAACAACCCAAATGTATTCCGCTGATAGAACTCGATTCCTTTACGTTCCGCTCATTTTGTAGAAACCACACAAAGTATAACCTATTTTGATGAAACCTTGCAGACGGAAGCTGTTTTATGTCAATTGATTTGCTACTTTTTGATATTTATTAACTTGCTCCGTTTGACATTCGTCCTCCATGTTTCGTTTTCTAAGTGATTCTGCTCTATACAGGACGTAGCTTAAGCTGTGGTTATATGTAATGATCGTATTATAGCCATTGCAACTCGTAACTAATATTATAAATGCGAATGTGAATTTTTTTGTTGCGCTTTCTCGCCTTTTCATGATCATCATGAAATTTTGCGTACATTTAATCAGGGGTACCAAAAAAGACAAAGCACAGGATACCTTTCATCCAGAAAAAAGTAGATACTGTTACAAGCCTTTTTTAGTAACAGGACTTTTCCTGTGTGATACTTGCCTACGTCCTTTTCTATATCTCTGACAATTGGTAAGCGAAATTTAATGATAACCAGTTAGGTGATGGTCAGGTGTTACAGTATAGTCTGTATCACTATGTTTTCCGTGTGGTATACAAATATTAAACAAGTGAGAAACGGCAATGAATCGCCTTAAACCTCAGAGTTCGAAAAAATTGTATCACGTGACCTTGAGATCAGAGGTCGAAGGTCATACTCATTTCGGGGTATGTCAACTATGTTGAGTCAAATGTCGTTGACCGCCAGTCTCCAGCTCTTACGGTTTTTGAGTTGAGAGTTGTATAACAGACGGACGGAGGGACGGACGGACAGACGGACAGACGGACGGACGGACGGAGGGACGGACGGACGGACAAAGCTGTTGTATAAGAGATTTTCAAACTCTAAAAATGTCATGCAAGTTAGATACTACACGTATACTACACATATTAAATAATTAAAGTAACTATATAGTTAAAACCTATTTCATGTTATAGTTTGGTTCTAATAATGGTAACTATATAATTTAATCATTTAGTTAAACCTGTCTGTTGTTGGGATGCCGGACATAATTGAAAACCTATTGTATATGGTCGCCGGTGTGCCGCTATGACACAATAAGTTAATAGATTTTATAAGCCTGATTATGATTATATTTCTAAGCCTGTACTGTGTATACGTGGGTAAGCAGACACCTCCATATAGTTTCAGAACTTGTTGGTAGAAACTACAAAGAGATTTATTACCTAAAACGTGGTGTCGCTACAGTCAGCAATATAACCGCAGCGTCATTAGCCGTCGTGTAAACATGCAAGCAACTTGTAACACGTATGTTGTGGGCCATGAGATAAGCGGACTAAAATGCATGCACATTGTACCACAAAATATCTACAATAATTTTAGAAATAAGAAATATTTGGTTTTTTGCTTGTTTGTAAAGATTTAACTCAAGAACTATTCAACCAAATTTTAAAAGTCTTTCACTTTTAGAAAACTATATTAATACATAAGTCATTTAAATAAAAGGAATATTACTAAAATTAACTACATTTACGCGAGCGAAGCCGCGGGCAAAAGCTAGTATAAATATATATTGGTAAAGTAGTTCTTCGCCATTACCACTGAGTCGAGTGCTATCATTTCGATATCCACATGGGACACAAATTTATATGAGCCACAAATTTATATGAGCCACAATTAGTCTGAGTTTGGGTATTCTTGTGTCCGTTGTTTGAAAGTCCCGAGCGGCACACGAAATTGTACTAGTGCAGGAGTTGTCTCTTTAAAAAGCATAAAAAGCGACGGAAAACGTGCAACCATAATTTATACCTAATCTTCAAAAGATCATAAGTGAAAATATTCGACGCTGTCAATTAAATGTTGATGGTTCGAATCAGTCAGCTCACTTGAAGAAGCACCATTTCTTGCAAGAAATCGGTGTCAGCGTTTCGCCGAGGAATAACAGGTTAAGCAACTCACATATCATCCTCTGCAAATGATCCGTTTTAGCGACGTACTAATTACCCGATCTAGCTAGCGATTATAGGTAACGGTAACCGGTTACAAAATATTATGTAACAGTAGTTACCTTTTTTGCTTGATAGTGACGGTTTTGCCTGATCAGTTAGTAGGAAAACAGTCACAACGGGACAAGGAATGTTAAGACCTTGGGGTCCAATCACTGGCAAGTTTGCGATTTTTTAATTTATGCCATGTATAAAATTATTCATTGTTTATTCGTAGCACCGTGGACCAACAGCCTGATCAAGATCGATCGGTTTGTGTAGAAAAGTATAAAGGGATCTATGACCAGCAGTCTTCTTTCGACTGTGATGATAATTGGTAACAAGAACCGCATGTAAATCGCATCCGCTTTCGCTAAAGCTTCAATACTGCTCATTTTGTGGCCCATCCAAACATACAGACAGGACAAATGAGTAAAGTTTTCTAATAAAAAACCCTTACATCGTGAGCGAACATACGATTTTAACTTTTTTCCGCGTAACGATGTTATCATGAGGCTCATCACCGTTTCATAAGAGAATTATGGTTGGTTAAAGTTGTAGATAATTTGCATTGAAGGATATATTCTGTTCTTTCCCTTCCTATCTATATAATCACGAGTGTGAAGGGATAGACAGAAGTCGATGAAAACCATATTTAACATATGCTACTTGTATTTCCTATATGTTATAGTCACACTGCTGGATATAGTCCAGACTGAGAGGAGCTTTAAATATAAAAATGAAGAAGAAGATTTATAGCACTCGCTGTTGAAATAAGTAAAACTCTCTTACAGACAACCAGTATAAGAGTAACAATGTCATTATTACTAGGCTTCGGCTTGATAAGAAAAAGTTACGACAGTTATTCTCATCCTGGTCTTTCCCAGAAGGTTTCTGGTCTGGTCAAACAACGATAGCCTAAACGGTGAAATTTATAATTAACCAGTATCAGAGTTCATCTAAGTTCTATCTCACGTCAATATTCTATAAGGGCAAGGCAGATAGTTGTATTATATCATCGACAAGTATATCTTCTAGCTCCCAGCTAATAGTGAGCCTAATTACCCGACTGGGAACATTTTCAGACCCCATGCTACTATCTGAGAATTTGTTCACAGAAAAAACAATAACATTCTCTACCACTGCATCAACGAGGCAATTTATAACTAACACTATTCTAAATACACTCACACCACCCTACGAATAAAAGTCCAAGTTGAAAAGACAACCTAACAGGCATTACAACGCATACATTGTCGCAAACGTTTTGAATTATCTCCAAGCATTTAATGTCCCCCTAAGGGCAACACTTAAACGCTCGAACTCCCAAAAGGCGCACAATTCCACTTATTCCACATAGGATCCAGTAAATAATATCTACCCGGGTTCAGTGCCAAATCGCGGCAACTTCTCAAATTAGCCGAATATTTATGTAGCGGTGAAAGTTTTAATGTACCATGTAATGTATAGCAAGACGTTTTGCCGCTTGTCTAGATTCATAGCTGTTGTGGCACTTATAAGTGGTTTTTGTTGTTCAGATGTTGTTATGATGGGTTTAGGTTTTCCTTGTACGAGGGAATTAATTATCGAGGCATTTGTATTTTAATTGTTTTGAAAAATAGAATTGGTTTGTTCATAATTTTTTTGCTCGTTGATAGTGTATGTGAATGCTGTGGATGAAGCTTCAGGCAAAGCTTAATTAATTTTTTTTAGATAATCACTTAGCTGCTGCTTAGAACTAAAGACTCCAACCCTGGCCGTGAACCTACATTAATCTACTTACTTGACAAACAACATTTCGATGAACGATTTAGACATTTCAGCTAATTGAACTGCAGCATATAAACAGGAGACAATTTAACTTGACTGTTCTTGACTGTATTCCGACTTATAGTGAAGCCTAAGTACCTCAAGATCGAATAATTATTGACCAGTTGAATACCATCCCTATCTGTAATAGAGCCATAGAAAACTAGGCAGATACATTTAAATTTGACTGAACAATATCCGCACATGCGGAATACTGACAAAACACAAGAATTATATACAATCCTACGGGACCACCGAAGCAAGCACAATAAAGTACATTAATAAACTCAGGAGTTGAGAGAAAAGCCACCTTGTCACCTAAGAACAATTCGGAAATAGGATGCCATAATGAATCCGAAACGGCTTCCGACGAATTCGTTAATTTCATTTTGGCAAATTGAAATGGTTACCAAAGATGACATTCTAAATTGTTTCTCAACGAGTATTCTAATTATATCTGGCAATGATAATGACTTTAGTCTGTTTGTTCATGGTTTGTGAACGGAATGGCTATGGAGGTGAATTTACGAAAGGAAGTTGTACTAATCTGTAGCAAATCTGGACAGATGAGTGGAAAATATCTGACTTTATGTACTTTATTGTTATTATTGTTTCTGACGATGGCTGGCCAAGGCGTTGTGCTGGTATACGTGTATGGGTGCTATTTGTGGTGACTGGTCAGCCTTGGCTTCGTGGTTTCTTGCAATTAATTAATTGCAAATCTCAGCAGCATTCCTTCCTTTTTTATTCCTTTAAACTTAGGTAAGTGCTTTTATTCTACGTAGCTGCTAATTAGACAGTATCTTATAAATTTTATTTGAATTAAAGTTTCTTACCAGTTCTTCTCATTGGTTTTACGCCCTTACTTCTTTGAACATTGCAAGATATAAATTGAAAAGTATAAGAGGGTGATAAACATATAGAAAAATAGTTTAATCTTAGAGCGGCTATAGGTAAGTGATAAGACCGTTAGATGGATTCATGTAGGCAAAACCGATGGTGGCAACTAGTATTTATTACAAAAAGATACAAAGTGACTACCATAAAATACCAGTCTAATAACATTCGCAGAACACAAGGGACCCCATCCATAATAGTAACGTGGAACCTTTTAAAAACTACGACAATAAAAAAGATCTATTTGAATGAAAACTTCGCCGATAAGAGTGTAGTGCGTAATTGGGCTAAAATTTATGTAGCGTTCGGAACACTTCGGGATTCTTCGGGTGGAATCGGGAACTTGAGAATGGAACCTCCTTTTTGCTTGACAGAACTTCGTAACACTTAAGTATGGGTATTACGTTACTTTTTATGGAAAAACAGCTTTATTTTATTTAATGAAAATGTTTTGGTATAAGATATTGTTTACGAATTGTTGAGTAAGAAATTATACTTTTAGACATGTTTTTTGGTTACACTGATGGTGAAATAATTTGAGTGATTACGACTCTCCCTATGCAAGTCTTGTTGTGGATTTCATTTCCATTTCTTTTCTACATTATCTCGGTTTATAGATTGAGACATTTTTATTCAACTATATTTAAATAAATGTATGGTTTTCTGGCATATTTTTGTCGTATACAGTTAATTGATTTGCTGATACTGTAGCAGTGTAGATGCGCTGTTGTTAACTTTTAGTAGAAACATTACCACAATAATGAACACATAAAATCTTTCTAAACTTTGTTGTTCTAATTCCAAGCTTATAATAATACCAGCTCTGTATATGGACTGTCCTATTTCTGGACACGGCCCTTTTTACAGAGTGAGATTGGTTATGCTATAGCCCACCACGCTGAACCCATGCGGATTGGCATACTTCACAAATATTTGAGAACATTATAGTGAAATCTAGATATGTAGGTTCCATCATGATGTATTCCGACACCGTTAAGAGAACGATAATTAACTATTTAATACGCACATAACTTTAAAAATCTGAGCTATGTGCCGGGAGACCAAATTCGCGACTTCCGCGTAGCAGTTCAACGTCTCCCATTAGCCCCTTGGTGTTCAATTGAACACAAAGCATCTAAAATTACAATAAGGTTATAATTACAATTAAAATGCGCCCTTTTAATCCCAAACAGATAAATTATACATATATTCATAAAAGCCTTGGGAACACAGATTACGACCGTAATATCTTTACGACACGATAAAATTACAATTGTAATTTAATTTTAACAAATGTTCGTGTTTTTAAATTAACACCTTTTGTTGACAATTTAACAAAAGCCTTATTATTACGTTTTGGAACCTCTGTAAAGGAATAATTAGGGTCGGTAAAATACTTTTTTAAACATAAATCGAGTAAGCTGTCAACAGTTTTAGGTTATTTTCTTTTGTATTTGCTGTGGTGCTTTGATTATAGCGGTTATATAGATTGTACATAATAATACTATAATTATAAATTTATATATTAGTCATATTAGTTTATATGTTAAGCTGGTTTGGGCATGTAGAAAGAATGGACGAGGAAAGACTGACTAAGAAAGTTTATAAGGCTAGTGTGAATGGAACAGTCGCAAGAGGAAGACCTAGGCGAACGTTTCTTGATCAGATCGGAGGCGTTCTGGACAAAGGCCAGGTTAAGAGCACCTTGAACCGACGGGCGTGTATGAGGAATGTGATGAAAGTGAATGAAGCCAGAGAAGTGTGTCAGGATCGTAGCAAATGGAAATTCGTAGTCTCTGCCTACCCCTCTGGGAAACAGGCGTGAATCTATGTATGTATATATTAGTCACGAAAACCAGCGAAAGCCTGGTGAAGAACTGTTGGTCTGCCATGCAGAGGTTTTGAGTAGGAACCTTAGATACGCAACTCTGACTTTTAAAATTTAATAGTTAGTTGTCATTCCCTTTAACGATGAAGGAAAACATCGTGAGGAAACCTGCATGTATGAGAGATCTCCATAATGTTCTCGAAGAAATGTGAAGTCTACCAACCCGCACTAGGCCAGCGTGGTAAGCTATAGCCTAGCTTACTAACACTGAGAAAATTCTGAATTCTGAAAAAGTCTGAATCTGCTATTTCAGTTTTCGGTACCCAACCCCTTACTCCGGTTGTATTACGAAATTGTGACAATACCTAGTCAGTTTAAATCGCGCTTATTTACACTGTTGCTATTTACTGCAAAACGGCTTACATTTATACCTCATATTTTTTAAAGTATAAAATTATTTTGAGCTGTTCATGAGAGTCGGGTAGCATGGAGGAACGTGCAGGATTCCAGGATTATGGCGCTTTTTCTCGCTACAAATTTAAGCAGTTGTGTCGGGGTAAAGCTTTTGGGGTTGTAGTATAACACTAGCGGAAGCGGAAGTTAATCGAAGATACAGAATATATCCGTTTATAGCCTCACACTTAAATCTCCAATAGGGTAGGCAGATCTGTTTTACAGACCGACACCTTTGATTAGTTATTGTTTTCGGTCTTTCGTATTCGAAGAAAGTCTATTGCAGTCTACAATTTTATACTCCGTGGTACATAGATACATAGAGTCACGCCTGTTTCCCAAAAGGGTAGGCAGAGACTACGGATTTCCATTGGCTCCGATCCTGACACACTTCTCTGGCTTCATTCACTTTCATCAACTCCGTGGTGCTTCTGAAATTTTTTTGACTGGAACTATCTATTCCGGTTATTGCATCCAAGACCTCATGCACGGTCAATTTTGGGTTATGGTATTGTTAGTAGACAAAGATATAGAAGGTAAACTTTCTTTGGTTTTTGGGCAGTAGTAAATGGGATGGAATTACCGGATCTGGCAAATTGTTATCGAATATTCCTGTCAAGTAATTTCAGTACCAACCAGAAGTTTGAATCTGTACCTAGTTGATGGCAATAGGCCCGTTCCTTATTTAATCCATGGGATCTCAAATCATAGCTAACGATATATAATAGACCTCTGCATACCCTTTCGGGGATATAGGCGTGGCGTGATGATTATTAAAAATCCGCTTTTCACCTATCTTGCTTATACCCTTACAGCTAACTCGACACATGTTTACAACGTTACATAAGGATTTTTCTGATAATAAACAGCGTAGTAGCAAAATAATATAAAAAATAAGCGCAAAATATTCTAACAAGGAGAACTATGTTGAGCATTTTTCATAAATCTTACGCGCCCGTGCTGTGTAATGTACAAAAAAATGTATAACTTTAAAAGCATATTATTACGTTATAAAAGTTTTGTTGACCTGCAGTTTTAATTGTTTTATATCTTTATATTAATAGGACCAAAGACATGTGGAAAAGCGAGAGCGAGGCCTTTATTCCATAGTGGTGTCCCACTGCTGGGCAAAAGCCTTTCTGACATGAGGTAGATTCTTAGTAGTATTAGACCTTAGAGTATACAAAAACATAGAGCACATTACTCGGGAACATTTTATTTAATCAGACGACTCCCACACTAAGATTTTCTCCCTGTATACAGCCAGACGCACGCTACGCCCAGATGGGTCTGGACAGTATAGTATTCGTATAAAATATACACAAACTCATCATACAGATCTATAAGGCATTGTGTCAGTCTTTAATTCAATATTGCAATACTTCATGGGGCGGTAGCGGCAAATCCTTCATGTTAAATATTGACCGGCCACAAAGAGTACTTTTAAAAGTAGCAACCCGCCGACCCTACCGCCTTTCCACACATCTTTTGTATGAAAATTGTAAAGTACTTAACAGTTAACTGTCTTTTCTTTATAACAAGATAAATAAACAAACAGCTATATATGACCTAAGTTATGTAAGATCTAAGCGGATAGTCTGTCGGTACCTACAATCTTTAAATTATGCGGATACTGAAGATTTGTTGATTGTTTTTAAATAAGTAATAACAAGTTCCATGATAATAATTATAATCTTGGCCCATCCTTGCATATATTTATTTAATAAGTATGGTTAATTGTATATAACTTAGTTCCTAGTAGTATATTGTAAGTGCCCTTAACGCCTGTGGCACAGGTTTACCCTCGCACAGGCACCCATATTATATTACCTACATTAAGTATTTTATGGACTGTATTCATGTTTTACCACTGTGTTCTTCTCTCTTAGCCTTTATTATTCCCAAGTTACTTGGGGTCGACTTTTCTAGTCTAACCGGATTTGACTGGATATCAGTTTTTACGCGGAGCGGCTGCCACCTGACCTCCACAACCCGAAGGCTAACGATACCCTAAGGCTAGACCAGTGTCAGGATATTAGAGGGTACTGACTTGCCCAATAACGACTGCCATACATGTTCATGGCAGCCGGGACCGACGGCTTAACGTGCTCTCCGAGGCACGGAGCAGGCGATAATTGTCAATCAATGTTTTACCACTTTAATCAATAAAGAAATTATTAATTATTATTAATTGCAGCAAGCGCGAGCAGCATTAGCAATTGTAAACTTAAGTAAAAGCTTTTCTTATTTATAAAGCTTGTATGATAGTTTGAATACTGCACATACTGCACAGTTATCTTGTGGTATAAGTAGTCACCTTATTACTGCCTATGCGCCGAGTGTTGTGGTTCGTATACACGGGACAAAAAAATATGGGATTCACCAATAGCTGTTCCAAATCTGGCTGTGCCTTGCGTCGGTTGTTGAATGCTTGTAAAGTCCCCCGCGATGTTTAAAGTAAAATACTCATGACACTTGACCTAAATGGAAATAAGTAGACTTTTTGACTATAATCGGATATATCAAGTGTTAACAAAGTTTCCACCTGCGCTAAGCTTCTCACGGTCCTTTCTTGGAATCGTGAGCTCTATTTTTTATACATTATAAGTGTGGAATTGTGTTTTGTGGACTACAGAGGGTTAGCCTTCTGTTACGTGGAAATTAAAACATAGATGTACACTTCTGCTTATCCTTTCTGAGGTATAAGCGTGAGACTACGTATGTATGTATATATATTATTAAAGTTGGTTTTCTTGGTCTGTCTTTGTGTCTAACTTTCTCAATAACCAAAAACTGTAGTAATATTGTTTGACTTTTAGGCAAATGTTACACAATTAAATTTACTTTCTACGAGCAATGATAGCTCAGTGGGGAGACCAACAGACTGCAATGCAGAGGGTCTCGGGTTCGAATCCACGTCGCACACCTCTGACTTTTCGAAATTATATGCGTATTGATGGACAATTATCGCCCGCTCCGTGGCTCGGAGAGCACGTTAAGCCGCCGGTCCCGGCTGCCATGAACATCTATGGCAGTCGTTATTGGGAGAGTGTCGACACAAAAGATCCCACTGGGTTGAAGTGTCGCCGGTTTGCACTGACTGGCCCCTACATAAGATACATACTTTTTAAAAGTATTTTTTTATTTGATGTATATATATATATATATATATATATATATATATATATATATATATATATATATAATAATATTAGGTTAGACCAGAAAAGCCGACCCCAAGTGACTTGGGAATAATAAAGGCTAAAAGAGAAGATGTATATAAATATAATTTTGCTTAAAAGAAGATTCCGAAAAGAACTTTTTGTAACAAATTATTTGACACAATAAATATTATTATTGTTATTATTATTATTATTATTATTATATCAGCCCTGTATTAAACTGTCCCACTGCTGGGCACGGGCCTCTTCTCAGTGTGAGAAGGGTTAAGCTACTGTCCACCACGCTGGCCCAGTGCGGGTTGGCAGACTTCAAATATCTTCGAGAACATTATTGAGAACTCTTAGACATGCAGGTTTCTTCACGATGTTTTCCTTCACCGTTAAAGCTACCGATAATTAACTATTTAATATGCACATAACTTTGAAAAGTCAGAGATGCGCACCTTGGGATCGAACTCGAGACCTCGGCATGGCAGTCCAACGGTTTCCCACTAGGCTATCGCTGCTTTTATTATTATTATTATATTATTATATAAATATAACTACATGATGTGGTTTATTTATGAAGTATTTTAATGGTTAATTAACTATGCATCAAGGTATTGATAGTACCACTATCTTAGTCTGCCCGTGATTATAGCTGATGGCTGATTAAAAGCAACAATAAACTCAGTATAAACGGATGACCTAGTGTTTTAAATTATCCCCACGCCACTATAATCAGTCAGTATCAGTTGTTCCGAGTCTGAGTATTCTTGGTGAATCTTTGCGGCACAAGACTTCTTTCTAATGCGGGAATGTTGACTTTTAAAAGAAGAAAGAAAAATCAAAACCAAAACCTATTCTAAAACAGTCACTTGTAGTTTTCCAATTATTTGACAACACAAGTTAACATATAGACTAAAATAGCAAAAAATAACTGGGTTACGCCCGGACAACAGGCAGGCGTTAAACAAAGCTCACTATTTAATTGAACCCGATACCCGGATAACTGGTTCGATGCCCGGATTATTCAGAATATTGAACAACGTTTAAATGCTTTTAAATGTATTCCGTTTTTCAACCATTTGGGAATTACAAAGCTCTGTGTACATCAATGGAGCGATTTGGGTATTGTTGTAGTTTTGTTAGTTCAGCATTTTATTTGATTTCCTTTATTGCGCTAAATTGATTGCGATTTAATAATATCAGTTTTTTGTTATTATACCCAGTTTATTAACTATTAGCATATGTCCGCAGATTCGTTCATGTAAAAGCAGGTTAGGTTAAATTACAGTACTTTAAAAAAATATATAGCTAATTCTATTATGCCTATTAGAGGGTTTTAGTTTTCTAAGGAAGAGAGCGTGACGATGTGTAATATTATGATTGATGGAGAAAAAGTGGAGCAAGTGAAAGAGTTTATATATTTAGGAACTTTGTTTACAAGGGATGGTAAACATGAGCGAGATATTGAAAGGCGAACGATTGCGGGCAACAAAGTGAATGGAGCTCTACGCGCTTTTATGAACAGTCGAAATGTTTCCGAAAAGGCACGTTTGGCTGTTCATAGAGGACTATTAGTGCCCACACTTATGTATGGAAATGAAAGTTGGGTATGGCAAAAGAAGCATGAGAGCAGAATAAACGCTGTAGAAATGCAAGCGCTGAGAAATATATGTGGTGTGACTCTAAAAGATAGAATAAGGAATAGTGTGGTTAGAGAGAGATGCGGCATGAAAGTGGATATAGTGACAAGAATAGAAAAGGGTATGTTAAGCTGGTTTGGGCATGTAGAAATAATGGACGAGGAAATACTGACTAAGAAAGTTTATAAGGCTAGTGTGAATGGAACAGTCGCAAGAGCAAGAGCTAGGCGAACGTTTCTTGATCAGATCGGAGGCGTTCTAGACAAAGGCCAGAACCGACGGGCGTGTATGAGGAATGTGATGAAAGTGAATGAAGCCAGAGAATTGTGTCAGGATCGTAGCAAATGGAAATCCGTAGTCTCTGCCTACCCCTCTGGGAAACAGGCGTGAATCTATGTATGTATGTATGTAGTTTTCTTTTTTATCTCTGTTTTATAATATTTGAGGCATAATTTAGTTTTAAAGAAGTGTGTTCGTGATAATATTCTTACAGTAAATGTTATTTAGATATATACAATTATCAAGTTTGGCTAGCATAAGGATAGTGTTTTTATAAAATAAATATTATAATGTTTCTCTGTGATAATATAGCTTTGTAAAGGTGAAAGAATTTTTGAAATCAGTTTAGTGATTTTAGTTTAAATCCTTGCAAACAAAAATCTAATATTTACTTTTTTTTTTTTTTTTTAATATTAGTATAGATTTCTAATATACTCGTACCAATAATCCAAATGTTGTTATTATTTTAAGATTTTTATAGACAGTAATATATGGTATAATAAGATTATGCCCGCGGCTCCACTCGCATAAATGTCCTGCGTCAATTTTCTATCCCTCGAAAAAATTACTTTTCCTAGATGGAACCCTATGTCCTTTTCTGTACCCCTGCCAATGAGTATGCGAAATTTCTTATGATCGGTCGAGTAGTTAAGGCGTGAAAACGTAACAAACAAATTCACATTCGCACTTATAATATTAGTTAGGATATAAATGCATAAATAAAACTGTCCAATTGACGGGTCTTTTCTCAGTATGAGAAGGGTTAGGCCATAGTCCACTACGCTGGCACAATGCGGGTTGATAGAATTTACACATCTCCGAAAATTTATGGAAACGACTCAGAGAAGCAAGTTGCCTGACGATGTTTTTCTTTAGCATTCCAGTCATTGAACAGGCAGGATGACACGGTTAAAAATAAGTTATCCTAATTAGTCCATCTTTTAGATCTGTAAAAAATATTGGATACCTTTTACCCTTACCTAGACTAAGATAATAATATAACGCATTCAAGTTTACTTATAATCTTAGTCTTCACTTGGGGTCCCAAGTGACTTGGAAATAATAAGGGCTAAGGGAGAAGAAGTCATAAAAAATTACCGTCCAATCAAGGTTTAACCCATTAAATGCGATGACACTTTTAAGGCGTAAACGATTTATATGGGAATATATATATATATAGAGTTGAAGTTAACTTTCTCATCTCTTTTCAGATCACGCGTCAGCTATAGTGGGTACCTCTGCCCGTCTCCGGTGTCGCATCGATGGCCGGTCGTGCGGAGCAATGCACAGCATCAAGTGGTACAAGTCAGAGTCGAGGCTCTACGTGTACTCCATCATATCTGGAAACACCGCCATCGATAAACCTGAAGGACCTATGAAAGACAGGTAAGAATTTCTAGAAATTTCTATTACTAGACTGGCTGTTGTTGTTTTTAGCCACGCTTATATTGACTGCTCTGCTGCCGTGGTCCGTAGCGTGATGTTATATAACCTATATGGTCCTCAAGAATTGGGCTTACTGATGCAAAAATAATTTTTCAAATCCGATCAGCAGTTCTAGAGATAAGCACGTTTAAAAAAACATACTTATCAGCTTTTTTTTAGCTGGGTACATATATATTTATATATAATTATGTATATAACAGAACTATCGAACGCGACATACTTATATACTCTTTTTTTTTGTAAATACATACATATTATACATAGAAACACCCAGACCAAGACACATATCCATGTTCATGCACACAAATGTTTGACTTGTGCGGGAATCGAACCCACGACTTCAGGCGTGGCAGTCGGTTACACTAACCACTACGCCATCGAGGCCGACAAAAGTTTATTCATTTGCCGTCAATATTAAAACTCAAACCTATTAATATAATTAAACGTTACCAGTATAGTGACACGGCTTAGTTTTATTAGGCCTTGCGCCTACTTTGTGTATTTTTATTATTGGAGTTATCAGATGCCATGCCACGCTTTCACGCCTAAGCTACTTGACCGATTGATACTTGATCATCATAAAATTTCGCATACACGTTGTCAAGAGTACAGTAATATGACCCAGAAAAATCCTTTATAGATACCTCCTACCCCGGCGGGGCAGGGTGGTTATGTGAGACTCTCCGCCCCTGACGGGGGTCGGCATACACACTAAAAACCTGGGGTGAGCAGTCCCTCCGCCGACGGGGTGGGGCGGGATGGGGTCGCGTTAGCAATCACCATCTCGCCCCGGCGGTTGGCCCAGCTGATGGTGACCGGGCCTCAGCAGCTGTGGAGGGGTGGCCTTGCTCACCAAGGACCTCAGACGTGTGGGGCCGTACAAGCTGGTAAAGAGTACCCCGACTCTGTACCAGTGACCCTACTATACAGGAACGAGAAGGCAGGCAAATCACCTCCTCCTCGCTCCCGTCCGTCTGCGCCGGAGAGGGTCAGCGAGGAGATTGTTCTCCCTGACCCTCTCCGCGGTCTCTTTCTGCGCCATGACAGCCTCTCAGAAGGATACCACTGCCTGCCACGACCTCTCGCTGCCGAGCATGGCGTTGATCACACTCAGTAGGGCGAGATCCCCACCTAGTTCTGTTACTACCCTAAGCTAACCTACATTTATGCGAGCGAATCCGCGGGTAAAATATAGTAAAATCTAGTACTTGTATATAGTATGTATCTTATGTGGGGGCCAGTCAGTGCAGACCGGCGACACTTCGACCCAGTGGGATCTTTTGTGTCGACACTCTCCCAATAACGTCTGCCATAGATGTTCATGGCAGCCGGGACCGACGGCTTAACGTGCTCTCCGAGGCACGGAACAGGCGATAATTGTCAATCAATACGCACATAATTTCGAAAAGTCATATAACTTCCAAAAGTCAGAGGTGCGCGACGTGGGTTCGAACCCGAGACCCTCTGCATTGCAGTCTGTTGGTCTCCCCACTGAGCTATCGCTGCTCTTGTATGTATATTGTATAGTTGTACAGAGAGCATTATTGACAATTCCAGTAAGATAGTTAATGTAAGTGTTATCACTATAAATCTTAACATAAAACAACTTCAATCGAAACAACAGAAAAACTTTAAACGATATATCAACTCCACAGTTTTCTCAAACCAAAATAAAGTAGTTCACGTATTTTACTGAAAAAGGACAAAGATATATCGCACAGTCATTCCACACAATGGCAGGTGAGAGCGGTCGTTATGAACAATAGCCGGGTAATGCAATACTTTACTGCGTTGTTGATTTAATAAGTGGAGGATTTAGGAGACGAGCCTGATACCTGAAGATAAAAGGCTATAGTTTGGCGATGTTGGTTTGTTTTTCTTTTATATAGCGCAGGTACGTCAGCTCGCAGTAAGATGTTTGTACTTGGACGGTAAAATACTAAATTGATTAATAATAATAATATTCTACAACATACACACAACACCATCTAGCCCAAACTAAGCAGAGCTTGTACTATGGGTACTAGACAATGGATTCTTTCTTTCTTTATTTTCGTAAGGTTAGTGGCCAACCTGTTGTCAAGAGTTGTTCAAGCCGCCCGTAGACCTCTGACATAGCTTAACGACTGCTGTCGATTTGACAGCAACCGGTACCGACTATTTTACGTGCCCTTCGAAGTATGGAGAGGCTCAGATTAAATATCACTAAGCGGTCACCCATCTATAGACTGACCGCACCCAACGTTGCTTAACCTCGCTAATCGTTTACCGATCAGTGAGTGCAACTGGCTATGTTATATAGTATATAGTATGCTAAATAGTAATAATAATATTCTATGACATACACAACACCATCTAGCCCAAACTAAGCAGAGCTTGTACTATGGGTACTAGACAATGGATCAAATACATATATACTTTTTTTTTTGTAAATACATACATATTACACATAGAAACACCCAGACCAAATCAATCATCCATTTTCATGCACACAAATGTTTGACTTGTGCGGGAATCGAACCCGCGACGTCAAGCGTGGCAGTCGGTTACACTAACCACTACGCCATCGAGGCCGACATAGTGGATAGTCCTGATATAGAAATACATTTATATAGTTTATCCGTTATTCCCATCTATATTTCCATCTAAAAATGGGTTCGAACTTTCCACGTATGACGTAGTATGGATAGTTAGTAGTAGTTAAGGGATTGTTTTAATAGCCTCTGTTGCGAGTGTTGTGGATTCAATCCCAACACAGGATTAAAAATTGTGTGATTGCTATTTGAATGTTTGTAAATTCGTACAAAAAAAGTGGTTGTCTTTCTTACAAAAAAGAACCCACGACGTCGAAAAAAAGCTCGCTGTCAAACAAAGTTGTCGAAATGAGCTGGATATCTTTAACAAAGGCGACCCCTAAAACAAATATTGCAAAAACTTCTAGAAAATGTAGGTAATATACCGTCGAACAGACTCTATTCACCGACAAACTGTCGTAATCACTGAGTACATCTCATAAAAAAGGGTACACAAATCTTGATACGCCTTTGTACGAGGCATATTTATACTTCAAATTACAATTTTGATCGCATGTAATACCAGGTGTATCACTTGCACATTGCGGACCCTAGAAAAAAGCAATATAAGATGAAATAAAACAAAAGAATGGGTACCACTACATTCAGGGGGTCCATAAAATAGTTTGTGACAGTGGACTCATACATTGGCCAAATCAAGACAAGCGCAGGCACTTGTATAAAAGAACATATAGCTGATTTAAATCAACATAAAATCTGCTGAGTGTAAACATGTGAAACAGGAGACCAGCTACTACTTAAGATTTGACAAACCACACACTCGCAAAAGAGCATCGATTCACCGATATTACTTACTGAGTAACATGCAATAATAGGGTCACTAATGGTATGTTGATTGTCTCTAAATATGTAGTACTGTGCCGTGACAAGCCAGCCTATTTATGTACAGACACAAATAAAATATCAAAAAGCTTTTGTTAGTTTAAAAAATAAGGCGTGAGTAAAATCCTTATTGAGCAGCAATAGCTCAGACTACAATGCAGAGGGTCTCGGGTTCGAACTCACGTCGCACACCTCTGACTTTCGAAAGGTATATGACTTTTCGAAATTATGTGCGTTTTGATTAACAATTATCGCCTGCTCCGTGCCTCGGAGAGCACGTTAAGACGTCGGTCCCGGTTACCATGAACATCTATGGCAGTCGTTATAGGGAGAGTGTCGACACAAAAGATCCCAAAGGGTCGAAGTGTCGCCGGTCTGCACTGACTGGCCCCCACATAAGATATAAAATCCTTATTTAAAATGGAACTAAATAGCCTTTATAAATCAAAATAAATGCAATCTGAAAGTAGCTTCGAATAGCTTTTAATACTTAACGAGGCTGTCCTATAATTTACACAATACACATATGTTTTAATACAAGGAAAATTCAACCTTATTTCTATAGCCGTAAATATTTTTTATAGTGCAGAATGAAGTTGGTCGATAGGTACTCACTGTAAATGAAAATGATATTAAACCTTATTTCTGTCCACGTTTACACATGGACAGTGCAGTTACTTATTGGTCACCTTGTCACTGGTTATACCAGGACTACGGATTTGATAGTTTATGTATTGTTAATATTCAGGTTGTATATTTATACACAGATGTTATTTCTAGTGTATATATAATTATATGCAGATGTCTCGAATTCGATCTCAAGGCATATACCTGGAAGTTATGTGCGTATTAAATAGTTAATTATCGCTTGCTTTAACGGTGAAGGGAACTATCGTGAGATATCAGGATATCTCACGATAGTTCCCCACATCTGAGAATTTTACGTAATATTTTCGAAGATATCTCAAGTCTGTCAACCCACACTGGGCCTGTGTGGTGGATGCCTAACTCTCATAATACTGAAAAGAGGACCAGCCCACGCCCAGCAGTGGGTCAATATATAAACAGGGCTGATATTATTGCTAGTGTAAAAATTGTCTGAATCTCTTTTCTCACTCAAAGTCAGGGGTCCAGACATAATGATATGTGAAACAATATTTTAGGATTATATAATAATAAAATCTGTTTCTGTAGCAAAAAGAAAATATATAAACGATTGAAAGAAAATAATAATAATAATAATATTCTATCACATACACTTGTGTGGTGTTGTCACCATCTAGCTCAAACTAAGCAGAGCTTAGTCGGTAGAGTCGTCCTCTCGCTCGAGGCTATGGTTCTGTCCATGATCTCGAGCGAGAGGTCTTGGAATGCCGTCGCCTCCTTCTGTGAGGAGGTGATGTCAGTGAAGGAGGCGGCGGAGAGGGAGAGGGAACGATCAATCCCTCTCCCTAACCGCAGAGCCGGGCGCAGGAGGGCGCGAGACGACCTCCAGCCACCCTGAGTAGAAGCCTGCGGGCGGTGGACCTATTGGGGCCGTCCACCGCCCGATCAGCGCAGGTCCGAGTAGGCGGCGTTCGTGTTCCACGCACGCCTCTCGATCGGAAAGGGGACTAGGTCCCCCGCTTTGTCGTCGGAGACCAGGTCCCCCAATTATGTGTATAAAGTTTTGTGGGACCCGCCACGTCCATCGGCGGGTCAAACCTTTGGCGGGGTCGCGATTCGAATGCGAGAGCGATCCGCGCGACCCCGCCATAAAGGTGTGAGGAACACCGCGGTGGTTTTAGTCGGTTCAGCCCAAACATATGGGCTGGATCCCGACATATCCCCATCGCCCGCCCCAAAACCGGCGATGGGGAATGTGACAAGCACATTTCCCCGCGTTAAAAAAAAAAAAAAAAAAAGAACTAAGCAGAGCTTGTACTATGGGTACTAGACAATGGATAAACATACATAATATATACCTTTTTTTTGTAAATACATACATATTATACATAGAAACACCCAGACAAGACAAACACCCATGTTCATGCACAGGCGTGTGTCAGGCGTGGCAGTCGGTTACACTAACCACTACGCCATCGAGGCCGACATGTAATGTGTAGCTTTCCTCGATATGTCTGCTTACATAAATGTATAATGATCGATATACATATGTATATACGCTTATGTGACAACAGGTAAATTTGACAGCGATGCTGAAGAATTCTACGATGCCTAAACCATTTTTGTAAATATTTAGTATTATAATTATTTGTGTTTTTACATATTATTATAGATAGAAACACCCAGACCAAGAAAAACATCCATGTCGATGCACACAAATGTTTGACTTGTGCAGGAATCGAACCCACGACTTCAGGCGTGGCAGTCGGTTACACGAACCACTACGCCATCGAAATCGCCATAAAATATAATATATTACATCAAATAATTCTTAGACAAATCTCTACTCCGAATGTCTTAAGCTGACATATACAGTGTGCCAATTTATTCACCTGCATTTTTTCGGTATAATATAATACGGATTTAAATAATATATAAGTATATACATTAAAATATTTTCATGACAGAGTATTTGCTTGTGGTTGGTTTTGTACATTATTTTACACATAAAAGTAAAATGCAATCAAAAGAAATCATTTTGTGCAATAGTATCAAAATCGGTTGAAAATAAGGGAGTCATTAAAATTTAAAGTTTGGATATACTAAGTCTGTAATACGTTACGTTACGTTTTAGGCTATACTGCTGTATAAGCCTGTACCATTATGCTTGAAGCCCGGTTATACAATCATTATATAAAAAAAATATCTTAATTTAAAGTAAGTATAATATAAACAAATCAAAATCTTGTAAAAATAAAACGAGTAATATTGATGTGCAATAAATATTTATTGCATATCAGAGCAGCGACAGCTCAGTAGGGAGACCAACAGACTGCAATGTAGAGGGTCTCGGGTTCGAACCCACGTCGCGCACCTCTAACTTTCGGAAGCTATGTGACTTTACGAAATTATGTGCGTATTGATTGACAATTATTGCCTGCTCCGTGCCTCGGAGAGCACGTTAAGCCGTTGGTCCCGGCTGGCTTGAACATCTATGGCAGTCGTTATTGGGAAAGTCAGTACCCTCTAATATCCTGACACTGGTCTAGCCTTAGAGTATCGTTAGCTTTCGGGTTGCGTAGGTCATGTGGCAGCCGCTCCGTGTAAAAACTGATATCCAGTCAAATCCGGTTAGACCAGAAATGCCGACCCCAAGAGACTTGGGAATAATAAAGGCTAAGAGAGAAGAGTGGATATCTATCACCTGATAAGTAAAAAATGCAATAATATAAGTACATAGCGATTTTTATATCACACTAGCTTCAGTCTGCCCAAGGCTGCAATTGCCAAAGCCCCACGTGAACATACATAGAGATAAAAGATATTACACTTATCCTATGTATTAACCCAGAATATGGTCTACTTGATTGCCATATTTTTTCCAAATCTGCTCAATGGTCTACACATAATTAGTATCAATCATTTTCACGAGCTTTCATATAAGTAAACCTTTGAATACACTCAGACTATTTTAGTGCAAAAGTTGTCTCGTTAGAAAAATTCTAATTACCCCATATCATTAGTAACGTTAGAGTGAGACATTTTTTGAACTATCACGCAAATGTCTCGAGCTTTCAAAGTTATGTAGGTACTAATAAAATGTAATTATTGCTCTCTCTAACGGCGAAGAAAATAATCTTGAAAACCTGTCTGAAAAAATTGGCAGATATATAAAGTCTGCCAACCCGCATTGGGCCAGTGTCCTTCTCATACTGAGAAGAGACTTAAAGTAGGACAGTTTAAGTGGTTGCCTCTCCGCTGCCACTGCGCCGAGTGTTGTGGGGTGGAATCCCACACGGTACAAAAGTTTGTGTGATCCACAAATGGTTGTGCCGAGTCTTTGTGTTTTCTGTGTCCGCATATAAATGTTTGTAAAGTCCGCCGCGATACAGGAATTGCGCATAGACAGGGAGTTGTCTTTTAAAAAAAATAATTCAAAAAGGTTTGTAATTATTATTTAATAATCATATTGCATAGTACACACAGTACAGTAGTTACAGCATGTAAACTTAAAGTCAACGCTCAAATCCCGGCGTCTACTCTAGATAGGTCAACACTCATATACCGGCGACCAGATACAATGATTTTTCACTGGCCTGAATTCCACCCGGTTTCATCAGTTAATTGGTTAGTGTACTATATTTAAAAAATTACATCACTTCCACATTTTTTATTACGTTTAGGCTCCAAAATAACCTAATGGGAGACCGTTGGACGGCCCCGCAGAGGATCTTGCTTCATTCCTGAGGCACATCGGCTTTTTCGAAGCTATGTGTGTAATAATTAATTATTGCTTGTTATAACGGTAAAGAAAAACATCGTGAGCATCATCATCTGCATTTCTGAGAGTTCTCCATAATGTGCTCGAAGATATGTGAAGTTTGTCAACCCGCACTTGGAACCCCCTTGTCACACTGAGAAGAGGCCTGGATATTATTATTATATGAGGCCCCTAGTAAATTTTTTATCGTTAGTGTGAGATTTAATACTCATAGTTACAGAATTCTAATGAAAATATACAAAAAATCGAAATTAATCCCCTTTTTGTTGCCAAAAAATGTTGAAAGAGATTAATTTGAAATCATATGACTCGCTTGTATATCTGGATACGTAATCCTTCGAGACCATATAAATAAAGCCTTTTACATTATACGACACAATTACATAATATGAAAAAAAAAACTTAATCATCACTTAAGACTGTTTCAATAGAATATTTCTTACATCTCTGACGTTACATGTGCTGATATTAAACAGCACTAGAGATACAGCTGTAGATGCCCGAGTCTAGCAAAATGTTTCTAGGGTTTCTGCCCAGTAAAATTCAGTAGCAGTACGTAGTCTGAAACTGTACTTGGTAAACGCCGGTAAGTTCGCCCTCAATTACGAGTCATCCAAAATCATAGGTCACATAATAAGGGTGTATTGCAGGTATACTACATCAACAAAGGGATCAGTAACAGCTCAGCCTACTACTGAGAGAATATATTACATAGTAATATAATATAATAATATTCAACCACATATACACATCATCATCTAGTCCAAACTAAGCAGAGCTTGTACAATGGATACTAGACGATGGATAGACATACATATATACTTTTTTTTGTAAATACATACAGTTTAATCATACAATATTATACATAAAAACACCCAGACGAAGACAAACATCCATGTCTATGCACACAAATGTTTGACTTGCGCGGGAATCGAACCCACGACCTCAGGCGTGGCCGCCAGTTACACTAACCACTACGCCATCGAGGCCGCCAGATAGATAGATATCGCTTAGCGAATTAGGTCTTTGATAACCCCCCAACAATAAAACTGAGTCGGTGATAAAAATGCTGCCGTGTCGTCGTCGTATCGTAGAGTATAATGAATGTTGAAATGGTAAAGCTTCATTCTGTATAGGATTTATTAACAGGTGATAATGGAATCACATTATTTGGCTTTTATCGACTTTGCAGTTCTGCGTTACTTTGTTTAATGAATGCGTAATCTAGCATCACACCTGTATTATCGCATAACTGAGGTAAAACACTTAAATTTTTCAAATTTGGCTCTAAATATTTAGGACTCATAAAAGTGAGAGGACATTTTGAGGTCTTTGAGACACAGAAAGAAGCATACTCTAAATCTAGACCTATTATATTGGATAGACTTTTTTCATTTTGCGTTGGGATCTAGACTTTGGTTTCAGTTTTCTCAGCTCTTGGCAAATAAGTCATGGTAGGTATGTACAAATATTAAGAGTCCTATTTATGAACTGTCCTATTTTTGGGTACGGGCCTATTCTCAGTATGAGAAGGATTAGGCTAAAGAGCTATAGTCTACCATCTTTCCATCCTGAGACATCACATATTTTTTTTTTTATGGGGTCTGTGTTATACAAGCAGTTGGATCACCTGATGGTAAACAATTACCACCGCCCATGGACACCCGCAACACCAGAGGAGACACAAGTGCGTTGCCGGTCTTTTAAAAGGGAGTACGCTTTTTTCTTGAAGGTGTGAAGGTCGTATTGGTCCGGAAATACCGCAGGCAACCATTCATTCCACAGTTTTGTTGTGTGAGGCAGAAAATTACTAGAAAAACGCACAGTTGTGG
This sequence comes from Catocala fraxini, assembly GCA_930367265.1. Lineage (NCBI taxonomy): Eukaryota > Metazoa > Arthropoda > Insecta > Lepidoptera > Erebidae > Catocala > Catocala fraxini. The sequence continues at coordinate 3,716,602 of OV884049.1, read as the reverse complement.
ACTGCCAACCATTTAAATAATGAAGATGAAAACGCTGTCGCGTAGAACGATGGCGAAGAGGCGGCAGGGATGAGTCCGAAAAATTCCTCGGATAATATCTTAGAACCTTAGAAATTTATGAAGAAGTTTAAGATATGCAGGTTTTTTATCCGATAAAACAAACCATAGTAGACTTTAAGCACATAGCTTAGAAGACAGAGGTACGTAAGCTTAGAACTCGAGAAATCTGCGTGGCAAGCCAGCGGTCTTCCCACTTCCTACTAAAATAAAGAAATATTGAACCATTTTTATAAAAATAAACCATTATGTCTAAATCTGTCTATTCCACCTGATAGTGACTTTCTTCGAATATGAAAACCACTTAAACAAGAAAAATTCAACTTTATTTTTTAAAACATAGAAGCCATTTTTCCTTGTATCGAGACTATCCACCCTTCAAATGACATTTACCACGAACAAGGTAACAACAAAGATTTATTAACTTCAAAAAGGCTGTCAGTTCTATTCCCGGCTGTTGCAGGCATTATTAAAAATTCAGAGCATTGCGGCCACCCCTCTATTATAGGACCTGTAATTCAAAGTAACTGGCAGGTGTACGGATTGGTATCTTTTTTTTTCAGAATACATGATTGTATTAGACTTCACGTTTGCAGATTTTATGAACATATATTTTTGTTTCGAAACGTGGCTGTCGTGTAAGAGTGGCTGGGTTCATGTGTGTTTAGATTTTAATGTAGGTTAAACTGAAATTCAGTATTATAGGTATCTAATAGCACTTAGCTGTAATGCACCCAAATTGTCAACAAATGAAAGCAATCACCGGATTCATATCAGTATCTTAAATTCATTATCACTTTATAAAGGCCTATTAAAATAAAAAAATCGTAATATTGTCTTCTATTTACGCGAATATTATTCATTGAATCGTTTCTTTTCCTATAAATTCTATTATACTTCTATTATATGATGCATGGCAGGATTCTCGCTTAATTTTTTGAATTATTTTTAAAAGGCATAGGCTTATATCTTCTGATGAGCTGAAGTAATCTGTCTGGGAAAGTATATCTACCCTTAGAACTATTAAAATTATATGAAGATATTAGACCTTAGCCTGCTTCACCTTAACCCAGTAGTTTTCAAAGCCCAATGCTGGTTAGCGGACTACAAATAGCTTTAAGAACATTATAGAGAACTAACAGATATGCAGGCTTTGTCACAATTTCTTGCCTTCACTGTTAAAGCGAGTCATAATTAACTACTTAATATGCACATAATTTTGAAAATATAGAGGTGCGTGTCTTAGATCTTAACTCAAAACCTCTGAATGGTTGGCCAATGGTCTTCTTATAGATTATCGCTGCTGTCATCTGATATTAAAACTTCTACGTTCCACAGCGATCCTGGTGAACAAACTTTTATTTGATATTTCTATTAGTAAATTCTCAGTAACAGTAAGGAGGCTGGCAATTCGGCAGGCGATGATTCTATTACATAAGATACAGCTGGAGAAATGTGGGTTTAATATACACCTCTGCCTACTCCTACGGGGTAATAGGCATGAATCAGTATATGTTTACGGAAATATGATCAAAAGCCTCAAATTAATCGACTCGGATACATATCTTACGTATAAAACAAAGGCTGCTCTAGCAAATTTAATAAAGGCACGTAATAGTAGCTCTACATATTTATGAGACGACCTCTACAAAATTATAATTTGATTATACGAATATCCTTTTTGTCCTCAAAAACTTATTAAATTGCAAAAGGCTGTGTTATCGTGGAGGTCTAATTACTTCAAGTACGATAGGAATCAATCGTTTCAATAATTAAAAAAAGAAAATGTATTATTATATTAATTTAGAATTGTGCATATTCATTTTGTATTAATATAATCATTTTTTCTCGATCAATGTTAGAAATTTTATTCCTTGCCTGCAATATAACTACTATATCAATACATAAAATTATGCATTATTTCTTAAAAGGGCAGTACATATGTAGTTATGTATAATACACACACATTTTATCGATTTAGTACAAAGGTAGACGTTTTTACTAAAAACATTGTTCGCCCTAACTACCTTATTAAAATTGCAAAAAGCAATATGCTATCTGAAAATCTAAATTGGCACGAATTAGATTCGTAGCAATATCTACGGCGTAGATGGGCTACGAGTACTACGACGTAGTAATATGCTACGTGATCAATTTCAAGTCACGTAGATATTGTATAACGTCGTGAAAATGGGACAGATGCATGTTTATTACCTTGCTGAATGTAAAGGTGACTGGTAGGAATAATACTGTACTGTGTTTTCTTATTTTATGGTCTAGTGGTTTGCGTACAAGGCGATGAATCATGGGAGCTAGCGTTCGAAACGCCGGCCAGGACAGCCAAAATGTATCAAGTGTTTTTGTTAATAAACTCACAATAGCAACTTGGAGTCCTGAAGACCATTCTTACACTGATAAGTGGCCCGTTTCCAGCAGTGGGAAAGTTTATATACATGGCTCTCGTGTTATGGAAAATACAAGTATCGTGTCAGATTGACGTCCCATCAGACTACGGAAGCAAAGGAATATAGAGTGCACTTGTACATTATCTATACTTTGTATATACATAAATAATAAAATATGCGCAAAAGATATCTTTTGCGCAAATTAATGTGACAATTGTAACTAAAATTTGGTTAAGACACATTTTATGTTATAAAGCAAATATTACTTTTCACATTTGTTTTAATGGGAAGATAAAAAAATATTAAAGCGCATAAAATTTCTCTCCTAGCGACGACTATTACCTGATTCAACCTAGCTACTACTCTTTTATATTACATTTCTGCGTCTAAACGTAAATACCACTTAATAAGATGGAAACAGCGAAGTTTAGAAGCAATGTACAGAAAATATAGGCACTACTGTGCATAATAGATATCGTTATTACTTTTAAACAAATTTCGGAGTAGGCGGTTAAGTGTAATGGTGCTTACGTGACAGTGTCTTTTGACGACATAGCTTCATGTCTCTTTATCCTTGAGGGGTACTTAGCCCTTGTAGAGATGTATTAATTCCATATTTGGTTGCACGGATGGCGCAGCGGGTAAGCGGTCACCGTTACTATCGCACTGAGTACTGTGGTTCAAATCCCACTTTCACTCACACTCACTACAACTATTTGTGTACTCTACAAGTGATTGTTCTGATTTGGGTGTACTTTGTCTTTATTAATTCTATGTCTGTAAAGCGTTACGGCTTGATAGCTAGCGCAGGAGCTGTATAAAAATAACGTCATACTTAAGTCCTACATGCAAATATTTTCAGATTCTGTGTTTGTCGTCTCTAGATTCTGTGTAGCAACTAAAAGAGTCTAGAGATAATATTTTAATAAAGTTTCCTCAACTTAGGTATGAACAGCAGGACATTTCGATCGATACGCCCTTTATGCTATTAGATAACCTAGTTATTGAAGTCATAACCTAAAGATACAAAATGACTGCGTTTATGGGTTGGAAGATAGCACATATGGTTGTATCATGAGTTCAATAATTAGTTCAGATTAAGCGTATTGAGCTTTTTGATAAGTAGTTTCTAGGAACGAGATGACAATAGGGTTGCTCCATATATGCCAGACTTAAACTGACAGCTGGTGAAATGTGAGTACATACAACTATACCTATCCCTTTAAAAGTATACAGAAAAGCTTATAACAAAAATACTGCCTGAATGGCGTAGCGTTAATGAATACTAATGCTGTGTATGATGATCCGGGTTCGAAAGTGTGTTATATATTGTCTCTATCAAAAAATCTCAGTAGCACCATTGAATCTGGAACTGTTCGGTAGACCGAAATATATTCGCCTATTACGCGGAACCTAAAACCATCGTTGGCGAATTGTTAATGTAATCTTCTTCTTCCTCTCGAGTCGATGGTACAATTATATTAAATATGGCCTGCTTGATGTGTAACCACGGCTATCATCAGCAGTTGCGTCCATCAAGTCCTCCATTGTGTACCTACAGGGAGAATTTGGGCATTTCAACAGATGTGACATGGTTTGATTGGTATCACCACATTCACACTGTGCTTTGTGAGGCTCCTTAATTCCCCATTGTGGATGTAATAGACCTCTGTCTAACCCTACAGGGCTAGAAGCATGAAACCATATGTACTTAATTAATGCATTACATAATGCATTTGTGGCCCAACCAGCAACCACAACATTAAACAGCACCGGTAATCGCGCTAACCAAAGGTTACACTCATTAAGTCAAAACAAACACGAACTGCTCCAATGGGAATGTACCCTAATTATGGTTACGAAATTACGCTTTGGGGAAGCAGTTATTTGAAGAGGGGAAAGATGTTTGATTCCCTTGTGTGACTACTGTGTAAGTCAAATCATGTGTCTTTACAACTAGCTTTTGCCCGCAGCTTCGCTCGAGAATAGTACTTTTTTCTGGATAAAAGGTACCATACATACCTATGTCATTTTCTGTACCCCTGAGAATGTGTATACATGATGATCGGTAGAGTTGTTAAGGTGTGAAAGCGTATCAAACAAACTCACATACACATTTATAAAATAAGTTAGGAGTATGTCCTCCGCGGTTTTACCCACGTTTATAATGACTCTGACTTTCGGAAGTTATATGACTTTTCGAAATTATGTGCGTATTGATTGACAATTATCGCCTGCTCCGTGCCTCGGAGAGCACGTTAAGCCGTCGGTCCCGGCTGCCATGAACATCTATGGCAGTCGTTATTGGGAGATTGTCGAACCAAATATCCCACTGGGTCGAAGTGTCGCCGGTCTGCACTGACTGGCCCCCACATAAGATACATACATATGTACATACCCACGTTTATAATTAGTGCTCTGCTCCAATGCTCGTAGTGTGTTGTTCTATAGATTATATTACTTCTAAATAACGTTGTATTCTAATGGTATAAGAATACCTGCCTACCTACTTTTTTCCACTTCCACGTTGCCAATACTAAGCGAGAAGAATCAAAGTTAGGATACAAGGACTAAAATGGGAGGGCAGGAATTTGGCTCTTTCTAAGAGTAACGAGCAATCGAGTACAACGAAGTAACAGTGTTTCTACTACTACTAGCTTGCGTAGAGCAAGCTGGCTCATTCATACCGTCAACAAATGATTGATAAATTGCGGGCTTTCGCACTTGAATACTTATCTAGACATCCTGATTCTGTTTGAAGGAAGTGCCGAAGTGCTCTTACTTTTTAAACAATTCTTAGAATTCGACCTTGGTTACTAAGTAAGTATAATATTTTTTGTACGTCATAAGAGAAACGACGACCTTTGGTATTTTTCTGTGTTGTAATATTCCCTCGGGGGAACATCGGTCAAGATTACTCCGGCACGTTTTCAAAGGTATTGTGAAAAAACAGAAGTTTACTATTTGTTACTCCCAAGGGTTTTAGCTGAGGTGAAGTAGGAATCTGGCGATCGTAAAATCTAGAGTTTGACACTACGAACGATGTACTTTTAAATAGTAGCATGTAATCTTCCTCAAGAGTTAAATAAGATATCCAATAGTTTTAATTCAGTTTCTTTAAGGTTTCAATTAAGGTCTTTTTCTGTCTCTTATTGAAGACTAGGTTTATGTTTATGGCTCTGCCAGAGCTCGTAACTTGATATTATATAGCCTATATTAAAGTTCTGGATGAAGTAGCTGTAAAGTGGTTATTCTTTTTTTAAATCAGTCCAGTGGTTTTCCAGTTTATTCATTACATAAATATACAAAACTAAAAAAAATTCCTATTTATTACAAACACTATGACGTCACTAAGAATATTTCAAATTCTTTATTTTTTTTTGTGTTTGTCTTAGAATAGAGTAAAATTAAATAAAAGCCATTGACAGCTTTGGTAGTAGGTTCAGGTTTGAAGAATTTATTTTCAAAAGAGACAATAAAAGCCACTTACATGAGAATAACTTATTTTAACATAAATAATACTATTTCATAAAATGGTCACCTAGAACATTTAAATATTGAATGAAAATTCAATAAATATCTTGTATAATATTGTCTACTATTTACGCGAATATTATTCATTGAAATTAAACTGCTATATACGGATTTTATCGCGTTGTTTATTTGACACTTTATTACAAAATTTTGAAAATTGTTTCACTACTTCTACTATTAAACTTTACTAATTTTTAAGCTAATTATATTATTATTAAACTATTTAGATTTAATTTATTTTTACTTTTACACTTTCCCCGACGTTTCGGTTGCTTTTCAGCAGCCATGGTCACGGGGAGACTATCCGTATCCGGAGAAAATCCGTATATAGCAGTTTAATTTCAATAAATATCTTGTAAGTGAGAAACGAGTGGTTTCTTTTTATAAAATGAGATAATGTGAATTAAATGAGCTAAAATTAAATGTGTCAATATTTCTTATATGTGAGGGCAGACTGATATATTATAGTCACATATCATATCACTAAAAATCAAAGCCTTCATCCCTACATTAAATTTATAATGGACTTAAACATATAATTCAGATCTATTAAAAATGTAGATACTTTTGGCTGACCTTTTCAAAACATATAAGTCTATCCTCAAAGATGTGGGTAAAGGTGAACTACACACACCCACATTTTACCTTGTATTCTTTAAGTTCCACTTAATATGGTGGAGCTTTTACGACCTATCGTGTTAATACCCAGACACCATACAATTACTAAAAATTATCTAATGGAAAAACTCAAGCACGTTTTACCCAGCCCAGGATTTGAGCCGATAAGCGCAAACTTAGCGCAAGGTGGACCGACGACCTGCTTAGGGTCGCGGGAAGCGGTTGGATGCGGGTGGCTCAAGACCGCAAGCATAAACTTATGGCCCAAGCAACCAACGAAAGTCTTTTGAAAGAAATTATGATGATATCCGCCAGACCGGATTTTGTTCAATCCTCTCGAAGACTAGCCATACGGCTAGTAGCTGCGTATATACGCAGGAGATATTACAGTGCACAAGTGCACTCTCCAATTACTCAGTATCATAAACCGAAGAAATCGCAATCTGATAAACCCGACGGAAAGTCAAGCGTAAGACATACGGATTTAAGTGCTTTCCAAAACACAGGGGTGTGTAACACCGCTAACTCCGAAAATTTAGGAGATATAGCGAATTTCTTATCTGAAAAATTCAACAAAGTTTTGCTGGCCTGACACAGAAACCGAATCCTTATTTCTATCAGATACATTTACTTTCGCTACACCACCGAGGTGCCTAATTTCAGCAAAACATCCAGAGCTGCGAGAAAAATATTAATTGCTCCACTGTTCATAGTAGATTTTCAACTCGACTAAGCGTTACCAAAGTCAATTTAAACGTATCAAACTGTTACTCATGTTCGGAACTCTAGTTAGTCAGTCGGTAAACTGTGGTATAGTTTATTGTAGCGTTCAGTCAGTTCGGCAAGTCATAGTGGTTTAAGGAGTTAGCAGAAAGCTTCTCTGTTACAAACATTATGTATTATGAAATTTGATGAATGTCAATGTTTTAAGGAACTCTTTATTTGGCTACTTGCCATAATAAAAATAGTAGTAAATTCGGCTACGAATTCAATTCTAGGTGAAACAATTCTTACTAACACCACGAGCTCTGTACAATATGTCGACAGAATACAATCATAATTATTATATTCGTGTGTGAAAAAGAAAAGTGCTCTTTCGCTTGCCAGTATAGTACTAATGCCAGAATCACATACCAATGTTTGCAATTCCATTTATCTAATTTCTTCTCTCTATTGTATCCTCATGGCTCAGGGTCATGACTTCTAAAAGCAGTGTTGCTAATCGGGGCTCTTCAGGTTTTGTATAACTAATTTTCCCCTTTTTTTAAAGCCACCCGAGAAATAAGGAATTTAATATGGGACAAAGGGGCGTAACCCAAGATATTTTAATTACAAGTGATTATAGTCTCCTGTAACTACGTCCCATCATACCATAAGCTTGTCACCTTGGTAGCCTTGTTTATAACAATTTGCATACCATACCAAGATACGGGTTCAGCCTAGTTTGGGACCAATGGAATGTCATGTACTAACTATATATATTATGGAAATAAAGAGAAATATATTATTTGCAAATCAATTCATTCATCGATGTATGGACGACGGCAATTAGACACGGTGTTAATTTTATTATGTTTTGATATGGTTAAGCTGACAGGTTAATATGCCCAAGGCACTTGCACGGGCTGTATGCGTTATCGGCATTATAACCTGTATGATTTACTTGCGCATGTAGTAAGTATCCCGTGCATGTTGCTATGTTCGTCATGTACAACCATTCACACATGGCTGACGTCACAAAATCATACAACACTCAATTAGCGTTAACCTATAGTTGTCACATGAGTTATTTTCCTCGTAGCTCGCATGTTCCGAACATACGTGACTGCAATCCTCGCCAAGCTATTATGTCATACAATAGTTAGTTAGCCATTACCTCTACACAAACTGCCTTTCAATCTTTCAGTAGTTTTCCTTTTGTAGGCTCTCGTATCACAATAGGTGAAAGTCTTCTTTTCTGTAAAGGTTACCTTTAAGGAAAATTTTGCCGCTATTTTCCAAAAGCTTTTTTCTAGAGTGATATTTTTTTTGTTCATTAAGGTTTCGTATCGAATTGAATCTTGGACCTTATACACAGTAGCCGCATTCACTACCGCTGTGACATTGAAGCAGTTCAGTTAGGCAAACATTACCTAATTGTTATCACGGCAGACAGAGAGCACCGGAGTCAGCATTAACGAAACTTTGCATACCCGCATTAAACGAGATCAACCAAGAATACGGAAGCAGGCTAAATCCACAATAACAATAACTGGAATCCACTAAAAACGTTGTAAAATTATCAGGCATATCGTACACCCACCGTAACACGGCTGAACCGTAATACGGCTCGGCCGTAACCGTAATTATTACGGCTGAAACTGCCTCAAGTTACGCTAACGTGGGTTATTAGTAAGTCACTATGCCCAATTATGGTGTTGCGTTACGGTTTGCGTTTGTCAATTGCTTAATTTGGTTGTGCACTTGTTTGATTAAGTTTTGGAGGTTCAAATACTGAGAATCATTATGCTAGAATATGCTTGAATGGATAAGCAGATAATGCTTAATTCACTAAGCTAGCCGCTGAACTTTAATGTTCATAAGTGTTGCTTTGTGGTCTAAATGAATAGGTTTTTTAAGATTTGATAGAAGCAATTTGTTTCTCCCCTGACTGCCTCGTTGGCCTAGTAATGAATGCCACTGCATCTCAGGCTAGATTACTCGGTCGGGTTTATACCCACTTCAGTAATCTTCGAGTTTCTTGCCAAAAATACCCAAAAATATTACTGTTATTGAGTAATTTATCTAGAAACTCGTAGTAGCAGCAGGGATTATATAATTAGTTTTATACACTACTAGCTAACCCGCGCATCTTCGTCTGCTTCACATAAGAGAATTTTTACCGTTCTTGCAATATTTTCCAGTGATGCTGCACTCCTATTGGTCGTAGCGTGATGTTATGTAGCCTATAGCTTTCCTCGATAAATGGGCTATCCAACACTAAAATATTTTTTTAATTAAAACCAGTAGTTCCTGAGATTAGAGCGTTTAACCAAACAAACAAACGAACTCTTCAGCTTTATAATATTAGTATATTCATATAATATCTGAGTTATTTCTGGTATGAATTTAATTTTATTATTATAATAAGACTTACAGCCTTGGTCAAATTAGTAGAATTCTAGTTAAAGCGGTGCCCAATATAGAAAGCATTGGACTTGTAATTGTGGGGTCATGGATTCGACTTACCTTTGCACAACCATTTTTTTTTAATTTTTTTTTTATTTTTTTGTTGTTGGGGAAATGCGCCTGATGCATACCCTCTCGCCACAAGGGGAGGTGAGAGGGCTATGTCCGGCTCTCCCGTTCTTCGGGCCTACGGACCAAAACCCCACGGTGTGCACGCTCGCTGCCTTTTATATTGGATGGGCCGCTGGCAAAAGTTACTACCTCAGCGACCCACCCAGCAGTCTACAACGCCTCGGCGACGCCCCGGCACTACATAGGGTGTCGGACCGACTCAATGGCTGGCGGGCGGGCGATTCCCGTTCGCCCGCCCGCGGCCTTCATTATGGCGGCATTAGGCGCGCGAAAGCGCGCCTGCGCCGCCCGGTTCGCCGGCGACGGCTCGGATCCGCAAGGATACTTTCTTCACGGATCCGCTCCGCCGCCTCCTTGCGAGATGACGTCCTCGCAGAAGGACGCGACCGCTGCCCACTTCCTCTCGCTGTCGACCATGGCTTTGATCACGGCCGCCTGCGAGAGATTTTCACCCACACCTTTGCACAACCAACGTCAACCCACTCCTAACACAAACATTCTAGCTTAGTTGAAGGGGTTAATAAAAATAATGATACTACCCAAAATAGTCGTAATTTTCAAACAGAAAATAGAATAGCGGTAGGCCTTGTTAGGCCAATAAGTTTTAAATTGCTTTTCCATTAAATCTATCAAGACTAACAAACGTATCAATCGGGAGTCAAATCTGTCAATTACTTGTTCAAATTGCTGGCAGACGATCCAGTGAGCTGTCCTGTGCGATATATCGGTACATACCAACGCTTTATCACTGAACGCGAGAAGGATTAGACAGAATACATTTGTATGCAAGCTGGAACTGAAAGGATGACCACACATAGTGTGACATCACAATACGACTCATGAATGTAAAATCATTACATCATATTGTGACGTCACGTTGTGATAGCCGCGCAGATCAGTCAATCTGCCGGGTTTATCATCTCAATATTACGTTTATCTCTATTTATGTACTATGTTCAACTGCGTCCGTGGCGTAGCGGTAGTGAATGCGACTGCTGTGCATGGGGTCTCGAGTTCGTATCCCGGGTCGAACCAACAAAAAGTTATTGAGTTTTTCTGTTAAGAAATCTCAATAGCAGCCCGGAATTAGGAAATTGGCGGTGTTAAACACTCCTGTGCCTTGTAAAGCACATAAAACCATTGGCTCTGCGCCTGATCTCTCTCGGATCGTGTCTGATTACAGTTCCATCGGATCATGAGAGTTAGAGAACAGAGAGTGCACTTGTGCACTATAATATCTTCTGCGCAGATGGCCAGTATCTGTTAAAATTGGCCGCCGCAACCGAAATTCTGATTGAATGACATTTTTATTGTTATTACTATGTCGAGTGTTGTGGATTTAAATACAACCTGGCTAAATATTGTGTGATCCATGAATGGTTGTTCGAAGTCTGGGTGATCTTTGTATCCGTTGTGTGACTGTATGTAATATCCCCTGCAATATTATAGAAAGCCCTAAAGCGGGAATTGTCTTTAAAAAATATACAATGCTATATATATTATATATGGCATAATGTGTTAAATTATTACAATGAGGATTACCAGAAAAAAAAAATTTTTGCCTAGATAGCAATATAGTTTTAGTATTGAAATTAAACTACTATATACGGATTTTATCGCGTTGTTTATTTGACAATTTATTACATAATTTAGAAACTACTACTATTAAACTTTACTCAAGAGAGTCAAGAGTCTCCCCGTGACCATGGCTGCTGAAAAACAACCGAAACATCGGGGAAAGTGTAAACTTAAATATAAATAGTTTTAATAGTTTTAATAATTTAATTAGCTTAAACATTTGTACAGTTGAATAGTAGCAGTTTCTAAATTATGTAAAAAAGTGTCTAATAAACAACGCGATAAAATCCGTATATAGTAGTTCTATGAATAACATTCGCGTAAACAGAAGACAATATTATAGTTTTAGTAGTCACCATACCACTGTTGGTGCGTTAAGTGTTGTCGGTTCGAAACCAAGTCAAGAATTTTTATCCTTAACAATAATGGTTCCAAATTTTAGTATTCTTTGTGTCCATAATTGCATTTGTCGACCTCGATGGCGTAGTGGGTAGTGTAACCGACTGCCACGCTTGAGGTCGCGGGTTCGATTCCCGCACAAGTCAAACATTTGTGTGCATGAACATGGCTGTTTGTCTTGGTCTGGGTGTTTCTATGTATAATATGTATGTATTTACAAAAAAAAAAGTATATAAGTATGTTTATCCATTGTCTAGTACCCATAGTACAAGCTCTGCTTAGTTTGGGCTAGATGGTGTTGTGTGTATGTGATAGAATATTATTATATTATATTATTATTATTGTATGTAAAAGTTTGCCAACACAAAAATGATTCCCAATACATTTTTATTTAATTAATATAATGTGAACTCAAATCAGTTGAAGAGTATGCAGCCTTTGTCCAATAATTGGACAATATAGTTCAAAAGTAAAGCAATACGGATGATCAAATAACCTCTTTGTAAAACACGTAATATTTTCGTTACGTAGATATTTTAATAAAAGTGGAATATGGAAAATACACAATATGATAGTCATTGTTATTTGTTGAAGCGATCTGACTCATTCGACTGTATCGATAATAATGAACCAGCTATATTTTATTTCAATACCTTTGTACAAATATAGTTATTTGTTGTCCTGTAGTAAACGTTTTTTTAGGCGCTCATAGCTAGTTGCACTCACTGATCGGTAAACGATTAGCGAGGTTAAGCAACGTTGGGTGCGGTCAGTTTATAGATGGGTGACTGCTTAGAGGTATTTCATTTGAGCGTCTCTGTGCTTTGGAGGGCACGTAAAAGGTCGGTCCACATTGTTGTCAAATTGACAGCAGTCGTTAAGCCATGTCAGAGGCCTACGGGCGGCTTGAACAACTCTTGACAACAGGTTGGCCACTAACCACACGAAAAGAAAAAGAAGAAAAAAAGAAGTAAAAGTTTACGCCTATATTTACTGATGATCAACAATTATGAACGTACTCATGAGTAGCTGGATTCATTACTGAGGCCGGTAAATTGTTCCATGATATATTTTCTTTTTTGGAAAGCTCTAGACAGATGCAGGGATTTTAAAAATGGTGTATTAATCCATGCTCTATAATAATGACATCTAAAAAAAGCTGGCAAGATATGAGTGTACCAAAAAAAATATCGATGTGCTCTTATCGTACTAACACTCGATCTTAAATGTGTGAACTGACTTCTAAGAAGTAAGTTCACCAGTGTAACGTTATTGTAGTCAACCTGCTTTAGAGGCGTGGTTGACTTAGGATTTTAATAGAAATTAAAGATGAACAACGCGATCAATAAGCATATATTTTCACTTACAACAGGTGTATAAGAATAAATAGAACTTACATTCATATGTTAGGTACGTAAAATATGTATATTGCACATTTAGAAATAGCCTAGAGATCAGTTTATTCCTAAGCATTTTGTTTTCTATATAATTTTAGTTTTTATAGAAGACAAAATGCTAGGAACTGTATAATCTATTCTATACCATTCAGCATCCGTATTCTCCCATACCTCAACACTTTTACAACCATGATACTACCAACTTGATTGCGTCATTCCGGCTTTAAGTACTGGTATATAAATCTGCTGTAAATCCTCACAGATCTGCCACCCCTCTTCCTGGAATGGGGGGAGGTGATTTGTATTGGCCGTTAAAGGTTTCCCCCAATAACTGTTGTAGTTTGTGTATATGTTGGTTTAAGAGGTTAATAGCCTTTCAGGCCGTACTTTTTTTTAGATGAATTTAATGGTGGATGCTTTGTGAATTGAGCTGTTATGTGCTACTTACTAGAAGTGATGGCTAGACTAGATTGGTTGTAACAGGCGTTAGAACATGCTTTAAGATACTTCTTAATAGCCACGAGCTTATTAGCGTCATTTTTTAAGAGAATAATTAATAATCGTAAAATTATTTCTGGTATATTTGTATGTTAACAGTTTACTCAATAAATATTGCACTAAAACTGTACTTCACACGTACACAGAAAAAGGAATTAATGATGAATTAAAAGCAAAGGAATCTGAGAGATAGGCATGTGAACTCTAACTCGGTAGGCAAAACGACAACAGTGCTATTACTATCACAGACTGACTATCCAATAAAAACAAAGCCAATGCAAAGGATAGGATGGAAGGGAAATAATGGGACAGAGGACAGACGGACTCATCGGATGAAAAGCTACAGACAGCGGTTCAGCGCTCTATATCCTTGACATTGCCAAAGCATGAGCACTTAACACTTGCCTTCAGGTGGGTCGCTAAAAAGACTGCCATCCAGTGTAATAAAAGCCAGTGTAAAAAATGCCAACAGTAAAAAAAATGCAGAATCAAAGCTATCCCTCTTTCACACTCTAAAGATTCATTAAAAGCAAAAAAGAAAGAGCGAAAATGTATCACCTCTATAAATTAATATTTCTTTCTAAAGCAAAATAACTAGCATAGCTAATACCTCCGTTACCCACAACACGATCCAAGGACAATACCTCACAAATAATAGCTACGAGCTTAATGCATAAAAAGTGCATAAACCAAGATTTTTACTGCCGCCCGGTTTATGGAGCATAAATATACACCGTTCTAAACTGATCTGAAACGGTTTCAAACGTTTTAGGTGCAGTATACACTTGATAGCAACGCTTTTGTTTTGAAAATAAAAGTATAATTCGGTTATATATTAATTATCATATTATTTTCTTTTATTGACGTGGTCTCGTCGATAAAGCCACGTTCGATTTCCATCTTGGAAAGTGTTTTTCACTTGGATGACTGTCAGTGGCAGCACCAAGTCTTGTAATGTGCCCCGTGTAGATCTATTACATGATATCTAAAAATATATTTTATGCAGAATATGGGCAGAAAAAGTAGGAAATAGCTAAGAATATAAAATAACCATAAAGGAATGTGCGGCGTAAAGTTTTGAATAGCTCTCTTCAATCTTATCGAATATTTTGAACTTGATTTGATGATAGAACTATTGATCGACTGGTCGATGAAGTTACATACAACAACGATAACCTTTTATTTTTGATGTCTTGTATAAAATTTTTGTAAGACGAATGGCTTTCATCAAGCAGCGATAGCCTACTGGGAGACCGTTGGACTGCCATGCAGAGGTCTCGAGTTTGATCCCAAGGCGAGCATCTCTGACTTTTCGAAGTTATGTGCGTATTAAATAGTTAATTATCGCTTGCTTAAAAACGGCGAAGGAAAATATCGTAGATCATAGAGTTCTCCAAAATGTTCTAGAAGATACGTGAAGTATGTCAATCTGCAGTAGGCCATCGTTGTAGACTATGTCCTAACCTTTCTCACACTGAGAAGAGCCCCGTACCCAGCAGTGGGACAGTTTAACACAGAGCTGATATTATTATTATCAATGGCTTTCATACTGATGCGTGACGTAGAGTTAATATATAAATATAATAATATTCCATCAATATTTCTAAGTGTAATGCTGTCGAATATTGCAATTTTATTCAATGATTTAAATGAATCGAATTTAATTAAATCGATAGTACATAGTGTACACATAATTAAAATCACCGGCAAACCGTAATTCAAGCAATCGAAGTCGTAAGCAAATTTAAAACAGAGCAAACATTTTCATACATACATCGTAAAACTTTGATTTCCAAATTCTTGTTTGGTCGGTGTATAACACACCTAAAAAGTCAGTTTGAAGCGGCTCAAAGCAGTGGCTTCGGTCGGCTGCCAGCTCCAATATTTCGATTTGCAGCTGGAAAGATAAGTGAAATGTGTGCTATATTTGGAGGATGAAGCTGTTGTACCATGTTTGAATTGGTATCATTTTGCTCATATAATAAATTAAGATGTGTGCTATTTACAAATTAGCGATAGGTGATTATCGATAAAACAATCGAATTATTCAATTATTCGTGTAATTGAATCATTGACAAATATTCAAATGTGTGAAACTTTGACATTAATGATTTGATTATGTATGACAATAACCATTATTATTATTATTTTCGGAGAGATACTCTCCGAAAATAATAATAATAATGGTTATTGTCACTCATAAAATTTTACAAAATGCTCTTATTTTAGATACATAAGTGAACGGTAAACAAAAATATCCTTACAAAATAAGAGGTTGTCGTTGACGGCTGTGCTAGTTTGAACTGTATTACAGCCGCCAGCGCCCTCCATCCTATATGATTATTTGTTTAACGCTTAAGTAAGTATGATGAGTTTGTAAATTATACTAATACAAGGCTAAAATAATGTTGTGTAGAAACATAACATACGAAAACAAAAATAAAAAGAGAAAAATTAAAAACAATACAGAGTATAAAAATTAAAATTACCACAACGTTTCAAAGAGTGTGTGAATGTGTATGATTATGGTTGCGTGCATGGGTATTTGTGTGCATGTCCCAAAATGAGTGAGTGTGCGTTTGTGTATGTGTATGTGTATCCTTATGTGTTATGACAAGCAGTAAATATGGACTCTGCCTCTAAATAATTGGGTTTTCAAAGCCAGTTTCGTACAGTTATCTTGCATTTATTAAGAGCCAAAGGATATATACAAATACGAATGTTAATTCCACAATTCGGTATGAGGTCATTGACATATAGAAAAAATGTTGTCACCTTGTCGTAGATCCAAAGGCCGACCCGAAACAAGGTAAAGGAAGGCAGTGTTTAAAGAGATGCGAGGGAGCGCGAGCTATCTGAAGATGATGTAATCGATACAGTGAAGTGGAAGAGCAAGAGCAGAAAGGCTAATCCCACCACCACGTGGAATATACAGCCAGGAAGAGAGAGATACCCACCACGCATCCTCGGATTATCCACTCCAATTATTGCAATAGAAAAAGGTTAGCAATGCCGAACTCCTCTGATGGTAGACAGCTGCGTTCTGGAATCCTAGCGTACTCCAACTTCCATTAATCTGCTTTGATACACACAAAACACGATACTCGCTCCCTATTTCTAATACCAAAGCTGACGAAAATTAAGTTTAATACATCTCTGCATACCTTTTCGAGTCTTTAACCGTGATATTTTTGAATGTAGCAACAAGGGAAATGTATAACAATATAAAATATTGAACGTATAAATCAGCAGAGCGCAGTCACATTTGGCAACAGTGGCAACTAATGTATATATTTCCATGCTATTTATTAAGCTTAATGGACATGAGAAAAACGCCACTTATTTTGTTATGAATACCAGCTATCGAGCGAGCGAGCGTAGCCTTTACTAGTAGTATAAAGCCTTAATAAACCAGCTAGTTGATTTATATAAACTAGCTGGTTTATGAAGGCTTTATTTTGCCTAGTCATTTTTTCTTTTCTAGGTCATATACCTGGGACTGAGGTTTCGGGCAAGAGTCAAGTATTCCTACCGCCAAAGAAATTGATTATGAAAGATAAAAGTTGGTGATGTTTCCCATTCACATTTCCATTCCATTTCATTTCTATTCTATTGGACCAAGAGGCAATAGAGAGTGCACTTGTGTATGTGCACACACCGAGAATAAACACCTACGCAGGAAATACGTACAGTATTTCCTGCGTAGGTGTTTATTCACTGCAAAAACGGGCCGTTATAACGGATATTCAAAAATATGAGTGTAACTTAATAATATTAGGTGACGTGTTAATGATTAACGCTAGACAATGTAAGGCAATATAAAAAAAAATTACTGTCGCATTTTATATAAAAATAAACTAAACGCCGTTGATTTCTGACCAAATTCACGTTTTGATTACTACTGTTTTAGCGTGATGTTATATGTAATATAGCATATGTTACTTTCGAATAAAGTAGCTTTCCATGATGAAAGATTTTTGTTAATCCGTATAGTAGTTTTTAATTTATTCATTACAAACATATAAAATATTAGTATAGACATAGAAAATGGCCATTACTAGACGATAATGATTTAAGATACTTTTGAAATGCTTGACATTTCGGCCATTATGCTCTTTATAAAAGTGATCAATTTACATCAATTAAATTTTTAATTTCATTCGTAAGTTCATTTAAAGTGGCACAGGCGAAGTGGACATCCCTATTTTAAGTCATTTTATTATGTAATACGTATGCAATTTATAACACTTAATGGTCAAATAGGAACTGTGCTGTTCACATGAATAAATTGGACATTTAGTGCCCCGCCTGGTTTATTTAGAGCTGAAAACATATGTGTTAAATTTAGCATGATATTACTACTTTACATGATTTTACACCATTCGAATTGCGTAATATGCGAATATAAGATGTGTTTTAAAGGATACATTGAGAAATAATGTGTTAAGAGCACTGTGGCATAGAAGAAGATGTAGTGACAAAGGTTATAAAGGTGTGCTAGGAAGGTTTGGAAATGTGAAAATAATGGACGATAGAAAATTGTTGTTAGTTAATTGTAACTAATACTATAAATGCGGAATTTTTTGTTACGCTTTCACGCCTTAACTAATCGACCGATTATCATGCAAATTTGTATACACATTGTCAGAGTCAAGGTTACTTTTCATCTAAAAAAAGTTTCGTTGCCGAGGTTGAAAAGGTTACATATACATACATAGACATTTATGCGAGAGAAGTCGCGGACAAAATCTAGTAAAGTATATAGAATGTTATGGAAATTAAAAGAGAGACCTAGGTGCAAATTTCGGAACAAGTTAGAGGTCTTCTGTAGAAAGGACAGTATGACTAGTAAGACAATCCAGTCAATCTATGATTACGAGCGATGCAATCCATTCGAAACCGTGGAATTTTTTACGTATAAATACTTGATAATGCATCTAAAGCCTTTTGATGTCAAATATCGCTTTATGATTTAGTTCATTTACCGATTGCTCTGTTTATCTGTGCGAAGCTGGACATGGTTTGTTGTATAAGCTAATATAAATCAAGAATACTTCAAGTTTTAATTCAGGGTCTTGTCGATTAAAAGTTGATTATATTCTTTGTTTTCAATTTCCCACTAACAGCTCGGCGTTAAGAACTTGATTGTTTGCGGTGATTCATCCCAGTGTGTCCAAACACACCTAAAACTGTTGGTCTCACGATCGACTTCTTTCCAGTCAGGTTGAATTGCCATTCTATGTGAATTTAAAAGTAAGAGAATAGAGACTGCACTTGTATCTGCACGGTCTCCTGCGCAGAAATCTAGTCTCTGTTAAGACAAAGCAAATTTTGGTCTGGAGTATTATTTATTAATTTATTAACTAATATTATATTAATATAAGCAAGCTTTATGATTACATGAAAAATATATATAAAATAATTTATAAGCATAACGTTTGACTTAAAACAAAAACAGCAAAACCGTAAAAAATACATTCAAATGTTGAAAAACCGTAAAATGTTATTCTAGTAAAAAAAGCTAAGACTTATTTGATATGGGCTCTCATAAGTAAATAATAATGTTACCTTTTGACCCGGCACGCGGTCGTCCGGAAAATGCGAGTTTTAACCAGTAACGTCCGGGCCTGTTTGAACCGGAAAATGGCATACATCGTAACGGTAAAAACCATATAAACGGTTATTTTGAATGTAATATTTGCTCTGTCTTTTTATCCGTAAATAAACCGGTATACATGCGCTTTGATATTTTTGCTTTACAAAGTGGATGGTGAATATTTGTAGGTATTAAAGATTATACATATATTTGGTGTGTATAGCATTTAAAGGTAACATGGCTTAAAGGAAAATATATAAATAAAATATTTTCTTGTCTGTTTCTCTGTAAATTTGCTGTTGGTGATCTCAGTTTTATGATTTTTACTTGACTGTGTAAAAAGAGAGTAATGGTTTCGGGTGTATGTATATGTATGTATGTCCATTTTCTTGCAAGCTTCAGAGCTTGTCAGAAAACAGCCTAGTCATAACTTAGGTAGCTCTCTATTTAATGAGATGTGTCTAAAAATTTTAAGTTTTAGGTACTCCGTTTTTATATGCAATAGGTTTCGTAGATTAGTTTCTTGAATGGCAATGGTTGTGGGATTTGAAACCACAATCTCACAATCGCAAACCAATGCCTTATCCATTAGCTTACCACCGCTTTTTACTCATAGTAAACTATGAAGTAAATAATAAAAAACGGTAAATTGTGAGTTGGGTTTGCATTATTCTGCGTGGGCCGAAACCGTCAGTGTCGATGAGTAAGTCCAACTCACGCCTGGTCGGTTTTAATTAGTACTTTCATCGGATCGTAATAATTTATTTAAGCAGGTGACTGAAATGACTCTCATGAATAATGGCATTTAAATGCATTAAAAGGTTATCCAGCTAGACAACTTACATTAAAAATACTTATTCTCCCTAGCCTTTTATTATTCCCAAGTCACTTGGGGGTGGCTTTTCTGGTCTAACCGGATTTGACTGGATATCAGTTTTAACACGGAGTGGCTGCCACCTGATCTCCACAACCCGAAAGCTAACGATACCCTAAGGCTAGACCAGTGTCAGGATATTATAGGGCACTGACTTCCCAATAACGACTGCTATAGATGTTCATGGCAGCCGGGACCAACGGCTTAACGTGCGCACCGAGCTTACATTAAAAATACATAAAATAAAAATTCTGTATATAAAGTTAAATAGTCTTACGCTTCTATCTCAGTGCCCGTGGGGGTAGGAGAAGGAGTTAAGAGTATTACATCCACATTTTCCAAACTTAGGTTGGGTTCTACGTAATAGAGAGCTTACCCTCTATTGCCGTGAACTGGGTACATTCTCTAACTTCGTGCGACAACCAGGAATTTCTTGTCAGTAAAAGCCAATAGCAATTTGATTAATCCGGGAGTCGATCCTAAGATGGTATCTTGGGTTCAATTCGGACGGCAGTCACATTCACTATTGTTGCGCTACTAAGGTAGTAAATTGAAAATATGCTAATAATAAGATATGTGCGCATCCTATCTAATATTATAAATGCAAATGCGAGTTTGTTTGTTGCGCTTTCAAGTCTTAACTACTCGACCGATCATCATAAAAATTCGCACACACATTGTCAGAGCAACAGAAAAGAACATACCTTTCTTTCAGGAAAAAGTGCTATTCCCGAGGGAAAGCTAAAATTTTATAAAATGCACGATTAAAATTAATATTACATTGAAATTAAACAACTATATACGGATTTTATCGCGTTGTTTATTTGACACTTTATTACATAATTTAAAAAACGGTTACTACTACTATTAAACTTTACTAATTTTAAGCTAATTAAATTATTATTAAAACTATTTAGATTTAATTAATTTTTTTAAATTAAATCCGTATATAGTAGTTTAATTTCAATAAATAATATTCGCGTAAACAGAAGACAATATTAATTAATATTATATTTTCTTTGCAATTAATGTTGTTTTTCTTTCTTTCAGGTAAGCATTCCTTCATTGTTACAACAGGGGGTAAGGAAGCAACATTCTAAATTATAAATAAAAAGGGTTCCCGCATAGATATTTACAATACAAACTTTATCAAGTCAATCATTTGTGTGCATGAACATAAATGTTTGTCTACGTCTGGGTGTTTCTATGTATAATATGTATATATTTACAGAAAAAAAGGATATATGTATGTTTATCCATTGTCTAGAACCCATAGTACAAGCTCTGCTTAGTTTGGGCTAGGTGGTGTTGTGTGTATGTAATAGAATATTATATTATTATTATTATTGTTGAGTAGTAATATATTGTATAATATTTCGAAGCTGTAATTAATGCGTCGAATGTGCATGAGATCTAAGATTCGATTCCCAGTCAGCCAATGAGTTATTAGCTATTTCTTCTGAAAGACTCTCGCAATTTAGACATGAACAGGTAGGTTTATCGACACTTTGGACACTCGAGACGATAGGGCACCATCTTGCTCGGATATGTCCGAGCCAAACGATGCCCAGTCTCCTCCAGGAATCGAAACACCTTAAAAAACATATATACAGATTCTTTACTAGTCCGTAGTTTGGAATTATATATGGTAGACTACATCAGTCTCGATTTCTATTACGTGGATATAAAATCATAGCTGATACAGTAATAAACATCGACATACAACATCTTTGGAGATATAAGCGTGAGACATGCCTACATGCACGTATTACAGTAAGATGCTTGAAGTCGTAATATAGTTATATCCGGATATCGTATATAGTAATATGTCTTACTAGGTATATAGAGAAGAGATAGCTCAAGGGGAGACCAACAGACTGCAATGCAGAGGGTCTCGGGTTCGAACCCACGTCGCACACCTCTGACCTTCGGAAGTTATATGACTTTTCGAAATGATGTGCGTATTGATTGACAATTATCGCCTGCTCCGTGCCTCGGAGAGCACGTTAAGCCGTCGGTCCCGGCTGCCATGAACATTTATGGCAGTCGTTATTGTTAGAGTGTCGACACAAAAGTTCCCACTGGGTCGAAGTGTCGCCGGTCTGCACTGACTGGCCCCCACATACGTACTAGGTATATAACCATATTTATTAGTACGATCTAGTAATATAACTATAATAATAATATAATATAATAATATTCTATTCTATTCTATCACATAACACCATCTAGTCCAAACTAAGCAGAGCTTGTACTATGGGTACTAGACAATGGATAAACATACATACATACTTTGTTTTTTGTAAATATATCCATATTATACATAGAAACACCCAGACCAAGACAAACATCCATGTTCATGCACACAAATGTTTGACTTGTGCGGGAATCGAACCCGCGACCTCAGACGTGGCAGTCGGTTACACCAACCACTACGCCATCGAGGCCATCAACTAAATCCCGCGAACCCAACAAATCTGATCGCCTTGCAGACTAAACCATTCATGATTCTACGTTAAACATTAAAATGTACCTTATGAGTAGTAGAGCCTCGCCGATTTCAGCATAAATGGGCCGGCTCGATCGAAGAAGGACTATCCTCTCACAGAATATCGACGTGAATTAGCAGTATTCCTACTGTTGTGTTTCGTTCGATGAGTAAGAGTGCCGGAGGCCCAATCACCTCCCCCTATCCGCTCCTTCCCACTTCCTTTTTCTCTTCTCCCTTTCCTAAAGGGTCGGCAACGCGCAAAAGATGTCTCTGGTGTTGCAGGCGTCTATAGGCTACGGTGACCACTTACCATGGGCCGTTATGATTATTTGCTTAGGTTAGTAAAATAAAAGAAAACCCTTCAGCAACATAAGTCAATAAACATACGCAAGATTTTGACTTACTTTATCATACACCATAATGGTAATTCCTTATCTTTTTTGCAGTAACAGTTAAATGATAGTTACTTTAACCATAATTCATTACTATAGACCAATTATAAGTCAACTTTTGTTCATAAAATTCAGTTTGTTTAATGTTCAGCTACCTACGGCGACTGTACAAACACCTACGGCGATACTATGTACTAATCTATCGTACAATTTAAAAATATTTATTAAAAATATTGCAATCATTCAGTTTTAATAAAACATTGCAATTTTGAGTGGAACCAGCTATACCACTCAATAAACAAGAAACTCAAACGACACATTTCAACATACATATTGTTCCTTTTCAATCGCAAAAACGCAATATCGCGTCTACAGATGTTTGCGCTCGACGCAAATATGAAATAGTAAATGAATTGTTTTTCCGACGATACAGACTGGAAAACATCAGTTTGTAACTTACGGTAATTAATTTTATTTTGATGCTTGACATTCTCTTGATATTATGTCTTTTGCCTGCGGCTTCGCTCGCTCGCTAGTGATTATTTCGTCCTTTTTTATACCAAAAATGAAAATTCTATTCTAGTTATAGGCTTATATACTTTATAAAAGTATATAGGTGCAGCTAAAGCTTAGTGCGAGTCGGTTAGACTTCCACGCAGAGATCTCGAGTTCAAACGCAACCCACGCATTTCTGACGTTTCGAAGTCATGTGCGCATTAAAATAGTTAATTGTCACTTGCTTTAATGGTAAATAATAATAATAATAATAAAATAATAATAATAAACATTTAATTCAGAATCATCCATATTTTGTTAGTAACAATAACTTAAAAACTATGTTAGTTATACAATTATTAAAATTAATATCATGTATCTTCCTGCTGCACCGGCCCCGCCGCTATGCCTACGGGTCCAGTGCAACAGGAAGGGACAGTCTAGCCTATAACTGATCACCTTCAGGATACTGTTGTTGCTCCGGCGAATCCTTTGCATCAGAGATGCTGTCCTCTTTCGCATTACAGATTCAAAGCTGTCTGTATGCGCCTCCGCAAACATGCCTGACGCACTACAGAATCGCCGGAGCCCCAAAAGTACCCTGAAGGCGTTATTATATTACACTCGAAGAGCGTTGTAGGCCCTCTGAGTATATCTAACCCACAGGCTGCAAGGGAAAGGAAAGTAAAGGAAGACGTGAAACGTCGTGAAGAAACTACCTGACTCTCAGATATTATGCTTCTTCATAATGTTTTCAAAGATAAGTATGCGAAGTCTGCTAACCTGGAGTAGTGTCATGGTGGACTACGGCCTTCTTACATTAGAGAAGGCTCGCGCAGAGCATTGGGACAGCTTATGTACAGAGCTCATGTAAATAATACTATGTAAGATTGAAAAAAAGAAACATTTTTGCTCCAGACTCCAAATTGCTATTAAGCATTGCTATTGACCAAGTACAGGTCTAGACACCGTACTGCAATGAAGAACAATATTTTAACAGGAAAACTCAATATTAACATTAATTTTACCTGATCCAAAAAAATTAACCGACCAAATCCTCATTTCTCATAGATAATGCCAACACATTTAATAATTGCAGCCAGTTTTTGATACAATATAAACCATTTAAATGAATAATGTTAATTAATTATTACTTATTATAAATGGTAATTATGTAAATAATGATAATTAATTGCGTTTAATATTTCAACTATTTCATAATATTATAAACATTATGTAATTAAATCGCTACGTTGGGTAATTATGAAAGAGAGTAATTAATATATCTAGTTAGAGACTATTAGAGTGCCACAAAGCGGTCGCGAGTTCAATCTCAAGATACGCATATCTGAATGTTCGATATATATTATCGCTTTAAAGGTGAAATATTGTAAGAAAACCTGCATAACTAAAAGTTCTACCTTATATTTTTGTGTGTAAAGTTTGTAAACTCACACTGGATCAGCGTGGTGGACTATGGCCTAATCCTTCTCGGCCAGACAAGTAGCCCATGCCGAGCAGTGGAATAGCTCATAAACGGGGTGAATAAAAAGACAATAGTAATGTTTACTTTATTCGACGCTTTTTAAATGCGTCTGAAACACATAAATATACATATATACGTAGACTCAAGCCTACATCTTCTTCTTCTTTAGCCTTTATTATTTCCAAGTCACTTGGGGTCGGCTTTTCTAGTCTAACCGGATTTGACTGGATATAAGTTTTTACACGGAGCGGCTGCCACCTGACCTCCACAACCCGAAGGCTAACGATACCCTAAGGATGGACCAGTGTCAGGATATTTCCCAATAACGACTGCCATAGATGTTCATGGCAGCCGGGACCGAAGACTTAACGAGCTCTCCGAAGCACGGAGCAGGCGATAATTGTCAATCAATACGCACATAATTTCGAAAAGTCATATAAGTTCCGAAAGTCAGAGGTGCGCGACGTGTGTTCGAATACGAGACCCTCTGCATTGCAGTCTGTTGGTCTCCCCACTGAGCTATTGCTGCTTTGCTTGTCCTGTCAGGTCATCATTAGGAATCAGACTATTGCCATGTTAAAGGCACTTAACCCTACTCAGTACTGTAAAAATTCGTGAACAGAAAAATCCAATAACCGTTTGCCTTCACCGTAAACTGACCCTGAACCATAGGACTGACAGCATATTCAAACACAACACAAAGTTCGACTTTGATATTCTACTTTTAAGTAAAAGTACTTCTCCAGTCTAACTGCGCCTAGCTTAAGTAAATATAACAACATAACCGTGCCACACATTAAAAGTAAAAAATGGTCAACTCAACAAAGGCAAACCCCAATACGTAGACTTCTTAGACACTATTGATCAAACGACAAAACTTCAGCATTAAACCGTTTACGAAAATATGGCCTGAGGCGATAATATCCCTTTCAAGAGATTTCCCAAGACATTTCCAATACTTGAAACCCACATTGGGACCCCTAAGCATGTCCTAGAGGCATCAATAAGAACACTAAAGGGTCCAGATCGCATGCACAAACATGTGCTGTATTCTAAGCGCGTTCGCAAAATGTTTGGGCCACGGTGTTTATTGGCAGGGTAGGGGACAGCCAAATAAATTTAGGTTTGGGGCAAGTTGTGTAAGTTTGGCGTTTTGTAGGTAATATTTTTAGTAAATCATAAGGATTTAAGCTTTAATGTTGTACTAATACCACTGCGTCTGTGTCTACTGTACTGTATCACTGTGTTTATACTGTACTGTATCACTGTGTCTATACTGTACTGCATCACTGTGTCTATACTGTACTGTATCACTGTGTCTATACTGTAATGTATCACTGTGTCTATACTGTACTGTATCACTGTGTCTATACTGTACTGTATCACTGTGTCTATACTGTACTGTATCACTGTGTCTACTGTTGTAATTATCCTAATAATAAGACTATTGTATTTCTATAGACACCACAAGATGATAACGTACTGAGTACGTCATCTTGTGGTCTCGTAAGTACTATGTATTTCTTTTTATTTTCTGTTGTAGTATATTATTATATTTCTTGTTACCATGTATTTTTTATAATTTAAAATATTTGGTTCGCTAATGGCTCCAATTAATTACTAATGACATATGCACGCCTGTGGGTGGAATATGGCAGAACCTTCATATCATCTAGGACAACTAAAATGTTAACCCATGTTCCCATTAATACATGAATTTGAATTTGAATTTAAGCTGTCTTTAATAAAGCAATATGTGATAATTTATAATTAATATTCTTTGTTATTATAATCGACTAGAATGTAGGTTAGATAAGTAACAGTAGATACACTTTTTATTATTATTATTTTTTAATTGAAAGTTACCCTTCGTCCATTTTATGATGATCAGTTGAGTAGTTAAGGCGTAAAAGCTTAATAAACAAACTCATTTAAATTTACAATATTCTCTTCAATTTAAGAGCCAAGCTCTTGTCAGTGGAGTCTCTCCCATAATCTCCTATCTTCAGCCAGCGCTTTGACTTCTTGATACGACGTAACTTACAATATTAGTTACGATGAATTAAATATGTTTGGGCAGTAAAAAATCTATAAACTTTATTAATCTCTTACAACTGTAATTATTACTGTAAAATAAATAAATGTACATAAATTTGACTTAAAGAATTTTGCAACAAGCTGAAAAAAAGCTTTTAAGCGTTAACGGCCATGCAAAATATAAAATAAAATTATACGTTGCGCGCTGTATTCCATAGTCCGTGAGTCGACACAAAACTAAAAAACTGTTTTTTTTGTCTTATTCGAATAAAAGTAATCAGTGTCTACGCATAAATTCACCGTCGAATGCAAGAACATATTAATTTTATAAAATAAATCACCATTTGACGGTACATATTATAAAACAAAGTCCTCCACCGTGTCTGTTTGTCTGTTCGTGATAAACTCAAAACTACTGAACGGATTTTCATGCAGTTTTCACCAATAGGCAGAGTGATTCCTGAGGTAGGTTTAGGTGTATAATTTGTTAAGGTTTTGTACTACCCGTGCGAAGACGGGGCGGGTCCCTAGTATTAGATAATAATTATTATTTTTACTTATATTAACAATATAATTTATGTTTGCAGTTCTGTGCCAACTAAAGGACCCAGGTAAAGTATCCTTGCCAAGGTTATCATTCTCGATGTATTTCTTTATTAGAGTTTTGCTGAATTTTATTTTTGCAAGCAACGTGCATATTTAACACAGGTGCGATAATTTTATAGCTTTTTAGAAACGATCATTATTATGTATTCTAGTCTATACTAGCACTGTTTCACGTTTACGCATATGTTACACGTCACACATTACTTAGTAATAAAATAAGACTTCAGATTAATTTCAATGTAACATTTTATATATGTTTTTATATTATAAGTATTGACATTGAAGTCTAACATCAGATAGCCTATGAAACTACATATTATTGTAAGTAATTTCGACTGCACGAATGCCGCAGTGGTTTAAGTGGTCGCCTCGCCACTGACACTGCGCCGAGTGTTGTGGGTTCGAATCCCATGCAGGGCAAAACTTTGCGTGATCCACAAACAGTTGTTCCGAGTCTGGGTGTTCTTAGTGCCCATTGTTTGAATGTTTGTAAATTTCCCCGCAACTCAGGATTGATTCCTTGTGCGGGAGTGTTTTTCGTTAAGAAAAAAAAAGGCTATAAATATTAAAAAAATCAAGAACTCGTTCTACAATCAATGGCCTTAGAAAACCTCAAGTATCTGTAGCCACGATTTGTGAGATCAATATCACATTTCAGAGAAAACTTAAATTCCTAAGCTTTTTAGTAATAATTATTTAGGTCATAGAATTCTTTCATTATTCCACTGCTCTATAGAATAACACATATTTAACCTCTTAGTCAAAGCTCTGGCCCCAGGGTTCAAACACAATGCCTTTTTTATTTAGTATAGATGCTGGCATCTAAACTGGCATAAAACAAGTGAGAAACGGCAATGAATTGCCGTAAATCTTAAAGTTCGAAAAAATGATTCAAGTAATACGCAAAGGTCACGTCATACCACGTGACCTTGAGGTCAGAGGTAAAATGTTATAGTAATTTCAGGGGTATATCGACTATTCTGAGTCGAATGGCGTTGCCCGAGTGTCTCTGGCTCTTACGGTTCTTGAGTTGAAAGTTGTATAACAGACGTACTGAACTCTAAAAGGCATTCTAAGGACAAAGTAAATTTCGCATGTAGAGCCGATACAAACAGATCACAAGTTGTGTTACAAGTCACAGTGCTAAAGTAAATACATTACTTAAGATTGTGCCGCGGCTTTGCACGCGTAAATATAGATTAGATTAGGTTAGTAACAGTACTTTTTTTCTGGATGAGAGGTACCCTATGTCTTTTCTTGTAACCCTGACAACGTGTATGCGAAATTTCATGATGATCGGTCGAGTAGTTAAGGCGTGAAAGAGTAACAAACAAACAAAAAACTCACATTCAGATTTATAATATTAGTTAGGATTAGAATATGATTGGCAATTTTTATGATTACATCGATACTGTAATACTCTATCAAGACTCGTTGCATCCGATCGTGATATTAAAATCGTGCGTTCAAACTGCATCGCTTGGTAACTCGTTGCTTTTAATCAGAGCGGTATTCAAACTGTAGTGACTGTATCAGTAAGTAGCACGATTGCCATTATAATTACATTAAGTAGGAAAACATCGTGATGAAACCTGCATATCTGAGAGTTTGGCGTCACTCTTCTCACAATGAGAAAAGGCCCACGGGCCCTTTGCTTTATTGTCCTACTATTTCACTTAATAAATTGGGCTAATAGTTATTATTATATTTATAGGTATATTATTATAAATTTGTATGAATACTGCTTCCACACTATCTAAGTCTTATACAATGTTCAAATTCTATTTTGTATTTTCTAAGATAGTTTTAGAATTGTATAGCTTCACTTAACATATAAGCGATTTGGTTTGTAACTGTAAGCTTATATTGTTCTATATCAATAAATAAATAAATTTCAAATTTCAATACAACTATAAAAATTCACAAGGAAGAGCAAGACTTACAATTTTGATAGCTGTGCTGTCAAGCGCTTGTCTTATCTTATTCGGGGGCAAGTCAGTGTAGTCTGGCGACACTTCGACCCAGTGGGATCTTTTGTGTCGGCCCCGAGATCTATCCCTGAGCTATCTCCCTATGAATGTACTGCATCAGTCGCAGTGTACACTTCAGAGGGAGAAGCCTGAAGTCTTCAGGGTTCGGATATGCCAATCCCATCAGACCCATCCTTAGTCCAGCCAACGGGTCACATTCACACAGTAGGTGTGATATGGACTCGTCCTCTTTACCAGGCTCTGCAGATCAGATTGTTTGCCAATCTCAATCTGCACAGGAAGTCGTTGGTGCCAAAATTACTAGTGAACGCTCCTGTGAGCAGGCGTATTTGGCCTTTTTTGTACCCGCAGAACTTCCGAGTGAAGCCCGTGGCTCTGTTTGTAATGAATTTCTTGGAGTGTTCCAGACCCCTAAGGGCCATCCACTCCAGCCTGTGTTTATCATTGCCATATGCATTCAAAGCTGCCTTGACGGTACTCTCAGAGAGTCCTACGAATGGCTCGTGGCCCACAAAAAGTAGCTCCGAGCCCTTCCTGGCTAATTCATCAGCCTCCTCATTACCCTGCACCTCTGCATGCCCGGAACCCACACTAGCCTGTCAAGCGCTTAGTTCTTTTTTGAATAGCGTAAGACGTTGTGTTTTGTAAACGGTGTGTGTTCGCTCCGTCGCGCAAGATGACATGCGTCTGCGTTAAACGCTTGGACCAAAGCGTAGCGATTGCTTTATTTGCTATAAAATAGGGCACATTAATCGCAATGAGTTAAACGACACTTTCCATATCGATACTTTATTTCAAAATTCCCAAACAAACCAACTTAATCTAATCGCTAACCCCTATTATAATAGTTGTGAGTTTATCAGTTGCACCACACTAGATAAACGAGCCTAAGTAAATAGTCCACCACTACCCGAATACAGATATATATTTTGCGTTCAAATGTCACCTCAGGCTTTTTATCACTTATGTGGATGTCTTAGGTAGAAATTGGTTAGTTGAAGGAAAAATCTAGAAAGCCATAGTCAAAGAATAATTGATTAAATGGTACGTAATTAGTAATTATGTTAAATATTTAAATATAAATAAGAAGCAGCGATAGCTCAGTGGGGAGACCAACAGACTGCAATGCAGAGGATCTCGGGTTCGAACCCACGTCGCGCACCTCTGACTTTCGGAAGTTATATGACTTTTCGAAATTATGTGCGTATTCATCGACAATAATAATAATAATAATAATAATAATAGTATGTCACATACACACAACACCATCTAGCCCAAACTAAGCAGAGCTTGTACTATGGGTAATAGACAATGGATAAACATACATATATACTTTTTTTTTGTAAATACATACATATTATATATAGAAACACCCAGACCAAGAAAAACATCCATGTTCGTGCACACAAATGTTTGACTTGTGCGGGAATTGAACCCGCGACCTCAGGCGTGGCAGTCCGTTACACTAACCACTACGCCATCGAGTCGTCGACAATTATCGCCTGCTCCGTGCCTCGGAGAGCACGTTAAGCCGTTGGTCCTGGCTGCCATGAACATCTTTGGCAGTCGTTATTGGGAAAGTCAGTACCCTCTAACATCCTGACACTGGTCTAGCCTTAGGGTATCGTTAGCCTTCGGGTTGCGGTGGTCAGGTGGCAGCCACTCCGTGTAAAAACTGATATCCAGCCAAATCCGGTTGGACCAGAAAAGCCGACCCCAAGTGACTTGGGAATAATAAAGGCTTAGAGAGAAGAAGACTATATATTATAGATTTTAATAAACATTGAAATGCATGTAAAGACTGCACAATGTAAAGACTCGTACGGGATATTTGCGCAAGCTTCTTGCATTGGATATTAGCACAAGCTACGTACTTGCGTTGGCTATATGCATACTTTAATCTATATAGGTTACTTGCGTGGATGACCCTAGTCAGTCGACTATATGATGCGTTTAATTCTTCTTTTACATTTTTTTATGTATTTATTCGTCTCTCTACATGGAAAAAAGGGGAACGGAGAGCGTGTGTCGGGCTCAACCGGCGAAAGATGGCAAGTCCCGAATTCTACTGACTCAACCTACCACGATATGCCAAATGCATACAACCCGCGCCTCGACCTGTTGGTTGTTACTTCTGCGCGTCCTTATTAATAACTTGTTATATAGATCAATACTACGTACTGTATAAAAAAAAATTCTAATGAATTAATTCGTATTTACAGTTCTGTGCCAAAGAAAGGAGCCAGGTAAAGTATCTTTGCCATTTTAATCATTCTTGACGTATTTATTTTAGATAATGTAGTTAGCTAAGTTATATTAGTAAATTATAATATACGCTATGTTATAGTAAGCCCATACTTTACTATTTTAAGACTGTTTGTAAGCGTACTGACTAATATGAAAGACTATTAACCTCAAAACAAAAAACACACCGAGTCTTTTGAGGTCAATTCCATATGGAACAAAAAAAATTGCGATCCATAACTAGTAGTTCCAATTGTGGATGTGTCCATGGCCTCAATATTTGTAAAGTCCACGAAGTCAAAGTCAAAAACCATTAATTAATTTAGATCACAAAGTCACACTAATCAACTTTCAAATCTATTGCTTAGTGAGTTTAATAAGTTACTTTCACGAAATCATGGTGATAGATGTCTTTTTATATAACAAAATAAATATTCATAGAACAATCTGCACTAAATTCATTGACATATTCTTGGTGTACATTTCGAACATCTCATTATCAACTAAACCTATCTATCCATGCATAATTAATACCAAGCAAGGCCACAATGGGTAAACTGGAGATAACGACTTCGGGATCTCCCGGATAGTTGCGCATCAAAAATGTAAATCCCTTTATTGAAATATTAACAAACTTCATACAAAAAGTTTTAATGTATTCAATGGGAAAACTTTGCGCGGCGTAGTTCTGTGGCAAGTTTAAATTATTTAAGTTTTTCTTTATTTTTTAATTTTAGTGTTTTGTTTTTGCGTTATCACCTTAATTTTGTTATATTATATTGAGGTCACAAAATATGCAATGTGTTAACTAGCCCAGGAGAAGACAAGTGAACAAATATACAGGAAAATATAAACATGGTATCTCGCCTACATCCTTGAAAGCATCCATATTTCGTTAACTATGGTTTCAGATTACACGATATAGGGGAAAGCCTATTGGCGTCTATCGGGTATAATTCCAGACTCCGTGTTACTATTGACAGAAAAATCGACTATGCTTGACAAGGATAACGGACCGAAGACGCTGAGATATGAGAGTAGACGATGCATAGCAGACTCTACGCCACCAAGACACTGGTCTCACTTCTCAGAAAGAATCAAAACTAATTTTATCCCGCATATATCTGTGTTATGGCGTACATACAGCTGATTATCTTTAAAGAAGTAATGTCCACATTTCGTTATCTTTTTTTGCACCAAGCACATTGCCAAACACGCTCGTATATAAAAATTTGGTATAACAACCGTTGTTGTGTCGGTACACAAACATTACCTAGACCCGAAACAACTATTTGTGGACCACAAATTTTGTCCCGTATGCAACACTTGGCGCATAAGAATTGGCGAGGCGACCGCTAAATCCACTACGCGATCTGTGCAGTCAAATATATGTACTACCAGAACTAAACCATCCAGGCACTTGCACAGACACAAATAAACATCAGGATCCGTCCAGGCGTGTAGGAGGACTTTAGTATAGAATAATTATACATAATGATATATGACCTCTCTGCCTACCTCTTCGAGGTATACAGTCGTGGGTATACACACGTACAGCACAACCCAATCTATACAAAGACAGGTTCCATTTCCAAAAACTGCCCGATACAATATGCTTATGGTCACACAATGACTAGTTCTCATAAGAAGCTATTATGGATAAATAGAACGTGCGTGAAAAAGGTTCCATACAGGAGTAACGCATTAACGGGTATATATTATTGTATATTTGGGTCAACCGATATTACGATGGTGGTCAAGTAAGATGTGTTATATAAATACTTTGAGAGGGTGTTCTGTTTATAGATGAGATAGCTGAAAAATACTGCACACAAGAAACTTCAGGAGCTGATCCCTAAACGGACAGAAGAATTGAGAAATTGTTAAGCAATTAGGAGAAAAGTGACCATGAGCTGTAAAATGAACACAATTTCATTACATTGATCACCAACTATGTATATCTAACAGAACTGGTTTACAAAAGACGCAATCCCGGGGCGTAGCTTCCTGTAGATACGTAGATTCCAGGCAGAGAGTGAGTTAGGAGCATTTAACTTCTTTATAATATATTATGTTCGGCGCGAGTTAACTTGCGCAGAGTGGGGCTAAGTGGGGGACGCGCCGACACACGCCGATCACGTGACAATATATGTAAGTTAAAGGATAAGTTGATATCTCTTTTGCATTTTTAACGTGGGAGAGACACGCTTCGGCACGAATGGGCCGGCTCGACCAGAGTGATACCACGGCCTCACAGAAAACCGGCGGGAAATAGCGCTTGCGTTGTGTTTCGTCGAGTGAGTGAGGGTACCGGAGGCCCAACCCTTCCCCCTCCTAGGAGTGTGGGAAAAATTTAAAAAGCTGGCAACGCACTTCTGACTCCTCTGGTGTTGCTGTGTGTTGTGTCCATGGGCGGCGGTAATCGCTTACCATCAGGCGATTCGTCAGCTCGTTTGCCTCCTATACCATAAAAATAAATAGAAATACATCCTGTGTCTTAGGGAAGTTTACAAACGTTCAAACAACAGACACAAAGAAACTCCCGGATTCAGAACAACTATTTGTTGATCATAAAATATACTGTTTCCATCTTTGTTTTAAGTTAAGTTTTATTCTGTGGGATCGAACCCACAACACTGGTCGCGTAACAAGTGGCGCAGCGACCACTTAAAGCACTCTGCCCTTCGTGCAGTCTAAAGTCATTATATATAAAGATATATTATTTATGCCGGCGATCGTGAGATCTCGAGTACGATTCCGAGGTCTGGTAAAGTATTATTGGTTTATTGTTTAGTAGTAGTAGAGCCTCGCTTATTTCAGCATGAATGGGCCGGCTTGACCGGAGAAGGACTACCGTCTCACAGAATATCGACGTGAAATAGCAGTATTCCTACTGTTGTGTTTCGTTCGGTGAGTGAGAGTGCCGGAGGCCCAATCACCCTCTTTCCCCCTTCTCGCTCCTTCTCCTTCCCACTTCCTTTCCTAAAGGATCGGCGACGCGCAAGTGATGCCTCTGGTGTTGCAGGCGTTCATAGGCTACGGTGACCACTTACACCTACTCCCACCAGATTGTAAGAGCTAGGGAACTGAGAGTGCACTTATGTTTGCCCACACACTTGTGCACTATGATATCTTCTGCGCAAATGGTCTATCTCCATTAAAATTGGCGTGACCGAAATGCGGTCTGGAGGACATTTTTATTATTAAAGACTGAGCTAATCCAGACTCAGTAGGTAATGTCTGAGATTTATTTTATAAGGGAACCAATTATTCCATGCTGGGTATCACACTTAGGACCTCACGATCGTAATCGCATTGCAAACTCTAGTAGGTAACGCAAACTTGAGGGAAAACTTACTAAGTTCGAGTTAGCAGTGCAGAAGTGACATCTGAGTATGAACAGATTTTTGTAATATCTGTAATTTCTCGAATACTCGGACGCAGTGCGTAAGTACTCTAAAGATCGTATGTACCTTGTATTGGTTTTGTTGTTTGCATAATCAATATGGCTTTGATCAACTTAGATGCTTTGTTCAAATATATACTAATGAATAAATCAGTTATTTTAGGCCTTTCCATATTTAAGGGACAACTCACGTACATGGCTAGATTACGATATTTTCTGTATCGAGGTTTATGCATACAAATCAAATATTTATAATATAATATTTGTGGGTATACCCAGACTGATATTTATTTATTCCGTTAGGGTAAACGAACAGCAGTATATAAAGAGTATACATAAAACTCTATCCTAGTACATGTATGTATGAATAATAATCACTTATTTTCTAATATAATACGTAAGAAAATACCTGTGATAAGAGAAACATAATATTCTTTCACATACACACAACCACATGAGCAGCGATAGCTCAGTGGGGAGACCAACAGACTGCAATGCAGAGGGTCTCGGGTTCGAACCCACGTCGCGCACCTCTGACTATCGGAAGTTATCTATATGACTTTTCGAAATTATGTGCGTATTGATTGACAATTATCGCCTGCTCCGTGCCTCGGAGAGCACGTTAAGCCGTCGGTCCCGGCTGCCATGAACATCTATGGCAGTCGTTATTGGGAAAGTCAGTACCCTCTAATATTCTGACACTGGTCTAGCCTTAGGGTATCGTTAGCCTTCGGGTTGCGGAGGTCAGGTGGCAGCCGCTCCGTGTAAAAACTGATATCCAGTCAAATCCGGTTATACCAGAAAAGCCGACCCCAAGTGACTTGGGAATAATAAAGGCTAAGAGAGAAGAAGATACACACAACCACATCTAGCCCAAACTAAGCAGAACGTGTACTATGGGAACAAGACAATCGATAAACATACATATATAATTTTGTTTTTTTTGTAAATACATATAGACACATATATTATTATACATAGAACTGTCCACAACTAAAACGAATGGCCTAAATGAACTTACCTTTTGATGCTCCGTAAGATAGATCTTTAGAACCAAGGCAGTATAATCCCTGTCTGTTATAAACGTTATATAAAGTAAGATAATCGTAATGTATCAAATAATACACGGCTTAGTTGTCACGAGGTCCCTAAAGGCCATAACTGGTTACAAAGATTTATTAGACCCTAATATTGATAAACGGTATGTTTGCAATATTATAGTAAGAAAGTGTCTGACTGTCACAAATTATACTAATCTATACCCATATTATAAAAAGAAAGGATTTGTTTGTTTGTTTGTAAGCGATAAATGGAGCAGCGATAGCCCAGTGGGGCCGTTGGATCGCCACGCAAAGTCACGAATTTGATTCCAGAGCCGTATCTCTGAGGTTACGAGCAGCGATAGCTCAGTGGGGAGACCAACAGACTGCTATACAGAGGGTCTCGGGTTCGAACCCACGTTGCGCACCTCAGACTTTTGGAAGTTATATGACTTTTCGAAATTATGAGCGTATTGATTGACAATTATCGCCTGCTCCGTGCCTCGGAGAGCACGTTAAGCCGTCGGTCCCGGCTGCCATGAACATCTATGGCAGTCGTTATTGGGAGAGTGTCGACACAAAAGATCCCACTGGGTCGAAGTGTCGCCGGTGCACTGACTGGCCCCCAGGTAAGATAAGATAAGATCTCTGAGGTTTCGACGTTATGTGCGTATTTAATAGGTAATTCTCTTTCTGTGAGGTCTTTATAATGTTCTCGAAGACATCTGAAGTCTGCCAATTCGCACTGGGCCAGCGTCGTCGACTATGACCTAACACTTCTAGCTGAAATGAGACCCGTGGCCAGAAATGGAATAGTTCAGGACTAATATTACTCTCAAACTACTAATCCGAATTTAATAATCCTTTCACTATTATCAAGATATTTTAATCTGAGGTAACATATACTATATAACATCACGCTACGAGCCACGGGAGCGGAGTAGTTATTATAAACGTAGGTAAAACCGTGGGCATCAGCTAGTATTACATACGTAAACTCACTGTAAACCCTACGATTCGACTATTTTTTTGTCGTAATTTAATTTGGCGTAACGAGTTAGGCATTTTTTTTGTCATAATAATATTTTGATACAATTGTTTTTTTGGCATACTATTTCAGTAGGCATAAATATTATTTAGGCTAATGCTTTTGGCCTAATTTTGATTGGCACAAATTTATAAGGCACGTTGTTGAGGTTATAGTTTCACAATTGGCTATAATTTTGTACTTTACCATAGTGTAACAATAGGTTAGGGTACGGCAGAGGTGGCCCTCGGGCCACCCCTAAGCCGCCAACATGTTTATTTTATATACGAAAAGTATTTTATGCTTAAATATCATTATGTATCATATTAACGATTGCGGGCAAGAAAGTCAATGGAGCTCTACGTGCTTTTATGAACAGTCGAAATGTTTCCGAAAAGGCACGTTTGGCTGTTCATAGAGGACTATTAGTGCCCACACTTATGTATGGAAGTGAAAGTTGGGTATGGCAAAAGAAGCATGAGAGCAGAATAAATGCTGTAGAAATGAGAGCTTAGAGAGAGATGCGGCATGAAAGTGGATATAGTGACAAGAATAGAAAAGGGTATGTTAAGCTGGTGTTGGCATGTAGAAAGAATGGACGAGGAAAGACTGACTAAGAAAGTTTATAAGGCTAGTGTGAATGGAACAGTCGCAAGAGGAAGACCTAGGCGAACGTTTCTTGATCAGTTCGGAGGCGTTCTGGACAAAGCCCAGGTTAAGAGCACCTTGAACCGACGAGCGTGTATGAGGAATGTGATGAAAATGAATGAAGCCAGAGAAGTGTGTCAGGGTTGTAGCAAATGGAAATCCGTAGTATCTGCCTACCCCTCTGGGAAACAGACGTGAATCTATGTATGTATGTATGTGTAAACAAATTTATGCTTTAGAATAGTATGCTAAACAATTATTAAAAATTGTGTCTAAAGAGTTATGCCAAATGAATATTGTGCGTAATTTTATTAGGATAAGTAAAAGTATGCCATGTTAAATTATGTCATATAATTTTATGAGAATAAATAGAGAACCACACTCACTCGTTTTCAAAGAGGTAGTTAAAGCCGTTATACATCTACATTTCACCTACTGTGTTTTAGGTTCATCAATATGGGGTATGTCGATTATGTCTACCGGACACATTGTCAATCTCCTATGCCGATCAGACAATTTTAATAAAATTCAGCTAAACCCAATCGAACCCAGAGCCTTGTGATACCAATATGTTCAAATTCTTATCATGACAAAGGAAGTGCTTATAATATTAATATCAAAACATAATGATCCACTTAATATAACAAAATATTAATCAGTTCTTTT
Source organism: Catocala fraxini (assembly GCA_930367265.1). Lineage (NCBI taxonomy): Eukaryota > Metazoa > Arthropoda > Insecta > Lepidoptera > Erebidae > Catocala > Catocala fraxini. The sequence goes on along the minus strand of OV884049.1, from coordinate 3,677,817 downwards.
ACGAGCAAGCAATAAAATATCTAACAGGCGATCATTTTTGTTTGGTACTAAAAGTGGTGCATAGCTTTTCACTGCCAATATGGCATGTATAGGTTCGAACCCTAAACAGAACCAAAAATTATGAAAATATACCAAAATTTTTCTTTCGGGTCTAAGTTTCAATTGAGTGATTTATTTTCATGTTTGTAAAAACAAAAGAATTATAGTACAATTAGGTTTAGACCGCAGTATTGTACTATCGCTCGCGTATATGTAAGTTATGTTAATTTATTAATACTTTTTCTATATGAAAGATACCCTATGTCTTTTTCTGGACCCCTGACAACGCGATTGCGAAATTTCATGATGATCGGTCGAATAGTTAAGGCGTGAAAACGTAACAAACAAACTCACATTCGCATTTATAATATTAAGTTAGGATTGATCTCATGGTAGTAGAACAAAATGAAACCTACTAATATTCCAATACAAAACCATCCCGCAGACAAACTCGGGAGCATTCCCTAGCGTCCTCCAAAGCCTTCGGACGACAACACGTAGTCACGTACCGTTTTTATGTACTTCCGGTTCCGTTAGAATATGTGAGATCTTGTGTTATGTGTATTTATTGTTAGTATTGTCCGATGCTGGGCTTCTTTTGTGTTTACCGGAAATTTACCACTTTGGGTCGCTCTTTGTAAAGCCTGTACATGAAGGGAAAGAAAGGAAATTAATTTTATTGGTACAAGTAATCATAAGAAGGAAGCAGTGATAGCCTAATGGGAGACCGTTAGACTGCTACGCAGAGGTATCGAGTTCGATCCCAGGGCGCGCATCTCTGACTTTTGAAGTTATGTGCGTATTAAATTGTTAATTATCACTTGCTTTAACCGGTCGTATACCGCCGGCTCGCATACCAGCCGGCAGTTTTGTACCCGTCGTAGGCCGGTGGCTCGCATGCGAGCCACCAAATTGGTTTTACGTTAGCTTAAGCTAAAGCGAAGGCGGCGCGCGGCGTTTTGGCGCCAATTTGGTGGCTCGCATGCGAGCCACCGGCCTACGACGGGTACAAATCTGCCGGCTGGTATGCGAGCCGGCGGTATACGACCGGTTAATGGTGAAGGAAAACATTGTGAGAAAACCTGCATGTCTAAGAGTTCTACATAATGTTCTCTAAAATATGAGAAGTCTGCCAACCCGCACTAGGCCAGCGTGGTGGACTATGGCCTAACCCTTCTCACATTGAGAAGAGGCCCATGCTCAGCAGTGAGACAGTTTAATACAGGGCTGATATTATTAAGTAAACATACATACTGACTACCTCTGTGGTGCAGGTTTGAAGAAAATGATTGGTGTGTCTCAAGCTCGATTCTTGAGTCAGCGTAAAGTATGTTGTGTTATTTTGCCAAGAAGTTCTCAGTAGTATCACGAAGTTTAAAACTAAGTACCGTAGATAATAATAATAATAACGAGATGGGTGTAAAAACCCAGGATTCAAGCTCTTCATCTCCATGTGACCTTATTTTTTCATAATTTTTTTGTAATATCCCACTGCTGGGCAAAATCCTCTCCCTTAGCCTTCCAAATCACTCTGTTAGTGAATATCCCCTTATCTTATGACCTTGTGATCCACAGGGCCCATATTCAAACTCGACCGAAGGATGACCCCAAGGTGCTTGCACACCAAGTTACAAGTCAATCAGTCTAGTCACTCTAGTGGTTTCGGTGCTATGCCTGTCACTAATAAACTGTCACTAACAGACAGACACAAAGACCCACATAGTGTTTTCATTAACCTTTTTTCTCTCTCACAAAGGTTAGTTAGGTTTTGCTAGTATACAGAAATGCCATAATAAATCAGGTAACTTTATGAAAGACCTGCCTGAAGTAGGTTTGAAAAACCTTTAGTTACAGGTCACCTGGGCCTTCCCGCGGCAATAAATCTGTATAAGACTAATTATGTTTAACTATGGCACTTAAATAAATGAAATTGAAACACAATAATATAACAAAAATAAAAAGAAAAATGTATTCGATGTTTGAATGTGTATATTTAGTGTTTGGAGTGTGAGAGCTCTTGAGAACTCATGTGATTGTGATTGGGAGGTGCGAACCTCATAATACGCATAAACTAATTGTAAGGCATCAAAAAGTTTTCAGTAGCCTGATAGTCTAAGTTTGTAAGGTAATTGGTAATCAATGTTTTACATGCTGATTTTAATCTATACTAATATTATAAAGCTGAAGAGTTTGTTGGTTTGGTTGAACGCGCTAATCTCAGGAACTACTGGTCCAAATTAAAACATTATTTTAGTGTTGGATAGCCTATTTATTGAGGAAGGCTATAGGCTATATAACATCACGCTTTGACTCACGGGAGCAGCGCAGTAACGATAAACGCGGGTGAAACCGTGGACAGATCTAGTTGAGGATACATTTTTAGGTTTTTATTTAATTTATTGTATAAAGCAGGCAAATCGCTGTGTGTGGAATGAGTTGAAGGTTTTGACTTGGCAGACTATTACCTTTCGTAGATGTTTATAAGTTCTTCTTCTACGTGGGACCTACAATCGTAGCTGGCGAGATGTAAGTCTAATATGCCTCTTTCTCACTCTTGATAGTTATAGGTGTGATACTATAATATGTGTATGTATGTAATATATACGCATATAAAAGTAGCTACACTGTGATTGCATTTCGGCAGCCTCGATTGCGTAGTGGTTAGTATAACCGACTGCCACGCCTGAGGTCGCGGGTTTGATTCCCGCACAAGCCAAACATTTGTGTGCATGGACATAGATGTTTGTCTTGGCCTGAATGTTTCTATGTATAATATGTATGTGTTTACAAAAATAAAAGTACAGATGTATGATAATCCTTTTGTTTAGACCGACTCAAGACAAAAATAATAATGCATGATAATTATCAAGGTATAGCTTACCACTAAAATTCATTAAAGAATATTATAGTAGATTAATAATTAAAAAATCGGACTTTCCACCAACAGTTTGTTGATTTAACCCTGATTGATTGCACTACTAACATGAACCCAGTTCTACCATAAGCATTGACTCATTTTCTGAACCTATATTGCAAATAATCCTTAGAAAAAAATACTGCACTCTTCAGCGTCGTAAAACTACTCACCCAAGCGTAATGTTTCTGATTTAGAAGAAGATAATTCCTAATTCTCAAGAGCAATGTATCTAGTATACGACAATAGGATCGCCTAATCTCATTTACGTGCCTTAAAAGTTGCTGACGAAATACCTTCACATACCCTTTCGAAGGTATACAGTGAATCTCACCATGTATGTAGTCTATATACAAAACCATAACACATCGGTAGCTGAAAGGTATTACTAGTTTGCTTAACATACAGTTTTTGATGAGAACAATATTTGCTTAGGATAGCTTCCGCATTTGACTGAACTCTACTATGATTTTGCAATACCTGCCAAAATTGTGAATGCTGAATATTTTCATTGGAAACGTATGCATGGTATCACTCATTTATTTTTTGTTACGATAAATTTCTACTTAATTTAGAATTAATCTTATTCTTATTAAGACTGCGCCGAGCGAAATGTGCCGAAACAGGCGGCCACAGTTAAGTGAATAAAATCGACACTTTTTGTTTAATACAAATATAAAATATACATTTACCATAACAATGAATGTATTTACAATTACTCCGTGGGAAAAACTTAAAAAAATTAATATTTTTGTCCACAAAATTACGTAAGTTTGCACGAATAATTCAAAAACGTAAGCTCGTGTTACGTGATTTTTAGATTATAACAGTAGAAATCTATCCTATTTTACAGCTTAAACGTAACATAAATAGTTATATTACAATTTTTTCGTCCCAAATATTTAAGATATTGGTTGACCAAAAAGATACATATTTATTGTCAGCAGTCATGGTCACGGGGAGACTCCCCGAGACCATGGCTGCTGAAAAGCAACCGCAACGTCGGGGAAAGTGTAAAATTAAATTAAATCTAAACAGTTTTAATAGTTTTAATAATAATTCAATTAGCTTAAAAATGAGTAAAGTTTAATAATAGTAGTAGTGTAACAGTTTTCAAAATTATGTAATAAAGTGTCAAATAAATAACGCGATAAAATCCGTATATAGTAGTTTAATTTCAATGAATAATATTCGCGTAAACAGAAGACAATATTAAGATACATATTTATCAAAAAAGCACTTCAAATCCTCCATACAATTTTACTATGGCGGCGGCGCGCCGATTTGAATATGCGCCGCACGAGCCATGTCATTAGCTGTCTTACGCTCGGCGCAGTCTTAATCCTTCCAGCTAAGCTAACGTATTTGTCTTTGGAGTGGGTTCACTTCAGTAATGTAGCTGTAGCGACACTGCTGATGCTTTAGGAAGAAGCAAGAGCGCCGTGCGGCAGTCGTCTCCCCGCAACCAAACAGTTAGGTCGAACCTCAATATGTTTTATTTATAACTGGTACCAGTAAATATATATCTATATCTACCATGAATAATTTCATTTGAAAACCCACAATTTCCTATTGTGGGTTTTCAACCTGCTTCTGATTACTCCTACAGGAGCAATGGGTGGGATTCGATTCTATAATTTTTTCTTCTCTCGGAAAAAGTAAAGATTTATTCAGTTGAAAAGTATATATTTGCCCGCGTTATGTACTTTACTGTACCTTCAGGGTTAAAATAATACATAGCAACGTGTATGCAAAACATCATGATAATAATGAGTCAAGTAGTAAAGGCGTGAAAGCGTAACAAACAATTAAACTCACATGCGCATACATAATATTTATTTATTTATTTATTTAATTTTCATGGAAGACCAACAGCATTATCACTATTTTTATACAATAATATTATGTAGCACACAGCCATTAATAGGTCCTCACTTATAAGCTATATAGTACATATAAAAAATGTGGAACACAATATTAGAAATAGCTTAAAATTAATTATACATAACACTTATACTAATTTTGCAGCGATAGCTCAGTGGGGAGACCAACAGACTGCAATGCAGAAGGTCTCGGGTTCGAACCCACGTCGCGCACCTCTGACTTTCGGAAGTTATATGACTTTTCGAAATTATGTGCGTATTGATTGACAATTATCGCCTGCTCCGTGCCTCGGAGAGCACGTTAAGCCGTCGGTCCCGGCTGCCATGAACATCTATGGCAGTCGTTATTGGGAATGTCAGTACCCTCTAATATCCTAGGTCTAGCCTTAGGGTATCGTTAGCCTTCGGGTTGCGGAGGTCAGGTGGCAGCCGCTCCGTGTAAAAACTGATATCCAGTCAAATCCGGTTAGACCAGAAAAGCCGACCCCAAGTGACTTGGGAATAATAAAGGCTAAGAGAGAAGACTTATACTAATTTTAGAAAAAATCTTGGCTAAGCAACCGCCTCACTGTCGCCTGTTTTGCGTTGAAAATATCAATGTCATGCGCTTTATACATTATATTAAGGGTATTGCCTGCCCGCCACATAAAACTATTTTGTCGATAAGTTAGTTAGTAATATTACATAAGATAGAATATATATTTTCCAATAAAACGCATGTAGCTTGCATATAAGCTTGTGCCTACGATATGGCAAAATTGTAAGCGGGTACACAACGTTTCGATAAAAAAAAATTGTCCTTATTTAATTTGGAATAATGAGTCAGGCATTTCTTTTTGTCATAATAATACTTTGACGTAATTGTTTTTTGGCATCCTATTTCAGTAGGGATAAATATAATAATGGCATATTGTTTATTTGTCTAATAGTTATTAGGCATAAAGTTCAAAAGGATATCCAATATAACTTGGGTACCTACCATAGTAAAACAGCAGCGATAGCTCAGTGGGGAGACCAACAGACTGCAATGCAGAGGGTCTCGGGTTCGAACCCACGTCGCGCACCTCTGACTTTCGGAAGTTATATGACTTTTCGAAATTATGTGCGTATTGATTGACAATTATCGCCTGCTCCGTGCCTCCCAGAGCACGTTAAGCCGTCAGTCCCGGCTGTTATGAACATCTCTGGCAGTCGTTATTGGGAAAGTCAGTACCCTCTAATATCCTGACACTGGTCTAGCCTTAGGGTATCGTTAGCCTTCGGGTTGCGGAGGTCAGGTGGCAGCCGCTCCGTGTAAAAACTGATATCCAGTCAAATCCAGTTAGACTAGCAAAAGCCGACCCCAAGTAACTTGGGAATAATAAAGGCTAAGGAAGAAGACCTACCATAGTAAAACAATAGGTTAGGGTGCGTCGGCCTAAGCCGCCAACATGTTAATTTTATATACGAAAAGTATTTTATTAATGATTATTATGCCTATCCTTATGCAGCGTATAGTTATTATGCCTATAAATATTATGCTTAAATATCATTATGCATAAACAAATTAATGATTTAGAATAGTATGCTTAACAAATATTATGCTTAAAAAATTGTGCCTAAACAGTTATGCCAAATTAATATTGTGCGTAACTATTATTAGGATAAGTAAAATTATACCATGTTAAATTATGACATATAATTTTATGCGAATAAATAGAAAACCATTGTAAGTTTTGCTAAAAACTGACATCAACTAGTACATGAAAAAGTCTGAATATACGAAATATTCACACGTTAGACACGGCTAATTGGCAATGGAAAACGAAAAATGAATTACACTCTCTTTTAGCCAGTAATTCGGATCCTTTGTACCGGATCTGTACCATCTAGTTAATAGTTATTGAATTATCGGCTCCGAAATTCGCTCGTACTAAATAGGGGGTCTATTGTAAATTCGTGGAAACAATGAGGTAGGTTTTTTGAGTGGTTTGTTACACGCGTGGTAGAATTTCAGAAAAAACTTTTATGGTTCATAATTATGGTTCCCTTTGTTTGGAGAGTTGGTGCCTATATGTCTGAATCTAAATTACGATTTTTTATAGAATTTGTATTAATTATTTTTAAGGATTAATGATTCTGCTGGTATGCATGCTACAAGTGTAGAGTTTTTTTTATATACGAATAAAGTTTCAAACAAGCATACGGCCCTGATGGTAAGTGGTCACCGTAGTCTATGGACGCCTGCAACACCAGAGGCATCACTTGCGCGTTGCTGACCCTTTAGGACAGGATGTGGGAAGGAGAAGGAGCGGGAAGGAGGAAAGAGGGTGATTGGGCCTCCGGCACTCTCACTCACCGAACGAAACACAACAGTAGGAATAATGCTATTTCACGTCGATATTCTGTGAGACGGTATTCCTTCCCCGGTCGAGCCGGCCCATTCATGCTGAAATCAACGAGGCTCTACTACTCATAATATACGCCTGTTATTCGCCGAAGGAGTAGATATATATAACTCCATTTTTCAACAGCTATATCGTAGCTTCACGTTACAATGTACTGTGTAGCTTATGTATAACTTTACAACGTCAACATGACATCTTAAGACATCCCTCCATCCAAATAATAATAATAATAAATTTATTTGCATAAAATGTGGTGGATGACAAAAAAACAAAGAGCACAAAACACATTTCGCCATAATAAATATTTATATAAATAATTCGCCAATAAATGCACCTTATTTTAGGCGAGTGTAATATAGTCTATAAGTCTTACTTCGGCTACTAAGAATTTTCGAACAGATCAATTACTAACGACATGAATTGTAAAAAAGAATTCATAGTCAGCCGTATACATAGGTGGTTAGCTACCACAGAAATAACGAGGCTTCTATGTAAAAAATGTCTAGACAAATATCAAAAATAACTTTGTGGTTTTTTTTTTCGATGTCTACCAGGTATCCTAAACCTAATAGCATTGGTCTATTTATATGCAAACCAATGTTTTCAATACGCATCAGATAGATATTTAATTCAATCTCATGAATTAAGTTTGATTGAGTATTGCGGTAAATAAATTTTTAGGTCAATGCCGCTACGTTAGCCTATAATTGTCTCTTGTTGGACAAAGCCTTGCTCTATATAACATGAAGCCTAAATTAGGCCAACAAAATGTAGGTGTTGTGCACCTTCATCTTAAACGTTAAGGAAGTACATCTACGATATTTATGCCGAACAGACGTTAAAATTCTTAAAAGTAATCATTCCACGTCCTGTTCGAAGTCACGTACCAGTTTAAACCCATCTATCGGAGTTCTAAACAGGGATTCGAACTCCAAAGGTCGGCTTACAGGGATTTGCTGTTGTCGACGCCTTACCAACTTCGCGAGCAATAAGCCGAACACGACTATTTTCATGTTTACTTTTAATATTATTGCTGGTTGGATAAATGTAAAAGTATTTTCAGGTATTGTTTTTGTAGAATTTTGATCAAACTGCGGCAAATTGAACAAAAAACGCAACGTAAATTTGTTTTTATATTAACGGGAATGGTACACATTGAAATTAATCTAGTATAAATGGATTTAATTTTTCATATATAAATGTACATTATTTGGCATTTCGATCGCCTGACAACCATGGCCATCGAGAGACGATCGAGCTTCGGTTCGACGCAAGACAATAACTTGCGTAATTTGCAAAATATAATAATAATTTCGGATCACAATATTCTTTGTTCAAATTTGTTTTTACTTTTTAAGAAAAGACTATTTTCGCTCTAGGAATAATTCCTGTGTCGCGGGGGACTTTACAAACATGAGCAATGGACACAAAGAACACCCAGATTCGGAACAACCATTTGTGGATCATACAAAGTATTGTAAACACAAAACTTTTCACATTTTTTTTAATTTTTGGAAGGAAATTGAGGATTTTAGTAAGATTGGCGGAGTCGTCTTTAAAACCATACATTTTAGGAACAAGCATATGATAAAAGTATTCTTGTTGCCGCCATTGTAAAAAACAAATTTCAGATCAGACAGGTTCATCGGCATATCAATAACTTTTTACCAAACTTGGAGAAATGACATTTATCCATCATTTTTCCCTCTTTGCGGCAAAATGGGAGTGGAGAGCTTAAGTTGAGCTCACCGACAAAGACTAAAACTACCACGGAGTGACTACTCCTGCCATGAAAGTTAACTCACTAACCTACATATTGTAACGTTCATAAGTGTTACTTTGTGACCTAAATGAATAAATGACTTTTGACTTTGGTTTTGAATGATGGGTGGGTCTAACCATGTCAATAGCTCAAATAAAGTATTAACTGTAAGTTCTTGATAAACAATCTAACCTTAAAAACGTGGCTCATGTTAAATAAGTGGCCTTCCATACTGTGTTTTCGTTCATAAATAATGCGTGAAAGCCAATTACTTCATGTTTATATTACGGAAGCAAGCGTGCCAATAAAACAGTTCTAGATTAGAACATGCAAAAGAAACATTTATAATTTTATATTTATTGCACTATTATGTTAATGGGGTGAATGCTTGTATAATAAAAATGAGTGACTTTTTATACATTTTTGTTTTATTAATATGGTTGGTAATGAGCCGTTTAAGCTGTTGGGGTTGGATATTTATTGACGTGGGGCAGTTTATTTTGTTGTTTGGGTACATACATAAAAAAAAGTATATAAGTATGTTTATCCATTGTCTAGTACCCATAGTACAAGCTCTGCTTAGTTTGGGCTAGATGGTGTTGTGTGTATGTGATAGAATATTATTATATTATTATTATATTATTATTATTATATACAATGAACTCACTATGTTGCTAGTTTTCACGCTGTTAGCAATTTTCTATTAGAAGAACTCAGTAATACTACATACCATGCTCTTTAATTTAGTTTAGAAATGAAATTAGCTCAAGATAATTTTAATTTTAAATTGTCGGCAACCCAATCAATAATGCATTCGACATGCGATCAAGAGGTTGTGGATTCGAATCCCACCTTTTGCACTACCGACGTGAACCCACTCCTACCACAAGCGTTCTAACTTAGCTGGAGATGTTAAGGAATACTAGTATTTGTAAATCAAATAAATAGTACTTAATTTAAAAACATAAATTCACGCTTTTAAATTTTCTAAATGGATTAGCATATGAATGGAATGAGTGTGTATGAATATAAAAAGTCTCTGTCAACGCCGTCACAAAAATGCGGCAGACGCTGTATAATGCGCCAAAGCATTGTGGGCATACCTATTCTTATTTGCGGTATTCGGATAACGTGCTGTATCGCCAGTAGAGTAAGCTTAAGAGCGTATACGCCTACTGGCCTGTTGCGAGTGGCAAAGTTGCAAATAAGTATCGTGCATTTACCAATCACCCTGTAGTTACGCATTGAACATTGTCGATCCAGTATTTACATAGTAAAAGTTGGATACACTTTTACTTTATTTTATAGAGTGTATTAAGAACATATTTTAAATAAAGCCTTAATAAATGCATGGCATTTAAAAACCTAAAAATATTAAACTTATTTGCCAGAATGCATAAACGCTCTTAAGATAATAACGAATTGAATTTAGTGCCTACTTAGAAAGTATTGTGTTGCATGATTCAAATCATTTTTTTTCAAATCAAATCATTTATTTCGAGCTGCATGGGCCCATAGCCGAAATTTACATATTATAAATTTTTTATAATACATACACACAACACCATCTTGCTCAAACTAAGCAGAGCTTGTATAAACATATATATTATATATATATATACAGAGTGTGGCGTAAATAATGGATAACCCTGAAACTGTCGACTGGCCAGATTATCATCTATCATTTACCCCACTTATATCAACATATGCCCATGGATGACCAAGCAGGGGCGCTTGCAGTGACCGTGGGATCAGCTTTTCTTACGATTCGCGCAGCACAGCGGGGAGGAGCTGCTACAAAGTAAAGTAAAGTAAACATTTATTTTTCAAAAATATATGTAGGTACACGATCTAGTACAAATATTAGAACACAGAAAACAAAACAAAAAAAAAGTACATATATCATGAAAAATGAGGTTACCACTCAGGTTTATTGTTGGTTTGCGGTTGATATCTCAAACCAACCCTGATATTATTTGGTAACCCCAAGTGACGCCCGATAAATAAATCGAATAATTCGAAAACTGTACTATTTTTCGAATATTGATCTATTCGTGATCTTCAAGTTAAACAGTCAGTCTCGAGCGTATTATAAAATTTTAAAGGCAAAGTTAAAAGTTACCATTATTCAAAATCACCTCATTATCCAAATCGTTTTATTAGTCTTACTAAAAGCTAATGTTTTATGAGTTCTTTAATGACTTATTTAAGCAATTAACGCCCAATTTAGTTTAATCGTCGTTAATTAATGCTTTCGCTTTAATAAAGAACAATTAAGAAATCAAATGAATGAATTTTAAGTAATTATTTATTAGAAACATTTGCAATTTGTAATGACAAATAAAATATGACAACCATCAACTGAAATTCAACGTCTTTATACGAATTATATCGCAGTTTATTAGAATAACACAATTTTCAGATTATTTTAAAGGTATTAAATTATTAAACTACTCACTTTTTCCCGCGGCTTCACTCGCGTAAAAGTACTTTTTTACTTATTTTTAAATAAAATATAGTTACTCGGTTATAACTGCAATGCAGAGGGTCTCAGGTTCGAACCCACGTCGGGCCCCTCTGATTTTCGGATGTTATATGACTTTTCAAAATTATGTGTGTATTGATTGACAATTATCGCCTGCTTAGTGCCTCGAAGAGCACTTTAAGCCGTCGGTCCCGGCTGCCATGGACATCTATGGCAGTTGTTATGTGGAGAGTGTCGACACAAAAGATCCCACTGGGTCGAAGAGTCGCCGGTCTGCACTGACTGGCCCCACATAAGATACATACATATGTACATACTCGGTTATAATATAGCTTCTAAAGATATGTAAAATAAATTATAATCCGTTAAGTAGTTTTTAAGTTAAATCCTTACAAACAAACAAGGAATAAAATCTTTCCTCTTTATAATATTAACATATAATATTGTCTTCTGTTTACGCGAATATTATTCATTGAAATTAAACTACTATAAACGGATTTTATCGCGTTGTTTATTTGACACTATATTACATAATTTTGAAAATTTGTTACACTACTATTACTATTAAGATTTGATATTATTTAGATTTGATTTAATTTTACACTTTACCCGACGTTCTTTCAAAATTATGTAATATAGTGTCAAATAACCATGTACATATGAATATTAACATAGATTTAAATTCAAACTTTTCTCGACCTTTCAGTTGCTTCTTTGTAACCATGGTAACGGGGAGACTAAGATGGCGGTCGTTTCATGGTCATAAAGTATAGTTATTTAAAAACACCCGACCATAGTGATCTGAAATCGACCCCTGGGCTTCACACTAATGCATTAATTTAAGCCACGCAACTAACGAGACATATCTACTCCTATAGAAATATTATACATTTCGCTGTGTTATTTTCGCAAAAGCGTGAAAGGATTCTCATCTACCGATCGTCGAGTATCAGATTCGATATCCGATTCGGGCAAATTATACTGGTGTCCGTAAACAGGAACTTAAGCCGCAAAATCGACAAGAGAGAATCACTTCACTGGGTACAAAATATAAATATCTCACGAATATTTTAAAAGCAGTAACTTTATTTTCTTGGCGAATTCTTCTCAGTAGAGTCACCGTTCCGAGCCGATGGTAATTCATGAACTCTTGACCCGTTATGAAAGCCTTTTCAAGTTTATATGGGTTAAGATATTTTTATTTAAACTTAGTATGTAATTTAAGTAAATAAGTGTTTGTTTTCTTAACCTAAATATGATGTGTAAGCTGTCCTTCAAGAACAGTATCTTTTATATATCCCTGACAACGTGTATTTGAAATTCCACGATGATTGGTCAAGTAGTAAAATCATGAAAGCGTAATTAATTTAACAGTATAAATATTAGTAAAGTTTGAGAATAGTATAAAATTATGTAATAATATCGTTATAAAATAAATAACGCGATAAAATCCGTAGTTCCATTTTCCTCGCTGGCGTAGTGGTTAGTGTTACCGACTGCCACGCCTAAGGTCGCGGGTTCGATTCCGCAAAAGTCAAACATTTGTGTGCATGAACATGGATGTTTGTCTTGGTCTGGGTGTTTCTATATATAATATGTAAGAATTTACAAACAAAAAGTATATGTATATGTATGTTTATCCATTGTCTAGTACCCATAGTACAAGCTCTGCTTAGTTTGGGCTAGATGGTGTTGTGTGTATGTGATAGAATTTATTATTATTATTATTATTAATGTATAACATTCGTGTAAAAGACAATTTTATAATAATCTCAACTAATAATACTCCACTCACCTTTCTATGCCAACGATATGATATTGCTAAGTGTTTCGATATAATTATGATCTTAATTTAAGAAATGCCTTTTAGAGTTCGAAAAACTCTCATACAACAGCTTTGTCCGTCCGTCTGTTATACAACTTTCAACGCAAGAACCGTAAGAGCTAGAGACTCGCGGTCAACGCCATTTGACTTATCATAGTCTATCTACCCCCGAAGTGACTATGACCTTTGACCTCTGACCTCAAGGTCACGTGATACCATCTTTCAACTCAAGAACCGTAAGAGCTAGAGACTCGCGGTCAACGCCATTCGACTCAATATAGTCGATATACTCCCGAAATGATTATGACCTTTGACCTCTGACCTCCAGGTCAAGTGATACCATTTTTTCAAACTCAAAGATTTACGGCATTTCATGGCCGTTTCTCACTTTTTATATTTTTATTTATATTATTTGACTACACATGAGGGCCTGTTTTACAATCTCCAAGAAACAGCTATCTAAATGCGATTTTATTAACCTAACGAAAAATCGGCATGTAATTAATATAACTTTAAACATTGACTAGATCATATCAAAAGAGGTCTTAAATAGTTTTTGTTATTGTAAATTTCATACCAGCCAGCCTCACGATTCCGTGATCGATAGCGCACGCCGCAATATTACAGATAAAAACCAGAAGGAAAGAAAAGAACATTACAAGAAATTCTTAATCTAAAAACTGTCCCCAATGCTGCCCGCATTCATTTCTCAAGAGGCAAAAGAAAATAAAGTTCAAAATTCAAAAATTCATAATCACAGATAAAGAAAGATTCATTTCCATTTCCGTCCGAAAACAGATACCGTTAAAGCCTTAAACCGGAGGGTGGTCTAATTTAATTTCAACTTTCCCCTTATCTCGATACAAAAGTGATAAGAGATTTAATTAAGTTTACTAACTAAGTAATTTTTTACGATTTCTGATGTCAACTCAGTGAGCTCGAGATTTCAATTCGTATTCTCATTTTGTGAGAAGTCTTTTGAGAGTGATGGATCTGTTAAGTTTTTTATTTGTTTTAATACTATATACCTGCGAGCGTGTATGAGGAATGTGACGAAATTGAATGAAGCCAGAGAAGTGTGTCAGGATCGTAGCAAATGGAAATCCGTAGTCTTTGCCTACCCCTCTGGGAAACAGGCGTGAATCTATATATGTATTATATACCTACAGTATTAATTCTGTAAACAAAATCCTCGAAGGCGCAGGTTAAGATGTAATACCCACTTTAAGTTAACTATATAATATTCTATCACATACACACAACACCATCTAGCCCAAACTAAGCAGAACTTGTACTATAGTAATAATAATAATTTATTTGCATAATATATTGGTATTTGGTGGTGTTACAATATTATATATAGTACAAGCATGTTTTATGGGTACTAGACAATGGATAAACATACATATATACGATTTTTTATGTAAATACATTCATATTATACATAGAATCACCCAGACCAAGACAAACATCCATGTTCATGCACACAAATGTTTGACTTGTGCGGGAATCGAACCCGCGACCTCAGGCGTGGCAGTCGGTTACAGTAGGTCCAAATAAATAGGAAGCGAGCCTATTGCTGTCTTCTGAGAACAGTTTCAAACCTCATTCTACTACTAAAAATGTTCTTACAGAATAACACAATAACATTTTTCCGAACTGAAAACTTTATGTATATCAATCATACTAGCTGTTGCCCGCGACTTTGTCCGCGTGGACTTTAATTTATTACCCAATACCTACTTTTAATTTGTTATCTAATTTTAATATATAAAACTACAATTAAAGAAATTAATAAGTCTAACTACACCTATATAGGTGTAGTTAGACTTATTAATTTCTATATATAGCTATATATAGCTAATACTTAAAAACTACCTACTAATATTTAGAAACTACCTACTATATCTAAAGAATTATATCTTTTGAATGAAATGTCCGATTTTAATAATTTAAAAAGTATTTCACGTGTATTGAAACGGTCTTTAATAAAATATCATTTTATGGGATAAGGATTAATACAGAGGTATGGATATTATTCATGGTTTGATTATTGTCGGCACTTTTATCAACATTTAAAATGTAAAAAAGTAGTTATAGTAGTATAACTACAGTGGTTGGACATATGGTATTGCGGACTTTTTTATCTTATCTTTATTATAATAAATAATATTTTTTATTTTATCATCAATAGTTTCCGCAGCGCACGTGATGACAGATTTTTATGACTAATTTTTTCACACCTTGAGTTATAATATTGCACTTTTATTAAGGATCCCTATTTTTTTAGCCTATGTCACTCAGTGAAGATGCAGCTTTCTGATGGTGAAAGAATTTTTGAAATCGTTCCAATAGTTTTTGTGTGAAAACATTACAAACATACATACAAAAACACAAATGTTTCCTCTTTATAATATTAGTTTAGATTTAGATTAATATTGTGTTGTACATTTATGTGCTGTTAATATTAATTCAATTGTTAGGGCCCAGCTGAAAATCGGTGCTGTGTATGTATGCAGCAAATACTGAGCTAGAGCCCTTTGTTATACACGTATGCCAGTCTATATTTATTTTGTATGTGTAATCTTGTAAATGCTATCTTAATTCTATAAATATGTAACAACTATAAACGTGTAACGAAAATAAATGGTTTAAATGGTTTTATTAGTTCTGTGCCACCACGTCAGTCTACAACCAATATTGTAGATGTATGATTTGCAGTCAAACATACAGTCTAATTAATTACAATAGCAAAGAAATTACAGACTTTTCATTAGAAGTATGTTTTTATAACATAATCTATATTATTCAAAAACCGTCCTAAAAATTTCACCACAATACCATGAATTATCGTGGGTATGATACCAAAAGTTCTCCCAGTAAATCAAGTTCAAACAGGCGGTCAAAATAAAATGTGTAAAAATACACTTTCGCTTTTCAAAAGTAGCTAAAATAACTCTCACTCTTACGATAATAACTCAAAGTTCCTTTCAAGATCCAAAGCTATATATTAATATAATAAACATAAAAGATTTGTATTTTTGTTTACAATGAATAAATTCAAAAAATACCGGGCCAATTGTGAACAATCTTCCAACGTAAGAAAGCTTCTTTATCTAGAAGTAACATAGGCTATATAACATCCTCCTTCGATCCACGGCCCAGGAGCGAAGGCGAAATTATAAACATGGTGATACTGTTGAGGCAGCCAGTATCGAACAAAATTCAATCCCCATTCAAAAATCAAATCAATATTGATACCGTAGAATATCCGATTGGTAACAAATCGGAATATAATTGAATAATTTCTTGAGACGGTTCTTTAATACCCCCAATAATGTCTCAAACGCCCCCAATTATTCTCCGGGCGAGAAATAATATTCGTATAATTGAAATAACTCCCCCATAATACGAAACGTCTTAATGGAGGCGGATTGCAATAGCAGAGAATACTGAAAATCATTATTCGAGTTACACGATTTAAATCGTATTAAGTTTTCCTGTTCGGAAGCATCTCAAGTAGCAGTGCGGTTTCTGCTAATAAATCATTAAACTCTTGACCAAAAATATGTAAATTTGTAAAAACGCACAAGTACTTTTTTACTAAAAGAAAAGAAAATCAAACTACATACATACATATAAACTGCGATATAAAAACAGGTTAAACCTTCCAACTTTTAGTTAAATATATACTTTACAAGTTAATGTACTTGAAGAGTGTATATTTTGTTATGTGAATAAAAAAATACAATAAGTTATCTGAAAGTCTGAAGAAAAATTCACCTATTTACAAGTAAATAAAATATATTAATAATTGAATTATTTTATAGTGTTAACAAATTCTAAATTATATTATAAATGCGAATGTGAGTTTGTTTGGTTGTTTATTAAGCTTTAACACCTTAAAAGAACACACTGAAAAAATGCACTAACTTTCATCGAATAGTATAGGACTCTGAGAATACCAATTAATCTAGAATATTGATATAGGTAAATTGATGTCTTTACCTAGAATTTCCTAGCTCAAAAACACGATATTGTGATTTTGACTCGATCATAATTATTTTCGAAAACACCTCTGAAAAATTACTATTTCTGAAATTACAAGGCAGTTACACTGTCATTATGCTTAGGAATTACTCAAATATATTCGTAACATCAATAATAGTGATTTGCTAGCTCATTATTTCCATAACTGAAACTAATACTTTAAATAATATTTTAAGTTTTTTTAACAATTTCTAAGCGTTCTCGATCATTGCGGGCGCATCGCAATTTTAGACCTTATGACCGCTAGTTAAGGATTGATACACAATGTCATTGGGGCGGATATGGGCGAAGCTATTCTAAACTATAATTTTTGCGGTGTCCCCTTAACTACTCGACCGATTGTAGCGGCGCGCTAGCGCATACGCGACGTCATTCCCCACTGCAGCTCCGACCATTGACAAAGAGCGTTTGGGCATCTTTGTGTTAAATCGGTTTTCTCGCGGTGCCACGCCTCAGTGCATTGTTACAACTTGTCCGACGCACACTCCGCGCTAATCTATCTTGTTAATAACGGTCAGCTGATTTCGCGATCTAGTATTTAATTTCTAAATGCATTTAACTTGTGTTCCTATCGCTGTAATATATTCTTATATACTTAAAACTTTCTTCTCTTGTGTTTTGTGCTATGCCTATTCTTCAGTGACTGTCTATTCTTGTGTAAAAACTGTTATAATAAATAGCCGTTAAATTTTAAATTGAACTTTTTATTTGGAGGACAACCGTATACCCATACGATCATCATGAAATTACATATATTCATATTCACATACTCGTTGTCAGGGGTACACAGAAAAACATAGATATCTTTCATCCATAAAAAGTGCTGTTATGAGAGATAGAAATGTAGTTACTAAAATCTAGGTTAGGATAACCTAGCGAAGCGGCGTGCAAAATCTAGCAATACAAAAGAACTATTAAATGCGTTTGTGAGAGGCTGACCGAACCAGTATCTCATTTGCTCAAGCCAAATCGAAGAATTCTCGATTTGTATCTTAATTAGTAGAGCAGCGCTACAGTAATTTTTCTAATCGATAATTACGATTCTTACTATTTAATCGTATTAATGAAAGTACGTTTCCTCAAAGTCGATCAGCCTCTCGCATTTCCTGGAATCGATACAATTTACATTAGCATAGTTCCCCCATCTTCTCTTACTGCCTACTGATTCTAATTCCCTTAATACACCAGATAAGCACTAGTCCATTGTTTTTCATTCACCTCAAGCATGCAGATGTACCCCTATAACTCCGACATCAATATGCCGATGACGTCACAAAATTACACCTACCCTCATTACATGAACTGTAATCATGAACATAATAGCATACGTGACTATTGCTACCAGGGTAACCTACGAAAATTTGCAAAGGAATACCACCCTTAATGTAAAGGAATAAAGTTCAGATCAAATGCAAGAGTTAAATTTGTTGTTGGGCTACATGACATGCATTGCCAGTATATATTGACCTCTATCGTCTTAACCACGTTCGATGTTCTAGAACAAAATGTTCGATAGGAACGAGGTCAAGTTGTAATGGTAGTATGTAGTTGAGTCACATGGATACGAATGTACTAAATCATAATAAATGTTGACTTTTATAGTCATACTGGTTTATCCCGCGGTTTTAGTCGTTTCGATCTCAATAAATATTTGGTTTATTTTACTGTGTGTATCGCTTTTAGTATCGCTGTTTATATCCATTTTATAAGCATGAATATGGTAGAAAAGTTGGAAATAAAATATGGAAAGGTCAGTAGTTTGATATTATCACGTTATTTTATGACTTCCAGTACCAGGTATAAGGTCTAAATTTGATATGAAAGTATAAAAAACGGCGGATACGAGGCAATTTACTTATAAATTATCATAAAAAAATAAAATGTTTGTACTTAATAGTACATATCTGGTCCGATTACATGATAGATAAAATATAATGGCACAAATTGATCGGAAAATTCGGTAGAATATTCGAAGTGAATTGTAGAAGTTTGGCTAGACCATTAAGGAATGGGCAGAAATCGCAAATGGTATTGACTTTATCTGGTAAACAAACATATGGCTCACCTATTGGTAAGCAGATTAAGCGGTTGCCGAAATCAAATGATTCTTGGTTGCCACGTAGCAACCAGAAATGGTGTGCTGTCAATGTTGTGCTATCAACATTAACAGCACACCGTTACTCTTAGGAGTTCTCGCAGCCTTACTCATCGCTGCAACACGCCTTCTCCCTGCAGAATATATTCCTACCATATTCTGCAGGAAGGGTGTGCTTTAACAGTTACTTAATTGATATTTTTTATTTTATTGATATTGATATTTATCTGATTAGAGAGAGATGCGGCATGAAAGTGGATATAGTGACAAGAATAGAAAAGGGTATGTTAAGCTGGTTTGGGCATGTAGAAAGTATTGACGAGGAAAGACTGACTAAGAAAGTTTATAAGGCTAGTATGAATGGAACAGTCGCAAGAGGAAGACCTAGGCGAATGTTTCTTGATCAGATCGGAGGCGTTCTGGACAAAGGCCAGGTTAAGAGCACCTTGAACCGACGGGCGTGTATGAGGAATGTGATGAAAGTGAATGAAGCCAGAGAAGTGTGTCAGGATCGTAGCAAATGGAAATCCGTAGTCTCTGCCTACCCCTCTGGGAAATAGGCGTGAATCTATGTATGTATGTATGATATTTATGTAACAAATACAAAATAATATTTGTGATATTTAATCAATAGAATTACCTGTACACGGCAGAGAGGGGACTCCGGTTTTTTTTTACATTTGTGATTGCTTTGACACTTACCTCTCCGCGGGGCGACGGAGAGATTATGTCGGGCTCACCGGGGGAGAGATACTCTGGTAATACCGACTAAACCTACCACGGTGTTCCTCGACATAACCACAGAGGGCGGGGCCGCGTGAATCGCTTTCACATGCAATCGCGAGCCCGCCGAGGTTTCGGCCCGCCGTGTGAAACGGTAGGCCACTACATAACACACTTTCTCTACTATCCCTTTGTGGAGGGGGACATAAACACGACTCAGAGGCGCGCGTGGGAACACGCACGCCACCTCTCGGACCTGGGACTGATCGGGTGGCGAGCAAGCCCACGCAGCACGCCACCCCCAGGTCAAACCTCAGGGTGGCTGGAGGTCATCTCGCGCCCTCCGGCGCCCGGTTCTGCGGTCGGAGAGAGCATTTAGAGCGGAGCCTCCTAACACAGGCAATGTTATGCCTAAAAGGAGCGCTCCAACAATATTGTAACTAGACTAAGCTCAGTTAATGAAAATAAATCACTTTTATTTTATTATTTAGTTACATAGAATAGAATAGAATTTATTTGCTTAAAATGTAGGTATATAAAAGAAAAAACATAGTTAAAAATATGCCCAAATACATTTTGTTGCTTTATGATATGCAAACGATATGAAAGAGATTTCATAATATAATTTAAAATTTAATTAAATAATTCTGCTGATGAAAAAATGTTTATCTTATAACCATGAGCTTAGTTACTAAACACACTGTTTGGTGGGTCGTTTACTCATGATCGACTTCGACGCAGTGAAAGCGTTGCTTACACTGAGGCGACTGCCTCAGACTTGTCTTGAACTTGGTCGACTTTTACTCTGAAGCAGCGTTTACACTGGGTCGTAGAATAACTTTGACAGCCCTCCGAAGTCGTCCTGTCTACCTAGTACGTGGGCCATTAGTTCTTTGTTAGTTCTTTACTCCTTGTGAAGGCAGCACTGCGAGTATATATTTTCCAGATTGGCAACACACAAGTTATATTTCTCGTGTCGCGCAATCGCTTTCTTTTATACTTTTAAGACTGCGCCGAGCGTAAGACAGATAATGACAGAGCTCGGCGCATATTCAAATCGGCGCGCGGCCGCCATAGTAAAATTGTATGGAGGATTTGAAGTACTTTTTTGATAAATATGTATCTTTATTGTTAACCAATAACTTAAATATTTGGGACGGACAAACTGTAATATAAATATTTATGTTTCGTTTAAGCTGTAAAATAGGATAGATTTCTACTGTTATAATCTAAAAATCACGTAACACGAGCTGACGTTTTTGCATTCCTCGTGCAAATTTACGTAATTTTGTAGGCGAAACTATTAATTAATTTTAAGTTTTTTACACCGAGTAATTGTAAACACATTCATTCCTATGGTAAATGTAGGTACATTTTATATTTGTATTAAACAAAAAGTGTTGATTTTATTCACTTAACTGTGACCGCCTGTTTTGGCACATTTCGCTCGGCGCAGTCTTAACTACCTTATAATAATAATGGCAGCCCTGTATTAAACTGTCCCACTGCTGGGCACCTTTTCTCAGCGTGAGAAGCGTTAAGCCATATTTCACCACCATGGCCTAATGCGAGCTGACAGTCTTTACATATCTTCAAGAACATTATAAAGAACTCTCATATATACAGGTTATTTCATGTGTTTCTTCACCGTTAAAGCGATCGATAAGTAACTATTTAATACGCACATAACTTCGAAAAGTTAGTGATGCGTCTTAGGATCGAACTCGAGACCTCTGCGTGGCAGTCCCACAGCCTCCCCCTAGGATATCACTGCTAAGATAAGTTTGTATTATAAAAAAGAGAAGATTGCTCCAATTATAAGAAAACTAGATACCTTATTATTCGGTTTTCGATCTAAAGTGAAATTAGTTATAAACTGAAAAATTTTGTCGAATTCAAACATACTACGTTCTGCCTGGATTTAAGGGGAGGACCCTTAAACCTAGACACAACGTCGACAACATACATATATTGTGAAGTCATTCAATACACACTTTATATTGCCTTGACCAACATCTTGTTTGTAGACTAAATCCTTTCATTCTGTTGCAAAAAACCGTAGTGGTACCTATTTATCATTTTTATGTTGAGTTGTTTCATATTGCACTACAAAAACATATCCCAACAACATTATTTTATACAATACCAATCACAAAGGTGACATGCAATTTTACCGAAAGAAAATGGTTTTCATTCCATAAAAAAATGGCAACCACCAGCCTTACAATCGGACACACATAAATCAGCTTTGACACACATTTCTTACATACGTATATTAAGGTGTGATCACACTGCCGATTACCTACTTTGAGTTTTCGCTGCGATTTGTGATGAACTTTACTGGGTTGCAATATTCGTTTTCAGTTCTGGATGTTAGGTGCCTTATGATATTTTCCCTACCCCTGACAACGTGCATGCAAAATTTCTTGATGATTGGTCGAGTACCCGCCCGCTAGCCCGTGACCATGGCTGCTGAAAAGCAACCGAAACGTCGGGGAAAGTGTAAAAATAAATTAAATCTAAATAGTTCAATAATAATTTAATTAGCTTAAAAATTAGTAAAGTTTAATAGTAGTAGTAGTGTAACAATTTTCAAAATTTTGTAGTAAAGTGTCAAATAAACAACGCGATAAAATCCGTATATAGCAGTTTAATTTCAATGAATAATATTCGCGTAAATAGAAGACAATATTATGATTGGTCGAGTAGTAAAGGCGTAAAAGCGTAACAAAAAAAAAATTAAAAAAAAAAATTTGTTACGATTTATTACATTCGGACAACTTACAGAAGTTTAATTTAGGGATATAGGTCACAGCTTAATTAGCGTTTAGTCGGTGTTTATCTCGCTCATCGACTATCACACCATAACTATAATATTGCAATTGTAGAGATTCATTACAATCAAACTAATCTCACTGCGATTGTACTGTTTGTATTATTAGTGTTGTGTAAAGTGTAACAATACAAGGATAGTTGCCAAATACCTAGTAATTAAATCAATGTATGGGATCGTATTATAATTGTAATTTTTCAATTCTTAGTTGATAATTCAACATAACGTTTGTAAGGTGTAGTTTGAAAGCAATTGGTTTTATCACGGTTAAGATGTGTTGAATTGATAAACCATTATAATTTTTTTTTTTTTTCGACAAATTTATGATAAAAAAAAATTCTACATTCTTTAAATGGTTTTAAATTCCTAATACCAGCATGGCTCGTATATTTACTCATTTAATTTCTAACTAATGTTATAAATGCGAATGTGAGTTTGTTTGTTACGATTTCTTGCCCTAACTACTTGACCGCACATATAAAATTTTTCATACACGTTGTTACGGGTACAGAAAAGAACATATATCCAGAAAAGTACTATCCTAAAGGTATAGAAATTTATTGACAATATCTAGATGAAGGTGACCGAAGCCAAAATCTAGTGTTTTATATTCTAACAATAAATTAATACGACGTATACCATATCGTTGCGACAACGTCAAGAATTCTTTTGTATGGCAAGAGCCTTAGCATATCCAAGTAAAACTCACAATGGACGATAGGATAACCTGCCTATAATTCATCCCCTCAATATTAGGGTGGATTTACATACCACATTTCATTCGGCCTACCCATCGGCCGGTTGATTTATGCCGACTCTCTCCTGTTCTTGAGGAGTTCGTTTTAAGTGTAAGAGGAACGCGGCCGAAACACTGTGTGCTTTTAAATCTTTATATAAAACGGCGGAATGAAACGTAACGTAACGGCAGCGTATCAGTAGTGACTGTTATGCATGAGGTCTTTGGTGGGTTTAATGTTATTGGGTATCTTTGGCAAGGAATTTTCAGAAGCATCACGGAGACTGGAAATGTGGTAGACGGCAATAAACTCGCCGCTTATTTCGTCAGACCTAGAAATGGGATCTCTATTATATCTCTATCTACATTACACGGAATGTGTGTCACACAACTCTATCTATACCTTTGAGAATAGCTCATAGCCTTAGTATGTTTGCAATAGCTCAAGTGATGGCCTAGTTCATCACCTACTGAGATAACTAAACCTTAGTAAATTTTGACGCGTGGAAGCATTTTGTTTCCATTTATGAATATTACACATAAAATTTTTCTCTATCATGATGAGCTTATTCATTACCAGAGAATTAGACAAAGTGATCACTCAGGCTTGCAATGTCAATCTGTCAGATCACATGACTTTTCCTTTATGGTACTCGTTTGGGGCAGCAAAGACCTTCAAAACAAATTCTAGCAGGGGTATTAAATAGGAACCGCAATCTCTTTTCACATAGACCACTGAAGTTGAGACTTCCAACATACTGCGTCTTACGGCCCACGAATAAATTTTATTTTTTCACCGCACGACATCTACCCGGTTCGATTCTGGCGTGATTTATGTCATATTAGATGGATTTGTAATTGGATGATGCGTAAGCAAAAATATCTTGGTCGTTATCGGGAAGAAAAAGTTTTAGAGTTGCCAAATGTGGTAACCGCAAAAGAGAGAGAAGTTTTTTTATTATTTCCTGTCAAAATGTCTACACTCCGCCTGATGGTAACCAGTCGTGTAGTCCACGAGCAGAATCTTTCACACCACTTCCTCACGTGAAATAGTGCCTAAGTAATGTAGAGTCTAAGAATAAGAAGAATCTAATGTAGAGAACATTATCAGCTTCTTGAAGCCCCTCTTTAAAGACCAGGATCGAAGGAAGAAAGACACACGTGGCTCGGCAGAGAATGCCAAGTTCAGCAGGATAAGGAAAATATGAGGTGCTTAACTTCTTGGTACGTGTACTAATAAGCTCTACCGTGTAATGGTGGCACCTAAGCCCAGCACGTATTCTGGATAGGAACGTAAAGGTTAGATAGAAAACTATCAATAAATTTCCAGTATCATAACAGATTCTGGAACTATGCTTGCTAAACGACTATAGGCTTGCCCCCTATTTCGCGGGAGTTGAAGCATACTAACCTGCTGATTTATGTAACTAATCTACCTCTGCCTACCCTTTCAGGGATATGCTTCTTCTCCCTAGCCTTTATTATTCCCAAGTTACTTGCGGTCGGCTTTTTTATTCTAACCGGATTTGACTGGATATTAGTTTTTACACGGAGCGGCTGCCACCTGACCTCCACAACCCGAAGGCTAACGATTGACGAGAGATTTTTGGAAATTCCACTCTGAAAGGGTTGAAGGGAGTGAAACCCGATATTCACACGAGAACGGTACTTACGCGGGTGAAACCGCGGGAAAACTACTGGTGTAATTATAAAGCTCTATCCCAAAACTCAAATTCGCTGGGTATTATTCAAACACTTGATTTCCTATCAGACTTGAATACACAAACACAAATACACAACACACTAAACAAATATCCGAAGATTATAGTTGTGTACACATTCATACAGGGATTTAGATAAGGGACTTGGATCAAAGAATATATTACAGAATACTATGTTAGGTGTTGGGGTAAGGGAAACCCAGTGAGATAGCTTGAAGAAGTATATATTTAGGATGTCTCCATAGTGAAAATTCCTTAATAACTAACTACATTATTTTTTATAATAACACAATTCATTGCATCATCATTATTTATATTGCAGCTAGATGTTAAATGTAGTTATAAATAATAAATTTAGGTATTAAGCCACAATACAAACATACAGAAATACGGATTTATACCTTTGCTCGTCGTTGCTTTAATATAAGACAACGTTCGCACTAGGAATAATTCCTGTGTCGCAGGGAACTTTACAGACTTTTAAACAACAGAAAAAACGAACACCCAGTCTCGGAATGCCTTTTTGTCTTCTTCTCCCTTAGCCTTTATTATTCCCAAGTCACTTGGGGTCGGCTTTTCTAGTCTAACCTGATTTGACTGGATATCAGTTTTTACACGGAGCGGCTGCCACCTGACCTCCGCAACCCAAAGGCTAACGATACCCTAAGGCTAGACCAGTGTCAGGATATTAGAGGGTACTGACTTTCCCAATAACGACTGCCATAAATGTTCATGGCAGCCGGGACCGACGGCTTAACGTGCTCTCCGAGGCACGGAGCAGGCGATAATTGTCAATCAATACGCACATAATTTCGAAAAGTCATATGACTTCCGAAAGTCAGATGTGCGCGACGTGGGTTCGAATCCGAGACCCTCTGCATTGCAGTCTGTTGGTCTCCCCACTGAGCTATCGCTCGGAATAACTTTTTGTAAACCACACAATTTTTTGTCTCGTGTGGGTATCGAACCTACAATAGTGGCGGCAGTGGCGAAGCGACTACTTTAACCACTACGCAATTATGCACCTTCGGCATGCGCAAAACATGGCATGTCTAACTACATTTAAGTTTAGCGGCTGTCATCTGTGTTTTAGGGAATACTGTAGTAATAATAATGTCCTGCAGACCGAATTTCGGCCACGGCGGCCAGTCTTAACAGAGACTGGCCATCTGCGCAGGAGATATTATAGTGCACAAGTGTGTGAGCAAACACAAGTGCACACCCTGTTCCCTAACTCTCATGATTCGATGGGACGGCAATCCGACACGACCGGAGAGAGATTAGGCGCAAGACCAACGGCTTTACGTGCTTTACGAGGCACGGGGGTGTCTAACACCGCCAAATTCCTAACTCCAGGCTGCTATTAAATTTATTTACAGAAAAACCCAATTACTTTTTGTTGGCCCGACCCGGGATTCGAACCCGAGACCTCATGCACAGCAGTCGCATTCACTACCGCTGCGCCACGGAGGCACTGTAGTAGTACGAGTACGGATAATACCTTTACAAACTCACTGCAAAAAAATATCAATTTTGTTTGATTCGACATTCATACATAAATGTTCATAGAACCCGATAGCTTTGCATGTACTAAGCATAGCGAGATGTATCGTTATATCCATCCTTAAGCATGACGGTGGTAGCGTTGCTTAACCTCGATCGATCTACGCTGTCATAACTAAGTCACAGCTGTTATCAACAGTTATTATAATATACATTTCCTTAGCGTACAATATTATAATTAATGAGCTCTTCATTACGACACGTTACCTAGCTACTTAAAATGCCTTCACGCCACGTCATATGGTACCTGTATCCAAAGTGATTTAGTTACCTTGATGTATTAAGAAAAGAAGGTGCTGAAAACATAGTTTTTTTTATAGTCTAGTGTCTAGCAGCGATAGCCTAGTGGAAAACCATAGAACTGCCACGCAGAGGTCTTAGGTTCGAACCCAAATTGAAGCGTGCATTTCTGACTTTTCGAAGTTATGTGCGTATTAAATATCGTATCGTGACGAATCCTGCATGTCTGAGGGTTCATTATTAAACTGACCCTTAAATATTTATAGTTATTGATAGCAGCGATAGGCTATCCTAGTGGGAAACCGTTGGACTGCTCCGCATAGCTCTCTAATTTGACTCCGTGGCACGCAACTATGACTTTTTATAATTATAATTATGTGCGTAATAAATAGTTTAAGTATAGCTTACTTTAACGGGACAGGAAAACATCAAAACTACATGTCTAAGAGTCGTCTATAATGTTCTCGTAGATATATGAAGACTATTAACGAACACTGGGCCGGACCTACTTGGAAGATTCTGGTCTAACTCTTGTTACATTTAGAAGATGCTGATGCCCAGCAGTGGGACAGTTTATACAGGCCTGATATTATTTTATTATAAAACATAAATGGAAAAACGTCAAACTTGCTTCTTTTTGGGTTTGACTAATTGAATCATTAGATCCTAAAGTGGTGGTACATCCAAGTATCTTCTCTATTGAAATTTTTATATTTTTTAATTCATTAGTTTCGCGTAGCAATTTTGGTAGTAATCAATGTTTTTTGCCGAATATCCGTATTTTTTCAATTTTTAAGTAATAGTTGCTCACATATTGCACTAGAATAAAAGGTTGCCAAATTTCTTGTATTACCTTGGCAGCTCAGAGTTTCCCCTAACTATTGATCATGAGCAACTGTTATCCTTAGTGTGGTACCCATGGTCTATCGTTACCGCTTGCCATCAGGACTACTTATATACCATCCTGTTAGTCAGAAACATACCACATCCATCATCAACTCCATCTATGTAGGGATGTAATAATTCACATTTTCCCCCTTGCAAGGGGATGCTAAGCGGTAGTGTCGCGTCTGCATAAATTTTATACTTCTCATATGCTAGCAACTATTACGTATAAAATAAATTGAGCTCAATTTTAGCTACAAAGGGGGCTCGAATTTTGATAGATTCATCATCATCATCAGGCTATAATAGTCCACTGCTGGACATATCCTTCCCCTTATGAGAGCCATAGCGCCCTGTCTTCAGCTTGCCGCATCCAGCATTATAAACTGATAGCTTCATAAACAGTTATAAATATCCTTAACGCGAAATTAATCTAACAAAAATCAGAATATATTTTTTTAAAGACTCCTTTTTCACTAGGAGTTGTGCCTGTGGACAACGGACACAAAGAACACCCAGAGTAGGAACAACAATTTGTGAATCACACAAATTTTTGTCCCGTGTGGGGATCAAACACAAAAGATTCGGCGCGGCGGCAATGGCCAGGCGAACACTAAAGTCATCTGTGCAGTCAAAGTCAAAGATATAATATAATTATGTATAGACATAATATATCTATACTAATATTATAAAGCTGAAGAGTTTGTTTGTTTGGTTGAACGTGCTAATTTCAGGTCTGGTCTGGATTGAAAAATATTTTAGTATTGGATATCCTATTTATCGACGAAGGTTATAGGCTATATAACATCACGCTACGACCCACGGGAGCGACGCAGTAATGATAAACTCGGGTGAAACCACGGGCACATCTAGTAATATATATCTCGGCTGTATTTGCTTGAAGAGATAGGTGCAAGTGACAGTACACCTACATTCCGCCAGTTGTGTTTTAGTAGTATGAAGTCTGGGCATATAAAGTCTACTAGCTACAATGCCAGACTCCACGTAGCTATTGACAATTTCCTACCTAAAAAACCCAATAACATTTGAATTAACTCAGGAATTAACTTTATTGGTGAGTACATATTGAATGCTGGGGCCATGGGGTCCAAGTGCTTGGTTTATTTATAAAGACCTAGCTAAGCGCTGATCGACGCTTCACGTGACCAGAGGGCTGGAATTTTCTTTGCACAAAGAATAAGTGTTGCCATTTAACGTGGCAATGCTACCAGTCTAGGAATATTATGACGCTTTTTAATTTTGAAGTTTTGTTTTTCTCTTTAGTTTATATTTCTTGTAAATAATTTTTGTATATATCTATATATTAATACGTGAAGCAAAAACTTTGTACCCCTTTTTACGAAAACTGCGCGGACGGAGGAGTATGAAATTTAGTACAGTTAAAGTTTATATGGAGAAGGAGGGGCGAATATCAATATTTTTATAAAATATGCATTAGAAATACATTAAATTAATGGAAAAATAATACACGCACACAACCATGCATTTGTCACACGCATTCGAAGCGCGTAACTATGGTTACATACATCAATATATAATGACAAATATCAGCAATATCTTACAGGCAAACTTTGGTCGAATTTCGAGCACTCGGCGACCGCTAGTTATGTTAATTATTTAAATAATATATATTATATAATTATATAAATTTATGTCGCCAATAAACTCAGAATGTATTTATACCCATGAATTAATCCTGAAACCTAATGACTCATTACTACGCATAACAGCAAAGGCATAGAGGTGTATAGTTCCATGGAATTTATCATTTGAGTTTATGCACAAACACACATAATCCCAAAAAAACCTGCCTGGAAAAACTAAAGTAGTTTTTCCCCAAGGCGTTCCATTGTCATATTTGCTTAAAACTTGTTCAAACAAGCACGCAATTCTTAAGAAGATAATCCTGGGATAAAGCCTCTTATTTATATTGTGGAGCCTCTAAGCCAACGGTGAAGGTGTTTAAGCGATTTTATTTTATTCTTCAGATAAAAATTCTCAGGTGTAATCCTATGCTGCAGGGAATTTGGCGACGAGCACAGATTCCTGTGAGCTGCGTTTATGCTAGAGACAAAAATAAAAATATTATTCGTGTCGATTTAGTGCAGACAAAATTGGCGGTTCGACAATACATCTTTACTTAATATAATAATGCAAAAGAATTCGATTTAAAGATTTTTTTATTGAAAACGCAAATCCCTAAAACTACCAATTGGATGTGAAAATTCTTTTCCATTTGCAGTCCCATTTTTGAGGAAGGCTATATAATATGACACTACGAGAAAAGAGAGCGCAGTTGTTATCATAAACATTGATGAAACTTAGAGGATAGCTGCGTAGTTGTCAGTTCCACACCTGTAATTTATAAAACATGTTATGCAGAAAACCCAATCCTCATGCAAGAAAAAGACCCAATTTTCTATCTATTAACAACACTGCCTTGATGGAGCAGCTATATCGAATGCGACTGCTGTTCATGGGATTTTTGCAACTTTGTCTGGTTGACGGCAATATGACAACCATATATGGCAAAACATTGACTGCACGGAAGCCATCGTGGTAGTGGGTTCGATCCCCAGACGGAACAAACATTTCTATGATCCAGAAATAATTGTTCCGAATGTAGGTCTCCTTTGTATCTGTTGTTTGAGTGTTTGTAAAGTCCTTCGTGGCACAGGAATCATTCCTAGAGCGAGATTTTTTTTAAATTTTTTTACCTTTTCCCAAAAATAATGTGAGTAACATGTATGTGACTTAACGATATTAATTTAGAACTTTACCTCTTTATAATATTAGTATAGACAAACATCAGAAGATGCATAACGTGTCTCTTAGGAGGTGAATTATTTATTTCTTCAAGCTTATATCTAAGTGAATCAGAGTAATAGTTGTGTTTCGCGAAACAAACAATTTGCATTCAGTAGAATTTCCCCAGAGAGAAGTCTGCTAAGACGTGAATATAAAAAACAATAGAAACTAAGACTTTAATTCTTGTGAATATTATTACACTACAATATAGCTGGTTTGGGCACGTAGATAGAATGGACGAGAAAAGATTGACTAAGAATGTTTATAAGCCTAGTGCGAATGAAACAGTCGCAAGAGGCAAACCTAGGCGAACGTTTCTTGATCTGATCGGACATGTTTTGGACAAAGACCAGATTAAGAGCACTTTAAACTGGCGAGCGTGTATGAGGAATATGATGAAAGTGAATGAAGCCAGATAAATGTGTCAGGATCGTAGCAAATGGAAATCCGTAGTCTCTGCCTAACCCTCCGGGAAATAGGCGTGAATATGTGAATATGTGAATATGTATGTATATAAAACATATTTATCATGTATATATGAATATGTATGTATATAAAACATATTAAAAATATGACATTAATTATTTCACTCGTTCTTGGGAATAAATTTGCGGACAATTGTTTCTATATATAATATGTATGTATTTACAAAAAAAAAGTATATATGTATGTTTATCCATTGTCTAGTACCCATAGTACAAGCTCTGCTTAGTTTGGGCTAGATGGTGTTGTGTGTATGTGATAGAATATTATTATATTATTATTATAAAAATTGTGAGTTTCAGTAAGTTGATACTTGCAATGGCCAGGTTTTATATGTCAATAAATTCTCCGTAGTATATTGTGCCTGATGAATGGGAATAGGCCCGCTACTATTGATTGTGATTTTGTAATGTGCCGGAGAGACAACAATATTCTATAAGCTAGGACCTAAAACATAGCTAGTTAAATCTAAATGAGATACACCACTGACTACCCCTTTATACAATAGTGAGTCAATAAAAAGATAAGATTAAACTGCTGATGCAACAAAATATTCATTCACAAAAAAGAGTAAGCCTCACGAATTTACATATGTAAAAAGCAATTTACAATTTGGGAGTGCCACAAGGATCAATTTTGGCGCCACATTAAACAAACAATATATATTTTTTATTTCCATCGAAAACTCACCTCACTAAATACGAAATCCGCTTTAAACTCGCATATTTAATGTCCCCACTCGCGGCTAATCTCGACAGCCCGCGCGTGATAAGTGCTCCGATGGTAAATCCTTAAAAATTGCGGCACCGTGTCGACACAGCCGGTTTTGTCATATTAGTGTAGAACTGCCGCGATATTTTTAGCTTACATAGTATTTTGCTGGAAAATACCTTATCCCTAGTGAGTTTTTAGATTCATTTGGTGGAATTTTGGTTGTTAGATTATCTTTAGCTGATTGTACATTTTAACGATCTTGGTTAAGTTGCCTATTTTTTTTCCAATTCCTTTTACGTGTCGAAAAGGCTATTTCTTTTGATCGTTATAGCTGAATTTTGAAATAATTAGAGCGCTGTGGATTTCTTAATTTCGCTTAAACTTTGGCCTTCTATTTTGTGAAAAGCCTCTTTACAGAACATCACGGCTAAACTATCTTTCATTGTGTCCCGAGGCTCTTTGCTATTAGTATTACTACTATTTCTTATCTAAACTTAAGTGTAACGATGTGACGAAAGAGACAGATCTTCATGATACAAGAAGTCCTATTGTGGGTTCCAGTGCTTAAATGAAACACAAACTGAATATTATCAGGAATACAAAAGTAATGCCTAAAGTTATTATTATTAAGATGAAGTTGATCATCGTCGGTGGTGTTAACACCACAGTGATTACTTTGAAGGATTGGCAGTACATGACTGATATATACTAGCAACAAAGACACGCTAAACACGTTACATATTGGAACCTACTATTTACTTTTATTATATCTCATACTGTATTGGATTATGGTCTAATTAAAAGCTCTCTCTCTCTCCTCCAATAAATTGCTGTTTCCAATAGGGATGATTGTAACTTGCCTATACCTTGTTAAAAACACTGTAGCACAATAAATTAGATTTGATTTCTATTAAATAAGTTTATAATTTCATCTATGTTTCACATTAGTATATATCAAGAAAGTTAAGATCTACTTAGGAGACTATCAATTTATCCAGCTACACTACCTTAAAGATTTGATCAGTTCTAAGCTCAATACACTCACAACGTGAGAAATGAAGAGATGTAGCCTTGATCTTTACTTAACTTTACAAACATAAAAACTATAGATACATAAATCTCCCAAACTTTGAACACTGTTTGTCGATCACACATATTTTGGTCCCGTGATAATATTAAACTTAAAAAATCCGAAATGGACACTGGCAGCTGCCTTCATTTTTACTTAACTTTACAATGGACACTAAGACAACTGCACTAATGGCGTAGTGGTTTAAGTAGTCGTCTCGCCACTGCCATTGCGCCAAGTATTGCGGGTTCGAATTCCACACGAGACAAAAAATTGTGTGATCCACAAAGGGTTGCTCCAAGTCTGGATGTTCACTGTGTCCGTTGTTTAAATGTTTGTAAAGTCCCCCGCGATACAGGATTTATTTTATTATAAAAAAAAATTAGATCCTCTACGTGGACTACACAATTTTTTGTCATGCTCGGGGAACGATCCTTTAACACTCGGTAAACCAGCAGCGGCGACCACTTTAACCAGTATCAGTGCAATTAATAACATCAAAAGTCAATGCATATTCAAAGCAAACATTTCTATAAATCCTACTTATAAAACTAAAATCGTATATCCATTTTCCTTCAACATCTTTTAAAACCCAGCTTTAAATAAGCTTATAGCAAAGCAGAACAAATGTCTGCTGTAAGCAAAAGAGAAAATTATATTATTAGCATTAATGTCGTAACAAAATAACGATTTAAGCTAATACCTTTTATTGGAGAAGGTTTTCGGGCATTAGTCCGGATTATTTTTGTTCCTATTTTCGTGCTATGAGCCAAACAGTCATGCCGTATCTTTAAGAGTTTTATCTTGTAAAAGGTAAATAGGACTATTGCTCTCGTAAAAGGCGTTAGGTTACCTAACGCATTTGTGCTATGATTCACGCTAAGCAACGTGATCCGAAACAAGAACAAGTGGATTTGTAAAAGACCTAGCAGGCAATTTTCAGATCTTTATCCAAGTTAAGACTTTGATATTGAAGTGGTGATGAGCAGGGTATGTTGTTTTATGTACCGAGATTTAAAGACGTTAGCAGCGTTATTTTTTAGTTTTGTTTTCAAGACAAATATTTACATATTTCAAAACATTGCACGGATGGCAGTGTTTCAAATGGTAGTCACTGTAACTGCGCTGAAAGTTGTGAAAACAAAATTGTGTGATCCACAAAGACTTGAATGTAACTTAAATGTTATTTATTTAATTAGGTTTATCCACAGTAATTATATAACTCATTGACTTACAGATAATTATAGAATAAATGGCTGATGCAATTGCCATAAAGTTGTTTACAATATTTATAAAGTCTTCCGCGACACAGAAAACACTGCTAGTGTAGTGTAGCTATTCTAAAACATACTACTTCGTTCCTTGATCACCGGCAAAATATGATTATAAACATTTCTGCTATAATAATTTTTAAGTAGCCAAGAACGCTGTTACGTTGTTACTGTAGCTTATATATGTATGTATGTATGTATGTTATGTGGGGGCCAGTCAGTGCAGACCGGCGACACTTCGACTCAGTGGGATCATTTGTGTCGACACTCTCCCAATAACGACTGCCATAGATGTTCATGGCAGCCGGGACCAACGGCTTAACGTGCTCTCCGAGGCACGGAGCAGGTGATAATTGTCAATCAATACGCACATAATTTCGAAAAGTCATATAACTGCCGAAAGTCAGACGTGCGCGACTTGGGTTCGAACCCGAGACCCTCTGCATTGCAGTATGACTGAGCTATCGCTGCTTATGTCGGACCTTAAAACAGCTGAGAAAATTTATGTCTTCGAGAATAAATAAGCGTGATCGTATCTGCGGATTGAGATTCAGCAAAGTAATAACAAGTTTCTTCAGTCTTTTTATGAGTTTCAACACAAAGCTTAATAGCCATCTGATATTTTATGTGCTTAGCGCCGAACATCAAATGTTTTACTCGTTTTGGACACCGAGCAATCTTATTGGATGGTAAAATATAAAATACAAGCCATTTCTAGCGACTTTCTCTATGTGAACTCAACGCAATTTCAATATAGCGCTCAGTCTGTTTATATGTCTACACACCGTGTTCAACGCTTCATACTATTCTAATCTTAATTTAAAAAGTTTTAAGTTATATTGGAACGGACTGATACACAACATTTCTAAGAAAACCCAAATTAAATGGAATGTAACATAGTACATCCAATGTGGTAATTTAGGAAATGGTCTATCTTTAAACCAAATGACGCCCAAATCCATTCAATAGTTTTAGTCAAATATATTTCTATAATGTTACATCTATACTAATAATATATTAAGCTGACGAGTTTTAAAAGACAATTTTTTTTTGTTTAACCGCACTAATCTCTGGAACTGGAACCAAAAAAATAATGATGCATTTAATTGCATGATGCTCAAGGAAGGTTCTACAAGCCTATGGTTTATAACTTAACCCCTACTTGTTACCTACCTAACCTAACGGGAGCGAACGGAGCAGTAAACGTGGTTGAAAAGGAGGAATAACCTGTTTATGATATTAGTAAAGAGGCTCCTAAACGGACAAAATCTACTACAATAAAGCGGAGCGGAGCGAAGAAATGGAGAAATATTAACCAATAAGATTGCATACTGGAGCGGAGCGGAGATTTTATGCAATCCTATTGGTTAATATTTATCCGTTTCTTCGCTCCGCAGCCTCGGTCCGCTTCAATGGACAGGCAGCCTAAAGACTCCAATGTTTTCATCTGTTTCCAGCCATCTTGAAAATTGTTCAAAAAGGTTGCATTGGGACACAAAACATATTCTTTTAAAAAGCCATATATAAAAATATAATGACGTATTGTCTATAATATGGCTGTTACTGCCGGCCAGTATATTGCAGCCACACATTGCAGTAAAAATAATGACCTTTAATAAATATATACTGAGCCTCGTTCCAGTATTTTGTTGGTAGAGATCCTTA
This sequence comes from Catocala fraxini, assembly GCA_930367265.1. Lineage (NCBI taxonomy): Eukaryota > Metazoa > Arthropoda > Insecta > Lepidoptera > Erebidae > Catocala > Catocala fraxini. The sequence goes on along the minus strand of OV884049.1, from coordinate 3,641,645 downwards.
TGCAAGCTTCCGACAGAACGATGACGTAATAAATCACAATTCGCACCCGAACGAGAAAGGCGCAATTTAGATAACGTCCCTCAAAGATACTTGTGATTTGAATATGAACTCGAGTGCAATATCTTGTTGGACGTTTCTTTTTGAGATTATTTATATATAACACAAAATTTTGCTTTGCGGCTTCACTTGCGTAAATGTAGTTTATAACAATTTTCTATCCCTCGGGGCCAGTATTTTTTCTGAATGAATAGTGTTACACCTCATTTCGCTAAGTATATCTAGTTCTTATTCCTATATAATAAGGGCCAAACCTATTTGTGCACTTTGCCAAACTTCGTGGTTCAACTAATAATTTCTCAGCAGAAAAAAAAAAGTCTTGGGAATAGATGTAAATTTTTGCGATTTCGTTACTTTTTACTTTATTTAATTAAACAATAGATCGATCATGCTTTAATCTGTTGATTCACGCATTATTTCAAATTTCTAACCTTGGTCTTATATTGAAAATTGTAATGTGAGGTTGTTTGTTACGCTATGACGCCTTAACTACTCGATCGATCATTATGAAATTTCATAACACAAGTCGTCAGGGATACAGAAAAGGGCATCCATCTAGAAAAAGAACTGTTCCCGAGTGACCAACTTGAATCATTAAGTGATTGTCTTACCACAGCTGTAGGTTCGATCTTGATTCTCAAAGAATAGTTCTAAGTCTAGTTGTTATCTGTGTCTATTTTTCAAAGTTCATAACATCTCCTGCTAACATGGACTATCTTTAGTGCCAAAGTAGTATTTTATTTATATCTGAAAATGTTTAAACGCACAAAATTTAGAACCGAGCGCGCCGGTGAAATCCAATTCTATTTCAATAGTTTTCACTTACACGTATCGGTCAGCAAAAATAGTTTCCGACTAGCGTTAAGAATGTCAAGTTTAGTAGGTACTAAAACTAGTAGTAATACTAAGTTTATGATGCGAAGCGTATTTCTGGAATTCGGGACGAATTGTAATGAAACTTGGGTTGGCATTTTGAATGGTGGACTAGTAAAAAAAGTACGCCTAAACAGTGTTTGTGTATATTGTCATGGTTTATACAAAATAATAAAGATGTGTACAAACTTGGCATATTTGTCAAAAGGTTTTATCCGTGACTCTGTCTGTCATAATGGAATTTAAAATATCTTGAATACGTAAAATAAAATAAAATAAAATACTATAATATTTTGTTACAATATTCTTACATGTTATTTCATAATAGATTAAATCTTTGTGTCTCTGTGTCTGTGTATCTTATTGGGGATGTAGAACCAGCAAAAACATCAATCTCAGCATGACGAGTTGGCCAGAGCAAGCATACAAAACATTGGTAAATACATTATTTTGAGCATAATTTTAAAGATCGTACTATGGAAAATTTCCAAACCCAATAACATATTGCGTAACTTAGGGAATGAACCGGCAACTTCATGTAATAAGGCAAATATAAGCAGAAACCTATGCCATGACACTGCCAAGGTATACCTACGTAGGTGACCATAAAAACACTTGCAGAAGCAATTTTATTGCCAGTTTTACGCCTCTCATAAATATACGGACCCTATTCAAGAGAAAGTAGATGGGAAAGCGTAAATTTTAACGTGTCATTCTTATTTTATCTCATTAGTTTTGTACCTTTACAAGGTATAGTATTTTATGTAGTCTAGCGAAGTACAAAGGTTATGAAGAAGGAAATTCGAATATTCGAAAATCGTTTGAATAATATAATTCGAATTATAATCGAATAATCGAGTCGTAATTCGATGATGACGAATTACGTCTCGATTACGTACACGTACGTACATGCTTAGAATAGATTTTCCTTCTTTAATTATCTCCTCATACTGTTTGTGTTGACATCCATATACGTTGACCTACTGCGTAATTAAGTACCCAATCAATACCAAGGTAGCACGCATTCGAATATTTGTGAAAATTCGAGTATTTATTCGATTTTTCTCGTCGATAGTCGCCTATCGCTAATGTAGGCTGAAGGTAGCAAATAACTATATAGCTTGCCTAGTAAACTGCAGCTACTCTCGTCCAGTACCTTGAGCTATCAGCGAATATTTACTTCACGTATGTATGTGCAGAGTACAATTATGAACGAAGTGACGTAATGTTTGCCAGAATGGTATACATTGAGCATCTTCAAAGTTTTATAAATTATAGAAGTGTTGACAGAGCCAAGTTAAAGTCACTTGTATACTTCAGCAATATCAGATGTATTTCTGACATGCGGCAGTAGCGTTCACCACTAACCAGGTGGCTGACACATCTGTCATCTTCTGGATCCTGGACACTCTACTCACTTCTAAACCATAATATAAAGATTATTCGGTTGCGAGATTCTGTTGGTTGACAGAACTTTTATTGGTGGGCTATTCAGTGGAACTCACTTTTATGATTACCGCTCTGCGTTGTTACTTATTAAACTAACAAATTCAAAATAAATTGCAAATCCGGCTGTTCTAGAGTACTCTAAGGATTATTTACGAGTATTCAAACAAATAATCAATAAAATTCTCCAGCTTTATTATAATAGTATTATATATATTGTAACATAAAAAAGATATGCTAAAATGATGTAGGTCTGGCAGCTTTTGTATTTTGTATTATGTCAACAGTTCTGTTCAACGCCGTATAAAATTCACACGTTTACATAAACAAAATTACCTAAAACTAGTCCTGCGAACATAAATCCGTACCTGACCCACTTATTTAACTGCATTCTATTTTAGTTAGCCAACAGCCCAATAAATTACCATCCAACCAATCAAATCTCTACCTTAATGTGCACATAATAAGGCCGAAAATATAAACGATAAGTTGATTTATATCGATCAAGTTGGTCAACGCAATATCACTTTAAGTGGCTGTGAAATAGAGTTGGAATTACAATGGGGAGCTTCGTCTATGTCTTTAGTATGTTATAGAGTTGTAAAGTATATCGCCCTTGGCCCTACAACTACTTGATTTTATATTTCCATAAGGGATGATGGCATTTTTATGGTGTATGACGATAGCACTGTTTAAGGGGTGTATGCCGAATGCCAATTCCTTTGTGATTTCTTGAGAATAGTTCTAAATGCAAACGTTTTCAAAATACCCTCAAAAAAATCTTTAAGGACTACGAATCTTTTGCTTTAAGGACTACGAATCTTATTAAAATGACTACTTCCACTCTAGGAATAACTTCTGTATCGCGGGGACTTTATAAACATTCAAACAACGGACACAAAGAACACCCAGACCCAAAACAGCTATTTGTGAATCATTTGTACCGTGAAGGGATCGAGCACACAACAGGCACATTGGCAACATTGTCAGCACTGGCAATTTAAAAGAGTGGCCGTAACTTTCATGCATGTTTCTTCGCATAGGCTCAACCCTATGCCTGAACATTGCAACTAACCTAAATGTAGCTTCAGTAACTTAGTAAATTCATTATATATTTTGACATTCATAAGTGTTACTTTGTGATCTATATCTAGATCTTTGATATGGTGGCCATTGAATATTTACGAATCTAATATATGCAACACCTTAACCTCGCTAGCTATTACGTGGGCCCTAAAACTAAGGCTGCTTCTCCATTGAAGCGGAGTGAGGCTGCGGAGCGAAGAAACGCAGAAATATTAACCAATAGGATTGCATAAAATCTCCGCTCCGCTCTAGCATGCAATCCTATTGGTTTATATTTCTCCGTTTCTTCTCTCCGTAGCCTCTCTCCGTTTCAATGGACAAGCAGCTTAAAGCTGACAAAATCGGGGTATAACACACCGCTACCTACTCTTTAAGGAATTCAGACGTGACACTATGTATGTATACCTACGTTGTTACAAACTTTGTATAAACAAAATAAGAACTCCCTTTTTAAGTCTGTTAATATATAATAATCAAATGAAGTCAGTTAAAAACCATAGCTGTCGAAATGTGGGAACATCTTTTTTGTATTTTATGGTATAGGTGGCAAACGAGCAGACGGATCGCCTGATGGTAAGCGATTACCGCCGCCCATGGACACCGCAATACCAAAGAAGTCACAAATGCATTGCCAGCCTTTTAAATTTGCTCACCCCCCCCAAGACAGGAAGGGAGGTTGGTCCTCCGGTACCCTTACTCACTCGACGAAACACAACGCAAGCCGGTTTTCTGTGAGGCCGTGGTATCACTCGGGTCGAGCCGGCCCATTCGTGCCGAAGCGTGGCACTCCCATGTACAACTTCAGAACCGGCAATACTGAAAGCTGTGCATGACGTTTCGGGTTCAATTGTCGGCTATGGCAAAATATTATGTTTGAATGTTGATTTCATAAAATTAGGATTACTAATTAAAGTAGTGTTTAATGTAGGTACTTAAACTACAGTTACAATAACAGATGTAATATAACAAAATTAGAAAACAAACGAGTTTACAAAACAACGAGTACAATTACAGGGCATTTCAGTAAAAAAAATCTCGGAAGCAGCACGGGGTTTAAAACTATTTGCGGGAAACAGCAATACACTCGCCTCCTGTTACGTGAGGCTTAAACCTATTTCTTGTATACAATTAAGATGGTAAACAAGCATACGGCCCACCTGATGGTACTTACCATACGCTACGGTGACCACTTGGTCACCGTGGCCTACGGACGCCTGCAACACCAGAGGCATCACTTACGCGTTACCGACTCTTTAGGAAAGGAAGTGGGAAGGAGAAGGAGTGGGAAGGTCAAAAGAGGGTTATTGGGCCTCCGGCACTCTCACTCACCGAACGAAACACAGCAGTAGGAATACTGCTATTTTACGTCAATATTCTATGAGAGGGTAGTCCTTCCCCGGTCAAGCCGACCCATTCATGCTGAAATTAGCGAGGGTCTTCTACTCAAATAGTCATAGCTGGCAAAATGTGGTTAATACACGACTGCCTACCCCTTCATGGGAAATGACGAAATAAGAACCTCCTTTACCAGTCATTTCACAAAATAGTGTATTGAATCGAATGCATCGAAATATTTTATTCGCCGATTCGTTCCAATTATACCATTCCATATCAGCGAGCAAACTGACTGCCGTTATCAGCCAAATAGCTTGCATAAATAGCGTAATGTATTACTCAGGACCACTCATATCATGTGTATAGACCAGGGATGTTGCGAATATTCGCATCCGCATCTGCAATTGCGGAGCTTCCGCATCGATTTGGACATCTTCATCCGCATTCGCAATAATCAATGGAGATGTTAATGCGGATCCAGATATAGCGTTGGTTACGATAAGAAAGTAATCAGTTGTTCAGTAGTATGTTTTTAATATATGACCTTTTGCAAAACAGGCTTGAACCTGCGAAGGCGGTGTTATTAGATACTTTTTTTTAAATAAGATGAACAATTTTTATCAATATCCGCAATTGCGGAACTTCCGCATCGATTTGGACATCCGCATGCATATCCGCATCCGCGGATGTCAAAATATCTGCATCCGCAACATCCCTGATATAGACACCTTCTAGAATATGCATTCATACATGACTACGCGGATGGCTGTACAGTAGCCTATAGTGGTGTAAAGTGGTGTTCACTGGTGGATGGTGGTGTATGTGGTCGTCTCGCCACTACTACTGCGCCGAGTGTTGGTTCGAATCCCACTCGGGACAAAAAATTGTGATACATAAATGGTAGTTCCGAGTCTGGATGTTCTTTGTGTCGATTGGTTGAATGTTTGTAAAGAACACGCGACACAGGGCGAGAGATCTCTTTAAAAAAAATACAGCATGTAACAAAAAGGTGTGGTCATATACATTACCGTCCTAAAATGTGACCATACCAGCTTATAATAAAGCGTTTATCGCTACGGAACTTGTACGCCTTACAAGCTGGTACATTCCACAAAGGTTAATCAGACGCATATTACACTCGCATCTCAAGACCTATATCTGACTGCATGTACTATGTAGTGGTTTATTTATTTATTTACATCAACCGCTCGCTATACTTACAGTCGCCCAACACGTGCAGTGAGCCTTAATACATACATAATACATTATTATTATTTATCTATATATATAAAACTCTTCCGTTACTGAGTGACTGACAGACAACGCACAGCCGAAACTACTGAACGCAAGAAGCTGAAATTTGGCATGTATGTTCCTTGGAGAGTGTAGGGGAGATCTAAGAGAGGATTTTTGGAAATTCCACCCCGAAGGGGGTGAAAGGGGTGAAACCCGTTATTCACACGGGAACGGGATTACGCGGGTGAAACTGCGGGAAAACTACTAGTATGTATGTATCTTACAAACACTAAATAAGCTGAAACAAGCTGAAACGTCACACATTCACCTCTTTTCGAAACTCCATCAATAACAATATGGTCACAACTTAAAAAAATTATCAGTTATATCGACGAGGAGGGTATATCGACTATGCTGAGTCGAATGACGTTGACGGCGAGTCTCTAGCTCTTACGGTTCTTGAGTTGATAGTTGTATAACAGACAGACGGACGGACAAAGCTGTTGTATAAGAGATTTTTCGAACTCTAAAAAACTATTTGTGGTTTAAACAACATTTTATCTGTTAGGTATGTGGGAAACGAGCTCGCAACATTTGAGGCACTGTTCACTGAAACTACAATGTACTTCCCTCTTCGTATCGGGTATGCTAGGAGTAGATACGCTTGAACTGAGACGTAAATGTGCCCATCATGGTACATTTCTATTTGTTATTGCACAATAGGATTGACTACCCACCTGCGTTGAGTCGCTGTGCCCTGTCCGTGCCCGACCAATACACGAGACTGCGATCGCGTCGATTGCTGGCGGTGCCGAGGGGCTGTACTTGTACTGCTTAGTTTACTCCGACTAAACAGGCTATGAGAGTTCTCAACTCTCTGGTTACGATATTCAGAAATTGACATATTTTTTCACAAAATTAATAAATTTGTAGAATATTGTAATATATACACTATTTATAAGTTACTAGTACTTAGAGCAGCGATAGCTCAGTGGGGAGACCAACAGACTGCAATGCAGGGGTCTCGGGTTCGAACCCACGTCGCGCACCTCTGACTTTCGAAAGTTATATGACTTTTCGAAATTATGTACATATTGATTGACAATTATCTCCTGCTCCGTGCCTCGGAGAGCACGTTAAGCCGTCGGTCCCGGCTGCCGTGAACATCTATGGCAGTCCTTATTGGGAAAGTCAGTACCCTCTAATATCCTGACACTGGTCTATCCTTAGGGTATCATTAGCCTTCGGGTTGCGGAGGTTAGGTGGCAGCCGCTCCGTGTAAAAACTGATATCCAGTCAAATCCGGTTAGACTAGAAAAGCCGACCCAAGTGACTTGGAAATAATAAAGGCTAAGGGAGAAGGATTTCTTTTATTAGAATAAGCATTATTATAATAACTACTGGATTTCCATGTTAATAAATAAGTATGTAGGTCCTAAAACCAGTTGGCGAAGTGTAAGTGTAATATCTTCTTCCTCTCGAGTCGATGGTACAATTATTTTAAATATGTCCTGCCCAATGTGTAGCCTCAGCAATCGCATCAGCAGTTGCGTCCATCAAGTCCACCATGGTGCACCTACAGGGACAATTTGGGCATTCCAACAGACGTGACATTGTTTGATTAGGATCACCACATTCACACTATGCTTTGTGAGGTTACCTGATTCCTTATTTTACCAGGTTGCAACCGCAGCGGCCGAATTAAGTATGAAGTCGATTTAGGGCTTTCCATATTGGACATGGTGATTTCGGCCCAGGTGTAATATACCGCTGCCTCACCCCTTCAGAGATATAGGCGTGATACTATATGTGTATGTGGTAAAATGCGTTTCTCATGCTATATATATTTACAAATACTAACCAAAATATAACGTAAAATATGAAAAGAAACATAAGACGGTAGGTATATTTTAAGATATTTAGTTTGCTCTAACATAAATACTTTGACACATATAACTTTCACACTTGTCATGTAAACTATAAAATAAACCATTAATAAAAACAGCTGAGGCTGATCCAAGTATCGTATCATTGCTAACGTAGAACCTTCGAAGCGCGATTTTACTTCTCCCTTAACCGTTCTTTAACTTTTCCATTACTTGTAGTATATCCATTCGGAAGTGCAATTGGCTATGTGGTTGTATAACATATTTTATAGGCTTTTCGGACCCTATACCCTGTTTACAACCCATCTTCCCCCACATTAGATTTATTTCTAACGAGAATTTTGCCATAAACTTCTGTGGCAAATAAATTCTATAGTTTTGAACGAAAACATTATTTCTGCTCGTAATATTTTTACTGTAGAACATAAAATGGTTAGGCAATATGTTTGAGGCGTTCTACACTCACGCTTATGCTATTAATAGGGCAGTAGAATTATACAATTCTAATTTTAGATTGCGTGATTCGTTGCTAAATTTTGTTTGAATTAGCTAAGTGGAAAGGCCTGTGGATACATCTCTGATTTTTATAAGTTATGTATGTATATAAAAGTTAGTACCTACATAACTTTTTAATCATATCGTTAAAGCGAGCGATTTATATTATCGATCGCTTGAAGAAAAATATTGAGAGGAAATCTACATGTTTGAAAATTCTACAATTAATGTTTTTGTAGATCACAATCTGGGCTAGGCCAGAAGCGTGGTGGATTATTGTATTACTCAGTTTTCTTTTAGTTCCTACCTAATAGAGATCAAACTTATTGTCGATATAAAACTTCGTGTTTATACTGAAATTATGTTATGTGGCTTCTTATCTTATCTTATTTCGGGGGCCAATCAGTGCAGATCGACGACACTTCGACCCAGTGGGATCTTTTGTGTCGGCCCCGAGATCCGAGATGTTATGTGGCTTTATAAATTGTCCGTTAAATGGATTTTGATGAAAGATGTCCAAAGATAGAACATGACCTGAATACTTTTTATCCTGACATGCGTTGCTGTGAAATATTTGCAGGTTAAATTACGTGCAAAGGATAATGATAATAATTATTAATATCACCCCTGTCTATAAACTACCCCACTATTGAGCACGGTTCTCTTCTTAGTGTGCAGAAGATTAGGCCATAATGTCCTAATACCGTTGCCATAGAGGACAATGATTGTTCTCCATGCTGGACCAGTGCAAACCGATAGACTTCACGTATCTTAGAGAACACTATAAAGAACTCTCAAACATGCAGTTTTCCTCACGATGTTTTCCTTTACTGTTAAAGTGAGCGATATCTTCTCTCTTAGCCTTTATTATTCCCAAGTCACTTGGGGTCGGCTTTTCTGGTCTAACCGAATTTGACTGGATATCAGTTTTTACACGGAGCGGCTGCCACCTGATCTCCGCAACCCGAAGGCTAACGATACCCTAAGGCTAGACCAGTGTCAGGATATTAGAGGGTACTGACTTTCCCAATAACGACTGCCATAGATGTTCATGGCAGCCGGGACCAACGGCTTAACGTGCTCTCCGAGGCACGGAGCAGAAGATAATTGTCAATCAATACGCACAGAAATTCGAAAAGTCATATAACTTCCGAAAGTCGGAGGTGCGCGACGTGGGTTCGAAACCGAGACCCTCTGCATTGTAGTCTGTTGGTCTCCCCACTGAGCTACCGCTGCTACTGTTAAAATGAGCAATAATTAACTATTTAATACGTACATAATCACGAAAAGTCTGAGGTACGTGCCTTAAAATCGAACTCAAGGAATCCACGTGACAATCCAACGGTCTCACACAAAGAAATTACTGCTATCAATATTATAAATATTTGAATATAAATATAATTATTATAGTTACAGATATCACAACTCGACGCATAACTAATTGTTCAAGAATACATCATGCGTACTAGTGAACCCATTATATAATATAATATAATAATATCAGCCCTGTATTAAACTGTCCCACTGCTGGGCACAGACCTCTTCTCACTGTGAGAAGGGTTAGGCCATAGTCCACCACGCTGGCCCAGTGCGTGTTGGCAGACTTCACGTATCTTCGAGAACATTATGGAGAACTCTCAGACATGCAGGTTTCCTCACGATGTTTTCCTTCACCGTTAAAGCAAGCGATAATTAACTATTTAATACGCACGTAACTTCGAAAAGTCAGAGATGCGCGCCTTGGGATCGAACTCGAGACCTCTGCGTGGCAGTCTAACGGTTTCCCACTAGGCTATCGCTGCTATATACCCATTATATAAATTAATTAAATTATTGTTTAACTACTGATTCTGATTGCTAGCTTTGTGTGTTATAAACTTGAATAATATAAAGTAATTGTTGTACAGACATAATTGATTGTCTCGCATTCGACTTGGTCAAGCAAAGTCAAAAATAAATATACTTTTTTGTTTTTTAATTCAACTAATCTGGCAAACAAGCATACGGCCCACCTTATGGTAAGTGGTCACCGTAGCCTATGAACGCCTGCAACACCAGAGGCATCACTTGCGCGTTGCCGACCCTTTAGGCAAGGAAGTGGGCAGGAGAAAAAGCGGGAAGGGGAAAGAGAGAGATTGGGCCTCCGCCACTCTCACTTACCGAACGAAACACAACAGTAGGAATACTGCTATTTCACATCGATATACTGTGAGAGGGTAGTCCTTCCCCGGTCTTTGTACTACTCGACATATCATCATGATATTTCGCATACACGTTGGCAGGGCAACAAAAATGGACATAACCTTTCACCCAGAAAAAAATACTGTTCTCGAGGGATAGAAATGTATTGACAGAATCTATATTAACCCCAGCGAAGCCGCGGGCAAAATCTAGTATTTTAAGTATAATATATAATATTATATCACATACACACAACACCAAAATCAGCGAGGCTTCTACTACGTAATAAATATGCGTATGTAGTTTTTAGTCCATTAAAAATACTACTCATGTATTTTTTTACATACATACATAGATTCACGCCTGTTACCCAGAGGGTAGGCAGAGACTACGGATTTCCATTTGCTACGATCCTGACACACTTCTCTGACTTCATTCACTTTCATCACATTCCTCATACACGCCCATTGTATTTTTTTAGTGTTTGAAAAGCCCAGGTGTATTGGAATTATAGCCACTAGGCTATTATTCCAATAGACCTAGGGTATTGCTTTATTTTTACAATCTAAAAGAACATTTTATAAACAAAATCATTGAAGTGATATTTTGAAAGGATAACCTCAATAGCCCACGTGAAAAGGTGCTGGATGTGACTGCTAAGCATGGTCTCGGGTTCAATACCCGGGTTGGGTCTTTACCCATTTATTAAGTTTTTCTGTCGAGGAATTTACAGTAACAGTTTAACTTAACAAACAAAAACTTTTAGAGTCAAAGTTAAAAATCATATTTTACTCACTTAGGTCACATAACACTTATGAGCGTCAAAATACATAGGCTAGTGAGTTAGGTGGCCTGACCCGGGATATGAACCCGAGACCTCATGCACAGCAGACGCAGACACTACCGCTGCGTCAACGAGGCAGTAACAGTATTATAAAACATTGTTGATAAATTGTAGGAATCATTCCAACTTCACAAAACAATCTTTGTTCACCACAGAACAACTTCTTTACAGTTAAAAGTAGCGTTTCGAACATTTAACAATCATTTCCACCCCTGTAACTACCCCTGAAGACATTACAAAGTCCAACAAGAATCCTCGTAATGGACCCTCTGACAATCTTTTCTTCAGAAAAGAAAGACGATTTTATGTTGCCAACTTCAAATTTAAATTTAACCTATATTTTTAAGAAGATAAAAGCATTATGGCGTCGGTAAATGGCGATCTGGTGATGTGGCCATAGACATATTTTTGTATAAAAGTTTGATCATGCTCAGCAGACGGACTCATATAAGACTGATTAAATTTAGGTGTAACAGAAAAATATGCAGTTATCAGAATAATTATTTCTGTTCTATAAAACGATAATTATTTCTATTTTAAAAGCAAGTCTTGCACTAAATTCTGTCAATTTATTATAGGCCTCTAATTGATAAAACAGATTCAAGTAACACCCAGACTTGGGAGGACCATCTGCTGATACAGACTTGGTCTACCGGGCATCGCACCAATAATAATAACACACGGTATTGGTACACAATCTGAAATAATTTTATATGTCAACATTGTTAAACTTGTTACCAATATTTTATTATATACATAAAATTGTCAGAGTAAATAATATCTTCTGATATGGACCTTTCTTATTACTTTGAATAATAATTATAATAATAATATTCTACACACAACACCATCTAGCCCAAACTAAGCAGAGCTTGTACTATGGGTACTAGACAATGGATAAACATACGAAATGATATACTTTTTTTTTTGTAAATATATACATGGAAACACCCAGACTAAGACAAACATCCATGTTCATGCACACAAATGTTTGACTTGTGCGGGAATCGAACCTCAGACGTGGCAGTCGGTTGCACTAACCACTATGCCATCGAATCGTTAAATATTTATAAGATGACAAAAGCCACAACCAATCCTCTTTCATTTTAATATTTCAAAATACATTTGCCGCATTCCCAAATGAAACTGATCCCGCAATCCTCACTAAAATATTAGCCTCTGTCTAAAACACAAGCTCGCTCCTCCAACGTAAGAAGGTTGTCTGTCTGCGGCTGTGTAACAAAGTGTGATGTCATCACGAGTGATGTGCGGTTAAGGCGCGCGCGCGCCACACCTGAACTGGATTAAAGTGTTACTTGCTTTTGATAATGCATAGAGCAAGAGCCCACGACGGCCAGACCTTCGTTATTTTATAAAAGGTGAAAATTTCTCTGCGCATGTCCTCAACACAAGTAAGAACGATCAGCGAGTATGGAGTTTGGATTGTGCTATTTGGGCAGGTACCAGGTAATAAAGGTGTATAAAATAGTACCTCAAATTCGTTAAAGTATAAAGCTTATTCTTTTATATTTCTTCGGAATAACATTATAATTCACGTCAACCATTGCTGGAAACTCAATACAGTTGCAACCCCCTGCCAGACACCCCTAAACTTTACTAAATTATAATTATACTTTCGTTATAGTATAAAAGCTGAATTTTATATATACATATATGTTATTTGGGTACCTATAAAAAAAATTACCTTTATAGCTTAATATATGGTTTTTACATCTTGCCAGACACATTGAAAATTTGCTGTAGCTGTGAGCACGAGGCAACAACTGTTCAAGCGAAAGCATGAAATGTGCATGTGAAAATGTCGAAATTCGCTGTACATAGTTTGAATTACGAAGAAAATATTAATAAGTCATCTAAATAGGTTTTCTTAAACTTTGCTCTGCTGGTCCAATGTAAGTTAATAATATAATAATAATAATATTCTATCACATACACACAACACCATCTAGCGGGCACCATCTAGCAGGCACTAGACAATGGATAAACATACATATATGCTTTTTTTTTTGTAAATACATACATATTATACATCCATACACCCAGACCAAGACTAATATCCATGTTCATGCACACAAAATGTTTGACTTGTGCGGCCATTATATGGCATTTGAGATTTTCTGCTAAGAAATTCGCAGTAGTCAGGCAGTGTGCGATGATATGATTGATAGACGGCAATAAAATGATTCCATGTCAGCTAGTACTTAGTTGCTTAAGTGTAGGCCCTTAGTTGGTGAAATATCATTGTAATTTACTTCTGCCTAATCTTTTGCAGATGGACCTATGACTATTTGTATGCCAAAGAGTTTTCACTCTGAGAGTACTGGTTAAAATTATTATGTCGCCCGTAAAATACAGCTAAAGAAATTTAGTTGCCATACGATAGTGGCTATAGTTCTTTTAGGTTATATATATAGGTGTGAAGATATGCCAGATACGCCAGCTCCTGGGACCACCAGTAGACCCCCCTCGGGGTCCAGTGTCGCTTGGATGCTGTCGCGAAAGCGGACAACCCCGGCGTCTACCTCTCCAGACGGGGGTGCAGGAGACAGCCAAGCTTGAACTATGGCTGCCTCTTCCAGTAGATCTCGGTTCAGCCTCTAAGTACGTCCGTACCTACATCCACTTGTGATTTGCGATCTATGTTGTTAGTAAGCACACTTTAGAAGAAAGTCATATTATGAATCTAAACCCGTTTAATCCGTTGGAATCTCAAAGTAGGAAAGTATCGATAAATCTAACTGATAGTTTCACACAATGGCAAATCTTTTAGAACTACAGATGTTAATCATTCTATTTTCATAAAGGTACTGTTTGAAAAATGAATACCATTACACATGCTTGCACACACTAAATGAAACTATAAGACGTGCACAACATAACAAGGCAACATGCATTATTATGATGTAACGTCAGTATATAAAAGAAGAAAAGGATACATTGTTATTATTATTTGAGTGAGAAAATAGAGAAATAAAAAAAGTAAAATATAAACTAATATAAATAAAATAATAATTAATAATATAATGTTTAATAATATAAAAAATACAATATTTTACAGATCTTGTCTGCCTAATCTCTATCCTTTTTCCTCGTGACCATACGATTTCATAATACCATAATCTACACTCATGCCAATAAACTATTTCCTTTCTCAAACTTTATCTTCAGTACTTAAACTCTTGGCTAATGAAAATTGCCCATACCGTCCACTAACAATAAAGAAAAACTTCATTGCCTTAAAAGCTTCATAAATAGGCTATCTAATGGTCTCCAAGTTTTCAGACTTTATCGAGACCAGTTCTTATTTTACGGCGACAAAAATTCTTTTAAGAATTTTGAAGGCAGCCGGTTTTTGTTCTTCCTGTCCTTTTTATTTTCTTTTTTACTGAATGTGCCTGCTTTAATAAATGTCTGGTGACAGTACCTGTTAGCTCTCTTACAGGCAATATATATTTAGTGTCTAATTTTCCAAAACCAATTCATGGGTGTAATCTGTCAATAACGGAAATGCCAGACATAAATTTAAAATATCTAAAATGTATGTAAACACCAAGTATCTCCGCGTTTATACCTATTTTCAATGATATTAGTAAATACAATTTCATAAATAAATTTTATATGCTACATAGTGATGGAATACGCAGTGCGCTCGCAAAAACTGTACAACGACAATATACATTTTGAGATTTATTTTTTAATTTGCTTGTTTTTGTTGGTTCTTTCGGACATAGTTTACGTGATTTATAATTAAATATTTAATCGGTGTAACTGCGTCAGTTGCGTAGACGTAGCGAATGCGATTGTTGCGGTCTCGAAATTGAATTTTCGAATTTAATTTTCGGTTCAAACAATATATTATTGGGATTTTTCACCAAGAAAATTCATAATAGTACAAAAATAGGTTCCACCACTTATGGGACCTAAAAATTAACTGGTGAAATTTCTGTGTAGTACACATCTGCTTGCCCCTTCGAAGATATAAACGTGAGGAGACTATGTATGTAAAACAGAACATATTTATAAAACCTGCATTAAAACAAAATCTTAAACTGACCTGAATAATTCATTGAATGTCGACATTCAATAGCTAAAATAGTTTACGTCGATAAACAAAACATTGAATAGATACCAAAACTGTTTAATATCAGAGCAACAAATCAATTTTCAACCAACAGTGGTACCCGCAGATAAACTAAATTCAAATTCAACAATAAATTATTGACTGCAGTAGGCGACGCAGGTGCAGTATGTCCATTAGCCAATGCATTGTTGTTGAATAATATAAAGTTTGTTTCGAACGCATTGTGCGGTGTAATGTAACTTGCAACTTTAAACAACGTTACTGAGATTTTTGTTGAAGTCAATTTGAAATACGATTATAAATAAGTTGCTAATAAGAGTTTGTACGGAGTTTAGAACTAGTCAATGACAATAGATTTGTCCTCATTAATAAAATCAGGCCTGTATTCAACTGACCTTGATTACAGCTACTAGTATTCTGGTTAAACATTCCTGCTAAGCTAGAATGCTTGCATTAGGTCAATAGCTGGGATTTTAGCCCACGACCTGCCGATTGTAATTTAAATACCTTATTCACCTAACGTCGCTTCAATTGTCATCACATGTTGAGAATTAAGTGAAAATCGTTTGTCTCCACCTACTCAATCGAGAAGCAGGTATATACAACACAGAGAGAAAAATATGAACTGAATAAATTAATTATGGCACTGATCTTTTTTCAAGTTCGTTGGAAATGGAAACAAGCTGGGAACTCATTTTAAACAATTTCAGAAGAAAAAGTAATAGCCCACAGTTTCTGCAACTTAATCCACAGTATAAGAAAATAATAGACATGACAAAAAAATGTGGCTCGCGCTGCTTCTGAAAATTGCTTGTATCTTTATTTTTTACAAAATCCCTAATTACAATTGCAATGCAGCTCATGATTAGACGTAATATCAAAGCGGTATCAACGAAAATTTTAAGTTTTGGCTGTATCTTCGTTGTTCTGGCAATGTAAGTGCATTTGATTTTGCTGACATTGAATTTAATTTTACACGGATGGCACAGTGGTACTTCCTTTGCTAATAAATCAAATCTAAAACTATCAGTGTACTTCTACTACCAGTAGGTATAGGCGATAGTTTTTGATTTGATTTCTATCCAGGTAATAAATGTATGATTCACAAATAGTTGTTCGAAGTCTGAGCGTTATCTATCTTAGATCAGCCGCGATTTTAGAATTACGCCTGAACCAGAATTTACCTTAAAAGAAATTAAGAGCTTGGATCAGACACTACTTTTAACACTTAAATAGATTGTCCCACGCCTATATTCTAGAAGGAGCAGGCAGAGTTACACCTCTGCCTACCCCTTCTGAGCTATGATATACACCCACACTTTGGCAGCCATGGTTCTAGGTTCCACCTATTAGTGAACAAGCCTATTGTCGTACATCGGGCACAATTCCAGACTCCGTTATGTTACTGACAATTTCTTGACAGAAAACACAGAAATCTCTTTACTGAAATCGGAAACAGAATTCGTCAATCTTTATGCGCATCAGTCGCATTCACTACCGCTGTGCCACCAAGACACTTAAACCCTAAACTTAAATTAAGCTTTTCTCTTTTCGTAATACTACATTTAAAAAATGAAGCTCATTTATATACAACAGCTTTAACTAGTTCCTCGAATTTAATTTCCACAGACCTATGTACAACACAATAGACGTGGCACTTGCAGGACATTGAACAATTAAAACGGTCCTTAGAACTGGCGTTGGCGTCAACAAATGAACTGCCTCGGCAACCATTTTTTATTTAGCCCGTGTAGAATACAGGTGGGAAGACAATTTATTTACGTAATTTATTGCCGTAGATTGAGATATTGGGTTTAGTTGTGTTATCTATCGTTGCTGATCAATTTGTGTTTAAAATTAGGTGTTAGCTTGTTGGTTCGGCGTCAGTTTGTATTTATTGTGTTTTAAGATGGTAGGTTGAAATTAGAATTGCGTAATAGTAGGAAAATATATTCGAATGATTTGAAATTCGTATGTTGTCGCTTTCGAATCTTGAACTATTCGTTATGATTAGTTATTATTTGAATTATAATAATCAAATATTGGCAACGAATTTTAGTAAAACATTGATAAATTGGTTAATAGTATATGAAATTTGATTCTTAACAATATTTTCAGTTAATAACAGCCCTGTTTGTAAACTGCCCCACTGACGACACGGATCTCCTCTTAGTATGAGAAAGGTTGCAAATACGACTGCTATGTAAAAGGTATTAGGTTCAAATCTCGAATCATGCCAACAGTAAGTTGTTGGGTGTCCTCTGAATATATTGCCAATAGCAGGCTGAAGTTAGGAAATTAGCTGAGTTACGCACCCTCGTACCTCAAAAAGTACGTAATGTCGTTGTTCCTGCACCTAATTTCTCTGCAATCGTGTCGTTCCGGCAGACTTCAAGAATGAGGGAATAGAAGTGCTTGCATTTCCGTACACACTTGTACAGTACAATATTAATCTTTTGCACATATAGCTAGTCTCGATTACGATTGACCGCCATGATCGAAATTCAGTGTGCAACTTATCCTTGGTAATCAGAACTTAATCAGTCTATTTTTATTAACAACTAGCTTTTGCACATGACTTCGTCCACGTGGAATTGATTTGACTAAAGATTGGCTAAATTTGACATCTTTTAATGAGTAGCGGCACTTATACACTCAAATCTTTAATTATATTTTAATACACTTATTTATAGACTTTTAGAAAAAATAAGCTAAGTATAGCTTATGTTTCTCTTTCCGACCATCCTTCTATTTCTAGTGGTTACAGATTTTTAGCAATGTATCAAGAATTTCTTGGTATTAGTATTTGACTTCTTCTAGACGTATGAAGATGAATCATGCACGAGACTTTAAGTCAGACATTCAGCAATCCAACTGTAACCACCGCATTCAATTTTGTGCAGTAGTTTTTGCGTGATATGCGTACAAATATACAGACTGACACAGCTTCTAACAATAATTGTTTTGACGTTTTTAGCTCATATAATAAGCACCCTCGTTATTTTTCATAAATAGTTCTTATGAACTGACCTCAGCCAGTTACAATTTTATTATATTGAAGCCACTTACCACGGCAACGACAGACACAACTCAAGGATTATCTAGACAATTAATTCAATTAAAACGTACTGTAAAGGTACCTACTAAAATATTTACACGCAACTTAACATTTAACATGACGCGTTGACTACTCAAGTGGGTACAACCCTTACGTTTCTAAGAATGCATTTGGCAAACGTGTCTCGCAAAATCCATCTTGAGCTTAATTCCCCTTCGTAAATTAAATATAAAGTATGCATGTTTTCACGCTGCTGTAATTTCTTGATTCTTTGCATACGTTCGTTTTATATACAGTGTGTGCATGTGTGTGCCTATGTGTATATTATGTAATGTACAAAGAAACACCAAAAAATCTCAGAATCTATCTTCTTTATATATATATAATTCTACTGTATGTGTGTATGTCACTGAACTCCTCCTAAACGGCTCAACCGATTTTGATAAAAAAATTATGTGTTTTCTTGTAGATTCGAGGTTCATGGTTTAGATTTAGGTTTTTTTTTTTATCGTGCTTTCAGGACAACGTCTGTCGGGACAGCTAGTTGCTTATATTTAATTAGTGGAGGAAGACATTGTGAGAAAACCAAACTGTCTGAGAGTTCTACATCATATTCTCGATGATGTGTGAAGTCTGCCAATATGCACTCATGGGTCAGCGTAGTAGAGGCTGCGTACCCGTTGGACCTTCACGATTAGACCCTATTACTTATGTAGAGGTCCAAAGGATCATATTAGTTGATGAGGTTTGGACCTCAAGTTTGGACTTGGAGGTCCAACGGGTACGTAGCCGTAGTGGACTCTGGCTTAATCCTTTTCATGTTGAGAAGACTCTCTTGCCCAGCAGTGGGTGAGCTATAAACAAGCCTGACAATTTTTTTACTGTCGATCTATTAGAGATATCTGTCGATTATCTTACCGCTGCTGAGCAGATTGCGATGAAGTTAGAAAACGATAATCATGTTTATCAAAGACTAAGGAACAGTATTTGCAGATAGCAGCTGATAAAATCTTCTTCTTAAATTAGTTTAAAATAAATAAATAAATAATAATGTACTCATGTCTATTTCTCAAAGAGCTAAGCAGAAATAGAAATATTTATTTGCATAGAATGTAAGTTTATAAATTATGATGGTTATGTACATGTTTGTCGGAATCCTTATACATTCTATGCAAATAAATATTTCTATTTCTAAAAATTAACAGTCATTTAAATTAAAGGGTGATGATAATAGTATATACAAAGAAATAAAATGCAGAAAATAAATACTAAAGTTAACCTGATGAAGATACTTTTACAAACAGTGGCAAATTGGTAGTAACAATTATTATAATGTATCATTCAAGAAGTCTGTAACCGAGTAATAACATTTATGAGCCAGTAAGGCCTCAAGACGCTTTTTAAATAGAGTAACAGATTGCTCCTTAATATCTTTCGGCACTTTATTATAAATGACAGGCGCCATGCCCAACACACTCTTTTTAAGTAGTGTAGTGTTATAACCACCTGTATAGAGTAAACTCTGATATTGAGTTCTTAGAGCCTTTGTTCGGGTTCTATTTTCTTGAATAGTTGGGAACAGCTGTTTGTTAGTTTTTACAAATATGGCTATTTCCAGTATATAGATGCAGGGAAAGGTTAACAATTTATAAGTTTTAAAAACCGGTACACAGCTATCTGTAACTTTTGAGTTGAAAATTGATCTTATGCAACGTTTTTGAGATTTGAAAACACTTTCTCTGCAGCTGCTGTTTCCCCAAAAGACCACACCA
Organism: Catocala fraxini; assembly: GCA_930367265.1. Lineage (NCBI taxonomy): Eukaryota > Metazoa > Arthropoda > Insecta > Lepidoptera > Erebidae > Catocala > Catocala fraxini. The sequence continues at coordinate 3,621,274 of OV884049.1, read as the reverse complement.
AATCTTAAGACAGAAACCACTAATCCGTGATATGCTATCAGTACAGTGTTGACGTTAAGCAGATACTACGGTTTCCCACTACTCTTAACTGTATCGATCCTGGCTCTTTTGCTTCAATCACTCTCGTTGCATTTTTCATGTTCTCTCGTCGGCTCAGAGCACTCCTAACCTAGCCTTTCAGCGAAATGTTTCTGGACATTTAATTTAAAAGCTTCAGATAACTAACCATACTGATGAAATAATACGCGAGACTTTCGATTAAGATAAAACATATAAGAATAGAATAAGGAATAGTGTGATTAGAGAGAGATGCGGCATTAAAGTGGATATAGTGACAAGAATAGAAAAGGGTATATTGAGCTGGTTTGGGCATGTAGAAAGAATGGACGCGAAAAGACTGACTAAAAAAGTTTATAAGGCTAGTTTGAATGGAACAATCATAAGAGGCAGACCTAGGCAAACGTTTCTTGACCAGATCGGAGACGTTCTGGACAAAGGCCAGGTTAAGAGCACCTTGAACCGACGGGCGTGTATGAGGAATGTGATGAAAGGTAATGAAGCCAAGGAAGTGTGTCAGGATCGTATCAAATGGAAATCCGTAGTCTCTGCCTACCCCTCTGGGAAACAGGCGTTAATCTGTGTATGTATGTAAAACATATATAGCATAGCAACTGTGCTAATATAGTTACAGAAGGCGCTTCAATATATGACTCCACGAATGGCGTAGTGGTTTAAGTGGTCACCTCGCCACTGTCGCCACTCTGAGTGTATGGGTTCGATCCCCACACGGGACAAAAAAGTGTTTGATCCACAAATGATTGTTCTGGGTCTGGGTGTTCTTTGTGTCTGTTCTTTGAATGTGTGAATGTGTAGGGGCGATGTATGATGTGATGTGTGAGAAATGACGGTCAAATTGATATATACTTTCTTTACTGGTACCAGAATTTTATAATAAATATACAAAAGTAAACTACATGTTATGCGACCTAGCTGAGCGGGTGTGGGGAGACGACTACTGCGCTGCGCACACACGACTTGTATATAAATTTGTAGCGTCAGCAGCCGCTACAAATGTTTATAAAGTCCCCAGCGATACAGGAACTAATCCTAGTGCTGGTGTGGTCTTTTTTTAAGAAACAATGTATATATAATTCTATATCTTCTATTTTAACACATATAATGCAATCGAGTTATCTATTGCTTGATTGTCAATCAAGCATAGAATTCGATTTAGTAATTGATTTCGTATTAAAATAATAATGTTGACAGTCGATATTTTACCAGCCATAGCTCAATTGGGAGACCAACAGACTGCAATGCAGCGGGTCTCGGGTTCGAACCCACGTCGCGCACCTCTGACTTTCGGAAGTTATATGACTTTTCGAAATAATGTGCGTATTGATTGACAATTATCGCCTGCTCCGTGCCTCGGAGAGCACGTTAAGCCGTTGGTCCCGGCTGCCATGAACATCTATGGCAGTCGTTATTGGGAAAGTCAGTACCCTCTAATATCCTGACACTGGTCTAGTCTTAGGGTATCGTTAGCCTTCGGGTTGTGGAGGTCAGGTGGTAGCCGCTCCGTGTAAAAAGTGATATCCAGTCAAATCCGGTTAGACCAGAAAAGCCGACCCCAAGTGACTTGGGAATAATAAAGGCTAAGAGAGAAGAAGACAGTCGATATTTATATAAGACCGATTTTCAATCGTCTCATTACTTTTATCTGAGTAATAACTATGACTTGACATATTTTCTATACAAAAGCTGACAAAACGTCAAACATGTTCTCCAGACAAAAAATATCTGACTATTGAAAAATGAACCCTAAGTCTTCAAATCTTCTATTCACATTGATTATACTAATAGATGTTATAAAGAGGAAAGTTTTTTGTATGTTTGTTATGATTTGCTCAAAAACAAATCAACCGATTTAAAAATTCTTTCAGCGTTGGAGAGCTATGTTATCACAGAGTAACATACGCTAAACTTTATTTTTAAAAAATGACTTTTACTAACATGAACTTTTAGGCGAGCGAAGCTGCTGGCAATACCTTGTTTAATATAATAAGTAAAAGAGAAAATCCAGGCAAGGCACAACGTCTTGCCTGGATTTTTAACTACTAATATGACACACTCTGTACATAATATATACTAGGTGCCTGTAAATATTTATGTTCATACTTGAGCAGCTGTGTAGCTAATACATTATATAATTATGGAAATTTTAAATGCTAGAGAACTCTCTGTCGTCAAGAAAACTAAGTAACAAGAATTTCAAAAGGACCTTATCTTAGTAGTTTGTACACGAGGAGAATATTAACGACCAAATATCTTATCCTATCCTAACTAATATACAGGACTGTTTGGTACATCGTTTGCCAAATTGAATTCGCTGAAAGGGAGTATCATTTGCTATATGTAGTTTAAGCACCCGAACCCACTTTTCACGCCACGAGACATTTTTTAAATAAAGAACAACATTTTTTTTTGTAAATATCTACATTTTATGCATAGAAACACCCAGACCAAGACAAACTTCCATGTTCATGCATACAAATGTTTGACTTGTACGGGAATGGAACCCGCGACCTCAGGCGTGGCGGTCGGTTACACTAACCACTTCGCCATCGAGTCGTCAAATGATGTTTGCTATTTAACCGTGCGTAAATCGTTGAATACATTTGGATGGAACTACACAAACCATGTCCTTAGTACACACAATATACAAGATTTTTATCCTCACGCGTTCCCGAAGGATTCACGACGACGTAGCCATGGGCAGATTAAATTATTACTAGATTTTGCCCGGGGCTTCACTCGCGTAATTGTCGGTTAAGGTAGATTAGTAAAAGTACTTTTTTCCTGGATGTAAAGTACCCTATGTTCTTTTCCGTACCCCTGACAATGTCCATGCGAAATTTCATGATGTTTAATCGAGCAATTAAGGCGTGAAAGCGTAACAAATATACTCACTTTCACATTTTTAATATAAGTTAGGATATCCTGCTGCAAACAAGATTGGTGGTAGCGGAATATCCGCAAGAACATTCATGTATCCGATTGAGTGTATAAACAAAGTTGCAGGAAAGATATCTCAACACTAACCGAAGAAAATATAGCTGAGTCTATATAAGTTTATTTCTCCAGATGCAGTATCTTTAATAAAACTAAGTTTACGAATAATTTCGACGTTTACGTTCGCTGTGCTCGCTATTCGACAGTTTACTACCACCCCCGAGTTTTAAAGATAATAAAATATTAATAAATGCGAAATGTTGTGAAATAAAATATAATTATGGATATATTAAATTTTATTGTGGAGGCTTCGGTCGAACGGTTTTGATAATGGCAAAAACAAAAAAAATTATTGACTTAAAGAATCTCAATAAAGAAGTACTTACTAGTTACTATAGTAATAATAATATTCTATCACATACACACAACACCATCTAGCCCAAACTAAGCAGAGCTTGTACTATGGGTACTAGACAATGGATAACATATACATATATATACTTTTTTGTAAATACATACATATTATACATATAACACCCAGACCAAGACAAACATCCATGTTCATGCACACAAATGTTTGACTTGTGCGGGAATCCAACCTGCGCCCCAGGCGTGGCAGTCGGTTACACTAACCACTACGCCATCGAGGCTGACAATGCTAATATAAAAAAAGAAACAAAAAGATATACGTTTATTTGTATCTCCACAACGCATAAAATAAAATGATTATATTTTACATAGAGCACAAGAATACTAATATTATTAATGTATTAATTAATCTATTATTAAAATTCGCACTGGGGTTTATTTCTGTGTTGAGAAAGAGACTACGAGCCCCTTGACTTTCGCCCCTTTCATTAAGTAGACGGCGCCCCGTTTCGCGGGGCTCCTATTTTTGGGTGGATTTAAGAAGAAACCTAACAAATACCTACTACGGGGCGAACCTTTAGGGGCGAATGGGCTCGTAACTGAGAATGACTGCACAGATGTCGTAGTGGCTTCAGTCGTCGCCTCACCAATGCCACTGCGCCAAGTGTTGTGAGTTCAATCCATTCAAAAATTTGTGAGATCCACAAGTATATATATTTAAATATATATTTAACTTTTAAATTTTATTTAAAAAAACGCAGCGATAGCCTAGTGGTAAAACCGTTGGACTGCCACGCAGAGGTCTCGAGTTCGAACCCAAGGCGCCTATCTCTGACTTTTCACAGTTATATGCGTATTAAATAGTTAATTATCGCTTGCTTTAATGGTGAAGGAAAACATCTTGAGGAAACCTGCATGTCTGAGAGTTCTCTATAATGTTCTCGAAGATATGTGAAATCTGCCAACTCGCACTAGGCCAGCGTGGTGGACTATGGCCTAACCTTTATCACAGTGAGAAGAGGCCCGTGCCCAGCAGTGGGACAGTTTAATACAGGGCTGATAATGATATCAGCCCTGTACCCCTATAAAATATATGATATGAATGCTCATATCATATATTTTATTTTATTGTGTTGTGGAGATACGAATAAAAATATATTTGTTTCTTCTTTCTTTCTTTCAAATAGTTGTTCCGAGTCTAGCTGTTTTTTTTATCGTTGTTGAATGTTTGTAAAGTCCTTTACGATACAAGATTTATTCCTAGTACCTACGTAAATAGACACTTGAGGCTGTCAGAAATGTAACAACTTATTATGAAACACAATTTTTTTTCTTGGATGGGAATCCAACGCTCAAAAACGATTCTTACCATAGCAACACAACACAAAGTTACTTTTTGGCAATGTAATGTAAAATAGAAATACTTTCTTATTCAAGCTGTACTTACCTATGTCATACATCTCCTAACTTGATGTTTAAACGAGCACTTACCTGCCATATCATAACTACAATCTTTTGAACTACAATAATTCTTCGTATGTTTGTATTTCGCATTTCAGTGACGTACTAACCTAGCATTATCTTACGTTTACACGAATATTACACATTGAAATTAAACTACTTTTAACGCGCCTTTCAACTTTTGATGTAACATTTATATTTACATTTTCCCCAACGTTTCGGTTGCTTTTAGCATTCAAGTTCACGTGGAGACTTGAAACGTCGGGAATAGTGTAAATATGTATTTTTCTTACGAGGCACGGTGCAGAACACACACGTTACATAGTTGTGTCTCATTCGTACCTCGAAAAGCATGTAGAACTCTGATCTGTATTATGTAATCGGATTTCTTGCCATGCATGTTATCAATCGGATTATAAGAGTAAAGGAATCTAAAGTACACTTTGTGTTTGCATACATAAAGAGTTGTTGAATCGATGTCCACACGGGACAAAAAAATGTGTGATTCACCAATAATTGTTCCGAGTCTGGGTGTTTTTTGGGTTCTTTGTCTGAATGTTTGTAAAGTCTCCAGTGATACACTAGAGCTTTTTCATTTTTAAACGAAAGAAAATGGTCTTGCATATACGTCTAGTCTTATCGTTTATATTTAATCTCGTTTAGTTACCATAGCAACGAAAACCTAGTACAAAACCGCTGAATTGCCACCCAGAGATCTCGAGTTCCGACGTCTGACTTATCGTAGTTATGCGCGAATTAAACAGTTAACTATCACTTTACCAGCTAAAGGAAACATCGTCAGGAAACCTGCATGCCTAAGAGTTTGCCATAGTGTTCTATAAGATATGTGATGTTTACCAACCGGCACTGGGCCAGCATGGTAGACAATGAGAATCCTCTCAATAAGACAAGGGTTAGGTCATAACCTAACCCTTGTCTCATTGAGAGGAGGAAACTCTATGTACCTACGAGCCTGATGTTATTATACATGTCAGTAAAGGAGGAGCTGATATCATGTACAATTAGCTATTATATTTAACTTTTAATTACTTTATTCAATCTGCTATAACACAAGAAAGCCAATTTCATAATGCAAGTAGCAAAAACTGAACGCCCAAAGCTTTGGCAAGGGTTCAAACAGTCCTAAATAAAATTAGGACCAACGGGTTAAATCCTTAACTTGTTCTAACTTTAAGCCAAATCATTTTGCATATTCAGCTTATTAAGAGTAACTTACATGAATAATTATAATGCTCGACATAACTTACTTTAAAGGTCTGGCTGGTTCTGACTGGTTCTGGTTTGAAAAGGGAAGATATTTAGCACTAGATTTTACCCCGCGGCTACACTCGCGTTAATGTAGATTTTAACAATCAATTTCTATTCCTTCGGAAACAGTATTTTAATGGATTACACTACATTGACCGTTTCTGCATCTCTGAAATTTCGCATACACGTTGTATGCGAAATTTCAAGATGATCAATATATCAGTTAAGGCGTGAAAGCGTAACAAACAAACTCATTTGCATTTATAATATTAGTTAGGATTTGGTATAATTATATTAGAATAAGGTTAAGCGTTATCTTAACTTAACCCCAATGATATTAATTTCAGTAAATAAGCAGATACGTTACCACCGTTCAAAAACTGAAGACTCAGAAACGACCCAATTGGATCTTCTTTCTATTGTTGTCAAAACAAAATAGTTTAACAAAATTCCTTGCAAAACAGTCTAAACAAGCAAGTGTGTGTCGCGTTCCTGTAATGAGTAGAGTTTTAAGGTCCCTTGAGAAGATAGTGTGACTATGGCCCGATTCCTGTATTTAAGAAACAAGGCGTTTTACCTACGGACACTTAAATTATGACACATAATCTATGAAAAAATATGTTTATATTTAATTGTCCAGAGCTAAACGGACTCGTAATCTTTGGCCCTGGCTCTGTCAGAACATGAGCTCTCATCACCTAGCAACTACTAATGGTTCAAATTAGGACAAAATGTCCAAAAAATTTCTCTTCCTAAAAAAATACGTACAGGGCTTGGATTCTCGAAATGTAACTGTGGTTCACATTTATTTTCACTAAATGTCGAATGGGTTGGTTTTATGTTTGATTCCAGAACAATACAGTAGCAATTAGTTGAACTAGAATTTAGCTGCAAAGCAGTTGGAAAAGAATCGTCAATTTGTTTTTATCTCAATCGTCCACTGGAAACAAAAAGAAAAAAGATTCACACCAGTGACGACAAAAATACATGTCCCCAAGACAATCAACTACGACAAAAACAACTCATGGCCTTATCAAATAATCGTCAAATCATTTTTCGAATGTTCGATAATCATTTGAATACTATTCAGTGACTAAAAATCGTTTCTTATTCGAATGCAAAATTATTTTTTGTAGCAATCGAAAATTTCTAATTATCAAACACACAGAAACAGCGAAGGCACAAATTAAAGCAACATTAATTACTTAGTATTTACGAGCTCCCACAAAATTGTCTAAAAGAAACTTGGCGAAATTAAAACCGATTTCTCCCTCGCGCATAGACCTATCAATCTATCAGACAGTCCACTTAATTAACTGTTACCACATTACTGTGGGTTCTGCACTCTCACTGCCTACCCATTAGAGAGTGATTTCGGATAAAAAAAGGAAAAACTAACTAAACAGTTTTCCTTAATGATGGTTTGAGATTTCGCAATTTCGGGCGAATTGGTTCACTTGTTTTCAGCGTCATAGTCAATTAAAAAGAACATTAAATTTATACGCAAAAAAGGATATATATTTTATAGTTATTGTGTGTAAGATTTCTATGAGCCGAATACGTATGGCCAGCAAACGCCAAGACACTTTGTCAAAAAAAATATAAACCTTTTAATCGAATAATTTTGATAACTACTATTGTATAGGCTAAAATGAATCATATGTATACAGTGTTTACAGCTATGTTATAACTATGTCCTATCGCATTATAATAATAATAATAATAATAAACATTTATTTCAGACTTATCCATATGTTGTTAGTAACAATAACTTAAAAACTATGTTAGTTATACAATTATTAAAATTAAAATCAAAATCAAAATTAAAATCAAAATCAAAATTAAAATCAAAATCAATCAGCATTATGTTATGGTTTGCAAATTATAATATATAGTCATATACAGCTTACACAATTAATATCATTACTAAAAATTCCGAATAATCATATGTATTTTTCGATTATAATTTACACATAATTTCACATAATTATGACTTGCCCCAATATACATATCCGTTTGTCTATATCACCGAGAGCGTAAGCAGCAATGTATTACACCATCATTTCATCAGTAGCAGTTTTAAGTTCCACGTACCAGAAGTAAGCTCACCAGACCCAGTTCCTTACAATGAGCTACTGCTACGAATTACTCGACAACTGCAACAATACTTTTGACTCCTTGTAACATAACCAAGACCACGGTACACAATCATAGCAGTCACATACATATCCACTTCGGCTCCAAACCAGTAGTATATGGTTAGTACTACTTTTGGCTTCACTCCTATGGATTCACTTCTTTTTCTGGATGATAGGACACTATGTCCTTTTATGTGCCCCCGAAAAAATGTATATGAAATAATAACAATAATAAATTATTTATTGTAACAAAAAATTATATACAATTAAAGTGTAAGCCCTGATTCCCCCCAAACTAGCGTGAGCTATATAATGGCAATCAGTTCTCCCCCAAAAACAAATGATACTACAAATTTGTTACAAAAATAATTTGGAACACACATAGTTTAGAACGTACTTGAAAAATAGATTTAATTAATTAAGTTAATTTTGTGTGTGCGTATGAGCGCATGTGTGAGTGTGTGTGTGTTTGCGTGCATGTTTGTGTGTGTGTGCGTGCGTGTGTGTGTGTGTGTGTATGTGTGTTTGTGTGAAATTGAAATTGTCATATCGGTCAGTCGATAAGGTGAGAAAGTGTAAGTAAAAAACACACATTCGGATTTATAATATTAGTTAGGATTAAAAATAGCCTTATTTACAGACTCTCTCACCCTCAGCAAGCCTCACTTAAGTTCTAGGCATAGTACCAGAGCATAATTTGTACCCTTCAATCTCATTATTATGCACTCTATGGAATTAAGTTCTAATTGGACGCTGTCCCGATCAATCAATCTTCGCGATTGATGCCCAGTCCCTGTATACACTATTTTTAATCCATACTGAATGAAATTTTTCCATAATGATGATAGCTTAATTTAATTTCTGCAAATATTAAAGGTTATGTCTATGAACTGCTCATACATGACTTCATACACACTCTTACTCTTATCATCTAAGGCTTAGGCTAAGGTTTTTTACATCTACATTTCACCAGATATTGTTTTAGATCCCATATCTTAGATCTTATATGATATCTTAGATGAGCTTTTTGCCGTCTTACCGGGCATAGGTTTGGATTACGGCTACTGAGAAGAAATGTCTCTTAAGAAGTTCTACAAGCAGCAACATAAAAATTTGCTGACCTCCTATAACATGGATCCATAAAATCTAGTAAAATGTGGACCTCTGCCTCTTCGGAGATATAATGCAGAAGTATGAGAGTACGTGCTTTTTGAACTGCTACAACTAAGATCACATCCTAGTAACGATAGCCTAATGGAAGACCTTTAGGTTGCCACGCAGACGTCGACTGGAGGTTTATTCTAACGCACACACTTATGCGATTTCGAAGTTATGTGCATATTCAATAATTAATTATGGCTCGCTTTACCGGTTGAAGAAAAACGTTGTTAGGATACCTGCATGACTCAGGGTTCCATTAAGTTCTCGAAGATATTATATTTGCCAATCCGCACTAAGCCGCCTTCTGAGTGGCCAGAAGAGGCTTGTACTCAGCAGCGGGACAGTTTATATTCAAGGCTGATGTTATTATATAATATACTAAGAACAATTTACACGAATAAAAAACATATTTCAGCTTCTGACATTTCTTTCTCTCTTGTCCACAGAGTAGCGATATCGTACACAAGAAACGATACACACGCCGAGCTGATCATAAGCGACGTTCAGCCAGAAGACGAAGGCGTGTATCGCTGTGAGATCACGTACCTCCAAGTAGGCGAGGACTGCAATACAGTGCAGATCACGGACTTTCATACGTACAGTAAGTACTTAGAAATTAAGACATTTACTATTAACTAACTTCCGAAAGTAGATGATTCTATACTCGAAGTCAAAGTCAAGTCAAAAGAAAAGAGAATACTTTCGACCTATGCATTTTTTGTGTGTATTGCGATAAACTGAAGGAAAATCGTGATACGTATCTAATATGTAGATTATTTATTTAGTAATATCTGATTGATTTGTTGGATCAGTGGCATACTTGTATGCGTTCGATCGTGCCTTGAGTGTGATTTCCAAGAACGCAAAATATTATCGAGTTTTAAATGTACTTTTTACTAACAACATCAAATCTGGATATACATATACATGGTAAATATCTTTAATACATTGCCGTTGCAGGCTAGAATAATATAAGAACTGGTTTGGTAAAAACATAATTAAAGCAACTTAATGAGAGTTGTTTTCGCCTTCAAGACTTAATAATATTATTTCGTACATACTTTCAACATGTTAGTCAAATATAGTGTTAAAAAATTATTGCGATGAAACAAAATAAACTAAGATCAAAGCAAAGCGCGTGATATAACATAATTAGGTGCGTGAATATTTAAGTGGAGTTTCTAAGCGTTACGTCAAAGTCAAAATCACTTCTTAATTTAAGTCACGAGGTAACACTTATGAACTTCAAAGTTTAGTGATTAGAGAGTTTACTGAAGTGACTGAAATTATATATGGGCTAGCAACTAGAATCAGTCAAAGGTTTAGGGTGTCAAATTTCTTTGAGGTATCTTTCATGGGCTCAAACCTTCATAACAAGGCCAAGTATCTTAATAAATTCTATGTATTTAAGACAAGAGTTTTGATCTAGTCTTTGTATGACAAACTAGCTTTTGCTCACGGCTCCGCTCGCGTAGAAGTAGGTTAGGTTATGTTAGAAACAATACTTTTTAGAGTTCAAAAAAATCTTATACAACAGCTTTGTCCGTCCGTCCGTCCGTCTGTCTGTTATACAACTTTCAACTCAAGAACCGTAAGAGCTAGAGACTCGCGGTTAACGCCATTCGACTCAACATAGTCGATCTACCCCCAAAATGACTATGACCTTTGACCTCTGACCTCAAAGTCATGTGGTATCACGTGGCCTTTGGATATTACTTGCAACATTTTTTCGAACTCTAAGATCTACGTCAATTCATTGCCGATTCTCACTTGTTTAATAATATATAGTCTACGTTTCTATCAGGATCGTAGCAAATGGAAATCCGTAGTCTCTACCTACCACTCTGGGAAACAGGCGTGAATCTATGTATGTTACTCGCTGATAGTAAATCTCGCAAATAAATAGCTATCTTATGATAAAAGAAATTTAAAAATCGGTTGTGTTGTTTTTGAGTTAAATCCTTACAAACAAAAATTCAAATCTTTCTTCTTCATAATATTATATAGATGGTATTCTCCAAATTTATATTACACGAAATGTTAACATAAATTATATTCCATTTCTAAGCTGAGCAACACACACTGGACGTCACGGACGTTAGGTGTCATGCGTATACGGTAGAGCCGATTAGACCGCATATCAAGAAGTATGGCTCCTCATATTTGCCGAATTATTAAAACTAGGAATTGTCTGCCGAAACACTAGTCTCTTTCGATCGTGGTTCCTTCAAGCCGGGCATGAAAAAGCACCTTGTTAGGTAGTTTAAGTAAAAAATTTCGGCACCACTTCACGTGAGAACGTGGTGTGGAGAGCTCTGCTCAGGAACTACACGACTGCTTGCCATTAGGCGGAGTGAAGTCATTTTGACAAGCTACAATAAAAAATATAAAACTCATTTGACGTTCATTAGACTAGATCTAAATTATATTTTGAATAGTTTTTATTACGTGATATGGACCTGTGCTGCTAATTTAATTTCATTAGGGTATTATTTGACAACACAGCTATCTAAAATACCCTGTAACTGTTGTTATATTTATAAACTAGTCTTAATTAAAAAAGAATTGTCAATTGTCAATAATTTAAGAAGAAGCTAAGTATTAAATAGCTTCTAAACAAAAAATCCCACGTATAAAGATAACTCACCGTTGAATGTTAGTTGTAGTAATAGCAAATAACCGTTAATCAAAAGTTAATCATTGCTTACTTACTTGAGAGCTAATTAGTTGAGAGGTAGCTAAGTATTGGTTAATGACATGTTTACTAGTAAGACCTTTAATTACCTAACCCAAAAACGAGCTTAACACTTTGGTCGTAATCCTAGCTGCTAACTAAAATTAAGGATCCAATGAGGACTCCATTACTTTTTTAATTACGATCCAATAAACAGCCAATGGCTCCTTCATTTTAGCGAAGCGATATTTCCTGTAGCATGTTGTGTAAACTCGCAGACAGATCCGGAGCAAGTGTCGTAAGTAAGTGGACGGACATATCGCTCTCATATGTTTTGTCAACATGACAGCCAATCAGAAGCGGATGGTGGACTAGAGAGGGGACACACATATCGATAAAAGAAATGTGTTATTTCGTGGATAATTTTTTTATACTAAGCTCCACTAAAACAAATTTTAGACCAGCCAGAGTAGTCAGTCTGAACGGAGCTTGGGTATTGTCTTGTACAAATGTGTGCGCAAATACAAGTGCACTCTCTTTTCATAATCCGATCAAGAAACTATTCGATACGGCCAGAGGGAGAGCAGACACAGAACATTGGTCCTCACCGTGCCCATAAAAGTAAATATAGCCTTTATTTGCTTTTTGGGGCGCATTGGTGTGAAACACCGCCAACATCCTAATTCTGGACTGCAATTGAAAATTTCTTGATAGAAATTTTTTGTAAACAAACATATTATTATGAACATATTTCATATCAATACAATGCATTAAAAAATACACAGTGAAATGAGTTTATTTTCCATTATCTGTGCAATGGAAAATAAACTCAGAAGGACTAAAAAGATTAATTGTTAGTCGCCTTTCCCTTTATTTGGTCAGTGCCCTTCTGGGTCTGCCTCTTCTTCTCTTTCTTTCCACTTTCCCTTCTATAGTGTTTTATAAAGTCATGATGTCTTATAAGGTGGCCAAACATCTTTCCTCTTTTGCTCTCATTTGTCGTCTAACTGTTCTGTTCTTCTTGGACTTCTTCGTCGTTTTCTTCATTACTAAAGGTCGTGTCCGTCCTGAAATGCTTTTACGGAGTCGTAGACCAGCTGTTTCCACACCACCCGATCTTCGGCTTTTCTAAGGGCAGTGGCAACTGTAAGTCCCGTTACTGTCTTGATCTGATCAGACCAGCGGGTAGGTGATCGCCCACGTGGTCTTTTACCGTCGAATTTTATTACTACAACCAGTTTGTCAAGGCTATCTGGTTGCCTTTGGGCGACATGGCCAAAGTAACCCAGGACTCGTTGGTAGCATATTGTGGAGAGCCTGGTTTTTATCTTCAGTTGGTCGAGAATGGACTTATTGGTGCGTCTTGCTGTCCACGGTATGCGCAACATTCTCCTCCAACATCACATCTCTTCTTGGACAAGGCTCAGTATTTTCACTTTGTTTCTCTATTCTGTCCAGGTGATTCTTTCCATGCACCTCCAGCACCACATTTCGAATGCTTCCAGTCCCAGTCTTGTTGGGTCATTGGCCATGTTTCGCTTTTGTATAGAGTAATGCTCTAGATTTTTTTTTTTATATGTCAGTAAGTGGTATAGCATGTGGCTACTTCTTATGTTGTTTTATGCATACGATTATAACTTGTATTGAATGCCTTTACATCTTGCAGTCACTTGAGTTTGAACCCTTCCCACCCTACAGGCAATTAATTAATATTTTACAACAATTGTTTGATTTTCATTATCAAACCCTTGTAAACATTTCATGTAATTTAATTGACAGACAAGGCTGTAGGCAAGGCTTCTGTTTGTTGAAAAAGCCGACAGTTTTGATAAATGAATGAAGGCTTTTCTTTTTATTTATTCAGAGATGTAGGGATTACACTACAGGGAAACCTGGAGTAGTATATATGAACAATGAAGTATCTGAACAATCTAGAATGTTTTATATAGAATTTAGAATTTAGAATCACGCCTGTATAATCGCGAAGGTGTAACAGGAGTAGTAAGTACATAGATTTTGTCAGCAGTCGTTTTTACATCCTACGGAATATTGCCAAGCCTGTTGTCGTCTTACAAGCACAGTTCTAGACACCGTGACAGACAGAAATATACATTAAAATTAATCTACTTTATACGGATTTTATCCACAATTATTACATAATTTTAAGACTATCAAACTAAAATAGTGCCAAAATTATGTGAATAAGTGTTTTAAGATAAACAAAGCGATAACAGCAGTATAAAGTAGTTTGTTTTCAATGTATAACATTCACGTAAACGTTAGACAAAACAACTTGAATTGAAAATATAACTTCTTAAATACTTCTTTTGTACTAAGGTATCCTCAAAAAGATAGAGATGAATCAGACCCATATTATTTCGCTAATAATATTTTAGGTACTACGATATATGGGGCAAAGCTATTGCCATTTAATGGACACTGTTCAAAACCCCAATCTGCTACTAAAAACATATTGACAGAAAAATTCAACAACACTTTAACCAAGCAGGAAATCGAATCGGAGACTTAATCGACAGTCGCATTTACTACCGGTTCGCCAAAACGGTAAAATAAAATAAAATTGCATATAAAACATATTTAGATCTTTCCCATCCCTATATTGAGCCTCTAGATCCAAGGATATTGCGTTTGTCCCGCCTCGAGCGACTCGATTCAGTTGAGGTGCCATATATCCTGTCTTCTTTTAACACGCACGGTCTTCTATACATCGCTCCTTGTTCAGCACAAGAGCATACATCTTTTCTATGAAACAAATGGGTGAACGGTATATTTTATATGGCGTTGAGATGTGTAGTGTGAGGCACGTTCTTTTTTAAATGGCTTTATGTCTTCCTGTGGATAATAGTGAAGATTTAAATTATAGATGTGTCCACACTGTACTAAAATCGCATGTAAAATTGTCAATAGTAAGAACGGTGGCTAGATGGAAAATTATATTCTACAGTTTCTTATAAGTGAACTCATACATTTGATAGAAAATGAAAATGTTGCATAAGTGTGAGAGTGTTAGCCTGTCAAACTGCCTGGCAAACAGGCATACGGCCCACCTGATGGTAAGTGGTCACCGTAGCCTATAGACACCTGCAACACCAGAGACAACATTTGGGAGGGTAGGGGGAAAGGGAGTGATTGGGCCTCCGGCACTCTCACTCACCTAACGAAACACAACAGTAGGAATACTGCTATTTCACCTCGATATTCTGTGAGAGGGTAGTCCTTCCCCGGTCGAGCCGGCAAATTCATGCTAAAATTAGCGAGCTCTAAACCAATCAGAGGCCAAACGCAGAAAACGTTTCGATCGCGTTAACGTAACAAAAACTAACACTAGGCAGTCTGAACATAAACGACGAAATTTGACATAATTGTATGGAATTTTAATTTACTTTACCATTTTTGTTATTGTTGAATATTTGTGTGGCAAAATGTGAGATGTCTCATTTTGTGTAAGAACACTATGTACCTACATACATATATTGCAAATAAACTGATTGAAATGTGGGTGTAACACAGCTTTGCTACTGTTCTGTTATACATTTTAAATTGGTTGGCATATTAAAAAAATATTTAATAAACCAATATTTTATTCTAAACATACAGCTCTAACAAATATTTTGAACTAACTAATTTACAAAGCATGCAACATCTCAGAATTAAATTAAACTTCCGATCGCACCCCAAATTTGCTTTCAATAACTTCAAACATGTCTCAGATACAAAGGCCATCGAAAACAGATTAAATTTTCGTTCAAATTCTAATCTTCAATTACGTATTATATCGATTTATAAGATCCTTACAAAACTCAATATATTTTGAGTTTTGTATCTGAGTCGCTAAAAATAGGCATGATTCTATTGGAATAGATTATTCGTCTTTTGTACAGGTAATCTAATTTATTCTTATTGCGAGTGTCCAAATGAAATGTTTCATGGAAGATATATATTTACTACTTATCAGGAACAAATAAAATAAATACATATTGAGCTACAACCTAACTTTGTGATTACGGAGAGACGAGACTACTTTATATGTAGTAATAGAGACCTGACTATAACACAAACTTATACCACGACACTTACAAGACTGTGATATGTTACATAAATATTCAAAAACATACTTAACTCTGCACACAAACTGCTTATTAAAAAGTCTTTAGGTTTCAATATATATTATGTAAATGGCAAAACTCAATCAATGCAGGTGGATTTCATTTTAAATGCATCGAATGTTACAAAACCTACATATTAGTTTTTCAAACTAAGAGCTCTACACATACTGCCCATTAAGGACGTCGTGAATATACTAAATATAAGGATAAGTCACTACTCAGCACCATTGTGATTAGGTATATGCTAGTCGCAACACTCACATCGCCTCAAGCCAAATCAGGGTTGCAAAAGTACGAGGACGTACATTCCCCGCGGCTCTTCAAAATCCCCGAAATTGTAGCGTTAATTTTAACGTCAAAGTATTAATTAATACCTCCAGACTAAGTTGGTGAAGCTTTTTCTCTCTTTTTTCTACATCAGCCTCAATTATGCTCGGTTTTAGCAAATCCTGGATTTAGCTGGATTGTAAATAAGGATTATTTTGTAGACGGGCAACTTTGCGACAACAATATGTTGGATATGATGTTTTTATTGAGATAAATTAATAGTTTTAACGCGCTCAATGTTCAATGAGAAATATATATGTATGCACGGAAAAAATTAAGCAGTTAAGTGGTACTTTCATCCTTTTAACATACAACCCGAATGGTTTTAGTACAACAATCAGTAGACCGTAAAGGTATTACGCTTGAGTTTATAACAGCTACATGGGCTTCGTAGACATGAAAGATAGTTTTGATTTTGAGGTATGTATTCAGTTCTTTGAGTTATTTAAACATCATTAATTGGTTTTAGAACTATCTCCAGCAGTAGGCGTTATGCGTCCAATACATAAAGTCAAATCGACTCAATATTTTCAAACAACAAAGCGAGGTCAATTACCAGTAAGAAATATTTATGTACAGCCTTTAGGATGCTGAAATGATGCTGATTTAATTAAAATGAAATAATATCGACGTTTGTTGCCACTTATTTTAAAGATTACCTGCACGGGTGGCATAGTAGTTTAAGTGGCCACCTCGCCACTGCCAATGCGCCGTGTGTTGTGAGTTCGATCCCCACACGGGACAATAATTTCTGTGATCCAAAAGTGGCTGTGCCGACTCTGGATGTTCTTTGTGTCCGTTGTTTGAATGTTTGTAAAGTGACCCGCGACACAGGAATTACTCCAAGTGCGGTAGTAGTCTTTCTAATAAAAAGAAAAATACCACATCAAAATTGCCTATAGCAATGCTATTCGAAAAAGTGTAATCATACGATGTGAAGGACATCGTTTATGACGATAACGTTCATAGTAGTTGAGACCTAGCATATCTTTAATTGCATTCCAGTACTTATTTTAGAAATCAGTCGTGCAACAGTATCCCAACAATTTTGTAGCTGAACGTATTAAAATTTGTAGCCGGTGTGCAACCTACATGTTGTGAGTCTGTTAAACCCTTAAAGGTATTTAAAAGGTGAATAAACTTAAGCAATTTTCATGGCGCTTTTAAAACGTATTTTCTTTTATTGGCAACACTTCTTTATTTTCATTATGTTTCTTTTTTGTTTAATTAATGTAATAAGTTACTTTTAGCTTTGACTTAGAACTTGTCTGCAAAATATATTATGCTATACTAAGATTATAAAAGGAGCTGCAGCATAGAAATGGCAGTGATAGCGAAGGCGACTGCTTAGCATGAGGTCCCGGGGTCGATTTCCGTGTCTGGTAAAATGCTCTCGGTTTTTATTTTCGAGAGATTCTGACTAGCAGATCTTACTTGAGAATTGTGCCCGATAGATGGTAATAAACTCGTCCCCTATAACGTGGTACCTTAAAACCGTAGTTAGCGAAATTTGGGTTTAATACATCTCTGAGTGCCATTTTGGGGATATAGACGGATGTTAATGTATTTATTTAAGAGTGTGTTTCTTTAGTCTCTAAATATTATTGCAGCTTTGATGTCAAAGCTAATCATCACTTATAATCGTAAAAATCTATTGCCATTCAATTCAATGCCATATGCATATTATGCTAAATAGTAACCAGTTTTACCTTGCGTCAAACTTTTTGTTTGTTCTGAAGATGCTTTAGTCTGCGTAGTTCCACTCTTCCTGCTTCCTGCGTTTACCCCGTACATCTGTTTTTGTCATTGCAACACTACTCAAAGCAACTTCAGAAGGAAATATGGCTTAATAGGCTTTCAGCAACCGTGCTTCAACTAGTATAATCACTGAAAGTGCAAGAAGAAAATATAATTGCTCTCCTGCAGACAACACCTGCTTTTTGCAATAACATAATAAATTTTGTGAATAACATAATTGTCTGTCCCCTGTGGAGATCGAATTCTCAACACAAAGCGCAGTGGTTTTAAGACCCCCTAAAACACAGTACCATGCTTGTCACTTTGGTGGCGCAAAAAGAAGTTAACATAAGAAGTCGAGACAGCTTCCCATCTAATGAAAATTCTTCATGTTATGCCATTTAATTGGAATGTTTGGTCGACTTCAGTACCTTTTCCCGGATCAAACAACTCTTTAATAATTAAGGAAGCTGCTCAAATAGTCAGTTGTACGTGAAATTTAATTAATTGGAAAGATCCTCAACTAATATTAGGTTTGTTAATGAACTGAAAAATCTTTTTGCTTTGGTTAACTTGACTTTTAAATGAACACTTGTGGAACGAAGAAGCAAAGACACTTGACTTGAAAAAGTGGCTAAGGGTTAGCAGCGGACATATTTTTGGAATTAAAAGTCTTAAGGAGCACAGAACAATGAGTTCGTTCTTTAAACCTAAAGCAATTATCCACGAAATATCCAAGGAGAGTCCATCCAGTATACTATGATTGGTGACAATACCGGCTGACACACTTGCATTGCTGACATGAGATGAATGGATAAGAATTTTGAGGCATACGAATTAATACGTAATTAATATGCCTCTGGAACTCTACTTACCGCGTGTTACATAGTAGCAATAATGGTATTTTTGAGTCTGTGGTCGAGCCCGTTATTTATACCAACAGATATGAGTAAACTTCCCAAAACACCTAAAGAAGAAGCCAGAGGCGCACGTGGGAACACGCACGCCGCCTCTCGGTCTTGGTGCTGAACGGGTGGTGGGCAAGCCCACAAAGCTCACTACCACCAGGTCAAACCTCAGGGTGGCTGGAGGTCGTCTCTCGCCCTCCGGCGCCCAGCTCTGCGGTTGGGGAGAGAATTTAAGCGTTCCCTCACCCGCTCCGCCGCCTCCTTGATGGAAATGACTTCCTCACAAAAGGACGACGACGGCGCGGCGTTCCACGACCACTCACTCCGGACCATAGACTGAACTACGGCCGGGAGCGAGAGGGCAACCAATCCGACTGCCGCAATCAACTCACGTCGCTGCGACGCCCAGGCGGGGCGCCAAAGTGTGCAGCGCCGTACTAAACCATATCCTAAATTAACACATAGGATACTTAATGTCGTGGTGGAATTTTTCCATAAGAAGCACACGGACAATGTTAATTCAATAATATTTTAACTTCAGATTTTTGTTTTTGTTCTTTTATTGCTTTAGCACTTATGAATTATGAACAATTTTAATTATTTTCACAGTTACGAACAAACGTTATAAAACTTTATATTTATCTAAACCTTTAGGTAAAAAAAAGGTTTTATTGTTGACTTAACGATTTGATCGCTTAAACTGAAACTCAGACAATTAGTACTTTTTTTTTTTTTTTTTGATAATCACATTAATAAGGTCAGGGTTAGCCGAGTTTATAAACCTTTTCACTGCTATGGAGAGGTCTCGAGTTTGGTACCACAGCATGCATGTCTGACTTTTTATATTATTTGCGTATTTAAGAGCCCTCGCTTAAATCACGAACTTGCACGACTTTTCCATAATGTGCCCGAAGATGTGTGAAGTCTGTCAACGCGCACTGTCAGCCTGGAGTGGTATAACCCGTCTGATATTTATAATAGCCCATGCCCAGTAGTGGGACAGTTTGTAAGCAATGCTTTATTATCAAGTCAGCTTTAGGTTCCACAGTTCCATAGGAATGAGTAGATTTCATGTAGTTACTAAGAATAACCCAATAGAGAAACAATTCTTGCCTGAGCCGGGATAACCCTATCCTTACGATAGGCCGCCACGAGACCAACGTGTTTATTTTAGAGAACCATATTTATTAAAATATTTAAAGATGAAATAAGATTAAGATTAGTATAATGGTTTGATTGTGTCTCTTGAAGGGTTAGACAGTTTACTTAGTACATAAAGTCATGCTAAAACAATGCATTTTTGCTTACACGTCGAAAACTGACATAACCCTAACACACCGATCGTTAAAATTAATAATAATATACAGGCAGACGCATCGTAAGCGAAATTTTATTATAACCCTCTTTTGTCCAAGAGTCGCACTTCAAACTAGTATGGGTATGTTAGACCCTTCGAACAATAAACGAGTGTACCATTAGAGGCCATTTTGCACAGGCCCTTGAATATTTATCATTAATGTACCCTTTCGACGACAGTTTTACCGAGTAGACCCCAAAATATAAATTGATGATTTATATTTTACGTTGCATTGTTCTAAATTGGATATGAGTACGACCTCTAAATACGAAGAATTATGACCTTTGGCTTTTATTGAGTAGAATTAAAGGCATTATACAGCCTTCTCTCTTAGCCTTTATTATCCCCAAGTTACTTGGGATCGGCTTTTCTAGTCTAACCGGATTTGACTGGATATCAGTTTTTACACGGAACGGCTGCCACCTGACCTCCACAACCCGAAGGCTAACAATACCCTAAGGCTAGACGAGTGTCAGGATATTAGAGGGTACTGACTTTCCCAATAACGACTGCCATAGATATTCATGGCAGCCGGAACCGACGGCTTAACGTGTTCTCCGAGGCACGGAGCAGACGATAATTGTCAATCAATACGCACATAATTCCGAAAATTCATATAACTTCCGAAAGTCAGAGGTGCGCGACGTGGGTTCGAACCCAAGACCCTCTGCATTGCAGTCTGTTGGTCTCCCCACTGAGCTATCACTGCTATTTTTAAACTACCGATGTTAACCCACTATTAACTGAAGCTATTAGCTTAGCTGGAACAGTGAGCAAGGTAACTGGTAATTTGTAAAATCTAATTGGTAGTAATCTAATTAAAAAAGATGAAATAAAATCTTGATTAACAAAAATTGGTGTAACTCATAGATGACTTTATTAATGATAGATCTTTTCTTAGGGTTTTTCATTCATTAGTTCTAACCCCGACCGGACTCTACCAAAGTATGACTAAGACTGTGGTTAGTCTATTGAGTTGTAGTCTCCGTGGCGCAGCGGTAGTAATTGCGACTGCTTTGTACGAAGGTTCAAATCCTGGGTTGGGCCAAAAAAAAGTTATTGGGTTTTTCTGTTAAGAAATCAGCTTGGAGTTAGGAAGTTGGCGGTGTTAGACACCCCCGTGCCTCGGAAAGCACGTAAAGCCATTGGTCCTGCGCCTGATCTCTCTCCGGTCGTGGCGGATTACCGTACCATCGGATCATAAGAGTTAGGGAACAGAGAGTGCACTAGTGTTTGCGTACACGCTTCTGCACTATAATATCTCCTGCGCAGATGGCCAGTCTCCGTGTAGATTGGCCACCGTGACCGAAATTTGGTCTGGAGGACATTATTATTAGTCTATTGAATATTTTAACGGTTACCTGTAGCGTACGGTCTCGAATTCGGTTATTGACACTTTTTTTGGGATATTCTTACACATCTGATGGTTCATTTTGGATGACACGTTTTTTTTTTTACAACTAAGTTGGCAAACAAGCATTCGGCTCACTTGATGGTAAGTAGTCACCGTAGCCTATGGACGCCTGCAACACCAGAGGCATAACTTGCGTGCTGCCGACCCTTTAGGAAAGGAAGTGGGAAGGAGAAGGAGCGGGAAGGGGGAAAGAGGGTGATTGGGCCTCCGGCACTCTCACTAGCCGAGCGAAACACAACAGTAGGAATACTGCTATTTCTCGTCGATATTCTGTGAGAGAATAGTCCTTCCCCGGTCGAGCCGGGCCTTTCATGCTGAAATGAACAAGGCTCTACTACTCGAGGGCGTTTAGGGCATAGGAAGCTCATAGAGCCTAAATCTATCCGGATTTGTGTGCTGGAAGAGGTGATGATGGACTTTTCAGGAGTGCATACGGCATTTTTACAGCGGGTAGTGTAATTGTGAAAGTTCTTGTAATCCATATACGACTGCACGGATGGCGTAGTGGCTTAAGTAGTTATCGCACCATTGCCACTGCGTCGAGTGTTGTAGGTTCGATTCCAACACAGGACAAAAATTTTTGGGGTCCAGAATTTAGTTGCTCCTTTTATGTGTGTTATTTGTGTCCATTGTTGGAATATTTGTTATATATGTAACACAGGAGTTACTCCTAGGTAGTTGTATTCTCTTAACTTTTTTGTTGAGCCTACCCGGGATACGAACCTGAGACATTATGTACAGTAGTCGCATATACTATCGCTGCGCCCCTGAGGCAGTACGATGGATGGTGGTGATGACAAAAACGTCCAAGCGAGAACCGTTTATTATTAAGAAAAACTCAGATCTCTCATATCCGCAATAAATTCATCCATGTTCCTAGAACAATACATCACTTTAGTGTTATCGCTTGTAGCACAATGCATCATAACCATTGTACGCTGAGTTCCGGCGGAACGTTTCCTGTACACACCAAGCCGGCAATGTATATCGTATATACCGAATAAATCGAGCGGCTAAAAGTGCATTTTTCTCCGCACAACCGTGATATGTACGACATTTCCTTCCGTTTGCGAAGTTGGCTAAAGTGTTATGTGTTTTTTTATTTATATTTTTTGTTTATATTCTCTCTGAAGAAGCTTATTTTCCAAGGAAGGAAAGCTAAATAATGCATTGTTGCTAAAGAAGTGCAGAAATATCGAACACATATTTCAACAAGAATCTTCGCAACTTATTTTACAAAATGCCAACACACGATTTATAAATTGAATAGCTATTTCTCGAGAACAGTATTTATTTCTGGATGAATGGTATCCTATATCTTTATCGGTACCTCTGACACCGTGTATACAAAATTGTATGATGATCGCTTAGGTAACTCTACTAAACTCACATTGACATTTATAATATTAAGTTAGGATTACTTTCTGACCAGAAAGTCTCCGATCTGATCAAGAAACGTTCGCCTAACGTTTCTTGATCAGATCAGAGATATTCTGGACAAAGGCCAGGTTAAGAGCACCTTAAACCGGCGAGCGTGTATGAGGAATGTGATGAAAGCGAATGAAGCCAGAGAAGTGTGTTAGGATCGTAGCAAATGGAAATCCGTAGTCTCTGCCTACCCCTCTGGGAAACAGGCGTCAATCCATGTATGTACTTTCTGACACCTATACAGGATATCCTGTAATTAATGCATAACCTTGAAATGTCTTATAGTAGGACAAATGGGCGTTCAGAAAAAAAATGAATAAAATAATTAAAAATGTGCAATAGCTAGTCATACTTTTGATTGTCTATCGATTAGTATAATTAGTGTTTAATAATAAAACAACAGAAAACCGATGGAATTCATTCATTTATGGTCGTAGTACACAAGAAAGTTAAATATAGTAATATTATAAAAAAATTATATCTCAGGTAGTAGATAGGATAGATTTCTTTTTCATAATTTTTTTCTCATCGGCCGTCAGTTCTACTCTGAGATATTTTTAGGTTTTCACAAAGCTATACCTGTTCGACGAACAGCCGTTGCTCTAAACATACATAGCCTCACGCCTACATCTGCGAAAGGGTAGACAGAGGTATATTACAACTATATGTCACCAGCTAATGTTTGAGGTCTCACGTAATAGAGGACGAGCCTATTATTATAGCCCAGACACAGTTCTAAACTTCGTTCTACTACTGAGAAAGTCTTAACAGAACAACCCAATAATGTTCTCTATTATGTTCTCGACAATGTGTAGACTTGCAGCTTCCCTCGATAAATCAAGCGACAATTGACTATGGAATATGCACATATATCGGAAAAGTCAGAGGTGCGTGGCTTGTGTTTAAACTCGAGACCTACATATAAGTAGTAGTGTAACGGTTTCCCAGGCTGTCGCTGCTCTTAACCAGTATATTAGGTTAGTTACTTATTAGGTAATTATAATAATAACAATATTCTAACACATACACACAACACCATCTATCCCAAACTAAGCAGAGCAAAGTAGTAAGAAAGTTGCATTTCGGAACGCTGTCAACTCTATTTACAAATCTATCAAAAGCACGGTCACATTTCATCACGGTCCGCTTCGCTCTGACAACGCGCATAGTTGACTAAAGATGTTGTGTTGTGATTCGATCTCTGCGTGGAAGTCCAATAATCTCCCACTACGCTATCGCTGCTTGCTGCAAAACCAATTAATTTATGCTTTTATAAAGACTAGTTTATAACGTTTTAGTTTCACCAAAAATACACTGTGAGCATTCAAAAACATTACAAAAAGTGTTTATTTAAAACAATGGAGTTACGCAACGAGGTTTCGAATGTAGTGTGCAAACAAAGCAAAAAACATAGGCAGCGGCGGCATCAAAGCGGCGCAGGCCCTTTGATAACACCGCGACCTAATGAAAGTATTAAATACACTGAGCTTCTAATTTACACTGTATTTAGCCAAACTGTACCATAATTTATAAGTGGGTTAGTTAATTCAATTAGACAGCAACAATGGTTTTGTGGTTACTTGCATCGCCAGATAAGAGGTACCGAATTCTATCAGGAAAAGTAACATTTTGAAAATACATGTGATTTTTTAAATTCAATGATTACTTAGAATTATTTGGCGTAGTGTTTTGATTGGTTTTTCCGCCGCTGCCTTTGCGCCCAGTATTTTGGTTTCGATCTCCACACGGGTTTAACGGCTTAGTATTCTACAAATAGTTGTTTCGAGCCTGAGTGTTTGTTCTCTGTATCCGTTGTTTTAATATTTGTAAACTCCACCGAGACACAGGTTTTATTTACAAATATTGGATCCCTTTTCTGGCCCCTTGAACAAGCATGTCATTATTTTCTTTAGAATACAAACTTGAACCTCACGATTAACAGAAAATACTGCCAACTAGATCATTTATACAATTATATAAAACCATAACTAAATATGAAAGACGAGCTTAGTCTCAAATCCGTAAATTTTAGATAACGCAACAAATTCTTCTCTCCTCAATAAATCCCGGTAATTCCACATCAAATTTATTTCCATCCAACTTTGACCAATTGAAATGTAAACTAAAACAACATTCTTTTTACCGATACCGCTGACAAACAGGTTCCTCATAAATCCGTTCGCATCCAACTTCGTAGCATCCAGGAAGTGATGAATAGTCTGCATGTACCTGGTATCTACCGAGGACATTTTAATTCACCGCCGGAATATCGAAAGCCTTTCAGTGCGCTTCAGCCAATATTTTCTGAATAAACTTTTAAGTTTCATTTATATGACACGATACTATTCCGTAACGATATATGTCGTGTACATAATCCATCTGCTAATTGTGTGATTTTGTATCAGTGGATATTCAGATAAGAGTGGAAGCCCTCGCCAATTTGATGACAGAATGAATTAATTGAATCGCCTGGGTAAGTATACCGGCAATCTCAATCAATTGTTCTCTTAATCAATTGTTTAAGAGTAATTTATCTGTTACTGTGTTTTGCACGGTAAATAAAAACTCACATAGCCACCCTTCATTTTTCTTTATTTTCATCCCATTTTAACAATGCACAGAATTCAACTAATATTATTCACGTGAAATTTTGCTAGGACGATTGATATTTTATTTAAACGCATGAATATTTGAACAAATTTGAGTACACTTTAGCACGGAGATTGCCTGGATAATCACATAGGGTACCTTCAATCCCTAAATGTGTCTTCGTAGGCTTCACACGGTCAAAGCTGCAGATAGCAGTTTGTACTCTACTTTTCTTTTCTTGGGTGTTTTCAATGTAGAAAAGGACTCTCACGTCTATAACCTTATTAAATTAATATCGTCTAGTATAAAAGCCCTCATATAAAGGCGGCTCCGTCAAAAACTTGCAGTAAAAGAGGATCGGGATTAAAAACCGCTTTTCCTTTAAAATATGTCCTTTTACGGATTACTGGTGGCTAAAGGAAACATTCCTTTGACTTTTGTGCACTTCTTTATTTATTAGCAGACTTTAAAACTTCAGTGACTGGTAATTTAGTACGAAGAAATTTGAATCTTTTTTCGTAGGTTTACTTTAGGCGCTGATATTTTGTATTAAAATGTTACTTTGCGCTCATTTACTAGTAGACCTTATACTCCACATATTGTAAGTTGAAGGAACATGTTAAACCATAAGAGCTTAATGGGTTGAGTGACATTTGAATTTATTACACAAACTATCTTAAATTTTTATATAAGCTACTCCAGAGCAAGTTTCGATCACGGCAGCCAATCGTAAAATGCACTTTCTGTTCTCTAACTATCATGATCCGACACGACTAGAGTGATATCAAGCGCAGGAGCAACGGCATTCCGTGCAGTCCAAGGCATGGCGGTGTATCATATAGCCAACTTCCTTTCTCTCTACTCTCTAACTCTCCTTTTTCGACTCGATTTTACACACGTTTATTAGCTTAGATGAAAAGATTAACCAGAGTACTGGTCATTAAATTTGTGGTCCACAACCAGCAATCATTAAAAAAATTGTTTAAACCATTTAGACCCAATTATTACTTTCCAGTTAAAAAGCTGTTTATACTAGCTTACAAATACCTAAATAACAAGTCATATAGATTGAATACATCGATTGAACTAAATCACCTGTATAATCGCTCTGAATGTGAAATTGAATTTCCAACTAAAACCCGTAGCTGCTAGTTTCGTAGAGGCTCTACGATGCTCGTAGCAGCTACGAAATATACGTAGACTGTGCACGAACACTGTAGTGATAGATATAGTGTGACGGCATAGACAGTTATCGTCAGTGACCGTCATTACATAGAGGTGGCGTTATGTGCGCTATCAGTGTAGCGGTTGTACATTACCTTAGATAGGGATGGGACACTGAACCGAAAAGATATCGACAAATGTATTACTTTTTACATTTTTATTATTTCCCTGTAGGCTATAAAGATATGTATAAAATAATAAATACTTATTTTTCTGCCTTGGTAGCGCAGTAATAGTGAATCCAACTGCTAAGTATAAGGCCAAGAGTTTGAATCACGAATCGACAATTGTTGTATTTTTTGCACGCAGTAGCACGGTGCCTGAAAATATGCCGGTATACGAGTACATCAATACGCTCGCCTTTACTTGCAACCTGAAACTATAGCTGAAAATGTGAGTGTTATATACTTCTGGCTACACCTTGGTAAATATTGACCACGTATATATGTAATAACATTTCATTTCTAAAATGACAAATGATATGGCGTATAGTCATTTCCTACTAATCCCAGATTTATATTACTAAAAGTGGGAATAAACAAATAAATAGAAATGAACCTCTAGGATATCTTGTCATTTCACTTTAGGAGTGTCAATGTCTGGGTCACCTATTTGCAATCCATTCTGTGGTTACTCTTGTCCATAGTTTATTTGGCATGCGATAGACGTGGCCCCTCTAGTTCGATTTAAATTCAGTAGCCGAATAGATTACGTTTGCAATTTATATTTTGGTTCCTGATTGCAATTGGATATAAGCATTGGTAGCGCAATGAATAAGACATAGGATTTGAGATCCATTTCCATTATTTTTCCACAACCAACATGTTCCTTCTCCTAGCAAGTATTTTAGTTAAGTGGAATGATGTTCAAGAACACTAGTAATTTTAAAACAACTCTTATTTATTACTAGCAAGCAACAGTACTTTTAGTAGAACAGTACTTTTTCCTTGATGAAAGATACCATTTGTTATTTTCTGTACCTCTAGCAAATAATTTTCTTTTTGTATAATGTCCTTTTCTGTGCCTATGACGAAGTGTGCAAAATTTCATGATAATCAGTCAAGTAGTTAAAGCGTGAAAGCGTAACGTGCATTTATAATATTAGTTAGGATTATTTTTAAAGATTACTGTAGCTCTCTACCTAAGCTATTATGCTAAGACTAGGAGTAGGTTCTCGTTGGTAGTGCAATGGGTTTAGGACCTTATAGATTGGTCTACTGCAGTTTTACTTTAAAATATTTTAAGGTTTAAAACGCAATACAGTATATCAGTATGATTCCTAGAAGCTTTTGACCGTTGACAGACTCCGAGTCTAGACGCTGTTGACATTGATCCTTAGATATTGTTGATTACAAAAAACTAACGTAACTATGATTTATGATGAAACATATTTCTTAATTACAGAAAATATATAAATATTTATTTCTTGTTTATTTACTATTTGCCTAAATTTATACATAGATTTGAGTAGAAAAATAATAATGCTTGTACTATGGGCACTAGACAATGGATACACATACTTATATACTTTTTTTTTGTAAATTCATACATATTATACATAGAAACATCCAGACCAAGACAAACATCCACATCCATGCACACAAATTGCCCTATATGTGGTGATAGACCTGCTCATCTATCAGGGTACCTAAAAATTTATTTTAAAATATGAGTGTTATGTACTTTTGATGCACGAGTCTATGTATGTACCGTTGAACTATTTTCTTTTATACTGCCTCATTTTTTTTGGTTATTATGTAATACAAATACATACATACATAGATTCACGCTTGTTTCCCAGAGGGGTAGGCAGAGACTACGGATTTCCATTTGCTACGATCCTGACACACTTCCCTGGCTTCATTCACTTTCATCACATTCCTCATACACGCCCTTCGGTTCAAGGTGCTCTTAACCTGGCCATTGTCCAGAACGCCTCCGATCTGATCAAGAAACGTTCGCCGAGGTCTTCCTCTTGCGACTGTTCCATTCAATTCTATAATTCTATAATTATGTGCTTCAACATATTTACATCACTATATTTTAAACGTCATTTTGACGTGTTACGTCATCTATGTTACGTCATTGTGACATATACCAACTCGTATGAAACTATAGCTTAATATAAAATTCACGTAAACATTATGCTATGTAGGAAGTAGTGAAAACTCTTTAAGTTTACGGAGACAACTCATATTTACAGTATTTACTTGTTGTCTCGCCCGTTTCAGATGGCATAAGCAAGCACGTACATTTCAGTCGTGAGTGTAACAATTAGTGTTACAGCGCTTCCTGAAGTATGTTCTGAATATATATTGCAAAATCTCCGTTGGCAAAATTTAGAACTATCTGTATTATATAACTAGCTTTTGCTCGTGGGTTCGCTCGCGTAAAAGTAGGTTAAGTTATGTTACTAAAAGTACTTTTGTTTTAAAAAGCCTATGCTACTCGGTTTTAATACAGATTTGTGAAGTTGAAAGAATTTTTAAAAGTCGGTTGAGTAGTTTCGGTTTAAATCCTTACAAACAAACAAAAAATCTAATCTTTCCTCTTTATAATATTAGTGTAGATGTGAGTAAAATTTATCGTCATATGCTTGAGAATGAATGCTAGAAGTTATAGCTTATAAATATTTTAAAGGCAGTTATTTCTGCGTCATCAAATGTGGTTTACTTATTTACACATATACATTCTAAGCGTAGTAGAGCCTGGCTGATTTCAACATGAATGGGACGGCTCGACCCGAAGGACTCTCTCACAGAATATCGACGTGACCTAGCAGTATTCCTACTGTTGTGTTTCGTTCGGTGAGTGAGAGAGCCGGAGACGCAATCACCTTCTTTCCCCCTTCCCGCTCCTTCTCCTTCCCACTTCCTTTCCTACAGGGTCGGCAACGCGTAAGTGATGCCTCTGGTGTTGCATGCGTCCGAAGGCTGCGGTAACCACTTACTATCAGGTGGGCCGTATGCTTGTTTGCCACCGTGGTAGTATAAAAAAAACATATTTTCACGCCTGTATCCTTGAATGGGCAGGCAGATGTGCTACAAACAGACATTTCACCTGTTATGGTTTTAGGTCGCAAAAAGTAGGGATTGAGTCTATTATCGTTTCTAGGAGACAGTTCCAGACAGTGACAGACAAACGGGTGCTGTGATTAAAAACTTCTAAAAAAGAAACCTAATAATACTTAGTCCGACCCGGGAATCAATTCCGAGACCTCATGCGCAGCAGTCGTAATATACAACATAAACCGCACGATTTACTTGCTTTGAAAGTTTAGCACAGGTATCAATGCCTGTGATAAATAGAACTCTATGAACATTGAAACAATGTTGACAAAGAAAATTTAGATTAAGATGTGTATAAATTCATACGTTACGTCAATTTATACATATTATTTCTAGGATATAATAATAATAATAAAAATAATGTCCTCCAGACCGAATTTCGGTAACGGCGGCAAGTCTTAACAGAGACTGGCCATCTGCGCAGAAGATATTATAGTGCACAAGTGTGTGCGCAAACACAAGTGCACTCTCTGTTCCCTAACTCTCATGATCCGATGGCGAATGCAATACGGCAATCCGACACGATCGGAGAGAGATCAGGTGCAGGATCATCGGCTTTACGTGCTTTCCGAGGCACGGGGCTTCCTAGAAGCTAACTCGAAATGCGAGTGCATCAACCAATCAATATGTCTAATCAATGAATAAATGAAGTAGGAAGGATTGAAAAAGGCAAAAGGAAAGGATTGAATAAAGATACATACATAGATTACGCCTGTTTTCCAGAGGGGTAGGCAGAGACTACGGATTTCCATTTGCTACAATCCTTGCACACTTCCCTGGCTTCATTCACTTTCATCACATTCCTCACACACACTCGGCGGTTTAAGGTGCTCTTAACCTAGCCTTTTTCCAGAACGTCTCCGATCTGGTCAAAAAACGTTCGCCTAGGTCTGCTTCTTATGACTGTTCCATTCACACCAGCCTTATAAACTTTCTTAGTCAGTCTTTCCTCGTCCATTCTTTCTACATGCCCAAACCAGCTTAACATACCCTTTTCTATTCTTGTCATTATATCCACTTTGGTGAATAAATATGAACCTGAAAATGTCTCAGTTACCACTTGTAATAAACTTTATTTTAGATCAAAAGCTAAAAAATTCGCTAGTATTTTGAAGTTAAATGATAAAAAACAATATTCTATCACTAAAGCCACTATATTAATGATACCGTACAGTTATACTTTAGCCATTATTATATAAAATTTGTAAAATTATAAATAAAATTGGTATTATCGATAAATCTACCTTACGATACTTATGTCTCATCACTACAAAATCGAAAGGGTCCTACTACACTCATTTCACGTGACATTACTCGAGTTGACCCGCACTATAGCCATCCCAAAATGACCCTTGCTTCAATTCATAAGCTAAAGCGATTTTAGATAACCATAATCGCTGGTAAGTTTATATCTGATTAAGCAGCTAATAACATAAGATCATCGCAAATGTATGAAAATATATTTTATTTGTGTTGAATAAATATATTATATTTATTATATTCTATCACACACACACAACACCATCTAGCCCAAACTGAGCAGAGCTTGTACTATGGGTTCTAGACAATAGATAAAAAATTTATTTTTTTTGTAAATATCTACTTATTATACATAGAAACACCTAGACCAAGACAAACATCCATGTCCATGCACACAAATGTTTGACTTGTGCGGGAATCGAACTCGCGACCTCAGGCACGGAAGTCGGTTACACTAACCGCTACGCCATCGAGGCCGCCAATATGATACGTATTACGAGTAAAAATGTCTTTACCCACTTTATTTGAAGCCAGTACGAACAAAACGTTTAGTCACGGAAGGAACCTACCTCTCAAAAGAAATTGGCGTATAAGCAGTAAAAATGGTACTAATTTTCGCCGTAGTAGGATTTCAGAAGACTCACATAACTACCTCTTGCATTCTTAGTTAGTCTTAGTTTTTCAACAACTAGCAATACGCAAGTAATACCCTAATGATATTGCAAGCGATCAACGGCTCATATCTAATACCTTATTCATATTTAATATCTTATAGGGTCAGCTACGCGTGAGTAACCGCCAACCATCAGGCGGATTGTACGCTTATTTGTTACCTTAGTAGTATAAACAATTTCTGTACCTACCTCATCGAACACATAAAGCCATTGCATCAGCGCCAAATCTGTCTTCGATCGTATCGGATTGCCGTCAAACCAGACTATGAGTGTGAAGGAATAAAGAGTGCATTTGTTTTTGCGCGCACATTTGTGCATTATAATATCTCCTGCGCAGATGTCTAGTCTCCGTTAGGATTGGATACTAAGGCAAAAGTGGGAATGAACTTAGTAAAAAAACGGGCTATGCAGTAGTTCTAAAGAATAGTTAAAGCGATTATTATAATCGCTTCCTCCTTTGACTTGATGTCATCATTACACAAATATTCGACGCTCATTGTGTCAGAACGGGAGACATTTTTTACGAATGTCCCAGCTTTTGGCTGGTAGGACAAAAAGCGAAATACTTTTCATTGTCATTTGACCGGTAATCTAAGAACTTACAGAGGACAAAACCACAAAATACAACCTATATTTATCACCCAACTGCGTTAAAAGAAGAGTCACATTTTTATACATATGTATGAGAATTTATAAGGTTACTGTTTCGTAAAGAAAACTCAACTGCAGCACTAGGAATAGTTCTTGTATCTCAAAAAAATTAATCCTGACCAATATTATAATTGTAAATGAAAGATTATTTGTAATATTTTCACGGCATAACTACAGGACCGATCATCATGAATTTTTGCACACACGTGGTCATAGCTACAGCAAAGGACAGTGGGTATCTTTCATCGAGGAAAAAAGTACTAAGCGAGCGAAGCAGCGGCAAATTGATACATAAAAATCTGTCATATTACACAAAATAGCAGACATGTGGCGTGCTGGCAAATCGTGGAAAGGAACTAAACTTATGTATCTTCTTCAAAATCTTCAAGAACTTATAACTTCTATCTGCATTGATAAAATGGCGTAGTGCTTACAATCATCTTATTTTGTTTATATTATGAATAGCCTTGAGGTCTTTTAAACTTTACAATTATTGCACATCCAAGTAATATATTTACTAAGCTTACCTAACACATGTCTTTACTGTCAAAAACATATCTTTTAGAGCAATTTATTTATTATTATCTATATAATAACTGCTGGACATAGCCCTCCCCTAATGAGCGCCATAGCGCCCTGTCTTCGGCTTGCCGCATCCAGCATCTGCCTGCAGTCTTTCGCAGATCGTCATCCCATCTGGTCGGAGGGCGTCCTACACTACGTTTGCCGAGTCACGGTTTCCACTCAAGAACACGTTTACCCCAGCGGTTGTCGGTTCTTCGCGCGATATGGCCAGCCCACTACCACTTCAGCTTGCTAATTCTCTGAGCTATGTCGATGACTTTGGTTCTCTGTCGGATGTATTTGTTACGAATCCTATCCTTCAGAGAAACTCCGAGCATAGCTCTCTCCATAGCTAGCTGAGCGACTTTGAACTGGTGGACCAACCCTACCGTCCAGCAGTGGACTATTATAGCCCGATGATGATGATATAATAACTAGTGAAATTTATATATAGATATTTAGATTCAAACAGAAGCATTATTCAAGCGAAAAATCAAACTCTACATTGCCAATAACACAAGCTCACACTTACTAGTCTACGGAGGTAGCAAGATTAACAGTAATTAAATACCAATTTATTTGATATTCTTACCCCAACCAGAAACCGCCTTTCCCCTAACTCTCATATCCTCAAAATAGCCCTCAAATCAATCTCAATTAAATGAACATAGAAGGATCGACCATTATTCTAGATTACCAGTCTTTGAGATAAGCCAAGCACTGCGTCTTGTAAGAGTTATTGGGAACAAAAGGCTCGTTTTAAAACCATTAATTTTACATTTTGAGGGAGATTTTGAGAACGAATGGGGTATTCTTTCAGCTTTATATTTGCAGTAGTTGTTTTCGTAGTAATGTATTTGTGAAGTGGGATATAACATCAGATTTATTTGTAAATTGTCCCACTGCTCGGTACGGACATTACATCGCACTCCAGTGGAATAAAGACGTAAGAAGAATATGCTATCTTTAGAGGAGAGCAAAAAAACTGATTGATCTGATATATTTATTATAAAAAGTACTATTATAATATTTTGTTTAATTTAGTAAAAAAATAATTTAATCTTCGTTATGTCTTATAGCGTAAGATTAAGTGTGTGTTTATCAAATTTGATGTACTTTAGTAGGTTTTTTATGATAAAAAAATATTAAACTTATTATGACGCAACAAATGATATTTTTGTTATATAGTGTTTATTTTTTGTCAAATCGCAACGAAAATAATTGAACTTGAGTATCGTTACCTCTGACTTTCGGAAGTTGTATGACTTTTCGAAATTATGTGCGTATTGATTGACAAGTATCGCCTGCTCCGTGCCTCGGAGAGCACGTTAAGCCGTCGGTCCCGGCTGCCATGAACATCTATGGCAGTCGTTATTGGGAGAGTGTCGACACAAAAGATCCCACTGGGTCGAAGTGTCGCCGGTCTGCACTGACTGGCCCCCACATAAGATGATAATGATAATGATCGCTACTTGCACTATCCGAATCTGCAATTAAAAAATTCTACGTAATTGTACTTACGCCTTTATTACACTGGGGATGTGATATTTAGATTCAACTAATTATACTTTATCTTAATCGTTTTCTTTAACAGAGAATAAAGACACTATGGCTAAATCTGCATGTCTGAGAGTTCTCCATAACGTTCTCAAAGTTATGTGAAGTCATCCAACCCACACCTGCCCAGCGAAGTGAACTAGGGCCTAAAATCTTATACTAAGAATAAGCCCGTGATAATCAGTAGAGCATTTAATAAACAACTAGTAGATTTCCCGCGGTTTCACCCGCGTAAGTCCCGTTCTCGTATGAATATCGGGTTTTACCCCTTTCACCCCCTTCGGGGTGGAATTTCCAAAAATCCTCTCTTAGTGCTCCTATACACTCTCCAAGGAACATACATGCCAAATTTCAGCTTCTTGCGTTCAGTAGTTTCGGCTGTGCGTTTTCTGTCTGTCACTCAGTAACGGAAAAGTTTTATATATATAGATAATAATTTAACAATAATATTTTTTGCCGATATATATCTCCCGCGCGATGATTACTTTGATTGAACATTGAATTGAATTGAATTGAAAATTGATTACACAAAGGCTTGCATCAACTATTTGTAGATCACACATATTTTTGTCCTGTGTGGGGTTCGGATTCGCTGCATTCGATGCGACGGCAGTGGCGAGGCGGTTTGATTGCACCAGTGCAATCGCTTAATCAGTTGAAAAGAGACAATTTTTAAAATCGGTTGTCCTTTTTAAGTAAAATCTTTACTAACAAACAAAAAATCGAATCTTCCCTCTTTATAATATTAGTATAGATATAGATTGTTTTTTTTAAGGTTTATTGGTTACCATTTCATTTAATATTCACAACAGGTTTGTAACTAAGGGACAACTAACTAAATAACCGACACCATATTATAAATTGTAGAAGCCGAAATCCAATTTTAATCGCCCCTAGTCTATAAGCCGATATTATGAATTTATTATGATCAACATTTGTAGTTCTGTCTATCAAAGCTTTATTGGAAAGCTGCAAAATTTATAATTTCATTTTGGTGTAATTTCTATTAGTTGTAGTTTTAGTGGATGATGTGATGAAATAATTCAAAGCATTAATTAGAGCACTGGCTTATGTTATAACCTACGCCGATTTTAGAAATCGTAGCGTAATGTAATGTAACAATACGCTATAAACAGGCTATCTAGAGCAAAATATTTTTGGATTGGATTGGTAGTTCCTGAGTTTGGCGTGTTTAAACAAACAAATTATTGGGCATTATGATATTAGCGTTGTGGGCTAACTACTTTTTTAAAATGAAATACGATATCTGTAAAAACTTTTTTTTATAGTCTCTTCACTAAATTATTCCATTTTACGATCATTTTCGATTCAAAGTCAAAGTCAAAGTGTTTATTGCGAACTAAGTGTAAATACATAAGGTGTTTAGTAAAAGTATAGTGCTTTAAACTTAGTGCCTTTTACAAGCATTGCAATATTATTATAATAAACGAATATTTAAAATTATTATCTACCAACAATTATAATTAATGCTACTTAGTACTTATATCTAAACCATATAACATTATAAGCTTATACAACTCTGTTATTTTATTATTGCACAATATACATACATACGCTTACAAATAAAATAAATTTCTAAGAACTCAATTATGTTTTTTCTTTATTCAAGGATTATTTATTATATTTAGTTTATTTACTATATTGTTGTTATAGGGTCTTAGTCAAGGTTGCGGATCGTCATCGCATTTATTTAGGTGTTTGTGTTCAGTTTTTTATTAATTTTTATTTATTTTCTAGGAATTCTGTAACTGAATAATAGCACGCATTCATTAAATAGGTTCTGATTTGCTTGTTGAATGAAGGTAGGGTAATGGCATCTTTTATAGTTTTAGGCAACTTATTGTATGTTTTACTGCCATGTAGTAAGGACTTTCATTTAACATCTTTATTCGGGATGGTGGTAAGTGTAGTCTATCTTTATTGCGAGTGTTTATATCGTGGACATCGTGTTTTGTAGAGAAGGTATGGATACTTTTATACACAAAGGTACAAATATCAAGTATATATATTGAGGCGAGTGTTAGTATATTTAGTTTTACAAAATATGGTTTGCAACTTTGTGTATTATCTATTTCAGCAAGAATTCGAATACATTTCTTTTGAATAATTAATAATTCCTCCACGTTTACGCTATTGCCCCACAGCATGATGCCGTATCGTAACCATGAGTATGCGTATGCGTACTACGCGGATAAAGCTGTTTCTAAGTTAGTGCTGTGTTTGATTTGGAAGAGAGCATATGTAAAACTTGACAATTTAGATTTTATCTCTTCAATGTGGGCCTTCCAGTTGATATGTGTGTCTATGTTTATTCCTAATAATCTAAACGAATTAACTTCTTCTAAAACTGTATTTGCATGAATAATATTTATATCGAGGGGAGGTTTCTTGTGTGACCTGAACTGCATGAGTTTTGTTTTATTTGAATTTATTTCCAGGTTATGATTGGCAAGCCACTGTGTAATAGTTTGGAGTGTTTCTTGGGTTAGATGATTGTAATTTTGTATGTTGTCACATTTTATCAAAACAGAGACGTCATCTGCAAATAGTACGGGAAGCGAGGTTGCTGGGTCTATTATCTTTGGCAAGTCGTTAATATATATTAGAAACAATACGCACCCTAGTACATAATTCTTTAACGTAATTCTATGATCGAAATACTATAATATAATTATTAAAAGTTTGTGAGGATATAGAGGATATCAATAGTTATTATATATTTTTTTTTTTTTTACTACGTTTATTTTAGTTAAATTTTAAATTAAATTATAAATTATAAATTGATTGTATTATAATGAAATTACCAATTGTATCTTGAAATAATTGTTACATATAAGCGGGGAAGACACTGACTCCTGCAACACAGTTTCGACTAGCGTGGGAGCCAGAGTTTTGTTATATATTGTGTTCTTTTCTTTTTTGTGTCAATAAATGATTATTATTATTATTATTATTATTATATTTGGATGTTTAGATGTTAGAACTAAACTTGGCACATAAAGCCACGCTTCAGCACGGATGGGTCGGCTCGACCGGAGTGATACCACGGCCTCACAGAAAACCGGTGTAAAATAGCGTTTGCGTTGTGTTTCGTCGAGTGAGTAAGGGTACCGGAGGCCCAACCGTCCCCCCTCCCGTTCTGGTGGGGGCAAATTTAAATGGAACGCAACGCACTTGTGACGCCTCTGGTGTTGCCAGGGTGTCCATGGGCGGCGGTAATCGCTTACCATCAGGCAATCCTTCCGCTCGTTTGCATCCTAAACCATAAAAAAAATCATGGCCTGGATATATGTACTGTACTAGATATTGTATACATATGGATACAACACATAGAATACTTTTATCCCAGTATGCATCACCACCATCCCACTATGGATTCACGCGGGTGAAGTCACGGTCCAAATCAAGTGAATATTTTTAAGAGTACCACACCAAAGACGATACCTACTGAATTTTACTAAATATCCTAATTAATATTATAAATGCAAATGTGACATTGTTAAGCTTCCACGCCTTCGACCGACCATCATGAAATTCGCATACACGTCAGGGTGTCAACAAAAAGTCGTAGGGCACTTTTCATTCCTAAAAAAAAGATGCGAAGCCGCAGGCATTAGCTAAAAGCACATAATATATATTAGAACTAGCAATATAGCGATATTGCTAACGTTATTTCTTTTATTTCAGTGAGCCCCTTATTAAACCTTTATAAGTTTTATTTATGTTTTCTACTACTTCTTTATTCAAACAATTTCTTATATTCCAATAATAAAATATCTTAAATCAAAATACATGATTTATCGTCTTAAACTAAATCAAATTTTGATATACAAAGCGTTCACGTGTTGGCGTCTCGCCCCAATCTGCCCCGTCGGCCCCCACCTTGCTATTTATAACGTTATCTACAAGCCCTTGATAGTATCGAAAAATCGAATAGTCTTGATTTAGATAGAAAAAGGGCTCGTAATTACATTGATTATCGCTTTCATGTCAGGTTTCTTCGTTTTATTTAGCTTGGAATCTTTATCTTATTTTTTTTAATGCAAGTGCCCCAATTTCTGTATGTCACGAGGGAGTTTAAAAAACGTTCAAACAACGAACACAAAAGACGCCCAGACTTTTAACAGCCATATGTGGATCACACGAATGTGTGGGCGTTGTGGTAGTAGCGAGTCGACCATTTAAACCACTAACCCACCAACCGTGCAGTCGTGCAGTAATAATTCTTACTATTAGGTGACATTGGTGTAGCATGAATAAAGATCCCTAGAATAAATGAAGAACCTTAGAATTTATATAACCTTAAACTAAAACCATCTGTATTGAACTGTGTGATTGTAAACAAGTGAGAATCGGCAAAGAATTGCCGTAAATCTTGGAGTTCGAAAAAATGGTTCATGTAATATGCAAAGGTCACGTGATACCAAGTGACCTTCAAGTCAGAGGTCGAAGGTCATAGTAATTTCGGGAGTATATCGACTATGCTAGGTCGAATGGTGTTGACCGCGAGTCTCTAGTTCTTACGGTTCTTGAGTTGAAAGTTGTATAACAGACAGACGGGCGGGCGAACAAAGCTGTGGTATAAGAGTTTTTCGAACTCTAAAAGCAAAATGAGTTTACCACTCAGAGTCACTACAACCATACTTGACCTGTGTTCCACTTTCTTCGTTAAAAGGCGGGGTTTTACTTATAGTATAGTATATTTTGCCCGCGGCTTCGCTCGCGGAAATATAAATTACGTCAATTTATATCCCTCTGAAACAGTTTTCTGGACGAAAAGTACCCTATGTCCTTTTCTGTAACCCTGGTAATGTGTATGCGAAATATCATGATAGGTCACGTTAATGTAGATTTTGTCAATAAGTGTGGTATGTAGATTTTTTTTTTGGACACCTGTGCCCCTTTATGTGCCCTGATAATGTATATGCGAAATTCTATGATGAAAAAAACTAATATTCGCATTTAAAATATTAGTTAGATAAATTATAATTTACAATTATTGTTTACTACCAATAGTAACGGAAACCAATTTTATTAGTATCGATAGAACATCTAAATTTAAAGAACAATCGCCGAACAAAAGTAGGGGCAAGGTGGGTAAATCACCACCTTGCTTGCCCCTACCTCTCTCATCTCACCCGAAATCGCTCCCGTGTCGTCTACGTCTCGCCGGACAATATACTTGCTAGCCATTTGTCTCATATAATATTCAATGGAACAATCCACAGTTTATTTTGTTGCTCTTGCAGTTTATTTGCGCGTATTGAAATTTAGTTTTTAGATTTTAGTTATATTTTTGTCAAAATTACTCCGTAGGCGGTTGGTGGATTTTATTATAGGACTTTGCTTATATTTTATCAGATTGAGAGGTATTCTTTTAAACAGGTCTTCTCCAGTTTTATATAAAGGTCCCGTGTCACGGCACACTTTATATATATTCATACATACATACCTTCACGCCTGTTTCCCAGAGGGGTAGGCAGAGACTACGGATTTTCATTTGCTATGATCCTGACACACTTCTCTGGCTTTATTCACTTTCATCACATTCCTCATACACGCTCGTCGGTTCAAGGTGCTCTTAACCTGGCCTTTGTCCAGAACGCCTCCGATCTGATCGAGAAATGTTCGCCTAAGTCTTCCTCTTGCAACTGTTCCATTCACACTAGCCTTATAAACTTTCTTAGTCAGTCTTTTCTCGTCCATTCTTTCTACATGCCCAAACATGGTTAACATACCCTTTTCTATTCTTGTGACTATACCCACTTTCATGCCGCATCTCTCTCTAATCATACTATTCTTTATTATATCTTTATATATATTCAAATACAAATTAGAACACTCAGAGTTGGTACAGCTAATTGTGCATCACACGAACATTAGTCTCGTGTGGGAATGAACTCACAACACATTGTGCAGTGGCAGTGAGGAGGACCACCAGTAAAGCAACTATGTTAATTATTATTCTCGAACGAACTTGTTTATTTTTTTCCCTGTCATTATTTATTATTTTGGAATTATGACGTACTCGAATAATATAATAAACAATTTTTTTTTGAGATTACTAGCAATATTTGTTTTCTATTACTAGTATTCTTGTTAACCCCTCCAGCTAAGCTAGAATACTTGTGTTAGGAGTGAGTTCACGTCAGTAGTGCAATAGGTGGGATTCGAACCCGCGACCTCTCGATCGCAACTCCAATGCCTTATCCATTGAGCTACCGCCGCTACACGCATTTCATAGAAGTAGACTAATTCGAATTTCAATTTTTTCGTTTGATACTTAAAGACACCGACATTGTACTCACAAGGAAACACAAATATATCAAAGAGTGTTATTACTTAGGGATATATGTATATTAGACAACATTAGGTCTTGCATATTGACTGCTGACTGACTGTTCCGCTCACCCAAGTGTTTTATATTGTTTCTTAGTCAATATTTACACAATGTTAATACAAAACGAACCGAAATTTGAACACAAAATAAAAAAAAAAAATTCTAAATTTAACACGTTTATTTTCTATTTGCCCAACTTTTCGGTTGTTTATAGCAGCTGTGGTCGGTATATAATATTTTAATTTATGTATAACATCCGCGTAAATGTAAGACAAAACATTAACATAACATACCCCAATAACCAGTACACATAATTCCAAAAACCTTTAATATCAACATTAAAATTATTCGAAAGCTAAACAATGTTCCAGCAACCCGGGGTAAAATTTCCGCCGAATCGGCGTTCGATAAAATTGTGTTTAAAATAAATACTATCGGCAAACTATACCGTTTCATGTGTCGTCGGTTCGACAGTTTTGTTGAAGCAAAACACTAGTACGAATAATATAAAACTGTTTGAACCCAACGCCTCGCTTGGAAGCCCGCCAGACTAAATAAATATGTATAAACTATACCCGTATTATGTTTTCTCATGGAAAATTTTCTTTGAATATAATATATTTTGTTTGGAACAAGCACTTGTGAACCGTGATTTAGAGTTATCCTTTTATTCAGAGAATTGGGTTTGTTTTATAAAATT
Organism: Catocala fraxini; assembly: GCA_930367265.1. NCBI lineage: Eukaryota > Metazoa > Arthropoda > Insecta > Lepidoptera > Erebidae > Catocala > Catocala fraxini. The sequence continues at coordinate 3,579,244 of OV884049.1, read as the reverse complement.
GAGTTTGATATAATTATTATCTAGAGCGTGTATATAGCAAGGTATTGTTAATAAAAATAGTAACTAGATGAATTAGTAATTAATTTAAAGCTGCGATAAGCCATTGGACTTCTGATCGAGTGGTTGGTTTTTTTAATACTTTAATAGGCCTGGGTCTGACCGCGATCTCACCTGATCTTAAGCGAAGATGCAGACTTGACGATGGAGCACGCTTGCCTAGAAGATACCTATTCACTCGTGACTTGAAGACATCGAGACTTAGGTAGTGAGTTCCACTCATTTCCGGTACGCATTATAAAAGCGGAAGCAAAGCGCTTCGTGCGTAAATGTGGTATATCCACCATGTACTTGTGCCGCTTGTCTGTTTGTCTGGTCGTCCGATGGTAAAAAGGGGAAGGAGGAATCAAATTAAGCAGTTCTTCTGCACACTCTCCGAAATGTATCCGCTAGAAAACCGAAAGACTGACGATGCTCCAAGCTTTGGAGTCATATGTTGACCAGTTGGTCATCGCTGATAAGTATTTAACCTGCACTAAGCCAGCATGATGGTTATGTTCAAGGAATTTTATTCTTCAAAAAGCAACAAAGTCACTTTCATCATACCAATAATAAAAGACAAGTGAGAATCGGCAATGAATTGCCGTAAATCTTAGAGTCCGAAAAAATGGTTCGTGTGATATGCGAAGTCACGTGATACCACGTGGCCTTATTGTTAATATTAGTTAAGTTGTATATTATTAATTCTGCTTTTGTAAACAAAGAAGAAATAAAAAAAAATTGTAGCTATAATATTGTTCAACCAAAATACGAATTCTAAAAAGAAAATCTATTTAAAGTGTTGTGTTTCAATAAATTTTACTGAACCAAGAGTTTGCTCAGAGAGTTAAACAATATTCCAAACGCTTATCTTTGTTCACAGTGGTGAGGCCAACAAACGGATTGAATCTCAGATATATGTGATTTGGCAACTTCACAATGTTTATAATGTACTGTAGGAAGCTTGCTTTTGTTTACCTGGGGTCTGAGTATGAAGTAGTCCAGTTTTTTATTTTCTGGTAGTAGTTGCAAGCGTTCTTATTAAACACAGATGGCGTAGTGGTAGCATTGGTCGCATCGCCATTGGCAATGAGCCGTATTTTGGGTACAATCCCCACCCGGGACTAACATTTGTGTGATCCAGAAATGGTGGTTCCGAGTCTGGATTGTGTCTCTTGTACTAAAATACTTTAACCTTTTGAACGCCAAGCCATAACGGCACATCCATGTCCTGTACACCAAGCTCGAAAATCGATATATTAAATATTGTTTTTTATGATCAAATATTTGAATAACTAATATGCAATTTTGTTTGCTGTGTACAATTAAGTAATAATTGGGGATTAAATTTTTAAGTTGTAACAACAATACACAGGAAAGTAATGATTTCCGAGAGGTGGCGTGCGTGTTCCCACGCGCGCCTCTGTTTCGAGTCCGTCTCCTCTCTAGGGGGGGGACAGTAGGCTTTAAAGTGAGTCAGTGCCTTTGGGTAAGTCTGTTCGTATAGTGGCCTGCCGTTTCATACGGCGGGCCGAAACCACGGCGGGGTCGCGACTGCATGTGCAAGTGATTCGCGCGGCCCCGTCGATAGTGGTTTTTTCGAGGAACAGCGTGGTAGGTTTAGTCGGTATTCCGAGAGGTACATTATTCTTATTCTATCTTTTTTTTACCCCGGCGAGTCCGACATAACCCCTCCGCCCGCCCCCGCGGAGGGGAATGCGTCATGCATTCCGCCACGTAAAAAAAAAAGGAAAGAAAAAGCAAAGTAATGATTTAATTTATTTATTTTGTATTTTTCTGTGACCTGTTTTTTGTCTAGTATAGACGACGTTGGCGCACAGGGCAAGGTTGCGCATATCGAGTATAGACGACGTTGGCGTTCAAAAGATTAAAGTCCACGCGATTAAGGAATTGAAGGTGAAAGCGTTTATTTTTAAAAAGGACCTTCTAAAAATTCAAAGATTCTTGTTTCCCCTACCAGTTCATAATTTATTATAGTGACTTACAACTCAAGTCATCACAGACATTATATAACCCAAGCTAATCTAACGTTATATTAACATTTATTTTCTCATATTCGAAATATGAGAAACAGACATTTGCCCGCATGATTAAAATGAGCAAAAAGCGGTCACAATATTCCTAGTTTTGGTGTTCATTAACCTAGATCCTAGAACAGACATTTTGCTCAAAGAGAGAGCGGGTACGCTCTCTAGAAGTTTTCAAAAGACTGCATAAAGAGCTTTTGGATGTGGACTTTATATTTGAGAAATAGCTGTTATTGTACGTACTAAATTAAAATATATAGGGTATCCGGTAATTAATGGATAATCTTTTATAGTAGAACTGATGGTCGTTCAGGACAAAATATGAAAAAAATCTCTCCTAGCTAGGATTTTTATTTTTCATATTTAAAAAATCATATCTCGGGTAGTAGTTACTACCTGAGATATGATATTTTTTATTACCTTATTTATATTTCTTGTGCACTATGACCATAAATGAATGAATTCCATCGGTTTTGTGTTGTTTTATTATTAAACACTAATTATGCTAATGGATAGACAGACAAAAGTATGACTAGCTATTGTACTTTTTTATTTTAAATCTTTATTTTCTTTTTAATTTTTTCTGAACCGCTGTCATTTCTATTATAAGACATTTCAAGGTTATCCATTAATTACCGGACAACCTGTATATGACTGTTGCCACAAACCTAAAATATTTTATGTTGTGCTAGATTTTGCTTGAGGCTTTGCTCACGTAAATGTCGGTAAGGTTAGTACCAGTTTTTTGGATGAAAGGTACCTGACGTCCTATTTGTACCCCTGACAACGTGTGTGCGAAATTTAATGATGATCTGTCGAGCAGTTAAGGCGTGAAAGCGTATGAAACAAAGAAACTCACATTCGCATTTATTATATTAGTTAGGATAAAGCGCTTGCATATAACTAGATATCTATATGTGAAAGCTAGCAATCAATCATTGCTCTGACATAAAATTAATAATACAAAATAAGCAGATTCAAGATGCCATCAACAGAGTGATTTGGAAGTGCAAGGGAGAGGCTTTTGCCTAGCAGTGGGACATTATAAAAAGCTGATGAAAAAAAAGAAGAATCATAGACTTTTTGAAACGTGAAATACTGACTTTAGATCTCTGCCTATTCTTCGACGTTGAGACGCGTGATGTTATGTTGTAATCATTATAAACCACACATACATTTCCCCCTCGAGTTGAATATTAAAAGCAATCAAACTGCAAACTAAAACGTTATCGTTTTCTCCCTGATCAAAGAATACGACTCCATATATTTTTCTTTCGACTTCTTTTTTCCTACTGGAAGTTGTTGGATTTAATTAAAGCAAACTTTCTAAATTCTCCAGACAGAGTTTTCTATCGGAAAACAAACTAACAACGCATGTTGTTTAATTAATTCCTTTTAGCTTCGTTGAATAGCTTGTGCTCTCGTTTAGAAAGTAGTAAAAGTTCAATGAGGTACTTAGTTTTAAGGTCAATGTGTTGTATCATTTTGGAAAGTTATGACCGCATGAATGAATTAGTAGTTTATGAGGTCATCTATCTACTGCTAGTGTGTCATGTGTTGTAGGTTCGATCTCCATACGCGATAATATTTGTGTGATCCACAAACAGTTTATAAATAAACAACAGATACCTACATGACTCTCTTTCTGTCTAATAGTAAGCGGCTTCTGTGTCCTAAGGACAATACAGAAATGACTGGCGCACTCCAGTTTCCGCAGAAGATTCATATCCAATCGGTTTATTGTAGGATGTAAGGCTCGTCGAACTTACGCCTTAACACATAATCTTCAGTTTCAGTACTGAAAAAACCTGTCTATAATGTTTGTACCAAGAACTGGATTTCCAAGACCTAAAAAGAGGTGCAATGCTGTCAACTGGGAACAATAATTTTTGTTTTATATTTTAAAAAGGAACACAATAAAAGATTCAGATTTCAATGCTTCAATGAAAGGTATGTCTAGTGTCGCAAGTGGCTATAATCTTATAGTCAAGCAAACCGATGGATGATGAGTGGATACCATATCCATGGTAAGTGAGTGCTTACCATTGATTGGTGGTATTGTCATAGTGAGTTCCATTAATCGGTTAGCTTTAAAAATCAAGTACAAAACACAATTTTTCCGTCTACCAAAAATTCAGAGCAAATATTTCAGAGCTATCACTGGCAAAACTGAAAGTCCACGAGATAAAGTTAAGACATTTGCCAAGACTTACGTTTGCTCGTGATTATCTGTTGGCCGAAGCAAGACAGCTTCACTGGAGCGCCGCCAACTAACAGAATGAATGATATTTTTTTATTAATTTGGGATGCATTTCCCGTTTTAATAATATTATTTTTGACCATTAGCATCTATTTGTTTATGTGCATAGAGAATTAGGTGAGAGAAAATGATGCAGAATGATGGATGTGGGACCTGTAGCAAGTTCTGGGTTTTTAAATTACTGGGACTCGAGCTCTGTGCGCGAGACTTTACAAATATACAATAGAATAAGGCAAGAGTTTTGCAATCGAGAGGTCGCGGGTTCGAACCTCTCCCATTGGACTACTGACGTGATCTAAACATTTTAGCTTAGCTGGAGAAGTTAACAAGAATTAATATTATACTTATATTTAAAATTAATTATTTGTAACCCAAATTGCTAATAATCTTTATATACTAAAAGAAAACACGGGACTGAAGTAAACCTAAACTAAGAACAATCTTTTGTAGATCACACAAATAATTATCTCATTTATATTCGAACCTACTGCCTGACGGCGACAGTCACGAGACTCTGCCTTCTTCTCTAGGCGACAGGCATGAGGCTATATTTAGGGTAATCTTGTTTTAATCTCATAAGGTATTTAATTTCTATCTTGTCTGGTTATTATAGAGAATCGGCATTTCACGCTTACTACTAAATCCTTTCTTAAAAATCTATCAACGGAACTTCGAATAAAGTGTATAGAAGTTTAATTCATCATCAATTCATTAGTCAGTTTTCAGTTACATTTATAACTCTTAAAACGTATTGGCTATCCTGAAAGACATCAAAAGAATTACCGTGATAAACCTAGTTTTAAATACTAGATACTAATTACTCTAATGGACATTAAAGAAAATATATAAAAGCATTTGACGCCTTTAATCCCCGATGAAAAAGCCGGATGACTAATTTAGGTCACTAATTTGAGTCAGAAGATTTGCAAGCAACTTAGAAGGTATAGCCAGTATAGAGATACATAATAATACCACGCCTATATCCTGGTATATATATTACAACCACAATTTTGTCACCTATGATTTTTGGACCCATGTAATAGACAGCGCATTTATTGCCATATATCATGCCCATATCCAGACTCCATACTGTATCTGAACTTCATAAGAAAAAACTTAGTAACACATTCCTTACCCGGAAATCGAATCTTCATTGCACAGTATTTACATTCACTGCCACTGCGCTACCGAGAATAATATTAATTAAAAAAAAACATCTAAAATCATTGCCGAAGCGGTACTCCTATTATAATTCCTTAACTTTGACAAGAACTTGTTGGTTTTTGAAGAAATTTCTCATTTCAATAAACGCGAGTATTTCTTCGTCTGAAAAATCGTCGTTTTCAAATAATTTCATAATGTTACTGAACAATTTTGCTTTGAAAAGATTTAATAAAAAAAGTTTTCAAAGCTCTTAATGGCTTTTTACGTTTGATTTTGTTAAGTATCCGATAGAAATTTTTAATACTTTCCAATATTTCTCTTTTGGTGTAATAGGTACCTATTCAACTGGTGTTTAACTTTGTTGCTGATAAAAGCTTTTAATTTTCGCGTTGCATGATATATACATATATATTATATAAATTGTAATGAACATTAACGCGTCATTCATACTGTTTAGCTTTAGATGTTTGGTGGGTTGGCCAGGCTACACTGGCCGTGGTCACAAGCTAATTAATTTAATAACGTCATGATTACGTTTGTGAGAAAGAAGAAAATTAATGCTTCCATACTTTTTTCATACACACTACTCTCGGTATAACTATACTAGATAACTTCCCTATTGTAAATTTTTACGGATTTTCGGTTTTTAATATCAAATGTTGTGCGTGAAGGCACAACTTTTGGATAAAAGTAGCAATCGGTGGAGAGGATTTCAGATGATGATCGATTCGAATTCGATCCAGTAATTAGTCTTCGATATGTTTTGCAATTGATGCTTTGCTCGTCTGGCTCTGTACTTTGTGTTACGCATTTTAAGACCCAATAAGGAAAAAAACTTTATTTAAAAAAATACTCAGCCTGATATCCTTACATCCCCATTCATCAGCATCGGCGCGTTGAATAACAGCACACACAAAATTTTAATAAAACCGTTTAAAGTAAAATTAAAACCATCAAATAATATATCATCCATTCTTAACAAAGAAATTAAAAAAACGTCACGAAAATTCCTCGAACACCTTAATTACGTGCTTAAAACGATCACAAAAGAAAAAAATCTCGATATTGGATGCTATTAATTTTGAAGAAACTCTATTCATAATTTTATTCAATCCAAGACTTGGATATTTGTAGAAGATTTTTCTGAAAGATATACGAGTTTTCAGTGATGCACTCGAAACCGCAAATAGGACGTGGATGGGGAAGGAAATAGTCTGATCTATAATTACGTCGACCCTTTGAGGGTACAACTCATTATAAGATCTCCCATAAAGCTTGCTTTTAAAGTACGATTGCAAACTTCTATTGGATTACTATCAGAAATGACATTTATATTGTGTAGTAGTGAAAAGTCGTCATATTTTAAGATATTACAGATAAATGTTCGATTTCTAACTAAAAAAGTTAACATAAATGCGAATGTGACTTTATTTGATTTTTAGTCACACATTGCACGCCTTAACTACTTGACCGATCCTCATGAAATTTTGTATACACGTTATCAGGGGTACAAAAAAGAACATAGGGTATGTTTCATTTAGAAAATAAGTAGTGATCCCGAGCTAAGCCTAGGGAAAAAGCTAGTAATTAATACCTAAGGCAGGCGCCAATTTCGCACATCGTTTGGCCTACTTTCGTGTCGTCTCCATCTCGTTGCATATAACGATACACTGCAACGATAACGATCTCGGATCGAAAGTATTTTATAAAATAACGAGTCGTCGAGTTTTCGTTAACGATGTATCGTTGCCGTTGCAGTTCTGTATTCATTAAGACGAATTAACTATACACGAAATGATTACAAAGGAACGAAAATCTTAGTCAGAAGTATTCAAACTTGTGATTAGTAAACTATCACTATCGGGTCGGTTTAATTTAAGGCTAATCAAACAGGAGAGCTATCTCGCACGTCTTAATAACTAAATAATCGATCGATAAGGTTTAATATTGGATGTTTTAAGGTTTCATTTGAAAAATATTACATCAGCAAACTTGATACAATCCATTCTAGTGTCAGTCTTGCTGATTCAGTAGCCAGGGTATATGAAAGCGGATCATGAGGTTTTAGGTTAGAACAAATCTGTGGCCTGGACAACAAAATTTATAAAAATTTTCTATTAACAATAATTTGGTTGGCGATGCTTCATTCCTTATGTATTATATATTATCCTTATGCACATATTATCAAATGAAATGCAACTGTCGAATGTTTAAAATAGACTGTAAAGATACCCAAAATACAAGAACTAAGATTGTATCGAGTCATACCATTAGTTATCTAGACGTTTTGGTATGACCTTCAGACCTATTATGTGGCATCTTACTACATGCCTGACGAAAAGTGGATCTGTAGTGGACTTTTGCTTTTACCTTCGACAGTTTATGTAAGTGTCAGACTGTGTATGTAGGTATTAGGTTGTTCTATGTTTGTGTGAGAATGATATACGAAAATATTATCAGAATTCTGTAAAAATCTAAAACATAAATCAGCATAGATACAAATCTTGTACAAACTATACTTGCATATACAAAGCATGAACATGCTTCTCAAATGAAAATCGTAAATACAAATTGTTCTAAAAATATTTCAAGATAAAACTACAGAAGAATTCGAAGTGAGTTATTGTTTCCCTCTTACTGTTTCCAGCAAAAATGCAAGATATATATTAATGTTTAGATATTTGCCAATGGCAAAATACGATGCATTGTCGGCTTGCCACTGACAGCGCGCTGTGTGCCAAACCGGAGTAGGGATGGGACACTTTCAAGATACATACCTATCGATATATTAGTGAATTAATATATATTTTTGTATTGTTTTGAAACCCGAAATCTATTGTAATAAAAAGGCTAGTTTATTTTAAATTATTAGTGTGGTTTTTTGGCAAACGTATTTTACCAATCGTGAATAGAATATGACTGGGATGTATTGTATGTATGTATTTGTCGGCTTCGGTGGCGTAATGGTTAGTGTAACCGACTGCCACGCCTGAGGTCGCGGGTTCGATTCCCGCACAAGTCAAACATTTGTGTGCATGAACGTGGATGTTTGTCTTGGTCTGGGTGTTTCTATGTATAATATGTATGTATTTACAAAAAAAAAGTATATATGTATGTTTATCCATTGTCTAGTACCCATAGTACAAGCTCTGCTTAGTTTGGGCTAGATGGTGCTGTGTGTATGTGGTATAATATTATTATTAATATTATTGCATGTAAGAGGCATCGTAGCAGCGATAGCTCAGTGGGGAGACCAACAGACTGCAATGCAGAGGGTCTCGGGTTCGAACCCACGTCGCGCACCTCTGACTTTCGGAAGGTATATGACTTTTCGAAATTATGTGCGTATTGATTGACAATTATCGCCTGCTCTGTGCCTCGGAGAACACGTTAAGCCGTCGGTCCCGACTGCCATGAACATCTATGGCAGTCGTTATTGGGAAAGTCAGTACCCTCTAATATCCTGACACTGGTCTAGCCTTAGGGTATCGTTAGCCTTCGGGTTGCGGAGGTCAGGTGGCAGCCGCTCCGTGTAAAAACTGATATCCAGTGAAATCCGGTTAGACCAGAAAAGCCGACCCCAAGTGACTTGGGAATAATAAAGGCCAGGGAGAAGAAGACTTAGATATTAATCGATACTGTTAATAAAATTTTACAAATATAAAATAACATCAAATACCTATAAGTCATAATCCTTATTCATTTTGCCAAAATGATATCCAAAAATATACGGGTAATAATATAACGACAAACCAAAACTAATTGAAATTGTCTATTTACAGGCTATATGTTATGCAACAAATCTTTTTTCATATGTATTTGTCTATAATACAAAATACAATGTTGATGCTATTATTTAGTTATACAACAAAATGTTAATTATTTAATGATAGATTCATGCACCATAAATTCTACTTTTCACTGTATTTAATAGTTTCAAATCACATGCATATAAAATTTATGAACAATTTCAAACACTACTAACATTTCACAAAACACTAATAAATTCTCAACACAACAGTACAAACCATCGATAAATCAGATAATATCGATAGCTGCTCCGCCCATCGCATTAGCAGAGTACGTGGCGATAGGCCAACTCGATACTGAGTTACCGATAGATGCACAGCACTAATGTGTCTGAGGATACTGAGGTTTCCAAGCTATTTGTTGCAAGTGAAGTATGTTTGTATTTTTGTCCTGAAAATGTACTGCTTTAAACTGTTGGCTCTAGAGTTTAGTGAATGTTTACGTTATATGTAGCGGATTCTGATCGATTGTGGTTAAGTTGGTTACTGATATATGAAGGTAGATTATATATTTTGATGATGGTTAAGTACAGCACGACTTTCTAAGTACCGCTTTCCTATGCTAAGATTGCACCTATGTGATCTTATTTTACATTGCTGCAGTGAGTAAGGTTTCCAAAGCTTTTTATAGATATGCTTTTCTGCTGGTAAAATATCAGTGGCCTTGATATGTTTGACTAACAACGGGCAAGTAATATCTCTTATATTACAAGCGTTCATACACTATTATACATACTTACTATCAGATGGTAAGATATAGATATCCAATAGTAAGATATGGTACGGTAGATACCGATACCGATAACTAGATACCACTCCGATATGGTCTAGTGGCTAGGATACCTGGCTCTCACCCAGTAGGCTCGGGTTCGATTCCCGGTATCGGAATACATTTTTAAGAGCAGCGATAGCTCAGTGGGGAGACCAACAGACTGCAATGCAGAGGGTCTCGGGTTCGAACCCACGTCGCGCACCTCTGACTTTCGGAAGTTATATAACTTTTCGAAATTATGAGCGTATTAATTGACAATTATCGCCTGCTCCGTGCCTCGGAGAGCACGTTACGCCGTCGGTCCCAGCTTCCATGAACGTCTATGGCAGTCGTTATTGGGAGAGTGTCGACACAAAAGATCCCACTGGGTCGAAGTGTCGCCGGTCTGCACTGACTGGTCCCCACATAAGATAAGATAAGATGAACCCGTATAAGAAAAATAGCAAGGAAAGTTTAAGATTCTTTTTTAAAGATTCTTACGAATTTAGTATGCAAATTACTAGTTAAGTTGTTCGCACCTTCAGCTAAACAAATTGTATTGTAATATTATTAAATTACTATGTTAAAACAGATATACTTGTATTGTCATCTGTTTACGCGAATATTATTCATTGAAATTAAACTACAACATATATAAGGATTTTATCGCGTTGTTTATTTGACACTTTATTACATAATTTTGAAAACTGTTACACTACTTTTACTTTTAAACTTTACTAATTTTTAAGCTCATTAAATTATTATTAAAACTATTTAGATTTAATTTAAATTTACACTTTCCCGACGTTTCGGTTGCTTTTCAGCAGCCATGGTCACGGGGAGACTAAGATGGTAGTTGTCTCAATGTTCCAGTGTAGTTATTTTAAAGTACCCGAACATAATTTAATCATTGGTGTTTCTATTTACACAGAATGAGCTCAAAGTATCATGAAAAGTAGTGTAACAGTTTTCAAAATTATGTAATAAACTGTCAAATAAACAACGCGATAAAATCCGTATATAGTACTTTAATTTCAAAGATATACTTGTGTTAATACAAAACACTTTCACTTTTTTGTTGTTAAGTCTTCTTTCGCACTAGGAATGATTTCTATATCGCGGAGGGACTTCACAAACATTCAAAAAACAAACAATAAGAACATCCAGTTTCGGAACAACTATTTGGGGATCACACAATGTTTTGTCCCGTGTAGGAATCAAACCCACAACACACAGCGCAGTAACAATGTCGAGGCGACCACTGAAACCACTACGGTATCCGTGCAGTGAATCAAGTTCATTTAAACAGATACTTATACTTGTAATACTTCAAACCAATTTTATTAATTGAGGACTGCCTCCGTGGCGCAGTGGTAGTGAATGCGACTGCTGTGCATGAGGTCTCGGGTTCGAATCCCGGGTCGGGCCAACAAAATGTTATTGGGTTTTTCTGTAGAGAAATCTCAATAGCAACCCGGAGTTAGGAAGTTGGCGGTGTTAGACACCCCCGTGCCTCGGAAAGCACGTAAAGCCGATGATCCTGCACCTGATCTCTCTCCGATCGTGTCGGATTGCCGTCCCATCGGATCTTGAGGGTTAGGAAACAGAGAGTGCACTTGTGTTTGCGTACACACTTGTGCACTATAATATCTTCTGCGTAGATGGCCAGTCTCCGATAAGATTGGCCGCCGTGACCGAAATTCGGTGTGGAGGACATTATTATTATTACTAATTGAGATTTGAATTTGCGATCCACCAAAGACATCTAGCACAGCTACGTTCATTTCGCCAAAGACTGCACTTTCACAGAATACGATACGGCTTATTAATTCGTTATCAGGTGTTTAATATTGGCACAACGTTGAGACAACTAGCTTAAACGAATACAATTTTGCTATTATTGCTGCTTCTATCCTATAGTATTCATAAATTGGCAACACGTGCAGATTTCTAGGTATAAGCGCCGCTCTTAGCATACTAATGCAACTGGTAACTGCATACAATATTCGCTTATAGCTGTATACTGATATAACAATCCTCACTAATATTATCGCAACGTGTATATTATTTATTACCTCATATACCTATATATATTTTGTTAGCTTTGAAGAATTTTAATTTTGTTGTGACTAAGGAATTTAGATGTTATTAATTTATTTAATTTGGTGTAATTGTATTTATTATATTTCTCTCAGTTTATTTTTGTGTTGTACTTATATTTTCTTTTAATCACTACACCATTATCGTATTAGGAGAGTCACCTGTAAAGATAGTTGGTCATATGGTGCTGCATAAGTGCATAACTATATAAATAAATAAATAAATAGATAAATAAATAATTAAATAAATAAATAAATAAATAAATAAATAAATAAATAAATAAATAAATGAATAAATGAATATATGAATAAATGAATAAATAAATAAATAAATTATAAATGCGAATGTGAGTTTGTTTGTTACGCTTAAAACCGTAACTATTCAACTGATCATCATGTAATTTTGCATACGCATTGTCAGGGGAGTACAGAGAAAGACATAGGGTATCTTTTATCCAGGAAAAAGTTATGTTCCTGAGAGATTGAAATTTATGAACATAACCTACTTTTTTTATATAAAAGTTAATACCAATTTAGGTTTCAAATTACTAGTATTATTGTTAACCCCTCCAGCTAAGCTAGAATGCTTGTATTAGGAGTGGGTTCACGTCAGTAGCGCAATGGGTGGGATTCAAACCCAGGATTTCTCAATCGCAAGTTCAATGCCTTATCCATTGGGCTACCGCCGCTACTTTAGCGAGAGCAAAGCCACGCGCAAAAGCTGCTAACAATATATTTGACCCCATGACTCATTCCGAAGTCTTAGAGTAGTAGAGCCTCGCTGATTTTCAGCATTAATGGGCCGGCTCGACCGAGGAAGGACTACTCTCTCACAGAATATCGACGTGAAATAGCAGTATTCCTACTATTGTGTTTTGTTCGGTGAGTGAGAGTGCCGGACGCCCATTTACCCTCTTTCCCACTTCCCGCTCCTTCTCCTTCCCACTACCTTTCCTAAAGGGTCGGCAACGCGCAAGTGATGCCTCTGGTGTTGCAGGCGTCTATAGACTACGGTGACCACTTATCATCAGGTGGGCCGTATGCTTGCTTGCCACCTTGCCATCTGACATTGCAAGCAGCTAATGGCTTCTACGAAGACACTACGAAGTATTTTTTTTAAATATCGCCTTGTAAAATAAAATAAAATACTCTATGTCCTTATTTTCACATCTGACTACGTATATTCGAAATTTCATAATGATCAGTCAAGTAATTGACTGGCAGGACACTTGGCTGGGCAGCGTTTGAAAAGTTGCGTCACATCTTCGAGTCACCCTTGCCACAATGCCTGAAGACCAAGGTATTCAATCTATGCGTCCTGCCGGTCATGACATACGGAGCCGAGACGTGGAACCTGACAGTGAAACTAGCCCACCGATTGCATGTCACTCAGCGAGCTATGGAAAGGTGTATGCTCGGCATCTCGTTAAGGGACAAAGTCCGGAACGAGATTATCCGACAAAACACCAGAGTCACTGACGTAGTTCAGAAGTGTAGCAGGCTGAAGTGGCAGTGGGCTGGTCACATCTGTCGCAGAACCGATGATCGTTGGAGCAGACGGGTTCTCGAGTGGAGACCACGACTCGGCAAGCGTAGTGTAGGACGCCCTCCGGCCAGATGGACCGATGACCTAAAAAAGGTGGCTGGAGGTGACTGGATGGCGAAAACAGGAGATCGGGCCTTGTGGCGCACCCTGGGGAAGGCTTATGTCCAGCAGTGGACTGCAATAGGCTGAAATGATGAATGATGAGTCAAGTAATTAAGGCGTGAAAACGTAGGTAACAAACGAACCAACTCATATTCATTATAATATTATGTAGGCTATATATATTATAATTTACTGTAACCATCTGCTATCTATAACAGTTTTCCACCTTTGTTATATACAAAAGACGTATATTCAATATTTCCAGAATACTAAAGATGTTCAGAATTTCATGAACTGTGATGTCAAAGCATGTGACTGACGTTGCGCCCGATTCGTTTATTAAATATACAGATCGAAAATATTTTGTGATGCAATCGAAATATATGTTTATATACAAAATATACATGTTTCTCTTTTATAATAGACTGGCTAATGCTCGCGGCTTCACTCGCGTAAAAGTAAGTTAAGTTAATATGTTAGTAACAGTAACAGAGGCGCTCATAGCCAGTTGCACTCACTGATCGGTAAACGATTAGCGAGGTTAAGCAACGTTGGGTGCGGTCAGACTATAGATGGGTGACCGCTTAGTGGTGTTTCATCTGAGCGTCTCCGTGCTTCGGAGGGCACGTAAAAAAAGTCGGTCCCGGTTGTTGTCAAATTGACAGCAGTCGTTAAGCCATGTCAGAGGCCTATAGGCGGCTTGAACAACTCTTGACAACAGGTTGGCCACTAACCACACGAAAACAAAAGAAGAAGAAGAAGAAACAGTAACTTTTTTTGAAATAAAATATAGCCTATGTTACTCGGCGATAATATAGCTTTCTAAAGGTGACAGAATTTTTTAAATCGGTCGTGTAGTTTTTGATTAAATGTCGTACAAACGAACAAACAAAAAATCAAATCTTTCCTCTTTATAATATTATATTATAGATTATAGATTGACGGGAAAGTGTCTTGGTATGAGTAAAGTAATAATCAAGTCTGTTTGGTATCTGGCTGGCTACGATGACTTCATCACGAAATGCTGGTAGGGACATTTTTAGAGTTCGAAAAATCTTTTATACGCCATTCGACTCAGCATAGTCAATATATCTCCGAAATTACTTTAACCTTTGATCTCTGACCTAAAGGTCACGTGACACCATCTTTCAACTCAAGAACCGTAAGAGCGAGAGACTCGCGATCAACGCCATTCGACTCAACATACTCGATATACCCCCGAAATGACTATGACCTTTGACCACTGACCTCAAGGTCACGTGACCTTTGTACCATTTTTTCGAACTCTAAGATTTACGGCAATTCATTGCCGATTCTCAATTGTTTATTATTTACGAGCTCGTCATCGCTCGCGTAAATGTAGCTAAGGTTAGGTTAGCAGTACTTCTTTCTGGATGAAAGGTACCCTATGTTCTTTTCTGTTCCCCAAACCAATGATGATCGGTCGAGAAGTTAAGACGTGAAAGCGCAAAAAAACAAACGAACGAACTCACATTCGCATTTATTATAATATATTAGTTAGAATTAATGAAAATTCTTTGGTAGTATGTACGTAACTTTATCACGGTAATATGGTATCTACTAACATTTTTTTTTTTATTTTATCATTGAAATGTTACATTACCCAATCTCTAAAATACAAAGAGTTTTTGAAAACTACTATTATCATAAATAAGATACAAGTGCTTTAAATCTGGTGCAGGAGTAATTGTCAATGACAGAAATAGGATGCACGATAGAAACTATGACGTCGTACCCAACTACCAACCCACTTTTTATTATATCTTAATTTAAATAATAATGAGTCCCTTATTTTACAACCAATTTTAATACTGTTTGCACAAAAAGATTTAATTTGATTGCTATTTGCTCGTGTGTAAAATAGTGTACAAAATCAAACATAGACAACTACCCTATCAACAATTCAATGCGCACATAACTTCGAAATGTCAGAGGTATTCCCTTAGGATCGAACCCGAGATATCTGCCTTAGCAGACGGTCAATGGTCCCTGATAAGATTATAATAATGATAAGACACGCCCATAAATTAAAGCCCCAGATCAGTATTAATCTTAGTATAATATATCTTAGAATTATATACATCTTAGAGGCAATATATCAAATTATCGAGTTTCAAAATCGGCCTCATAAAGTTTGAGCTGAAAAAGATGCATCAAGTTAAGCTTCAGGTTATGTATTATAGATACGTTAAAAAGACAGGGTATAGTAAAATATTTATATGATTCTAGAAAATAAAAGCCCCACTATGAATGTACTGGCACACCACCGAATATGACGTTAAGAAAATTATGTACTCTTGCAGTTCGTAACATTTCTAGCACTCTAAAAATTCTCCTTTAAACAGCGCCGTGCGTAAGACAGATAATGACAGAACTCGTGCGGCGCATACTCAAATCGGCGTGCGACCGCCATAGTAAAATTGTATGGAGGATTTGAAGTGCTTTGTTGATACATATGTATCTTTATTGTCAACCAATAACTTAAATATTTGGAACGGACAAATTGTAATATAACTATTTATGTTTCGTTTAAGCTGTAAAATACAATAGATTTCTACTACACGGAGTAATTGTAAACATATTTATTGTTATGGTAAATGTATATTTTATATTTGTATTAAACAAAAAGTGTTGATTTTATTCACTTAACTGTGACCACCTGTTTTGGCACATTTCGCTCGGCGCAGTCTTAATGCTTATGTAAATTATTACATAGAGCTGAATTTCATGGATCAGGAAAATGATAATAACCTTAACAATTTGTAGGTAATATATATCTTATATTTGTCATGCGTATGAGTTATAGCTGTTTTTGCTATAATGTCTAAGCAGGGGTAGGATTTTGATAAATGATTGTCGTATATAAAAGAAAATGCTAAATTACACACTACTGGAGGATATAGTCACAAATCGTATACTAGGTAAAAATATAGGTTGCCTATTTACTCGCATAAAATTATAAGTCATAATTTAACATGACATACTTTTACTTATCCTAATAATAGTTACGCACAATATTCATTTGGTAAGTATAACTGTTTGGGCACAATATTTATAAGCATATTTAATTTAATCGTAATAATAGTTAAGCATACTATTCTAAAGCATAAATTTGAAGTTTTATAAATTTTGTGTTTGAATTTAATAAAATACTACTATATACGGATTTGATCGCGTTGTTTATTTGACACTTTATTACATAACTTTGAAAACTGTTACACTACTTTTACTTTTAAACTTTACTAATTTTTAAATTAAATATAAATAGTTTTATATAATTTAATTAGCTTAAAATTAGTAAAGTTTAAAAGTACATGACATGCACAGTTCTAGAGCTGAGTCAGTTTATAAATAGGAAATACATATGTAATTGCTAGTTTTCAAGCTGTTAATGGGCATTTCCTAATAAATTAAATTCTCAAATCGAGTCAAAGACCGCGATGATCCTTCGCATATATGGGTGCAACCTTGTACCACGGCACGAATGACGTTTCCAATATATTCTTTATATTGTGGGTTCCATCGCCACACAGCACAAAAATTTGGGTAATGCAAAAATTGTTGTTCCAAATCTGGGTGTCCCGTGCGTCCATTGTTTGAATGCTTGTATAGTCTCCCGTGACACAAGAATTATTTCTAATATTCTACAATCTTCTCCCTAGCCTTTATTATTCCCAAGTCACTTGGGGTCGGCTTTTCTAGTCTAACCGGATTTGACCGGATATCAGTTTTTTCACGGAGCGGCTGCCACCTGACCTCCGCAACCCAAAGGCTAACGATACCCTAAGGCTAGACCAGTGTCAGGATATTAGAGGGTACTGACTTTCCCAATAACGACTGCCATAGATGTTCATGGCAGCCGGGACCGACGGCTTAACGTGCTCTCCGAGGCACGGAGCAGGCGATAATTGTCAATCAATACGCACATAATTACGAAAAGTCATATAACTTCCGAAAGCAGAGGTGCGCGACGTGGGTTCGAATCCAAGACCCTCTGCATTGCAATCTGTTGGTCTCCCCACTGAGCTCTCGCTGCTTTTTAATGCCTAATATTCTACAATAAAGAAAATAATATATGTTACGATTCCTAAACCACGCCATATAGATATAACAATGCTACCAGTCTGCACATTTTCAACGTGTATTAAATACCCTTTTTGACTGCAGTATATTCGGTGGTACATTAGAGTCTAAACATTCGTTTCCAACGGGGCTGTATTGTTACACTGCTAAACGCACGCATTGGCCCAAATAATCTGTACATAATCAGCGCAACTGATGCAAATATTACACTAGTCACGGAATCAACTGTACCGGATAAGAAATCATTTCTACCGTAGGAGAGCCACGCTTCGGTACGAATGGGCCGGCTCGACCGGAGTGATACCACGGCCTCACAGAACACCGGCGTGAAATAGCGCTTGCTTTGTATTTCGTCGAGTGAGTGAGGATACCGGAGGCCCAACCCCGCTTCTTCCTCTTGAGGGGGGGGAGAAGGAGGCAATTTTAAAAGGTTGGCAACGCACTTGTGACTCGTCTAGTGTTGCGGGCGTCCATAAGCGGCGGTAATCGCTTACCATCAGGCGATCCGTCAGCAAGTTTGCCTCCTAAGCCATAAAAAAAAACTTATGGCCAATTTTTTCTTACATCTCTTTTTAATAAACAAGTAAAGCGTACTGGTAGCTGGACACAATATAAAGAGACGCATAACTATGTATTAATTTTTACTCGACTTCTAAACGGTTTATCATGATAAAACATGCGCCATATTTTAAGTTAGGCCTCCGACTATACATCTGTGAACACCGCATTCAATTTCATGTAGCAATTTTGGCGTGATGCACGTAAAAAATTTCAAAAAATATGTTTTATTTCCTATAACTCTTATAAACACCTCATCATCATCATCATCATATCAGTCGAACAATGTCCACTGCAGGATATAGGCCTCCCCAAGGTTTTGCATACAGACCGATCTTGGGTCACCGGCATTCAAGCATCTGCTTCCCTCGACCCTTACCAGGTCATCGGTCCACCTTGTGGGAGGCCTACCGCTGCTGTGTGTGCGTGACCACCACTCCACATCACCTGAAATTATTTTTCCTCAATATATGTTTATGTATATGTGTATTATTGACTGCACGGATGGCGTAGTTGACTAAGTGGTCGCCTCGCCACTGTCATTGCGCCGAGTGTTGTGGGTTCGAATTTGTGGTTTGTGTGATCCACAAATGGTTGTTCTGAGTCCGGATGTTCTTTGTGGCCGTTGTTTGAATGTTTATAAAGTGCCCGCAAATCAGGAATTATACCTAGTGCGAGAGTTGTATTTGCAAAACAAAGAAAAATATGTCTAGACATCGACCAGTGATTTGTTTTAATGAATCGATAAGTGAGGCATATCCAGCACAACAGCTTCCAGGATTCAAATTCGATGCTATCTACTCGCCCCAGCCGACAACATCCTGTATTCCTAACAAACGCCTGCGCTTTGTGAAATTAGTTCATTTATTACAACGTTAGTTCGTGTCCTGGTAAACTGTGATGTTAAAATCTGATGAGGATATTGTACTGTATTATTTGACTGCAGTATGTAGTAATAATTTTCATATATAATATTCTATCTCATAGACACTACACCATCTAGCCCAAAATAAGCAGAGCTTGTACTATGGGTAGGTACTAGACAATGGATAGACATACATATATACTTTTTTTTGTAAATACATATTATACATAGAAGCACTTAGACCAAGACAAACATCCATGTTCATTGCATCACATCACATCATAAATGCTACTGCTTTCAACAAACTTAGATCAAACGAAAAAGTTTCCGTTCTAAGAAGGGTAATATACACATTAGATGGAGAACGATAGAGTACTATTAAAATAAGTGTATTTAAAAAACGTAGATCAAGCAGTTTTGGCAGGTACATAAATTAATGTCCCAAACCATATTCAAAATAGTAGATTAAAACTAGCACAAAGTTCTTTTACCAATAATTAATTATTGTAACAAAAACTGTGCATTAAAAACGTTATCTGAATCCACCAGACATTGTATAATCTCCAATATAATTCTAAAATATGAAAAGCTAGTCGTTAAAACTTTGATTAAATAAACAATTCTCTTTTTATTCAACTTAAAATGAAAGCAACCTAATGCATTTTTATTTTAAGATAAGTCCTCTTTCAAATATTGTAGTTCTCGTAAATCATGTATTTAAATACGAATCTTATTTAGATAAGATCCATATTCATCCATATATCTATTGTCTAGTACCCATAGTACAAGCTCTGCTTAGCTAGGGTTAGATGGTGTTGTGTGTATGTGATAGAATCTTCTTTCTAACCTTTATTATTCCCAAGTCACTTGGGGTCGGCTTTTTCTGGTCTAACTGGATTTGACTGATATCAGTTTTTACACGGAGCTGCTGCCACCTGAACTCCGCAACCAGAAGGCTAACGATACCCTAAAGCTAGACCAGTGTCAGGATATTATAGGGCACTGATTTCCCAATAACGACTGCCATAGATGTTCATGGCAGCCGGGACCGACGGCTTAACGTGCTCTCCGAGGCACGGAGTAGGCGATAATTGTCAATCAATACGCACATAATTTAGAAAAGTCATATAACTTCCGAAAATCAGAGGTGCGCGACGTGGGTTCGAACCTGAGACCCTCTGCATTGCAGTCTGTTGGTCTCCCCACTGAGCTATTGCTGCCGTATATGATAGAATACTATTAGAATATTATTATATAAGCATGATACAAGTATGTACTCCTAGGATAAGACAAAAGCCATTTAAACAGTAAGGCATATGCAAACAGCGTCGCAGACAAAAGCTAGTCGGTAATAAAAAACGCTTATCTTCAGGGAATACATGAAACCAGTTAAATGAGTCGCTTCATGTACAATTAATGCGTCCATTAAGTATCTTCTTACGGAGATAGCGGTGTTCCAGTATAACATAAGTGGAATTGGGTCAGTAAGTCGTTGGTGGTAGTTGTAGCGGATAGCGATTTATAATATCACAATTAAAATTATATTCCGTTATTTTGAAATAGCTTAATGACAATGAGACGAGCAACATCTTAGTCTCCCCGTGACCATAACGGCTGAAAAGTAACTGAGACGTCGGTGAAAGTGTATATCTAAATAGTTCAATAATTTAACAGTGATCGAAGTTTAATAGTTTAAAAATTATATAAATATAATGTTTTCAAATAAACTGCGATAAACCTCGTATAAACTAGTTTAATTTCAATACTAGAACTGGTTAAAGAGCATCTTTTTAGTATGAGAAGGGTCCTAAAAATGTCCTCCGGGTTAATAGATTTCAGACATCTTCGAAAATATTATGAAGAACTCTTAAATGTGCAGGTTTCCTCTAGATGTTTATCCTCGCTGTTAAAGCGAGTGTTGTGTTAAGATTAAATAAAAACAAATATTTCAAAAGATAAGGTATGTGCGTATGTGCTAAAAACTAGCTTACATTTTTTTGTTTAAGTTATGTATCATGTGAATAAATGATTAAAGATGTTTCGAAAAAAGAAACTCGTATGAACATATAATGGTGAATTCGCTCTCCGCTATCATAGAGACTTTGCCTTTAAGGCCACAGTGCAATGAGCTGCCGGCTTAGTGCCAAACACATGGTTTGTGTTTGTATAAATTACTGGCGTCTACCGCTACTAAACTTGTTCCTAACTTGTGGACCAATATTAGACCAAAAAGTGCTTGACATTGAAAGAAAGAAAGAAGAAAGAAAATTTATTTATTTGTCAAAATAAAATATATAATAATAACAAGTAAAATAAAAAAAATATAATAAAAATTGCCAAATGGAACCTAGTTCAGCATATGCCAGGCTAAGGAAGCCTGGCGCATACATGGACATTGGTATGTATGGTCATATGTTCTCATAATGTAGGTAGTTTTGGTTCATAAGACTGCTCCAGTGGGGTAGCCGTACTGAATGAGATTGAAAATTTACTGCACGGATGTCGTAGTGGTTTAAGTAGTTGCCTCGTCACTACCACCACGCCAAGTGTTGTGGGTTCCATCCCCACACCGGACAAAAATGTATGTCATCCACAAATTGTTGTTCCGAGCCCGGGTGATCTTTATGTCCGTTGTTTGAATGTTTGTAAAGTACTCCGCCACACAGGTATTATTACTAGAGCGATTTATTAATACTAGAGCGATTTAAAAAAATATAGACAATCTATTTGTTTTTGTCCAGCGTGGAGATGGAACTCTTGGCATAGAGGCGATTACTTAACCTATTACGCCATTGTCAAATCATATTTTACAGCTATTATTATTGGTTCTAGTAACACAATAACCATCGCTAAACCAAGTAAACTATTCCGTAATAAACAAAGATCACTCTATATCAAATATGGCCACCATTAAACCGTTAAAGCTTTAATAATTTATGTACACCCAAAGTTTAGTTCAAACATGGCGGAAACTGATCTAATCTTATAAGTACACAAACATAAACCGGCAATATTTCCATAATATAACTAACAGTTTCACAATAATTCTGCAGCCGACCAAAGTCCATTTAATGAAAACAGAAACCCATGTTGGGCTAGAAAAACTGGTCAGTTTTTGGTAGCGTTGTGATTTTATTTTGTACTAGATATTGCCCGCGGCTTCGCTCGCGTAAATGTAGGTTAGTAACAGTACTTTTTAGAGTTCGAAAAACTCTTATACAACAGCTTTGTCCGTCCGTCTGTTATACAACTTTCAACTCAAGAACCGTAAGAGCTAGAGACTCACTGTCAACGCTATTCGACTCAGCATAATCAATATACCCCGAAATAACTATGTCCTTAGACCTCTGACCTCAAGGTTACGTGGTATCCCGTGACCTTTGCATATTACTTGAACTATTTTACGAACTCTAAGATTTACGGCAATTCATTGCCAATTCTCACTTGTTTCTGGATGTAAGGGAAGTCCTAATTCCTTTTCTGGTCCTCTGACAACGTATATGCAAAATTGCATTATGATCGGTCGAGTAGTTAAGGCGTGAAGGCGTACCAAATAAACTCACATTCGCATTTGAAATATTAGTTGAGATTTATAATATTAGAAAGAACTATTACCTAGGCAAAGTGTTATTAGATTTTTCTGTCAAGAAATTTTCAGTTGCTGTAAGGAGTCTAGAACTGTGCCCGCTAGACGGGTCACTCTCTAAGACAAAGACAAAAATCATTTATTAATTTCGGTCACAAAATAAACCTTGAATTTAAATATTAATTTTTTACAATGATTTTTGATTTTGATATTAAAAATTGATGAACGTCAAAGGGGTTAGCCAGTTTACTAAATTGACTGAATTTACATTTATGTAAGTTGCTTGTTCATCGTTGAGCACGTGATCATTGATTGAGTAGTTATGGCGTGAAAGCATAACAAACTCAATATGTGTTTACAGTGCTGTTACTGAAAATTTCTTGCAATAAAACTTTTAATGAAAAAAAGAGACAAAGAAAGAAAACTATGAAAGAATTTTTTTTCAATGTAAATTAACTTTATTTACAATATATTTACATAATTAATTTTAAATCGAAATAATCTAATATATATTTACAAACGTATTATAAAAGATAACATAATTACAAACGCACAAATAATTATAATACTAAATATTTACAAAAATGGTTTAGGCATCGTAGAATTCTTCAGCATCGCTGTCAACTGGTAATGTGCCCAGAAGACTGGCAGTAGCAGCCCAGAAGACTGCGTTAAATGGCAATGCTGATTCTTTGGGCCAAGAAAAGACCAGCCTTCTGATCACGCGAAACGTCGATCAGGCGTTTCGCGATTTCCCTGTACAAAATACGAGCGCTCGGACCCCATGAACCTAGTGGTTTCCACCCCAAACGGCTCAAAAATGTAATTTCCAACAAAATTACCACTTTTGCGCCGTTGGGAAGTTTCCGCGGTTGCAGCAGCAGCGCCAGCACATCCCGCAGTGCTTGGAAGAGGTGATGGAAAAAAAAAAAGAAATATTGTGTACATTTTGTCAAATTGGACCAGCATATGCCAGAATAAGGAAGCCTAGCATACGTTATGCTATATCACCTTGCTCAGGCAACAAACTCAAGTCAATTATCCACCTTTGTAAGTAAATACTATTTATTCCAAGAAAGGTTTCCACCGCCGTTTTCATAGCCCCAGATGTAAGCCAGCACCTCGTTTGGAAGACGCAACTCGCGGTGTTATTACCAGAACTTCAACCTTGTAGCACCAATATCGTCGGACTTAATTAAGTCTCACTATCTGTGCAAAACGTCTTCTGCATTTTATTGGATGCATATTGACTGGTGGAAATTACACTGTTATTTTAGAACGGAAATTATGAAATACTTGATTTTGCCCGCGGCTTCGCTTGCGTAAATTTAGGTAAAATTAGTAACAATACTTATTTCTGGATAAAAGGTACTCTATGTACTTTTCTGTTCCTTTGACGTGTATGCGAAATTTCATGATGATTGGTCGAGTAGTTAAGGTGTGAAAGCGTAACAAATAAACTCACATTAGCATTTCTAATGTTAGTTAGAATTAGTTGCTGGCCGCGGCTTTGTCCGCGTGAATGCCCAGTGATCACATATCAGAATTAAAGGTCACCGATGTCCACCTTCAGGATAAAATGCATATCTTTGTCAAATTTCATCAAAATGGGTTTAGCGATTTAACCGTGAAACTGTAGCAGACAGACAAAGCTACTTTCGCATTTGTTATATCAGTATTGATTAAGTTTTGCCCGATATAGCGTAATAGGAGATCGATGGACTGCCACGTAAAGGTGTCGCGTCCGATCTCAAGGACCTCTAACTTTTCAAACATTTGATGACTCTGAGGATTTGTCAAAGAGAGTGAGTCGAGTGTCCATATCACAAAAAGCAGTAAACGAATTAAAATTGCTATGATTTCATAATCTTAATATGCAAAGACCACTAAAAGAAAAATATTAATGTCAATAATTATTTTCGTTATTTTTCTTTTTTACCTAACACACTGGAAGTAATTCCTGTGCCGTACTTACAAATATTCAAACAACGGACACAAAAAGCACCCAGATTTGGAACAAGCATATTGTGGTACACTAAATTGTTTGCCCTGTGTGGGATTTGATCCCAAAACACTTTGCGAAGTGACAGTGGCGAAATGACTGAAACCAAAACCCTTTTCTTTTATTAATGAAAATTTTATAAAACAAGAGTAAATTCAGGACTTATCCATCCAGGTTTTATGATATGCAAACATACATAATGATACAGCTTACATGTTTACAGCAAATGCATATTTGTATTTCACTGGCTATTTATTGCTTCACGGAATAAAAACGATTTCCTTTGAAAAATCTGAACAGTTTAATTTTTTTTAAATTCTGTATATGCTATGCTAACTCATACCCGCGACTTCGACCGCGTAGAATTTAACAAAAGAGTTTTCTAAAATAAAGGTAACCTAAGTTACTCCTTATAATATCAGCTATCTTCCTGTGAACATCGGTCCCGCCGTTTTAGTGATTAGCCGGAACAAATAGATAGACAGACAGACAAACATTTTAAAAATTGTTTTTTTTTATAATTGCCGTATATATTTTCATATTATGTACTTAATGAAAAGCTGTTATTTTGACATTATTTTAAATTTTTTTCCGTTACAATCAGACATTTAAATTTTATCTATATGTGTAGATAATACAGTTTATAGATTTACACAGTATATGTCTGTGTTCCACTTACTCTTTAAATATTCTTTGACGGCATAAAAATGATTTTACTAAGCCATTCGAGCAGTTAATTTTTAATTTATATTTCGTTTCATGTTGAACATTTTCGTGTGCTTTATACTTTTTTGGCTGACATGATTATTTATACTGAGAACATTATTTTATGCGCCATAAATACCGGTACCCGTAACTGCCTCGTCAATCACCCCTGACCATAGTTCGCTTTTATATACGACTAGCTTTTGCACGCGGCTTTGCTCGCGTAAAAGTAGTTTAGGTTAGATGTAACAGTACTTCTTTTATATTTCATATATAGCCTTTGTTAACCAGTGATAATGAAGCTTTATAATGGAAAATAATTTTTTAAATCGGTTGAGTAGTTTTTAATTTAAATTGTTTTAAAATTCAAAAATTAAAAGCTATCCTCTTTATATTATTAGTATATATTGCGAAGGTTTGAGCTTGATGCCCGGGTAGGCAAAGCGTTATTGAATTTACCATTAAGAAATTCTCCGTAGCATCACTGTGTCTGCCAATATATCTGTTAGACCGCAATAATTTTTCTCCTATAAGGCAGGTACTTTTCTCTTCCCCTTCGCGGGCTTCGAGCATGTATTCGGTGGTCGCTTACTGAACTAAATCATTAAATGATAAGTTTCTTATAAGTTTCAAGTCTCTGTTTAAGTTTCTATGAAGGGAGGAAAGGAATTTCGCTATATACACTTGAACTATACCAAATCTCACATTCCTCCGTGCGCACAATATTCAAAAATGCTTTTATCTAAATTTTATCAATAAATGTATACCCTTTTGGAAACAGTATTTATTTCTGGATGAAAGGTATCCTATGTTTTATAAATCAAACATACCCCTGACATCGTGTATGACAAATTTCATGATGATCGGTCGAGTATTTAAGGCGTGAAAGCGTAACAAACAAACAGACAAACTCACATTCGCAATTATAATATTACTTAGGATGTTGGTAACCTAATACCACCTCTTTACACAAACATTTAGCACAACAAACACAAACTTCTGACCTTAAAATCCCACTCAGTCACCTTCAAGTTCCAAAACAAAAATAATCCCATAATTTCTCCTAGTTAATTAACAAATCTGACAAAGACATGCTAAGTTAATGAAAATTCGTTTAAAAACTTAATTATACACCCGACCGTCGTCATGGCTGACATGTTTGCACCTTATTAAGTATTATATTCTGTGATATGGGATAATTATGTTTGGTTTGGTGATATACGGGGTCGTGTGTCTTTTTGTTGAGGGCCCTTGTGACGTCACGGTGTGCGAGAAATAAAGTCGTATGCTTGAACACGAAGAGACATATTATCTTCTTGGAGTTGATTCTGCTTATTAACAAAAGGTTAATACGACGAGTATTAGGGCTTCGATACCATACAAAATTTATGTACATAGGTAGTACAGTAATAGTTGTTCTAAGATGTTTCTTGTGTTCCTTGTTTCAATGATTATAATATTAATTTGAGAGTAGTAGAGCCTCAGTGATTTCAGCATAAATGGGCCGGCTCGACCGGGGAAGGACTGCCCTCTCACAAAATATCGACGTGAAATAGCAGTATTCCTAATGTTGTGTTTCGTTCGGTGAGTGAGGATGCCGGAAGCCCAAACCTTCTTCCCCTTTTCCGCTCCTTCTCCATCCAATTGCCTTTTTCTCTTCGTCCTTTCCTAAAGGGTCGGCAACGCGCAAGTGATGCCTCTGGTGTTGCAGGCGTCCGTAGGCTACGGTGACCACTTACCATCGCCTTGTTAGCCTTGTTTGTTTGAATTTTCTCTGCAGTACTTATGTCATGGGGAATGCCCTTAAGATAATTAGTATATCGTAGGCGATACTCTGGTTAAGTAGTTTCTTTAAAAAATGCGTAGGAGGTCTTTTTAATCAAACCACATTTTCAGAATGTGTTTGATGTGATTACAGAGTTAAGTCTTTTCCTTATGACTATGCCATTATAATTTGCCTTTAATCAATCTTATTTAATCCAATTTCAATTTCAACAGACTTTATTACATTCCATAATGTTCAAAAAATCCTATAATTAGGTTTCGTAACGAATTATAGGCCGTGTTGCCACAGCAACATAGGAGTCAGTAGGAGTCCTTCTTTCCACATCTCCTAAGCTTAGTACAAAGTACAGGATTAGAACAGTATTAGCTCTTGCGAAAATCACCAATGAGTATCAGCGATAGAATATTGAATCATAAATTCCTTTTCGAACAGTTGTTGTAAAAGAGTCTGAACTCGTCTTGCGACTGCGTTAATGCGTCAAATCCCATAGTTGGCTCTTATCCTCTCTTGTAATCCATTGTAATGCGTGTCGATTCCCTCCAAGCCAGGATAATAGTCGTCAAGTGCGAGTCTTGAAGACTTATGAGAAATATTTGAATGAAAATTGTCTGCTGTTTTTTTGTTCGAATTTGGAGATGTTAATATTACCAAACAATTCGTTATTCATATTCAAATGTATATGTAGTGTATTTGTGTTAAAAGCGTATCCTTCCCTATTGCGGGGAACTTTGACAACATCCTAACAATAGATACTAAGTACACACTGAGTATTACTATTCTACTATTTTGTCCAAATTTAATGCTATTGTTGATAGTAGATGCAGTAGATGCAATCAAGCTCGCAAGAGAAATTCTACTTGTATTATTTGAAACAACTGCCTTGGTAGCATCGTAATATATGTCAAAAGTTTACGTGCGAGTTGGATGTCTCGGATACGATGCCGAAGTTCGTAGAAGTGTTATTGAATTTTACTGGTCGGAAAATTATTCTCATCAGCCGAAAAATATTTTGGAAAATAACTCAAGGGCAAATAGTCCAGCCACCTTAAACAAGGAATCTACAAACCACACATGGCAAAGTAAAGGTTATATCTCTCCTCTGCTTAAATAAACAAAGACGTATGTCTATGTATAGTATATTGACTTAATGATCTATGCACAAATATATCTCATCTCGTTCTCCTTTAGTCTTCATTATTCCCAAGTCACTTGGTGTCGGCTTTTCTAGTCTAACCGGATTTGACTGGATATCCGTTTTTGCACAGAGTGGCTGTCACCTGACCTCCGCAACCCGAAGGCTAATAATACCCTAAGGCTAGACCAGTGTCAGGATATTAGAGGGTACTGTCTTTCCCAATAACGACTGCCATAGATGTTCATGGCAGCTGGGACCGACGGCTTAACGTGCTCTCCGAGGCACTGAGCAGGCGACAATTGTCAATCAATACGCACATAATATTGAAAAGTCATATAACTTCCGAAAGTCAGAGGTACGCGACGTGGGTTCGAACCCGAGACCCTCTGCATTGCAGTCGGTTGGTCTCCCCACTGAGCTATCACTGCTATGCTATGCACAAATGTATCTATGATACATATAATACAATTTAATAAGTAATCTAAAGATTAGGCTTTATTACTTATTTGATACAGAGCCTTTAATATCTTCTGCTAGATGTGTTAAGATAAGTTTTTGCTAGCTTGATAATGACAATAAAAATAAGCCTAGAAGCACATTCGTAGGACTAGTAATAAAACAATTGATAAAAATACAATGGAGATAATACATTGGAGATTGCTTCAGCAAGAAAAGCAAAGCTCATACATAAAAGAAAGTTGCCTAGCTAAGATAGCGACCACATTTGCATTCCTTGCCTTTAAATAAATTTAACCAGCTGTACTAACATTATATCCCTGTTTGAACACGCATTATGCCAATCCCGAGCAACCCTCTTACAAAACTTAATACGTGAATTGACTTTATATTGCTTAAGTTTCTTTTGTCAGGAGGTGTCGCAATGTGAATTCCAAACGTTATTTTTTATGCCTTCAATTTAGGAGATAAAAATCTTTAAATATTATTGTTGTCTAATATTGATCTAGTGAATTAATCTAAATATATAAAACTCTTCCGTTACTGAGTGACTGACAGACAACGCACAGCCGAAACTACAGTACGCAAGAAGCTGAAATTTGGCATGTATGTTTCTTGGAGAGAGTAGGGGAGCACTAAGAGAGGATTTTTGGAAATTCCACCGTGAAGGGGGTGAAAGGGGTGAAACCCGATATTCACACGGGAACGGGACTTACGCGGGTGAAACCGCGGGCAAACTACTAGTAGACTATAAATTTTCTATTGTTGCTGAAACAGACGTGAAATTAGATAGAAATGGCGTAGGAGTTAGTGTAACCGACTGCCATGCCTGAGGTCGCGGGTTCGATTCCCGCACAAGTCAAACATTTGTGTGCATGGACATAATATGTACGTATTAAAAAAAAGTTATATCTATGTTTATCCATTGTCTAGTACCCATAGTACAAGCTCTGCTTAGTTTGGGCTAGATTATGTTGTGTGTATGTGATAGAATATTATATTATATTAAAATATTATCTTAATTCTTGACCCTCTTGATATTTAGTTCTTTTACCAATTATCCATAGATATTCTGAAGCCTATATCCGAAGAATTTTTTTTTTGTATCAAACCCTAATTTTATCAGCTTTGGTTTTAAGTACCACCCACCTTCTAGAAGACAGTTAAAGACTCCATGCTGCTACTAAGAATTATTGACAGAAGAACCCAGAAGCACATTGCTAGAACCGGAAATCGAACCCACGATCACATGCACAGCAGTCGCATGTTGATAACTAACTTTAAGTCACACTTATACATCACTTCCTTACTCCTATACAGGGATCAAACAGCCATACATCAAATCAAAAATATCTACACCCTGTGACGGTCTCTGTTGTAACATAGATATTTGTTTTTTTATAAAATGCCTAATTTTTTTTAAATACCTATCTTAGATTTTTTTTTATATTTTTCTGATAGCTGTTATAACTTAGCCTGTTACCTGATTCCAGCTTGACGTCGACTTCTGGGACATCCTGCATATCTACATATAATATTATATCTAGCAATAAACCATAATCTTCAAAAGATCCCATCTGGTCATTTAACCATTTGCACCAAACTTCCGTCAGGTAAACACCATATCCAGAAACTTTGCAATGACCCCAGAATATTTATAGTAACTCGACATTACCAACAGATGGCGTGACACTCAATTAATATGCCCGGCCTCAGTCGCGCAATCAAAGTTTGCGTAAGTTTGCATATATACAAGTTGTTGAACAACTTTGGCTCCAACTAAATTACTATAGATGGCTATTACGGCACAAAGTCGGTATCGAACAACCTGCTCCGAGTTTTGTTATCATTTAATCGATGCTATTGGAAATACTTTGGGCTGTCGAACTTAGTTTACTGGTAATATACAATTCCTTTGATGTTAAAGGGTGTTGTGTAATAAGTGTGCAGGCAAATTGTTGTTTACAGAATATGCAGTATGTAGCAAGACCGTGCGATATTTAATATATTATGAACTAGGTTTTGAAATGGCAATCTATGGAAACCTAAAAAACAAAGAGAGAGGAAAAGTTACTTTTAAATTGGATAAATATCGATGATAATATTATTAATTGCTTCCTTTAGTAGAAACTTCCATTTTAATATTTATCCGAATTATATTTTTTTCTAGCTAGCTACACTTACTCACCGTTGCCGACGCGTATTGTGTATTGTGGATTTGAATACCATACAGAAATAATTTTAAATATTCTGAGCTTGAGTACCTTTGTATCTGTTTATTGTATGTTTGTTAACATACAATCTCCGCAGTACAAGTGCTTGATAACAAGCGTGCGACATGTCCTTTTTTGAAAAATAGATCTTATAAAATAAATCCATGGCGTGATCTGCATAAAACAAAATACTCTTCTTACTGTGTTAAGTGGTAACCCACTTAAATACTGACCTTACATAACATTACTTAACTTCATAAATAGATCTGCCCTACTTAGCTGTGGTACGTTCTCTCATTTTTTAACATCATAAAACCTTATCACTTCCTCAATGAGGCTGTTAAGGCCATCTGCGCAATAAGCATCTATATAAAAAAACCTGCGCAACCATTAGATAGGGTCATTAACCTTTAGCTTTCATAAAAAGTCGATAAATGTGTTATGCTTATCTAATCAGATGTACTGTGGTTAAAGAGATTGAAAGAAAATATAAAAATATCATCAATGTAAGTAAAGTTAAGTATTAAATATAAGTAGAGTTAAGTATAAAATATAATAATATCAGGCTGATCCATAACTGTCTTGCTATTTGGTACGGGTCTCTTTTCAGTGTGAGAAGGACTTGGTCACAGTCTACGCTGCTAGTCAAGTACGGATTGGCAGACTACACATGTCCTTGAGAACATTGTTGAGTACACTCAGACATGCACCTTACCTCACATTGTATTTTTTACCGTTAAAGCAAGCGATAATTGCCTATTTAAAATAACGTAAAATCAGAGGTACGCACCTCTGGCTCCTCGCTTCGATCCATTGCACCTTAGAATCGAACTCGAGACCTCGACATGGCAGTCCAAAGGTCTCCCCCATTAGGATAGCCTAGTGGGAGATCGTTGGACTTTGTACCAATAACTGAATGAGGCGTGAGTAATATTGATGTCTCACAGTTGATACTTCAACCGGGCAGTGTTGTTGGCTTTAGTTTTTGGAAATGATGTCTTGGAAAATCTCGTACTTAATCCAGTAGGCAATGCGCACCTTCTATTGAATCAATGTTTAACATCCGCTGTAGTTGCTGTGGAATCAATAAAGAGAATGCACTGGAACAGTGTGTTTTCCTTTTATAATAAAAGTTCTAAGTTATACATTACTAATATGCTTTGGTATTGATTCCAAAGAACAATGAAATAAAATTCAGCCCAATTCGATACTTACTTTATTTGATCGACTAGCTGATGCCCGCGACTTCATCCGCGTGGACTTTAATTTATTACCCAGTACCTATTTTTAATTTGTTATCTAATTTTAATACATAAAACTACAGCTAAAGATATTAATAAGTCTAACTTCACCTATATAGATGTTGTTAGCTATATATTTGTTAGCTATATATTTGTCGGCCTCGATGGCGTAGTGGTTAGTGTAACCGACTGCCACGCCTGAGGTCGCGGGTTCGATTCCCGCACAAGTCAAACATTTGTGTGCATGAACATGGATGTTTGTCTTGGTCTGGGTGTTTCTATGTATAATATGTATGTATTTACAAAAAAAAAAAAAGTATATATGTATGTTTATCCATTGTCTAGTATCCATAGTACAAGCTCTGCTTAGTTTGGGCTAGATGGTGTTGTGTGTATGTGGTAGAATATTATTATTATTATTATTATTAATATATTAAAAAAATACATATGGTATTGCGGACTTTTGTGTAGATATTGATACGTTCTATAATACTGTAGAACATTTTTTTGTTCTATCATCAATAGTTTCCGCAGCGCACGCGATGACAGATCTTTAATGCCTAATTTTTCACACCTTGGGTTATATTATAGCATTTATATTAAGGATCCCTATTTTTTTTGAAAATGTAATATAGTCTATGTCACTCAGTGAAGATACAGCTTTCTAATGGTGAAAGAATTTTTGAAATCAGTCCAGTAGTTTTTGTGTGAAAACATTACAAGCATACATACAAAAACACAAATGTTTCCTCTTTATAATATTAGTTTAGAAGTTTAGATTACGCGGCGAAAGCACCAGTGTCTAGAACTATAATACATTTGATTTTAAATCGAATGCAATTTTACAAAGCACTAGTATTTCATATATTACTTTCCATTTTCATTTAGCCCTATTTCAAGTAAGGAAAGACAAACATATAAGTGTACTTTCTAATGTCTACATATTATCTATTATAATTTTTAGTATATCAACATATATTACTAACATATATTTACAATCAGATAACTAATAAAATTTACTAGCTAAGCTAATCTTAGTTCATACTTGACTGCTTTTCCAGCAGTTAAAACCCTGATCAACCGCCAGAGGTCGAATCCATCAAAATTGGTAATAAACCCGTTTATAGCCGAATACAATTTAGCTTCATTGACCTTTGCTATGTAACGAACAGGTTAATAGTACTTTAACCTGGCGAACATGTATCCTAATCTTCTCTCTTAGCCTTTATTATTCCCAAGTCACTTGGGGTCGGCTTTTCTGGTCTAACCGGATTTGACTGCATATCAGTTTTTACACGGAGCGGCTGCCTCCTGACCTTCTCAACCCGAAGGCTAACGATACCCCAAGGCTAGACCAGTGTCAGGATATTAGAGGGTACCGACTTTCCCAAGAATGACTGCCATAGATGTTCATGGCAGCCGGGACCAACGGCTTAACGTGCTCTCCGAGGCACGGAGCAGGCGATAATTGTCAATCAATACGCACATAATTTCGAAAAGTCATATAACTGCTGAAAGTCAGAGGTGCGCGACGTGGGTTCGAACCCGAGACCCTGTGCATTGCAGTCTTTTGGTCTCCCCACTGAGCTATCGCTGCTCCTAATAAATATATATCATATGTATCCTAATAGATATATATAATAAATGTGAGTTTGTTTGTTACGTTTTCACGACTTAACTAGTCGACAGATCATCATTAAATTTTGGAAACATTTTGTCAGAGGTACAAATAAGGACTTAGAGAGGAGAGAGAAATCGGAAAACCACTAACATAATGCGATTTTAAATTCATAAAGAGTATATTTTGGTCCAAAAGACACAACTTAATCTAAAATATCCCAACGACCATTGTACAAAAGTTTTCCTAATTAGGCAGGACATTAGCCCCACATGGCGACCGAATTTATAGGGACACCCTCCAAAGATGGAATTAATATATGGGCCACGGTTCCCAAGTTACGGAAGGTAAATCATCTGAGATTGAGTGGGTGGAATTTGTTAATATGTTTGTCAAGTACCGTTATAGTTATGACGATGCTGCATAAGATATTAGGAAACTCGTTCGATTAATATTATCAATGACAAAGTTTTGATATATGGATATTTGAATGTATATTGCTGAATCATGGTCGAAACTCTAAATGGATTTGCATGTATAAAGCACAGAAAATCTCGAATGAAATCGTTAGTAACAGGTGCTAGGGACGTGGTTATGACTGAATATGATGTAGATGAATTAAACAAACTAAAGCTTGTCAGGTACGTCTCCATATTTATTTAGTTAAT
Organism: Catocala fraxini; assembly: GCA_930367265.1. Lineage (NCBI taxonomy): Eukaryota > Metazoa > Arthropoda > Insecta > Lepidoptera > Erebidae > Catocala > Catocala fraxini. The sequence continues at coordinate 3,544,492 of OV884049.1, read as the reverse complement.
CCAATGACCATCTAAACTAATATTATAAAGAGGAAACATTTGTGTTTTTGTATGTATGTTTGTATTGTTTTCACACAAAAACTACTGGACTGATTTCAAAAATTCTTTCACCATTAGAAAGCCGCATCTTCACTGAGTGACATAGGTTATATTACATTATCAAAAAAAGAGGGATCCTTAATAAAAATGCAATAATATAACCCAAGGTGTGAAAAAATTTGTCATAAATAATCTGTCATCGCGTGCGCTGCGGAAATTAATAATAATAGAACAAAAAAATGTTCTACAGTATAATAAAACGTATCAATATCTACAAAAAAATCCGCGATACCATATGTATTTTTTGAATATATAGCTAACTACACCTATATAGGTGTAGTTAGACTTATTAATTTCTTTAGTTGTAGTTTTATATATTAAAATTAGATAACAAATTAAAATTAGGTATTGGGTAGTAAATTAAAGTCCACGCGGACGAAGTCGCGGGCAACAGCTAGTGTATTAATAATGTGATGAAGTGAAAGAAGGAATAAGGGGTTTTTTAAGTTCGTAGCAAGTATAGATTATCTATAATCTTAGTTTACCCCTTCAAGAAACAGCTGCGATAGTAATCCAAATCCATATGGTTTATACACTGATCATTAGCATCATTCACGTTCTTTAAATATCTTATATGATTCTCCGGATTAACGCTACAAGCATAATTACAATTGAGCAAATAAAGATTAAAAGGTACGCTGTTAAAACATTAATTATATAATTACAATATTTATCTCATTTACACCTATCATCCCTAATGACATTCATTTAATTTAGTTACCATATACTTATAATTGATTAATATAAATTAGTATTTTCAAATATATATTATAACAAAACAGCTTGCCTTCCTTACACTTTTTGTAACATATAGGTAAATTTATTTTAGAAAATTGGTAAAATTCCTTTGATTTAACAAATTACCTAGATACCACTGTAAACCATACCCCACTTACTTTTAATACAATTACTTAATGTTATGTAGTCAGCCAACCAAAACAAATAAAGAAACACATCGTAAATGTGTTAAAAAATCTGTATCATATATTTCCGAATCGATTTCAAGCATATTTTATTTTACTTCGGGCAGTACTATAAAATGCAAATCGCGTGCCAGGGGAAAATAATCTATATCCACTGGAAAATAAGTTGTAAATTATGTTGTATCACATTCCTCCTGTTTTCGACGTGCATCCGACCACTATAACTCACTTCGAAACTTGACAAAAGTTGAAATTTTATCGTAAACTCGAAATATTTCCAAAACTTATACGAATATCGGGAACTTGAGTGATTTACTGTACAACTTGAGAATATAAATGAGAGCACCGGTGTACAGTCGGTATCACAGATTGCGTATCGCAAATACCAGTAAAACCACGTAACCGTCTGATAAATTAAAACTGAAATTTATGAAGCAAACATTTAAAATAATGCAGCTATCAAAGCATTTATTATTTATTTTTCATATCCTGAAATACATTTGAAATCATAAAAAATGAGGGACACAAATGCAAACATGTCTGAAACAATTAATTTCATACGTCCATTAACCAAAATCAACATCAAAACTAACTTCGCAAACGTACGAAATACGTCACGAACAATCGGACAAAATAATAATTAAACATACCGGTGAATAATAGCGCGCCTCATAAACGCTCACTGACTGACAGATGTCAACGCTGTCAGTTACCGCGCCAATTCTACACTATCATGGCGTCGAGGTATTTTCGTTGTTCTGATTTATCAACGTAGACATGAGATAATTTTAACGTATCGCTGTAATTGATTTGGTAACAAAATTACTGCACACATATTGGAAGTTTCGGTGATTTTAATAATAAATTTGACAATGTTTTATTTTCTTCTGATTACATTTTTTTTACATTGTTTTATTATTACATACTCACGTCTGTCGCCTAAGAAGGGGTGGAAAAAGTGTTTTTATCCTCCTTTTGCGGGTAACTATTAGCATAAATAAATGATGGTACTATTCCCATTTACTGAACACAGGATTACGGATAGGTAGGTACTTATCTGTAGTATAGGAAGGCAGATACTTTAAATAATCTTATATCTTTATTAGTATTCAAGGATCAAGCTTCATAGAGTGCGTTAATCCTGAACTATAAGTAATAACGATATTACTCTAAGGACTCTTGAAGCCGATTTTAATTAGATTAAAACAGTATTATAACCTTTTTGAAAGCTTAATTTTCCTGGTCAGCAACCGAATCTGGTAATTACGAAATAAAGAATATAAACTCACAAAAAATACAGAGTATTATTACTTTAATATTACTTTTCCAAAATATTAGTTAACTAGCTTCTGCTCGCAGTTTCACTCGCGTAAAAGTAGCTTATGTAAGTAACAGTACTTGTTTTTAAATAAAATATAGCCTATGCTACTCACTGATAATATAGCTATCTAATGGAGAAAGAATTTTTTAAATTGATTGTGTAGTTTCTGAGATAAACCCTTAGAAACAAAAAGACAATCAAACACACAAACAAAAAATCTATCCTCTTTATAATATTAATAATTAATATTGCAACTTATAAGGATCAAATTCTATAAAATACAATCATGCCTCAGAACGATAAAAAATATATTATTTAACACCAACGAATCGACTTTTATTTTATTCGATTACTCGATAGAAAAACGACATATTTATCCATTTATGGCAGAAACAATTGCGAGGCTGCAATTCCCTTAAGAGCTTTGCAAGTGGGCTGTTGCACTCACGTCATTTAAACAAGATCGTATTAGGTCGCAATGGGACTTCGGCAAAAGCGGCTTTTTATTCGATTTAAATTCAATTTAGTTGTGGAATTATTATGATGAAGACATTATTATATACAAGACACTACTAAATTATAATGACAAAAGAAAAAGATTATAAATTAAATTGAGACTCTATGTATTGTCTTCAGCTACCAGTTCGCTTATATGGTGCTTACATAAAAAGTAAAAAATGGGCAGTATATAATATTGTATGGCGTTTATCCGAATGTTATAGTTACATTAAAAACATTAAACTACTTTGTATGGATTAGATGGATAAGTCATTTTTATATTAAAATAACTAAGTAGGTATATTTATCACTTCGCATTCCGCCACCGAGATGGATAGTCTATTTTAATAGTTATATACATATACTAGATTTTGCCCACGGTTCTGTTCTCGTAAGGGAAGGTTAAGTAAATTTCTTTTTTTGGTTCAAAGGTATCCTATGACTTTTTTTGAACACCTGACAACATGTACGCGAAATTTCATGGTGATCGGTTGAGTAGTTAAAACGTGAAAGCGTAAGAAATAAACAAACAAACTCACATTCGCATTTATAATATTAGTTAGAATCAAAACTTAATATAAAACCGCACCCTCATAGCTTATGAAAACCAAAAAAATATAATTCTAATATTACGTACCTACGTATCTGTCAAAATGCCCGCGTTAATTCCCAAAGTGTCATGGCGTCGCAATACCTGTCAAAAATGACGCGTTTCTTTTATTAACCCATCGACAAGGACGAAGGTGAGTCTCATCTTTGGCAGATTTATTTTTATAATTTCTTGCTTAATTTGGATATAAGCCGCAGCAAAAAGCCTAGTGGGACCGTTGTATTACTACGCAGAGATCTCGAGTTTGATCCCACCTCTGACCTTTCGAAGCTATTGGTCAGTTTAACAGTGAAGGAAAATATCGTGCAGTAACCTGCATGTCTGAGAGTTCCCTATAATGTCCTTCATGGATATATGAAGTCTGCCAAGCTGCACTGGGCCAGCGTAGCTATTATCCAACTTTCCTCACACTGAGGAGAAGCCCGTGTCCAGCAGTGGAACAGTTTATATACAAGGCTGATTCGGCTGATAGATTATATTATTGGATATTACATTAGCTGCACTAACTATTTTAGCTTTTAATTTCTATTTTAGGTAATTACTATATGGATTCCAAGTCAAAAATTGTGGTTATTAAGTGATCACCTTATCAGCGCTATACCTTTTTAACCATCAAAGTATAATATTGTCTTCTGTTTACGCGAATCTTATTCATTGAAATTAAACTGCTATATACAGAAGTAGTATTTTTTTATCTTATTCTATGTTACATACTACTTAACAACAATTTCTGTTCTCTGAGCCCCACACTAGGATTCCCTGTGTCGTGGGGTCTCAGTCCCTTCCAAGTATAGCAAATAACAATAGTAAATAGTATTATTATATAATTATAGTAGTGCATATGCGTGTGCGTGAGTTTATATATGTGTTCTAGCGATTGTATCTGTGTGTGTGTGTGTGTGTGTGTGTGTGTGTGTGTGTACGTGTACGTGTACGTGTACGTGTGTGTGTGTGTGTGTGGGTGAGTGTTCAAATTGATATCAGTAGTAGTTATAGTCCAGTTTGTAGCAATTGTTCAGTTTCAATATAATTTTTAGATAGTAACCATTTCACCACATAATTTTTGCACCTATTTCGAGTCATATCTACAATTTCTTTGTTGTTAGAGTACAGTTTAGTGTATAGATAGGGTCCAAGAAAGGCAAAAGATCTATATGCAAACGAGGATCGTACTCTTGGCCGATCCCATTTCACAAATTTTTAAGCTAATTAAATTATTAAAACTATTTATATTTAAATTTACACTTTCCCCGACGTTTCGAATGTTTTTCAGCAGCCATGGTCACGGGGAGACTAAGATGGTAGTTGTCTCAATGTTCCAGTGTCGTTATTTCAAAGTACCCGAACATAATTTAATCATTGGTGTTTCTATTTACGCAGAATGAGCTCAGAGTATCATGAGTTTGCTTCTTCTTGGGTTTGACTATTTGAATGACTGGATCCCAAGCTGGTGGTACAAAGTATGTTTGTATCAGTTTTAGTCCACGGTTTTTCGTAAGCGGTATATATCTTATCTGATGTGGGGTCCAGTCAGTGCAGACCAGCGAAACTTCAACCCAGTGGGATCTTTTGTGTCGACATTCTCCCAATAACAACTGCCATAGATGTTCATGGCAGCCGGGACCAATCGAAAAGTCATATAACTTCCGAAGGTCAAAGGTGCGTGACGTGGGTTCGAACCCGTGATCCTCTGCATTGCAGTCTGTTGGTCTCCCCACTGAGCTATCGCTGCTCAGTAACCGGTAACCTCTAACTACACCTCCAAACGCCGCGCCGTACTGCTACTGAGAAATTCCTTACAGAATACTCAATAATAATTAACCATAACTGGTTATACATATATCGGTCGGCTTCGGTGGCGTAGTGGTTAGTGTAACCGACTGCCACGCCTGAGGTCGCGGGTTCGATTCCCGCACAAGTCAAATATTTGTGTGCATGAACATGGATGTTTGATGGATGTAGAATATTATTATTATTATATACATATATAACTAACTGATAAGTGAAAAGAAAACATTTTTAGTACTAAAAGGTTTTCGTCGCGATAGAAATAGTAAAGTCAGTCTGTGCTATCGATAAAATGTAATTGATAACAAAGATGAGCTGTTTACCTTTAGTAAATAAATACATATAACGTTGGGAGCTTCTCAAACAGTCGCTCGATTTACTTTATTACTCTTTAAAGTCTGATTGAAACTAATAGTGTTGTGCAGCTCTGTTATAACTTGTTATCGATAAACCGATAGCATGAAATATCGTATCATTTTATCGTGTTTCTAGCTATACATGACTGATTCTTGCTATAGAGTTTTATTCAATAACAATTAAGAGCAAACTTGCCTACCTCGTTTTATTCTGCTGCTGTTTATTTTTGGTCTTCGTTTATATGAAAATCAAAAAATCTATATTAAATATCTTAAAAAGAGTTCTGTTCTCGATTATAATAAATTCAGTATGCCCAAGATTCTGCCCAAGACAGAGACGCGAATCACAAGGCAATTTGAACTCAACAGTCTACCGGGCCTTAAGCTGGGACTTTTAGGTTCATATTAACAAGATATCGTCATTAATCAAGAAGATAAGTTTAATATATGCAGGTGAATTGCAAATGTACGTGAAACTATCGGTGTTGGGTATATACCCTTAACGATTGTGTAGGATTTCCGACCTCCAAAACTTTTAGAGCTTAGATACCACATTTTTTGCACTATAATATTTCATTCACGGATGGCTAGTCTTGGATAAGACTGGCCATCGTGACTGAAACTCAAAAACATTATTCTATCGATCTTTTCCACGTTTTTCCCATCACTATAAAATGACAGATAAGTATCAGTTGCATAAAGTTAATTAAAAGTCGGTCCATTTGATTTGATTTAATTAGAAATGATACATACAGGTTGTTTGAACGTTTGCTCAGTCGTAAAATGGTATTTAAAATACAAATGAAATTAGTTCTATTAGAGAGTCTGTTCTATATACATACTTTACTAGATTTTGCCATAGGCTTTGCTCGCGCTAATTCAGATTTTGGCAATAAATTTCTCTCCCTCGGGAACAAAAGTTTTTCCTAAATAAAAGGTACCCTATGTCCTTTTCTGTACCCTTGACATCGTGTATGCGAAATTTCATGATGATCAGTTGAGTAGTTAAGGCGTGAAAGCGTAACAAACAAACAAACTTACGTTCACATTTATAATATTAGTTAGGATACCTATTTATGAAAGTTTAAGGATACTGTATCTGTATATTGAATTGGTATCGTATGTTTAATGAGTATACATTTAAAATACATACAAACATAGATTCACGCCTGTTTCCCAGAGGGGTAGGCAGAGACTACGGATTTCCATTTGCTACGATCCTGACACACTTCTCTGGCTTCATTCACTTTCATCACATTCCTCATACACGCCCATCGGTTCAAGGAGCTCTTAACCTGGCCTTTGTCCAGAACACCTCCGATCTGATCAAGAAACGTTCGTCTAGGTCTTCCTCTTGCGACTGTTCCATTCACACTAGCCTTATAAACTTTCTTAGTCAGTCTTTCCTCGTCCATTCCTTCTACATGCCCAAACCAGCTTAACATACCCATTTTTATTTTTGTCACTTTATCCACTTTCATGCCGCATCTCACTCTAATCACACTATTCCTTATTCTATCTTTTAGAGTTTACATTTAACACCATGGCTTTTATGGTTTTCGTTTGTATGTATATTTGTTTGTTCAAACATCACGCAAAAATCATAAACACACCTCAATGCTTTTTTTACAATATAGTACCTTGGCTACGTTATATTAATTTTCACTGCATACTCACTGCACAAGCTGTGTAATTCAAACAGTTTGAACGTTTTAAAATGGCCAACTTGTATTACCAAGGTTTTCTGGTAAAGCCATAGATGGTACACAGCATTCAAATTGAGAAAGTCAAATGTGACAACAATGTGAACCGGTGAAAGAAAACATCGTGAGGAAACCTGCATCTCTAAGAGTTGTCCATAATGATCTCGAAAATATATGAAGTCTGCCAACCCACACTGAGCCAGCGAGGTGGACTAGGGACAAGACTTCTCACACTGAGAAGAGGCCCGTGCCCAGCAGTGGGACAGTTTAATACAGGGCTGATATTATTATTTTACTAGTTTTTCCCGCAGCTTCACTCACGTTAATGTAGATTTATGCTAAGATAGAGTTTTTAGAGTTCGAAAAAACACTAATACAACAGGCTTTGTCCGTCCGTCATACAACTTTCAACTCAAGAATCGTAAGAGCTAGAAACTCGCGGTTAACGCCATTCGACTCAACATAGTCGATATATCCCGAAATGACTATGACCTTTGACCTCTGACCTCAAGGTCACGCGATATCATTTTTTCTAACTCTAAGATTTACGGCAATTCATGGCCGTTTCTCACTTGTTAGTAGCCTATATTTTACCCTAATGTATAAACAGGAATAACTGTAAAGTTTCATCAAATCCGTTCAGTAGTTTTTGCGTGAAAGAGTAACAAACATCCATCCATTCATCCTCACAAACTTTCCCAATTATAATATTAGTAGCAAGTCAAATGCTGCTTACCGTGAGATAAGTATCTTAAATCATGTTTGAAGCACAAATCATAGCTGTTGGAAAACACCTCGGCAAGACCAATGACAAATCAACAAAAAGAAAATAACACCAACAGTATTGAACACCCAGCTTTATCGGGTTACAGCCAAGTACAATCGCGTACAGTGAGACAATCAACTAATATTATTAAGCGATGCAATCGGTTCAGTTGCTTCAGTACTGTCGCGAACAGTAGTGATATCTTGCACTCGTATTATTTATTTATGTTGGTAATATTGTTTGGATTGCTTACTGAAGGAGTTTTTGAATTTGTATTTACGAATGATTCAGTTTGTTTGAACATGTTGTATATAGTTATACATTTTAGAGTTCCATGCCTAACGGAGATCAAAGGGATTTTTCTTATTGGTTTATCAAATCTATTGTACTATATTATCTATATTATAGTAATTATTTTAACAAACATAAACAGTCTGACGACTATATAGTCGTGAGACTGTTTCTGCCTGTAGGGGCGATGTTAGGTGTAAGAAATGACGGTCACATTGATATATACTTTCTTTACTGGTACCAGAAACTTATAATAGATATACAAAAATAAACTACATAATTAGGTACGCGACCTAGCTGAGCGGGTGTGGGGATACAACTGCTGCGCTGCGCACACACTGCGCGCCTTGTATATAGAATTAATGCGTCAGTAGTCTGTCTCTACACAATATGTGTCTCTACATCTTTAGATATTACGATATTACAACCACTTTTCGACAGATATGTTTTTAGGTCCTACGTAATAGATGTTGATTGCTACCGGGCACAATACTAGATAGCATATTGCTAATGAGAATTTACTGCCAGAAAAACTCAATTACATTTTATCGGAGACTTCAAGCATAGCTCTCGTAATTAAAAACTGCGCCACCGACACAAAAAAATATATACCTATGTCCATTTATTTCTGCCAGGCAAAGGACAACGGAATATGACAGATTATAGAAGCTATAACATTAAGGTTTCACTGCGCTATCTCTCAAATTAATGAAATATTCCACGACAATTTAATTGTAAAGCAGCCACAGCGATTATTAAATATCGTTCATAACCTTAACCACTTTTGTACGCTATAGTACAATATCTGATGAGTAGAATAATGAGAACGGTTTCAAATGAAAATAATTCGCTTGTTACTGCAAGCTGAGGCTGTTATTCGTTGTAACGCCAATAATGAGATGAGTGAGTACTTGTCCCACCGCTCGCGAGGATGCGACTCGCCAGCCACTTCTTCGCGAGCGGTGAGACAAATTTTCAGGACAGTTTTGTACGTCATAGTACAATATCTGATAAGTAGAATAATGAGAACGGTTTCAGGTGAAAATAATTCACTTGTTACTACAAGCCGGGGCTGTTCTTTGTTGTGACATCAGTAATGAGATGAGTAAGTACTTGCCCCACCGCTCGCGAGGAAGCGACTGACGATCGATTACTATCTCGCATATACATGTACAGATGATATAAAATCCAATGTAAATGAAAGAGATATGTATATATTAATAGCAAGCCTAAGACTGCTATAAATATATGTGTCTTTTTCTTATTTTTAATGTGGCGGTCCAACGGTCTTTCATTAGGCTATGCTTCTGGGAGACCGTTGGACCGCGGAGACCTCGAATTCGACTCTAAAGTACGTTTGTCGACTGAAGCGAGCAATATTCAATCATTTAATACGATTATGGCTTTAATTGAGAGACTTGGGAACGAACTTGAGACCTCCTGCGTGTCAGATCATCGGTTTTCACTACTACGTAAAAAATATGTTAACTTCACACTTGGGGCTTGTTGTTCGCCAATGCTATTTTTACGATGTACTAACGCACTGGCTTGCTGGTGGGTGGATTGCTGGAACTTTTACTACACCAGCGATCCACCTAGCAGTGCCCAGAATATATAAACGGCTCCAGACGACGATTCCAGCACGAGGCCCTAACACATCTTAGGACTACTCCCTCGTCAACACGTCATCGTTTCTAGCTCAATTCGCACCTCGCTACTCGCTGTCTGTAAGATACATACCTATTTGTTAATGTACACGAACGTCTTTATGTGATAAAATCATTGAAAACTTATTAGTAATTTTGTCAAATAAAGGCGTTTTATACTGCTTGATGTCAATCTGCCTCAGTGACGTGGGTGGGGATCGAACTCACAACCTCTCGATCGCAAGTTCATTGCCTTAAATACTTAAGCCCATTATAAGATTAGTTTATAAATAAAGTTAAATAACAGATAACCTAAAAGTTACTAAAAGTAACTTAAAGTGAAAGTTGTAAATATGTTATGATTTTAGTTATTAAGTCATGCTTAAGCCGTTTAAAAGATTTGGATAAAATTTAACTAGCAGATAGAGCTTGAACAATTTTTATCCCCAGTATGAGATCGCATAATGGCCTAACTCTTCTCACCTAAAAAAGAGGCCCGTGCCCAGCAGTGGGACAGTTTAATACAGGACTAATATTACATATATGAGATCACATGGGATTTACGCGGGTGAAGCCATGGGCAAACACTAGTATTACAAATGTGAAATTTTGTGTTGATGTTTGTTATTTAATCACGCATACACTCTAAATCGGATTAGATTGGATTAGATTGGATTAGCGAAGCGATAGCTCAGTGGGGAGACCAACAGACTGCAATGCAGAGGGTCTCGGGTTCGAACCGTCGCTTTTCGAAATTATGTGCGTATTGATTGACAATTATCGCCTGCTCCGTGCCTCGGAGAGCACGTTTAGCCGTCGGTCCCGGCTGCCATGAACATCTATGGCAGTCGTTATTGGGAAAGTCAGTACCCTCTAATATCCTGACACTGGTCTACCCTTAGGGTATCGTTAGCTCGCTTAGGGTTTCGGAGGTCAGGTGGCAGCCGCTCCGTATAAAAACTGATATCCAGTCAAATCCGGTTAGACCAGAAAAGCCGACCCCAAGTGACTTGGGAATAATGAAGGCTAAGAGAGAAGACACTCTAAATCGCATTCGGATTAAACTTAGCACACAGATAGACTACCAGTATTTCTGCATAAACACGTAGAATACCTTGTATTTCATGTGTATTCACATACGTATAGCCGCGAGCAGATTAAGGTATTTTAAAATAAGCAAACATACATATAGGTACCATCATATCTCTCGAAGAAGTTGTCGAAGATATGTGAAGTCAGCCAACCCGCACCGGGTCAACGTATCTGACTATGGCCGCAACCTTCTCATACAAAAAAGAGTGCCCAATGGTATGACATAATGTTTGTAAAGTCCTTCGCTATTTTACAAACATTGTGGTTCACACAAAGTTTTGTCCCGTGTGGGATTCGAACTCACAACACTGGTGCAATGGCAGTGGTGAGGCAACTTAAACCACTACACCATCTATGCAGTCATGTTATTATTCCTTTTACTCATAAGCACTTTTCTTTGTTCACAGTAAAACCTAAGTCAGTGGCGCTCGTAACTGGTGATGGTAAGACTCTAGAAGATGGTTCAATTTTCGGACCCCTGCTGGAGAGAGCCAAGGTCAACGTAAGCTGTACGGTGAAGGAGGGCAAGCCTCAGCCGAAGGTGGTATGGTACTTCAAGAAGAAATCCAGCAATGACATGAAAGAGTTGAGCAGTAAGTGGTAGATTTATTATACTAATCCCTAGTACCTAATGGTGAAAATTCGACCATAATCATTATTGATAACTTTAGGAAAACAAGAAATTGCATTTTCTATAATATCTTTAATATTGCTTTTGTTCATTGCATACATTTTTATACATTTAAATACTGAAAATCGGTTAACAAACAGAACAGGAAGAAATAATGTTTAAATAAATATAGAATTCGCTAAGTGGTCAAAATTTTAACATAACCGTTATTTAAAATTTGAGGATAACGAATATTAATTAACCTATCTATCTAAAGAAAATTAACTATTTCCAAATATTTTTAGTATTATACTAAATCTTGTCAATAACTATTAATATATGGAGTGGCAGTGGCACACTGGTAGCCAGACATAATAGGTTTTCGATTATGTCTCTCATTCCAACAATTTATTTATTTATCTAATGGTGCACATATCTTTACAGGTTTATACCTAATGCGATAGTGTCACTTAATACTAAGTATAATAAATTTATTTAAAATAAATGTATTTACAAAAAAAAGTATATATGTATGTTTATTCATTGTCTAGAACCCATAGTACAAGCTCTGCTTAGTTTGGGCTAGATGGTGTTGTGTGTATGTGGTAGAATATAATTATTATTATTATTTAAGTTTGTAACATATGCAAGTATAAGTACAAGTAATGCCACCCTTGTAAATTCAAACGTTGCAATACAATATACATCAATTGAAAACGCAAACAAAAAATATAAAGAAATTGATTCGAGACAGCTAGTGATTCATATTTTGGACTACATAATGTCTCTAAAAGCATTTGATTAGTCGTATACCGACTGCACGTTAGCTAAACAGCATAATAATTGCAATATGTGTATAGCTTCAATTTTTTAATTCACGAACTCACGCGAACTTTTACTGGCGTGCCCCACGAGCCCATAATTGTGCACGCTTGATTAGATATGTCAAGCTATGCCTAATGCGATTCGCGTTGCAGAGCATTGGGCTAAAATCATTTAAAAACTGTTGCCATCGACACGATAAGAAGAAGACGAACTTTTACGAAATTTCACGACTGACCTTTTTTTTAATTTTTATTTCTTATTTATTAAATGTCTGCTGTACCAATTAGGTGCTATTTCACAATCGTGATCATGTTTTTATGAGCAAAATTGCGGTACCGTACAAATTGGTACTTAAATATTGTATTGTAGTTCAAAACAATATGTAATTAAAAATTTAGCTGGCTTATGTTTGTGCACATCTTTTTGTTGCACTGTAGGCAGATATGAAATCCAATATTTCAGGAATTACAGGCATGACATTGTGGATGCACCTACATTCATGAAATGCGTATCAAAGTCAAAGCCAAAAATAATTTATTCACTTAGGTCACAAAGTAACACTTATGAACGTCAAAGAGGTTAGTGAGTTTATTACATTCACTGAATTTACATTTATGTTAGTTGCAAGGTTCAGGGAAAAGGTTGTACCTATGAGAAGATACCTGCAAGAAACTCAAGGCCACTCTTTTAAATCGCTATCGACTTATTATTTCAGTATTTTACAACTCATTTATGTACTAGGTGTTGCACTCATTATGCCATATGTCACTGTCCATATGAAACTAAATTCTAAAAATAAAGTAAAAATTAATAACATTATGGTTTGAAATAATATTTATCAGTAGGTAGCTATTTGTAATAGACAGTAGTATGGCATGACATCCTTTGACAAAATCGAGGAAATAAATTTAATTGCATCCGAAATTCCACAATTAGTGGTAGACTATGCACCTGATCCAATAAGGCATTCAAACCCAACAAATTCAAATACAGACTACTAAAACACAAAATTCAAGCTATACACACAACGCCTAGGTAGCATCGAATACATTATGATTTAATGCTTCGAACTGACCACAAATCCAGCGATTCGATTTCGGCCTAATTTAGCTTCCTATAACCGAGCCGAATTAATTTACGAGCATATCGAACCGAATTTTCGATTTATAACTATAGTTGATACTTGTTAGATGAATGTTGTGAAATATATATCAGCCCTCTATATGAGCTGCCCTACTGCTGGGCACGAGCCTTTTTCGGTGTATGCGATAGCTACACGGAGACGAGGCCTTTACCCAGCGACTACTGCGCTGATTCCCGACCCGAGAATCTCATGGTTGCGTGTTAGATTCTAGTGTCGAGCCTTCGATTGTTGCTCTTTGTTATTCTGACTTGAAAGGTTCAGTAAAGACTTTCTCTCTTAGCCTTTATTATTCCCAAGTCACTTGGGCTCGGCTTTTCTGGTCTAACCGGATTTGACTGGATATTTTTTACACGGAGCGGCTGCCACCTGACCTCCGCAACCCGAAGGCTAACGATACCCTAAGGCTAGACCAGTGTCAGGATATTAGAGGGTACTGACTTTCCCAATAACGACTGCCATAGATGTTCATGGCAGCCGGGACCAATGGCTTAACGTGCTCTCCGAGGCACGGAGCAGGCGATAATTGTCAATCAATACGCACATAATTTCGAAAGGTTATATAACTTCCGAAAGTCTGAGGTGCGCGACGTGGGTTTGTACCCGAGACCCTCTGCATTGCAGTCTGTTGGTCTCCCCACTGAGCTTCAGTAAAGACATGGAGTCTAAATACCGTCAAAAGGCAATAGGCTAGATGGCTCCCTATTACGTGGAGTCCAAATTAAAGTTAAAGACGTGTAATAGACCTCTGCCTGCTCTTTCGGGGATGGAGACCTGAAACTATTACTAGTATGTTGCACGAGAACTGAACCCAAGATTTCAAAACATGCTTCTGAACATACAAAGCACTATTCGCAATATATAAGAATTGTCTGTAAGCCTTATTTGATTCAACTTGTACCCTAACTAAAATCACTTACAAAACAAAACTCCAGATACATTGAAATCTTTTCGCGTTTGTATTCAAATCTTGTTCGGTCTTAACCACAAAGCAAACGTTTTAAGAGTCTGGCGGCCGCGGATTCGATTCCCGACCCGCATTTATTGTTTGTATACTTACATTGAATTCAAAGCAGTATCGATTTTACGTAGGCAGGTGTTCGAGATCTGAGGCTTGAATCTTGGCGAATGAATAACGTATATTCAATTCGTTTTTGCTGATTGATCTGAGTTTCAATTTTGCTGAAATATCTACAGCTAATGATATTAAATATACTTATAAAGACACACTACATTTATAGTAACTGACATTTCAACGTTTATAGACTATGGCGATTTGTACACATACATATAATGCTAAGAAACGGGTCTTACTCGCGATAAAGTATTTAAAAGGTCGACCCATGACCAAGTTCGATGCAAGTCAGTTGAAATGTTCGGCGATCAATAGATATTTATTACCTTTTAAATATTATATCGCGAGTAAGACCCGTAACCTAGCTTTATATTAGGTAACTGAAGTATAAACGCTGGTTACACAGTCTATACATACGATAAATTGCAAACATGTTGACAAGTTGCATTCATTTAATAGAAAAAATAAAGGGAAAATATGTTACAAAAGATAGGAAAAACACGTGAGAGAGAAAAAGACAGCTATTATTTAAGCGACAATGCTTCAAATGTTGTGTCGTCTATATTTTATCAACGCCATTCTTTTTATAAATTGCGTGTCATCTGACAAGGTGTATGCGAAATTTCATGATGATCGGTCGAGTAGTTAAGACGTGAAGGTGTAACAAACAAACGAACTTACATTCGCATTTATAATATTAGTTAGGATGTAACACAAAAACTAAACCGATCGATGGTGTAGTCCCGATCCAAAGATAACACTCATAAATATAATAATTATAACGAAAGAAGCTAGTCTATATTTTCAATATACAAAGAAATATACAAAACCTTGACTGCCTTAATGACGGAGAGGTAGCGAATGCAACAGTTTTGTTCTCGGATTCGATTGCCGAGTTGGTTGGTTTAATATACTATTAGGATTTTCTATCTAGAAATTTTCAATATCAGCACAGACTTTAGAACAGAACTGTCTCCGTTAGATAGTTATAACTTATTACGTAAGATTTTCATCCAAACCTGGCAAAATTTGATACGTCTCCTCTATCTGGTTGGGCTTACTGGAGACTACCGACTCGCCCCGGATTCGCACGGATAGTAAAAAACCATAACAAAGTATACACCTAAACCTTCCTCACAAATCATTCTGTCTATTGGTGAAAACCGCATGAAAATCCGTTTGGTATTTTTTGAGTTTATCGCGGATTGACACACAGACGCGGTAGGGGGGACGTTGTTTTATAACATGTAGAGTAGTTCTAAGACTGTTAGTATGTACCAGGATAACATAACCTGCAGCAGAAATACAATCGTATACCACCAAGCTTACTTTACATTGTTCCCTACATGTATATTCAATTTGGAATTTATTACCCCAATGGTCGTTAAGTACTAATTAGAACCAGCAACCGCAATTCCAATCAGTGGTGTGGTTTTAGTTCAGTACAGAACCACCTCATCTCTCCCCGTGGCTAAGATTAATTAGCAATTAGATAGAGCCTGATGCTATTCTCTTGATAATACTCTTGGTAAAGGCTTCGTTTGGGCTATGGTATAATTTTGTATGTACCAACGAACATTGGCGAAGGCTTATAATAATATCCGGCCGGTATATAAACTGACCCACTGCGAGTTGGCAGACTTCACATATCTTCGAGAACATTGTGGAGAACATTGGAATGTACCACCAGCTTGGGATCCAGTAATACAAATAGTCAAACCCAAGAAGAAACAAACCACAGCTAGACTTCACGATACTTTGAGCTCAGTCTGCGTAAATAGAAACACCAATGATTAAATTATGTTCGGGTACTTTGAAATAACTACACTAGAACATTGAGACAACTACCATCTTAGTCTCCCCGTGACCATGGCTGCTGAAAAGCAACCGAAACGTCGGTGAAAGTGTAAAATTAAATCAAATCTAAATAGTTTTAATAACAATATAATTAGTTTAAAAATTAGTAAAGTTTAATATATAAAGTAAAAGTAGTGTAACAAATTTTCAAAATTATGTAATATAGTGTCAAATAAACAACGCGATAAAATCCGTATATAGTAGTTTAATTTCAATGAATAATATTCGCGTAAACAGGAGACAATATTATTGTGGAGAACTCTCAGACATGCAGGTTTCTCGCGATGTTTTTCTTCGCCGGTAAAGTGAGGTAAATTCCTTCAGCAGTAAAAAATAACTATCTTATACGCACATAACATTGAAAAGTCAGAGGTGTGTGTCTCCGGATTGAATTCGAGACCTCTACGTGGCAGATTAACGGTTTCCTACTAGGCTATCGCTGGTATTGGCGGAGGCCATATACTAAAAAATTGTGTTAGAATAAAATCCCAGCTCTATTTCTCACGCCTCTTAACCCGCAGGGGTAAGGAGAATAGTATTAAACAAATATAATTATATCACATACTAGAAGCCATTCTATTGATGTGTACCGGGCACTGTTTCAGTCTCCATGGTGCTATAATAAGGTGCTATAATATAACGTTTTTATTGATACAATGTCTTTATTATGTATTATTTATCTCATATTATCTGTTTTTTATTATTTTCAAGGTACTTTTAATTCTATATGTATGTATACATATAAGTATTATATTATATAGATACCAATATTATTATTTAGTATGAAATTACTTTCTGCCATCCACCTTCTGCCTAATTTATTTAAGTTACTCTTTTTTTTGTTTTTTGATATTTTGTTTTTAATTGAGTTGTATGTATGTACGTTACTGCCTACATGCACCGAAATCATTCAGGGTCTGCGAGAATACCAGCGTTGTGGATATACTGCAACATTGCTGACGCAGGACCTTATTTGTTCTATATGTACTTTTGGTTGTGTTTTCTGTTACCTTATATTATGAGCGTGGAACAAATAAAATTATTTTCTTTCTTTCTTTCTTTCTATAGAGAAATAGTTAACTGCAAACTTTTACGGGCTAGTAGGAATTCAAATTATTATGGTGCTTGGTTTTCTTAAATAATAAATTGACTACCAAAATTATATTTGCAACTCAATGGTGCGGCGGTAGTGAATAAGAATACTATACTTGAGTTTGCCCAAGTTCAATTCATACGTCAAGCGTGAACATTTTATCAAAATTAATTAGTATTACATCATCTGGAACTGTTTCTGGAGGCGCTCATAGTCAGCTGCAATCACTAAGGGGTAAACGATTAGCGAGGTTAAGTTACGTTGTCGTCAATCTGTAGATGGGTGACCGCTTAGTGGTATTTCATCTGAGCGTCTCCGTGCTTCAGAGGGCACGTAAAAAGTCGGTCCCGGTTGTTGTCAAATTGACAGCAGTCGTTAAGCCATGTCCGAGGCCTACCGGCGGCTTGAACAACTCTTGACAACAGGAAGGCCGCTAACCAAATGACAAAAAAAAATATCTGGAACTGCAATCAGTACAGTGATAGACTCTCTCGCTCTCTATTCCGTAGGACCTGAAACATACGAGAGCCATGAGTACGGTCTATTAAGTTGGATCTAAACCCAAGCTGAATAAATGAAAGGAGCAATACACATATGCCTACCCCTTCAAGGCATTTATACCGCACCCCTGAGCTTTTATCCAAGCCGCAATGCAACTCAATGTAAAAATACATTCCCGTATGCAACGATCCGGTACAGACTACCCACCGAAGCATGAGAATCCCGAAGTGACACTGCAATCACTTCCCAGACATTTGAAGCAAAATCAATTTATTTTTCACTTCGCAAAATGGAATAAGTATTTTAAGTAACATAACTGGGATTAAACCTGAAATGGAACACACTTTGACAACATTGACAGTTTGTGTTAGAGATGGGCAATTATCGATAAATTTGGAATTATTCGAAACTTTGATGAAGATTAGGTAACTAAAAAAATATTTATTACAATATATTTTATACTTGTTTCCTTTTTAAATACCTATTTCTTTTTTGGATTTAATTAAAATATGCCTTATTATATTCTTCTTGTTAATTTTTTTTATATAACCGTGGGCTTAGTTTTGCTATGCATTCTCTGACCTCCTCTTAATAAAATTATTAAAATGAAACATACCTAATAAAAGTTTGGTGTTTTATTTTGTTGTAGGTCCTCAATAAATAAAATAAATAATTCTCGAATGCATTCGAATATTTACGAAATTTATTTATATTAGAATATTTAAGGCCTCATGTTACCCATTAGAGTCATAACTGTTATTTACAAACGTCCACACACAATCGACAAACCATTATTATTTGTTTCTCTTTCACAGGTATTTCTCTAATACGTTAGGAAAATACCAGGCCCTTTGGGAGGCTTACACGGAGACATATATAATATAATATAATATTCTACCACATACACACAACACCATCTAGCCCAAACTAAGCAGAGCTTGTACTATGGGTACTAGACAATGGATACACATACATATATACTTTTTTTTTTTGTAAATACATACATATTATATATAGAAACACACATAGGTCCAACGTTAAGAGGCCCTTCGAGAGTTTTAATCAAAGGTGGGAAAAACACCTACAGCGGCAATAGCCGCAGCAAGCGTAGGCCTCTTGTTACATATGGATTCTAATATATGGGCTATGGGTATGGGTGTTTGTTGGACCGGTATATTGGTAACTATGGATGATAAAATGGCGTCTGCCCTACTCTGGCTGCCATACTTTAATGGCATCAATGCAATGGGCAGACGGTGACTCGTCATCTCACTAGATGGGTCCACTGAATAGCCACCATAGGCATACAAGCCAGCAGCAGAGGGCAACACCGGTGTGAGCGGATAGGGGTGTCGAGCGGTGCGGCGCCGGTTTCACCATCATGGGTCTCGTGACAACAGAGACCCGGAGCGGGTTTTCCCGTAGTTATGCCCTTGAAAATGACACTTCCACCCCCAAGCATATAGCTCTAGCGGCCCCCCTCTGACCGGCCGACCAAGGCAAGCCAGAGTTGAGAGTCCTACGGGCAGGCGTTGTTGAAGTTCCACTCCAGCCAACCAGTACCGGCAAGCCGAGGACGAGGCCCTAACCGACTCGCTGAGGCATTAATTATTATTATGATTATATTATAATTAAATCAAGTTTAAAATATTCGAATTATATTCAGTAACAACTAATCGATCAACATTCGAATACACGTAAAACAGTTTTTAAATATTTGAATATTTTTTTTGTTACATCGCTCATCGCTAGTTTATACCAACTGGTTAAATGGACATTGGGGCTAGAAATGTTGTTCAATTTTGAGGTTTCCAGTCAAACTGACGCTCTTGTCTCTTGAATTTCGTACAAAGGAATTGCTGTGGTGAATTTCGAAGCCTGTTTGCCTCTGTAGCTTTCAATAGAGGTGCATAACACACACGTTTTGCTGGATATATTTAGGTTACAGAAGAACGTTTAACCTTTATGAATAGTAGAGCCAATTTCACCATGGCGACTTAGACGAGGAATAAATTTCTCACAGCATATCGATTTGTAGCAGATTGTATATTGACTGCATCGGTGGTAAAGTGGTTGTAAATGCG
The DNA here is from genome assembly GCA_930367265.1 of Catocala fraxini. NCBI lineage: Eukaryota > Metazoa > Arthropoda > Insecta > Lepidoptera > Erebidae > Catocala > Catocala fraxini. Next base: position 3,524,213 of record OV884049.1, on the reverse strand, counting down.
ACTACTGTGCTTGAGTTCTCAGGATAGATACCTGGGTCGGGCAAAATGTTGATGAGGTCATCTGTATTTTTGATCAAGTAATTCTCGGTAGTTGTCAGGAGCTGTGTACAATAAATGGCAACAGACTATACTCTTATTATGTAAGATCTAACACATATACCATTGTCTGCCTCTTCGGGGATTAGGTTATGTAGGTATATTAGTAAAATATAGTTTTATTTTTGTCTTGTTGGAGACCGTTGGATTGCTAAGCAAACGACTCAGGTTCGATCCCAAGGTACGCAACTCTGACTTTTCGAAGTTATGCGTATTAAGCGTATTAAACAGTTATAGTTCGCTGTAACGGTGAACGAAATCTGCATGTCTGACAGTTACAGTCTACCAACCCGCACTGGGCCAGCGTGGTGGTACTATGGTCTAAACCTTCTCTTACTGAGAAGAGATCCGTGCCTATCGTTGGGATAGTTTAATACAGGGCTGTTATTATCATAAGTATTTTAGTACCATCTATATATGTCTTCTTCTTCTCCCTAGCCTTTATAATTCCCAAGTCACTTGAGGTCGGCTTTTCTAGTCTAACCGGATTTGACTGGATATCAGTTTTTACACGGAGCGGCTGCCACCTGACCTCCGCAACCCGAAGGCTAACGATACCCTAAGGTTAGACCAGTGTCAGGATATTATAGGACACTGACTTCCCAATAACGCAATAACGACTGCCATAGATGTTCACCGACCGACGGTTTAACGTGCTCTACGAGACACGGAGCAGGCGATAATTGTCAATCGATACGCACATAATTTCGAAAAGTCATATAAATTCCGAAAGTTAAGGGTGCGCGATGTGGTGGGTTCTAACCCGAGACAGTTTGCATTACAGTCTGTCGATCTCCTCACTGAGCTATCACTGCATATATATATACATAGTATCATCTATATATATTTATATATAAGTACATCTCCCACGGGACGCCACCCGAAACTTCTCCACCAGGCACACTATCAAATATCATGTTTGATGATGATTGATCATGATTTTGCCCGTGGCTTGGCTCACGTAAATGTGGGTTAGGTTATTAACAGTACCGTTTTCTGGCCATAAGATACCCCATTACCTTTTCTGTTCTCCTGACAACGTATATACGTAATTTTATGATGATCGGTCGAGTAGTTAAGGCGTGAAAACGTAACATACATATTAGTTAAGATGTGTGCCATTCCACATCTAAAACATCGAATGATATCATCTTCACTAATACCAAGATAACTATGAACTAGTACAATATGGCCCAGTTCAGTAGTTCAGAAGTCTACAGCTATCTTCCTCATTTATATGCAGACCTCGTGGCTGAGTGATAAATTACACGGCGAGGCACGTGAGCTCTATGATGCATTCATATCGAGTTTTTAGGGTACCGCCATTACAGGTTAGATAGTTTTTAAAATACGTAGAGTTACGCATATTTTTTTCTTATCTTAGTCTTCATTTGGTTAGTGGGTTTGACGGCACAAAAATTTGTGTGATTCACATATAGTTGTTCCGAGACTGGGTGTTCTTTATGTCCATTGTTCGAATGTTTGTGAAGTCCCTCGCGACACAGGAATCATACGTAGTGCGGGAGACACATTAAAAAAGAAAAATATGTCCTGTATATTAACTGTTTCATTTGAGGCCACGGTTTTCATCGTTAGAAGAGTTTGGCCAGTAGTACGGGTGCTGTCATTTTAAAAAACAATAATCTAAATCAAACTCTTGCACTAGGTATAATTTCTGTGTAGCGTGGGACACACTACACACAAACATACAAACAACAAAGAATATCAAGACAATAATTAGTGAACAATAATTTGCGAATCATAATATATTTTGTCACGTGTAGGATTCGAACCAACAACACACACCGTATACAAACATTCAAACAATAAAGAACAACCAATCTTGGAACAATCATTTGCGAACCACCATTTTTTTTGTCCCGTTTGCGACTCGAGCCAACAAACTTCGGCGTTGGCAGTAGCTAGGCAACTGCTTAAATAACTAGTCATATAGATCGGAACATAAGGTCCAGCAGGGTTTTTAAAAGCTGTGACGTCAGCAGAGCTGACATCACTATTCTCAATAGATGGATCACTCGTTGCAATTAATGAAACACGCTTTCGATAATAAACACTTATAATTCTTAAGCACAATTTTAATCTTAACTATGTAGCAACATAGTAAAAATCAATATTAAATTTAGTACTCACAAGATTACAATTTTATGAAGAGCTCTTGCCTCCGTGAGTACTCGTAATAGAATGCTTGACTTTACAACGCCAAACGCGCTCAAGATGGCGGGCGTTGGGAGGTCAATACACAAACACAATATTTCACTATTATTTTAACACACACTTCCTTAATAGCTAATTTAATTACGTTAATTCTTTACAAAAATCAACAGACCACTTTTAATATTTAGAACGTTTTAATTTCAGTTCAAATGTTTTAATAAACGACTGTTTGACTCTGCAATTTAATCCTGAACTTGAAAGTATTCGAATTACGTTAAACTCAACAAAAATGTCTAGAAATCAATTCGTTATTGCTTAAAAATCAAGTTATGAATTTAGCAATCGCTTAATTACTTCAAAACGAATGTTTAAATTATAATGATTAATAGTTTGTCGTCTCAACCAACGACGAACCATTACAACTCTTATTTTAAGCAATAACTGGTGAGACTCGCATAAACAATGTGGTAATCATTGAAATAATCTTAGTAAATAAATAGAGACCTGATTATAAGTCAATTATCTGTAAAATGATGTATTAAAATAATTAGTTATGTGGACTTGCGCCGACATATATAATAATATAATATAATATTCTATCACATACACACAACACCATCTAGCCCAAACTAAGCAGGGCTTGTACTATGGGTACTAGACAACGGATAAACATACATATATACTTTTTTTTTTGTAAATACATACATATTATACATAGAAACACCCAGACCAAGACAAACATCCATGTTCATGCACACAAATGTTTGACTTGTGCGGGGATCGAACCCGCAACCTCAGGCGTGGCAGTCGGTTACACTAACCACTACGCCATCGAGGTCATTCATTTAGTTTACGCCACCCACGAGGGTAAGCAGAAGTGTTTTAAGGATACATTTATGAGTCAGAGGCTTATCTTTGTGATATACGATAGAAGTGACGTAGCCAAATGTCTCAGGCATTGGACTTGTGGCGCAGGCGCGCATCTCTGACTTTGCGAAGTTATGAGCGTAATAAATAGTGAATTATCGCTTGCTTTAACGGTGAAGGAACACATCGGGAGGAAACCTACATGTCTGTGAGTTCTCCATAATGTTCTCGAAGATATGTGAAGTCTGCCAACTCGCACTGGGCAAGCGCGGTTGCCTAACACTTCTCACACTGAGAAAAGGCCCTTACCCATCAGTGGAACATTTTAATGCAAGGCTAATATTATTTATCATTATTTAGGTCACAAAGCAATACCCTTTTCCGCATTTGAACTCCAAGTTAGTCCATTATGCGTGAGAGTCGGCTGGTTATGGAGATAGCCAGCCCAACTCCGCCCAGAAGCACAGAAGGTTCCTGGGGTCTTCGCAGGCTTCGTGGAGTGACCTCGGGTTGTTGAGGATTTCCTTACGTTGTGCTGTTACTCCCACACATTCCAGGATTACATGGGCAGCAGATTCTTCTTCGGTCAGACATTCCCTACAGAGTGGGCTGTCTGTTGCTCCGATGTTGTGCAGATGTTTGTTCAGGGGACAGTCCCCTTTTAGGATCCCCATGATGATCCGAAGGTCCAATCTTTGTAGGTTGAGCAGACGGTGTGTCAGACGTGGTGAGATGGCCGGTAGGGCTGCTCTTGACTGTCTGCAGTCCGTTGTCCGTGCCCAGTGCTTATTATGTTGGCTCTGAGTGCGAAGCCGCATCCATGTTCTTAGTTGTGAGAATGGTCGAGGGCGAAATGGAGGTGGACCTGCCGTGGTGGTTTCCGATCCTCTTCTAGCCAACTAATTTGCAGAATCATTGCCCAGTGATTCACTGTGCCCCTTTATCCATTGCAAGGTCACTATGTTTTTCGTGGTTAATCTTTCAAGCAATACTTACGAACATCAAGAGCAGCGATAGCTCAGTGGGGAGACCAACAGACTGCAATGCAGAGGGTCTCGGGTTCGAACCCACGTCGCGCACGATCGTGTCGTTATTAGGAGAGTGTTGACACAAAAGATCCCACTGGGTCGAAGTGTCGCCGGTCTGCACTGACTGGCCCCCACATATGATACATACATACGAACATCAAATTTTATGAAAAAGTGAGTTAGTTAAACGATGCATAACTATATTTTATAGGTACGGAACTATCGGTATAAAGGTTCGCTCTTGTCTGTAGAATGAATACGTGTCTTACGGTACTCATTCAGGGAATGGGCCGACAATTTGATACTTGAATTATGGTATTCCGCAGATGGGCTGGCAGATACATATGTCTATTTGAGTTTTAGAAGCAATTGGGTTGCTTATTATGTAAAGTAAAGTGTGCTTGGTAGAGGCCAATATGAAGTGTTACTACTTTTGCCCGCGGCTTCGCTCGCGATTTTCTAGGGCACCAAATGTCCTTTTCTGTACCCCTGACAACGTGTATGCGAAATTTTATGGTGATCGGTCGAATAATTAGAACGTGGAAGAGTAACAAACTCACATTACATCACAAGATATTTGATACCGGATCGCTAAACCGTAAACGGCAACCGTTGGTAGGTTATTATTGAATATTATATTTATATACATTATGCTATTGCTTATACTTTAATTTATATTCCATATACTAATTTATATATATATATATATATATGCTTATCAATTATAATTTATATAATACTAGCTTTACGCCCGCGGCTTTGCCCGCGTGAAAATCCAAATTTTCAAGTCACTAACTTCAACGGTGTAGAACTTTCAAATAAAAGTTTTTCAACCCTTTCACTCCCTTCGGGGTGGAATTTCCAATAATCCTCTCTCAGTGCTCTCCTACACTCTCCAAGGAACATACATGCCAAATTTCAGCTTCATGCGTTCAGTAGTTTCGGCTGTGCGTTGTCTGTCAGTCACTCAGTATCGGAAGAGTTTTATATATTATATAGATATACCGTATGTAGTTTTGTGTTTGTAAAATATTACAAGGAGTAGCTGATGTACATCCGGGCGTCACTTGGGGTTACCAAATAATATCAGGGTTGGTTTGAGGTATCAACCACAAACCAACAACAAACTTGAGTGGTAACCTCATTTTTCATTATATATGTACTTTTTTTGTTTTCTGTTATAATATTTGTATAAGAACATGTACCTATGTTTTGAAAAATAAATACTTACTTAGATACATACATACATACATTCGCATTTATAATATAAGTTAAGATTACACTTACATTTCACGAACTATAATTATAGTGCCTATGTGGTAAGAAACGAGTATTTTTAAGTCTACTGGACAAAATTTCAGACACCTTACTGAAAATGTATCGTCAGAAAACTATTATAAAATTATTAAAAGCTGGACTTATACATTACAGATATATTTTTTAAATCTTACGCTGGTATTGGTGACATTTAGACTGCAATAGAATCACCCCCGATTCCGTGGTATTTAAAGTCATGGTTAGCAAAAGGTGTATTTACTCCCTGTCTACGAATGTTTTCTTAGTTAATTTGCTATTTAATACCTGCTTTGACTATCCAACACCTCTACCTTACCTAATCTTATTGCCCCAGCAAAAACTTAATTCATACTATAAAGTTTTCTCATGAAATATATGGCGGAATTCTCACATAAAAATGAATTAAGAAAGATAGTGGCATAATTTATGCACCTATAACAGCGAGCGCGCTAGAATTACTTAAGACATAGCTCAGAATACGGGCGTAATTACATTGTGCTGAAGAATATTTAAAAAACAGGGAAATTTATTTTTATTATAGCTAAATACTAAATATATAACTTACTAGCTTTTGCCCGTGGGTTTGCTCGCGTTTCTCTAAGAGACTCTATGTCCTTTTCTGTACACGTTGTATGCGAAATTTCATGGTGATCAAGTAGTAGTTCAGGTCAAGTAGTTCAGGCGTGTAAGCGTAACATATAAATAAAATCACATTTGAGTTTCAGTATATATACAGGGTGTCCCAGAATATGAGAATCAAATTTTTTTTAATGTACGAATTTTTCAGTCTTTCAAGTTTTTTTCAGCTTTTGAAGTCGTAGCATTATTTTGGTATATTTTTTGCACTAAAGAAAATCTTGTAAATTTGACCAACAACACAACATTTGAAAAGGTCCTTACCTAAGGAATCTCTCGTTACAATTTGATTCACATATTCTGGGACACCTTGTATAATGTAATATATAGCTGGCACCCTTTATTGTTTGTGAGTGAAATGTTGTCTGTAGCAGTCACAATGTATATAGTTGTATATTAATTATCTGTGGAATAAAAATTAATGGACTCTAAACCACTATTAAGATTTAATAGAAATAATATAATAATATGTAATAATGTTATCTTTTTTAATACGTTTGTAAATATAGGCATATTCGATTATTTCGTTTTAAAATTAATTATGTAAATATATTGTAAATAAAATTTATTACATTAGAAAATTTAAAAAAATATATAGTAATATGTATATGTATTTGAAAACATTATAGAAAACTCCAGACTGAAACTTGCATAGTTCCTTCACGGATAATGTTTTTCTTTAATTAAAATTAATAAAATCCCCTCGTATATATTTCATAAACAAATTATTTATTTTCTAGTTTCAAAAGTAATATGAATCCAAAAGCTATTTGAACAACATGGCGACCTAGAACTACCATTCTATTAAATGGTTTGAACATCGGGGATCTAACATATTCTCATGTACCTACGCATTGGAGGGTACTACTGAAATTTAATCATGAAGCCTTTAAATACATTGAAAGCTGGGCATAAGTATGTTTGTCTATTGACCGTGGAATCAAGTGAAAGTATTTAGTACTAGCTGTACCCGCGGTTTTGCCCGCATAGAAATCGGAATACAATGTCCTTTTATTTAACCCTGACTACGTGCATGCAAAGGCTCACGATGATCGCTTGAAGAAACTCACCGGTAGATACTACAGATTCACACTTACCGCGATCGTGATTGATATCCCTAGCTTCTTTTGCTCTCGTTATATTCTTAACTAGTTTCTGCCCGTGGCTTTGACGCGTACTAGAATAGAAAGTATTTTTATTTTTCTTATTTGTTAATTCATAACATGATCTAGCTGTGTGGCAAGTTTCATCCAAATGAGTATAGCAATTTAATGCTATTGAGTAAAAAGAATTTAAAAATGAAATATTAGTAAGAAACACACGTATTGGATTAAATAATACTTAATTATGATTACCAATGCAATGCAAGAGCAGCGATAGCTCAGTGGGGAGACCAACAGACTGCAATGCAGAGGGTCTCGGGTTCAAACCCATGTCGCGCACCTCTGACTTTCGGAAGTTATATGACTTTTCGAAATTATGTGCGTATTGATTGACAATTATCGCCTGCTCCGTGCCTCGGAGAGCACGGTAAGCCGTCGGTCCCGCCTGCCGTGAACATCTATGGCAGCCGTTATTGGGAAGTCAGTACCCTATATTATCCTGACACTGGTCTAGCCTTAGGGTATCGTTAGCCTTCGGGTTGCGGAGGTCAGGTGGCAGCCGCTCTGTGTAAAAACTGATATCCAGTCAAATCCGGTTAGACCAGAAAAGCCGGCCCCAAAGTGACTTGGGAATAATAAAGGCTGGGGAGAAGAAGATGATTACCAATGCATGTATGAAGTCGTGGGTTAAGCGTCAAATTTTTCATTGCTAATGGCTGAAGCTCTTTGAATTACATACTCAGTACATAGGCCGAATGGGATGGCCATGAATTTCTTGCCTGTTTTTTCATAAGCGCTCTACTCCTAGATTAGGCTTTGATCAATGCAGAAATTGTATTCTTTTTTATTTTATTATTATAATTTACTATCAATATTAAGTTAATTGACGTGTTAAAGAAGTGTTTCGACATTTTAATTAAAATATATTTTTTTTAAACTTTGTCATTACACAGACATGAATTATTTTTAAATTGTTGTAGCAACTTCAGTTGTTGTGTATATTAAAGTTGGAGTTAGTTGAACTGGCGTTGGATATATCAATAGACTACAGTAAAGTTATTCGTTAGATCAACCATAAGATTGTTGATCTTCGTAGTATAAAATAACAGAGCACGGAATACAGAGAATCGTGCTTTTAAAGACGAAAGTAATAATAATATTTGTACTGAGAATCTGACAGCACTGAGTCAAGTCAAAGTCAAGTCAAAAATAATTTATTCATTTAGGTCACAAAGTAACACTTATGAACGTCAAAATATATAGGTTAGTGAGTTTACTAAGTTACTGAAGCTACATTTAGGTTAGTTGCTAGGTTCAGGCAAAGGGTTGAGCCTATGAGAAGAAAACTGCAAGAAACACACGGCCACTCTTTTAAATCGCCAATTAAATATAATTTCAGTATTTTACAACTCAGATTAATAAGGTGTTGCAACCATTATGCCATATACTACTGACTATAAAAAACTAATATTAAAAAGATAATAACAACAAGACGTGGAAATCGAGTGGAAATAACACCTTCAGTTCGACGATATAAATGTCATATTTATATCGCCAAACTGATGGTGGTAGTTGCAAACTATTAGATCGCTTTGAATATGATAAGTGCAGTATCTCTAGTAGTAAACAAGCATGTTCCGTGCATAAAACAAATGAACAACAAAAACGTACAAGCAAAGAACAAAATATGAATAACATTAGTGAAGCTACATTTTAGATACAATAAACGATTTTGAGATCATAAATAAGAAAGGGTCCCTTACAAAGTATCAGCTGTTTATCATTCAGCTCGCGTCATAAAAGTCGACTCAACGAAAGTGTTACCGCTGTACCACTAGATACAGGATGGCTCATGAATTATATTATATAATTATATTATTATTATTATGTAGTATTTTGTCGACATGTCTTATTATATTCCTGTGAAATTCAGGCTCTTGTAGTTTCATATTTAAGAGTTACGTTAGATAAAGAATGTCTTGTAAAGGTGACTACTGGAAATAATATTGAAGATAGTTTTATAGAAGAGGTGAATGCTAGACTACACGTAGATCAAAACGTGAACAGTGAAGGAGCACTGTATGATGCAACAGATAAGGGTAAGCATTAGCTAGATAAGCAATTAATCGATGTCTTGCGTGATCAGAGGGCTAGCATTTTCTTTGCGTAAAGAATTGCCACCCAACGTGGCGATGCTGCCAGTCTTCTTACTACGTTGCCAATTCACAGCGATGTGAATATAATTATGTAATTGATTTTTGCAAATTAATAAATGTATACAGTAAAAAAACGTAAGCATGATAATATGAAATCTTATGAGATTAATAAGACTTAGGGAAGGATATAACAACAGAAGGATAACTTAATGGTTGAGACATAATTTTTCTCCGAGTGGACTCTGTCACCTTTTACGTAATTTGGGCGAATCAAATTATACGCCATCGAATTTACTGCACGGAGTCAAATAAAGCATGCATTCATTGAAACCCTAAAGCCTCTGAACATTGACCGCATTCAAATCCGTTCAGTGGTATTTGTTTGATAAGAGCTCAAACAGACAAACAAAGAGCTTTGTTTCAGCTCCAGATTATCCTGGTTAAGTAATCAATATTTATTATTACTTTTAAATATATCCGTAAAATACAAGCCAAATCGCTTTAAAGACAAATACTATTTCATCGCCTTATTGGTGTATAAGCTTTCAGTCCATCTGATAGTAAATATTTGATTTAAAATACATCAAAGACGATCTGTTAAATATTTCAGTCATGATATACTTTCAGGACTGTACTATGATTTTGAAAGGCGGTACAGAAATATTGGATCTTCTATTTTTATCTCATTCGTTATTCAAGTAATTTGTCGAACATTTCAACAAAGAATACAATCCATTAGCCTTTTATAAATCTTAAAACTTTCGAAGAAACTATTAAATGAGAAATTGGATGCACTCAATTTAAATTCACATTAATACTTTTCTTAAAATTATTTCTCCAAATCCAAAAGTTTCAAGCCTAGCTTGTACATATTAACTAAGGCAAGCAAAACCGCGGTCGTAATCTAGCTAACCTATTGAGGTCAATATTCCACTTGGGTCGTCCAAACATATAGGTATTCCGAATTAAATAAATCGAGACCATTCCGTACTAACAGAGGAGCTCAGATATTCATAGGAGCAGTTTCGAATATAGTCGCAACATCTACAGAATATATTAGTACAAATACAGGATCGAATAAAGGAATTTGAACTCTGTACATGTAAGATAAAATTGATAATTGAATGGATGAAGAAGACAGTTTGCAAAAAAATCATTTTGAGGTATTGAGATTTGGTAAAATTTGCTAGTCTTGTTATCTGATTAACAAATGGAGAATATGTGAACAGACAATAGAATTACAAATGAACTCGATTAAAATCAGAAGATTGAGTTTGAAAGAAATTTCAGTAAACAATATCCAGATCTAATTTCAGCTGATTTATTACAACAATTCAGCTAGCATAATTTAACTGTGTTAGATCCAACTACTAAGAAAACAAATAAAATCTGTAGTATTTTTAATAACAACAAACTAAAGAGCTCCTAAATTACAAAATTATTTTCAACAATTATAATAATTTGTTCTATCACACTTATTATTATTAGTTCTTATTGAAAATAATGTTTCACAAGAAAAAAAAAGAAAATAATAGTATACCAACTAAGAAATAAATTTAATGTTTTGACAGTAAGCTACTATGCTATTTAAAAAAACAATTCCCTGTAGAGAGTTTGTTTTATACTACTTTCGTTGTCCACGAAATCTAACCATAATATTCCTTATAGTTAATTAAATACATTTTACACGGCTACATATACATAGATCCTACTAATAGTATAAATGTGGAACCTTTTGATAATATTTAGAATCTTGGATACAAAAATCCAAGACTCTAAATATTATCAAAAGGTTCCAAGTATCAAATACTCAATAACATTTTAATCATTGAAAGGATTTGAATTAAACCTAGCATACAGATAGACCATATCCTGGAACAACGTATAAAGTACCTTTTATCAGTTTTGTCCCCATACATTTCATCATCTCGTGAAATTCATGCGGGCGAAGCTGCGGCCAGAAACTAGTTAAGCATATCGACACTGGACTTGAAGGTAGTTTTGGGCAAAATGAGATATATATAAAAGTACATTAAAACATTCAACAGCGATACTCCCACTAGGCGGAGACCGTTGTACTGCCTCGATGAGATCTTGAGTTCGATCCCAAAGCGTGCATCTCTGACTTATCATAGTCATGTGTATATTAAATAGTTAACTATCGCTTGCTTTAACAGTGAAGAAATACAAAATGCAGCGCGAAGAAACCTGCATATCTGAGAGATCTCTATAATGTTTTCAAAGATGTGGTAAGTCAGCCAACCCGCACTGGGCCAGTGTAGTAAACTAAGGCCTAACTCTTCTCGCCCTGAGATGAGGTTCGTACCCAGCAGTGGGCAGTCTCCTATTAGGCTTTCGTTGCTATCAAATTCTCATACATAAAATAAAATCACACAAAACAATGTTTGCAAAATGTAGTCCAATCGATGCCAATCTGGCTTGACATTTCAAATGGCTCCCAGTTGCACCATATCGTTGAATGTATACAAGTATTGGTCTGACGTTCATGTTTTGGATCACTGGTCAGCCTGTGTGTTATATAAAGAGTACATTTATAGGCTTCTATTTAGTCAATATAATTCTAAAATAATGTTTTTATAATACGGACTGATAAACTGGGAGACCGATCGAACATGGCAGCTGAAAAGCAACCGATTCGTCAATGTAATCTTAAATCTAAATAGTTATAATAATTTTAATAGCTTAAATAGTAGGAAAGCTTAAAAGTAGGAGTGTAATAGTTTCATAAAATACGAGTATGTAATAAAAGTGTTTAAAATAAACAACGCTATAAAATCCGTGTGAAGTAGTTTAATTTCATAGAATGATTTTATTTAACAGTACAAGCACAATTATTTATTTATTATATAATATATTATACATTGTAACGTTATGGTAGTCAACCAGCTTTAGAGGCGTGGTTGACTTAGGATTTTAATATAAATTAAAGATGAACAACGCGATCAATAAGAATATATTTGCACTTTCAAAAGGTGTATGAGAATAACAGAACTATAATTATATTCAACTAGGTATTTAGTGGTATTTCAGGGCGTGGTTCAAGATGAAGGCTTGTTACGTGGTCCCGGGTAGAAATGGACCACTTAACTTCGGTAGACAGCGCTGCGGAAGTAGTCCGGCAGCGGGACGCGTTGCCAATATATAGGGCCGCCGCTGGGGAGGAGAAGCCGATGGAGGGGCGCCGCGAGCCGTGCTCGCGGCGCCCCTCCATCGGCACAACACCTGTAAATTTTCTCTTCTGATTGCTTCGTTGGTCTGTGGCATAACTCAATATCATAAATGATAATAAATTCCATGCCTTTGGTCAGGCAAGAGGTATTGGGTTTTCTGCTAGGAATATTTCAATAACAGCCACTGATTTAATACCTCTTCATACTATATAAGAAAATTCAAATATATTGTTTGTGTGTAGAGTCAGTGGCAGAATATAAAATAGCATATAGCATGCAGTAAAAAATAAACGCCGTAGCTTCATTTCGCATCTAATCTGCGAACACATTTCAATAGCTCCCAACAGTCCCATCGTCGTGGGTACACCAGTAAATCTGTTCGATCTACGTATCGGATGTTCCAAGTCATTGGCTCTGTCAATTCTCAGGGGTCGGTGACGTCATGAGCTGGTGAGACGCTAAATACATGTGTGTCATGCAAGAACATGAATAAAAACCATTTATCATTAAGACACTGAGACACAATAAAAGAAACAAGAAAAAAAAAAAGTGTTTCACCAGTTGGTAGGGTACTTGTTTTATGTATAGATAGTTATATATTTTTCTTCTCCCTTAGCATTTATTATTCCCAGTCACTTGGGGTCAGCTTTTCTAGTCTAACCGGATTTGACTGGATATCAGTTTTTTTACACGGAGCGGCTGCCACCTGACCTCCGCAACCCGAAGGCTAACGATACCTTGGCTAGACCAGTGTCAGGATATTAGAGGGTACTGACTTTCCCAATAACGACTGCTATAGATATTTATGGCAGCCGGGACGGCGGCTTAACGTGCTCTCCGAGGCACGTAGCAGGCGATAATTGTCAATCAATACGCTATGTCGAGAAGTTATATAACTTCCGAAAGTCAGAGGTGCGCGACGTGGGTTCGAACCCGAGACCCTCTGCATTGCAATCTGTTGGTCTCCCCACTGAGCTACCGCTGCTTTACCTTACCTTTATAAGAGATATAAACATACCAAAAGTACTGAACCGATCATGATGAAATTTTGCTTACACGTTCTCGCGGGCACAGAAAAGGATGTAAGGTACCATTTATCCAGAATAAAGTACTGTTTCTTCGGGAAAGAAAATGAATATTACCTACATTTTCGTTAGCGGAGCCGCAGGCAAAACTAATATTTACACAATACGATTACTTAAAAATGTAATTATTTTTATCGATATAAGCACACCACTAATATCTCAAAGACGTTGTATTGCGTACAGGTGCGTTCTTAAACATCGCCTCATTGTGTATTCGGCGTGGGGCTCGCCTATTTCTCTAAGTTGTCTTACTGTTCTGTCATCGATGGAATATATAGGAAATTGTAGTTTAGGGAGGGTAAATTGTGAATTGAATATTCATCGAGTATTTAGTTGGTTGACAAGTTTAAGTTAATTATTTGTTTGAGATGTTTTGATTGTAGTCGTAGATATGGTTGCATAGAGTTAAATAGTTAGCATCTTTGGGTCATCAATGAACTTGAAAGACTGAAATGTGACACAGCGGCAGTACATGTAGCTGCTTTGCATGAGGTCTTGGTTTTGATGCGCGGATCAAGTAAAATGTTATTAGAGTGATCTGATCAGAATCTATAATCACTTGCTTAAGTCACTTCTTGAAGAACAAAATGTAAAAATTGTAAAGAAAAGCTTAAAGCTAATCTTGCTACGAAAATGCTATTCCACTGTTGAAGATTTTTTACTAGATAAAATGTAATACATATAATAAATCACATTTGTTTTATATTAATGATTGCATGCCGCAAGGCTAAGTACACACAGTGTAACCTAATTGTATACATACTAACATAAAACCCATATTACCTGTATTTGCAATTTATACATACATACATATATAGATTCACGCCTGTTTCCCAGAAGGGTAGGCAGAGACTACAGATTTCCATTTGCTACGATCCTGACACACTTCTCTGGCTGCATTCACTTTCATCACATTCCTCATACACGTCCGTCGGTTCAAGGTGCTCTTAACCTGGCCTTTGTCCAGAACGCCTCCGATCTGATCAAGAAACGTTCGCCTAGGTCTTCCTCTTGCGACTGTTCCATTCACACTAGCCTTATAAACTTTCTTAGTCAGTCTTACCTCGTCCATTCTTGCAATTTATGTAATAAATAAAGAAAATAAATAAATAAATGATATTCATTAAAGTTAAACTACTTTATATTTTATCGCGTTGTTTACTTAATTACATAATTTTAAAATCTCTTGAAGTACTACTATTAAACTTTACTAATTTTTAAGCTAATTAAATTATTAAAACTATTTATATATTAAGTTTACATTATCCAGGGCGTTTTGGTTGCTGAAAAGCAACCGAGTGCATATCTGCCAACTTCTTTGGGGATATAGATATTAGATTAAGAATGTATGTATTTTGTTTTGACAGAATGGAACAGCGATGGTATAGTAAGTAGATCGTTGGATAGCAATAAAAGGCGCTCGAGTTAGATCCCATGACATGCACCTTTGACTTTTCATAGCCTAAAGCCTATTTCCCAAAAGGGAATATAATATATATAATATTCTATCACATACACACAACACCATCTAGCCCAAACTAAGCAGAGCTTGTGCTATGGGTACTATACAATGGATACACATACATACTTTTTTTTACATATATACAAACACATACATAGAAACATCCAGACCAAGACAAATATCCATGTTCACGCACACAAATGTTTGACTTGTGCGGGAATCGAACCCGCGACCTCAGGCATGGCAGTCGGTTACACTAACCACTACGCCATCGAGGCCGGCAGATAGGCAAAGGTGTATAATTAGGTACACACATATTTTCATTAAGATTGGTTTTAGACCTACTTTGTTTTTATTCAGAATTATGTATGTATCTTATGTGGGGGCCAGTCAGTGCAGACCGGTGACACTTCGACCCAGTGGGATCTTTTGTGCCGACACTCTCCCAATAACGACTGCCATAGATGTTTATGGCAGCCGGGACCGACGGCTTAACGTGCTCTCCGAGCCGTTGTTATTCAGAATTAACTGCACGGATGGCTTAATTGTTTAAGCAGTCACCTCGCTACTGTCTCTGCGCCGAGTGTTGTGGGTTCGATCCCCACACGGTACAAACATTTTTGTAATCCACAAATAGTTGTTCTGAGTCTGTGTGTTTTGTGTACGTTGTTTAAATGTTTGTAAAGTCCATCGCAAGACAGGAACTACTTCTAGTAAGTTATTTTTAAAAGAAATACTTGTCAGATAACCCAAAATAACTTTGCCCTACCCCGGATTCGAGCCCAAGATCGCATGTGTAGCAATCGCTTTTGTTTTGCCATTAAGGCAGTCGACAGCCGTATCAAACATTTTATCATATTTATCGTACATTTGTTTGTGGATGACAGAATTCAATTCCAAATACAATTACCATTTCAATTTTAATTGCTATGTCCCATGGTCTAGACTTTAAAAAAATATGATATTGAATGTGCATATGAATAAGTCTTTAAAATCAAAATATTTTCTTTCATAAATTGGAATGATAAATCGAATGTTGGCAACACAGTAACTCCTCTAACCGAAGCCAAATCCATTTATTCTGAATGCCTTTGTACTCAAAAATGCATTTTATTTAAATTTCGAAGATAAATATGTTGGAGCCTACGTAGGGTTACCATGAATAATGAATAAAAATTCGGGAGAAATCTTTGTTATCTTACGTAACCAACATTTCTTGTACTTCATAATTATATACATGCATGCCTATATATTATCAGACTTGCTGGTAGCGATTTAATAATGCATATATGTATATCTATAATAATATTATAAAGAACAAATAATTATTTTTTTGTTTGTTTGTAATGATTAAAAGCAAAAACAAAGCAACCGATTTTAAAAATTCTTTCGTCTATATTATTACCGAGTAACACATACATCCATTATTCACAAAAAACTTGTGTTATACCTAACCTTACCTAATCTACTGTTACGCGAGCAAAGCCGTGAGCAAAAAAAGCTAGTCTTTAATAATATATGTGGCGCAGTGGTAGTGACGAGACGTACCATTGGAAAAATAGGAGTCGAGCCAGCCCAGTCAAGAGGTTATAAGGAAAGCAGAAGACAGACATACGCGGTAATTACTCCACCGACAAGAGCTACGCTCTTAAATTAAAGAAGAATAACAAAGAAGTGGCAGTAAATGCATGAATCTGATAGAAGTCAATAGGCTCGCGGCTTATTACGTGTAATGTGTATTTACAGTGGGAGAGCCACGCTTCGGCACGAATGGGCCGGCTCGACCGAAGTAATACCACGGCCTCACAGAAAACCGGCGTAAAATAGTGCTTGCGTTGTGTTTCGTCGAGTGACTGAGGTTACCGGAGGCTCAATCTCCCAAGCTCTGGGGAGAGGGGCAAATTTAAAAGGCCGGCAAGCACCTGTGACTCCTCTGGTGTTGCGGGTGTTCATGGGCGGAAATCGCTTACCATCAGGCGAACCATCTGCTCGTTTGCCTCCTATACCATAAAAAGTAAACCTAAATATAGCTATCAAAATGTGGGTTTGTATGTATCTGATGTCGTCAGTGTAGACTGGCGACACATCGACCCAGTGGGATCTTTTGTGTCGACACTGTCCCAATAACGACTGCCATAAATGTTCATGGCAGCCGGGACCGACGGCTTAACGTGCTATCCGAGGCACAGAGCAGGCGATAATTGACAGTTAATACGCACATAATTTCGAAAAGTCATATAACTTCCGAAAGTCAGAGGGTTGGGTGGGTTCGAATCCGAGACCCTCTGCTTTGCAGTCTGTTGGTCTCCCCACTGAGCTATCGCTGCTCAAATGTGGGTGTAAGAATCCACTGTCTACACCATAACGATGTAAGACTACGTCCTACATAATAGGGGGTAAAGCTTAGTCTAACTTCAGCAGAGCTTGCCAGATTCTAAACCACTCAGAATTATTAAAAAGAAAATCTGTCATTACTTTGGCCAAACTAGAAATCGCATCACCAAACTGCCAAAAAGTATTTCTTTCTTAAAGTTGGAACAAAGGAAAAGTTAGCAGAAACCTTACGGAAAATAGTCTAAACAATAAAGAAGAAAATTTAAAATCTTTTGTAAGTATCTTATTATTTTCCTAGAACTGTAATTTTGATAATAGTTTATTATTCTGTTTTATACACTTCATAATATAAAGAACTTGCTCGCGTTAATGTAGATTTATGTTAAGATAGATTTTATATAACATACTGATGTATAACAATAATATCGTAAAGTTAACAAATTTTTTTTACATTCATCCATCCATCCTCACAAACTTGCACATTTATAATACTAGCTGCACCCACAGTTTCATCCGCGTAAGTCCCGATTTCGTAGGAATATCAGGAAAAAGCCTATGTGTTAATACAGATCTCCAGCTATCTACATACCTAGTTTCATCACAATCGGTTCAGTAGTTTTTGCGTGAAAGAGTAACAAACATCTATCCATACTCACAAACTTTTAGATTTGTAATTTTAGCAGGATTTGTAGGATAAGCAATAACTTGGCGGATCAATTAAAAAAAAACACCGTATTTGCATTAGAAAGGAAACCATTCTACAAAATTTTAACTCTCTAGGCATTAGACTTTTGCCTGAGCGATGATGAGTCAGTTAGTGAGTGGATCAGGGCTTCCTTTTATACATATATGGATAAACAATTGATTAGTAAAGCCTCGCTGATTTCAGCATGATTGGGCCGGCTCGACCGGGGAAGTACTACCCTCACACAGAATATCGACGTGAAATGACAGTGTTTTCCTACTGTTATGTATCGTTCGGTGAGTGAGAGTGCCGGAGGCCCAATTACCCGCTTTCCCCCTTCCCGCTCCTTCTCCTTCCCACTTCCTCCTTTCCTAAAGGGTCGGCAACGCGCAAGTGATGCCTCTGGTGTTGCAGGCGTCCATAGGCTACGGTGACAACCATCAGGTGGTCCGTATGCTTGTTTGCCAGCCTAGTTGTATAAAAAAAAACTCTTCTGAATATACCCGTTATATTTCTCATTAGGCTTCTGCCAATGACTTCACGCGCTTGAGTCTTACGTGAACGTATACCGGAATAAAAAGTGTCACAGGTTAGTCCAAGACATCTAAGTCTATCTATGTGACAAGTTTTATTTAAATCCGTTTAATAGTTACGTTTATTTATCATATTAGATGGATTTTCTTTGTGCATATTTAGGATTTCCCACCTAGGATCCTATTGATCCCATATCTATGCTGACACCGTTTGTCTATCTATGTTTTATTTTACACTACCAGACTCGACAGATGTTCTCCTGCCTGAAAGAACCGATCGTAGTGCAACCTGCCAGGTTCAATTGTGAATCTAAACTATTCACCAACCACTTAAACACATACATATTTTCTATCAAAGTCATTTTGTAAGAGTTCAGTGACACACACTCCTACAGAAAAAGTGTATGATACTAAACATATCATACATTTTTACAATATATTGAGAATCTTCATATTTCATAAGCAGAAATCGATGTCCTAGACTGTTAGATCGCATGGTCACCTTAAGTCTAAGTGAGCTGTCAAAGGGCATCAGAAAATCTATTTCTCAATGTCGAACGAACAGACGGTCAAGATAGATACATTAAACAAAGATTTTTCAAAATCCAAACCGAAGTGGATAAAAGCTTCGTCTTACGAACTGGGTTTAGACAAGTTTTGAGTTGCATTGCATTATAGAAAAGTGTTTTAGATGAAGTTGGCAATGATTGACTGATGAAAAAATATCTGTATGCATAGATGGAGCAGCAGTTCACTCCGGTTACTGCACCGATTGTTGCGGATTTGATTCCCACACAGTACAATACTATATCCATATATTGTTCTTCCGTTTCAGAGTTCTTTGTGTGCACTGTTTGAACGTTTATAAACTTCTCGCGACAAAGGAATTTCTCCTATTACGGGTATTGTCTTTATAAAGAGAATAATAAAATGCATTATAGGAAAATGTAAAAACGAGGTAATTTCTTTTTTTATTTTTTTTATTGAATGCCTCCTTCGTCTTATGCTTAGTTAGTTGCCATTGCGATAACAGAAATTTAAGTCCCAGGATCATCGCCCGGATATAGTAAAATATAATTGCGTTTCTTCTAAAATTCTTAAGCAAAAATTCTTAATATCAGTTCTATTGAGAATTACTTGACAAAAAAACCCAACATCTTTGACCGACCTGGGAATCAAAGACTTTATGCAAAGCAATAGCATACACTACCGCTGTAGGACCGATTAATTCCAGATATTTAATTAAAATATCTGGAAATTATATCTTACCTGAAATATTAGTTAAATCGCAGTATCAAATACAACAGTTAGTAAAACCATATTCCTAAAGGCTTCGCCGGTCTATGCTCTCACTGAAGTCTCCGATACCTATCTGAGTTCAAATTCTAATCCGATTATCCTATATAGCGGGTAAATTTCTAGTAAACTTATATAATTTCGCCTAACAAAGGTATTAGAAATAGATCTGTTGGGAATCTCTGTCTGGTATTTAGGTATCTCGTGAAGTAATATTGAGGGAATAGAATATGAGGCCTTGATGGCCTTTTAGCATACGGCTGAGGCCAAACGAGATGTCTCGTAATAAAACGCCGGTTCAAGAATAGTATTATTCGGTTTTTCTGATTTAAATCTCCAGTTTATTTATTATTGTTAGCTGTATTCGAATTAAGAAGAGAGTTATTCATTTGGCATCAATTTTTTTATGTTGATTTTAACTATTAAACGCTAACTATTAGATTGGTCCATCGAGTATCGGCGTACGGACTCCGGCATCGACGTAGATATAACGGTTTTATCACTGCGTCTTGATAGGTTATTATAAAATAAGCTTCCCGAATATATTTTTTTAAAGGCAATTCCCCTGCTTTTCTTAATTCCTATGTCGCGGAGGATTTATTTTAAAAATATTTAAACAAGGAAGCAAAAAGTAGAGCCTGAACAACCATTTGTGAATCACACAAATTTTTGTCCAGTGTGGCGTCACACCCATAACACTCGGCGTAGTGACAGTATATCACTTATATCACTTCGCCATAGATCAGTACAGTCATAATCATAGTCTTTAAATAATATACTTCGAAAATTACCAACAATACAGATAATTTTATTCGCAAAAGATTTCAAGCAAGACTGTCTGTATTATTTTTGTTCAATATTAGGAACACAATTACTATTTCCTGTTTCGTCCCAATGTTCCAAAAGTCGGACCAAAGTTACAGAAAGTAGCCACTGGTAATACTTTGGTAAAACTTTGGAATTCCTTTCCAAAGTTACTGTTGCACTTTAAGGCTTTGGTATTCCAGTTCGGGAATAGGTTTCCTTTATTCGTTGTCTTGTATATCTATTTTTAATTCTTTATCAGGGCTGTTATTTGTGTTTAGTTATTATTTGCTTCGGACAAATAATGGAAAAATGAATATTTGTTACAAGTTGAGATATTTTTCAACTATACATTCATATATTTTATATACAGCAGGAGTTACATTTTTTTTTATATTCTTCTGACGGAATTCGATGCGGTTCCCAAGACAGTTTAAGTTTACTCTGGACTACACGATTGTCAAAACTCAATGATTTCTATGCACACCACTACTGGACCTGACTACACATGTTTTAGAGTAGTGGAAATGAAGGTAGGACCCGGAAAATGTTGATAAGGGTAGAGCCTGTTATATTATTTATTTCATTGTTTGCCTATACATTTCAAGACTATTAATAAGAATGTTTAAATATAAACTCCAATTATTTTTATACACACACGTCTTAAGACCTCATAATAGCACACAAACAAACTCATGTCACGAGACCAGTAAGGCAGAAAGTGTTACTAACATAAATTAATAAACTTTGTTATACATAATAAATTAATACTAGCTTACACGCCGCCACCATATTGGCTACGAGCACGTAGCGGGACGTAGCCGTTTTAGATACAGCGTCTGCTACGACGTAACTGTGTAGACCTTTCGTAGCGTGAGTAATAAAATAATTAAAAATGTACATAGATGGAAAACGCACTACCCAAATTCAAATTCAAAACAGACCTGGAATATATTTAACAAAAACTAGTGACTGTTATGAAAAAAAAAAGGCAAAAATAGTACTGAAAAGTGAGTGCCATGAAAAGTAACGAAAACAAATATTCCGATGGTTGATATTGAAAAACGATAAAAGCAGGCGTCGAGCCGGAAAATTTTGTAACAAAAAATTATTTCATATCTGTTTTAGTGGTTGCCAGACTCAAAAAATAGAGAACAATCGCAATTTTGTTCTGAGATATAAATCATTTTCAACCTGTCAACCCCAGTCGTTTTGAAATGTTGTTATTTTTGTCTGACTACCCCTAGGTAAGTTTCCAGACAGACTAGGAATATAGATAAAACATTTTATGGCAAACAGACGGTAGTTATTTCTAGATGCGATAACAGTTTATGAGTCTAAATAAATTTAACGTTAGTACGTTCAACTAGATAGACAGGCTTGGCAAAAGGGGGCAGAGGAGTCGTTGTACTTAAACCTTAGTACGATGAGGCATAGAAATCTTTGGAGTACGGCTATGTCCAGCAATTAACGCTAAAAGTGCCCTTTAGCGTTAGCACATGATAATCTAATTTAAATGGAAGAGTTCTTCGTGGCTTATTTGATATCGGTACGGTGGAGCCGGTTTGCCCAAGGTAGACCCTGCAGCAAAACCAGCGTAAGAGTAGTAACTGTGTTACTACGATTTGCCTAACAAGCAAGGGTTTTATTAGCTTTGCCATTGATTTTTTCATGTTTGATACCCATTTCCTAGAGTTGCCACCTGAACACGTGAATGATACTTCTGATATTGTAAGCAATCATAATTTATAATTACATACCACCAAGCAAGCAGATGACATAATTGCCACCTAAATTAAATAAAAAAGTTACGTAGAAAATCTATATATATAAAACTCTTCCGTTACTGAGTGACTGACAGACAACGCACAGCCGAAACTACTAAACGCAAGAAGCTGAAATTTGGCATGTATGTTGCTTGGAGAGTGTAGGGGAGCACTAAGAGAGGATTTTTGGAAATTCCACCCTGAAGGGGGTGAAAGGGGTGAAACCCGATATTCACACGGGAACGGGACTTACGCGGTTGAAACGGCGGGAAAACTACTAGTAAAATAATAAAAAGATAGACAATTTATTTATTTATTTAGGTTCACCAACAATTGTTTACATTAGATCTTAAGAGTAATACATTTGTTATAATCTGGTGACAATGTACCAATTACTTAAAGGTAAACACAGCATAATAATACATCCATTTCAAAAGCTTACAGAAGTAATAAAGCCGATATTCGTGACCATTTTTTTCAGTCGTCAATAGCCTTTTATATATTTCAATGATAGCTGAGTGAGGTGAGTAAATAGGTGTATGTATGTGTGTGTGTGAACGCGCATCCACGCGTGTGTGCGTCTGTGATTCATATGTAAATAACAAAATTGCTAGTTATCCCAAAAAGAAAACAAAATAACAACCTTAAAAACATCAAAGGGATGTCTGCAGTATTCAAATTTTAACAAGTTCTTCAAAACCGATTTTATCACATATCGGTTGTCAAAAATTCGGTTTTCAATTCAACGTTGAACCGTAACTGTCCGCCTGACAAACTCGATCGTGTTTGGTGGAGGACAAAGGTTCTCAAACATCGACAGACATATTATATAATTATTATATAAAAGAATTTAACGATGTTTTAAAGTTTATTAGCATAAGATAATAAATAGCCAGTTATTTGGAACATACAAATTTTATAACCTATAGACGTCATTTGATTGCCTTGTTGGCGCAGCGGTAGTGAATGCGACACTGCGCATGAGGTTTTTATAATTTCAAAATGAGCAGTCTTGGATTAAATATCCGAGCCAGAGAAAATTTATTTTTAGGTTTTTCCTTCAAGAAATTTTCAGTAGCAACACGAAGTCTAAAACTGAGCACTGTGAATGACAATAAAATCACCCCTCAATTTCATAGGAACCCCTTTGTATGAACCTAGTAACTAAGCTAAAATCAGCGTCAGCGTTAGTAACTTCAGTACCTTAGTAAATATTTCTTCTCTCTTAGCCTCTATTATTCCCAAGTCACTTGGGGTCGGCTTTTCTGGTCTAACCGGATTTGACTGGATATCAGTTTTTACACGGAGCGGCTGCCACCTGACCTCCGCAACCCAAAGGCTAATGATACCCTAAGGCTAGACCAGTGTCAGGATATTAGAGGGTACTGACTTTCCCAATAACGACTGCCATAGATGTTCATGGCAGCCGGGACCAACGACTTAATGTGCTCTCCGAGGCACGGAACAGGCGATAATTGTCAATCAATACGCACATCATTGCGAAAAGTCATATAACTTCCGAAAGTCAGAGGTGCGCGACGTGGATTCGAACCCGAGACCCTATGCATTGCAGTCTGTTGGTCTCCCCACTGAGCTATTGCTGCTCTTTACCTTAGTTAATACACTAACCATTAAAGATGTTCATAAGTGTCACTTTGTGACCAAGACAAATAACTGTTGCTGCCCGTATTACTTCGGCCCTAAAATGATAATTAAATAAAATCTAGACTTCCTGGACACAAAGTTTGAGAGCCACTGTCCGAACCAATCAATGGGCCGTCAACCGCGCGATATAGACAGAGGGGCAGCATATCGTTAACCAGTTGTGTGACAGCCTCGGCCGATTTGAACCGTTCTTTTTATTTTTTATATTTATTCAACTTTTTTTCGTATTCCAATTTCAAACGCGTGATCTGATTACAAAGTTTGTTTTTTTATATTTTTTACCAATGTTGATGCCAGCGTTTGACGTATGGTATAGAATTTTTGCTATTGCAACACTGGTAACAAAATATGGACGTAACAGCGAATTTTTCATTCGAATGGCATATCAATTTTCATTGTGTATGTGCATTGCTCTGACGTATAGTAGCGTAATAATAAGCGAATAGTATTATTCGTTATAAGTATCGATTGACAAATCTATGCATATATTTATATTTCATGTTTTCGATTTCTGTACATACACTGTACATATAAAAGAATATTTTATGTGCATTGTGGGAGGTCAAAAGGGCTATAGAAGCTATACAAGTATTTAATATTCTTCCACTGCATTCAAACTTAGAACCTCACAATTGACAGTAGCAGCATGCCTATATGGAAACAGCAAGTAAAATCATAACACTCCCCAAACATTGTCAATTTTTAACTTGCTCATCCAATTTAAAGACTTTACACATCGTGAAATACCCTCAAATTGGGGAAAAATGGTTATTCATGCAAGCATGGATTATATACAGGTAAATTATTAAATTAAATTGGTGTTGACCAACGGAGGGTAGCAAATTTCCCCTGTCTAACTATAAAACTAAAACTCCCTGCCCAGGGGGTAGATTTAATTAAAATTTCTAAATTAAAACGACATGGCTTACATGGCTACTGTATAAGCCTTTTTGATATTAACCTACAACTCGTATACTGTTGTCATAAGGAAAAAAGAGACAGCCAACATTTTTTCGAAATTGAGTTTTTATGCGTATTTGGAGTCATCGAAAACACAACGCGATAAAACGGATTTTATCGCGTTGTTTATTTAATACTTTATTACATAATTTTGAAACTGTTACACTACTACTATTAACTTTAATACTTTTTAAGCGAATTAAATAATTAAAACTATTTATATTTAAGTTCACACTTTCTTCGACGTTTCGGTTGCTTTTCAGCAGCCATGTTCACGAGGAGACTCGATAAAATTCGTATAAAGTAGTTTAATTTCAATTAATAATATTTGCGTCAAAGTAAGACGATATTATTTGGAATCAGTAAAAAAGACTTATCTGCCAGTATTTTTATATTAAATATATAAATACAAGGAGATACCTATTTTTTCTTATGACGGTAGTATTTGAACTTTCGGTATTATATTTGGTATCGGGATGACAAAATAAATGACCTAACAAGTCCAACGAGCATTTATGTAATGAAAATTACATGCAATTTAAGTTAGACATTTCTAGTATTCTTGTTAAACCCATTAAATGAAACAACACACAATATTGTAACTGAATTTGGTTGTGATCGTTAATTATATGTATATTTGTATACAATTTATAGGTTTAAAACTAAGTGCATACCTACGTGAATAAAGCATGCATTTCAATGTTTATAGAATTATTTAAAATTAATATCTTTGTATAAAACCACTGTGGGTCGTCAGTATTGCGGGAGTTTTAGTTGTACATAAATAAATAGAAGATATTTTTTGACTGATCTGAAAATCGAATCCTCTTACTCACATCGATCACAAACATAATCTCTATGTCATGCCACGACCAACGAGAGTCCTAGGATAATATATGTATGTATAATTGAGAAGGGTATGCTTATTATTATATATTATTATTTCACAAAGCATTCAACCTACAGCATATTTAGCACAAAATCTTAAGGTAAGCTGACTACAGAACATCTCGAAGGAATAAAATGTTTAAATGAACGCTAACTGTACCCGCTGTCTTAACCCAGGAGACGTAGTTTTAATTAGTACTATAATAATTATGAAAACTTTCCGCTGGCACAGCGGTTTTTAAGCTGAGTCTTACTAATCTATGATAATTTTTGTAAAGCTTGCATTTTGCTGAGAAGTAAAGACGGTTTTAGATATATTCTTGCGGTGCTGCTATTTTACCATGACATAAATTATGTGTCGCACTATTTTTGATTTCTTTGGATAAGCAGATGTGATACCTATGTATATACCTATGATCATTTCAGGCGTTTATTAAGAGCTCCATTTTCTTGTCCATACTATGTATGTATCTTATGTGGGGGCCAGTCAGTGCAGACCGGCGACAGTTCGACCCAGTGGGATCTTTTGTGTCGACACTCTCCTAATAACTACTGCCATAGATGTTCATGGCAGCCAGGACCGACGGCTTAACGTGCTCTCCGAGGCACGGAGCAGGCGATAATTGACAATCAATACGCACATCATTTCGAAAAGTCATATAACTTCCGAAAGTCAGAGGTGCGTGACGTGGGTTCAAACCCGAGACCCTCTGCATTGCAGTCTGTTGATCTCCCCACTGAGCTATCGCTGCTTTGTTGTCCATACTATAATAATATTATAAAGCTGAAGCGTTTATTTGTTTGTTTGGTTAAACGCACTAATCTCAGGAACTACAGGTTCGAATAGAAAAATTATTTTATTGTTGGATAGCCCATTTATCGAAGAAGACTATAGGCTATATAACATCACGCTGCGACCAAAAGGAGCGGCGCATCAATAAAAAATGTTGCAAGAACGGGGAAAATTTTCTTATGTGAAGCAGACGAAGTTGTGCGGGTCAGCTAATTATAAATTTATTATGAATGTCAAAGTTTGTAAAGATGTTTGTCACTGAATCAAGCGTACACTAAATAGAATTGGATGAAACTCGACACACAGATTGACTATCTCCTGGATTCACACACAATAATGTGGTCGTTTTTATCCCTCTTCGTGGGAACCACGCGAGCCAAGCCGCGGACTGAAACTAGACTATACTAATATTATAAAGAGGAAACATTAGTATTTTTATTTGTAATAAATAAACTCAAAAACTACTGGACTGATTATAAAAATACTTTCACTATTTGGCGACCTCGATGGTGTAGTGGTTGGTGTAACCGACTGCCACGCCTGAGGTCGCGGTTTCGATTCCCGCACAAGTCAAACATTTGTGTGTATGAACATGGATGTTTGTCTTGGTTTGGGTGTTTCTAAGTATAATATGTATGTAATTACCAAAAATAAAGTATATATGTATGTTTATCCATTGTCTAGTACCCATAGTGCAAACTCTGCTTAGTTTGGGCTAGATGGTGTTGTGTGTATGTGATAGAATATATTAGAATATTATTATTAGAAATCAGCTTTATCCAGAAGTAATATAGGCTATATATCATTACGCTACAAGCAACGGGAGCGTAATAATAAATTGAATAATAATTTAAATTAAACTTTATAAACAGCACACACTATCTATAGTCGGACAATATTCAGCAACAAGATTTTGCATATGGATACTATCTAGAATAATCAAAAACGATATGTTTTCCGCAGTGTTCTGCAATGCAGTTTGGGAAATGATGTCGCTCGTTTAATTATTGTTATATCCAATATTCATGCGGACATGTTTTTGGTAATATACATATACTTGTGACCCGCCCGGCGTCGCACGGGTAGTATAAAACCTTAACAAATTACACACCTAAAATGACACATAAGAAAGGCCTCTTGGTGAAAATCTGGCCTGAAAATCCAATCAGTAGTTTTTGAGTTTATCGCGAACAGACAGACAGATGCGGTGGGAGACCTTGTTTTATGTATTATATGCAGTGATATAAAAATATAATATTTAAATAACGTCCATAGTGGTGGCAGCCTTCATGAAGTCAAGAGTATGACATACGCAGAATGTAAGAAAACATTAACGTTTTTGCTGAAAACACTGAGCTATGAGCAAAGTGAAAGTGTGTTACAGTAGGCCTAATACACTCACTCATACACACACTCCCACACACACAAATACACACACACACACACACACACACACACACTCACATACGCACACGCACGCATACACACGATGTGTATAGCATGCATCTGGTACAGTGTACTATAGATACATACTTCTGTATTTGTTACTAAATTGTTAATTTTATTTCCTTTTTTATTATTAATACTTTTATTTTGTGAAAGTTAAAGCTCTAATTTATTAATTATATAAGTGCCCGTCGTCGGTTCTTTTGAAGAACGGAGCCACCTATCACAAACATATCGTTTGCTTAACAAGTGACTCCAATTACCTAAATTGTAAATATGTACTTTTTGTTACTGAAAACAAACGTTTTAATTTTTATAAATAATACTATTTATGAACACATAAATTTTTGTCCCGTGTGGGATTCGAATCCTTAACACCTGCCAAATATCCATAGCGAGACGACTACTTAAGCCACTCCGCCATCTATGCAGTTATTATTAAATACACGCCATGATTTCCCCAGTTGCAGAGCCGGCTACTGGGACAATAATTTTGTTTTTCATTACTTCATACTGTTTACAGTAACAGCTTTTAATTATATTCACGAAATACGCTAATATATAATATTGTTTGGCCATAGATATTTAATGCTCTATATTATTTTTATATATTATGGACTGCCACGCAGAGGTCTCGAGTTCGATCCCAAGGCAACTCTGTCTTTTCGAAGTTATGTGCGTACTAACCTTTTCACACTAAGAAGAGGCCCGTGCCCAGTAGTGGAACAGTTTAATACAAGGCTGATGCTATATATACAAATTTGGGATTCGAACCCACAAAACTCAAAGCCAATGGCGTAGCCATCATTAAAACCAATACACTATCCATGCAGTCATATGTATATAAATATATACGACTAGACTAGACTAGACTAGATTCCGCCCGTGGCTTCGCTCGCGTAAATGTAGGTTAGATTAGATTCGATTAGTGTCCGGCGCAGACGGACGGGAGCGAGGAGGAGGCGATTTGCCCGCCTTCTCGCTCCTGTATAGTGGGGTCACTGGTACAGAGTCGGGAGACTCTCTACCGACTTGCACGGCCCCACACGTCTGGGGGATGGCCTTGGTAAGCAAGGCTTTCCCTCCACAGGTGCTGAGGCCCGGTCACTATCAGTCGGACCAACCGCCGGGGTGGGATGGTGATTGCTAACGCGACCCCATCCCGCCCCACTCCGTTGGTGGAGAGACTGCTCACTCCAGGTTTTTAGTGTGTATACCGACCCCCTTCTGGGGTGGAGAGTCTCACATAATCACCCTTCACCCCCGGGGGAGAGGGTATCCATAAAGGATGTTACTGGGTCAAAAAAAAAAAGATTCGTTTAATAACAGTACATTTATTTTTGGTTTTGGATATTTTTAGTGGATGGATGGTACCCTATATCCTTTTCTGTTTTCCTGACAACGTGTATACGAAATTTCATGATAATCGGTCGAGTCTAAGCTACTCGAAAGCGTAACAAACAAACTCACATGCTCATTTATAAGTTAGGATGTATATCAAGATTTTCTTCGCTTGTGTAAATGTAGGTTAGGTCAATAACAGTACTTTTTTCTGGATGAAAGGTACCCTATCTCCTTTTCTGTTACCCAGACAACGAGTATGCGAAGTTTTATGATGATCCGTCGAGTAGTTAAGATGTGGAAGCATAACAATCAAACTCACATTCGCATTTATAATATTAGTTTTTGTATCTGCTTGTATTTGCCCTTGGCACTATAACCTAGAAAATACAAACTTCGTTTGATTTAATTCAGCTAAACATTCTGCGACACCAGGGAAATCACTGTCCAACCTTTGATTAAAGTAATTAAAATTCCAAATTAGACCGTGCGTTCGTACCGAATACTTCTGCAACTATTCTCTTCAAGACATCGCTGTCCCACTCTTACTCACGATAATTCTATGTCGCTGTCTTCTACACAATTTGTCGTCCAAATATTGCTGTCTTGTTTACTCTTGTAGATGTATGTATGCTGTGTCCTACTCAAACTCTGTGCATACTGTTTCAATTAATTGAAGGACAGTTTCGAAATGAGAAAGTATTTGAGCTTTTTTGTTGACGCTTTAGATCAATTATTCGTGATTAAAATGTTACTTTGTTAGAAGTTTTAATAAGTTTGTATGGTATTGGTAAAGATATACCTTAGTTGTATGAAAAAAATTACCGTCTCGACATTTTAATTATGACTACTGAAAATGATTCCGTAGGCAGATAACAATTTTTATCACATGGTACACCATATGTTTTGAATCAATGAATGACTTGATTTGCAATAAAATGATTGAACTCTAGCTAAAAGACCACTCAGGCAATATACAGGTACTATTATCAATCTACAAAAGTAATTTCATATAAAATAGCGTTTATTAAGAATATATTATATACGCACATACATTTTTAGTTATTCTAAAAGACTAGTGTTCATTATTTCATATGAAAATTAAAAAAACGACTAAGTACGAGACAGCATCCCGCATCAAGGTTTCTGTACAAATTTGTGGTAACTGTGATGT
Organism: Catocala fraxini; assembly: GCA_930367265.1. NCBI lineage: Eukaryota > Metazoa > Arthropoda > Insecta > Lepidoptera > Erebidae > Catocala > Catocala fraxini. The sequence goes on along the minus strand of OV884049.1, from coordinate 3,493,433 downwards.
CTCTACAATAATAATAATAATAATAATAATATTCTACAAATTTTCGGAATTCGGATTTTTCCATTACTTTTACTATTAGACATTACTTCTTGTCGAATTATATGATTATAAGTCAAATGAAAGTGCCCTGTAGGTTTTGATTCCCTTGCAAATATCAAAATATGCCGCATAAACGGCCGTATCTTTCGATTGCGTTGACTTAAAAGTTTGACTTTTCCCAGCTCAAAGGGATTGCAGACCTGAGTATTTGATATTAATTTCAACTTGATACCACCACGCCACGCATGCCTGAGTTAAAGAGTCTTGACCAGTGGACAGATGAACATCGAAGTGATCTTATAAGGGTTTCCTTTTTTATCTAGAGGTAAGGAACCCTAAAAATAAAACTGTTCAGCTCTGTTCCAGTTTTTCATCAATATCATAGTTGATTACTTCGGCTCTGAAGTTAGGAAACTTTATATTGCGTACTTATTTATACATTACACAAGAAATTTTAAATATAAAGCAGCGATAGCCTAGCGAGAAATCGTTGGACTACCACGCAGATGTCTCGAGTTTGATTCCGAGACGAGCATCTCTGACGGTTCGAAGTTATGTGCGTATTTAATAGTTAATTATCGTTCGCTTTAATGTTGGAGTAAAATATTGTGAGGAACCCTGCATGTCTGACGGGTCATTCACAAAGATATCTGAAGTCTGCTGGACCAGTGTAGTGGACCCTTCTTACACTGAGAGGAGGCTCGTGCTCAGTATCGGGACAGTATAATACAGGACTGATATTATACTAGAAATTTCCAAACTACCAAAGATTTAAATCATATATGCGTCCTATTATGCTTAAATATGGTCACCTTTCTGGACGTTAAGTTGTTAACTGACACACAATATTAACATGACATCTGAATTATAAATAAAGTATTACCACGCACACTCATATTAAAAATTGTACCCTATCTTTCGCTATCATGTTCTCTATTAAGTAAATGTAATATATGAGCTTACTCTTCTAAATGTGGGCACATTGCCATGTTGATTAGCAATGCTGATTCTTTATTTATTTCTTGATTTTGTGCATTGAGATGCGTTTGCATGATGGCCGATAAGTGGGACTGACGGATTGCCATGTCTTAAGTTCTAACTCACCCGCATTTTGACTTTTCAAAGTTATATAAAAATTATTTCCTTGTTGGATACGAACTCCCCAACACACATCGCGGCTACTGCGTCATTCGTACAATCATTTATATACCTACATAGTTTATAGTAATTGAATACTAAGATCCCGTTCCTTAATCAATTCCTTAACTTCAAATTCTAGCTTGCACGCCGCAATTCCTTACACAAACCCACATACACATATGAACACATGAGCATGTATAAATAGTGTTTTAGCGCAAGCACTTAGTATGTAATTGAGTTGGTCTGGGCCAGCTTTGTCACCAGATTCCTGTGGTAATACTAGTATGTACGTGTGGTACAAGGGTTAATGGTAAGCGGGTCTTAGACTTAGATGAGAATTGTTGGCTGTGTAAGAAAAGGACATCCGAAGGCAAATTTCTGTGGTAGCTCAATGAGTAAAGCATTGGACTTGAACCAAAGAGTTAAGCCTACTTGATACACAACCTTTCTGCAGGAGAAATTACACTTTCACTGACGTTTCGGTTGCTTTTCTGGGGCAGACTAAAATGTTAGTAAACTTAACTTTAAATAGTTTTAATAATTTAAATACCTTAAATAGAGGTAAACAGTAACTAGTAACAGTGTTTAATAAAAGTGGTTTAGGATTTAATAATACTGATATAAAAAAAGCAACTTGATAATAATAATAATATTCTATCATATATATGTACACAACACTATCTAGCCCAAACTAAGCAGAGCTTGTATTGTGGGTACTAGACAATGGATAAACATACATAGATACTTATTTTTTTGTAAATACATACATGTTATACATAGAAACACCCAGACCAAGACAAACATCCATGTTCATGCACACAAATGTTTGACTTGTGTGGGACTCGAACCTGTGACCTTAGGCGCTGCAGTCGGTTACACTAACCACTACGCCATCGAGGCCGCCTTGATAAAAGTCGTATAAAGTAGTACAATTAGTTATTTGATATTTTCGTACAAATCTACCAATATTCAATTTGATTGCTCCAATCGCATACACGCAGTCGCAAAAGAAGGCAACGGCGTAGCTTAACAATATACCGCTTGAAGCGAATGCGGGAACATGATATGCAATTTTAAAATTAAGAAATATTTTCTTTGAAAACGTGTTGAGTTCTGTAAAAATTTATAATTCAAAAGTCTTGTTTTGTCGCGGGTTTGATTCCCGCACAAGTCAAACATTTGTGTGCATGAACATGGATGTTTTGTCTTGGTCTAGGTGTTTCTATGTATAATATGTAAGCATTTACAAAAAAAAGTATATATGTATGTTTATCCATTGTCTAATACCCATAGTACAAGCTCTGCTTAGTTTGGGCTAGATGGTGTTGTGTGTATGTGGTAGAATATTATTATTATTTGTTCCTCTTTCACGGGTATTTCTCTAATACGTTAGGAAAATACCCGGCCCACATTTGTGTGGTACGGTACCAAACATATTTTCACTAATACGATGCTTTTGAATGATACGAGGAGATAGGTTATAGAATATGTATATTACTGATAAAGTTCTAAGTCTAAGTACAAACTGATAGAAAATGCTAAATGATATAATGATTGTAAGTTACACGCGACGCGGTTGTTGACCAGTAGGGAACTGATTTTTATATAAAACTAATGAATTACGAATGCGTTGTGGCGAAAATGTTGACATAATATAAAGAAATTTTGCAATGTACGGTTGCACCGTATAATATTATTATTATTAAAAGCTGTTAATTATGATGTAAAAAGACCCAAGAAAAACGTTATTATAATTTTTCATTTAACCCCGTACCTATACGTGACTTTTCCCTTTAACTTATCCACTATCTCCCGTCGTTAACACCACACATCTACTCACCAACTTGGTTCGATTTTAGCCAACTCCAGCAAACTTACTCCGGGTTTGTTTAGTCATTGTTATTATTGGTCCAGCACTTAATATGGTCTTTGAACATAGTAACTAACTTCAAGTCATTGTGTACATGGTGTTGAATGAAGAAATGCGTATACTGACAAGGTTTCTTATAAAACTTGATAGTGAATTAGGATTATTAATTCGTTCATTGGCCTACATTTAGTAAACACACACACACCAGCTAATATATCTTAAGTAATATTATAAATGCGAATGTGAGTTTGTTTGTTTGCTACGCTTTCTCACCTATTACTCGACCAATCATCATTTTTCGCATACGCGTTGTCAAGGGTACAGAAAAGGATATGGGTACCTTTCATCCAGAAGAACTTTTACCGAGAGATACAAATTTATTTATCTAATCTACATAAACGCGAGCAAAGCCGTGGGCAGAACTAGTTTAAAATAATTGTACTCTATAGTATAATTTTATAATCAATTGGTAATTGAAAGAAATAGCCACGAGTTTCCTGCCTGCTTCTTCTCATGAGACTACTCATTGAACTGGTTTTTCTTTTTCAATATTCAATTAGGTTCTGTTAAGTTTTTTACAGTGTTGGCCTCGATGATGTAGTGGTTAGTGTAACCGACTGCCACGCCTGAGGTCGTGGGTTCGATTCCCGCACAATTCAAACATTTGTATGCATGAACATGGGTGTTTGTCTTAGTCTGGGTGTTTCTATGCATAACGTGTACGTATTTACAAAAAAAAACGTATATATGTATGTTTATCCATTGTCTAGAACCCATAGTACAAGCTCTGCTTACTTTGGGCTAGATGGTGTTGCGTGTATGTGGTAGAATATTATTATTATTATATTTTTGACGTGTCCAAATAATAACCAAATTTATATACAATGTGCTATCTATATTAATATGATATAACTTAAACAATTAATTATAATACTTGTAAATTATTGTTCTCATAAAAGTGATAAATTGCCTTAAGACTACGCCGAGCGAAATGTGTCAAAACAGGCGGTCACAGTTAAGTGAATAAAATTAACATTTTTTGTTTAATGCATACATACATACATACATAGATTCACGCCTGTTTCCCAGAGGGGTAGGCAGAGACTACGGATTTCCATTTGCTACGATCCTGACACACTTCTCTGGCTTCATTCACTTTCATTACATTCCTCAAACACGCCCGTCGGTTCAAGGTGCTCTTAACCTGGCCTTTGTCCAGAACGCCTCCGATCTGATCGAGAAACGTTCGCCTAGGTCTTCCTCTTGCAACTGTTCCATTCACACTAGCCTTATAAACTTTCTTGGTCAGTCTTTTCTCGTCCATTCTTTTTACATGCCCAAACCAGCTTAACATACCCTTTTCTATTCTTGTCACTATATCCACGTTCAAGAAAAAAGATACCTACCCTAATAATTTAAAAGAACAAAAATTTATTTATATCTATACTAATATTATAAAGCGGATAGATTTGATTTTTTGTTATGTTTGTAAGGATTTAACTCAAGAACTACCCAACCGAATTTAAAAATTCTTTCGTCATTAAAAAGCTATATTACCACCAAGTAACATAGGCTATATTTTATTTAAAAAAAAAAGTACTGTTATTAACATAACCTTACCTACTTTTACACAAGCGAAACCGCGGGCAAAAGCTAGTAAAACATAAAGATTGGTAAGTAGATAAGTAGATTAATAAGGATTGGTGTATTATGAAGGATAATGATAGTTTTATATTATTAGGTCTTCCTCTTGCGACTGTTCCATTCACACTAGCCTTATAAACTTTCTTAGTCAATCTTTCCTCGTCCATTCTTTCTACATGTCCAAACCAGCTTAGCATACCCTTTTCTATTCTTGTCACTATATCAACTTTCATGCCGCATCTCTCTCTAATCACACTATTCCTTATTCTATCTTTCAGATGCAATATAAAATATGCAAATGCAAATATAAAATATACATTTACCATAACAATGAATGTGTTTACAATTACTCCATGTTAAAAACTTAAAATAATTAATATTTTCGCCTACAAAATTACGTAAACTTGCACGAAAATGCTAAATTAAACGAAACATAAATAGGTATATTACAATTTGTCCGTCCAAAATATTTAAGTTATTGGTTAACAATAAAGATTCATATTTATCAAAAAAGCACTTTAAATCCTCCATACAATTTGACTATGGCTGCCACGCGCCGATTTGAATATGCGCCACGCGAGCTCTGTCATTATCTGTCTTACGCTCGGCGCAGTCTTAATGGGCAGTAAAAATCATGAAACCTAACAAGGTGAAAGGAACACATCGTGAAAATAGCTGCATATCTGTAAGATTGCCACAATATTCTAGAAGATGTTTTAAGTCAGTGAACCTGTACTAACTATTGTCCCACTAGAAGGACAGCTGATAAACAGGACTGATTTTATTACTGGCTATACATTGCCGCTTGTGACATCATTTTCATAAATATGACTACGCATGGCATCTTTGATTCTACTGAACGGTATTACGTAATAAGGCCGGCAACGCACTTGTAACTCCTCTGGTGTTGCGGGTGTGCATGGGTGGCGGTAATCACTTACCATCAGGCCATCCGTCTGATCGTTTGAAACCTAAACCTTAAAAAAAAAATACTGCAAGCTACTAAATTATTTATTTTCCATTTTATTTTCTTTATCCGTGAGTGAATTTTGCGTGATACTAAAACAAACAAACAAACAGGCAACATTTTGAAAGACGCTTATTTTAGGATATCTCTCATTATTTGACACCAATGTTGGATTTTATAGATTAACATATTTAATACTACTATACTAGACTTAACCGCGCCATTTTATTTTCGAATTTGTATTCAATCCGGGAAGCATACAATGGAAGAATCCCACAATTTTTTATTACTTATGAGGGACGAACCCGTTTCCCTTGGCGCACTACTAAAGGGGGCACTTAACCATTGCTGCAGTAAAATGTCCAAAATTAAAACACAAAAGTATAAAACCCTTAAGCTTTCCAATTTCACATCGATTTACGTTGAAATTCAGAGAGAACTTGTGCAAACGCTTCGATGCCCAGGAATAAATGTTCAAGTCGCAGAAAATAAGAGAAAAATCAATCTCTCACAATAAGTTCACAAACTTGCTACTTAAAGGCCTGAGTCAGTTTAAATGCTGGGAAAAGGTCCGCACGGTATCCAACACTTTTTGTTGGGGAAAGCGCTATGCGAACAGCTATTTCTGTGAAATGGATTTCTGCGAAAGCGAACAATTTACTGGTGGAGATTTCTTGGCAAAATCTTACTCTTTGTTTTTAAGGGGACTAGTTACGCTCTTGAAATTTATTTGTAAAGGTTTTCATGAGAATGTAATAAGTTACTTGCTCGGTAATATAATAATATTACACTTACCGTAAATACATTAACTTACTACGTCAACTTTGTACTTATAAATTTGAAATTAAAGTAATAATTTTTCCGTAGGCAAATGCAAGAATATTATGTAATTTATTTATTTATTGGGCATATTAACAGAATAAACATTTGTATCTATATATTAATATATAGATACAAATGTTTATTCTGTTAATATGAAGCAAAAACTTTGTACCCCTTTTTACGAAAATTGCGCGGCGAAATTTGCGCGGAGAAAATTGCTCCTCCGAGTATGAAATTTGGCACAGTTAAAGTTTATATGGAGAAGAAGGGGCGAATCCTAATAGTTTTATAAAATATGCATTAGAAATAATGTATATTTTATAAAATCTAATTATTTATATTAACTTAATATTGTTTGATTTTGACATCATTACTTATTTTAATTTTATATAATTAATATTTGCATGGCGCTATATTCTGGTCAAAATACTTGAATCTTGAATGTATTTCTTTGTAACACCATTTATCACAGTATTTTTGCAAATAAATATTCTGATTTCTGAATACATTAAATTAATGAAAAAACACTAAACGCAACACAACCATGCATTTGACACACGCAGTCGAATCGCGTTCGTAGTATTTCGGCATTTTTCGTCTGACGTCGTACAATTATTTGTAAGTATGGTTACCTAAACCTTATTCATATGTAATAGAGAAAAACAGAAAACAAAGTAGCAAGCTTAGGAATTTTGGTCGAATTTTGGCCACTAGGCGACCGCTAGTACTAATTATCTAACGCAAGGTCGTATGCTAATCCAATCACAAATATGCACGGCATTTACTAAGAGACAACTTTAATAATAAAGATTATTTTGTGAAAATAATAAACGATAAAGATTAACTATAAAGCTAATTTGGAAGGCTAAGAATTAGAAGAACGTTCTAAAACTATGCATAGATCTTCGGGAGAAAGACCATGTTCAAGATCTCCTCATAAGTGGATGAAAGTGTTTGTAGCGAAGTACATAACGTCAGAATCGTAGCAAATAAACTGAGTAGGTTTTGATTACCCCTCTAGAAAATGAACCTATATGTATGGAGTATGAACATATTATTGTCTATTAATAGACCTCAGATAATATATGGACCAATAAAAATGGTAATTTTTGACACAAATTAAATTATACGCGCTCCTTCGCGAAGATTATCTTTCTTACAAATTTGATATATTATACCAATTTAATTTTCGCGTGACTGCCTATGTGAATACGGAGAGAGTTACGGTTTCAATTCCTGAGTTGGGTAAAATATAATAATTGAGTATTAGGCGAAATTAGGCTTGCCCTCTATTACATAGAATCAAAACCATAGCAAGCGAAACCCCTTTTGGGATATAGCCTGAGTGCCGGAGGCCCAATCACCCTCTGCCCCCCTTCCCGCTCCTTATCCTTCCTACTTCCTTTTTCTCCTAAAGGGTCGGCAAATCGCAAGTGATGCCTTGGTGTTGCAGGCGTCCATAGGCTACGATGACAACTTACCATCAGGTGGGCCGTATGCTTGTTTGCCACCTTGGTGGAATAATATTTATATTTTATTTTAAGAAATTGGGCATTGTGTGCGGTTTTTACCTTTTCGACATACATTTTTAGTTGCTGGAAATCGAATCTACTTCTCCCAGTACACTACCGGTCAAACACTTGAACCGCTACGCTATGCGTGCAATAAATATTATTTGACGTTGATTTAACAAAGCCAGATATAAAAAAGCCATTAGAAAAAAGCCGTATGTATATTTCAACTAAAACATTGGGTGTATTTATACTAATAAAGAATTCTGGTCTCATAGCTATCGAATGTTGTGAATTTTACGTATAGTTACTTTTTGTTTTATATACATAGGTATGTTGGTTTTATAATACATGAGAATACCTTTAATTAAAACTCATCTGGAAAGAATGTTGATTAAGCTAGACAAATATTGTAAATATATTACATATACATACATGTACATATAGATTCACGCCTGTTTCCCAGAGGGGTAGGCAGAGACTACGGATTTCCATTTGCTACGATCCTGACACACTTCTCTGGCTTCATTCACTTTCATCACATTCCTCATACACGCCCGTCGGTTCAAGGTGCTCTTAACCTGGCCTTTGTCCAGAACGCCTCCGATATGATCAAGAAACGTTCGCCTAGGTCTTCCTCTTGCGACTGTTCCATTCACACTAGCCTTATAAACTTTCTTAGTCAGTCTTTCCTCGTCCATTCTTTCTTATTCTTATATTCAATATTGTAAATAATTGCTGTTATAATTATAATATCCTCCAGACCGAATTTCGACCACAGCCGGCGGCCACTGGCCATCTGCGCAGGAGATATTATAGTGCACAAGTGTGTGCGCAAACACAAGTGCACTCTCTATTCCCTGACTCTCATGATCCGATGGGACGGCAATCCGACACAACCGGAGAGAGATCAGGCGCAGGACCAACGCCTTTACATGCTTTCCGAGGCACGGGGGTGTTAACACCGCCAACTTCCTAACTCCGGGCTGCTATTGAGATTTCTTAACTAAAAAACCCAATAAATTTTTGTTGGCCCGAGCCGGGATTCGAACCTGAGACCTCATGCACAGCAGTCGCATTCACTACCGCTGCGCCACGGAGGCATTATAATAATTATTATTCAGATTAAGTTTCGCATGCCAGTTTACGTGAATATGTCAAGCTTCTTTTTGATTTTGTTAACTTCTGTTATATACTGTACTCTAAGCAAATAAAAAATAACATTTACATCAATTTTTAAACACACTCTTTACAAAAACTCTGAAGCTATCTGATTCCTCGTCCCAATATTTAATCTAACAAAAGCATTATCTCAGGTGACATAGCACTGTCTAATCCGCAGTCCAATGATACGTGACGTCACACTTCGATTTCCCCGTCGTAGAGGCCACTGTTCTTGAGAAAATAAATTGCATTTGAACTGTTAGACGGCCAACGTTCTATTACTAGCTGACAGTTTGCCATAATGCGTTATACCAAGTATACTCTATAAAATACTTGTAAACCTTTTAATTGATTGCTTGGATGGCGTATTGGTTTAGTGTTTACGTTGTCGCTGCTGGTAGACTGATGTTCGATCTACACGGGATTAAGATTTGTGCGACCCACAAATAGTTATTCCAAGTCTGGTTGTTATTAGTGTCCGTTATTTCAATGTTTGTAAAGTCCCAGACAGCACAGAGTGTGTCCATAGCCTGAGCGCTACCTTTTATAAAGTAATAATAATAATATCCCTCCAGGCCGAATTTCGGCCACGGCGTCCAGTCTTAACGGAGACTGGCCAACTACGCAGGAGATATTATAGTGCACAAGTGTGTGCGCAAACACAAGTACACTCTCTGTTCCCTAACTCTCAAAATCCGATGGGACGATAATCCGACACGACCGGAGAGAGATGAGGCTCAGGACCACCGGCTTTACGTGCTTTCCGAGACACGGGGGTGTCTACCACCGCCAACTTTCTAACTCCGGGCTGCTATTGAGATTTCTTAACTGAAAAACCCAATAAATTTTTGTTGGCCCGACCCGGGATTCGAACCCGAGACCTCATGCACAGCAGTCGCATTCACTATCGCTGCCTTTGCGTTCATGATGAGTGTTGTAGTTTCGAATGCTCACGGAACTATTATTTGTATGATTTACAAACGCTGATTTTGAGCCTATATGTACTTTATGTCTCTCGCTACACAGGGCTTAACTATAGAGCCTCCTGCCGTAGGGTCAAGCTTATGTCAAGAAAGACTTAAAAAACACAGAGATAATGTATTCTAAAATTATAACATTTAAAAACAAAGTGATCTACTAAAACAGGTATGCCAGTTTCCTATCAAGTAGAAATTCCTGATCTCTGCTTACCATTCCAGAAAACAAGCTTGAGTATACGTACGTACTCAATCAAGTAAAGTTCGCTTCAGTAGTGCGTTATATAACACTTATATGAACAAGAGAAAGGGCTTCGATGGCACCGCGAAGAAAAGGTTTTGTGCTAGCTATAGAATACAGTATATACAGATGGCCAAGTTTCGTAGTACTTTGTGAAACTTTGAGTGCATTATGATGCTTGACTGAGATATTCTTTCGTTTTTCTGTGCGTAGTTTTTACCAGATGCCACTTTATAACTTTATTGCTACAAGTTTATGACATTTTCAATCTTAGAAATATATCCTAACTTCCTAACTAATATCTTAAATGCGAACGTGAGTTTGTTTTTTACGCTTTCACGACTAAACTACTCCACTGATCATCATGAAATTGGACATAACTTTGTTAAAGAAACGGAATAGGATATAGGGTGCTTTTTATCCAGAAAAAAGAGTGATACTAATATAACGTAACCTAAGCTTGCCTACATTTACGTGAGCGAGGCCACAGGTAAAATCTTGTATAGAATATCAGCCCTATATTAAACTGTCTCTCTGCTGGGCATGGGTCTCTTATCAGTGTGAGAAGAGTTGGATTAGGTTATCTAATGTTTGATAATCGATCTTCCCTCAAACAGATTTTATGATCTTCGAAAAAGCAGGCAGAAATATATTACATCTATATGTCCCAGCTATGGTTATTCAGTCTCACGTATAAGGAGACTGAGCCTATTAATGACCAGCTGCTACTAAAAACACCCGAGAATAAATCCCGAAACTTATATAACCTAGTTCGGGCAAATATTTATAAGTGCACTTTATGTAATCGTTAATAAGCAATTGTACAATTTTTACTAAAAATATAATATTATTATGTTTCTCGTATCACAGGTATTTTCTAACATTATATTAGGTAAATACCTGGCCCATTAGAAGTTTTTTATTATTATTTTATATATTATGTACCGCAGTCGTATTGCATTAGCGGAATGTGGTCACTTTGATGAGAAAAAGAAAAAAAAAGATCCTTATGCCAACGTAGGTTAAAAAATATCAGTAACTTGCATTACAATTAATTGAAATTAAACTACCATATACGGATTTTATCGCGTTGTTTATTTTGACACTTTATTACATAATTTTGAAAACTGTTACACTACTACTACTATTAATTGAAAAGCAACCGAAACGTTGGGGAAAGTGTAAAATTAAATAAAATCTAAATAGTTTTAATAATAATTTAATTACTTAAAAATTAGTAAAGTTTAATAGTAGTGTACCAGTTTTCAAAATTATGTAATAAAGTGTCAAATAAACAACGCGATAAAATCCGTATATAGTAGTTTAATTTCAATTAATAATATTCGCTTGAACAGAAGACAATATTTTGCATTACAATGCTACCCTTTCCAAGCATCAAATCTTTGTTCTTCTGCTTTGAGCGTAGGTACTTCACTTGACCGCTGATCCAGTCACTTGTAGTCGAAGCAATGAAAATACAATTTCCCCTCGAAAATCCATTGACATTAAAAAGGGAAAAAGACGGAACTACGGTTGTGGGGTAACAAGAATTTATAGGTGGGCACATAAATGAATAGGCGCTTTCCGTACATCCGTAATTGAGACTTGTGTTCAATGCGTGAGGGGTAATTTAATGTTACGATTGAGTGATACAGTGTTCCCCGAAATTCGTATTACTTGGGGCAAAACATTTTTTTCCTTTCGTTTACGTAAAGACAACTTTCGGTATAAGGATAATTTAGTAGGAATAAAATATAGTACATAGATCCTGTTTACAGAGTGTTTTACGCTCAATACATCTTTAGGTAACTATTCTAACATTCACACAACGGACACAAAGACAATCCAACAAAGGCTCGGCATAACTTGTTGTAGATCACACAAATGTTTGTCTCGTGTAGGATTTGAACCTAGTACGCAGTAGCGGAGTAGCAATAGCGAGACGACTACTATAAAATGAAAAGCAGTGAAAATAAGGTAAATGTAACTTAGATTTTAAGCTTTAAGCTTATAAATTGAATAACAATTTTGTATGATGTATGTATGTATCTTATGTGGGGGCCAGTCAGTGCAGACCGGCGACACTTCAACCCAGTAGGATCTTTTGTGTCGACACTCTCCCTATAACGACTGCCATAGATGTTCATGGCAGCCGGGACCGACGGCTTAACGTGCTCTCTGAGGCACGGAGCAGGCGATAATTGTCAATCAATACGCACATAATTTTTAAAAGTCATATAACTTTCGAAAGTTAGAGGTGCGTGACGTGGGTTCGAACCCGAGACCCTCTGCATTGCAGTCTGTTAGTCTCCCCACTGAGCTATCGCTGCTCATTACTTATTATATCGATACTCGTGCAAACAAATAGACAGAAAACCAAAAACGATAAAAATTATCGTTTCGAATTCATACCCCCAAAATATATAATAATAATAATAATAATATAATATTCTACCACATACACACAACACCATCTAGCCCAAACTAAGCAGAGCTTGTACTATGGGTTCTAGACAATGGATAAACATACATATATACGTTTTTTTTTGTAAATACATACATATTATACATAGAAACACCCAGACCAAGACAAACAGCCATGTTCATGCACACAAATGTGTGACTTGACTTTACACTTTTTTGCCTTAACTACTCGACCGATCTCATACGCATACACGTTGCTACGGGTACAGGAAATGTATCTTTAATAATAATAATAATATCAGATCTGTACTAAACTGTCTCAATGCTGGGCAGTGGGACAATGGCCTCCTCTCAGCCTAAGAAGGGTTAGGCCATAGTCCACCACGCTGGCCCAGACAGACAGGTGATAGACTTCACACATCTTCGAGAAGATAATGGAAAACTCTTACATGCAGATTTCCCTACGATGTTTTCCTTCACTATTTAATACACACATAACTTGGGAAAGACAAAGGTGCGCGTCTTGGGATCGAACGCGAAACTTCTACGTGGCATTCCAACGGTCTCCCATTAGGCTTTTGCTGTCTAATTTTATCCAGAAAAAGTAGGGTGAATTCGTAGGCAAATGCTAGTAAAACAATAAATCCAGATTGTATAATTACAAACCGTTTATACACACTCGGCTCAGGTAAAGGAACAAAAGTGGGCATTCAAAAATCTCTCATAACAACGTTGAAAGGTAACTAACATAGAAATACATATTGCATGAGAACCTTTGGAACAGATGGTGAGTTTTCACTTCGTTCCGTTTGATTTTGCGTTTCACCTGTGGGGCTGATACGAATCACTGACTTTCCATGCAATGTTATATCTGCTCATGAAAATAAAAATTGGAAATGGTTTTATGAAAAGAAAATATCTGTAAGAGTATTTGGCCTTGAAAACGAAAATTGGAGACGTTTTCGTGGAAAATATTCCGATCTTTGACTAAGTCACATGGCATATGGCGATAGCGCAATGGTTAAGCTTAGCGCTGGAGGGATTACAAGAACAGTTGTCATTTGATAGCCAAATGGTTAATAATCTTTAAAGAAGAAATTGTCATTTTCTTGGTTACCTATCGCATAATTGATTGTTACGGAGGACATTACATTCGTTAAATCTACGTAGACATTTATGAATGGTAGTTATCTTTAACATCACACGAGCCCTTGGACGATCTGACAACAAATACAATTTTTTTTTATCTATAATCCCATATTTAATGTCACATGTAATTACTGCTCACTCAGTATTTGATGAGCTACTGGCTCGATTACCAGAGACTTAAATACATATATGTATTAACCACTGTCTTTTCCCTAGCCTTATTATTCCCAAGTCACTTGGGGTCGGCTTTTCTAGTCTAACCGGATTTGACTGGATATCAGTTTTTACATGGAGCGGCTGCCACCTGACCTCCGCAACCCGAAGGCTAACGACACCCTAAGGCTAGACCAGTGTCAGGATATTAGAGGGTACTGACTTTCCCAATAACGACTGCCATAGATGTTCACGGCAGCCGGGACCGAAGGCTTAACGTGCTCTCCGAGGCACGGAGCAGGCTATAATTGTCAATCAATACGCACATAATTTCGAAAAGTCATATAACTTCCGAAAGTCAGAGATGCGCGACGTGGGTTCGAACCCGAACCCTCTGCATTGCAGTCTGTTGGTCTCCCCACTGAGCTATCACTGCTTAATGCATTAACCACTGTAAAGTCAATAAAATCTTTACATCCGTGCTTAACATCATTTTTATTCTATTTATGTTCACTTGGTATCTGATGAGCAATTGATTCGTATGCCAATAAAAGCAGAGTAAAATGTTACCACAGCCGTATATATAATTAAAATCTCTACATTTGTGCTTATATCAATTTCATATAATCACTGTTCACTCGGAATCTAATGAACAGCTGACTCGTCCGCGGCCAAACAATAAATAAATTGTTATAACATCCATAAATATCAATAAAATCTCTATATCCATGCACAACATAAATTTTTGTTCATTTACTATCTGATAAATAGCTAACCCAACTATCACTAAAAGCCTCAAATAATAGGTACTACATCCGTAAATATAAAAAAAACTCTACATCCGTGCTCAACATCGATCCCATACAAATCTTGTTCACTCAAAATCTGATTAGAACCAAAATCTGATCATCGGGACATTATTTATTCTTGTTAATTTGATGAGCAGCGAGAATATATTTGCTTTTAATCTCGACCCAACCCGAATCCTCACTATTTTGATACAGGAGGGTCATTTAACCCGGTCCCACATGATTGTATTAATTTAGTAAAATTATTCATCAATCCTTCCTTGCGAAATACCTGTACAAACTTTTAGGGGTTAATCAAACTAAAACACTTGTATTTTCCTAAAGGGTTTGGCAGAAATGTCTTATAGTCGTTTATGCTTTTAATCATACATGCATAGACTTCCGCCGGTATCCCCGAAGGGGTAGGCAGATGTGTCTTAAACACTAACATACACCAGCTATAACAACAATATAATAGCTATAACAAGGTTAAGTACCTTGCACCAACGCAACCAACGTCCAAGGTCAATCTTGGACCACTAGATATAAGCAGGTGCTGGTGCCGTTTACCGGGTACAGTTGCAAATTCTTAACAAATAATTCCGATGAGACTTTGCTCAAGCCGGGTATCAAACCCGAGAAATCATGCTCAGCAGATTCATTCAATATCATGTATTATATACTTCCGACTAGGAACAGTTCCTGTGTCGCGGGGGACTTTACAAACATTCAAACAACGGACACAAAGAAAGTCCAGACGCGGCACAACTATTTGTGGATCACACAAATTTTATCCTGTGTGGAGATCAATCCCACAACACACGGCGCGGTGGCAGTGGTGAGGCAACTACTTAAGCCACTAACTACACCATCCGTGCAATCGAAAATAACTAGCTAGCTATAGATAACACATGATAACGGTATAATGCGTCCCATGATTCTACTAGCAAGTAAAATAAGAATAATATTCGTGCTGAATATAACGAGGCTTTTCACACCTTAACAAAAGGTTTCAGTTCCATCGAACCGAAATAACTATCAGCGATTTCCAATAACAGATCTATTAGTATTTCTCCGTACTAGATATATAATTTAAAGCAGCGATAGCTCAGTGGGGAGACCAACAGACTGCAATGCAGAGGGTCTCGGGTTCGATCCCACGTCGCGCACCTCTGACTTTTGGAAGTTATATGACTTTTCGAAATTATGTGCGTATTGATTGACAATTATCGCCTGCTCCGTGCCTCGGAGAGCACGTTAAGCCGTCGGTCCCGGCTGCCATGAACATCTATGGCAGTCGTTATTGGGAAAGTCAGTACCCTCATATATTCTGACACTGGTCTAGCCTTAGGGTATCGTTAGCCTTCGGGTTGCGGAGGTCAGGTGGGCAGCCGCTCCGTGTAAAAACTGATATCCAGTCAAATCCGGTTAGACCAGAAAAGCCGACCCCAAGTGACTTGGGAATAATAAAGGTTAAGAGAGAAGACTAGAGATATAATTTAAAAAGAGGAAGACCACAAAGAAAATTGGTTATTGGAAAACACCGTGAATAGACCAATCCTTTAACGCAATTTCCGGACATATTAACCAATATAATAATATAATTTCTGTATAATAAACCGGCCCACGCTAGGCATGGACCTTTTCTCGGTTTTTCGCAAGGGTTCGGCCATAGACCACCACGCTAGCCCAGTGCAAGTCGGCAGATTTCACATATTTTCGAGAACAATATATAGTAGGTACTCTAAAACACGCAGCTTTTTCATGACGTTTTTCTTCGCCCTTAAAGCAAGCAATAATTAACTATTTTAAACGCATATCACTTCCAAAAGTCAGAGGAGGTCAGAGGACTTCTGCATAGCAATCTAACAACTAGGCGATACCGTTCGTTACGTAAGTGAGTAAATACTGCTACGTTAACCAATACGCCTAACATTAAAAGAAAAATGATCTCGATAAATCTAGAACCTTCTGCCCCGATTGTGGCAAAAACTACCAATAACTCCACAATATTCGTTTAGATATAAAACTTTTTGCACAGCGCACAATCATAGGTTATTTTGAGAACGGAATCACGTTTCATACTCCGAATCCAACACCCCG
Organism: Catocala fraxini; assembly: GCA_930367265.1. Classification (NCBI taxonomy): domain Eukaryota; kingdom Metazoa; phylum Arthropoda; class Insecta; order Lepidoptera; family Erebidae; genus Catocala; species Catocala fraxini. Next base: position 3,476,441 of record OV884049.1, on the reverse strand, counting down.
CTGTTCGGCAAATACCTTCCCATTTCGCGTGATAAACGGGGCCTTTTGTACCCGTATCAATACAGGGTTAAAATACGACTGATATCTATCAAAATGACGTATATCGCACAAATAAGGTACCGTTATTTTTTTGGCTTAGAGTGCTAAAACATTATGGCAGAATGATTGAAGAAAATATTGGCTATTAAGCGTTAACGATATTTCAGTATCGTAGATGGTATTTTTTTAGGATTACGAGAATTGGTTTTGTAATTTATTTTATTGGAGATACACATTTTTTTGAATATGACATCTTCACTATTTTTGATTTCTGTGTCGCGGGGAACTTTACAAACATTCAAACAACTGACACAAATATCATCCAGACTCGGAAAATCTATTTGTGAATCACACACATCTTTATCCCGTGAAGGGGTCGGAACAGCAGCACTCTTTTTCCTTTGTTATAATTTCCATTCTACCTTAGCATGGAATATATAATAGAATTATTAACTAGATGACATTGATGACAATCAGTGTCATGTTTGTTGACAAGAGCCGGGGATCGTTCAGAAATGTAACACAACATTAATATACTGCGCTCAAACATTATAATATAAAGTCTTTTTTAATATTTTTGTTTTTTATTATTTTCAATATACTTTTAATTATATCAATATGTATACATATAAGTATTATATAAGCAGCGATAGCTCAGTGGGGAGACCAACAGCACGTTAAGCCGTCGGTCCCGGCTGCCATGAACATCTATAGCAGTCGTTATTGGGAGAGTATCGACATAAAAGATCCCACTGGGTCGAAGTGTCGCCGGTCTGCACTGACTGGCCCCCACATAAGATAGATAGATAGATAGATTATATAAATACCAATATTATTATATAGTATAAAATTACTTTTGCCATATAAGACCACACTAATTTATTTAAATAGTTATTTTGTTCTTTGTTTTAATTTTAAATTTTAATCGAGTTATGTATGTATGTTACTGCCTACATGCACCGAAGTCATGCAGGCTCTGCGAGAATACCAGCGTTGTGGATATACTGCAACATTGCTGACGGAGGACCTTATTTGTTCTTCTTATACATATTGGTTGTGTTTCCTGTTACCTCATGAGCGTGGAACAAATGAAAATATTTTTCTTTCTTTCTTTCTTTCATATGCTTATAAAATAAAACTAAATTTACTATCAAGATATTGTGTCTAACAAAAAGCCAGCTAGTAGAAACGATGAATTTCATTGTTTCAGCGTTTCAAACCTGTCTGTTTATAGCTGCTTAACTCAAATGGTTTACAAATCGTTATCACACAGCCGATCTTATTTACAGAGCAAATCTGAAGGATCGATGTTCCTCTAGACTTATCATATCTTGCAAGAATTTCAAATCCTTAAATATAGAACTATTACTAATATTGATTTTCCTACTGAGTTTGTTTAAGTTATGTGCGTACTAAATATTTAAATATCGCTCGCTTTAACGATGAAGGAATATATTGAGAAGAATCCTGCTTATCGGTGAGTTCTATAAAACAATCTTGAAGATGTGAGAAGTTTGCCAACTCGCACTGGGCCAGCGTAGGACAAAGCCGACAATGCCTAGCCGTGGGACAATTTATAAACAAGACTGCTTTAATGGCGACATTAGCTAGGAGAATTCTAGAAGCCTGTTTCACAAACTTCGGGTACCATTTATTCTAAAATAAAAGCCTCATCATCGCTCTTATTTAATCTAAAAAGAGAAAGACAGCATGTGGTCAATATTTTGGGTAACCCTGTCTGGATTGTTGTGAAACTTGCCTTATTCGCAATTTGTCAGAGGACATAGGGGTACTTTTCATTTAGAAAAATTACTGCTACTTCATACTGCTTTATACACTGGATACTAAATTGTTCTTAAAAATATATTCAATGTTTCAATCTAAAGTTTAAATTGGTCAACGTTACAATTTAGTAATACAAATATGTTTCACACATCACACACACATCTCGCCTACCAACATTACAATATGTCCATTTGCTCAAACAATAAATTGAATGCATTTTCTAAAGGGTTGGCTAAAAGAGTAAAGATCATAGATCGGCTACATCAAATTTTAGAAAACACTGCTGTCGTAGCTAAACAAGCTCTAGTATCTAACATAAACAACAAACAACCACCTTTCAAAGCTGTTATACTCCACCATGGTTGAATAGGGGTCCCTATGTCCCTATATAACAAACAGCGAAAAATTTAAAGTAGCTTTTGTGCCTGACAAAAATAAAATGCAAAATATATATCTGGTATCGTACGCAGCAGACCAGTGTGTGATCGAGGTGGGCATGGCAATAAATCCTTGCACAGTGGTACGGTCGGTCTACATCCATTTTATTTTTACAACTACCCACCGCTTTATAAGCTTTTTAATCACTCGAAATTTTGTATTTTTGTTCGGTAGGGTGATTTGTATTGATTAAGCTTTTGCTGTATATACCAGCGTTCGTTATTGAAACTGGAGATTGATTGCTTGTGTCCTTTTTCTACTAAGTTGGCAAACCAATGATCTGTCTGATGATGAGTGGTTTTTGTAGTCAACAATTTTGCAGCAAAAATTACTTACGCGTCGATGGCTGGTGTCGCACAAATTGCGTTGGTACAAATGCTATAGATCTTCAATCGAGGGCCTTACATCTTAAGAAGTGCTAAATAATAGAAAGGTCGTCTTAAAATTGCTGTGTTAAGGCCGCCAATCACTACTGCTTTCCTTCTTTCTCTTCTTCTCTTTCATAAACTATAGTTTTACAAGCGTATAAAGGCCTAAGTAAGGTGCTTATCATGTGGCAGACAGTTTGCTTGTTTGTCACTCATGTGGTACAATATAAAAAAAATTTAAACCGATCTTTATCTCCGCTACCATAACTCATAGCACAATCATATACAATACAAAAGTAACAGGACGCGATATATTGTTTGGAATTATGACGTCAATCAAGCTACTCCAGGTTTGAATAAAGAATACTACGTGCATTTTGTCAAAATATACGATCAAGTCCAATGTTATGCCTAAAATTCCGATTCGTAATTTATCAATCACAAATCGGAATCGACGATGTATTTTATTTAAATTATGACACTTGTCGGTATCAATCATATATCATATATCAAAAACTTAATATTATGACTTGGAAGTTAAATAATAGCAATAATATTACTATCTATCCTGAAAAATTTAATAACTGGCTAAACAATTATTTAGCCAGTTATTAGTTAGTTATTTAGTTTTTGGCCATCAGGCCAATTTCTTGCCTCGTGAAGAAATTACCAAAAAATTAAGCATTGCTATTCAACATGGTAATACAGCCAGTTTTCTGGACACACTACCAGTCGACTGTGATACGGAGGAATTTTATAATGCCTATCAGAGGGTTTTAATTTTACGTATTTTTATATCTTTTATATGATATTTCAGGTATAAGTTAGTTGTAGAGAATAATTTAAAAAGACGATAAACAATTGAATAGTCTTCCAAAAATGAATAAAATAAAAACTGTCACGTTAGAATTCTGAAACAATCAGTACACTAGCAGACTATGTAACCATTGCGCCATTCATTAATAACTTTCTTTCTCTTGTTCCAGGCGAAACTATTACACCAGATAACATCACCATCACACAAGTTCTTCCTCTGACCGTCACAAGAGAGGAATTGGGAGGAGAACTCACCTGCGTTGTGTCTTCAGCTGCACTGGATGCTGATATTGTTAAGACGATTAAGCTGGATGTTCGAGGTACGTACATTTAAAGGACTGCCGCGATTTTTACTGATATAAATCATTTCAATTTCGATTGTTATTAAAAATAAATTTAAAATATGAATGCACAACCGCATTTAGTCACGTTTCACCTAGGCATTACCACAAAGTGTAAGTGTATACGCCCTCTTACCATCCTACTGTCTATTTAGGTAAACAATACTTACTAGTTCTACCAAATCTAATTATTTCATTTCCTCAATACTTTTAAGTAATTTTTGTTATTATTTTAGATTTTTTTAATAGTTAGTAATATATGGCATGATGGAGAGTAGCGATAGCTCAGTGGGGAGACCAACAAACTGCAATGCAGAGGGTCTCGGGTTCGAACCCATGTCGCGCACCTCTGACTTTCGGAAGTTATATGACTTTTCGAAATTATGTGCGTATTGATTGACAATTATCGCCTGCTCCGTGCCTCGGAGAGCACGTTAAGCCGTCGGTCCCGCCTGCCGTGAACATCTATGGCAGTCATTATTGGGAAGTCAGTACCCTATATTATCCTGACACTGGTCTAGCCTTAGGGTATCGTTAGCCTTCGGGTTGCGGAGGTCAGGTGGCAGCCGCTCTGTGTAAAAACTGATATCCAGTCAAATCCGGTTAGACCAGAAAAGCCGACCTCAAAGTGACTTGGGAATAATAAAGGCTAGGGAGAAGATATGGCATAATGGCTGCAACACCTTGTTGATATGAGTTGTAAAATACTGAAATTATATTTAATTGTCGATTTAAAAGAGTGGCCGTGAGTTTCTTGCAGGTTGCCTGCTTGCCTTTTGCCTGAACGTAGCAACTAACCTAAATGTAGCTTCAGTAACTTAGTAAACTCACCAACTTATATATTTTGACGTTCATAAGTGTTACTTTGTGACCTGAATGAATAAATGATTTTTGACTTTGACTTTGAAGGAATCGACGATAGTACTAATTGATGTTCGAATGTTAAGGGACGATCAATATTTTAACTGTAAACTTTTTACGTATAGCCCGGATAGCTTAAAGACATGGAAATGCTGTGGCCATTTCAAACATATTTTAAAGATTACTGCTTCACTAATAATTCCTGGATAAAAAATATTTCAGGAAATAAGTTAAATGTTTAGGCACTATAAATAATTATTTTAGAGTTCACACTTAAGATTTGTTCTGTATCGAACCTTTAACACTCGATACAATGCTTAGGCGGCCGTATAAACTATTCGTGTATTAAAATCAGAAGTATCATTTTTTTTTTTAAATGTAAGTACTTGTATATGTAGCCAGTAAATTGTAGCAGCAGTAGCCCGATTGATAAAGGAATAACCTTGCGATCGAGAGTTTTGGATTTGAATCCCATCCATTGCACTACCTACGTGAACTTAATCCCAACACAAGCATTCTAGCTTATGTGAAGATGTTAACAAAAAGCCTAGCAATTTATGATCCAAATTGACAGTATTCATTAAAAAGAAACATATGTCAGGACGGCCACTCATCCAGCAAATCACTTATTTAACATAATTTTCTGTTTTATCCGACTAAATCCTTACAATTAGTAGTTTAAATTTAATTGCCAGCAGTAATAGTAGGCTTTTCCTTGATACCGAACATCAAATGTCAGAGCAATCTAAGTATCATGGCTCCCGATGGATCCGCTTTTATTCAAACCCCAATAACTTGTAGGCAAGTTAATGCTTAGTAAATCATGTTAAAATTTTAGATAACTTATACCCAAGCGGTTGAATATGATTACATTCTCCTATTAATATTATAAGTGGAAAACATTTTAAAGATTTTTGAATGTTTACAACTCAGTCGTTTATTACACGGATGACGAAGTTGTTTAAGTGGTCGACAATGCCGCAGTACATTGTAAGTTCAAATCCCACACAAGTCAAAAATTTTGTGATCGACAAATAATTGTTTGAATTCTTATTGAGTTTCTTGCAGTACATAAACTATACTCTGTCCCAAAAGAATTAATATTTTATGTAAACAATAGTTTCACGTCTAATTAAATATAAAGTCATTTAGAAGATTCAAAGTCTCTTTGAAAAGTAGTTACTGAATACAATAAGCCGTATGAAAGTCCTTCTTCTGATAAATATCCATACATTAATTTTAAAGAAAAATATTTAATGATAAAAGTCACTAAAAGTTGTTTACGTTTTTCTCAAATTCTATTGAGATAGACTATACGATTAGGGCGGACGACAACATTGAAATCTTAAAATCTTAAAATCTTGTGTATTCGGCTAGGTTGATTAGTATGTAATTTTGTAAGAAGATATACCATGTACTGGATAATCATGTATCAGTTTTTAGGGTTCTAGAGGTATTTGTTTAAAGCAACCTGTGTTTGACTGTCTTGTTCTATGATATAGTTTGAGTGCGATGAGGTATCGGAACAATGACAAAAATCATATTTTAGTCATCTAGGTCACAAAGTAACATTTATGAATCTCACATATTATTGGTTAGTGAGTTTACTGATGATACTAAATTTATTTTAGTTGCTAGGTTCGGGGTGCTTAATGCAAGTTGCTTTTACGTTAACGCGATCGAAACGTTTACGTTTGACTCTTTGTTTGGTTAAGCGAGCGCCGAATGCAAACGTGGCGATCGCGTTAAGACTGCACCGAGCAAAATGTGCCACAACAGGTGGTCACAGTTAAGTGAATAAAATCAACACTTTTTGTTTGATACAAATATAAAATATACATTTACCATAACAATGAATATGTTTACAATTACTCCGTGTAAAAAATTTAAATAATTAATATTTTCGCCTACAAAATTACGTAAATTTGCATGAAAAATGCAAAAACGTAAGCTTGTGTTAAGTGATTTTTAGATTATAACAGTAGAAATCTATACTATTTTACAGCTTAAACGTAACATAAATAGTTATATTACAATTTGTCCGTCCCAAATATTTAAGTTATTGGTTGACAATAAAGATACATATTTATCAAAAAAAACCACTTCAAATCCTCCATACAATTTTACTATGGCGGCTGCGCGCCGATTTGAATATGTGCCGCACGAGCTCTGTCATTATCTGTCATACGCTCGGCGCAGTCTTAACGTAAAACAAAATGGCACTAAGCACTCTGATCAAATATCGCATCGATGAAGTACACCTATATCTGGGAAATAAAGGTGTAATTCTATGCTGTGCTTAATTTAGGCAGTCAATGTAATAAGCAAAATAATAAGTATTCCACCAGAATTAAATTTAGAATGTAAAGCAAAACGTCTCGGCTGTTGATTGATGAAGCACCTTTAACATAATTATACTTGGCAGTTTACTTCAGATTCGAAATTTAATTCTAGAGACTTTAAACTTTGATTTGACCAAATAGCTCCAATAGACGATGTCATAAATCCTAAAGCAATTAATTCTTCTATCAAAGTTACTAAACATTAGTAAAAAAACTTCGAAGGACTCCAAAAGCATTTGTATAATTGAGATCATTAATAAAATGGTATCAGCAGTCTTAATGAAAATTTATTCGCTCACAAAATTAAACATGAAAAAGTCACCGAATTTAACGGGTGAGATTAGGGTGGGTACAAGTTTTGAGTAAAGAGGGGTGTAGACTGTAGTCATTCCGATCCGGTTCGGTATAATTCGGTAAGACCAGTGTGATGTTGCTATGTCATCTACATTCAAATTGTACTGTATTGAGACCATCATATACGCGTATAGTAAGTTCACTGCGTTCTTACATTGCAATATAGGTACCGTGTTGATCTGAATCGAATTTTATTCCAATGTAATTATTTTTCATTTCTACAACAGACTGATCTCTTCTTACACCTGCAACGTGTTGTCGCTAAAAAGACTTAAAATACAGAAGAATGCTACCAAAGAATCTCGTATTTTACTCCTGGGATTTACCGAGGAGTAAAAGGTTCTCAGTGTCCCTAAAACAACTGCGTGAGGGTAGGGTAGAATTGTAATTTTAGTCCTTCACGCTGTCAGCGTATAGCTCTCGAATAGATTTTATGTATCGACGTTTTCAATTATCAGCTTGTTTAAGAAGATTTTATAGAAAACTAGTGTAAAAGTGGCAGTGTTACTGCGTTTCGCCCAATGACTAAGAGTTCCAGAGGTAGATATAGAATACATGTCTTTCTATATTACATTTCATTTCGTCAGCAAAGCATTAGTAATACCTCTTAGCTTAACGATTGATATAGACCGCGGTAACCGTTCACATGAGGCTGTGCTGTAGACCTGTTCCTTTGACACCACATTTCTAAAAAAATTATGGATTAACCTATTTTTTTTCTTCTTTATTGCGTACAATAACAATGTCACAATAACAAATTTTAAAATTGTATGGCTCTAACATTATGACTAGTTGTGACATCCACACCGTTTATCATGAGTAAAATAAACACAAACACATAATACAATACTTGTACAAGTTGAGAGTGGTATACGTATTTAAACTACAAAATGGTAACAATGAGATGTCGTGATAAAATAGTGTGTTTAACAATTATAAGAGACAAATAACTGTACTATTAATTCACTCAGCGTACAATTACGTCGATTTAAAAAACTGGTTAGGTACTAATCTAACCGGTTTTTTAAACGGAACCGAATCGACAGTGTATACTAAGCTTTAGGAGCAGGCTAAAAGTTTTCTCTTAAGGGACCTTGTCTGTTAAAGGCTGATACGTTTGGGTAACTTGAATTTGTGAAATGTATATTTTAATCAATTTTAGGGTTGTTTTTAAGTATGGACTAATTAATTGAAGACCCTTTGTACATAAAGGAGTGATATTAGATAGTATTTATGACATACATATATAATCTCACGCCTGAAATTACTGAAGAGTAGGCAGAGGTGTATTTTGACAATTATGGTCATTCGACCCACTTAATAGGAAGTAAATCTATTGCCATTTGCCGCGAAGAGTTCGAAGCTCCGTGCTGCTACTTAGAATTTCTTAAAAGCATAATTCAATAACACTGCTTACCTGGGAATCGAAGTCAAGACCTTGCGTACAGCAGTCATATTCACTAGCATTGTGCCACCGAGTAAACCGCGCCCCTGGCACTCGTAGCATATTACACTTACGCTACTACGCACCAACAATATTTTCTATTACCTTTTTAAAATCGTTTCAGATGCATGTTTAGATTTCCTTGTCAATTCCATATAGATTTTGTAGCTCTGGAAGAGTTTTACAATATTCAGACCCTTAGAATTGTGTTGTAAATCTGGCATTTCTTTGTTTCAATATTTGTAATATTACCGGAATTATTTCTAGAGCAGGAATACTCCTATTAAAAAGAAAGCTTACTTGTAACTAATAATATAAATGCGAATCTTAGTTTGTGTGTTACGCTTTCACGCCTCAAATACTCAACCGATCATCATGAAATTTCGCACACACGTTGTCAGGGGTACAGCAAAGAATATAGGGTACCTATCATCTAGAAAAAGTACCATACCTAAACAAAGCTGTGAGCAAAAGCTAGTAGTCCTTAATATAACTTTACCACGTCCCACTTTTGAGTAAGAATTACTCGAATATAACTTCGATAAATATTTGTGGATACCATCTGCTTCTAATTTTGTGACCAAGAACTGTTACAAGTTTCATATGTTCTATCCCTGTAGTCGTTGAGAACTTCCAGACCCCTTGAAATCAAAGGGACTAACGGTTTTGGACCCCGAACCGAATTCAGTTCTCCAATGATCAAAGTTTCGTTTATGCCAGGGTTGTCAAGCCTAATAATAATACAACTAAAGTTACATATATAGTTTGATGGACGAATATATCCTCAAAGGGGTGGACAGATGTCTAGAGCACCGATGATATACAAACTGACACGGTTGGCATAAATGATCACCTCGCTACTGTGCCGAGTGTCGGGTTGCATTCCCAAACGTGCTAAAATTTTGTGAGGGCCATAAATAGATGTTCCGAGACCGGGCGTTCTTTGTGTCCGCTGTTTGAATGTTTGTAAAGTCCCTCTCAACAAAGGATTTAATGTTAGTGCGGGAGAAATCTTTCCTAAAAATAGAAAGACATTCCAACTGGCTCGTTTTTGAGTCTTCACTTTTCGTGCGTTAGCGACATATATGCTACTTTTTTATATATGACTAGCGACCCACCCCGGTTTCACACGGGTAGGACAATACCTTAACAAATAATACATCTAAACCTTCCTCATGAATCACTCTGTCTATTGGTGAAAACCACATGAAAATCCATTCAGTACTTTTGAGTTTATCGCAAACAGACGTGGTGGGAGATTTTGTTTTATAATATCGCTGCTATGCATATACGAATTCCTGTAATTTGTCAACCCTGATCGAAACGGCAACTTGTTTATTAATTGACAATTTATTGGCTAATACAGTGTTATTGGATAGAAAAGGGATGCCATCCTCCCTGTATTAGGCTAGTTCCAAAACTTGCCAGAGTTTTGTCTTTATTGGGCAAACTTCATGGCTTAATACAAGGACTGGCTGAGTAACAGTACATTCAGAATTGAGTTTCAAATTGCTGTAATGAATTGAAGCTAATTTGACGGTTGAAATCTGATACTGAACTGGTGTATTAAGAAAATAATATGTATATAGATTTATGTACATCTGAAAGGGTAAACAGATATGTATATTATTGTTACAAACACATATGTTTAAGAAATACCACGTATTACAGCAAGTGAGAAACGGCCATGAATTGACGTAAATCTTAGAGTTCGAATAAATGGTATCACGTGAAATTGAGGTCAGAGGTCAAAGGTCATAGTCACTTCGGGGTATATCGACTATTTTGAGTCGAATGGCGTTAACCGCGACTCTAGAGACTCTTACGGTTCTGGAGTTGAAAGATGGTATCACGTGACCTTGAGGTCAGAGGTCAAAGGTCATAGTCATTTCGGAGGTATATCGACTATGCTGAGTCGAATGGCGTTGACCGCGATTCTCTCTTCCTCTTACGGACTCTAGCTCTTACGGTTCTTGAGTTAAAAGTTGTATAACAGACAGACGGACAAAGCTGTTGTATAAGAGTTATCGGACTCTAAAATAAGAAACACCACGTATTACAAAAAGGAAATTATATTAATAGTTGGTAGTGCGTAGCGTGCCAACAAATTGTTAAAAACACATCATACATTCTCGACAGTCGGCCTCGATGGCGTAGTATTTAGTGTAACTGACTGCCGCACAAGTCAAACATTTGTGTGCATGAACATGGATGTTTGTCTTGGTCTGGGTGTTTCTATGTATAATATGTATGTATTTACAAGAAAAAAAAAAAAGAGTATCTATGTATGTTTATCCATTGTCTAGTACCCATAATACAAGCTCTGCTTAGTTTGGGCTAGATGGTGTTGTGTGTATGTGGTAGAATATTATTATTATTATTATTATTATTATTCTTAGAAAATATTTTGTTGATAATATAAAACTATCATTATCCTTCATAATACACCAATCCTTATTAATCTACTTATCTACTTACCAATCTTTATGTTTTACTAGCTTTTGCCCGCGGTTTCGCTTGTGTAAAAGTAGGTAAGGTTATGTTAATAACAGTACTTTTTTTTTTAAATAAAATATAGCCTATGTTACTTGGTGGTAATATAGCTTTTTAATGACGAAAGAATTTTTAAATTCGGTTGGGTAGTTCTTCAGTTAAATCCTTACAAACATAACAAAAAATCAAATCTATCCGCTTTATAATATTAGTATAGATATAAATAAATTTATGTTCTTTTAAATTATTAGAGTAGGTATCTTTTTTCTTGAAAGTGGATATAGTGACAAGAATAGAAAAGGGTATGTTAAGCTGGTTTGGGCATGTAGAAAGAATGGACGAGGAAAGACTGACTAAGAAAGTTTATAAAGCTAGTGTGAATGGAACAGTTGCAAGAGGAAGACCTAGGCGAACGTTTCTCGATCAGATCGGAGGCGTTCTGGACAAAGGCCAGGTTAAGAGCACCTTGAACCGACGGGCGTGTTTGAGGAATGTGATGAAAGTGAATGAAGCCAGAGAAGTGTGTTAGGATCGTAGCAAATGGAAATCCGTAGTCTCCTACCCCTCTGCCTACCCCTCTGCCTACCCCTCTGCCTACCCCTGTGCCTACCCCTCTGCCTACCCCTCTGCCTACCCCTCTGCCTACCCCTCTGCCTACCCCTCTGCCTACCCCTCTGGGAAACAGGCGTGAATCTATGTATGTATGTATCTTTTTTCTTATATTATTGTTTCTAGATCACACAATTTTTTGATCGGTGTGAGGATCGAAGTCACTACACCTGACGAAGTGGCAGTGGAGCCAACCGCTTAAATCATTAGGCTATCCGAGCAATAACTGAATGATAGCTCTCTTAATTCAACGTGCGTATTGGCAAAGGTCTGTTTCTCTGTTTCCATTGGTAACAGCAATGTATGATCACAATTAATCGTTGGAGAGCCACGCTTCGGCACGAATGGGCCGATTCAACTGAAGTGATACCACGGCCTCACAGAAAACCGGCGTGAAATAGCGCTTGCGTTGGGTTTCGTCGAGTGAGTGAGGGTACTGGAGGTCCAACCGTCTCCCCATCTGGTGGGGGCAAATTGAAAGGGAACGCAACGCACTTGTGACTCCTCTGGTGTTCTGGTTGTCCATGACCGGCGGTAATCGCCTTCCATCAGGCGATCCGTGAGCTCGTTTGCGTCCTATAACATAAAAAAAAACGTTGTAAGCTCGTATAGTAAGTAATCCTTGTGCATAATAAAAAACCCTCAACATTTTATTAAAAACCATAGCTTTTGATACATAAAATCAAATTTAAAATATGGCTTTAAAACAGATTATACGCCAAATTTTTGTCAGTCTGTCGGTGTACAATAAAAAAATAAAAAAGGTTTTCTTTTAAATTATTTTTTAATTGTAATTTTAGCCACCCTATGGCCATAGCACGCAAAGAACTATGCATTTCGAAAACGTTTTAACTTTCCTTATGACCACAAGCCACGCGACACGAAAAGTAATTTTAAAATTAATCAATTTTTAGTCAGTTCGCCTGTGGCCACCTTTTGGCATCAGCATCCAAAGAACAATTTCTAAAAAGTTGTTGATCTATCTTACCTATTCACAAGCTCTTAAACTTGACCACGAATTTCTGTGTCACAAAAAACGGAAATACTAACTTGACGATAAGCTATAAAATCATAATAAAACAATTACTCTTCCCCTAACAGACAATTTTACATGTATACTTTCGGCCATCACTTAACGAACTTAGGTGCTACACTGCCGAGCAATTTTCAGAGCCTACTCGATAAATTGCTACTCCATATAGCTAATAAGTGGCAAGATAGTGTACTGTAGAGATGGGAAAACGATGTATCGACATTGACAAACAAGCGATTTAATGCTTGATACATAAATTATCGACCTAAAGCTCGATACATACAGAGTTCAAGCCTCAATTCTCATAAAAAATTAGTGAAATCAACACTAAAGCAGCCATACAACGCTTTTTATTACAGTTAAACAACTGGTAACGACCTCTATCTTATATTATGTGGGGGCCAGTCAGTGCAGACCGGTGACACTTCGACCCAGTGGGATCTTTTGTGTCGATACTCTCCCAATAACAACTGCCATAGATGTTCATGGCAGCCGGGACTGACGGTTTAACGTGCTCTTCTAAGCACGGTAGCGACCTCTAAATCGTACCAAAAAATTTAAAGCTAAATATCTGTTTCATATTTAGATGTCCACATATAATCGAAAGACAAAGTGCCGTGAGCTAATTCAAAAAATAAGGGCCAACCAGCTCTATTTACTAGTTGTATTATACACATACTTATTTCGTGTTAGCTAGACATAATAGGAAGCAAGTCTATTGGCGTCTACCGGGCACAGGTCCAGACTCCAGGCTGCTATTAAGAATTTATTGACAGTAAAACTCAATAACTTATTCGCCCAGCTAAAGATCAAATTCAAGTATTCATGCACAGCAGTCGTATTACCGCAGCTTGGTTCAGACTTTGTAATGCTATATTCGCTCAGCTAGAAATTGAATCCGAGACCTTGTGTGAGTAGCCGCATTCATTACCGCTGCTGCAACGAGGCGAATTCAAAGCTCGATATGCGATCATAATATAAATATCAAAGAGATGGCAAAGACGTATACTCTTGGAAAATTTGTATTTCTATTGAGTTGCCGAATGATACGAAAAACTTATCCATATAAAATTTAATAATGCCCAATATCACGCTCTTAGTGCGCACAATAAGATTGAAACGCGGTTTAGAGTCGTCTCTTGATGTACATAATCACGTAATATCCTAACTAATCTATCTTCTCCCTTAGCCTTTTATTATTCCCAAGTCACTTGGTGTCAGCTTTTCTAGTCAAACCGGATTTGACTGGATATCAGTTTTTACACGGAGCGGCTGCCACCTGACCTCCGCAACCCGAAGGCTAACGATACTCTAAGGCTAGACCAGTGTCAGGATATTAGAAGGTACTGACTTTTCCAATAATGACTGCCTTAGATGATCATGGCAGCCGGGACCAACGGCTTAACGTGCTCTCCGAGGCACGGAGCAGGCGATAATTGTCAATCAATACGCACATAATTTCGAAAAGTCATATTACTTCGAAAAGTCAGAGGTGCGCGACATGGGTTCCAACCCGAGACCCTCTGCATTGCAGTCTGTTGGTCTCCCCATTGAGCTATCGCTGCTTACTAACTCCTACTAACTAATCTATACTAATATTATAAAGATGAAGAGTTTGTTTGTTTGTTTGTTTGAATGCGCTAATCTCAGAAACTACTGGTTCGAATTGAATTTTTTTTTTGTGTTGGATAGCCTATTTTTTGAAAAAGGCTATAGGCTATATAACCTTACGCTACGTCCCACGGGGGCGGCGCAGTGACAATAAACGCGGGTGAAACCGCGGGCACATCTAATATTAATATATAAATGTGAATGTGAGTTTGTTTGTTTGTCTATTACGCTTTCACGCCTTAAATACTCAACCGATCATCATGAAATTTTGCATAAACGTTATCAGGGTGCAGAAGAGAACATAGGTTACCTTTAATTTATAAAAAAGCACTGTTACCAACCTTTTCTTTTTTTGACTCTCCGCTCCTGAAGCGGATCGGTATACACACTAAAAACCTGGGGTGAGCAGTTCCTCCGCCGACGGAGTGGGCGGGATGGGGTCGCGTTAGCAATCACCATCCCGCCCCGGTGGTTGGCCCGGCTGATGGTGACCTGTGGAGGGGTGGCCTTGCTCACTAAGGCCATACCCCAGACGTGTGGGGCCGTGCAAGCCGGTAGAGAGTCAGCGAGGAGGTTGTTCTCCCTGACCCTCTCCGCGGTCTCTTTCTGCGCCATGACAGCTTCGCAGAAGGACACTACTGCCTGCCACTGTTACTAATCTAATCTAAACTACATTTACACAAGCGAAGCAACGCAAAATCTAATCTATAATATAATTGAAAATATCACTTCTAAAATATTTCCTTTGTATTAAGATGCTATAGTACCTTAACCCCAGTTATATAACCACCGGCTGTCGGTCACAAGAAACAGATTGACGAGGGATGACATTAAGGATCTAAGACGTCGAGATAAGGTGAGATGGATCAGGAAGCATCAGCGGCCGACAGGGGTGACCTGTGCTTCCGTTGTGGAGACGCAGGTCACCAGGCGGCCAACTGTGGCAAGGCTGGGCTGCGCTGCGCCATTTGCGCAGAGGCGGGAAAGCCCTCGGGGCACGTTATGGGGGGGCGCCGCTGCAACCCTCCGAAGACGAAGGGAAAGGCCCCTGGGACCCGGGCCACCCCTGCGGCCACTAGTCAGGCCGCCCCTGAGGCAGCGCGCCGCGAAGCAGTGTGCGGGGAGGTTGTGATGTCTGATTAATATGGATCAGGTTGGACATCACAACTTCCTCCAGGCGAACCTGAACCACTGCGCCAGGGCCCAAGACCTGCTCATGCAGACCCTGGCGCAGTGGGAAATCGGTGTGGCCGTCGCCGCGGAGCCATATTTTGTCCCCCCCAGCCCCTATTGGGCTGGAGACTTGAACGGCTCCGTGGCCATCGTTGAGAGGGTTGGTGGCCCCCTCCTCTCAGTCAAAGAGAGAGGGGCGGGGTACGTGGTAGCCAGGTGGGAGAGGTATGCGATCGTGGGCGCATACTTCTCCCCCAACAGAACCGCCGCGGAGCTGGAGGTCTTCATGGACCTCCTGGCCGCGGTGGTGAGAAGGCAGGCGCCACATCAGGTCCTCCTAATGGGGGATCTGAACGCCAAGGCCCGGGAATGGGGCAACCGCTCCACTGACACTCGCGGGGAGATAGTCAGGGAGTGGGCGGTTGCCACAGGACTGACTCTCCTCAATAGAGGGTCGGTCCACACGTGCGTGCGATGGTGTGGGGGGTCCGTGGTGGACCTAACGTTCACCAGCCCCGCTGTCGTGGCACGTGCCCGGGCCTGGAGGGTGATGTCGGAGGTGGAGACGCTCTCGGACCACAAATACATAAGGTTCGAGATCTCTGCCTCCGACAGTCAGGGGGCGTCCCGGCGCGTGGTACGGGCGGATTTTCCGCGCTGGTCGGTGAGTCACCTCGACGCTGAACTGGCGGAAGAGGCGGCCATCGTCCAGGCGTGGCTTGCCGCCCCCACGCACCCGCTGAAGGTAGACGTCGCGGCCAGCCGTTTCCGCGAAGCGGTCACTTCCGTTTGCGACGCGGCCATGCCGAGGGCCCGCCGCCGCCCCGGCCGCCGAGAAGTGTACTGGTGGAGCTCGGAGATCGCAGATCTCCGAGCCGCCTGTTCGGCGGCACGGCGGCCCTACACGCGGTGTAGGCGGCGGCGGCATGGCCGAGCAAACGACCAGCTGTCGGCCGAAGAACTGCAGGCCGAGCTCCGGCTGTATGGTGAGTACCGTGCAGCCAAAAAGGAGCTGCAGCTGGCCGTTGGCCAGGCCAAGTCCCGGGCCTGGGGGGAGGCTCTGGAGGGCCTGGATAGGGATCCATGGGGGCGTCCATATAGGGCTGCCCGGAATAAGTTCCGGGGCCTGATGCCCCCCGTCGCGGGGTCCCTAGAGCCGGAGCTTTTGGGCAGGGTGCTGGTGGGGCTCTTTCCCGAACAGGACCCTCACCACACCCCTCCGACGATGGCGCCGTCCTTCCCGGAGGAATTGGACCCGGCCTCCATCCCGCTTGTATCGGAGGCGGAGATGGAAGCGGCCGTCAGCCGCTTACGGGGCAAGAGGACGGCACCGGGTCCAGACGGGATCCCGGGGCGGGTCCTGCGGATCGCTCTCAAAGAGATCGGCGATCCGCTTCGGGAGCTGTTCGACGCGTGCCTCACGTCTGGACGGTTCCCTAAGTTGTGGAAGGACGGCCGATTGTGCCTGTTGCGGAAGGAAGGGCGAGACACAACCTCGCCTTCCGCATACAGGCCAATCGTGTTGCTGGATGACACGGGGAAGCTGCTAGAGAGAGTGGTGGCTTCCCGTGTCATCCAGCACTTGGAGGGGACCGGGCCGGCACTATCGCAGGCCCAGTATGGGTTCAGAGCGGGGCGGTCTACGATAGACGCCCTGCTCTGGCTCAAAGACTGGACGCAGGAAGCGGTCGGTGGGGGGAACAAGGCGTTGGCTGTCTCGCTGGACATTGCCAACGCCTTCAACAGCCTCCCGCATGGAACAGTACAGGAGGCGCTCCGGTATCACGGAGTGCCCCTGTATTTGCGGAGGCTGTTGGCCGACTACCTCCAGGACCGCGAGGTCCTGGTGGAGGGACGCGACGGTTTGAGGCGCCGTCGCGTATCCTGCGGGGTTCCACAGGGGTCGGTGCTGGGACCGCTCTTGTGGAACGTTGGCTACGACTGGGTGCTTCGGGGCACGCTTCCCGCGAGTATGCGGGTGGCGTGCTATGCCGATGACACCCTGGTCGTAGTCAAGGGGAGGGACCTAGGGGAGGCGGTGCGGTTGGCCGCGGTGGGAGCTGCCCTAGTGGTCGACCGTATCCGCGCCCTGGGATTGGAGGTTGCCCTCTCCAAGACCGAGGCCCTATTGTTTCATGGGCCTCGTGGAGGACCTCCTCCAGGTACGCGAGTGGCACTGGACGGGGTCCTGGTCCGGGTTGGGACCCAAATGAGGTACTTGGGTCTCATCCTGGACGGGAGGTGGACTTTTGGGGCACACTTCACCCAGCTGGCCCCAAGAGTCCTGGGAGCGGCGGCCGCCCTGGGGAGGCTGCTGCCCAACGTGGGTGGCCCGAGTGCCACCTGTCGCCGACTGTACTCCGGAGTGATCCGGAGTATGGCCCTTTACGGGGCACCGGTCTGGGCGGACGCCCTTAGTCGCGACAATAAAACCCTGCTGCGACGTCCGCAGCGGGTCGTCGCGACGAGGGCCATACGCGGTTACCGGACGGTGTCCTGGACGGCGGCGTGCGTGCTGGCCAGTGACCCCCCCTGGGAGCTACAAGCGGAGATCCTCGCCGAAGTTTACCACTTCGTGGCGGCGAGGAGATCCCGCGGGGAGCCCCCGGGGTGGGAGGAGGTCGCACGCATGCGGCGACAGGCGCGGGCCGCCCTATTGAGGCGGTGGACGGAGGACCTGGCTCCACCGGCCCCGGGCCAGTGGACGGTGGAGGCCATTTGCCCGGTCCTCCGGGGGTGGATAGGGCGGCGATTCGGGTCGCTGACCTTCCGACTGGTGCAGGTGCTTTCCGGGCACGGATGCTTCGGAAAGTATTTGCACCAGATCGCGAGACGGGAGGCGACCCCGGCCTGCCACGAGTGTGGGGCGCCGGAAGACACGGCGCTCCACACGCTGGAGGCGTGTGCCGCGTGGGGGCCGCAGCGGCACACGCTTTCGGCCATAATAGGCGGAGATCTCTCCCTGCCGAGCGTGATCAACGCCATGCTCGGCGGCGAGAGGTCGTGGCAGGCAGTGGTCTCCTTCTGCGAAGCTGTCATGGCGCAGAAGGAGACCGCGGAGAGGGTCAGGGAGAACAACCTCCTCGCTGACCCTCTCCGGCGCAGACGGACGGGAGCGAGAAGGAGGCGATTTGCCCGCCTTTTCGCTCCTGTATAGTGGGGTCACTGGTACAGAGTCGGGGGACTCTCTACCGGCTTGCACGGCCCCACACGTCTGAGGGATGGCCTTGGTGAGCAAGGCCTTCCCTCCATAGGTGCTGAGGCCCGGTCACCATCAGCCGGGCCAACCGCCGGGGCGGGATGGTGATTGCTAACGCGACCCCATCCCGCCCCACTCCGTCGGCGGAGGGACTGCTCACCCCAGGTTTTTAGTGTGTATACCGACCCCCTTCAGGGGCGGAGAGTCTCACATAACCACCCTCCCCCCCCCGGGGGAGGGGGTATCCATAAAGGATTTTCCTGGGTCAAAAAAAAAAAAAAAAAAAAAAAAAAAAAAAAAAAAAAAAAAGGAAGCATCACTAATTATTTTATTAATAAGGAACCAGACTTATCTTTCACCTGACATTAATAATCTATCTAAATTAGACACTTAAAATTGAAATTTTACGGAATTGAGGGAGTTAATAAGGACGCCATTGATTAAAATTTACGCGTTTTAAGGTGAAATATCCGGGTTAAATATATACTAATATTATAAAAAGGAAAGATTTGATTTTTTGTTTGTTTGTTTGTTTGTATGTCTGTAATGATTTAACTCTAAAACTGCTCAACCGATTATAAAATATCTTTCGCCATTAGCAAGCGATATTATCATCGAGTAACATATGTAATATTTTATAAAAAAGTACTGTTACATAGCTGTAACAGTACTTTCATTACAAAATGTTTTAACGTCCGGTGCCGCAACCGTATTTATACGCATTTATATTTAAATCTTTGTTCTAAAGAACCCATTATGTACCAAATTTCTAGCAAGCTATTGAAATGTTTAGAACGATAACAATACTGTCTTTATTTATACATATAATCCCATTTTTATCGATACATGCCCTTCACTAGGAATAATGGGGGTCGAGAATTTAACCACCTTGCAATATCGGGGGTCGATACCATCTCAGGGGCGATGGACACTACACGTTATGGATGTACTTGTGTGTATGTTACAGTTAGATGATCAATTTAGGTGATTTGGTAAAACGACTATAATTATAAATCTGTCAGTTGTTGGATGCCTTGACATAATTGAAAACCTATTCTGTCTGGCCGCCGGTGTGCCGCTGCCACCTAATAGGCTAGAGTACATAGTATTAAGCTTTTATCCTCGAAGGGGTAGGCAAAAGTGTATTACATCTACTGATGATCTGACGAAAAGGAGGCCGAATCTATTGTCGTATACCGGATACAGGGCACTAAACTCCATTTGGTTAGGTATTTAACTAAAGGTAGAAAACCTTGATGTGTCTTTTTATCTTTATATCTAAAACCTCAGTTTAAAATAAAATGCTGCTAAAGATCAATCTTCTTCTTCTATCAGTCAGTCAGTCAGTCAGTCTATAGATGGGTGACCGCATAGTGGTATTTCATCTGAGCGTCTTCGTGCTTCGGAGGGTACGTAAAAAGTCGGTCCCGGTGGTTGTCAAATTGACAGCAGTCGTTAGCCATGTCAGAGTCCTACGAGCAGCTTAAGCAACTCAAATACATGCATATTATACATAGAAACACCCAGACCAAGACAAAATCCATTTTCATGCATACAAATGTTTGACTTGTCCGGGAATCGAACCCGCTACCTCACGCGTGGCAGTCTATTACACTAACCACTACGCCATCGGTTTATTTATTAAAGAAAGAATATAGGCTGAAAGCAAGTAGTTAAATGTTTTTATAATGAGCATATTTGCCAAATGAGATAGGCAAAAAAAATGTGTATTTGATATGTTATTGGAGTATTCATTATCCTAGATTTCCAAGACTGTTCAAATGTGACAAATTAACTGTTGTTTATTAAATACAAGCGTTTACCCACGTTTTCGCTCGCGTAAAAGAAGGCGAGGTTATGCTAGAAACAGTATTTTTTTTAAAATAAAGTATTTGTTACTCGGTGATAATATAGCATTCCAATGGTGCAAGGATTTTTAAAATCGGTTGTGTTGTTTTTGCGTTAAATATATACACTGTTAACAAAAGATATTTAACCCGGTAATTTCACCTTAGTAACGATTTCTTATTCCACACCCAACGTAATTTATGAAGTTGATAGGATAAATGAATTAAGAACGCTAGTAACACAGCCTGGAACCTCGATACCGAGCTTCCTTTAACCAAAAGTAATAATAATATTCGAGCCGAGTGAAGGATGGCGCCGAGCGCACAGCACTGTCAGACTGACAGTATAAATGTCATATTTGTATTGCCTACATAGTTTCAATAGCTGATTATTAATCCTAACTGATATTATAAATGCGAATGTCAGTTTGTTTGTTACTCTTTCACGCCTTAACTACTCGACCGACCATCATGAAATTTCGCATACAGGTCACGGTCAGGGGAACAGAATACAGTATCACGAGCGTGCCCAGACTACTGAGAATTGCTGTAAAAAACCTCAATAACGCTTTACTCGACAGAGGAATCAATCCCGGGATATGCACAGCTGTCGCATACACCAGTCCGCAGCCACAGTGATAGCAAGATTCAAGTAACTTTGAATCTAGCTGAATGACAAAAATGATGCCGTAAATTACCACTTATAAAAATTGCCTTCAATATCTATAATATACAGAAAATAGAGAAGCCGTATATTATCGTTCTTCTGATTGACTGTAATCACCAATATTACGACGTGACATAATACGTGTAATTGAACAAGAAAAATATCTTTTGACGATGCTGAAAGCTTCTGTAATTAATACCCTATTAGGGCGGACGGTGGGTGGGTAGGTAGCCTTTGATCAATATCTGTTAACGAGAAACACAGGTATGTAATGAGAAATATATTATACTAGTTGACCCGCACAACTTCGTATGCATCAAATAAGAGAATTTTGGTTGTAGCACGATGTTATAGAGCTTATAGCTTTCCTCGATAAATGGGCTATCCAACACTATAATATGTTTTAATTCGCAGTAGTAGTTCCTGAGATGTATCATGATCATCATGAGATTCATGCGCGTTCAACCAAACAAACTCTTTAGCTTTATAGCTATATAGCTCTTTTCATTGTCTAGTACCCATAGTACAAGCTCTGCTTAGTTTGGGCTAGATGGTGTTGTGTGTATGTGGTAAAATATTATTATTATTATTATTATTATTATAATATTAGTAAAGATGAATGTCTGAGAATTATTTTCTATTATAATTAATTGAAAACAAATAATGTATTTCTATGTATAATAAATATGTATTTACGAAAAAAAAGTATATATGTATGTTTATCCATTATCTAGTACCCATAGTACAAGCTCTGCTTAGTTCGGGCTAGATGGTGTTGTGTGTGTTCAAGCTTGTTAAATGATGTTGAAATGTCTTTTCATTAGGCATGATTTATTTTTATGTGGGAAGTGTGTGAAAGAGCGTTAGCCGCGTGGGAGTCTGTTGTACTGCCGCTCAGAGTTCTCGAGTTCAATCCCAAGGCACGCATTACTGACATTTCGAAGTTTGACAAGACGACCACTTGAACCACTAAATACGCCATTCGGGCAGTCAAAATGACATTATATCTGGCATTTCAGCAATAATTCACAGATTAAAGTAAGTGATATCAAGGCTTTTAATGCCACTGTCCTCTGAAATATGTAAGGATATAATTTCGACATAAACTTTCAAAATAAACTAATGTAATTTAGTAAGGGCTAATTTTATTACATTACCGTTGTACCTAAAGTTGGTTACTTGACTCCTAAAGGGGCAATACTATTGAAACTATTAAAGATACACAGCATCGTATTATGTCATTGCAGCAAAATTTCACAAAACGTCTGCTACGTTATTTATTATAAGTACTCTTTTCAAACAGATCGCACTGCTGTCATATTTGCTAATACTTTGTATTTAAATGTAATTTATTATGCTTATTAAGTGGACTGTATGCACTGTATGTACAGTGATAGCTCAGTGGGGAGACCAACAGACTGCAATGCAAAAAATCTCGGGTTCGAACCCACGTATACGTATACCCTCTAATATCCTGACACTGGTCTAGCCTTAGAGTATCGTTAGCCTTCGGGTTGCGGAGGTCAGGTGGCAGCCGCTCCGTGTAGAAACTGATATCCAGTCAAAACCGGTAAGACCAGAAAAGACTAAGAGAGAAGAAGTGGACTGTATGTTTTATTGAGTTAATAAAGATCTTTAAACTTAAACTTGGGTATGTACAACTAGGATATGCCCTTCGCTTATAATTAACATGCCAAAACGTAATAAGTATTAATTAAGTATTAATTAATTATATTCAAGATTACGTTTATCTATAAGGAAATTAGATGCTGTGTAAATATGCGATCCTGGGCTTCCGATATATGTAGAGCCGTTTAGAGTAGTAGAGCCTCGCTGATTTCAGCATGAATGGACCGGCTCGACCGGAGAAGGACTACCCTCTAACAGAATATCGACGTAAAATAGCATTATTCCTACTGTTGTGTTTCGTTCGGTGACTGAGAGTGCCGGAGGCCCAATCACCCCCTTTCCCCTTCCCGCTCCTTCTCCTTCCCACTTCCTTTCCTAAAGGGTCGGCAATGCGCAAATAATAGCTCTGGTGTTGCAAGCGTCTATAGGCTATGGTGACCACTTACCATCAGGTAGGCCGTATGCTTTTTTGCCAAAGTAATTTTATAAAAAAAATAAAAAAAAGGTATCTCGATATCTCACCTGAATTAGCGGCCTGAGAGCCGTGGGCGCCGCCAAAATTACTTTTAGGGTGGTGCATCTGCAACTACACATTATACTTTTAACTAATATATAATTATATATGTATATTATGTAAATAAACATAATGTAAAATTCAAATCGCGCGGTGTATTAATATATTTTACTTATTCAAAACAAAAATTATTTTCTATATATTTTCTTTCCTGTTAGGTGGGTACATGTGCACACCCTTGCACCCTGCCGCCGGCACCCGTACTTACAGCTGATTGTGGAGTCCTAGTACGATTATAAATTCTATAAAAGTGGGCTTAAAATGTTAGAAATAGAAATTCAGACAATTTATTTCCTTTCCCAGGCTATCATAAATTTAGTAGTTGCTTATCATCACGGTCGTATGTTGATATGTCATCTAAATTGTAATATTATAAACTAATTTGTAATTTGGATAAAAATAAACTTAAGTTCAAAGTTTACTTCAATATTAAATTACTTACATACCCTCACGCCTGTATATTTGTAAATGGGTAAGCAGGGAAACTTACAGTCAATTTTCGTCTATATTTTAGGACTCCCGTTATTAGGTGCTAGCCTATAAACTTATAGAGATTTCCAAACTCCGTATTTCTACTAAGATTTTCAACAGGAAAATCCAACACAATTTACCTGAACCACGAATCGAACTCGTAACTTCACGATCGCAAACTTATGCCTCGACATCAAAATACAGCATCTGTCAATAAAATTAATAACCATTTTTTGTTCCAGTTCCCCCCAACAAGATCTACGTATCCGGAGTAGGACAGCATGCGGTTCAGGGTACGATCCTTATGCTTGTATGCAACGTGTCTGGCGCCAGACCTGCTCCCAAGATCCTGTGGTACAACGGCACACAGCAACTCGGAGAAGACAGCGACAATATAAGCGTAAGTACAATTTTCAAAGTCAAGGTCATTGTTGACTCACGTGCACAAAATAATTTGAATATTAAAAATACGATGTGACTTGAAGGTCATCATCAAGAAGTAATTTCAACTTTCTACCTTCACAAGCAACCAGCGGTGCGCTTTGCAAGAGCAATAAAAATTGGGCATCAGCGCTTCCCAACATATGTTTTAGAATTATATAATTCAATTATACACACACTTAAACGTGTCATAATTATGTTTCTGTTATTGTCAACTCTTTCAGCTAATTTCATGAATACTTGTACGATCGCAAGTTTAGTATTTTGACGACTGGGCTGGACAGTATACAATATTTTTTGTAAGACGACTCGATGGCGTAGTGGTTAGTGTAACTGACTGCCACGCCTGAGGTCGCGGGTTCGATTCCCGCACAAATCAAACATTTGTGTGCATGAACATGGATGTTTGTCTTGGTCTGGGTGTTTCTATGTATAATATGTATGTATTTACAAAAAAAAAAGTATATATGTATGTTTATCTATTATCTAGTATCCATAGTACAAGCTCTGCTTAGTTTGGGCTAGATGATGTTGCGTGTATTTGAAAGAATATTATATTTGAAGCACTTCGAAGAGCACTTTAAACCATTGGTCCAGCACCTGATCACTCCGGTCGTGTTGGATTACCGTCCCATCGGATTATGACAGTTAGGGCACAGAGAGGGCACTTGCGTTTGCGCACACACTTGTGCCCTTTTACATCTCCTGCGCAGATAGCCAGTCTCTGTTAAAATTGGGATATATCATTAATATATATCCCAATATAATATATTCTATCACATACATACAATTATGTCTATATACATCTAGCCCAAACTAACTAATTGGGCATTAAATTCCTGTGAATCATTCTACAATAATGTGGAAATTTGGAAAGCAGTTTTGTTTAGTTGCTAAACCATACGTAAGCCGTTGAATTCGTAACAAAACAATCTTGTATTATATTTTAACTGAGAAGACTAGAGTTTCCAGACTCTTGAAGATGGTGTGCTGTTAGCAAAAGCTAATGTGTTATCGACAATAAACGACATATCGAATTATTTTTAAATGATAGGCAACTCGAGGTAGGTTTGTTTATGTTACCACCAGTATTCGCGTAACATAAGGCGGACCATATACTTTTATATTTATACAAGAACTTATAGTAACTTTTACCATAAAATTAACGGCAAGACCCTACAAAACTGGAAACAGACAGCTCAACAAAAAAACTGTAACAACATAAAAAATCCCGTAAAAGTTGATTGCAAGGTTGTTGACAGAACGGTGTATGAGATAAAATATACGTATTTAGGAGAAATATAAAAAATGGCTCATTCATCGCCAAACTGTCCTGAAGATGCCTCGCGCTGAGGCGAAACACATGTCGATAGCTCAGTGGGGAGACCAACAGACTGCAATGCAGAGGGTCTCGGGTTCGAACCCACGTCGCGCACCTCTAACTTTCTGAAGTTATATGACTTTTCGAAATTATGTGCGTATTGATTGACAATTATCGCCTGCTCCGTGCCTCGGAGAGCACGTTAAGCCGTCGGTCCCGGCTGCCATGAACAACTATGGCAGTCGTTATTGGGAGAGTGTAGACACAAAAGATCCCACTGGGTCGAAGTGTCGCCGGTCTGCACTGACTGGCTCCCACATAAGATACATACTAGCCTTCTGCGAAGTAGGTTGAATCGGAGAGATGATCACCAATCCACTCTTTGTTCCCTTACTCAAATAATCCAATGAGACGGCAATCTGATACGACCGGAGAAGAAATTAGACACAGAACCAATTTCCTTCCTAACTAGACTCCTATTGAATATTTCTTAGCAGAAAAACCCAATAACTTTTTGTTGGCCCGACTCATGCAGCAGTCATATTCACATACCAATTCGTATATAGTAGTTGAATTCCAACAAATCATTCAATAATTTACCATGACACTACGTCCTACGTAGTTTCGACTAACAAATTCAAATGGCTCATAATCGGGTGATTATGAGCAAAACATGCTAAAGGTAAAACAATCATACACATTTCTAAAAGATAAATCACTACGTTCCAAACAAAAGAAAGAAAGAACAGCACCTATGACTGCACCATTAAGTCCAAACCAAATGAAACATGCATTTTCCCAAACGCATTAACCAAAACCCCTACGATATTCCAGCAGACATCGTATTTAAATTTGGTAATGAAGACAAATTTGTAGCGGCATAGTGACAGGACCAAGATGGGAGCAGTGTTTCACATGAAACATTACGTTATTTGTGTGTTATACAAGTAATTTATGGCAACTCATTTATGTTTAAAATTAGGAGGGTTAAAGGTGGGTGGGGGAAGGGTTGTTAACACATACACTCATATTAAGTGAGACTATGTATATTTACTCTTAAGTAATACTATGTACATCCTACTAGTTTGTTTGTTACATTTTACACCTTAACTACTTCACCGATCATCATGAAATATTGCATACACGTTGTCAGGGGTACAGAAAAGAACATAGGATACCTTTATATATAAAAAATAACATAACCTACATTTACACGAACGGAGTCGCGGGCAAAATCTAGTATCATATATTTTCTTATAATATCAACCTTTTATATAAACTGTCCCTTTGTCGGGCATGGGCGATCTCTCAGTATGAGATAGGTGAGCCACACATGTATGTATGTATCTTATGCGGGGGCCAGTCAGTGCAGACCAGCGACACTTTGACCCAATGGGATCTTTTGTGTCGACATTCTCCCAATAACGACTGCCATAGATGTTCATGGCAGCCGGGACCGACGGCTTAACGTGCTCTCCGAGGCACGGAGCAGGCGATAATTGTCAATCAATACGCACATAATTTCGAAAAGTCATGTAACTTCCGAAAGTCAGAGGTGCACGACGTGGGTTCGAACCCGAGACCCTCTGCATTGCAGTCTGTTGGTCTCCTCACTGAGCTATCGCTGCTCGGGCCACACATGTAGTCCACGACGCTCGCCCAGAGCGAGTTCGCAGGCATCACATATCTTCGAGAAAATTATAGATAACTTCAGACATGCAGAATTCCTCACGATGTTTTTCTTCACCATTAATATATAATAATAATATCAGCCCTGTATTTAAACTGTCCCACTGTTGAGCACAGGCCTTCTCTCATTAATAAATGAGTAAGGCACACACATATTCCACTAAGTTGGCCCAGTGCGGGTTGGTAGACTTCACATCCTCCACAACATTATGGAGAACATTTAGACATGCAGAATACCTCACGATATTTCATTAACTATTAAAAAAAAAAGCAACCAACTATTGAATACGCACGTAACTTAAAAAATTGAGTTACATGTCGTGTTATACTTGAGACTTTGCTTACAGCTCTACATTATGTAACATTATTTATGAATAAATTGCATGCAGTATCGATTTGTACTACAACTAACACACGTATATTTGGCCATCTGCAGTTTTATTGATACTCACCCGTATTTAGTTACACAGCCATACGTGTACAAGACGTCTGCATGGCTCCAAGGGTCTTCCACTGGCATTACGTTGTTTTTTTACGAATAAAATGAAAGAAAATAATACTTTTAGTAAATAAACTTGATATAAATCTTATTTTTGTACGTAATTTATGGTGACAAGTCGCTAGCCACCTAAGTTAGCTCAAACATCTCTTTGATATATGACGTGACAGAGCTCATATTTTAGCGGATCATCCTGCTAGCTCCCAGATAGCACCCGGTGTAATATCTGAAATATTAACGTTGAATTGCGCTTAGACTCGCTGCTGAATGTGGTATCGTGGGTTCTACTTTTATGACAATTATTTTATTATTATTAGCGTTTTTTATTTATATGCAACATCTTTGAAATTTCTAACTATATTTAATAAAATTCATTTACAAAATTTTTTACAAAATTTTGCTCGCGGCTCAGCTCGCGTAAATGTAGGTTGGTTAAAATACTTTTTCTGGATAAAAGGTACCCTTTGTCCTTTTCTGTTCGCCGGACAACGGTTGCGTATCGGTCGAGTAGCTGTAACGGCGTGTAAGCGTAACAAACTAACGAATAAACAAACTCCCATTTGCATTTATGATATTCGTTAGGATATAAAGACAAAGCGCTAAAGCGAACAGGATCTACCGATGGTAGAGAGCTTCACGCAATGCGCGCCGAGTCCAACAGCTGCATACCTGGTACTATGCATTCTGCATCATTTGCATTATTATCTGATCTTCAATTTTTTTTCTAGGCATTTTGGTCAGAATCTCTTTGCATGGGTCTAAGCCAAATGTAAATCAGGCTAGTTCTAGTATTAGCTTGTGAGTGTGCACTATGTGGGTATGTGCGTTAAAGATGACGTGTTATCCGTTCCGTATTTATTATTATTATTACATTGATAAACACAATAGCAACTTAGTTAGCGGATGTGTATGTCAATTCAATTCAATTCAATTCGTTTATTGCACTCCATAATGTATAATACAGGTCTTATAAAAGTAGAGAGAACAATTATGGACCCCGTCGGGCACGGCAAAATTACGAGAGAAGAATGAACATATAGCATAGCATATTGAAATAAATTTTAGAGCTTAGAAGATACCTAATTATTTAATTTCTTACGTATTATAATTAATATTCTATTATAGTTTATAATTAATTTGTTATAAAGTAAGTATTAAACTTATTTTCTAAATATACTTTACATAATTAGAACTATTAAAATTTATCGTTTAAATATTCGTTTATATCATAATAACATTTTTGTATTAAAAAGTCTTTTATTTTGTTGATAAATGTACTAAATTTTTCTTCATTTTTAATATTCTTTGATAATTTATTATATATTTTTATGGTTGGTAAGTTTAATCTATTTTTGTGTCTAAGTGTATATTTAATATTTAAATCTTCCCTTCTTGTGTAATAATGTTTGTGTTGTCTGACAAATTTACATGTTTCGAGAATATACATACAAGGAACGGTAAGTATTTTTAATTTTCGGAAATGAGATTTTCAACTTTCTGTGTTATCTATGTTTACTATTGTTCTTATTAACTTTTTTGCATAATTAGCAGCGAAGGAGCATCTGTGCTGTTACCCCATAGGGTGATTCCGTACTGTAACCATGAGGATGCATAGGCATAGTAGGTGACTAGAGCGGTTTTTATATCAGTGGTCTTTTTAACTTCCCGGAGAGCGTAGCAAAATGTAGATAATTTAGATTTAATTTTTTGTACATGTAGTTTCCAGTTAATATTGGTGTCTATATTTAATCCTAATAAGCTGAATTCGTTGTATCTACTGATAATCTGAAAAGAGTAGGTAGAACTGTATTTCTTCCACCTATATTTTGGCAGCCAGATGTTTTATGAGTCTATTACCGTCTATCGGGCACATTACATTTCCGTACAGCTCCTAAAATTTTCCAATAGAAAATCCCGATAATATGTTGCCCGACCCAATTGTACCAAGAATTTCCTGACAGAAAATCTTAATAACACGTTTCCCGATTCAATTTTCCCCTGGTATTCAATTACTGAGTCATATCACTAAAACAATAAGAGAAAATACAGAATATAATAATGATTGCCGCTTAAACAGACCTTTCAACAGTATTTAGCAGAATTATTCAGCAGATCAACTAAAATTTAAAATCAAAAACAAACCGAGTGAAAATATTCTTCTTCAAACAGGAACAGAACTTCAAGTACCAATAATTCTCTTCAAAAACTTTCACCCGAACGGAAAACGAAATTGGATTTGCCTGAAAGAAAATTCAGAACATTAAGAGCGGCAGTATACTCAGTATACTTGAAAAAATTCTAAGTCTAGATAAAATTATCCGGTTCCGGTGAATACCGGGTGTAAATTACTATTTCAAAGGCTGAAGCTTAATAATATATAATAATATGAAGACATTCAAATGAATGAACCAAGCGAACATCTGCTATGTCATCTTAGCTAGTGAAAAGCCATAGTCTTTAATCCCTGAAAACAGAGGAACATCCATTTATGAGAGTAGACAGTATTCCTGAAACTAAACCAAGTATATTCGAATAACACTATTACATTACTACAGTATTACTACAGTATCAATAATACTGATGTTTTTATTCCGGAGGGGTAGGTCAAGGCAGCAATTACAGATTTTTTGTTACGATACTGCCATGTCATACTTGCGTCCCTCACTCTTGCATAAAAAATGTGATTTATAGGCATTCTCTTTGCTTTAGGGTGCTCTTAAAATAACCTTGTTTTAGAATTTTTCTAATCTGGTCACAGAAATTCATCTAGAACTTTACCTTTGATTGTCCTATACAATGGCCTTATACACTTTCTTTATAATTTTTTCCGTACCCTAAACTAATTGTTTACAAAACGATTCATGACAATACTAATCAATTGGTTTACTTCTTTTTCTTAAATAATCATGGTATATTAGCACATTGATAACGAAACATGTATTGAATGCCGGATCGGAATCGTAATTAATAGTCTGTAACTTTCTTTAAAACAACTTATGAAAGCAGCCTACAAAATAGTTGCGTGCCAAATGATTACAAGTTCGTAGAAGCAAAACAACAATTTGCAGTCGTTAATTAATTTCTAGAAAAAGTTACCACTGTTCTTATTACCACAGTTACTACATGTGCTTAGTTGTATTTTATTATATTACGTACATACATTCATTCATTGACTCATGCCTTACTTATATGTTTATTTAGAGCAGCGATAGCTCAGTGGGGAGACCAACAGACTGCAATGCAGAGGGTCTCGGGTTCGAACCCACGTCGCGCACCTCTGACTTTCGGAAGATATATGACTTTTCGAAATTATGTGCGTATTGATTGACAATTATCGCCTGCTCCGTGCCTCGGAGAGCACGTTAAGCCGTCGGTCCCGGCTGCCATGAACATCTATGGCAGTCGTTATTGGGAGAGTGTCGACACAAAAGATCCCATTGGGTCGAAGTATCGCCAGTCTGCACTGACTGGCCCCCACATAAGATACATACATACATACTTATATATTTAAATGCGTAGGCAGAGATTATCACTATTCTTACTAATTTTATCAACTATGCTTTACGTTTTAAGTAATAGACGCTACTGAGAATTTTCTAACAGAAAAATCCTATAACACTTTGTCTGACTCTGGATCCATACCCGGGGCACTCAGGTGACTGTTTCCAGGACGTCGTGACCGAAGGCATACCTCTCTGCCCAGTTATTATCTTAAAACTAAACATGCATAGTATCATGCCTACATCCCCATAGCGTTAGCCACCAGACATAGTATCATACCTATATTTTTCCTAGTACGACTTAATATCCTACGTAACAGCTGGTAAGTCTATAAGCCTTCTATTGAACACATTTCGTGTCTACGTACTCCTACTAAAAAATTCTCGACAAAAACAAACACCACGCCTCACACGGGTATCTAATGCGAGACCACATTAACCAGTCGCATTAACTACTGTTCCTTTTTTTTCTTCTTTCTTTTCGTGTGGTTAGTGGCCAACCTGTTATCAAGAGTTGTTCAAGCCGCCCGTAGGCCTCTGACATGGCTTAACGACTGCTGTCAATTTGACAACAACCGGGACCGACGTTATACGTGCCCTCCGAAGCACGGAGATGCTCAGATGAAATACCACTAAGCGGTCACCCATCTATAGACTGACCGCACCCAACGTTGCTCAACCTCGCTAATCGTTTACCGATCAGTGAGTGCAACTGGCTATGAGCGCCAACTACTGTTGTGCCACCGAGACAAAGTTCTAAAGTAAAAAAAATATATTTTAATTTTGGATTCACACAGTTGCCATTACTCCGCCATCTTCGTTTATCTATCTACTAGTATACTTAAAACCACGCAACTACAAGCAGTGATGCTATTTTATCTACCATGCTATATATCTTTGGTTGTAATTTCAAATGGGTGAGGAACGAAATTCTTTCGCTGACTGCCCACCTGCCACCGCTGCCGGATTCAGAACAGAGAAAGAAATGAAGTAAAGTTTAATTGCATATTATATAAAAAGTAAAAATTAAATATGAAATGTGTAAACACAATTGGACACGTAAATTAACTAATATATTAATTATAAATTAGTATTATGAAAATACAAGGAAATAAAAATGTTGCTAAACGCCTGTTCGAGGATTAGAGCTCTGATGAGAAGAAGCAGGCAAGAAAATAGGCACTTCTTTAATCGCCAATTGAAATATGTTTTATCTTATATAAACAGCAGCTTACTTGTGGCAAAATATGTACTTTAGACTGCCTTGATGGCACAGCGGTAATTAATGCAAACGTTGTATATGATATATATATACATTTTCTTTCCATTTGGGTTTTTCTGTCAAGAAACTCTCGGAGCCTGATACAGTAACTGTTCCCAGTAGTCGGCAATAGACTTGTCATCTAATACGTGATATCTACAACCATACTTAGCAAAATAATATTCCATCACATACACACAACACCATCTAGCCCAAACTAAGCAGAGCTTGTACTATGGGTACTAGACAATGGATAAACATACATATATACTTTTTTTTGTAAATACATACATATTATACATAGAAATACCCAGACCAAGACAAACATCCATGTTCACGCACACAAATGTTTGACTTGTGCGGGAATCGAACCCGCGACCTAAGGCGTGGCAGTCGGTTACACTAACCACTGCCACGCCACTAAATATGGGTATAATATATCTCTACTTACCTTTATAAGGATATAGGTACAATATAATAATAATAATAATAGGCCGTATTGCTTGACATGGCATGCATCGTGAGGAGATTCCTCTCGCTCAAACCCTAACCACCGGTAGCTTGGACCCAGTTCCCGATGCCAGTGGGTCTTCATAGTTTTTATATAATTGTTATTGTAAATTTAGGAAATAAAGAGAATAATAACACTATGTGTGACAGTCCAACGGTTTTCCACTAGGCTATGCTGCTGTTAGATACTACATAGACACGCCTATATACCTAAAAGGGTAAAATTTATTTATTAACGATTAAGGTTTATGTATTATCCCAGAAATAGATACGTACATAATTATATATAGTCTATCCTAATAGAATTTGGGAAAAAGGTAAACGTCTTTTAGTGACTTTTATCATAAAAGTTTTTCTATGAAATAAATTTATGGATATTTATCAAAAGAAGGCCTTTCATACGGCTTATTGTATTCATTAACTACTTTCAAAGAGAGTTTGAATTTTCTAAATGACTTTATATTTAATTAGGCATGAAACGATTGTTTACATAAAATATTAATTCTATTGGGACAGAGTAGTACATACTTCTAGGATAGTAAAATATTCACTTTCTTCCTAGAAACGTTCTTGTCTTGATACTCTTTCAGCAATCATATCTTCTATGAACGTGCAGGCTTTGGAATTAATAACCTTCCGCAATTTTTCATAAATGTATACATGGTTAATTGAAAATTATAATAATATTTTACTTGTGAATAATTATGTATATACCTTGTTCAACAAACTTTTGTTCTACCACTTTTCATTTTATTTATTTATTTAATTTTATTATTTTTGGAAAACTTACAGCTAGTAAACACAGTTAAAACATTAATAGCTAAATATGGCGAATTATAAGTGTTCACGTATACATAATTATATAACTCAACCTAGGTAACGTAGGTACAACGGTTAAGAAATAAAAAATAATAAACCATATACACAACATATCAATTATAACAAGCGATTGATGCTGCGGTGGTCACTAAAAATTTTATTATTGAGGGAGCTTTTCATTTTCGCGACAAACATTGCTTATTTTTTTATAACAGGTTAGATCGCGGTCAAACGCAAGCCTATTAAAACTAAATAAAAAAATGTATTTCATACAAATATTCAAAATTGTATGTTCTAATCGAACGACTAAGACTTAAGACTACTCGCGGTCGCAAAGCAAGCAGCAGCGTAACCAAATAATACACAGCAGGCATGCAATTTTTAACTAATCAAAATATATTTCTTAGAAAATTTAGAATTTTGTAAAAGTAGCAGAACGGAAGTTGTTAAGTATGATGTTAAGAAGACGGTTGAAAGGTTATTATTATTTCATTTAACCCTGTATAAGCCAGTTACCTGGGGGTGGTGGGCTTTGTGGGCCTGCCCACCATCCGTTCAGCGCCAGGTCCGATAGGCGGCGTGCGAGTTCCCACGCGCGCCTCTGTTTCGAGTCCGTCTCCCCTCTATGGGGGGGACAGTAGGGTTTAAAGAGAGTCAGTGCCTTTGGGTAGGTCTGTTCGGGTAGTGGCCTGCCGTTTCATACGGCGGGCCGAAACCTCGGCGGGGTCGCGACTGTATGTGCAAGTGATTCGCGCGGCCCCGTCCATAGTGGTTTTGTGGAGGGACACCGTGGTAGGTTTAGTCGGTATTCCGGGAGGTACATTATCATCTTTACCATCTTTCTTTTACCCCGGCGAGTCCGACATAACCCCTCCGCCCACCCCCGCGGAGGGGTATGCGTCATGCATTCCCCCAGGTAAAAAACAAAAAAAAAAGATTCCAGTTCCTTTGCCGGCTTATAAAAATTATCAATTCACTTACTACTCATATTTCCAAGAATACAATGTTTCGGTAGATTAACACTTTGCCTGTAACACATCAACATAAGATTCGCAGTAAACTTCAAATTGTTTACAATCGTATTTCCCAGTAATCGTCTGAGGGGAGTCCTAAATAGGATTTCGATGTATAAAGAATAAGAATCCTAGAATCTAAGAGTGAAGCCAAAGACCTTAACTTCGTAAATACAATTATGTAGCAAAATGTTCAATACTTGTATTTATTTTAAGCCGTTTATTAGTGGATTGAGTGGTCGCCTTGCTACTGCGCCTGCGCCATATGTTGTGATTTTCGATAATCACCGCAAGGCATAAACATTTGTGTGAACCTACAAATAGTTGTACCGAGTATGGGTGCTATTTGTCTCTGTTGTTTGAATATTTGTAAACTGGGGGACTCCCAGCTAAGTGTCCTGATTATACAAGGACCACGAAGCAAGTCTTTAGCGAACCACGCCCTGACTATAGTTCTATAAGTAAAGATTGTCTCTTTTAATTGTATCTTAATTCATTAAAAGTGTATTTGTTATACCTTCTCTCATTGTACTTCCTAATATATCTACATTTCTCCTAAAGTAAACCCTAAAGGTTACAATGGCGTAATCTTACCACTAAGTATATATATATTGATCTTTATATTCATATTGGGGATGCGTCTGTGCTATTTATGATAAATATTAAAACTATAACGAGTTATATGCACTGCACATATAGCTCATTGGTTGCGGTGGTCACCCTTGTTACTGCCAATGAAACTACTGACAACGTTTTGAGATTGATCCCCACAAAAATTTAGGGTTTCACAAATAAATGTTTCGAGTTTGAATTTATTTGTGTCCGTTGTTTTAATGTTTGTAAAGTCCCCACGACATTGATCCCAATTGATCTTAGTGCTGGAATTTTATTCTAAATGATGTTGACGTGAGTGTAAGTATTATTATTATGAAATAGAATGTCTTCTCTACGCATTTCTCTGTTCCGAATACCAAGATGGCCACTCCAATAATTCAAATTCAATAATTCTCACAAATGAAACGGGCAGACGTCTACAATTTTATATTTCTACCCCCTCCCCAAAGTACTGCCAACACCCCCTGTAACTAAGGTTCCTAAATGGAAAAATGTTTCCAACTTTATTTTAGAATTTTCTTTTCTAAACTTTTTCGTGGAGTGTTGTAGAAGTTCTGACGTTTAATTTTGTTGGAGGCAACACTAACCCTTAAGTTTTGTGATGAGTAGGAGAGTTAGTTATATTTATACTGTATAAAACAGAATGTTTGTTTGTAAAATAATAATATAAAATCATAATGTGCATAATATAATCATAATAAATTAATATTCGTGTCAGCCTAAGATCATTAAAAATCATAATATTGTGTTAAGTTTACGTAAATGTTTTACATTGAAATAAAACTACATGTATATACAGATCTATTCGCTTTTAATTTGAAAATAATAATAGATAATTTTAAAGCTATTCAACTATTTAATAATTAATTATTAAATAATTTAAATGGATACAACAGACAAAACTTTCTTTTTCTTTCTTTTTTGATAAATCTGGACAATATATCAACAGCCTCTCGAATAGTTATTACAGTAATATGAATTTTCTTTCATGGTAACCTGAAACCTAAAAATCTTATCAAAACTAAATCTGTATTTTAAATGACTATATATATAACGGCATTTAATAATTTAATAATAATTTTTTAATAATATTCTATACATACACACAACACCATCTAGCCCAAACTAAGCAGAGCTTGTACTATGGGTTCTAGACAATGGATAAACATACATATATATATATATTTTTTTGTAAGTACATTCATATTATACATAGAAACACCCAGACCAAGACAAACATCCATGTTCATGCACACAAATGTTTGACTTGTGCGGGAATCGAACCCGCGACCGGCGTGGCAGTCAGTTACACTAACCACTACGCCATCGAGGCCGACGAGCATTGGTTTAAGTAGTCGTAGCACCACTCCGCCGCGTAGAGTATTGTGGGCTCTATACCCACATATCACAGAAATACGGCTATACAGAAATACGCCAGAGCCACTATATCGAGTGTTATACGTTCGGATCCCATACAGGACAAAAAATCGTGTGATCCACAAATAGTTGTGCCTGGTTGAGCTGGTTTAACCTGCTGCTTAAAACACCCTAAACCTAAGAAATTATTTACAATGCAAGTGATTTAGAAAATAAAATTGATGGCAATGAAAATTGTATCTTCCGTTTTAGGCTGACCACAAACGACTATTCGATATCACCACACAAATCTGTAACGCGTTAAAACACCAACATCTCACAGTGATTAGCAACACCCACCTTCAGAAGGAAACCTCACAAACATAAATCTTGTCAGCTTGCCAATTTCTTGTACAAAAAAAAAACCAAACTTTCTTTCCTTAAAAAAGTTAAAAATTCAACTAACGGACTAAGAGTTTCACAAATAAACGGAGGGAAGAAATTAATCCTGCAATTTCTCACTGTCAACCGTTGGTTTAGCGAAAAAACTGTCTTTTGTAAGGCACAGCGTCCATCAAAGCGAGGGAATCGGGCGGCAGTTTGAAAGTAATAGGATTAAGAAATATCCTTTTTTACGCTGCTAACGTGGCAAGCAAGCCTACGGTAACTACGGCTGGCGATTACTGCGGACACTTCAACAGTATGGTAGTGCAATAGAATTGACATACTCTCGTTTACTGAATTGAGAAATGCAGCATACAACTGAGTATTCCCAAATATTTTTTACAGAATCGATATTCATGAAACCGCTGTTAACTGAACCTTTACTTATGTATGTATATGTCAGAGGGTCTCGGGTTCGAACCCACGTCACGCACCTCCGACTTTCGGCAGTTATATGACTTTTCAAAATTATGTGCGTATTGATTGACAATTATCGCCTGCTCCGTGCCTCGGACAGCACGTTAAGCCGTCGGTCCCGGCTGTCATGAACATCTATATATCTATAAATTAAATATTTGGGACGGACAAATTGTAATATAACTATTTATGTTTCGTTTAAGCTGTAAAATGGGATAGATTTCTTCTGTTATAATCTAAAAATCACGTAACACGAGCTTGCGTTTTTGCATTTTTCGTGCAAATATACCTACGTAATTTTGTAGGCGAAAAATTAAAAATATTAATTATTTCAAGTTTTTTACACGGAGTAATTGTAAACACATTCATTGTTATGGTAAATGTTTATTTTATGTTTGTATTAAACAAAAAGTGTTGATTTTATTCACTAAACTGTGACCGCCTGTTTTGGCACATTTCGCTCGGCGCAGTCTTAAGGAAGTAGAAAGTAGAATAAAAAGTTACATAGAACTTAACCTTAACCGGTCGTATACCGCCGGCTCGCATACCAGCCGGCAGATTTGTACCCGTCGTAGGCCGGTGGCTCGCATGCGAGCCACCAAATTGGTTTTACGTTAGCTTAAGCTAAAGCGAAGGCGGCGCGCGGCGTTTTGGCGCCAATTTGGTGGCTCGCATGCGAGCCACCGGCCTACGACGGGTACAAATCTGCCGGCTGGTATGCGAGCCGGCGGTATACGACCGGTTAAAGGCTGGTAATGACAACCCTCTTACTTAACGTATAACTATATAATAGGCTGTACACGTTAACGTTTGAGCGTCTACTAAGAACCTGAGGAAGCTTCGTAATATTGCAGCCTGAAAAAAAAACCGCGATGATAACAATCTCTTGATTCTCGCTGTAGTGGTTAAGTTACAAGATATAAGCGACCTACTAATACTGTATGTATATTCCTAATACTAATACTCTATGATTTTTATATCCACATTTTCTATTATAAAGAGGAAAGATTAAAATTTTTGTTTGTTTGCAAGGACTTAACTCAAAAAATACACAACCGATTTTAAAATTCTTTTACTTTTATAAACTTTGTTATCATCGAGTAATGTAAGCTATATCTTATTAATAAAAGAGTGTACTGTCACTAAAATTTTTTTTTTTGATTCAGGAAAATCCTTTATGGATACCCCCCTCCCCCGGGGGGGAAGGGTGGTTATGTGAGACTCTCCGCCCCTGAAGGGGGTCGGTATACACACTAAAAACCTGGGGTGAGCAGTCCCTCCGCCGACGGAGTGGGGTGGGATGGGGTCGCGTTAGCAATCACCATCCCGCCCCGGCGGTTGGCCCGGCTGATGGTGACCGGGCCTCAGCACCTGCGGAGGGAAGGCCTTGCTCACCAAGGCCATCCCTCAGATGTGTGGGGCCGTGCAAGCCGGTAGAGAGTCCCTCGACTCTGTACCAGTGGCCCCACTATACAGGAGCGAAAAGGCGGGCAAATCGCCTCCTTCTCGCTCCCGTCCGTCTGCGCCGGAGAGGGTCAGCGAGGAGGTTGTTCTCCCTGACCCTCTCCGCGGTCTCCTTCTGCGCCATGACAGCTTCGCAGAAGGAGACCACTGCCTGCCACGACCTCTCGCCGCCGAGCATGGCGTTGATCACGCTCGGCAGGGAGAGATCTCCGCCTATTATGGCCGAAAGCGTGTGCCGCTGCGGCCCCCACGCGGCACACGCCTCCAGCGTGTGGAGCGCCGTGTCTTCCGGCGCCCCACACTCGTGGCAGGCCGGGGTCGCCTCCCGTCTCGCGATCTGGTGCAAATACTTTCCGAAGCATCCGTGCCCGGAAAGCACCTGCACCAGTCGGAAGGTCAGCGACCCGAATCGCCGCCCTATCCACCCCCGGAGGATCGGGCGAATGGCCTCCACCGTCCACTGGCCCGAGGCCGGTGGAGCCAGGTCCTCCGTCCACCGCCTCAATAGGGCGGCCCGCGCCTGTCGCCGCATGCGTGCGACCTCCTCCCACCCCGGGGGCTCCCCGCGGGACCTCCTCGCCGCCACGAAGTGATACACTTCGGCGAGGATCTCCGCTTGTAGCTCCCAGGGGGGGTCACTGGCCAGCACGCACGCCGCCGTCCAGGACACCGTCCGGTAACCGCGTATGGCCCTCGTCGCGACGACCCGCTGCGGACGTCGCAGCAGGGTCTTATTGTTGCGACTAAGGGCGTCCGTCCAG
The DNA here is from genome assembly GCA_930367265.1 of Catocala fraxini. NCBI lineage: Eukaryota > Metazoa > Arthropoda > Insecta > Lepidoptera > Erebidae > Catocala > Catocala fraxini. The sequence goes on along the minus strand of OV884049.1, from coordinate 3,436,237 downwards.
ACCGGTGCCCCGTAAAGGGCCATACTCCGGATCACTCCGGAGCACAGTCGGCGACAGGTGGCACTCGGGCCACCCACGTTGGGCAGCAGCCTCCCCAGGGCGGCCGCCGCTCCCAGGACTCTTGGGGCCAGCTGGGTGAAGTGTGCCCCAAAAGTCCACCTCCCGTCCTGGATGAGACCCAAGTATCTCATTTGGGTCCCAACCCGGACCAGGACCCCGTCCAGTGCCACTCGCGTACCTGGAGGAGGTCGTCCCCAAGGCCCATGGAACAATAGGGCCTCGGTCTTGGAGAGGGCAACCTCCAATCCCAGGGCGCGGATACGGTCGACCACTAGGGCAGCTTCCACCGCGGCCAACCGCACTGCCTCCCCGAGCCTGGTCGTAGTCAAGGGGAGGGCCCTTGACTACGACCAGGCTGTCATCGGCATAGCACGCCACCCGCATACTCGCGGGAAGCGTGCCCCGAAGCACCCAGTCGTAGCCAACGTTCCACAGGAGCGGTCCCAGCACCGACCCCTGTGGAACCCCGCAGGATACGCGACGGCGCCTCAAACCGTCGCGTCCCTGTACTGTCACTAACATAACCCAACCTACTTTTACGCGAGCAAAGCCACGAGTGTCTTATAAAATTCCGTCGTTCATTTTCTTTTCTTTAAAAATACAACTCGCGTACTAAGAACAAATCCTGTGACGCGGGGGACATTACAAACATTTAAACAACGACACAAAGAACAACCAGTGTTCATTGTGTCTAGTCACAAATTCACACTGAGGGAAGGCCCGTGCCAAGCCGTGGAACAGTTTAATACAGGGCTGATATAATATGACTTATATATTTATTATGAGGATCGAGTCCACAACATTTGGATGGTGTCAATGGTTAGTCGACCATTTAAATCATTACGCCATCTATGCAGTTTAGTATTACAACAACACATGACTTTTACAACGAGAGCAACGAGACAGTCTAAGAAAATAAATTAAGCCTCTGTTGGAAAAATTTATATTTACGCAAGACATTTGCCTCACATTTCATCATAATAACTCCCTTACTCGACATTTTATCATAATCATAAACTTTTTTTTTTACTTGTGCTTTGAACGCATTCCTGTCCGCGGGGCGACGGAGAGGATATGCCGGGCTCAACGGGGAAAATATACCATGGTAATACCGACTAAACCTACCACGGTGTTCCTCGACATAACCATAGATGACGAGGCCACGCGAATCGCTTTCACATGCAATCGCGACCCCGCCGTAGTTTTGTCCCGCTGTGTGAAACGGCAGGCCACTATACAATAAATATTTCCTCCACCCCCTGGAGGGGAGACAAAGACACGACACAGAGGCGCACGTGGGAACACGCACGCCACCTCTCGGACCTGGTGCTGATCGGGTGGCGAGCAGGCCCACGCAGCCCACCACCCCAGGTCAAACCGCAGGGTGGCTGGAGGTCATCTCGCGCCCTCCCGTGCCCGGTTCTGCGCTTGAGGAGAGGGTTTAAGCGCTCCCTCTCCCGCTCCGCTGCGTCCTTGATAGAAATTACTTCCTCGTAGAAGGAGGCGACGGCGTTCCACGATCTCTCACTCCGGACCATAGACTGAACCATGGCCGGGAGTGAGAGATCATAATCATAACCTTACCTTAACTTTAAAGATATGTGATATCTGCTAACCCGCACTGGTCCAGCGTGGTGGACTATGGCCTAACCCTTCTCACACTAAGAAGAGGCCTGTGCTCAGCAGTTGGACAGTTTAATATAGGGCTGATATTTTAATACAATAATGTGTCCTCCAGACCGAATTTCGGTCACGGACCCAATCTTAACAGAGACTGGCCATCTGCGTAGGAGATATTATAGTGCACAAGTATATGCGCAAACACAAGTGCAACCTCTATTCCCTAACACTCATGATCAGATGGGACGGATAATCCGACACAACTGGAGAGAGATCACACGCAGAACCAACGGCTTTACGTGCTTTCCGAGGCACGGGAGTGTCTAACACCGCCAAGTTCCTAACTCCGGGCTCGTATTGAGATTTCTTAACAGAAAATCCCAAAAACTTTTTGTTTGCCCGACTCGAGATTCTAACCCTAGACCTCATGAACAGCAGTCGCATTTAATACCGCCGTGCCACGGAGGCAGTTATTATATAACCTTACCATAATAATTCTCCGCAATAGTGTTGTACATTTAACCAAACGTTTAGACCGACAAGTAGAAAGTAAACGAAAGAATGAAATACGCGTCGCAGTTACACTGATGTCGTCTATTAAAATAATTGCACTGAAGTTTAGTCTGCAAACTATATGTTGTTATCTCGCTAGTGATGGGATCATGTCGATAAAAATTATACACGTATAATTATGATAAAGGTAAAGATGATAGGATAAAAGTATTTGTTTACTTGAATAAACTAAAATTAATGACATATTATTCGGCTCTTATTTCGACGTGCTTAAATAATATTATATAACACTAATTCTCATTTATAATATTACTTAGTTTAGCACGTCGAAATGTGAATTAGAGTTTGTTTGTTTGTATAATTGATTGATTGCCGATAGCTGAAGCAATCTGGGTGTACTCTTTTTATTTTCAGATGTCTCGTTAACTGTTATAATTTCTGATATACTCACATAAAATAGTTGTTTCTGTGTGTACTAAACATTCTACTATAATTCGAATAATAAAACTGATAACTAATTAATTTAAATGGACGTGAAATCATACTACTAATGAAAATTCGTTTAATTGTTGTCGTATCAATTACACAAAGAATATAAAATTCAACATTGTTAAATTCTACAGTTATACTTCATCTTTCGTTAAAAACAGAATTTCTTAACTTAGGGAGGTAATTTTATCGATATTTTTATTACGTTATTAAGGTACCACCCTCGGGTTATAAAATGTTATTGCCAGTCTACTTTGTGTCAGGTCATATTTAATACACAACCTTTATGAAGGGACGGCCATAATCTTCGCTGGTTTTATTTGTATAACGCTCTCAAATTAGATTGGGAGATGGTTCAGTGAAAATATTTATACACTAGAGACCTTTACGTCTTTATATTTTATTTCTTGACCTTTATTTAGGTCTGTTATGAACCGCTTAAGACTTCTCAAATTATTTACTTTTAGGTTACCTACACTAAAATCTATATATATAAAAGAAAGTCGTGTTAGTTACACCACTTATAACTCAAGAACGGCAGAACAGATTCGGCTGAAAATTGGTAGGGAGGTAGCTTAGAGCCAGGAGATGGACATAGGATACTTTTTATCCCGTTCGACAGCGTTCCCGTGTGACTTGACATGAAACGTCAGTCACTATAAAACGTGGTATAACAAAAAAGAATCAGACTCGGAATAACAAAACGCAAATGACAGCTATGTAATTGACGTAAAATGACAGCTATGTATTGACGTATGGATGACAATTTGATATTTGTAAGAAATCAATATTAAAACTATTTCTATTAAATAAATAATTAACACGTGGATTGAAGTGAAGTGAAGTTTAATTAATAATGCCGCGACCAAGACGATCGAATCTTTCCCGACAAAGCCGTAATGCAAGAAGAATACAAAATACTGCAAATGAAAGGACTGAAGAAGAAATTGCACGTGAACAGCGCCGCGATAGTATGGCTCGACTTCGTGCTTCTCAATCACGAGAGCAAAGTGAAGCAGCCCGTGAAACAGCTCGGTTGGCAATGCAGAATCGTCGAGCGAACAACAGAAGGCAACAAATAGATAATTTGCGACGCAGAACAAGATATTTAGCTGATTTGAATCGAGCAGCGTTTCGATACGATTGCAGCAATGATTACAGCTTGCATCCTAGCGTTTGCATTGGGCAAATGGACGTTGTTTGCGAGTATTGTGCTGCATTAAAGTTTTCCGGAGAAACGCCTGGATTATGCTGCCTTAATGGTAAAGTGAAATTGCCAGTGTTGACTCCGCCACATGAGCCATTTTATTCATTGCTCTGTGGCGAAACACAAGAATCACGCCACTTTCTTGCAAATACTCGAAAACACAATCTGCTTATTTATTGCCATTAAGGCGGAACAAAGTTCGCCGGGTCAGCTAGTATTTTATATCCAAACTAATATCATAAATAAGAATGTGAGTATGTTTGTTAAGCTTTCACGACTTAACTACTCGACCGATCACCACGAAATTTCGCATACGCGTTGTCAGGGATATAAAAAAGGATATGGCCTTCTTTATACCCCTGACAGTACATACAACAGTACTTTTCCTAGATTGAAGGACTATGCCCTATGGAGTACTTTTAATCTAGGAAAAAGTACTGATCCCCAAGGGACAGGGATAGAAAAAAATCGTATTTCAATTTTTAATTTATTAATAATATCTAGAATAACGCATCGAATGATTAACAATTATCGCCTGCTCCGTGCCTCGGAGAGCACGTTAAGCCGTCGGTCCCGGCTGCCATGAACATCTATGGCAGTCGTTATTGGGAAAGTCAGTACCCTCTAATATCCTGACACTGGTCTAGCCTTAGGGTATCGTTAGCCTTCGGGTTGCAAAGGTCAGGTGGCAGCCGCTCCGTGTAAAAACTGATATCCAGTCAAATCCGGTTAGACCAAAAAAGCCGACCCCAAGTGAATTGGGAATAATAAAGGCTAAGAGAGAAGATCTAGAATAACGCAGATGACGCTGCTGGCAAAATCTAGTTGTTAGCATAATTTCATCATAATCCAACCTACGATATGATTTAAACGCTTTTATGTAACTTGATATCTACAAATGATTAGGCTTACGCGTGCTTGGCATTTCATCACATAGAGTGTTCTGTAGTATTCATAGAACTTGAGTATTATCACATTTGGGCTGTGTCGTTGGAGCTTATGTTTGTCTGTTGAGATTCCGGTTGAGAAAAGTGATACCTTGTTAGGAAATTCACAGTAGTCCTGCAATAGGGATAGTAAAAAGTATATGTACTTGATTACCAACCATGAAAAGCAACGATAGCTTAGTGTAGAAGTCGTCAGACTTCTGCGCAATTATCTCGAGTACATACATTTCCATGGTTTGCAGCCTTGATAATTAAAAGTTATGTGCGTCTTAAATTGTTAATTACCAGTCACTTCAATGGTGAAGGAAATATCGTGAGAAGACCTGCATGGCTAAGAGTTCTCTGTAACGTTCTCGATAACCTCCTTAGACCATCAAAGAAGTGTCCTCGGCATCACTTCACGTAAGGACTTGGTGTGGAAGGTTGCTCGTGGACTACACGACTGCTTACCATCAAGTGGAGTGTAATCATTTTAACAGGCAATGAAAAAGAGTTTCATAATATCTACAAACTCGCAGTAGGTTAGTGTGTTGGATTATAGCTTTAACTTTCATATACTGAGAAGAATCTGGGCTCAGCAATAAGACAATAAGCAGGGCTGATATGAATAAATAAGAATCATTTATCGACAACTAACAAATTACAGGCATCATTATTATTTTATTTGATCTTAAAACGGCCAACAGCTCCGTTTAGCGTTGACTTGTCACCAGCTCTTGCCATAAAATTTTTCAACCTAAACTTTCTTTTTGCCGTTACTTTGGCGAGATTCTTAGATAGCAACGCTTGGATAAATATTATATTGTAGTCTTAAAAAGATGTTTCAATTCAGTATGCGTAGATTTTGTATTATATATATTATTCAACACTAGATTTTGACCGCAGCGTCGCTCGCGTCAATGCATATTTAGCAAAGTCTATTTATGACATGATATATGCAGCACATATCGTACCATTTGACAACGAAACAGGGTTCATCCATTGATATGGATGAACCCCAGGTGATCCTGGAAGCGTTCAAATCCAGGACGGTACGCTTCCAGCGATCATTTCTCCCACGTACGTGCAAGCTCTGGAATGAACTGCCTGCTTCGGTGTGTCCCGAGCGCTATGATATGTCCTTCTTCAAACGAGTTTTAAAGAGAGTTCTTCTTTCACGGTAGGCAACGGCTTTGCTGTGACCTGACATTGCTGAAGTCCATGAGCAGTGGTTACCACTTTCCATCAGGTGGACCATTTGCTCGTCCGCCAGCGATGGCAATAAAAAAAAAACAAAAAAAAAGCGCTGTCTGCCTCTCCCTCATAGTAATAAGGCAAGCGTATTATTAAACATAAGGAAAATGTAATTTAGGGTATGATGAAGCTGACATACGTTTATAAGGTAAAAACCTCTAATTAAAATAGAATAAAAAAAATTAAGCATATTTTATTAATAAATTCAATTTCTGGGGTGAAATACTTTTTTCTTTTATTCAAGGTATACCTTATTCCCCTTTTTTTACCCCTAACTACGTGTATGCGAAATTGCAAGATGATCAGTCAAGTAGTTAAAGCGTAAAAATGTATAATAATAATAATAATATTCTATCACATACACACAACACCATCTAGCATCTAGCCCAAACTAAGCAGAGCTTGTACTATGGGTACTAGACAATGAATAAACATACATATATACTCTTTTTTTTGTAAATACATACATATTATACATAGAAACACCCAGACCAAGACAAACATCCATGTTCATGCACACAAACGTTTGACTTGTGCGGGAATCGAAACCGCGACCTCAGGCGTGGCAGTCGCTTACACTAATCACTACGCCATCGAGGCCGACAAACAAACATACTTACATTCGCATTATAGTATTAGTAAGGAAGTTAGGATTGACGGGCTTTCAGTTTTATAGCTCATTAAGAACAAGATACAGTCATACATACATAGTCTTACGCTTTTGTTCCCACTGACATTCAACCAACATATAACCCCACCCTGCCTTTTCCAATACCTATGTTCCAATCATGATAGAAATCTTCGTTCTTCCAATAACCTCCTGTTACTTTGTCCCTCCCATACATCTGGTTTCCTAAATTCTTCCTTCTTCGTCCAGTCCATTTGACTTTGGAATGCGCTCCCTCATGAAGTCAGGATGTCCACAAACCGTTGCACTTTCAAGTTAAAAGTGCGTGCCCTCTTTTTTGACAGTTTATCTGATCCATCTCATTGTTACGTATGTATATAGGTAAGTATGTATGTAGGCGTATATATGTAAATTTAGGTATGTATATATTATGTAAATATCATTACTTTTGTGTTATTCTTTAGTTTAAATACATGTATATTTATGCGTATGCACCTACATTGTTTATCTCTGCATCACCCTACGGTTGACTGGTAGAGAATGCCCTTGGCATTAAGTCCGCCAATGTATTGTTTTATGCATGAAGTTTTTAAATAAATAAATATACTTTTATATTCACCGTAATAAGGGCGAGCTTATTGCTGGTAACAGTTCCAGACTGCGAGCTGGTATTGAGAATATATTGACATAAAAAATCTCAAACAGCGGCCCTCTCTTCTATAACTAAGTGGTTGATGTCGAGGGGACGCTATATCATTAACTGGATTAATCATGGAATGGGGTCTGACTTCTTTTTTATGAGTTAGGGGGCAAACGAGCAGACGGATCGCTTGATGGTAAGCGATTACCGCCACCTATGGACACCCGCAACACCAGAGGGGTAAAAAGTGCGTTGTCGGCCTTTTAAAAAGGAGTACGCTCTTTTCTTGAAGTGTTGAAGGTCGTTTTGGTCATACCGCAGGTGACAGCTCATTCCACAGTTTTGTTGTGCGAGGCAGAAAATTTCTGGAGAAACGCAGTTGTGGACTGCCAGCCATCTAAATGATGCGAATGAAAATGCTGTCGCGTAGGACGACTGACTCAGAAATAGCTCAAAACAGTGAACGGCAATGAAACTTCTCAAGAGAGATTTTTTCAATGCTGAATATCCTACATTTTTATTTTATTATAAATAATTTTAAATTGACCTGTCCAAGACATGTTCAATAATTTTTAAGGCAATGAAGATTTTTGTCTTAAACTTGACTTCGACTTTTAAAATGGTATGAATGCGGTTTGAGGTTTGATTACTGAGTCTGGCAATTTGTTGATTGATCAATATATTCCTAATCATAGGATCCAATAGCATAGTTAGCAAAATGTAGATGTAACACCATTCCTTTCGGAGATATAATCGTATGTATGTTGTGTCAAATATTCTAATAAATATAATATTACCAAGATTATATACAAAATTACCATGGCAAATGCAAATAATGCTCCGCCAACAGAATTTAATATCACACATATCACGTAGATTAGCTGGAGACATCAATCCCTTGGATCGTGGTGTCCTTAATTAAAACATCGCACGACAAAGAAAATTCAATTTTGCAAGAATAAGGCCCACGTGAACTTATTGGAGACTGGATATGGCTATTGATTTAAAGGTACGCTCGCATGCAATAGCGTAAAGCGCTCTTGTATCAGGTGATACACTAAAACTTGAGGTCAAACTCTTTACTGCCAAAAATATACAAATTAGATACTTCTTAGTCAGAGCAGCGATAGCTCAGTGGAGAGACCAACAGACTGCAATGCAGAGTGTCTCGGGTTCAAACCCACGTCGCGCACCTCTGACTTTCAGAAGTTATATGACTTTTCGAAATTATGTGCGTGTTGATTGACAATTATCGCCTGCTCCGTGCCTCGGAGAGCACGTTAAGCCGTCGGTCCCGGTTGCCATGAACATCTATGGCAGTCGTTATTGGGAGAGTGTCGACACAAAAGATCCCACTGGGTCGAAGTGTCGCCGGTCTGCACTGACTGGCCCCCGCATAAGATAAGATAAGATACTTCTTAGTCATGTCAATAAAATGATATGTCAATATTATATTTATAACATAATAATTATTCTTACACTAAGCAAAAGTGCGCGATCAGCAGTGAGATAGTTTATTTATAGGGCTCATAATATATTATATCACTACATATTATAAAACAAAGTCCCCCGCCGCGTCTGTCTGTCTGTCTGGTCGCGATAAACTCAATAACTACTGAACAGATTTTCATGCAGAAGGTTTGGGTGTATCATTTATTAAGGTTTTTTACCACCCGTGCGAAACCGGGACGGGTGGCTAGTAATAAGATAAAACAGTACATTTTGTATTGAAAAACACATTTCGAGGTGAGCTCTACGATCACATGAGAGGTAACAGGCAACTATTTTCGATTGTATGAGCTAGTATGTGAGGTTACCAAATAAGTAGTTTAATGACGACTCGATGGCGTAGTGGTTTGTGTAACCGAGTGCCACGCCTGAGGTCGCGGATTCGATTCCCGCACAAGTCAAACATCTGTGTGCATGAACATAGATGTTTGTCTTGGTCTGGGTGTTTCTATGTATAATATGTATGTATTTACAAAAAAAAAGTATATATGTATGTTTATCCAGTGTCTAGTACCCATAGTACAAGCTCTGCTTAGTTTGGAATAGATGGTGTTGCGTGTATGTGATAGAATATTATTATTATATTATATTATTATTTACAAGTTGAAATTAGAATGTAAATGTTCAGAATAATTTCAGAATCATAATTTATGTGAGTGCCATATAATGATGTCATGCAATAACAAAAAAAATACTACCTACGTAGTCGGCTAAGGTATTCGGCTACAAGTCATAAGGTCTTTCCTTTCCTTTCCTTAAAATATAACCAGTCCCAAATTATTTAATCTCTATAATATTATTAACTTATTATTGTTATTATATTTAGTTTTTTAAAGTTAGTAGCACATGATACCTTGTTGATACATTACATTACATAGATTCACGCCTGATTCCCAGAGGGGTAGGCAGAGACTACGGATTTCCATTTGCTACGATCCTGACACACTTCTCTGGCTTCATTCACTTTCATCACATTCCTCATACACGCCCGTCGGTTCAAGGTGCTCTTAACCTGGCCTTTGTCCAGAACGCCTCCGATCTGATCAAGAAACGTTCGCCTAGGTCTTCCTCTTGCGACTGTTCCATTCACACTAGCCTTATAAACTTTCTTAGTCAGTCTTTCCTCGTCCATTCTTTCTACATGCCCAAACCAGCTTAACATACCCTTTTCTATTCTTGTCACTATATCCACTTTCATGCCGCATCTCTCTCTAATCACACTATTCCTTATTCTATCTTTCAGAATCACACCATATATATTTCTCAGCGCTCTCATTTCTACAGCATTTATTCTGCTCTCATGCTTCTTGTGCCATTCCTAACTTTCACTTCCATACATAAGTGTGGGCACTAATAGTCCTCTATGAACAGCCAAACGTGCCTTTTCGGAAACATTTCGACTGTTCACTATGGCCTTGTTGATATGAGTTGTAAAATACTGAAATTATATATAATTGGCGATTTAAAAGATTGGCCGTGAGTTTCTTGCAGGTTTCTTCTCATAGGCTCTATCTACTCTTTGCCTGAACCTAGCAACTAACCTAAATGTAGCTTCAGTAACTTAGTAAACTCACTAACTTGTATATTTTGGCGTTCATAAGTGTTATTTTGTGACCTAAATAAATAAATGATTTTTGACTTTTTACTTTTGACCTGTTGCTAGTAATACCACTACAAAACATTACTTCTCTGACTTTTCTGAATAACAAATAAAATAAAATTCTTATACTGATAGAAGTAGTTAAACTAACAATGTTTATATATCTTAATTATAGTATTTTACTCAACCTCCGAATTCTTAGAATGATTAAAAACTTATTGTGTCTGGCCGCGGGTCTGCCGCTCTAACCGAATTAGTTCAGTAACAATACTAATAGACAACTTTATAGAACTCAAAAAGATACTGTACCTCAAAATGCATATTTAATTCAAATGTTACTTTATTTCCATTTCATGTTGGTAAGTTATAATACGTATCAAAGGAATATTAAAGACACATACATTAACAAAAGAACCAGAAAATCAAAGGCAGTGTATACGATCAAAGGAATACAGAAAAGACAATTTACAATAATGAAATATTGTGGAAACAATCAAGTATCTCATCTATACAAACTACATGAATACAGATGGACGGCTCCAGAGCCCGTTCGTCTACTGAAGACGAAAGTAATGACAATATTAGTGCATAGTAGACTTTAAACGCAGCCAGCACCGTCACAGGTCTTGGTTTCGAATCTCGGATCGTGCCAGCAAAAAGTTATAGGGATTTTCTGTTAAGAAATCAGTTTGGAGGTCATTATTAAATGTCATATTTATATTGCCTGTGTCATAGATACGTTTGGATTGTATAGAATATAGCTTTTGTCCGCGGTTTCGCTTGCGTAAAAGTAGGTAATGTTATGTTAGTAATTGTACTTTCTTTTTAAAATAAAATATAGCCTATGTTACTTGGTGATAATATAGCTTTCTAATGGTGAAAGAATCTTCTCATAGAATCAATATTCTATGAGAAGAGATTAGAGAAGATTAGATATCTAAGAGAACACAACAGTAGGAATACTGCTATTTCACGTCAATACGTGAAATAGCAGTATTCCTACTGTTGTGTTTCGTTCGGTGAGTGAGAGTGCCGGAGGCCCAATCACCCTCTTTCCCCTTTCCCGCTCCTTCTCCTTCCCACTTCCTTTCCTAAAGGGTCGGCAACGCGCAAGTGATGCCTCTGGTGTTACAGGCTACAGTGACCACTTACCATCAGGTGGCCGTATGAATGCTTTCCACTTTGGTTGTAAAAAAAATATTGAATCGGTTGACTAGTTTTTGAGTTAAAATTAATTAAAATATTTCTTTTCTTTTAATTTATTGATCGATTTTTAAAAATGTATTATTTCCTCTTTATAATATTAGTATAGATGACATCTAGGACAAATTTCTTTAGTAATAAGCAAGCACACTTCGTCCGTAATGATAATGAAATTATAAATAAGTATAAGTATGTACGTCTCTATATGTAAATTGGTATTTATTATCTGATATACGACAATTGTATGACCATGTACGACCCGACAACGAAATATTCGGGATGACATCAATTCGTTGTCACTGATTATTATTCGATTCATAATCAAATATTCGAAGTAGGACAAGATACATCATGGTCACTCGTGTTGAAGAACTGCTCGCGTCCAGTCGACGGCGGTGATAACCTATTTTTTTAGGACTTCCTTCTTATATGTTCAATATTTTTATGCCTTTGTACGTCATAGATACTCCAACTACCATTATATAGCTTGTTTGCACTGTAATGCAAATGCGAACGCAAACGCAATAATGAACATCAGAGTCTGATAGACTTCTGTCAGACTTTGACGTTCATTATTGCGTGTAGATCGGTGCGATCAAATATCTATATTCTAATCAATCAACATCAATGCATGCGTTCGAATAAACTTAAGATCGATGTTTCAAATGATTCGATTTTATTCAATTGTCATACTACTCTAAGAGCGTCTATTTTCCATATTGTGTCGCCGGCCATCTATGTAATGTGTCCTCTTTGTGAAGGCACGTGAGAACTGTCACCTGCAGCCACGTCATGCGTCAGTCTCAATCAATAAATCAAAATAACTGCAATTGCCTGTTACTTCGTATAACGTATTGTTATCGTTGGAGGTAATTATAATATTGCTGTAATTTACTCCATCGATAAGTGGTGTATTATCACAGCTGTGGTATTGACAGAATGGTTGTGAATTGCTTTATTGGAAATACTATCGATGGTTTAGTGTTGTGTGATTATCGAATAAATTAGAATCAATCCAATGGTTGATAATTATTCAAATGCATACTTATTAATCGTTGATCTTAATTAGCATGTGATTACTATATTAATCAGCCTTATTTATGTTTAATAATATAATATCAGCTCTGTATTTAACTATCGCACTACTGGGCACGAGCCTCTTCTCATTTTGAGAAGGGTTAAGCCATAGCCAACCACGCTGGCCCAGTGCGGTATGGCAGACTTCACATATCTTTGAGAATATTATGTAGAACTCTCAGACATGCAGGTTTCCTCCCAATGTTTTTCCTTTACCGTTAAAGCAAGCAGTAATTAAATATTTAATAACGAAAAGTCAGAAATGCGTGCTTTGAGATCAAACTTAAGACTGCGCCAAGCGAAATGTGCCAAAACAGGCGGTCACAGTTAAGTGAATAAAATTAACACTTTTTGTTTAATAGAAATATAAAATATACGTTTACCATAACAATGAATTTGTTTATAATTACTCCGTGTAAAAAACTTAAAATAATTAATATTTTCGCCTTCAAAATTATGTAAAAATGCACGAAAAATGCAAAAACGTTAGCTCGTGTTATGTAATTTTTAGATTATAACTGTAGAAATCGATCCTATTTTACAGCTTAAACGAAACATAAATAGTTATATTACAATTTGTCCGTCCCAAATATTTAAGTTATTGGTTGACAATAAAGATACATATTTATCAAAAAAGCACTTCAAATCCTCCATACAATTTTACTATGGCGGCCGCGCGCCGATTTGAATATGCGCCGCACGAGCTCTGTCATTATCTGTCTTACGCTTGGCGCAGTCTTATGATCTCTACGTGGCAGTCCATCGGTCTCCCTCTAGGCTATCGCTGCCTATGGTATATTTATGTATAAACTGTCATATAATAATATGAATGATCAGGACATAATGCACTACTCTGGACCAGTGTGGAATTGCAGATTTCACACATTTGGAATAAATTTTTTTTAGCAGTTCGCAGATCTTTACTGATATTATAAAGCTGAAGAGTTTGTTTGTTTATTTGGTTGAACGCGCTAATCTCAGCAACTACTGGTCCAAATTGAAAAATTATTTTAGTATTGGATACGCTATATCACGCTACGACCTACGGAGGCGGCGCAGTAATCATAAAAGTGGGTGAAACCGCGGGCACATCTAGTAGAAATATAAAATGTCAGATCGACGCAAAACAAGAATACACAAACAAAGCGGTCAGGTTTTCTCCGAAAAAATATAGTAGAGATATATCGAATATTAAAAAGCGAAGTCATCACATTAGTCGACGGCTTCTTGGCGTGTCATTATCAAAATTAATTTGGATTCGAATAATAATGATCATAATCATTTATTTGCCGAACATGGGTTATACAGCTCTTACGGTTATTTTATAACAACACTATATTCTACCACTAATATGGTGTACAAAATTTACAATCAAATTAAATCTTCAATTTCAATCTGATCAAAATTTAGATCGAATTTCAGTACTTAATATATAATTTTATGGTATATATGACGGTTCTATTGCTTTAACATCGGTGTACGACTAATGGTATAGGAAATTAGGTCGCTTCGTGTAATTTTTCATTCTGTCACCGCTTGAGTTCTTTCACACGGCGATATTGCGGCAACCGATACCCTGCTGGGTCTTCAGGTGTTGACACGTGCAATATCTAACAATGTATAGCTATACCATATATATGATTCAGAAGGTAAAAAGAAAAAATGTATCCAATTGCGTCAAGTAATACGAATGGTCGCAGCTGTTGAATAGTATGATGGCTGCAACACCTTGTATAGTCATTAACATAAGTAGCTGAACATTGAGCAAAGTATTTAGAAAGAAAGAAAGAAAAGAAAGAAAAACCGTTTATTTGCCACAGATACAGTTTAAAAAGGAAATACATACTTACAATATAACTTAACATTAATTATTAGAAACGTGCAATCTGTGGACAGATTGGTACGCACTCAGCATTGTTGCTATATTGTGGTCCATAGGGGATCCACAATAGAGCGCTGATTTTCAGTGCGGACCTTTAGATGTCGCACGGACGTAAGTCAGCCTAATTATAATTCTATAATATCATATTATAATTTCATTAAATTGTGCACGCTATATATACCTACGCAGCCTAGTTTATCGCATGATTAGCACGTCGCGCGTCGCGTCGTTCCAGCGCAGCGTTCCCCACTATCCAACAACTAGGTACTAACACCTTGCACTCCACAAGCCTTGGCGGCCGGCGTGCGGCGCATACGACCGCTGCGCTTGGTCTCGCGAGGCGCTCGGTTGCGTAATCATTTGTTTACATAACAATACGGGGAATATTATCACATTGTAATTACGAGCAACATAAAGCACATTTTCTATTTATACGACTAACAGCGAACAAATTATGCGGTCTCAAAAATTCATATGGAATACGGAAACAAGGATAGACGAAGATTGACTATTTAGTTGGAAAAAAACATACATAATAGACATGCAATGGTGAATGCCGCCTCGACTCGCTTTCTCATATTATGTTCATTATCATCATCATGTCAGCCGAAAGACGTCCACTGTTGAACATAGATCTCCCCCAAGATTTTACACACAGGCTGAGCTTGGGCCACCCTCATGCAACCGCTTCCCGCGACCCTTCCCAGGTCGATGGTCCAACTTGTGAGAAACCTACTCCTGTTGCGTCTTCCGATGCGTGATCGCCACACCAGAACCTTTCTGCCCCAACGGTTATCGGTTCTGCGCGCTATGTACCCTTCCCACTGCAACTTCAGCTCGGCTATCTGGAGAGCTATTATATATAAACCATAAATATTATAAATAACGTATTCGAAACATTATCCTGACAATTGTTGGAATGCCAGACATAGTTGAAAACCCATTCGTTTCTGGCCTCTGGTGTGCCACTGCGATCTAAATCAATAGGTTTAATTATTATACTGTAATTATGAACAATGATTAAAACAACTATATTTGAACTGTGACTGTTATAAAAACTAAATATTAGTCATAGTTTTAGAGGAAACCATGTTGCCGACTCTACAAGTTAGTGAATGCGACTTCTGGGTATGAAGTCTTGGGCTCAGACCGATGTATGGAATAATGACGACGACGACGACGACTCGATGGCGTAGTGGTTAGTGTAACCGACTGCCACGCCTAAGGTCGCGGGTTCGATTCCCGCACAACTCAAACATTTGTGTGCGTGAACTTGGATGTTTGTCTTGGTCTGGGTGTTTCTAAGTATAATAAGTACGTATTTACAAAAAAAAATGTATATTTGTATGTTTATTCATTGTCTAGTACCCATAGTACAAGATCTGCTTAGTTTGGGCTAGATGGTGTTGTGTGTTTGTGATAGAATCTTATCTTATCTTATCTTTAATGTTATTGGAATTAATTTGTCAAAAAACTTTGCTAAGCTACCTTTAGCAACTAACCTAAATTTAGCTTCAGTATCTTAGTAAACTAACTAACCTATATATTTTGACGTTCATAAGTGTTACTTTGTGACCTAGAAGAATACATAATTTTTGACTTTGACTTCCATCGCTTTCATTACACTCTTCACATATGCTTATCGGTATAGCTCATCTATATATTAATAAGTAAAAGAAAACCTTGTATCCCTTTTATATACCGTAGTCAAATTTACTGTATCTTCAGCATCGAGGATTCGAACATATAACTTATCAATGTCAACAACGGTTAAACTTATGCCACTGCATGACCGAGGCTTCTCACAGATTGAATATGCCGCCATTTTTTATCCAGGAGCGCAGTTTATATTTGCGAAACGCCGTGTATCCAAGTTAATTAGTCGCAGAGACATATTTAATTTGTTCAATGCAAACAGTAGGGAGTACAATCGCAACAAAATAAACCATCTTTAATGCCCACCCCACGGTGATCCGATTATATCGTAGTAACGTGCAAGATATTGTCGATAAAAAGCATCGATATAATGTTTCGTAATTATTTTTAATTAATTAACTATGCTCTTAGGTTATCAATTGCGTATTTTTATAAAGGAAACATTTTATTCATAACAGAATACTACTACTTCAATGATGATTCAATATTTTCTAGTGATGCAGGATTTTTCGATATAAAATATCGATGAAAACTTTTGTATTTATTCATTTATCAAAATATTACTTCTCTATAGTGTATTATATGCATATGCACACTACCTACAGCTTACGATCATGCTTCTACTTTTAGTAGACTAACTATAGGCATAATAATTACTGCTGAATGTTAGGTAAGATTCAATTCTAGATTCATAACTTAGATTGAAAAATTGACTTACCGTTAGAAAATTCTCAAAAGAAGCTCATAAGCCATTACTGCGTCTAAATGATTTTGAAAAATATAACCTAAAAGACATAAGATTATCATAGCCGTGTGGTATACTATCTCAACTTAATAACTTTTAAACTTTCGCGTTGCATGATATATATATAATATGTAACGGGTATCAACGCGATCATGCATAATGTTGACCTTTTTTGACTTGAGTCAGCTTGTGACCACGGCCGGTGTAACCTGGTCGAAACGTCAAGCATAAAAAAGGTAAACATTATGCATGATAGCGTTAATACCCGTTACATATTATATATATATCTCAACTTAGTTATTAAAAATACAAGCTCATTACTATATGAGCATTTTTTTGCCTAAACCATTTTCTTTTACTATTTCATCGACATAAGTTACGGTATAGATAACGTATGGGCGTGACGCTTTGGCTCAACCGCAATATTCAAATGAAGCGCTAGGATACATTATGTTTCATCAATTATTCAACGAACTATTCACTAAAGATCAGCAGTTTGAGTAAATAAATATTCCAATTCCGATAATTGCGAGATGTAATCTAGAAATTGGATAAACTCTTTGAGTAAATTTCTCGCTTAACCGGTCGTATACCGCCGGCTCGCATACCAGCCGGCAGATTTGTACCCGTCGTAGGCCGGTGGCTCGCATGCGAGCCACCAAATTGGCGCCAAAACGCCGCGCGCCGCCTTCGCTTTAGCTTAAGCTAACGTAAAACCAATTTGGTGTCTCGCATGCGAGCCACCGGCCTACAACGGGTACAAATCTGCCGGCTGGTATGCGAGCCGGCGGTATACGACCGGTTAAATCATCCCATTTCGGTGAGACCTAAGATTGTTCCCAAATCTCAGGGTCTGAACTGTAGCTGTCTAAAGGGAACAAAATCAATGCTACAGAAGAGCATAATCAAATAGTCTTATCTTTTGTGCTGCGATAATTAGGGTTTCCAGAACCCATCTTAAAAGGAATTACAGTGAGCAAATAAACTAACTCGTCGTTTGAAAAATCAAACTAAGGAATTGTTGGTCATTCGATATATCTTTATAGAAGTTTCAATACGAGATTTTATGCTGTCAAGAAAGCGATTCCTTATTTTCTACATCTATGACGTGCTTCTAGTGTTGTAAGCAACTTAAATGATAGTTGAAAACCATAAATTATTCTTCTGGATGTCCAAATGAATTGCTTCATAATAATGAAGAATGCGTCAGTAGTGTCCCTACATATTTTGGCTAATACTATCATAGTATAATATAATATATTACAAATACATATTTTACGTATTCACCTGCAACCTAACCGAATAGCTACGGTGAGACAACAGCCACGCGGTGCTATCACATGCTTTCGCCCGAATAAATAAAAACAAATGCGTCAGCAGTGTCCCTACATAACCATATGTTTTGTTTGCCACCGTGTTGGAATAAAAAAAACTTGATTAGGTTTGACTCTTGATTCTAATACTCCAAGATGTTGCACTCATGATAAAAGTTTCCTGTTAAATTCATAATTTACTGACTTAAAGGAAATTATACTGATTTGGAATTATTTAGTTTCGAACATTATAATAATATATTATATCACATACACACAACACCATCTAGCCCAAACTAAGCAGAGCTTGTACTATGGGTACTAGACAATGGATAAACATATATATATAATTTTTTTTTGTAAATATCTACATCTTCTCTCTTAGCCTTTATTATTCCCAAGTCACTTGGGGTCGGCTTTTCTGGTCTAACCGGATTTGACTGGATATCAGTTTTTACACGGAGCGGCTGCCACCTGACCTCCGCAACCCGAAGGCTAACGATACCCTAAGGCTAGACCAGTGTCAGGATATTAGAGGGTACTGACTTGCCCAATAACGACTGCCATAGATGTTCATGGCAGCTGGGACCAACGGCTTAACGTGCTCTCCGAGGCACGGAGCAGCCGATAATTGTCAATCAATACGCTTATAATTTCGAAAAGTCATATAACTTCCGAAAGTCAGAGGTGCGCGACATGGGTTCGAACCCGAGACCCTCTGCATTGCAGTCTATTGTCTCCCCACTGAGCTATCGCTGCTATTAAAAATTTTGTAAATATCTACATTTTATACATAAAAACACCCAGACCAAGACATACATCCATGTTCATGCACACAAATGTTTGACTTGTGCGGGAATCGAACCCGCGACTTCAGGCCAGTTACACTAACCACTACGCCATCGAGGTCGTGTATGTGTATGTCGTTTCCAGATAACATTTTATGTATACTTACCTGTGTACTTCGATAAACAAGTAATCACATCACTATGAATAAAAAAGCATAGATTAAAAATTCCAACTAATTAAACGTGAAAGCAAAAACGTTTCGCGTCAAAAAACGAAATAAAAAATACAAAGTTTAAATTTCATAAAAGTCAGTGCAAAATACAAATTTAATATTAAAAGAAAACATGTAACCTTTAGGGTTTAGTTTAGGTGAAATGTAGATATATTTAGGCAGTACAATGAGAGAAGGTATAACAAATACACTTTTAATATATTTAGTATACAATTATAGTCAGGGCGTGGTTCGTTAGAAGGCTTGCTGCGTGTCCTTGTAGTCAGGAGCACTTAACTCGAGATGTGGAGCCGAGCCGCCAGCCGCTCGTCCAGGACGCGATCGGCTTATATATGGCGCTGCCGCCGGGCAGGGGGGAGAAGGGGAGCGCCAGCCACCACTCCGACTCACGCGCAACCGTCGCGGTCGCGCGGTCCGCGTCACACACCCCCCTCGTTAGGAGAGAATTTTTCCTCGGGGAAATTCGGTCTCCCGAGGACTCCCCTCTCCTCCGGCAGCAGCTTCCGATCGCGCGGTCCGCGTCACAAACATTTTTATGGAAGTTGACGAAACAGAAGCTTTCGTGGTACTTTGAAGTATGTAAACGTATAAAAATAGGAAGAGTAATGATACTTTAACATTTGAACGAAGGAGATTCAATTTTCTTATTGCAGCGGTTTTGCAATGCAAAAAAACCAACATGGCCGATTCCCGCCCTTTTCACGTATTCCATTTATCGTCTGTGGATGGCGCGTTCGTTTCATACTCGGCTGTGTTAAGCTTGCCATAAAAACTAGTGCAGCTGACATTTTTATCTTGTGATTGAGTTGGTGAATTTTAACGTGTTATTAAATTGTTTTTATTCTGCTGCTACTGTTTTGGTTAATGCATTCCCTTTGTTGTTGGTTTGTAGTTGTAAATCCCTTTTTAAACATAACTTGAAATTATGATGAAATTGATGTCATAAAAGGCTTTTGTCACGGGATCCTTTGACAAGGTTAGGTAAAACGCCTGATTGATCGCTGCTTGATGATTGATGTCAGGACATTGTAGGCACCAAACGTCTATGGAGTTCCGATTGCGAGGTCGTGTGTTAGAGTCCCACCTATATGCACTAACGTAATTTTATTTTTTTTACTTCATGGTATGCTGTGGCGCATACCTCTCCGTAGGGCGATGGACAGGATAACCTCTCCCCCGGTAATACCGACTAAACCTACCACGGTGTTCCTTGACATAACCATAGACGGCGGGGCCGCGCGAATCGCTTTCACAAACGCGACCCCGCCGTATGAAACGGCAGGCCACTACATCAAAGACCCTCTACTGTCCCCTTGTAAGGGGGAAAAAACACGACTCAGAGGCGCGTGTGGGAACACGCACGCCGCCTCTCGGACCTGGTTCTGATCGGGTGGCGGGCAGGCCCACGCAGCCCACCACCCACAGGTCAAACCTCAGGGTGGCTGGAGGTCATCTCGCGACCTATTGCACTACCGACGTTAACCCTATCCTAACACAAGCATACTACCTTAGCTAGAAGGGTTAACAAGAATATTAGCTTGTTGCTAGTATTTTGTTCTTTTAATAGTAGAATATATTTGCTGTAAGTAAATACGACTCGATGGCGTAGTGGTTAGTGTAACTGACTGCCACGCCTGAGGTCGCGGGTTCGATTCCCGCACAAGTCAAACATTTGTGTGCATGAACATGGATGTTTATCTTGGTCTGGGTGTTTCTATGTATAATATGTATTTACAAAAATAAAAAAGTATATATGTATGTTTATCCATTGTCTAGTACCCATAGTACAAGCTCTGCTTAGTTTGGGCTAGATGGTGTTGTGTGTATGTGATAGAATATAAAAAAAAAAATATATACAAACTTCGTCAAAGCAATTCTAAATGCGATATAACTAGGTACTGCTGCACATTGAGGAAGCACATTTATGTCATATAATAATATAATAATATCAGCCCTGTATTAAACTGTCCCACTGCTGGGCACGGGCCTCTTCTCACTGTGAGAAGGGTTAGGCCATAGTCCACCACGCTGGCCTAGTGCGGGTTGGCAGACTTCACATATCTTCGAGAACATTATGAAGAACTCTCAGATATGCAGGTTTCCTCACGATGTTTTTCTTCACCGTTTATGTCATAACGGCTTCCAATTACCTTCTATATTGCCTCTTAAGTTACAGGCTTGTCTAGTTTGCGATCAATGTAACACTATATTTTGCATTTCCTTTGGTAATAAATTCAAATTCAAATTCAAAATAAATTTATTCAGATTATGTTACAATGTAACACTTATGAATGTCCAAGTTACACTAATTTTCCTGCGAATTTACATTTACTGTCACGTTCAGCAAAGCAAGGGTGTAGGGCTCATGAGAAGAACGGGCATGAAACTCATGGTCACTCTTTTTAATCGCCAAGTTTTTGTTTACATATCATAAGAGCTGTAAGGTGCTGCAACCATTTCTCCATGAACTATTACTGAACATACTCAAGCATTTAATAAAATTTGATGGTAGCCTCTAAAGCAGCAGTATAGTAAATAGAAGCATCCACTTACATGTACATAAATAATCAAGACAAGCCAAACTAACAACATCCGCCTTTAATCTATCATCACCTTTGAGGCTGTCAGTCTACCTGGCTCGTAAGCGTCCTTTCTTACAATTACCAAGTCCTTGTCCCCGCTTTAGAATTACTTAGCTTTAGAATGCCTTAACTTTAATAGTCATCTATAGAGGATATTATCAGCTCATTGCCTCTTTAGCTAATTCTTCGAAACAAGTCAGTATCTTTGATTATTTGTAATATAATCTATTATCGATAGCAATGCAATGTCATAACCAGTGACTAGCAAATGATATCAGCGAGTACAAGTAAACTAAGGGGAACTAAATCTGTACTTCTAAAAAATAATAAAGTGCTCATCGTAAACAATAATATCCTGTTTATTTTTTACATTATCAAATATAACATAATATCGTCTTAAGTTTACGCAAATGATATACATTGAAATTAATTAAAGAACTTTTTACGTATTGTATCGCGGTTTATTTGAAAACACTACATTTATATAATTTTAAAACTATTAAACTGCTGTTATTATTAAATTTTTCCCGACGTTTCGGTTGCTTTTCAGCAGTTATGGTCAAGATAAGATTAAGATCGTGGTTTGTCTCTCTTGATAAACAAGCATTGTTTGTCCAACTAATGGATGGATGGATAGATTTTGCCAAGACATGTCTTCCTCGATAGTGTGTCTTTAGACATCATTTATAAAAGAAAACTCATAACAATTATAGTACGCGGATTTAACAATACGGTTGTAAAAATATCATACCACTAATTTTAATTTCTTTGATCTTTACGGTTATACCAGCTTTAAAATTTGAGAACTAATTAAATATATTTTTATTGTAATATCAAAAGAGATTAAAGAGTAATTTGTGTGAAGAGCAAATTCTCAGGTTTATGTGCTCAGTTAACGTTTACAATACTGCAGAACGTAATTTCCAAGTGTTGATTATTTGGACTTTATTTGGCGAGAAACAACTGTAAAAAATACATTAAGACCTAGGTATAAATAACGGAGATGCACTTATACTAATATAATAAATTTCGCTCTATAATTATATATAGGGCGAAATTTATTATATAGGGCTAGCTAATTGCCATGTACCAATCATAGTTTTAGACAGTGTTCCTACTGATCAATTCTTGCCAGAAAAACCCAATACATTTAGCCCGACTCGAGACTTGAACCGCAGACTCCATACAAAGTAGTCGCATTCACTGCTCTCCTGAAGCAATATTAGTACTGAATTTAACCAATACTGGACAAAACTATCTAGCATTATTTCCCAAGTCTTCTTGTCCAATAATTATTATTAACTACAATATTAAATAAACCGAAAATCAAAATACTTACGCTTTATGTTTGATACCATTTAAAAACAGCCATAATTATATCATAACGGTTATATAATCGCCAATGTTGTGTGCCGCAGTGCGGTGTCCATTTTAATAATCTGTTATTAATATCATGCATATAATTACATATTATTAATTATTTTTCTCTTGTTTCATGTCTGATCGAGCAGCAAAAGGATATTGAAACGGTAAGTATCTACACATACATTGTGTATATTAATAAAATATTTTATCAAAAACTTTGTACCAAAATTAATAAAACATAAAATATAGGCCAGATTTTGCTTGATATTATATATTTGTAAAGAGATGAGACAGAGATTTTTACATCAACAGTGGCTTCTAACACGAGTAAAACATTACTTAAAAGTAGCCAACTAAACCAGAAATGTAATATAGATATCAGATAGCGTCTATAAACTTATTATTAATATACGTCGTCATATAGCCAGACATATTTTAGAAGCCACATAGAAGAGAAAAGCAAAAGACCTACATATATGGTTACTCCACCGCCAAGACCTACGCTAAGTAGAAAGACTTAGAAAAGCGGGTGTCTATTATCATCTAGCGGATATTTGCCAAACTCCATGCTGCTACAGAAAATTTCCTAACAGACAACCCAATAACGCTTTGACTCACGAGACTGCAGAATCAAGGAATCTGGCAAAGTGCACGGTAAACGGCAAAATGCTTGCCAACTATAACAAGGTTGCCTAAAAACATAACAATTGAAATGTAAATGTAACAAGTCTGCTTACCCCTTCAAGGATAGACAGTCATGAGTCCGAAGACATGGATTAAGATATACAAAGAGACCACTTAAAACATTCCACCGTCTGTGTAATCTATTGAATATTATAAAGATATAATCACCTCCCATTTCTTCGAACGCACATTAATGTAATGCCAAAAGTACAACACCAATTACAACAGAGAATTTATCGTGGAGAAACTTTTAAATATAATTAGTTGATAACAAAGAGCACACATGACGATTACGCCCATTACGTAAGGCCCAGGCCTGTTATTTTCTATGCATATCTAATTAATAAGCATTTACATTGCAAATGTTCCGCGGGATATAACGTTGAGTCAATTTTAATGGAAGGGGCAGAGCCAGACCGTTTGTTGCTTAGCTGTTAGAGGAATGTCACGGTCTGTCAAGCATGTATTTTCAATTGCTTCTTGTATTAAGCAATTGAAAAATTTGTGTTAATTCTTTATTTTAATCTATATCCATTTAAAGCACATCCGTATTTTGTATTCCGACGTCATTTAAAAAATACTGACCGGATTTTGATGCAATTTCATAATTTAGTAGTTAGTGAATAAATTTAAAATGTAAGCCATGTTTTATATAATTCCGTTTCGTAGAACCAAAGATAACGAAAATGGCGTGATCTACGTAATTGAAATCGTGATTGAACTGTAGTGTACGCAGATGAAATTGCAGTGAAATATATAAGTATAGGTAGTAACATAAATATACAACCACGCTCACTAAAACTATCGCTTCAATCGACTTTAGGTTCATGATAAAACTTTGTTCAAAGACACCCTGACAGTTTGAGATTGTCGCCCCGTGGGATGCGCGGAATTAGAATTTTACTAACGTTAACGCTAGTCGTATTACGTTATAGCTTTAAGTGAAGCAACTTAGTTTTGCAAGTTTCAATATGAAAACTGCCTTCTTCGCATTACAATAAGGTTTATTATTACGTAAAACCTATCTCCGTTAGCTCTTTTTCATCTCATTGACTAATATTAAATTCTTGAGTCGATTTTATTTGACAATTACTCGTATAATTACTTGGATATAGAAAGGCGATGTCACTCAAAGTCTTTGGAATTAAAACTTATATTGGAATTTAAAAGCAGAGTATTTGCCCGAATTTATGTTAATAGTATAAATGAGAAAATGGTATGGAGTTGGCACAATATTCAGACGTATTTTATTTGTTATTAAATTGAGGCAGAGACCACAGCTTATATATAAGTCGTAATCCCAGAAAGATAGACTAATCTAGAGAATAAAATATAGCTTATGAAATCCTATTTTGTGTAACTTCTCATTCCTTAAAACTTTCTTTGCAATTTAAATATCATGATAATTTCAAGATCTACGGAAGGGATAGTCTATACTCACGTGAGTCAGCTTTTTCCTGCAAATAAATATACAAGTATTACTTTGTAAAGATAACACACAAAACAATGCAATCTAGTCTAAATACGTTCAACACTTCGAGTGTACTTAAGTACCAATCAAAAACATTGACATTTATAATATAAGTAAGATTACTCAGATAATATTAAATCTTATAAAAGGAATAAGACACCTACCGTAGCTACTCAAAGACTCTATTGACGCAGTACAGTTATAAAAAGCGTCTAGTAGATGTAGAATTAGTAATAGATAGAAAGGACATCTAAGGACAATAAGACTATTATGAGATATGAAGTTAGACGAAAAGATTGGACGTTTAATGAGCTAGTATTAACAGATAAGTCCTATATAAGAAAGAGAATCAATATTATAATAGGTCTTTCTAATTTATAAGACTAATTAGTACGAATAGTCAAGAAAAACAATAAGTACTTATTAGAAAACCAGATAGATAATTTATAAAATTTACAATAGAATTTTTAATACTATAATGGATTTTAGTAATGGTTTCAACACATATGTATTCAATTTACAGGATGACACTACATTCGAAAGTACTTCCTACCTAACCTTCGAAGCTACTCGGTTTGAGAACGGCCAAAAGTTCCACTGCGAAGCCTCCAATGAAGTCACCAATGAAACGAAGGACCAGCCAATGCACGCTACGAGAGAGCTTGAGATTTGGTGTATGTATAGATGACATGTTAATTTTTTTTTGTGATAAGTGATAATGCGGTCTACCTAATTTTTAAAGCTGTTTTATTTTCCATACATAATTTATTATTTCTTACTTTGATAGTATTTATATTATATACTATATTAGTGATCCTAATACTAAGCCTATATTTATGATACAACTAGTTAATAACTACGCCTTCGCCTAACTAGTTTTCAAAGGAACACAACAAATAAAGTATCGTAAATATATTATGGATCATATGTGTGCAAAGTTTCAACCATGTTCATTGAACGGGTTAAGCGTAATTGAGTTACTTCACAAACTTTCATTTTTATAATATTAGAAAGATTCTTTCATATAACTTTAGTGAGCTGATGAACTGCTACGACATGTAAAAACCTTTGTAAATACTATTGTGCAGACAATAAGATGATGTTCATTGAAATTAAACAAACTTGATACGGATTTTATCGCGTTGTTTATTGTTTATAAAACACTATTATTACATAATTTTGTAACTTTAATCTACTATTGTTAAATACTTTTACTAGTTACTGATGATCGTTACCTTCCTTTAAAAATTCTCGTAAATCCTTTTTAATATCTTAGAGGCTTACTGTTGAGATACTAAAATGTATAAGCAGTTGTATCATTTTATAAAAGCAAATAACCATTTAAATATAATTTCAGATCCGCCACTTGTTCGAGTGGAGCCCAAGAACATAACAGTAATAGAAGGTTCTAAACTGCTTCTCAAGTGTGAATACGAGAGTAATCCTTCGTCACTGGAAAAAGTTGTTTGGTAAGTGTTTAATTTCGTCTATTTAAAATATTGCTGATCAAGTCAACATCAAAGAGTAAAAGTTATCAGGCAGGTAGAAACCGATATTGCTGAGATTGGACAGTTTCTCCTTTTTTTTATGCCACTATGGTGACAAACAAGCATACGGCCCTCCTGATGGTAAGTGGTCACCGTAGCCTATGGACGCCTGCAATACCAGAGGCATTACTTGCGCGTTGTCCACCCTTTAGGAAGGAAGTGTGAAGGAGAAGGAGTGGAAAGGGGGCAAGAGGGTGATTGGGCCTCCAGCACTCTCACTCACCGAATGAAACACAACTGTAGAAATACAGCTATTTCACGTCGATATTCTCTGAGAGGGTAGTCCTTCCCTGGTCGAGCCAGCCCATTCATGCTGATATTGTAATATTGGTATAAATAATGGCAAAGTAAGTTTCTCAATCGTTTATTTGTGGGATTAAAATAGCAGCACCTAAATTTATTTAATGTTTTGGTTCGAGGTTATTATTTTAACACATATGAAAGCCTCGTTGTATCTGAATTGCATTAATGATGACTCGGTAGTTTCTGCAACTGATGTGCATGAGCTCTCAGGTTCGATTCCCGAATGAAAATAAAGTTGAACTGTGCCTAGTAAATAGCAATCAACTCGCACCCTATTACGTGGAAACCATAACCCTAGCTGGCGTAATATGGGTACAACGTTCTTTGTCTACCTATTCGGCAATAAAGGTGTCAGACCATGTATGAATCTTTCAACAACATTAAGAACCTACACACGTGCCTACGTAATTTAAGCGGCTAAATCTTTAAGACAATAAAGACAAGACGGAATAAAAAAAAGGTCACTAATAAAAATTCCGAATTAAGATAATTATATAATCCCAATTAAATTTTACACTTTTTCAGGTACCGCAACGGCGAAAAAGTTAACGTAAACAACACGCGCCACTACGAAGGTGGAACCACTGACCAGCATTCTTTGATCATCCTCGACGCCAATGGTGATGACATGGGCAATTATACCTGTTTGTTGGGCAACGATGTGGGTAACGGCACAAGTGAAGAGAGCATCGATGTTAATGTCATGTGTAAGTTATCAGTAAAAACGGAAAACATTACTACTCATTTCTGGTATACCATTTCGTCAAATGAATTTTTAATGGATAGTCCAGGTCTTCAAAATCGGTAATAACATTTAAGTAGATTTGCTATAATTATGTTTACGCAGTACCACATTTTCTATTATAAGGAAGTGCTAATTATTAAACATGCTGCTCCAAATTTTAGAAAAATTACGTATTAAGGTATTTTCGACTTACTAGTAACATTAAAAATAATACTTAAAATAATCTATAAGTTAATATATATACTTACAGATCATGACTCAAAAATGATTTTCCTTAGGCCAAAACTAAGTCTGCTAATATGATATATCTCTTTATTACAGTCAAACCTCAAGTCCGACTTAAGATGGAACCTGCCAGTCCGATTCTAGAAACTCAACACAAGAACGTAACACTTACTTGCGAAGTGGTTTCTGGCAATCCCAACGTCTTGGATGAAGTCATTTGGTTTTTGGATGGAGAGATTCTGAAGCATCTCCCTGAATGTAATGGCACCGATGGTGAAGGTAAATATTATCTGTTTATGACACTTTAATTCATTTAGGAACAGACATATTTTTATTCAAGCTGCCATACTGATTGATCAGACAAATCAACTAGTTACCGTAAGCGGTAAACGTTTTATTGATTATTATCAATAAAATGTTTCTATGGAAAAAATGAAAATTTAATAAGAAATTTTATAGGGCTTTATGGGTGGTATTAATCCATAACCATTAGGTTTCAGCACATTAAAAGACGACTTGGTAATTAGAAAATATCGACCAAAATGTGAGTGTAGAAGTAATTGCGTATCGTAAATGCCACAACACAATGGCATGAACCTGATTCACACTATAAGGAATACGCAGTTCCCATTGTTTTTATTTCGGGGAAAACTTTCATTATAGACCTTAGGATTTTATAAACACTACATTTTTTATCCTGTATGGATATCGAACCGACAACACTAGATGCGGTATTGTGGTGAGATGATCATGTGAACCATTGCGCCGTCCATACAGCCACGGCAGCCATTTTACTTAACAGTTTATACTACTATTACTCCAAATTTGAAGCTGCAATTTCTACCACAGAAGACAAGCAGACAACCGTTAAAAGACATATTTCTTAAATAGGTACACATCTCTTTACAGATCTCTGCAATGAAGTGGATCCCTCAATGCTGTTACTCCAAGAAGCGACCAAGAGTTTCCATGGCAATTACTCGTGTAAAGGAAAGAACTATGCTGGATGGGGCAACGAGAGTGCGAAGGCTGAACTAGTAGTCAATTGTAAGTCTCCTTCTCCTTTAGCCTTTATTATTCCCTGGTCACTTGAGGTCGGCTTTTCTAGTCTAACCGGCTTTGACTGGATATCAGTTTTTACACGGAGCGGCTGCCACCTGCCCTCCGTAACCCGAAGGCTAACGATAACCTAAGGCTAGACCAGTGTCAGGATATTAGAAGGTGCTGACTTTCTCAATAACGACTGCCATAGATGTTCATGGCAGCCGGGACCGACGGCTTAACGTGCTCACCGAGGCACAGAGCAGGCGATAATTGTCAATCAATACGCACATAATTCCGAAAAGTCATATAACTTCCGAAAGTCAGAGGTGCGCGACGTGGGTTCGAACCCGAGACCCACTGCATTGCAGTCAGTTGGTCTGTCACTGAGCTATCGCTGCTAGTAGTCAATTGTAAGTACAGTAGGAAAATCTAAAAGAAATCATTTGTCAATATTTTTATTTCGACTAATGATTTCGTTATATTGTCGGCCTCGATGGCGTAGTGGTTAGTGTAACCGAACGCCACGCTTGAGGTCGCGGGTTCGATTCCCGCACAAGTCAAATATTTGTGTGCATGAACATGGATGTTTGTCTTGGTCTGGGTGTTTCTATGTATAATATGTATGTATTTACAAAAAAAAAGTATATAAGTATGTTTATCCATTGTCTAGTACCCATAGTACAAGCTCTGCTTAGTTTGGGCTAGATGGTGTTGTGTGTATGTGGTAGAATATTATATTACATTATATATTATATTATATTGTAACAAAATATGTCATAAATAGCAAACAAGCGTGTGGTCAGTCTGATCATAAGCAATTTAAACCTGTTGTTAGAAATGAAAATAAACAGTTTTTGTTTTACTAAACGTAGTTTTATTTTGAAAGATTTTTTAACATTGACACCGAATGACAGTTTGTCTTAGAATATATATAAAAAGAGTCTTTAAGCTAGAGTTCAATTTTCTTATTTAAACAAAACCAATATGCGACTGCAACACCAAACCTGCATACGTTGCCACCAGATATGCAGACAGTACATTTCATTTGTTTATCCAAAAACATTACACACAACAGTTTACATTGTGTATAATACCTAATTATAGTAGATAGTGTAACTTTTCTTCGTTGGGATCCGCTCCAACGACGCCAGAGAGAAATTACTTATGGTGTCTTAAATACGATTGATACTAAAATCTACGCAAACTAAATTAGGGCTTATGGCTAGTAATATTATACAATTAGTTTCTACTAGTATCCTTGCTTCCTTGGAACAGGAAAAAAACTGTCTCACACAAAAATTATTCTGAGATATAAAATAATCGATGTTACTCATTGGTCTACACACGAATATCACACCGCTCTGTTTGCTTCATTGATTTGTGAAAGAAGGACAAACCAACAAACACAATTTAGTATTCATAATATTTATAAAGATAAAGAAAGCTAATATAAAAATAACAGTAGTAAGGTTGAGATGAATATAATCCATTTAATTCATAATAAATTGTGCTTCAACGTTTCTGAATGAACTTTTTCAGATCCTCCTGGCCCGGCTAAGCTGTCATATTCTCCGTGGCGCGTCGTAAAAGGCAAGAGTTTAGTGCTCAGTTGCAGTATCAGTGAGAGAGGACGGCCTGAAGCTCATAGGTAAAACTGTCACTCATACTTTTCTATTACTACCTGACTAGAAATAGACCTTGCGTCGCAGGGAACGTTACATACATTAAAATTTGGACACAAAGTACACCCAGAATCGGAGTTTTCAATGCAATTCGGATTAAAAATTACTAGAATATCTGTTAATCCCTTCCAGCTATGCTGGTAATATACTTGTTTATTCCGTGTGGTGAATTGCACCTGGAACACTCAGCGCATTGACATCCACGCTGGAACATATAAACCAATGCGCCATCTTATATTCCATTGGTCAAGCGTTCACTTCAGCATGTTCAGAGACCAAAATACAATATAACACGCTTTTAAATATGTTTGCAATTTTACAAAATGATGTGTGCTTGGAATATGTGTTTCGTTTTCAAAACCAACTGCTGGTCATAGAAAATCCGGATGTTTACAAATTAACCACAGATGCTTATCAATATTCCTTTCGTCACCAGGTTCCGCTGGTACCGTGGTGGACGTGTGGTCAGCGACATCGTCTCAGCCAACTGGACAATAGATCCAGTGACCCTGTTCCATAGAACCAACTTCTCCTGCCATGGTATTAATGCAGGTGGGCCTGGAGAGTCTGCGTTTGCAGCCATCGATGTCCTTGGTAAGTACTAGCCTCCGTGGCGCAGCGGTAGTGAATGTGACTGCTGTGTATGAGGTCTCGGGGTCGAATCCCGGGTCGCGCCAACAAAAGGCATTGGAATTTCTGATAAGAAATCTCAATACACTCCGGAGTTAGGAAGATGACGGTTTTAGACACCCCCGTGCCTCGGAAAGCACGTAAAGCCGTTAGTCCTGGGCCTGATCTATCTCTAGTCGTTTCGAATTGCCTTCCCAACGAATGATGATAATTAGGGAACAGAGAGTGCACATGTGTTTACGTACATACTTGTGCATTATAATATCTCTCTCCTACGCAAATGACCAAAGTCCAATAAGATTGGCCGCCATGAAAATTCGGTCTGTAGGACATTATAAATACTTTTGATTAAAAACTAAGCTTAGGATTGTACCTATATATATTTTGACAGTTATAATCTAGCGACATGCACGTAATCGATAATAATGATTGATTTTGAGTTAACTGCTTAATTACGTAGAACTTTCGCACATACATATATTATATTATGTGATATTACTTATTTTCTGAATAGTTATGACTTGCTACGGTATGATGTTATTGGGGAATAAGCCGATATGCTGTTGTAGATATAATGTATACTTAAATGCAAATTAACTGCCTGTGTATACTGCTACACATTTCGAAAACCGTTGATAAAAAAAAAGTTTATAGTCTGGTAATCTTTAAAAGCATCATCATCATCATCTCAGCCGAAAGAGTCCACTGCTGGATATAGGCCTCTCCCAAGGTCTTACACACAGACCGGTCTTGGGCCATCCGAATTCAACAGCTTCAAGCTTTACAATAATATGTGGTATCCAGTGGCCCGCACTAGGCAAACCCTGTTCTGTGGGTACCTGATTCGATTACAATTTGAGTTTAATTGTTTGCTTGGCTGACATCATATAAAAAACATAGGCAATAATTTAACGTGATTATATTATACTGTTAATTTACTAACATCATAAAACAAAAATACCAAAAAGATGTCTATCTATGTCATCAATTTTAAAAGTAAAGAATAAATAAAATTTCCTGCTCTGACTTCAACGAGTATGGTCGTGTCGCACATTTGTCTCAAATTATTGTCGTACTAAATTGTGATTGGTCAATTGCTCGAAATTGTGGTTTCTTGTTTCTCTTGCACTGTGTTTATGGAGTGACTCCTCCCAAAGGGCGTGTTTAGAAAGGGACAAATAGAGGTATGATATTTCTATTAATTTCAAACTCGCCTAATTGGTCGCAACCCCACTGAGGATCGAACCCGGCGTCAACACATCCGCAATCCTGCGCGCGCCGACGGAGCCACAGCTGTTAGCGGTCGTCTAACAAAATTATTCACTGCCTGCCACTACGCGCCAAGCGGCCGCTCGCCTGACGTCATCGAACCAGTTCAAGTGGGACTCGAGCTGAGCGCGCGGCGTGACTCATCGTACCGCACCAACCGTAGTTAAGTAAACAAAGCTCACCTGTATCATTCTGAGTAGAAAACGGAATATAATATAATAGCCGGATTGCGATTTTTATTGCATTTGTCAATAATATTTACTGCTACAAGTTATTAATCCAAATATAAACCATGAAAAAAACGCAACGCACTCCCCCCTCGTCCTCAAAGCAAAGTTTTCCACAAGATAAAGTAATGGCAGTACAAGACCCTTCTTCGTCGCAAAACAATAACACGCCGAGTCTTAATATAACCGTGCGGGGTAAACGTCAGCGGCCTGAGGACTCACCCGAAAAGCAACAAGGCACTTTAGATAGCTTTAAAAATGATATCCTGCAGATGCTTACTTCCTGGAAATTGGAACAGGACGCACGTTTCTCCACTTGGAAATCGGAACAGGACGCCACACTGTCATTACTTGTAAAAGATGTCTCTGACCTCAAAGTCCAGTGCATACAAATACAAAAATCTAACTTGGAAATAGAGAAAGGTATGGATTTCATTAACCAGAGTTACGAAGAGTTTAAGAAAAAGATACAGGATTTAGAATATGAAAAAAAGGAGAACTTTGAGAAAATTACTACCCTAGAAAATCAAGTTCGGGACATAAGATTGACATCCCGTTCTGCCACAATTGAACTCCGCAATGTTCCCCTTAAAGAACAGGAAAACCCCGCAGACCTTGCCGCAGTGGTATCTCACATCGGACAGGCTATACATGTTAATATAAAATCTTCAGACCTGAGAGACATCTACCGCTTGCCAGGGAAACCTGGCGTTACAAGACCCATTGTGGCTGAATTCACCGCCGTGTCCACCAGGAACGACTTCCTGTCGTCGGTCCGTCAATTTAACAAGGAAAAGCCAGTAGACCAAAAACTAAACACGCAGACTATTGGTATTCCTGGGGCCAAGAAATCCATATATGCGGACGAACACCTTACCCCTGCCCTAAGGAAACTTCTCTTTGATGCTCGTCTATTTGCTCGGACTCATAATTACTCATGCTGGCACTCTCATGGGAGGATTTACATACGAACAGAAAAAGAATCCAAACCCATCCGTATTCAGTCACAGGAATGTTTAAATTTTTTAGGAAAGATATAATTTCAATAATCAGATGCTACATAAAATATCTTGTAATTTGTAACTTTTATGCATGCTTTATTCGAAGTATAATATTAATTTTAAACTCATTTATACTTTTTTGTATTAGATATAAGTTACAGGCTTTATGTCAACGTTATAGTCATATAATAGCATACATGTGTCCCGCATACAAATATAAACATACTCATATATTTCACTTTAACCCTAAAGCAATTCCACAGCAAACGTCTAATAACACACCTATCACACTACACACATTATACTCATTCTACTTACTATATACAATACACTTACTCCTACATAAATCATCGTGTTATCCGATACTTTGCCCCGTAATCATCGTGTTATTCGATACCTTGTTGCAAAAATGACAACTCTAGATAATAACTTATACACAACCATAACTAATTTGGATGACATGACCCTGTTTAATTCCCTAACTTGTACACCTGAAGACTGCATTAATCATATTCAAGAGACTGATGGTTCAATAAAAATTCTTACCCAAAATATTCGGAGTATCGGTCATAATATATCTGAATTTATATGTTTACTCAAAAGAATAGACATCCCTCCTGATATAATTGTGCTGACGGAATGTTGGCTCTCATGTAATTATTTTATACCGACACTCGACAACTACTCACACATTACAACAACAACACATTACAACCAAAACGACGGAATTGTCGTTTACACTAAGAATGGCATATCATGCAACACGTATGAGCCTAATTTTCCAGAGGCAAATTGCCTGGTATCCACCATATTAAATAAAATTACCCTTATATCCATTTACAGGCCCCCCGCTTTCAAAAACACTAATACATTTATACACTCTTTAAATAACCTCCTAGAGACAGTTAATAAAAACAAACATATACTGCTTGTTGGAGACATTAACATAGATATTAAAACAGACAATTCTGATTCTAATTCGCATAGTTACCTAAACGTCACGTCATCTCATGGACTCCTACCAGCTCATTACTTACCGACTAGGCTTAACAACTGTCTAGATCACGTCTTAGCCAAAACATCATTGTATTGTACTACCTTAGTTGTAAATAATGCACTTACTGATCATGACAGCATACTCTTATCGCTCGAAACTATGCAGCGCAATTATATCCGAAGGTGTCCTGATTCGTTTACTAAGATAGATTACGATGGAGTATCTGTCGCCTTGAACAACACAGACTTCCAACCAGTATTTAATGCAAATGACGCTAACTATGCTGCTGATATATTTGTTACCAACCTAACCAGCATTATTCAAAATCATTCTCGTTTAATTAAACTTTCACGTTCTAAGACCCCTCTAAAGCCTTGGGTAACCCCTGGTATCCTTCGCTGCCTTAGAAACCGGGACCGATTGCATATCAAACTCAAAACAACACCAAATAATGAAATTCTTGGCATCACGTATCGCCGGTACCGAAATTTTTGTGTATCCCTTCTTAGAAAGCTTAAGTTACAATATGAACGTAATGAACTTAAAAAAGCGGGCTTGACAAATATTAAAAAAACTTGGGATGTAATAAACTCAATCACAAACTTAAAAACTAAACCAAGAACAAATGAAGAACTCATCCAGTTAACACGCGCATCTAATTCCGCGATCGATTCCGTAAACGAATACTTTGTTAACATCGGTCAAAAAATTGTAGACAACATAAAGCAAACCCAAAACCCCTATATTAAACAGCCGATACCTGATACAATGCATAGTCCTGTGTCATCTTTAGTACTACTTGATACTGACCTAACAGAAGTAATCAGTATTATTGATTCTTTAAAAGGTACTGGTTCAGTTGGAATTGATAAAATACCAGCTATTATAATTAAACAAAACAAAACTATCTTGGCAGGCCCTATTGTACACATCTGTAATCTCGCAATGTCCACTGGTACGTTTCCCGATATTCTAAAAAAATCCATCATTATACCCATACATAAGAGCGGTGATAAAAAATATATATGTAACTATAGACCAATTTCTATTCTGCCAACAATCTCAAAAATTTTGGAACGTATTCTCAACAAGCAGCTGACCCGGTACCTTGAAAGAAACAACCTCATCTCAGCAAATCAGTACGGGTTCCGTAAAGCAAAGTCCACCGCTGACGCAGTATTCCGGGTTACTGATACAATTATAAAAAAAATGGATGACAATCAAAAGTGCTTGGCTATATTCTTAGATATAGCCAAGGCGTTTGATACTGTGTCAATCCCGCTCTTAATAACTAAGCTGGAACGTTTGGGTATACGGGATAAACAGCTAAAACTTTTCGAGGACTATCTTTCTGGGAGAACTCAATGTGTAAGGGTCGGTGATCAGGTCAGTAGCTCTCTTTATGTGAATTGTGGCGTTCCCCAGGGAAGCATACTTGGCCCGACTCTTTTCCTAGTTTATATAGACCAGTTATGTGGACTGTCTATCGAAAACACTCAGATAATTACCTTCGCTGATGACACGGTCTGTATATTCTGGGACAAGTGTTGGGACGACGTCTTCGTCAGGGCTCAGAAGGGATTTAACGAAATATCCCACTGGTTACATAAAAACCTTCTTAGTCTAAATGCCAGTAAGACAAAATTCTTAACCTTTTCGATACAAGACCGCACTCAACCACCAAAAGACAAATTCCATATTCAAGCTCACACCTGTCTGCTTCCACAAAGTCATGTCACATGTAGCTGCCCGTCCATTGAAAAAGTTAACGTTATCAAATACCTTGGGGTCCAAATAGATCACAATCTGTCCTTCGAGACGCATACAAAGACTTTGACAACGCGAATACGCAAATTAATAGCCATTTTTAAAAACCTGCGTCATGTATGCGAACCTAAACTAATTAAGCAAATATACCAAGCTCTCTGTGAATCTTTAATAACCTACTGCATTGACTCTTGGGGTGGCGCGTCAAAAACACACATTCTTGCAGTAGAAAGAGCCCAAAGAGCTATTTTGAAGGTAAGTCACTGTCGTCCTTATATGTACGCCACTGTAACTCTTTATCAGGAATGCAACGTGCTTACCGTAAGACAATTATTTATTTTCAGACTCCTCCTGCGATATCATGGTATGGTTGATGTAACTACAGTTGGTAAAGCTAAAACTAAGCGTCGTGATTACAAAGTCTTCAGTTCACACAAATTTAAAACCTTTTATACAAATAGATTCGCGTGTTTTCTGGGAGAATATCTGTACAACAAAGTAAACAAAATATTGGGAATACACAGGCTGAACTATCATAATCTTAGGAAATCACTTTATAAGTGGCTACACGCTTTAGATTACACTGCAACTGAAAACTTACTTGTTGTATTTAGTTAGTAAACACACACCCATAAATTAACACAAACACACACACCCGCATATACCCATATAAATATCCACGTACGCATACTCACACTTACTCACTACCACGTGCACAACCACAGACACACATTACATTCTCTCAAACACAGACATGCGGACACATGTAACATTGAATATCCATTACAGATGTTATTCTTAAAGGTAGGCCTTAGTAAAATCTATTTAATTTATACACTCGTTGATGTCGGACCAATGTTATTAGATATTTTGTCATTTGTTGCTTAGCTTTGTAGCAGGAAGAGACTCTGATGCTTATATTACAGGCTTTTAGCCTAGTTTAAGCATTGTTGTGTCAACCTGATTGTACCACTTTATACTCATGGATGTTAAGTACTCGTATGATATAAAAATTGTTAATTAAAACATAACTGTAATTGAACATCGTGATGTACCTTATAGAAAACATTGTTAAATGGGTTGCCAATAAATTATTATTATTATTATTATTATTATTATAAAATCTTTTTAAGTTTTCACTACATATTATAAAACAAAGTCGGTCTGTCTGTTCACGACAAACTCAATAACTACTGAACCGATTTTCATGCGGTTTTCACCAATAGACAGAGCAATTCATGAGGAAGGTTTAAGTGTATATTTGTAAAGGCTTTGTGCTACCCGTGCGAAGCCGGGGTGGGTCGCTAGTATAGTTAGTTAGTTAGTTAGTTGGACGTGTGTTATCCGCACTTAGCCCCACAATTGGGCCATTGTGCGTAAGTAACCGACGCGAAAAATTGTTCGGTTGCTCATACCACCTCAGCTCCGTCCAGAAAGATAATAACCGGGTGCCAGTGTTGCGCAGTACCTCCTGCATCGTTTCTGGACTGTTTAGAAGTTTCGCCCGTTGGTTGCTCACGCTTTTACAATGTGGGTCGCTAGTAAAAGACATTGATTATTGTATGTTATTAAAACATACAAATTATCCGTACATATCGTAATTATTATGTTATAATAATTAACAATCATATTAAAAGTACCAATTAGAAACCATCGAATAATATAATTTATTATATTTATTTGTATTGATTTACTTTTACGTGATAGTTGAATATCAATTTATTTGAAAAAGAAAAAGAATTGAGTTATTGCTGAAAACAATTTGTAACGTACCACGTTTGACGTTGCTGCACGGATGGTGTAGTGTTCTAAATGGTCGGCTCGCCATTGTCACTGCGCCGAGGGTTGAGGGTTCGATCCCCACACGGGATGAAAATTTGTGTTGTCCACAAATAGTTTGTTCCGAGTCTGGGTGTTCTTTGTGTCCGTTGTTGTCCCATGCGACACAGGAATTGCATAAGGCGCAGGAGTTCTCTTTTTTTTTAATAAAAGAAGGAATAGAGAATAAATGATGGCTCATTTTACTCTTGTAATGTACTTCAATTTAAATATCAAATGTTTTTCTTTGCAGCCCCACCAAGCTTTAAATATGCGATGAATCACTACAGCGGTGCTTTGTACAAATCTCAGGTAATTATAAATGTAGAATTTGCTGTAGAATGATAATCGTATAATATCGTAAATGCAAACGAAATTATCGTCACAATATCGGTCTCGGGCATTACTATTTAGTTACAAATATGTCACATTTAACAAATACAATATAAGTTTTCTATGAAAAACGATCAAACACTTACGAATGTTAAAAAGTAGAGAAGCGGCATTACTCTATTGATAACAATATATTAAAAGCTTCAAATATTTTTGTGACCTTCAGAAATCTATATATATAAAACACTTCCGTTACTGAGTGACTGACAGACAACGCACAGCCGAAACTACTGAACGCAAGAAGCTGAAATTTGGCATGTATGTTCCTTGGAGAGTGTGGGGGAGCACTAAGAGAGGATTTTTGGAAATTCCACCCTGAAGGGGGTGAAAGGGGTGAAACCCGATATTCACACGGGAACGGAACTTACGTGGATGAAACCGCGGGAAAACTACTAGTATACAATAAAAAGTGATTTTAGCACTACGTAGTTTTATATAACTTCATAAACGTGATTGTACAATTTTACACGCCAATTTTTATGAACAGTCGAAATGTTTCCGAAAAGGCACGTTTGGCTGTTCATAGAGGACTATTAGTGCCCACACTTATGTATGGAAGTGAAAGTTGGGTATGGCAAAAGAAGCATGAGAGCAGAATAAATGCTGTAGAAATGAGAGCGCTGAGAAATATATGTGGTGTGACTCTGAAAGATAGAATAAGGAATAGTGTGATTAGAGAGAGATGCGGCATGAAAGTTGATATAGTGACAAGAATAGAAAAGGGTATGTTAAGCTGGTTTGGGCATGTAGAAAGAATGGACGAGGAAAGACTGACTAAGAAAGTTTATAAGGCTAGTGTGAATGGAACAGTCGCAAGAGGAAGACCTAGGCGAACGTTTCTTGATCAGATCGGAGGCGTTCTGGACAAAGGCCAGCTTAAGAGCACCTTGAACCGACGGGCGTGTATGAGGAATGTGATGAAAGTGAATGAAGCCAGAGAAGTGTGTCAGGATCGTAGCAAATGGAAATCCGTAGTCTCTGCCTACCCCTCTGGGAAACAGGCGTGAATCTATGTATGTATGTACACGCCAACCCTATTGTATCCTATTTTGCACTAAACAAAAACAAAATAGAACATACAAAATACATTATTGGTGTATGACAGTTGTCAAACCAGTACTTAGTTCATCCAACTCGTTGGCTAAGCACCGACTGTAGTAATAACTGGCTCTTTTCT
Source organism: Catocala fraxini (assembly GCA_930367265.1). NCBI lineage: Eukaryota > Metazoa > Arthropoda > Insecta > Lepidoptera > Erebidae > Catocala > Catocala fraxini. The sequence goes on along the minus strand of OV884049.1, from coordinate 3,395,967 downwards.
TTTCCAGAACATATCGTTATCCTGCACAGTAGAGTGCGCTCCTCTCTGCTCCGTGCAATGGCTGAAGGATGGCCAGGTCATTGACCCGAACAAAACAGACCGGTACTACGTGGTGGAACGCAAGATAGACCCACAAGACAATAGGAACGACTTTGAGGCCACTGAAAGTACTTTGGTAAGTATACATCACAGCAGTTTACATTTTTCTCTATTTTAATATGTTTAGGTTACAATTCGTCTTGTTTGTGCATATGTTTGCGAACAGGTGAGGTCTTGATTCTCAGGTCAGAGAAAGTATTGATGGAGTTTGCTGTTAGAAAATTTTCAGTAGCGGTACATAGTACCAAAATGTGCCAGGCTGTCTAAGCCATTAGCTCACCTCCTATTAAGGACTATAATCCAAAGTCGATGATAGCTGTAATGCTTATCTTTATCGGAGATATAAAGGTGCAAGCCTTTGTATGTTCGTATCAAATTCATATTTTTTATTGTATTTGAAACCTATAATTATTTATTTTATATATATTATATTATATATTATTTTTTTTCTATTCTATCACATACACACAACACTATCTAGCCCAAACTAAGCAGAGCTTGTACTATGGGTACTAGACAATGGATAAACATACATATATACTTTTTGTTTTTGTAAATACATACATATTATACATAGAAATACCCAGACCAAGACAAACATCCATGTTCATGCACACAAATGTTTGACTTGTGCGGGAATCGAACCCGCGACCTCAGGCGTGGCAGTCAGTTACACTAACCACTACGCCACCGAGGCTGACAATTTATTATGACAAGACACAAGACACAAGACTGACAAGTTTTGTCGGCCTCGATGGTGTAGTGGTTAGTATAACCGACTGCCACGCCTGAGGTCGCGGGTTCGATTCCCGCACAAGCCAAACATTTGTGTGCATGAACATGGATGTTTGTCTTGGTCTGGGTGTTTATATGTATAATTTGTATGTATTTACAAAAAAAAAAAATTATATGTATGTTTATCCATTGTCTAGTACCCATAGTACAAGCTCTGCTTAGTTTGGGCTAGATGGTGTTGTGTGTATGTGGTAGAATATTATTTATTATTATTATTATGATTGTTGTTAAATGTCTTCAAGCATTTATTTTTAATACTTAATATGCAATTTGATTTAAATATAAGGTCGTGTTAATACCCAATTATATTTATACAATTATCTATATACCATGCAACGCGAAAGTTTACAAGTTATTAATCAAGTTGTTATTTGTTTGTTTTCACCAGCACTGGAACATGTCAGCATGGCCAGGGAACATTCTAGACCGAGCCGCAGATACAGCCAGTTACACCTGCAGATCGTCTCGAAACCTTGCCGGACCACCAGTCAACAGCACTACCAAGTTTGCCGTGGAATGTAAGTCAATATTAAAACCACCATCTAAAAACGTTGAAGATTTAACTAAATCTTCTATTTATTTTTGAATTATAATATAATTTATTTTTGTATTCTATGAAGAAATTTGATGTAAATAAAGAAATACAAAAAAAAAACTGTATGAACGGGGATACCTAAGTTTGGACCGATATAACACTTGCATGTGCTGATATTCAATGTATTATTATTCTAGTTAAGATATTGTTATAAAATACTTTATTAGAATGTATGTCATTAAAATGTATGACGACTCGATGGCGTAGTAGTTAGTGTAACCGACTGCCACGCCTGAGGTTGCGGGTTCGATTCCCGCACAAGTCAAACATTTGTGTGCATGAATATGGATGTTTGTCTTGGTCTGGGTGTTTCTATGTATAATATGGATGTATTTACAAAAAAAAAGTAAATATGTATGTTTATCCATTGTCTAGTACCCATAGTACAAGCTCTGCTTAGTTTGGGCTAGACGGTGTTGTGTGTATGTGGTAGAATATTATTATTATTATTATTATTATTGTATTCTAACAAACCAGATATAATAAATTCGGAGTATATAGAAAATTAATTATAAGCACGTTTATGTAATTTACAGATGAACCAGAAATTATTTCAGTGACACCTCAAGTCGTGAACGTAAATGAAAACGAAATACCTGTCAAGGTCGTGTGCTTAGCCAGGTAAATGTATTTCCTTCTTTTTAATAGTTACTATATTATTATACTCATTAAATAATTAAACGTAAAGCATTGGGAGGCGTCCATAATTTAGTTAGTACGTAAGGCGGCACTTAATATAAATATTTACCTACGCTGGAATTTCCAATTTTGGAATAAATCCTTAAAAATTAGTTTAATTTCAATAAATTGGAATGGTAAAATACTAGGAAAATACTAGATTTTGTCCCTAAATTACTCTTTTGTATAATACCATATTAATCTACGTTTGCAAACTACAGTATTATATTTTACAGAGGCTTCCCCATGCCGTCTTACTCTTGGCGTCGAGAATACCCGAGCAAAGTAGGGAGTAAAGAACACATCAACAACTCACTAGTGCTGTCATCATCTAATACGCTACTATTAGGACCAGTGCAAAGAAAAGATGGCGGAAACTATGTCTGTGAAGCGTATAACAGACATGGGTCAGTCAATACAACAGTTTATTTGGATGTTATGTGTAAGTATACAATACTACAGTTTATTTGGACGTTATGTGTAAGTATATTTAATTTTTGAAATTCGAATTAGGCATAGGCTTTTGATTTAGTCACCCCGTACTTCGATGAATTAAACATTATATAAATGACATTCAAGCATATCCAACTAGGAGACAGTGTGGTGTTTGCGTGAATATAAATTATCTCCAAAAATTTACACACTAAAACAATACATACATTAACCTTTTTAAAATGGAATTGTAGTGGAAAGGGCTTTTACAATGTGCAATATTAGTCCCAGACTAACTAGAGAAGGTTTACATAATTAAAATATTCACAACTTACACATAATACTGTTTACATTTCAGTTATTCCTGAGTGTGGTATCAAACAGATAGAAATGAATGGCGAGCAGGTCTTGGTGTGTACAGCTCACGCGAATCCTACAAAGGTAGCTATTGTTTATGAATTACATTCACTTTAGTACGCACTTACTTTGCAGCAGCGATAAGCTATCTAACTTTAAAAAAGGCTTCACTCAAATTAATTCTTGCTTATTTAAAATGTGTCGGCCTCGATGGCGTAGTGGTTAGTGTAACTGACTGCCACGCCTGAGGTCGCGGCTTCGATTCCCGCAAAAGTCAAACATTTGTGTGCATGAACATGGATGTTTGTCTTGGTCTGGGTATTTCTATGTATAATATGTATGTATTTACAAAAAAAAAGGTATCTATGTATGTTTATCCATCGTCTAGAACCCATAGTACAAGCTCTGCTTAGTTTGGGCTGGATGGTGTTGTGTGTATGTGGTAGAATATTATATTATATTATTATATTATTTATTTACTAACTTGGACATCCAGTAGTTGTTACATTAACTCCTATTCTAACAAAAATAAATTCTAAAACTAACACGTATATAAATAAGAACTTCTCTCTTAGCCTTTATTATTCCCAAGTCACTTGGGGTCGGCTATTCTGGTCTAACCGGATTTGACTGGATATCAGTTTTTACACGGAGCGGCTGCCATCTGACCTCCGCAACCCGAAGGCTAACGATACCCTAAGGCTAGACCAGTGTCAGGATATTAGAGGGTACTGACTTTCCCAATAACGACTGCCATAGATGTTCATGGCAGCCGGGACCGACGGCTTAACGTGCTCTCCGAGGCACGGAGCAGGCGATAATTGTCAATCAATACGCACATAATTTCGAAAAGTCATATAACTTCCGAAAGTCAGAGGTGCGCGACGTGGATTCGAACTCGAGACCCTCTGCATTGCAGTCTGTTGGTCTCCCCACTGAGTTATCGCTGCTTATATAAATAAGAACAAGAGGAGAATTTTAAAAAATAAAGTAGATCTCCATATTTATTATATTTACTAATGTTTAATTAAAATTAAACTAAACACGTTCTATGGAAAAAAGCACCAGTACCGCAGTAATCAATAATATTAATGATCATGTTTACGAACAGGTATCATTCTCGTGGAAGCTAAAGAACGAAAACGACAGTCTGTCTGACGAGAAGATTGAACAGCAAGGAGTGCAGAGCTACTTGTATCTGAGTGCCAATGTGGATGTCTATAGAACTTATCTATGCTACGCCAACAACTCTGTCGGGATGTCACGAGCATGTGAACGGGATGTGATGGGTAAGTTCCAGTAGTAAGACTCATTTGATTCGTAAGTTATAGTCACGAATACACTCCAGCCAAAGTCAAAAAAATTCTTAAGTAGGTACCTCGATCATATACCTGATCTTTTACTCAACTTACTCCCGTTTTGAAGTCAGTATATCTATGTTCAATGATATATTTATAAATTGCATCTGTATATAGCATACGTAGTCGTCAATCGATGTTTTTCAATGATTACTGCTCAATTCTATTGAGCATTAAAATAAAAGGTGATTTATTTTAACACCATGATAATAAATTTGCAGGAAAATGCATATATTTAAGTTTGAATTTTAAGTACATTTTTGTGTTTAGTTATGTAAATATAGGTACTCAAAATCGTTGTCTGACTACATACGTTTTCTGAATACAGTAAATTCAATTCCATGGTACATATATATTAGACATATATTTGGGCTGGAGAATGTTATAGACAAAGAAAGTAATTTGTAACTCAGATCATTGATTTGTTAAGGTTTTCGAGCCACAATCTGAATCAGCATAGACAATAAATACGTAAATTTTTACGCTGGAACAGACTTAAGGCCAATTCCAATATTCAGAAAACGGATTGTTTTACCTACGAGCAGTTAAATTTTGACATATTTTCATAGAATATATGTCAAAAATGAACTGTCCGTAAGTAAAACGACTCGTTTCTTTATATAGGAACCGGGCCTTACAAAGACGTAATCTTTTTTTAAAATCGTATAAATAAAATTCATAGACCAACTTTATAGGTAAACTCCCTAATATGAAGTAAAATTAGACCAAAACCACTCAAACAAAGCATTAAATTAAGATTAACCCAAAATTTAAAATAGTGTATCCATGATATAATATCTTGTAGATGAAAAGATTATGCAAATAAAAAGTAAACAATATGTTTTGGTTTACAGCCAACTTGGAAAGTTTCGGTAAGTCGGTAAATGGTATAGCTGAATATTTAAAACTTTCTGCGATTAATTTGTTTGAGGTAAACTTTAATACCTTGAGCATTTTCTTCGACCAGAAAAGGATTTATATATTTATTTATGTATTAAATAAATAATTTTTCTCTATTATATTTGCTATTTTATACTTTATATATAAATACATATCCAGTATTTAATAACACTGAATCATTAAACTGCTAATAAATTATAAAGTTATACTGTACAGATAATTCGATAAATAAACGGTATTTGATATTATAACAGCTGCTTATTTAAATTCAATTAAAACATCTTTGTTTGAACGCTTATTCGAATCTTCATCTGCTGTTTACAATATTTTCCTGATTTCAATAATGCTTTCAAAATTATATCGGATGTTAAGGTTTTATAATCAAGTATTTATAATATTGCCTTTAATTATTTATTTATATAAATTTATTTAGGAGGTACAGATTTTTAGAATTCACAAAAATGTGAAGTAATTTTGATGCTTTATGAATACGTTGCAAAATACAAAATGTTATTGTATATAATTAAATTTCAAATTGAGTTGCCCATGCATTTAAATGCAGACAAAAGAAAAGCACTTCAAAACCGTAAGGGCTAAGTAAATTATAACAAAAAGACGCAATTATATTAAGGTCGATTTGATAATATTAAATAGCCATATGGCCATATGGGAAATATTTTACAAGACGAAAATGCATATGAATAAAATTTGGTAAGAAACATCGAGCTGTGATGAGATCGTTAGAATTACCCGATTGAAATATAAGACAAATGTCACTTACAATAATTGTCTGAGAACCTTGCATATTCACGCGAAATAAATAAAAAGTGAAGAACAGTATATTGTTACATTCTTAATATACAATATTAGATCTATATATACTATTATACCTACACCCTTTTATCATATATTTTTGCATAAAAATATTATACAACACATTATATATTATACTAGCTGTTCCGACAGACACGGACGTGTAAAAATGAAAAAAAAAACCCTAATCTAAACCGTCTAATCGGTCCAGTCGTTTAGGGGGAGTTCAGTGACATACACATGTACAGTAGAATCTATATATATAAAACTCTTCCGTTACTGAGTGACTGACAGACAACGCACAGCCGAAACTACTGAACGCAAGAAGCTGAAATTTGGCATGTATGTTCCTTGGAGAGTGTAGGGGAGCACTAAGAGAGGATTTTTGGAAATTCCACCCAGAAGGGGGTGAAAGGGGTGAAACCCGATATTCACACGGGAACGGGACTTACGCGGGTGAAACCGCGGGAAAACTACTAGTTATATATATAAAGAGTCTACTGTACGTGTGTATGTCACTGAACTCCTCGTAAACGGCTGAACCGATTCAGATAAAAAAAATTGTGTGTATTCATGTGGATTCGAGGATGGTTTAGATTTGGGTTTTTTTTATGTGTACAGGGCAACGTCTGTCGGGACAGCTAGTTATATATATAGAGATAAGCAACATTTAATATTTTCTCTGACAGGTACAAAAGTATGGTGGCGTGATCAACAAAAACTGATTCTTATCGGTGGTATAGCTCTAGCTATACTTGTCATCACCGTAATCCTCTGCATCATTATCATCTGCATATGTCGCAGAATGAGAGCTAAATCCAAGTGTGAGTACTTCTTTGAACTAACTTCGAATATTAAAGCTCTGTGTGACAAATGTTTTTGGAGAATTTTTTCATTCATCTTGTAATATAAAACCATCAAGATTACTCAGTTTGCAGCTATTTCGTTTCACGTATCAGTATTTACGCTTGAATGGAATAAATTTATTGAGTCCCATTTGTCTTTGTCATAAATTTTAGGATAAATGCTCGAATGTATTTTTGAATTAAATTCTTCATTGTCAAAATGTCATACAGATAAATCTTTTGCTTGATTTTTATTTGTTAGTGTTGTTCCGATTTGTACATTTTCATTGTCGTTTGTAAAATAAATTTATTAACTAAATGTTATGTAACTAATTTTTCATATTTTTGTTGTTGTATTGTTCAGCCAATATTATCATAGTTACATAATTCTTAAGATCCATGTGTAAACTTTTAGCCTTTATTACCATCATCAAAAAATCATCAATCACTGCTAAAGTTTTAACAGAACGTTTTTTTTTATTTTATTAATTTTTGTTAATTTTCGTAAAAACTAACATTATTTTTCTTCATACTATCTTTTCCGGATGCTGCTACTAAACACTCAACATCGTGAACTAACAAACAAACAAACATGTAGACAATAATCCAGTCGAATTAGAGGAGCGCGAAAAGTAAGTTTTTAGTTTTTAATTTATTTTTTCCGCCATTTTATTCTCTCTAGAATGTTTAGTACAATAGTACATTAGTATTTTATACATTTTTAGAACTAAATTACAATTTTAGGTATTGTTGGAAAGTTTAAGTATAACATATTTTATCCAGAACTATAATAAAATATTACTTTAATTTACATTTCACACTGCTATGTTTTTGCATTTTATTTTTACTGAAAAGCTGCTACTTTTATTTTAATAGTTTATTCATCAGAAACTTTCTAACAATTTCCCATAGAATATCTATATGAAATGGAATAAAATTCCTGAGACTTGCGATATCCTTTTTAGCAAAAATTATTATGATACATGTTATGTCTCAAATAGGTAGTGCAAATGTATTTATCTGCATTTATATTTATATGTTTTCTATATTATACTTATGTTTATTATATTTACGTTTATTTGTTTATGCATTTAGAAAGACATCGATATATATTTCCTAAGTAAAATTCCTGATAATATTTACAGCCACGCCATTGGTCCGAGCAGATTCATGGCACACATTGTCAATGCCACCATCAAGGGCCCCCGTAGTTGTGCCAATGCAGAGATCTACGACCTACGAGGTCCAATGAGTTGAGACTTGAGTTTGAGTGTATCGCTAAATGCTTGGACCAACGGCTGTTTTGTTTTTAGAGTCTAACTAGTATAGCTGTAAAATATGCTGACATAATTTATTTATACGTCTTTTAAAACATTGAGTGCCATATTTAAAAATAACACATTGAACATCAAGTATTTTTATTTAAACACTTATAAAATTTAGATGAATTCGTAAACCACAGGTTAGTTCTTATGGTTATATGTGATATATAGTAAAGAACATATTAAATAAACAATATCTCTGAAACCGTTTTTTCCATGTCAGTCATATTAGCAGCTACATTTTCTAGCCTGAAAATAGAAAAGTCTATTCTAGAAATTAGACGCATGTTTTTTTTAAATAATATCTTACTCTTGACATGATAACACTGGTTTGCCCAATATTATTTATTTATATTATTATATTGTACTATTATTAATAATTATTAATGTGTAGGTTCCTAACCGCACTAACCCCGGATGTTCTCAGATTGACCACGATTAATACTTCAGGTACATTTTTATTAACAAAGATAAAAAGGAAATGTTGATTTTTTTTTAGATGGAGGATGCTTTCTTATTATTTCACCGCTCTTTTGCTACTTTCTTTTTTTGGAGTTTTGGCATCAAAGTGTGAAAATTGTAGATATCTAAGTAGAAAATTATATCAAAATTATAATGTATTTTCATTGATCGAGTGATGCATGACACTAGTAAAGACTGTTGGAAAGCATTCTTCCAGTATTATATTTTATTTATTTTTGTATTTACTTACTTATATTAATATGTAACGATAGCATATTTTTCCGGATTACGTAACAGTAAAATCAGTATATTATATATTATATTTTATTATATGTAAATTATTGCAAAACTTATTTTATTTTTAACAATATTTATTTTTGTTGTGATATTATTCGAGCTAATTGTTTTTAGTAAGAGTTTTATAAATTAATTTTGGTTGACATATAGATCTCAAATATTTGTAATGACAGGTCATCTCTTTAAGACACGGTTATACCATATATATATATATATATATATATATATATATATATATATATATGTTATGTATACAAATTTTCAAGCAGTCATTTTCAACTTATTATTAATATTGGATTTTTGTCTGATCGTTAGTCTTAATATCAGAAATATAGTTTAAAATTATATACTTATTTATATAAACCACACGACAGATCATCGCATGTACTCAAAAACCATTATTTTATTTCCAAATTCAGTCCTGACGGTAGCTGTATTAACGAAGTATCTATCGCGCAATCAATCATATCGCAAGCTTTGCCAGCTTTATCGCCTCGAATCAATCTATCATTTAGCCCAAAAACATCTGATAGAACAAGACTGGTTGACTCTCAAAGCTACCCACAAGCCATACATAACTTAGAAATGAACAAATTGGAAGAAAATTCTTCTCCAAATACAACATCAGCAGAAAATCAAGAAACTGAATTACAAACACCAAAATCTAAACCTAAAGTAGATTCAAATAAGGTTCAAACTGTAGTGACTCCTAGCAAGTGGCCGTTGAAACCAGGGGTACTAGTTCACGTAAATTCTAACCATACACTGAGTCCCAAAAATCAAGCAAGACTACAGACACAAATGGCAACCGAAGAATCAAATTTGGGTCTTCTAGAAAGATCAAAAACCGAAGACAAGTCCCCTCCTAAAATTGAATACTCTAAGAAAAGTGGAAAGCCAAGACAAAACGTAGTGACTGGTATACTGAAAAATCTAAGAAGAAAAAGCGAGGATTCTGATGATGATAGCGGCAAATATAAGAAAATAAATAAAACGAATAAAAGGGCAATGTCATTGGTTAATATGAACAAATCCGGATATGTGTTGCAAAAAAACCGATTGAGATCTTTGTTTCAAAGCGAAAAGCCTAACATAATTGTCACAGAAGGAGGTAGTTGTCAATTTATACAATAAAAAATTTTAATTGTGGTAATGGGTGACGTAATACTTTAAACACATAAAATTCCTATGTTATTTAAGCATCTTTAAATTTAAACTACTTTATCGTATTTTATCGCAGTTTATTTTAATCATATATTTATACTTCTTATTCGTCTAAGCAAAATATAGCAAAAATTCGTGATACGCAGAGCGTATTCTGTTTAACCTATCAGTGCAGGAATGCCAGATATATTAAAAACTCTTTGTGACTATCTGCTGCTACGCCACTGCGAGTCAAAAGGCTAAATAGGAACACTAATTATTAAACGATTTCAACTATAGTAGGTTAAAACAATTTTGCACCGAGATTGAGACGACCACTATCTCAGTATCTAAATCATGGCAAGTTTAAATTTTAATATTTAAGAATAGTTACAAAATTCTTAATAAAAATATACTGCGATAAAATCGAATAAAGAAGTCTTGTCTAGTCTAATTCCATTAAGTGACATCTGCATAACCGTAATACAATACAATTATTATAATAAAACAGCATCTTTATTTTCATTTTGCCTTATTGTATCACGTATTATCACAAACACACTACACTAATATCACAGATACATTTCAGATTCTTCTTCATCATTGCAACAATCGCTTTTAACACTTATTGCTTGTGCATGATCTGCTTAATACAATAGCTCAACAACCTTCTGATTCTTACCTTTAATTGGCAATACAAAATTTTGTTGAGCAGTTGTACCTTTTTTACTACAACTTTTTTTTGCTAACGCAATGCTTTCTCCAATTAGATTACAATGTTAGCTGTTTGAAGACCAACTTCTTATAATTTCATGAAAATAGACCTATCTACAACTTATTATTACTCGTAATAACCATAGTTCTTATTTTCAAAACGTTGCGTAATGAATTGTTGTTGGTTTCCAAAACAGTAAAAGCACGATTTCTTGTTCACGCTTTTGTCCTAAGCACGATTGAGTTGCAGTTTTTAATGTTTGCATGTTTTTAGTTGTGTCGTTCAAAAGACCTGATAGGATTGTCACAACTAGTGCCAAAGTAAAACCGTTTAATGATGAACAGCCCAAAAATACGAGGAAAAGGAAAAAGCCAGGTGATAGTGAGTAAAGCATGTTCATTTTCTTTCTGTATTTGTGTGTGCATGCGATATTTTTTTTAAGATTAAGTACAAAATATCCAATTTCAGTGTGTAAAGTTTGAATTTATCTATTATTTTATTAATATTGGTTCACACTACATAAAGAAAATTGTTTCCAACAAATAAAAATTTGTTGCCTAACAAATATCAAATTAATAAAGAATATTCAAGATAGATAGACACACATACAAAAAATATTATATTATATATATTTAATTGGCCCGCTATTATGATTACAGGCCCACCTACGAATGGCGTAGATAATGGACCAAATGGCAACCTCGGAGCGGACAACCCAGGTCTCTACGAGAACCTGCCGTTCCACGGATTACAGCAACCACCCAATAAGGTAATGACATTTCTAATTAATTCTAAAGCTCATTAATAAATCACTGATATCACATAAGTTTAGTCTTTCAGTACAAATGAAATATATATGTAATTTACTCTAAGACTTTATACAGTACAACATAATGCAGTTACCTAAAACTTCACACTAAGGTATAGATACCTTGACATCTAGATTTGACTAAACGTGACTTTGAAAACAATATTTTTACTGAAAGAATAAACATAGCAAATAATACAATTACCTTTTCATTTTCTCGTAACAAGAATGTTGTGTGCTTTGATTATAATTTGCATTTTGTTTTGTTTCATGTTATATTAATTTTGCATGATAAAGCCCGTGCAAGCTATACAGCCTAGAGTGATTGAACCAAAAACTACGAAAGGCATCGAAGCTTTACAAAAACAACTGACTACTAACCCATCGTTCACGCCAAGGATTGTATGCCCACCATTTGTCCAAAATGCAATAAGTTATTCCATGCCTTCGAACTCGCAGTATCCTTACGGGATATCCGTATTATCTCCCATACAACAGATGTATCCACTTCATCAAACGGTGCTTCTAAACCCATACTTGCCACCAATGCAAACATCGTTCTTGAAACAATTCCCTACAATTGATGAAGAAATGCCCGAAGGAGATACGAGAAAGTTCTCTTCTTTAAATACAAGAGTTAGTCGTAAATCTCCTCAGTTTCAATCGATGAGAATAGTTAGAAAACGCAATATTGAAAGATTTTATCCTAACACAGAGTACGGAGAAAATTTTAACGAAATAAATAACAATAATAAGAATGAACACTCCGAGTCTGGGAGACCTAATGAAGATAATATTTATGTTAACTGCCCATCTTTGCTAAAAGTAAAATCTAATATTAGTGGGATTGAACAATTTGAAAATCTAACTGATTCTATACAAATTTGTGATGAAACTGACCTCAATAAATCAACAACTTCTTTGAATAGGCCTGTACCAGCTCCTCGAACTAAGATATCTCCAATCATAACACCTTCCAACAGCGACCACGTTTATGTCAATCTTTCCATGCCTCTCATAAATACAAAATTTTCCAAATCCATCGATACTATCGATGCTCCAGTCAGACCAACGAAGTCTGCTGAGGATATATCTAAAGTAAACTTTCGAGAGCTAAAAACCAAAATCGAAAAAGAGAGCTCTGACGACGAAAGTGAAAAAGAATCAGGTGAAAATAAAATAAATATCTCCAAACCAAATATTATAGGTGCAACTCCAAAGAAAAATATCTCAGTTATACTACCTTCAACTTCATTAGTTAAGTCAGTGGTGAAACAGTTGAACGATGAGGGTATAAACAAAGTCGGTTTACCGAAAAAGCAAGTTATCACACCAAATAAGACATTGCAAATACCAAAGTTAACGGAGAAACCAGTGCCAAAGCGTTCTGTTGTAAAACGTAGTCATTCAGTACAAAGTAGCCTAACAGTCGAAAGTGATAACAGTCAGGTATAACGCTTCTTATGTTTAATTTGCTTCTTTTGTTTGTTTCTTCCGTCTAACATGTGTGTTCTAATAACTAACATACTAAATTCATTTTCAGAATACTAACATATTACAACAACAGTACATGCAAAAACGTAACCACTTCACAAATTTAAGCAACAAAGGGAAAAATAAGAAAAATTTTCAAATACCGCTACAAAAACATCACAGCTTTTGTTATTTTCAACCTATAAGAGTCGATAAACGTATCCCTGTAGACCAAGAGAGGTCGTATAATAATACAATAGGACCATTGATCTACCAGCCGACAGAACCACAGTACTACACAAAAACATTAAACAGGACAAGAGAGAAGAATAGTCAGAAGCAAAATCGTTTGAAAAAGTCAGAAAGCTTAAGAGAAAAGCTCTCCTGTGTCGGTATTTATGATAACTATGAAAAACCCGACTATCCAGAGCCAGAATATAATGAATCAGAAAGAAAATCCTACTTACAATTGCTTAAAGGCAACTACATATCAAGCTCAACGAGAAATTTGGGTCCTGAGAATTTTAGCTCTAATTATTTGGGTCCCAAAGATGATAAGCCTAAACAAAAAAAGTTAGTGTACGCTGATTTAGCTTTAGGTAACCATAATTTGAAGTTTAAAAACACTGTCAATTCAAATCGACATTTGTATGATACGTATTCAGTAGGTACAGATAGTGCTAACAAAGATACTAACAGTAGCTATAAGAATGTATCTAGTAATCAGAGAAAAAGTAGTCATGGACAGCCGAGAAGTGACTACGCCACTCTGAAATTCAATGAGATTGATGTTTGAGAGGTAAGTGATTTTCTCAATAACTTTATTTCTGTTTTTAAATTAGAATAATAAATATAATACAATTTATAAATCATCTGTTGTACCGTTAGGTATAAAACAAATAATTTTACGGTTGTAATCAAGGTGATATTTTATTTTTAAATATTAACAAAAATACACTTAAATACATACATTATATTTTATATACTTCTAAGAAATTATTTTAATTGCTACGTAGACCTCTACCTTTTTTCTAATTTGCTGTGCCGGACTGAGTCCATAATGACCTGTTTTGTTTTATAAGTCCATCTTTGTATAAAATTATAAAATGCAATCAAATATTGTATTTAGTTTCGAACTCAGAGGCGGTTTTATCATTACTTTGTGATGCAGCGTCAATCATTACTTTGTGAATACAACCGTAAAATTGTTCGTGAGTAAGTGAATATAACGGAAGTTACAATTGTAATGATGCGTAATCAATCCGTCGCTCAAAATAAAGATAAAACACTGATATAAATTTATTACCGTAAATCTTGGATAATACCTTACAAACATTGAGACACCTGAAAAGTCTTTTATGTTTGAGTAATAACCATAGTCCATAATATTGAAAAATCAAATTCTAATTAATTAGAATTAAATGGTAATATGTGCCTAAGTGAAGTACTATTGCATGACTTTTAGACACAATATTAAAATAGCCATGTAATAAATATTAAAAAGCCTATGTTCAATACTCATACATTTACAATCAATCAATGCCATTATACAATTTAGATAGATGGCGTTGTATTTTTGTAACAGTTGAATGAGACGTTTTTAAATTAAATATTAACTACAGCTTGATTTTATAATCACCAGTTAACTTACTTTACTTAACATAACCAGTTAATTTGAAATTTCAAAACATCAAATCAATTCTTTAGTTAAGGTTAAGTCGAAAAATTTACCCTTAGCTGTTTTACGTTAAAAAGTAAAATTCAGTTAAATTACCAAAATTTAGTTAATTTGTAGTTAAATACTTATAGAACTCCAATTATGTATGTAAATGTATGAGTAAGAGATGAGCATGATATCGCAGTGTTGTGACGTTTTTATTATTTCTTCTAGGAACGCTTTACCAAGAGTGACACGTACATTTTTTAAACATAAGGTAATATTTTTCAAAATTCATTTTGACATTTCGCTTAAGTAGATTAAATCGCTTTCTAAATTTCATTTTCACTAATTATGGTATTCTCTAGTATATCACATTAAGCTATTTATTCTTAGAATTATGTCATTGTGTTCTAAATATAACTAATGGCTAATTAAAACGCACAAATTAATAAAAAATAATAATAACATAAAAGTACAAAATTATTCTGTTTGCATATATATATTAGTATTATTTATGTAAAATATTTATATTTATGTATTTACATTTAAATTTAAAATCTTTTATATAAATAGCGCTTCACACTTAACACATATTACCATTGTAATTTATGTCTATGTTTTTTCTGAACAATCTTAACTTCGATAAACAATTTGAGAGACAATTGATCCTTTTTTCATTTTCACCATTTTTCTACAGCCGTTCCGACCCGAAGACCAATTCATTTACGCAGATGCGGATCTTAAAGACTACGGGCCAATAAACTACAAACAAGCATCAATCTACGCTCAAATGAAAAAAGTAAAAGAACAACAAAAATTACAGGAAATATACGATAAACAAAATGAAGACATGCTGTGATCGCAAATTTGGTTGCCGGAAAACAATTTCTTTGTTATTTTTTGTACAAAAATATGTTTACAAAAACTTTAAACATTTTTGTAAAATAATTTTATTTGTACAAAATATATAAAGAAAGATTTGTAATTTTTGTAACGATTTAGCGTGTCTTCGGTACAAGTGCTGTTAGTATTTTTGTAATTTGTTATACAAAATTCATTAAACATTTTAATTGTTGTATTATTTAGTAAGTCATTTTAAAATTTGTGCATAATACTCGTTTTAAGTAATCCTAAAGTGCAAGGCTCTCTCATTTCAATTACTTATTTATTAATATTTATTTTAGCTAAGTAAAAATTAACGCATTTTATATTTATATTGTACTACAATTTTAATATTTCGTCAAAATTTTTCTTTTGCCTTAATCTACTTATTATTCTAGACAACCAAATGCATAAACAGAAAAATAGCAACATTTATTGTATTAAACTCATAACTACTGTTAATCCTGTACTTGTACATTTTAGAAGGTTGTCGTATAATATTGTAAATAAAAAAATAGATTTCTTATATAAATGTATCTACAGAAATACCTAGTTGTCGATTAAGTATGGCATTTATGCTATGATATTTTTACGTGTTACACAGAACATAATGATTTAAAGGAATGTCTAGGAACTGCTGATATTAGTAAAATATTATGTTGTAATATAACTAAATATTTATTATTGAAATCTTCCAATGTATTTCCAAGTAAAGGCTTACTCAGTGTTTCTTATATTTATCAATTTTAAAAGTCCAGTGTGCGATCTGTAACTTCCAGACTATAGAGTTTACTTTATGAAAATAGACAATTATTGCCCATTTTATATTTTTAGGCGACTCGCTAAAACTTACAATTTTGATTTCTTATTTACAATTTTATTTTCCGTAATCCAAAGATTACAATAGCCTAAAATAATCTATGACGCTATTTGGACTCTTTGGTCAGTAATAATCTTGATAATTATTTAAATATTAAACGACTTATCCTATATTCTGTTTTAACACACATTCTATCAATCTTATCCATTAATCGTTATATGCAAAGAAAAGTCTCTTTGATAAAATCTTAATACCAATTTACATTAAATTGTTTCATTTGTTCTAACATTTTTTGACTTAGACATGGCTATACTGGAGAAGAATAACATCAAGAAAGTATTTTGAAATGAGCCTGCTGAAACATATCTTTGGCTTTTACTTGGAAATATTTTATAATTTACAATATCTTTGCTTTAGAACTGTAAGATAATTGTCGGATGTCTTATGCAGGAATCTATTTATTTTTACAAATAATTTAAATGAAAAACAATTGTGAAAATAGCGTAAACTAGAAAAATGTATATTGTGGTTTAGACAAGTGTTCATTTTTTGTTTTTAACTACAAAAATAATTTTAATACCGCACTGCAAGCTTCAGGTAGAATGACAACACATAGAGATTTTAATATCCGTCCAAGCGGGAAATGTTTACAAAAATAGTTGATTTTTAGCTAAAACCATATTTATGTAATTTTAGTGTAAATTACAGTTATTGTGTAAAAATATTAGGTGCAAGGTCTGACTATCCAAAGATAGGTGTGTTAAGGTGAGTTTTGCACGAAAACTCGTGCATTTGTGCAATTTTGCACAAACGTAGATGTGTTCACGGTACATTTAAACGAACGGCTCGTAGCACAATCGGCATTTACTTTTTATTTTACTTATTTTCTTTTATAATTCTCACCGATTTTTACTGATGATGATTACGATTTATCACAACGAATCATAATTAATTATTTATCGTTAATTACAATTACAATTAAGTAAACTTTTATATTTTGTAAACGCTAGCTGGAAGGCAGTATTTTAACATCGCTTTTATAACATTGTTGATGTACGTAATGTGATAATAGTCTGACCGTGTTCAACGTTTTGGTTCTTTCATATATTTACTTTTAATATGAATCTATTACCTTCAAGGCTATTTTAACCATTCTACCGTCATTAAAAACTTTGTGAGACTAAACCTTCGTACTTAAATAAGTTATTGTCGTACTAATGTAAATATAAACAGGGAGAAAAATAAAAATGTCGACGCAAGTAATTCTAATTATGAAAAAAGGAACTCTTAATTTTTATGTGTTCTGGGTCTTCTTTTCTCTTTATCTTTTTCATATTTGGAATAAAATGTCTTTGGATTTCTCGTCGATGTTTTATTTTTTTCTATTGTTTTTAAAGCACTAGAGATGTGCTAATGAGCGTTGTGATAAGCGCGGAATGAATACACTATTTTGGCGATAATCACAATTTATAAATTTTACCTATATAAGATAAAATAACTCATATAAACTGTAAAGGACAATGCGCAAAATTGCCCCAGCCCCGGCGCAAAAGTAACTTATCTCAGATTTTTGTACATATCAAGTGTATTAAAAAAATATATATGTAATATCTGCAGTCATAGTCATACATAGAAAAAAATGCTGTGATTATTTATATAGTCGCGGCTTTTTATTTAACAATAATATCACAAATCGCGTAATTATATGCATTTCTATGACGACGATGTGTAGCTAATAATATTTAAAGGGTGATAGTTAATAAGAACAAGATATAATAAGGAACTTGTTTATTCTATGGTATCACAATTCTAAGTCTATTAATACGCTATCTAAGAAAGCAGCCGGATGTTCGAAATCGTTGTGTCTGGCCCAGCCTAGATAGTACAAAACACTGATTACGTGGGCACAACTTCCAAGTGTTCGACGACCGTGAATACACGAGCAATAATACCCTTTAATGGCGGCCCGGCCCTGTGTCTCAGCATTGTACAAAACGTAAGTATAGTATGTTCTGCTTCGCACATGCCGAGATTGTATTTTGCATTTTAATAAAACATTTTCTTCATTATTGATTAAAATTCTTTCTGAATGTTGACAATAAAAGATCTCGTATACGCCCGTTATTTTAATATGTTCACTGCAGTAATACCGTGATAGCTTCAAATGGTACGTTCCGATTGCAATCACAATTAAATCCTCGTATGTGAGTTCAGGGAAGTCCATAAGTTGGTTGTTAGCGTCCAGTCTGTCAAATGTGACTCTTTGACGATTTATATTATTTTCTTCTATATAATCAGCCAGAAGATTTGGTCTATTTAAATTCAGTCTAATAGATTCTATGAATTCGTTTGTGTATTCACTATCGTCAAAAGGTTCTTGAAAGCAGTTGATGATGGCTCCTGCTATTTTAAAATCGCTAAAAGTATTTTGTGAGGCGCGATTACAAATTCTTTGCCTGAAGATCTTGTAATCTCTTTTAAACTTGCCGTTAATGGCTTCAACCACCCATCTACAAATAGTAACTAATCTTGACTTGTTTGCGTCCACGGTGGTCAATTGATTTTCGTCTCGTCGTTTAGTCGGTGGCATATTTGCAACATATCCATAAGTTTCTATGAGTGGTATCGCATCACGAAAACCTCTGTCCAATATTAGAACGTCGCCCTCTTCAAATAAATAATGAAATGCGCCGTCTTCTATAGGTTCTTCGTGATTTTCTAATATTTTTGTCATGATGTTAGCATCCGTAGTTGTAGCGGCATAAGGTCCCAATATATCAACTATATGACCATCACCACAAACTATAATAAATGGTTTTATAAGATTTCTGTATTTGTGGAGGCTGTAAGTGCGTCTCTGGTATAAAAAGTTACAACTTTTTTCAATGAATATGTAAGTGCCATCCATTAATATCACGGCTTTTGGGGACTCTTCGTTTCCGAAGATGTAGTTTGGAAGGATTCTGTTTCTTTCAATTATCTCGTCTCGGGTTATATGGTCCAGCCCGATGTGCAGTGGCACAAAATCGTTCAGTAAACATGTTCTGACCAAATGGATTTTCCTGTCAATGCATCTTCTTGAAAAGTTAAAAATAGAACACAGCCTAGCACTGGATTCTCCAGTTCTAATCTTGCTTAAATACACAGCTAAATCTATTTCTGGTGTATTAGATTGTTCTTGTAAAGATGGAACTTGATTCAGGAGGCGATTGAATTTCTCGCGGTTTAGTCCAGTCCAAAAATGGAGCTCATTGTCCAGCATTTCGTTTATGTCAAATAATGTTCTTGTTTCAAGGGCACGTGTGTAGATGCTAACAATATCAATAATATTGTCGGCATTGAATTCATTTTGTGTTTGTGTTATATTTTGTGAGAATTCTTCTACAGCCATGGTTGTTAAATGACGCTGGCAGATCCGAGCACGATCTGGTATGTAGAGATTAAAATAGCTGAGGAGGTATACCTTGATAGAATTTGGAAGTTGGCGTAATAATGTATTTCGACAAATGTTCATCATACAGCGCCGAGATGTATTAGCAGCTCGAGCCAATCTCGGTACAGCTATTGAAGCTCTAACCCGTTCTGGAATGACAGGCATGGCTGGTCGGTCTTCATTTGAAGTGGAGTCAATTCTGTGCCAGCACGGGTGGCATATTGATCGTGTGCCGTCAAATGGCACCTGTAAAAAAACGTAAATATAAAATAAACTTGATGTGGATGTACTTAATGGACGCGTAGCATAATCAAAATCAAATTAATATATTTATCTATCTATACTATATAAACTGTAACTGAGGGCTTAGTGCGATTTGTTTTACGTTAACGCGATCGACACGCTTATGACGTTCGGCGCTTCGATTTGCCCGCTCCAAGCTCTTAACCAATCAGAGAGCTAACTGCGGTAAACGTCTCCATCGCGTAAACGTAAAAACAACTCGAACTAAGCCCTCATAGCTATGTTTGTACATTGAAGAAAGCCCCTAGTATGAGTTTGTAAAATCTATTGTTTACTATACACGTTAGCGTCTACCGTAGCTTGTCACTTTTGACGGGTTACATTTTGACCATAGTAACTAGGCTGTTAGCAGCTAACTATGGGCTATATTTCACCGGGACGCCATGGCGGCGCAACCAGTCGCCGCTACCAACAAAATGTATACAGCTCTATAGAGAGTTACTCACCTGGTGTCCGTTTGGTTGCGCAACCATGTACATACATTTTGTTGGTAGCGGCGACTGGTTGCGCCGCCATGGCGTCCCGGTGAAATATAGGTGAAATATATATAAAAATATGTGGTCAACGCGAGCGAATGTAATAAACCAACTTATCGATCAGTAAACATAACTTTTTTTGCAAACACACAAACACAGCATATATAAAATATCGAGATTATTATCTTAAGAAACAGAAAACTTTATTCACAAGTACTTGATTTCTTACCTCTTGTGGTGGTTCTATGTTGCGTAGGATATGTTCCACGAAGTTTGCACGATCTTGTAGAAAACGAACATTAAGGACGTGTCTTCGTCGTCGCAAAAGTGATCGATGACACACAACACAATGATTAGGGTCTTCCATATCAACGTCCAACCGCTTGCACTATCAAGTCCAGGGAGATAAGAGCCAAGTTGTTAAAATAAAATGCAATCAAAATAGGTTCACAAAGAGCACAACAAACGCACACGAAGTCAAAACAACGAGTGCGTCATCATAATACAAACAAAGCTACCTGCCTTTACGACAATGGTGTCACTACTCTTCTCTTTCTAGCATAAGGGAAAGAGCGAAACGGCAATGTTAGCTATTATTTGTTACCTGCTGCGCGAATCGTGCGTATGCGGCCCAAACAAACAATATAACTCGTTTTTTAGCTAGAATAGCAAACTATCCCGTAATAAAAATAGTTTCAACTTCAATAAAAATATTTGTATGCAGCATTCACAATATACAATATTTTATATTGTATATATGACTGGCGCCTATATATATTTATGTAGTTAAGTAGCCTTTATTTCATATTTTGCTTGCTTTTTAGTAATATGATCGAATAAGTATTTGGCGCCTTATAGAATAATTAAAGCAGTTTTTTCTTGGTATGACTATGACTACGGGCATAACATATATGTATATTTAATACCCATAAAATGTACAAAAATCTGAGACAGGTTTCTTTTGCGCCGGGGCTGGGGTAATTTTGTATGAAATTTGCGCATTGTCCTTTGTCGTTCATTTTAATTTATAACATCTGTAAACTATAATTTGTATTAGGAAATGTATTGTTTTTTACATTTTCTTTAAAATAATATCTAATTCCGCGCTATCTTAACACAATATAGAAACAAAATAATAATAAAAGTATTAGATGAGGTTTTGTACATACAAACTTGTTATAATATTGTCGAATAGTGTTATTAAATTAATTTATGGATTTTTAAAGACAGTTTTAATTATTTTTACTTTATTTAATAATAATAATAATATCATCCCTTTTTTTTTTTTTTTTTTTTTTTTTTTACGTGCGGGAATGCTTTGACGCATACCTCTCCGCGGGGCGACGGAGAGGTTATGTCGGGCTCACTGGGGAGAGATACCCCGGTAATACCGACTAAACCTACCACGGTGTTCCTCGACATAACCATAGACGGCGGGGTCGCGCGAATCGCTTTCACATGCAATCGCGACCCCGCCGAGGTTTCGGCCCGCCGTGTGAAACGGCAGGCCACTACTTAAAAGACCCTCTACTGTCCCCTTGTAGGGGGACAAAAACACGACTCAGAGGCGCGCGTGGGAACACGCACGCCGCCTCTCGGACCTGGTGCTGATCGGGTGGCAGACAGGCCCACGCAGCCCACCACCCCCAGGTCAAGTCTCAGGGTGGCTGGAGGTCATCTCGCGAATAATATCATCCCTGTGTAACTCACACTGCTGGGCACGGGCCTCTTCTCACTGTGAGAAGGTTTAGGCCATAATCTACCACGCTGGCCTAGTGCGGGTTGGCAGACATTACATATCTTCGAGAACATTATGGAGAATTCTCAGACATGCAGGTTGCCTCACGATGTTTTCCTTCACCGTTAAAGCAAGCGATAATTAACTATTTAATATGCATATAACTTCGAAAAGTCAGAGATGCGCGCCTTGGGTTCGAACTCGAGACCTCTGCGTGGCAGTCCAGCGGTTTCCCTAATATGTTATTTATTTAACATTATTTATTATTTACCTTTCAAAGATTACTAGCACTCATATTAACCTTTTGACCGCCAATACATGACAAATCAAAATTTGTCCGGCACGCCACGGTCACGACTACATGACTGACTTTTAAACGCTAATAAACCTTTTAAAAAGTATTGTTTTTTTAATTATGTTGTTAATTATGTAGCTAGGCTGATCCCAGTTTATATTATGTGAACTGCATACTATTTATTTCATTAATATTAACATAAGACCACAAAAACGATGTACGTATAAAAGGATGAAATCGTAGCTTGGTGCTGAGAGCACACTATTGCTTTTTGACGTGGCGGTCAAAGAGTTAATAATAATAATAATAATAATAATAATATTCTATCACATACATACAACACCATCTAGCCCAAACTAAGCAGAGCTTGTACTATGGGTACTAGACAATGGATAAACATACATACATATATACTTTTTTTTTTGTAAATACATACATATTATACATAGAAACACCCAGACCAAGACAAACATCCATGTTCATGCACACAAATGTTTGACTTGTGCGGGAATCGAACCCGCGACCTCAGGGCGTGACAGTCGGTTACACTAACCACTACGCCACCGAGGCCGACAAAGTTATGTCGATTCAAATGGGCAATGTTAACCAAAGGTTTAAATCATAGATTTGTCATACCACGTTTTAATATGGTCTCATTTCTAAATGATTAGTTGTCATCCGACATAAAATGAACATCTAAATTAAAAAAATAATGTGTCACGCTCGAGTGAGCGTGACACATTATTGTAGTGTACAATTAATTTTCAATACGAGTGTATTGAAAATTAATTGTACACTATCGTTCTCTATCTAATGAGTGAGCTCACTCTTTTTAATGTGGATACTTTTGCGTGCAACCTGTGTGTCTATCTGCGATTTAAATGTTTGGTGGGTTTCTGGTAAAACCTAAGATTATTTGTATACTAACAAGACAGCATCAATAGCATAGTGTGAAGATCATTACACAGCCACGGAGAGGTCTTAACTTTTAATAAATAATAATAAATATTCTACCACATACACACAACACCATCTAGCTCAAACTAAGCAGAGCTTGTACTATGGGTACTAGACAATGGATAAAAATATATATTTTTTTAAATAGTTAAAAGTTTCGGTGGCAGTTTAACCTGACAAAAACTTCGGTATCCATAATATTTTCAAAGATCTGCTAATTGTCACTGAGCCGTCGTATTAGACTAAGAATGCGGCCAATTCTACCGACTATCGTAACATTTATAATCCAAAGATAAAGATTAAGCTTAAAACCAACGGCTAACTTCTAACTCCAGACTGCTATTGACAATTTCTCGATAGAAGAACTCAATAAATTTTAGCTGGTCCGATCCGGAATTCATAATCGGAATCTTACGCAAATGCCCAGTTATAGAACATTTTATCAATAGCTCTGATATTAAATGACCCGATGTAAGAAGCGGTCATCCTAGTCTATGGATGCTTCCAACACTAAGGGTAGCTCAGAGTAGCGATAGCTCAGTGGGGAGACCAACAGACTGCAATGCAGAGGGTCTCGGGTTCGAATCCATGTCGCGCACCTCTGACTTTCGGAAGTTATATGACTTTTCGAAATTATGTGCGTATTGAATGAAAATTATCGCCTGTTCCGTGCCTCGAAGGGGACGTTAAGCCGTCGGCCCCGGATGCCATTACATACATACATAGATTCACGCCTGTTTCCCAGAGGGGTAGGCAGAGACTACGGATTTCCATTTGCTACGATCCTTCTACGACACACTTCTCTGGCTTCATTTACTTTCATCACATTCCACATACACGCCCGTCGGTTCAAGGTGCTCTTAACCTGACCTTTGTCCTGAACGCCTCCGATCTGATCAAGAAACTTTCACCTAGGTCTGCCTCTTGGGACTGTTCCATTCACACTAGCCTTATGAACTTTCTTAGTCAGTCTTTCCTCGTCCATTATTTGTACATGCCCAAACCAGCTTAACATACCCTTTTCTATTCTTGTCACTATGTCCACTTTCATGCCGCATCTCTCTCTAATCACACTATTCCTTATTCTATCTTTCAGAGTCACACCACATATATTTCTCAGCGCTCTCATTTCTACAGCATTTATTCTGCTCTCATGCTTCTTTTGCCATACCCAACTTTCACTTCCATACATAAGGTCATTTAAAACGGAATAAATTATTAAGAAAATAGAACAAATGGGGTAAGTGTGGCAAGTTATCTTTTTGATTTATGTTATAAGCGTAAACTGCCTCACTACAATATTAATTTTAATCTAACACTAGAATAAATTTAGTGTGATTTCACTCTATCTCTCTTAGCTGATTGCAACGACACGTTTAAGTTCAAATTTTAATATTTAAAACAAGCCATTGCGTGTATTACGCTGCTGTCTAATTAATATTGTATTCATACGTGTCGTTCCAGTAATCGCCTGGCACAGAGTGAGTTAGAGAGTGTGCACTTTAACTCATGATGCAAGAAATGTAATTGAGATGCCTCCTAGGCCCCGTCTCTAGTACGTAGTACTTATCTAATAAAGGCAATGACAACTACTGGAACTTAATTAGTAGAAATTTTTTATGGCCAGACCCGGGAAACTCTCCCTGTCTCGCATTTATATCTACAGCAATTCAAGCGAAACAATCTAAACATGTTTTAATTTTAATTATGAAAGTCGATAAAAATATTGAGGATGGAGTCACCAAAAGAGTATATTGTGGGCAACCCACCGTCTTCCGATGTGTTCCCAACATACCGCTGGAAAGCCGAAATAGCTAAAGACCTGTGTCTTTCACATGAATGTGCCCGATTGGTCTGACTTGGTACAAAATAGCAAGGAAAGGCGTACTTTAGTGTCGAAGACCAAGATCTGTTTCTCTCGAAGATTCTCAGTGACCGAAACCACAAATAAAATATAATAAGATAGGGATATAAATATAAATAGGGATAAATGAAGGGCACTACTTCATAAATTTACAATTTTATTTTTGTATTCTTATTTCTTACACAACAATTACAATTTACAAAATTATAACCAATACTTATAAATATATTTATTTAAAAAATTATCACAGCTCCATTTTTGAAACAGAAATTTCAGTTTCTTATAATAATAATTTTATATTTTCAATATAATATTGATTGAGATTATTTAGTTCAAATAATGTCATTAATAATATCTTTGCAAGTTATAATTTATATTTCAAAAATTATTAGTGAAGCGTATAGTTGTATTCGAAAATTATTCGAATACAAATATACGCAACGAGATACATACTTTATACACGTACATAGAAAGTATGTATCTCGTCGAATTATTATTCGAATATCTTGTCATTAATATTGAAAACAAATTCGAATAACGATTTGAATACAACTTTGCACATAGCTAATAAAAATAAACAATTGGTTGTATTTTTTAAATATGGTAAATCTAAACACCATTTTTAATATTATGGCGAATAACAGAAATTCAATGAATTGAAATACAATCTTCGTAGAACTCGTTTACTTTAAAATACCTTAATTTAGAAATGAATAAATTATTTTTGGGTATAATGTCATAGACAGAGCAACAGAAAATTATACGGCAAGATTTGGCACCTGGACGATCTAAGCATAATTATAGGATTACACCATCATTATCATAGTTTTAAGTTATCTCGATGTACTACTAACACTCTATGGACCGGAAAGCATGAAATAAATGTTTTGAATTAAATTAACCTATTAAGGCACAATAAGCTTCCAAACGTAGTGTAGGACGCCCTCCGCCCTCCGAAGGATGACGATCTGCGAAAGACTGCAGGCAGATGCTGGATGCGGCAAGCCGAAGACAGAGCGCTATGGCGCTCATTAGGGGAGGGCTATGTCCAGCAGTGGACTATTATAGCCCGATGATGATGATAAAGCTTCCAACTATTTCTGACTTTTCAAGAATTTACACGTTAAGGCATAAATATAACCATTACTTATATATGATATTTCGAGTCTGGGTGATTTTTGTGTCCGTTGTTTGAATGTTAGTAAAGGTCCTCAAGACAAAGAAATCAATCCAAGTGCAAAAGATAACAGTTAAATAACTCTGGGTATCTATTTGTTTACGTATTCACGGCTAAAGTACAGGACTAATTATGAAAAAATCTTGTATCCTAACGTATCTGCTGCGCAAATACAACAATTTTGATATTAAATTCAGGTAAATATATAATTACTAACTTTTAGTCAAAACGTCTAGTCCCTAATGGTAGATAATAAAGCATGATCGCATTAATATCCATTACGTATTATATATAAATATATGTAACATGGCAGCTTATAAGTTATTGTCAGCTCAGATAACCAATCTGGAGAAATGCGTTTCTAATTAATATAATAGTTTATTTCATCTGATCAGAGTCATGTTGATTTTACTCACGTGTCAATATTATTGAATCTATTAGCACACGGCTGGAGAGGTCGTTCATTAGTACAAATCCGATAATAAGAACGACCTTATAAATTGCCAGACGGATGCGTAAGTTACTATAATTGTTCTGCACTTTCTCTAGACTTATTTACTTAAAGAAACGCATTCTCACCTTTGACCAGGAATGTGCTATCAAGAACAATCCAATGTTATATACGACCACAGGAATTTACTCAACAACAACTTATTTACAAATACAAAGCTAGTGTTAAACGCTTTAACTTTAAAATATACATACATACATATACATAGATTCACGCCTGTTTCCCAGAGGGGTAGGCAGAGACTACGGATTTCCATTTGCTACGATCCTGACACACTTCTCTGGCTTCATTCACTTTCATCACATTCCTCATACACGCCCGTCGGTTCAAGGTGCTCTTAAGCTGGCCTTTGTCCAGAACGCCTCCGATCTGATCAAGAAACGTTCGCCTAGGTCTTCCTCTTGCGACTGTTCCATTCACACTAGCCTTATAAATTTTCTTAGTCAGTCTTTCCTCGTCCATTCTTTCTAAAATATACATATTTTCTTTTGGTAATTTGATGTCTTAGATAATTCGAGCACAATAATCTGTTACTCAAATCAACTAAAATTAATATCAGAGGTCTCGTTATAAAAACTGTTCAAAATATAGTTCCGTTCTAGTCGGGTAAATCAATGAATCAATTGAAAATCATTTGATGTATATTTTAATTTAGAAAAGTACCTTTCGTTTTATTTATGACTCTGAGACTTGACTGGAACTCAATTTAAAATCTTTTTTTACAAGTCTTGATCCCTGACATTTCGTTACGTTAGGTACAATTGCTGGCAACATCTTTGATTAGGTATGCGTTCTTTGAATAGATTCGTCTTAGTCATTTACATAAAGTGCCTATTTCAAGATTGATATATCTTATTAGGTGGACGTTTAGACTCTAGTTTTGTAACGTACATTTAAACTATTATAGATATTACATATCTTAGTTAGCTAGCTTATTAACACAACAACAACTAGCGATGCGCACAAATGCATTCAAATTATACGACACTATATGTAAGTGCGAGTATTCCGTCCCGCACGTATCATAGAATCGTGCGTATTCCATGTTAAAATGAATTGTAAAATTGGTGACTAGAAAGAATGGCCGTGAGTATTTTGCCTCAATATTCCTTGGTTCTTCTCATTGGTTCTACGACCTTGCTTTGCTGAACGTGGAAACAAGTAAATGTAAATTCATATAATTGTTAGTTAGTGTAACCTTGACGTTCATAAGTGTTACTTTGTGACCTGAATTAATAAATAAATATATTTTGAGTTGATTTAATTCGAATAATATTCGAATGGAATTGCGCACATCACTACAAGCTATGTCAAAAAATAAGTAAATTTAATATAATACTTTCAATCGATATATTGCCAATAATTGTGACAATCAATAGTTTTTGATTCATGCTTAGAAATAACTTAAATTCTACAATTATATACATCTTCGTTAACACCCTACAGATAGTTCATTATTATTATTTGCACAATTATATTTTACAGAAATATAATTGCGTAAAATCAAAAAATAAGTCTGGAAGTTCTATAATGTTCTCAAAAATATCTGAAATCTGCCAACCTGCCAATGCAGCAATGGCTCAATAGCCAGCGTAGTAGGTTATGACCTAACTCTAAGAAAAGGCCCGTACCCAGCCCACATCTATGCCCGAAGCTGTTAATGTGTATTGCCAACCAATACAAATTACATTTTACTTACTCCGGGTCTTAAACCTCATAGTTAGTCGCGAGGCTCGCTAAACATACTTATATGTGAAATAACTTTAAATGCAATTCTTATTTTATCTGGACGACTTAAATATAATATTGTTTCTTGGCAGATATTCTGCATAAGTAACAGTAAAGCTATCACATAGATATAAATCCTTACAGGTAAAAAAATAGAGCACGCATGTCTAAGTTTGAGCCGTGAGCAACCTAAATATATCTAATTATAGACTACAGAATCAATTCAGTACCAAACATCCTAACTTCCTAACTAATATTATAAACGCGATTGTGACACGCCTTAGCTACTCGACCGATCTTCATGCAATTTCACATACAAGTTGTCGGGGAACTGAAAAGGATCCAGAAAAAATACTAGCTAAAATTACTAACCTAACCAGACCTACACTTACGCGAGCAAATCCGTGGGCTAAATCTAGTGCTGGATATATAAGGTTCTCCAAACCAAATCTTAACGGAGACTGGCTATCTGCCCAGGAAATATTATACTGCATATATGCGCAAACAGGTGCACTCTCTATTCCCTTATCATAATCTGATGGGACGGCAATCCGACACGACCGAAGAGATCAGGCGCAAGAACAACGGCTTCACGTACTTTGTGAGGCACGGGAGTGTGTAACACCGCAACCTTTCAAACTCCAGGCTACTTCTGAGAATTTCTTTCTAGAAAATTCCAATAACTTTTAGTTAGCCTGACCGGCATTCGAATTTGAGATCTCCAGCATAGCAGTCACATACACTACAGCTGCGTGTCCGAGGCAGTCAAACACATGCCATATAATGTATCAAAAACTTACATTACTTTTGGTGCTAAAGCTGCTCACTGCTGCACCATAATTCACAAATAATATGCGTGCCCTATATTGATATATACACTAACTTAGGATCAGACATTCACTCGACAACAAAAATGTTTACAAGAAACTATTACATAAGCTTTATCAGTAGAAATCATACTGCCCTCTGCCGAAATACACGTAATCTGAACACCACTTCCTTGCTTGAAGGTCTGTGGAACAGCAAGCGGGATACGCCAGTCTGGACTTCGTTAGCTTAGCACACCTCTGGCAAAGGTCTAGAAGTTCATCCTGTAACAAAAATAAAACATAAATTAGTACTAACGTCCAGACAGAATTTTGGTAATGGCCATATGCGCAAGGGGATATTGTAGTTCACAAGCGTGTAAACACAAGTGCAATCCCTGTTCATGATCCGATGGGATGGCAATCAGATACGACAGGAGAAAATCAGGCGCAGGGCCACCGGCTTCACGTGCTTTCCGAGGGTGTAACATCGCCAACTACCCAACTCTGAGCTGCTATTGAGATTTCTTAGCAGAATTAAGCTGGTTACCTTATATAATATTAAGTAAGTCATTAGGTTATTCTCAGGTAAAAGACATTTTGACTGCATAAAACAAAGAAAATGCGCGCACTATGCTTTACACCTGTGTCGTAGGCAATTTGCAAACATTCAAACAACAGAAACAAAGGACTCACACGCTTGGAACAACTATATGTGGATCATACATTTTTTTGTCCCGTGCGAGGATCAAACCCGAGTGTTGCAGTCGACGTAAGGGCATTAGCGAGTACACCACTTAAGTCACTTTACCATCCATGCAGGCATAATACATAGGTATAGTATCTTTACCTATGATATATGTATATATCATAGGTAAAGAGCTAATAATATATATGTATGTATGTATCTTATGTGGGGGCCAGTCAGTACCGACCGGCGAAACTTCGACCCAGTGGGATCTTTTGTGTCGACACTCTCCCAATAACGACTGCCATAGATATTCATGGCAGCCGGGACCGACGGCTTAACGTGCTCTCCGAGGCACGGAGCAGGCGATAATTGTCAATCAATACGCACATAATTTCGAAAAGTCATATAACTTCCGAAAGTCAGAGGTGCGCGACGTGGGTTCGAACCCGAGACCCTCTGCATTGCAGTCTGATGGTCTCCCCACTGAGCTATCGCTGCTCTAATAATATATATAATCGTGATATCATTATTTTATCTCTATAAAATTGGCACGTATTGAGGAAGTGACTGTAATAGAAACTACAAATAAGTTACGGTAAACAACCTAAATACGAGGAAGAAACATACTCGCTACCGATAAAATAAATGATTAATTAAAAAGATACGAAAGGTCAAGAACATTTTTGTCTAATATTGAAACCGGACGCCATTTTGCAATATTATCACATCAAAAACAAAAAATACAACTTAAACTTTTTTTACAAATTACAGCAAACTATAACTGATGTATGTGTCTGTACATAGGACATATTAAAGAAAATCAATGTGAGGTCTTTATACTACCTAAAGAAGCTTCTAAGAATATTTGTCTATCTGTATGTTTTACATTACGCAAAAACTACTTCACGAAATTGTATGAGATTTTCAAAATTGTATTGCTGCAAGTCTTACATAAACCCTGAAACATGTTTCATCTTGATATGCCGTCTAGAAGAAAACAAATTTGTGTTCACAAATTAGACAAATTTTTGTTCCGTCTAGGATTCGAACCCACAACACTTGATGATGAGTTACAGTGAAGCGATCACTTACTCAAAAAAAACGAAAATTCGAGCAAAAGTAAGTATAACGTAAATCTTCCACAGACATGCGAGACTAAGAAAACTTGACAGCGCGCCAATGCAAAGCTGACGCGTGGGACGTGGAACGGGCGTGAAATGCTGAAGTCACTTCCCTTAATATAAACAGAGATGAGATATTCACAATAAAACACAGACACAATAATAAATTTGATATAATAATACAATAACCTATTATCACTAAAAAACTGCTGATTATTTAGAAAGGTTATTATGACGCGAAAACATACATTAGACAGTGTGACGCTGTTTTGTAAATATATATTATCGGTAAAGCCGGCATACTACATACATAATATGACGCATATCCCTGAAGGGGTAGACAGATACACACACTTTGTTAAGTACGATATTAGCTCCTATTTAACATGAAAGGAACTTACAAAGAGACATAGGTTCAACGTGAAGAGACCCATCGAGAGTTTTAATCAAAGGTGAGATGGAACACCTACAGCGACACTGGTCGCAACAGGAGTAGAACTATTTCTACGTATGGATTCTAATATATGGGCTATAGGTGTGGGTGTTTGGTGGAACGGTATATTGGTAACTATGGATGAAAAACGGCGTCTGCCTCGAATACTCTAATAGCATCAATGCAATGGGCAGACGGTGACTCGCCAACTCACTAGATGGGCCCTCTGAATAGTCACCATAGGCATACAAGCCAGCAGCAGAGGGTAACACCGGTGCGAGCGGCTAGGGGTGTTGAGCGTTGCGGTGCCGGTTTCACCATCACGGGTCTCGTGACAACAGAGACCCGAAGTGAGTTTCGCCGTAGTTATGCCCTTGAAAACGACATTTACACCCCCAAGCATATTGCTCTAGCGGCCTTCCTCTGACCGGCTGACCAAGGCAAGCCAAAGTTAAGAGTGAGGAGAGGGCGCTTTTGATGTTCCACCCCAGCCAACGGTAACGGCAAGCCGGGGACGAGGCCCTAACCGACTCTCTGAGTCATTCAGAATCGCAGTGTCGCCACTCACATTCAGCTCGCCCTAAGCTGCCCTGCGGTTTGTAAGCTTACATTTAACCTGGTGATACGTTTTTTAAATTATTATTATTACAAAGTCTCACGCCTGTGTCCCTATAAGGGCAGACAGAGATGACTTACATTCTGCAAGCTGTACATTCATGTCTCACATAATAGAGAGCAGGCCTATTGTCGTCTAACGTACACAGTTCTAGACTCATACTAAGAATTTCTCGGCAGGGAAATTTTATGACATTGCTGGACCATGTTTCACAAAACAACAGTCGTAATGACCACCGCTGCGTCATCGAAGCTATCGTCCTGAACACCCAGGTAAATCCCACTTTAAATTAAACCTGTCGAAAGGCTTCTTCACGTTGGACCCACGACTCTATGTAAGTCTTCCAAAAGGTCGGGTATTTTTCTAATGTTACGTAATAGAAAAATGCCTGTTATAAGGGAAATATAACAGTAAATTAACTAGAATTTCTTCTTCTAGAGCTGCACTCGCTTGAAAGTACATTTTGCCAATAAATTTCTATAGCTCGGAGACATTATTTTCTGAATGAAATGTATGCATAGATATGTACTATTCTGTACCCTTTACATTTTGATTTTATAACTTCATTATGATCGACTGAGTAGTTAAGGCTAAAAGCTTAACATTCGCATTTATAATATTAATTCAGTAAGCATTATCAAAAAGCCAAAGAAGTATTTAAGTGCCGAGTAGGATGTTCTTTGTACCCGTTGTGTCAACGTTTATAAAGTCGCCTGTGACACAGGAAAGATTTCTAATGCTGGAGTTATCTTTATAAAAAGAAAAGTATGAAATATAGTTGATAACTTACATCTGTATGGCACTCAGCGGATTCTGTGAAGACCCCACTGCCAGGTGTTAGCCATGGAGGGCGAGCATTCGATTCTCTGACCATGACTGCGAGCAATATCACCAGGGTAACGCACACGACTGTAATCTTCTGTGGACAAAGAAAAGGTAATCGATTAATTTAAATTACTTAGCACAAGACTTACATTCGAATTGGTTTTTTTTATTGATATTATTTTAGGTTTACGCGAATGTGTAACATTAAACTACCTTATATGGCTTTTCTCAATTAGTGTAAGATATGAATACATTTTAAAACTCTAATATAAGAGAAAAAAATTGCGATTAAAATAAGCCACAGTAAAATCTGTAAAAATTGTTTATCTTCAATAATGTTTTTATTTAAGTTGACCCATAATTTAAAAAAAATAAACAAGACGATTCTCGCAATAGGAATATATCCTACGTATTGGCAATCTTTCAAAACATTAAAAAAACAAACCCAATAAATACCTGTCACCTACAAATTATACATAATTAAATTATATCTTAAAACTAATCTTATAGAAATACCTGTAAGTATGTACTCATACCGTTGATCATAATTTATAAGGAAAAAGATACGATAATTTTGTCAAAACAGTTTTAATATATTTACTATCAATTTTAATTGTTTATTATATCAATAAGCATATCATTATTTTATTTGTAAACATATTGCTTAATCCTTATCCCGGTAGATCACTACGCGTTACGTTTGACCCACAAAAGAAACAACAAGCCCCCATTTCTGACAAATGAAAAGATAACCTTTCTAACAACGAGTACCGCATTTTGTAACTTAATCTAAAACAATAATTTACAACCATCGTATCAATTGTAAACAAAGATAGCGATAAAAAGCCCCGTTTGTTTGTTTACAATATAGGTCATAAGGTTTCTATGGGTCAATTTGTGACGTAAATTTAAGTACTTAAGGGTTCATATCGCTGTCAGTACCAGGTTCGAATCCAGGTCAAGATAATAATGATTTTGAAACAATAAGGTCTTATCCTAGTAGTAAACATGTCAATATACCTAGTAGTAAAATTATTGTAAACAACATTTAGTTGATAAAGTTTAGGAGATTTTGCATGGAGCGGTGTGTGGTAAGTAGGTTACGAGTGCAGAACTATTTAATTAGACATATATTGATACTTATAACCTAACAGATTGTCGGCTAATAGATAGTTGTAACCCAGTTTGATGAGTTATTTAGCTTATAGTAAACAAATTTTCCAAGAATGTATTGATGTTTTGCGACTAATGATTAGTGATTGGTTAATGTTGTGCAACAAACTGTTTGCCCGGTCATTCTTATATACCTGTGAAAGGTAGATGGGCTATTACATTACACTACATTATGTTGTCAATCTGATAGATAGCAATAGCTGGTTATCTACTGGGCACATTTCTAGAATTTGCGCTGCTAAAATCTAATAACCTTTTTTTTATTCGGAAATCGTAACCGGGATCTCGTGAATAGCTAGCAAGCTTATAGTTTAAGCTGTTATTAAAGCAGTATTGTTATACATTAGACGAGTTTTTTAAAATCTTTCTGATAATTGCTGCTTTTTTGAGATGATTTTATCATATAATGATGATAGATCATTCTATATAATTTATTTATTTATTTGAAAAAACACCTTAAACTATCTTTACAGGACTTATCCTAATACGACAGCTAAGAACTAAACACTATTTAAAAACTACATTATTTACAATCACGGTATTACATCTAAGTATTCAAATAAAGTAAAAATTAATATTATATATTACTCTGTTTGTAACATAGAATAAATAGTAATTCCTTTGCGAATTCACCAAAACAACATGTAAACACATCAATGTTAACATGTAGATCATTGATGGTACGGATAGCTCTGGTAAGGGGTGCTTTGGCGAGTAAGTTGGTTCTCGCTGTAGGTACCAATAGCAGAGGCGGGCTTCGTCGCCGCCACACGTAACGGTCCGGTACACACAGGCTCAAGCTCTGCAGTACTGCCGGGTGACTCTAAATATCATAATCGTATAATAAAATTTTAGGAATCCATTGGACCGCCACGCAGCGTTACTACGCTCTGACTTTTCGAAATTATGTATGTGCGTATTAAATACTTAATTATCGTTTTCTTTAAACGTAAAGGAAACCATCGTGAGGAAACATGCAGGTCTGAGAATTCTCTATTATGTTCTCGAAGATATGTAAAATCTGCTAACCCGCACTGGGCCAGCATGGTGGACTATGGCCTAACCCTTCACACACTGAGAAGAGGCCCGTACCCAGCTGTGGGACAGCTTATATACAGGGCTGGTATAAATTAAAGATTTCTGATTACTAGCGAGAAAAAGAAAGCAGTCTTCACGGGACCAACAAACGCAGTTAGTCACAGAAAATATAATAAACTCTTCCTTCTCCCTTAGCCTTTATTATTCCCAAGTCACTTGGGGTCGGCTTTTCTGGTCGAACCGGATTTGTCTGGATATCAGTTTTTACACGGAGCGGCTGCCACCTGACCTCCGCAACCCGAAGGCTAACGATACACTAAGGCTAGACCGGTGTCAGGATATTAGAGGGTACTGACTTTCTCAATAACGACTGCCATATATGTTCATGGCAGCCGGGACCAACGGCTTAACGTGCTGTCCGAGGCACGGAGCAGGCGATAATTGTCAATCAATACGCACATAATTTCGTAAAGTCATATAACTTCCGAAAGTTAGAGGTGCGCGACGTGGGTTCGAACCCGAGACCCTCTGCATTGCAGTCTGTTGGTCTCCCCACTGAACTATCGCTGCTTACTTAAGCAATAAATATTTTATAAAATAAACTAATATTATATAAAATATAATAATCTCTACTGGTAGGAACATAAGCTTCACAAGGTTTTGTTTACACTAAATACGAATCGAATTTTGGTCACGACGTGGAGACTAGTCAAGATATATCATTGTTCCAAACTTTAAGAAAGATGTTCGAGGTAAATGTTTTCCCGACGATGAAGAGTTGAAGGCGGCAATTGATGAACATTTTTCAGACAAGGACGAAAATATTTTTAGGCGGTATTGAAAAGTTACTTTCCTGCTCTAATAAGTGTAACGAGGTGATGAGGGACCACATCAAAAAAAATATTTTCAGAATTTTCTTCTTATACTTTCATGCCTATACCGAGAATACATTGAACACCCCTCGTACGTTGGTACTTTGTCATACGAAAATAGATTGTATCAATATATTTTGTACTCACGTATGTATATATAATCTATTTTCGTCGTATGACAATCAGACTGCGCCGAGTGAAATGTGCCAAAACAGGTGGTCACAGTAGTGAATAAAATCAACACACTACACAAGTAAAATCACGTAATTTTTAGATTATAACGATATAAATCGATCCTATTTTACAGCTTAAACGAAACATAAATAGTTATATTACAATTTGTCTGTCCCAAATATTTAAGTTATTGGTTGAAAATAAAGATACATATTTATCAAAAAAGCACTTCAAATCCTCCATACAATTTGACTATGGCGGCCGCGCGCCGATTTGAGTATGCGCCGCACGAGCTCTGTCATTATCTGTCTTACGCTCGGCGCAGTCTTAAGTCGTAACCTCACCACTGTCACCGTGGCGAGGTTCGATCCACACACGGAAAAATCGTTTGATCCACAAATAGTTGATTCGAGTCTATGTTCTTTATGTCCGATGTTTAAATGTTCGAAGTACCCTGTGACATAGGAATTAGTCCTAGTGCGGGAGTAGTATAACCTAATATTATTAGCGACTAGATGCGCCTGCGGTTTCACCGTTACTGCGCCACCTCCGTGGGTTGCAGTGTGATGTTATATAGCCTATAACATTCCTCGATAAATAGGCTATCTAACACTAATATAAATTTTTAATTTGACCCAGTAGTTCCTGAGATTAGCGCGTTCAACCAAACAAACAAATAAACGAACAAACTTTTCAGCTTTATAATATGAGTATAGATTACTAATAAGTTTAGAAAGATATCACTGTTTACACGGAAAATAAAGATTAATATGACATTATCGTTTACTATATCCGCAACTTCTGTACTGTCTTTATCTAAAGATAATGGTTGATGATAGATGAATCAAAAGGTTATAATTAGGAGGCGGCGGAGCGGGAGAGGGAGCGTTTAAACCCTCTCCCCAACCGCAGAGCCGGGCGCCGGAGGGCGCGAGACGACCTCCAGCCACCCTGAGGTTTGACCTGGGGGTGGCGGGCTTTGTGGGCCTGCCCGCCATCCGTTCAGCACCAGGTCCGAGAGGCGGCGTGCGTGTTCCCACGCGCGCCTCTGTTGTTTCGAGTCCGTCTCCCCTCTAGGGGGGACAGTAGGGATAATATGTGAGGAGTGCCTTTGGGTAGGTCTTTCGTGTAGTGGCCTGCCGTTTCATACGGCGGGCCGAAACCTCGGCGAGGTCGCGACCGCATGCGAAAGTGATTCGCGCGGCCCCGTCGATAGTAGTTTTGTCGAGGAACACCGTGGTAGGTTTAGTCGGTATTCCGGGAGGTACTTCATCTTTTCAACATCTTTATTTCACCCCGGCGAGTCCGACATAACCCCTCCGCCCGCCCCCGCGGAGGGGTATGCGTCAAGCATTCCAACAAGTAAAAAAAAAAAAAAAGGTTATAATTATTTTTTGATAAGGTAAACGATTCAATCAAGTTAACATTGTCAGTCTGCTTACCCCGTCACGGCAAATAATAGGATATTAATCAGAGTGCCTAGTGCCAGCTCTTACCCAATCAGAGAGACAAACGTGGTAAATGTTTTGATCGCGTTAACGTAAAAACAACTCGCACTAGGCACTCTAATTGGCCAAGAGCTTGGAGCTGGCCAATCGGAGCGCCGAACGTCATAAACGTGTCGATCGCGTTAACGTAAAACAAATTCGTACTAGGCACTCAGAGATCCAAACGCGGGTAAAGTTTGATATCAGGACTTATATATTGACACACGTGAGTTTCACGCAAAGGTAATCGTGAGAAGCGGTGATTAATGCGTGCAAATTCGCCAACTAATCCTTATCTTTGATAAGAGTTATATAATAATTATAATAATAATAGTCGATTAGGACCTCGGCTTGCCGTTACTGGTTGGTTGGGATCGAACTTCAAGAGCGCCCGTAGGACTCTCAACTCTGGCTTGCCTTGGTCGATCGGTCAGAGGGAGACCGCTAGAGCTATATGCTTGGGGGTGGAACTGTCATTTTCTAGAACATAACTACGGGGAAACCTGCTCCGGTGTAAAACCGGCGTCGCACCGCTCGACACCCCTAGCCGCTCGCACCGGTGTTGCCCTTTGCTGCTGGCTTGTATGCCTATGGTGGCTAGTCAGGGGCCCATCTAGTGAGTTGGCGAGTCACCGTCTGCCCATTGCATTGATGCTATTACAGTATTCAGGGCAGATGCCGTTTTTCATCCATAGTTACCAATATACTGGTCCACCAAACACCCATACCCATAGCCCATATATTAGAATCCATATGTAGCAAAAGTTCTACGCCTGCTGCGGCTAGTGCCGCTGTAGGTGTTCCATCCCACCTTTAATTAAAACTCTCGATGGGCCTCTTCACGTTGGACCCATGTCTCCATGTAAGCCTCCCAAGGGGCCAGGTATTTTCTAATATAATATGTTAGAAAATACTATTCGACCACATATATGATTAAATAAAGCCATCCAAGTCGCGCATCTCTGACTTTTCGAAGTTATGTGCGTATTAAATAGTTAATTGTCGCTGGCTATAACGGTGAAGAAAAACATCGTGAGGAAACCTGCACGTCTGAGAGTTCTCCATTATGTTCTCGAAGATGTGTAGTCTGCCAACCCGCACTGGGCCAGCGTGGTAGACTATGGCCTAACCCTTCTCACACTGAGAAGAGGCCCGTGCCCAGCAGTGGGACAGTTTAATACAGGGCTGATATTATATATATCCTCTTTTAACTGGCTCTGTGGTGCAGCGGTAGTGAATGTAACTGCTGTGCATGAGGTCTCGGGTTCGAATTCCGGGTCGAGATAACAACGAGTTATTGAGTTTTTGTGTTAAGAAATCTCAATAGCAGCCCGGAGTTAGGAAGTTAAAGGACGTAAAGCCGTTGGTCCTGCTCCTGAACTCTCTCCGGTCACAGCGGATTACCGTCCCATCGGATCATGAGAGTTAGGGAACAGAGAGTGCACTTGTGTTTGCGCACACGCTTGTGCACTATAATATCTCCTGCGCGGATGGCCAGTCTCCGTTAAAATTGACCGTCGTGACCGAAATTCGGTCTGGAAGCCATTATTATTAAGTTTCTAATGCAGTCTGTAAGCTTAACGCCTAAAATACTACGTCTCAATCAAACAGTATATGCTAAACGATCTGAAAATTGCATAAGTTACACATTAACACATTAATTATAATTGAATACTATGATTATAATTAACGTGTCATCTTATGCAATTTTCGCAAATCTTGCATCTTAAGGTTATGTGTTGGCTTTTTGACCTTTTTTCATAAGATAATATTGTGTAGTAGAGTCTACTTGACCCTTGTCTATGTGTACCGGTACTCCTAACTTTGTTAGCTTTTATCTTTCCTACCCATACTAGACGAAACTGGTTGATAATCTTATCAAAACTAAGGCGAAGAAGAAGGTAAATGCACCAAAACGAGTTATATCCGCATCATAAGACACATAGTTGTTCGTAATCTATAAAGCTGAAGAGTTTGTTTGTTTGTTTGAACGCGCTAATCGTAGGAACTACTGGTCCGAATTGAAAAATTATTTTAGTGTTGGATAGCCCATTTATCGAGGAAGGCTATATGATATATAATATCACGTTACGACCAATAGGAGCGGAGCAACAATGAAAAAGGGAAAATTCTCTCATGTGACGCAGATGAATTTGTGCGGGTGAGCTTATGATATTATATAGGTATGTACAGAAAAGAAACAGATGTTTCTACTTGTATCTTGTATGTATATATCTTATGTGGAGGCCAGTCAGTGCAGACCGGTGACACTTCGACCCAGTGGGATCTTTTGTGTCGACACTCTCCCAATAACGACTGCCATAGATGTTCATGGCAGCCGGGACCGACGGCTTAACGTGCTCTCCGAGGCACGGAGCAGGCGATAAGTGTCAATCAATACGCACATAATTTCGAAAAGTCATATAACTTCCGAAAGTCAAAGGTGCGCGACGTGGGTTCGAACCCGAGACCCTCTGCATTGCAGTCTGTTGTTCTCGCCACTGAGCTATCGCTGCTCTATTGATGTTTCTACTTACTATCACACGAAATGTAAAAACTCAGGAGGTAGGACCTGCACGTTTCCTAAAGAAAATATACATAACAAAAATTCAAATATGTATTGTAATTGGTAGCTCTAATCGCATGACTAAGGCTGACCCTACATTGTCGCATGCGCTCCTCGAGCGTATGAACGACGTGAACGCCGCGTGCGAGCCGCGACAACGCGGCGTGACTGTCGCGTTTTACCAGCGTGCGGCGAGTGTACAGCGTGCAGGCGGCGTAGGTAGCGGGTGAAGACCGGTCGCTCATAGAACGGCGTGAGCACAGGATTACGTTAATTTAAATACTTTTGTTTAGTTACCTATTAAGACTGCGCCGAGCGAAATGTGCCATAACAGGCGGTCACAGTTAAGTGAATAAAATAAACACATCTCGTTCAATAAAAAAAAAATATATGAGCAGCGATAGCTCAGTGGGGAGACCAACAGACTGCAATGCAGAGGGTCTCGGGTTCGAACCCACGTCGCGCACCTCTAACTTTCGGAAGTTATATGATTTTTCGAAATGATGTGCGTATTGATTGACAATTATCGCTTGTTCCGTGCCTCGGAGAGCACGTTAAGCCGTCAGTCCCGGCTGCTATGAACATCTATGGCAGTCGTTATTGGGAAAGTCAGTACCCTCTAATATCCTGACACTGGTCTAGCCTTAGGGTATCGTTAACCTTCGGGTTGCGGAGGTCAGGTGGCAGCCGCTCCGTGTAAAAACTGATATCCAGTCAAATCTGGTTAGACCAGAAAGCCGACCCCAAGTGACTTGGGAATAATAAAGGCTAAGAGAGAAGAAGACAAATATAAAATATACACTTACCATAACAATGAATGTGTTTACAATAACTCCGTGTAAAAAACTTAGAATAATTAATATTTTCGCCTACAAAATTACGTAAATTTGAAAAAATATAAGCTCGTGTTACGTGAATTTTAGATTATATCAGCAGAAATCTATCCTATTTTACAGCTTAAACGAAACATGAATAGTTACATATATTACAATTCGTCCGTCCCAAATATTTAAGTTATTAGTTGAAAATAAAGATACATATTTATCAAAAAAGCACTTCATATCCTCCATACAATTTTACTATGTCGGCCGCACGCCGATTTGAATATGCGCCGCACGAGCTCTGACATTATCTGTCTTACGCTCGGCGCAGTCTTAATAAATATCAGACTGAGCCAAGGCAAACCGTGACCGACTTAATATAGTAAATCTATAAAAATACTATGTCTACACATTAAATATAATTAAGAATTTCGACTAAATCTGGAACTAATTTATTTTTATATGTGTTTGTATGTCCCTGTTTCGCGCAAAAACCAATAATTGGCTTCTGACATAGTTTACAAAATTAAGTAGCTTAAAAACCAACCTAAAAGCTTAAGCTACGTTTTATGAAATTCAGTTCAGCACAACTTAAATTATGAGGTATAAACCGCTTACATGCCGTAGCCAGCGAAAATGCACTAAACTTGGAGGCATAAATCCACTATTAAATTTTATAAAGACACCAGCGTCCAGCCAGACCAGCCGGGCAGAGGTCTCGAGTTTGATCCCAAGGCAAACACACCTCTGACTTCTCAAAGTTATGTGGGTTTTAAATAGTTAATTTACCTTCGCTTTGATGGTGAAGAAAAACGTTGCGGGAAAACCTACATGTCTAGGAGTTCTACTTAATGTTCCCGAAGATATGTGAAATCTGTCAACCCACACTGAGCCAACGTGGTAAACAATGGCCGAACGCTTCTTGCACTAAGAAGAGCATGCGCCCAGCAGTGGGACAGATTACAAACATAGCTGATATTATATTGTCTTCTGTTTAAGCGAATATTATTCATTGCAATTAAACTACTATATACGGATTCTATAGTCATCGGTCTCCCCGTGACCATGGCTGCTGAAAAGCAACCGAAACGTTGGGGAAAGTGTAAATTAAATTAAATCTAAATAGTTTTAATAATAGTTTAACTAGCTTAAAAATTAGTAAAGTTTAATAGTAGTAGTAGTGTAATAATTTTCAAAATTATGTAATAAAGTGTCAAATAAACAACGCAATAAAATCTGTATATAGTAGTTTTTTTTTATCATGAACATGTGCAACAGGGACCAACCACTACCTGAGATTTGACAAACCACATATTCTCGCTAAAGAACACAGATTCCTACCAAGGATGCCTCGCGAGGCTATTGAAATCAAAAAACATCCTAATTTCAATAGAGAAGATGGTTGGTATGTACCACCAGCTCGGGATCCAGTCATTTAAATAGTCAAACCCAAGAAGAAGCAAACCACAGCTAGACTTCATGATACTCTAAGCTCATTATGCGTAAATAGAAACACCAATGATTAAATTATTTTCGGGTACTTTGAAATAACGACACTGGAACATTGAG
The DNA here is from genome assembly GCA_930367265.1 of Catocala fraxini. Classification (NCBI taxonomy): domain Eukaryota; kingdom Metazoa; phylum Arthropoda; class Insecta; order Lepidoptera; family Erebidae; genus Catocala; species Catocala fraxini. Next base: position 3,352,839 of record OV884049.1, on the reverse strand, counting down.
ACCACTACCATCTTAGTCTCCCCGTGACCATGGCTGCTGAAAAGCAACCGAAACGTCGGGGAAAATGTAAACTTAAATATAGTTTTAATAGTTTTAATAAATTAATTAGCTTAAAATTTGTAAAGTTCAATAGTATCTAGTAGTAGTGTGACAGTTTCAAAATTTTGTAACAAAATGTAAAATAAATAACGCGATAAATCCGTATATAGTAGTTTAATTTCAATTAATAAAATTCGCGTAAATAGAAGACAATATTACAGCATAGTAACTGCTTACATAAATATAAGCTCTATTTATATACTAAACATTTCAATCAGTTTCAAAAACTCGATTGTAGGTATATAAACTTGTATACAAAGTAATATTAGACCTGTATATTTAACATAAGCAGAGTCTTTTATGCAACGAAAGTGGAAAGCCTCAGTCACGCAGTGCTAGAGTATGTGACTGATATGCATGAGGTCTTTAATTCGATTCCCGGATCGGACAAAATGTTATTGCCTTTTTTGCGTAAGAGTTGAATGCTGAAAATTTCCACACTAATGATAATTCCTGTGTCGCTACTGTCGCGAATATTTAACAACAGACACATATTTTGTTCCAAGCAGCGATAGCTCAGTGGGGAGACCAACAGACTGCAATGCAGAGGGTCTCGGGTTCGAACCCACGTCGCGCACCTCTGACTTTCGGAAGTTATATTACTTTTCGAAATTATGTGCGTATTGATTGACAATTATCGCCTGCTCCGTGCCTCGGAGAGCACGTAAAGCCGTCGGTCCCGGCTGCCATGAACATCTATGGCAGTCGTTATTGGGAGAATGTCGACACAAAAGATCCCAATGGGTCGAAGTGTCGCCGGTCTGCACTGATTGGCCCCCACATAAGATACAGGTAAGAGACATGTGATGTGGACAGGTAAGAGACATTCTGGATCAAGGTCAGATTAAAAAAATACAGTTTAGCATACAAGAGATTGACCAAGACAATATACAAAAATAATGTGAACGAGATAAATAGGTAGGTAAGACCTGAGGAAACATTATTGATGAGATTGGAGATATTCTGGATGGAGGTTAGATTAAGAGCAAACTAAGCCTTCGTGAAGGAGCCTGTCGTTTCACACGGCGAGCTGAAACCTCGGCGAGATCGCGATTGCATGTGAAGGTTTTTTTGGCCCGCCGGCTCTGGTTTTTTACGAATATTATGTTAGTTAAATTCACGCTTTAGATTAATTTAAATTTATAAAATACCACATCGTTCAGAAATAATATTATAATCCCACTAATCTATAAAAAAATATACCAAAGCAATAATTTTAAAATATAATAACTACGGTTTATTAAAGATAGCCTACATTCATTTACGTTATTTTGTGTCAAAACAATTCAAAGAATATAGTAAAGATGGATTTGCCTACCTGAAAGACCTAAGAAAAGTCATTTATTTCAATATTAATAACAAAATATATGTAATTTTGGCAATATTTATCAAAACATGAAGAAAATACTTTATTAAATCCATACTAAGATAAATCAATATAATACAACATTTTATAAATAAAGAGAAAATAAATAAAAATACACACATACATATAAAAAAAATAAACAAACCAACTCACCGATAAGAATTTAACAGCCATTATTCCAATAATAACAGGTACCACTCAAAATAACACTCTGAACTCAAAAATAACAAACCGGCAAATAATTTAAACTGAGAAACTCTGAAGTAATTCGAATATCGAATATGTTATTTTTTCTCTTTAGTCCGCGGTGATGCGCAGTGTCACACGGTTTTAAACGAAATGATAGTTTGTTGAGTAAATAAAATTATTTATGTACATGTTATATCGGGAACAGCACAGAAGGCAGCACATACAACGCATGTTAAGCTAATGATATAGATAATTATTATTAGGGTTTCGCATGATGATAAAAACCATTTGTCTAAATATTTGAGTGTTAAATATTTTTTTATACTGCATATTTGGTAAGCGTGACGATAAGTACCACTTTTTAAATATCGCTTGCAATTTAAGGTGTATATTCTTTGCATGCGTGATGCTTGGAAAAAAGAGGTCTCAAATATAGGAAAAATGTGGCCAAGGACAAAAATGGTAGAGGTGAGTATGTGTAACTCTGGAACTTACTCATCAGGCGAAACGCAGTAATACAATTTTTTTTAATACCGGTTTTCTGAAATGTATTTGTATAACGACGGGCTACCCAGATTGACCGCACCTTTATCAAATAATTGGCAACGAGAGAAGTCTTCGAGTTAAAATCTTTTTTAAATATGCTCCTTTAATTAATATTTAAAATAAACATATTCTGAAATATATCCCAGACCAGCTTTTTTCCGCCGCTTCACTTGAGCACAATACTTTTTCTGGGTGTAATGTCTTTTACAGTACTCCTGATAACGTTTATATACATAACATTTCTTGATGTTGCGCACAATTTCAACATCAGTTGTTATTAATAAGGTTGTTTCTTTTTTTTCCCTAAGTTGTTTTATAGTTCTTTTGTATTTTATTAAGCATGTTTGTTCGTTTTTCTTTTAAACCACAGTAATCATATAATCGACACACACGAATCGACCCAGATTGTTTTTTTAACTAGCAACATCACTCAAGGACTCCACGAGATAGGCTCGACCTAGTGTGGATTCCACAAGTAAAACAGATTAATGTTTCCAAACAATATATTATGTATTAGCTAGTATTTAATTAATTTGTGGAATAGTTTTTAAGATAATGTAAAAGAATCATGGTTCGGTAAATAAATGAGTTTTTATTATTATTGATTTATTATCGATCGAGTAGTTAAGACACGAAAGCGTAACAAACAAACGTACATTCGCATTTATAATATTAGTTAGGATACGGTATAGCAGAATAGGGATGTCATTTTACAAGTATTAAGGTGTAAAAAGTGTCTTTAGAACTTTGGATTTTCGACTTTGAATACCTGTGGTCTACTAAGCAATGTATGTAAATTCTATGTTTATCTAAATTTTTTATGACATTTTTATTTGTGAGATATATGCGTACAAACGAAGTGATTCGCAAAATTGTTTTAATATATAATTAACTAGCTGTCCCGAGACTGACGTTGTACTGTATACACGAAAAAAAAATCCCAAATCTTAACCATCCTCGAATCCACATGAAAACACACACAAATATTTTTAACAAAATCGGTCCAGCCGTTTAGGAGGAGTTCAGTGACATACACACGTACAGTAGAAATATATATAAAGATAGATTTTGCCCGCGACTTCGCTTTTTTTAATCTAGATTTCGTCAATAAATTTATATCCGTCAGATACACTATGTACTTTTTTCTGCCTGAAAGGTATACTTTGTCCTATTCTGTACTTGTGACAACGTGTATACGTAATTTCATGATGATCAGTCGAGTAGTTTGGGCGTGAAAGTGTAACAAACAAACTCACATTCGCATTTATAATATTAATAAGGACTAGCTTTTGCCCGCGGCTTCGCTCGTGTAAAAGTAGGTTAGTTAAGCATATGTAGTTTTGAGTCGTTCATAGCCAGTTGCACTCACTGATCTGTAAACGATTAGCGAGGTTAAGCAACGTTGGGTGCGGTCAGTCTGTAGATGGGTGACCGCTTAGTGGTATTTCATCTGAGCGTCTCCATGCTTCGGAGGGCACGTAAAAATCGGTCCTGATTGTTGTCAAATTGACAGCAGTCGTTAAGCCATGTCAGAGCCCGTAGGCCTCTGACAGGCTTAACGACTGCTGTCAATTTGCTTGCTTGAACAACTCTTGACAACAGGTTGGCCACTAACCACACGAAAAGAAGAAGAAGCATATGTTAGTAACAGTACTTTTTAAAAATAAAATGTTGTCTATGTTATTCGGTGATAATAAAACGTTATAATAGTGAAACATTTTTTTAAAACGGTTCATTAGTTTTGGAGTTAAATTGTAACAAACAAAAATTAAAAAATCTAATCTTTCCTTTTTATGATATTAGTATAGATATATCTATGATTTTTCAGAGTAATATGATTTTTATTGGAGTAACCGGTAAATTAATAATAATAATTAATTAAGGCTTAATTATTATTAAGAGCAATGCGTGTAAATAATAATCAGTTACATGAATTAGAGGCCAATCAATAATGATGATATTGACATCCATCTATTTTAATTACCTGTGTAATATTATTCATTAGTATTTATTAATATCGGATTAGAACGCTTATATACTCCGATTGTGGCGAACGTAATTATTGCCAAACATTTAATAATGTCTACTAGACCAAATAAAATACCTACAAATCTTCTCTCTTAGCCTTTATTGTTCCCAAGTCACTTGGGGTCGGCTTTTCAGGTCTAACCGGATTTGACTGGATATAAGTTTTTACACGGAGCGGCTGCCACCTGACCTCCGCAACCCGAAGGCTAACGATACCCTAAGGCTAGACCAGTGTCAGAATATTAGAGGGTACTGACTTTCCCAATAACGACTGCCATAGATGTTCATGGCAGCCGGGACCAATGGCTTAACATGCTCTCCGAGGCACGGAGCAGTCGATAATTGTCAATCAATACGCACATAATTTCGAAAAGTCATATAACTTCCGAAAGTCAGAGGTGCGCGGCGTGGGTTCGAACCCAAGACCCTCTGCATTGCAGTCTGTTGATCTCCCCACTGAGCTATCGCTGCATTTTCACCTGATGGTAAGTGATCACCGTTGCCTATAGACACTTGCAACACTTGCGCGTTGCCGACTCTTTAGGAATAAAAGGAAGTGGGTAGGAGAAGGAGCGGGCAGAGGGAAAGAGTGTGATTGGGCCTCCGGCACTCTCACTCACCGAACGAAACACAACAGTAGGAATACTGCTATTTCACGTCGATATTCTGTGAGAGGGTAGTCCTCCCCCGGTTGAGCCGGCCCATTCATGCTGAAATCAGCGAGGCTCTTCTACACTAACCCGTAACATCACGCATAATAGTAGCATTCACTAGGTGCTGTGTCATGTTCAGTACAAGTAATCAAGTATGTAAAATAGATTGACAGTATTGTACCAAATTAAATCATGCGGCAAAATGTTGCGCCATTTGCATACTCGTTAGATATCCTACGGCCTAGACGAAGGACCCGGCGCTGATCTTCAATGAAAGCCCTAAGTGATACCAGGATTTATATCCTGAATCAAGAGTCAAATAGATAATGGTTTTATAACCAGCATTATCTATTTGACATACAATTAAAAAGAGCAGCGTTAGCTCAGTGGGGAGACCAACAGACTGCAATGCAGAGGGTCTCGGGTTCGAACCCACGTCGCGCACCTCTGACTTTCGGAATTTATATGACTTTTCGTAATTATGTGCGTACTGATTGACAATTATTGCCTGCTCCGTGCTTCGGAGAGCACGTTAAGCCGTCGGTCCCGGCTACCATGAACATCTATGGCAGTCGTTATTGGGAGAGAGTCGACACAAAAGATCCCATTGGGTCAAAGTGTCGCCGGTCTGCACTGACTGGCCCCCACATAAGATAAGATAACATTATTAGGATAATTAAAAGTATGCCATGTTAAATTATGACATATAATTTTATGCGAATAGATAGGGATTCGTATCTTTATATATCAGATAAGGTACTAGATACAAGTGTGTCTGAAATAGATAAGTTTGTGATCATGTCATGTGCTCTTTCCTAATAATTCAGCTTACGCGATAACCAAAATAGGTATTAAATAGATGGTGATAAAGTATTGAAGCAAAATGCTAAAGATGTTAAAATTCAATTAATATCAAAAATTTGTCAAACAATCAAGGATTGTATTGGTATTGGTAACAAAGCCTATGATCGTTTTTAATACCAGGGATATGAATTACGCGTTGATATAAACAGTTAGACAAAAAGACAGACAAACAAATAGTCACAAAAATGGAAAAGGTAATTATGTAGACAGACGGACACACGCATTAACATACAAACATACAGACTAATACACAAACAGACACACTAAAAGACACATTAATAGACACAGATAGACAAACAAACATACACAACACACATATACTGACAGAGACACACACAAACATACACATAAACACAGATACACTAACAGACACACTCACACATACACAGAATCTAATAAACAGACACAGTTAGTGTAAACGGATACACAATCAAACACACAGACAAACAGATACACAGACAGACACGCAAACACACACACAAACACAATCAAGTTACAGTTTTATAATAGCACACATTGACCGTGAGTCATGGCTTTATCTATTTATTTATATACTGACTAGTAGTTTTCCCGCGGTTTCACCCGCGGAAGTCCCGTTCCCATGTGAATATCGGGTTTCACCCCTTTCACCCCTTTCGGGGTGGAATTTCCAAAAATACTCTCTTGGTGCTCCCCTACACTCTCCACGGAAAATACATGCCAAATTTCAGCTTCTTGCGTTCAGTAGTTTCGGCTGTGCGTTGTCTGTCAGTCACTCAGTAACGGAAGAGTTTTATTATATAGATTAGCTGACTAGACGCGAATGCTAAAAATGTCTTCAACCTCAACTAATATGTTACCAACTTTATATACATACATTCATTATCAATACCCGAAGGGCTAGGCAGAAAAGCATAACTTTTTTTTATACGACTCTGGTGGCAAAGAGGCATACATACCTGATGGTAAGTGGTCACCGTAGCCTATGGATACCTGCATCACCAAAAGCATCACTTGCACGTTGCCAATCCTGTAGGAAAGGAAGAAGAGAAAATGGAACTGGGAAGATGAAGGAGCGGGAAGGCGGAAAGAGGGTGATTGGGCCTCCGGCACTCTCACTCACCGAACGGGACACAACAGTAGGAATACTGCTATTTGACGTCGATATTCTGTGAGAGGGTAGTCCTTCCCCGATCGAGCCGGCCCATTCATGCTGAAATCAGCGAGGCTCTACTGATGAACACTCATATTTCGCCAACTATGTATTAATTATGTTGAGACGCGGACTGGTCGTTGCTGAGCGGCCGTGCACGCGGCGCCCCTCCATCGGCTTCTCCTCCCCAGCGGCGGCCCTATATATTGGCAACGCGCCCTGGTGCCTGCCCCTTCCGCTGCGCTGCCCACTGAAGTTAAGTGGTCCATTCTAACCTGGACCACGTTACAAGCCTTCATCTTGAACCACGCCCTGAAATACCACTATATATCTAGTCGAATTTAATTATAGTTCTGTTTATTCTTATACACCTGTTGTAAGTGAAAACATATTATGCTTATTGATCGCGTTGCTCATCATTAATTTTTATTAAAATCCTAGGTCAACCATGCCTCTAAAGCGGGTTGACTACCATAACGTTACACTGCCCCACGTTGGGCGCCAGTGTATGCAATATATAAAACTATGATTTCGTAACCATACTTAAAAAGCATAATGTCCCGTTCAGCCATATTTTAAATTTATTTTTATTTTAAGAAGAACAATCTATCAATAAAATATTTCAAAGTAACTGTGACAGACAGACGGACAGACAAACGTTAAATATTTATTACATACATACGGAACCTACAAATATTAAGTGAACACCAGCAATAATGTAAACATTTGGGATTCCATATCTTTATCATGAGAATGCCACGATATTTCATACATAGTTAAGGAAAAATTGTGTAAAGCGTTATATATTTTATTTATATAATTATTTACCTCATCTTATTATATTGTACAGCATGTAGCAGAGAAGTATGGTCACATTTAACAGGATCCCTGTCCGATGAATCACATATAATACATAACAATAGATTTTCTATTATGTCTATCACGGAACAGAGCATATTACATAGCGCATTTAAGAACATAGCGTTCAAGGTGCAAGAGTCCTGCTAGCCTAAAATGACTTTTAAAATAAAATCATTTTCATATAAATAGAATGCTAAGGAATATCTTGTAAGGCCGGCAATACACGTTGGCCTAACGTTGCCGAGTGACAGCCAATGCCAACGTATAGACCGTGTATTTGCTTTGCCTTCACTCGCCTAGCTAGCCGAGTGAAGGCAAGCGTCAACGTGTATAGAGCTCCATTGGCGTAGCTTGTCACAACTTGCAGTCGCTCGCGACCACTCGTCTTAGTTCGGAGCGGTGTCAGTTTTTCTGCACAAATCAAAGGCGTTGGCCTGCGCTCGCCCAATAGCGTCCACATGTTGATCTAGCTGCCATTTCGTGCTTAGCGAACATCGCCGTTATACGGACAAAATGTATTATTTTTACAAGTCTACCATGGTACACACTAATATAATAATTATATGCGCTCGTTAATCGTAAATAAGTCGGTGAAGTGCCATAATTAAATAAATACCAGCAGCTGCAATAACTTTTACAACGTCCATATTGTTTCTATGCTGAATAAAGACTGACAGCGCCCAACGTGTGGACAGCTACACAAAGCTCGTCTACATTGGCCGTTTGCATTGGTTTTTTTCAAACTTGCCGAACGTGTAGACGGTAGTACTTACTGAACGTGTAGACGGTAGTACATGCCGAACGTGTAGACGGTGGTACTTGCCGAACGTGTAGACGGTAGTAATTGCTGAACGTGTAGACGGTAGTACTTGCCGAACGTGTAGACGGTGGTACTTGCCGACGTGTAGACGCTAGTACTTGCCGAACGTGTAGACGGTAGTACTTGCCGAATGTGTAGACGGTAGTACTTGCCGAACGTGTAGACGGTAGTACTTGCCGAACGTATAGACGGTAGTAATTGCCGAACGTGTAGACGGTAGTAGTTGCCGAACGTGTAGACGGTGGTACTTGCCGAACGTGTAGACGGTAGTACTTACCTTGTATCAGTTTGCCTTTGCTCGCGTTGGCCTACGCTTGGCCAACATGTATTGCAGGCATTAGACTTAACTAAGCTCCAAATAAAACTACTTAAATCGGTTTGCAATCAGCATAGACGCGAAACTTTTACTCAACAAGTGTTTGACTGCACATATTGCTTAGTGGTTAATGTGGCTGGCTGGCCACTGCCAAGGCTTGTTGTGGGTTCAATCTATACAACAAATTGTGTGACCACAAACAGTTGTTCCGAGACTGGGTGCTATTTGTGCCCGATATTTGAACGTTTTTAAAGTTTCACACAGGAATTATTCTTAGACTTTTTAAACAACAAAACAAAGCAAAACGAAATCGGTGTAAACACCCAAGATTCAACCTCTTCGTCTTAGATGTAAAAGCATTTAAAATACATGTGACCTTGTGACCCCTATATCTCGGGAGTCTTTTGATCCACAGCCCATATTTAAATTGCCCAAGCCCCAAGGTGTCTGCACACCAAGTTACAAGTCAATCGGTCCAGTGGTTCCGGAGTTATGCCTGTCACTACCACCAATCTGTCACTAGCACACAGACACACATAGTGTTTTCATGAACTTCTGAAGAAGACTCCGAGGTTAATAAAAACATTCCGATTAATAACCTCCCCCTTTCTTAAGTCGGCTTAAAAAGGTGTATAAGTTTAAAAACCACACTATTCCTACTTATATCGTGAAAACTTTGTATTGTTACGCCCAGTGACATCTCTCGGCATTGGAGGAAAGATACGGCAGTTCCGTCTAATAATTTACACCGCCATCTATTGACATCTTACGGAACTACGTAGTACGGTACGAGAATCTTAGAGAGAATGCTGGTACTTTCTCGAATCATCGTACTGTTTACATACCGAGTACAGCGTTACTAGAAAACTCTAGAAACGCTTTACCCGCGTATAAATAGGGCGCACGCGCACCGCCGAGAGTTTTTACAATCGTAAGCGGTCAAGTGTTCATCGAAGCGAACGGAAGCGAAAATACTACGGAGTTTGAAGCAGTACAGTGAAAAAGTGTGGTATAGTGTTTGTTGTGTTTTAAATTTAATTGTGTGTTTGAATAAAACGTGTTTTAGTCGGTAATATTGTTTATATTCTTATCCGTCGAACCCAGCACGTAACAGTATGTTTGTTATTCAGTCACGTGTAAACCCTATAACTGATATAAACTAAACTTGACATATTATATACACAAGATGTTTCACGGCTATATCCACACCATTAACTGCACGGATGTCATAGTGTCTTAAGTGTTCGCCTCGCTGCTGCCACTGCGCCGAGTGTTGTGGATTCGAATCCCACGCGAGTCAAAAATTTGTCTGATCCACAAATGATGGTTCCGAGTCTGGGTTGTACTTTGTGTCCGTTGTTTGAATGTTTGTAAAGTCCCCCGCGAGTTTTTGTTGATAATTTATAAATATTGGATATTACTACTGGCTCAATTATGTAAATTCATTCGTTGTACTTTTTTCTTATATCTTAATTTGCTTAAGCTGTCATATAATCAAGTTGTAAACTAATTGTGGAAGCTTTTTATTGTCATTTATTGAATTGTCTTCTGTTTACGCGAATATTATTCATTGAAATTAAACTACTATATACGGATTTTATCGCGTTGTTCATTTGACACTTTATTACATAATTTTGAAAACTGTTACACTACTTTTACTTATAAACTTTACTAATTTTTAAGCTAATTAAATTATTGTTAAAACTATTAAAACTATTTAGATTTAATTTAATTTTACACTTTCCTCGACGTTTCGGTTGCTTTTCAGCAGCCATGGTCACGGGGAGACTCCTAGCTTAAAAATTTGTAAAGTTTAAAAGTAAAAGTAGTGTAACAGTTTTCAAAATTATGTAATAAAGTGTCAAATAAACAACGCGATCAAATCCGTATATAGTAGTTTAATTTCAATGTCATTTATTGATTGTATTTATATAAATACTTGTACGTAGCTGTAAGCACCCCAACTAAAATAAAATAAAATATAATCTAACCCACTTTTACGCGAACGAAGCCGCAGAAAAAAGCTAGTATGTAAGTAAATATGTTGAGTGCGAAATTAGTAGAAATCGAATCGACCAAAGTCCTCTGCGATACAGAAATAGTTCTGAGGTTTATTAATGGTTTATTAATTGTTTATCATACATTTTTTTACACGTTATCTTTCAATTTAACACGCGTCTGATGAATGACCTCGCAGACACACTTATAGTCTGATAACTCCCCAAGTATAAATACAATTAAAACATAAAACATCCGTAATAGTTGCTAAGCTACATATCTCTTCTCTTCTCTCTTAGCCTTTATTATTCCCAAGTCACTTGGTGTCGGCTTTTTTGGTCTAACCGGATTTGACTGGATATCAGTTTTTACACGGAGCGGCTGCCACCTGACCTCCGCAACCCGAAGGCTAACGATACCCTAAGGCTAGACCAGTGTCAGGATATTAGAGGGTACTGACTTTTCCAATAACGACTGCCATAGATGTTCATGGCAGCCGGGACCAACGGCTTAACGTGCTCTCCGAGGCACGGAGCAGGCGATAATTGTCAATCAATACGCACATAATTTCGAAAAGTCATATAACTTCCGAAAGTCAGAGGTGCACGACGTGGGTTGGAACCCAAGACCCTCTGCATTGCAGTCTGTTGGTCTTCCCACTAAGCTATCGCTGCTACATATCTATACTTATATTATAAATATGAAGAGTTTGTTTGTTTGAACGCGCTAATCTCAGGAACTACTGGTCCAATTTGAAAGGTTCTTTTAGTGTTGGAAAGCCTATTCATCGAGGAAGACTATAGGCTATATAACATCACGCTCCGACCCACGGGGTCGGCGCAGCAACGATAAATGCGGATGAAACCCCGGGTTCATCCAGTCTCCAATAACCTAGTACTATTTTTTGTAAAATGTCGACTCCCGCACTACGAATAATTCCTGTGTCCAAATATTTATTTATTTGGACATTTAAATGAAACTATTAAAACGTGGCTAAATGCAGAACATTTTAAGGCGTCACAACATGCATTATTATGATGTGCCATCAGTATCACAATATATAAAAGAAGGCAAAATAAACACTTATTATTACGTTTGAGAAAAATTTGTGAAATATTTTGACTTTAATATAATAATGATATAACATCAGCCGTGTATAAAAACTGTCCCACTGCTGAGCACGGACCTCTTCTCAGTCTAAGAAAGGTTGGGCCATCTTATCTTATATACGGTGGCCAGTCAGTGTAGACCGGCGACACTTCGACCCAGTGGAATCTTTCTGTCGGCCCCAAGATAATAATAATAATAATAATATTCTACCACATACACACAACACCATCTAGCCCAAACTAAGCAGAGCTTGTACTATGGGTACTAGACAATGGATAAACATACATATATACTTTTTTTTTTGTAAATACATACATATTATACATAGAAACACCAAGATCTATCCTTTAGCTATCTCGTGATGAATGTACTGCATCAGCCGCAGCGTACACTTCAGAGGGAGAAGTCTGAAATCTTCGGGGCTTGGATATGCCAATCCCATCAGACCCATTCTCAATCTAGCCAACGCGTCACATTCACGCAGTAGGTGGGATATGGACTCGTCCTGTTCACCACAAGCTCTGCAGATCAAATTGTTTGCCAATCTTAATTTATACAGGAAGTCGTTGGTGCCAAAATGGCCAGTGCATGCTGCTGTGAGTAGGCGTATTTGACTCTTGTTGTACCCGCAGAGCTTCCGGGTGAAGCCCGTGGCTCTGTTTGCAAAGAATTTCTTGGAGTGTTCCAGACCTCTGAGAGCCATCCACTGTAGCCTGCATTTATCATGTGCATTCAAAGCTGCCTTAACGGTGTTCTCAGAGAGTCCTACGAATGGCTCGGGGCCCACAAACATTTGCTCCGAGCCGTTTCTGGCTAATTCATCAGCCTCCTCATTGTCCTGCACTCTTGCATGCCCCGGAAAGCACACTAGTCTGACTGTATTCTATGGTCTTGCTAAGGTTGGGTCATAGTCTACCACACTGGCTCAGTGCGGGTTGGCAGAATCTACATATCTTCGATTACATTATGGAGAACTTTTAGGCATGCAGGTTTCCTCACGACGTTTTCCTTCACCGTTTAGGCGACTAAGCGATCACTTAAATTACTAAGTGTTCCGTGCACCAGCTGTCCAGCGTCGTTTGACCAGCGTTCAGGATTACTGTTCCGCTCCCGTGGTTTGTAACTTGATGTTATACCATCCCGAACAATAAGACTATGAAATTGAAGAAGATTTTATAACATCTATCTGGTAGTTCCAGAGATTAGAGCGTCCAAACAAAATAAAATCAAACTTATTATTTTTATCAACTCTAATATTATAAAGCTGAAGAGTTTGTTTGTTTGATTGAACGCGCTAATCTCAGGAACTACTAGTTCGAATTAAAAGATCTTTTCGTGTTGGATAGCCCATTTATCGAGGAAGGCCATGGGCTATATACCATCACGCTACGATCGATAGAAGCGGAGCAGCAATGAAAAATGTTGCAAAGACGGGGAAAATTCTCTTATGTGAAACAGACGAAGTTGCGCTGGTCAGCTAGTTTTATATACTTCTTCTGTACCTGTGTATCATAACAAACTTGTCCTAAGCGGCTGGACCGAAATTTATGAATGTTTTTGCATGTGTTTGATAGGAACCATTCACAGAGACCCTTAGGTGGCGCTGCGCCAACGCTAAGGCAGAAGACGTCTGTCTGTATCGCTAGATAAGCTTTTTAGTTTATTTGTTTCCAACTATCAATTTATTATTATAGGTTCTTAACCTAATGCGATAGTATAGTAATATTACTATAGTCTTATATGTAACAATACACACGAACCTGTATAAATACAGTTAAATTATAAAATACTAGCTGACCCGCGCAACTTCGTCTGCTTCACATAAGAGATTTTTTTTTGTAACATTATTCATTGATGCTTTGCTCCTTTTGGTCGTAGCGTGATATTATATTATATGCCTTCCTCGATAAATGGGCTATCCAACACTTGAAGCATTTTTCAATTCGATCCAGGAGTTCCCGAGATTTGCGCGTTCAACCAAACAAACACACTAACCAACTCTTAAGCTTTATAATATTAGTATAGATTTTAACCCAGATTTTGCCCGCGGCTTCACTCGCTTGAATGTAGGTTAGGTTTGAATAAAACAAGTGAGAAACGGCCATCATTGCCGTTAATCTTAGAGTTCGAAAAATGGTATCACGTGACCTTGACCTTGAGGTCAGAGGTCAAAGGTCATAGTCATTTCGGGGGTATATGGACTATGCTGAGTCGAATGGCGTTGACCGCGAGTCTCTAGCTCTTGCGGTTCTTGAGTTGAAAGTTGTATAACAGACGGACGGACGGACGGACAAAGCTGTTGTATAAGAGTTTTTCGAACTCTAAAAAGTACCCCTTTGTTGTACCCCTGACAATGTGAATGCGAAATTTCATGATGATCGGTCGAGCAGTTAAGGCGTGAAAGCGTAACAAACAAACTCACATTCGCATTTATAATATTAGTTAGGATATAAGTATTTGGGATAAGTTTCGGAGAGCACGTAATGCCATTGTAAGTTGCTGGCCTGATCCGGGTTTCAAACTCGGCCTCGATGGCGTAGTGGTTAGTGTAACCGACTGCACGCCTGAGGTCGTGGGTTCGATTTCCGCACAAGTCAAACATTTGTGTGCATGAACATGGATGTTTGTCTGGGTCTGGGTGTTTCGATGTATAATATGTATGTATTTACAAAAAAAAGTATATAAGTATGTTTATCCATTGTGTAGTACCCATAGTACAAGCTCTGCTTAGTTTGGGCTAGACGGTGTTGTGTGTATGTGGTAGAATATTATTATTATTATTATATAAACCCGTGAGCTCTTGCACAGCAGTCGCAATCACTACCGCTGCGTCACTGAGGCAGTTAAACCTCCTAGGCATAACCTTACCAGGTTCAAGAAACCTAAAAAACAACACAAACAAAAGATTCTTTCACTTTGCTTTTCTTAAAGATAGGTTATGATAACCTTTCATTGGGTTGACAGATGTGTCATTACACTAGTTCATATTTTTATGAATACTAACGACCTGCCCTGGCTGATATCCAGTCAAATCCGGTTAGACTAGAAAAGCCAACCCCAAGTAACTTGGGAATAATAAAGGCTAAGGAAGAAGACTAACGACCTGCCCTGGCTTTGCACGGGTTGTACTAAACCTTAACAAAATATACACCTAAACCTTCCTCTTGAATCACTCTATCTATTGGTGAACACCACATGAAAATCCGTTCAGTGGTTTTTGAGTTTATCGCGAATTAGACAGACAGACGCGGCGGGGAACTTTGTTTTATAATATGTAGCGATGTATAAAAAAGGGTCGGTAACCCAACTAGCACTGGATTTGCGGTCCAGAGGTCGTGTGTTCGAATCTTAATCATTGAACTCACGACGTGAGCTTAGTCATATCACAAGCATAATAACTTAGCGTAAGAGTCTCCCCGTGACCATGGCTGCTGAAAAGCAACCGAAACGTCGGGGAAAGTATAAATTAAATTAAATCTAAATAGTTTCAATAGTTTAATAATAATTCAATTAGCTCAAAAATTAGTAAAGTTTAATAATAGTAGTAGTGTAACAGTTTTCAAAATTATGTAATAAAGTGTCAAATAAATAACGCGATAAAATCCGTATATAGTAGTTTAATTTCAATGAATAATATTCGCGTAAACAGAAGACAATATTAAGTAGTTAATTTATTTATTTTTATTTATTTATTTATTCATTCGATCTTAGAAGCTAACAGATGTAACATCCAAAACGCTTACAAGATAACTTTTCAAGAATTAAATTATAGGTAACAAAACATGCTCGTCACATTTACATATTTATAAAATAGCAAAATGTCATAGATTATATATTATATATTAAGATTATATATTAATAATAACAATAAAATACAATAATGAATTAAAAATATAAAAAATAAAATGTCGCTCCTATAAATTATAATATGTCATTTAAAATTATACGAAATTTATTATACAAATGTTCTAATCTATCGGAAAATAGGTTCAGTTCGTAGTGCCGAGCAAGTATCGTGTCGCCCGCGCTTGGTGCGTGCGGCGGGCGGCTCCAGCAGTCATGGGCCTCAGCGCGGCGCTACCTGACCCTTCGAGTCCGTTGATATGTTCACGGGGACGAAAATACGAACTTGCTCTGGTATTCGGGGACTATCGATTTTATCACGAACTATTGATAGGTATTGACAAGAATAATAGAAAATTCTAACACAAATCCAGTAATAAATACGAATGTGAATTTACGTTACGCTTTCACGTGTTAACTACTCGATCAATCATCATGAGATTTCGCATTCTAATAATGTTCTTCAGACCGAATTTTCGGTCACGGCGGCCAAACTTAACGGACACTGACCATCTGCGTAGGAGATATTATACGGCACAAGTATGTGCGCAAATACAAGTGCACTCTCTCTTCGCAATCTCGCCGATAATCATGACCCGATGGGTCGGCAATCCGACACGATTGGAGAGATGTCAGGCGCAGGACCAACTGCTTTACGTGCTTTCCGAGGCACAGGGGTGACTAACACCGCCAACTTCCTAACTCCGGGCTGCTATTGAGATTTCTTATCTGACAAACTCAATAACAAATGGCCCGAACCGGGATTCAAATCCAAGACCTCATTCATTCATTTGGTCGGCCTTGATGGCGTAGTGGTTAGTGTAACCGACCGCCACGCCTGAGGTTGCGGGTTCGTTTCCCGCACAAGTCATGATCAACATTTGTATGCATGAAAATGGATGTTTTCTTTGATCTGGGTGTTTCTATATATACCTAATATGTATGTATTAACAAAATAAAAGTATATATGTATATCCATTGTCTAGTACCCATAGTACAAGCTATGCTTAGTTTGGGCTAGATGGTGTTGTGTGTATGTGATAGAATATTATATTATATATTATTATATTCACAACAGTTCCATTCACTGCTGCTGCGCTACAGAGATATATTCTAATCCAAACTAATATTATAAATGCAAAAGCGAGTCTCTTTGTTTTTTATGATTTCACGCCTTAACAAAATGTACACGAAATTCCATAAAACTATCTTTATGGAATTTCGTGTACATTTTCTAAGATAAACAGCAAAGGAAATAGGAAAGCATTCATCTAGAAAATACTGTTACTAACATTACCTAACCTACATTAAAGCGAGTGAAGCCACGGACGAAATCTAGTAATCTATACTATTATAAAGCTGAAGAGTTTGTTTGTTTGAACGCGCTAATCTCAGGAATTACAGGTTCGAATTGAAAAATTCTTTCAGTTTTAGATAGCCCATTCATCGAGGAAGGCTATAGGCTATATGACATCACGCTACGACCAATAAGAGCAGAGCAGCAATGAAAAATGTTGCAAAAACGGGAGTAATTCTCTTATATGAAGCAGACGGAGTTGCGTGGGTCAGCTAGTCATATATAACTAACTTTTATATATAAATCTAAAAAAATAATCACTTGATTATACATTAAAACTCACAAAAACAAAATGATAAAAATCGAACCCGTGACCATACCTATCGCAAAAATTATACTTAATGCTAAGATAATACAAACAATATTGATTATCGTAATTCTCAATATATAATAATACCAGCCCTGTATTAACCTGTCCCACTGCTGGGCACGGGCCTCTTCTCGGTGTGAATAGGAGGCCATAGTCCACCACGCAGGCCGTGCGGGTTGGCAGACTTCACATATAATAATAATAATAATATTCTACCACATACACTCAACACCATCTAGCCCAAACTAAGCAGAGCTTGTACTATGGGTACTAGACAATGGATAAACATACATATATAGCTTTTTTTTTGTAAGTACATACATATTATACATAGAAACACACAGACCAAGACAAACATCCACGTTCATGCACACAAATGTTTGACTTGCGCGGGAATCGAACCCGCGACCTCAGGCGTGGCAGTCGGTTACACTAACCACTACGCCATCGAGGCCGACATATATACTTTGAGACCATTATGGAGAACTCTTAGACATGCAAGTTTCCTCACGATATTTTACTTCGCGTTCAAGCGAGCGATAATTAACTATTTAATACGCACATAACTTCGAAAAGTCAGAGATGCGTGCATTGGGTTCGAACTCGAGACCTCTGCATGGCAGTCCAACGGTCTCCCATTAGGCTATCTTTGTACTATTCTCAATAACAGTATCTTATTTGCTGTTGTCCTAAAAAATGGTTCAACTAATATGCAAAGGTCACGTGATACCACTTGACCTTGAGGTCAGAGGTCACAGTCATTTCGGGGTATATCGACTATGCTGAGTCGAATGGCGTTGATTGCGAGTCTCTAGCTCTTACGGTTCTTGAGTTGAAAGATGTATAACACACACGGACGGACAGACAAAGATGTGGTATAAAAGGTTTTCCGAATTCTAAAAAAGTAGTGTTACCATCTTACCTAAACTACAATTACGCGAGCGAGACTATGAAACTAGTATAATTATTCATATTTTACTGAAGACTTAATTAATTGAACAAATTATCTAACTGTCGGCCTCGATGTCGGCGTAGTGGTTAGTGTAACCGAGTGCCACGTCTGAGGTCGCAGGTTTGATTCCCGCACAAGACAAATATTTGTGTGCATGAACACGATGTTTGTCTTAGTCTGGGTACTCTATGTAAAACAATATATACGTAATAACAAAAAAATAATAATATATGTATGTTTATCCATTGTCTAGTACCCATAGTACAAGTTCTGCTTAGTTTAGGCTAGATGGTGTTGTGTGTATGTGGTAGAATATTATTATTATTTAATTATGTTTCTTTTATCACAAGTATTTTCTAACTTTTATATTAGAATATACCTGGCCTTTTGGAAGGCTTACACGGAGAAGGGGTCCAACGTGAAGAGGCCCTTCGAGAGTTTTAATTATAGGTGGGATGTAACACGTACTGCGGCACTAGCCGCAGCAGGCGTAGGACTATTGCTACGTATGGATTCTAATATATGGGCTAAGGGTATGGGTGTTTGGTGGACCGGTATATTGGTAACCATGGATGAATAACGGCGTCCTGAATACTCTAATAGCATCAATGCAACGGGCAGACATTATTATTATTAATAATATTTTACTCAAGTCTTAGTTAATTCAATTAATTATCTAACTTACTACCTATTTAATTAACTTAATTATAGATAGCAATTATCTTACGATATTTACGTTCTACATATTTTATTTACGTGTCTGTACAAATCAAATAGGAAGCTGACTACAATGTTGTTATCAATCTGGGCATTCTGCAACCGGATCAAGCTTTTATCAAACGATATACGTCATTAGGAAGGCAAGACACTATTTTAATACGACTATCAGATGTTCCCCGCGGCTCCGCTTGCATAAATGTATGTTATATAAATGTTCTATCCTTCGGGAACAGCACTTTTATTTGGATGAAACATAAAACATTTATTTATTGAGATTATTTCTTCTCTTCTCTCTTAGCCTTTATTATTCCCAAGTCACTTGGGGTCGGCTTTTCTGGTCTAACCGGATTTGACTGGATATCAGTTTTTACACGGAGCGGCTGCCACCTGACCTCCGCAACCCGAAGGCTAACGATACCCTAAGGTTAGACCAGTATCAGGATATTAGAGGGTACTGACTTTCCCAATAACGACTGCCATAGATGTTCATGGCAGCCGGGACCGACGGCTTAACATGCTCTCCGAGGCACGGAGCAGGCGATAATTGTCAATCAATACGCACATAATTTCGAAAAGTCATATAACTTCCGAAAGTCAGAGGTGCGCGACGTGGGTTCGAACCCGAAATCCTCTGCATTGCAGTCTGTTGGTCTCCCCACTGAGCTATCGCTGCTCTTACATACATATAGGATACTTTTTGATTCATGTATGCATTCAGCAGGCACTCCAGTTAGTTTGATATTTAAAAAGCCTTGAAAGCAAAATATATTTCATTATGTTATAATTAACAAACATTGAAACAGCTACAGTCCATGAAAACCTTTTACTTAAACCCTTGTATACAAAGGATGATGTCCCTTATCATGTAAGGACTATCACGAACCAAGGTCCCATTCTTTTTACGAATGCCATGCCTCGGAAAGCACGTAATGCCGTTGCCCGTTGGTCCTGCGCCTGATCGCTTTTCAGACGTGACAGATTACCGTTTAATTGGATTATAAAAATAAGAGAAAAGAGGGCACTTGTATTTGTGCACACACTTATGTAATACAATCTCCTACCCAGATTGGAAATGAGTGCATCTGTATTTGCGTATACATTTTTTTCTATAATCTTCTGCGCAGATTGACAGCCGTGATATAATCAAGAACGCGAAAGCTGTAAAAAAGAATCGTGATTATTACAGACATGTGTCAACCCTATCAGAAAACAAAAGGTGTGTGATAGTGTCGTGTCCGCTGATATCACGTGCACGTGCCGAGATCATCCGAGTTACTACATAGGTATATGTGTACACATTGGTATCGTTGTGTAGTATTTACTTGTAACATTGTAATGTGCCAAGTCAATAAACTGTTAATCTTTAGTGGTTGTATACAAGGTGTTCGTCTGCGCTCTCATATTTACAGAGGCATATACATATATGTATATAATACTAGCATTGTCTCGCGGCTTCGCTCGCGTAAAAGTAGGATAAGTTATGTTAGTAATAGTACTTCTTTAATAATATATAGCCATTACTCGCTGAGAATATAGCTTCCTAATGGTGAAAGAATTTTAAAATTGGTTAAGTAGCTTTTGAGTTAAACCCTTACAAACAAACAAAAAATCAAATCTTTTCTTATTATAATACTAGATGTTGTCGCGGTTTCACCCGCGTTTATCGTTACTGCACCGCCCCCGTAGGTCATAGCACGATGTTCTATAGCCTTCCTCAATAAAAAGGCTATCCAACACTAAAATAATTTTTCAATTCGAACCAGTAGTTTATGAGATTAGCGCGTTCAACCAAACAAACGAACTCTTCAGATTTATAATATTAGTATAGATTAGTATAGCATAGATAATATAATATATTGTTAGGAATCAGATGTGAAACAGCTTAAAAAAATAACAAACGCACTTTGACCTTTAAATAATCTATGATTTGAAGAAAGAAATGCATTAACAAATAAAGTAAGAGATAATTGATATCACCCAACAGCGATCACACAGCACGTCCGTTCCGTCTGCCGCTCGATGTCGAAGTGAGTTATTGCGCACCGAGCACGCTCTTATAACCCGCTCGATCGGACGTTTCGTGACGTTACTTGTTTACGTCGCATTCCGCAACCAACACGGCCTCTCCTGACACACTGGCGTCCTCGTCAGGTCTGGAAGATGAACCTGCCTAATCAACGGCTGGCAGTCTCAGTGAACTGTTTCTGTGTCTTCATTTTCACTTCAACCTGGTAGGCATAGGCTCATAGTTGCCGTACCTCACAACAACTGTTGACATAGGCACAAAGTTCGCATACCACACAGATTCAAACATTGTAGGCATAGGCTCCAAGTTCGCATACCTCACAATGACTGTTGGCATAGGCACAACGTTCGCATACCACACAAATCCAAAACCAGATCATCCTTCCGATGAATACTTGGCGGCTGATGGTTGTCATTAACACGTTAATCTTGATCTGCTCGATTCACGCATAACTGTTCGGCCGTCCTCTATCTTCTCTTCAACCACCTATCAGTGTGAGAAGGGATAGGGCATAGCTCACCAGGCTGTAAAAGCGCGGGTCGACAGACTTTACCTATCTTCGAGGACATTATGGAGAACTCTCAGACATATAGGTTTCCTCACGATGTTTTCCTTCACTGTTACAGCGAGTGATAATAATTAACTATTTAATACGCATGTAACTTTGAAAAGTCT
Source organism: Catocala fraxini (assembly GCA_930367265.1). Taxonomy (NCBI): domain Eukaryota; kingdom Metazoa; phylum Arthropoda; class Insecta; order Lepidoptera; family Erebidae; genus Catocala; species Catocala fraxini. The sequence continues at coordinate 3,330,974 of OV884049.1, read as the reverse complement.
ATAAGTGTAGCCCATGATACCATGCTCAGTCCAGACTCAGCCAACTGCGCCATTTCTTCTTCTCTCTTAGCCTTTATTATTCCCAAGTCACTTGGGGTCGGCTTTTCTGGTCTAACCGGATTTGACTGGATATCAGTTTTTACACGGAGCGGCTGCCACCTGACCTCCGCAACCCGAAGGCTAACGATACTCTAAGGCTAGACCAGTGTCAGGATATTAGAGGGTACTGACTTTCTCAATAACGACTGCCATAGATGTTCATGGCAGCCGGGACCAACGGCTTAACGTGCTCTCCGAGGCACGGAGCAGGCGATAATTGTCAATCAATACGCACATATTTCGAAAAGTCATATAACTTCCGATAGTCAGATGTGCGCGACGTGGGTTCGAACCCGAGACCCTCTGCATTGCAGTCTGTTGGTCTCCCCACTGAGCTATCGCTGCTATATATACCAACTGCGCCATTTGATACATAATTAAATTGCTAGATATCTATATAATTGACGCCATTATTCCATCTGTTGCGCAGAGTTATATGTCAAACACTATTGACCTGTGTTCTTCTGAGGCCAGTGTTGTCCGGTTTTTGATGGCCTATGTACTTTGAACTGCAACGATAAGAAAAGATGCTGATTACAGAAGTTTTTAACTATCTTTGCATCACAGAAATAGTTAAAATTGTAAGTTATAAAACATTGTTTTATAATCCTTAATTATATTAAATGCGAATGTGAGTTTGTTTGTTCTGCTTTCACGCCTTAACTACTCGACCGATTAACATGAAATTTTGCATACACGTCGTCGGGGGTACAGAATAGGACGTAGGGTACCTTTCATCAGAAAAGTACTGTAACAAACCTAACTTTACTTAACCTATATTTTTGCGAGCGAAGCCCCGGGCAAAATCTAGTGTTTAATAACTGATTTCTTTTAAAAATTAAATATTTATTGAATTAATATAATTCGTCAGAGTTACTCATTCAATTTGGTAGATGATAACATCTTAACGGTTAAGTTAGTTAGTTTTGTTTCCCACACTTAGATGGTCCTAAACTGATCTCTGTCCGGTCCCATCGGATTATGATAGAGAGGGAATAGAGAGTGCATTTGTGTCTGCGCACACACTTGTGCACTATAGTAACTCCTGCGCAGATGGCCAGTTATATTCCCCTTCGCCGCTCTGACTAAATTTAGTTTCGAGGACTAAGGACCTGCAGACTGACCTTGAATCACAAGTCAGACTATAAAAATAACAATATCAGCCATGTTTATACTATCCCACTACCGAGCACCCGCCTGTTCTCAGTATGAGAAGGATGAGGTCAAACCCCACCGCGGTGACCCAGTGTGGGTTGGCAGAATACACATATCTTCGAGAACATTATAGAGAACTCTGAGACAAACAGGTTCCGTCACGATGTTTTCCTTATACTTTGAAATGAGTAGTATTTATGTATGTATGTATCTTATGTGGGAGCCAGTCAGTGCAGACCGGCGACACTTCGACCCAGTGGGATCTTTTGTGTCGACACTCTCCCAATAACGACTGCCATAGATGTTCATGGCAGCCGGGACCGACGGCTTAACGTGCTCTCCGAGGTACGGAGCATGCGATAATTGTCCATCAATACACACATAATTTCGAAAAGTCATATAACTTCCGAAAGTCAGAGGTGCGCGACGTGGGTTCGAACCCGAGACCCTCTGCATTGCAGTCTGTTGGTCTCCCCACTGAGCTATCACTGCTCAAAATGAGTAGTAAATAACTATTTATACGTATATATTTTTTATCTTTTCCTACTTTAAAATACAACTCCCACACTGGGATTCATTACTAAGTCGCGGGAGACTTTGAAATGAAATGATATAAAAATAGCCTGACAACTAAAAACCAACAAATAATTTAATTAGATATACGTGTACATATATTATCAGCAACCTGGTTCTTGATAGTCAGGCTGTCTGCGGAGATAGGCCTCCTCTAGTTCCTACCATACACTTCGAATTGAGCTAGTCTTCTCCAATTTGGTGGTACATCGTCCTCCCACCTTTTGTGTTGTCTTTGTCCACGAGAGACTTTACAAATAATCAAATATTTGTAAAGGTTACAAAGAATACAAAAACTCAAAACAACTAAATAGTTGTTTTGAGTTTTTGAGTTGTTTTTTTGCTCAATGTGAGGATCAAGCACGTGGGCGTGGGCAAATTTTTCTTTTATACTGCCAAAGTGGCAAACAAGCATATGGTCCACCTGATGGTAAGTGGTCACCGTAGCCTATAGAGGCCTACAACACCGAAGGCATCACTTGCGCGTTACCAACCCTTTAGGAAAGGAAGTGAGAAGGAGAAGGAGCGGGAAGGAGGAGAAAGAGTGATTGGGCCTCCGGCACTCTCACTCACCGAACGAGACACAACAGTAGGAATACTGCTATTTCACGTCGATATTCTGTTGAGAGGGTAGTCCTTCCTCGGTCGAGCCGGCCCATACATGCTGTAATCAGCGAGGCTCTACTACTCTAAAAGCGAGGCTCTGCTACTCTTATCGAGGCTCTTCTACTCTAAGCGAGCCACTACGCCATATGTGCAGTGAACCTGTACGTGGCAGTCCACCGGCCTTCTGCCTGCTATCTTTAGATTGCTTGTATAAAAAATAGAGCTCTACACGCTTTCATGAACAGTCGAAATGTTTCCGAAAAGCCACGTTTGGCTATTCATAGAGGACTATTAGTGCCCACACTTATGTATGGAAGTGAAAGTTGGGTATGGCAAAAGAAGCAGGAGAGCAGAATAAATGCTGTAGAAATGAAAGCGCTGAGAAATAATAATAATAATAATAATATTCTACCACATACACACAACACCATCTAGCCCAAACTAAGCAGAGCTTGTACTATGGGTACTAGACAATGGATAAACATACATATATACTTTTTTTTTTTTTTAAATACATACTTATTATACATAGAAACACCCAGACCAAGACAAACATCCATGTTCATGCACACAAATGTTTGACTTGTGCGGGAATCGAACCCGCGACCTCAGGCGTGGCAGTCGGTTACACTAACCACTACGCCATCGAGGCCGACAATAAAATAGAAATATATGTGGTGTGACTCTGAAAGATAGAATAAGGAATAGTGTGATTAGAGAGAGATGAGGCATGAAAGTGGATATAGTGACAAGAATAGAAAAGGGTATGTTAAGCTGGTTTGGGCATGTAGAAAGAATGGACGAGGAAAGACTGACTAAGAAAGTTTATAAGGCTAGTGTGAATGAAACAGTCGCAAGAGGAAGACCTAGGCGAACGTTTCTTTATCAGATCGGAGGCGTCCTGGACAAAGGCCAGGTTAAGAGCACCTTGAACCGACGGGCGTGTATGAGGAATGTGATGAAAGTGAATGAAGCTAGAGAAGTGTGTCAGGATCGTAGCAAATGGAAATCCTTAGTCTCTGCCTACCCCCCTGAGAAACAGGAGTGAATCTACGTATGTATGTATGTATAAAAATATCGAATGTCTCGTTTTACGAGTGATGTCATTATACATCAGCATGAGGCTGAGCTCACGCTTAGAAGACGTGGTTATTATACAAACAGGCCAATGACATACATCTGATAATAGGGTAGATGACTTTAGATAATTTTCAGTATTGGGTAATAGCAAGCGGGCCTATTGCAGTCTACCGGATATATATTTTCCGACGCCGTGCAGCTAATGGCAATTTCTAAACAGAAAATCGCATTTAAACACGTTGCTTGTGGAATGGAACCCTAAGCCCAAACTTATATATATCTATACTAATATTAAAAAGAGGAAAGATTTGATTTTATGTTTGTTTGTAAGGGTTTAACTCAAAAATAACTCAACTGATTATAAAAAATATTTCACTATTAGAAAGCTATATTATCAGCCAGTAACAGGCTACATATTATTTTTTTTAAAATACTGTTATTTCGGTCGCATTAATGTCTAAATAAATTTCTATCCCTCAGAAACAGTAGTTTTCTGGATGCAAGGTACACAATGTCCCTTTCTGTTTCCCCGACAACGTCTATGCAAAATTTAATGATGATCGGTCAAGTAGTTAAGGCGTGAAAGCGTCACAAACAAACTCACATTCGCATTTACAATATTAGTTACAATTAGGATTCTATTGACGGGAGATTTCGAACCTAGATTTGTTTTGGTAGGCGTGGAGGATGTTTAATAATAATAATAATATTCTACCACATACACACAACACCGTCTAGCTCAAACTAAGCAGAGCTTGTACTATGGGTACTAGACAATGGATAAACATACTTACATACTTTTTTTTTTTAAATTCATTCATATTATACATAGAAACACCCAGACCAAGACAAACATCCATGTTCATGCACACAAATGTTTGACTTGTGCGGGAATCGAACCCGCGACCTCAAGCGTGGCAGTCGGTTACACTAACCACTACGCCATTGAGGCCGACAAAGTTTGTTTATTCCTTCTGCATAACCCTTATCCTATCTCTTAGGGGATACAGTGGACCGCGGGTGGGAGAACGGGGATCTCCCACCCGCCAGCCATTGAGTCGGAGCGACGCCCTCTGTCGTGCCAGACCACAACCACTGACCACTGACAACGACCACTGTCGTGACAACCACCAAACCGCAGACATTTTCTTTTCTGCATCAGCCCCTGCTGGGTCGCTGATGTAGTTCTAGTTCCAGCGACCCACCCACCTTACAAAGTAATGAGGTGGCACACCGTGGTGGTTTTAGTCGATAGGTACGAAAAGTCTCGGGAGAGCCCAACACAGCTCTCTCGCCTCCCCTTGTGGCGAGGGGGTAAGCATAAGGAGCATTGCCCTACGTTAAAAAAAGGGGATACAGGGTTGAGACTGTCATAAATTATTTATATTGAAGTTTATAATTGGTTACGCTAATCTGAAGTGATATCAAAGCCTAATTCAAGGGTTATGTCACTTAACGTGAGGTTATCGCAGCGAGAAGTATTTATACAATTATTTTTAATGAAACACAAACATTGTTAATTAGTTTAATTAGCAATAACATGAATTCACTTAATGGCACAGTGGTGTAAGCTTGTGCAATAGATAACTGGGAGGTCTCAGGTTTTAATCCCGGAGCGTATATTATTAAACAATTTTAGTCCAATCATGGACACAAGGCTGTACTCAGCATGAGAAAAGTTTAGCCATAGTCCACCACGCTGGCCCAATGTCGGTTGGCAGACTTCACATTACTTCAGAACATTATGGAGAACTCTCAGACATGCAGGTTTCCTCACAATGTTTTGCTTGACCGTGCGATCTTTTTCTTCTTTTCGTGTGGTTAGTGGCCAACCTGTTGTCACGAGTTGTTCAAGCCGCCCGTAGGCCTCTGACATGGCTTAACGACTGCTGTCAATTTGGCAACAACCGAGACCGACTTTTTACGTGCCCTCCGAAGCACGGAGACGCTCAGATGAAATACCACTAAGCGGTCACCCATCTATAGACTGACCGCACCCAAATTGGCTTAACCTCGCCAATCGTTTACCGATCAGTGAGTGTAACTAGCTATGAGCGAGCGAAAATAGTTAATTATGATTTTATGAATTTAGATTATTAAATAGTAAATACGCGCATAACTTCGAAAAGTCAGAGATGTGTGTCTTGGGATTGAACTCGAGACCTCTGCGTGGCAGTCTAATGGTGTCTCACTAGGCTGTTGCTCATCTTGACTCATATGCATTTTTTAAATATGCTTAATATCTGTAATAGGGTAGTTCTCTATATTTAAATTTGTACAAAAGCCTTTTATTCGGACTACAGATATACAATTATGTTTCTTATACTACTGCACTGATATATATGTTGGATATAGAGTGCCTCAGTAACTCCATTTATAGACATAATGCGGGCGTACAATAGGGTGATCGAGCAAAGTGAAACAATAAATGCACACTGATCACTTTTATTGCCTTTACAATAAATTAACTCGAATGTCTTGCACGAAACGAATGACAGTTCTTAGCGAGGAGGTCCGCACTCGCCGACGGTAAAATAATTCCCCGTCGAATATAGGGCGCCTCCATTTAAGTAGGCTCTGTCGTAGCACGCGAAGTTGGCTGTGTGTTGACGTCATCGCAACAGTGCTGCCACATCTTCACTAACGTGCCGCGTTTCGTAACCGTACTAATGACCGTCTCCGACATATATGTATTTAACACAATTAAAATTATTCCTTGCTCCATCTTTACTTTCTGTAAGTCCGTTTGCCAGTTGGCAAAGGCCTCCTCCAACCTACTCCATTCTGATATCTCTCTGGCTACTCTACTCCATGTTATGCCTGCAACCTGCCTGATATCATCGTCCCATCTTTTTCGTTGTCTGCCTCTTTTCCTTTTACCTGCCCTTGGGTACCAATGTGTAATTATCTTGCTCCATTTGTCCTTTCCTCTGACCATGTGTCCCGACCACGTCCATTTTAGCCTTTTTAGTTTTAGGGTTACGTCCTGCATCTTGGTCTTTTTCCTAATGTTGATGTTTCTTATTCTATCCCCCCTCTGCATAATTTTATAGACAAGAGCAAACAGAAAAAAAAATTTTGTTGTATAAATTCTCCTCCATCTCTAGGTATAAGTCCTGTGTCGCGGGTGACTTTACAAACATTAAAACAACGGACACAAAGAACGCCCAGACTCGGGACAACCACTTGGGGATCACACAAAGTTTTGTGCCGTGCGGGATTCGAACCCACAACAGTCTGCAGAGTGACAATAACGAGACGACCACCTAAACCTAATGGTTTAGATGGCGTAATCGCCATCCGTGCATTCAAAAAGTATTTTTATAGAATATTGCACCTGATTTCTTTACATATTAAAACGTTAAAAATATTTGCACCTGATTTCTGATTACATACATATGTTTTAATCAAACAAAGTCTGACCTTTTAAACTGGGAATTCCGTGATAAACGTGTTATTGTTCACTGTTCTGAAAACTAGCTTGACAACAGTTACATACCTATATTACATACAGTTTTCATATATTACATAAGTATATTAAAATTAAAATGCTATATACGGATTTTATCGCGTTGTTTATTTGACACTTTATTACAAAATTTTGAAAATTGTTACACTACTACTATTATTAAACTTTACTAATTTTTAAGCTAATTAAATTATTATTAAACTATTTAGATTTCATTTATTTTTACACTTTCCCCGACGTTTCGGTTGCTTTTCAGCAGCCATGGTCACGGGGAGACTCAAAAATAAAAAAAATGAAAAAAAAATGAAAAGTGTCAAATAAACAACGCGATAAAATCCGTATATAGCAGTTTAATTTCAATGAATAATATTCGCGTAAATAGAAGACAATATTATGTTACATAAGTATAGTTACATATATTACATAAGTATAGTAACATATATTACAAAGCAACGATAACTTAGTGGGGAGACCAACAGACTGCAATGCAGAGGGTCTCGGATTCGAACCCACGTCGCGCACCTCTGACTTTCGGAAGTTATGTGCGTATTGATTGACAATTATCGCCTGCTCCGTGCCTCGGAGAGCACGTTAAGCCGTCGGTCCCGGCTGGCTTGAACATCTATGGCAGTCGTTATTGGGAATTCAGTGCCCTATAATATACTGACACTGGTCTAGCTTTAGACTATCGTTACCCTTCGGGTTGCGGAGGTCAGGTGGCAGCCGCTCCGTGTAAAAACTGATATCCAGTCAAATCCGGTTAGACCAGAAAAAGCCGACCCCAAGTGACTTGGGAGTAATAAAGGCTAGGGAGAAGAAGTTACATATATTACATAAGTTACATATATTATCCTCATTTACCGACGAGAACAGACACAATAATTACGATTACTCACTATTCATTTTTATTTAAGTCGTATATTTATATAACTTTCATTAATTGTAACCTGTATTAATGTAATAGAAATCCAAATAAAACATTTCTGAATTTGTGACCTCATTCAAAGCAGTCGCATTCACTATCACTACGCCACGAAGTAGTCCTACTATATAATTTTTTTTTTTTTTTTTTTTTTTTTATTGAATCAAACTTATACTATCTTTACAGGGAAAAACTAATGCGACAGTACAGCTAAAAAAAAACAATATCACATAAACACTTGGTAATATCAAGTACACTAATTTAATTTTATTACAATAGCAAATAACCGCAAGTGCTACTCTGTTAAATTCACTCAAAGTACACATGAATAGGTCTGACTTGTTGTGTATGAGATTGAGAATGCGAAGTGCGCGCGTCAGAGGCGACTCCTTGAGCAGGTTTGTTCTCGCCCTCGGCACCGCCAGTAGTGGTGGCCGAAGTCGGCGCCAAACGTATCTGTTAGGAACACATAGCCACAACCACTCCAACAAAGCTATATTATAAACTTTTCCTCGTAGTACTTTAAAAATGTAAAGCACAAGAGCAAGTTCCCTTCTAACCGTGGGAGAGCCACGCTTAAGCTCGAATAGGCCGGCTCGACCGGAGTGATACCACGGCCTCACAGAAAACCGGCGTGAAATAGCGCTTGCGTTGTGTTTCTTCGAGTGAGTGAGGGTACCGGAGGCCCAACCACTTAAAGATCGAATTAAAGTCAGAAGTCTTTATTTAATTCTAGTGTTGATCTTTAAAGGTCCTATCTTAAAATTTTATGCTTTTTATTTCTTTAGGTTAACTTTATCCTTACTAATATTATAAATTCGAAAGTAACTCTATCTGTTACCTAATCTATATATATAAAAATCAATTGCTGTTCGTTTGTCTCGCTAAAACTCGAGAACGGCTGGGCTGATTTAGCTGATTTTGGTTTTGAAACGTTTGTCGTAGACCAGGGAAGGTTTAAACGATGAGAAAATATAAGAAAATTCGTTAGGATAAGTAATACAAAATACACCGGGTCATCTAGTCATGACTAAAGCACTCAATCGATTTGGATGAAATTTGATACAGAGGTAGTTTAAAACGTGGGAAAAGACATAGGCTACTTTTTGTTGATGTAGGTATCACGCGGGCGGAGCCGCGCGGAAAAGCTAGTTGTAAATAATTTGTTTATAAATATTATGTTATTAATATAGTTATATAACTGGTTATTGCTAATAATTAATTTCAAATAGTCCTTTGGCATAAGTATAGCTTGCATTTACGACTGAACGTAAGATCCTGGACACGATACCTACCCACGTCGGGTAATATAATTTTTTTTTATGCTTGGCTATCGATTTTATATGTAAGCTACTTTAAGAGCTGGTTAGTATATGCGTCATATGGCGCGTAAGGCGTAAATTATTTAGAAGTGGAAAAAAGCGACGGCATGGCTCAGGCGTGGTGCGGGCATGGGACCGATAAGACATACACATGATAAAAATATTACCGACAAGACGAAAAACTTAAAAAACAATGTTTTATCTTCTATAGCTCTCATAAAGACAGGTCAATTATTTTTTATAACTAATATTCACAGTGACACATTTTATTTTTATTTAACTAAGTGGGCAAACGAGCATACGGCCTACCTGATGGTAAGTGGCCACTGTACCTTATAGACACTAACCCTTTAAAGGAAGAAAGGGAGAAAAAGGAAGTGAAAAGGAGAAGGAGCGGGAAGGGGGAAAGAGGGTGATTGGGCCTTGGCACTCTCACTCACCGAACGAAACACAACAGTAGGAATACTGCTATTTCACGTCGATATTCTGTGAGAGGGTAGTCCTTCCCCGGTCTGGCCGGCCCATTCGTGCTGAAATCCACGAGGCTCTACTACTCTTAACAAAACATTCACAAAATAACCAGCTGCAACCATTAAACCTCATACCAAACATGAATCACTCAAGCAATTCTTACTATTAACGTGTCTACCGTGAAAATGTTTTTACGCAATGACGTGCCGAAACGAATTACGAAAGAAATAATAAGCATATACCTACCATGAAAACACTTCGGATTTTTTAGGACGTACAAATGTCATACGACGATATTCATGACGAATATAGGCACGAATGATGTTTCATGGTAAGAATAAGCATAATAACAGATTATCTATTGTGTTTATCACGGTACAGCGAATGGGTGAATATTATAAATGTTAATAATATAAGTTTGTTTGTTTGTTAAGCTTACACGTCTTAACTACTGGACCGATCTTCATGAAATTTCGCATACACGATGTCAGGGGTACAAAAAAGGCACTGTCCCAAGGGAAAGAAAATTGACTAGATTTACGCGAAGAAAGCCGCGGGCAATTAAGCAATATTTTAAAGTTAGCCTCCTAAGTTGTGGTAGAATAGTAACATCAATTTTCTTAAAATCTACTACCAAACATACACCAGTACACATTATATTTATTATACATCGACCAGTTACAATTTTATTACATATATGGATATAAATAGGATAATAATAATAATAATGTCCTCCAGACCGAATTTCGGTCACGGCGGCCAATTTAACGGAGACTGGCCATCTGCGCAGGAGATATTATAGTGCACAAGTGTGTGCACAAACACAAGTGCACTCTCTGTTCCCTAATCCTCGTGATCCGATGGGACGGCGCAGGCGCAGGCGCAGGACCAACGGCTTTACGTGCTTTCCGAGGCACGGGGGTGTCTAACACCGCCAACTTTCTAACTCCGGGCTGCTATTGAGATTTATTAACAGAGATACCCAATAAGTTTTTTTGCTGGCTCGACCCGGGATTCGAACCTGAGACCTCATCCACAGCAGTCGCATTCACTACCGCTGCGCCACGGAGGCAGTTATAGATATGCACGTATTCTCGTGAAGATTTCCGTCACCAATGAAGCGAGCGATAATTAAATATTTTAACAGCTTGTAAAGTTTCCCGCGACACTGGGCTCGATCACGTATTATTAACAAAAAATAATAATTAATTTAAAATAATTAATTTTTTAATCTTCTTCTTCTTTTCGTGTGGTTAGTAGCCAACCTGTTGTCAAGAGTTGTTCAAGCCCGTAGGCCTCCTAAACCCTCTCCCCAACCGTAGAACGGGCGCCGGAGGTCGCGAGATGACCTCCAGCCACCCTGAGGATTGACCTGGGGGTGGCGGGCTTTGTGGGCCTGCCCGCCATCCGTTCAGCACCAGGTCCGATAGGCGGCGTGCGTGTTGCGCGCCTCTGTGTCGAGTCCGTCTCCCCTCTAGGGGGGACAGTAGGGATAATTTGTGAGAAGTGCCTTTGGGTAGATCTGTTCGTGTAGTGGCCTGCCGTTTCATACGGCGGGCCGAAACCGCGGCGGGGTCGCGACCGCATGTGCAAGTGATTCGCGCGGCCCCGTCGATAGTGGTTTTGTCGAGGAACACCGTGGTAGGTTTAGTCGGTATTCCGGGAGGTACATTATCTTCTTAACATCTTTCTGTTACCCCGGCGAGTCCGACATAACCCCTCCGCCCGCCCCCGCGGAGGGGTATGCTTCAAGCATTACCCCACGTTGTAAAAAAAAAAAGACCCTAGGCCTCTGACATGGCTTAACGACTGCTGTCAATTTGACAACAACCGGAAGCACGGAGACGCTCAGATGAAATACCACTAAGCGGTCACCCATCTATAGACTGACCGCACCCAACGTTGCTTAACCTCGCTAATCGTTTACCGATCAATGAGTGCAACTGGCTATGATTTTTGAATCTGTACGGTGCGAACGGTTTGAACGATAATCACTACTTACCATCACGTGGACCAGTGACACGTCAATCACCTACAGTGAAAACCATTTTCATTGAAATTAAACTAAATTAGTTTGTATTTTATCTCGGTTTACTGAAATATAGCAGCGATAGCCTAGTATTTTCATTGGATTTCCACGCAGCAGTCGCGAGTTCAGACTATTCAAAGTAATTTGCGTATTTAATAGATAAATATTACTTAATTTAACGATGAAAGAAAAACATCGCGAGGAAACCTGCATGTCTAAAAGTTCTTTATAATATTTTCCAAGATATTTGAAGTCTGTCAACCCGCACTGTTAGTAGTTAGTTGGACGTGTGTTATCCGCACTTAGCCCCACAATTGGGCCATTGTGCGTAAGTAACCGATGCGAAATATTGTTCGGTTACTCATACCACCTCAGCTCCGTCCAGAAAGATAATAGGCGACCGATGTTGCGCAGTACCTTCTTCGTCGTTTCTGGACAGTTTAAAAGTTTCGCCCGTTGGTTGCTCACGCTTCTACAATGTAGGAGCACGTGAGCCGATGTCTCCTCAGTCTCCATGCAGCCTCTACATAAGGGACTGTCAGTGATGCCGATGTTGAACAGGTGCTTGTTAAGTGAGCAGTGGCCCGTTATTATACCTACTAGGTGGCGTAGGTTTTTCCTTGTGGAACGTAGCAGTTTGCGTGACAGATGTTTGTCTAAGGATGGAAGGGTTGCATCTGTCTACATTCCTTTGTTTCTGTGCACTGTTTTTCGTGTAGTTTCGTGGTTCTATCGCATAACCATGTTTTGAGTTGGCAGAAGGGTATCGGGACAATTGGTTCGGTTCCTACTGTCATTTTGGTGTTCGATCCTCTCTTTACCAGTTAATCTGCAGCATCATTGCTAGAAAAGTTGCTGTGGCCGCATATCCACTGCAATGTTACCCGATTTTTTGTTGCAATACTTTGCAGCTCACGGTGACACTCCAGGATGAGTCCACTGTTGAAACAGTTGCTCTTAAGAGTTTGTAGCCGTACTGAGCCAGCGTGGTGGACTATGGCCTAGCACTTCTCGAGCTGAAAAAAAAAGGCTATGCCAAGCAGTTGGACAGTTTATATAGTTCCTTATTTTTAAGGCAATTCATTTATACACGTTTATATTTTTAATTGTGTACTTTTCATAAGATCTATTAATTTTTATCTTTGCTTTGCTACAAGGTAAATAGATAATAATATATAAGGCGATAAGCCCACGTTTTTGTGTATGCAGTTTTAACAGATAAAGCTATATTTTGATAGTAGTAGGTGGGTTAGTGTTACTATTAAATGCCTATAAGATAAGATACAGTGATAAGTCTCTAGATTATAAGATTATGATATTATAAGATATGACGTCTGTCTTTTGTCTGGCCGGATTATGTGATTAGTTAATACTGTTTGTAGTAGTAGTAGTGAATACGAATGCTGTGCATGAGGTCTTGGGTTCCAATTCTGGGTCGGGGCAAAAAGTTATTAGTTAAGAACTACTCTAATCTAATAGGTGGTGGTGGCTTAGGTGGTCGTCTTACTACTGCCACTACGCTAAGTATTTGAAGCCAATACGAGTCAAAAAATTGTGTAATCCACAAATGGTTGTTTTTACATTCCGTCTGTCTCTTATACAACTTTCAACTCAAGAACCGTAAGAGCTAGAGACTCACGGTCAGCGCTACTCCACTCAGCATAGTCGATATACCCCGAAATGACTATGAGCTTTGACCTATGACCGTGGTATCACGTGACCTTTGCATATTAATTGAACCATTTTTTCGAACTCTAAGATTTACGGCAATTCATTGCCGATTCTGACTTGTTTAAATCTCGGTCGTATTCGTGTTTAAATGTTTTTAAAGTCTCGTGCGATACAGTAACAATTCCTAGCGCGTGATTTGTCTTTAAAAACAAGGACGTTGTCGATTTAAGACACTCAGTGCCTCAAAAGTAAATCTTGCGCCTGATTTTTTCCCGTTCGTGTCGGACGGTCTAAGTTCTATCGGACTATGAGAGAAAGGAAATACGGACGACGGAACGGACACAAACAAAACGTGGGCTTTGAACCCACAACTCTCACACAATGGCAGTGGCGAGGCGACCTCTTACACCACTACGCGATCTGTGCAATCCAAATGGCCACTATCAATGCGATACTCGTACTCGTGTGATCGAAAAATAATGTTTTCCTACAAATAGTACATTTGTAATTTTATGCATAAGATACCTTTGTGGAAGAAAATAAATATTTTTTATTATATTATTATCATAATTTGTCCGAGTCTAGGTGTTATTTGTGACTGTTGATTCAATTACTGCGATGCATGACGACATTTTCTTTTTCTATACATTTATTTTGGTAAACAGGCACCTGATGGTAACTGATCTATAGAGACGCCTGCTACACCAGAGGCATCATTTGCGCCTTGCCGACCCTTTAGGAAAGGAAGTGGGAAGGAGAAGGAGCGTGAAGGGGGAAAGGGCATGATTGGACTACTGCTATTTCGTGTCGATATTCTGTGAGAGGGTAGTCCTTCCCCGGTCGAGCCGATTCATGCTGAAATCAGCGAGGCTCTACTACATAGAAATAATTTCAATGTTTTTTGTTTTAAGACATTTTCTGTTGTTATAAAAGAAGACAGCGGCGGTTTTGGGAGTTCTCAATTATAATATTTGTCGGCCTCGATGGCGTAGTGGTTAGTGTAACCGACTGCCACGCCTGAGATCGCGGGTTCGATTACGAAGTCAAACATTTGTATGCATAAACATGGTATGCTAATATGGTAATATGGCAATAGGTACTTAAACGGTGAATCTCACCACCATCCTAAACAGTTAGCTACCGTGGGAATGTCTTTGTTTCAGAGAGCCCATGAGATCTGTGACAAGAAACACCTGGACGCCGAGCTTCAACATGTCAAGCAAGTACTGCAAGACAACAAGCTCCAACAGCCGCGCCGCTGTCACAGATCCCGAGAAAAGCCAGCCACAGTCGAGCGCCAGCCTGCTATACTGCCTTATGTAAGGAGTGTTACTGACAAGATTGGCTACATCTTGAAGCGAGCTTCAATCAACACATACTTCAAGCCGCCAACGAAGATAAGTCAATTTTTACCATCCGTCAAGTGCCAACTACCTTTACAAGATGCAGGGGTCTATAAAATAGATTGTGACTGCGGACTCTCATACATTGGTCAAACCAAGAGAAACATAGGCACCCGCATAAAAGAACACATAGCTGATGTAAAACACCAACGCTCGCTGAAGTCTGCTGTGTGTGAACATGTGCAACAGGGAACCAACCACTACCTGAGATTTGACAAACCACAGATTCTCGCTAAAGAACACCGATTCCTACCAAGGATGCTTCGCGAGGCTATTGAAATCAAAAAACATCCTAATTTTAATAGAGAAGATGGTTGGAATGTACCACCAGCTGGGAATCCAGTAATAAAAATAGTCAAACCCAAGAAGAAACAAACCACAGCTAGACTTCATGATACTTTGAGCTCATTCTGCGTAAATAGAAACACCAATGATTAAATTATGTTCGGGTACTTTGAAATAACTACACTGGAATATTGAGACAACTGCCATCTTAGTCTCCCCGTGACCATGGCTGCTGAAAAGCAACCGAAACGTCGGAGAAAGTGTAAAAATAAATTAAATCTAAATAGTTTTAATAATAATTTAATTAGCTTAAAAATTAGTAAAGTTTAATAGTAGTAGTAGTGTAACAATTTTCAAAATTTTGTAATAAAGTGTCAAATAAACAACGCGATAAAATCCGTATATAGCAGTTTAATTTCAATAAACATGGATGTTTGTCTTGGTCTGGGTGTTTCTATGTATAATATGTATGTATTTACAAAAAAAAGTATATTTGTATGTTTATCCATTGTCTAGTACCTACCCATAGTACTAGCTCTGCTTAGTTTGGGCTAGAGGGTGTTGTGTGTATGTGGTAGAATATTATTATTATTATTATTATTTGTGGATGATACAATTTTTTTTGTCCTGTGCCGGTTCGTGCCCATAACTTTTGGCGCAATGGCAGTTGTGAGGCGAAAACTGAAACCACTACGTCAGCCGTACAGCTATAATTTTTCATCTAGTGTATACAAATATATTTTCTTCTGTTTCATCCCTGAATAAAGATGCTAGAGCAATAATAAATTTAATAAATAATATTATTATTATTATAAATTTTTTTAACAAGATGTTGCCGCATATGTGTCCACTTTCTACAAAAAAAATTATATGTCTATGAAAGCCCACTTTCAGCGCACTGTGTGGTTACACGATAGATTATCTGCACGGATGGTGTAGAGGTTTGAGTGTTCGCCTCGCCGCTGCCACTTCGCCGACTGTTGTAGATTCGAATCCCACACGGGACAAAAATTTGTGTGATCCACAAATGGTTGTTCCGAGTCTGGGTGTTCTTTGTGTCCGTTGTTTGAATGTTTGTAAAGTCATCAGACACAGGAATAATTCCTAATCTGCGAGTAATCTATTTAAGAATACAAAAAAAACATTATGTAATTCCAACAATTGGCAGGTTAAGGGTTTTAATAATAACTGCCATTTAAAGTGGAATAAAACAAAATTAGTTCTAGTTATTATAAGACGACCCCAAAGGCACTTGTAAACAATATAAGGATAACATAAATATATATATTAGGCACACGTCTTACTGTAGGCGAGTAAGCGACTGACGAACAAATGTTTTCTCGTTTAGGAGATGATAAAATATAATAAATATTGTTACGCCCAGTGACATCTCTCGGCATTGTGGGAAAGACTCGGCAGTTCCGTCTAATAATTTATTACACCGCCATCTATTGACATCGTACGGAACTACGTAGCACGGTACGAGAATCATAGAGATCACGCTGGTACTTTCTCGAAACATCGTACTGTTTACATACCGGTTATAGCGTTACTAGAAAACTCTAGAAACGCTTTACCCGCGTATAAATAGGGCGCACGCGCACCGCCGAGTCAGTTTACAATCGTAAGCGGTCAAGTGTTCCTCGAAGCGAACGGAAGCGAAAATACTACGGAGTTTGAAGCAGTACAGTGAAAAAGTGTGGTATAGTGTTTGTTGTGTTTTAAATTTAATTGTGTTTGAATAAAACGTATTTTAGTCGGCAATATTGTTTATATTCTTATCCGTCAAACCCAGCACGTAACAATATATACAAATATTATAAAGCTGAAGAGTTTGTTTATTTGTTTGTTTGGTTGAACGCGCTAATCTCAGGAACTACTGGTTCTCCCAATTGTGTGTGTTTTTGTTGTGTTTTTGTGAGTTTGTGTGATGGTTGTGTGAGACCCGCCACGTCCATCGGCGGGTCAAACCTTTGACGGGTTCGCGATTTGAATGCGAGAGCGATCCGCGCGACCCCGCCATAAATGTGTGAGGAACACCGCGGTGGTATTAGTCGATTCAGCCCAAATTTCCATCTTATGGGCTGGATCCCGACATATCCCCATCGCCCGCCCCAAAACCGTTGAGGGGGAATGTGATTAAAATACTTCCCCGCATTAAAAAAAAAAAGGAACTACTGGTTTGAATTGAAAAAATATTTTAGCGTTGGATAGCCTATTTATCGAGGAAGGTTATAAGCTTTATAACATCACGCTACAACCCACAGGGGCGGTATAGTAACTATAAACGCGGGTGAAACCGCGGGCACATCTAGTAGTAAATAAAAAAGATATATTAATAGTTGTAACGTTATAACTTTATTATTCATATTCTTGAATTTGTGTATTTCCTCGATACTTGCCAACAAGTTTTTTAATAGGTCTTCAGTATAATTAATATAATGTTGGCAAGTGACTTTACAAACAATAAAACAACGGACACAAAGAACGGAATAATTATTCCTGGATCACAAAGAACGGAATAATTAATATAAAGTTGGCAGGTGACTTTACAAACAATAAAACAACGTACACAAAGAACGGAATAATTAATATAAAGTTGGCAGGTGACTTTACAAACAATAAAACAACGGACACAAAGAACGGAATAATTATTTCTGGATTACAAAGAACGGAATAATTAATATAAAGTTGGCAGGTGACTTAACAAACAATAAAACAACGGACACAAAGAACGGAATAATTAATAGAATGTTGGCAGGTGACTTTACAAACAATAAAACAACGGACACTCTTCAGCTTTATAATATTAGTAGGAATAGATGACGACGCAGTCTCTAGCCCATTCCGCTCTTCGCTCAATCGTAGTCGGTAAAGCGTAAGCCTTATAATATTATTGCGTGGAAATTTACCTGAACGAATGTAAACAGCAGGTACGTTTGACCTACGAGATGTCTTTGACATGTTGTTTGTTGTTATTAATAGTAATAATAATAAATTAATAAGCTTTTAATTACGTTGATTGATTGAAGCAATTGTTTGTTATTACTTTTATCGAAGAGTTCTATCATAAAGATGTTTTTGCAGTAAATTAGATGTAAATAGAATATACAGCATGTGACAGAAAGGTGTGGTCTTACTTAGGCGTCACATAATATAGCCTCTGTGCAATTAAAACTGATACAAATGAATCCAAATACATTATTTTACACTAGTTTTTTCCCGCGGCTACGGTCGCCTAAATGTAGGTAACAATATTTTTTTGGGATGTTAGGTAGGTACACGATGTCTTTTTTTACCTGCCAATGTGTATACGAACTTTCATGATGACCAGTTGAGTAGTTTAAGCGGGAAAGCGTCACTTCACATTTGTAATATTAGTTAGGATTACGGTCCTAAAATATGGCCATACCTTTCTGTCGCACGCAGAGGTGCATGACACAACACTTGCCAGCTATGGTTCTAAGATCCATGTGATAAAGGCGAGCCTATTGTCGTTTACCGGGCACAGTTTCAGACGCCACACTGCTACTGAAAAAAATATTGTCAGAAAATCCCATTAACACTTTGTCCGACCCGGGATTTCAACACCAGACTTCATGCATTTGCATATACTACCACTGCGCTACCGTCTAAATATAATTTAAAGATATTACAATCCAACACAACCTAGATCAGACGCAGGACGTACTTTCC
This sequence comes from Catocala fraxini, assembly GCA_930367265.1. Taxonomy (NCBI): domain Eukaryota; kingdom Metazoa; phylum Arthropoda; class Insecta; order Lepidoptera; family Erebidae; genus Catocala; species Catocala fraxini. The sequence continues at coordinate 3,312,193 of OV884049.1, read as the reverse complement.
GAGGCATTCAACACTACCAACTTCAACTCCATACTGCTTTTGAGAATTACTCGACAGAAAACCCAATAATTTTTTACTAGCCTGGCATCCGAATCCGAAACCACATACATATCAGTGACAGCTACTAGGCAAAACCTTATTACTTTTTATACCGGGATTCGAACCCGAGACCACGTGCACAACAGTCGTAATCACTATCGTTGTGCCAACGTGGTAGTAGATTAAAAAAGAAATTATTGTATTGTACGTACGTCTCAAATAAAATTACAGTGGACTTACTGAATATTCCTTGTGCTTTGTATATACTGGCAAATAATTAACGATCTTTAGGAAAATATCCGAGACATGTGATATTTAGACTACCCACATTTATAAAGAACGGCCACTACAATCAATGCTACGAAACGTGCGCATAGACGCAAGTATTACATGTACTTATATAATGTCCTGCAGACCGAGTGCTTCGGTCACGGCGGCCAGTCTTAACAGAGACTTGCCATCAAAGTCAAAGTCAAAAATCATTTATTCATTTAGGTCACAAAGTAACACTCATAAATTTTTAATTTCATCTGCGAAGGAGATATTATAGTGCACAAGTGTGTACGCAAACACAAGTGCACTCTCTGTTCCTTAACTCTCATGATCCGATGGGACGGTGATCCGACACGACCGGAGCGAGATCAGGCGCAGGACCAACGGCGTTACGTGCTTTCCGAGGCTCGAGGGTGTCTAACACCGCCAACTTATAAGGACACTTTGAGGACATAATTACGATGAACTTTAATGATGTTTGCAATTCTATGCGTATTCAATGAGTATTCAATGAACTTGCACAACAGAAAAACCCGATATCTTTTTGTTAGCCTGTCCCGGGATTCGAACCCGCGACCTCATGCACAGCAGTCGCATTCACTACCGCTGCCCCACGGAGGCAGTTACATGTACCTATATATAAAGCCTATCCGTCCTCAAAGGGGTAGGTTAATGCACTATGCCCACATTTCGTCAACTGTAATTTTTCGCCTTTCTTATATTCTTTATGCAAGCTCACCGATTTACAGATCACCTTTGCCTTGCCCCAAAATTTTGGACCAAGGTTGCCCCTTTCAATTCAAATTTGCCCTAATTTCTTAATTGATCTTTTCTCGACCATTATTTCCATTATTCCCCTACGTTCTGGTATAGGCTTATGTTTTAGCGTCGATAGCACAATAGATAAGGCATTGGACTTGCGATCGAAAGGTCGCGGGTTCGAATCTCATCCATTGCACTACTGACGTGAACCTACTGCTGACACAAGTATTCTAGCTTATCTGGAGGGGTTAACAGGAATACCAGTAATATGAAATCCAGAATGCAAGTAATCTCTTTTTGAAAAAATTGTAAAATTAAATAGCAGCGATAGCTTAATGGGGAAACCAACAGACTGCAATGCCGAGGGCCTCGGGTTCGAACCCCCGTCGCGCACCTCTGACTTTCGGAAGTTATATGACTTTTCGAAATTATGTGCGTATTGATTGACAATTATCGCCTGCTCCGTGCCTCGGAGAGCACGTTAAACCGTCGGTCCCGGCTGCCATGAGCATCTATGGTAGTCGTTATTGTATATGTAAAACTATTATTAAATTATTTATAACTAACATTTTTTTTTTAATTACCATGGTGGCAAACGAGCAAGTGGTCCACCTGATGGAAAGTGGTAACCGCTGCTCATGGACTTCAACAATGTCAGGACACAGCAAAACCGCTGCCTACCGTGAAAGAAAAACTCTCTTTAAACCTCGTTTGAAGAAGGACATATCATAGCTCTCGGAAACCCCGGAGCTGGCAGTTCATTCCAGAGCTTGCACGTACGTTAGGGAAATGATCGCTGAAAGCTATCTGTCCCTTTGGGAAGAGTATCTATAATAAAATAATAATATCTATCTTAATATAATAATATCAGCTCTGTACTAAACTGTCCCATTGCTGGCCACGGGCCTCTTCTCAGTGTGGGAAGGTTTAGCCTGTAGTCCACCACGCTGGCCCAGTGCGGGTTGGCAAACTTCACATATCTTTGAGAACATTTTTGAGAACTCTCAGGCATGCAGGTTTCATCACGATGTTTTCCTTCACCGGTTAAACAGGCGATCATTAACTATATAATACGCATATAACTTTGAAAAGTCAGAGATGCGCGCCATGGGATCGACCTCGAGACCTCTGCGTTGCAGTTCAACGGCCTCCCACAAGGCTATCGCTGGTATCTAATTCTTGGTAAGTGGTAGGTACCTTATGTCCTTTTCTGTACCCCTGACAACGTGTATGTGAAATTTCATGATGATCGGTCGAGCAGTTATGGCGTGAAAGCGTAGCTACGTAACAAACTCACATTCGCATTTATAATATTAGTTGGCATATAGATGTTTCATTCCATTACTATAATAATAGTTATTAGGTTTTTAACCGTCTGTCTATGTATTTTATTTATTTATTAACCTACTGTTTATCTTGAAGTATAATTATTTGTAATAATAAGTTCAACTACACCTTACGTTTTAGTGTCAGGAAAATCTGAGTAGCGACTTCGAGTCAGGAACTGTTATAATTACGGCGTTAGGATTGCTCTCAGAGTTTCCTGGCAGAACATTTCACTTGGTGACCATCAGAATCAACGGTCACTACCCAGTTTACATCGAAATAGTTATAGAAAGTTGCTTCCAGTTGCTATTAATCGTCAGATAACTGCTGCCCCCGATTTTTAAAAAGTAAACTACTTTTAAAGGTGACCGGCTATTCTGACTTCAGGATGGCTGGTCACCTATTCAGTGAGAACAAACTGCGCAAATGTATCGAGTTTTTTTTAACCGATAGTTGATACTAGACTGCGACATTTATAAACATCGTTTTGGACTTCATAGCTTTTAAGGATAAAAAGTTATTATCAATTTACTATTTTGATGCCTAAATGCCTGTAGAATTAAATGAGCAAGAAATCGAATACAAAACAAGTATTTTATAAGCAGGCGCTACCTAATAGAATTTATTGAAATTAAACTACTATATGCGGATTTTATCGCGTTATTTTTTAAATTAAATACGACGTTGCTTTTCAGCAGCCATGGTTACGGGGAGTCTCCCCGTGACCATGGCTGCTGAAAAGCAACCGAAACGTCAGGGAAAGTGTAAACTTAAATATAAAAATAGTTTTAATAGTTATAATAATTTAATTTGCTTAAAAATTTGTAAAGTTTAATAGTATCTAGCAGTAGTGTAACAGTTTCAAAATGTTGTAATAAAGTGTAAAATAAACAACGCGATAAAATCCGTATACAGTAGTTTAATTTCAATGAATAACATTCGCGTAAACAGAAGACAATATAATGCTAATAGAATTTATTATAAAAGTTATCTATTATACATTGTGTAATTTATCTTATGATTTGTAAACAAAAACTTGGCGATTAAAAAGAGTGACCATGAGTTTCTTGCCCGTTCTTCTCATGAGCCCTACACCCTTGCTTTGCTGAACGTGGCAGTAAATGTAAATTCGCAGAAAAAATTGTGTAACTTTGACATTCATAAGTGTTACCTTGTAACCTAATCTGAATAAATTTATTTTGAATTTGAATTTGAATTTATGTTTATAATATATAATTATACCGTGCAAAGGAGTCGTGCAATTAGTTGAGGTGATGTTATTTTTGTTTGTTTATAAAAACGTAGGCATTTCTGAAGAGGGCAGGTTAATTTTTACTCGATTATGCAAAACAGTCTGGTCTAATTTAATTTAAAAAAACTCTGTAATATTAACAGATAAATACATAATTAAACAACAGATTGCGGTTTGAAACTGCGCCGAGCGAAATGGGCCAAAACAGGCGGTCACAGTTAAGTGAATAAAATCAACACTTTTTGTTTAATACAAATATAAAATATACATTTACCATAACAATGAATGTGTTTACAATTACTCCGTGTAAAAAACTTAAAATAATTAATATTTTCGCCAACAAAATTATGTAAATTTGCAAAAACGTAGGCTCATGTTACGTGATTTTTAGTTTATAACAATAGAAATCTATCCTATTTTACAGCTTAAACGAAACATAAATAGTTATATTACAATTTGTCCGTCCCAAATATTTAAGTTATTGGTTGACAATAAAGATACATATTTATCAAAAAAGCACTTCAAATCCTCCATACAATTTTACTATGGCGGCCGCGCGCCGATTTAAATATCGAGCTCTGTCATTCAGTCCAACCGCGTCTTACGCTCGGCGCAGTCTTAAGTAGCCGTCTCAAATGTACCTACTTTGTTTTAGAATTGTCATCACATATACTGTGTCTGCAATTACTTTACTTTTAAAACGTTTTATTTTTTACCTTACTTTTAATTATACAATAATAATACTTAATCTACTAAATTCAATACTTGCAAATGCTTTTAACTATTTTTGCTTTTGTATAACTTCAAAGTTACAGTAATATCAGTGTTATCTCACTAAGTCATTATGCATGTTGTGACACCTGAAATGTTGTGCATCTATACCCTTTTCATAAGATATTTTTATATGTGCATGTATTAATGTAACAACTACTAGTTGTCCTAATAAATAAAAATAAATAAAATAAATAAATGACGTGGGTTTGATGCCTACTCGGGGTAAACATTTGTGTGATCCACAAGTTGTAATTGAGGCTGGGTGATCTTTACGTCCGTTGTTTTAACGTTTGTACAATCCTCTGCACACAGGTACCTATTATTCCTAGTACGTAACGGTAGTTATCTTTTAAAGAACAAAATACAGCAATATTATTAAGTATATAATATTATTATTATTTATTATTCCTTACTTACAAGCAGCGATAGCTCAGTGGGGAAACCAACAGACTGCAATGCAGAGGGTCTCGAGTCCGAACCCACGTCGCGCACCTATGACTTTCGGAAGTTATATGACTTTTCGAAATTATGTGCGTATTGATTGACAATTATCGCTCGCTCCGTGCCTCGGAGAGCACGTTAAGCCGTCGGTCCCGGCTGCTATGAACATCTATGGCAGTCGTTATTGGGAAAGTCAGTACCCTCTAATATCCTGACACTGGTCTAGCCTTAGGGTATCGTTAACCTTCGGGTTGCGGAGGTCAGGTGGCAGCCGCTCCGTGTAAAAACTGATATCCAGTCAAATCCGGTTGCATTAGAAAAGCCGACCCCAAGTGACTTGGGAATAATAAAGGCTAAGGGAGAAGAATTCCTTACTTACAAGAGTGAGGAGTAGTACTAATGGCATCCTAAAGGTAATTTCAAGGCGCTCATAGCCAGTTGCACTCACTGATCGGTAAACGATTAGCGAGGTTAAGCAACTTTGGGTGCGGTCAGTCTATAGATGGGTGACCGCTTAGTGGTATTTCATCTGATTGTCTCCGTGCTTCGGAGGGCACGTAAAAAGTTGGTCCCGGTTGTTGTCAAATTGACAGCAATCGTTAAGCCATGTCATAGGCCTACGGGCGGTTTGAACAACTCTTGACAACAGGTTGGCCAATAACCACACGAAAAAAAGAAAGGTCATTTCGGAAAAGTATGACTCCGGCATAATGAAGGGGTTCATTCGAGTCTTGGTTATGTAGCTTGATCTGTTTTAAATATGTAAGTACTAACATTGCGTAAGAAAAATTGTTACCAACATTATGGACTCTGTCTAAATAAATATTTTATTATTATTCTCTTTATTACTCTTTTTTTCTAATAATTACATTTTTAAATATAAATATAAAACTATACATATTTAAAAATATAAAAACTGAAATGACCCACCGACATCGGGAACAGGGTCCAAGCTGCCGGTGGTTAGGGCCCCAGAGAGAGGAATCTCCTCACAATACGCGCCGTGTCGAGTAGTACTGCCTTTTGCATCAAGGACTTGATCCAGCCATCTAACGCGAGCCTCTGCAGGTGGTGGTCGAGGCTCTTAGGTATTAAACCATTGACTGTAATGACTATCGGCACAATGATCGCCGAGTCCACACGCCACATGTCGACAATCTCGTGAGCTAGGTCTAAGTATTTCAACTCTTTTTCTTTTTCAGCTTTCACAAGATTCTCGACATGCGGAATGGTAACATCGATGATCATTGCTCGGCGCTCCAATCGGTATAGCAGCACAATATCTGGCTTGTTCGCCACAATTGTTATTATTATTATTATTATGAATGATACAGAAAAACACTAAGAAATATTGTAACGGCTGCTTCAGGCAAAGTCGTAAAATTCTTCAGCATCGCAGACTTTTACATTGTATATCATTTTTCAGATAATTTACTACAAATTTCAGAATTGGTCTACAAAATGAACTGCTTTCCTTCATAATAACATTTTTCATTTAAAATCTGTAGTTGGTAGGTAGTTCAATTATACAGGGTGTCCGGTAATTAATGGATAACCTTAAAATGTCTTATAGTAGAACCGACGACAGTTCAGAAAAAAATTACAAAAAATGACCTCTTTTCAAATTACCATATTTAACTTTCTTGTTCACTACGACCATAAATGAATGAATTCCATCAGTTTTTTGTTGTTGAGCTATTAAACACTAATTATGCTAATAGATAGACAGTCAAAAAATTTTTTTTCGTATTTTTCGTGAACTGCTTTCAGTTCTACTATAAGTCATATGAAGGTTATCCATTTACCGGACAGCCTGTATATAAACTTGAAATAGAAGACTGGCAGTATTGCCACGTTGAATGACAATACTGATTCTTTGAACCAAAAGGTTACCAGCCTTTTGGTCACGCGTCGAATAATCTTTATAACAACTAGCTGTTGCCCGCGTCTTCGCTCGCGTAAATGGTTATGTTACGTTAGTAAAACAAGTTAGAAACGGCAATGAATTGCCGTAAATCTTAGAGTTCGAAAAAATGGTTCAAGTAATATGCAAAGGTCACGTGGTACCACGTGACCTCGAGGTCAGAGGTCAAAGGTCATAGTCATTTCGGGGGTATATCGATAATGCTGAGTCGAATAGCGTTGACGGTTCTTGAGTTGAAAGTTGTATAACAGACGGACAAAGCTGTTGTATAAGAGATTTTTTTAAACCCTAAAAAGGTTTACTTTAAAAAAATATCTATGTTACTCGGTACTTCTAAAATCGGTTGAATCTTACAAACAAACAAACAAAAAATCTAATGTTAACTCTTTATAATATTAGTAAAGTAATGAATTAAAAAAAAACACTCCTTATAAAAACAAAAAGTTTATTGTCTATAGATAAAGTCTAAAGTCACTAACTTTCCGTATAATAGTGTGGCGCAATTTCCAATAGAGCTTGCTTGTCTATGGTCATCATATCTCTCATATAAGTCTTGTCTGCCGTACTTTGTACGCTTCCGAACAGCACCCTGGAATAGAAACGGTAAGATTTAACATAGATACAAAGTGTTAGTCGGCCTCGATGGCGTAGTGGTTAGTGTAATCGACTGCCACGCCTGCCTAATTTCGAAAAGTCATATAACTTCCGAAAGTCAGAGGTGCGCGACGTGGGTTCGAACCCGAGACCCTCTGCATTGCAGTCTGTTGGTCTCCCCACTGAGCTATCGCTGCTTTTTAAGACAATAATATATAAGTAATAACAATATTCTACCACATACACACAACACCATCTAGCCCAAACTAAGCAGAGCTTGTACTATGGGTTCTAGACAATGGATAAACATACATAGATACTTTTTTTTGTAAATACATACATATTATACATAGAAACACCCAGGCCAAGACAAACATCCATGTTCATGCACACAAATGTTTGACTTGTGCGGGAATCGAACCCGCGACCTCAGGCGTGGCAGTCAGTTACACTAACCACTACGACATCGAGGCCGACACAATTATAATTTGCAAGCTGTGGTTTCCTATAATAGAGGGACTATACACGCTAAAAATTTAATTATTGCTTTATAATGTACTCTTATGTTGTTGCTTATTCCTTCGTTGGAAATCCTTAAATAAATAAATAAATAAATAAATAATACATTTTGATTTCATTACACGCATGGTACAGCAGTTTAAGTAGTCACCTCGCCACTGCTAGTATACCGAATGTTGTGCGATCAATCCTCACATAGGATCGTAATTGAGGTTAAAATTACCAGTATTCTCGTCAACCCCCTCCAGGTAAGCCAGCTCCAGGTGTCTTAGGAGTGGGTTCACCTCGGTGGGATAAGGTGGATTTCAACCACGACTTCCCGATGCCCAGTTCAATGCCTTATCGAATGAGCTTTAAATTGATTAAAAATATGTATTGAGCGTGTCTTGACACCGTAGCAGCGAACCATATGGCAAGGCTTGTAAATTAATTTTTCTTAATAAACTTTGACTTTCATAAGTGGTGGGAATGACGAATGGCGTACGTAATGGTTTAAGTGATCGCTTCGCCACTGTCATTACGCCAAGTGCTGTGGGTTCGATACCCAAACGGGACAACATTTTTTAAGATTAACAAATAGTTGTTCTGTGTCTTTGCTATAATTTGTGTTTGTTGTTTGATTGTTTGTAAACTCCTACGCGGACACAAATATTAAAAATTATCAAAATCATGCGGCAGTTATATCTTTTTAAACAAGTGAGAAAGGACAATGAATTGCCGTAAATCTTAGAGTTCGACAAACAATATATACAAAGGCCACGTGATACCACGTGAGGCCAGAGGTCAAAGGTCATAGTCATTTCGGGGTATATCGACTATGCTGCGTCGAATGGCGTTGACCGCGAGTCTCTAGCTCTTACGGTTCTTGAGTTGAAAGTTGTAGGTATAACGGACGGACGGACGGACAAAGCTGTTGTATAAGAGTTAAAAAACAGAAAGTTTGTCACCGAAATAAAGAAATAAATGATTTTTCACTTTAACTTTTCTTACCATCTGGGCTGTTGCACTCTAAACAGACAGCTATCAGGAGAGATGTGTAGGATAGCGCCGCGGATGCCCCGGTACGTGGAGTCGGTGCTCAGGTAAGCCGCTTGCGCGAAATAACCAGACACCACGCATTTCATTACCCGGGTCAATTTACCTGAAAATACAATTTATTGCAAACTAAATGTTGCCCGCGGGTTCGCTCGCGAAAATTTAAGTTTTGTAGGTTAGTAACAGTACTTTTTTCTGAATGAAATGTACCCTATGTCCTTGTCTGTTCCCAATTTTGTCCCATATTTCATTGATTTCTTTATTTTACATGAAATAGAACGACTTGCGCCAATTACACTATTTAATCAATACTTATTTAATAATATAATATAAATTTAAAATTTAGCGTTCACCACGCATTCTGCTCAAAGTACCTCATACATTCTAATAATAATACTTTCGATTCATGTTGACTGGTTGAGTAGTTAAGGCGTGAAAATGTTACAAACAAACTCACATTCGCATTTATAATATTAGTTAGGATTTTAAGTATCACGACTATATCCTCAAAGGGTTGGGCAGAAGTGTATTAACCCTCATTTTACTAGATACGGTTTAGGTCTAACGTAATAGAGTGGCACGGCAAAATTTCTAGACCGAAAAATTTTGCAACACTTTGTCTGGCCTAGGAATCGAATCCGAGACTTCACAGTAGTCTCATTTATTATTGCTGCGCCACCTCTGCCTACTTCTTAGGGATTATAATAATTATAATACGTTTATTTCGGTCGAAGTCCATAGCGTGTTAGTAACAATTCACTTATAATACTAACAATAGTATTTTAAGATAACACATGGATAGACATGATACTATTAACAGACAAACCCAATAATATTTTAAATTACCTGGGAATCGAACCAACGACACTGTGCAGTGGTAATACATGCTGTGCATGGGCACAGCATCTTTTACCACTGCGCAACTTCAGACTATTTCTTTAGGGAAAATGGACATCAGGATATGTTTGTATATATTAGTGTAAATATCAAAGAGTTATAGATATATTATATATCTACCTGAAACTAAATCAAAATCTTGCATAATCTGGTTTTCCATCTGGAATTTTCCCTTGACCAGTTTTTCTAGACTGCCTCGTATTTCACAAGCCTGGAAATAAAAACATATTACATATTACTTATTTTGGAGGTAATAATAATATAATAACTGTCCCACTGCTGGGCACGGGCTTCCTTTCATTTCGAGAAGGATTAGACCATAGTCCACCAGACTGGCCCAGTGTGGGTTCGCCCACTAAACATATCTTCGAGAACATTATGGAGAACTCTCAGATATGTAGGTTTCATCACGATGTTTTCCTTTACCAACTTGCTTGATTAACTAATTAATACGCAAACTTCAAAAGGTCAGAGCTGCGTTTGCATTTTGAATATACTAAATCATAACAGACTATAATGCAGGTATTTTTGATAAAATGGTAACTTTCGTTCAAGTAATAACTAATAACTTCTGCATCGCGGGTGACTTTACAAACATTCAAACAACAGACACAAAGAACACCCAGATTAGGAACAACTATTTGTAGACCGAACATATTTTGTCCCGTGTGGGAATCGACCCTAAAACACTCGGCGCAGTGACATCGATGTGGCCTTAAAACACTTAACTAGTTTTACACCTATTACCCCGAAGGGGTAGGCACAGGTATGTATATGACACCCACATTTCGCCAATTATGGTTTTAGGTTCCAAGTAAAAGGGGGGCGAACCTCTTACGTTCTACTAGGCAAAGATTCAGACTCCGTGCTTCTAGTCAGAAACTCTTAACGGAAATATCCAATACTACTTTACACGACCCGGGAGTCGACCCAAGACCTCATGCACAGCAGTCGCAAAAGTTGTCAACGCTCACGGCAAACAGGATTGCCGTGAGCGTTGACGCATGACAGCGGCCTGTTAGCCTGCGTTCGCCCCCTGTTTCACCTGTATTTCTTACGTGTTTAAGGACTGTTTTACTTAATAAAGCATTTTATACTGTTAATGAATTTACTGATAACAATAATTGGGCTAATTAATCTCAAAAAATATGTACATAGACACGTTAGTTCATAATTTTGTTGTTTTTGTTTATAAAAACAACAACATAATCATTTATTCCACTTAAATTGGTACAAATTGATACAGAGCTTAGGTTACATTGTGAAGGTAATATTTAAGGGGAGCCTGTACTAGGGTCAACCTGTGCCACAGGCATATTTGAGTTTAAGTTGATTATTGAATTTAATTGCTCCATTTTAATTTTCTTTATGTGCATAATTTTATTATTAAGGTGTGACACATGTAGCCATGTATGCATCCTTGAACCGCACACGCACGACAGCACAAGACCGTGATTGTTTAATAAAAATAAGATTAGTTCTGAAAAGAACTTTTGTGTTCAACTTAGAAACAGCAATTCGACAGGACGATTACTTGATTGTCATAGCGCGCGAAGTGCGCGCACGTGTCCGGCCGGCGGCCGCGTGCCGAGGCCTGCGTGCCTCGAGCCGGGCCACTCGCGCGGCGTGACGTCACGGCTGCCGTGTGCGCGGGAAACGGCTCGTTTCGACGTTAGCGCCGCGCACAGAAATTAGCGTAAACTAAACTCATTCCTGATTCGTCGAATTCAAGACATGCTATTGGTTACATTTCTGCGTAAATATTTTATTGGATAACGCAATATTTGGTGTACTATAAATTAAGGTATCATAGCTTAAATATATACTTTCTGAAATCTGGAGTCAACGTGTTATTATACCTGTCACTATCCACAACCTCCAAATACACAACAATTAAGGTAAATAAATTATTATTATTAATTATTATACACTACCGCTGCGCCACTGACGCAACTATATACTCCAAATAATATTTCTATGGTCAATACTACTGAAGAGACCCACCTTCTCCATGACCTTATAATTGATGTAATACTTCTGACACCACTCTCTGCAAATCTTCTTGGACCTCTTCTCATCAACAGAAGACCTCAGCTTTAGGTACGCTTCCAGTATATTGAGGTACATTATAATGTCGCCTTCAGCTACCTAGAACATGAGTATTTTTTTTTTATACCGTTAAGATGGCAAACAATCATACGGCCCACGTGATGGTAAGTGGTCATCGTAACCTATGGACGCCTGCGACACCAGAGGCATCACTTGTGCGTTGCCGACCCTTTAGGAAAGGAAGTGGGAAGGAGAAGGAGCGGGAAAAGGGAAAGAGGTCACTGGGCCTCCGGCACTCTCACTCCCCGAACGAAACACAGCAGTAGGGATACTGGTATTTGACGTCGATATTCTGTGAGAGGGTAGTCCTTCCCCGGTCGAGCCGGCCCATTCATGCTGAAATCAGCGAGGCTCTACTACTCAAACTTTTTAAATACATCTCCCTTAAATAAATCCTGTGTCGCGGGGATTGTACAAACATTCAAACACAGTATCCGTTACACAAATATTAACCAGACTCGGAATATGCCCATGTTGGGAACACTGACTCATATATTGAGTCTGTCACTTGTACGTTCATGTGAACCAGTCAGTCGTTCCGAACTCCGCACTAAGACTGCACGCGCACTTAGCTTATGTGGGGGCCAGTCAGTGCAGACCGACGACACTTGACCCAGTGGGATCTTTTGTGTCGACACTCTACCAATAACGACTGCCATAGATGTTCATGGCAGCCGGGACCGACGGCTTAACGAGCTCTCCGAGCCACGGAGCAGGCGATAATTGTCAATCAATACGCACATAATTTCGAAAAGTCATATAACTTCCGAAAGTCAGATGTGAGTGACGTGGGTTCGAACCCGAGACCCTCTGCATTGCAGTCTGTTGGTCTCCCCACTAAGCTATTGCTGCTCGCACGCGCACTTAAGTAATATCTTATGTTAATATTAACGTGAAGTACAATAAATTATCATTTAGTAAAATTCCATATTTTATTTATCTTTGTACACTCGGCTACTCATCAAGTTAGACATCCTATATACGCATAACTACGCTACATACAAAATAGAGAATTATCGGCAAGGGTCAGTGTCGATGTAATGGTAAGGGTAGCGCGTAACAAAAATATAAAGCGCTCTCTCGCACGATTCGCAGCGTTCAACCTCTAATAGTTCAAAGTCCAAACAGTCTAGGTTGATGTGTCGCTGTGTGTACACATCCCTGAGAAACAAACAAACAAACTCAAATGACCTCAACACCCATTTAAACACACCTCCTATGATAGGTATAATTCCTGTGTCGCGGTACAAACATTTAAACAATGGACGCAATGATCACCCAGATTCGGAACAACTATTTGTGAATTGGAAATTGACGTTTTCTACAAGAGTGTTAAAAAGCAATTAAAACAGCGGTGAAGAATTTATTTTATATAAACGTCTTCTTCTCCCTAGCCTTTATTATTCCCAAGTCACTTGGGGTCGGCTTTTCTAGTCTAACCGGATTTGGCTGGATATCAGTTTTTACACGGAGCGGCTGCCACCTGACCTCCGCAACCCGAAGGCTAACGATACCCTAAGGCTAGACCAGTGTCAGGAATTATCCAGTCAGTACCCTCTAATAAGAGGGTACTGACTTTCCCAATAACGACTGCCATAGATGTTCATGGCAGCCGGGACCGACGGCTTAACGTGCTCTCCGAGGCAGTAATTTTATATAAATTTCTTCAGTAATAATTTATGACTGTGTTTAAATATAAACTAGAATAAAACGTAAGTATTAAAATAAATTTAAATTAAATAATAAGAAACATTAAACGCAGCATTAAATCATATGGATTCCATTAATAAAATGCGTATATATAGTTTATAATTAATATTTAACAAAATAATGTTTTTAAGTAAACTACGATAAAATCTTAATAAGTATAGTTCAATTTAATAAAATAGGTTTTTATACAGATGTTGTTGACTGCATTTTCTTTTTCAAATAGACAATAGCTGATTCTTTCTCGTATAGTCAATAGTGAGGCAAGGCTCTCAAAAAATGAGTTACATACAGGCAACAAAACTTACCTCGAAATTATTTCTCCGACTCATTTTAGCAGACAGGCTTTCTTTCCCACTGCTGGGCTTGACGAACACACTGTCCACTTGCAACATGGCAGCTATAGACAAAGCCTCGTCTATACATCCGTATTCACCTGCAAACAACAATAATTTATTTTTCTTAGAGTGGAATATGAAGAAACTTGTTAAAAAAAAAAATGTTTGTAAAGATACTTTTTTTTCATACAGCAACTTTCTCATTATGAATTAACCTTTCTCATTGGAAAAAGGCGACAGTTGACTGCGACAGTTTATAATATATGAGGCTTATATTCAAATTATTAACCCCATATGTATAATATGTACGTATTTACAAAAAAAAGTATATATGTATGTTTATCCATTGTCTAGTACCCATAGCACAAGTTCTGCTTAGTTTGGGCTAGATGGTGTTGTGTGTATGTGGAGAATATTATTATTATTAATTGGTAAACAAATAATTCATAACAAAATCATTCAGTTGCTGCTGTCCGATTATATTCGTACTCTATCAAATAGAGATGACAAAAAAGATGCATTTACAATGTCCTCAAAGATATGTGAAGTCTGTCAACCCGCACTGGGCCAGCGTGGTGGACTATGACCTAACCCTTCTCACATTGAGAAGAGGCCCGTGCCCAGCAGTGGGACCGTAAATATAGGGCTATAAACTTATTGCTAATATTATTTAGATCATCTATAATAAAAAAGTTTAAAACCATTTACGAAACTCTGTTCATAACTCAAACTCAAACTCAACTCAAACTCATTTATTGCGAAAATGGGTAATTTAGATAACATACAATTAAATTAGTCTCTCCATAATCCGCCTGAAGGCATGCAATTTTTTAGGTATTTTGTCTTTAGTGATTGCACATTACTAATAATCACATAAAATTAATAAATTAAATACAATAATAACTCTATTAAAAATAATAAATGTCAAGCAATGTTATTGTGGTACAAGTCAATTAAGAATATATTATATGTCAATCAATAATTAAAAATTAAAATACGTCTAGTCAATAAATAAATAATACCATGTGTTATTTCTCATTATTATTGGGAATAAGAGGTACACAATTAGAATTATTTACAGACTATCTTAGGGACAGATATCAATGCGTAAAAATTGGTAAATGCTTTAGCTCAGATATCCCCAATGCTCCTTATGGGGTTCCTCAAGGCAGTATACTTGGAGTTACGCTGTTCCTGATCTACATAAATGACCTATGCAACCTAAAACTCCAAAATGGTATCATGGTATCTTATGCAGATGATACAGCCCTATTATTCACGGGCAAAACTCGAACTGAAGCGACTACACACGC
Organism: Catocala fraxini; assembly: GCA_930367265.1. Lineage (NCBI taxonomy): Eukaryota > Metazoa > Arthropoda > Insecta > Lepidoptera > Erebidae > Catocala > Catocala fraxini. The sequence goes on along the minus strand of OV884049.1, from coordinate 3,296,890 downwards.
TCAGCATGGCTTCAATACAGTTAGTAAATGGCTTTTTGATAATGTACTAACCCTAAATACCCAGAAAACAAAATATATTCACTTCTCAATGCGCAACAACACATATGATTCACCTAATGACATATTATTTGCTCACAATAATAAATGTCATTCACACGCTGACGTCGCATGCACATGTCCTACTTTAGAATCAACACACTTTATAAAATACCTCGGCATAACGCTTGACGCTAATCTAAATTTTCGCAATCACATTGAGTTATTATGTAAGAGAGTACGAAAGTTAATATTTATTTTTAAAACCATTCGTGGGGCCGCTAACTTCAAATTATTAAGACAAGTATACCTGTCACTATGTCAGTCGATCATATCTTACTGCATTACCTCATGGGGTGGAACATCGAAAACGATTTTATTGACACTGGAACGAGCTCAACGGGCTATTCTAAAAGTGGCGACGTTTCGACCTTTCATGTTTCCTACCTATGAGTTGTACCAATCCACTAATGTCCTAACTGTTCGCCAATTGCTTATTCTGCACACCGTGCTTAAACAACATGCACTACTTCCATTCAGACCACTTCCTCCAGACAAGAGACGAAAAGATTTAGTATGTACTAAGATTCATGCCAAACATGCCTTTGTAAATAAATTCTTCTTATTCCTAGGACCATTTTTATATACTAGATTAAATAGAATTTTAGATATATATAGTCTAAGTTATAAACAATGTAATGTTATTGTTACCAAACACCTTCAAACACTGACCTACTCCGATACGGAGAATTTGCTTACAGTTGTAAAATAGCCTTAAGTCATCAGTAATTTGTAATAATATGTAATTCAAGTATTTTATTGTATCAATATACATATTTTATTTTAAGTTTATGCACATTGACCTAAACTAATATTACTTGGCATATATTTTTTGTAAGTAGAGATATAGCCTGAAACACAGGTCTAAACCTAGTTCAGGCAACCACTTTATTAAACCTAGCGCTTGAAATTAAATTAGAATGCACAATGTCGGCCGATTAAGGTATAAGTAAAACATGTACCAGATTAAGGATAATTATAATTTATTGTAGTATAATATTATTTTAGACTAATAACAAAAATGTATACCCATGTATTATTATTATTATTGAAAATAAAATTATAAAATTATAAATTATTACATTGCATGTCATTTATAAATTCGTTTACACTATAATAGGCTTTTTCCATGAGTAATTGTTTGACTTTATATTTAAATACATCGATACTACTACTTTTTAATAACATTTTTGGTGAGCGATTATAAACTCGTGGCGCCATGCAGAATACACTATTTGTCATCAATGCACTTTTGTGTTGAGGATAGTGAACTTTAAAATTGTGGCGTTTGCTTTTATAATTTTTGTGCATCGTTAAATTAGAACTTCATGAAGAATTTCCTTCTAATCCTAACTAATATTATAAATGCAAATGTGAGTAGATCTGTTTGTTATAATGCTGTAAAGCATATTATTAAGATACAAAATTTTCTGGTCCCCTGACAACAAGTATGCGAAATTGCATGATAATCGGTCGAGTAGTTAAGGCGTGAAAGTGTAACAAACCAACAAACTCACATTCGTATTTATAATATTAGTTAGTATGCACTATAAATATTCTACCACGTACACACAACACCATCTAGCCCAAACTAAGCAGAGCTTGTACTATGAGTTCTAGACAATGGATAAACATACATATTATTATATGCTTTTTTTTTGTAAATACACACATATTATACATAGAAACACCCAGACCAAGACAAACATCCATGTTCATGCACACAAATGTTTGACTTGTGCGGGAATCGAACCCGCGACCTCAGGCGTGGCAGTCGGTTACACCAACCACTACGCCATCGAGGCCGTCTATACTTACCACTGTTGCATAACATCGCCGCACACATAGGTCTGAGAGGCAGTTCTGCCACTCTCTCCCCGAACGTCGTCAATTCACTTCTCTTGTCTATAATCTTCAGCGCATACAGAGTCTCTAGCCCTGCTAGAATGCTTTTCGCTGGCGGTGGCGTTGGGAACGTGAATCTGTGAAAACATACAAAAACGACATAACATTTTTTCTATTATTATTATTATTATTATTCACTAGCTGACCCGCTCAACTTCGTCTGCTTCACATAAGAGAATTTTCACCGTTTTTGCAACATTTTTCATTGATGCTGCACTCCTATTGGTAGAAGCGTGATGTTATAATTATACACTATAGCGTTCCTCGATAAATAAGCTATCCAACACTATTGGAATTTTTCAATTCGAAGCAGTAGTTCCTGAGATTAACGCGTTCAATCAAACAAGCAAACTCTTCAGCTTTATAATATTAGTATAGATTAATTAATTTATTTATATTTATTATGTGTTGTCGTTTTTATTATTTTTGTAAACTTTTTGTCACTCGGCTTCTAATTTTTTTATTAATTTTCTCGGCCTTTTAACAACGAGTCAAAATTTGATAGGCAGTTACTAACTCTCTTTTTCTTTAAAAAAAGACGTCTACCGCACTAGGAATACATTCTGTGTCGCGGGGGACTTCACAGACATTCAAAAAACGGACACAAGAACACTTAGAGTCAGGGATAGGTATGTATGTATGTATCTTATGTGGGAGCCAAATACCAGCTCGACCCACTTGACTACCTACAAAGACGGGCAGTTCGAATCGTCGATAATCCCAATCTCACGGATAGATTGGAGTCGTTGGAGCAACGGAGAGACTTTGGGTCTCTCTGCGTGTTCTACCGACTCTTTCACGGAGAGTGCTCTGAAGAACTGTTTGATTTGGTACCAGCGGCCCCTTTCTATCATCGTACCACTCGACAACGAAGCAGGGTTCATCCATATCACCTGGAAGCGTTCAAATCCAGGACGGTACGCTTCCAGCGATCATTTCTCCCACGTACGTGCAAGCTCTGGAATAAACTGCCTGCTTCGGTGTTTCCCGAGCGCTATGATATGTCCTTCTTCAAACGAGGTTTAAAGAGAGTTCTTCTTTCACGCTAGGCAGCGGCTTTGCTGTGTCCTGACATTGCTGAAGTCCATGAGCAGCGGTTACCACTTTCCATCAGGTGGACCACTTGCTCGTCTGCCACTGAAGGCAATAAAAACAAAAATAAAAAAAGAGCCAGTCAGTGCAGACCGGCCACACTTCGGCCCAGTGGGATCTTTTGTGTCGACACTCTCCCAATAACGACTGCCATAGATGTTCATGGCAGCCGGGACCGACGGCTTAACGTGCTCTCCGAGGCACGGAGCAGGCGATAATTGTCAATCAATACGCACATAATTTCGAAAAGTCATATAACTTCCGAAAGTCAGATGTGCGCGACGCGGGTTCGAACTCGAGACCCTCTGCATTGCAATCTGTTGGTCTCCCCTCTGAGCTATCGCTGCTCAGTAGGGAGACCATCAGGGATAGGTAGGTTAAGTATATACCTTAACAAGTTATGGATGCCCAAAGCCTTGAGCTGAAGCAGCATAGCTGAGAGATCACTGCGGCACATTTCCGGCGGAACTGACGGTGGCAGCTTCTCATATTCTTCTTCAGTATATAACCTGAAACATGGCGGTTACATAGCACTTAATATTATATACAGCGGTATTAAACTACTGTACATGAGGTCTCGGGTTCAATCCCTGGTCGGATCAACAAAAAGTTATTAAGTTTTCTGTTAAGAAATCTCAATAGCAGCCTGGAGTTAGGAGGTTGGCGGTGTTAGACACCCCCGTGCCTCGGAAAGCAGGTAAAGCAGTTGATTCTGCGCTTGATCTCTATCCGGTCGTGTCGGATTACCGTCGCATCGGATCATGAGAGTTAGGGAACAGAGAGTGCACTTGTGTTTGCGCACACACTTGTGCACTATAATACCTCCTGCGCAGTCTCCGTTAAGACTGGCCGCTCCGACCGAAATTCGGTCTGGAGGACATTATTATTATTATAACTGTAATAAGCGTTTACACACAGCAACACATCAACCTAGACTGTTTGGACATTGAACTATTAGAAGTTGAACGCTGTGAATCGTGCGAGAGAGTGAGTTATATTTTTGTTATTTTGTCTCATTCACGCTGAACGGGACGCGACGCTCTATCCTTACCATTACATCAAATACAAATACAAATACATCGACACCACTATGCACTGTCCCTTTCCGACAATTCTCTTCTTTTGTATGTAGCATAGTTATGCGTATATAGGTGTTTAACTTGAAGTGTAGCCGTGTGTACACTATAAATTAAGCAGCTATGTTTTTAGTGGGACACCATTTAACTGCCACGCAGAGGTTTCAAGATAGATCCCAATACGCGCAACTGACTTTTCGAAGTTAAGTGCGTATTAAACAATTTTGTTAATTATCGCTCGCTTTGACGGTGAAGGAAAACATCGTGAGGAAACCTGCATCTCTGAGAGTTCTCCATAATGTTCTCGAAGACATATGAGATCTGCCAACCCGCACTCGGACAGCGTGATGGACTATTGCCTAACCCTTCTCACACTGAGATCTCTGACTGGCCCACTGCCGGGCACGGTAACAGTGCGACAATTTAATACACGGCTGATATTATTATGTATATTACCGGTAGCACTTCCCGCGACTAGTTCTGCCCGCCCGGCCCGCTCGCTGCGTGGCGTTGTTCTTCGATATACACGTAATCGTCAGACTCTCCACGCCCACTGCTGGGTCGAAGTACGGCAGCTTGTGGAAACCGCTGTCTATCACTGGAAAAGGAAAGCAAGAGATACATACGCAGTTTACAGAAATATTATAAAGTTAAAAGCATAATATACTACACTCCATTTGGTTAGGTACGTAACTAAAGGTAAACAATCTTGATGTGTCTTTTTATCTAAAAACTCAGTTCAAGAATAAAATGCTGGTAAAGATCAATGTAAATAATAATAATAATATTCTACCACATACACACAACACCATCTAGCCCAAACTAAGCAGAGCTTGTACTATGGGTACTAGACAATGGATAAACATACATATATAATTTTTTTTTTTTTGTAAATACATGCTATTTATACATAGAAACACCCAGACCAAGACAAACAGCCATGTTCATGCACACAAATGTTTAACTTGTGCGGGAATCGAACCCGCGACCTCAGGCGTGGCAGTCGGTTACACTAACCACTACGCCATCGAGGCCGTCATATACATAATAATACAAAAATAACGATTACTTTATCAATTGAACCGTTAGTTTAAGCATTAGTTTATTTGTTTCATATGTGTTTAAATGTGTAAAAAGTCACATCAAGATTGTTTACCTTTAGTTAAGTACCTAACTAAATGGAGTATAGGTTCTGCCCGCCGCTTCGCTCGCTTGCACATTTTTTTTAAGACATCTCCCATGCTAGGAATAATTCCTGTGCCGCAGGGTCTTTACAGACATTCAAACAACGGACGCAAAGAACACTCGGACCTGGAACAACTGTTTGTCGATCACATAAATTTTTGTCTCGTGTGGGGATTGAACCCACAACACTCGATGTGGCAACAGTGGCGAGGCGACCACTTAAACCACTACGTCATACGTGTAGTCAAAATAAAAGTTATGTTAATTTTTTATCCTTCGGGAAAATGGGTGAAACACCTTTTATCCGTTTTCCCGAGGGATTGAACCCTACGTCCTTTTCTGTACCCCTGACAACGTGTATGCGAAATTTTATGATGATGAGAAAAAACAGAATGCAATGCAGAGGGTCTCGGGTTCCAACCCACGTCACGCACCTCCGACTTTCGGAAGTTATATGACTTTTCGAAATTATGTGCGTATTGATTGACAATTATCGCCTGCTCCGTGCCTCGGAGAGCTCGTTAAGCCGTCGGTCCCGGCTGCTATGAACATCTATGGCAGTCGTTATTGGGAAGTCAGTGCCCTATAATATCCTGACACTGGTCTAGTCTTAGGGTATCGTTAGCCTTTGGGTTCGGAGGTCAGGTGGCAGCTGCTCCGTGTAAAAACTGATATCCAGTCAAATCCGGTTAGACCAGAAAAGCCGACCCCAAGTGACTTGGGAATAATAAAGGCTAGGGAGAAGAAGAAGTCGAATAGTTAAGGTGGGAAAACGTAACAACCGCCTTTGCATCCTAACTAATATTATAAATACGAATATCAGTTTGTTTGGTTGTTTGTTACGCTTTAATGCCTTAACTGTTAAACCGATCATCATGAAATTTTTGCATAGTTACATATTGTCAGGGCCACAGAAAAGGACACAGGGTATCTTTAATCCAGACAAATGAGAAACAGCCATGAATAGCCGTATCTTTGAGTTCGAAAAATGGTATCACATGACCTTGAGGTCAAAGGTCAAATGTCATGGTCATTTCAAAGTATATCGACTATACTGAGTCGAATGGCGTTGACCGCGAGTCTCTAGCTCTTACGGTTCTTGAGTTGAAAGATAGTATCACGTGACCTTGAGGTCAGAGGTCAAAGGTCATAGTCATTGCGGGAGTATATCGATTATGCTGAGTCGAATGGCGTTGACCGCGAGTCTCTAGCTCTTACGGTTCTTGAGTTGAAAGATAGTATCACGTGACCTTGAGGTCAGAGGTCAAAGGTCATAGTCATTTCGGATGTATATCGACTATGCTGAGTCTAAAGGCGTTGACTGCGAGTCTCTAGCTCATACGGTTCTTGAGTTGAAAGTTGCATAACAGACAGACGGACAAAGCTGTTGTATAAGAGTTTTTTCGACCTCTAAAAAGGACTGTTACTACTAATATAACCTAACGTACAGTGAGCTGCAAAAATGCATACCCATTTCAAAACTACAATGGTATAAGCCGGTAATTGACGCCATCTAACGGAAATCGTTACAAGAACTGTTAAGTAGTTTATTTATATAGTAATAGATGGCGGTGCACTACCATAAAATAAAAAGAAGTAGTTTTCTTAATAATTCGATTTTGATAATTTAACTTTAACAATTTCTTAATCTCTACTCAAAACAGTTTATTTAAAAAAAAGACATAAATAAAAGCCTCTAAATCAATAAAGATTAAAAAAATATATATATATATTTCAGGGTAAAAGAAGATGCAAAGAATTACAAATGAAACTTATAAATTTATAGTGGGTAGTTTATTTTATAGATAATTTCGATGACTCGCCATTCTGTTCGTACGCAAGCATTATTCTGTCCCTGTGTTCGAGTGTCATTCTGGTTGTGATTATAATCTATATATATTCACTTCCGTTACTGAGTGACTGACAGACAACGCACAGCCGAAACTACTGAACGCAAGAAGCTGAAATTTGGCATGTATGTTCCTTGGAGAGTGTAGGAACACTAAGAGAGGATTTTTGGAAATTTCACCCCGAAGGGGGTGAAAGGGGTAAATCCCGATATTCACACGGGAACGGAACTTACGCGGGTGAAACCGCGGGAAAGCTACTAAATTCTTATAAATTTTACATAATATGTATTTGCTAAAACGAGTATGCGTTGCAATATTTATAAAACAACGCTATCTAGTTCATTCATATTCATTCTAATTCGAGTGTTCACATGATTTTGGACCTTAAAGTAACCATGCACTATTACAGGTGACTGTACATTTACGCGAGCGAAGCCACGGGAAAAATCTAGTACATTATAAATGCGAATGTGAGTTTGTTTGTTGGTTACGCTTGCACGCCTTAACTACTCGACCGACTATCATTAAATTTTTGTATAAGTACATGTTTTCAGGGCAACTGAAAAAGAAATATCTTTTATACAGATTTAGGACTGTTATTAATCAAATCTAACCTAAAAAATAAACTGCCTCAGCGGTCGCATTAGCTAACCTGCAGAGATAATAATAATAATAATAATATTCTATCACATACACATAACACCATCTAGCCCAAACTAAGCAGAGCTTGTACTATGGGTACTAGACAATGGATAAACATACATACATATACACCCAGACCAAGACAAACATCCATGTTCATGCACACAAAGTGTTTGGCTTGTGTGGGAATCGAACCCGCGACCTCAGGCGTGGCAGTCGGTTACACTAACCACTACGCCACCGAAGCCGACAAGATAGTTAATGCGACTGCTGCGCATAACGTCCCAGGTTCAATGCCAGGGTGCGGCGAGTATTATTGTGTATACACGTTGTCAGGTGTTCAAAAGAGGACATAGGGGGTACCCTATGTCCTCTTTTGCACACCTGCAAATGTACCTACCTAAAAAGTAGAAAATAATATTTTCAACTTTTTAGTAGGTATACTAAAAAGTAGAAAGTATTATTTGTAATCATTCAAAATAAGGATAGGGTGTTAAATAAAAAGAAACATTTTAATGTAAAAAAGCGTGGGGTGCTTTCTAATGCTTTTGATAATAACGTGGGTCAAAATCAAGTCCAAAGGAGTCGGTTACAAACAAACTAACAAACATACAGGTGAAGCTAATAAAAGCGTGTTAAAAAGTACTGTTACGCGAGCGAAGTCGCGGACAAAATCTAGTTTACAATGTAAGTTAGGATTTTACACTAACCATAGACAATCCCGGGTACAGTAACACTAGTCTCAGCAATATTCGTTGCTAGCAACACTTTCCTGACATTGCTCTCTGCTCTCTGGAACACTTTGATTTGCTTGTAGTGTGGCAGACTACCGTACATGGCAAGCACTTGCATCTCTGCACACTTTATACCACTAGGGAAGTGGGTTCGGTGCTTGTTCGATGCGTTATTCTGGTCGGCGTAAGTTTGAAGGGTTTCTAGGGCTGAGAGGATTTCTTCCTGTAATTAGATAAGTATATTTTTTTGTTAGGATTAAGGGTTTTAATACACATAGTAAAAATTTTACATACATTTTTTTTTCTAATACCGTGAGATCAAATCACACCTACCTCATTTAGTGTTGTGTTGAGTAACTAGTGTTGCAATAAGTAAAATAACTAAATATAAACTAAAGTAGTTTCCTTAACTCAATATTTTTACGTGTGGCTGGGTGAGTAGACAGATTTGTAAGAATTTCTTATCGTAAAAATCAAACTATTTGCCCGGCGCGGGTATTAAACCTGAGACTTTATAATCGGTCGTAAATATATGCGGAATTTATGCATCAATCAATCATCATTTTATTTATTTGATTACAAAGGTAAGAAATGTAAGAAATTTTTTTATTTGACACACAAAAGGGCACACCCAAAACATGCAGAAAAGAAAATAAAATAAAAGAATATCTTAGGAAAACAATAACAGATATTAGATACACTGTAATAAATAAGAAATTTAAGTACATAAATTAAATTACAGAGTTGACAATTGTGTTGTAGTCGTGATTAGATAAAGATCAATCAACATAATATATGTAGCAGCGATAGCTCAGTGGGGAGACCAATAGACTGCAATGCAGAAGGTCTCGGGTTCGAACCCACGTCGCGCACCTCTGACTTTCGGAAGTTATGACTTTTCGAAATTATGTGCGTATTGATTGACAATTATCGCCTGCACCGTGCCTCGGAGAGCACGTTAAGCCGTTGGTCCCGGCTGCCATGAACATCTATGGCAGTAGTTATTGGGAAAGTCAGTACCCTCTAATATCCTGACACTGGTCTAGCCTTAGGGTATCGTTAGCCTTCGGGTTGCGGTGGTCAGGTGGCAGCCGCTCCGTGTAAAAACTGATATCCAGTCAAATCCGGCTAGACCAGAAAAGCCGACCCCAAGTGACTTGGGATTAATAAAGGCTAAGAGAGAAGATATACATACGAGGGTGCGTTTTTAAGTTCGCGGAATGGAATAGAAGGGGATGAAATAATATTACAAAATTATTTTTCCTTTTCAATATATTCACCTGAAACCCTAATACATTTCTCAGATCTATGAATTAACTTATGAATACCTTCATAAAAAAATGTTTTGTCTTTCTCTGAAAAATACGCCGAAACTGCATCCTTCACTTCTTCATCGGTTGAAAATTTCTTTCCTCGAAGCTCTTTTTTCAGATTTGGAAAGAGATAATAGTCGCTGGGAGCCAAGTCTGGGCTATAAGGTGGGTGATCAATGATATCGAAGCCCACCTTGTGCAAAGCAGCCAACGCAACTCGACTCTTGTGAACAGGAGCATTGTCGTGCAAGAGCAGGACACCTTTGGTCAATTTTCCTAGTCTTTTTTCTCTGATTGCCTCTTTTAACTGCTTTAAAATTGAAGCGTAGTGTTCTCCGGTTATGGAAACACCTTTTTCTTTGTAATCAACCAACAAAATTCCTTCTGTGTCCCAAAAAACTGTCGCCATGAGCTTTCCCGCCGATTGCGACACCTTGAATTTCTTAGGCGGTGGTGTACCCTTTTTATGCCACTGCATGGAATCTTGTTTAGACTCAGGTTCATAGTGATGAACCCAAGTTTCATCCCCAGTAACAATTCGCTCCAAAAAACCATCCTTGTCTTCATTACACTGGCTCAAAAACGCACGCGAACACTCGACGCGCTTCTGTTTTTGAGGCGGTGTGAGCATTCTAGGCACCCATCTTGCACTGACTTTTGTCATGCCGAGATGATCATGGAGAACCTTGAAAATGGTCGTTTCAGATACTCCAACCATCTCTGCGATTTGTTTTTTCTTCAAACGTGCATCCTCCAATATTAATTTTTCGATTTTTTCGATATGATCTGGAGTGGTGACCTCAACAGACCGCCCAGGCCGGAAATCGTCTTCAATTGATTCCCTGCCTTGCTTAAAGAGGTTGCCACTTGTATACCATGGTTTTACCTGGACAAGAGTCCCCGTATACAGATGACATCTCTTCTAAAATGGTTTGAACATTTTTTCCTTGGCTTGGTAAGGAACTTTATAACGGCGCGGAACTCGATTTTCTCCATACTTCACAATTTCTTCCAGATTGAGTTGCTTGAGGGACGATAGTTCAAAGACTAATGACCTCATTATGATAATACTCGGTATATATACTAATTATTAGTTGCTAAACACGTTAGTGACTAAACAAGCACCCCCACCACCTTCCATACCCTCCATTCCGCGAACTTAAAAACGCACCCTCGTATATGGGCACAAATCGCCATCTTGACATTGCTGTCACAATAATTGTCAAATATTGATCTTTAAATTTTAGCTTTTCGTTTAAATGATTATATTATTTTAGAAATGCATGTAATATATTAGATTGATATTCAAAAACTTAATATTTAATAGACACAGTGTTGACTGTTTGAATGTTTAGAAGATGATTGAGGTTTAATTTATTGTTAAAATTCTAAATTTAATCTGTAAACGTTTGAAATAAAATCTGTATAATTATACCAATTTATGTATCGAATTTAATTATTGTAAACAATAAGTATAACTTAATTTCATTCGTATCCTGTCTACAGCGCCATCTGTTGAGCATGTCTGTAACTATATTATTTGTTTATATTAAATAAACGTAATTCACGTAAAATTAATAATTTAGAGTTATGTAAAATTTATTAAAATAATTATTTCGGATATTAAGCTATATTCGCTCTATTGTCTTGGTTTGGGTGTCTATGATGTATAATATGTATGTATTTACAAAAAAAAGTATGTTATGTATGTTTATCCATTATCTAGTACCCATAGTGCAAGCTCTGCTTAGTTTGCGCTAGATGGAGTTGTGTGTATGTTATAGAATATTATTATTATTTCAAGACTTATTTTGTACTTAGTTTGTTAGTCTATCATAAGGGAAGTTGTAGTTATTATAACCCTTTGTTAAACTGTTCTAGGCTGATTTTAGTAAGACCGTGCAAAAATAAACTAAGGGCTTGTACTACCACCTCCAGATAGAATTTATCTATAAGATAAAAGTCTTGCCATCTCTCTTCTTTAACCTAACATGAATGAGACAGCATGCGATTTATCTTTCGGATAAATTTTACTTGTTAGTGGTGGGAGTGGCCGTAAGTGTTGTTGACTATGTATTTTCATTATAATGGACTCTGAACATGTAAATCCTGGCGTGTCGCCGACATATACTTACGTAGGGTCACGCTCTTATATCCCCGAAGGGGTGAGCAGAGGAGTATTACACTTACATTGCTCCGGTTTATTTTTACTGACCTCTGATAGGGGCAAGCTTAATGCCATCTATCAGGCACATTTCTAAACTCCGAGTTGCTACCGATATAAACATATCATAAAACCTCTGCAACACACGATCAGCCTTAAACTTAAGCTACGCGACCAACGAGTCAGTCTAACCAATTAAAATGAACTAAAATATTACCTGTGAAGTCAGAAAGGCTAGGATATCACCGAAAGGTTCGTTTTCATGTATTTTGATGACAGTATCGACCGTCGCCTTCACGTAGTCAGGAACTGGCTCTGAAATCATATTACATAACGTATTGTGGAGGAACAGGGTATGATGTCCCTTCAACACAAAGGGAGGATCCTCCGACCAAGCTGGTTGATCGTGCCTGGCGGGCGCGGCCCGACGGTTGATGTCGGGAGCTTGTATATATAGTTAGTCTCTGTGTAAACTCCACTTGTGCGATGCAGAATTGTGACATCATTTGAGCGTATTTAGCGCCATCTGTTAGATGTAGGCGAAACTTCTTCGTCTGTGCGGAGTATCGCCATCTGTTAGATGTAGGCAGCACTTCTTCGTCTGTGCGGCATCGCCACAGTATGAACGTAATGTTAATATATATTTATTTATTATATTTTTTTAAGGAATTAGATATTCCTAAAGCGGACATTGTCTTTTAAAAAAAGGAAATTTGAGTAATTAGATAGACTGTCCTTGGATGAAATGTAATAAATATATATACCAATCCTGTTTATAAAATGTCGCATGCAGACTACAGGCTTCTCCTCACTATGAGAAAGATTAGCCCATAGTTAATTATCACGCAGTTCAACGGTGACGGCAAACGTTGTAAAGAAACTTGCATGTGTGGAAATCCGCAATGATGTTCTCCAAAAAAATATAATAATATCAGTTGTATTAAACTGTTCCACTGCCGGGCACGGGCCTCTTATCATTATGAGAAGGCTTAGGACATAGTCCGCTACGCTGGCCCAGTACGGGTTGGCAGACTTCACATATCTTTGAGAACATTATAGAGAACTCTTAGACATGCAGGTTTCCTTGCGATGTTTTCCTTCACCGTTAAAGCAAGCGATAATTAACTATTTAATACGCATATAACTTCGAAAAGTCAGAGATGCGCGCTTTGGGATCGAACTCGATACCTCTGCATAGCACTCCTGCTGCTCACGCAACATACCTTCAGCATAAAACACATCAATGGGATGTGTTCTTCCTTGCATTGACATGATGATGGAGGTATTGGCTCTGCCTTGCTCCTTCTTGTGAGTCAGATTGAAGAAGTCTCGTAAGAACTCCGCGTCCATCGTCGCTGATGATACCACCAACTTTAGGTTCTTGCGTTTCTGTTAAAGAAATATCTTTTTGGATGATTCACCAATAAATAAAGCAATAATTATGATATAATTACAATTTCTCTACACATGTAATTATTTAGTACGCATGATGAAATTGTTTGTGTGTATTTGAGTCAGTCACTGGATGGTTCAGACTCACAATTAGCCCCGGTAGGTCGCACTAGGATCGGATTCCAGTATATTTTGTCCATTCGGAACAGAAACATTGGGCTATGTGTCGTGGTTTTTTATAACTACTCAATATCTTACCATATGTGGGGGCCAGTCAGTGCAGACCGGCAACACTTCGATCCAGTGGGATCTTTTGTGTCGACACCCTCCCAATAACGACTGCCATAGATGTTCATGGTAGCCGGGACCGAAGGCTTAACGTGCTCTCCGAGGCACGGAGCAGGCGATGATTGTAAATAAATACGCACATAATTTCGAAAAGTCATATAACTTCCGAAAGTCATAGGTGCGCGACGTGTGTTCGAACCCGAGACCCTCGGCATTGCAGTCTGTTGGTCTCCCCACTGAGCTATCGCTGCTCTAACTACTCAGTAACTACTAACTGATTTAAAATGCACTAAAAGCGTAGAGGTACTTTGAGTCCGTTGTTTGAATGTTTGTAAAGTCCCTCGCATTCAGGAAATATGAGAGCGGCAGGGGCCTTTAAAAAAAAACCAAGGAACTATACCTAAGCTGCGGGTTACCGTGAACCATATAGGTGGCAAACAAGGTCACAGTCTACCTAATGGAAGATATGCTTTACTGCTAGTTTAACAATAACAATACCTACCTTAACTATCTTCTTCAATAAACCCATGAGTACATCCGTCATCTGAGATCTCTCATGAACCTGGAAATAAGAAAATATACATGAATTAGGTACTTTTGAGTCACAGCACACACCATCTCAAGTATTGCTCTTACAATAATAAATACAAGATGCAGATACTTACCTCGTCAAGGACGATGCAAGAATACTGCATGAGGAGAGGAGAAGCGAACATCTCACGGAGAAGAACTCCTTCAGTCATGAACTGGAACACAACGAATTTCTTATTAGAACTACTGCATAGATGGCGTAGTGGTTTAAGTGTCGCCGCGCCGAGTGTTGTGGGTTCGATCCCCACACGTGACAAAACTTTGTGTGATCCACAAATAGTTGTTCCGAGTCTGGGTGTTCTTTGTGTCCGTTGTTTGAATGTTTGTAAAGTCCCCCGCGACACAGGAATTACTCCATGTGCGGGAGTTGTCTTTTTAACACGCTTTTATGAGCTTGTTTTGAATCTATGTAAAGGAATCTTTGAACGTGATTTTCACCCCTTACAAACCGACGGATTGATTTGAAACTTTGCACACTCATCGAGGACCGATGACAATACAATAATTTAGCTAATTAAATTATTAAAACTATTTATATTTAAGTTTACACTTTAATTGAATTTAATTTAATAAGCTTAAAAAATAGTAAAGTTTAATAGTATCTAGTAGTAGTGTAACAGTTTCAAAATTATGTAATAAAGTGTAAAATAATCAACGCGATAAAATCCGTATAAGTATAGTACTTTCATTTCAATGAATAATATTCGCGTAAACAGAAGACAATATTACCTAAAAACGCTTACGTATTCAGATACAGAGAAATTGCTAGTAGTTGTAAAATAATTTGTTATTGTTTAAGCAATTTTTCATTTACAATTTTTATTCTTTAAAACTATTTTATTTGTATACTTAACTATGTATGTTTGCAGTACATTTATAAATGTCTTTTGTAGACCCTTACTTTTTTAACAGATCTTCTCCGTTAGCCTTTATTATTCCCAAGTCACTTGGGGTCGGCTTTTTTAGTCTAACCGGATTTGACTGCATATCAGTTTTTACACGGAGCGGCTGCCACCTGACCTGCGCAACCCGAAGGCTAACGATACCCTTAGGCTAGACCAGTGTCAGGATATTAGAGGGTACTGACTTTCGCAATAACGACTGCCATAGATGTTCATGGCAGCCGAGACCGACGGCTTAACGTGCTCTCCGAGGCACGGAGCAGGCGATAATTGTCAATCAATACGCACATAATTTCGAAAAGTCATATAACTTCCGAAAGTCAGAGGTGCGCGACGTGGGTTCGAACCCGAGACCCTCTGCATTGCAATCTGTTGGTCTCCCCACTAAGCTATCGCTGCTATTACTTTTTTAACAACGGAATTAAAATGTAATAGTAGAAACAGCCTGAAACACAGATCTCTGACCTAGTTCAGGTAATACAATGTAAAAACAGACATCATAAACAAGTCTCTTGTGTCTAATATTTAAATTGTATATGTTTTCCTTCAGATTAAATATAGTTTTAATGTGAATTTAATACAATAAGTAGCCTGTTATGTGTTTTGTAAAGACTTTCATTTAATGAATAAAAATGTATTATTATTATAATTCCTATTCGCTAACGCAAACAGCTGGAACTCCTGCTATTGTAAGCAATTATAAGCTTAACCGCTTACCATTACATGGTCACTACATTCCTTTGCTACCATTGTTAGTTAAACGGTACTTTATAATGACAACAAACTATTGAACTGTTCTACCTTAGCTATTTATACAATAAAGTTGACGACATCGGTAGATAAGACAATGATTATTGTTTAAATATAAATGAACAATGGTTCGCATTCCAAGCATATTTATTCAACTATAGTTTGCTTGCGACGATAGCCTAACGGGAGATCTTTGGACTGCCATGAAGAGGCTTGAGTTCGGTCCCAAGACGCACAACTATGACTTTTTGAATTAATAATAACTAGCGGACGCCAAGTGGTCGAAATTCGCCCATAATTTATTTTAATTTTAAATTTGATCGTTGTTAAGGTTTTATTGTTTATAACTATACCCTTATAATCACATTTCATTTAGTCACCTACTCCACATACATATGTATGTAACCATAGTTACGAAGCATTCTACGAAGTCAACCGAAAAATGCTGAAATACTACGAACGCGATTCGACTGCTTGTGTCAAATGCATGGTTGTGTGCGTGTAGTGTTTTTTAATTAATTTAATGTATTTGTAATGCATATATTATGAAAATATTAGGATTCGCCCCTCCTCCTCCATATAAACTTTAACTGTGCCAAATTTCATACTCCTCCGCAAGCACAATTTTCGTAAAAAGGGGTACAAAGTTTTTGCTTCACGTATTATTATAGATAGGTGATAATATCAACTTTTATGTTAGATAAATAAAAGTTAGTAATAAGAAAATAGTTATTATGTGCATATTAAATAGTTAGTGTGAATGGAACAGTCGCAAATGGAAGACCTAGGCGAACGTTTCTTGTTCAGATCGGAGGCGTTCTGGACAAAGGCCAGGTTAAGAGCACCTTGAACCGACGGGCGTGTATGAGGAATGTGATGAAAGTGAATGAAGCCAGAGAAGTGTGTCAGGATCGTAGCAAATGGAAATCCGTAGTCTCTGCCTACCCCTCTTGGAAACAGGCGTAAATCTATGTATGTACGTATGTATTAAATAGTTAATTATCGCTCGCTTTAAAGATGAAAGAGATCTCGTCGTGAGGAAACCTGTATGTCTGAGTTCTCCATAATCTATACTGTTGTTTGTTTGTTTGGTTGAACGCGCTAACCTCAGATCTACTGGTACGATAAAAATATTTTGTTGGGTTGGATTGCCCATTTATAGAGGTAGGCTATAGGCTATATAACATCACGCTACGACAAATGGGAGTGGAGCATCAATGAAAAATGTTGCAAAAGCGGGGAAAATTCTTATGTGAAGCAGACGAAGTTGGGTCTGCTAGTGGTATGATATGTCTGCAAACCCGCACTATGTCAGCGTGGCCTAGCCCTTTTAACACTGAGAAGAGGACCTGGAACAGTAGCGATAGCCTAGTGAGAAACCGTTTGACTGCCACGCAGAGGCCTCGAGTTCGATCCCAAGGCGCGCATCTCTGACTTTTCGAAGCTATATGCGTATTAATTACTTAATTATCGCTTGCTTTAACGGTGAAGGAAAATATCGTGAGGAAACCTGCATGTCTGAGAGTTCTCCATAATGTTCTCAAAGTTATGTGAAGTCTGCCAACCCGCACTAAGCCAGCGTGGTGGACTATGGCCTTACCCTTCTCACACTGAGAATAGGTCCGTGCCCAGCAGTGGGACAGTTTAATACAGGGCTGATAGTTATACGGATTTTATTGCGTTGTTTATTTTAAAACACTGTTAATACGCAGGTTTAAAACTATAACACTACTACTGGGTATTACTTTATTATTATTTAAGCTCTTTAAATTATTAAACAACCCAGATTTCGATTTATTTTTGTTGGTTTATGATTAATGTTTATTTACGTATGGAGTTTACCGTGCCTCGGAGAGCACGTTAAGCCGTCGGTCCCGGCTGCCATGAACATCTATGGCAGTCGTTATTGGGAGAGTGTCGACACAAAAGATCCCACTGGGTCGAAGTGTCGCCGGTCTGCACTGACTGGCCCCCACATATGATACATGATACGTACGTATGGAGTTTTAATTTGCCAATAATAACATTAAAAAAATATTTTGTATGAAAAACAACTACCGTACCTTCTTTAAACAAAACAGCAATTTTAAAGGACCTAATACTCACAACTATTCCAGTATCGCTACTTCTCTGGCTGGTCATGGCTGCGGCGTACCCAACATGCTCGCCGATTTGCTCGCCGCGCTCCTCCGCGACGCGGCACGCAAGTGACACCGCCGCGGTAACGCGCGGCTGAGTCACACACACGCGATGTCCGATCTCGTAAAGATACTGGAAAAAAAACACACACACATGTAAATAAAAGAAATGTTTATGTGACTGCAATGGAAGCAGGAATACACAGATTGGGCCAACTTTATTTTGAGCAAAAAGAGTAGATATTATATACTAAATATAACTTAATATTATTTAATTAATAGGGTGAAAAAATTATATTTATTTGGTTTCTATACTTTTGTTTCCAGAAACATCTAATAAAGAACGTTTCAATTCCATCTTTACAGTTTACATCTATATTAAGATAAGTACTTAGATAATAATAATCTGCCACCTAAGACCTACTGCCTGCTACAAAAAGCATTTATGTATGTATCTTATGTGGGGGCCAGTCACTGCAGACCGGCGACACTTCGACCCAGTGGGATCTTTTGTGTCGACACTCTCCCAATAACGACTGCCATAGATGTTCATGGCAGCCGGGACCGACGGCTTAACGTGCTCTCCGAGGCACGGAGCAGGCGATAATTGTCAATCAATACGCACATAATTTTGAAAGTCATATAACTTCCGAAAGTCAGAGGTGCGTGACGTGGGTTCGAACCCGAGACTCTCTGCATTGCAGTATGTTGGTCTCCCCACTGAGCTATCGCTGCTCTTAATATATACTAAAAGAACAAAACTTTATACTACTGTAATAATGAATAATGAATAATGTAATAATGAGTGGCAGTGTCGCCGGTCTGCACTGACTGGCCCCCACATAAGATACATACATACTTAATATATTAATTATGTAAGAAATTGTTAATTTAAGATTTTATTTTTTAGTTCTGGGAAGCCTTATGCTCCCAACTATCGTTAGTATTTTGCTTTCCGTGGCAACCTGTAATTAAGGCAGCACCAATATTTGTATACCACTGACTTTGTAACTTAGCTTTTAAGGTGTATGTTCTTGTTGGTTGTCAAAATAAATAAATAAATAATACTGCGAAAATAGAAACACCAATGATTAAATTATGTTCGGGTACTTTGAAATAACTACACTGGAACATTGAGACAACTACTATCTTAGTCTCCCCGTGACCATGGCTGCTGAAAAGCAACCGAAACGTCGGGGAAAGTGTAAAATTAAATTAAATCTAAATAGTTTTAACAGTTTTAATAATAATTTAATTAGCTTAAAAATTAGTAAAGTTTAAAAGTAAAAGTAGGGTAACAGTTATCAAAATTATGTAATAAAGTGTCAAATAAACAACGCGATAAAATCCGTATATAGTAGTTTAATTTCAATTAATAATATTCGCGTAAACAGAAGACAATATTATTGTTTCCTTAACTATAATGTTCTTATATTAAACAAGTGAGAATTGACAATGAATTGTCGTTAATCTCAGAGTTCGAAAAAATGGTATCGCGTGACCTTTAGGTCAGAGGTCAAAGGTCATAGTCATTTCGGGGTATATCAACTATGCTGAGTTGAATGGCGTTGGCCGCGAGTCTCTAGCTCTTACAGTTTTTGAGTTGAAAGATGGTATCACGTGATCTTGGGGTCAGAGGTCAAAGGTTAAAGTAATTTCGGGGTATATTGATTATGTTGAGTCGAATGGCGTTGATCGCGAGTCTCTAGCCCTTACGGTTCTTGAGTTGAAAGTTGTATAACAGACGGACGGACAAAGCTGTTGTATAAGAGTTTTTTCGAACTCTAAAAGTCCAAGTATATACCCATAGTAAGTATATCTTCAGACTCAAACGATCTCTTGACCGAGTTTCGAGTTACGTTTTTTTATAAATTCAATCTATTCGATGCCGAGGGGCTTGGCATTCAGCCAAACACTGTTTATTATATACTAGTTCCTGCCCGCAGCTTCACTCGCTACATTCTATATTCATACTGAGATTAAAAGTATATTAAGTATACCAGATTTTGTGTAAATGTAGATTAGGTTACTGACTAGAGCCTCGCTGATTCAGAGTAGTAGAGCCTCGCTGATAGCAGCATGGGAATAATTTATGGGATATTCCGAGTCTGGTTAATATTTGTGTAACGGACACTATGTTTGAATGTTTGTACAATCCCCGCGACACAGGATTTATTTAAGGGAGATGTATTTAAAAAGTTTGAGTAGTAGAGCCTCGCTGATTCCGGCATGAATGGGCCGGCTCGACCGGGGAAGGACTACCCTCTCACAGAATATCGACGTGAAATACCAGTATTCCTACTGTTGTGTTTCGTCCGGTGATTGAGAGTGCCGGAGGCCCAATCACCCCCTTTCCCTCTTCTCGCTCCTTCTCCTTCCCACTTCCCTTCCTAAAGGGTCAGCAACGCGCAAGTGATGCCTCTGGTGTTACAGGCGTCCATAGGCTACGGTGACCACTTACCATCAGGTGGGCCGTATGCTTATTTGACACCTTAGTTCCATAAAAAAAAAAGTTACAGTAATTTTAGAATTCGAAATACTCTTATACAACAGCTTTGTCCGTCCGTCTGTCTGTTATACAACTTTCAACTCAAGAACCGTAAGAGCTAGAGACTACCCCCGAAATGACTATGAGCTTTGACCTCTGACCTCAAGGCCACGTGATACCATTTTTACGAACTCTAACATTAGCAAAAACACCGTAACAAATGGAAATCCGTAGTCTCTGCCTACCCCTCTGGGAAGCAGGCGTGAATTTATATATGTATGTATGTATATATACACATATTCACGTTGATTTCTCAGTAGCAGCCTAAAGTGTAGATAAGCACCTGGTAGAAAACCATAGCTCGCCTTCTATTACATGTCACCATAAACGTAGCTGACCTGTTTTTTTTTTTTTTACGTGGGGGAATGCATTGACGCATACCTCTCCGCAGGGCGTCGGAGAGGCTATGTCGGGCTCACCGGGGGAAAGATACCCCGGTAATACCGACTAAACCTACCACGGTGTTCCTCGACATAACCATAGACGGCGGGGCCGCGCAAATCGCTTTCACATGCAATCGCGACCCCGCCGAGGTTTCGGCCCGCCGTGTGAAACGGCAGGCCACTTCACAAAAAATACTTCCTCCAAACGTAACTGACCTAATGTAACTGCAATTATACCCAAGTCACTTGGGGCCGGCTTTTCTAGTCTAACCGGATTTGACTGAATATCAGTTTTTACACGGAGCGGCTGCCACCTGACTTCCGCAACCCGAAGGCTAACGATACCCTAAGGCTAGACCAGTGTCAGGATATTAGAGGGTACTGACTTTCCCAATAACGACTGCTATAGATGTTCGTGGCAGCCGGGACCGACGGCTTAACGTGCTCTCCGAGGCACGGAGCAGGCGATAATTGTCAATCAATACGCACATAATTTCGAAAAGTCATATAACTTCCGAAAGTCAGAGGTGCGCGACGTGGGTTCGAACCCGAGACCCCCTGCATTGCAGTCAGTTGGTCTCCCCACTGCTTTTTTTTTGCAATACACTTTGGACTATACCTTGGAATATAGATATATAGAAGTCTACTTATAAAATAGCATAGAAGACCATAAAATAGAATATAGTAGAATATAATAACCAAGAATAGAATAGATTCGAATAGCATAGAATAGAGTAGAAAAGAATAGAATAGAGTAAATAGAGTAGAATGGAATTTATTTGGCTAAACATGCATATGTATAACAACGGTTTTATTATACTACTAGCTGTTGCCCGCGACTTCGTCCGCGTGGACTTTAATTTATTACCCAATACCTACTTTTAATTTGTTACCTAATTTTAATACATAAAACTACAACTAAAGAAATTAATAAGTCTAACTACACCTATATAGGTGTAGTTAGCTATATATATATATATATATATATATATATATATATATAGCTAATACTTAAAAACTACCTGCTAATATTTAGAAACTACCTACTATATCTAAAGAATTATATCTTTTGAATGAAATGTCCGATTTTAATAATTTAAAAAGTATTTTACGGGTATTGAAACGGTCTTTAATAAAATATCATTTAATGGGAGAAGGATTAATACAGAGGTATGAATAATATGGTTTGATTATTGTCGGCGCTTTTATCAACATTTAAAATGTAAAAAGTAGTTATAGTAGCATAACTACAGTAGTTGGACATGTGGTATCGCGGACTTTTTTGTAGATATTGATACGTTCTATAATACTGTAACATTTTATTGTTCTATCATCAATCGTTTCCGCAGCGCACGTGATGACAGATTTTTTATTACTAAACTTTTTCACGCCTTGGGTTATATCATAGAATTTTTATTAAGGATCCCTATTTTTTTTGAAAATTTAATATTGCCTATGTCACTCAGTGAAGATGCAGCTTTATAATGGTGAAAGAATTTTTGAGAAATCGGTCCAGTAGTTTTTGTGTGAAAACATTACAAACATACGTACAAAAACACAAATGTTTCCTCTTTATAATATTAGTTTAGATAGTTTAGATGTTCCGTATATAAATGACTATTCAGCGATATCATATATAACGCTACTAAAGCTCTCCGCGATTAAAGTAACCACGTAACTCAACTAATGGCAAATAGAGGTCGTCGGACAGCCAATATAACTTTGTTTGCTTATCGACA
The DNA here is from genome assembly GCA_930367265.1 of Catocala fraxini. Classification (NCBI taxonomy): domain Eukaryota; kingdom Metazoa; phylum Arthropoda; class Insecta; order Lepidoptera; family Erebidae; genus Catocala; species Catocala fraxini. Next base: position 3,274,102 of record OV884049.1, on the reverse strand, counting down.
TATACAGGTAACGCCATGTTTCATTAACCGAAGTGACCTCTAAATTTCCTCTGCTAGGTCGTATGAGCCTACATACATACATAGATCTATGGGATTAATGGAAAAGGTAGCTTATATCCACATATAAATACGCTTATAAAACACATCGCCATTTGCAACCCTTTTCAAGATTATTGCGCGCACAAAGATGTGTGATATTTCGCAAACTTAAATTTTATATGGAGAACTAGATGTTACCCGCGACTTCGTCCGCGTAGATTTGAACTAAAAAGTGTTCGTTCAGTTCGCAAAGTTTACGAAAAGTTAATATTTCTGTATTCCACGTATCTACCTGGTCTCGATTTTTTTAATATTGGATGTATATATGTATAATATTGTCTTCTGTTTACGCGAATGTTATTTATTGAAATTAAACTACTATATACGGATTTTATCGCGTTGTTTATTTGACACTTTTTATATAATTTAGAAACTACTACTATTAAACTTTACTAACTTTTAAGCTAATTAAATTATTAAAACTATTTATATTTAAATTTACACTTTTCCCGACGTTTCGGTTGCTTTTCAGCAGCCATGGTCACGGGGAGACTAAGATGGTAGTTGTCTCTTGTCTTTCTGTGACACTCAGGCAGAGACAATATCGATTATTTTCTATACTCTATTTAATGTTTTAACAATTAGAGCGTAAATCTCACGTAACGGGACGGGGGATCCCACCGGATCTCACTATATCTCACCGAGGGGGAGGCAGGAGTCCAAATTAAAAGAAAAACAACTCACGTAATTAATGGATGTTATTCAAATGCTCAAATGCTGAACAATATATTTTTCTTGCTCATTTTATGAACCTTATTATTTTGTATTTCAGTTTGTTACTTACTTATGTTATCTGATGTAATGTTTTTCTATTCTAAATTGTAATTATAATTTTTGGTCATACCAAATATAAGCTTCCGTGCAGTCACCAAAGCGATTTATTTGAAAACCAGCGCCAAGCTTCCTTAGCCTGGCATATGCTGAACTAGGTCCTATTTGGAAACGGGAGGTGGACTTTTGTGGCACACTTCACCCAGATGGCCCAAGAGTCCTGGGAGCGGCGGCCGCCCTGGGGAGGCTGCTGCCCAACGTGGGTGGCCCGAGCGCCAATTGTCGCCGACTGTACTCCGGAGTGATCCGGAGTATGGCCCTTTACGGGGCACCGGTCTGGGCTGACGCCCTTAGTCGCGACAATAAGACCCTGCTGCGACGTCCGCAGCGGGTCGTCGCGACGAGGACCATACGCGGTTACCGGACGGTGTCCTGGACGGCGGCGTGCGTGCTGGCCAGTGACCCCCCCTGGGAGCTACAAGCGGAGATCCTTGCCGAAGTATACCACTTCGTGGGGGCGAGGAGGTCCCGCGGGGAGCCCCCGGGGTGGGAGGAGGTCGCACGCATAAGGCGACAGGCGTGGGCCGCCCTATTAAAGCGGTGGACGGAGGACCTGGCTCTACCGGCCCCGGGCCAGTGGACGGTGGAGGCCATTCGCCCGGTCCTCCGGAGGTGAATAGGGCGCGGCGATTCGGGTCGCTGACCTTCCGACTGGTGCAGGTGCCTTCCGGGCACAGATGCTTCGGAAAGTATTTGCACCAGATCGCGAGACGGGAGGCGACCCCGGCCTGCCACGAGTGTGGGGCGCCGGAAGACACGGCGCTCCACACGCTGGAGGCGTGTGCCGCCTGGGGGCCGCAGCGGCACACGCTTTCGGCCATAATAGGCGGAGGTCTCTCCCTGCCGAGCGTGATCAACGCCATGCTCGGCGGCGAGAGGTCGTGGCCAGCAGTGGTCTCCTTCTGCGAAGCTGTCATGCTGCAGAAGAAGACCGCGGAGAGGGCCAGGGAGAACAACCTCCTCGCTGACCCTCTCCGGCGCAGACGGACGGGAGCGAGAAGGAGGCGGTTTGCCCGCCTTTTCGCTCCTGTATAGTGGGGTCACTGGTACAGAGTCGGGGGACTCTACCGACTTGCACGGCCCCACACGTCTGGGGGATAGCCTTAGTGAGCAAGGCCTTCCCTCCACAGGTGCTGAGGTCCGGTCACCATCAGCCGGGCGAACCGCCGGGGCGGGATGGTGATTGCTAACGCGACCCCATCCACTGCTCACCCCAGGTTTTTAGTGTGTATACCGACCCCCTTCAGGGGCGGAGAGTCTCACATAACCACCCTTCCCCCCCGGGGGAGGGGGTATCCATAAAGGATTTTCCTGGGTCAAAAAAAAAAATGATTTTGATTTGAATTTGTACTATCTTTAGTACAGTCTAATTTAATTTAGTTAAGTTCGAGACAATAGAATCGGAGCAGTCGTATGTACACAATTCTCAGTAATTCCCCGAACAATTAAAATGTTAATGTTACAAGTGCATTTATTTAATTATATCGTAAAGGTCTGTAGGGACACTTCTGACGTATTAGTTTTGTGTATACTAAGGCGCGACCATTTATTAGTATATTTATTTATTTATTAGTATAAACAAATGGACAACATAACAGTATACACCAAATCGTTGTACAAGTTAAAACTTATATCGAGCATTATATACATTTATATTACTCGACATAATATACAAGGTTTATTATTACATCTGCTTACATGAGTACAATAAAAGATTCATAACTTAGTAACTAACTAAATATCTATCATCTCACAAAATCTTAAACAACTAGTGACCATGTCTCCCGCAAGCATATAGGTAACAAGTTCGTAGGTACATATAAAACTTTTTCACATGAATATGTCGCACTCTTAATAAAACAGTGACTTAACTCAAAATTTGAAAGTAAGGCAATTTGGACTCTAATTGTATATGCTAAATTCTAATATTATGTTTGTGTTAAATCATTGCAATAGAGTTCAAATTTGTTTAATCCAAAATATTGAGATAGATTCAGAAGTCTCTGTTTTATTGAGTGAGTGCGATGTATTCATAGGTCTCTCCTATTAGGCTATCGCAAACTGCCTCCATGGCGCAGCGGCGCAGGTTCGATTCCTGGGTCGGGCCAATAAAAAGTTATTGTGTTTTCTGTTAAGAAATCTCAATAACAGCCCGGAGTTAGGAAGTTGGCGGTGTTGGACATCCCCGTGCCTCGGAAAGGAAGTAAAGCCGTTGGTCCTGCGCCTGATCTCTCTCCGGTCGTGTCGGATTACCGTCCCATCGGATCATGAGAGTTAGGGAACAGAGAGTGCACTTGTGATTGCGTACACGTTTGTGCACTGTAATATCTCCTGCGCAGATGGCCAGTCTTCGTTAAGATTGGCCGCCGTGACCGAAATCGGTCTGGAGGATATTATTATTACTAGGTTATTGCAACTAGTTAGACATGCAACTATGCTGCGGTAGCAGGAGACCGTTGGACTGCCACGCAGTTGTTTGTTGTTATTTTTAAAAAGATAACTCCCGCACTAGGAATAATTCTTAAGACTGCGCCGAGCGTAAGACAAATAATGAGAGAGCTCGTGCGGCGCGCGGCCACCATAGTAAAATTATATGGAGGATTTGAAGTGCTTTTTTGATAAATAATGTATGTATCTATTGTCAACCAATAACTTAAATATTTGGGACGGACAAATTGTAATATAACTATTTATGTTTCGTTTAAGCTGTAAAATAGGAAAGATTTCTAATGTTATAATCTAAAAATCACGTAACACGAGCTTACATTTTTGCATCTTTCGTGCAAATTCACGTAATTTTGTAGGCAAAAATATTGATTATTTTAAGTTTTTCACACGGAGTAATTGTAAACACATTCATTGTTATGGTAAATGTATATTTTGTATTTGCATTAAACAAAAAGTGTTGATTTTATTCACTTAACTGTGACCGCCTGTTTTGGCACATTTCGCTCGGCGCAATCTTAAGTCGCCGGGGACTTAACAAACATTCAAACAACGGACACAAAGAGTACTCAGACTCTGAACAACCATTTGGCTAGAACTCGGTCTCTAGTTCAATGCCAAGGCATTTCGAAGTTATAAGCGTTGAAAATAGTTCATTATCGTTCGTTTAACGGTGAAGGAAGACATCGTGAGGAAACCTGCATGTCTGAGAGTTGTCCATAATTATGGACGCGAACGATAATTAATTACTTAATACGCAAATATCTTAGAAATGACATCATTCTCAAAGATGTGTAAAGTTGCACTGTGCCAGCGTAGTGGAGGTGTAGGTGGTGAGAAAGGTTTGGTCATAACCAAACCTTTCTCAAAACTGAGAAGAGGCCCGTGCCCAGCAGAGGGACAGTTTATATAAAAGTCTGATATTATTAATTTAATTAGTGAATGATATTTGAACGTAATTCTTTATTTTCATCATATACAAGGTTATTCTTAGTATAGTGAAAACCTCTCAGGGGGTGATTTAGAGTTGATATTTGTTATTATGAACAAATTTTGTTCTGGGACATTGCTGAAATCGCGAGAAAAATCGACTGTTTCATTCATATTGTCGAGGTCAGCTGTTTTTCCCCGCGGTTTCGGCAATTTGTATGTTTTAGGCGTATACTTTTAGATAATGTTTTTGTACCCCTTTTAAGTACAATATACTTAAAGTGGGTACAAAAATATTCTCTTCACCTATTAATCTTAACTAGCGGTCGCCTAGTGGTCAAAATTCGCCCATAATTGATTTAAATTTTAAGTTTGATCGTTATTAAGGTTTTACTGTCTATAACTGTAATCTATAATATATTTATAATCACATTTCATTTAGATTTCGCTAAGGCTATACAGGTTAATTTACCTATCTTTTCAAACAAATTATTATTTACTTGACTATACTCTTTCAGTGACGATATTCATAAGCTTGCTACTTTGTTAGATATAAATAAGGTATAATAATATAATATTCTACCACATACACACGATACCATCTAGCCCAAACTAAGCAGAGCTTGTACTATCGGTACTAGACAATGGATAAACATACATATATACTTTCTTTTTAATACATACACATTATACATAGTTATGTAACCATAGTTACGAAGAATTGTACGATGTCAGACGAACAATGCCGAAATACTACGAACGCGATTCGACTGTGTCAAATGCATGGTTGTGTGTGTGTAGTGTTTTTCTTTCATTTAATGTATTTCTAATGCATATTTTATATAAATATTAGGATTCGCCACTCTTTCTCCATATAAACTTCAACTATGCCTAATTTTATAGTCTCCCGTCCGCGCAATTTTCGTAAAAAGCGATAAGAAGTTTTTTGCTTCACGTAATAATATATTGAGATACCGATGACTTTAAAATCATAGATAGAATGGGACGTTTAAATATGGACAGCTTTATGGAAGTTAAGTTGCCATCCAGTCTAAATTTTTAAATGCAGTATTATCACAGCCACTCAAATAAAACATGGCCACTGTCGATCTGTATGTAATGTGTGAGCTCAATCTTGTGTGGTTGTCTCTAGTGTAGACACTTTTGCGTGCGACCTAAATAAGTGTCAAGTGTCAGAATTCCAGACATCATTAAAAATCTATTGTATTTGGCCACCGGTGTTCCGCCGCGGTTTTAAAGGTTAAACATTTTCTCAAATAAAAACATTTGTTCATTAAATAACATTCCGATGTTTGGCAGCCATTATGGCATCTGCCATGAAGATATGAGACGCGACCTTGACCTTGACCTTCACCTTGACCTATCTCGATGTTATTGAAAAAAGGGGGTGTTATATCGTCACTTTAATTAGTGTCCTTGAGGGTTCATATTAAGCGTATAACAAGGTGTGGCAGTATGTAAAGACTGGCACGTCACAGGGCGAAAGTGCCTGTGGTTAAAACAAGTGAGAAACGGCCATGAATTGCCGTAAATCTTAAGAGTTTGAAAAGATGGTATCACGTGACATTGAGGTCAGAGATCAAAGGTCATAGTCATTTCGGAGGTAAATCGACTATGCTGAGTCTAATGGTGTTGACCGCGAGTCTCTAGCTCTTACGGTTCTCGAGTTGAGAGATGGTATCACGTGATCTTGAGGTCAGAGGTTAAATGTCAGTCATATTTTGGCTAGATTAAGAGCCAGCTGCATATTTTTGGGAACAAATAAATTTATTATTATTATTATTATTATTTCGAGGGTATATCGACTTTGCTGAGTCGAATGGCTTTGACCGCGAGTCTCTGGCTTTTACGATTCTTGAGTTGAAAGTTGTATAACAGACGGAAAAAGCTGTTGTATATGAGTTTTTTCGAACTCTAAAAAGGATATTTTATTTAGAATTTATATATTACATAGCAGCGATAACCTAGTTAGTAGACCGTTGGATTACCACGCAGAGATCTCGAGTCCGATCCTAAGCCTCCTCGCACCTCTGAGTTTACGAAGTTATGTGCGTATTAAATTAAATAATTAACTATTGGTCGCTGATAGCATAGTTCGTAGACCCTGGTACTCCCACGCTGAGGTGTGAGTACGATCCCAATGCCCGCACTTCTGGCTTTTCGAAGTTATATGTGTATTAAATAGTCGGTTATCGCTTTAACATCAAAGGAAAACATCGTGACGTAACCTGCATCTCTGAAAGTTCTCGAAGATGTGTGAAGTCTGCCAACCCGCACTGGGCCAGCGTGGTGGACTATGGCCAAATCCTTCTCACACTAAGAAGAAGCCCTTACCCAGCATTTTATATACAGAGCTGATATTATTATATGGATAGTATTTAACTGTTCCTCAATTTTTTGTCTTTGTTCCACCAAAAATACTAATTGCACAGGAAAATATGCTAACTAAAATATTTTAAAGAGATCAAACTAAGTCGACGGAGCCTCGCTTTGCGGGGCTCCTATTTTTGGGTGGGTTTAAGAAACCATTTTTTTTTATTTTGACCCAGGAAAATCCTTATGGATACCCCCTCCCCCGGGGGTGAAGGGTAGTTATGTGAGACTCTCCGCCCCTGAAGGGGGTCGGTATACACACTAAAAACCTGGGGTGAGCAGACCGGGCCTCAGCACACTTGCTCACCAAGGCCATCCCCCAGACGTGTGGGGCCGTGCAAGCCGGTAGAGAGTCCCCCGACTCTGTACCAGTGACCCCACTATACAGGAGCGAGAAGGCGGGCAAATCGCCTCCTCCTCGCTCCCGTCCGTCTGCGCCGGAAGTTTAAGAAGGAACCTAACATAACCTAACGCTTCCGAGACGGAATGCAGTGATTTGAGGTGTATACGTGCTCGTCATGATATATTTTAGTAAGCATATTTTGCTGTGCAATTAATATTTTTGGTGGTCATTATATTTAATCCCTTATTATATTACATACGGTAGTGAATGCGACTGCTGTGCAGCTCTCAGATTTGATTCCCGGTTTGATTTACTTTGCCCAAAAGTGATATTAGATATTTTCGGTCAAACTACAACACAGTTTTACACTTACATCTTGCCAGCTATTACGTTTGCTCCCACGTAATAGGGAGCGACTCTGTCGCCGTGAACCAGGCACAGCGAAAACTCAGTGCTGCGAGTTAAAAAATCTTAACAGTGAATTCCAGCAACTTTTATCCGATCCGTGAATTAAAGTTATGACCTCATGCACAGCAGACGCATGCCGACCGTTGCGCCACCGATGCAGTCTAGTCAGATACCGCCATTATAAAATACCAAGACTCCTATAGGTTTTGTGGTCTAAAATAACGACTAATGAAGAGAGGAGTTCCTAAACAAGTAATTCCATTAGACCAGTTTAATTGTTTTAATAAACTAATTGTCACGATGTCGTGAGACAATTTCATTAATTAGTACAGTAATGTCAATAGCTTAATTGGATAGCTACGTAATATATAGACTCACGCTTATATAATCGTGAGTCTATTGCAAATAACCTTTTTTTTTAAAAAGAGCTTAAGCTTTGACGCATACCCCTCCGCTGGGTGGGCGGAGGGTTATGTCGGACTCACCGGGGTAAAAGTGAAAATGGTAATGAAGATAATAATGGACCTCCCGGAATACCGACTAAACCTACCACGGTGTTCCTCGACAAAACCGCAATCGACGGGGCCGCGCGAATCACTTTCACATGCGGTCGCGACCCCGCCGAGGTTTCGCCATACAACAAGACTAGCCTTTAGTCATCCCTATATTAAAGCCCTCCTGTCCCCATTTGTGGGGGGGGGGGGGACACACATCACAGAGGCGCGCGTGAAAACACCCACGCCACCTCTCGGACCTGGAGCTTATCGGGTGGCGGGCAGGCCCACGAAGCCCACCACCCCCAGGTCAAACCTCAGGGTGGCTGGAGGTCATCTAGCGCCCTCCGGCGCCTGGTTCTGCGGTTGAGGAGAGAGTTTAAGCGCTCTCTCTCCCGTTCCGCCGTCTCCTTGATGGAAATTTTTAAGTAGCCTAAACTGAGTAAAAAACTTTATTCTATGAAGTTTAGTATCAAGTTCGTTAAATAACACATTGTTTTAAATAAATATCTATTTTCAAGTGCCACCATCACCTTCATAAGTTATTAAAATATTTTGCAAAAACTGGGCTGGTGGAGTGGCATTTTCATATCTTGCCCAGCTTAGGTACCATATTACAGACATTATGTGAGCACAGCAACCAACAGTCCTTCGGCTGACTATGCAGTTGCAATAAGACAGCCTTATTGCTTCCAGGCTGTGTGTATTATTTAGATATAATATCGTCAATTTTATACTACTGGATAGTAACCAATATTTATTATATATTAAAACAAACGTTTTAATATTTTACTTTGTTTAAAAGACGATTGTCCACGTTCAACTACTGACAATCTACTAGAACACGAACTGACAATCTACTAGATTTTAAAAGGCTGCCTATGGAATTTTTTTCGACAGGATTTAAATTTAATACGTTTTGTTGGATCTAATAGATTTCCACGCAGGTGTCATAAGTTCGATCTGAAGATACTTTAGATATTTTGAAGTTATATGCATATTAAAAAGTTAATTATCGCTTGTTTTAACAGTGATGGAAACTTATCTGAACGTTCTCCAAAATGATCTCCAAGGTATGTCAAGTCTGCCAACCCGCACTGTTTCAGCATGGTAGACTATGGCCTAGCTCTTCTCACACTGAGAAGATGCCCGTGCGCAGCTGGAAGTCTTTTTATATACAGGGATGATATTATTAATTTTATGTCATACTAGCGACCCTCCCTATATTCGGACGGATAGTGCAAAAACCTTAACAAAATATACATCAAAACCTTCCTCATGAATGGCTCTGTTTATCGGTGAAAACCGCATGAAAATCCGTTCAGTAGTTTTTGAGTTTACTGCAAACAGACAGACGCGGCGGGGGACTGTTTTTTAATATGTGGTGATAGGATCAGAGATCATATATTCTGAGGATGCACTATAAATTCTACGCAGTCGCAACACATAGGTAATCTCACAAGGTAACTAGTTAAACAAGCTTGTTCGTTTCATGGTCAACGTCGTTATAATCCTTAGTCCAACCTGTTATGGCAACATGATGTTGTTCATTTTGATTTATTTTACACTAGCTGACCCGCGCAACGTCGTCTGCTTCATATAAGAGACTTTTCCCTGCTTTTGCAACATTTTTCATTGCTGCTCCACTCCTATTGGTCGTAGCGTGATGTTATATAGTCTATAGCCTTCCTCGATAAATGGGCTATCCAACACTGAAAGAATTTTTCAATTTATCGGCTATTTAACATCACGCTACGACTCACGAGGGCGGCGCAGTTATCATAAACGCGGGTGAAACCGCGGGCACATCTAGTAGTCAATAATCATTAGCGTGCTTCGATAAACCATATTTTTAAAGGTCAAGTATTTAAAAAGCCATTAGGTAGATACACCAAACATAGAATCAAAATAATGACCAAAAGCAATATGTCTAATCACCATTTCGCAGGTGTCAACCTCAATGGGTGATTTATACTACCCGAATAGTTATCGAAATATAATTTCTTAGGACTGCTTCTGTGACAAGGTAGTGTATGCGGCAGCAACGCATGAGGTCTCGAATTAGATCCTTGGGTCTGTAAAACTGTTTTAAGTTTTTCGGTCTGGAAATTTTAATTAGCAGCACTGCCCCTTGGGGTCGTTGTCCAGAAGACGAGGATAGACTTGCCTATCTATACTAATATATTTTTATTTATATATTATAAATCTGAAGAGTTTGTTTGTTTGTTTGAACGCGCTAATCTTAGGAACTACTGGTCCGATTTGAAAAATATTTTAGTGTTGGATAGCTTATTTATCGAGGAAGGCTATAGGTTATATAACATCATGCTACGACCCACGAGGGCCGCGCAGTAATCATAAATGCGGGTGAAACCACGGGCACATGTAGTATTACATACAGCCTAAAGCCAGCTGGCGAAATATGGGTGCACCTCTGCCTGCCCCCTCAAGGACGTGGGCGTGAGAGTATGTAATAATGGTATCAGCTCTGTATTAAGGTGCCCCACTGCTTGGCTAAGTCCTCTCTCAGTGTGAAAAGGATTAGGCCATAGTCTACCACTCCGGCCCAGTGCGGGATGGCAGACTTCACATATCTTCAGGAACATTATAGGGGTCTTAGACATGCAAGTTACCTCACTATATTTTCCATTACCGTTAAAGCAAGCGATAATTAACTATTTAATACGCATATAACTTCAAAAAGTCAGAGATGCGCGCCCCGGGATCGACCTTGAGACCTCAACGATTTACCACTAGGCTATGTAGATATGTATGTAAATACAGAGTTAAATTAAAAATACTGATAACCTTTTATCCGTATCTTACAACTATACTAATATTATAAAGCTGAAGAGTTTGTTTGTTTGTTTGGTTGAGCGCGTTAACCTCAGGAACTAATGGTTCTAATTAAAAAAATCTTGTTGGATAGCCCACTTATTGAGGAAGGCTATAGGCTATATAACATCACGTTACGACCAATAGGAGCGGAGTATCAATGAAAAATGTTGCAAAAATGGGGAACATTCTCTTATTTGAAGAAGACGAAGTTGCGCGGGTCGAATCCCAGGTCGGGCCAACAAAAAGTTATTTGGTATATCTATTAAGAAATCGCAATAGTAGCCCAGAGTTAGGAAGTTGGCGGTGTTAGACACCCCCGTGCCTCGGAAAGCACGTAAAGCCATTGGTCCTGCGCCTGATCTCTCTCCGGTCGTGTCGGATTACCGTCGCATCGGATCACGAGAGTTAGGGAACAGAAAGTGCGCTTGTGTTTGCGCACACACTTGTGCATTATAATATCTCCTGCGCAGATGGCTAGTCTCCGTTAAGATTGACCGCCGTGAACGAAAATCGGTCTGGAGGACATTAAGCTCTCAAACATAGTAAGTAGTCTCTAACCTATGTAACTTACTTAAGACTGCGCCGAGCGTAAGACAGATAATGACAGAGCTCGTGCGGCGCATATTCAAATCGGCGCGCGGCCGCCATAGTCAAATTGTATGGAGTTTGAAGTGCTTTTTTGATAAATATGTCTCTTTATTGTCAACCATTAACTTAAATATTTGGGACGGACAAATTGTAATATAACTATTTATGTTTCGTTTAAGCTATAAAATAGGATAGATTTCTACTGTTATAATCTTAAAAACACGTAACACGAGCTTACGTTTTACGTAATTTTGTAGGCGAAAATATTAATTATTTTAAGTTTTTTACACGGAGTAATTGTAAACACATTCATTGTTATGGTAAATGTATATTTTATATTTGTATTAAACAAAAAGTGTTGATTTTATTCACTTAACTGTGACCGCCTGTTTTGGCTCATTTCGCTCGGCGCAGTCTTAACTACGTATATAATGTGACGTTCATAAGTGTTACTTTGTGACCTAATTGAATAAATGATTTTTGACTTTGACTTGACTTTGTAAGTTTTTAAAATCTTCAGCGACACAGGGCTTGATCCCTAACACGAGCCTAGTAATATATAAATAAATAATGTGATAGTTTGTCAATATGTTTGTTACTCAATCACTCTTATCCCTTTGACCGTCACGTCAAAAAAGCAAAAGCGTGCTCTCTGTGTCAAGCTACGATTTCATCCTTTAATTCATGTATACATGACTATAGCGGTCTACAGGTTAAAATTTGATCCATTTTGCTATTTAACCGCGCATAAACTGCTGAACGAATTTGGATAAACTTCGGCATACAGATAGACCATGAGCTGGATTAACACATAGGATGATTTTTCCTCATATACTTTCGACAGACGAAATCAAGTATAAATAAAACGCCTGTCAAATCGTATACGTGTCGATCCCGGTCACTATAAAAGTCCCCAATTTGTGTTCCTTATCGGGTTTTATGTCACCATTAATCTTCGAAATAACTAGACCTATTGTCATTCGCACGTCTACTAAATATATAACGTTGATCATTAATTATTCAGATGTGGTAACTAATTACTTTACTTTGACCATGGGTTATCACAGTAAACATTTTAAAGAGCTTTTTCCAATTTGTTTTACCGAACAGTAAATTGTTTGGTACTTGTTAAACTTTTGCAGGATGAATGCGCGAGTGATCCCTGCGCACCGGCCATAGATTGTGAGAAGGAACACCGTGGTAGGTTTAGTCGGTATTACCGGGATATCTCCATCTTTTCCAGCCGCCCGCCCCCGCGGAGGGGGAGCCGCCAATGCATTCCCCAACGTTAAAAAAGATACTTGTTAGACTTGTGGCTTAAGTCTAGGATTATGTTTGTAGTGAATCTTGAAGTCTTGGGTTCGATTCTCGAGTTATATAAACTGTTATAAGTTAATAACACTTTGTATGAATCAATAATTCAACCGAGGATTTATTGGTTTTCCTCAAATACGTCTATGTATATACCCGTAGAGGTAGATAAAGGTCTGGTGGGTCCTATGTAATAACTCCGAGCTACTACTACGAATCTTTTGACAGAAAAAAAAAACAATTTTTGGAAAAAGAAAAAAGCACTGTTTGGAAAACAGGCCCTGTGTTACTAACTTTCTCTATTAAGAAATCGACAAAAGCTGCACGGTGTACTAAGACTGTGGCTGGTAATCGGCAATAGTCACGCCCCTTTTACATTAGACCCAAAACACTGACGGCAAAATGTAAGTGTAATTCTCTGCCTACCCCTTCGGGGCTATCTACATATATACTGACTATATACACATGTATATATAGTGTCTATACACATGTATATTTGATGTATATACATATGTGTATACATCAAGGCGAAATTAAGGAATCAAGCGGCGAATCAAGACATTCAATCAACATTTTTTATGATGAATAATAAAAACACAACTACATCCAAACTACAACCCATAAAAAATGCCAATAACGATTACATTACACCGATATTTATTTACTTACTAGCTGACCCGATAGTCGTTGTCCTGTCAATCTATACAAAAATACATTTCACGTAATTAAATTCAATATCAGAACGTAAATAATTTTTTTTTTCATCTAGAAATACCATTAAATTTTCGATATTCTTTTTCGCATATTTTCGTTCATACAAACCTTGTCCTGGCAATTACAAACAGCAAAAATAAACAGCCAAATCGATCGAGCCGTTCTTAAGTGATGCATAAGATAGCTATTTGTTAATAATAAAAATTATTTTCATTTGCAAATATATTTCAGTTCCCCTTACAAAACGTATGTATAACCATAACATGTACGATACATGTATTGACGTGTCGTTGTGTCGGCGAATCGCTCGCCGGTGAAAGGTTCTGTCGATGTAATTTTCAAAAGTGAATCGTTCTGTCGGCGAATCGTTCGTCATTGAAAAGTTCTGTCGGAGAAAAAATGAAAAGTGAATCGTTCTGTCGGTGAACCGATCAACGGCGAAGCGAATGTCGAAGAAATGTTTCAGAATCGCTCCGTCATACGCAATTGATTTTTATTATATAGATTTGGACATCCAGTAATTGTTACATTATTTCTACATAACTAAATAAGACCATACTAGCATAGTACAATAAGAATAGTAGGTTAGCTAAGGCCGATCGGCGAGTCAATTGCCTACTATTGCGTTAACGCACAGGGTTGTCACTTTTATTTTTAGTTAAATATTAACAATATCCGTAAACGTAACCGTAACCGAAATTCAATACCCCTAACATCCCCGGTATCTAGTACCTACTATTGTATATTCTGTGACTGCGGGCACATTATAGTCGCTTAGAACTATGTAAGTATATTAAAAAACGAATTATGAACAAAACATCTCACATAACACCCCTGAAGTACATATTATAATTATTAATAACTACGTATGTAAACTAAACAACTAAACCATGACAATAACCAAAGCTATCTTACGAAATAAAATGAAAATCAAATTTTAAACATCAATCACTCAATTCACTCAATCCAACAGTGACTAGTAAGTGCTGAAATGAATACCCGTGTTAATATCTACACCGTTTCAACAAAACACCACGGCGCAGAGTTTGTCGGCGCGCGCGCTTGTTCGCCGCTTTTATAAGTGATCGCGCTGAATACCTACTTCACAATTTAAGCTTGAATATCTTTTTTTTTCAAATACTGACTAAGCGTTAAATATCGCGATATAACTATCTAAACACCTTATATGACGAGGAACTAGTTTAATGTACTGTCGTTTAACACATTGTATTACACGTTTTGTTTGTAAATACATACCTACTTATAACATAGTACACCAGACTGAACAATTACATATCTGTGAACTCAAATGCTCAATTCCGAAACCTGAGCTAGTCTATTAGCGTACATACACATATTAATTTAATTAGAAAAATGTTTAGGTTGGTACTTACGCTTCTCATTCAGTAGGTATTTGGAAGAATGATAAGTCCGGGTTTGAGGAGTTGTTATTGAGGCACTCGAAGACACTACAATATTTTTTGGCTCTTTTTGAAGTCATAATAACGTTTATTACAAAACTAAAAGAAATAAAGTGGCCAGTGAGAGCAGAATTAGAGTGGGTGAGCAGTATAGTACGTGAATGCGCGCGGTCAAACGCGTGGCGCATCTCGTACAGAGTCCCCGGCCGCCCCGTTTGGCTGTGTGATTGTGTGCGTGAAAAGTGCGTGCATACACGGCGCCGGCGACTCACGCGTACATTCAAACCGGCGGCGGCCGATTTGTATGAAGCTATCCTACTATTCTTATTGTACTATGATACTAGTGCCTAAATGCACAACATTTTAAGTTGTCACAACAATCATAATTATGGTGTAACACCGTTATCTAAATATATGAAAAAAAAGACAACAAATTCGAATTAGTCATCGTCGTAGGGTTGCCAGTCTTTCGGTTTTCTATCGGATACATTTCGGAGAGTGTGCAGAGGAACTGCATAATTTGATTCCTCTATCCCCATTCTAACATCGGATAACTAGATAAACAGACCAGCGCCGCAGGTACATGGTGGATATACCACATTTACGCACGAAGCACTTTGCTTCCATTTTCATAAGGCGTACAGTACAAAGGACTCACTACCTATACTCCGTTTGGTTAGGTACTTAACTAAAGATAAACAATAAAAATGGCGGCGTTCAGGGTTGTACAACCTTTTAAGAGTGAAATGAATATAACTTTTATACTGGCTTTATAATTTTTAATCCGAATCAAATGAAGAACAATCACCAACGCTTATAACAAAACGATCACTGGTCTTCTTCTTATCCCTAGCCTTTTTTATTATTCCCAAGTCACTTGGGGTCGGCTTTTCTAGTCTAACCGGATTTGACTGGATATCAGTTTTTACACGGAGCGGCTGCCACCTAACCTCCGCAACCCGAAGGCTAACGATACCCTAAGGCTAGACCAGTGTCAGGATATTAGAGGGTACTGACTTTCCTAATAACGACTGCCATAGACGTTCACGGCAGCCGGGACCGACGGCTTAACGTGCTCTCCGAGGCACGGAGCAGGCGATAATTGTCAATCAATACGCACATAATTTCGAAAAGTCATATAACTTCCGAAAGTCAGAGGTGCGCGACGTAGGTTCGAAACCGAGACCCTCTACATTGCAGTCTGTTGGTCTCCCCACTGAGCTATCGCTGCTCTTCACAAATAGATCACTGGTGTTATCAATTATTTTATCTAAATTAAACATCTTCTGTTCACATGTCAGTTCGGGATCACTCATTTTAACACCTAAAATAGTAACAACACAACTAACAATAAATAAAACACAACTAACAAATATAACGACAACTAATTAACAGAATTTACGGCAAAGGAACACAGAAACTAACGAAATTAAAGCAAACAGAAACTGTCACGAATGGCGTCTGGTTACCCGACTAAGTGTAATATCGGTCAAATATGTTGCCGAACTTCCTGGCAGTACTACATCTCAATTTTGTAGAGTAAACAAAAGTCAAAACTACGTACAAAAATGTTTTGAATACCAGTCGTTTTAGGTAGTTCATGGTAGGCACATTTCAATAATTTATGACATCATTATACATTTTAATGTAATTTAGTGTTCGCAAGCTTACGAATTAATAATTAATATTTAATATTTTACATACATACATAGATTCACGCCTGTTTCCCAGAGGGGTAGGCAGCGACTACGGATTTCCATTTGCTACGATCCTGACACACTTCTCTGGCTTCATTCACTTTCATCACATTCCTCATACACGCCCGTCGGTTCAAGGTCCTCATAACCTGGCCTTTGTCCAGAACGCCTCCGATCTGATCAAGAAACGTTCGCCTAGGTCTTCCTCTTGCGACTGTTCCATTCACACTAGCCTTATAAACTTTCTTAGTCAGTCTTTCCTCGTCCATTCTTTCTACATGCCCAAACCAGCTTAACATACCCTTTTTTATTCTTGTCACTATATCCACTTTCACGCCGCATCTCTCTCTAATCACACTATTCCTTATTCTATCTTTGAGAGTCACACCACATATATTTCTCAGCGCTCTCATTTCTACAGCATTTATTCTGCTCTCATGCTTCTTTTGCCATACCCAACTTTCACTTCCATACATAAGTGTGGGCACTAATAGTCCTCTATGAACAGCCAAACGTGCCTTTTCGGAAACATTTCGACTGTTTATAAAAGCGCGTAGAGCTCCATTCACTTTGTTTCCCGCAATCGTTCTCCTTTCAATATCTCCCTCATGTTTACCATCCCTTGTAAACAAAGTACCCAAATATACAAGCTCTTTCACTTGCTCCACTTTTTCTCCATCAATCATAATATTACACATCGTCACGCACTCTTCCTTTTCAAATACCATTACTTTCGTCTTGCTTACAAAAAAACAAAAACAATCAAAGTAGTTAAATGTACTAGATTATAAGCATGTTTTTTTTGTGGTTACGTTTTATTTTGAAATGAAAAATGGCCCTATAAAAGAACTTTTTTATGATTTGTTTACTTTTAGTTAAGTACCTAACCAAATGGAGTATAAGTCTGTCTTTCCCGATAAGTACAATCTGGGGTCTTCAAGTTGCGAGTGAATAGGTGTCTTTTAGGCAAGCGTGCTCCATCGTCGACTGCATCGTCACTTTACAACAGGTGAGATCGCGGTCAAAGGCAAGACAATTGCAATTCAAAAAATAAATTGTGGAATTATAAGGAAATAACAATCAGTAAAATTTTAAAAATAGAATTCAATTTTGTGACCAAATAAATTTAAAGATTTTGTCTGCCTAATCTTAACAACCTTAATTAATACAACTTTTTTAAATGTGGATAGCTTGTCTGCAAACATATCCACTTCGCCACAAATAGTATTGTATACTTTGGATAAGCGAGATATGGCAGAAAATTGTTTTAAGCGGAAGATGTGGTGTTGCCAGTGAGCAGGAATGATACATTTCTTTATAGTGTTATGTGTATTTGTTTTTATATTTCTGATTTTTATTATTATTATTTTCCTTTTTATTTCATTTTATTTTATTGTCATGTTTTAAGTGTGCCCTTTTGTGTGCCAAATAAATATTTTTCTTTCTTCTTTCTAAATTTGTCTCGCAAATGGCTGGTGCAACCCCGCATTGACGAGCATTCGGCTAGGCACACGACGTGGAACACGCAATACGATATATCGTAGCACTCAAATAATCGATGATCGATAACAGATTGACTCAGTTCTAGAGCCGCGTTTGATCTTTATCTCTGATATGTACGTAACGTTGTAATTTGAACGATAGTTGTGATAACGATTTTCAAGGTCACTATCGATAATCGATAAAAAATATTTATGATTAAATATGGTTTGGTTTGGGAATCCCGGTATAAACTAGGGTTGACAAAACGTGATGTACCTAAAAAGGTGACACAGGTAATGACTGGCCACGGTTGCTTCGGCAGTTCCTGTATCGCATAGGCCGGCTAGAGACGCCCGGTTGTCACCACTACGACGACTGCCGTGATGTTGTTGCAGACACGGCGCTGCACACGTTGGCGGATTGCCCTGTCTGGGCTTCGCAACGCTGTGAGTTGGTCGCGGCAGTCGACCTCCTTCTGTGAGGAAGTTATTTCTATCAAGGAGGCGGCGGAGCGGGTAAGGGAGCGCTTGAACCCTCTCCCCAACCGCAGAACCGAGCGTCGGAGGGCGCGAGTAACTATGGGTAACCATAGTTACGAAAATGTAAATATACCTTATTTATATGTAATAAAGAAAAAAAGGAATCAAAGTTCCAAGCTTAGGAATATCGTCAATGAAAGTAAATAATTATATATGTAATATATTTAAGTAAATAATAATTTGTTTGAAAAAGATAGGTAAATTAACCTGTATAGCCTTGGCGAAATCTAAATGAAATGTGATTATAAGGCTATAGTTATAGACAATAAAACCTTAATAACGATCAAACTTAAAATTTAAATCAATTATGGTCGAATTTTGACCACTTGGCGACCGCTAGTATTTGTAAATACCTGAAATATAGTGGTAAGTTTTTTTTTTTTTTATTAAACACCACTAGTCACGGGAGCGGAGCAGTAATCATAAGCGTGGGATAAACCGCGTAGACAACTACTTTATGATAACGCATTAATTATTTTTTTAAAGAACTTAGCTATTTGGATTTCAAATTAACTAGTATTCTTGTTAACCCTCCAGTTAAGGTAAAATGCTTGTGTTAGGAGTGGATTCACGACATTAGTGCAATGGGTGGGATTCGAACCCGGGACCTCTCATTCGCAAGTCCAATGCCTTATCCATTGTGCTACCGCCGCTTCTTAGTTGATGCAGATGCAGTCACGATCAGAAACTAGTTTTTATAGTCAATTACATATATTTATGTCAGCACGTTAGCATTGTTTGACATGGCTGATGGGTCATGGATCATAAACGTGCCTTATGGCCCGCAAGATAACTCATCGTAGTCATGCGCTAAGAAATACATGGTTATAACTTGTCACTTGTCATAGTTACCATTCCAAAAACATTTAAAATATAAATTGTATTTAAAGAAGTCACAAGTATATTTATTCATATAGTTCACAAAGTAACAGTTATGATCGTCAATAGTTACACTTATGAACGTGAAAAGTACACTTATGAACGTCAAAGAGAATTAATAAGTGTCACTTTGACTTACCACTTATTAATGTTAATTTACATTTACCTGTTCCCATGTCCAGCGGACTCCAGCGAAGTAAGAGCGTAGAACTAATGTGAACTGGCAAGAGACACACAGACATCTTTTTATCTCTAGGTTAATAGTGTTAAGGTACTTTACAAATCTGTTTATAAGACATTCAACAAGACAATGATCGCACTAGAAATTTAATGTTTGTTACAAACATTCAAACAACGGACACATGGACATGAGGACATGGTATTATATTATATTTTGTTTATTTGTAAGGGTTCAACTCAAAAACTACTTAACCGATTTCAAAAATTCGTTTACCGGAAGGAAGTTATATTCATATCACCGAGTAACATTGGCTAAAACTTTTTTTGTTGGTGCATTTCTTTGATGCATACCTCTCCGCCGGGCGACGGAGAGGTTTTGTCGGGCTCACCGGGGGAAAGATACCCCGGTAATACCGATTAACCCTACCACGGTGTTCCTCGACATAACCATAGACGCGCCGCGCGAATCGCTTTCACATGCAATTGCGACCGCGCCGAGGTTTCGGCCCGCCGTGTGAAACGGTAGGCCACTACATGAGACACTTCCTCTACTGTCCCCATTGTGGGGGAACAAAAACAGGACTCAGAGGCGCGCGTGGGAACACGGACGCCGCCTCTCGGACATGGTGCTGATCGGGTGGCGAGCAGGCCCACGCAGCCCACCACAGGTCAAACTTCAGCTGGAGGTCATCTCGCGCCCTCCGGCGCCCGGTTCTGCGGTTGGGGAGAGGGTTTGAGCGCTCCCTCTCTTGCTCTGCCGCCTTCTTGATGGAAATTACTTCCTCACAGAAGGAGGCGACGGCGTTCCACGATCTCTAGCTCCGGACCATAGACTGAACCACGGCCGGTAGCGAGAGAGCAACCAAACCGACTGCTGCGAGCAACTCACGGCGCTGCGATGCCCAGGCAGGACAATCCATCAAAGTGTGCACCGCCGTGTCCGCAACAACATTGCGGCAGGCGCCGCAGTGATGACATCCGGACGTCTCCTACCGGCCTATGCGACACAGAAACTGGCCAAAGTAACCATTATTTGTACTCAATAAATTCTGAAACTACAAAACCTATTTCAATATTTAAATTAGACTACTATATACGGATTTTATCGCGTTGTTTATTTGACACTTTATTACATAATTTTGAAAACTGTTACACTACTACAACTATTAAACTTTACTAATTTTATGCTAATTGAATTATTATTAAAACTTTTTAGATTTAATTTAATTTTACTCTTTCCCCGACGTTTAGGTTGCTTTTCAGCAAGCCATGTTCACGGGGAGACTAAGATGGTAGCTGTCTCAATGTTCCAATGTAGTTATTTCAAAGTACCCGAACATAATTTAATCATTGGTGTTTCTATTTACGCAGAATGAGCTCAAAGTATCATGAAGTCTAGCTGTGGTTTGCTTCTTCTTGGGTTTGACTATTTTTATTACTGGATCCCAAGCTGGTGGTACATTCCAACCATCTTCTCTATTAAAATAAGGGTGTTTTTTGATTTCAATAGCCTCGCGAAGCATCCTTGGTAGGAATCGGTGTTCTTTAGCGAGAATCTGTGGTTTGTCAAATCTCAGGTAGTGGTTGGTCTCCTGTTGCACATGTTCACACACAGCAGACTTCAGCGAGCGTTGGTGTTTTACATCAGCTATGTGTTCTTTTATGCGGGTGCGTATGTTTCTCTTGGTTTGACCAATGTATGAGAGTCCGCAGTCACAATCTATTTTATAGACCCCTGCATCTTGTAAAGGTAATTGGCACTTGACGGATGGTAAAAACTATTAATTATAACTATTTCAATATTATAATTATTTTACCATTAGAAAAATACTTTATCCCGAGTTAGCATAGGCCATATAACATCACGCTTCGAGCAATACAAACGGAGCAATCATAAACGTGGGTGAAACCGCGGCGTACACGTATTGATATAATATAGCACAGAAAAAAACAAAATACATAAACTACACAAAACCGCCCAACCTAGAATATTATTATTATTATTATTTTGTAATGAATGAATTCTCAGTTTTTGTTACCCTGACCTTTGTCTAATGTTTCAAGGTATGAACTGAGGCCGAGTTATGACAAACTTATTTGAAATTATCAACTTAAACAAGTCGATATAGTCTACTAAGCATTTTGTCAAAGGTGTTTCAAAACTAACTGAACTAACTCTCATTCGGCAAAATTTATTAATTTACATTTAATTTTTTTTTTGACGACTCCTACATTAGGAATCTTTCTTGTGTCGCTGGGAACCTTTCACATTAACAAGTCAGGTTAAGCTAGTAATTAATTGAAATGAGGAATTATATGCCATTTTATAATTACTTGGAATTTCTGTTTTTATTTTGTTTTGACCACACTACACTACACGCACTAAGAATAATTCTTGTGTTGCGGGAGACTTTACAAACATACAAACAACGGACACAAAGAACACCCAGACTCGGAACCACCATTTGTGAATCACACAAAGTTTTGTCCCGTGTGGGATTCGAACCCACATCACTTAAACCACTATGCCATCCGTGCAGTCGATATTAAATTGACAGTACCTTATTGCGTAATTGTTTTTTTTCTTTTTATTGTTTAAAAGGTATTTAAGTACGCAGGTGCGACTATGTCAATCCAATCGTGCTTACAAAGACTCTCACTATATTTAATCTAATACTTACTTATCTTTATATATTTAAATCTTATAGCAAATGGAAATCCGTAGTCTCTGCCTACCCCTCTGGGAAACAGGCCTGAATCTATGTATGTATATAAATCTTCTGTGCGTGTGTTTGTAATTCTCCTCCTAAACAGTTGGTCCGATTTTGATCAAATTTTTTGTGTGTGTTCTAGTGGATTCGAGAAAGGTTTAGATTTTTTTTTTTCGTGAGTACCGGACAATGTCTGTCGGGACAGCTAATCTAATATAAAGCTGTACAATATTCTCTCAGATATAGGATTAGCTAACACACCGTAAAACGCCTACATCTAATTGCGGCAAATTTAAGGACTGCATGAGTGTTTGCCTTTTCTTACGGTATCGAACATACTCCTCTTATACATGTAATACATCCTCTATTGTACCACAGATCTTGCAGTTATGATTATCTGTTATTCGCATTTAGACTGCGCCGAGCGTATGACAGATAATGACAGAGCTCGTGCGGCGCATATTCAAATCGGCGCGCGGCCGCCATAGTAAAATTGTATGGAGCATTTGAAGTGCTTTTTTGATAAATATGTATCTTTATTGTCAACCAATAACTTAAATATTTGGGACGGACAAATTGTAATATAACTATTTATGTTTCGTTTAAGCTGTAAAATAGGATAGATTTCTACTACTATAATCTAAAAATCACGTAATACGAGCTTAGGTTTTTGAAAATTTACGTAATTTTG
The DNA here is from genome assembly GCA_930367265.1 of Catocala fraxini. Classification (NCBI taxonomy): domain Eukaryota; kingdom Metazoa; phylum Arthropoda; class Insecta; order Lepidoptera; family Erebidae; genus Catocala; species Catocala fraxini. The sequence goes on along the minus strand of OV884049.1, from coordinate 3,251,107 downwards.
TAGGCGAAAATATTAATTATTTTTAGTTTTTTACACGGAGTAATTGTAAACACATTCATTGTTATGGTAAATGTTTATTTTATATCTGTATTATACAAAAAGTGTTGATTTTATTCACTTAACTGTGACCGCCTGTTTTGCCACATTTCGCACGACGAAGTTATAAATACGCATTAGACGTTGTAATGGATCGTCATCAAATTATTGTACTACATCGTTTTCGGTCTGGACATATTCTTCTAAACAAATTCGCGTATTTTTTTATCTTTATTTTTGTAGAGGCTTTTATTACAGAGTAATATGTTAGCTCCATCGCGGCTTATTCTAAGATTCTAAAATAGTAAGTTTCTCTCCTCTAAATAAATAAAGATTTTAAAAAAATACGCGTATTTGTTTAGAGGAATACGTCCAGACTGAAAACGATGTGCTACAATAATTTGATGACGACCCATAACAACGTTAGCAAACCAGGGTATACGAGGAGGCTCACATTAATGCTTTTGTGCCAAATTCCTATAGATTTGGATCTCTCATCAAAGTAGTCTTTCCAGAGCGTGTAAGAGTGCGTTCTGTATCTGGTCAAAATTTCAGAGTAAGTTGGTAGTAAATGCATTGGAGTACCCACTAATAAGGCTTCCTTGGCTAATCGGTCAGCCTCCTCGTTACCTGCAAGTCCTACATGAGATGGTATCCTTTGCAACTAACATGTGGATAATGTTGTGAGTTACATACTTATCATCATCTTTCCTGTATATTATTTAATTAAGAACTGTATCTATGTATCTGTTTCTTTTCCCAAAATAAATAAATAAATAAATAAAGAAAGAAAGAAAGAAAGAAAGAAATAATTAGCGTAATTGTTTAAATGGTCGCTTGCCAATACCACTGCACCGAACTGTTGTGGGTTCGATCTACAAATAGTGTTTTGAGCTGGGTGTTCTTTGTGTCGGTTGTTTGACCGTTGATAAAGTCTACCACGACACAGGATTCATTCCTAAAGCGGGTAGTATAATAGTCTTTAAAGATAAAATACATATATATTTTAAATTAACCTATTTATCAGGTGTGGTTATCTGTCGAACCAAACACTTCAGACGAAGTACTTAACTTGCGCAATAGATGCCCGTAATATTATTAATCAATCTTTTAGTATGACTATACCATAAATAATAAGTTATTTATAAACAATACTTTAAATCAAAGTAAAAAAAAATCCAATAGGATGTGTAAACAATTCTTGAACACTTCAATTAACTGATCTATACAACTAAATAAAATTGAAGTGCCCATTCGTAATGTCAAAATAACTTTTTGCTAATTCCATATCGAAGTATATACGATACTTCGACACAAAAGATCCAACTGGGTCGAAGAGTCGCCGGTCTGCACTGACTGGCCCCCACATAAGATAAGATAATATATACGATACTTACATTTAAAAAAAACTATATAATTTTTTTGTCTGTCTGTCTGTTTGTTCCGGCTAATCTCTGAAATGGCTGGACCTATTTTGAAGGGACTTTCACTGGCTGATTCTGATCGTATAAGAAGTAACTTAGGATGTTTTCTTTTTAGACAAAAAATTTAGATCCGCGAATAAAAAATTTCCACAACGACGAAGTCGCGGGTAACAGTCGGGGGCTAGTATATTAATAAAAATATAACAAAAATAATTGTGTGAAGATATTTAATTCGTGTATACCTTTGAACGATAGAATAGAATTTGGCACACAGATAGACCACAACTTGGATTAAAATATTGGATACTTTTATCCCGGAATGCGCTTCCATGGCATTAGCATGTCACACGTAAATCGTTGAATGAATTTGAAAGAAACTTGGCACACAGTGAGACTTTGTCCTGGATTACCACACAAGATACTTTTAATCTCAGTTCCGTAAGATTCACGCGGAAAACCATAGGCAAAAGCTCAAAAATATTATATATTCTGGATAGAGTACATATTTTAGTATGTACTCTATCCAGAATTCTTCTAAAGGCAATATTTTACTGTAGCTCAGCACCTCTATTCTCCACTATACCCAGTACACATTCTAATGTTCATCACATTTGGATATGTCGGCCATAACAAACATAATTGTTTGTATAGCCATATGAAAAGTATTGACGAGTATTCTATAATATAACTGTTCTAGCCGGCCAGTATATTGCAGACATTCATTGCAGTTAAAATAACGCCCGTTTAGAAGAAATTAAAACAAACAGGGTTTCTGGCATGTAATATGGAAGTAACCAATGTCCATTTGGAAGACACTAAAGGCAAGCAGAATTTTTTGGCTTGTAATATAAAAGTGAAGCCACTCTCTATTCTATCTAGCTATTTATGATATTGTTACTGTCCTGTTTTGTTCTATTGTTTCTTAAATGTATGATCTGCAGTTAGAGCGCTGCTGTCTGATATACATATATTCATTTATCTAGTTCAAACACAGATGCCATAAGGATATTTGAGATTATGGATAAATTGAAAATGTAAACTTGTTTTATAATGTACTAGTAGTTTTCCCGCGGTTTCACCCGCGTAAGTCCCGTTACCGTGTGAATATCGGGTTTCACCCCTTTCACCCCCTTCAGGGTGGAATTTCCAAAAATCCTCTCTTAGTGCTCCCCTACACTCTCCAAGGAACATACATGCCAAATTTCAGCTTTTTGCGTTCAGTAGTTTCGGCTGTGCGTTGTCTGTCAGTCACTCAGTAACGGAAGAGTTTTATATATATAGATTTCTGATTGTAATGAAATATTGAAATCAGCCCATTGCTAATTTCGGTGACCTTAGAGTCTAACTACTATCCAATCCAAACACATGTACTCACTCTTACGCAATACCTGCATAACCGAATTTATCGATTCACTATTATAACCACACTATCAATTACATATGTATTTTAAAGTACTTGTCACATGTGGGACATGAACCCATATCTCCAATTGCATAAATGCGGGCTGCTATTGTACTTCGACCTTCTTTCGTAAAAGGACCGACCCTTTAAAAGAATGGGTCCTATTCAGGTAAAATTCCTTTCAATTTCGTCATTAGATACACTCATTTGCCCTCTGTTATTCGCTCTAAAGAATATTTTTTTACTGTGAATGATGTACCTAATTCTTTTATACGTCGTCTTTTGAACTTTTATCGAGTGGAAAATCTACTGTTTCTAATTACTTGGTGACATACGGATGAGTCAGATTGAGCATGCAAGCACCACAAGACGATGTAGCACTGTTACTAGATTGTGCCTGGTCAGTAAGAGATCCGGAGCATCACCTATCTTCCTTTTATTCCATCTTTAATTTATTTTCCCTACGGCTACACTCAACGTGTCATTTCAGTAAGCTCAAGGCTCAGACTAAGTGAGCAAGAGTACCAAAAATCTAGGTTTAACTCACGATCACTGAAAGTAAGGATTTGAGCAGTCCGTCAGCTATCAGCGCGGAGCGCACAGCGCTTAATAACCTCCGGAATTATATTTTATATTATTTAATTTAACGTAATTTTTATTTTTTTTTGTAGTTGCTACTCATAACTTCCTTATAAAAATTCTACGTGACCTCGGCTAACCAGCTGTTCTAGGTCCTATGTAATAGAAGGCGAACTTATTGCTATCTACCCTCATTTCCAGACTCCGTGCTGCTACTGAGAGTACCCAATAACTTTGCCAAATCTTAAGCCGCTTATTCGCTTGAGCGTGCTCAGAGAAACAAAATGAAAGCTTTGGTCGAACGATCCTCAACATTGAAGAAAAAACTGTGCTCGGACTGCTCAGTAGGTATATGCTCGGCTTCGTTATGTCTTCACGTATCCGTGTAGCTGCTGCAGCTTTTATAATCATTTACAGTTCCATGAAGAAGAAGAGAAATCCACCACGGTGGTGGATGAGAGAAATGTATCGTCATCGAAGAAACAACTCGGCTAATATGATTCGTGAATTGACTTTCGAAGGAGATAACAAACCATTTCTCAACTTTACAAGAATGTCGAAGATTGATTTTGAACAATTACTTTCATTGATCGGACTGCAAACACTTTAAAAAAAAAGATACCTACATCAAGAACTCGACGCCCTTGTCATTCGCCGAGCCTTTCAAACACAAGAACAACCGTCCACACTGAGCGCCGAGCGAATACTGAGCGCCTTTGAGCGCGGACAAAAACCGACAAGGTGTGGCCCTGAGCGTGCTCGGGCTGAGCGTGCTCAGGCGTCTCCACTTAAGCGGCTCGGCCAAATGAGTCGCTCGTTCGCCTGAGCGTGCTCAAATGGATAAAAGGCTTTACGATTCGCCGTAAAAACTATGCGACAAAGGCATACGAGGAATGTGCAATCTTTATCGCCTACGCCACACATCATCGACGTTTAAAACCGTGGCCATTATTGGCAAGCATATTGTCATCTACCCTCATTTCTAGACTCACTACTGCTACTGAGAAAGTTCTCAGTTGGTTAGTTATTGAGTTGTAAGGAAGTCCTCACAACCCAATAACTATGCCATACCTTACGATTGGCCGTGAAACTCATGCTACAAGGGCGATACAAGGAATGTTAGAACTTTATCGCCTACGTCACACACAATCGACATTTAGAGCCGAGGCTATTATCGCTTAGATAACGCCATATCTAATCAGATCAATAATTACACTTATCAACATGTTTGACAATGCTATTCAGTGGCTAATCAATAACATACATACATAGATTTACGCCTGTTTCCCAGAGGGGTAGGCACAGACCACGGATTTCCATTTGCTACGATCCTGACACTTCTCTGGCTTCAATTGCTTTCATAACATTCCTCATACACGCTCGTCAGTTTAAGGTGCTCTTAACCTAGCCTTTATCCAGAACGTCTCCGATCTGATCGAGAAACGTTCGCCTAGAAACCTAATCAAAAAATAAAGCAATAATAGAAAACATACGATATGGTATCTATTAGAGAGTAGATTGGCTTGCTAGCGGTGCGGTTGTAAATACAACAGCTGTGCATGGGGTCTCGGGTTTAGTTTGCAGGTCAGGCAGTGTTTTTAGAGTTCGAAAAACACTTATACTGCAGCTTTGTCCGTCCGTCCGTCCGTTATACAACTTTCAACTCAAGAACCGTAAGAGCTAGAGACTCGCGGTCAACGCCATTCGGATCAGCATAGTCGATATACCCCCGAAATGACTATGACCTTTGACCACTGACCTCAAGGTCACGTGATACCATCTTTCAACTCAAGAACCGTAAGAGCTAGAGACTCGCGGTCAACGCCATTCGACTCAGCATAGTCGATATATCCCCGACATGACTATGACCTTTGACCTCTGACCTCAAGGTCACGTGATAAAATTTTTCGAACTGTACGATTTACGGCAATTCATGGCCCATTCTCACTTGTTGTGTGTTGCTATAATAAAATTATTAGTAGCAGCAAAACCACAGCTAACAATTAATGTTTATGAAAGATTACGCCCGCCTTTGGAATAAACCCTGTGTCGCGGAGGTCTAACAAACATTCAAATAACGAACACAAAGAACACCCAGACTCGGAACAATTTTTTGTGGGCCACAAGTTTTTTTGTCCCGGGTGGTTTCGAACCCACTGCACTCGGCGGATTGGCAATTGCGAGGCGGTCACTTAAACCACTCCGCCATCCGTGCAGTCCACCTATATTGTATAATACATGGCTACCTACCCTTTCGGGGATATAGACAAGCCGAGGGCAAAATTTTGTAATTTCCATTGTAAGACGAAACAAAAATGGCAGAACTATTGAACGTGCACCATCGATTTATGCTAACGTCAGCTGTGGCTTGCCTAAGGCTTCAGTATAAGGCCAACCTTTTAAGTATATAAACGATTATATTTATTTCATTCACATATCTCATAGGTATATCCTGTATATACCTTTTCTCTGAACCGCCATCAGTTCTACTATAAGACATTTCAAGGTTATCCATTGACTACCGGACACCCCGTATATGTAAAATAAAATCCAAATCTGAGTATGGAAAAATTGAAAGCAGGCATATTTGATGAGCCGCAAATCCGCAACCATATAAATGATTCAGAGTTTACAAGCCATACGACACAGATAGAATCAAAAGCATGGCTAAGCCACGGAATAGTAGTCAAAAATTTTTTGGGGAATCACAAAGCACCAGAATACACAGAAAAAATTCTAAAATCAGAATTTTAACCACTTAGGAGCAAATATGAGAATTGAATATTTTTTTTTACTTTGTCATTTGGACAGATTCCCGTTAGGCCTTGGCGATTACAGCTGCGAACAAGGAGAAGGGTTCCATCAGGACATTAGAACAATAAAAGTAAGATACCAAGGCCGATGGGACAGCCAAATGATGGCAGACTTGCTTGAGTTTAATAAGGGATTGTCCTTAACATAAACACAGCAGAAAAACTTACAGATAAATTTTCTTTTAATATGTTTTTATGGTATTTTGTAATAGCATATGTATTAAGTTTTCTTGTCGTTATTATATAGACGCTTCTAAAGATATATATTTTAATATGTAATTGTATTTTTATTTTGACCTCCTTTCAGTCAAATATTTATAGTCTTATCTCATAAACTAGAGTAAATTTAACAAATCTGTAAATTTTCTCGTATTCAGCATACTGAACTTATACAAAATTGACTTCAACTTACCATGCCGCAAAATGAATGTTTCCCGGTGTTATCATTACAATCCCAGTCCATTATTTTTATGGAACTGATCCCGCAGTTTATGTAGGGAGGTTCAGAATATTAACATTCGTAAAATCCCGGCTAATGTTAAACAATTGGAACCAGCTAATAATTTAACCAAAGGTTTATTAAATTAGAAAAATTATTGCGCGCTTGAAAGATTTATAAAGATCTGTCAGTAAGTCTATATAAGAGATACGCATTGTTTTCGAAATAAATAAAAAATAAAAGGACAGGCTTGAATAAAAGAATAAAACAAACATTTTTCTTAACACATTATATTTTAAATTCAAATTGTTGACAAGAAAATACAATAAAATCTAAAATTAAACGATAATGACAATTATAGGCACATTACTACATCCCACTTAAAATAACACTAACGCGTAACGGTATGTGTAAATAAATACATTTTATATTCCAACATGTTTCTCTTAAAACTAGTTATTTAAATAAAATCAAAATGTAAGTAAACTACCCGCATTTATAAACAATTAATCACAGATATTTAAAATATAAATACTATATGACTTACGTCCAAGATTTGATTTCATTTCAGATATCTTTTAAAATTTTGGATTAGCAACTAACTTTTTCGGTCTTAAACTTACTTAACATTTTTTGTAAAACCACGAAACAATCGCATTAGATCTTGGGTCTTAAAAACATACAGTTTGTGCCGAATTTTATTTCACAATAAAAAAAGAGTTTAATCTCCAAATTAATAATAATAATAATTTTGCAATTCATTTGTTGTATTACTGATAGATAAATTGCTATCTCCGATAATACTACAAGACAAAATAACAACACAGTGACCTTCTAAACAAATGTCTGCTAAGTTTCGTACAAATTGCGTGCTAAAATAAATTTCAATTACAATACAATTCGTTAATGGAAATTAAATGAGTATTTAGAAAGCATACAGTTTGTCAGAAGCTTAAAAAAATAAAAGTGAAAAGAAGCTTACAGCAGCACTTAGAAGTATATAATAATTACGTTAGTGACCCCTTAGTAAAGAATTTACACAGTAAAGATACGTCTAAGAAGTCACTTAAGTAATAATATAATTATATGTCTGCGAGTGCAGTATTTAGTATCACAACAAGAGATATGACAAATGAAATAAACTATTAAACAATAGGTGTGTACGATTGGTGACGATATCAATACATCTTTATTTCGACAATCATAACTTCAGTACATTATAATGTCCTCCAGACCGAATTTCGGCCACGGCGGCCAGTCTTAACAGAGACTGGCCATCTGCGCAGGAGATATTATAGTGCACAAGTGTGTGCGCAAACATAAGTGCACTCTCTGTTCCCTAACTCTCATGACCCGATGGGACGGCAATCCGACACGACCGGAGAGAGATCAGGCGCAGGACCAACGGCTTTACGTGCTTTCCGAGGCACGGGGGTGTCTAACACCGCCAACTTCCTAACTCCGGGCTGCTATTGAGATTTCTTTACAGAAAAACCCAATAGCTTTTTGTTGGCCCGACCCGGGATTCGAACCCGAGACCTCAAGTACATTAGTCAATGTTCACTCAACAAAACAATCGATTTCTTTTTAAAGATACGTTTCAAAAACAATGCTAAGTAGCGAAACAGTCAGCAGATATTACTTCAGAATACAAATATCAATAGTCTGGCTGCATACAATGTTTTGGCTGGCTATTTTTAAATAGTATCCACAAAAGGTTTAATACTTATAAAGCACGCAATCAAAGTCTTCAGCGTAAAGCCGTACTTGAATAATTATCAAATAAATTCATAATTATAATTACTACTATTTACATAAAATCGAATTAATTTAATAACTATGGTTTTAGAGTGCAAAAAAGTTAGTTGCTGATCTAACCACAATCTTAGTCGGCGGGTAACATAGCACGCAGGAATATCCATGTTGACCACAAAAATAAAACTAAATCTAACACTTTTATTCAAATACAAAAATACATCAACAAATATCAAACTCCACAATTTGTTCTAACAACAAATATATAGCATTTGTAATACAAAATTGCAACCAACAACTTTCTACACCAAAATCAGTCGAAAATCTAGCGTTACATTTGTATCTATTTGCCAGAAAAGTTATTGGCACAACGAGTCCTATCACAAGGCATCAATACAATAGGCAGATTGGACGAGACTATTATCTTCACACAAGATTTAAAACATAAACAAGTAATTAGATAAGAGAGACGATTATTAGATCGATTAAAGCACGAACCCTAAATTTGACAGTATAACGTCGAAATAGCAAGCAAACTTATAAGGATATAATCTCGTGACCATATAAAATTAATAGAAAATATCAAGTCCCACTGCGAGTAGGCGAAAATGTAAGTATATTAAAGTTATAAAGAAATGGAGTTGATTGCACTGCAAAGAATTAGCAAGAAACATGGTCATGGTAACTGTAGTCACGATTAAGTTTACAAACAATGGTTTGCTTTAGGAACAATAGTGCAATTAAAGGCTATCGATGTAGTAGATCGTGTACAAGCAAGACAGTGAGGCTGGCGATAAAGAACAAGAAAACCGAAGAAATATGTGATAATAAATGCTTTGTCATATTAACGAATATGACCAAAACACATTTTATAAATGCTTTCCTATTATCTAATAGTATGAAGATAACATCTCGCCTGCAAGCATCCATTGTTATTAGTCTGCTAGTACTGCTACATAATATTCCCTCACGCGATATTACATGACGAAAATATGTATAAAACTGTATATTTATGGAACAACACATGCCGATGGGCACGCCAGTTAACAATTAAAATTATATGCAACAACGTAGCTTGGGCCTATTACCATGACCCTAATTTGTAAAGGACTCAATTTTGGAGGGTATAATTACCTAATGTTGCAACCCAATTGCATGTTAATAATAAGAAAGTAATAAATAAGTTTAGTTTTTGTAAGATGTTTAAAAAATCTATATTTGCACGCCTATAAGTGCAGAATATGCTGTACAATATTTAATTTAAGAATCTGTATATCACCATATTCTTGGAAATAAAGTTATTGTTATTATTATCTATCTGGACAGTACTCTTGCTGAGATAACGTTAGAGTAAAAATGAATTAATCCTGCCTTTGTCACTTGTATATACTTTGGCATTATGTCAGCAGAATAGCTGTCAAAAATTTAACTATTGGGCAACATTTTAAATCCAATACTCTCTTGTGATTGTGAAATTACATCAAAACTTGGAACAGTTTCAAATATATTTTGGTGATTTGCGGCCGTTTTTGGCCTTGTTAGCTATCATATATCCATGTCAAAGTGCCAAATTCTTATGATGCATATTAAAGGGTGTAATGGTAATATTTCCAAGCTACGCCTTTGCTTCTTTCCAGTTTGTTTTAACAGGAAACTGGTACAATGAACTATTAAGACACCTTTGACTGTAACTATAGTAGGACAACGTTCCTTAATCTAAAATGTCTATGCTAAATAATTTTGTTCTGTAGGCTTAGGACAACAATCTATTATCACATCCTGTGGGCGGCAAGAGATAACAGCGGTTCGATTATCAATTTATTTCTGCACATCTTATCATTAACTACCTACTTATAGACGAAATAAAATGTTATTCTGCGTAAATTAATTGGAGTTTAGAGAAGAAACGAACGATACTGACGCTTCAGTTAGGGTTAAAGGCCAACTACAGCGATCATATTAGTCAACATTTTTCGTATTGTAAATTACCAGCTAAGTCTGCTGGACTTTACGTTCAATATAACAATTTTAATAGCCATTACATTAATTGTCGTAAATACTGATAAAATTTGGTATAAAACGTCCGTTTATTTGTGAATCTTATCATTGTGGATTACCTACGACACTTTTACTGTCCAAAAAGCGAGTGTCAATAATTGCCCTAATTTTCGTACTTGATACAACGCATATGTTATTTTTGATTCTTATGACATTATAAATGTCAGAGAGTAAAACTATAGATAGTCAAATATTAGAGAGCGGTCTTCAAGGATATTCAGGTAACGCCCAAAGTATTAAACTATGAACTTTAAACTTCCTCTGTCAGTGAATGTCAGTATACGTCACAATGGATGTAGGTCACAATGACTCAAGTTTCTAAGGACCTTGTCTTAGTTGGAATATTTTAATACCCATAGGCGATCGCACGTATCTACAATAGGTACAAGAAACTGTAACAAAGACCTATTATTAAAACGGACACGACAAAAATCTTAACGATCTGCATACACTAGACCATCGCAGTGTAAACTCCAATGGCTCGAAAAGCATAACTCCAAGAATGGAATAAACAAACACAAATGCATGACATAAAAGCCAGTTGTTTTCAAGAATATTTAGAAAATATATATACTTGCTTATGTAAATAAAACGTTTCGTTTCAAATCAAACCAATTGCGCGTGATCTTAATGGCTTCCGGTCGTATTGCAGGGCCTTGATAACACAAGCTCGTGATTACAGCAGTAAGAAACCGCGTTGTTTGTAATTTAAAATGGCTGCGTTCTAATAAAAAATAGTCTGTTTCTCTATAACGCACGATTTGTATGCGTATTCTTGCTTACGAATTCGTCCGCGTATATCGGTCATAAGAAAGCGTTCTGACGTCATGCAAACCGAATCAGATTTTGATTTATGAATACCCTCTTAAAAAAGTTTCTGTATCGGTGACTTCATTGGAACCATCTTGGAGATGGTACCGAGCCGGGTTTGAAGGTGCTTAGAGCATTATTTGTACGACAATTTATGGCTAAAATATAATAGCCGGTGATAACAGTCATACGATGGAGTTCACCTCATTATTACATTGGAAATGGTTGATGTAATCTACTACTACATACTATAAAACAAAGTCCTCCGCCGTCTGTCTGTCTGTCAGTTCGCGATAAAGTAAAAAACTACTGAACGGATTTTCATGCGGTTTTCACAAATAGACAGAGTGATTCATGAGGAAGGTTTTAGGTATATAATTTGTTAAGGTTTTGTACTACCCGTGCAAGGCCGGGGTAGGTCGCTAGTCAAATATATTTGATGACGGGCTATAGCTGAAAACATTGCAGCCACATATTGCCAGTTTAGAAGCACCGTACATACACACAGCGACACATCAAGCTAAACTGTTTGGACTTTCAACTATTAGAAGTTGAACGCTGCGAATCGTGCGAGAGAGTGCATTATATTTTTGTTACGCTCTATCCTTATTCTATCTATTTTGTCTATCCTATTTTGTCTCATTCACGCTGAACGGGACGCGACGCTCTATCCTTACCATTACGTCACACATACGTACCGTACGTACGTACACCACTATGCACTGTCCCTTTCCGATAATTCTCTATTTTGTATGTAGCGTAGTTATGTGTATATAGGGTGTCTAACTTGATGTGTTGCCGTGTGTACGTTCCAATACATTTAAGATAACTTCTATAGAATATTATAAATAAATAATGACCTAAAAACAATTGGTCTCAGACGGTTTTACGCTTCGTGACGAATCATGAAGGTCTTATGATGTTTGTGTCGAGACTGCTCGCGTATAACGGAGTTTACTACAGAGATCATTGACGCAAAAACTTGTGGCAAAACGTTAGAGTTCGATGGTCGGTTATAGTATCTATTTTAGTATAAACAACAGTTTTTAATAGGACTTCAATTTTAATACAATCATTAAGCCGTTTAGATCTGGTTCCTATTATCAAGAACAACAAGAACAGTTAATTTTTGACACATATTCTATAAAAAATAAGACAACATTTAATGTCCCTATCAAAAATTACTTGTTTCTTGAATATAGGAAACAGGCATTAACGTGAAAAAGTTACGAAGAAATTGTTTATTTCGCATTTATAATATTAATTATTGGATAAAATAAGTATTATTTAGGTACTACTCTTTGGTTAATGTTGATATCGTTTTATTTATTGTATTGAAAATATTTTTGAGTTCTGTTGCTTATAGCAAAATTTGTAAATATGGCACAGTGGGGTTGTTATTCCGATGAATACGAAAACGCCATCCTGTATTTTTAAAAACATTTATGAACCTCACTATTAACAATAAAACTCAATAATACACTAAAATAAAACAATGATAAAGAAATTAGATGTCACAATATTGATACACGTATACTATTACGAATATTTAGAATGGAGAGTTTATTAAAATGTCTCATTGTTGTGTAAGAAGAATACTTTAGTTCAGCTTTAGCTTTAACTTTAGCTCTTTATGCATACCTACTTCAGATTATGACGTCATCATACGCACGATGACGTCATTTTCTTCAGACGACGACGGAATGCAACGGTTATGCTGACATCATTCAACGAGAGCGCATAATAAAAACAAAACCTTGAATTTTCGAAGTGGATTTAAAATCTCACTAGCTTTTTGCCTAGAGCCCATAGCATAAGTTTGCATTTACGTTTGCGACCGATTGTGATTTCTAGTTCCATTACCGTTTCATAGAAGACGTCTTTTGATTTTACTGTATTTGATTGACGACTCGATGGCGTAGTGATTAGTGTAACGCACAAGTCAAACATTTGTGTGCGTGAACATGGATGTTTGTCTTGGTCTGGGTGTTCCTATGTATAATAAGTATGTATTTACAAAAAAAAAAGTATATATGTATGTTTATTCATTGTCTAGTACCCATAGTACAAGCTCTGCTTAGTTTGGGCTAGATGGTGTTGTGTATGTGATAGAATATTATTATTATTACTGTTAGCATGTTCTTAGTACCGACGACTTCCCTGGAGAAATGTCCGCTAATATTCCTCCCCCCTAGGGCTTTTATACTACTAGAAGTCACTTGTCGAGCTTACAAGCTGAAAACAACTGGCAAAATATATGGCTGTAGGTTCGGGACATAGGCGCCTGTTTGTATCTATGAATTCCATATTTAAATTTGAAATAGGTAACGAATTCAAATTTAACACGCCTTAAAAATTTTAAGTTGAAGGTAGATTGAATTTTTTAATACTATTTTTATTTTATATAATCATCCGTTAAATAACACCAAAATGTCATCCGCTATTCCACAAGGTCAGTTCGAAATTTGAATGCAGAACTCAAATAGTGCCAGAGGTACGGTTGGCAAAATAATACGTACAAAAAATCAACGGCTCAGTCTGTTTGTCCTAGCAACAGGACCAGTTCGCGTTCAAATGTGCATAACAGCCGCAGTAGTAACCTGTTTGAAGAATGGACGGCTTGTTGACCAAACATTTACTGACGCATTCATAACTTGTTCGGTTAATACGACCCCATTTACTACACGATTGTATCGTTCTGAAAGGTAAGGATTGGTACTTTGCCACCTTTCTATACTACCTAATAATGTCGTCTAGACTTCGGTCTGTCGGGGCACGGCGGCCAATCTTATCGAAGACTGAACATCTGCGCAGGAGATATTATAGTGCACAAGTATTTGTGCAAACATAAGTGCACTCTACCACATTTACGCACGAAGCGATATGCTTCCAATTTTATAATGCGTACCGCTAAGGAGTGGAATACGCTACCTAAGTCTGTGTTTCCCGATGAGTACAATCTGGGTGTCTTCAAGTCGCGAGTGAATAGGTATCTTCTAGGCAAGGGTGCTCCATCGTCGACTGCATCTTCACTTAAGATCAGGTGAGATCGCGGTCAAACGCAAGCCTATTAGAGTATAAAAAAATAAAATTATAAAAAAAACTCTGATGCCTAGCTCTCATGACCCGATGAGACGGTAATCCGATACGACCGGAAATATATCAGACGCAGGACCAACGGTTTTATGTGCTTTCCGATGCACGGTTGTGGCTAACACTTTTACTACAGATTAGTTAGCCTTTTGCACAGATTACGTAGATAAAGATGGCCGCTCAATTCAACAATCAAAATAAATGAACTCACATATAGACACATGCGTAGACTGATTTCGGATCGATTCAGCTGAATGTGAATGATTACATTGGCTGACGTGATCCAAAACTGCTTTACGTATACGTACGTATATGTGTGTGAGTCTGTTTCGTTGTGTATATAAAAATAAGGTTCAGTCTAAAATAACTGAACATATGAGGTACAGCAATACTCTTCTGCATCTTAAGTGATTCTTGACTTTGAACCACGCGGCCATCTAATCCAGTGATTCTAGTGCTACTGAATTTCATTTTGAACACTGAATCTTTCGAATAAAATTATAGCAAGTGATCGAGCCCCGGTAGATCATAGAATAGAGATTTTGATCTGTCTGTTTATCTGTTTAATGCACCATTTCGTAAAAACCGCTGAACGGATCCTGACATAGTTTTTACATTTATGTTAAGTACAATAGTTCCTATTCTTTGGTTTAGTTGTTTAGGATTCAACTGGAAATATAAGCTACGTTTCATGTAATTCTATTCAGTATATACTGAGATATGGTACGTAGTACTATCTACCTTAATGACGCTGAAGGGAATTTGGAATTATTTCGTATAGAAGAAGCATATAGGTACTATGGGGACAATCATAGGATACTTATAAAAGAAAACCAAACGAACATGCAGTTTACGATTAAGACATTATAAAATCAAAAGTAATGCTTCGTAAACGTTTTTGTTTAACTTGTCTTTCAAGTGTTTACATTTGGCTAAGCAGACGAAGTTCTTATGAGTCAAATATTGACTACGCTTATGCGTCAGCAGACTACAGTAAATTTACAAGACTTATGAATAATACGACGCTTGAAGAATTCCGAGAAAAATAAATCATCGTTACTACGTTTTTTTACTGCTTAAGTGGTAAAAAAATGTACGATGGTCAGAAGTTACTATAGCCTATGATGTCTTGCAATACGAGACGTGTCACTCTTGCGTTTCTGACTCTAGAGAAAGGCTTTCAAGATGAATTGAACGGCAAAGAATAGGAGAGTTACGTTTATTACTCACCAGCACTTTTACAAACGAGGTGCAACGCAGTAACAGGAAAGACCAGAGGGTCTTGAGAACCTCTGGTCTTTTACTAAGTACTTTATCATGTATGTTATTAAATGGATTTAAAAAGGTTTTGTAATTTAGTATTTAGATCACGTAGCCCTCTAATTAAAATAGTTACGAGCCCGTTCGCCCCTCAAGGTTCACCCCTTGGTAGGTATTTGTTAGGTTTTATCTTAAAATCCACCCAAAAATAGGAGGCTCCTTCTTTCTATGAAAGGGGCGAAAGTCAAGGGGAGTACGGGCTCGTAGCCATTAAAATAAGAGAAAGTATTGTCAATATATTCTATTTTATTAATATAGATAACGAAGTCTTTCAAATCTCAGTACGATTTGTTAACAGTATCAAAACAAAATTTATTTAATTAAATCACCTACATAACTTTTTTAACGCGATTTTTGTAAGATTATTAGATGTATAATTTAGAATAGTTCAAAGTGAGTACAAGTGTACAAATCAAAAAAAAATGGGTCACTAGGTTTCCGAATTCCATTATATTTTAATGAGTAAGTATATTTTTTATTTTATTGTCTTATTTATATTATATTATGTATATATAGCATTATAATATCGTTTTTGATATCCTGTAAAGATATTACAAATGTTGAAATTAAACTACTATATACGGATTTTATCGCGTTATTTATTTGACACTTTATTACATAATTTTGAAAACTGTTACACTACTACTATTATTAAACTTTACTAATTTTTAAGCTAATTGAATTATTATTAAACTATTACAACTATTTAGATTTAATTTAATTTTACACTTTCCCCGACGTTTAATAGTAGTAGTAGTGTAACAGTTTTCAAAATTATGTAATAAAGTATCAAATAAATAACGCGATAAAATCCGTATATAGTAGTTTAATTTCAATGAATAATATTCGCGTAAACCGAAGACAATATTATATTATAAATGTGTTTAAATATATATATTTTTTAAAGTTACTAACAAATATTATTGGCTTAACATATGTATCTATATATACTGCCATTGATACTATATATTTGATATAGTATCAATGACAGTAAGAACTATTAATTCAACGCGTTACTCGTCCCTTTGTGTCAAATATCAGCCCCAAACGAACTCGTTGATGTTCAAATATAATCTTAACGTGTACGATGTAGGAGTTTTCATTAATATCCTAAGTGACTCTACTTCAAATGCGGCGTTAGACCTATTTGAGATATATGTGCAACAACGACTTCTTCTGTCGCCTATTATTACATAGTAAGTTAGTATCTTAGAATAAGCCACGATGGGGCTAACATATTACTCTGTAATAAAAGACTCTAAATAAATAAAGAAAAAAAGAAAAAAAAACTACTCGTCCCAAACACATGGGCCCTATTACCATAGCTGACGAAATATGAGATATATATATAGGTGTGAGACTAATAAAAGCCTCTAAATAAATAAAGAAGAAAAAAGAAAAAACCTACTCGTCCCAAACACATGGGCCCTATTACCATAGCTGACGAAATATGAGATATACATATATATTGGCGTGAGACTATTTTATCTATACTAATATTATAAAGCTGAAGAGTTTGTTTGTTTGTTTAGTGTTGGATAGCCCATTTATCGAGGAAGGCTATAGGCTATATAACGTCACGCTACGACCAATAGAAGCGGAGCAGCAATGAAAAATGTTGCAAAAACGGGGAAAATTCTCTTATGTGAAGCAGACGAAGTTTCGCGGGCCAGCTAGTGTATGACAATATTATGAGCGTAATATCTAGTACACACGGCTACACATCAAGTTAGATACCCTACATACGCATAACTACGCTACATACAGAATAGAGAATTGTCGGAAAGGGACAGTGCATAGTGGTGTAGACCCATCACGGTGCACTAGCGCGTGCGGCGACGCCCGCGGCCGGTTCAGCGTGAATGAGACAAAATAACAAAAATATAACGTACTCTCTCGCACGATTCGCAGCGTTCAACTTCTAATAGTTCAAAGTCCAAATAGTCTAGGTTGATGCGTCGCTGTGTGTACCTATCATTACCAGTAAGTCAAATCGATTCAACGAACTATAAAAACGCTTGAACATAACTGGCATCATTTCTACCAACGTGTACGGGCATTTTTTTATTCTTAGCAATATGCTAATACCCAGATGTGCTGTACAAGGCAAAATAATCTTTAAAGTTAGGTGATAAGGTATAAAATTGATTGAATTGCACAGCAGACTAGGTGGTATTTTAGACTTGTTATCGTGAAGACGGGGTATATATTTTATAAATTTATAAGTAATTGGTTTAATGTATGAGCAGCTACCGATCGTGAGAATTTTCTATCCTGTTTGGAATTGCACCCGATAGATTAATTCCATAGAATTTAAACTATTCGAAGAAATGAAAACTTGCGCGTGTAGTTTGCGCGAGTAAGTTGTGCATGTAGCCAGCTCGGGTAGCTTGAAAAGGTAGTCTCTTTTTAAACAAAAAGAAATATAAGTACCTATATATATCAATTGTAATGTAATTTTTCCATTAATAATAATCTAATCTCGATTTACTTGAGAGGATGCAAGGAACGCCACTATTGTTGCACTTTTATTAATAAATATTTTGACATTTTATACCGTCGAATACGGAATTTAATGGGCGTGATACGGGTGACATATGGCACAGAACCCAAGCTATATATTATCGGAGTATAGCACGATCAAAACGTTTCTTCCCGTTACGTATAGCACGAACAATCGGCCAGGAACTGCGGCATTAACATTTCATGGTACATGGTAGGTTTGGTCTCCAATCTTATAAGAAAAGAAGTCTTTATTTACTATAAACAGGGTACATTAATATATGTTATAAATTATTTACAAGAGTAGAAGCTCATTTAGCCATTTCAAATGGCATGCAAATGTAATATATTATATTACAGGTCGAACCATTTACACGAAAATATTAAATTTCAAATTTACAATATCAATTATAAATTAAATTATATAAGGTCTCTTATATAAGTAATTGTTTGTTTTTCGTGTGGTTAGTGGCCAATCTGTTGTTAAGAGTAGTTCAAGCCGCCCGTAGGCCTCTGACATGGCTTAACGACTGCTGTCAATTTGACAACAACCGGGACCGACTTTAACAAATCAATTATAATGGGTATTTTCAAAAAAATCTTTAAGGCTAGAAATTGCTCTGCATGAGCCAAAAACGTAATTTTATAGTCAATTTATTTAGTGGTAATATATTTATATGATTAGGGATTTTATTATATACTAGCTGACCCACGCAACCTTGTCTACTTCAGATAAGAGAATTTTCCCCGTTTTCGCAACATTTGTAATACAATAATAACAATAATACAAAACAATAGCATTGCTGCTCCGCTCCTATTGGTCGTAGCGTGATGTTATATAGCCTATAGCCTTCCTCGATAAATGGGCTATTCAACACTAAAAAGCTTTTTCAATTCGGACCAGTAGTTTCTGAGATTAGCGCGTTCAAGCAAGCAAACAAACAAACAAACAAACTCTTCAGCTTTATAATATTAGTACATATTTTTATACACATGGCGTTTAAGTTATTTTGCAGCCGACTGCTTCTCGGTATCATGTTTAGCACAAGCCTGTCTGGATTTCCTATGTGATCACATCGAGTAACATCTTTTGCACGTTTGAATACATGAGGGTGTTGTTTAATAAATCTCCCTAATATGTATATTAATAATCCCTTCTAATATATAAAGACAGGCCAAGGGGAGTATTTTTAGTTCCTTAAAATAAGGACGACATGATACGTCTGGTGCAATATCACATATTGATCTTACGCATCTCTTCTGAGCAATAAAAAAAATCTGTACCTCTGAGCTATTGCCCCAAATCAACAATCCGTACCGAAGGACAGACTCAACATAATTATGCAAAATAAGCCGTGCATGCCGTGTATCTGTTTGCTACTTTAGCAAGTTTAAAAAGAGCAAATGGAAATGCGTAATGATATTGTTTTTGACATTTTATACCGTCATGAAATACGGAGTTTGATTGGCGTGATACAAAAGACATCTATCACAGCTCCTAAGGTACCTGCACCTCTCCGTGCACCCGCTTAACGCAGCGGACGGCCTAAACACAGCCTGAAACTTCGGCATTAACATTTCATGGTTAGGTATCCAACCTTCGTAATGTCACGCACGGCGTAATAATTTACTACACAACCCAACTTTTTACTTGGATTACTACTCAAGGCCACGGTTAACGTTTTTCTACGCAAAAAATATGAAGTACATTTGTGATTGTATGAAATAACTAGATTTCGCCCGCGTCTTTGTTCGCTTAAATGTAGGTTGTCAATTTCAATCAGCCTACCCCTCGGTAACTTTCTCCCTAGCCTTTATTATTCCCAAGTCACTTGGGGTCGGCTTTTCTGGTCTAACCGGATTTGACTGGATATCAGTTTTTACACGGAGCGGCTGCCACCTGACCTCCGCAACCCGAAGGCTAACGATACCCTAAGGCTAGACCAGTGTCAAGATATTATAAGGCACTGACTTCCCAATAATATAATAGTAATCTATAATAATATCGCTGTTTTCGTTATTGTAGTTAAAAATAATGTTCGTTTGGAAACCCACACATTATACAATAATTATAGTTTTTTTTATTTTTTTATTTTAATAAGACCTCTTGCAGTATTTATACATCCTGTATCGCGAGGTACTTTACAAACATTCAAACAACAAACACAAAGAACACGCAGGCTCGGCACAAATATTTGTGAACCACACAAATTTTTGTCACGTGTAGTGATCGAACCCATAACACTTAGCGCAGAGCCAGTGGCGATGCCATCACTTAACCCTTTATAGGACGGCCAAACAAAATTTATGAAACCGTTAACCTATTACCGACACCTTATCTACTTTGCGAAAGAATTTCTTCTAAACAACACAAACTAATTGTCTTCAATGCCAACTTCTTATAGAGATGTGTCATATATAGGTATTTAGCACACCCTGTTATGGTAACTCAATATAACTCGAGGCGCTCATAGCCAGTTGCACTCACTGATCGGTAAACGATTAGCAAGGTTAAGCAACGTTGGGTGCGGTATTTCATCTGAGCGTCTCTGTGCTTCGAAGGGCACGAAAAAAGTAGGTCCCGGTTGTTGTCAAATTGACAGCAGTCGTTAAGCCATGTCAGAGGCCTACGGGCTTGAACAACTCTTGACAATAGGTTGGCCGCTAACCACACGAAAAGAAAGACTCGATATAGAACAGTCAAATTCTGATGCTTTTAAAACTAGCTAGCTACGTACTTACTATAATTTTTAACAACTGATTGCACGGATGGATTTGTTGTTTAAGTTGTCGTCTCATTGACACTGTGCCGAGTGATATGGGTTTGAGACCTCACGGTACAACAATTTCTGTTGTGTGTTGCCGAGTGCCCGAGACTGGGTGTTCTTTGTGTCTGTTGTTTGAATGTTTCCCCCGTGACACAGACATTATTCATAGCGCGGGCGTTGAATTAAACAAAAAAAAAAAACAGAAGAGGCAGGCAGATGCATCACAGCCACATTTTGCCAGTTATAGAATAAAGTTCAACATAGTAGAGGCCTATAGCCTTTAATCGGGCAAAGCTTCAGACTCCAGAAAAATTCTTGTCAATAAGTACTAAATACTACTAATACTTCGTCTGACTTCAGAATTAAACCCGAGACTTCGTGCACAACATTTACAAGTTAAATAAGCGACAGACTTTGTTTTATTTTCCGTGAAAAGCAACAAAAACTGGTCACGATCGGTGCAGTCTGTGAGTGATACGCGCTATATGTTTAAGTATTATATAAGATGCGAATAGTTTATTCGAAAAGTATTAAATTAAAACCTTACTAAATATAGCATTAATCAACGATAACAATTAATTACTTCTTCTTCTCTCTTAGCCTTTATTATTCCCAAGTCACTTGGGGTCGGCTTTTCTGGTCTAACCGGATTTGACTGGATATCAGTTTTTACACGGAGCGGCTGCCACCTGACCTCCGAAACCCGATGGCTAACGATACCCTAAGGCTAGACCAGTGTCAGGATATTAGAGGGTACTGATTTTCCCTATAACGACTGCCATAGATGTTCATGGCAGCCGGGACCAACGGCTTAACGTGCTCTCCGAGGCACGGAGCAGGCGATAATTGTCAATCAATACGCACATAATTCCGAAAAGTCATATTAATTCCAAAAGTCAGAGGTGCGCGACGTGGGTTCGAACCCGAGACCCTCTGCATTGCAGTCTGTTGGCCTCCCCACTGAGCTATCGCTGCTCACATTAATTACTTAAAATACTAAATATTAAATACTAAAGCAAAAAATCGAATTGAAATTAACTAAAAACGGTTACATGGTTAGAATACAAATTAATTATACTACGTTTCTAAAAAGGTATGTACATGACGCAAGTACCTGACGCAGATTACATGCGCAAGCTACTTGCATGAGTTTCTTGCGCTGTTACCTCGCGCTGTTACCTCAACTGTTTACGCGCATATAACCCGTGCAAGCGCGTCAACTTGCGCCTGCAAAAGTAACGGCTGCAAACTTGCATTGCTTTTGAACCCGAACTCAAATGTTACAAACATCTATACGCTACGTTAAGACTGCGCCGAGCGAAATGTGCCAAAACAGGCGGTCACAGTTAAGTGAATTAAATCAACACTTTTTGTTTAATACAAATATAAAATATACATTTATCATAACAATTAATGTGTTTATAATTACTCCATGTAAAACTTAAAATAATTAATATTTTCGTCTACCAAATTACGTAAATTTTGCAAATACAAAAACGTAAGCTCGTGTTACGTGATTTTTAGATTATAACAGCAGAAATCTATCTTATTTTACAGCTTAAACGAAACATAAATAGTTATATTACAATTTGTCCGTCCCAAATATTTAAGTTATTGGTTGATAATAAAGACACATACCTATTTATAAAAAAACTTCAAATCCTCCATACAATTTTACTACGGCGGCCGCGCGCCGATTTGAATATGCGCCGCACGAACTCTGTCATTATTTGTCTTACGCTCGGCGCAGTCTTAATAATTAACCCTTCTATAGGGTTACCAACTTCATGAGAGGTTAGAAAATTTGAGTGGTGTAAATCTTACATAGCACAATTATTATTATGAAATCACTCGATTCGAGTACCCAAAATGTAACCTTTTTGTAACAGTTGGATTGAAAACCCTATTTCCACGGTAACTGCTTACTTTCTTATAAGATTTTATGCTCATTTTCCTCCTTAGGGTTGCTAAACACATAGTAAGTAGTTACTTCTACATATAACACATTCGCACTCTTAATAAATCAGAGACCTTTCTGAGTATTTTGGATTAAACAAATTTGAACTCTGTTGCAATTACTTGACACTAATATAATATTATAATTAATAGTCACTCAATTAGAGTTCAAATTGCCTTACTTCCAAATTTCGAGTTCAGTCAGTTTTATTAAGAGTGCGGTTATGTATGGTTTTCATCGGGCTTACCCGATCAGCAGCCCCAGCGCCTATTTTATAGTTTATTTAGGCTCTATTGCATCGTTAGTAAGTTAGCATTAAGGCTCATTTACGCTGATACGTCTGCGACTTCGCCAAGCGACGTGTGCCGTAGGCAGCTCAGTCGAGGTGTTGCTTACACAGAGGGGATCTTCAACCGTTGCAAGCGCCAATTTCGCTTAGTACCGAACATGCTCGACTTTAGCTGTGAACTGAGTCTTCAGACAACTAGACGTTTACACTGAGTCATTGGACGATATGGGCTGCCCGTCAAAATCGTCCTTTAGTTGCTGATTAATCTCGTCCAGTTAACGCCAAACCATGTCAACGCGCAGGCATGTCGATCGGCATTATTACCGATTAATCGACGTCAAATTCGATTATATCGCCCGACTATGTCGACCATACTTTGTGTATAGCAACTTCTGATGAAATGATGCAATTCGCTTATATGAAATGTTTGTATTGTCTATTTGGAACCATTTCCTAAGAGCGGTTATACATTGCCACTTTTTTTAACACTTCAAGCGAAAGTTTGAAAGTTATTATTATATAACCTTTTTGTAACACTTGGATTGGCAACCCTATTTCTACGGTAACTGCTTACTTTGTTATAAGATGTTATGTTCATTTTCCACCTTAGGGTTGCTAAACACATAGTAAGTAGTTACTTCTACATATAACACATTCGCACTCTTAATAAATCAGAGACCTATCTGAGTATTTTGGATTAAACAAATTTGAACTCTGTTGCAATTACTTGACACTAATATAATATTATAATTAATAGTCACTCAATTAGAGTTCAAATTGCCTTACTTCCAAATTTCGAGTTCAGTCAGTTTTATTAAGAGTGCAGTTATGTATGGCTGTCATCGGGTTTCCCCGATCAGCAGGCCTAGCGCCTATTTTATAGTTTATTTAGGCTCAATTGCATCCTTGGTAAGTCAGCATTAAGGCCCATTTAACTGATACGTCTGCAACTTTGACAAGCAACGAATGCTGTAGATAGCTCAGTCGATGTGTTGCTTACACAAAGGCGACTGCCATCTTGGAACGTTGCAGGCGTCCGTATTTCTCAATGTCAAACGTGGTCGATTTTAGGTGCTAACTGAGACTTCAGACAACTAGGCGTTTCCACGGAGCCATTGGACGATATGGGCTGCCCGTCAAAATCATCCTTTAGTTGCTGATTAATCTCGTCCAGTTAATGCCAAACCATGTCAACGCGCAGGCATGCCGATCGGCATTATTAACGATTAATCTACGTCAAATTCGATTATATCGCCCGTCTATGTCGACCATACTTTGTGTATAGCAACTTCTGATGAAATGATGCAATTCGCTTATATGAAATGTTTGTATTGTCTATTTGGAACCATTTCCTAAGAGCGGTTACACATTGCCACTTTTTTTACCACTTCAAGCGAAAGTTTGAAAGTTATTATTATATAACCTTTTTGTAACACTTGGATTGGCAACCCTATTTCCACGGTAAGTGCTTACTTTCTTATAAGATGTTATGCTCATTTTCCTCCTTAGGGTTGCTAAACACATAGTAAGTAGTTACTTCTACATATAACACATTCGCACTCTTAATAAATCAGAGACCTTTCTGAGTATTTTGGATTAAACAAATTTGAACTCTGTTGCAATTACTTAACACAAATATAATATTATAATTTATACACAATTAGAGTTCAAATTGCCTTACTTCCAAATTTCGAGTTCAGTCAGTTTTATTAAGAGTGCGGTTATGTATCGTTTTCATGGGGCTTCCCCGATCAGCAGCCCCACCGCCTATTTTATAGTTTATTTAGGCTCTATTGCATCATTAGTAAGTTAGCATTAAGGCTCATTTACGCTGATACGTCTGCGACTTTGACAAGCGACGAATGCTGTACATAGCTCAGTCGATGTGTTGCTTACACAAAGGCGACTGCCGATCAGTATTATGGCAGAATATTCACCTAAGTTTTATTCGATTATATCGCCCGACTATGTCGACCAGACTTTGTGTATAGCAACTTCTGATGAAATGATGCAATTTGCTTGTATGAAGTGTTTGTATTGTCTATTCGGAACCATTTCCTAAGAGCGGTTATGTATCGTTTTCATGGGGCTTCCCCGATCAGCAGCCCCACCGCCTATTTTATAGTTTATTTAGGCTCTATTGCATCATTAGTAAGTTAGCATTAAGGCTCATTTACGCTGATACGTCTGCGACTTTGACAAGCGACGAATGCTGTACATAGTTCAGTCGATGTGTTGCTTACACAAAGGCGACTGCCGATCAGTATTATGGCAGAATATTCACCTAAGTTTTATTCGATTATATCGCCCGACTATGTCGACCAGACTTTGTGTATAGCAACTTCTGATGAAATGATGCAATTTGCTTGTATGAAGTGTTTGTATTGTCTATTCGGAACCATTTCCTAAGAGCGGTTATACATTGCGACTTTTTGTACCATTACAAACCTGATGCGACAGCGATACAGCTATGAATCGTAAACCATTACACGCGAGTTGAGACGAACACCGTCGCGCTCTCAAACATGTCTATGGAATTTATACGTACGAGTAGGCGCAAATAGTTTCTACGATTAAAATCCTAAACGTGATTACATTAGAAAACAAATGGTTCAACATAGGTAAGGTATGAATTATGAAAAATTATGAAGATAAAAGGTTTAGTTTAGTTTAGAAGTTTTGAGTACAACCTAAAACAAACTTCACGACGTTTTCGCTTGTTGACCTTAAAGCTGCGAAACAAACGCACATTTTATTTATTCACGAAATTAACTGCATATCTCTCACATCACAATTGCGTCTTCGACTCCACATAAACGTCTATTAGCATCTATTAATGGCAAGTGTCGCGATAAAGTCGCCCGTCTGTATTCCTGCACAAAGTCGTCGTGTGTAACCGCCCTTATGAGCTAATACTAGCTATGCGCAGAATTGTATTCGAATACAATTGTGCGCAATGTTGTACAGTCAGCAACATAAGTAACTGAAAATTAGTTTTTTTTTCAAAACCATATTATTATAATTCGATTATTTTTGAACTGTGATTACATCAACTACCTTTCAATTATTACTGCTATAAAAAACTAGCATAACAAATATTAGTTTTTTATAGCAGTATACATATACCTAATTATAATTTTAAAACCTAACGGTAATCGAAATTGTCAAAGTGTGTATCGACTTATGTTGCTGACTGGTGTTATAAGTAATATTCGATTCTATCACCCAGTTATTTCGACACCAATTCGCTTGTACGAAATGTTTGTATTGTCTATTCGGAACCATTGCCTAAGAGAACACACATAGCGAATTTTTGTACCGATCCAGGCCGAATGTAATGGACACACCTATACTATACTTCTCCTCATCTCCTATGCTTCTCCTCATGAAAGCTCTACTCTTCGAACAGGATTTCTTTTCAATGTAACATTTTAATTTCCTTATTTACTTTTATTATATATCTATCACAAATCTAAAATATTATAAAACAGAAATAAAAAATAAACCTAAAACCCTCTAATAGGCGTCGTAGAATTCCTACGCATCACCCTTTTTTTTTTTTATTATTATATTTGTTAATTGATTTGACCAATAAGTGTTTACACAATTGAATATATATATATATATATATATATTTATATATATATATATATACATATATATATATTTTTTTTTTATTATTATATTTGTTAATTGATTTGACCAATAAGTGTTTACACAATTGAATATATATATATATATATATATATATATATATATATATATATATTATTTTTTTGTCTTTTAAATATCATACTCTATTGGTAGAAGTGCACGAATAGTATCTAACGTTCCTTTCGTCATTTCAACTTGATAGTCGAGTTTTCTTAAATAAAATATTGTGTTTTTCATTTGATTATTATTGGTATGACATAACACAACATACATATGTAATGCCTTTGAAACATTTAATTTATTTGTATCTATTTTATGTGAAATGTGAAAAATAATTAAAGTAATTAAGTTCACAAAAATGTTGATACAATAAGTATTTAAACATCAATGAAATTATTAATATTAATCGATAATTATAATCGATTATGATCATCATCGTCCCAGACCTCAGTTTGTTACTCTGATAGACGTTAGACGTATAGGATTGTTGATATTTTCGTATTACTTAGCTTTAGCAATGAACACAATGACATAATTTTCAAAACGTTCGCAAACACCGCATACAATTTCAGAATCCGAGTTGCTACTAAGAATATTTTGACTGATTATTACAATAACGATTTGCCTGACCAGGGATTGAATCCTGTATGACAAGAAAGAAGAACAGAAAACAAGTGTTGTGTATGTTTTAATATTTTGCTAGACGTCCGGGGAAAATACCCCAGTTTGCCTTATGCTATTGCATATATGCTGTATATACATACCTACTACATAATATTACGCTTTTACATTTCTGCTTATTTCTCTAGAAATTACTTGACCAGGGAAGGACTACCCTCTCACAGAAAATCGACGTGAAATAGCAGTATTCCTACTGTTGCGTTTCGTTCGGTGAGTGAGAGTGCCGGAGACCCAATCACCCTCTTTCCCCCTTCCCGCTCCTTCTCCTTCCCACTTCGTTTCCTAAAGGGTCGGCAACGCGCAAGTGATGCCTCTGGTGTTGCAGGTGTCCGTAGGCTACGTGACCACTTCCACCACCATCAGGTGGGCCGTAGGATTGTTTGCAACCTAAGCAGATAAAAAAAAATTACACAATCATTTCTTTAGCTGTTTAAAGTTCCAGTTTTCAACAATAATATGCGCAGTATGATTCTCTGTTAGGCACATTGTGAAACTGATAATCTCCCTACCTAGAACCCTTTATCCAAACATAAAACCGAACCTAGCACCTCACCATCAATATTATCACAAATGCCCATACACTACTGAATCAACAAGACATAAAAAAGTTAGTTATTTCTGGGAATCAAACAGTCTACACATACGATATCGGAATGAAATTCAAAACCACACTGCAAAACAGACGTGAAATAAAACAGCTGCAAAAGAGCGAGACAGAACGATTCCAGTTAGGGTTGCCACCATTATTTTGAACGAAGAAAGTATATTTACTAATATTGTCTTACGTTTACGCGAATGTTATACATTGAAATTAAACAAATTTATACGGATTTCATCGCGTTGTTTATTATTTATAAAACACTATTATTACATAATTTTGAATACTTAATATATAATTAAACTACTATTGTTCAACACTTTTACTAGTTACTTCTTCTTTTTCGTGTGATTAGTGGCCAACCTGTTGTCAAGAGTTGTTCAAGCCGCCTGTAGGCCTCTGACATGGCTTAACGACTGCTGTCAATTTAACAACAACCGGAACCGACTTTTTACGTGCCCTCCAAAGCACGGCGACGCTCAGATGAAATACCACTAAGCGGTCACCCATCTATAGACTGACCGCACCCAACGTTGCTTAACCTCGCTAATCGTTTACCGATCAGTGAGTGCAACTGGCTATGAGCGCCTCAACTAGTTACTGATTACTTCTATTTAAGCTATTTATATTATTAAAACTATTTATATTTAGATTTAACTTTACACTTTCTCCGACGGTTCGCTTGCTTTCCAGCAGCCACGTTCACAGGGAGACTAAGATGGTGGAAAATAATTTAATTATTGGTGTTTGTATTTACGCAAAATTTGCTCAAAGTATCATGAAGTCTAGCTGTGTTTAAAATAATCAAAACCAAGAATAAGAAAAAGCACTTTAGAACATTGAAACATTCTGAACATTCTAGTCTCCCCGTGACCATGGCTACTAAAAAGCAACTGAAACGTCGGGGAAAGTGTAAAATTAAATCTAAATCTTAATTTACCCGAAATAACGTTTACCCAAAATAACGTACTATACTTTATTATAAAGTACGGGTGGCAACCCTAATTCCAGTCTGTGGTTTATTGTCAGGAGTTCTTGGACATACAAAATCCGACCCTATTCTTCACGATATAGGGCACAAAATTGTGTTTCGATAGTCTTTATCAAATTATGAAACGGAAGTACTGGATTATGCATGTTTGCTCTTTCAATTAATATTTTGTTTTCTTTTTAAATGGTTATCAACATTGTAGGTAATAAAACTCACGTTTATGTTTATTGCATTGAGGGTAGGACGAAGTGTTTTACACCCAAATATCGTCAACTATGATTTAGGCCCTACGTACATTACGTAGGCCCTAATTAATCACAGGCCATAAACCATAGTAAAAAAAACTGGCATGTATGTACACATGCCAGTTGCTTTTTTTTTCAAAATGTGTAGGCAGAGATTACATGACCTAAATAATTTAGTAGATTAGTAGGTCAGTTTGAAGTTTTAAACCCGGGACCACGCAATCGTTCATAAGCACAGCAAAAGCATTTAAAATTGGTTTTATTAAAGCCAATTAATACTAATATAATAATACGAATCTAACTCTGTATGGCTGTTACGCTTCCACGGCAAAACCACTGAATCGATTTTGATAAAATTTGGCCAGGAGATAGATTGTATCCTGGAAAACACATAGGCTGTTAAAGTAGCAACAGGAGGATGTAGAGGTAAACGTAAATTCATAGTTTAGTTTATTAAGTCTATCTTTGACGTTCATAAGTGTCACATTGTTACCAAAATGAATATAGTTATTTTGATTTAGATTTATCCCGAGGTGTTCCTATGAGACATACGCATTAATCTTAACAGATTAATTTATACGAGTTTCAAACGTGACTAAGAAGTATGGCGGAAATTCGTTCTACCCACACATGAATAAATATTGTAAAATCAGTGTCTGCTCGTAGAGTGTACTGATTACAACGAGATTCATCCTGTTTACATTGTACAGACAAAGCTATATGTATAAACATATAGTACACATGCATCTATACTAATATTATAAAGCTGAAGAGTTTGTTTGTTTGGTTGAACGCTCTAATCTCAGGTACTACTGGTCCGAATTGAAAAATTCTTTTAGTGTTGTATAACTCATTTATCGAGGAAGGATACAGGCTATATAACATCACGCTACGACCCACGGGGGCGGCGCAGTAATCATAAATGCGGGTAAAACCGCGGGCACATCAAATCATAAATATGAGAACACCATAAAGTTTTGAAAAAGTAAACATGCATATATGAGTGACGCCTACATCCCCGAAGGGGTGGGCAGATGTGAATTTCTATATGTAAAAGTGTTTTTGTATACTTGTTATCACGTACATAGTTCCCACAGAAACGAGAAAATAGAAAATACCACACCTAGTCGCAAAGAAACATGGCCGGGTTTATCTAGTATGAATTTATAACAGATTTCTTTGCCTATACAGAGGTTTCACAGACCAAATACTACAATGTTTAGGTGTATGAATTTATTATAACATTCTCTGCCTATAGATACCTATATATAGATTGCTCATAGCACCTGCTATAAACAAAATACTACATAATAATAATAATGTCCTGCAGACCGAATTTCGGCCACGGCGGCCAGTCTTAACAGAGACTGGCCATCTGCGCAGAAGGTATTATAGTCCACAAGTGTGTGCGCAAACACAAGTGCACTCTCTGTTCCCTAACTGTCATGATCCGATGGGACGGCAATCCGACACGACCGGAGAGAGATGAGGCGCAGGACCAACGGCTTTACGTGCTTTTCGAGGCACGGGAGTGTCTAACACCGCCAACTTCCTAACTCCGGGCTGCTATTGAGATTTCTTTACAGAAAAAACCAATAACTTTTTGTTGGACCGACCCGGGATTCGTACCCGAGACCTCATGCACAGCAGTCGTATTCACTACCGCTGCGCCACGGAGCTACAATCAACATAGTGACTAGGTAACAAAAACTATACAAGGACGTGAATGTGGAAAAAGTCGTGCTTTAAATTTTGTATTATTATGACCTTACAAACTGTAAATAGTGACAGCAAGTTATACGTGACCGTGAGTTGTAGTAGGTCAAAAATAAGCAGATGCTATTAATGAGGAACAGTTGCTATACCATGTATCTTATGTGGGGGCCAGTCAGTGCAGACCGGCGACACTTCGACCCAGTGGGATCTTTTGTGTCGACACACTCCCAATAACGACTGCCACAGATGTTCATGGCAGCCGGGACCGACGGCCTAACGTGCTCTCCAAGGCACGGAGCAGGCGATAATTGTCAATCAATACGCACATAATTTCGAAAAGTCATATATCTTTCAAAGTCAGAGGTGCGCGACGTGGGTTCGAACCCGAAACCCTCTGCATTGCAGTCTGTTGGTCTCCCCACTGAGCTATCGCTGCTCTTGCTATACCATAATAGCAACTGCTATTTACCCGGTTTCTGCCTACTTTTAGTGTTTTTACGGTCATTATAAATGCAAATGTGAGTTTGTTTATTTGTGACCCTTTTACGCCTGAACTACTCGACTGATAATTATGAAATTTCGCACACATGTCAGGGGAACAGGAAATGACATACGGTACCTTTCATCCAGAAAAAGTATTATTACTAATCTAATCTAACCTAACCTACATTTAAGCGCGTGAAGCCGCGGGAAAATCTAGTATAAAATGTAGCCAAAACTATGTGATTTTTAAAGTTCGAAAACACTCCTATACAACAGCTTTGTCTGTCCGTCTGTCTGTTATACAACTTTTAACTCAAGAACCGTAATGGACTCGCGGTCAACGCCATTCGACCTAGCATAGTCGATATACCCTCGAAATGACTATGACCTTTGACCTCTGATCTCAAGGTCACGTTATATTACGTGACCTTTGCATATATTGTTTTTCGAAATCTAAGATTTACGGCAATTCATTGCGGATTCTCACTTGTTACATGGTAAGTCAGAAAATTTTAATACAACAGATAGCTTTATCTCTCGTCCCGTTTATGCGTCATACGATGCGTTGAACGCATTGCGCAATATTTTATTACATACTGGCATTTGATGGCGGCTTTGCTCCGAACAGTACCTTTTTCTGGATGATAGGTAGTCTATGTCCTTTGCTTGTTTGACATTGTGTATATAAAATTTACGATGATCGGTCGAATATTTAAGGCGTGAAAGGCGTAACAAAAAAAAACTCACATTCTCATTTATAATACTACTATTTTGTCTACGACTTCAATCCCATTAATGTAGATTCTATCAATTAAATTCTATCCTTCGGAAGCAATACTTTTTTCAGGATAAAAGGTACGCCGATGTCTTTTTCTGTACCTTTGACAACATGTATGCAATATTTTATGATGATCGGTCGAATAGTTAAGGCGTGAAATCGTAACAAACGAATTAACATCCGCATTTATAATATTACTTAGGGTGAAACTTACTGCCACGCTTTGATTTTTGCGTTGAACTAAGCATCAACCGCAGCGCAAAACGCATGTCATCTTAAGCGACGCAGACGCGGCAATCGGACTCTGTTTGCCCGTAGCGTCTTACGGATAAACGAACCGAGCCCTTAATTCATTTTCAAGTTCAAGCGAATCTCCATCAGGCATTTGCTAAAAACATACCAAGTAATTCGTGTTGAGTAAGTTTTCGTGTAAAATTGACGACGAGTTCATGGCCACTGAAAGCAGATAACGCCCAAACTGTGCCAGTTTCGTTTATTAGTACCTACGTAACTTTTGACGTTAATTAATTAACTCGCGTGATTATAGAAATGATAGCTGTTCAAAATGGCGGTTGGTTTAAATTTAACAGCTAAAATATCCAAGCCACAGAAATGTTCTATTATTATGCAGCCACGATTATCAATATGTTGTGCACATATTCAATTCAACGGAAAAAGTTTGTATGTATGGTCTTACTGCAGGGCACGGGCCTTTTTCTTATAGTGAGAAGGGTTAGGTCATAGTCTACCACGCTGACCCAGTGCGGTTTGGCAGACTTCATCTATCATTAAGAACATTAATGAAAATTCTCAAAAATGCAGGTATCCTCACGATGTATTCCTTCAACGTTACAGCAAGCGATGATTAATATTGAACGCGCATATAATTTCGAAAAGTCAGAGCCTTGGGATCGAAGTCTTCAGACCTCGGCATTGTAGTCCATCGGTCTACCATTAGGCTGTCGCTGCTGTATGCATATTTTATCCAAATTTTATCTGTCATGGCGACATGTTTCTTAATAGTCGTGTTTTTTTTTCAAATTCGCCCTTAATAATGTTATTTAGGCTTGCCCGATACGCAACTAATGTTCATCTATACTAATATTTCTCCTTTTTTTTTAAGTTATTTTTAGTTCATAAAAAAGATACACTAAAGTAAATGTGACACTGAAATCCCACACTAGGATACCCTGTGTTGCGGGATCCAGTCTCTTTCGATTGATATTCTTACAGTAATTGCATCAGATAGAAACAATTTATAAAACTCAAGAGTTTGTTTGTTTGTTTGCTTGAACGCGCTAATCTCAGCAACTACTGGTCAGAATTGAAAAATTATTTTAGTGTTGGATAGCTCATTTATTGAGGAAGGCTATAAGGCTATATAAAATTACGCTACGATCCACGGGGGCGGCGCAGTTATCATAAACGCGGGTGAAACTGCGGGCACATCTAGTAACTATATATAATTGCATGATATCCCACGTCTTACTGAAAAAATCTGACCCTCCTTTAGTATGTCTCGTACAATATAAATAATAAAATATTTCTCTTTATAGCAGGTAAGTAGGTAAACGTTAAACCATAGAATTTAATTCGATTCGCTTTTTGATTACACACATATAATATTAAGTAAATAATCGGATACATTTACTCTGAATTAAAATATTTTACATCGTATAAAAATACTAGATATTGTCCGCGATTTCGGTGGCCTAAATCTAGTTTAAGATAGTAACAGTACCTACTGCTTTTCTGATGAAAGATAGGTACTCTATGACTTTTTCTGTTCCCCTGACAACGTGTATCAATGATGATCGGTCGAGTAGTTAAGGCGTCAAAACGTAACAAGCTCACATTTGCATATAATATAATAATAATAATAATATTCTACCACATACACACAACACCATCCAGTCCAAACTAAGCAGAACTTGTACTATGGGTTCTAGACAATGGATAAACATACATATATACTTTTTATTTGTAAATACATATATATTATACATAGAAACACCGAGACCAAGACAAACATCCATGTTCATGCACACAAATGTTTGACTTGTGCGGGAATCGAACCCGCGACCTCAGGCGTGGCAGTCAGTTACACTAACCACTACGCCATCGAGGCCGACTTATACTTATAATATTAGTTAGGATTAGGATATTAAAATTGTTGTTTTAGTTGCGAATAAACGTATACGATGCTTTAGAATCGACAACTGAGGTATTGTGAGGTCAACTGCATTCTGCAATCTTATCACTATTTCTTTAAAAGCATTGCATGCGCAAAAATGTGCCAAAGCTATAGAACCTATAACGCGCTCTCTCATTTTCGCGCAATGACAATGTTTTAAGAGATGGTTGAAAGGTCTCTGGGCTGAGAACATATCGAATTGCACATCCGAACAGTTTTATCCCTATATTTGTAAAAGTAAAGTGTGACCATATGTATAATATGTATGCATTTACAACAAGAAAGTATATATGTACGTTTATCCATTGTCTAGTACCCATAGTACAAGCTCTGCTTAGTTTGGGCTAGACGGTGTCGTGTGTATGTGATAGAATATTATTATTATTATTATATTTAATTGCCGTATGTTTTGGTAATAAATAGAATTGTGAACTAAAAAAATATAATATTTATTTATCATTCACCATCATGTTTTATTCATCATACATCATTTCCATTTTCTCTCAATATATACAATTATTGACACTGTTCTGTTTGCATGTCAACATAACTAATTGAGCTTATTAATACATTTTAAACACAGCCATTTTTATTTAACATTGGACAAGCCATCATCCCTATCGAAATTTATTATCAATAAGTTAATAATTGCCAGTCAAATTCAAACATGCCAGCAGCACTCGCGAGATTCATTACCTACAGGTAATTTAACATTTCCGTCCAAAGGACATGCCATCGGCACCATAAAGATTAACTACCTATAGATACGGTGCAAGCCACTCAGAAATGGCTTCTGACGCTGGCGTGGCGCGGGTATTTTGCTATCTCTTCTTGTTTCGAATAAAACATACGTGAACGACGTTAAATAGCATGATATGGCGCTGGCGCTCGCATGTTCACATCATTAATATGTGACTTACATCTATGCAACTTGCCAGACAAATTCGGACATCCGAATTTGAATGGGGTACCGACCCTCAATTATTTACTGTTAATTCAAGATTTCCGAAAGAATGTCGATATGCCCTCAGCATGGTAAAGTTACAGTATCTACAATTAATCCAAATCGTCACATCTACCAAATTTCAGATTAATTTATTCATATTCAAAAGGCTTTGCCCGTTTTAAAATCTACCAAATACTATAATATTTATATTTATTAACAATTTCCACCTGCTCCGTGCCTCGGAGAGCACGTTAAGGCGTCGGTCCCGGCTGCCATGAACATCTATGGCAGTCGTTATTGGGAAGTCAGTACCCTATAATATCCTGACACTGGTCTAACCTTAGAGTATCGTTAGCCTTCGGGTTGCGGAGGTCAGGTGGCAGCCGCTCCGTGTAAAAACTGATATCCAGTCAAATCCGGTTGGACTAGAAAAGCCGATCCCAAGTGACTTGGGAATAATAAAGGCTAGGGAGAAGACTATAATATTTATACACTTAAAGCCACTCAGTCCACGTATTAGACCTTAAAATATGACCGCATCTTACTGTTACACTTTTAAAAAGGAACATATACTAAGCGTCATATATTTAAATGATAAATGTCCCCCACAGCTCTTAGATCGCACGAAAAACTAAAGCGCGCGAAAAAGTCTTCACACGAAGAAGAGTAAGCTTTTGAACACATTACATTTACATATAATAGAGAAAGACAGTGTACAATCGTCAACAAGTGATGATACTCTATATGTAGATAAGGTTAGACAAGTAATAGTACTTTTTTAAAGATAAACAGCCTATGTCCTGTTCTGTACCCCTGACAGCGTGTATGCAAAATTTCATGATGATCAGTTGAGTAGTTAAGGCATGAAAGCGTAACAAACAAACTCACATTCACATTTATAATATTGGTTAGGATTAAGATTCAGATGTCATGTTGGCATTGTGTGTCAAATGACAACTTAACGTCCAGAAAGGTATTTACACGTAGTATCTATGATTTGAATATTTGCTAAGCATTCCAGAACGGATTACGTAATCTTCAAGATGACAAATCAAGATCATTTAACAGTTTAAAGAAGTAGAGAGTGGGTGTGCTGAATTCCTGGGTCCTCTGTACAATTGTATCGATGACATGTAGCCTAAAATAGTCTGAAAGGTCAGAACACAGTCAATTAGACCAATTATTAGTCGTCGCCAGCTAAGCGCTGATTGAGGAATAATCTCTCGATCAGTTTCTTTGGCTACTGTCTTTGGTCGTGTTAGTCTCTTCTTAATCTTAAGTGTTATCACTAGAATAATACTTCCAGCGATGCAGGTGCATGCTTTGCTAAATTGACGTAGTCATAGTGACTTTTACTTTTTATTAGGCTTCCAGATGTTAGCGGTTCTACAGGTCAAACTGCTAAAATATGTGTGTTGTCTTAAAAGGTTATTCATCTTTTTAAGGGATTAACTTATGCCCGTTTTCACCAACAGATAAGTATCCCTTAGCAGCTTTTAGGGAGCCCCTAACAAAAAATTCGTTTTCACCAACGTTTAGGTGTCACTTAAGTCTCTAAAGCAGCTCTTATATTTAAGGGCCCGATTGTTGGCCCCTTAAACTACTCTTATGCTTAGGTAACAGAATATTGTTTATTCATACGCGACACACGAGTGTTTTCTATCATGGCAAATGAATTAGTGCACTTTATAGAGAGTCTAGAAGCTATTGAGACTCTAGAGAACATTCAGAAAATAGTAAAAAGACCACGCATTGACCGTGAGAGAGTCAACCACTTCAATAAATACGACGATGTCGACTTTTTCATAAGACATAGGTTATCTAAACAGAGTATTCTATATTTATTAGAAAAATTAAGCATCTTTTAGAATTTAAAGATAACAAAAGATGTAAGCTTTAATTAACACGAATCGGAGTTCCAAATAATCACACGACGACGTATATTAAGAAATGACGTAAGGTTTCTCGTTCCTTTTAATCATTTCATCATATCTTGAGGGTTAGGGAACAGAGAGCGCACTTGTGTTTGCGCACATACTTGTGCACTATAATATCTCCTGCCCAGATGGCCAGTCTTTGTTAAGATTGACCGCCGTGACCGAAATTCGGTCTGCAGGACATTATTATTATTATGTACACAGTCAACCGAGTTGTGACTTCAGTTCCCAATTTGCTTTCGATTTTGGGTCAGAAACGCTCACTTTTACCATTAATGTGGTGACTGGTTCAGACTCAAAGGCAAAAATAACCAACTGAACGGACGGCGAATACGCCATCTATAGTTCTAAGTCCCACCTTATAGGTAGGCTTGCCTATAGCCGTTCACCAAGGATAGTTCTAGACACTGTGTTGCTACTTAAAATTTCTTTACAGAAAAGCCAACAAAACTATGTCTGTCTTTATCAAAAGAAGACTTAGGTCTTCTTGGGTTAGCCCAAGACGTCATACACAGTAGTCGTATAAACTGCCGCTGCACCAGTCATAAAATAGTATTTTTTCATTTATAATAATATAATAATACTAGAAAAAGATATCTAACAACATCCATACTAATAGGTATTCTTCTTCTTCTTCTTCTTCTTGTCGTGTGGTTAGTGGTCAACCTGTTGTCAAGAGTTGTTCAAGCCGCCCGTAGGCCTCTGACATGGCTTAACGACTGCTGTCAATTTGACAACAACCGGGACTGACTTTTTACGTGCCCTCCGAAGCACGGAGACGCTCAAGATGAAATACCACAAAGCGGTCACCCATCTATAGACTGACCGCACCCAACGTTGCTTAATCTCGCTACTCACTGATCGGTAAAACTGATTTAGAAGAAATTCGGCAAGGAGATAGACCGTAATCTAGAGAAGGCTACCTTTTATCCCGAAAGGTATCCCAGTGGGTTTAAAACAGGCGAAACCGCGGGCAGAAACTGTACTGTAAATCGCGTGATAATTTTTATCAACACATTTAATTAGTGCCATTTAAACTCAATACCGCTGTCTGACCTTACAAGGTCGTGACTTCGAAACTGTGTTGATGTAATTAACTTTTTTAATCACTGATCTACCAATGTTGATATGAAACATGTAAACAAAACAAAAATGGCGTCAAAATAATGATTGTTTTTTAAATAGCTGATAGATTACTCGAGTTGTTTGAAGGTTACATAGATATAATATATTCTGAAACCTGTATATCTGCGAAGGGTAGGCAGAGATGTTAATACTGATGTGAAATATAATTATTTTTCTCCACATTTCGCCAACCCGGTTTTAAGTCTACCCCTAAAAACAGGGATATTTTTTTTTATAAAGCGCGTGTGACGTGCAAGCATACAGCCCGCCTGATGGTAAGTAATTATCGTTATAAATAGTCGCTTACAATACCTTAAATTCATTAATGTATTCATATGATATGTAGATATTTTATGTATTTTAAGACAAGTCTTGCATTAGGAATAATTCATGTATCGCGAGTGACTACCTAAACATCCAAACAAAGGACATAATGGACGCCCAGACTCGGAGCAACCATATTGTAAATCCTTATTAATATTATAAACGCGAAAGTTTGTATGGATGTATGGATGTTTGTTACTCTTTTACGCAAAAACTACTGGACCGATTACAATGAAACTTGGTATGTAGATAGCTGTAGACTTGGATTCACACATAGGCTTTTTACTTTACTTTTTATCCCGATATTCCCACGGAAACGGGACTTACACGGGTGAAACCGCGGGGAAAAACTAGTCACAAATATTTGGCTCGTGTGAGATTCGAACCCACGACATTCGGCGCAGCGGCACTGACGAGGCGACCACTTTTACCACTAAGCCATTAGTGCAATAATTTTACTTTTAATGTTTCATCAGTTCACCTTACATCCGCAAAAGAGTACTGTTTCCGAGGGATATAAATTTATTAACAAAATCTAAATTAACGCGAGGGTAGCCGCGGGCAAAATCTAATCTATACTAATATTATAAAGTTGAAGAGTTTGTTTGTTTGGTTGAACGCGCTAATCTCAGGAACTACTGATCCGAATTTAAAAAATATTTTAGTGTTGTATAGACCATTTATCGAGGAAGGCTATAGGCTATATAACATCACGCTACAACCAATAGGAGCGGAGCAGCAATGAAAAATTTAGCAAAAACGGAGAAAATTAAATTCTCATATGTGAAGCAGACGAAGTTGCGCGGGTCAGCTAGTATATTATATCCAACACTAGCTAAACCATTGTTCAAACTGATATTAATTATTAGGAAAGTTAATAAAATTACTATTCTACTTGGGGATAAAGACACTCATTTAGAAATGCAACCTTTTGTTATAACTTCAAGTCAATCCTACTACTTTTTGAGTCTTGCGGACACAAACATACGGAGGTAATTTTTTTTAATAATATTATGTACTATCGACTTGAGCGACGGATGACCACTCCTAAGGTTAAAATCGCATAGCCGGCCAACACTTGGTCGGGCGGAGGGCGGACTCACTTAAAGTCAACATGTGCAAGCGAACATTTTTCTGAAATGGCCAACCGTCGCTCATGTCTACCTATTGAAATATAATAGGTATAATAGGGTAATAATAGGGTAGTTGACTTACAATGTTATATTAAGTTATGTCACATTACCCTAACTTCAAATACAAATTATTTTAAATCTGCCCAAATATAGTTGTAGTAATTGACAAAAGGTAAAAAAAGGTTGCACGATACAAACTACATAATATGCCGTAACCGCTATCTAAATGCATCTGTCAGATAGAGATGGCAAAAGGACACCCAACCCCTCTATTCTTTTTTAAGACTGCGCCGAGCGTAAGACAGATAATGACAGAGCTCGTGCGGCGCATATTCAAATCGGCGCGCGGCCGCCATAGTAAAATTGTATGGAGGATTTGAAGTGCTTTTTTGATAAATATGTATCTTTATTGTCAACCAATAACTTAAGTATTTGGGACGGACGAATTGTAGTATAACTATTTATGTTTGCGTTTAAGCTGTAAAATAGGATATATTTCTACTGTTATAATCTAAAAATCACGTAACACGAGCTTACGTTTTTGCATTTTTTGTGCAAATTTACGTAATTTTGTAGGCGAATATATTAATTATTTTAAGTTTTTTACACGGAGTAATTGTAAACACATTCATTGTTATGGTAAATGTATATTTTATATTTGTATTAAACAAAAAGTGTTGATTTTATTCACTTAACTGTGACCGCCTGTTTTGGCACATTTCGCTCGGCGCAGTCTTAAATCCAAATTTAAATATATTAATAACTCTCTTATTTTGCAATCAATTTTAATACTGTTTGCACAAAAAGATTTCTTTGATTACTGAGATTTGATTTGATTACAGAGCAAATGCTCTTGGGGGTCATCCATTAATTACATGAGCTGTTTTCTTTTAATTTGGACTCCTCCCTCCCCCTTGGTGAGATTCAGTGGGACCCCCCGTCCCACTTACGTGAGATTTACGCTGTAATTGTTAAACAACTAAATAGAGTACAGAAAATAATCGATAATGTCTATGCCATTTTTTCTTTCTTTTAAAAATCCTGTAGGTACGTCTTTTTTAACTTTTTCTTATTTTCGAAGTAAATGTTTTTAACTGCCATGAGATTTTTTTACGTACAAAATGGGATATTCCAAGAAAAGTAAAATCATATTTTTAATTTTTTTAAAATACTTATGATAACTAACTTTTTCTTTACTTACTTTTTCAAAAGTCGACGTTAGATTTTCAATTATGTCGAATCCCGGGTCGGGCCAACAAAAAGTTATTGGGTTTTTCGGTTAAGAAATCTCAATAGCATTATTACTTCATTCATTACTCACCGCACAACACTTCAAACGGTTGACATTAACAACGAGTATTGTTTAAATAGGTCAACACTGGATAATCACTTAAGAGTATTCTGTAATTTCCAATACGAATGAACCAGCTCACAGCGTTACAAGAAAATATGGAGAA
Organism: Catocala fraxini; assembly: GCA_930367265.1. Taxonomy (NCBI): domain Eukaryota; kingdom Metazoa; phylum Arthropoda; class Insecta; order Lepidoptera; family Erebidae; genus Catocala; species Catocala fraxini. The sequence continues at coordinate 3,209,600 of OV884049.1, read as the reverse complement.
TAATATCGCACTCTTAATAAAACAGCGACTTAACTTGAAATTTGAAAGTAAGGCAATTTGAACTCTAATTGTATATGTTAAATTCTAATATTATATTTGTGTTAAATCTTTGCAATAGAGTTCAAATTTGTTTAATCCAAAATACTGAGATAAGTCTCTGTTTTATTAAGGGTGCGCGAATTATAACGGAATGACGCAGTTCTCAAGTGTTTTCCTTATCTCGACATAGCTGGTTTTCTTTTTTATACTAATATTATAAAAGAGAAAGATTCGATGTTTTGTTTCTTTGTTTGTAAGGATTTAACTCAAAAACGAATTTACCGATTTTTTTATTGTCCTTTAGATATACTATCAGCAAGTACCATATGCTATACGAGATGTGCCCGCAGTTTCACTCGCGTTTATAGTTACTGCGCCGCTCCCGTGGGTCGTAGCGTGATGTTACATAGCCTATAGCCTTCTTCGATAAATAGGCTATCCAACACTAAAATATTTTTTTCAAATCGAACCAGTAGTTCCTGAGATTAGCGCGTTCAAACAAACAAACAAACAAACTCTTCAGCTTTATAATATTAGTATAGATAGGAAAGATTAGATTGTTGGTTTGAAAGAATTTAACTCAAAAACTACTTAACCGATTTAAAATTCTTTCACTATTAGAAAGTTACATATATTATCACCGAGTAACATAGACCAACTTTTAAGCGAGCGAAACCGCGAGCAAAAGCTAGTATGATATAATTTGCTGCTTGTATGCCATCTAAGGGGCAGATAGGGGTGTTATGCGCGTTCTTTTCGTTAGCTTATGTATTCATTCTGTCTTTCTTTTGGTGTAATTAGTGGCCAACCTGTTGTCAAGAGTTGTTCAAGCCGCCCGTAGGCCTCTGACATGGCTTAACGACTGCTGTCAATTTGACAACAACCGGGACCGACTTTTTACGTCCCCTCCGAAGCACGGAGACGCTCAGATGAAATACCACTAAGCAGTCACCCATCTATAGACTGACCGCACCGAACGTTGCTTAACCTCGCTAATCGTTTACCGATCAGTGAGTGCAACTGGCTATGAGCGCCTCATATGTATTAAGATTCTACATAGACGGCGAGCCTATAATAATAATGTTCTCCTATCCAAATTTTGGTCATGGCGGCCAATCTTAACGGAGACTGGCCATCTATGCAGGAGATTTTATAGTGCACAAGTATGTGCGCAAACAACTCTCTGTTCCCTTACTCTCATGATCCGATGGGACGGATAATCGTATAGCTGTCTATAGAAAACATTTGTAGACACCGTGCTCCTATTGATATCTTAATATTGTCTTAAACTTGCGTTAATATTCAAAACACTACATTTGCCCGACGTTTTGGTTGCTTTTTAGAAGCCATGATCACGACGAATCGTCAGGGCAATCGTAAATTTAAATAGTTTAATATATATAAAAGTATTGTGTATTTTTAAACATAACATATCCTCCGTGAAAACCAGTTCTATGTATTTAGAGAATAAACAACACGATTTAAATAATCTGTCTTATGGGGATCAAACCGGCACTGGCAACAGGATGCTTAGTGCGATTTGTTTTTACGTTACCGCTATCGAAACGTTAACCGCGTTTGACTCTCTGATTGGTTGTAAGCTTGGAGCGAGCCAATCGGAGTTAGTAAGTTAGTTGGACGAGTGTTATCCGCACTTAGCCCCACAATTGGGCCATTGTGCGTAAGTAACCGAAGCGAAATATCGCAGTCAATCGGAGTGCCGAACGTCATAAACGTGTCGATCGCGTTTACTTAAACTGTGCCAGTCGTGTAAAACTAATAAATGTGTTTATATGCTAATGGGTCGGGCATTTCTTGTCAGTGTGCTTACGTTTCTTGTCCTTGAACATAACCTACACCACATAATAAGAAGTTACCTACTATGGTAACTAAATTACACGTTGAGGAAAAACGTTAAAATATGGAAGTTATGCACATAAATATTAACCTGATCTCTTTTATTCTGGCGTCGTATGCGATAATTGTTTATCAAAAAGAATGCAACGGTTTTGATAAAAATTAAAACAAAGCTAGATTTGGCATCTAAAACTAGAAAGCTTGCAATGGACCTAAAACACTTTTAAAGACAACGACAGCCTAGTGGGAGATCGCTGGATTGCCACACATTGCAGAGGTTTTGGTTTCGATCCTAAGGCCTCTGACTGTCGAAGTTATGTGCGTATTAATTAGTTAATTACACTGGGGAACAGTCATTTTGCGGCATGGTAAGTTGAAGTCAATTTTGTTAAAGTTCAGTATGCTGAATACGAGAAAATATCAGATATGTTAAATTGACTCTCGTTTATGAGATAAAATTTTATAACTATATGACTGAAAGAAGGTCGAAATAAAAATACAATTACATATTAAATATATATTTTAGAAGCGGCTCTATATAATAACGACAAGAAAACTTAATATTATGCAATTAACAGAAAATCATAAATTTTTTTTTTATAAAATCTTTATCTGTAAGCTTTTCTATTATGTTTATGTTCAGGACAATCCCTTATTAAACTCAAGCAATAGTCTGCCATCGTAATATGGCTGACCATCGGCCTTGGTATCATTCTTTCATTGTTCTAATGTCCTGATGGAACCGTTCTTTATGTTGAATATCTCAATAACCATATAGTCAATCCATACAAAGTAAATACATTTCGGGTATGACTAATAAATGTGTTTATTAAAACCAGTTACAAAATTAATGCCGCAGGAGATATATATTTTATGTTCCCCAGTGTTATCGTTCGCTGAAAATCTGCATGCCTGAGTGTTCTCCATAATATTCTTGAAGACATGTAAAGTCTGTCAACCTGCACTGGGCAAAAGCAGCCTAACCCATCTCACACTGAGAAGAGGCCCGTGATGAGCAGTAGAACAGTTCATATACAGGGCTGATATCATTATAATTCCAACTACCTAAAATGGCGCCAAGTTCTAACCAACAATATGGCCGACTGTTTACTTCAAATATTTTAATCACAGTATTTCCTCTTAAAGCCGCAAATAATTATTGAGTACAATGCGTAACGCTCACAATGTTCCGTTATTATGTCAAGGTCAAAAGGAATATAAAAAATAAGAGCCTTTGGCATCCATCCACTCGCTTTTGGCAGGACAGAATAAACGCAGCAGGCAATACGGCGTGAAATGTGGGTAGAATCACAAGCCAAGTGATATTCCGTAGAAAATAAACTAGGTAGACGGAAAAAGCTTGCGTAAAATTACTATTTAACAATTTCAGTTAAGTATTTGATATTTTGAAATGAGAGTAGATCAAGATGATTTATGATGAATTATATATATAGATTTTTTATAGTCAGTAATTTATAATATTATGGCTGTAACACCTTGTTAATATGAGTTGTACAGTACTGAAATTATATTTAATTGGCGATTTAACAGAGTGGCCGTGAGTTTCTTGCTGGTTTCTTTTCATAGACTAAAACCTTTGCCTGAACCTAGCAACGTATCTAAATGTAACTTTTGTAACTTAGTAACTTCACTAACCAATATATTATGACGTTCATGAGTGTTACTTTGTGACCTAAATAAATAAGTAGGTAAATGATTTTTGACTTTGTCTAAGCTCATGTCAGTCTATCTATGAAGGGCTAGGCAAAACTGTGTTGTGTGTTACACCAACATTTAACCAGTTATATTTTAAAGTAGTTAATAGATTTATAACCACACCTAAGTATAATTCTATTTTACTGAGGTATGGTTAAACTGCCTTATTGGTGCAGCAATGGTTAATGCTTGCTTTTGTTACTAAGGTCCCGGGCTGAATTTCTGGATCGCAATGGCCATTCATGAGGAAATTGAGTATCTTTTTCTACTGTACAACAACATGCATGCATACTTGATAATATATTGTAAAATGTATTACACTCACTTATTCTTAATAATGCTTTATGTATATCGTCTGTATCATAGGCATTTCCCTTATTACGTTACAAACATTGAAGCAAACGTCACAACGTCGTAGGGGTCAAACCGCATTGGCAGCGACGATACGTGTGTACGTGTACGTGTAGTAAAAGTATATCTTAGTCTCCCCGTGACCATGGCTGCTGAAAAGCAACCGAAACGTCGGGAAAAGTGTAAACTTAAATATAAACAGATTTAATAAATTAATTAGCTTAAAAATTAGTAAAGTTCAATAGTATCTAGTAGTAGTGTGACGGTATCAACATTTTGTAATAAAGTGTAAAATAAATAACGCGATAAAATCCGTATATAGTATTTTAATTTCAACCAATGTGTCACGTGAAAAACAAACAAATGTGGTTAATGTCATAATGTGCTAATGGGTCGTGAACTTCTTGTTAGCGTAGTCGGTTACGTTCTATGTCCTTGAACCATGAGACTACAGAATAAGTGGTTACCTATTATTCTATTACGTAAATACATGTTAACGATAGGCTAGTGTGAATGGAACAGTTGCAAGAGGAAGACCTAGGCGAACGTTTCTCGGTCTGATCGGAGATGTTCAGGAGAAAGGCCAGGTTTAAAGCACCTTAAGCCAGCGAGCGTGTATGAGAAATGTGAATGAAGCCAGAGAAGTGTGTCAGGATCGTGGCAAATATCCGAAGTGAAGTGAAGAACAGGCGTGAATTTATGTATGTATGTTAAGGAAAAATGTTAGAACATGGAAGCTATGTACATACATACATAGTCTCACGTATCTCCGAAGTGGTAGACAAAAATGTGTTACAGCCACAATTAAACAAAGTTTATTTTTTTAAAAAGGCAATTCTCTCATTAGGAACGATTCCTGTGTCACGGGGGACTTTACAAACATTCAAACAACGAACACAGAGAACATCCAGACTCGGAACAACGATTTGCTGATACACTTGACACTAATTATTGTACCGTGTGGCGATCGAATCCACAACATTCGTTTTTGTAAGTTGTAAAATTGTATGCAGCTGGCTTGACGTCCGTGCGTAACTAGAATGACTATGACCTTTGACCTCTAACCTCAAGGTCACGTGGTATCACGTGACCTTTGCATATTACTTAAACCATTTTTTCGAACTCTATGATTTACGGCAATTCGATGCCGATTCTCACTTGTTTATATCGGAGTTTCCACGTGAACGGGCAATTAAATTTATCAGACTACAGGGAAGCGTGGCCGGGTTTGACCAGTCAAAATGAAAAACAAATGAGTCATATTTGATAACAGTTTGATAATTCAAAACCATGTAATTAAGTATTAACTTATCACAATAAAAATAGAATGTAAATAATCTCTTTCATAATCTTCGTTAAAAATAACAGCGCTATTTATTCATGTAATGACAGATAAGAATAGTCTTTGTTATTTTTATTAAATACTAGCTTTTGCCCGCGGCTTCGTTCGCGTAAAAAGTTAGGTTATGGTAGCAAAAGCCCCTTTTTTCCTAAATACAATTGTTTGTTGATAGTTGATGATAATAAAGCTTTCAAATGATGAAATAATCATTACAAACAAACAAACTCTATACTGAATCTTTCTTGTTTATAATATTTGTAGGTATAGACTAGGTATGGCCCGCGGCTTCACTCGCATTAATCTAGATTTCGTCAGTAAATTTCTATACCTCAATAAAAGTACTTATTTCTAGAACACACTTAAAAAAATCTGGTGCATGTTTCATATTGATACATGTCCAGTAGAAGTCGAGTATTCAAAATAAGAAATGTTTTGATACAATATGATCAATTACTTCACTTAACGGCACGGAATATTATAGAATAATAGCCGTGCCCGCGGTTTCACCCGTGTTTATAGTTATTGCGTCGCCCCCGTAGGTCGTAGCGTGATGTTGATAGCCTAAAGCCTTTATCAATAAATAAGCTATCCAACAGTAAAAGATTTGTTCAATTTGAATCAGTAGTTCCTGAGATTAGCTCGTTTAAACAAACAAACAAAGTCTTCAGCTTTATAATATCAGTAAAGACTAGATTTAGCCCGCCGCTTCGCTCACATAAATGTAGGTTATGTCAATTTCTATCCCTTGGGCACAGAACATTTTTCTGGATGAAAAGTACCCTACGTCCTTTTCTGTTCCCCTGACAACTTGAATGCGAAATTTCATGATTTCAGTCAAAGCATAACGAACAAACAAACGAACACACATTTATAATATTAGTTAAGATTACAAGAAATTAGTGGCAACTGAATGATTTGTAAATAAATTAATGCTATACCTACAAAATTTACTTGAGGTAACTTTTCTAGTACATAGTATAGTCTATCCCAATACAATTTGAGAAAAAGGTAAAAAGGTAAACAACTTTTAGTGATTTTTAACATAAAATATTTTCTATAAAATAAATTTATGGATATTTATCAAAAGAAAAACTTTCATACGGCTTATTGTATTCATTACTTAACTACTTTTCAAAGAGAGTTTGAATTATCTAAATTACTTTATAGTCCCGTTCCCGTGTGAATATCGGGTTTCACCCCTTTCACCCCCTTCAAGGTGGAATTTCCAAAAATTCTCTCTTAGTGCTTCCCTACACTCTCCAAGGAACATACATGCCAAATTTCAGCTTCTTGCGTTCAGTAGTTTCGGCTGTGCGTTGTCTGTCAGTCACTCAGTAACGGAAGAGTTTTATATAGATTAGGCATGAAACGAATGTTTACATAAAATATTAATTCTATTGGGACAGAGTACCTATACATATTAACTTAATGTGTTAAAACACCTTAGATATTTATTTCTGACAAGCTGATCCAACAGTCGTCCTATCAATCTATACAAAAATACATTTCACGCAATCAAATACAATATAAAAACGTAAATCATTTTCTTTTTATCATATAAATATCATTTACATTTTCGGTATTCCCCGCAAATTTTTTGGAATATTTCTTTCATACAAACCTTGTACTGACAATTACAAACACAACACAAAAAAAACAGCCGAATCGGTCGAGCCGTTCATAAGTAATGTCATACACATGGAATTGGAATTGATTTTAATTAATAATTATAGATTAATTTGATATTGAATTAATTTGATATCTAAAGAAATATCATTATAGATGCTTTAAGCCAATCAATCATTAATTATATTAGCTAAAAATAGATGACAATTTAGTATAGCGGCATCTCTTTTACTCCTACGCTAATTGAGAGTGAGAGCTATATATAGCGGTCAATGGCGGCATTCAACCTTAACTCGTTATCATAGGGTTTAGAGGGATTATGAATGTATAGAGATAATATAAATGACCAAAATGCATTTATGACTTTGTAGTTATCTATATTATACTAATTTTATAAATACGTAGCCTCACGCCTACGCAAACAGAGTAAGCAGAGTGACTGCATAGAAAGCGTAATGGTTTAAGTGGTCGCCTAACCACTGCACCGAGTATTGTGTGTTCGAATCCCGTACGGGATAAAAAATTGTGTGATCCATAATAAGGTCGCCAGCGATACAGGAATTATTGGAAATGCGGAAGAGGTCATTTAAAAAAAATTTGGAGGTAGGTAGAGACTGGCCATCTGCGCAAGGGATATTATAATGCACAAAAATTATGTATATTGGAAAAATAATAGAATATCAGCGCAAATAAAATATGTTTATAAACAACTAGATTTGACTCACGGCTCCGCTCGCGTTAATTTACATTTTATCAATAAATTTATATACCTTGCCAACAGTACTTTATTTGTAAAAAGGTGTACCATGTACTTTTAAATTTCCCTGACAACGTGTGTACGTAATTTCATGATGATCGGTCGAGTAGTTAAGGTTTGAAAGCGTAACAAATAAACAAACACAATCGCATTTATAAAATTAGCAGCGATAGCTTAGTGGAGAGACCAACAGAATGCAATGCAGAGGGTCTGGGGTTCGAACCCACGTCGCGCACCTCTGACTTTCGGAAGTTATATGACTTTTCGAAATTATGTGCGTATTGATTGACAATTATCGCCTGCTCCGTGCCTCGGAGAGCACGTTAAGACGTTGGTCCCGGCTGCCATGAACATCTATGGCAGTCGTTATTGGTAAAGTCAGTACCCTCTAATATCCTGACACTGGTCTAGCCTTAGGGTATCGTTAGCCTTCGGGTTGCGGAGGTCAGGTGGCAGCCGCTCCGTGTAAAAACTGATATCCAGTCAAATCCGGTTAGACCAGAAAAGCCGACCCCAAGTGACTTGGGAGTAATTAAGGGTAGGGAGAAGATTTAGACTAGCGGTCGCCAAGTGGCCGCAATTCGCCCATAATTTACTAAAATTTTAAATTTGATCATTATTAAGGTTTTTGTGTCTATAACCATACCCTTATAATCACATTTCATTTAGTCACCTACTCCACATACATATGTATGTAACTATAGTTACGAAGCATTTTACGAAGTCAACCGAACAATTCCGAAATACTACGAACGCGATTCGACTGCTTGTGTCAAATGGATGGTTGCGTGCGTGTCGTGTTTTTTCATTAATTTAATGTATTTTTAATGCATATTTTATAAAAATATTAGGATTCGCCTCTCCTTCTCCATATAAACTTTAAATGTGCCAAATTTCATACTTCTCCATCCACGCAATTTTCGTAAAAAGGGGTACAAAGTTTTTGTTTCACGTATTAATAATTATATAGATTAGAAAAATCAGTTCTAAGCTTTGTACGGACTGTACATACAAATGCACGCGTATTCGGGTAAACGTGCACTAAAGCATGCAGTCAAACGTGCTGCGCGTTCGTATGCCGCGCGAGCTATTCCCGACGATTCACTGGCATTTGTATTTTAGGTGTGATATAAAGAACACGTGTACGCTTAATTTAGATAGCAAAATGAAGGACGCGGTATTCAATAATAAAATATTGGAAATTAACATAATTTGTCTTCTGTTTAATAATAATATAATTAGTTTAAAAATTAGTAAAGTTTAATAGTAATAGGAGTGAAGCAAAATTTTAAAAATTTTGTAATATAGTATACAAATAAACAACGCGATAAAATCCGTATATAGTAGTTTAATTTTATTGGAAATTAATACAAATTTACGACACCATTGCTGTCAACCGAGGAGAACCGAGGCTCTATGCTACGTGCTAATAAGAGAATTTCATGACAGATTTTTGAATGCTGCACAAATAGCGAGCAAGCAACCACCCCATGCTATGAATAGATTCGGTCCCTACCGGGGCAACTATTTGTGTACTTCACAAATTATTTTTATTGTTCTGCGTACAAGTGTATTTGTGTCCGTTAATTGTATATATTTGTAAAGTACACACAGAGGATTAAAAAACTAGTGCAAAAGATCTATTAAAAAACTATTCAGACTTTGAAATTAAACTGCTATATACGGATTTTATCGCGTTGTTTATTTGACACTTTATTACAAAATTTTGAAAATTGTTACACTACTACTACTATTAAACTATACTAATTTTTAAGCTAATTAAATTATTATTAAACTATTTAGATTTCATTTATTTTTACACTTTCCCCGACGTTTAGGTTGCTTTTCAGCAGCCATGGTCACGGGGAGACTAAGATGGCAGTTGTCTCAATATTCCAGTGTAGTTATTTCAAAGTACCCGAACATAATTTAATCATTGGTGTTTCTATTTACGCAGAATGAGCTCAAAGTATCATGAAGTCTAGCTGTGGTTTGCTATTCTGTCTTGTCTTTGTCTTGGGTTTGACTATTTTTATTACTGGATCCCAAGCTGGTGGTACATTCCAACCATCTTCTCTATTAAAATTAGGATGTTTTTTGATTTCAATAGCCTCGCGAAGCATCCTTGGTAGGAATCGGTGTTCTTTAGCGAGAATCTGTGGTTTGTCAAATCTCAGGTAGTGGTTGGTCCCCTATTGCACATGTTCACACACATATACGTATATAGCAGTTTAATTTCAATGAATAATATTCGCGTAAATAGAAGACAATATTATAACTATTCAGACTCTAAAGAACAACACTCAAGAATATTAAATTGTTATCAGAAAGTTTATTTATATTAAAGACGCCCGCACCGGTGCTTAAGTCTTGTACCGACTGAGCTTATTCGGGTAGACGCGCACTAGAGCGTGCAGTCAAACGTGCTGCGCGCACGCATGTCGCGCGAGCTAATTGTGACGATCCTCCGCCAACAGTCGCTACTCACTAGTCGGTTTTTAGATGCGATTCAGATAGCACGTGTATGCTTAATTTAGACGGCAAAATGGAGGAAACGTTCACGCCAGAATTCAATAACAATAATAATAACATAATATCAGTCCTATATATAAACTGTTCCACTGCTGGACACGGGCCTCTTCTCAGTGTGAAAAGGGTTAGGCTATAGCCTACCACGCTGGCCCAGTGTGAGTAAGCAGACTCCACATATCTTCTAGAACATTATGGAGATTAAAATGTATTCCTTCACCGTTAATACAATTGATATTAACTATTTAATATTTAATACTAACTTAACGCGTAACTAAATTATCAAATTATTAATCCATTAATATCAAACTTTCACGCATTCAAACACATCTATCAAAAATTCAAAAATTCTATTTTAATATTCAAATAGTTAATAGATAATCGCTAGGTACTACGTATACCCTAAAACGCGCAGACTTTACAAGACTTAAATTCAGTTTCTCAGAGAATCCCTTTTACTTTGGAAAACCCCTGTGTTTAAACAACGCAGAATGAGTCACACGTCTGTCCGAGCGGGATCTACCCGTCCAATCGCGTGCGCCTACGCATCGGTCCGTTATCATCAATGAAACGGACACATAATAAATATTATAAATGCGAGAGTTATTCTCTCAGTTTTACTGCTAAATTGCTAAACTACTTTTGATGAAATTTACTAATTTTGATGATAGAGCTTGGAGAATGATATATGATTATTTTCTTCTTATAATAAAGAAGAAGAAAGATTAGACTGCACGGATGGTTTGGTGGTTAAAGTGTCGCCTCGCCATTGCCGTCGCAGCGAGTGTTGTGGGTCAGATCCCCACACGGAACAATAAATTGTGTATTCCACAAATAATTCTACCGCCGCGCCGATTATATTGGTGTACTTTGTGCTTGTTGTTTGAATGTTCGTAAAAATGCCCACGAAACAGGAATTATTAACAGCGCGAGAGTGGTCATTTCAAAAATGAATAAAGAACGATATCGTCAACATTTTTGGTAATTTAAGTGTTTGGTGGGTTTCTCTGTTACTAATTAATATAATGGTAATGCCTAACTAAGACTGCTTCGTCGGTCCCATGGCATAAGCTTGCGTCAATATTTACGTGCGATTGTGAACTACAAGGTTTGGTTCCGAATTCGGAGAAAGAGTTATTTGTATTACAATGTAATCCAAACAGAATTTCGATAACGGCAGGTATTCTTTTCGAACCCGAAACTTCATGCACAGCTGCAGTCGCATTACCAACCGGTGCACCACGGACGCAGTCGCCTATTAAATTAAAACACACTTGGCGAAATGTAGGTGTAATACGGGTAGGGTTGCCACCTTTATTTTAAAGTGTATTCACTTACTGAAGTAAAAATAAAGTACATCATCGGAAAATAAAGCATTATTGATTCTGATATTTTGCTACGTTTGTTGTTGCTTCTAGTAACGTCTAACAAATATTTATTTTCATGGAACGTTTTGACCAAATCTTTAGAATCTATGGCAATATTTAGACAGATAAATTATTTTTATTTTTATTAAATTTGACGCAGGTGGTACCTAGGGTCTATTTTTGTTTCTTGTAGAAATCGACAGAGGTAAAATAAAGTATTTTGACGTAGTTTGTTGCCTTCATAAAGTATAAAGTACGTTTTCCCGAAATAACGTACAATAATTTATTATAAAGTACGGTTGGCAACCCTAATTACCACTTGGGGGATAAATAGACTTGAGTATATGTACCTATGTATTGTATGCCAAAAATATCACACCTTTATCGTTTAGAAATAAAAACCTTGTACAAACACACGTCGAACTAGAAATAAGTTCACAAAAAATGCATCGAGCGTAATCGATATGAAATAGCGACCGGTTTACTATTACTGACAAGGTCAAAGCCCACGCGTGGAGGTCGCGTGGGATCTAAATATTATCACACCGGAATATTTATAGCCATCGCCTGTGTTTCCCCAAAGGGGGTAGGCAGAGATAACAAAAGGTAGCTTCGACGTAACAGACGGTGCCTCGAAAAGGACTTAAAACTGTTGGTAAAAATGTTAGACTAACAATTTGTGCCTTACTTATATAAATATCACTAATTAATACATAGCTACTTCTCAACTGAATAGATTTCAAGTCGTTGATAAATGATTAATGTTTTATCAACAAAACGCCGTTGTAACTTAATTATTAGTCAACTAACTTTTAACACTGAGTAACGTTTGTAGGTAAGCTTTTCTGATCAGTAACTAGTTAATACTTAGCTTCCTTTTGAATATTTAAGAATCCTAACTATCATTATAAATTCGAATGTCAGTTGGTATGTTTGTTTGTTACGCTTTCACGCCATAACCACTTGACCCGATCATCATGAATCGTTAGTTAATATTTAGCTACGTCTTAAATATTTGACAATCCTAATTCTGACACATATTATACATGCATACGCATTTATAAGTGCCTTTGTTTGTTTGTTAAGCTTTCACACCTGAACTACTTGATTCAGAACCAAGTACTGTTCTCTAGCGAAGCCGCGAGCAAAAGCTAGTAATGTATAAATAACGCTGGTTAAGTCCTTTCTTTGTAGGTGTATTTATACTACAAACACAAAGATTCACACCTACATATAACCGAAGATATAAACAGAGATATATAAAGTAGTAACACAGTTACTGCGTTTGGCCCGCAAATGCCTAACTCCTCCTTCCATCCTAGCCTTAATTCATTTTCTCTAGGATTTGCAACGTATCATACTCTTCGTATTACAAGCGATCATAGCTTACGGTAACCGCTTACTATCAAGCGGGCTGTAAGCTTATTTACAAGCTTGTTGAACAAAAAAGTTATTTATATCTGTAACCGCACTTTCGCGTGTTTAAACATTTATACAAATACCAATTGCATGTTTACAATCCATAAAGACACAAACAAATGATCTATAAAATGTATGTTCTACCGTCAAACATTTACAATTCAATATGGCGGAGCGAATCCGCGCGGTTTTGATCAAGGCATTCGATATTTAAATATTCGACTTTTTATTAATGAATTTGCTGTTTTGTACGAAGAAAATTTGTTTTACATACAAACTGTTCAACAATGTTTTAGAATATATAGCTATTGCAATTTTCTTGTACTTAATTGTTAAGTAGCGCCTTTCACTTACATTTTCATATTACTGTCTACCGGGCACAGCTCTGAAATTGTGCCCAGTTGACGGCGATAGGTATGCCCTCTTGCTTGGGACACAGGAATTAATACATGTGCACTGGCCTCTATGATGCAATAATAAAATTAAGATCGTGTTTTAGAGTTATTCCGTTCCGATCCTCTGAATCTGATCCACTGGTGGATCAGATTTGTTATGTATTATTTTTTATTCCGATCAGATCCCCTGCATAAGGGATCAGAAATAAACCTATATATTTTACTAAGATTGCATACATAAGTATTTTTATTGCATAAATACAATTGTTATGTTTTTATAGGTAACCTACTTACAGACAGAGGCAATACCAACAGTAAAAACAATAAAACTAAAAATATGCCTTTTGATGACGAAGGTTTTGTTATATTTGGATCTTTCTTCTTTTTTCCTTGACTGCACCTTTCTTAAAGATATGGGCATCCGTTCGGTATATACAGAGTGGATCAGAGAAAAAGTAATAATAATAATTAGAAGAGGATCCAATTTTGGGGATCAGATTGGAATATGTATGTATGTATCTTATGTGGGGGCCAGTCAGTGCAGACTGGCGACACTTCGACCCAGTGGGATCTTTGCTGTCGACGCTCTCCCAATAACGACTGCCATAGATGTTCATGGCAGCCAGGACCGACGGCTTAACGTGCTCTCCGAGGCACAGAGCAGGCGATAATTGTCAATCAATACGCACATAATTTCGAAAAGTCATATAACTTCCGAAAGTCAGAGTTGCGCGACGTGGGTTCGAACCCGTATATTTTGAATATAGTAGCGGTTTATTTTTATATAATATTGTCTTCTATTTACGCGAATATTATTCATTGAAATTAAACTCAAATTAAACACGGAGTAATTGTAAACACATTCATTGTTATGGTAAATGTATATTTTATATTTGTACTAAACAAAATGTGTTGATTTTATTCACTTAACTGTGACCGCCTGTTTTGGCACATTTCGCTCGGCGCAGTCTTAACAAGACAGTTTGTTTAAACGCAAAAATCTGTGAATCTAGCGGCCCAAAGCGAAATGTTACGTTTGCATTAAGTAGATAGTTTATATATAAACTATCTAATGCAAACGATACGATAAAAATATATAACACGATGCGATATGTTGGCCTTGATGGCGTAGTGGTTAGTGTAACCAACTGCCACGTCTGAGGTCGCGGGTTCGATTCCCGCACAAGTCAAACATTTGTGTGCATGAACATGGATGTTTGTCTTGGTCTGGGTGTTTTTTTATATGTATACTATGCATGTATTTACAAAAAAAAAGTATATATGTATGTTTATCCATTGTCTAGTACCCATAGTACAGGCTCGCTTACTTTGGGCTAGATGGTGTTGTGTGTATGTGGTAGAGTATTATATTGTATATATTATTATTATTATTATTAGTTTTTATGGGAGGACTAGATATGCCCGCTGTTTCACCCGCGTTTATGATTACTGCGCCGCCCCCGTGGGTCGAAGCGTGATATTATATAGCCTTCTTCGATAAATGAGCTATCCAACACTAAAATAATTTTCAATTCGGACCAGTAGTTCCTGAGATTAGCGCGTTCAACCAAACAAACAAACTCTTCAGCTTTATAATATTAGTATAGATACAGGATATATAACATTAAGCTAAGAGCTATGGGAGCGGAGCAGTTATCATAACGAAACACACTGCATGCTCTAATGCACTAATTAATTTAAAAAAAACTCTATTCATCATACAAATAAGGTCCAAAATGTAGTCCAAGGAATTAATTTAGTACATATAATGCTTAATATTGAAATGACGTGAAACGTGGTTCATACAAAACAATACAATAATTTACATGACCTCATTGTACTATTTATAAATCCTTTATCCCCGAAGACTCGAGATGTTTATTCATTATAATATATTGTAGAGGACATGATAGACTAGGTAATTAATAAAGGTATACTAGCGTCTCGACCCGGCTTCGAACGGGTAGAACAAAATCTTAGCAAATTATACACCTAAGCCGTCCTAATGAATCACTCCGTCTATTGGTGAAAACCACATGAAAATCCGGTTTAGTAGTTTTTGAGCTTATCGCGGACAGACAGACGCGGCGGTGCCATGGTAATATTCATTACCGTAGCGGGAGACATTTTTTTAATATGTAGTGATGGAGTGATTTATGTATAATTAATGTAGGTATAGGTATATAATAATAATTAATATAAGGCTTGTATATAACCTGTCCCACAGCTGGGCACGCGTCTCCTCTTTGTGTGAGAAGGGTAAGGCCATAGTCTACCACGCCAGCCCAGTACGAGTTGGCAGACTCCACATAACTTCGAAAACATTAAAGAAATGAAAGTTTCCTTAAAATGTTTGCACTCTCTGTTCCCTAACCCTCATGATCTGATGGGACGGTGATCCGACACGACCCGAGAGAGATCAGGCGCAGGATCAACGGCTTCAAGTGCTTTCCGAGGCTCGGGGGTGTCTAACACCGCCAACTTCTTAACTCCGGGCTCGTATTGAGATTTCTGAACAGAAAAACCCAATATCTTTTTGTTGGACCGACCCGGGATTCGAACTCGAGACCTCGTGCACAGCAGTCGCATTCACTACCGCTGCACCATGGAGGAAGTTACTGTAAAAAATACGATTATCCTTAAACAAAAACTACTAGATCGGAGACGTTCTGGACAAACGCCAGGTTAAGAGCACCTTAAACCGGTAAGTGTGTATGAGGAATGTGATGAAAGTGAATAAAGCCAGAGAAGTGTGTCAGGATCGTAGCAAATGGAAATCCGTAGTCTCTGCCTACCGCTCTGGAAAAAAGGCGTGAATCTATGTATGTACGTATGTAATTTGTATGCACAAAGTACCATACAAAAAACCGTTGAATGCAAATTCGAAAACAACGCATTACGTAGTGACATTGTTTTAAATATAAAAGAGTTGTAGGCAGCCATTTTGGATGCCAAAGAAACTGGCGGTGCCTGACACTCATTGTACCGATAAGTTTTCCATAAAGTCATTAATTTATTATTCGTTCACAAAAGGTAATCTTTTGGCAGCCTCGGAGGCGCAGTGGTGTTGGATACAAATGCTGTTCATAAGGTCTTAGGTTTCATTTTCGGGTCGGGTAAAGTGATATTTGGTATTTCTGTACATAATCTAAAAACCATAGCTAGCGAATCGTGGATGTAAAACATAGCTGCTCTCTCTTTGGAACGTACAAGTTATTCTTCTCAGTAAGAGAAGCATACCCAGTGACTCAGAGTGTTAGACTTCCACCATCCTGGCCCACTGCGGATTAGTAGACTTCACATATCATAGGTTCCCTCATGAAGTTTTCCTCAACCGTCAAGTTAACTCTTGTTGAGACTAATCTTAGACTTCGTAAATACATATTATATTTACTTATTACATATTTCATTAATACTAGCGGTCGCCGAGTGCTCAATATTCGACCAAACTTTGCCTGTAAGATATTGCTGATACCTATATGTCATTATATTGATGTATGTAACCATAGTTACGCGCTTCGACTGCTTGTGTCAAATGCATGATTGTGTGCGTGTAGTGTTTTTTTCATTAATTTAATGTATTTCCAATGCATATTTTATACAAATATTAGGATTCGCCCCTCCTTCTCCATATAAACTTTAACTGTGCCAAATTTCATACTTCTCCATCCGCGCAATTTTCGTAAAATGGGGTAAGTACAAAGTTTTTGCTTCACGTATTAATATATAGATAGTGTATGGTATTTAGTGTGCATATTTTATACCACAATATCACTAACTAGGAACGAACCTGGATAAGTGCTCTTATATTACATAGATAGCGTGTGATAACAACTACTTATCGACTATTGTATAATGTATTAATCATACAATGATAACCGAGAAAAAGGACGACACTGCCATACTGAATACATAGACTATCGAAAACTACCCTCATTGGCCGAAACTTTGAAATATAGTTGTTTAATCGCAAAGACCAAGTTTTACGGTGCGACTGCCATTCTACTATAGACATATCAAATCTCACGCTTATATCTCCGAATAGCTAAGTAGAATATCACAAATCCACATTTCGCAAGCTATGCTTTTTAAGACTGCGCCGAGCGAAAGACAGATAATGACAGAGCTCGTGCGGCGCATATTCAAATCGGCGCGCGGCCGCCATAGTAAAATTGTATGGAGGATTTGAAGTGCTTTTTTGATAAATATGTATCTTTATTGTCAACCAATAACTCAAATATTTGGGACGGACAAATTGTAATATAACTATTTATGTTTCGTTTAAGCTGTAAAATATAATAGATTTCTACTGTTATAATCTGAAAATCACGTAACACGTGCAAATTTACGTAATTTTGTAGGCGAAAATATTAATTATTTTTTACACGGAGTAATTGTAAACACGTTCATTGTTATGGTAAATGTATATTTTATATTTGTATTAAACAAAAAGTGTTGATTTTATTCGCTTAACTGTGACCGCCTGATTTGACACATTTCGCTCGGCGCAGTCTTAATTAGAGACGGGAGCCTATTGGCCTTTCTCGAGCACAGTTCCAAACTCCGTTCAGTTATGTCTGTCTGTTTGTCTCCATTCGCTAATCAGAATTTATTGACAGAAAAACCAAATAACTCTTAGCCCGACCGATACTTCGTGCTCAGCTGCAACAGTGGTATTTAATACCGCAGCGCCATTTCATTATATGGCGCAGAAGACGTTTCTCTTAAATTTCTATAATATTCATTATTTCACCCAATTATTTTGCACCATTTCAACTTTTGGGCCAAATCAGATGATTGGAGTGTTGGCACATTAGATAGTGGACTGCCAAAATTCTAGACATATAATACTTGAATATAATTGAGGCTGGGAAGATGACCATGTAAGTTAAAATATATATTAAAAATACTAGCAAAATGTCAAATGCTTATTATTAATGAACCTCTTTCATTAGCCTAGTGAGAAGACTAAAGCAATGCCACACAGAGGTGACGAGTTCGATGCCACGGCACGTATCTCTTACTTTTCAAAGTTATGTACGTGTTAAATGGTTAATTTTTGCTCGCTATAACGGCAAAGGGAAACATTGAGAAGAACCGTGCATGTCTTAGAACTAGCAATAATTCCTGTGTGGACTTTCATACAACGGACACCTAGACCCGGAACGGTGACGGAACTGTCCAGTGGGCATAATCTTATACATTTCCTTACAAAGAATATTTTTTTGCCTGACACGTTCCTAGCAAGGTCATGGTATGAGACGGGGTAGTGGTCAGACTCCTTTATGCTACCTTTAAACTTAGTCCATAAGTGTTACTTTGTGACAAAATGAATAAATTAGCTTTTACTCTGACGTTACGCGAGATTCATCTTTAGAACTGGGGCCCAAGTCTGCTATTACAATAGTGTCAGAATGGTCTATCATTGATTTCATAATTGTTGATTTTGACTAGTTTGGTAATCTACTAACATAATGGCATCATTATGACTTGCCGATAGTCAACCACTGACACTCCATTGAAAAAGTGGCATAGAATGGTAATCTCGTACATAATGACAATTGTTAACATTTTGGCAGTTCCTTTGATCAAATTGCTTTTAACACTAATAAATAATATGTAAAAATATATATAAACAAAGTCTGGCATAAATAAATGTTTGATTTTAGTAGTTTTTCAAAAATCACTTTTTCTAGTGGTTTTTATAATAATGGCAATACAACATGTAATTATACCACAATCCTATTACGAGACCATTGACCGACCAATGATCGACCATTATGAATTTAACAGATTACGAACTTTTAGCAAAAGACAATGGAATTGCAGTTACGTCGTGTCGGAATGACGAATTTATAAATATTGCAGACTTGGGCCCCTGATTTAAATATTGAAAACATGTGCACGTTATACTGGCGTCAATGCTTTATAGTAATTTGTGCGTTTTCCTTATCCAATGCGGTTTTCATTGTACAATCATTATGGAATAAGGATATATTAATATAAGCTCTGATTATTAATTACTATATTTGGCCCACGGCTTCGCTTGCGTAAATGAAGGGTAGGTTAGTAACAGTACAGTCATGTCACAGTACATACATATACAGTATTCTATCTTCATACAAACAGTCGGAACTCGAGTCATACCTACGCGCCTCGGCGTTGGTATGCGCTTGGTTTGCAACCAGTCGCGAATGCGCCGCAGTGACGAACGGACGAAGCAGTAAGCGTACGATTTGCGACGATTTTATTGAATACTTTCTATTTCAGTCATTACGAATTTCATTTTTTATAATATAATATACATATAATATTTACAATCTTCTTCTTCTTCTTTTCGTGTGGTTAGTTGTCAAGAGTTGTTTAAGCCGCCCGTAGGCCTCTGACATGGCTTAACGACTGCTGTCAATTTGACAACAACCGGGACCGACTTTTTACGTGCCCTCCGAAGCACGGAGACGCTCAGATGAAATACCACTAAGCGGTCACCCATCTATAGACTGACCGCACCCAACGTTGCTTAACCTGCAAAACTTCAGGTATTCTCCCAACATCCATACCACACTTCAAGCATAGACAAGTAGAGTTGGCACATATGTATATTAAATGCAGAATGTATTGAATTTAACAAGAAGTATTCGAAAAGTAAATAAATATGGCTGACGTAAGCGCATTTCTTAATAAACGCAGAAGGGGTAGGCCTCCCTACAGGGTGCACCAACGACCTGGGCCCAAGTCTGCTATTACAATAGTGTCAGAATGGTCGTCTATCATGGATTTCATAATTGTTGATTTGGACAAGTTTGGTAATCTACTAATATAATGGCGTCATTATGACTTTCCGATGGTCAACCACTGACACTCCATTGAAAAAATGGCATAGAATGGTAATCTCGTAATGACAAATGAATGACTGACGTATGCGGTAATCTGCTAAAATTTTGACAGTTCCTTTGATCAAATTGCTTTTAACACTAATAAATAAAATGTAAAAATATATATAAACGAATTCTGGCATGAATAAATGTTCAAATTTAGTAATAGTTTTCAAAAATCATCTCTACTAACGGGTTTTATAATAATGGCAATACAATATGTCATTTTACCACAATCCTATTACGAGACCATCGACCGATTAATGATCGACCATTATAAATTTTGCAGATTACGAACTTTTAGCAAAATGACAATAGAATTGCAGTTACGTCGTGTCGGAGTGACGAATTTATAAATATTGCAGACTTGGCCTCCTGGTACGGGCCGCGAGAAGTTCTTAGGTGCGGGCGGCCAAGAACGATCAGTGTGTGTTTCAGTTCACGACGCGTAACTTTCTTTAATTATGTATTGTAATGTTTTAGAGGCACGCCAGCCTCTGTTGTGCCCGGGCCTTCGCCTTATGCCGCTTTTGTATAATTTACACCTTATGAAACAAACATCTGTCTACCTTCCAGGGATATGTGGGCGTGAATGTACATAATTCGCACTCTTAATAAAACAGCGACTTAACTCGAAATTTGAAAGTAAGGCAATTTGAACTCTAATTGTATATGTTAAATTCTAATATTATATTTGTGTTAAATCTTTGCAATAGAGTTCAAATTTGTTTAATCCAAAATACTGAGATAAGTCTCTGTTTTATTAAGGGTGCGATATGTATGTAAGAGCACTCGGATTAAACAACGCAATATGTTATATTAATAACATGGTATATACGTCTTAATTCGCCGAGTTTTCCTGTTTACGGATGCGTCTTATTATAACACTGTTACAATAATTCTAATTTATTGGTACTGGTTATATAAACACTAGCTGACCCGCGCAACTTTGTCTGCTTCATATAAGATAATTTTACCCGTTGTAGCAACACTTTTCATTGCTGCACCGCTCCTATTGGTCGTAGCGTGATGTTATATAGCCTATAGCATTCCTTGATAAATGGGCTATCTAACACTAAAATAATTTTTCAATTCGAACCAGTAGTTCCTGAGATTACCGCGGTCAACCAAACAAACAAACTCTTCAGGTTTATAATATTAGTATAGATAAGTAGTACCTACTAATATAACATGACTAGATTTAGCCCGTGGCTTTGTGCGCGTTAGTTTAGATTTTATCAATAAATTTCTATTCCTTGAGAAAATACTTTTTCTGGTTGAAAAGTACCATATGTCCTTTTCTATACCCGTGACAACGTGTATGTGAAATTTCATGATGATCTGTCGAGTAGTTAAGACTGCGCCGAGCGAAATGTGCCAAAAGAGGCGGTCACAGTTAAGTGAATAAAATCAACACTTTTTGTTTAATACAAATATAAAATATAGATTTGCCATAACAATGAATGTGTTTACAATTACTCCGCGTAAAAAACTTAAAATAATTAATATTTTCGCCTACGAAATTACGTAAATTTGCAAAAACGTAAGCTCGTGTTACGTAATTTTTAGATTATAACAGTAGAAATCGATCCTATTTTACAGCTTAAACGAAACATAAATAGTTATATTACAATTTGTCCATCCCAAATATTTAAGTTATTGGTTGACAATAAAGATATATATTTATCAAAAAAGCACTTCAAATCCTCCGTACAATTTTACTATGGCGGCCGCGCGCCGATTTGAATATGCGCCGCACGAGCTCTGTCATTATCTGTCTTACGCTCGGCGCAGTCTTATACATGACTCAAAATTGACTATGCCGTCAACAGTATGTCCACAAAACATACCCAGACTATTTAATATCTTATTTGCTTTTATTATTCGCTTGTTAAAATCAAGCTCACGTGTGCGAAATAATATAAAGAGCTAAAAATAACACCGAATACATCTACATACGTATATCACTTAAAATAAATTTTGTTATATGGACTGATGTAGTCGTTTGGTGACTACGGGTAGTAAATGTAAAATGAGATCAAAAAGGAACGTCAATCAATCAATCAATCAGCCCACCGCAGTCCACTGCTGGACATAGGCCTCTCCCATTTTACGCCACAACATCCGGTCTTCCGCCTTCCGCATCCAGTCTGACCCAGCTACCTTTTTCAGGTCATCGGTCCACCTGGCCGGGGGGCGTCCTACCTTACGTTTACCAAGTCGCGGTCTCCACTCTAGGACTCGCTTGCTCCAACGGCTATTGGTCCTTCTACAGATATGGCCAGCCCATTGCCACTTCAGCTTGCTTCTTCTGCGAGCTATGTCGGTAACCTTGGTTCTTTGACGGATAATCTCATTCTTAAGTTTATCCCTCAAAGAAACTCCTAGCATAGCTCGCTCCATAGCCCGCTGAGTGACATTAAATTTTTGGACTAACCCTACCGTGAGTGTCCAAAAGGAACGTATTTAACAACATTATCGGCGATATAGTTGTAAATTGTATTGTTGTACACATATTGTCGGGAATATTGTATGGCCAGTTATATGGTGTGAATATATTATCTAGTATTCTTGTATGTCCCGATGGTGATATTACGAACAAAGACGTCTAAGCGTGTGTAGCATTATGTAGTACCTGGGCGCTTTGAATCGACGAAATACATAAAAACATTCACCATTTCACAGCATGGTGCGAAACGACCAATTCAAAATGGGTCCTTCTGCGATTCACACCGTGGTGCGAACAACCCGTGGTGTGAATCGACGAAAGACCCTTCTGAGCTTACCCATAGTCCGCGTGAAGTTCTCAAGGCCATCTGTGGCCAAAAAAACACAAAATAAAATGTGTCAATTCATTAGTTGACCCAATGTCGAACCTTTGCCGTTCATCGGACACATTTTTAGACTTCTTGTCCGTGTAAATTTTAGACAAAAACTGAACAACGCTTTGTCCAACCCGATAATCGAAGCCGATACCTTATAATGAGCAGTCGCATTCACTACCGCTGCGCTACCATGGTATGAGGTGAAGTAATCTATACTAATATTATAAAGCTGATGAGTTTGTCTGTTTATTTGAACGCGCTAATCTCAGGAAATACTGGTCCGAATTGAAAAAAATTTTTAGTGTTGGATAGACTATTTATCGAGGAAGGCTATAGGATATAACATCACGCTACGACACACGGGGTCGGCGCAGTAATCATAAACGCGGGTGAAGCCGCGGGCACATCTAGTATTCCTAACTACTTTTTTTAACAGAATTTTATTGTTTATTGTTTTTTCTTTTCAATAAAAAAGTTAACTACCGCACTAGGAATAATTCCTGTGTCGCGGGGGACTTAACAAACATTCAAACAACGGACACAAAGAACACCCAAATTTAGAACAACCATTTGTCGACCACACAAATGTTTGCCCCGTGTGGGAATCGAACCCAACACTTAGCGCGGCGGCAGTGGCGAGGCGACCACTTAAAACCACTACGCCTTCCGTGCAATCAAAGCAATTACTTTAACGTGTCTAAGTTTCAAGTATTTTGAAAGAAATTATATCACGCTAAAAATCCGTCCGCACAAAGTCTAGTCATTTAAATACAATAGACGTAAGTATACAAACACTAGCTGTGCCCGCGGTTTCACCCGCGTTTATTGCTACTGCGCCGCCCCTGTGGGTCGTAGCGTAATGTTATATACCTTATTCGATAAATAGGCTATCAAACACTTAAACAATTTTTCAATTCGAACCAGTAGTTCCCGAGATTAGCGCGTTCAACCAAAGAAACACAAACTCTTAAGCTTTATATTATTACTAGCTTTGCCTACGGGTTTACCCGCGTTTATGATTATTGCGCCGCCCCCGTGGGTCGTAGCGTGATGTTATATAGCCTATAGCCTTGCTCGATAAATAGGCTATCGAACACTTAAGACTGCGTCGAACGTAAGACAGATAATGACAGAGCTCATGCGGCGCATATTCAAATCGGCGCGCGGCCGCCATAGTAAAATTGTATGGAGGATTAGAAGTGCTTTTTTGATAAATATGTATCTTTATTGTCAACCAATAACTTTGCAAATTTACGTAATTTTGTAGGCGAAAATATTAATCATTTTAAGTTTTTTACACGGTGTAATTGTAAACACATTCATTGTAATGGTAAATGTATATTTTATATTTGTATTAAACAAAACGTGTTGATTTTATTCACTTAAGTAACTGTGATCGCTTGTTTTGGGACATTTCGCTCGGCGCAGTCTTAAGAATTTTTAAATTCGAACCAGTAGTTCCTGAGATTAGCGCGATCAACCAAACAAACAAACTCTTTAGCTTTATAATATTAGTATAGAAGTAAAGATTTCTCATGGGAAACCATTTTGATACATATAAGACTTTACGACCTATTTGTATGGTGAACTTCAAAGTTATTGTTAACAAATTAAATTGGCAAAGCTAATGTGTTATTGTATACAATACAAGAATTTAATGTTTATTATTTTGGTTATGGTTAATATCATTTGGATCCAATACAGTCACACCATGACTGCGTCGGTGGTGTAGCGGTGAAAGACGTGAAAGTGACTATCGCTCAGGGTTACAGGTTCAATAGTCGAGTCGTTTGAAGTGTTATTAGAGCGGTAAAAGCGACTGTTCTCGGGTTCGATCATCGGGTCGGGTAAAGATTTATTGGTTTTCTATCTAGAAATTGACAGTTACATTTCGAAACCTGCAACTGTGCATATATCGATTGCGGTCGAACCAACACTTTACCGCCGAATTTTATAACAAAACTTCCAAAACACTAAGCCCGGCACGAGAATCGAACGTTCGTACCTCTGCGCTAATCATAAACAGAAACTAATAATATTAATGTCCTCCAGACTGAATTTCGGTCACGGCGGCCAATCTTAACGGAGACTGGCCATCTGCGCAGGAGATATTATAGTGCACAAGCGTGTTTGCAAACACAAGTGCACTCTCTGTTCTCTAACTGTCATGATCCGATGGGACAGATAATCCGACACGACCGGAGAGAGATGAGGCGCAGGACCAACGGCTTTACGTGCTTTCCGACGCACGGGGGTGTCTAACACCACCAACTTCTTAACTCCGGGTTGCTATTGAGATTTCTTAACGGAAACCACAGGATTAAAGAAGCTGGCTACACATTTATTCTTTAAATCAAATCTTCTTACGTTTTATACCTAACCTACCTATGATGTACCTAAGAACCTTTGACGATCGAATCGATATCGTAGTGGTTGGTGTAACCGACCACCACGCCGAAGTCAAACATTGGTGTGCATGAACATGGATGTTTGTCTTGGTCTGGGTGTTTCTATGTATAATATGTATGTTTATCTATTGTCTAGTACCCATAGTACAAGCTCTGCTTAGTTTGGGCTAGATGGTGTTGTGTGTATGTGGTAGAATATTATATTATTATGTAAAATGCGGTAGATCGCACACGTCATTGGCATCTTAGAATTGAATCATAATGACGCCTCATTTACAAACTGGATCGCTAATTATTACTAACTAGCTGACCCGCGCAACTTCGTCTGCTTCACATAAGACAATTTTCCCCGCTTTCTGCAAATTTTTTTATTGATACTCCGCTCCTATTGGTCGTAGCGTGATGTTATATAGCCTATAGCCTTCCTCGATAAATGGGCTATCCAACACTAAAATAATTTTTCAATTCGAACCAGTAGTGCCCGAGATTACCGCGTTCAACCAAACAAACAAACTAACTCTTCAGCTTAATATAATATTAGTATAGATGTTTCTATTAATTAAACGTACATGCGTTTCATTAATAGAAACATCTATACTTTATTTTTAGTTATTAGATATTTCCTATAATAATCATACTTTTTATATAAAACCTTTTTATATATACTCCTGATAAAGGAATAGGCAGTGTCGTCTCACACCGACATTCATCAATTATTTTAGCTTCCGCGTAATATGGCAGCCCTATTTTACTACACTTCCAAACCCCGTGCTACCACTAAGAATTCTAAATAACATTTAACACATATGTAATAATATCAGCCCAGCATATAAGCTTTCCACCGCAAGACACGGACCTCTTCTCATTGTAAGAAGAATCAGGCCATGGTCGACTTCGCTGACGCAGTGCGGATCAGCAAACTTCGCATCTCATTATGTAGAAATCTCAGATACGAAGATGTTATCACGATGTTTTCCTTCACCGTCAAATCGAGCAATAATTAACTAATACGCACATAACTTCAAAAAGTCAGTAGTGCGTGCCCTTGGTACCTAGCTCGATACCTCTGCGTTGCAGTCGAACGTTCTTCCATTAGGCTATCGTCGATTTTCATTTTTATTTAAGTAATATGCCTGTGGATTCCCGAAAGAGTATAGTGTAAGCAGCGATAGCTCAGTGGGAAGACCAACAGACTGCAATGCAGAGGGTCTCGGGTTCGAACCCACGTCGCGCACCTCTGACTTTCGGAAGTTATATGACTTTTCGAAATTATGTGCGTATTGATTGACAATAATCGCCAGCTCCGTGCCTCGGAGAGCACGTTAAGCCGTCGGTCCCGGCTGCCATGAACATCTATGGCAGTCGTTATTGGAAGAGTATCGACACAAAAGATCCCACTGGGTCGAAGTGTCGCCGGTCTGCACTGACTGGCTCCCACATAAGATACATACACACATACATACATACAGTGTAATATGACACTCACATCCGTCTATAATTTTTTAGCCTGCACGCAATGAGTCTTTTCTCTAGCGTAATGGTCGGCAACCTTGTCGACTAAAAGAGCCAAATATAGATAATACACAATTGAAATATATTCAAAGAAGCATTTTTTTAACTTAAGATTTGCTTTAGCAGAATACATAATTACGGAAATAATCTGGATTAAAAGTGTTCTTTTCGAGCTTGACGGTAAATTGGTATCATTCTAAAACAAGATCATAAATAATATTCCGTGCCTGCACTTAACATTTCGTGGAAGAGCCGCAGCCGAGGAGTCAAACTTGCCTACCACTGCTCTAGCAGGCAAATTGCCAGACTGCATGGTGCTGCTAAGAATTTCAAATAACTGAACACGAACCGAAAACCTAACTCGAATGTTCGCGATCAACTTATGCCATAGAAGCAACAAGAAAGTTTATACCGAAGCATAATATGGCGAAAAATATCGTTAAAATCAAAGTTTTATATTTGCGGGTAGACGCATATTTAAACTGTGTAAAGGGCGCTAGACGGCGCATATGCACCATTATCATCAGGGTTGAGTCATAATTACGCCTCATTTACGCTCTGGATCGCTGGTTATTACTGATGTGTCTATTAATTAAAAGCATGGAATTAGTAATTAGATCGTTCCTATACTAAAAATATTTTTTAGTTTCATAGCCTCCAAAATATTCCCTATTTATTACCATGAAATAATTATCCACGCGGTTAAGACCCGTTATCTCTTATTATCTATACTAATATTATAAAGCTGAAAAGTTTGTTTGTTTGAACGCGCTAATCTCAGGAACTACTGGTCCGAATTGAAAAATTATTTTAGTGTTGAATAGCTCATTTATCGAGGAAGGCTATAAGGCTATATAACATCACGCTACGACCCACGGGGGCGGCGCAGTAATCATAAACGCGGGTGAAACTGCGGGCACATCTAGTAATAAATATGTGTAGAAATCGCGAGTCTAAAGACGTTTAAAGATTTTCGACTTAAACTTTGAGCTTGACTTCACGGATGCCGTCGTGGTTTAAATAATCGGACAAAACTTTGTGTAATCCACGAATGGTTGTTCCGAGTCTGGGTGTTCTTTGTGTCCGTTATTTGAATGTTTGTAAAGTCCCCCGCGACACAGGATTTATTGCTAGTACGGGAGTTGTCTTTTTTATAAACAAGACAAACTCCTATAGCTAATTAACGAATTATCTAATAGCTGATTATATTCATTCAATTGATCATTAGTAATGATTAGCAATCAAGCGTGAAAATGAGGCGTCATTATGACTCAACCCTGATATCAATGGCGCACATAAGCTCTTAATGACGTTTATACTAATTTAAAGCTAATAAACTATTTATTGCCCGACGTTTCGAGCGTTCAGACCAGTCAACCCGTGACCGCGATCGACGCAATTCAGTCGGTATGTCGGGAAATAAATAGATATTTATTACCAAAATGGCTGTCAACGAGATTAAGTCTCGTATTCGTATAGTAATACTAAATCAATAATCATTATTTTCATTAACATGTGTAAACACTTCTTGAAGATGTCAATTAACTAATATATTACCTAATAATAAATTAAATAAGGGAAAGAAATAAAAAATGCAAGGGATAAGTCTGTTCGAGGAGTACAGTTCTCGTGTGAAGAAGCAAGGAAGGAACTCATGGCCATTCTTTTCAATCGCCTATTGTTTATCATATAATTTTTGACAATACACATTTATGGTCATCTGTCATACAGGTTCCACCTAGTACAGAAACCAGTGTCTCACACAGATTATAACTCTCCTTCTTGAAGGTATACCACCTTTATTTTGAACGAATAGATTATATTTCATATCTTCGGTCGAAAAAATAAAGTACAAGATCTGAAAATAAAATAAGTACCTACTATTTATTGGAACTGTCTTTTTTGTTACCATATTTTTGTTGATGGTAATTACATCTAACAAATATTTATTTTCAAGGAACGTCGTAACCGGGTCTTCACAATATATGTCTATATTAAGATAAGATAAACGATTGCTTTTATTAAATTTAGGGAATCTCTATAGCGTTGCTCTAAGTAAACAATTAAATAAAACCTGTAAAAGATGACATAGGTAAAATAAAGTATTTTCACGTACTTTATTTTCCGAAGAAAGTATAAAGTACGTTTACCCGAAATAACGTACAATACGGTTGGCAACCCTAGTTATAACTGATTTCTGTAACTATTTTCTGTGTGAGAGAAGAAATAAATGATTTATTATTACTGTCGGCTTCGCTGGCGTAGTGGTTAGTGTAACCGACTGCCACGCCTGAGGTCGCGGGTTCGATTCTCGCTCAAATCAAACATTTGTGTGCATGAACATGGATGTTTGTCTTGGTCTGGGTGTTTCTATGTATAATATGAATGTATTAACAAAAAAAAAGTATATATGTATGTTTATCGATTGTCTAGTACCCATATTACAAGCTCTGCTTAGTTTGGGCTAGATGGTGTTGTGTGTATGTGTTTCTACACATATACGTAAATAAATAAACTATAAGTAAATAAATAAATTCTTAATATAATATATAATATTCTTATTATATATTATATTAAGAATTTATTTATTTACTTATACAATAATTCAAATCAGTAGATTTAGTACAAGAGGATTTTAAATGTGAATGTTTTGAACTAACCGTAAGCGGGACCTGCAGGAAAGCATGGCTGTCAACTTAGACGTTGGAGAAAGCAGTGCAATGGTGACGATATTAAACAGTTGCTACGTGAAACAGTGTTTTGAATAAGATTTTATATTATAGACGAAAGAAAGGTTTGTGTTTGACAAGTACTACTGACGATACAATTTAAAGTAATTAAGGTAACATGTCTTCTCCCTAGCCTTTATTATTCCCAAGTCACTTGGGGCCGGTTTTTTAGTCTAACCGGATTTGACTGGATATCAGTTTTTACACGGAGCGGCTGCCAACTGACCTCCGCAACCCGAAGGCTAATGATACCCTAAGGCTAGACCAGTGTCAGGATATTAGAGGGTATTGACTTTTCCCAATAACGACTGCCATAGATGTTCATAGCAGCCGAGACAGACGGCTTAACGTGCTCTTCGAGGCAAGGAGCAGGCGATAATTGTCAATCAATACGCACATAATTTCGAAAAGTCATATAACTTCCGAAAGTCAGAGGTGCGCGACGTGGGTTCAAACCCGAGACCCTCTGCATTGCAGTCTGTTGGCCTCCCCACTGAGCTATCGCTGCTTGTTAAAAGGTAAAATAAAGAACATATATTTTTTTAAATTATCCGTTTTATTTAATGTATTTCTAAACTGGGTGGCAATGGTAGTAAATACTATTGTGGTGTACGAAGTCACGGGGCACGTGGTGGTTTTTAGAGTTCGAAAAACTCTTATACAACAGCTTTGTCCGTCCGTCCGTCCGTCTGTCTGTTATACAACTTTCAATTCAAGAACCGTAAGAGCTAGAGACTCGCGGTCAACGCCATTCGACTCAGCATAGTGGATATACTCCGAAATTACTATGACCTTTGACCTCAAGATCACGTGGTATCACGTGACATTTGCATATTACTTGAACCATTTTTTCGAACTCTAAGATTTACGGCAATTCATTGCTGATTCTCACTTATTTTTTTATAGACTACGTTTTCTCTAGTAATAATTTCGGTGTCGCGGGGGACTTTACAAACATTCAAACAACGGACACAAAGAACACCCAGACTAGGAACAATCATATGTGGAACACACAAAGTTTTTGTCCCGTGTGGGATTCGAACCCACTCGACTCGCACTCGACGCGGCGGCAGTGGCCCGGTGACCATTTAAACCACTACGCCAAACGTGCAGTCGAGTTCCTGTAACAGTTCTACTGTCAATGAATTCTCAGAAGACGACAATAACCACGCCTCGTATTATGTGGGACTCCAATAATAGTTGGCAAAATATGGGTGTCATACATAATACATCATTTCGAAGATATAGGCAGGTGACAATGTATGTGGTTTGACAAAATTTATTTATATACACCTATATTATAAAAAGGTAAATATTGTAAGTTTGGCTTTAGGAGATAATCTCGGAAACTACTCATTCGATTACGAAGATTATGTCACTATTTGTAAGGTATTTTTATTCCAGACAGTCATACGCTATATTAAGTTTAATACGGACGAAGTCAGAGCAATATGTTATAAAACCACTAGCTAATCCTTTTATACTATTGGAAGGCGAAGTACACACCCACCTATAAACAGATGTTTCTATGGAGCATGAACACAGACATAGAAATCTCAGATTAATTAGCGCCACTAATTACGAGCCAATTATTGGTCCGTTGCTTGTTGAGAAATTATGATGTCATATTTATTACAGAATTAAAAGCTCATTCACTCGAGCTTTGGGTCTTACACTGTCTTTGTTCCTCTCGCAGAGTAAGACAAGGATAGAGCGAGACCTGCTTAAAGAAAAATCCATGTCTCGTTTAATCAGTCTTATGGCAATGTTTAGTCTGCGTATAAGGCCAATTGTTTAGATACCTTCTATAGGAATTTAAAAAGAAACAATGAATTTAACATAAAAAAAATATATTGATTTTCTTTCATAAAATCACAAAGTAAGATGTACGGATTATAATAATAATAATCGTAATTTACTTTAGAGATTAAGTTCGATATTTAAACTTAAAATAGGTTATTATTTACATTTTTTTCATCGCTTCGCTCTAACATTCTTAGGTTTCAAAACGAATGCGGTTAGCGTATACCATAGACAAACATCCATAAACAATACAGCCATAATGAAACCGGAGCGCACAACTGGTTTGAAAGCAGGATTCTATTTTTGAAATAACATTCATTGTAAATTGATCCGCGAAATGTATTTAAACGTATACCAGACAGGGCTCTTAAGACCAACATTCTGGTCAAACAGCCGCAAAATAAAAGCGTACATTAAATAATTCTAAACTATTAAAATTTGGAAGAAACAACTATATTAGATTCACTTTTAAATCTCAAAAATAACAGCACCTCAATAACACACCTTATTCTAAATATATACTTTGTTCCAACATTTCAATCACCGGCTGTCCATACCATTTATCACATAAGTTCTTAAATTATCGACGAAGTATTCTGAAGTACCGACGGCTACGACTAAACCTAAGTAGCCACTGTAATGTACCGTCTTTAGGAAACTCCACGTTTTATCACAAAACACGGCTAAAGACAGCAAATGCAAGTAGCTATGGGGATTCATTATTCTCCAAAGCGCCGTCGCAAAGAAGAATTTCCCTGATCTAAATGTGCTTTCTTGTCTTAAACCATCGTATTCAGTACAGTTCTCCAATAATTCTTGGTAAATGTCTATATATCTGTTCCACGCTAGCGAAGAGAGTACCATTTGACCGGAAAACAGACCTATAACTTGTACAATCCTTTGGAAAGTCACCTTTGTCTTGTAAGAAATCCCATTATCCGCGGTATGGTCTTTTTCTATGTCTTCTGTCGAATTAATCTCTTTTAACTGATGGTAAGGCAAAGTGCTAACTGGAGTCCCTTTGTAACCACGTCTCGGCGGGTTGTTCCGTAAATACAAAGTTATACCGATCATCATAGCGATGACGCCTAACAAATCACATATACCGTCGACCCAATACCCCATAGTTCCTACCTCGGACCTCTCCCCTTTTATATGCTTCCTCTCTCTCGCCACATGACCATCAAGATCGTCTAAAAACATTCGAATTTGGAACAGAACTACGGCAATACGCCGCCATGCTAAATTCGGACATGTCAAAAGTTTCGCGCCAACAATTGCAATGAAAACGTGAAAGAATGAAATCATGTTTGGTGTTATAAATGGCATATTGTCAGAAATACCTAAGCTTATATCGACCATGGCGCACAAAGGACCATAAATATAATGGTTTATGTGGTCTACCATTACCGCTTTTACTGTTGGATGGCAGAGCGGGTTTATAGTGCAAGGAACCCATGTTACCTCCTCGTAACTGGCGTGTATTTTTACAGACTGATGTGTAGAAGTTTCTTGTTGGGTATTATTGTTAACAACATCGAATATATCAATTTTATAATTCTGTATTCTTAAAAATAGAAACGTATCCATGTATATACAGAACACAACTATAACTAAAAGTAAGAAAGTCAGTATTTTACTAGCTTGCGATGAAGGCCACATCATTTTGTCGTATAGTCTAATGACGGAGGGACACACGTGTTGTTATGGCTTCTTACA
Organism: Catocala fraxini; assembly: GCA_930367265.1. Taxonomy (NCBI): domain Eukaryota; kingdom Metazoa; phylum Arthropoda; class Insecta; order Lepidoptera; family Erebidae; genus Catocala; species Catocala fraxini. The sequence continues at coordinate 3,176,331 of OV884049.1, read as the reverse complement.
ACACACGATTACTCGCTGGTGACTCAAAACGGGATAATATAGAGAACTGGTGTGGGAAGAATTATCCCACGAAGTCAATTCTAAAAATACTAACTCGAACTCCCGTTTACCGTAACAATAACAATCCGGTAGGAAGGCAAAGTTATTTGTACTACACTCACGGAGAACACTGGCTGGATGTAAACTCACACACAGTCGCACATAATGACCTTTATAACACAGAAACACATTCCATTTTTAAAACACTTCAATCCAACATTTGTAAACGTAATTTTTCTGAGTAAAATCGATGCACAGATGCTTCCAGCGGATATAATGTTATGAAAACAGATGTTTTTGTTATCGTCGTTCATTCGGTAACATGACACTTTTGCGTTCACACTCGTTATTGTATATGTCTTTGTTAATTCATGAATGTATTTCGTTCTTATATTTATTGTTATTCGACGATGCTCGCCGCTCGGTTCGCTTTACAACATTGCGTGCGCAACCAAACACCGCGTCCGTCCGACTGAATAGCAAATAGATGTTTGGGGTTGCCAGGCGTTGAATGTAAAATCACCCGACACAATAGCTTATTGGATGTCAATATTTTTTATTTCTCTATTGGGTACTACTAACTGCGCGCATGAGTCATAATTATAAATATGGTATCTCTTTATAAATAAAAAACGATTATGATATCATGTAAGTCGGCAAGCTTAGTAATTTAGATTACAGCTTGACTTTATTACACTTTATAATTTTAAAATTAATCATATCATATCAAATTTTAAATTATCTGCGAAGCACAATCCTATCCCTGAAGAGAGTTTACACCTAGTGTGATAAGATAAAGCTTGTTTCGAATGGCAACGTCGCAAATAATTGTAGTATTTGAGGATATTAAAGGTAACTAAATTATGTGCTTGGTATTTTAAATGCTTTTTATACACTTTATAGACTAAAATAAAGGTGTACCATAGATGGAATATAATTATAATGGTAGGCTTTTTACTAAAAGGCGTTCAAATTCAATAATATAGCAATAGTCCACCTACAACAAACGTCTATAGCTGCACCAGCTCACCGGTGACCAACCACAACGTTTATTAATGATGTCTCGCATTCCAGCAATTAACAAATCAAGTTATCCTTTCGATTTTCTTTTTCAAATCCTAACTGACATTATGACAGTTTTTATTTAAAGAATGTTACCAAATTTATCTTGCAGGTACGGTTGTGAACCACTTTCAGTGTTTTAAATATTCGTTAAAATCGAAGTACACTCATTAAATATTAAGAAACGAAGCATAACGAAATTATAACTTTATAATAATTGTCTGATATTCCAAGACTTGACAGACGACAAATCAAATTCGCCCGATTTACGGCAGTATCTTTCGCATGGCAACACTAACGCGAGACAAGCGCACGGTCAATGCTTCGAAACGACCGAGCGACAATGGCGCCGATTCCCGCCAAAAGTGACGTCAAAAAGTCCACAGTGTAAATAGAATTATTTCATTAGCGCTATATTTCCTTCGGCATGATTGGTTAATGTAATGTTGCTGTTTTGTTTTTTACCGTGATTTTAATACCTACTACCTGCCACAATTATTTGTGGCAAGTCCAGGTATTCTTTGCGTACGATGTCTGAATGTTTGTAAAGTGCCTGCGGCACAGGATATATCGCTAGTGCGAGAGTCGTATAAAATTACCTCTCTTTTTGTCTTTTATTTGCTTTGTCTGCAGTATTTAATACACTGAAATAATATAAATATAACACAGTAATGACATTATTGATACTTTTACCAATTATTGGCTAATCAGCACTTATGTGATATGATACAGTGTATTTTTTTTACAGAAATCAATATATCTATAGATACGAAGAATACGAAACAAAATATAAAAAATAATTGTAGTCATTCTAACATTAGTTATGCTATCGCTGTGGGAAACGCCAAAGATTTAAAATTCGGCTTAAAACATTATTTTTTAAATCACAATTATTACATAATATATTCTAAGTCGGGTGTGGCTTTAGTTATTCTATTGAATTCTCTACAAATACGACATAAGAGTAAAACGCCAGCAAAATAAAAAAAATGTATGAAGTAATTTAATTAACATTAGCAATGGTGATTAAAATTAATATGTTTCAATTGTTTGAACAGTCGCAAGAGGAAGACCTAGGCGAACGTTTATCGATCATATCGGAGACGTTCTGGATAAAGGCCAGGTTAAGAGCACCTTAAACAGGCGAGCGTGTATGAGGATTGTGATAAAAGTGAATGAAGCCAGAGAAGTGTCTCAGGATTGTAGCAAATAGAAATCCGTAGTCTCTGCCTACCCCTCTGGAAAACAGGCGGGAATCTATGTATGTATGTATGTAATATCAGCGAGTTATATTACACGCTATATTTTATTTAAAAAAAGAAAGTATCTACTGTTACCAACATAACCATTTAAGAGTTTGAAAAAAACTCTTATACAACAGCTTTGTCCGTCCGTCTGTTATACAACTTTCAACGCAAGAACCGTAAGAGCTAAAGACTCGCGATCAACGCCATTCGACGCAGCATAGTCGATATACCCCCGAAATGACTATGACCTTTGACCTCTGACCTGAAGGTCACGTGGTATTACGTGACCTTTGCATATTACTTGAATATTTTTTTCGAACTCTTAGATTTAATAATAATTCAATTAGCTTAAAAATTAGTAAAGTTTAATAATAGTAGTAGTGTAACAGTTTTCAAAATTATGTAATAAAGCGTCAAATAAATAACGCGATAAAATCCGTATATAGTAGTTTAATTTCAATGAATAATATTCGCGTAAACAGAAGACAATATTATGTAAACCATTTGTGGATCACACAAAATCTTCAGTTTTGTTAAATTATCCACGACACAGGGCTTTAAAATTTGGTAAAAATACACGTCTTCTTACCCCCTTGGGGATATATCGATTAGGCTATATATGTATTAATGTACTGCATAAATATGAATGATTACCATACTAGCCGACATGACAGTCATAACATATTGCATTGATTTGACCCGCGCCTCTAATATAATTATAATTTAATTGACACTGAGTCGTGACCTTTCTGGTGGGTATATTGATCTTAATAAAAGTCTCCTGACGGTACATACGGATATATAATATGCTAAAATACAGTTTACCATAGCATATGATATGGTATTGTATATAAACTGTCCCAGCGTTGGATACGGGCCTCTTCTCAGTGTGAGAAGGGTTAGACTATGGTCCACCAAGCTGGCTTTATAGTTTATACTATTAAATTTAAAATAAAGTCTTACGTACGTCTCAGTCAAGACGTAAATAATTTTCAGTCTCAAATATATAAGGTATGTTGTAGCCTCGCTGATTTCAGCATGAATGGGCCGGCTCGACCGGGGAAGGACTACCCTCTCACAGAATATCGACGTGAAATAGCAGTATTCCTACTGTTGTGTTTCGTTCGGTGAGTGAGAGTGCCGGAGGCCCAATCACCTCTTTCTCCCATCCCGCTCCTTCTCCTTTCTACTTCCTTTCCTAACGGGTCGGCAACGCGCAAGTGATGCCTCTGGTGTTGCAGGCGTCTATAGGCTGCGGTGACCACTTACCATAAGGTGGGCCGTACGCTTGTATGCCACCTTTTTGTAAACAGTATACTAATCAAAAAACATACATGATTTTGATTGAATACTTCCTATTTCATTCACAACGAATTACATTTTTCAATAAAAGTTATAATATTTACAGTCACTAAACTAAAAATAAACTAAAGAACGTAGGTGAATTTAAAATATTGTAAGTGGGCAGCCCTCTCGTGCGTTCGCCGACCGCGCGGATGTAGGTAATTATTTCAAGAACAGAGCTAAGTTACAATACTGTTAGATAACATTACCGTGGCACCGCCGTTCGTGAGCTTGTCCCGAGGCGAGACGATTACTTTATGATAGTGTCGGCTCTGTTCGCTCCTTGAGTTTCGATTAGCTAAGTGTACCTGTTCGCCGCGGCATTACAGATACTCAGTTTCGCCCCCGATTACTAGCCGATGAAAAGTACAGTCTGAAACGTTAGCGATCAGCATGTTGGATTTTGATTTTGTATGTCGAGCGTCTATTTCTCATATATATGAAGTATTAAACTAAAAGGATAAAGAACAGTAGCTACTAATTAATGCTATTTCGTAAATGAAAAGTGACTCCGTCTATTTGAAGTTTTAGCGTAGAGAATGAGTGTGCGAAGATTTAGATTAAAAAGTTTGGGATGTGTATGTCTGTATCAAATGAATGCAACTAGTACAAAGGCTCCAGGAGGACCACCAGCTGCTGGTAAGCGACCGAACGGTGCGAAGGAGGTTGCATGAAGTTGGTCTTCATGCTCGAAGACCGCTACGTGTTCCAGCATTGCGATGTGGCAATCGCGGTCGGCGGCTTTCGTTGGCTTGGGAGCATTTACCGTATAGTGACGAACATGGTCTTTGGTGCTGTTAACCGATGAGTCCCGGTTTGGGTTTCATCCGGATTCAGAGTTTGGCGTTTGGAGAACTCCAGGGAGAGTGACGTCTACGGCACCCTCAGGAGGTCCACTCATACCAAGGCGGGACGATTATGGTGTGGGCAGGAATTCGTCTTGGCGAACGAACCCAACTCGTATGGATCCAAAGCAGCATGACAGCACAAAAATACCACGAAGAGGTAGTGGAGCCTGTTATTGACCTACACAGAATCCAAATGAGCCAGGCATTTCTACTCATGCACGATAATGCTCCTTCCCATACGACGCGGCTGGTGGCGGCTGCTCTCCGAGACCACGATAATTAAGTTTTGGATTCGCCCGACTTAAATCCTATCGAGCATGCATGGGCATTCGTTGTAACATGTCCCAACATGTTACAACGAAAAGCTCCGAGCGATTGTCCGCCAAATTTGACGAACACTTGCAAAGAACATGGGACCTCATACCGCAGCAAGACATTGACAATTTAATTTTAAGTATGAACAATCGATGTCGATGTGTAATAATGTATGAGGTGGCAACACTGATTAATAAATATTAGACTATTTTCAAAATTTTTTAATAAAGTGTCAAATAAACAACGCGATAAAATCCGTATATAGCAGTTTAATTTCAATAAATATTAGACTTTTAAAATTTTTACCATTTCAATTAATTAATAGTTTTATAAGAAAAATAAAGCTTTTTACCATACTAATTATCTACTTCGATTAAAAAAAAATACATTTTAGTAAAAGCAAAAAAAAAACACGAAATGTTTTTTATTTTTTATTAAAGACTTAAATTCATACATATCATTCTTCCATTTACTATATCAGAAAATTCTTCATAGACGTATAGATATTTGATGAAATATAAAATATCCCTTAGATTCTGTTGATGTGTGTATATATTCAGTGTATTTGTAATTCTCTCCTATGCAAAAAAAAAAATTGTAGTTTTCATTGACACTACTAAATAATGTGGGGAAGCTTCCAAGAAATAGCCTATTGTATATTTAAGTAATAAGAAACAGTCACGTTTCGACCTTCATAATTTTAATGAAAACGGGTTTCACAAAAATCTGACTATTAATTATTATGAGCGTGACAACTAACGTCGCACGAGCATGTATCTGTTGTTTGTAATAGGTTAAGATGCAAGTTTTATCAACTAACTAGAGCATTAGGTAAATGTAGAAACAATATGTGGTATACTATAACCTTGCAGTCTCACTATTACCTATGGACTAATTGTGTATGGACAGACTTTTAAAACTTCCTTAAAGAACATTACAAAAGTACAAACAAAGTAAAAAAATATTGTCTTCTATTTACGCGAATATTATTCATTGAAATTAAACTGCTATATACGGATTTTATCGCGTTGTTTATTTGACACTTTATTACAAAATTTTGAAAATTGTTACACTACTACTACTATTAAACTTTACTAATTTTTAAGTTGGCAGTTGTCTCAATCATCATCTTAGTCTCCCCGTGACCATGGCTGCTGAAAAGCAACCGAAACGTCGGGGAAAGTGTAAAAATAAATTAAATCTAAATAGTTTTAATAATAATTTAATTAGCTTAAAAATTAGTAAGTTTAATAGTAGGAGTAGTGTAACAGTTTTCAAAATTTTGTAATAAAGTGTCAAATAAACAACGCGATAAAATCCGTATATAGCAGTTTAATTTAAAAAAAAAGTAAAATAATATGTGCAATAACAGGACACAATTTTAAATGGAATTTGAATTAGTGGTAAGTATATTAATGCAATATTTGTTAATATACCACTGATTACATTAAAATAATAATATTTATTGTTAGTTACCTTTTGTTCTTCGTTTTATATTTTTATTTTTGAATAATGTGTAATAGAATTAAGAGCGCATCTCGCCGTTAAACAATTATGTTTGGCGAGTTTAAAACTTGTAATACATTTAAGACTGCGCCGAGCGAAATGTGCCAACACAGGCGCTCACAGTTAAGTAAATAGAATAAAAAAAAAAACCGGCATAGTAAAATTGTATGGAGGTTTTGAAGTGCTTTTTTGATACATATGTATCTTTATTGTCAACCAATAACTTAAGTATTTGGGACGGACAAATTGTAATATAACTATTTATGTTTCGTTTAAGCTGTAAAATAGGATAGATTTCTGCTGTTATAATCTAAAAATCACGTAACACGAGCTTACGTTTTTACATTTTTCGCGCAAATTTACGTAATTTTGTAGGCGAAAATATATATATTTTAAGTTTTTTACACGGAGTAATTGTAAACACATTCATTGCTATGGTTTTATATTTTATATTTGTATTACACAAAAATTGCTGACTTTATTCACTTAACTGTGACCGCCTGTTTTGGCACATTTCGCTTGAAGCAGTCTTAACCTTTTCGAAGAAAACTCAGAGGTTAATAAATAATTTAAAAATAAGCTAAACAATAGACACATAGTCTCACGACTCCTCTATCCCCGTAGGGATAGCCAACAATGTATTATAGCCTAATTCCCCACTCGTATTTTTGTGATCCTAACTGAGTCAGGAAAACTTTTATCGGCTGTATACAAATTATACAATGCATGCAGATACTGGCCGGAACTATTATTTGTATAACTTAAAAAATTTTTGGTTGACCGTACTTTCCCAAGATATAACTTTTTTATTTTATTCGTGGTCTCATAACACTACTCAAAAATAATTATTGTATCTATAAGTGGACTTCGGGACCACGGTCCCGGTCCCAAAAGCCCCCGACCCATAATATGGAAAGAGTTTGCCGTCTACCGGCTCCAGTTTCAGATTCTGTAATGCCACTGAATATTTCTTGACAGAAAAACCCAATTACATTTTGCCCGATCCATGGTTCATATTCAGGGTCTAATGCACAGCAATCGTATTTACTAACGCTGCGCCGTAAAGGTACTGTCACACACTGTCTATACATACATATATACTGAGACTACGGATTTCCATTTGCTACGATCCTGACTGACTCCTCGACTGATATGTATGAGGTTTCGTTCCATTTCCGGCTCAACAAAAGTGTTAATAGGATTTTCTGTCTTAAAATTTCCAGTACCAGTAAGATGTCTGGCACTGTGGTCGGTGAACGGCAATAGAATCACTTCCTATTATGTGAGACCCAAAATCATAGCTAGCGAAAAGTGTGTATAACATCTCTGCCTTCCCCTATGGGATGTAGTTTTGGGGTATATGTTAGTCTCACTACAACATATAACCCACAGCTAAATATGGCAATAAAAGCATTCAGAAGCAAGTCACAATTATAGGTGCCTGTAAATAAATAAAAATGTCTGACAGTTGTAAAATTTATTGAACCATAACAAATCTGTGATCATAATTCACAATTGGCCAAAAATTTATTTGTTATATTACTCAGGAGTACACATTATAATTACTTCAAGTTTGAAGCATACACTGTTTCTAGGATTGTCAAAATGTTTAGAAAAGGAATGTGTTTCTTGTATGGACATTGCCCTAAAAAAGGATTTGTTTCTGTAATTATTTGGCAGAACTTTCACTATGCCGATTTATAATCTGAAAAAAATTAGACTACCTATCACAATTCAAAATATAAGGCATTTTAAAGGCAGCACAATCAGACAGTTGGGTTTACATAATAGAGCTCTTTTGACTGGGGATAGAAACCCAAAAAATACCAAATTAAAGGCATAATAGACACTCATTTATCAGAACTCAGTATGCAATGTGCTAACTAAGCATATAACCCAGCTAATAACTATAACCCAGCTAATAAAATAGCTAGTTAGTAAACAATTATGGTGGTGTATGGATGTTTGCAAGCAAACATTGCTTGTAAACAGCAGTTGCTGGCCTGCCAACATTCAAGGAATACTGGCAAACTCCATCAATACCAGTATAGTGCCTTCTTAATCAGCACTGGCAATAATTATCACATCATGTTTCTGTCTTAACAATGACTTTAAGTGCCCCATTATTTATAAATAATAGATACTCTTGATTGAAAGCATATCAAATGTTATGTCAATTAAAATAAAATATATATTCTTTCATGTGAATTTTGTTTAATTTTCTCCAAGGAAGGTGCTTTAATTCACATATTATAACAATAACATCTTACACATCCAGTCCGATTCATTATTTTTTATATTAGTAAATATGTAAAGATTTTTTTAAGTTTGGAATTTAGTAATCAACTCATAAATGTTGTTTCATTAGAATTTTAATAATAGTTAATAAAAGTAAATATAAATAAATCAGATTGTAATCAAATAATTTCAATAATCAGTAATAATAATATCAATGTGTAACATTCACGTAAATACAAAACATTATTATGTAAAGTAAACTTAACTCACCTGCGGTACTTGTGTAGACTTCCCGCACCCAGTTTCACCGATCAAAACCAGTGTTTGATACTTCTCCAGCAAATACAGTATATGATTCCTGTACTGGAACACTGGTAACTTCTGCCGTTGAGTGCTCAAGGGTAAATGGTGGTAACGGTTGTATACGAAAGATGTCTTAGAATCATTGTCGGTAGATAATGCTGTATCTATGTTTGGGTTTACTAGCGTTTCTATTGCGCCATCTTTATTTCTTGACGGGTAGAGGGTTTCTTCTCCTGTGAAGTAATATACAGTGTTAAGAGCTTGGCAGTGTTAGGTTATGAGAGATAAAGTAATTCCCTCTGATAGTAATTTTATGAATTGATACTTTTACCTTCTGTATTATGTTAATAAGTCCATCTGAATAATGAAACTAGTTAACGGAACATTTTTATTAGTTCTTGTGAAAATGACTACACTCCTCCTGATGGTAAGCAGTCATGTAAATATGTCATAATGCACTATAATATATATTTACCAATATACATAACACAACAACACATGCAACTAAGCACATCTTTAATATATTTGTATATTGTATAGTATGTATGTATGTATCTTATGTGGGAGCCAGTCAGTGCAAACCGGCGACACTTCGACCCAGTGGGATCTTTTGTGTTGACACTCGCCCAATAACGACTGCCATAGATGTTCATGGCAGCCGGGACTGACGGCTTAACGTGCTCTCCGAAGCACGGAGCAGGCGACAATTGTCAATCAATACACACATAATTTCGAAAAATCATATATTTTCCAAAAGTCAGAGTTGCACGACGTGGGTTCGAGCGTGAGACCCTCTGCATTGCAGTCTGTTGGTCTCCCCACTGAGCTATCACTGCTCATATTGTATAGTAAATATATTATATTAGCTATTGTATTTGAAACCTGAAAGTAAATACATACAACTCATATGGTTACTACAACTTGCAGCTTGCAGCTTGCTATTTGGAATGCATTACATTTTAAATAAACTTTGATTTATATATTCTTATAAGACTACGCATGTTTTGTAAACTCATTTATTACGGGTTTCGCTTAATACTAGATTTACTGTGAAGAAGCAATAACACACTTGATTTGTCTATTTTTATGACTGCATTGCATTTTGAATAAACTTTAATTTATAAATTTTTGTTAGAGTAGGTATGTACACCGGTGGTGTGAGTATACTTATTTATTTATAAGGGTTGTGTGTAATACTATACTCAATTTGGTTAAGTACTTAACTAAAGGTAAACAATCTTGATGTGATAAATATACAAACGCATATTAAACAAATAAACTACTGCTTAAACTAACGGTTCAATTGATTTAGTTATCGTTATTGTTGTATTTACATTGATCTTTAGCAGAATTTTATTTTTAAACTGAGTTTTTAGAAAAATGCACATCAAGATTGTTTACCTTTAGTTAAGTACTTAACCAATTAAATGGAGTACATATAGACACACCGTGAAAAATTAAAATTCACTATATACATTAGGCATCTTAACCATCTTACCCAAGACATTATTTGATGTTTATTATTTAAAAAGTAATAAAATTATGCGTCCAGAAATTTAACCGCAATAGTAAACATAACCTGAAATATGTATATACGAACTTACCAGGTTTTATGAACCTCGGCCTTTGCCCCAACATATTTAAACGCACTTTAATTCACTTTCACTCACTGAACGCTATAGTTACGGTTTATATATTTATTTATACACTTATTTTGTATTGTTTACAAAATAATTTCACTGACTTACAGTTTGCTCTTTGATATCGTTCACTTTGACATGTAAAACCAGTGTTGCAAAAGTAATGGTAAAATAATCGGTAGAATTATCAGTAAAAAACGGTGGTAATTGGATGATTTTATGAACTAAGATTCAAATAACAGTAATATATTATCTATTGTTACAAACGCATGAATACAAACATTATTTATAGTCTAGTACATACATAGATTCACGCATGTTTCCCAGAGGGGTAGGAATTAATATAATAAAATATATAATAATAATACTGTTGCTATTTATGGTCCCTACCCATGGGAATACAAAACAGACACCACAAATGCAATTCTTGTTTGAAATGTATCGTTTAGATTTTAACGTCACAATAAAGTATTGGAGTCCATCCATCCATCTAACCATCGTCCATCGTCTTTCTAAATAATTTATTTATTAAAGGCTAAAACATTAAATATGGCGAGTTCCTGACTGTATTAAATTAGGGTTGTAGCCGTATTGTCTTGTTAATGTAGCTACGGCGCGGGCTGAAATCATGGCAGGGTCGCGACCGCATGTGAAAGTGATTCGCGCGGCCTCGTCGATTGTGGTTTTGTCGAGAAATACCGTGGTAGGTTTAGTCGGTATTCCGGGAGGTCCATTATTATCTTCATTACCATTTTTCTCTTTTACCCCGGTGAGTCTGACATAACCCCTACGACCGCCCCCGCTGAGGAGTATGAGTCAAAGCATTCCCCTAGGTAAAAAAAAACTAGACAGTTTATAAGGATTGCTTAAAAATTTATTTATTTTAATTTTAAATTATATGTTCGCTTATAACGTTGCGAAGTTCAGCATACATACATGATTGGAATTTTTTTTATTATAAAGTTGTTTGATTTGAAAATGATGCTCCTGAGCGAATTATAGAACTTCCTGAGCGGATAAAACTATGGAAGAATAGTTTATAAGCTCCATCTGATATTTTTGAAACTGCCGTTCCATCCGTAATTAATAAAAACAATATTGAGTAATATTCACTTTTCAGATGAGTTGTTTGGTTTTAGCTAATGATGACTTTAATGATAATCACAAACCATGTAATTATTAAGTACCTACTTACTTTAAGTAGGAACGTGTATTCCATGATTTCAACATTTAGAGCTCAACTAAACAAAGTCAATATGCAGCTCCTATTCTATTGACATGAATATATTAAACCATCACAGACAAACATAGACTCTTATAAGAAACTGATTGTCCTAAGAATTTGAACTATATCCGCTAGATGGCGTAAATAATAATGTCCTTATCAAGGAAGTAAATATTACTTAGGTACCTAAAACAGTCGTAATTAATAGGGTAGTTGATTTTATTCAATATTTTACACATAAGAATAAATATTATATAATATAAATATATTTAAAATAAATCTTTTTGTCAAACAGTATCAAAATTGGTTGCAAAATAAGGGAGTAACTATGTACCAGATACAAGAAAAAGTGGGTGTATGTGTCTACATATATCTCGCTATATCCTTCGAACAGATGCATTTTGATTGCTCGGATGGCGTAGTGGTCGAATTGGTTGCCTCACCACTGCCACTGCGCCGAGTTGTCGGTTTGAATCCCACACAGAACAAACGTTTGTGTGATCTATAAATGGTTGTTCCGAGTCTTGAATATTTGTAAAGTCACTTACGACCCAGAAATTATTCCTACAGAGGCAGTTGTCTTTAAAAAAAAATAGCGTTTACGACACAGTTAGAATCGTGCATCCTATTTCTGCCGTTTCACAATTACCTTCTCTACCTGATTTAAAAGCTTTTATCTTATTTATATATCAGTTAATTTTTATTTTTTATATTTCTTGTTTTGGATAATGTAACTACCTAGTCTTGCCATAAATATTGTTACAAGGTTTTTTTTTTCTATTGTTTATAACATTTATTACTGTGTGTTGTATCAATAGGTAGAAACACGCACTCTCTCCGTGGGAAAATTCTTCATTGCCTATGTTATGGATTGTTTTAGGGTCTCCAAATTATCATGGCGTTCAGAGCATGCCATACTCTCTAAATTTGACCATATATCATATTCCAGAGGATTAAGACCGGGACTAAATGCGGGCCAGTCTTCAGCTCTGATGAAGTCCGAAACGTTCGTTTCCAACCACGCTTGGGTGGATCAAGCTTTATGACCCGGTGCTGAGTCTTGCTGAAAGAACCATTCTTGGTTATGGAATATATTGTTGTTAAGAGGCTAAACCACCTTCTCAAGAATTGTATCTGGATACATTTGTGCCGATGTTTTGAAACCTTTTTTACAAAAATATGGCTTGGTCAATCTTTGATAGCTAACACCCCACCAAACCATCACTGAAGTCGGATAATGTCCACGTTGTACTCTGCTGACTTTAATAATTGGGAAGCTTTGAGCATAAACTCGATCATTCTGCTTGTTGAAATATAGCTCAATGGTAAAAAAAGAGGAGGTTTTTTGTCACAAAAGGAGGAGGTTTCTTTGTACCTGTCAATAGTCCGGTACACAAACATTCGACTAATACCAAGCGGATGGAGAGTTTCAAAATTGCATTTGGCTCCATACCTACTTAGTGTAATGCTATCACAGCGATTCGGTTGTCTTTATCACCCTACTCCATTATAATATCACAAAAATATTTAACACCAATTGGCGCGAAAATGAGTAAACACAATTAATCACAGATAAGACATTATATAACTGAGAATAGATACGTCACTCTCGAATCAGTATTGAAAACGAATGTACCGTTTACACCAGTTAGCATTATACTCGTTTTGTAATGGAGTTGGACGATAGATGGCGCTTTTATAATTCTTAACAACAAATGTTTCCTACTAAATTGCTCTTATTTACTTTTAATTTCTTGGGAATAGCGTAGAATTTCCAGAAACGAGGACTCGATGGAGAGACTTGTGGTTCAGGGCCGCATTGAAGGCAAGAGAGGCCGCGGTCGGTCTCCAATGCTGGATCGACCTTATCACCAAAGTTACGCAGTCAATCGCAATACAGTGTGCTGGCAATGCCAGTAGGCGGCAAATGACGTTAGTGCGCTGCAACCCTGTCCATCAGAGATAGCCACGACCACTCGTACAAGAGTGCCGGAGTTAGAAGAGCTTAGAATATGTAAAAGCTTACAATATAAAATATGAAAGCTTTTCACCAAGAAGCTAAAGTAATTAAGCGTTTTTTTTGGTTAAGTTTAAGTTTCCATTACTAAGATTGTAGTTGAGTAATAAATAAACCTTAGGTAGCCTTTATTATTCCCAAATCACTTGGGGTCGGCTTTTCTAGTCTAACCGGATTTGACTGGACATCAGTTTTTACACGGAGCGGCTGCCACCTGACCTCCGCAACCCAAAGGCTAACGATACCCTAATGCTAGACCAGTGTCAGGATATTAGAGGGTACTGACTTTCCCAATAACGACTCCCATAGATGTTCATGGCAGCTAGGACCGACGGCTTAACGTGCTCTCCGAGGCGCGGAGCAGGCGATAATTGTCAATCAATACGCACATAATTTCGAAAAGTCATATAACTTCCGAAAGTCAGAGGTGCGCGACGTGGGTTCGAACCCGAGACCCTCTGCATTGCAGTCTGTTGGTCTCCCCACTGAGCTATCGCTGCTTAAAATAAAAGATTAACCAATACACCAATAAGCAAATTCACTATAATATGTAATACCTCTTTACCCTAACTCCTGGAGCCATAACCTTCTTAGGCAAAACTAAATAGTCAGATCCACATAACATTATAAGTAGTCAGGACATCTAACATCGATAGTCTCCTACCTAATATTATAAATGTGAATGTGAGTTTGTTTGTTACGCTTTCATGCCTTCACTACTCGACCGATCATTGTGCAATTTTACATACTCGTTGACAGGGGAACAATAATAGACATAGGGTACCTACCTTTCATATAGAACAAAGTATTAACCTAACCTAAGCTACATTTACGCAAGCGAAGCCACGGGCAAAATCTAGTTACTAAATAAATATTTTCTTCCAGTGTTACCATTTAGTATTATTACATAGGTATTGGACAAATATAGACAAGTTGTAAAACCATAGAATATTTTCGCGACGCTCAATTCTAAGTCTAACGAGATGGGTGTAAAAAGCCAGGATTCAACCTCTTTGTCTTCATGTGACCTTGTGACCCCTATATCTCGGGGGTCTTTTCACCCTCAGGGTTTCATAGTCAAACTCGACCGAGGGATGACCCCAAGGTGTCTGCATACCAAGTTACAAGTCAATCGGTCCAGTGGTTCCGGAGCTATGCCTGTCATTAACATCAATCTGTCATTAACACGCAGACCGTTACAAAGTGTTTTCATTAAACTCTTCGAAGAAGACTCAGAGGATAATAAAATAGTCAAGCATCTAATGTCCAGCAATGGCTACTGTGGTGTCTAAGACCTTTGCAGGTGTTTTCTTATGCGTCAGTATCATTGGATCTTTTCAAAAAGCAGAAATCAAATAGTTAACCCTCTGAAACAGTACTTGTCCCTCGACGATTGTTATCCTATTTTCTTTTTTGTACCCTTGACTACATGTATGCGAAATCTCATGATGATCGGTCAAGTAGTTAAAACATGAAAGCATAACAAACAAACTTCCATTCGCATTTAATATATTTGTAAGGATTAGGATAGACTAATGTTAACTGCTTAAATTCAAGGTCACAGTCCATTCGGCGCATTGAATTTCGTTGCTGAATAGAACAGCTGGATCGATTAAAATTAGTGTAATTTTTAGATAAGTCTACTACATCTACAAAAAGAACACAAATACATGTATCTTTAGAACAGTGTTCTAATTTTTATTTTAATACAAAGATATTTTCTCTTAATACTATTATAATACATTGTGTTATTATATTACTAATGAAAACACTTATTTTTCAGGTTTTAACATTTATTATAAATTAAAAATAAGACTTAGACAGTATCTGCGTCTAAATCATTGCTAGGAGTGTGCAGGTTTACTGAGAATTATTCAGTTTTGACTCGTACCGTTAAGATATTGCCGTGTATCAGTCGTTTCTGGCTCGTCAGATCGTAGGAACGGTTTCTTAGAATCTCTTCTCTTATTAAAATACATGGGTGCATAACCTAAACTGTCATCGTTTTCATTCGATAGAGTATCCAGACCTCCATAACCACCATAAGCCGCCTTGCCGCCGACATTTGCCGCATTTCCTATACTTGCTATGCCCCCATAATTTGCTATGCCTCCCAATTTTGCCAGATCTCCAAGATTTACCAAACCGCCGACATTTGCCAGACCCCCCATTTGACCCTTCACTTTTGGAAAACCCCCCATATTGGCTAAGCCCCCCACTTTTGTTAGACCCTCCACATTGCCTACTTGGGTGGAACCAACTGTCGTGTAGAATTTAGCCGCATTCATTTCATTTTGCTGTAATATATCTTCAGCTGAAACATCTGCATTCAAATTATGTATAAGTTTTATCTGTTCGTTTAAACTCAAACTTTTCTCATCTAACACTTTTGCTTGAACGAGATCACCGTCTTTAAACGTTAATTTCATTATGTCTTCCTTGCGATAGCCTTTCAAATTCGGCGACACCTCCGATACGTTGCCTTCAATTATTAATTCTTGTAAAAGTTTCGCTGGGTCCGCAGTCAACTGCGGTTTTTGCGCTATCAACGATTTTACATTTGTCAAAAAGCTTACCATCGGGATCTTATATTTTACATAATAAACAGGATGGTACAGTAGAGGTTTTTGGTGTTTGAGCATGTACGTCAGTTCTATAAAACCATAATTATTCGTTAGTGACTCCGTAGCAAATTCTCTCTTTTGTTCCCATTGTAACATTTGCAGTATCTTAGAAAGCAAGTTTAATTTCAGCGATTGTTTGTCTTCTTGTTGGTTGTGCCCTTGCCATATATAAGGTAATGGTTCAATTTCAGGTAAGTGAACATCTCCTATTTGATGAATCCCTGAGTTCATTAGGTAATATAGCAGTACCTTCATGTTGTCTGGAATTGTGTGCAAGTTGAAATTGATATTAGTCGATGCGGGGACAGGGCGCAATTGATTATATATATCGATCACTATCTTAGGATGAGTTGTTTTATAAGGTTCTAATAATAGAAGTATATTATTAACATCATGTTCGTCTATATCGCCAGTTCTTTCTTGCTTTAAAAGAGAAATAAGACCTTCAAGTAGTTGAATGCTCAACATTCGTCTTCTTTGTAATGAGAGAAGAATGTCGATATATTTTGAATGTACAACCTTAGTGTCTTTTAATAGCTTGATTAAGACATCTATAAGTCGAGGCGCTCGAGCCATATTCTTTAATATAAATAGCACAACATCGAGCCGTTTCGACTCGATAGTTCCAGAGTCTGATTTCAAGAATGAGAATATGATATTTATATCTTTCTTAGTTAAGTAGTTCTGTTTCTTCGGTGACAGTATCTCGTGTATAATTTCAGTAGCTCTTGTATCAATCTTTCCTTTGATGTTTGGTCTTAAAAGTGAGAATATAATATCAACATATTCTGGATTCAAGTATGAAATTTGATCCCAATGTACAAGCGGCGCCGCAATATCAATATATTTTGTTAATATGCGTCCCTTTTTATTCGGTTTGATAAGTGTCAGTAAAATATTTATTTGGTCTGGTCTGAGTATTCTGTTTTTATTCTGGTTTAATAGCGTGAGTATGATTTCTATAGTCCTTTGATCCGCACGTCCTTCTTTAATTATTTTAAAGAGGGGTAATATCTCGTCTAGTATGTGTATACTGTATGCGTCTTGTGCGTGAATCAGTGAAAGAATAGTGTCTAGTCTTGTCATATCCACTTGTCCTTCCTTATCTGGTAATAACAGATACCACAGGAATTGCTTCTTTTCATCATTCCATATTTTATTCTTCTGGGGTTGTAACAGGAAGTAAAACATTTCATTGAAACGATATGTATCAACAGTTCCTTTTCTATACCCATTAAGAAGAGCAAAAAGTATTTTGTAAAGTCTAGGCTTGAATACTGCTCGATTCTGTTTCAGAACTGTGACTATATTCTCAATATTATTAGTGGAATGTGTGTCAGTAATAAGTCGAAGAAGGATATTGACAACATTAGATTTTGTGGTTGGCTGTGTAACGTAATCTTCTTGTTGATCTTGAACAATGATTTCAGAATATACTTCAGGTGTAGGTTCAATATAAATAGGTGTAGGCTCAACATAAATAGGTTTCGGTTCAATGTAGACAGGGGTTGGTTCAACATAAACTGGTTTTGGTTCAACATAAACTGGTTTTGGTTCTACATAAACTGGTTTTGGTTCAACATAAACTGGTTTTGGTTCAACATAAACTGGTTTTGGTTCAACATATACGGGTTTGGGCTCGATATAAACAGGTTTAGGTTCAACATATACAGGAGTAGGTTCAACATAGACTGGCTTAGGTTCCACGTAGAAAGGCTTAGGTTCGACATAGATTTCTTGAGTATCGTAATAAATTGGTTGCTTTTGTTGTTGTTCAATATAAAGTTCTTGAGTTGGTTCAACGTAGACTTGTTCCTTTTGTTCAACGTAAACATCAGGGTACATTTCGGATTGAGGTTCATATACTTCAGGCATATGATACATTTCAGGCTGTGGTTCGTAAACCTCGGGCTGTGGTTCGTAAACCTCGGGCTGTGGTTCGTAAACCTCGGGCTGTGGTTCGTAAACCTCGGGCTGTGGTTCGTAAACCTCGGGCTGTGGTTCGTAAACCTCGGGCTGTGGTTCGTAAACCTCTGGTTGTGGTTCGTAAACCTCGGTCTGTTGTTCGTAAACATCTGGCTGTGGCTTATAAATCTCAGTCTGTGGTTTGTAAGTCTCCGTTTCTTGTTCATAAACTTGTGGTTCAGTTTGCACAATTTGAGATATATGATAAATTTCTGGTTCTTCCTCATATACATCGTGCATATAAATTTCGGGTTCTTGTTGATAGATATCTGGTACAACCACCATTTCGGGTCTCTCTTCATAGATTGGGTGGGGTTGCTGTGGAGGTGTATAACTAGGTTGTGGCGCTGGTATAGGCTCTGGAGCTGGTTCAGGCTCTGGCAAATATTCTGGTAGCGCTGGGCCTTCCTGTGGCGAGACAGCTGGTTGTATATATGGTGGTTCCGTTTCTGGTTCCGGCTGTGGTATAGAAATAATCTCTTGTATAGACTGATAGTCTGGTCTGGTCTGGTATTCATAGATTTCTTCTGGAATTTGTGGTTGTACAATCTCCTCCTGAATTTCAGTTATAGGCTCAGGTAAAGGTTGCACTATAACTTGGGGTTGAACTACGTGCAATTGTTCCATTTTGATTTCTGGTAGTTCGATTTCAATATTTTGTGGTCTTGGTTCTGGTTTCGGTTGTACGTGCATTTGTTTTAGAATTGTGGCTATGATGACGCTTAAATCTGCATTAGTATCTTTTTTCTGCGTTTGCTGAACCGTTTCTCCTTGGTATCCGAAGATTACTTGAAGGCATAATGGGAAGTTTTGAAGTTCTGAGTAAGCACGGAATGCTGTTTCAGCTAATTGTGTGAACGCTCCTGTGCATTGAGGGTAGCTTTTAAACTCTGCGAACTTAGAGCCACCATATTTGAACTGCATGAACATGGATTTCATCTTGTCAGACTGCATGTTGTTTTTGAACCAGAAAAGCTGAGTTTCCGCTTCAATTTCAGAACGAATGTCTTGTAGAAGCATATCTATCTCATACGGGTTTTGTTTCACGTGTTCCAAAACACCAATTATTATTCTCTTCACACTTATGGACGAATAGCAGTCGTTATTTTTTGAAGAAAAAGCGTGAATTGAATCTTTATTTACAAATATGTCTGGTATCTAGAAAGAAAGAAAATTATATGATTAGTACATTATGTAAATAATTATTAAATAGAAGCGCATACATTATTATACAGACGAAAGTAGCAATCAAGCATACGGCCATCTTTACGGTAAGTGGTGAAAGTCGCTCAAGGGCACTTGCAATCCCAGGGATACCTACTCTTTGCGTTCTCAATTTACGAAAAAGGAGTCGTTGTGAATAGTAAATAGTTTTAATAACGAAGTAAGTAGTATGATGACTGCTCAGCAGTCATACTACTTAACTATGATGTTAACTCAGTGGGGAGACCAACAGACTGCAACGCAGAGGGTCTCGGGCTCGAACCCACGTCGCGCACCTCTGACTTTCGGAAGTTATATGACTTTTCGAAATTATGTGCGTATTGATTGACAATTATCGCCTGCTCCGTGCCTCGGAGAGCACGTTAAGCCGTCGGTCCCGGCTGCCATTAACATCTAGGGCAGTCGTTATGGGGAGAGTGTCGACACAAAAGATCCCACTGGGTCGAAGTGTCGCCGGTCTGCACTGACTGGCCCCCACATAAGATAAGATAAGATGATGACTGCTGAGAAAGACGTATATCAGAAAGTAGTTTAAAATGCTTTACGCCCGTCAATCCTATGGGAATATGCTACAATAATATTGTCTTCTGTTTACGCTAATGTTATTCATTGAAATTAAACTACTATATACGAATACGAAAGTTTAAAAGTATCTAGTATCTTTTACATTTTGTAAATTATGTAATAAAATGTAAAATAAACAACGCGATAAAATCCGTATATAGTAGTTTAATTTTAATGAATATGCTACAATGATAAAATATCATTAACCCAGGATATGGTCTGGTATTGCAAATAAGTGGTTACGTTGAGTGCTTACTAGGCGCATCGTATGCTTCTTTGCCAACTTTGTTGAAAGAAAATAAGATGGTCTCCTATCTTCAGAAGATCGCAGCCAAAGAATAGTGTGTTATGATTCTATAGTGATTAAGATCACCACTCAACCGATTTTAATGAAATTTGGTACAGATATATTTTAAAACCTGTGGAAAAATATAGGCTACTTTTTATTGAGGTAGGTATCACGTGGGCGGTGCCGCATGCAAAAGCTAGTTATATATTTTTACATACCTTAACAACTTTAGTTTTGCTTTCGCTTGTAATAATATCCATATCTCTTTTAAAATGTTTTGATCGAGCGAGGTTGTCGGCATCCGTTGAGAACATGTCGTGTTCCAATGAAGCCTGAAAGGGAAAAGAATTCAATATTAATATTGTGTATAATCTTATATATAAAATTCTCGTGTCACAATATTAGTTACCATACTCCTCCGTAACGGCTTGACCGACTTTATGAAATTTTATATGCATATTTAGTAGGTCTGAGAATCGGCTACTATCTATTTTTCATACCCATTAGTGATAAAGTAAACATAAAAAATAGAAAAATTACTTTTGACAGAACGAAGTCTGTCCGGGCAGCTAGTCTATATATATAAAACACTTCCGTTACTGAGTGACTGACAGACAACGCACAGCCGAAACTACTGAACGCAAGAAGCTGAAATTTGGCATGTATGTTCCTTGGAGAGTGTAGGGGAGCACTAAGAGAGAATTTTTGGAAATTCCACCCTGAAGGGGGTGAAAGGGGTGAAACCCGATATTTACACGGGAACGAGACTTACGCGGGTGAAACCGCTAACACTACTAGTATTAATATAAAGAGAATGGTTTATTTATTCGACTGCCCTGGTTGTGCAGTGGTGGTAAATGCGATTGCTGTGCGTGAGGTCTGCGTTTCGATTTCCGGTTTCGATTCTGAATGTTTGTAAACGCCTTCGCGCCACATGAGTTATTCCTCCTGCGGTTGTTGTCCTTTATATAAAATAATCATGAGACAGTAAACTCGATATGTATGAGTGTATTTTCATTTATTCTTCTTCTGTCCAAGTGCGAGACGGACTTACGTATCGAGGTTTCCATCTTAATTTTTGGCCCAAGGCCTAACCGTCCACCGAGCTAGTTCTAGATTTCATGTTGCTACTGAAATTGTCTTGTCAGGCAGAACCAGTAACATTTGCCTAACCTGGTAATCGAATCCGTAACCTCATGCAATTACTTTCACTACCGTACTACCGAGGCAGACGAAAATGTAGCTGCTTATACATAACTACAAAATTAACAATGTGTGTAGTTCTTATCAGTAACATCAATGCACATATATATTGGTATTGTTCCTATAACTAGGTAACATAAAAATATGAAATGTCAAATGATTTTATACAAATAGTTTTTTGAAAAGGTTTACGCCCACGTTTTGATCATGTTTAAATTCTTCTAAAGTGAATAGTATAAAATGGTGTATTACTGCAGAAAGATACAATGGTCGAATATTATAAAAGGAAAATACAAATTCTTATAATAGTGCTTGTCCCACAGAATACATATAAAAAATGAATAAATAAAGAAATAAATTTTGCTAAAATTAAATTAATGATATTTCATCCCCATCAAAAACCCGCACTAAAACTTAAGACACCGAGCGAAATGTGCCAAAACAGGCGGTCACAGTAAAGTGTATAAAATCAACACTTTTTGTTTAATACAAATATAAAATATTCATTTACCATAACAATTAATGTGTTTACAATTACTCCGTGTAAAAAACTTAAAATAATAATAATTATTACATGATTTTTAGATTATAACAGTAGAAATCTATCCTATTTTACAGCTTACACGAAACATAAATAGTTATATTACAATTTGTCCGTTCCAAATATTTAAGTTATTGGTTGACGATAAAGATACATATTTATCAAAAAAGCATTTCAAATCCTCCATACAATTTTACTATGGTGGCTGAGCGCCGATTTTAACATGCGCCGCACGAGCTCTGTCATTATCTGTCTTACGCTCGACGCAGTCTTAACTTAAATTATAATAATACCAACATTGAACAAGTCAATGAGTTTACTCTCCTCGGGTTGTCCATACATAAATTGGAAGTCGCAAACAGAAAATACGAGCTGATCTATCAAAATTCTCATATGCCTTAAATTAAGTAAAAAATCACAACTACCTTACAAACTGCCCTTGTAACTCATTATGGGCTCTTTAGTCAATTGATCCCGGTCGTACTGGACCCGCGGGACCAGTTGACCTAATGTATTTTTGAATTGGTTAACTGATCCCGTTTCAAAAAGTTTAAAGTGTTAGACATTAATATCACCAAGGTAATGTCTTGGTGATAATAATTTCTACGAAGCCGCAGACATATAGAATTCAAGTCAAGTAGACCCATAGTGAGTATACGAATACTTGGATTCAGCCAATCACAGTTTAAGAACCTCATCAGTACCTTCAGGAAGGGATGAGCGCACATGGGGCCTAATGCTTCAGTAGTCATGCATTACCCTTGGTGTTAAAAATACAAATTTCCAATCTGTTTATTAATTTCAAATGAGACAGTTATGATATATTTATTCATTTCTGTGCCCATCATTGTGTGCTGATGTTTGGCCAAGACGCAAGATTTTCGCTGGCCAGCCAGTCTTATTTCTTTGTTATGTCAGGTGCATGCATGTGAGCGGGAAAGCTTTATATGGCCACTATGAAGTTTGTTTTTATAGTACTTCTGAAATGCTTTCCGCACGCCTGTACACAAATTTGAAAATATACAATAGATTTTATCCTAATTTAAAAGCGGGTCCAGTTGTCAAAAGAAAAATAATAAAATAAATGAACTACTCAATTCATCCCGCGGGTCTAGCTTAGAGCGGGATCAGTTAACTAAAGAGCCTTACATCATCAGACCACGAAATGTAGGCCAATTTTCCAATCCTTTTATGTTTGATATTTCATCATTTTATAAGCGGTTCGCTTTATATTTTCTTTGTCGGGCGCGGTCTTTCTTTCTGGTGTAAATGTTTATTTTATTAAAAAATAAACCTCTCGTATTTGTAATAATTCCTGTGTCGCGGGAGACTTTACAAATATTGAAACAACGGACACAAAGAACACCCTGTCTCGGAACAACCGTTTGTGGATCACACAAAGTTTTGTCCCGTGTGGGATTCGAACCCACAACACTCGGCGCAGTGGCAGTGGCGAAACCACTACGCCATTTGTGCAGTTTATCTTATCTTATCTTATGTGGGCCAGTCAGTGCAGACCGGCGACACTTCGACCCAGTGGGATCTTTTGTGTCGACACTCTCCCAATAACGACTGCCATAGACGTTCATGGCAGCCGGGACTGACGGCTTAACGTGCTCGCCGAAGCACGGAGCAGGCGACAATTGTCAATCAATACACACATAATTTCGAAAAGTCATATATTTTCCAAAAGTCAGAGTTGCGCGACGTGGGTTCGAGCGTGAGACCCTCTGCATTGCAGTCTGTTGGTCTTCCCACTGAGCTATCGCTGCTCTTTTTGTGCAATTTACTCAGTATGTATAAGTACGCTATATACACATTGACTTCAAGAGTAAATAGGTACTCGATAAACGTGTCCAATTGTCAATAGCCCCAGGTACCGTACCAGGTACATAGGATCAAAAGACATCCTATTTCTATAAGGTTCATTGACATGTCAAAATCTAATTTATAATAATATCAGCCCTATATTAAACTATCCCAATGCTGGAAACGGACCTCATCTCAGAAGGGTAAATCTATAGCCTACCACGCTGGCCCAGTGCGTGTTGGCAGACTCCACTTATCTTTGAGAACATAAAGAACTCTTAGACAAGCAGATTTTCTCAAAGCGAGTGATAATTAACTATTTAATACGCACATAACTTCAAAAGTCAGAGCTACGTGCCTTGGGTTCGAACTCGAGATCCTTGGTATCCTAGCTCGAGAGGCTAGCGCTGCCTTAAATCTAATTTATGTTAAGTATTTTAATTAGCTGTGCAGCGATAGCTCGGTGGGGAGACCAACAGACTGCAATGCAGAGGGTCTCGGGTTCGAACCCACGTCGCGCACCGCTGACTTTCGGAAGTTATATGACTTTTCCAAATTATGTGCGTATTGATTGACAATTATCGCTTGTTCCGTGCCTCGGAGAGCACGTTAAGCCGTTGGTCCCGGCTGCCATGAACATCTATGGCAGTCGTTATTGGGAAAGTCAGTACCCTCTAATATCCTGACACTGGTCTAGCCTTAGGGTATCGTAAGCCTTCGGGTTGCGGAGGTCAGGTGGCAGCCGCTCCGTGTAAAAACTGATATCCAGTCAAATCCGGTTAGACCAGAAAAGCCGACCCCAAGTGACTTGGAAATAATAAAGGCTAAGAGAGAAGAAGATTTTAATTAGCTGTTTCTAATTCAGTCAACCTATCCCAGGAAGTTATTGTGCGTTGAACTGTATGTTAACAAACGTTCTGTTGATCTGCTTGCAGAAATCGGCTGTCAATCGATAGTAATTAGTAACTGTCGGCCTCGATGGCGTAGTGGTTAGTGTAACCGACTGCCACGCCTGAGGTCGCGGGTTCGATTCCCGCACAAGTCAAACATTTGTGTGCATGAACATGGATGTTTGTCTTGGTCTGGGTGTTTCTATGTATAAAATGTATGTATTTACAAAAAAAAAAAAAAAAAGTATATATGTATGTTTATCCATTGTCTAGTACCCATAGTACAAGCTCTGCTTAGTTTGGGCTAGATGGTGTTGTGTGTATGTGGTAGAATATTATTATATTATTATTATTATTATTATTATTACTGATAGTGGCCACAGACGATGCACAAAGACAGTCTTCTTTAGACAGTCTGCTGTAAACGATTATGTGTTCGTTCATTGTACTTAATAACAATCAACAAGTATGATATTAGCATTCAACGCGTACAATCAAACCGAAGGTCAACTTTAACACGTTTGAGTAAAAGCTGAATACAACACAAGTTCTATATTATTGCCTATAGAAATTAACTTGTGTCACTAAATAGCTATGATCAATCAATTTAAAAGTCGTTTTTATGGTCGGCGCTTAAATTGTTGAATTAATTTATGACTTCCTGTCTTGTGTGTCATGAACTCTCTTTTGACTGAAGATCGGTCGTCGATCTCTTCAAAATAACTTTAGGACTGTAATTTTCGTTTGATGATGTTCGATACACAAACAGCTGAACCGATTCTAACGAAATTTCGTATGAAGACTATCTTGTATTAGCAATGTCCTCAAGTATTTGAATGTGTTGACATTACTGTACAGAACTACACGCTGTGTCCTTGAACATGCTTGGTAGATTATGCACAATTATATTGGAACATTATATATTGTCGGCTTCGATGGCGTAGTGGTTAGTGTAACCGACTGCCACGTCTGAGGTCGCGGGTTCAATTCCCGCACAAGTCAAATATTTGTGTGTTTCTATGTATAATATGTATGTATTTACAAAAAGAAAGTATATAAGTATGTTTATCCATTGTCTAGTACCCATAGTACAAGCTCTGCTTAGTTTGGGCTAGACGTTGTTGTGTGTATGTGGTAGAATATTATTATTATTATTATTCCTATGCAATTCTAGACTATCTATCTTGTATTGTAGGCCTGACATCTAATATATTTTAAAGATATTCAACCTGAGTAGCGGGCTGCTACAAGTAAAACATAATTGCTGTACGTAGCCTCTTGTACACGCGGTATGAGTGCGCGCGAACTGCATAGAAATATACTCGTAAGATATAGCAGATACAAGAAATAACTTTCTGGAGAATTAACTTCAATATACAGAAGAATGCAGCAAAAGCAGCGATAGCTCAGTGGGGAGACCAACAGACTGCAATGCAGAGGGTCTCGGGTTCGAACCCACGTCGCGCACCTCTGACTTTCGGAAGTTATATGACTTTTCGAAATTATGTGCGTATTGATTGACAATTATCGCCTGCTCTGTGCCTCGAAGAGCACGTTAAGCCGTCGGTCCTGGCTGCCATGAACATCTATGGCAGTCGTCATTGGGAAAGTCAATACCCTCCAATATCCTGACACTGGTCCAGCCTTAGGGTATCGTTAGCCTTCGGGTTGCGGGGGTCAGGTGGCAGCCGCTCCGTGTAAAAACTGATATCCAGTCAAATCCGGTTAGACCAGAAAAGCCGACCCCAAGTGACTTGGGAATAATAAAGGCTAAGAGAGAAGAATACAGAAGAATGCAGCTAACAGCCTTATGAAAATACAAAAGTAGAAGATAAACAGTACGATTTTTTCAGCGGGGCAAGCGGTTTGCCTCCGAATCGGTTTTTATTAAATTCGACTACAAAGAAATAAGTTTCATGATATGAAAATTGATTTCGAAATAGAATCATGATACTTTGAGCCCATTCTGCGTAAATAGAAACACCAATGATTAAATTATGTTCGGGTACTTTGAAATAACTACACTAGAACATTGAGACAACTACCATCTTAGTCTCCCCGTGACCATGGCTGCTGAAAAGCAACCGAAACGTCGGGGAAAGTGTAAAATTAAATTAAATCTAAATAGTTTTAATAATAATTTAATTAGCTTAAAAGTTAGTAAAGTTTAATAGTAGTATAGTGTAACAGTTTTCAAAATTTTGTAATAAAGTGTCAAATAAACAACGCGATAAAATCCGTATATAGTAGTTTAATTTCAATAGAACCTAGAACCTTCTGTTAAGAGCGCGTAAATAAATACTAATATCAGGTTGCACACTATAAAAGTCTTCAGCAATATCTCCTGAAGAATTTTATACAGAGTTTAGCTCAGACACAGTGCTATTTAAAAATTCTAACTAGCAATATACAGAATAATAAAGCGTTATATATTATGTATATATATCCTTAATACTAGGTACCAGATATGATAATAGGCAATAAAACGTGAACTCTACGGAAAATCTAAATAAAACTATTTTGGTATCTTTCAAACTCTGTCTGTGCGTATTCAGAAAGTATTCCAATATAATTTCCATAAATTAATTTTAAAAGATTCGAAGTTCTATAAATGGGTATGAAATAATTGTTATGACTGTGCTATAAACATGTTACGACTAATATAGCACTGAATTGAGGCCTTATTATCTGTGGCGCAGCGGTAGTGAATGCGACTGCTGTGCATAAGGTATCGAGTTCGAATCCCGGGTCGGGCCAGCAAAAAGTTATAGGGTTTTCTGTTAAAAATTCTCAATAGCAGCCCGGAGTTAGGCAGTTGGCGGTGTTAGACACCCCCTGCCTCGGAAAGCACGTAAAGCCGTTGGTCTTGCGACTGACCTCTCTCCGGTCGTGTCGGATTACCGTCCCATCGGATCATGAGAGTGTGGGAACAGAGAGTGCTCTTGTGTTTGCGCACACGCTTGTGCAATATAATATCTCCTGCACAGGTGGCTAGTCTCTGTTAAGATTGGCCGCCGTGACCGAAATTCGGTCTGGAGGACATCATTGAAATTATTGTTATTGCATGTGCGAGAACGCGACAAAGTTATACGTTGTGCATCTCGCTGTCTTATTCTCGTGCATACAGTTACAATAATAACAAATAAGGAATAGACTTCCAACCGGTGCAATAAGCCTTTCGCTGAGCACAAGAATTACCTAGCAATTAAAAGAACTGATATGATTGAAATGCATGGTCTTCTTCCTTAGAGTAAAGATATATATACAATACGGCTACATCACTTGCAAAGAAATGCACATAACGTAAGCAGGATTTGCTATTATGCCCCAAGAGAAACGTCGTTTTGCTGTTTATTCGTCTTACTTAAATGGAAATTTACTTTTAAAAATCGTTTTGATACCATATACCTACGCACACAAATAAAAAGGATATATAATCTAATATTCTATTCTATCGCATACACATAACAACATCTTTTTTTTACATATTTTTTTTTTTTTTTTTTTTTTACCCAGGAGAAATGCTTCATGCACTGCCCGCCGGCTAGGGGACGGCACCGGCGGGGGAGTGTGGGACTCCCAGCGAGACGCGCTGGTATACCCACTAAAAAACCTGGGGTGTTCCCTCTCTCATCCAATAGGGGGGGCCAACACATAACAACATCTAGCCCAACCTAAGCAGAGCTTGTACTATGGGTACTAGACAATGGATAAACATACATATATATATATACTTCTTTTTTTAAATACATACATATTATACATAGTAACACTTTACTTTATAAGACAAACATCCATGTTCATACACACAAATGTTTGACTTGTGCGGGAATCGAACCCGCGATCTCAGGCGTGGCAGTCGGTTACACCAACCACTTGACACATCGAGGCCGTCTAAATAATTAAAAATGTTAGTTTTACCAATTCGTTTTACAATATTCTTTATAGTTTAATTATTTATAGGTGGCCCTTTTGAACCGTTAACAGCCTGATCAAATTGCTACCGCAGAACCAAACATTTTAAGAACCTTATCTGTAGCTTACGAAATTATCGACAATTATCGCCTGCTCCGTGCCTCGGAGAGCACGTTGAGCCGTCGGTCCCGGCTGCCATGAACATCTATGGCAGTCGTTATTGGGAAGTCAGTGCCCTATAATATCCTGACACTGGTCTAGCCTTAGGGTATCGTCAGCCTTCGGGTAGCGGAGGTCAGGTGGCAGCCGCTCCGTGTAAAAACTGATATCCAGTCAAATCCGGTTAGACCAGAAAAGCCGACCCCAAGTGACTTGGGAATAATAAAGGCTAGGGAGAAGAATCTATAGCTAACGAAAAGAAAATTAAAATTATTATCCTCTACTTTCCAATATTATTGTTTGACACGGTAACCGAGTGTAACATACTCATGTATTAATTGTACACTAAGTACAACGTGTTTTCTTAATAACGAATTATTAGACTTGCGTGCTGTTTGCTTTCACTTTCAAGATAAGGCTTTTTAAGGCATACCTAGGTTGTTTTCTATGTTACCTAGTGCATTACAGTAGATATTGTCGTTCTGCCTGTGTCAGAATATTTATGTAAATTAGGTCAATATACCACAATCGTTCTCACCGTTAAAACAGCCAAAACATTGCAGAAAATCACAGTTTCGCCTCGGTCTGGCGGCAGTTTTGTGGCATATCGATCAAATGTTCACGCATTTCTCACACAACAATATTATAGGGTCTAATCTCGATAACTAACGGTATTAGTAATGGCATGTACGGCTAATTTGCAATCTTCACGGATTTGGGACGGTACCTAGTTAGTTGATTTTCATCATTAAATAATGGCCCGGCTGCTAAGGTTCAGTGCACATTCATGGATTGACCAGAAACGAATTATTGAATCAAATTATATCTAGGTTATATTGTTTTAAATTTTTAAAGATTTGCTTGCAGTTTTAAAATAATAGTAGATTTAATTTGGCATGTATAACTACTCTAATTGATATCCTGGCAGCCTATTATAGCCTGCAGCATTCAACTATCCCTTTAGTTGTGATATGTAAACGAAGTCTGGGTACAAACGATCCGTGACCGCTCTACGTCACTAGTCATCAAAGTTTTAGATGTCCGTTCACAAGTAATCACTTATTAGGATGTGATAAGTATTTAAAACCTTTGTACTTAGTATGAATATTGATGATAGTTCTTTTTTGATTGCGTATTCTGTAAACTTTTGGAAAACACTAAAAGTATACGTCTGTGTGACATAGGTTTAATGTTGCGATTGTTAGATAACTTAGAGGTCTAAATACTTAAGTCAAATATTAAGATAGAGCTATCTTTGGAGATTTGGAGTTAGACCCCATAAATGGGATGTTTTAACTGATAAAATTACATGTATTTAGCGCCCCTAAAGTTTTATTACTACATGCCCGCGCATGCACATTGTATAATATATGAAATCAAATTAAGCAAAACATGTCCGCTGCCAGCTGTCGCTCGCATAAAAAAATAAACAAACAATAAAATTACTATGATTGCCTCTGAAAACGCACTGAAGTCATTAATGACTAGATTTGCACGTTATTTTTACACACTTTGTTTCTCTGCAATATCGATTCTATTTTCATATAAAAGTGTCCTACTGGGTATCACACTTGGTCCTGTATTAGGAGTCCCAAAGGGTATTTTACGGGTACCTAGTTAAAAGCACTTAAGTTAAACTTCGAAATGATAGTTAAATTGAAGTTTGTATTTAACTTAAATGTGTCTATGGCCTTTGAATGTGAGTACACGACCCGTGTATCTAAGTGCAAGGCTTGCGAGTAACTTGAACTTTTGTGACCCAAGGTTAACTATTAACTTTATGAAAAGGAACAATGCCGTGACATATTATTATTGTTCACATAAAAATAAAAAACACACACTACACAATTAAGACAGTTTCATGGAAATACAGGCATTACACATGAAGGATAGGATAGGTACATGACAGAGACGTAACACTACGACGATTTTGATTGAAATGTTAAGTTAATGACCTCCATTCAGCTAATAATCCAATGAATACTATAAATGTAAAAGTTTGTAGATATGTTTTGATGTATGATTTAATACAAAACTTGGACTAGAACCGATTCTGAATTAAAATCTTTCTTCTTTTTAATCTGGTATGTGTTCTCATGGCTGTAGTAAGTTGCCTACATTAAGCCAGTTGACAGACAATATCGATTTCAACCGTTGAATACGAAAATTTATACCAGTGTATACAGATAAAGCAGGTCTATCAGCATCGTGTTAGCAGAAGACGAAAGTAAAAGGTTGCAACAAATAATCACAAGTGTATCAGCACCATACAGCGTGGGTATATTTAATTCATACTAACTGCTGAAGCTAGTAGTCTCATCATTCAAAACGTCATGTCTACGTAACAAGAATCACCTACTTGTGACGTAATGCCGTAATGTCATGAAGACAAAAGCTCAAAACACGAAATCATAGCCTTGTCATGAGATGACGTCGACCTCTTTACACCATTTTTCTCATGGTATAAAATTTATTTCAATCGTCAGGGCCACGTATACAACTCGTTAGAGTTAAGCAAGGCTGATTTTACATATGATGCATTATCACGATTGGCAAGGACAAGTCACGTGACCTTCAACCAATGGCAATGTAATTGTTTGCCATAATTTAACAGTGGTGTTGTGACAGACAATTTGACATAATAAGAATTTGACGGAATAGTGTGTATTGTAATCTCAATAGGGGAAGAAAACATGTTTTGTTAACCATGGAGTACAACCAGGGCATAATACAGTATATTAGATGTCAATTTTTACGTCATCTTGACTAGACATATCAGTTGAATTGGGTAATTACTTCACCCGTGCAGAGGGTTTATGTTGTCAAATCGCAAGATATAATCTGACAAATCTAACGCGTTTCTTAGCTTTGGTTAGAAGTCCGGAAGTTTCTTGACTTTATATTGGACATGACGTCATCTTTAATACATTTGGCTATCAATATTCCTTCTCGCACTACCATGCAACGCTGAGTTTAAGTGGCAGCCACATGTACAAAAAATAAATGGGTTCGTTCCGCGCTAAGTTTGGCAAGAATGTGATTTTTGTATACGCCAAGTATTACGTAACTGTACGCCCTTATGATTATGTAATGTTTGGCGTCTAACATAAATATTTGCCACGGACGCATGTTGTAGGTCCACGTGTGTCTGTAGCAAATGGCAAATATATTTCCGAAATCAAAGAATTTTCTATCTAAATGCATGTCTGGAGATTTTAAAGCATGGTTTAAAGAAACAAGTAGCACAACATAACCTGGACTTTTACAGCAAGTAAATGATCGTCTAATGTATTTGCCAATCACACCGACTGCAAAGTAGGACTCTCTAAAGTCACGTTTTTCTTCACATTAGGTAAAATGACGAGACGCCGATGTTTTTCTTATTAAACTACCAACTGTTTGCTACTTTGGCCTTGTGTGACTGTTAGATATTTTGACGCCCCATTTACAAACAACTTTCGTATATTGTCTTTAGGTACTACGCGAAACTTGTTGCCAAAAATTGTATAGCAAATATGGCAAAGTTATCTCAGAAGCAAATAAATAAGCATAGCAGTTATTGCGGAGCGCTTTCATATGCGCAGTTGCTAGTCCGGTGTACGCAGTTTCTACTTATGCTTTTTATAGATAAGATAGTCGAAATGAGCAAAAACGTATGAATAAACGTATAAAGTCTGATGATCTACAGAGCATGAAATAAGCTAGATTTCTACGTGAGACTTGTTGTGATGCTTTTATATATTCTGCACAATTCGCACGTGTTAGTGACAATTAGATAGGTGATACAAATATGGCGCAAATATAGTCAAAGTGGTGGTGCTGGCTACGTTCGGTGCTGTCCATCATATGACAGTAAGTCATATAATGCAGTCACACGGTGCAAATAGCTGCACTGCAATGACTGACTAGGTTAGCTCGCCTGCAGCTTGCTTTATGGCTTTGGCTTTTGCTGAGCTTTGCCTCAACTATAGCACAGTATTTCTTGCTTTGTAGATCTACCTATTGACTTTCTTTTAGACTTACTTCTTCTCCTGATGAGGCTCTTGTGTAAGGCAAATTTTCTGCAAACTCATCCCCACCATCACTCCGTAAAAATTGTCCATGAGGATTTGATGAAGATTCAGGGTCTTCTTCTCCGTCGTTGCACGGTAATATATCTTGATCTCCCTGGGTGGGAGGATTCTGTGGAGGAGTTGTGTATTTTCTTGTCTATAAATAAATAAATGTATAGGTTAGATGCAGGTTTGTCTGTGTCACACAAATATATATAGATAGTTTTGAGATTTTACAATCGTGTGCTGTTGTTAGGCCTATCCAAATTATTCTGAGGTAAAACATCCATCTTTTTCACAACATTTAAAATACAAAATGGCGTTTACTTGTAACATTGACATTTTAATGGGTAAACTCATAATTATTTAAAAGAATAATTTTTGTGTATGAAGTTGTAAGAAAAAGCTGAAGTCAAGGTCACAGGGACATATTTGTAGAGTCACAAAGATTTAAGATAGTTAAAATACACAATACCGAGGAACTATTGGTTATGGCTAATGCTATATACAAAGAAAACTATAGAGACCCACAAAGGTGATTTTACATAACATCCTTTTCAAATGGGATCTAAAATCTAATCCAACTATGATAATATATTCATTATTCTAGAATCTTGTTAGCAATTCCTTATGAAAATTTATTGATACTATCTTACTTTTTTGTTTATATAAATTGTTATCTATAAGAGTTCTAGCATGTTATACAAATACACTTAGAACAGTTTTATTGCGTTTGTAAAACATACAATACTGAAACAAATAAATGTAATAAAAAGAAATGCTTAACCACTTAATCTGAACGTTTTATTTTATTGAATTTATTTAGTAAATATAAACTCAATATCGTTGAAATAGTGCAATAACAATGCAAATAAAATATAAACACTAAAAGACCACTTTACAGAGACCTTTTGTCCAAAATTACTATAGCAAATCCTGCGGTCAAACCTAAGGTACTTAACAGAGTTCATTTTCGAAAACTTACCCATGAATTACCAGTTACAAAACATAAAAAACAAAAACTTAGCACTAAGCGCAAAATCATTATGCCTTATCGAACGATCGGATCGATTCTGCAAATCCTATTGAAAATTTAAAGACTTTATAATTGGTTGTGGTGTCAAATTATAATGTGTGAAATTGGAAACAATAATTTATATTATGTAGTGTTTTGACGTACTATTTTCCGTTAATATACACGATTGAACGCTGTAGTTGGATTACTTGTTTCAAATGTTCATGAGAATAAAATGCTTGTTACCTATAAAGTCTATAGACTTTGGGTAGTTTGGTGTAAATAATGTAATATGATTTAATGAGCTTATCCAGATCGCCATGCCAGATTTACTGTTTTTCATTCTTTCTGGCGTTTGTCCCTGATTATGATCAGAGACAAATGCTATATATACGCGATAGGATAATGTAATGTTAAAGAGACTCCTGGTTTACTGATTTCAAGTGTATGCAGTTGAGATCAGTAAACCAGGAGTCTTTTTAACATTACATTATCCTATCGGCTGTTTCCTTTTTGGGTCAACTAAGACGAAGAAAGGTAGAGCCAGTTAAGATTCTTTCTGCTGCTTTTTCCGCTTCTAACTAATGTACGTCTTAGATGCTAGGGTTAAATTGTAAATCAAAGATTACAAGTATGTAGATAGCTACTGATTTGTTGTCTTTAAATGATGCTTGCATAATATTTTAAAGTATAATGAAGCAAGCACGAGATAAAAAGAAAATGATAGAAACATTTGAATAAAATTGAAATTTATTGAAGAGATAGTATCGAGACAATATATATGTAATTACAATCAACTTGTCCATATATGTACAGCGTTGTTAAAAGGTGATAGCTATGAAATACACACTCTCACTTTCCCATTACATAACATAATCGAATAACAACATAAAATATGTTAGAAATATACAAAGTTTATCAATTTTATTTGAAAACTCCGTTTAAAATTTTTAGTATATAGCTTGTCGACACATTGGAAGCATCCAAAAATTTTGCATGCCGAATTGAAAAGGCGAAACATATTGTATTGCATTATTGTATAAGAACAACCGTAAAATTTAACAAGGTTCATGGTAATATATACTATAATCTATTTTTTCTATATCAATAAATGTATTTATAAAGGACTTGTCAAACTGAAGCGTTTTAGAGGTACAGATCGAACAAACATTGCTTCAAATTCAAATCGCGCGATTCCGAATCACCATAAACAGTAGAATCAGATTAAATTTGAAAATGGCAGAGGTGATATTGTGTATATATTATGACAAATAGAAAATGCAGAACCGTTTTACACGATATTATAAATATTCACAATACATTTTTATTACTATACAGTGGAGAAAAACACGGGCAGATCAATGGAAAATACGACAAAAGTGCAACCATTTAAAAACTAAAGAAATATCAAGTGGAAATTGAACCAATTGCACAATTAGTGTTAAGTTTGTTTCCAATCTTTGTTTTTATGTACCAGAATATTAATAAGTTAGTATACTCGTAGTGATTTGCTTCCAATGGGGAATACAAGAATTTCTTATTTTCTTCTTTGATATATTTTGATAAATTCGATTTATTTGGTAATAAAGAAAACAACGGATAGGCAACGTCGCATCCGAAGCGATGCGGGCTGGAGTCACAGAGAGATCTGAAAGGAATACCATTTCCTTTACTTTAGATTGTAAGAG
The DNA here is from genome assembly GCA_930367265.1 of Catocala fraxini. NCBI lineage: Eukaryota > Metazoa > Arthropoda > Insecta > Lepidoptera > Erebidae > Catocala > Catocala fraxini. The sequence goes on along the minus strand of OV884049.1, from coordinate 3,140,609 downwards.
GCAAGAACAAGATTTCTTCTGGCTAAAACCATACCCACGTTGGACATAGTTTTAGTCAGAAAAATTTTGGCATACCTTTTCGCTGGGGATGTTTGGATGATTTCTTGGAAAAGGATTTCGGATTAGCTAATTTGGTACAGAACTTAAAAAACTGTAAAGTACGTTAACGCTTGGTGATAATTTATTCATATAGCTATAACAAAAGACGTGATGATAATATCAGTTTATGTAGACATGATCATAAAATAGTCTTGTTGCATAAAATTTGGCGCTAAATTGATAAGCCAATAGCGAGCATACACATTTAGAAAAAACCTAGCACAAAACTATGGTATAACGATAACATTAAATATGTCAGCTGTACAGGTTCCTAACTTTATGATCCATATAAATCTAGTAATGCTTTAAAAATACTATTTTACTGTTCAGTCGAAATCGTAAATATTTTTGGCGACTGAAATATAGCTAACCAGTATGGATTGTGGTCCAGACTTTGTTAAAAGCTTCCAACTAATACATGACATCATAAACATTATTAGGAGAAGTAACTAAATGAGATGCAGTATCGTGGATGAGAAAAGACGTGCGGTTCGGGAAGTCCAGGCTGCATACCCGAGGCGGCTACATTAAACTGTTCAGGATTGAATCAGGAGAACGCTTACTGACGTGCTTGCTATTTTGCATATGTTGTCGCGAAAATAACTGTCGTGTTATAAGTTACTAGTGCTACTTAACAGGTAGATGTTCTGAATGAAATGATTTTGAAGCTTATTAATGTTTAATTACAGTAAAGTTTAAAGCCGAGAGCGAATGGAAAATCACGAAGTGCACGAAAACATTTTGATTTGAACGCCCATATTCATAAGACGCTTCAACAATCTTAACGCGCTGCTCAATAGTGTACCTCTTCATGGTTGAATTTGTCAAAGACTCAAACAAAGAAATGTCAAATAAAGACTTGACGTTAAGGCGTAACTCACAAAATCAAATCAATTGGCCGCCACGATTATGTGATTTGACAACGTTGAACTTCTTTCTTTGGGGATATTTAAAAGAAAAAGTGTACGTCAATAAGCCAAGAACAATTCTAGGGCTAAAGGATGATATAATTCGGCACATTAATGACATTGAACCTCAATTATGCCTCAGCGTCATTGAAAATATGCACCGTCGGATAGAGGTATGCCACCGAAACCGTGGGGAGCATTTGGCCGATATTTTGTTTCACACATAATTGTCAGAGATCTATATCATTATAAAAAAAATTAAGGTAATTCTCTGATATTTTTTCGTTTTATTTACTGTTAACATCGTGCATTATGGTTGTATCACCCTTTACTAAAGGCTTTGACGAAAAAGAAATTACGAAATATACAAATAAAACGAATAAACGTAACAAGGTTTAGCTATAGATACTATACAACTTTTTTATACAGTCAAGAAGGCAACAAGGTTTATAAAGTCCGATAAAAGGCCTCTAGTGGTACGTGGTTACTGTGGCACATTACCACTTGCAATACCAGATCTACCCCCCGCTCTTTGATAACCCCTCGCAAAAGGAATTGTTGCGCTACCAGCACCAGGCTTTAAAATTACTGGGTCATAGAATCTTTAAGGAGACTAGAACCTCTATTCACCGCAGAAAAATAATAGAGAGTTGTTTTGGTGCAACATAACATAGCCATGCCCCGAAAAGCACGTTAAGCCGTCCTGCGCCTGATCTCTCGCTAATCTTGTCGGATTACCGTCCCATAGGATCATGAGAGTTAGGGAACAGAGTGTGCACTTGTGTTTGCGTGCACACTTGTGCACTATAATATCTCGATCCGGCTTAGTGACGCCTTGGAGGCAATCCATCTGGTCTCCAAGAAGTCAAAGGGTCTAAAAGGTACGTGCCAGAAGGCCCTAAAGGAGTCCATTAAGACTATCATACAAATTGCGGCAATTGCCTTCAACAGAACTGCCAGCGAGGAGACGCAAAAGCTGCTGCAGGAGAATGCCCGCCTGGCATCTGAAATTGCGGAACTCAGAAAGAGGCAGCAAGAGTTAGAACAGCGTCACGACTAGAGCTTCAAAAAGACAGAGTCGGAGCTGGTTTAGCTAGTGCGCAAGGAGCTCAGCGAGTTCCGGTCGAAGCTCTCCATCATGGAGCGTCGAATGTTGCGTCCCCCTCTTGCGGCGGGAAAACAAACAAATGGAGAACCCTCCCCTCCTCTGCCTCCCCCACCACCTACCCTAGCATCCACGTACGTGGAGAAGTTGAGGACTCCAAGACCCTCCAAACCAACCCCAGCGTCCGCTACAGCAGCTCCGACCTGCCGGAAAGGCAAAAAGAGACTGCAAGCTGTACCCGCACCCGCAGCACCCAAGAAGAGCTCCTCAACGCCCAAAGAGAGCACAGCGACTCCCACTCATTAAGCCGACAACTGGGAGACTGTTTATTAATATATTGACTTAGTTGTTACGCCGACGACACGCTTGTCATGGAGGGGGGGGGGGGGAGGGGTAAGTCGCACCGGGCGGCGGCCATACTGGCGACTGCTGGGGTCGCACAAGTCGTTAATCGTATCCGGCGGTTGGGCCTCGAGGTGGCCCTGTCTAAGTCCGAAGCCGTTTGTTTTCACGGCCCACGGAAACAGCCACCCGGCCCATATCATGGTAGGAGGGGTCCGAATCGGCGTCGAGTCAATCCTAAAGTATCTAGATCTCTTGCTCGGCAGCCGGTGAGACTTTAGAGCTCATTTTAGTCGTTTTGCTGTTTTGCTCCCAACCTTGGGAGGCCAAACACTTCCTTCCGGAGGCTCTATGAAGGAGTTGTGCAGTCCATGGCCCTCTACAGGGCCCCAGTTTGGGCGGAAAACCTGACGGCCCGTAACATACTGGCGCTTCGTGCGCCACAGCGCGCCTTGGCCGTCAGGTTGATAAGAGGATACCGCACGATCTCGTTCGAGGCAGCGAGCCTCCTCGCGGGATCGATGCCCTGGGACCTGGAAGAGGCGCTTCTGGCGTCACTCTTCCACTGGCGCCGGTTGGCGCTGTCTCGGGGCGAATAACCTGCTCTTCCCGCTCTCAAGGCGGCAAGTCCTAGTGGAGAAATGGAAGGAACGACTTGTGCATTCTAGTGCCGGGCACGCCACGATAGTGGCGGTAAGTCCCGTCTTTGAGGAGTGGCTGGAGAGGCGGCATGGCGCCCTCACCATACCGACACCAACCTCAGCTACGGTTGCTTTGGCCAGTTCCTGTGTCGCATAGGCCGGCAAGAGACATCCGGTTCTCACCACTGCGGTGACTGCCGCGACGTTGTTGAGGACACGGCGCTGCACACTTTGGCGGATTGCCAACGCCTGGGCATCGCAGCGCCGTGAGTTGATCGCGGCAGTCGGACTGGTTGCCCTCTCACTTCCGGCCGTGGTTGAGACTATGGTCCGGAGTGAGAGATCGTGGAACGCCGTCGCCTCCTGTTGTGAGGAAGGAATTTCCATCAAGGAGGCGGCGGAGCGGGAGAGGGAGCGCTTAAACCCCCTCACCAACCGCAGAACCGGGCGCCAGAGGGCGCGAGATGACCTCCAGCCACCCTGAGGTTTGACCAGGTCAAACCAGGGTGGTGGGCTGCGCGGGGCCTGCTTACCACCCGATCAGCACCAGGTCCAAGAGGCGGCATGCGTGTTCCCACGCGCGCCTCTGAGTCGTGTTTTTGTCCCCCCACAAGGGGACGGTAGAGGAAGTGTCGTATGTAGTGGCCTGCCGTTTCACACGGTGGGCCGAAAACTCGGCGGGGTCGCGATTGCATGTGAAAGCGATTCGCGCGGCCCTGCCTTCTATGGTTATATCGAGGAACACCGTGGTAGATTTAGTTGGTATTACCTTTGCCCCGGTGAGCCAGACATAACCTCTCCGTCGCCCCGCGGAGAGGTATGCATAAATGCATTAGGCCACGTAAAAAAAAAAAATTGTCTGCTTAGTAGCCTAGCTAGAACTTCGGTGATAAATATTGTAACAAACTGTACTATTATTTTTGGAAATAAAGTTTATTATTATTAATGATTTTACATTTTCAAAAGCTTTTTTGTAACGTTAGGAAACCTAGTTAATATAATAGGATATAATAATTTTTGGAAAATACCTGTAATCGATTTCAATACTATATCTAAATATACAAACTTAAGCTAGAAAGTAGAAAATACAAAATTTTGCTGCAGGGAACCACAAAAACTAAAATCCTCAATGTATATATGTTCTTGTGTATGGAATCCTCATGAAAAAACATATACGTTGCTATTAGAAAAGGTTCAAAAGGCTTCCTTGAGATTCCTTTACAAGCGCTTCTATGGCTATTATCCATTTCTGTATCCGACAAAGGTCCTGTTGGGTAACCTAGGATATAATTCTCTGGAGGTTAGAAGGCAGTTAGATCAGATCGGAACTATGTGCAAAATCCTTTGTGGCATAATTGAGGCACCAGAAGTTCATGACGTGCTATTGAGGATATTTGTTCCTAATAATTACCGCCACGGCAGAAAGCACAAACTGTTTGCCTTACCAGCTTGTCGCACAGTAGCCAGTGCTAATTCACCTATACCTCGGTCTCTCGTCACACTCAACGCTCTCCTTGTGGACAACACTCAATGTGATATGTTTGCGGATGAATGGAAGAAGATACTATCAGTAAGTAAGGAATATTGTGAAAAGTTAGTATGATAGTTGCGTTCTTAATTAGTATAAGTGGCCTGCAACCGTTCTAATTAAGTAAATAAATAAATATATTTTGATCACGTTGATTTTTCAAGAAGCGCTGTATGAATTTGAATATAATTTATATACGACCATCTACCAAACAAAAATAATCATTAAAATCAATTCCTAATTAATTAGTGGACAGTCGAATTGAGAACTTCCTCCTTTTTTGTCGGACTCGGTCGGTAAGTCGGTTAAAAATATGAAGCCACGATTTTTGATGATTTACTGACATTTTTGTCAGTGAATCATCAAAAATAGCCTCGGTAGCGTAGTGGTTAGTGTAACCGACTGCCACGCCTGAGGTCGCGGGTTCGATTCCCGCACAAGTCAAACATTTGTGTGCATGAACATGGATGTTTGTCTTGGTCTGGGTGTTTCTATGTATAATATGAATGTATTTACAAAAAAAAAGTATATATGTATGTTTATCCATTGTCTAGTACCGATTTTTTTTTTTTTTTTTTTTTTTATACTTTGGTAATGCATGACGCATACCTCCGCGGGGGCGGGCGGAGGGGTTATGTCGGACTCGCCGGGGTAAAAGAAGATGGTAAAGATGATAACGTACCTCCCGGAATACCGACTAAACCTACCACGGTGTTCCTCGACAAAACCACTATCGACGGGGCCGCGCGAATCACTTTCGCATGCGGTCGCGACCCCGCCGAGGTTTCGGCCCGCCGTATGAAACGGCAGGCCACTACGCAAAAGACCTACCCAAAGGCACTTCTCACAATAATATCCCTACTGTCCCCCCTAGAGGGGAGACGGACTCGACACAGAGGCGCGCGTGGGAACACGCACGCCGCCTCTCGGACCTGGTGCTGAACGGATGGCGGGCAGGCCCACAAAGCCCGCCACCCCCAGGTCAAACCTCAGGGTGGCTGGAGGTCGTCCCGCGCCCTCCGGCGCCCAGCTCTGCGGTTGGAGAGAGGGTTTAAACGCTCCCTCTCCCGCTCCGCCGCCTCCTTGATGGAAATTACTTCCTCACAGAAGGAGGCGACGGCGTTCCACGACCTCTCACTCCGGACCATAGACTGAACTACGGCCGGGAGCGAGAGGGCAACCAACCCGACTGCCGCGATCAACTCACGGCGCTGCGATGCCCAGGCGGGGCAAACCGCCAAAGTGTGCAGCGCCGTGTCCTCAACTACGTCGCGGCAGTCGCCACAGTGGCGACAACCGGGCGTCTCTTGCCGGCGTATACGACACAGGAACTGGCCAAAACAACCGTGGCCAGTTATTACCTGTGTCAGCCGGAAGGTGAGGGCGCCATGCCGCCTCTCCAGCCACTCCTCAAACACGGGACTTACCGCCACGATCGTGGCGTGCCCGATTGTCTAGTACCCATAGTACAAGCTCTGCTTAGTTTGGGCTAGATGGTGTTGTGTGTATGTGGTAGAATATTATTATTATTATTATTATTATTATTTAAGCCTTGGTTTCGTAAAAAATACGGGAACCTTTTCAAGATCATTTAAGAAGCTTCGCCTACTTCATGAATCTTTTAAGGCCTTCTTATGCAAGTAATTTTTAAAGTGTTTTTAGATGTGATTTATAAGAATAAAAGTTATAACTCGACATTTCTTTCTTAATCATTGAGTCTAGTACAAAAGTGTTGTAAACACTTTTGTACTAGACTTCTAAGCTGTATTTTCTTTGAAGAGTAAGCAAGTACAACATATTTTGCCTAATTAAGGCTCGCACTTAATTTAAAACATCGTGCTTTTTAGTTTAATTAGTTTCGCTTTTACTGTAACTACTTAATTTATGTGGTGTGTTATCTACTTTCTATGCGAACGAACTTTGGCCTAAGCTGACGCAATCCTGTCCATATAAATCTGATAATTGGTAAAGAAAATCGCAGAAAACATGGCAGAGTTATTAAAAATATTATCAGCGTTCATCTCAGTATGACAGTATTGAATATCAAAAGAGAGGCATATAAAAATATCAAGTGAGTATTTTTTATACATTTATTTTCCATCCATATGCATTACATTTAAAGTATGTACGACAAACACATGTTTATACAAACAAAAATGTATTATTATTATTATTTGGAGTATTTTAACTAACATTAAAGAAAAGTATATTATTGTCTTCTGTTTACGCGAATGTTATTCATTGAAATTAAACTACTATATACGGATTTTATCGCGTTATTTATTTTACACTTTATTACAACATTTTGAAACTGTTACACTACTACTAGATACTATTAAACTTTACAAATTTTTAAGCTAATTAAATTATTAAAACTATTTATATTTAAGTTTACACTTTCCCCGACGTTTCGGTTGCTATTCAGAAAAGAAAAAAAAAAGTACTAACAAATGATTAAACATCAGAATCCATTTCTGTTTACTAAACATTTTAAATCAAACATCTCTCTAAATAACAAAGGTTTTGAATTAACATTCAAACGATACCGTAACCAAATTAAAATGTAAATCTGTAATAATTACAGCAAACAGCGAGTTATGCAGTTATTATTACGTTGCTGATCTCACAGACATCGATGATCCCAACCATCAAAATGACCAGGACATTTCATTTTTACTTTTGGGAATGTATTTGCGGTTATCCGCGGAGAAGGGCAGCGGAAAGGTTATGTCGGGGTCACCCGGGAAAAGATGGAATGTCCCGGGTACTACCGACTAAATCTACCACATTGTGCCAACTCGCTGCCTTGAGTGCTTGGTGGGTCGCTGGAGCTGAAACTACATTTTAAAGAACCTGTATCGTATGTCTGACAAATACATATATGGCGAGCCATGGAAAGTTGTATTAAACAAGCGTTATCGGCATTAGGAATTCGAAAATTGAGAGTGACGCAAGCTATGCAAAATCACGTGGGCGAATGCTAAACAGCAGAATATTTGTAAATTTTTCCGCACATTTGTATGTATTCGATATTTTAACCTTGTAGAGTTTGTTGTTTGCACTAAAAAGTTATATTAACTTGGTACAATACTGATGCTCTTAAATCACCACTTTTTATTGTGAATTTGTATAGCGACTAATAATAATGTATACCAGCCTAATTTGAGATGTGGCGGCCAATCTTAACGGGGACTAACCATCTATGCAGGAGATATTAAACACTGCCCAAGTATGTGCGCAGACACAAGAGCACTCGTTATTGCCTTACTCTTATTTTATGAACAGTCGAAATGTTTCCGAAAAGGCACGTTTGGCTGTTCATAGAGGACTATTAGTGCCCACACTTATGCATGGAAGTGAAAGTTGGGTATGGCAAAAGAAGCATGAGAGCAGAATAAATGCTGTAGAAATGAGAACACTGAGAAATATATGTGGTGTGACTCTGAAAGATAGAATAAGGAAAAGTGTGATTAGAGAGAGATGCGGCATGAAAGTGGATATAGTGACAAGAATAGAAAAGGGTATGTTAAGCTGGTTTGGGCATGTAGAAAGAATGGACGAGGAAAGACTGACTAAGAAAGTTTATAAGGCTAGAGTGAATGGAACAGCCGCAAGAGGAAGACCTAGACGAACGTTTCTTGATTAGATTGGAGGCGTTCTGGACAAAGGCCAGGTTAAGAGCACTTTGAACCGACGGGCGTGTATGAGGAATGTGATGAAAGTGAATGAAGCCAGAGAAGTGTGTCAGGATCGTAGCAAATGGAAATCCGTAGTCTCTGCCTACCCCTCTGGGCAACAGGCGTGAATCTATGTATGTATGTACTTTGGGATGGGAGGGTAATCCAACATGACCGGAGAGATATTATGACGTAACTTAGTGAAATTGGAATAAAAAACGTGATTTTATCGCTAATTCGAGCGGTTCGATTTAGAGGTATAATATCTACCCAGACAAATAGTCTAAATATTTGCTATTTATCATTATAACAATTTTGAATCGCCTTTATCTTTCATTCACATATTTTTTTGTATAATTTCAGTATCCCAACACTGGGCATGAGGCTCTTCTCAGTGTGAGAAGAGTTAAGCCATAGTCCACCTCGCTGGTCGCTGCGGTTGGTAGACTTCACAGAGAGAACTTCGAGAACATTATGTAGCACTCTCAGATATGCAGGATTCCTCACGATGTATTCCTTCACTGTTAAAACAAGCGATAATTTATTATAAAATACGCACATACCTTCAAAAAGTTAGAGGTAGGGAGAGCCTTAGAATCGGACTCAATACCTGGCAATCCCATTAGAGTACTTCAACTAGGCTATCGCTTCTATTGTTTATCTATACGAAGAAGTGATGTTATTGCCAACGTTTTTCAAAGATTCAGGTTGTTTGATTTCGTCATCCAAATCTATCTACTAAGCTATGACAGCCTAGGCAAGCCACAAGCGACTGCCGCCTAACATGCTAAAAGAATAACTATATATGTATATGTCGGAGAATTATTGTATCAAGTGGCGCCACCTATCTGTAGTTCGAGGGATCTCGAGGTAGCGCCATCTATTAATTCATTTAAGAGTTACTCACTTCCTTGAGTCAGTAGTATCGAGCGGAAGTCTGTGATGGCGCTGTCAGCGTCGTCAGTAAATGAGTGGTAATTGAACGAAGGTTGAGCGAGTAAAGTAGTGGTGGTACAGGTTAAATCGATCGTTCGTTCATGTTGTCACTTGACTTCGGGAGCTTGACTGCGTTAGACGTACGCACTGAGTCATTTATTTTATTTCGTACACAATATGGGGGACTAAGAACAATTGTATGAACGGAATCGGTTTTTATCCGCGACATATATATATTTTTTCTGATGGTAAGTGGTCACCGTAGCCCATGAACGCCTGCAACACCAGAGGCATCACTTGCGCGTTACCGACCCTTTAAGAAAGGAAGTGGGAAGGAGAAGGAGCGGGAAGGGGGGAAGAGGGTGATTGGGCCACCGGCACTCTCACTCACCGAACGAAACACAACAGTCGGAATACTGCTATTTCACGTCGATATTCTGTGAGAGGGTAGTACTTCCCCGGTCGAGCCGGCCCATTCATGCTGAAATCAGCGAGGCTCTACTACTTATAATATATACATATGTAGCAGCAGCCCTGTATTGGACTCTGAATTTAGGGAAACAATAACGTGGTAAGCCTAGGAGAAAGCAAGATGAGCTAAATGTCTATAAAAGGGTTAGTACAACAATTTATAACAACAATTTGTAACAACAGTGAGTCTAAGTCATAGTAATAATTACGCTATCATAAAATTTCGCACACACAGGGTACAGAAAAGGACATAGGGTATCTTTCATCTAGAAAAAAAGTACTGTTACTAATCTTACTTCCTTTTTTCATGGGGAAATCCAACCGACATTTATGCGAGCGAAGAAGATATGATAAGAAGAAGGGTAAATACCCTTCCTCAATTCCACATCGCCTGAAATTTACTGCAGCAAAACAACAGTGGTTTATTTAGGGTGTATTGGTTTTTTAGTCATAGTAACTATAGTTACTAAGTTTTAATGCCAATAGTTACGTCAGCTAAGCAACAACGGCCACAAAATCTTGTTTTGGAATGACCAAAATCCTACAATTTAGCGGTACTTTAAAAATCATGTCAACATGTAAGTGACTTAAGGCAATTTGGTAGATTAAATACGGTACAAATTCAAGCATTAAATCAATAGTTTAATATTTGAGGGGTTCAACTTTTAATAGACTGATGACATTAATGTAATGTAATTGGACTCCCTTTTCCGCATTTGAACTCTAAGTTGGTCCATTATGCATGAGAGTCGGCCGGTTACGGAGATAGCCAGCCCAACTCCGCCCAGAAGCACAGAAGTTTCCTGGGGTCTTCGCAGGCTTCGCGGAGTGACCTCGGGTTGTTGAGGATTTCCTTACGTTGTGCTGTTACTCCCACACCTTCCAGGACTACATGGGCAGCAGATTCTTCTTCGGTCAGACATCCCCTACAGAGTGGGCTGTCTGTTGCTCCGATGTTGTAGAGATGTTTGTTCAAGGGACAGTGTCCTGTTAGGATCCCCACGATGGTCCGAATGTCCAATCTTTGTAGGTTGAGCAGGTGGTATGTCAGACGTGGTGAGATGGCCGGTAGGGCTGCTCTCGACGGTCTACAGTCCGTTGTCCGTGCCCAGCGTTTATTATGTTGGCTCTGAGTGCGAAGCCGCATCCATGTTTTTAGTTGTGAGAATGGTAGAGGGAGAAATGGAGGTGGACCTTCCGTGGTGGTTCCCGACCCTCTTCTAGCCAACTCATCTGCAGCATCATTGCCCAGCGATTCACTGTGCCCCTTTATCCATTGTAAGGTCACTATGTTTTTTATGGATATTCTTTCAAGAGCAAGGTGGCATTCGCAAACGAGCCTGGAGTTGCAGCCATTGCTCTCTAGGGCACTAAGTATTGCTGTGCTGTCGGAGAGGATTCGTATCCTGTAGCCTTCAATCCGTCTCCACTGATGACATTATTCACATTTTTTTATTATAGGTGCTGACTGTAAGCCATTTATTTACTTTGTAGTAAAAGGTACGTCGTCGTTATGAACGAACAGTATTTTTGCATTGTTTTCTGTAAAACTAAGTAATAGAGTCGGAAATCGCTATACTGCGCTTAAATTACAACAAAAATCAGCTTAACCTCTGAAATAGGTATATTAAGATACTCCCAAAGAGATTTTATAATATTTTTGGACGGTCGGGACTATTCAAAGACATTGAACAATCTAGATTTCCAATGTTTACTCCGAACAGGACCCATCTTGTCCGGAGTAATAATGCTTAGGTACTCCGAACAAGATGGGTCCTGTTCGGATCACAATCCAGATTATAACATATACTGTAACATATACCAGAAGTAGACGAATAGAATACCATTCATGCGATCTGTTACTGTCGTGTTACTGGTCAAGTCGTGTTACTGGTATTGCAACTGCACAGGTCAACAATAAGGAGAACCTGCCGACTGATTCTTGAAATTCTGAACATAATTATATATCAGGATATTATTTTACTACCAAAACATATGCATAGCCAACAACACGTCCCGTGATATACTGCATTTTAACTTAAAACATGGAATTATGCAAAATTTACATGATTCTACTTTCGAATGTCGACTAAGTCTTTCGGAGAATTTGTTGTCAATTTGAAGACTGCGCCGAGCGAAATGTGCCAAAACAGACAGTCACAGTTAAGTGAATAAAATCAACACTTTTTGTTTAATACAAATATAAAAAATACATTGACTATTACAGTGAATGTGTTTACAATTACTCCGTGTAAAAAACTTAAAATAATTAATATTTCCGCCTACAACATTATGTAAATTTAGACAAAAAGTGCAAAATCGTAAGCTCGTATTACGTGATTTTTAGATTATAACAGTAGAAATCTATTCTATTTTAAAGCTTAAACGAAACATAAATATCATTATTACAATTTGTCCGTCCCAAATATTTAAGTTATTGGTTGACAATAAAGATACATATTTATCAAAAAAGCACTTCAAATCCTCCATACAATGTGACTATAGCGGCCGCGCGCCGATTTGAATATGCGCCGCACGAGCTCTATCATTATCTGTCTTACGCTCGGCGCAGTCTTAACTTGTTTTCAGATTTATAGTCGATATTCGAATTCATATAATTTTACGCATTGTTGATTGAATAACAATTAATAATTTCGAATAACTATCAATATAATTCATATACTGTATGTTTGAATCAGTAACATCGAAATAGATATTGGAATACGAGCTGGAGCACTATACCAGTATGCCAATGTTTTATAAAGGTATATTATATATTCAATTAAACTTTAACTACTCTCGGTGTCAGTTGGCTCCATCGAATAGGTACTGACGATTCTGCCGACATGCGGGTGAAGAGAGAGGAAATACAAAAAATAAATAAATGGGTTGATATGCAGACTGTCAACTGACGATCGACCGGTAATTATATACAATAGATACTCCGAATTATTAAGTTTTAATGCCGGAACAAACAGACATACATTCTAAAAGTCTTTGTTTTCGGTTCAATCTCCACAGAATAGTCGACGCCAATCATTTTTTAATATCTCCTATTACCCACAGATACAGGGCTTGTTGATAGTAGAGATAGATGTTTGAAGCATAGAACGCACTTTTAACCTCTTGAGATGTCTACTATGTTGTGACACAAACTTGAAGCTATCAGCAGAACTATTAAAATAATAGTTACAAATACCACATTGTTCAACAACAAACAGAAAACCACTTCAAACTTTATTATTTAGTATAAGGATTTACAGTATTCAGGTTACACTTAGTAATAAAAATCGAAATAACATCGGTTTCTTCAGTAAGTTAACACGTGTACAACAATTACAATTTTTATTACATTTTCTGGTACATTACACAGCCAGACCATAGTGATTAAGAATTGAAACGGCAGAAATGCGAAACAGAATCTGTGCATACGAACGTGGCATGACAATTTACAACAGTATTCGCACCATGCTTGATATGATTTAACGAGCGAACCATATGTTATAAGCCACTTTTTACAGCTATAAAGTGGTAAGGCCACTGTCAATTAGAGGCTTGTAATTATCTTGTAATGAAGAGATCTCTGCGCATTAAGAAAAGATTGCCTCAAAATCTTTAAAGGCCTGGTGATTTTGTATACATTAAAATTAGTTAAGGTACTACTTATAAGAAAGTAGAGGCTCCGATCTTGTGTCTTTGCCTATAAAATAACCATTATTACTAACAAAAAGTTATTGGGTTTTCCTATTAAGTAATCTCAATAGCAGCCCGGAGTTAGGAAGTTGGCGGTGTTAGACACCTCCGTGCCTTGGAAAGCACGTAAAGCCGTTGGTCACGCGCCTGATCACTCTCCGGTCGTGTCAGATTACTGTCCCATCGGATCATGAGAGTTAGGGAACAGAGAGTGCGCTTGTGTTTGCGCACACACTTGTGTACTATAATATCTCCTGCACTGATGGCCATTCTCCGTTAAGACTGGCTGCCGTGGCTGAAATTTGGTCTGGAGGACATTATCAAATTTTTTTTGCTATTACTAATATCGTGATTTCTTATAAACATTCTTATAATAATAATAATCTTTATCGTTTAGAAATATTATTATTGTGAAAACATTTATATGACGAGGTACGACAGTATATTATTAATTTTAAGGTTTTTAGGTCGTTACTGTCTTTCTGATGTTGTTTCTTAGATTCGCCATATTGACATGATGGTTGTCGGTTTTGATCATTTAAAACATACCATACTTATAGTTAAGCTAATATACTGTGCAATATTAATAATAAAACAGTTTTCATGAGAAACACGACCATATAGATTTTCTTTAAACAAAACTGCAATTACATAGTTAAACACTTATAAATATTTTGCGTTGGTCAATGCTACATCTTTGTTTGGAAACTTCACTTATTGAGTCGCAGCGTTACCTTGGCGGTCAAACACAATAGGTTTTGAATAATGTCTGGCATGCCAACAATTGACTAGTTTAAACAATTCATAGTTATAAAACTATATACTTCCTGTATGCTTATCTACGATTTGCACTCAATGACTTCTTGAAGTGGAGTAAGAAAATATTAAAATTCACAATTTTACCACTCGCAACCAAGAATATTCCGAACCTTATACTACAAATCCATATAAAAAGTTATTCTGTTACAAGATGGAATGTACATATATGATACTAGCGACCAGCCCCGGCTTCGCACGGGTAGTACAAACCGTTGACAAAGTTTCCTCATGAATCACTTCTGTCTCAATAGACAGAAGTCCAGTACCAATGTAAATACCAGTTTTTGCGAACAGACAGACTGACGCGGCAGGGAACTTTGGATTATAATATCTTTTAAGCGACTCCTCACGGCTTATTGACATGTGGCTGGCATCAGTTAGCTGCAAGCCACGGCCGTTACGAAGTGCTTAGGATTTATTCTTTTCATATATACATTTCTGGAGATAAGGATTAAGAATTTCCACTTTTACCAAACCAAACATACCTCATAGTTAATTATTCTCCTTCATCACATTTTTATGCACTCTTGACGGTTTAGTGCCTTCTTCATCTTAGTCAGGTTCTGACTACGCTAGGAGTAACCTGGCCCAAACGTTAAGCACCTATTATAACAGCCCTTTATTAAACTGTCTCACTGCTGGGCACGGGCCTCTTCTCAGTGTGAAAAGGATTAGGCCATAATCCACTACGCTAGCCCAGTGCGGGTTGGCAGACTTCACATATCTTGGAGAACATTGTGGAGAACTCTCAAAGATGCAAGTTTCCACACTATATTTTCCATTACCGTTAAACCAAGCGATAATTAATTATTTAATACGCACATAACTTAGAAAAGTCGAGATGTGCGCCTTGGGATCGGACTCGAACCTTCCCCAAGGTTTTCCACACAGACCGGTCTTGGGCCACCCACATCCAACCACTGCCCGCGTCCCTTACTAGGTTGTCGGTCCACCTTGTGTGGGGCCTTACCCCTACTGCGTCTTGCGGTGCGTGGTCACCACTCTAAAACCTTTATGCCCTAACGGCTTGCCCCTGTCATTTCAACTTAGCTATCCGAAAAGCTATGTCGGAATATCGTGTCTTATTATACCAAGAATAAAAAATTAAGGGTGTCCGGCTTTTGTACCCAAATGTCCGGATAAACTGGCTGGTCTGTCGGCTTTTGTTTTTGTCAAGTGCTTTAACTTGTGCATGAGACCCGATCGTGTACCGACAAGAGACATTTTAATACAAGATCCCAGAGGCGCCGAGTACGTAATTTTAGCAAATGTACGCAGCGTAACTTACTTAACTGATATTCAAAATTATTTGTAAATTTGTTTAAGTAGTTCATACAAACACAGTGATGTTATATATAATATTATTATTTTTCTTTATTAGTTATGTTATCACATAAGTGACGAATAATAATTGTCTTAGTGATAATACATACATACATACATAGATTCACGCCTGTTTCCCAGAGGGGTAGGCAGAGACTACAGATTTCCATTTGCTACGATCCTGACACACTTCTCTGGCTTCATTCACTTTCATCACATTCCTCAAACACGCCCGTCGGTTCAAGGTGCTCTTAACCTGGCCTTTGTCAAGAACGCTTCCGATCTGATCAAGAAACGTTCGCCTAAGTCTTCCTCTTGCGACTGTTCCATTTACACTAGCCTTATAAACTTTCTTAGTCAGTCTTTCCTCGTCCATTCTTTCTATATGCCCAAACCAGCCTAACATACCCTTTTCTATTCTTGTCAGTATATCCACTTTCATGACGCATCTCTCTCTAATCACACTATTCCTTATTCTATCTTTCAGAGTCACACCACACATATTTCTCAGCGCTCTCATTTTTACAGCATTTATTCTGCTCTCATGCTTCTTTTGCCATACCCAAATTTCACTTCTATATATAAGTGTGGGCACTAATAGTCCTCTATGAACAGCCAAACGTGCCTTTTCGGAAACATTTCGACTGTTCATAAAAGCGCGTAGAGCTCCATTCACTTTGTTGCCCGCAATCGTTCTCCTTTCAATATCTCCCTCATGTTTACCATCCCTTGTAAACAAAGTACCCATAATATACAAACATTTTCACTTGCTCCACTTTTTCTCCATCAATCATAATATTACACATCGTCATGCATAATAATAGTGATAATAAAGATCTTTACACTTACAGCTGAACGTATGACATTACAAGGCCATAATGTGGCTGTATTCTAAATGTCCGAACGCTAAAACTAGCTGATTGCACAGAAGGTCCAGCGGGACAGCGGTTGGCTTGCCGCTGCCATCGCCTTGAGTGTTTTGGGTTCAAATCCAACACGGGGCAATTTTTTGTGTGATGCTTAAGTAATTGTTCTGGGACTGGATGAAATTTATGTCCTTTAATTGTATGTCTGTAAAGCCTCCCGTGTCACAGGGCTAGTAAATAGAGCAAGAGAGGTCTGTAAAAAAATATTTCGAGCTAATATTATAAATTGTGTTAGTTTGTTTGTTACGCTTTCACGCCTTAACTACTTGACCGATCATCATAAAATTTAGTATACACATTGTTACAATGACAGAAAAGTATATAAGGTACCTTTCATCAAGAAAAAGTACTGTTACCCACTAATCCAACCTGACCTATATTTAAGCGGACGAAGCCGCGGGAAAGCTAGTACTTTATATAACTAAACATAACACGCCTACCGTATAAAAATTCGTATGTCTTGTGACTCTGGAATGTCAGTCTATTAAGGGCAGTACATTGCCAAAGACCTTGAAGATCTGGGCTTTGCAGTCCCGAGTAAGCGTCACGGGCGCCGGGCGTAGCGGGGCTGTTTGGCGGGGACTTTTGTAAAGATTCGGGGTATTGTTGATTAATACAAAATTTTAAAACAAGTTTGTGAAAATAAACAATACACATTGTTAAATAGGGTATTACATGTCTTTTTGTATAAATTTCATACAGAATATCTCAGGCGTTATATAGAAAATTTAATATTCAGTTTTAAAATGATCTATTTACTCAATTTTTTTGGTAACATTTGGACAACTCAATTAATATTTTAATCAATACGATGTTTTCCCCATATAATCTATCTAGCTTACTTGTATATTTTTTTATGGTAAATGCATAAAAGGATTCATCTACAAACTTATTTAAACCGAGCGCGTTTTTAAGGTTTGAGCGACGCAATCCCCTTAATATTAAATGTTAATTTCTAATAAAATTCACAATAAAATTACATATCTAAGAAGGACCATATTACTCGTGTCATCAAGCATTTAACCACAAAGTCACCGTAAGTCACCGCCGTGTAAGTCACAGCCACGGTTTATAAATTGCCGGAAAGTTACAATTTCAACTATAAATCATACATAGCCTCACGCCTTTTTTTTTGACCCAGGAAAATCCTTTATGGATACCCCCTCCCCCGGGGGGGGGGGGAAGGGTGGTTATGTGAGACTCTCCGCCCCTGAAGGGGGTCGGTATACACACTAAAAACCTGGGGTGAGCAGTCCCTCCGCCGACGGAGTGGGGCGGGATAGGGTCGCGTTAGCAATCACCATCCCGCCCTGGCGGTTGGCCCGGCTGATGGTGACCGGGCCTCAGCACCTAAGGGAAGGCCTTGCTCACCAAGACCATCCCTCAGACGTGTGGGGCCGTGCAAGCCGGTAGAGAGTCCCCCGACTCTGTACCAGTGACCCCACTATACAGGAGCGAAAAGGCGGGCAAATCGCCTCCTTCTCGCTCCCGTCCGTCTGCGCATAGCCTCACGCCTATACCAAACAAGGCGTAGGCAGAGTTGTATAACAGCCACATTTCGCTATGATTTTGGTTCCAAGTAAAGGTGGACCCCTTAAGGAATGCTCAGTAGCAACGCGAAGTTTGAGCACGGAATCTGAGTCTGTAATAGGCCTTCGTGCATGCTTAAACTCCGTGCTCTGCTACTCAGAACGTCTTGCAGTTAGCCCCGAGAATCAAAATCGAAAGATAACGCACAGCACCACCTTAAGCCATCGGGGCTGTCTATAAATTAAAAAACCAGAGTAGTAGAGCCTCGCTTATTTCAGCATGAATGGGCTGGCTCGACCGAAGAAGGACTACCCTCTCACAGAATATCGACGTGAAATAGCAGTATTCCTACCGTTGTGTTTCGTTCGGTGAGTGAGAGTGCTGGAGGCCCAATCACCCTATTTCCCCCTTCCCGTCCCTTCTTCTTCCCACTTCCTTTTTCTCTTCTTCCTTTCCTAAAGGGTCGGCAATGCGCAAGTGATGCCTCTGGTGTTGCAGGCGTCCATAGGCCTACGGTGACCACTTACCTTCAGGTGGACCGTATGCCTGTTTGTCAACTTTGTTGTATAAAAAAAACCTCTCTTAGTAATTAATACTATTTAAAAAAGTTTAATTATATACAACTTCAGCACTAGGAATGAATCCGGTGACGTGGGGGATTTTGTTGTTGTTGATTGCACGGAAGGTGCAGCTGGTCAGCGGTCGCCATGCCGCTGTCTCGCCTTGAGGGTTTTGGGTTAAAATTCCGACGCAGGGCAATTATTTGTGATAGTTTTGCTATTTTTTTCAAAGACCAACCTCCATTTTTCGGCCTCGAAGGCGTAGTGGTCAGTGTAACCGACTGCCACGCCTGAGGTCGCGGGTTCGATTACCGCACTAGTCAAACATTTGTGTGCATGAACATGGATGTTTGTCTTGGTCTGGGTGTTTCTATGTATAATATGTGGGTCTTTACAATATATATATATATATATATATATATATATGTATGTTTATCCATTGTCTAGTACCCATAGTACAAGCTCTGCTTAGTTTGGGCTAGATGGTGTTGTGTGTATGTGGTAGAATATCATTATGAATTAATCTTGTGTCGTGGAGGACTTTACGTACATTTAAACAACGCACACAAAGAACACCCAGACCCGGTACAACTTTTTATGGATCATACAATTTTTTTCTCGTGTGGAAATCAAACCCACCACACTCGGCGCAGTACAACATATCGCTGCGTTATGATTAGCACGACCTTTTCGCAGCGCAAATTCAAATATCGATACGACCTATCTCTTAAATTGAAACTCTGATGGCACTTTTTGCGACACTATGTCATAAATATGGGAATCTATATATTAATACGTGAAGCAAAAACTTTACACCCATTTTTACGAAAATTGCGCGGACGTAGGTGTATGAAATTTGGCACAGCTAAAGTTTATATGGAGAAGGAGTGGCGAATCCAAATATTTTTATAAAATATGCATTTGAAATACAACATTAAATTAATGAAAAAACTCTACACTCACACAATCATGCATTTGACACAAGCAGTCGAATCGGGTTTCTAGTATTTCGGCATTGTGCGGCTGATGTCGTAGAATTGTTCGTAACTATGGTTACATATGTATGTGGAGTATGTGTAATGAAACCCTAAATACGATTAAACTTAAAATTTTATAAAATTGTCTACTGTTTACGCGAATGTTATTCATTGAAATTAAACTACTATATACGGATGTTTATCAATTATGCTCGAATTTCGACCACTTGGCGACCGCTAAACCGTAATAATAATAATACCAGCCCTGTATGTAAACTATCCCACTGCTGGGCACGGGCCTCGTCCCAGTGTGAAAAGGGTTAGGCCATAAGTCTCATCATTTTTTATAACATATATATATTTTTTATAAAATATACCAAAAAATGACAAATAATTTGTACAAGAGCGGTTTTGATGATATCTGGATTAATTACTTTGGCGCCATACACAATTTTCATTTTTCGTTTGATAATTTTGTTTACCAATGAAATGATATTCCTTATATATCCATGACTGCTGAAAGCATGAGAAGCTTATCACAAGCAAAAAAAATATAAAAGAGAAAAATTTAAATGTTACACGTTAAGCCGTTGGTCCCGGCTGCCATGAACATCTATGGCAGTCGTTATTGGGAAAGTCAGTTAACCCCTCTAATATCCTGACACTGGTCTAGCCTTAGGGTATCGTTAGCCTTCAGGTTGCGGAGGTCAGGTGGCAGCCGCTCCGTGTAAAAACTGATATCCAGTCAAATCCGGTTAGACCAGAAAAGCCGACCCCAAGCGACTTGGGAATAATAAAGGCTAAGAGAGAAGAAGTGCATCGTGGAAGTGTAAATTTAAATTGTTCAAAGTTTTAATTATCTAAAACTAGTTTCATTAATTCTTTAAACAGTTGTTTAATAAGATAAAAAACTTAACTAATATAAAAAATGCGACAGTAAGTTTTTTGTAATATTTCATCATGATCGGTCGCGTTGGGGTTCAGATTAAGACATAAGGTACCTTTTATTCAGAAAAAAGTACTGTAACTAATCTATATTTGCGCGAGGGAAAAATCTATACTAATATTATAAAGCTGAAGAGTTTGTTTGTTTATTAATTTGTTTGGTTGAACGCGCTAATCTCAGTAACAACGGGTTCGATTTGAAAAATGATTTTAGTGTTGGATAGCCCATTTATCGAGGAAGGCTATAGGCTATATAAAATCACGCTACAACTAATAGGAGCGGAGCAGCAATGAAAAATGTTGCAAAAACGGGGAAAATTCTTTTATCTCATATGAAGCAGACGAAGTTGCGCGGGTTAGCTAGTCTAGTATAAAATAGATCATAGACGTTTCTATTTTTATTTTATTTATTTGAACAAAAACAGTTACATGTTTGATTATAACTAAATACAAATCATACAACAAATATGTTAACATGTAACCCACATCATTGTTCACTGATTAATAAAAAAAAAAATACATCATGCTACTCCGAAAACGTTGACAAAAGAATTTAAATAATAAAAACAATAAAAAACAATGAAAATACGGTACCAAATGCAGACAAACTAAATAAATTAAAAATTAAGGATTCGTTGAACGAAGAAGTTCAAGGGCCTGTTTTTTAAATTGGCATTTAAAAAGAGTAAATATATCGATAGTAGCAAAATGTTTATATAATATTGTCTTCTGTTTACGCGAATATTATTCATTGAAATTAAACTACTATATACGGATTTTATCGCGTTGTTTATTTGACACTTTATCACATAATTTTGAAAATTGTTACACTACTACTACTATTAAACTTTACTAATTTTTAAGTTAATTTAATTATTATTCAAAGTGTTTAGATTTAATTTAATTTTACACTTACCACGACGTTTCGGTTGCTTTTCAGCAGCCATGGTCATGGGGAGACTAAGATGGTAGTTGTCTCAATGTTCCAGTGTAGTTATTTCAAAGTACCCGAACATAATTTAATCATTGGTGTTTCTATTTACGCAGAATGAGCTCAAAGTATCATAGGGGAAAGTTGGCGGTGTTAGACACCCCCGTGCCTCGGAAAGCACGTAAAGCCGTTGGTCCTGCGCCTGATCTCTCGCCGGTCGTGTCGGATTACCAAATTACCGTCCCGTCGGATCATGAGAGTAAGGGAACAGAGAGTGCACTTGTATTTGCGCACACACTTGTGCACTATAATATCTCCTGCGTAGTTGGCCAGTCTCCGTTAAGACAGGCCGCCGTGGCTGAAATTCGGTCTGGAGGACATTATAACTTAGCATGGTAAATGCCTTTAAATAACTCAAATGAACAGAATATTAATAATCGCAACTAACATAAAAAAAATGCTAATTTGAGTTTGTTTACACACACACACACACACACACACACACACACACACACACGCGCGCACACACACACGCACACACACACACACACACGCACACACACACGCACACACACACATACACACACGCACACATACACACACACACACACACACCTTTATTCTCTTGTTTGTTTTCTTTTATTTGAGAAATGTAAATTTGAAATGGGGCCTGGTTATCCATCACACAGGTTTTTAACCTAGTTTGGAAACCAGTCTCCCCCTGCTATGTCATCAAAACAGTGTATACATATTTAAAAAAAAAAATTATAATAATTATTATTACATACATACATACATAGATTCACGCCTGTTTCCCAGAGGGGTAGGCAGAGACTACGGATTTCCATTTGCTACGATCCTGACACACTTCTCTGGCTTCATTCACTTTCATCACATTCCTCATACACGCCCGTCGGTCCAAGGTGCTCTTAACCTGGCCTTTGTCCAGAACGCCTCCGATCTGATCAAGAAACTTTCGCCTTATAATTATTATTATTTGTTTGGTACGCTTCCACGCCTTAACTACGCGATCGATCACCATAAAATTTTGCATAGGTACACGTTGTCAGGGGTACAAGAAAGGACATAGGGTACCCTTCATCAAGAAAATAAGTACTGTTCTTGAGCGAGTGAAGTTGCGGACAAAATCTAGTAAATTATATTTATTTCACACTGGCAAGCCTTTGGACTGCCACGCAGAGGTCTCGAGTTCGAACCCAAGGCGCGCATCTCTGACTTTTCAAAGTTATATGCGTATTAAATAGTTAATTATCGCTTGCTTTAACGGTGAAGGAAAACATCGTGAGGAAACCTGCATGTCTGAGAGTTGTCCTTATTGTTCTCAAAGACTTGTGAAGTCTGCCAATCCGCACTGGGTCAGCTTGGTGGAATACGGCCTAACCCTTCTCACACTAAAAAGAGGCCCATGCCCAGCAGTGGGACAGTTTAATACCCTCATTTTTATTATTATTATATTTATAAGTTTTTCTGCGGCTTAATCTAGATTTTGACAATGCATTTCTATCCCTCGAGAATAGCTATGTTTTTTGCCTATGTCCTCTTCTGAAACCCTGACAACATGTATGCGTAATTTCATGATGATAGGTCGAGTAGTTAAGGCGTGAAAGCGTAACAAACAAACAAACTCACATTCGCATTTATAATATAAGTTAGGCTAACCAACGAGTTAAACCAGACCATGCTTCGCTGTGGCTCAGACTGGTATTAATAATTAGGAAAGTAAATGAAAGTTTTCTAGTTAACATTCAACAAACATTTTTTGGAGTTAATCTGCCAAGTATTGGAATACCAGACCTAATAAAAAATCGATTGTATCCGACCACTGGTGTACCACTGCGACTTAAGCTTAAGCAGAGTACATTAACATATGTTTGTAATACATTTTAAATGTAATTTTAGCCGCAATGTAGCATGTAAAATGATTTGCGGCAGAACGGTCGATCTGCGCAATTGCCGTTGAAGCACGTAGCCCTCAAGATACCTACGTATCAATGTTTAGGCAACAACCCAACACGTGTAAAATTGAACCGTGAACTGCGTAATAAAACATCAACATACACTTATCGTTTATTAAATTTGTTGCAGTATTTGTTATAACTAGTTGTTTATATACACTCACGTTTTTATCCTTAAGGGGTAGGCAGAGATGTTTTGAATCCACATTTAGCGATGGTTTTATGTCTCGCCTACTGCCACCTACGGAGCGCAATTTCAGATTCAGGGCACGGACAAATCCATGCTATAAACCAGTGGTCAGCAACCCAAGGCTCGCGAGCCGCATGCGGCTCTTTGACTCTTCGGCTTCGACTCCTCCACGAAATATTTGGTGCAGGCACGGAAAATTACTTATTATTTTGCCTTATAAGTATGATATTTTGTCAGCCTCGATGGTGTAGTAGTTAGTGTAACCGACTGCCACACCTGAGGTCGCGGGTTCGATTCCCGCACAAGTCAAACATTTGTGTGCATGAACATGGATGTTTGTCTTGGTCTGGGTGTTTCTATGTATAATATGTAAGTATTTTCAAAAAAAAAGTATATTTGTATGTTTATCCATTGTCTAGTACCCATAGTACAAGCTCTGCTTAGTTTGGACTAGACGGTGTTGTGTGTATGTGATGGAATATTATTACTAGAATATTATTATTATTATACCAATTATAATATTGTAATCTGTTTACGCGAATGTTATTCATTAAAATTAAACTACTATATACGGATTTTATCGCGTTGTTTATTTTACACTTTATTACATATTTTAGAAACTGTTACACTACTACTAGATACCAATCATTTGACTAATTTTAAGCTAATTAATTTATTGAAACTATTTATATTTAAGTTCATTCATTCATTCCTCATTCACGCTCGCCGGTTTAAGGTGCTCTTAACCTGGCCTTTGTCCAGAACGTCTCCGATCTGATCGAGAAACGTTCGCCTAAGTATTCCCTTTGCGACTGTTCCATTCACACTAGCCCTATAAACTTTCATAGTCAGTCTTTTCTCGTACATTCTTTCTACGTGCTCAAACCAGCTTAACATACCGTTTTCTATTCTTGTCACTATATCCAATTTCATATTGCATCTCTCTCTAATCACACTATTCCTTATTTTTGGTCGCAATTTCAGATTCAGGGTACGGGCAAACCCGTGGTTTAAAGTCATAGTTAGTAGCCGCACTACACCAATAAGGCGGAGGACATCGCGGAATATAAACCTACCCCAGAAGTCCAAGTACATGCCAAGAGTGCAGCTGCTGGAATCGCGTCGCAACGTTAACTTCAACGCATTTGTCGTGCGAGTCCCAACTTGCTTTCTGCATGTCGTCACGAAGGAGTACTTTTTACTTTTGGACGTAGGGTGTGTTCCGTCGCTTTCGCGGAAAAGTGTCACATGAACGCACAACAATAGAGTGCAAGTAAATCATTACTAACATAGTCAATCTTCTTCTCTCTTAGCCTTTATTATTCCCAAGTCACTTGGGGTCGGCTTTTCTGGTCTAACCGGATTTGACTGGATATCAGTTTTTACACGGAGCGACTGCCACCTGACCTCCGCAACCCGAAGGCTAACGATACCCTAAGGCTAGACCAGTGTCAGAATATTAGAGGGTACTGACTTTCCCAATAACGACTGCCATACATGTTCATGGCAGCCGGGACCGACGGCTTAACGTGCTCTCCAAGGCACGGAGCAGGCGATAATTGTCAATCAATACGCACATAATTTCGAAAAGTCATATAACTCCCGAAAGTCAGAGGTGCGCGACGTGGGTTGACCCGAGACCCTCTGCATTGCAATCTGTTGGTCTCCCCACTGAGCTATCGCTGCTCTTCATAACATAGTCAATCCTACTAATATAATAAATGTGAAAGTTTGTGAGGATGGATAGATGGTCGTTTGTTACTCTTTCAGGCAAAAACAAATGAAGGGATTTTGATGAAATACAATATTGTTGTTTATACATCTGAATAATATATCGATACCTCTGGCCTCAAAAGGCGTAAACGACTAAATACGACTTTTCAGGAGAAGCAAAAAACGATTCTTTTAAATTTCATTTGGCTATAGCGTTTTTGTTTCTTAAGACTGCGCCGAGCGAAATGTGCCAAAACAGGCGGTCACAGTTAAGTGAATAAAATCAACACTTTTTGTTTAAAACAAATATAAAATAAACATTTACCATAACAATGAATGTGTTTACAATTACTTCGTGTAAAAAACTTAAAATAATTAATATTTTCTCCTACAAAATTACGTAAATATACACGAAAAATGCAAAAACGTAAGCTCGTGTTACGTGATATTTAGATTATAACAGTAGAAATCTATCCTATTTTACAGCTTAAACGTAACGTAAATAGTTATATTACAAATTGTCCGTCCCAAATATTTAAGTTATTGGTTCACAATAAAGATACATATTTATCAAAAAAACACTTCAAATCCTCCATACAATTTCACTATGGCGGCCGCGCGCCGATTTGAATATGCGCCGTACGAGCTCTGTCATTATCTGTCTCACGCTCGGCGCAGTCTTAAGGTATTTAGATGATTCATAGAAAGAAAGTACTTAGATTTTACAGACATTTCTGAAGAAATATAGCAGAACTGGTTTAGAGCTGTATTTACTGAGATAGATTTCCTTTACGCCCACATAATTATAATAAAACTAGCTGTCCCGACAGAGGTTGTGTGTCCTGTACACAAGAAAAAAAAAGCAAAACCCAAATCTAAACCATCCTCAAATCCACATAAACACACACAAAAAATTTAACAATATCGGTCCATCCGTTTAGGAGGAGTTCAGTGACATACACACGTACAGTAGAATTATATATATAAAGATAACCTTTACACTCCTGAAATTTTCAACCAATGTTATTTATTTAGGGCGTTAATCTGTTACTACACAAAACTGTATAAAACCAAGGCAATAATTTACAAGGCACATTTTTATTTAGGTTGTAAAGGATTATCAAAACAAGGTATTTTGTAAGCAAAATACGATAATTCTGTTTGTTATGGATATCAAATAAAATAACTATTTATATAATCAACTTTAAATTGTTTATTAAGAACACAATTTTTAAGTAGTTACCTAATATAATGTTAATATTGTTACGCCCAGTGACATCTCTCGGCATTGGGGGAAAGACTCGGCAGTTCCGTCTAATAATTTACACAGCCATCTATTGACATCTTACGGAACTACGTAGTACGGTACGAGAATCTTAGAGAGAATGCTGGTACTTTCTCGAATCATCGTACTGTTTACATACCGAGTACAGCGTTACTAGAAAACTCTAGAAACGCTTTACTCGCGTATAAATAGGGCGCACGCGTACCGCCGAGTCAGTTTACAATCGTAAGCGATCAAGTGTTCATCGAAGCGAACGGAAGCGGAAATACTACGGAGTTTGAAGCAGTACAGTGAAAAAGTGTGGTATAGTGTTTGTAGTGTTTTAAATTTAATTGTGTGTTTGAATAAAACGTGTTTTAGTCGGTAATATTGTTTGCATTCTTATCTGTCGAACCCAGCACGTAACAATATGTTAATAAATTCTTTTAACTTTTGAAATATCTTTCTTTTATTATGTTTTATTACACCCACTCATGAAAAACGGTTTCTCTTTATAAAATACTCTTATTTTTAATATCTTATTTTTATATATTAAACTCTTTTTGTCATGTTTATTTAATCATCTTTAGAAAAATCTTTTGAATATATTTATAAAGAACTAGTGATCCGAAACGGCTTCGCACGAGCAGTACAAATCCGTTACAAATTATCCTTCCTCATCCATCTGTCTATTGGTGAAAACCTTATGAAGATCTGTTCAGTAGTCTTTAATTTTATTGCAAACAGACGCGGTGGCGGATTTTGTTTTATAATATGAAGTGATAAATAATATAAATATTTTTTAAGATCACGCCATCTGCTGTATATTATATATAACCTTCACAGTTTTAAAGTAACTCATATATGTTCATGTAAATGGCGTTGTCCATAATTATAATTGTTGGATATTCGTTTTCTGTTGTTAAATTGATTGGCTAGATATTAAATAGAAGGCTACAAGTATAATCATTGGACGGCTGTTTAAAATCAATCTTATCAAAATTATTTAAGTACGGTTACTGTAATAATCAGATAACAGTCAAAAAACATCGATTACTTTGCAAATGTATTCGAATAATCAAAATATTAAAATGTGTTTCAATAATATTCGAATATTTATCTCTAGCGCAAACTTCACCCTTATCGAGAATTGCTACTTTTTCGTAAGATAGGACATAGCGTCAGATGCGGACTATTTTTAATGAACTTTTCACTTGCGCTAATCTAAAATTAAGTGGAGAAATACAAAAATAAAAAAATCTACTGTGGGGCACACCATCCTATTACTAACTACTACTACTGTTCATGATTTAAATATATATATTTAGTTTAACCTTTCACCGAGCCATTCGTAGGACTCTCTGAGAGTACCGTCAAGGCAGCTATTAATGCACATGGCAATGATAAACACAGGCTAAAGTGGATGGCCCTTAGGGATCTGGAACACTCCAAGAAGTTCATTGCAAACAGAGCCACGGGCTTCACCCGGAAGTTCTGCGGGTACAACAAGGGCCAAATACGCCTGCTCACAGGAGCGTTCACTAGTCATTTTGGCACCAACGACTTCCTGTGCAGATTGAGATTGGCAAACAATTTGATCTGCAGAGCCTGTGGTGAACAGGACGAGTCATTTAAAACAATTCTTTAAAACTAACTTATGCCTAAAATATTATAAAAAAGAAAACTTAAACCCTCTAATAGGTATCATAGAATTCCTCCGCATTGCACTCTACTGGTAATGTTCCCAGAAGACTGGCAGCATTGCCATGTTGAATGGCAATGCTTATTCATTCTGCGAAATAAAGACCAGCCCTCTGGTCACAGGAAGCGTCGATTTTCGTATATTAAATATGAAAACTAAATAAGGCCAGGTTTTTCGGTTGTCAAGTGGGTAATAATAAAATTTACGCGAGATTCTAATGAAGTAATCTCTGCTGGCCTTGCTCATTACATTATTTCACCTACAATTCAAACATAAAGCATTTTTATAGTATCGTTATTTAGTATCGTTAGCCTGTATATACAATACATATACAATTCTAAATGTTGAGTTTAAGGATCTGTATTTCCAGGGAGCGTATTTCTCTTTTTTCGTTCGGTTAACATAACGCACCCTTAATAAAACAGAGACTTATCTCAGTATTTTGGATTAAACAAATTTGAACTCTATTGCAAAGATTTAACACAAATATAATATTAGAATTTAACATATACAATTAGAGTTCAAATTGCCTTACTTTCAAATTTCGAGTTAAGTCGCTGTTTTATTAAGACTGCGATAATATTAAGATGTATTTACTAACATCAAATCGGCCTCGATGGCGTAGTGGTTAATGTAACCGACTGCCACGCCTGAGGTCGCGGGTTTGATTCCCGCATAAGTCAAACATTTGTGTGCATGTATATAAATGTTTGTCTTGGTCTGAGTGTTTCTATGTAGGTATGTATCTATGTATGCATTTACAAAACAAAAAAAATGTATATATGTATGTTTATCCGTTGTCTAGTACCCATAGAACAAGCTCTGCTTAGTTTGGCCTAGATGGTGTTGTGTGTATGTATTATAAAATGTTATAATATGTAAATTTAAGTTAAGGTATTTAAGGTAAATGATTTGATTTGGTTTCAGCACGCCGCGTCGTCAGCCATAGACGTTGATTTTTTTATTCAAACAATTTAGGCTTACAATACACCAAATCGCGTATGTTTAACTGTTAGTTAAAAGATATTTACAAAACGTACAATAATAAAATCTAGCTTTCAATACTTACAATATAAATAAAAAATAAATAAATATAATGCATAAAATTAAACTACAAATTACATATTCTTTTTTTTACATACACAATTTATTTACTTAATAATATTTACTAAACCATTTTTGTAAATATTTAGTTTTATAATTATTAGTTATTTTGTAATTATGTGTTTTTTATACGTTTGTAAAGATAAGTTAGATTAATTAGATTTATAATTAATAATGTAAATACATCTACTGAATTTATGAAATACATAGTACCTAATATATAAATTCCAACATATTAATAATGTACCGTACAATTAAATTCATTTAGTTAGATTGCCTGGGTTTCAGCTGACGTCCGTAGCCGAACTGGAACCCAGAAGTCTATGAACTCAGACAATCTGCTAGACAGACACTGACCAAGGGCGTCGAGACGCGCATGCGTGGCTAAGCTCCGCCCCTGTCTCGTCCAGAACGGTCACCGATCTAATATTATCACGGAGTAATGAGGAAATAATGTGTGGAATATGGTATTTTGATTTGTATATATAAGGACGAATGGCGCCACAAATACATGGCAAACAGAACAAGTGTAAACGAAAATATAAAAAGACGGCAGGTGCAAAAACTCATAAGCGAAATGGAACTTGGAAATCAGAAACTCCTAAGAAAAATGAGAGATCTGGCACGTGGTAAGGTCACGAAACCTTGACAATACTATGGCAGAACCATTTGCCAACTACTGTCAGAGGTGTTTTGGCAGCTACAGAGACCAAGGACATCGATATATTAGCGAGCGTCGCCGACAAGATTATGGAAACAATAACACAGAAGGCATTTGTTAGCAGGATAGACTCGCCAGCGGAAAACACGAGAAACAACTCAACAGATTTAATAGCGGAAATAAGAAGTTTAAGTGTGCGCATCAAAGGGTTAGAATATCATCAGTCAAGGCCAAGATGCAACAGCCAAAGAGGAGGCAGGTTTCGACAGAGATCGCAAGGACGTAGCGTCAGCCGTCGACGTACTCCAGAAGATCAAGACTGGCTATGCGACTATCATTTCCGTTTTCGGCATCGGGCTAATAAGTGCGTTGAACCGTGTAGCTGGGATAAGAAGAAATCGGAAAACTAGTAGCGCCATCGCCTTAGTGTCATGGACCATAAAACCGGCATATACTACTTAATAGACAGTGGTGCGAATGTGTCTGTATATCCGCGAAAACATCATCATCATTCTCTTGCCCTGGTCCCAATTTATTTGGGGTCGGCGCAGTATGTCCTTCGTTTCCATACTTCTCTGTCACCGACGGGTCTGATCTGATCTGATCATTTACCCTTTTCCTTTCATATCCATCCTCACACAGTCCATCCATCTTTTCCATGGCCTTCCTCTCCTTTTTGGTCCCTCTACCCTCATATCCATCACTTGCTTACCTACATACGTATTATCTCTTCGCATAACATGTTAGTGCAAAATTGACGTGTATTTTATTAATCATATCATAATCAATCAATCATAATCATTGTAATAATGAATCGAGTAAATACAGTTTATTTGCAGCGAAGATAAAGATAAAGATAAAGATATTTTTATTTGCTGAGACACGTGTACATAATTAAAACATTGATAAGATGCTTATTATAGATGTCACATAATAATTTGTTTCAACATGTCTGACCATTGCTGGCTTACAAATATCAAAGATTAATCATGAATTACATAAATTTTTAATAATTAATCAACTAGTTTAATAACAAAATGTAAATAAAATATTATATTTAAACAAACAAATCAGAAATATGTCAGGAAACAGTCAAAAATACAGAGCCAAAAAAAATTGGAATGGTATCAAAATAAAAACCTATGGACATATAGTAAGACAACTAGGTTTTAAATTACGTCGTGACTTAATTAAGTATTCATTATAGCCGATGTTAAACAACCGATAATCGGTGCAGATGTTTTAGTAAAATATAAATTGTTAATAGATCTTAGTGGCCGTAAATTAATTGATAGTGAAACAAACCTCAAGGTAATAGGTTGCATTTCTGACTGTGGGCAGCCCACAATTAGAACGGTAGTAGAAAATCACCCTTATATTAGGTAAGGTACTTAGGGGAAAGGTATATAACCAGGCTGTCCTACAGACGGTTCAACTCTGTGTTCCGGACGAATACATAGGCCGGCGAAGGCAGCCGCCACTACTGCTAGTGCCGCGTGCACGCACTAACCTACTCCAGCTCGCGCCGCTGACGCGTGCGCTGCGTGTACTCTGTGCTGTGTCCAAATGTGTAGACATATTTACGTGTTCACTGAGTGAGTTCACACAGGCTACTTATTCATTTTTGTGTTATAATAATAGGAAATAATAAGTATTAAGGAATAAATAGTATTAGGGTGTATATATTTTGATTTTGATTAGATTTTTTTTGACGGCCTCGATGGCGTAGTGGTTGGTGTAACCGACTGCCACGCCTGAGGTCGCGGGTTCGATTCCCGCACAAGTCAAACATTTGTGTGCATGAACATGGATGTTTGTCTTGGTCTGGGTGTTTCTATGTATAATATGTATGTATTTACAAAAAAAAAGCATATAATAATATGTATGTTTATCCATTGTCTAGAACCCATAGTACAAGCTCTGCTTAGTTTGGGCTAGATGGTGTTGTGTGTACGTGGTAGAATATTATTATTATTATTATATTATTATTAAGTAAATATAATTTGTACATATTAAGTAAATTCTGCATCCATTGCATTAGGTTAAGTATTACCTGTAAAAATGGCTGTAAGTGGTTTTAAAAAAAAAAGAAAATAAAAATCTTAAAAAATAAATATTGATATACTTTCCAAGTACTCAGACATAACCAAACCTTTTTCATTTAAGGAAGTACCCAGGCATAATGTGGCATAATGTACCACCAGACAGGTATGCTAAAGCTAAGAACGAATTTCAGTTAATGATGGATTTAGGTATTTGTAGCCCTAGCAAGAGTACATGGGCCAGTCCGTTACACATCGTACCCAAAAACAATAGCAACATTAGACCATGCGGCGACTACAGAATGTTAAACGCAATAACGAAACCAGACAGGTACCCAGTACCGAGATTACAAGATTTCACGTATCTCTTGGCAGGTAAAATGGTATTCTCCAGTTTAGATATAAATCGAGCTTACAATTGCATCCCTGTCCATAATTCAGATATAGAAAAGACAGCAGTGATAACTCCCTTTGGATTCTATGAATTTTCTAGGACGCCATTTGGTCTGCGCAACGCAGCACAGACATTTCAGAGTTTCATGGACCATAGTGTACTACAAGGGCTAGATTTTTTTTCTGTTTCGCTGATGACGTACTAGTAGCCTCTAAGGATGTCACAACGCACAAACAGCACCTCGAAATGGTTTATAGACGTTTTAACGAATTTGGCATTACTATATATATCTCTATGTGTTGTTTTGGACAGGAAAAACTAAACTTTTTAGGTTACGAGGTTTCTGCGGAAGGTATTAAACCCCTTCAGGACAAAGTTAAGGCCATAATGGATATCCCAAGACCAACAACCATCGAAGAATTACACAGGTATTTAGGCATGCTTAATTTTTATAGAGCACATATTCCTAATGCAGCACAGGGCCAGGCAGAAATGAATAAATACTTACACAACTCAAAACGTAAAGATAAAACGGTCATCGTATGGACAGATATGGTGATCCGTAAGTTCGAGAATAGTAAGGTATGTTTGCAAAGGGCTACATTACTGGTACATCTTTTACCTGATTCCCAGTTAGCATTAACGACATGCATCAGACAGCAGCGTGGGAGTAGTACTTTAACAGCGTGTAGGTAATTATTAGGACAGTAGCTCGTGATAGAAACCAGTGGCAAGAGCTAGAAGAGGCCTTTGCCAAAAGGCACACTGAATTGAGGGACATACTATAACAACAAGAGAAACAATTCAGAATAAAAGGGCATTATTATATTATATAGGTAATTATTGGAGACCCTTAGGTTTCTTTTCTAAGCGGCTAACAGAGACTCAAAGGAAGTATAGCGCTTATGATCGGAAATTATAAGGTATATATTTAGCGATAATACATTTCAGGAACTTTATAGAAGGCCGTGAACTACTAGTTTTTACAGATCACAAGCCATTAACATTTTTATTTAGTAATTTAGGTACCGAAAAAGAAACGCCTAGCCCCACGAGACAAAAATGTGTTTATTAGCGAATTCACAAATAAAATTAGGCACATTACCGGTAAAGATAATATTGTAGCGGATACATTATCGCGCATAGAGGCGATAACTTGTCCCACAGGTATCAATTTCACAGAGCTTGCTCGAGCACAGGAAGCCGATAAGCAGCTCTCGGAATTGTTATACAGCTCTAATAACAGTACCTTGCATTTTAAACGACTTTAACTAAGCTGTACCGGTACCGAGAATTATGTTTATTGCGAAACATCAACCAACAAGTCAGACCGTACCTACCTGAAAAAGTTCGCGGAATGACTTTTGATATGATACATAACCTTAGTCATCCCGGCATTAGAATCACTAGACGCTTGATAGCTGATCGATTTTTCTGGGCAGGCATCAATAAAGATATAAGTAGATAGGCAAGAGCGTGTGTATGATGCCAAAACGCAAAGGTTCATCAGCATACTTTATCGACTTTCGGCCAGTTTCCCGGGTGTGATCGTTTAGAGCACATACATATAGATATCGTAGGTCGATTACCCACTTCACGGTAAGGCCACAGATATTCAATAGCAATTATAGACAGAGCCACCTCTTGGCCCGAGATCATCCCAACGATAGATATTTCGGCGAAAACAGTAGCTAAGGTAGTTTTTGAAAATTGGTTTGTGCGTTTTGGGATGCCTTTGAGATTGACTAGTAACAATGGCAAACAGCTGGAGAGTGACATTTTCAGGCATTTGATGCAGGTTTTAGGAGTTGAAAAACTACGCACTACCACGTATCATCCACAGTCGAATGGTGTGTGTGTGTGTGAAAGCATGCACAGATCGTTAAAGGTAGAGCAAAGCTAAATGATGAAAATTGGTTAGATGAAATACCAGCAATATTATTAGGCCTCAGAGCAGCACCGAGGTGCGATACTAATGTAAGCGCGGCGCAGCTAGTGCATGGTTCCACTTTACGATTACCAGGCAAATTCTATGATAAAACAAATAGAAAATTTTATGACTTGTATGAATATGTACAGCATCTAAAGGACGTCAATAGTAGTTTAAAATCCAAACTTATGAAACAGAGAGATTCTAGAACATACTGAACTTAAAGTTTGCAGCCACGTATTCATTAGACGAGAAAGAATAAACAGACGCTACAACCGCCATACGAAGGCCCGTTCAAAGTTATTAAGAGAAACGATAAGGTGTTTACGGTACAATTACCAGATAGAATTAGTAATATATCTATTGATCGAATCAAACCAGCGTATTTATTAAATTCGTGTGACGAACAAAATAATGATAAGTCATTATATGCAGGGCTGCGGGTTAATCATAATTCAAGAGTCAGAAAAAGCAGCCATACAGCAAATTGATTAATTAATAGAACGCTATATACGCACCACGCGCAGTTGCCGAGCAATAAAGCGCCCAGTAAGGTTTAATGTTTAACGTGACAATGTATTAGGTATTTACATAACTTGTGTATTTAGAATATTATGATGAAATGGAATATGTAATTGGGCTCTGGAATTGCTCAGTAGACAGAATTTACATGTTAAATTATTATTTTTAAATACATTTTGTTCATTTACTATTAAAGCATTCGAATCACGATCATTAACATGGGTAAAAACCAAAGTAAAGAGCAAGTCATTATTGCCCAAGGAGGCTCTAACATTTCAGACATAGAAAAGCAATTATCGCACTTTAATATAATTTTAATAGCAGTGCTAGTCATTATGAGTATATTCATAGCGTATTTTATCTATAAGAAGTGTAACACCAGAACCAAGCAATGGTTAAGTAAACAGATGTTGGCCTCATCGACAACACCTGAGAGAATTCAAAGCGTGTCAATTCCACTTTCCAACGTCGTCGTCACTTAATAGGTACGTGTGCGATAAGATAGTTAATAAATAGAATAAGCATCGTGATGGTAGTCTAGCTGACTAAAGAAAGTGCTTCAGTATATTGTTGTTATTTTGTGTTTATTAAAATTTCACATCATTATATTTTGGAAGATAAAGATAAAGATACGTATTCTACACACACACTTGTCGAAGACAGACGACAAT
The DNA here is from genome assembly GCA_930367265.1 of Catocala fraxini. Classification (NCBI taxonomy): domain Eukaryota; kingdom Metazoa; phylum Arthropoda; class Insecta; order Lepidoptera; family Erebidae; genus Catocala; species Catocala fraxini. Next base: position 3,105,029 of record OV884049.1, on the reverse strand, counting down.
AACAAAAACGTAGAAAAAAAATAGTTAAAAAAACAAAAAAACACGCTTTAAAAATATAAATAATATAATTTAATAATTTTAATGTAAAAAAGCGTGGGGGCTTTCTAAGATATTTTGATACCCCACGCTTTTTTACATTAAAATTATTAAATTATATTATTTTAATTTTTTAAAGCGTGTTTTTTAGTTTTTATTCTATTATTTATTATATATGTAGATAATTTTTGTAATTTTTGTCAATAATAATTATAATCGAATTTCGATCACTTTAAACGAAGGAAAAGATCGTGAGGAAAGGTAGGAGAAAATGTCTGTGACTTCTAGAGACATTGTGACCTTTGCTCACGCCCACTGAGCAAACGTGGTAGACTATTATTTTACCGATCCCGTAACTAGCAGTGGCATAATTAAATAATAATAATAGTATAGCCAGCCCTGCATTAAACTGTCCCACTACTGGACACGGGCCTCTTCTCAGCGTGAGAAGGGTTAGACCATAGGTCCACCACGCTGAGGAAGACATTTCCATCAAGGAGGCGGTGGAGCGGGAGAGGGAGCGTTTAAACCCTCTCCCCAACCGCAGAGCCGGGCGCCGGAGGGCGCGAGACGACCTCCAGCCACCCTGAGGTTTGCCCGCCATCCGATCAGCACCAGGTCCGAGAGGCGGCGTGCGTGTTACCACGCGCGCCTCTGTGTCGAGTCCGTCTCCCCTCTAGGGGGGACAGTAGGGATTTTTTGCGAAGTGCCTATAGGGTAGGTCTTATCGGGTAGTGGCCTGCCGTTTCATACGGCGGGCCGAAACCTAGGCGGGGTCGCTACCGCATGCGAAAGTGATTCGCGCGGCCCCGTCGATAGTGGTTTTGTCGAGGAACACCGTGGTAGGTTTAGTCGGTATTCCGGGAGGTACTTTAACATCTTTACCATCTTTCTTTACCCCGGCGAGTCCGACATAACCCCTCCGCCCGCCCCCGCGGAGGGATATGCGTCACGCATTCCCCCAAGTAAAAAAAAAAAAAAAATTAGGTCCACCACGCTGGCCCAGTGCGGGTTGGCAGACACACATCTCTTCAAAATCACTATGGAGAACTCTCTGACATGCGGGTTTCCTCACGATGTTTCACTTCATCGTTAATGAGAGTAATAATTAACTATTTAATACGCACATAACTTTGAAAAGTAATAGACCTCTGCTTAGTAGTCCCATGGACTCTCACTAGGATATCGTGGCATAATTGATAAATATAAATTAATACATGACCTTGCGCCTGGTAGCAGCGATAGCTCAGTGGGGAGACCAACAGACTGCAATGCAGAGGGTCTCGGGTTCGAACCCACGTCGCGCACCTCTGACTTTCGGAAGATATATGACTTTTCGAAATTACGAGTATGTGCGTATTGATTGACAATTATCGCCTGCTCCGTACTTCGGAGAGCACGTTAAGCCGTCGGTCCCGGCTGCCATGAACATCTATGGCAGTCGTTATTGGGAAAGTCAGTACCCTCTAATAGCCTGACACTGGTTTAGCCTTAGGGTATCGTTAGCCTTCGCGTTGCGGAGGTCAGGTGGCAGCCGCTCCGTGTAAAAACTGATATCCAGTCAAATCCGGTTAGACCAGAAAAGACGACCCCAAGTGACTTGGGAATAATAAAGGCTAAGAGAGAAGACATGACCTTGCGCCTGATAAAAAAACACAACGTAAACGTAATGCAATGCCTATTGACGTGTACCGTGTTTATTTCTAGACTCTGTGCTATTACTGAGAGCTTCTTAACAGAAGCAGATAAGCACCATACCACTTTTATCCAATCTGGTAATCGTATCCATCAACTCATGAACGTGTTGCAAATTTTAAGTTTAGTCCTTGAAGTCAGTTTGTTAGTAAAATGTTTTCATCTTCTTTCTTGAAATAGTTTTAACAATACATATGAGCATACCTGCGGAGCGAGGCTGTGGAGCGAAGAAACGGAGAAATATTAACCAATAGGACTGCATAAAATCGCCGCTACGCTCCAGTATGCAATCCTATTGGTTAATATTTCTACGTTTCTTCGCTCCACAGCCTCGCGCCGCGTCAATAGACAGGCAGCCTTATGCCACTACCAATAAAAGTAGCAATAGTAATTAATTACAGAAAACCATATTCAATCTGAATAGATTTTGTATATTTTTGTTAGCATTCATAAAATAGTACTTACTGCCACTTAATTTTAAATTACCGTGAATACTTCCGTATTGGTAAATCGTTTGATGTTAGTTTGGAGTATCGGAAATTGCCACGGCAAGCGGTTGCCCTGTACTGGCTTACTAGAATCGTTCTCGGCTCTCTCATAAGTGAGTATTATGATACCTAGAGAGGCTTCAAGCATAGCAATGGAATTGACATTTAAGTAGACCAAGGGATGCTTGGAGTTTCTTAGGATGGTCAGTTCCTGCATAAAGAAATATTTGGAAGAATAAGTAAGTAAGTAAGCGGTTACTTTGCCCCAAAAAGCATGTGAGTTATTTCATGTCAGATTATTAAAGTGAACTCCATATAAATAATAAATGTTATTCAATTGAATATAAACGTCTTACAGAACGTATTACAGGCTACTTATTAATTTATATTATTATTTATGATTAATTTCACATTAAAACTATTTAATCTAAAGGATAACATGTACAATTTAAAAATATTGGATTCAAGATACTTATTTATGAAGTCTGTTTGCTACATGGTATTGCTTGAACTAGAACTCTCAGAGAATTTTTTTTAGACGTGGCGGTATGCATGGTCGCCTTGGGTCGGACGGAGGAGTTATGTCGGACTCACCCGGAAAAAGATGGAGCCATCCCGGTAATACCGACTAAACCTACCACGGTGTTCCTTCTCACATTCTATGGCGGGGGTGCAGGAATCACTCGCGCATTCATCCTGCAGTCCCGGCAGGCCAGCCAGCCAGGCCAGCGCTCGTGGCGGCCGGAGATCGTTTAGCACCCTTCGGCGCCCGGTGCATCGACTACGGGCCGTGAGGCTGGTGTTCGACTCTTGTTCCTTTTCCTCCCACCTCCATCTCCTTAGCGAACATTACTACCTCGCAGAAGGCGGCGCACGGTAGGCTGAAATAGGACGCTAGTGGACTTAGGGATTCATAAAAATCACCATGCGATTCTTCAAAAAACGAATACGTATTTGGGTTCTACCCTTAAATACAAGACATTTTTATAAATTTTTATTTTTCATCATACTTAATAGTTTCGAAGATATAAATAGTTATTGATTTTTTTGTATGGAAAAAAACTACTTTTCTTTGAATGACTCCTAATTCTCAAGATATCACAAAAAATGGTTTCCAGATTCAATTTGTGTGATTTTTTTGCTAAATTATCAGTATGTATATGTGCTAAAAGCGCTATGGCGCTCACTAGGGGAGGGCTATGTCCAGCAGTGGACTATTATAGCCTGATGATGATGATGATATGTGCTTCGATTTTCTTCGATTTTAGAGAAATTTCATTTTTCCATTCTCTTTTCCGCACCACCCTAGAGGTAGAGAACAAAGCACGTTTTTTTATAAGTGGAATCCCCCGGAGGCCTGATCCACTCACACACTCTTACTTATACATATTTACATACATAAATACAAAGGTGCCCATCACGCTTTCCGCGTTACCGCGTTTACGTATTTAGAATCAATCATCATTATCAGGCTCTAATTCAGATATTGTGCCTATGTTTACGACATCAACAAATTCAATATTTTTTAAATCATCATCTTCATCAAAATTTTCATGTAATATCAACAAAGTTTTCGCTTCTTCCGAAAGTGCTTTGTGTTTACGAATCATTTTGTGTCTCTTTGTTGAAATCTAAGGGTCAGAAGTAATCAACAAGTTATTTAGGGTAGGTATCCTGATTACTAGCCTTCCTGCTGAACTTACGCAAATGGTTTTCACGGTACCTTCTAAAGTCTTTATTTCTACATTCAGCAGCTTCTTCTGACAATTTTCCAAAACCCGAGGTTTTCAATTATATTTGCACCGTGAACAAGAACTTTATGTACACTGGAGGGCATGTAATACCACTTGTACAAATCTATGTATAGATTCTTTGTGGCGTTTGTGTATTCCTTGAACTTAAAGGTCATCCTACAGCCATCGTGATGTGCATTTAGGACATTTTTAATAAAATCTGGCCAATTTATTTCGGATGCTAACCATTCATTATTATTATTTTTAAACAAATCCTCTTTACTATGAGCACTCTTCCACCTTCTTTGCAGACTATAGCAATATTTAGCACAGAAAGCTTTTAGCAGTTGATCATCTTTATGGTTTAATACCGTGGGTAATCACGATTTTATGGCATTGTATAACATGTTATTATTTTACAACTAAACTTAAACTTCCACTTTCTCTCAATATTACAACTAAATCAATGTTTGATACCAAATCAGTAAACATTGTCACGAAATTTAATATTATCTATTATATTCCGAATAAAATGTATGGGGTAGTCCGTTAATTACGATATGTAACAACGTACTGAAGAGGGTTGTTTTTCAAATGTAACTGTGCAGTTTGTTGACCTGCTTTTAAGTCTCCAATCACATAATGACACGTCATTCTTTGCTGCGCTCTGATTGGCCGACGTGATAATGAAGATCATCGCGCTAATGTGTTTTGTCGTAAACAAGTGACGTCATAGCTTATGACGTCACTTGTTTTTGTATGACTCTTAGGAGTGGTGTGGAATGCCATTGAACAATATTGACTGAATATTTCTTCTAATACTGTATTAAAGTGTATTTAATTATACGTAGAATATTTTCATTTCATACAAAGTTTAGGATCCTATATCTCCAAAATTACAAGAAATATAAAAAATTTAAATAACAAAATGGTTTGTATTGATCCCTAGAATCGAATAAAATCCATAACAATCCTTAAGTCCTTACTTCGAAATTTCAGCCCACTGTGCGGCGGCGGCGACCCATGCGCTTTTGCTCGTGACCATAGACTCTACCATGGCCGGTAGCGAGATACGCTCCATCCCTACTGACAGCGAGGTCACCACGCTCTTAAGCCCAGGCACTCTGCAAGTGTATGCTGCGCCGTGTCCTTGGGGCAGTCCCCGCAGTGATGGCACCGGGACGTCTCCTGACGACATGACACAGGTATTTCTCGAAACAGCCGTGTCCCGTGAGTACCTGCGTTGTCCGGAAGGCGCCAAAGAACTGTCAGAGTCCTATTTTAGAGTTCGAAAAACTCTTATACAACAGCTTTGTTCGTCCGTCTGTTATACAACTTTCTACTCAAGAATCGTAAGAGCTAGAGACTCGCGGTCAACGCCATTCGACTCAGCATAGTCGATATACCCCCGAAATGAGTACGACCTCTGACCTCTGGTCACGTGGTATCACGTGACCTTTGCATATTACTTGAACCAATTCTTCGAACTCTAAGATTTTACAGCAATTCATTGCCGTTTCTCACTTGTTTAAATACGATTCCCGCACTAGGAATAATTCCTGTATCGTGGAGGACTTTACAAACATTCAAACAACGGACACAATGAACACCCAGACTCGGAACAACCATTTGTGGATCACACAAATTTTTGTCCCGCGTGGGATTCGAAGCCACTACACTCTGGTAGTGGCGAGGTGACCTCCTAAATCACTACGCCATTTGTTTATTATGCTTTCACTCCTAAATTACTCGACCGATCATCATGAAAAGTAATGTTTCCGATCGAGCATAGCCACGGGCAGAAACTAGTAACTAATAAAAAAGGACCAGACATTATTTTTAGTATTTTTGACGCCGTAACCAGTGTGATGTTTCCATCATTGAGGGAAAGGTAGAAGGGAAGAGCGGACGAGGAAGGCCAAGAATAAGTTACATTAGTCAGATCAGGGAAAAGTTAGGTGTCATGTCGTACAGAGACATGCAAGAAATGGCACTAGACAGACAGATATGGAGAGACAAGCTACACCGACAAGTCACTTAGACGAAGAAGAAGAAGAGAGAGAACCAGTGTGAATTTTCTGTGTGCGTTGATGGCGATTTTAGAATTCTTTATTTATCTTACAGTCGTTTGGTCCGAACTAAACGTGTTATCTCAAAAGTTTGCTGGGAGTTTTGAAAATTGGTATTTTATAGGTTTTTATGTGCTCTTTCTGAATGTGAAGTTTGCCACCTCGTATCTTTGCCGCTCGCACCGCCATATTGGAAAAATGGCGGCTGATAGCAGTTTTTTGACAATATCTCCTTTCCGACTCATCTTACGATAAAAACATTTTAAGTATAACTACCAAATGACTGAACTATAAGTCAATACTCCCCAGAATTTGATTTTAAATCTCTTTTTTTTAAAGCATTTATTTACATCTGTTTATAACAGCAGCGATATCTCAGTGGGGAGACCAACAGACTGCAATGCAGACGGTCTCGAGTTTGAACCCACGTCGCGCACCTATGATTTTCGGAAGTTATATGACTTTTCGAAATTATGTGCGAATTGATTGACAATTATCGCCTGCTCTGTGCCTCGGAGAGCACGTTAAGCCGTCGGTCCCGGCTGCCATGAACATCTATGGCAGTCGGTATTGGGAGAGTGTCGACACAAAAGATCCCACTGGGTCGAAATGTCGCCGGTCTGCATTGACTGAATATACATCTGTATATTCCCTAATTGTGGTAGGCAGGATATAGGAGTATACATTAGTGATGTAACGAATATTCGCATTCGCATTCGCATATTTCTTGACATTCGTATTCGCATTCGCATTCGCAAATCTTATGCGAATGTTTTGCGAATATGGATATCTAAAAAAATAAATAAGATGTCAATAACAAATAAGACTCTTAACAAAAAACAGACCCTTGACGCGCAGTGGACGCGAAAGAGTATAATACCTACAATTCGCCAAATATGTTTTACGGTTATTGTTACACTTGAGCAAGCTAAAGCAGATTGGTGGATTCTTAATTACCATACAAACGTAAGTAAATAGTTTTGCACCTGTATCCCAAGTACCACTATTATCAACTATATCACTATCCCGTGGCCATAATTCACCAGTTACGGTCACATTTCACGTAATCGGGAGTTAGTCTATTGCCGTATGGCCTCCGTGGTGCAGCGGTAGTGAATGCGACTGCTGTGCGTGAGGTCTTGAGTTCGAATCCCGGGTCGGGGCAGCAAAAATTTATTGGGTTTTCTGTCAAGAATTCTCAATAGCAGCCCGGAGTTTGGAAGTTGGCGGTGTTAGACATCTCCGTGCCTCGGAAAGTACGTAAAGCCATTGGTCCTGCGCCTGATCTGAGTTAGGGAACAGAGAGTGCAGTTGTGTTTGCGCACACATTTGGGCATTATAATATGGCTAGTCTCCGTTAAGATTGGCCGCCGTGATCGAAATTCGGTCTGGAGGACATTACAATTATAAACTAAATTACGTTACTAATTTGTGATGTAATACATTTCTGCTTATCGCTTCGGGGAAATAGGCTTGAGGCGATGTATGTATATATACATAGCTAGAACAGAGAATCAAACACGAGACTTCATATTGACCGAAGCCATATAGTCAAGGTAATAAATAAACTATTGACGTAGTGATGTAATTCCTTTACAAACGGTATTGTAATTTTCATAGCACTAATTAAAAACATTATTAAAACAATTGTATGCATGTACTTCTAATTATGAAAAGTGTGAAACAATTTTCATGCTTGTTAAATTACAAACAATGCATAATTAAAACTATGTAAATTAAAATCTAGTTTACTGCTTCATTGGTTCCATGATTCCAGTCCTATTTTTAAACTGTCCCACTGCTGCGCTCGGACTCTCAGTATGAGAAAGGCTAAGCCTTAGTCCACCAGGCTGGCTCAGTTCAAGTTGGTGAACTCCATATATCTTAAAGAACATTATATAGAACTCTCAAACATGCTGGTTTTCTCACGATGATCTTTTACCTGTAAAGCAAGCGATAATTATAATAATAATATATTTATATTATATTACAGCCAATGGTTTAATACCTAAGAGCCTCGACCACCAACTGCAGAGGCTCGCGTTAGATGGCTGGATCAAGTCCTTGATGCAAAAGGCAGTACTACTCGACACGGGCCCTAACCACCGGCAGCTTGGACCCTGTTCCCGATGTCGGTGGGTCATTTCAGATTTTATATTTTTAAATATGTATGTTTTTATATTTATATTTAAAAATGTAATAATTAGAAAAATAGTAATAAAGAGAATAATAATAATAATATTCTATCACATACACGCAACACCATCTAGCCCAAACTAAGCAGAGCTTGTACTATGGGTACTAGACAATGGATAAACATACATATATACTTTTTTTTTGTAAATACATGCATATTATACATAGAAACACCCAGACCAAGACAAACATCCATGTTCATGCACACAAATGTTTGACTTGTGCGGGAATCGAACCCGCGACCTCAGGCGTGGCAGTCAGTTACACAATCAATTAATTTATTTAATACGCACATAATCTCGAAATGTCAGAGGTTTTGACTGCATGGTTGCTTTAAGTAATGGGACCCACACGGCACAAAAATTTTGTTTGATCCACAAATAGTTGTTATGGGTCTTGGTGTTATTGGTATATGAGTCCGTTGTTTGAATGTTTGTAAAGCTCTTCACGACGCAGAAATAATTTTTATTCCTTGTACGGGAGTTTATTTTTATTTTTATTTCTTTGGGTTAACAAACAATTGTGTAATAAAGCTTAATACTAATATATAGATCTTATAACAATTTAAGTCATTACACAACCAGCACCATTATCCACAAATAAATAAATAATATTCTATCACATACACACAACACCATCTAGCCCAAACTAAGCAGAGCTTGTACTATGGGTACTAGACAATGGATAAACATACATATATATTTTTTTTTTGTAAATACATACATATTATACATAGAAACACCCAGACCAAGACAAACATCCATGTTCATGCACACAAATGTTTGACTTGTGCGGGAATCGAACCCGCGACCTAAGGCGTAGCAGTCGGTTACACTAACCACTACGCCATCGAGGCCGACATGACAAAATAATGCAAAGTACAAGTAACTAGGTGCAAGCAAATCTTAGCAAACGTTATACAATTTTATTTTTATGAAATTTACAACTTATTTAGAGTTTAATTTAAAAAATATATGTTTTGCGAGTTTGATATCAAACTAAAGTTATTCATGAATATTAATTATATTGTACACGATAAATTTCGTAAATTGTGCAGGTGACAAAGCAATTAATAATATATCAGTTTCGGTAAAATTATCGTTATAACTTTTCATTAATCGCCGTAAAGGAGCTCTTTCACCAGCGTTGGTTCTGCAAAGCTTAGGAGCAAATAGTCTATGTGTATACGTATTACGAATGAATTCGAAACCTTTTAATAACTGTCCAACGGACTCCCAGGCTGTATCCATGATGTAACATAATAAATTATATGTCATAGACTTACGCCAAATTCGTCAAATTCAAACACATTTTAACTTCTGTGCCAGTAGAGTTATTTGACATGAGGATGATTTTAAATCATCATTCTCTCTTAGCCTTTATTATTCCCAAGTCACTTGGGGTCGGCTTTTCTGGTGTAACCGGATTTGACTGGATATCAGTTTTTAAACGGAGCGGCTGCCACCTGACCTCCGCAACCCGAAGGCTAACGATACCCTAAGGCTAGACCAGTGTCAGGATATTAGAGGGTACTGACATTCCCAATAACGACTGCCATAGATGTTCATGGCAGCCGGGACCGACGGCTTAACGTGCTCTCCGAAGCACGGAGCAGGTGATAATTGTCAATCAATACGCACATAATTTCGAAAAGTCATATAACTTCCGAAAGTCAGAGGTGCGCGACGTGGGTTCGAACCCGAGACCTTCTGCATTGCAGTCTGTTGGTCTCCCCACTGAGCTATCGCTGCTTAAATCATCATCATTTATTGTATAGTTATAGAATTATGTAAGAGCAAATACATAATACCAAATATAACTTTTGCTCTTAAAGATATGCCTTTAATAACGAGATAGGTGTTAAAATCCACGATTCAACCTTTTCGTCTTCATGTGACTTCTTGTTTTTTATCAGCTTTTTTTAATGTCTCACTGCTGGGCAAAAGCCTCTCCCTTGGACTTCCAAATCACTCTGTTGGTGGATATCCCCTGACCTTATGACATTGTGACCCCTATATCTCGAGGGTCTTTTGACCCACAGGGCCCATATTCAAACTCGACTGAGGTATGACCTCAAGGTATCTGCACACCAAGTTACAAGTCAATATTTTTTCATTTAAAATATGTGATCCCTATATCTCGGGGGTCTTTTGACCCACAGGGCCCATATTCAAACTCAACCAATGGATGATCCCAAGGTGCATGCACACCAAGTTACAAGTCAATCGGTCTTGTAGTTCCGGAGCTATGCCTGTCACTAACAGACAGACACACAGACCCATATAGTGTTTTATTTAACCTCTTCGAAGAAGACTCGGAGGGTAATAATTATTAGATTTCTTATATTTATTTTATGTTTTCTCATGCTGAAGTAGAATTAAATCTATATTTTGACTGCCCGGATGGCGTAGTGGTTAAGTCGTCGCCCCGCCACTGACACCGCGCTGTTCGATCCCCACACTGACAAAAATTTGTGTGATCCACAAATAGTCGTTCCGAGTCTGGGTGTACTTTGCGTCCGTTGTATGAATGTTTGTAAAATCCCCCGCGACACAGGAATATAGACAAGTCCCGCAACCTTGCGGTGCGGGACTTGTCTTTTTCAAAAGAAAAGAATATAACCGAGGGAACACTTTGTCTTTTTTCAAGAAAACTAGGAAAGGGTTTGTCTTTTTCTTCGTTTATAATTTTGGCAATAACTATTTAATATTTAACACCTGGTTTCTGAAAGGCTTACGTAGGCAGACTTAATTAAAGTTATGTTAAGTTACGTGATGTTGCTAGTTTCGCGAGATGACCTCCAGCCACCTTGAAGTTTGACCTGGGGGTGGTGGGCTGCGTGGGCCTGTTCGCCACCCGATCAGCACCAGGTCCGAGAGGCGGCGTGCGTGTTCCCACGTGCGCCTCTGTATCGTGTCTTTGTCCCCCCCGCTCAGGGGGATGCTAATTAATAATTCTGCCAGCCATTAATACGTTTACTTTAGAAACGTTTCCACTTATATAGTAGCCATTCAACGTTCAGTTGCAGTATAATATCTTAAGACTACACGGATTTCTGTCTTTTCGAAGTTGTGTGCGTTAATTAGTTAATTGTCACTCGCTTGTCTGTGAGTTGTCCATAATGTTTACGAAGGTATGTGATGTCTGCCAACACGCACTAGGCCAGCGTGGTCGCATTTCTATAAAATTATGCTTTTATATAATTTAGCCTGAAATTCCAGCGAAGTATTGCCGGGATTTTTTTTTATGACAACTCTCGCACTAGGAGTAATTCCTGTGTCTCGGGGGACTTTACAAACATTCAAACAACGGACACAAAGAACACCCAGACTCGGAACAACTGTTTATGGATCACTGAAAATTTTGTCCTATTTAGGATTCGAATCCTTAGCAACCGCAGAATCCGTAGAAACCGCTTTAGCCGTTGCGCTAACCGTGCAATTATTGTTTAAAAACACTTAATATTTGCCACATATTAACTGTAAAACCACTGTTTGCAAGAGCACGTGTTTTTTATGTACAATCATTGGATTATTGGTACTAAATATTTTTTCATGTGCTACATTATACTCGAATTGTTTATAGCGGCAAACTGAACGATAATCTAAGCATTCACACTTTGCCTCAATGCTACAATCAAAGTAATCAACTTGAAATAATAGCGGGATTAGTAACAGTCGGGGGGGGGAGCGTGGGCCTGCTCGCCACCCGATTAGCACCAGGTCCGAGAGGCGGCGTGCGTGTTCCGACGCGCGCTTTGAGTCGTATTTTTGTCCCCCCTACAAGGGGACAGTAGAGGAAGTGTCTTATGTAGTGGCCTGCCGTTTCACACGGCGGGCCGAAACCTCGGCGGGGTCGCGATTGCATGTGAAAGTGATTCACGGGGCTCCGCCGTCTATGGTTATGTCGAGGAACACCGTGGTAGGTTCAGTCGGTATTACCTGGGTATCTTTTCCTCGGTGAGCCCGACATAACCTCTCCGTCGCCCCGCGGAGAGGTAAGCGTCAAAGCATTAACCGACAAAAAAAAATTAGTAACAGTACTTTTTCTGGTTGAAAGGTACCGTATCTGTTTTTCTGTTCCTCTGACAACGACCTTGAACAACCTTGGAATTGTAATAATAATAATATATTTATTTATACAGACATAGTCCATGATGTTAGTATCACAGTAATAATTACTTAAGTACTATTGCCGATAGTTTTTAGAAACAATATTTGGTAGGTTATTTTTCCTCTGACAACGTGTGTGCAATTTCATGATGTTCGGTTGAGTAGTTTAGGTGTGAAAGCGTAACAAACAAACTCACATTCGCATTTATAATATTAAGTAGGGATTGCAGACTTATGTATAAAAATATTATGTAATTTATAGTTTAACCTATTGAGCAGCGGCACACCGAAGTCCAAACACAATGAATTTTAAATTGTATCTGGTACTCTATGACTTGACTGATTAATTGTATAATGTTCTTTGAGTAGTAGAGCCTCGCTGATTTCAGCATGAATGGGCCGGCTCAACCGGGGAAGGACTACCCTTTCACAGAATATCGACGTGAAATAGGAGTATTCCAACTGTTGTGTTTCGTTCGATGAGTGAGAGTGCCGGAGGCCCAATCATCCGCTTTCCCTTTTCCCGCTCCTTCTCGTTCCCCCTTCCTTTCCTAAAGGGTCGGCAACGCGCAAGTGATGTCTCTGGTGTTGCAGGCGGCTATAGGCTGCGGTGACCACTTACCATCAGGTGGACCGTAGGAATGTTTGCCAACATCGTAGTACAAAAAAAATTTAAAAATGTTTCTTTTTGTTTTTGTATTTTATATTGTATTGTTGTAAGCCTATAGTATATTACTGTAATTTTTTTTATGAGTTTACTTACACTTTAGCGTTTGGGTGTAAAGAATAATTAAATTTTATGTTGTTTAATAAATAAACATAATTTCAATTATTTCACTGCACTGTCGACTGGTCATTGCCACTGCGCCGAGTGTTATGGGTTCGAATCCCACACGGGACAAAAATTTGTGTGATCCACAAATGGTGGCTCCGAGTTCTTTGTGTCCGTTGTTTGAATGTTTGTAAAGTCCCCCGTAATACAGGAATTATTACTAATGTAGTAGAAGTCTTAGAAAAAAAGTAAAATAAATTAACAACAAATTTACATAAAAAACCATTATATTTCGAAAATATCATTTTTATATTAACCTAAGCACCTTACATATACAGATATACTTAATCCCTAAACACGCATATAGTCAATTGCAAATGCCTGAATATTTATTTTGAACTGCAGTTACCTTTACGCATTTCTAGAGGTCAATAATTATAAATTATATTTAACTTAGTGTCTAGCAAGGCATGCAGGACGAGCTACTGTTAACATCTGCCCTCTGTTAGCATTTAACGTGGCGTACAGCTTACGAATCAGCGCTTCTATCACATGTAATGGATATCCTCTTTCTCTTAAAAACGCCGATATCCGCGTCAAAATCTCGTTTTGTTTCTGAAAGTACTCAACGCTTCCCTGCCCATACTGCAACTGTGTATATTGAAGATATTTTTGCAGAAAAGCTAATATAGCACCAGCGTCACCTTGAATATTAATAGTTGAAAGTTCTTTATAAAAATCAGCTCCGTTTACATGAGCGTTTTGAAGTGTAACTTCGCTGTGATCGTAGTATTGTACATTTGTATTCGCTAGCTTTCCTGGGAGTTGCCACGCTCCTAAGTAAGCAGCCCATTTTGGATTTCTGATGACATTCAAATTGTAATTATTGTTGCCTAACTGCCACATAATTTCTTGCAACCATGTCTGTTGTATCAAGTTAGATACATAGGTTTGAGTAGGATTAGCTGCAACAGAATTTAATTGTGCGTACCATAAAACACCGTTCTTAGATTTTGCAGTAAGTGCCAGCGCTGTATCAAATATTAATTTAATTATCTTATGCAGGTTGGCTGTTTCTTTATCTGCTCCTGTTAGCATACTCCTTTCGAGTGCATCAAGCACTTTCCTCAGATTTTCGATTGTAAATAATTTGATGCTTGGAATGGTCATTGCTTTAACATTGCCGACAGATGTCTCTGCGTCGCCTTTTAATACCAATTCAAGGACTTTGTAAAGATTCTGATCTTTATCTGGATTTAAATATAACGGTTGCGGATGATTATGACTTTCTAATTTTTTCAAAAGGTCTATTACTCTATGATCTTGGTTATTTTGTAACGGAGGTCCTTGTAGGCTGGGGTGTAGGTAATCATTCTGAATATTTAATTGAGAATATGAGTTTTGCAGCAATTGTAATACAGATCCTTGATCTTTGACACCAGCGGCCTCCTGGTGGATAGCACTGGTACTTAATTTCTTAAAACATTCTGGACACAAGTTAGCTAAATTAATATTGTTGTCAGGTCGTTGATTTACAGCTTCGTTGCCGGTTCCTATTTGAATAAGATTAGTACCAATTTCGATTTTAGGATTTCTCGAGTCATGGGAGCCTGCCAGGTTGTCTTTATAAACACTCCATTCGTAATCAGCTCCGTCTCTTAATTCAATGTCTTCTGTACTATTTTCTTGTTCACTTATAATTTGTGTCACAACACTTGAAGAATCTATATTTTTAACAGTAGGTGATATATTATGTTCAGTATTTATCACAGGCGGTGGATTTCTAGAAATGTCTGAATATTCTGTGCTTGATGTTTCGCCATGATTGGCATAAGGTGGATTTCTAGAGTTTTCATTATGGTATAAACTTTGCATCGGCGAATAATTAGCGTATAGTGGGTTGTCAGCATTGCTAGGATAATTAATATTTGACAATTGACTGTGAGTCGCGTAGGGTGGGTTTCTTGAATTTTCAGAGTATTCAATACCTGGTGACTTATGATGTACTGAATATGGTGGGATTCTTGAATTTTCAGAGTATTGTATACTTGGTGACTTATGATGAACTGAATATGGTGGGTTTCTTGAATTTTCAGAATATTTAATACCTGACAATTCATTAAGACCTCCATATGGTCGTTCACTTGCATTTTCAGAATATTCAGTATTTACCGCATGATGATAATCTGCATAAGGTGGATTTCTTGAATTTTCAGAGTATTCAATACCTGGTGACTTATGATGTACTGAATATGGTGGGATTCTTGAATTTTCAGAGTATTGAATACTTGGTGACTTATGATGAACTGAATATGGTGGGTTTCTTGAATTTTCAGTATATTTAATACTTGATAATTCATTAAGACCTCCATACGGTCGTTCACTTGCATTTGCAGAATATTCAGTACTTACCGCATGATGATAAACTGCATAAGGTGGATTTCTTGAATTTTCATAATATGCATGAATTGGCAACTTATTATGAACAGTCAGTTTAGGTAATTTTGGATATTCTAAATTTCCAGCATTTTGTGATTGTTGGTGAACTCCATAAGGAGGATATCTTGAATTTTCATAATTTTCAGTACTTTGCGCTGGGTACTCACCTTTATAAGGTGAAAATTTTATATTTTTAGAAAATTCTGTACTTTGTGAGATTTGATGAACTCCATAAGATGGTATTCTTGAATTCTCATCGTATTCAGTATTTTGCGATAGATGATTAACTCCATAAGGGAATCTTGAATTATCAGAATATTTAATATTTGGCATTTGACCATAGACTGTTAACGGTGGTTCTCTCGTATTTATGTAATATTCTGTACTTGCTTGATTATTATCCATAATTACTGGAGATATCGCAGTTTCAGAATATTCATCATTTGCTTGATTGTAATTCAAATGGAATGGATTTTTAAATGGCTCTATATATTCACTACTGCCTTGATTATAATCTAACAAGAGAGGATTATTTGTAGTTTCTTTATATTCTGAACTTTCTTGATAGTAACCAATATAGGGAGGACTTTTTATCGTTATTGAATATCCTGTACTTGCTTGATTATAAATTAAATAGGGTATATTTTTTACAGTCTGTGAATATCCCTTAGTTTCTTCATTATAAACAATATGTGGATATTTTATGTGCTGTGAATATATAGATCCTGTGTTATCCAAAGAAAGTGTTTTCATTACATTGCCTGAATCATCGTCGTTTGATTGATTATAGCCTTTATAAAACGAATTTATTACTTCTGAATATTCAGGATCGTCTGCATACTGGCCTAAATATGATGGTTTATCCGTATATTCTGAATATTCGACACCTGTTTCATAATAACCTGATGGAGGCAGCTTAATAACTTCTGAATCTTCACCGTTTTCTTGATTGAAAGCTAATGGAGATTTAACAGTATTGGCATATTCTGTATTTTCTTGATAATAACCTATGTAGGGTGGACTTATAACTGTGTTTGTATATTCAAAATCTCCTTGATTGTCGTTTAAATATGGTGGGCTTATTGTATTTTCTGAATTTTCACTACTTGCTTCATTAAAAAGTAAGTGAGATTGCTCACTTATAGTTTCTGCATCAAAGTTAATACTCGTGTAAGCTGGACTTTTTACAGTTTTCGAATATTCGGTGCTTGCTTGATTGTAACCTATGTAGAATGGATGTTTTATATGCTCTGAATATTCAACATCCGCTTGACCTTCAGAAGGTAGATTAGAATTATTGATACCTTCTGATAGTTCGTATTTTTTTATCGTTTTTGACGGTTCGGTATTTCCTGTCGTATATTCTTTGTAGGTGGGTTTCTTTATAATCTTTGAATATTGTATCCCTTCTTGATAATTACCTAGAGAAGGTGGATTTCGTGAAGTTACTACATATTCATCTCCGTAATTATAGCCTTCAGGTGGAAGATTTATTGTTGTATCTGACTTTTCGGTACTTGCTTGATAACCTTTAATGGCGGGCTTTTTAATATTTTTTGAATATTCTACTTCTGTTTCATAATTACTTACATACGGTGGATAGGGTATAGTTTCTATATATTCCACATCAGATTGGTTATAGCCTAGAGGTAACGGATTTATAGTTGTTTCTGAACGTTCTGTACTAGTTGTATTGTAGCTGTCATATGCTAATTTATTTTCATTTTCTAAATATTCAGTATCTGTTTTATTATTATCTAATAAAAGTGGATTTCTAATAGTCTCTAAATATACGAGATGTTCTTGGTTGTTACTTGGAGATTCAGTTATTGTAGAACCATAACCTATATCGGCCGGTCTTTTTATGATTTTTGGATAAACGTCATCAGTTTTGTTAACTCCTAAAATATGTGGTTTTTTTATAGTGTCTAAATATTCGAGACCTTCTTGATTATAATTACGAGATTCAGTGGTTGTTGAATTGGAACCTATATACGATGGCTTTTTGATCATTTTTGAATAATTGAATCCTGTTTGGTCACCATTCAGAAAAGGTGGATGGCTAGTAGTCTCTACATTTTCAAAATCTTCTTGGAAATAACCTAAAGGTGTTAGATATTTTGTTCCTTCTGAATATTTGATACTTTCTGGATTATAATAAGGCTTTTTGAAAACATTTAAATATTCGTCATCTGTTTGGTTATAACCTAAAGGAAGTGGCTTTTCTTCAAAATCTTGTTGATTGTAACTTATAAGAGTAGATTTATTTACTGCGGCTGTATTTTCAGTAGCCACTGGATATTTATACTTATAGGTTGGTTTTTTTAGTATTCCAAAATAGTCTAGATCTGTTAGATTGTCAGACAGATATGGATACATAATACTATCTGAATTTTCCGTACTTGTAGCATAATAACCTTTATAGGTTGGTATTTTCATTACTTTTGTTTGATTTCTTTTTGGTGTCTGTGGGGTTTTTATACTTTCCAAATAGTCAGCGCTTTCTTTACTATAGCCCTTAGAGATTGGACTTCTTGCTGTTTTTGAGTATTCAGTACCTTCTTGGTTTTTACTTAAAGGAGGGGTATTTGTTGTAGTCCCTAAATATTTGTCATTCTTCTGAGTATAATTTAAAAAATCTGATGTACTTATGGCTTCTGAATCATCACTGATTGCTTTATGCATTGTATAAGGTGGCTCTCTCTTGGTTTCTATATACTTGCTGTTTGGAATTTCATATTGACTCTCATTAGTAGTAGTATTTGAGACACTTTCTATACTTTCAACATTTAGAGTAGGTTCTTTGAAAAGTGGATTGTGGTTATGAAAAGTTTGAAAGTAATTTTCTAATGGATTCGTCGTACGTCCATTACTGGAATTGAAGTCTTTTGTTTTGACCGATCCAGGTATTGTTTCTCCATAACTGGCTACAGGAATAGGATTGCTCTCAAAATTATAAGACTGCGAACTTTTTGTATCTTCATATATATCCTCTGGTGACTTATCATTAGTCGATTCTTTTTCATCTAGTGGATTTTTATAAAAATAATCATTAGTATCTGGATCATTTTCTACCTGAGGAACTTGGCTAGGGAAATTTTCGGGAGTGTCATGTAAAGCAGATAACAGTTTCTGAAACTCCGAATCCTCTTCAGGTGGCTGTGTTTGTTGTTTGACATTCTGAGTGTTCGTTTCTTCTAGGCTGTCTGGTTCTTCTGACAGTTTATAGTCATTGTCTCCTGGTTTAGCAGTAACAGTAGCTTTTGGTTGGGATTCTCCATATAATTTTTTATATAGTTGATCCAAGTGTGTCTGATTGAGCCCTCCAGAAGGTACTCCTATTTTACTTTGGACCGTTTTCGTTACAGTCTGACCTTGCGGTTCGTCACTACTGCCATTTTTTGTTAAGTAGGCAAACGATTTTCCTTGTCCCGTTTGTATTAACTTTTTGTTTATTGTATCTGAAATAGAATGTGAAGTATATAGTTTTCACGTTAACCAATGTTCAAAAACAATGTCATACATGTTATTTTAATTTTTTTTAGATACTATGTGTCTATATTTATGGTTATGTATTGGTATATAATTTGCATATAAAATGTACAGTTATTTATTATATTCATATTGTTTGGTTTCAGCTTTGCTATCTATAATAACTGTTAAGAAATTTACCTTTTGTCTGATTCATTTGGCGTTCATCGCCATGTAAACTTTTCTCGGTTGCTTGCTTTGATGTTTGTAGTACCATTAAACGTGCATCCTGTAATTGATAAAATAATACTTTTGGTAAAATTTATTACCTACTGTCCTAAAAATAATATTTATACAAGGTGGCGCAAATGTTATCACATTAATTGATACCACATATACTACATGGTATTCTTTGACGATTTACAAATTATGAACCAAATGTATTCAGTAGTTTAGCCACAGGATTTTTTTTGTTTTCATAATAATAATTTAGAACATCATGTGTAATGCAGAGATAAATGTCAAAGACCTCAAGCAGCGTTATTAAAACAAACGTTGCCGCTCTGATAATACCTATAACTAAACTTATCAAAAGCAATGTCAAGCATATAGCAAAAGAAATAAGGTCCATAATCTTGTGACGAAAGAAATAGGTTAGTGTGTTTACGTTATAAGCAAAATGAAAGGCGATTGATTATTGTACAATAGGGTCCTGATATTTCCAGGTACTAGCGACAGTTTGAAGTGCAGGTCTGCGAGTCAGTGCGCCGCCGGTATCCTCGGGAATAGTCAATAGTGTATGTCCTTGTGTTGCGCACGAGCAACTCGCAAATTACCGCGTTATTAAATAGTTATTGTCGTTGGTTTGTTTGTGATAGGACACATTTTTTTAGAGAAAGTATTAATTTTAGCAGTCGTGTTAGTTGTTAACTTTTCATGACATACGTCATAGAGTGATAGATACATAAATAGTGTGAACTAATGTAAATCGTGAGTGCGAAACCTGTGCATTTTTAGTGTTTTGTGTTTATTTACCAGTAATACATAATGCATCGAGTCAACTATACAGCCTCGGAGTATATTGATATGGTCTTTATTTAATTTTGTTGAATAATATAATAATAATAAATATGGTGTCGAGGCAGAGCCGACTCACTCAGCCGTAACAAAAACAGGCTCGCGTCGCAAATGCGGGCCTCGAAAACGCGGACCACGCATCGATGCGCATCGCCCGTCACGTCCGGAGACAGCGGGTGCGCCAATCTGCCTGCAAACGCAAAGAGAGAGCGCCCAAATCATACGTTGTCGCCGAGAGATGGGCCGAAGCGTGCGAAGCTGGACCAGACGCCAAGGAGGGCAACGATAAGCTATGCAGATGTGACTCAATCGCTCCTGTTGATAGCTGCCGCTGCCATGCCTCCTACAGACCTAACGGTGGAACAGGTACAGCAGCTCGAATTCTCCTTAGAGGAGAGGATTATCGAGGCAGCACTTACTCCACCGCCAGACAATGAGCCAGCACTCGCACCAGCATTCCGACGGAAACCTCAGTCCACAGAGGGAGTACTGAAGATGTGGTGCGAGAACGACAGGACTCTAGCCTGGCTCAAGAACACAGTAGCCACGCTGCAATCCCCTATTCTAGGAACATTCGGCAGTCAGACATAGAGAAGCGAGTTCGCGCTTTGCTAAGGAAAGAAGTCAAAGTAATCTTCCTACTTAAACCGGGTAAGTCAGACTACACACAGGCGAAATTATACAGAGCGATCAGCCTAAACTCTTTCCTGCTGAAGGCTCTAGAGAGACTAGCTGATCGGTATCTAAGGGAAGGTGCTCTAAGACTCAAGCCAATAATACACCGCCAGCGACACGCCTACAGGAAAGGCAGATCAACGGTATCAGTGCTGCACTCTGTTATAGAAACAATAGAAACAGCATTATCTGAAAAATTAATGACACTAGGGTCCTTCATTGATATAGAACGAGCTTTTGATAAGACAAAATTCTACAGCATCAGCTTGTCAATCAGCACATTTAAAATTGATAAAACCACTAGTGGCTGGATCGATCAACTTTTAAAGATGCAGACCATACAATTCACGGTGAACTCTATAGGGGCATAGTAGCGAAGGGCTGTTCCCAAGGAGGAGTACTCTCGCTGCTGCTATGCACATCGTGGTGATGTGCATAGCAGCAGCGAGATGATGACCTCTTAGAATGCCTTAATAGCAGATGTTACTACACGGTTGGCTATGCGGACGACATAACCATTCTTATCAAAGGCGACTCAGAAAACATAATCTGTAATCGCATGCAATCAACCCTCAGGATCATGGAACAATGGCGTAACCATCATGAGCTGATGGTGAACCCGACTAAGTCAGAAGTAGTCCTTTTTACACTTAAAAGAAAAGCTCAGTTAACTACCATGCCAAAATTATTTGGAACGAACCTTACCCTATCGCAAGAAGTCAAGTATCTGGGCGTAGTACTCGACCATAAGCTCAACTGGAGTAAGCACCTTAACACGACAATAACCAAAGCATGCACAACATTCTGGCAATGGAGAAGATTAATAGGCAGAAAATTGGGGCCTCAAACCATCTATAATCTTATGGCTCTACACGGCCATAATATGATAACATATGGCGCCATAGTTTGGTGGGCCCGCACTCTTCTAAGCACAGTTATACACAAACTACAAAGCCTACAAAGACTCGCCTGCCTGGCGACGACAGGCTGTATGAGAACAACCTCCACGGCAGCGCTGGAGGCCATACTAAATCTCAGACCCCTACACCTAATCATACCGCAGGAAACAGTCACAGCTGCCATACGGCTTGAAAAGGTAGGACTCTCTCTAAAGGAGTTAGTATACAACGAAATTCCAATGATAGCGGCGACATGTTATATCATCCCAAAAACTTTTGTTGTCGACAAGAAATACCACACCCATCTTCATGAAGAATTTAAAGATAGCTCTGGTGTACATTAAATGAGAATATACACGGATGGATCCAAAACAAAATCAGGAACAGGAGTCGGAGTCTTCTCCCACGACCTAAATATAATTTACTCAACAACCCTGGGAAACCTCAACACTATCTTCCAGGCAGAATGTGTTGGAATGCAACAGCGGTTACATCAATGGTTATAAGCGATAAGTCGATACGCATTATCTCCAGATAGTGCCGTGGTACTACAAGCTGTGAAAAACAACTGCTTTAACAGTGGACTCATCCTGGAGTGTCATCGTGAGCTGCAAAGGATTGCAACAAAAAATCGGGTAACGTTGCAGTCGATACGCGGCCACAGCAACTCTTCTGGCAATGACGCTGCAGACCAACTGGCAAAGAGAGGATCGAGCATTAAAATGGTAGGACCCGAACCAATTGTCCCGATACCCTTCTGCCAACTCAAAACATGGTTGTGCGACAGAATCACGAAACTACACGAAAAACAATGGGCAAAAACAAACGAATGTAGACAGACAAAGGAAGCCCTTCCATCCTTAGACATACATCTGTCACGCAAACTGCTACGTTCTTCAAGGAAAAACCTGCGCCTCTAGTGGGTATAATAACAGGGCACTGCACACTCAACAAACACCTATTCAACATCGGCATTACTGACAGGCCCTTATGTAGAGGCTGCATGGAGACCGACGAGACACCGGCTCACGTCCTGCTACATTGCAAAAGCGTGATCAACCGACGGGAGAAACTACTAAACAGTCCAGAAACGATGAAGGAAGTACTGCGCAACACCGGTCTCCTATTGTTTTTCTGGACGGAGTTGAGGTGGCATGAGTAATCGAACAACTTTTCGCGTCGGTCACTTACGAACAATGTCCCAGTTGTGTGGTTAAGTGTGGATAACGCACGTCCAACTAACTAATGATCCTTATTTACGTGGGTTGCCACCAAAATGCGGATCTAGCATTAAGAACATACCGTCAGAGGTTTGGAGCCAGTCGTGTATATCCTACAGATTCACCAATATTTACAAGGGCCGTACAAAGATTACGAGACAACCAACCATTGGTGCCACGTGACACTGAGGTTCCTCCGTGAAGACTTGTCGCCCTAGAAGAACGAATATTTGATCATTTTGCACGTAACCCTACAAGCAGTCTCCGTAGGGCTGCTCGCCTATTTCGTGCTCACCATAAATGATCCATGGCGTTCTGCGTTTATAATGTAAACAATAGTGAAGTGATTAAAAGAAGACGTAAGGTGTTATGTTCGCCGCACGTGTTTGAACGCGCCGACATATTATTGCTCCGACGCGGACGTTGCCGTTTCTACAGGTCAGTTCTCGGCATCTATGACCGTTAGCAAGCTAGCAACAACGCACGATTGTTAGAATGGTGTTCCAATTTGTGTCTACTTTCATTTTATTTATTTTATTCCAATAATAATTTCTTAATTTCTGCGAAAATAGATTTTTGTTTATGTTAACCGTCTTTTATCAACCAGCTTAAGGCAGTATATCATTTATTGTGATAACATTTGCGCCGCCTTGTATAGTATCCGTCTGTAATTACGATAAAGGTAGATTGAAAATATATTCATATACATATTTTTATTAGAGGGCTGACATATATAAAAGTTTAAAATATGTCCGTCTTTAAGTTTGTTTTACATGTGAAAAGAGCTTCTTAAACCAACCAAACATTATTCGTTCAAATAACATTTATTTAATAATCTTTTACAATTATATTTATATATAATAATATATTTTTAAACGTTACTATAAAGCAGTCGATATTTATTATTTTCTGTATGTCGAATGAAAAGTTAATAAAAATAATATTCCTGATTAAGAGATTGTCAAAGCAAGAATTCAAGAGCGTAGAGCGAACTAGAAGTCACGTGAGAGAAGAATTAAGAAACTAAAGTAGACCAGAATAAACCAAGAAATGCCGAAGTTTAAGAATTTAAAAATCTGTGCACATAATCAATAGATAGAAATAGGCCTTAGGCGAAGAAATAAACAAGACAAGACGAGATAGTGATGATTCAATACACCCATTTGAAAAACCGCAACGAATTGCAAAGATAACTAACCTGTTCCACACTCAGATCTATTGTACTGTCTTCGACGTTGAATTCCGATCCGTTGGAGCGCAGGACCTGAAACGCATTGTAGTCTTCAAGTTGCAGCGTTGTTGCGTGCGGTCGATCTTCCTTATGTGGACAAATTATAGTGCAATTAAGGTCGTCTCGTTAAAAATTATGTAACCGCTATTCTCATTAAAAATTGTAAAGCTCAAACAGAGCAGTCCTACCCATCGAAGGTTCTTCTATTTTGGAGGCTGGGTGGAATGATATTTGTATCATAAGTTCTGTGTGTGTTTAATGTTAAGCGAAAATATTTGTAAAATAAATAAATCGTAATAATATCGTCGGCCTCGATGGCGTAGTGGTTAGTGTAATTGACTGCCACGCCTGAGGTCGCGGGTTCGATTCCCGCACAAGTCAAACATTTGTGTGCATTAACATGGATGTTTGTCCTGGTCTGGGTGTTTCTATGTATAATATGTAGGTATTTACAAAAAAAAAAGTATCTAAGTATCAATATTATCCATTGTCTTGTACCCATAGTACAAGCTCTGCTTAGTTTGGGCTAAATGGTGTTGTGTGGATGTGATAGAATATTATTATTATTATTATTATATTATAGGTATTGTCATGGGCTGATATTTGATAGAATTACAAGCATATCAAATTCATTATCAGCAAAAGAGAAGACAAATTACAAGCGTATATAAAGATTCAATTAAATGTATAGTGTATAATGTAAAGACTAAATTCAGTAAATCAGTAAGATATGATATATTTTAGAGTCGCAAAGTATTGGTGTTAAGACTGCGCCGAGCGTAAGACAGATAATGACAGAGGCCGTGCGGCGCATATTCAAATCGGCGCGTGGCCGCCATAGTGAAATTGTATGGAGGATTTGAAGTGCTTTTTTGATAAATATGTATCTTTATTGTCAACCACTAACTTAAATATTTGGGACGGACAAATTGTAATATAACTATTTAAGTTTCGTTTAAGCTTTAAAATAGTATAGATTTCTACTGTTATAATCTAAAAATCACGTAACACGTGCTTACGTTTTTGCATTTTTCGTGCAAATTTACTTAATTTTTTAGGCGAAAACATTAATTATTTTATGTTTTTTACACGGAGTAATTATGAACACATTAATTGTTATGGCAAATGTATATTTTATATTTGTATTAAACAAAAAGTGTTGATTTTAATTCACATATCTATGACCGCCTGTTTTGGCACATTTCGCTCGGCGCAGTTTTAACAGTACCGCGAGCTAAAACATTGAATTAGTAATTTAACTTATTTTGCTCGGAAGTTACCAGTGATATTAGAGATGCCATCAGCACCCTGATAATACATGGTTTATTTCAATCAGCTTATAACTGAAGAAAATTTTGCTATATCGCAGTTTATCAAGTTGTTTAATAAATCCCATTTGATTTATTTATTAAATATAGTTATTTACATAGTATTTGAATTTAGCACTACATCTAAAATATAAATTTAGCACACATGTGCGACCTAATGGAAGACATACACAGACATAATTAACAAAACTGTCTAAACATTATTCACGCTAGCATCACGTTTCGGTGCCACAAAAATGCTGCACATGCGTTATTTTATATATATATAGCAGATATGTTTAATACACGATTTTGATATTGTTTTATATTTGGGCGTATACAGCAATGTTGCGAGAACTTACAGGACAAACACGTTATTCACAATCATTGATTTTACTTACCGTTTCATCTTCTTTCTCAATGATTTCAGTATTTCCATCCTTTCCCTTAGATTTTTTTCCTATCATATATTTTGGGTATGCTACACTTAGTTCACCTTGTTTCTTTTTTAATATATACTCTTCTTCAGAGTCATCAGATGTAATATTTGTCTTTATTTTGTATATCGGTACTTTTTCCGTTACTCTTTTGGTATTATCTACGTATTCAACAGACTTTCCATCAGACTTATTAGAACTATTTACATTTGGATTTTTATCTTTACTGTTTGGTACAACTGATTTGCTCAATCCTTTAGCTTTAGGTTTCTTCAATTTTCTTTTTATATAAATCCTGTATCTCTCTACAGTCTTTTTCTTTGGGTCTTGTTTTGTTTTAGTATTAACCTTCTTTTTTGGGTTGAATTCTCTCAAGAATTTGGAGAAATCGCCATCGTTTAATGCTTCTGCGTCTATATCAACTTGTTTCTCGTCCTCACTATGTGGTAGGAGATAATATCTGGATATCGTGCGAGTAGTACCATTCTGTTTTATTATAGTTCTGTCAGCTGGCACCAGTTTTAGACTGTCGACATTCTGTGAAATTAAAAAGTTATCTAAAGTTAATTGAAGTCGGAAAATAAGTATGGCTTTCTTTAATAATTGTTGCAGCTCATAAATTCAATATAGAATTAATTTTTTCAATATTGAATATTGAATAGATCTATAAATACTTTAAAGTTTCTCTAAAAGAATAGGTTTAAACTACAGAATTTCCTAATTATATTGGAATATAGGTTCATAGGTAGTTCTTTCATCGTACTGCACATCAATGCATGTATTAAAATACTATTTGTAAGTATACCTATTACTATACTAGTATCAAATTGTTTGCCAATTATAGCAGTAATATATTTATAGAGCACTCGGTATTCTCTTTAGTAAATGTTAAAGCCTGCTGGATGCAATGATGTGGAAGATATAATAGTTCAGGACGAACTTTATTAAATCGCTCAAGGTTTCAGAAATACAAACAACCCTTTGTTTTGTTGTGAAACTATGAGCGATTTAGTAGAGCCAAAAAGGTCAGTAAATGCTTATACTGAACCTTTCGTCATGTTGATCACTATGAAAACATCATCACCTGAACTTGAAACAAACTGGGCACGTATTCATAATTGGTTCTTTGTTTCAAAAGCAAGGACTTTTATCTGTGTATCAAATCAAATAATTCGATCTTGCTCATACAGATAAGGGAGTTCGATTAATTATCATAACAGCTCGAGGTGTTTAAAGTCCGAATCTTAACAGCTTCTATCATGTGTTACATGTCTAATCCTATGCTATGTTTGATGGTCTTTTCTTTAACAGTGATGGAAAACATCGTGTTCATTTGCCTGAGAATTCTTTAGATTTTTTCATAATACTCTTCGGTGATAGACTCATCACTGAGTATTGAAGATTGAAGTAAAAATTAGGCAGTTTTATCCCTTTCAAAGGAAGACATTCTTGCTGTCGTTGCGCAGTTTACAGATAGTTCTGTAAACACAAACCTGAAGGCAACGTTGTCTATAGGCACATGTAATACTGTGTGTTTCACTTATACGTTGTCAAATTTGTTAAAAAGAAGTAACTGTACAGTGCTATAAACAAAATCCATTGATGACGCCGATGACTACTCTAGAATCACAATTGACAAAAGCGCCACATGCTTTTTTTAGCAGCGATATCCTGTTGGAAAACCGTTGGACTGCCACGCAGAACTCTCTGGTTTGACCCCAAGGCACACATCTCTGATTTTTCTAAGTTACGCACATAGCGTATTAAATAGTTTATTATTGGTGAGATGAGGGCAAACATCATGAGAAACCTATACGACTGAGAGTTTTACATAATGTTCTCAAAGACAACTCGTAGTAGGCCAGCGTGTTGGACTATAGCCTGACCCTTCTCATATTGAAAATAGGACCGAGCCTAGCAGTGGAACAGATTCCAAACAGGGTTTATATTTAAAACACACGGTATTTATACTGCGATCTTTTGTAGGTTAAAGTTACAGTTCGCTTTGCCCTTACATATGTATACTCCTCTATATGTAAGGTCATCTCTGAAGGGGTAAGCAGAGGTGCATGACATTCACATTACGTTATAGTGGCCTGACCCTTCTCATACTGAGTGGAGGCCCATGCCCAGCAGTGGGACAGCTTAATACAGGGCTGATTTTATTATATTATAGCGGGCTTCCTGTATCGTATACTTGGCACACTATCAGACCCTGTGCTGCCTCTAAGAATTTTCTCACAAGAAACACTTTGTCCAGTTTAGAAAGTGAACTCTGGACTTCACCATCGCAGACCAACATTTGCCAAGGGACTAAAGAGATAGGTTGCTCCCTCAAAATATTTTAGCATATAAGTTACGAGCAATAATGATAAATCCGCTATTCAACATCTCGAATGCAGTATCTCGATTGCGTACTCAAGGCCGCATAAAACAACATTTTTAACCAGTGTAAACTATGTAAATAAATTCTTAATTTTCACGCTGACATTTATCGCGTGAAATAAAATAATTTTTTAGTATAAACTTACCAAAACCACAAGGCACTGAAGAACACAGATGTTACTCCATCGGAAATTCATATTTGAATAACATTTATGGGGAAATAATATTGCAATAATGTAAATTCAATACCATGTAATGACCCAGTTCAAACTAAATCTAATTTCTATTTAAGTGGCTATTATATCAGCTATAAATTTATTTACTACATCGTTATTTAAAGCATATTAAAGCGAATTATATGGATTATTGAATGTTAGGGAAAGATTAAGAAATTAACGTAGATAAACCTTTTTGAATTACTTTTTTTTTATAAAGAAAAGCGGCAGCCAGCGGCTGTATTTCAGATGGGTGACCGCTTTGTAGGCGCGTCGTACTTCGGTAATACCCAAAATATGCAACGAAAATTTGGATGCACATATGTAAAACTACTTTTGTGAGTTGCAATCGAAAATGAATTCTATTTGCATTGTTTAAAGGTGGATATTACACTGGACAGTTGGATGTCGCACACAATGATAAACCGTGAATGTACACGAACCGAGCAATGGCCGATCGCAATCAATAAGCCGATCCCGCTAAACGCACGGAATTCTATCATGTGTTAAAATGTGTGTATTCGCCACACGTGCGTGCATAACTATTGGCGCGCGACACAAGACTGAGTCAATTGCGAATTCCTTTAAGCCGAAAAATTGTACATAAACAATATAATAATATTTTGTTCCTAATATTTCTCAACAATGGAATGTGCCTAATATGTTTACCAGTATCAAACGTTAAGGCGAATGCTGCGTGCGCAGTCTGCCTCTATTTTTTCGTCTCGAGTGGCAAGCGAGCTACCAGCTCAGTTAATATAATAATAATAATACCAGCCCTGTATTAAACTGTCCCACTGCTGGGCACGGGCCTCTTCTCAATTTGAGAAGGGTAAGGCCATAGTCCACCCGCTGGCCTAGTGCGGGTTGGCAGACTTCACATATCTTGAAAAACATTATAGAGAACTCAGACCTGCAGGTTTCCTGCCGACGATTTCCTTTACCACTAAAGCGAGCGATAATTAACGATTTAATACGCACATAGCTTCGAAAAGTCAGAGATGCGCGTCATGGGATTGAACTCGAGACCTCTGCGTAGCAGTCCTATGGTCTCCCACTAGGCTATCGCTGCTGTTAGTTAATGGTAAATGATAATAACCTTAGTTTATCTCCTGCTTTTCTTTTTTTAAAGGCAACTCTCTTTAATCTGGGAAAGGCCCTGATATTATACCAACCATTTGCCTTGAGAGTGTACCGCTCAAACTAGTAGACAGATTTGTATATTTAGGTCATCATGTATCTAGCAGCCTGATTGATGATATGGATATGGAAAGAGAACGTGGAGCGCTAGCAAGCAAGGCAAATATGCTGAGTCGTCGGTTTAGCAAGTGTACTGTTGAGGTTAAAAAACACTGTTTAATAGCTTTTGCCAGTCATTTTATACATGTAGCCTATGGCTTCAGAACATAAGGCGTGCACTACATAATATCAGAGTTCAATATAATAGTGCTTCTAGAACCCTTATGCGTCTACCTAAACTCTGTAGTGCCTCAGGCATGTTTGCTGACGCCAGGGTGGACGACTTTTATGCAATTATAAGGAAGCGTACGTACTCATTTATTATAAGATTAAGTAGTAAATGCCGAAGATTATTAATTAAAGAAATGTATGACAATGTATATAACAGAGTTGACATGATTTGGACTAAAATCTTGACATGTAACAAAAATAAAATATAATTGAAATACTAACAATAGATTCCACTGTACTATTAACAATTTATGGGACAAGAACCTGAAATAAATGAGTATTATTATTATTATTATATTGATTTTCTTGTATTTTCTCTGCTAACCTGAAAGAAAACTGATGCCACGGGCCTAAGCCAAGTGTACATCAGCAATAGGTTGTGATTAAATTGTAAACGGAGTGGCTGTATATGTTACTGGATGTGAATTTTCTGATTCACAAGTGTTGAGTATAACTGCTTTTTGTAGCAGGCAGTACGTCTTAGGTGGCAGTTTTAAAGTTTTGAGTGATTGGTATTGTTGTTTGGGTATGACGCCTGTAGTAGAGAGAACAATAGGGACGATAGTTACTTTTTGCAGGTGCCAAAGACGAGTAATTTCATCCTTTAATTCTATATATTTGCTTAGTTTTTCTGCAATTGTAGTTTGTAGGTTGTGTGTGTTTGGTACGGCAATGTCTATTACTGTCTTATTTATTAAGGTTATGTCTGGTCTATTGTAATGAATGGTTCGATCAGTAAGGATAGCTCGGTCATAATATAGTTTGGTAGTGGAATTCTCTATATTATTAATAGTATCGATAATTCCTGTCCCGCGGCAGACTACAACCGTTCAAACAACGGACACAAAGAACACTCAGACTGGGAGCATCTATTAAAATGTATGTATCATACAATTGTTGTCTCCTGTGAAGATTGAACCTACAGCACTTGGTGCAGTGGTAATAGCGAGGCGTCCATTAAGGGCATTATATTGCCCAATGATCTTGAAGATCTGGATTTTGCAGTCCCGAGTAAGCGTCACGGGTGAAGCGGGGCCTTATGCCTGAACCTTGCAACTAACATAAATGTAAATTCAGTAAAAAGAGCGGCGATAGCTCAGTGGGGAGACCAACAGACTGCAATGCAGAGAGTCTCGGGTTCAAACCCACGTCACGAACTTCTGACTTTCGGAAGTTATATGACTTTTCGAAATTATGTGCGTATTGATTGACAATTATCGCCTGCTCCGTGTCTCGGAGAGCACGTTAAGCCGTCGGTCCCGGCTGCCATGAACATCTATGGCAGTCGTTATTGGGAGAGTGTCGACACAAAAGATCCCACTGGGTCGAAGTGTCGCCGGTCTGCACTGACTGGCCCCCACATAAGATACAAGATACAAATTCAGTAAATGTAATAAACTCACTAACCCCATTGACGTTCATAAGTGTTACTTTGTGACCTAAGTGAATAGATGATTTTTGACTTTGACTTTGAATAAATTTATTTTGAATTTTGAATTTTTTGAACAGATTTAAGATCTTTGTGTCCTTTGTTTGAATGTTTCTAAGTTTCCCGCGTCGCCCAAGACGCCTCCTCTCTGAGTCCAATTTCTATAGCTTGTCGTCAGTGCTAGAAGCTATTATGTATATATTACATTATTTATTCATGGATATTGCTTATAGCTAACACTATTACATGATAAACAATAATACCGAGGAATACCTAAAACTAAAACTCTAATAAACGTCATAGAATTCCTCAGCGTCATAGTCGACTGGTAGTGTACCCAGAAGACTTGCAGCATTGCCACGTTGAATGGCAATGCTTATTCTTTCCAATGCAATGCTCCCTCTAGTCACGGGCAGCGCCGATTAACCTTTTTGCTATTTCTCTATAGAGCAAATAAAAATATACAGACAAATGCACAACAGTTTCAGCAATTTACTGATGTTTTAACCCAGCAGTTTCATTGTGTAACTATTGTATAATTATTAGATATAGGTACAGTCACCTGTAATAGTGCATGGGTACCTTAAGGTTCAAAATCCTGTGAAAATTCGAATAAGAATGAATATGAAAGAACTAGATGGCGTTGTTTTATAAATATTGAAACGCGAACTCATTTAAGCAAATAGGGGCAATTTATAAGAAATTATGATCTCAACCGAAGAAGAAGGCACTCGAACACAGGGACAGAATAATGTTTGCTTACGAACAGAATAGCGAGTCATCGAAAGTATCTATAGAATAAACTACCCACTATAAATTTATAAGTTCATTTGTAATTCTTTGCTTCTTGTTTTATTCTGAAATGTGTTCTTTTTTTAAATAAAGTATTGTGAATAGAGATTAAAAATTGTTTAAAGTAAATTTATTAAAATTGAGTTTTTAAGAAATTTACTTTTTTTTATTTTAAAGTAGTGCACCACCATCTATTACGATATAAATAAACTACATAACAGTTCTTGTATCGATTTCCGTTAGATGGCGTAAATTACCGGCTTATACCATTTTAGTTTTGAAATGGATATGCATTTTTGCAGCTCACTGTACATACACATATAATAAAAAAAACATAAGTTTCAAGACGACTTGGGGAATGGCCCTTTAATGAAATTCAACGCAGAATTGCATAAGAAGTCACAGGTTAATCTAATTCTAATGTGAAACTGACGTTATTGAGATTGCGTTACTAGAGGTCAGGAAAAGTTACAAACCAATAATCTCTCGATTTCACAGATATAACAGGGAGATGACGTCATATTTAAAGTCGTAAAAAATTTGTGACTAAGGCCGACATCTTAAAATAATACAAATTTAGTCTGAAACTCATATACTTATTTAAAGTGCTCGGCACATTCCAATATTTTCCAGCTTAGTTTTAGGGTAATATGTAACATTAATATACAGGGTCTCCCAGAAGATGTGAATCAAATTGTAACGGGAGATTCCTTAAGTAAGGACCTTACAAAGGTGCAAAATAAAAAAAATAAAAAAAGAATGTTGTGTTATTGGTGAAACGTACAAGAATTTCTTTGGTGCAAAAAAATACACCAAAATAATGCAGCGATTTCAAAACTACGTCACTTTAAAAAGTCGTTTGTAGTTTGACGAATCAATCCTTCACAAATAATAATAGTGGAAAAAAATGAAAATTAGCCATAAACGAAGCACCTGTAGTTAAAAGTCTGAAAAAGTCACACCTTTTTTAAAATCTTAGATTTTTTTATTTTATCCATAGGTCATAATTTTTATTTAGCACATTTGAAACGTCCTTACCTAAAGAATCTCCCGTTATAATTTGATTCACATCTGGGACATCCTGTATATAAATAACAA
Organism: Catocala fraxini; assembly: GCA_930367265.1. Lineage (NCBI taxonomy): Eukaryota > Metazoa > Arthropoda > Insecta > Lepidoptera > Erebidae > Catocala > Catocala fraxini. Next base: position 3,071,783 of record OV884049.1, on the reverse strand, counting down.
TAATAATAAAGGTCAATGTTTTAAATTAAGGAAAGCGGTAAGCTTTCCCAATATTATAAATGCGAATGTGAGTGTGTTTGATTGTTACGCTTTCACGCCTCAACTACTTGAACGATCATCATGAAATTTCGCATACACGTTGTCAGGGGTACAGAAAAGGACTAAGAGATCCTTTCATTTGACTGCACGGATGGCGTAGTGGTTTAAACGGTCACCTCGCCACTGCCACTGCGCTGACTGTTCTGGGTTCGAATCCCACACGGGACAAAAATTTGTGTGATCCACAAATGGTTGTTCCGAGTCTGGATGTAATTTGTGTCCGTTGTTTAAATGTTTGTAAAGTTCCCGCGATACAGGAATTATTCGTAGTGCGGGTGTTGTCTTTAAAAAGATCAAAGATCTACAAAAAATACGGTTTCCAAGGGATAGAAAATTGACATAGCCATCATTTACGCAGGCGAAGCCACGGACAAAATCTTGTATACTTAATATATAATATCGTAACATAATTATTGCCATACTGTTTCCTGTGCACAGTTTGTAGTTCTTTCTTTACCTATTACTGAAAATTATATAACAGAAAATCTAATAACACTTTTCCCGACCCGGGATTCGAACTCAGTCATGCTCAACGGTCACTTTAACAACCGCTGCGCCATCTGTGACAGATCAGCTTTTCTTGTATTACAGAATGGTAAGGTGAGTCCACTGCGATGAGGATAGCGAAATACCTATCTATTCCCACTTCGCCCCTACATTTGTTATAACATATATGTTTGGCGACTCGATGGCGTAGTGGTTAGTGTAACCGACTGCCACGCCTGAGGTCGCGGGTTCGATTCCCGCACAAGTCAAACATTTGTGTGCATGAACATGGATGTTTGTCTTGGTCTGGGTGTTTCTATGTATAATATGTATGTATTTACAAAAAAGTATATATGTATGTTTATCCATTGTCTAATACCCATAGTACAAAGTCTGCTTAGTTTGGGCTAGATGGTGTTGTGTGTATCTGATAGAATAAATATAAAAAATAACGTTTAAACCACCATTTTGCAACCAATTTCGATACAGTTTTAAAATAACATACAGTAAACTTTGATAGCTTGATAAAAGCGATCGTTTAAATTGTCAGGCACTACTTTTAACAGCGATAGCCTAGTGGGAAACCGTTGGACTGCCACGCAGAGGTCTCGAGTTCGATCCCAAGGCGCGCATTTCTGACTTTTACGAAGTTATATGCGTATTTAATAGTTAATTATCGCTTGCTTTAATAGTGAAGAAAAACATCGTGAGGAAACCTGCATGTCTGAGAGCTCTCTATAATGTTCTCGAAGATATGTGAAGTCTGCCAACCCGCAGGAAAACCTCCATTTATATGAACACTTAAATAGCACACGTCATAAAAACAAAATATGCATGCAACGCCATAGAAAAGCTATTTTTATTTAATGGGTATGGCATTTAAAATCTACAACAAATTGCCAAAAAATATCATAGAAATTAATGAACTAGAGGCATTCAAAAAACATATACATTAATATCTCATTAACAAATGTTACTATACAATTGATGACTATTTAAATGAAGGGAAATCCTATTTATTAACTCTGATCAAATTAATTACACATCAATATAATTTATACATACATACATGCATACATAGATTCACGCCTGTTTCCCAGAGGGTAGGCAGAGACTACGGATTTCCATTTGCTACGATTCTGACACACTTCTCTGGCTTCATTCACTTTCATCACATTCCTCATACACGCCCGTCGGTTCAAGGTGATCTTAACCTAGCCTTTGTCCAGGACGCTTCCGATCTGATTGAGAAACGTTCGCCTAGGTCTTCCTCTTGCGACTCTTCCATTCACACTAGCCTTATAAGCTTCCTTAGTCAGTCTTTCCTCGTCCATAAATTTATAATTTATTATGTATTATCAATAAAAGGCATTGAAATATTGACATCGTATAATTTATGTGACATTTTATAATTTGTATGACAATACAACAATAAATATTAATTTATTGTTAATTGAAGTTATTATTATCTGTTATTATAATTAATGTAAATTGTTAAAATATTATTGTTTAAAGCTTAATATGTATGTATGTATCTTATGTGGGGGCAAGTTAGTGCAGACCGGCGACACTTCGAGCTAGAGGGATCTTTTGTGTCGAAACTCTCCCAATAACGACTGCCATAGATGTTCATGGCAGACGGGACCGACGGCTTAACGTGCTCTCCGAGGCACGGAGCAGGTGATAATTGTCAATCAATACGCATGTGGAGGAACGGAGTGTGATGTCCCTCCAACACAAAGGGAGGATCCTCTAACCAGCCTGGTCGGAGGATCCTCCCTTTGTGTTGGAGGGACATCGCACTCCGTTCCTCCACATTGGTGACCCCGACGTAATCGGAAGTTACCTTCACGAAGCAGATCAGCAGCAGCAACCATCGCCATCATCTTCACTCCTCTCACACAGCACCTCTCCAGGTGAGCAGTAATCAAGTCGCAGCCAGCCAGCATCTTCGGCCTCGACAGGGACCACCACACGCCTGCAGCGAACGCGCAGTCTGGTCTTCCCTACGGCCTCACCAGCGTCAAGGCTCAACCCACTGCACACACGGTCCACGCAAGCAGGGCACTTCATTTGCCGTCAACGCAGCAGCCAGCCACGACGCAGCAACTACGCAGCATCAACCCAACTCACTGTGGGACACACTGCAACGCAACAACCCCGACTCACTGGGGCACACGCACCGCTCACCGCGCTTCGACCCCGACTCACTGGGGCACACGCACCGCTCACCGCACTTCGACCCCGACTCACTGGGGCACACGCAACGCTCATCGCCCTCAGACCCGACTCACTGAGGTTTAGCGACATACAGTTCCGACTCACTGGAACTAGCGGCATACAGTTCCGACTCACTGGAACTAGCGGCATCTTTTACTGGCACTGGCAACGCTCTTCAGCAGCATCGACAGCTGTCTCATCAACCTGATCGACCTTCGGTCTTGGGGGGCATACTATGGCAACTCCGCACAGACGAAGAAGAAGTTCCGCCTACATCTAACAGATGGCGCTAAATACGATCAAATGACGTCACTATCCTGCATCGCGCAAGCGGAGTTTATACAGCGACTAACTATATATACAAGCTCCCGACATCAACCGTCGGGCCGCGGCTCGCTAGGCACGATCAACCAGCCTGGTCGGAGGATCCTCCCTTTGTGTTGGAGGGACATCACACCCTGTTCTTCCACACGCACATAATTTCGAAAAGTCATATAACTTCCGAAAGTCGGAGGTGCGCGACATGGTTAAGCATATAATTACGGTATCAAATTTGTACGCTTCAATGCAAGACATAGACGAACACATCCATTCATTGTTACTTCCCATGTATTACTTATGTTTACAAATAAATATTTCTGATTTCTGATTTCTTATTTCTGATTGCCGCACTGGGCCAGCGTGGTGGACTATGGCCTAACCCGTCTCACAGTGAGAAGAGGCCTGTGACCAGCAGCGAGACAGTTTAATATAGGGCTGATATTATATATATTATATAAATATATATGCGATTCCCGCACAAGTCAAACATTTGTGTGCATGGACATGAATGTTTGTCTTGGTCTAAGTGTTTCTATGTATAATACGTATGTATTTACAGAAAATGAGTATATATGTATGTTTATCCATTGTCTAGTACCCATAGTACAAGCTCTGCTTAGTTTGGGCTAGATGGTGTTGTGTGTATGTGGTAGAATATTATTATTATTATTATTATTCGGCATTCACGACCGCTGCGCCACGGAGGCAGTGCTTGAGTGACCTTGCAATATCAGGGGTATAATGAACAGGAATATTGGCTCAGTAAGTAGATTTCCGGATATCACATCTATTTGTGTATTTAATCTATGGCTGTTCTCTAACGGTTGTTACGTTAAAATGCGTATAATTGGTACATATTATTAATAATATATTAAAACTATATATTTAATGGCGTGTTTGTGAAGTAATACCGTAGATATTACGGAAACAACACGAGCGAATCTGTTCACGACTCAGAGAAAACAATCAATACTCACTTAGAGAATATTCAGATCGAGACTTATCCATATAAATAAATAAAATTGAAATATCTGTTTGTAATGTCAAAATAAAAGTTTTTACTAAATGCATATGAAAGTACCAATACGAAACATTTAAAAATAGATTTCTTGTTCTACGATATTTATACCAAATATCAATTTCACAATTTTTCATGATATTGTCTTCAGTTTACTCGAATGCTATACATTGAAATTAAACTCTTTTATATGGATTTTATCTCGTTGTTTATTTAACACACACTGTAATTTTTGTCTATCTGTCTGTTTGTTCCGAATAATCTCTGAAACGGCTAGCCCGATTTTGACAGGACTTTCACTGGCAGATAGCGGACGTTACAAGAAGTAACTTAGGCTACGTTTATTTTAGAAAAACATAATGTCCCGCAAGAAACTAAATGCCAAAAAAGTCGCGGCTCAAAGCTAGTTCAAATTATTAATAATTACCTACAATAATATGTACATGTAAATTTATTTTTATTTGCACAGTTTTATTCTAATTTTAGAATGTACCTATGTAGTACTGGCTTTTGACCACGTCTTGGCTCGGGATCAGTACTATTTTCTGAATTAAAAGGTATTGCATTTTCTGTACCCCTGACAACGTGTACGCGCAATTTCATGATGATCGGTCAAGTAGTTAAGGCGTTAAAAACGAAAACGTAACAAACAAACAAACAATCTCACATTCCCATTTATATCTAATTTCAGTTAGGTTTAGTACGTGATGAAATAAAACATTTTAAGAAAATGTTTTAATATACATATATTGCTCGGACTGATTATATTTCTGAAGTCATCATCTCGTATTCCCGTTTCCTCCTAACAACTTACTTCCTCTTTTTTTTTTTTTTCGTGTGGTTAGTGGCCAGCCTGTTGTCAAGAGTTGTTCAAGCCGCCCGTAGGCCTCTGACATGGCTTAACGACTGCTGTCAATTTGACAACAACCGGGACTGACTTTTTACGTGCCTTCCGAAGCACGGAGACGGTCAGATGAAATACCACTAAGCGGTCACACATAAATTTTTTTTTTTTTACTGTGGGAATGCATGACGCATACCCCTCCGCGGGGGCGGGCGGAGGGGTTATGTCGGACTCGCCGGGGTAAAATAAGATGTTGAAAAGATAAAGGACCTCCCGGAATACTGACTAAACCTACCACGGTGTTCCTGACACAACCACTATCGACGGGGCCGCGCGAATCACTTTCGCTAGCGGTCGCGACCTCGCCGAGGTTTCGGCCCGCCGTATGAAACGGCAGGCCACTACACGAAAGACCTACCCAAAGGCACTCCTCACAAATTATCCCTACTGTCCCCCCTAGAGGGGAGACGGACTCGAAACAGAGGCGCGCGTGGGAACAAGCATGCCGCCTCTCGGACCTGGTGCTGAACGGATGGCGGGCAGGCCCACAAAGTCCGCCACCCCCAGCTCAAACCTCAGGGTGGCTGGAGGTCGTTCCGCGCCCTCCGGCGCCCGGCTCTGCGGTTGGGGAGTGTGTTTAAACGCTCCCTCTCCCGCTCCGCCGCCTCCTTGATGGAAATGACTTCCTCACAGAAGGAACCCATCTATAGTCTGACCGCACCCAACGTTGCTTAACCTCGCTAATCGTTTACCGATCAGTGAGTGCAACTGGCTATGAGCGACAACTTAACTGATTTTATAGCTTCTGTTATTAATATGAGAAGGATTTTATCTTAGTTTTTATTAATTTTATTAATTATACATATATAGCAGCGATGGCTCAGTGGGGAGACCAACAGACTACAATGCAGAGGGTCTGGGGTTCGAACCCACGTCACGCAACTCTGACTTTCGGAAGTAATATGACTTTTTGAAATTATGTGCGTATTGATTGGCAATTATCGCCTGCTCTGTGCCTCGGAGAGCACGTTAAGCCGTTGGTCCCGGCTGCCATGAACATCTATGGCAGTCGTTATTGGGAGAGTGTCGACACAAAATATCCTACTGGGTCGAAGTGTCGCCGGTCTGCACTGACTGGCCCCACATAAGATACATACATGTATAGGAATACCTGTGTTACGAGTCACCAGACCGGAATCTGCAAGTGCGAGGCATCCTTAACATGCCTTAGCCTCAAATGAGCTAATTCTGGTTTATAGACCAGAATCTGCACCTCAATAGAAAGTAGTTGTGTATGAAGTCTTTAAACTACTCTGTTCTCAGAGTTTCCTTTAACGCTTATTATTAATTGTGCGTTTTATTGTAAACGGCAGTATTTTCCCGTTCAATGAAGTCTAATCAAGTAGGTATAACTTGGTTATTACTAAATACTACGTCAAAACTTTGACTTTCAGGTTCCTGAGTGACCAGTAATTGCGTACCTGTCCAAGGGTTATTAAAAAAAGATGAAGTACGTAATTAATGTCTCTGAGGCGATGGCACAGTGGTAGTGAATGCGAGGAATGTGCATGATATCTCCAGTTTGATTCTTGTATCAGCTTATGAGAATTTATTTCCAGAAATTACCAATGACACTCATTGGTTATGTTTGCAAAGAAATTCTCAGTAGCAAAACAGGGTCTGGAAATCTGTTCACTAGACGGTTATACGCTCGCATTCTGTAACGTGGTTCTAAAAACCATAGATGACGAAATGTTCGGGGATACAGGCATGGTATGTGTATAATAATAATATCAGCCCTGTATTTAAACTCTCCCACTGCTGGGCACAGGCCTCTTCTAAGGCTTAGACCATAGTCTACCTCGCTGGCCCAGTGCGGATTGGCGGAATTTTCATATTTTCGAGAACATTCTCTCGAAAACTCTCAGACATGCAGTTTGCCTCATGACGTTTATCTTCACCGTTAGCAAGCGATAATTAACTATTTAATACACATATATGTATCTTATGTGGGGGCCAGTCAGTGCAGACCGGTGACACTTCGACCCAGTGGGATCTTTTGTGTCGACACTCTCCCAATAACGACAGCCATAGATGTTCATGGCAGACGGGACCGGCGGCTTAACGTGCTCTCCGAGGCACGGAGCTGGCGATAATTGTCAATCAATACGCACATAATTTTGAAAACTCATATAACTTCCGAAAGTCAGAGGTGCGCGACGTGGGTTCGAACCCGAGACCCTCTGCATTGTAGTCTGTTGGTCTCCCCACTGAGCTATCTATCTGAGTTGCTTTTGGATCGAACTTAATAAGGCCCTTGCTGCAGTAGGTATGTATTTATGTAGATATGTATATGTAATCCAGCTCTTTAAGAGTAATAGGCATGAAGACAGGGTTAAAATAAGTAATTCTAATTAGTCCATCATTTAGATCAGCAAGACAACAATAAAATTAAAATAAAATTTTAACACAATAAACCTTTACTAAGATATAACGCATTAAAGTACGGGAGATGGGGCTACTGACGTCACCTTTGTAAAATTTGGACCCAAAAGTGACGTAACACAAAATTTAAACACGTTGCATCTTCGTTGTTATTAGTTTGAGACAAAAGAAAAATACTAATACTATACTATACTAATACAGTAATTCTGCCTGTACCTGTTCTTTGCCCAGCAATGGCACATATTGGTGTTTGCACATATAAAAGCTGAAGAAAAAAATCATGCCCATTATAATTAAGATCAAATACATACTGTATCGTTGGACTGTTTTTTTTAAAGGATGTTCTTTTTTTGTTAGACATAATTCTTAAAAGTAGCAAAATATTAGATATCTTTGTCATAAAATTCTTAGTTGGAGTATGGAGTCTGGAAGCGTGACTGCTCAAGCAATATTGTTTTAAAAAAGTGGTACGTATGTAAGGTAATACACCTATGCCTGCCCCTTGAGGAAAATACAGGCGCATGCATTAGTATGCTCGTATTCCAAGCTTGGACGAATGCTCTTAAGATTGTAGGATTTTTTATTATAGGTTTGTAATAAAACAAACAAAACCTTAACAAATTATACCTACACATAAACCTTCCTCATTAATCACTCTGTCTATTGGTGAAAACCGCATGAAAATCCGTTCAGTAGTTTTTGAGTTTATCGCGATTAGACAGACAAAGGGACTTTGTTTTATAACATGTATTGATAGTTTTTGGTAGTCTAAACTGATCTTTTACCACAATGTCGGCCTCGATGGCGTAGTGGTTAGTGTAACCGACTGCCACGCCTGAGGTCGCGGGTTCGATTCCCGCACAAGTCAAACATTTGTGTGCATGAACATGGATGTTTGTCTTGGTCTGGGTGTTTCTATGTATAATATGTACGTATTTACAAAATTAAAAGTATATATGTATGTTTATCCATTGTCTAGTACCCATAGTACAAGCTCTGCTTAGTTTGGGCTAGATGGTGTTGTGTGTATGTGGTAGAATATTATTATTATTATTATTAATGTGAGTATCCTTATCCTCAACTTACAAAAAAGGTATACCTATATTTTAAATGAAACAGAAACTGTATATAACATTTTAATATAATATATTTACTCAATAATTGCACGTACATTACAAATAACCAATACAACAAATAAATACAAAAAATATCCTTATAATTATCAATCACATATGCATACCTTTGCCCAGCAGTGGTCATACAAATTTACTAACAATTCACATTTTGCCCAACAGTGGGATATTTTTATGCATGTACAATGCGTATTGGGGTTCTTGACTATACAACTTTATTACAAAAAGCAGATTATAAACGTAATTTAAATATTGACAAAGTGATAACCGTTCTAATATTTAAGTTAGGACAAAACTAGTGGGCTATGACGTCACGTTAGTAAAACCGTGGTATTATCACACACAGTGCAGTTTAGCGGGAAAGGGAGAAAGTTTAACATATAAAAAAGCTTATAACTTATATTTAATTTGATTATTTTCAACAATATACATACATAATCGTTATCTTTATTGCTTATATCAACGGAATTTGCTGTGACTTGGCGGCAATCTATTGTATAATAAGAGTTGTCAACAGAAAGTCATAGGTCGTCCTTGAATCGTTGGGGTTAGCGCGTTCCATACGATTGAATTAATACAATCGTTGGGTATGGCAATCCGAGAAACTGAATTGTTGGATTTAGCAATTCGAGGGAAAATCTCTCGGATCGTTGGGGTTGACAATCCGAGGAATAGCCCTACCGATCGTTGGAGTTAGCAATCTGAGGGAAAGAATCACGGATCGTTGGGTTTGCCAATCCGAGAGAATCCCTCTCGGATCATTAGGGATGGCGATTTGTAGGCAAGCATTTTGGATTGCCATCTTTAACGATTCCGATTATAAGTTAACGGTGTGAATAAGCTGGCTCGCCCGAAGTAATACCCTCTTATCGGCGTTAGAGTAACATTTTTACTGCGTTTCGCTTACCATCATCATGGAACTTGTATAGCTGGATACATTACAAACATTCACAAACACAAAGAACACCCAGACTGAGAACGACTATTTACGTATAACAAATATTTTCACGAGTGAGTATCGAACCCGCAATGTTCACTTAAACCACTATGCCGTTGAGGGTAATACTTTCACGGCCAAACCGACCCATTCATGCTAAAACGATCAAGTATTTAATTGAAAATAAAAAGACGTCAAAAATCACATCTTTTGCAATTAGTTAGTTCAATATTTGTGGTATACAAGTTTATTTTTAGTATAGTGGTGCAAACCTCTTAGGTGGTGATTATACTCGTTATTATGAACAACTTTTGTTCTGAGACATTGAAGACAGCGCGAAAAAAAAAACTGCTGTTCCATTCATTTTGTCGAGGTCAATGTTCAATTTTGTACAGAACAGCTGATTTTTTTAAAAATACCGTGTACAATAAAAATATTTTAGTATATGGCAATATTGATTATGCCCAACAGTGGGATATTTTGCCCAATATTACTATGATATGGACAGTGATTATTTTAATTGTCATTAGTGTTACAATAATTGGTACAGTGCAGGATTTTTATTATAGTTTGTATGTCTTCGTAAATTGAGATAGGGGTGAATTGCACTCACATTTTGTCAACTCAGTTTAGGTTAGATTTGTAATAGTTGAATATCTCCTCGAGCCTAGGCCTCGATGGCGTAGTGGTTTGTGTAACCGACTGCACGCCTGAGGTCGCGGATTCGATTCCCGCACAAGTGAAACATTTGTCTTGGTCTGGGTGTTTCTATGTATAACATATCCATATATACAAAAAAAGGTACTTATGTATGTGTATCCACTGTCTAGTACCCATAGTACAAGCTCCGCTTAGTTTGGGCTAGATGGTGTTGTGTGTATGTGAACATTATTATTATTATCTCGTATGGATAAGTTTGCGCTTATGTTATTTGCTGTGTAATTACAGGTTTGACGCATGAATCGGCAAACATAGCCTATTTCTGTAAAAAAAGTCGACATCTACATCGATATCTAGATATTAAATATAAAAGTGTGTAAAATTGTATATCTGTTTTTTGAAAATAAATAGTATTATTATTATTATTATTATTATTATCATCTGTGTCGATAACAGTAAGCTCACCCTTTATTAAATTAAACCTAAACATAGCTGACTAAATGTGAGTGCAAAGCACCCTTACCCACCCCTTCGGGGTTATAAAGGGTCGCTTTGTTTATGTATGATAAAAGAGTTTCATGATCGTAAATAATACAAACCGCTTCTCCGAATTTCCAAAACTATGAAAGATTTTTATTAATTTTTATTATTAGTGCCACTAGCGAAAACTACATATTACGTAAAGCATTAGAAAATTGTTCGCGTGCCAATATCTTAGCAGAAATTCATTTTATAATACATTACAAAATTTTTATCGGTCTCATTTGAAATTCGATAGATGGCGTTGTACTACAAAACTTCAAAACATTTTCATTTAGTTTCGTAATTCAACAGATGGCACTGTATGTAGCTGATAATCTGGCAGCTTACCTGTAGGTATGCTACAGCATACCACTAGGTAAGCTGCTGCTCTCTTGGACATGTGGCTGTGTTTTCTTAATATTGCCTAAACAAAACGAATACAATATCTGAGCCATGGCCTACTGTGCTGATGGAAAAGGAGCGGCTATCGAAACTGACGGAACCGTGGCACAATTATCATAGACGCGAAGCAAAGGAGACATCAGTGACTAGCGACCCGCTCCAGCTTCGCAAGGGTAGTACAAAACCTTAACAAAATATACACCTAAAACCTGCCTCATAAATCACTCTGTCTATTGTTGAAAACCGCATGAAAATCCGTTCAGTAGTTTTGAGTTTATGAGTTTATCGAGATTTTTTAAGACAACGCCATCTATTGAACTTAATATTAAACCATGACATATTTTCGTTTACAATTAGTCTACACCACAGGGCACAGAATACTCTAGCTTTCTGCTAAACAGTAATTCGTATGTATGTTACGCATTCACGCCTTAACTAATTGACAAATCATCATGAAAATTCACATACATATTGTGAGAGAAAAAGTACTGTTACCGAGGGATAGCTTGTTTTCTATACATGCCAAAAGTGTCGGTACAAATTACGTAGACAATGTATTCACCAGAAAGGCTAGGGATGCTTGAGGATTCTTTGGCATGCCAAAGGGTCCCATGGCATACATTATTATTAGTTTTATCTGTAGTAGACAGTATTCTGCCCTCTGCCTGCACTGTACCTTGCCAGTTCGTGTATTTATTACTGAACAACGTTGCTTGTGAAGATCTCTATCCAGTAGCCGTCAGGGTCTTGAATAAACGCTAGACCCTTCATCTTACCGTCGTTCGGTCGCTTGATAAACTTAACGCCTTGTTGTTCAAACCTGGAACATGATGGATGGCATACATATAGATTTCATGCAAAATAGTTTGTGTGGTAATCGTTTGTTATTTATAACACAATCGAATGATTTGACAGTTTAATTTTACATTCGAATTTTGAATTATTCGTTCTCGTTAGTTAATATTCGAATAAGCTAAAATCTTATGTTATCGTTTGTTAAGACGTGAATAGCTGACACGCCCAATTTCAATCAATTAACTATGAATGTATTGAACATAAAAAATCAAATGATTATGTACTGAGACACGCATTTCGCTTATTAGCGTAGATAAAAAGTATCAGAATTCTAGTTTAAATTTGTTGGCAGCCTATTTCATGTAAGGTTATTAATGAAAGAACATATAGTTAGTCTTTATGTGGTATAAAAAAACGGTGAATTCACGGACCTGGTTGTGTCAGATGAGACGAAAGGAATAATTCCTTTCCTTTCATCTTATCTGTAATTTATTTAATTTAGGAGTGACAACCCGCAGGTGATATGGTGGTCTTTGATGGCAAGCTATCTTATCTTATGTGGGGGCCAGTCAGTGCAGACCGGCGACACTTCGACCCAGTGGGATCTTTTGTGTCGACACTCTCCCAATAACGACTGCCATAGATGTTCATGGCAGCCGGGACCGTCGGCTTAACGTGCTCTCCGAGGCACGGAGCAGGCGATAATTGTCAATCAATACGCACATAATTTCGAAAAGTCATATAACTTCCGAAAGTTAGAGGTGCGCGACGTGGGTTCGAACCCGTGACTCTCTGCATTGCAGTCTGTTGGTCTCCCCACTGAGCTATCGCTGCTCTGATGGCAAGCTATGAGCACTATCATAGCCTACAACAGCTTGTTATCATATGGGCAGCATGCATGCTTGGTATTTTCTTAAGAAGACAAAAGGTATATAGATTTGTACATACCTAGCACAGGCTTCGTCGACATTAGGGACCAATACACCGATGTGTCCAAATCCGCGAGGATCTGAGTTACCGTTGTGGTAACTTGAGTCGTCTCTTTCGGTGCCCCAATTGCTGGAAAATATGGTCACAATATAAGTGTTGTAATATTATGGACGGGTTACGGTAACTGAAGCAAATTAATGAAACTTGTTCTAGCAATGTAAAGTCTTTTTCTTTATAAAAACTTATTCCTTTAAGATATTAATTTCTGTGCGCAACAGGAATAAATTATCGAGGGGAACTTTAAAGACATTCAAACAAAGGCCTTATAGAACCCTCAGACTTGGAACAATTGTTAACAAATTTTTGTCCCATGTGGGGATCGAACCAACGAAACTCAGTAAAGTGGTAGTGGCGAGGTAACCTCTGCCACCCCAAGGCTATTCGTGCAGTCCATATATAGCCTTATCTTACGCTTAAAAAGTAGATAAAGTTATATTACAAGGTAGTAGAGCCTCGCTGATTTCAGCACGAATGGGCCGGCTCGATTGAGGAAGGACTACCCTCTCACAGAATATCGACGTGAAATAGCAGTATTCCTACTGTTGTGTTTTTTGTTTGGTGAGTGATAGTGTCGGAGGCCCAATCACCCTCTTTCCCCCTTCCCACTCCTTCTCCTTCCCACTTCCTCTTTCTCTTTTTCCTTTCTTAGAGGGTCGGCAACACGCAAGATGTATCTGGTGCCATATTAGTTGTATAAAAAAAAACTAAATTCGGATTCGGAAGTGAAATCTTCTTTAGGCGCGTTGAGCACTTTTTGGGTGAACAAAAATCATGAAACGCGCGTCATCGTCACCGAACGCATTCAAAATTCAAAAATAATAATCTAATAGCTCGACGATACAATACACAAGTTACTTAGTTTTCACTTATATCGGCAATCCCAGAATCTGCCCCACGCATGGTTTTTTTATACAACTAAATTGGCCATCAAGCATAAGGTAACTGATGGTAGGTGTTCACCGTAGCCTATGGACGCCTGCAATACCAGAGGCATCACTTGCGCGTTGATATACAGGCATGGATGTTGAAATCGTGCTCAGTGGACATCAAAATGCTGTTATCGCAGCTGTAGGATCTAGAACTATGCTTTGATGGGAATAGGCTCGCTCCTTATTGCATGGGTCGTAGCAGGTTGTAGTTGGTAGCAGGTTGGTGTGATAGAACTCTGCCTACCACTTCAGAGATATTGACATGAGATTATGTGAGTATTTAAATTGAACCGTTGCGCAGCGGTAGTGAATGCGACTGCTGTGCATGAGGTCTCGGGTTCGAATCCCGGGTCGGGACAACGAAAAGTTATTGGGTTTTCTGTTAAATCTCAATAACAGCCCGGAGTTAGGAAGTTGGCGGTGTTGGGCATCCCCGTGCCTCGGAAAGCAAGTAAAGCCGTTGGTCCTGTGCCTGATCTCTCTCCGGTCGTGTCGGATTACCGTCCCATCGGATCATTATAGTTAGGGAATAGAGAGTGCACTTGTGTTTGCGCACACGCTTGTGCACTATAATATCTTCTACGCAGATGGCCAGTCTCCGTTAAGATTGGCCGCTGTGACCGACAGCGGTCTGCAGGACATTATATTATTACTATTGACTTACTATGTCAACTCCAAAGTGGCTTTCCTAGTCATCGCCCAAGCAGTTCTTGTTGCCTCATCTGACGGAATCTCTCCAGCATTCTCATAACCCATGAAGAATAAGGAGAACTTCATGTCAGGGAAGTGCAGTTGCTTCAACAGTGTCATACCGAGCACCCCAGTGTAAAACGGTATGGACTTGCGAGGGTCCTTGATACGGTACATTGTTTGTTGGAACATGAAGTCCTGGAATTTGATATGATTGTGGATTAAGAGCATTTGTGTTTAAAACAATTATGGAGCAGGTTACCTAATATGCAATATTACACTTCCATTCTGAGAAGAATAATTATTATATTGGTGTTTTCAATTAAACTGCAGTAAAATCTGCATAAAGTAATTTAAATTCAATGTAACATTTGTGTAAACCAAAGACAATATCATAGAATAATTCTTGTTAAAAACTATTTGTATAGCACATCTCATGTCATTTTATCATCCCATGTGGGTATTGAATCTACTATAGTCAGTGCAGAGACAGCAGTACAGCGTTAATTTAAACTGGCAATAGCAGTTTAAGTTAACAAAAGAACATATGATTATTCTATTTGGTATCTATAATAAATCTCGTTCAACCTGAGTGCAATTTTTAACAGACTAATTGGACAATGTGATTACATTCATCACCTTATCCCAAAGACTCTCCCAAGTTTTACACCCACTGCATCTGAGATGAGTTTAAATTAATCAAGTATAATACCATTTCAAAATCAAATTAATCTAAGTACCATTTGAGTTACTGGTGCCACCAAAAAAGAAATTTCCTAATGATTAACCTCATTCTTTATTAGTTAAGAATGTGACAAAGTTACTTTGCCCCAGTTATTTTAGATAAAATAATCATCTTAAATTGCTTGTTTATCAATAGTCTGTCATAGGTTAACTGATAAAAATGCTATTAAAATTGTTGTATTGTCTTAATACTGATAATAATTAGTTAATTGCGGTCCTTAGGTATTTATTTCCATTACATAATGTTACTTGTTTGTTTAATTATAAGGGCAGAAATGGTAGACTTGGAATGTAATTATACTCCCAAATTGCATAACTCTGGTTTGACTTCAAGCCGAAGGCATGCACCTTACTGACTTAGCATTGTTATGTGTGATTGAATAAATGGCTCACTTTAACAGTGTACAAAACATAGTGAGGAAAATGGAAAATACTGAATCAAACATTTCTATCAGGCAACAGATGTATGTATACACTAACATCCATTTTCTGGTTTTGTATTTATGGGGGACTTTAAAAACAATGGACAGGAAGAAAAATCTCTTGCGGATCAAATAAATTTTATCCCCATCTGACCCATAACAATCTCAGTTAAGTTTTCTGTTAAAAAAGCAGCGATAGCTCAGTGGGGAGACCAACAGACTGCAATGCAGAGGGTCTCGGGTTCGAACCCACGTCATGCACTTCTGACTTTCGGAAGTTAAATGACTTTTCGAAATTATATGCATATTGATTGACTCGGAGAGCACGTTAAGCTGTCGGTCCCGGCTGCCATGAACATCTATGGCAGTCGTTATTGGGAGAGTGTCGACATAAAAGATCCCACTGGGTCAAAGTGTCGCCGATCTGCACTGACTGGCCCCCACATAAGATAAGATAAGATGAGTTTTCTGTTTAAATTTCATATTATTGTATTCTACTATAAATGAAAGCTGAAATGGGAAGCGGTTGGATGCAGGTGACCCAAGACCAGACTATGTGCAAAACTTTGAGGAACGCCTATGTTCAGCACTGGATGTCTTTCAGCTGAGATGATGATGATAGATAGAACCTTTTTCAGTAAAATAAATAAAGGCAGATAGATATACCAAAAATAAATTGTATGAGATATGAATCTAAAATCTCATAGCAAGTGAAAATCTGTAGTTTCTGTCTATACCATAGGACTGCAGGTATGAGTCAGTAAGTATATGTATTTATATTGCAAATTACTAAAAGCAATTTGACACATATGATTAAATAAGTTACGTTAGATTTCCATGGAAAAAAAATGCACCTATTTTATATAAGTACACATACCAAAATTTTACAAGGTGTGACTATTACAATTACTAGTTTCATGGAAATTCGAACCATCTTTTGAATTATTAATGGGCCAAAGTTATCATTATCTTCATAGGTCATAGAACTATAATTAGAAAATAAACTGAAACTGAAAATAATCAATAAAACACAGAAAGAGTCTAATGTTTGTTCATCATGACGTAATGACAACTCTATATTACTATAAGTATTGAATAGACAACTTAAATTTTGATTACCCACCCAAAAGTCATTAGAAATAAATGCTTATCTTTTTTTTAATTGGATTTGTTTACATACTCACCCTGGTTGTAGGATCCGGCGTTTCGCATAATGCCTCAATTTCTTGAGGAGAAATACCTTCGTGCGACATTGCTCTGTAGTAAAAATAAAAAGAATAGATTAAGAATCTTAACCTATAAACACCGAATAGTATTTAGACCGAAACAACACTATTACTATCGAAAAATATTATTTGGTACAATATAAATTACACTTGTACGTACGTTTATACGAATAAATGTTCAGAAGAAACTTTAAAACTGGCTTTATATATAGTTTTGTAAGTTGTACCACTTCGATACTTCCCTTGAAGTCCGTCTGTCAGAATTGCAGTCTGTAATTAAGACAGCTACGCTGACAGTCCGCCGACTGGTACTTTTATTTCTTGAGCTCATGAAAACAAATAATGTGGAAATTTAAAGACATGTAAATAAATATATAGGTAAATGAAATTAGTTTTAATTTTAACTTTATATACTGCGATTAATACGCTGTCGCCTGGCTTTAATCTAACTAAACTGCATGGCTAATATTTAGAGATATACGAACGTAACTTGTTAAGTCATTTTTAATTGTCACTTCTAAATGTCAAATGTGTCAATGATCCATAGTTTATTGTAAAGTGTAAATTGGTGTAAACAATGTGTTCTTGTTTGTTGAATATTGATAAAAGTAATATTGAATATTTTGTAGAAAAGGCTTATTACTTAAATAGCCATATATGCTTTGGAAAACTGTGCAATGGACAATTACCAACGGACTCCTCTAAAAGTGTATATTCAAGACATATTTCGCGCCAAAATTACAGAAAACAAATATGTCTACGAGTTATTTGGAATGACATTCAAAAATGTAATGATACATGGTGTTATTACTTCTATTTACAATACATCAGACACCGCAACGAATTTGGAGCTCTCTGACGCAACGGGATCTGTTCAAATTTATTATGATACTACGAAAAGTAATATAAATACATCACCTGCCATTTTGAAAGATTTATATTGTGGGTTTTCTGTAGCAGCGAGATCAGGCAATGACAACGTTAATATTATGTCTACTTTGTTGGACCATATTCCTAGAACTCGGATTTGTTTTTCAGAAGGAGATAGTTTGAGTGTCATTGGTGATATTTTTGTTAGTGAAAATATGAGAATGATATCAGCGTTTGAATGTGTCAAAACTTCAGTGGAAAGGGATATTGTCTGGATGGAAGAACTCAGATATTTATATGAAAAGTTTTATCTATGGAATAAATAGTAAAAATTATACAATATATATTTTGTTTTAATCTTGACCCCTTTGAAATAAAACAGTTCTTAGTTAAAATATTATTTTTTATTGTGATAGCTTAGTAAAATTGTACAGATACTACAGATTATTAAATACATATATCCTATGTCCGTAAGTCATTTATTTTATGCGAAGTACATACGTACATACATTTGTGTAGAATAATTATTTATACCTACTAAGTGCTTATTTGCTAAGAAAATAACTTTAATTGTATAATATACAATATAATTATAATTAACGAGTCAAATCACATATTAGCTAATTAATACCTTAGAATATTAGGTATAAAACAAGAAAATAATTCAGATAGAAATCCAGAAATGCATAGGTACAAAATTGGTCAAGGTAGAGCCGTGGTCGCACCCACAGTATACCTACCCTGTCTGTTTAAAAGATGCTTGTTATGGGTAATTAAACGGGTTTTTTTTACAAGAAAAGGTTTCAAATTAAACAATTGCATTGGCATGACGGTTAGCCTTAGCTGTGCCTTTACTTGTTCAGATGTCAGCTCCACTAAATTAATTGTTTTTATCGTTCTCTCAGCAGGAACTTTTTCCCATTTTCAAGTCTTTGGCATTGAATGAGATATCAATAGAAATGTCTCAAAAATAAAAATTTTAACATATGCGGGGCAGTCTTTGTGGACTACCGATAGAAGTGAAAACTAAGTAACTTGTGAATTGTATCGTCGAGCTATTAGATTATTATTTTTGAATTTCGAATGCGTTCGGTGACGATGATGTGAGTTCCATGATTATATGCTCAGGGAATATACTAATTCAACTTATAACTGTCCACTTATTTGCAGTTCCAAATATAATTATAGTCTATTGTTAAATCCATGTATATTGATACTTTGAGAAATCAAATTTATTCATACAAAGATGTGGACATTAAGTACTTATATTATATTTTCAGCATTTCCCTTTCATATTAAATTAAGGTTAGTTATTTTTTATTTATTGAATCTATACATATGTCTGTAAATATAGAATAATACAAGATGCGCGATGTTTTCTTAGACCTGCACCATTGCAACAATTTAGATTTTAAAGATGAACAGACTCAATACATTCTTCCATTCGTTCATTCAATATGTACGCGACTGTCCATCGACCGAAACTATGTGAAAAATTAGCCTAAATTTTTCTTTTTAGAAGCACCGAATAATCCTGGCAGTTTGTGACTAGTGTCGACCAATTAACGACTAATTATTGGTGCAATCAGATTTTCGCTAGGTATTGTGGTTCCCGAGATATTGAGGTGGCAGAGTTTGCGATGGTGACTGTACCAAGACAGCATACCCCCTTATATCTTTTAAACGGGGGCTCGTACAATGCTGATAATTTGTGATCAATGTCGACTAATTAACGACTAATTATTGGTATAGTTAAATCTTCGTTCGCTGCTGTGGTTTTACAAATACAAGGTGTCTGTGCCAAAATGAGCGCTCACTTTGGCATAGCCACCAATACCCCCCTGTATCTTTTAAACGACGGACTGACCAATTTTGCTACTTTACGACCAAATTCGACTAATTAACGACTATGTATTTACTACGTAAAAAGATTTCCAGTTTGCGAAGGTGGCTGTGCCAAGATGAGCCATAGGTACACATTTATTTATCTACCTCGTCGACGATGTTTTGTTCCGCTGTTTTCTGTAGTTTTTCGTAGGGCAAGTATGTGAGTGTAATACATTATTGGAAAGCTTATTTTTCTATTTTTAGACATAATAAAACAATACTGACTAATGTTATTTTTGTTTAACAAACTGAAGCCCAAAATAACCTATTATCATATATCGGATTTGCTGCCCGTTTTAATATTTGTTGTTTTTTAGTACAGTATTATATCGTAATTCAGATTTTGATCACTATAATAGTTTTATTTATTAGTGTTTCTATAAGAATATCTGAATACAACGCACAAGGTTACGTCGATTATTATTCAAGAAGGATCACAAAATTTACTGTTGTCGCGCCCTAAATGTACTCGTCACGCATTTCAGTGCTACTTTCAAATGCTAATATCTTAATTTTTCTCACAGATATATATAAATACTTTTTTGTACTATAAAGAGTATTTAACTAGGAAATAGAAAAGTAGGTAAATAAAACCTCTTTTTAAATATTACATTTACATTTCTTTAGAAGTAAATATTTGCAATATCCAAAATTTTTTCAGTTCTGTTTAGTTTAAAATTTCGAATATTTCGATTTGTTCGAAGATTCTAAAAATTAGCTCATTTATTTACAATTGTCTATAGCTATGTCTCGGTACTACAGAATAATTTTCTTCATGAATCACTCAATGGCATGTTGCCGGACCCATAAATGTATTAATTGATCTCACGATTCGAAATAAACGAAATAGTTAATACTACTCTGTTCGTTATATTCATATAGAATTACACTATCAAAGCAAGTCGTAATTGAATTTTACTAACGGTTGAGATATTAAATCGATCACTTTATATCTCAAAAGTTGGCCAGCTCTGTGGTTGTTGTAGTCGCCCGACCGGTAACAAATGATTCCATCCATTGTGAAAATATTAATTAATTCCTTTAGACAAAAATACACGGCTCAGTCACAGAACAAAACGATCATATCCCGTTGTTTGCCAAAATTAACTCTCAATTATTTATAAACAAATTGATTAATGTAAAGTTTCTTAGTTAATATTACGTTAATTTCTTTAAGACTTTGTTAGATACACATCTAATCGTAATATTTACATAAATTTCTACAATTTTTGTTTACTTAAGACTTCTGGGCATGGGCCTCTTGACAGTGTGAGAAGGTTTAGGGTATAGTCCACCACGCTGGCCCATTGCGAGTTGGTAGATTTCACATAACTTTGAGAACATTGGGTATGGTGCACTCTCAGACATGAAGGTTACCTCACGATGTTTTTTTTCATGATTAAAACGAGCGATAATTAACTACTTAATATGCACATAACTTGGAAGTCAGATATGCGCGATTTCGGATCGAAATCGAGATCTCTGCATGACAGTTCAACGGTCTCTCACTAGGTGACTAGGCTATCGCTCCTGCGCCGTATTATGTTCAGGTTTATTGCCGTTTTCCGACACAATACTAGACTCCGTGTTGCTACTGGGAATTTCTTAACAGAAAACCGAATATCTAAATTTGACCCGGAGTACAATATGGTCGTTCGTTGATTTTATTACTAAATGTGTACACACTTCAAAAAAAATCCGCGTTCACTTGGAAAAGTTGAGATATTTTTTCTCGTGTCAAATATAATTAATGAATGCATTATTTATTGCTTTAATATTTTAAAACACATCATTTAAATGTAGTAAACATAAAATCTTCTTTTGTTTTTTATATAAAAACGAGGTGAATGATAAATGACCCTCATTCTTGTTTCTGCCTGAACGCTGTTTTAATCAATTTCTCTAAAATTGTTCGTTTGAAAAATGCCAGGTGGACTGTCTGAAGTCTTGCACGCAATAACAGTGGTATTGCGTGAAGAAGGATATTCTACAAAGCAAATCGCAGCCAGTCTCCGTTTCTCAAACCTGCGTCGTTACTATCATGCAAAGGTACTGG
The DNA here is from genome assembly GCA_930367265.1 of Catocala fraxini. Lineage (NCBI taxonomy): Eukaryota > Metazoa > Arthropoda > Insecta > Lepidoptera > Erebidae > Catocala > Catocala fraxini. The sequence goes on along the minus strand of OV884049.1, from coordinate 3,050,087 downwards.
AGCCTTGGCAACCTGGCTGATCGACCTCGTAGTGGCCGCCCGGCTGACCTCAGAAGCGCTACATTAGACTTCTTGCCGCCGGTGATCGAATAATTAACGCTACCTAACTGAGATTAGAGCTGTGAGCTGCTACTGGACTGGATAATAGTTATTATCACTCAGACCATTCGTTATTGCTTACACCACTTTAGATTACGATAAAGGAGATCCTGGCGAGTACCTTTGAATACACGAGAACGACAGCGACATAGATTGCAGAAGGCCAGGCAGCGTCAAAACGATGAAGACGAAAATAAAGATGTTTGGCTTAATTGTCTTTTTGTTGACGAAACACGGATTAGTACGAACCCTGATAACCGACGTGTCCGAGTTTGGAGACGGCCTGGATATTCCGAAAGGCAAAGAACTGCTACTGACAAATCGGTATCCTTTTGGGGCGGAATAATTATTGGAGCTCGAACGCTTTTGATCCCGTACGAAGGCTCTATGACAGCTATTTGTACAAGACAGCTGTTATTGGTGGCATCACCAGACCATTCAGGATAAATTATGGTAACCATTTCGTGTTGGTCGATGATAATGCGCCGGCACATCGAGCTCAACGAGTGAGCACTGCTCTCCGGGAGTACTAAATCTACGCGATAAGACTAGCCTGCCTGCTCTCCGAACTTAAACCCAATCGAGCACCCATTGGACGCTCTCAAGCGAGCTGTTTGGAGTTGTCAGCCATCTCCAAGAACTCTGTCAGAGACCAAGGAAGCCAAGTTCAAGAATGGGACAGGCTACCACAAGAACTATTGGACAACTTGATCTACAGCATGCCCAAGAGGATTTCCACATGCTTTCAAGCCAGAAGAGGAGTCATTTTGTATTAAATTTGTAAATAAGCATATAAAAATTAATTAAATAATTTACTTTAATCAAATCTTCGCCTTTCTTTTAATTACATATTTCACAGATATTGAAAAATCTATTTTATTAACGAAAAACAAAAAGAATATAGAGATTTTCATATTAAAATTGTGTGTTTTTTAATGTTAAAGCAATAAATAAGCATAATGCATTTATTGATTATATTTTCACACGAGAAAAATATCTCAACTTTTCCAAGTTAACGAAGACCTTTTTGATGCGTGTATGTGAGTAGATGCTCTACTATTTTGCCACAACTGAGGCTAACATTAATATTTTCCAATCTTTTTTATTCATAAAGCTTATTTTCAGTTCAGTAATAGGTACATAGTATAATGATTGCAGATCCTTACAGATATGATTAAAATTCGTAAAATAAGCAGCTTTGTAAAATTGGCGATTAATTAATAAAAGTGGCCGCAAGTTTCTTGCTTGTTCTTATCATTGGTTATATGGCCTTGCTTTGCTAAACGTGGCAACAGGTCAATTTAAATAAATTATATAGTACACTAGATTTTTTCCGCGGTTTCACTCGCGTTAATGTAGATTTTGACAATAAATTTCTACCCCTCGAGAACAGTATTTATAGATAGGTATAAGGTATGTCAGTTTCTGTACCCCGGACAACGTGTATGCGAAATTTCATTAAAATCGGACGAGTAGTAGAATCGTGAAAGCGTAATAAACAAACTCACATTCGCATTTATAATATCAGTTAGGATTTCAGTTATAGTGTAACCTTGACGTTCATAAGTGTTAATTTGTGACCTAAATGAATAAATGTAATTTGAATTAACACTTTGTCAACCCTGGGTATATTATAGCAGTTCTCCTTACTACCTGCCTCCGTGGCGCAGCGGTAGTGAATGCGACTGCTGTGCATGAGGTCTCGGGTTCGAATCCCGGGTCGGGCCAACAAAAAGCTATTGGGTTTTTCTGTAAAGAAATCTCAATAGCAGCCCGGAGTTAGGAAGTTGGCGGTGTTAGACACCCCCGTGCCTCGGAAAGCACGTAAAGCCGTTGGTCCTGCGCCTGATCTCTCTCCGGTCGTGTCGGATTGCCGTCCCATCGGATCATGAGAGTTAGGGAACAGAGAGTGCACTTGTGTTTGCGCACACACTTGTGCACTATAATATCTCCTGCGCAGATGGCCAGTCTCTGTTAAGACTGGCCGCCGTGGCCGAAATTCGGTCTGGAGGACATTATTATTATCTCCTTACTACCGTTACGAAAACTCGGCATGTTTTGGTAAATAAACGTACAAACACCAATATGCTTGACGCTTAATCATCCAATCTGATGTCCTAACTAATTGAAGAGGCAGAAACACGATAGTTTAAATGCGGCCGAACCTAACTGACACTAACTGGTAAGTTTAGGGCACTTGATTGCTAACGAGTTGTACCGCAGTAGTCGATGGGTTAATTGCTAAGGGATTTATACTGAATCAGTGTAGTTGTTTGTAGGGTTAAGCGTGGATAGGTAGTCTAAATAACTATAAAAGAGTAGATAAATTAAGCGAACAATCAAAAAGACAACGGATTTATTCGATTCTTTAAGCAAATCGAATTAATCAAACTGACAGTTATTCGATTGCAATAAACTTTACATCGTCATTCATTATAAAGCACAGAGGGCGTTAAATCATCCAACGCTATACGAAATATCATCGATAAAGGAGACAGGATCAATAAACCTCTCATCAAATTAAATTTCGAATTCTTATTAGATTATAAATAGAAACAACGAATGGATCAAGATTCGGATGCGCGACCATACAAATTATGAATAGAAAGAAAGAAAGAAAGAAAAATATTTTTATTTGTTCCACACTCATGAGGTAACAGGAAACACAACCAATATGTATAAGAAGAACATATAAGGTCCTGCGTCAGCAATGTTGCAGTATATCCACAACGCTGGTATTCTCGCAGAGCCTGCATGATTTCGGTGCATGTAGGCAGTAGCACACATACATAAATCGATTAAAATTTAAAATTAAATCGAAAACCAAAATAACAATTTAAATAAATTTGGCAGACGGTGGTCTTATATGGCAAAAGTAATTTTATACTAAATAATAATATTGGTATTTATATAATACTTATATGTATACATATTTATATAATTAAAAGTATAATGAAAATAATAAAAAACAAAAATAATAAAAGAAAAAATAATTAAGTCGAATATCTTTTTTTTGTATTTATAGAAGACAATTCCCGCACTAAGGATTAGTCATGTGCTACGGGGGACCTTACAAACATTCAAACAACGGGCAAAAACAACAAGACACGGTACAATATATTTGTGGCACACAAATTTTTGTTTCGATCACACACACAACACTCAACGCAGTAATAGTGGCCTGATGACCATATAAACGACTACGCTTGTGCAATCTAGTGGCTCTAATAATGGTAGATATTATTGTAGTATCTTTCCAGCGTTATTAATTTCTATCGTTTTCCTAAAGCATATTTATAAACACGTGGTACGGAGCGTTGCCCTCCCTCCCCTACTATTATAAGTCTCTAATAACGTTTTACTCAAGTCAATAATTACATTTCCGATTAAATTACCGAGCAAAAAACGTTTTGAAAGATGGCTAACATATTGTTTATTTAGGTAACTTATTAAAAAGAAAATTGCTTGTAATGAATAAGAAAACGGTTAGATATTAATTATTTTGTGTACAGGACCTTATTTTAGCTGTTCTACTTACAATTAATCTAGGTCTTTATCCCTGCTTTTAAAACTAAATTTTATGAATAGTATCTTCCAGACCGACATTGGGTTACGCGTAGGGTTAGAAAAGGACAATCGATAAAATAAATTTGATTGCACAAATGGCGTAGTTGTTTAAGTGGTCGCAGCGACACTGTCACTGCGCCAAGTGTTGTGGGTTCGATCCCTACACGAGACAAAATATTGTATGATTCACAATTAGTTGTTCGAAATATATTTTTTCTTTGTGCCCGTTGCTTGCATGTTTGTAAAGTTCCCCGCGTCACAGGACTTACATAAGCTAATAAAGAGAGTGGACTTAAAAAAAAATTGCTTACGCCTAACATTACTGCATAGAAACACTAACACTAAAAAAAAACACATCGTATAATTCATTAGTTATTAATGATTTTGGTAGTCTGTGTAATATGTATGTATGTTTGTATATTCCACCGTAGCACCTAAATTACTGAACCGATTTTAGTGCATGAGGTGTCAATAGATTCGTAATAATGGCCCGGGTGACATAGGCTATATACATTTTACGAAAGAGTATTAAATAAAAAAATTAAGATTAAAAACTATAACCCGACTATGTAAAAAAGGGGTCTAAAAAGAACGAAACAAGAAAATAATTCATATAGAAATCCAGAAATGCATAAGTACAAAAATGGTCAAGGTAGAGCCGTGGTCGCACCCACTGTATTCCTACTATGATCATGTGGGTGCCAACTGCCAGGAAAACCTCCATTAAGTACTGCGCAGAGAACGTTAAAATTTTATGAACGCAATAGAATCGACATCTGACCTAATAATGGCATTGCTAACTTTTGTGTCATATTCATATCATAATCTTACTCTGAGATATCATTAAAATACACTGACCGACTCATAAACTGCATCAATGTTCAAGACGCCTTTGAAATAAACATTTTAACCAAGTATTCCAACTTTTTATACAAATTTAAATTGAAACCTATAGTTTGGTTCGTTAACTTCATAACAGCGTAGTATCATATCCTTAAGTGTATGTTTGTATACTGGAAAGGACCATTCAATGTTGACGTTTGAAAAAAAAACGATAAATGTAACAATAATTGGTTTATTGAAAAATTGGTTCTTACTATAAAAAAAAGTTGAAGCACTGGTGTTTTTTCTTTTAATAAGGTGTATTGCCTCCACGTGCCCTTATGACCGATTCTAATCGGTTCCACATAGATCTGATTATTAAACGGTCTTGCGGAATATTGTTCCATTCTTGTGAAATCGCTGTTCTTAGTGCTGCCACTGTTGTGGGCACAAGATTTCTCACATATACAGCTTTTTTAAAGTCTCCCAAACATGCTCAATGGGATTAAGATCCTGGCTGCGTGCTGGCCAATTCATGGTACGTATCCCAAACTCTTCGCAATGTTGTCGAACTTGTGCAGCGGCGTGGGGTCGGGCATTATCTTGCATTAGAGTAAACTTTTCGCCTATTAATCCTATGTAAGGTACCACGTGAGCTTCTAAAACCTCTGTTATATAGCGTTGTGCCGTCAAACCACCTCTTTTACCGTTTGGACGAACCATGTCGATGAACACAAGTTCCGTTCGCCCAATCATCGAAATGCCACCCCATACCATACACGAACCGCCTCCAAAAGGAACACGCTCCTCAATGCAACTTTGAGTATATCTCTCCCCACGTCAACGATAGACTTTTCTGCGACCGTCTGCACCATTTAAACATGTCCTACACTCATCGGTGAACAATATGGCGGCCCATTGCTCTTCAGTCCAATTAAAATGTTCACGCGCAAATCTTAAACGAGCTTGTCTGTGAGCTGCAGACAGCTTTGGATCATTTACTGGTCTAAAAGGGGGGATTGCCGCTTTCTCCGTCTTATTGTTCGTGCACTCACGTTTACTCTACGCACTTCATTCAGCTCTGTTCTGATGTTTACTGACGTGAGTTGCAACAATAAATCGGTCGTCACGACGGGTGGTTGCTCGAGTTCTGCTGGTACCGGGTCTCCTTTTGTAAGAACCTGTCTCTACAAACCTTCGGTATACTCTAGAAACCGTAGACTGGTTTAAATTTAAATTTCTAGCAATCGTTCGTTGATCTAAGCCTTCCCGCACCAATGCCACAATTTGAGCGGCTTGTTCGGATGAAGTATCTATATTTATGGTTACGAAACTTTTGTTGAGTTTAAAAGACTAATAATCCATACTACTGTTATCAAACAAGAATTTAAATCGCAAATGAAAAAGAAAACAAAAGGAATTAATTTCAAACTTTACTCTAATAACACACGAATTTGAAACTATGCATAAAATTATTTTCTGGGCTATACTTTTATCTTTTCCTGCAGTTCAATTATGAAATTTTGTTTTTTTATGCTTTATGGACGGTCACGACATTTTCATTTAGTTTATTCTAAAAAGTTTGCATACTTATCAAAAATATTAATTCGAAAGTAATCCTGAACTTTGATGCAGTTTATGAGTCCGTCGGTGTACCTATATATTATAGATTATTGATAGGTAACGAACCGTTGCCATTTACCGAACCCAATCCCAGTTACTTGAGTCGAGATAAGATTTTCTTTTCTATAAATTTCTATGTGGATTTAAAACTAAAGATAAGTATTGCAATTATTGTTTAAAGTAAGTAATAAGATACGCTTGTGAATATCGTGAAGCTACCCACTAATGGGTAAGTTGAATAAATTTATTAAAATAAGTCAATATTTTAATGTGACATTGGTTATCAAAATGTAATATTACAATACTGTTGAGTAGGTACATAAAATTCAGATTCCACTTGAAGCATAGGTATTAGTTAATGTACAGAAATCAATGCCTATATATTACCTAGATTGATATTAAAATTAGTGTTTAAATGATTCAATATTTTTTCATAAGCAGTAACAAACTTCGTTGGATATTAAAGGACGTAAATAAATACTAATTTACATAATATTGTCTTCTGTTTACGCGAATGTTGTTCATTGAAATTAAACTACTATATACGGATTTGTCGCGTTATTTATTTTACACTTTATTACAAAATTTTGAAACAGTCACACTACTACTAGATACTAATGAACTTTACTAATTTTTAAGCTAATTAATTTATTAAAACTTTTAAAGTCGTCACAAAATATCAGCATTGTACGAGCCCCCTCGTAAAATGCTGATATTTAGTGACGAGTGTCGACTAATTATTGGTATAGTTAAATCTTCGTTCTGTGCTGTAGTTTTGGCAATACAAGGTGTCTGTGCCAAGATGAGCGCTCACTTTGGCACAGCCACCAATTACACCCCCTTGTATCTTTCAAACGGTGGACCGACCAATTTTGCTATTTTACGACCAAATTCGACTAATTCACTACGTAAATAGATTTCCAGTTTGCGATAATGGCTGTCCCAAGATCAAGTCTTCTCATACAGAACCAGCAAGGCTACGGTCATTGCTTACCATCGTGCGGGCCCAGGCTAGAGTATGGAATTAAGGGTTTTAGGCAAGATAAAACGCTCATTCATCAACACCACAGAGTTTTATTCGCTATCACATAATCATTTATTTTTGTAAAACATAGGTAAGTACATATTAAGATGGTAAAAATACTATACTGAATGCTAGGTATATGTTTTTCCAATGATTGGCGTTTAAAATACTTTTATAGCAAACAATACAATTAGATATACAATAGAGAATTAGCAAGCTGAAGTGGCAGTGGGCTGGCCATATCGCGCGAAGAACCGACAACCACTGGGGTAAACGTGTTCTTGAGTGGAAACCGCGACTCGGCAAACGTAGTGTAGGACGCCCTCCGACCAGATGGGTTGACGATCTGCGAAAGACTGCAGGCAGATGCTGGATGCGGCAAGCCAAAGACAGGGCGCTATGCCGCTCATTAGGGGAGGGCTATGTCCAGCAGTGGACTATTATAGCCTAATGATGATGATGATGAATAGATAAAGACAAATTATTTCCAAATTACAGTTAATGTCAACATTTTTATTCTTCCAAATTATAAACTTTAATTCATATAATTATAAAAAAGAATGTTATTCATCTGAGTTACGAAATGTTATTCATTTAAATAATAAAATGAAATTGTATTCATCCAACTCCAACTCACAAAACGTTATTCATCGAAATAATAAAATGCAGTTTTATTCATCTAAATCATAAAATTTCGTCTGAAACACGAAGTTTATCTATATAAATTGCAAACTTTATTTATTTGAATTAGAAAGTTATATTCATAAAAATAACAACATTGTACGAATGTTAACGCTGTAACGTAACCACGATTCATAATTAGGATAAGAGTAGTAGTAACAACAAATTTGATTTATCTGAATCACAAAGTTTCATTCATAAAAATAATAAAGTATTATGAATGTTAGTGCTAGAACTACGATTCACAATTTAGGCATTAGAAGTAACTATAAATACAATATTTATATCTGCATGATCTAGGCTTTGCTTCAGGTGGTGTGGATGGACAACGGATCAAACGATTGACGACACTTGGCACACAGGTCGGCCATGTCACCGGGCACGCCACGATCGTGGCGGTAAGTCCCGTGTTTGAGGAGTGGCTGGAGAGGCGCCATGGCGCCCTCACCTTCCGGCTGACACAGGTAATGACTGGCCACGGTTGTTTTGGCCAGTTCCTGTGTCGTATACGCCGGCAAGAGACGCCCGGTTATCACCACTGCGGCGACTGCCACGACGTTGTTGAGGACACGGCGCTGCACACTTTGGCGGTTTGCCCCGCCTGGGCATGGCAGCGCCGTGAGTTGATCGCGGCAGTCGGATTGGTTGCCCTCTCGCTCCCGGCCGTAGTTCAGTCTATGGTCCGGAGTGAGAGGTCGTGGAACGCCGTCGCCTCCTTTTGTGAGGAAGTCATTTCCATCAAGGAGGCGGCGGAGCGGGAGAGGGAGCGTTTGAACCCTCTCCCCAACCGCAGAGCCGGGCGCCGGAGGGCGCGAGACGACCTCCAGCCACCCTGAGGTTTGACCTGGGGGTGACGGGCTTTGTGGGCCTGCCCGCCATCCGTTCAGCACCAGGTCCGAGAGGCGGCGTGCGTGTTCCCACGCGCGCCTCTGTTGTTTCGAGTCCGTCTCCCCTCTAGGGGGGACAGTAGGGATAATATGTGAGGAGTGCCTTTGGGTAGGTCTTTCGTGTAGTGGCCTGCCGTTTCATACGACGGGCCGAAACCTCGGCGGGGTCGCGACCGCATGCGAAAGTGATTCGCGCGGCCCCGTCGATAGCGGTTTTGTCGAGGAACACCGTGGTAGGTTTAGTCGGTATTCCGGGAGGTACTCTATCATCTTTAACATCTTTCTTTTATAATATTGTCTTCTATTTACGCGAATATTATTCATTGAAATTAAACTGCTATATACGGATTTTATCGCGTTGTTTATTTGACACTTTATTCTGTGACAAGAAACACCTGGACGCCGAGCTTCAACATGTCAAGCAAGTACTGCAAGACAACAAGCTCCAACAGCCGCGCCGCTGTCACAGATCCCGAGAAAAGCCAGCCACAGTCGAGCGCCAGCCTGCTATACTGCCTTATGTAAGGGGTGTCACTGACAAGATTGGCTACATCTTGAAGCGAGCTTCAATCAACACATACTTCAAGCCGCCAACGAAGATAAGTCAATTTTTACCATCCGTCAAGTGCCAACTACCTTTACAAGATGCAGGGGTCTATAAAATAGATTGTGACTGCGGACTCTCATACATTGGCCAAACCAAGAGAAGCATAGGCACCCGCATAAAAGAACACATAGCTGATGTAAAACACCAACGCTCGTTGAAGTCTGCTGTGTGTGAACATGTGCAACAGGGGACCAACCACTACCTGAGATTTGACAAACCACAGATTCTCGCTAAAGAACACCGATTCCTACCAAGGATGCTTCGCGAGGCTATTGAAATCAAAAAACATCCTAATTTTAATAGAGAAGATGGTTGGAATGTACCACCAGCTTGGGATCCAGTAATAAAAATAGTCAAACCCAAGAAGAAGCAAACCACAGCTAGACTTCATGATACTTTGAGCTCATTCTGCGTAAATAGAAACACCAATGATTAAATTATGTTCGGGTACTTTGAAATAACTACACTGGAACATTGAGACAACTGCCATCTTAGTCTCCCCGTGACCATGGCTGCTGAAAAGCAACCGAAACGTCGGGGAAAGTGTAAAAATAAATTAAATCGAAATAGTTTAATAATAATTTAATTAGCTTAAAAATTAGTAAAGTTTAATAGTAGTAATAGTGTAACAATTTTCAAAATTTTGTAATAAAGTGTCAAATAAACAACGCGATAAAATCCGTATATAGCAGTTTAATTTCAATGAATCTTTCTTTTACCCCGGCGAGCCCGACATAACCCCTCCGCCCGCCCCCGCGGAGGGGTATGCGTCAAGCATTCCCCCACGTAAAAAAAAAAAAAAAAAAAAAACAGGTCGGCCATGTCACGTCACATGATATCATGATAAGAATCGAATTTGCCTCTTGATCACAAAATAAAAAATACTTTTTTCATTTAGGTCACAAAGTAACACTTATGAATGTCAAATTAGCTAGTAAATTTACTGAAGTTACACATAAGTTCACATAGAATCAGGCAAAAACTCATAGCTACTCTTTTTAATGCAGAAATGAATTGTTTACAATATGAGATGTTGATGTTTTTTGTAAATCTAGTATTTTGACCTAACAGCTAATAAATAAATACTAATTGCTTACTATTCGTCAATAATGAAACCCACCCACGCAAACAACACACCACACACGCATACAAAACCGTATCTGTATAATGCTACAGATTCGGTTTTGTATGGTAGTCGACCCAACATGCAACGCAAAGGGGGACGGCGCACGTTTGTGACGATAATCGCCTAGACGCCCGGCGAACGCGGGCGCACGTCACTAGCCACCTCTCGCGACCGGTGGTGCGAGACTATATAAGGAATGGACGGTGCCAGTCGCGTCTCCTTGCGGCCCGGCTTCACACTCCCAGCTAAGTGTCCTGATTATACAAGGACCACGAAGCAAGTCTTTAGCGAACCACGCCCTGACTATAGTTCTATAAGTAAAGAATTGTCTCTTTTATTTGTATCTTAATTCATTAAAAGTGTATTTGTTATACCTTCTCTCATTGTACTTCCTAATTATTCTATAGTTCTCTTAAAGTAAACCCTAAAGGTTACACGTTCTACACATCGTAGTGGTTTCAGCTCGTTTCCCCCTTTGCGTGCAGCATGCACATCGGCGTCGCTTGTGGCGTGCTGCGTTTTGAGTTGATGATTCCGTAACGATGGGGACTTCCCCAATTCGGGCCGATCCGGCTTATACGGGATGCGCAGCACGACCACTTGGTCGTGCTGCGCATCCCGTATAACCCGGATCGGGCCCGATACGTTACCTGCTGCTGGTCTCCGACACCTTGTATCGGAAGTCCCTGTGGCTGAGAGGATGAAGTTGAGCATGTTTAGTGTATACAATAAAAGTATTCAGAAGACTCGTATTCAGGAGTCTTTTTAATACTTTTATATACCATTTCTTACCCCGCTTCCTTTCGAACATAATCATGCTCAACTTCTGGTCCTTCAGTTCGACCTCCCCCATGTTACGGTTATAATCATCAATAAACGCCGGTTTGCGGCAAGCTACTCCAGCTCGTCGGCCCCCAACTTGCTCTGCATTGTGGCACGTGGATATGGCCGTCACCAGTTTCACGTCCTTCCACGATATCATAGTGATATCACCACAATGAAGAGCAATTTGGTCTCCACGTGGCATCCGACTTTCATTGGCAGTTTTGATCGCCCGAGGAACGTTAACCTGCCGACGATTCATAGTGCCAATGACGTCGGTATGCCGGTGTTTGAGATATCTGGTTAAAGACAACTGGTTGTACCAGTTGTCCATAACCAGCATATGGCCGACGTCCAAGTAACCATCCATGAGTTCGAGCACCACCTTAGCAGTGGGATTTTCGAACCCATTGATGGCTCCCTCGGTTATGTTGGAGTTTCTACTTGCGTAGAGCAAGCATCGCAGCATGTATCTTGACTCAGCTTCGCAGAGCTCGAACGACTACATGCCGAATCGGGCCGCCTTTGTCCGGATGCATTGCACCCAGGAAAGGCGACGATCCTTCCACAGCAGCAGCGATTCGTCCAACCTTAGCGACTGCTGAGGAGTATAAATGCTACAAAACTTGCGGTTACAGTGCTCTACAACCGGCGCTATTTTGGAGATCTTACAATCGTAAGATCTCCTGTGGAGGATGTCATTATTGACGAAGTGTAAAAAACGCATCAAGAGGAGAAAACGATTTCTGCTCATAATTTCACGGAATTGTGGTATGCCCAAAACCCCTGTGGTCCAATATTCATCAATCCGTGCCCTATAATCAATGCTCATATAGTTAAGGAGAGCAAACAATCTATAAATTTACTCCACAGTGGTATCCTCAATCTTCAAGATTGGCAGGTATACCATCTATTTCTGATAATTTACAGATTGTTTGCCATGGATAATCGTTGGTTTCCTTAACTATATGAGCGATTATGTGTTCATCCCACACCACCTGAAATAAACCTAGTGGGTCTGTTGCGGTCTCCTGCGAGCCCGGAGTGTTCAAATACACTTCTTGTTGGCCGGAAAACGTGCTAAAGTCGTCCGACCAAGTAAATGTATTTGAACCCGCCGGGCTTGACCCGCCTGCCACTGCTTCCGGCCGCTGCTCTGTCTCCAGGCTGGCTGGCTCTTCGAAGAAGACTTAGAAGTTAATAACATTGATTCTTATTACGTTTAATAGGTGTAAAATAGGTACTTTACATACCTATCTAACCTTTTTGCAATGAACTGGCGTTAGAAATCCTATAATCCATTGCTGAACTCCAACACCTTACGATTTAACGGATACATAAGCGATCCTAAGCATTAATAAGCTCTCATATTGCATGAAAGATATATCGTAGGAAAGTTTAATAATACAGCCATTACAAACCTAGCTGCGAAGCAGAAGCCCATTGCAAAACTATCGATTCACTTGAACTATTTGAATTTGTAACGGTAATATCAAAATAACGCGTTTATTAATAACTTTTACAACGCTCTTCAGGCAGACCAATCGATATTTCCAACTATAACATTTCTGAAAATAAGTATATGAATTTTTGACATTTCCTCATTTTCCTTAGTCCGAAGCTTTGGTAGTCAACTCACAGTGAGGCAGGCAAGACAAATTACTTTATTCCTCCCCCCACCTATTTATTTATTGTGCTTCCCTCTGCTTTCATTATTTTTTTGTTTATAACTGTCCTCCCAATTTCCGAATCCACTTTGGCGAAATTCTCATTAAGTTTCGTTATTGTATTAATTGTGTTTTTATTTGTCACACAGTACAATATGGGTTTGAATTTTAAAAAACGAACTAACTGGCAAGATCGAAGGTATTTTATGAAATGACGTTTGATGAAGGTCACGCTTTTATTGCACAACGACTCCATTTTGAAATTAAACTGCTTTATATGGCTTTTTTATAGTGGTTTATTTTTTTAAATCACGCGTTTTTAAATTATGCTTATAATATTGACTATTTAAATATACGATTTCCTGGACGTTTCAGTTACTACTCAGCAGCCATGTTCACATAAATATCGTCTAAGATTGTGGTCGACTTAATGTTTTGAAGTATTTCAAAGTAACTGGACATAATTTATAAATATTTGTGTTAATATTTTTGTCGTTTAAGTTAAAATATACAAACATAGTTTCACGTGCATATTCCCAAATTGTCAGGCTGAGCTGTATTAATGCGAGATCCGGTATAAGAAATTTATACCCTCATCTATTATTTATTAGAAGACCTAGGCGAACGTTTCTTGATCAGATCGGAGGCGTTCTGGACAAAGGCCAGGTTAAGAGCACCTTGAACCGACGGGCGTGTATGAGGAATGTGATGAAAGTGAATGAAGCCAGAGAAGTGTGTCAGGATCGTAGCAAATGGAAATCCATAGTCTCTGCCAACCCCTCTGGGAAACAGGCGTGAATCTATGTATGTATTTATGTATTTATTTGTGATAAGAAATAAATGATAGATAATATACACAGACATATTGCGAATAGATTGCCTAGTTAAAATGCGTACGGATGATATAATTTTTAAATTAAATTTATTAAATCTACTTCTCATAATAGTTATTATTATATTTTAAAAAATCGTGTAGGTACACTAGTTATGAGAACATACCGAACAGAATTGAAAAAGTAAAGGTTGCCTTCTTGCCCCTCTACGCAACTGTGGAGTTGCCTGGTATAAGCCGGTGAGTAAATGTTATTGATATACTCTCATCAGTTATTTAATCATATATTATATCAAATGAAAGCTTAAAAATAATCTTTCATTTGATATAAAAAAAAAACTGAATCTAACTGATTGCCTTATAAAAAAGTTGATTCAATCCATGGTTGCCTACATTTTAGATGTAAATTTTGCATCGGAATCGGATGTGTAGTTTTTGAGTTAAACTCTTACAAACAAGCAAACAAAAAATCAAATCTTTCTTCTTAACTGGTTTCCTGTCCGATGAATCACAATTATTAATCACATAACAATAGATTTTCTATTGTGTCTATCACGGGACAGCGAATGGGTTAATATTTTTTTTATTTATAATAATATTAGTAGATATAGATTAGCTGACCATCGCGTTTTCTCTCACGTTAATCTTGACTGCTCCGCTTCTGTGGCTCGTAGCGTAAGGTTTTAATCTTCCTTAAGACTGCGCCGAACGTAAGACAGATAATGGCAGAGCTCGTGCGGCGCATATTCAAATCAGCGCGCGGCCTTACATGATAGTATACACACAGCACAAAATATTTAAATTCAAAAACACTTGTTTTCAATAGTATTTGCTCAAGTGTCTTCTTCGTTTGTTTTACAATGGTAACGTCTCAGCCGGGGGCGTAGCGCAATAACAAATTTTTCATTGTGGGTGCATCCCCGCCGGGGGCGTACCGGAATGGGACCCTAACGGCCGGACCCCCGAAATTGAGCAGATAAAGTTACAGGTAGGTATAGAGTTAATCATAACTAATTGTTAAAATTTTGCTAACTATAAACTACCCTAACTGGTGATTCGCTGCCTTTCTACCAGAGATGTGCCTGGTAGCTAAGCGCTGCATAAATAAGTAAGTAAGTATCCTTTCTAATATTATAAATGCGAATGTGAGTTTGTTTGTAACGCCTTAACTACTCGACCGATCATCATGAAATTTCGCATACAGATTGTCAGGGGAACGGATAGGGACGTAGGGTACCTTTCATAAAGAAAAAAGCTCTGATACTAACCTAACCTACATTTACGCGAGCGATGTAGCGGGCAAGAACTAGTGTATGATATTAATAAGCATTTAGTTCGTGTAACTAAAGTATGCTTAAATACACAAAATAAACATGCACGGTTTTTAAACGTAATTTAAATATAAATTTTACGCACAAAAATGTAGATACTGGCAGTATTTAAACACAAGTCGAAAAAGTTAGAAGAATGTTAAAAGTTTGAATGTTGGTAAACCTGCATTCCGAATGTTTAAAAAGGCGGGCTACTGACGCCATTTTGTGGAAAATACTTGCGAACTTTTAAATGTTATTTATGTATTTTAATTTTATGCATAAATAAAGAGTGGTTTTTCTTTATTGGCGCTTTAAAAAATTCAAAACATACTAGAAAATTTTCATACATATCTATCACTCCCGTTAACGCCGGATCGTAAGATCCTTCCCTAGTCAATTTTATGTGCTAATTCAAATAGGTACTATGTTTTATGTCTAATCGATCGCAAGTTCAGTATTTTGTCTGTTAGGGTTTAAATATGAATGATAGATTTAACTATAAAATAATGTTCAATGCATTATCAGCCGGCAGGCATAAGCCAGGTCCGTAGCTGGGGTTATATTGAAACACGTAGACTGATTCAACTAAAAATATATTTAGAATTTTAAGCCTTCTTATATCTTAATATAGCCATTTATTGTTCTTACAAGTATCGTTAGCACTAATGTGTACAATAATCGTTTACACCAATCAGCGACAAGTAAACAAAATTCTAACAATAAGTGAATTATCCTTACGCGTGTGTGCGTGCGTATATAGTGGTATAAAAATAGATGGTAACTTCGCGTACTCGCTCAAGACAAAGTATACACGGCTCGCGAAGCCACACAAAGTCGTCCGCGGTTCCGCCCTCGCCGCAGAGGTCGGAATACGCGTCGCGTTAATGTTAAACCCGTGGATCACCTTATATCCACGTTGCTGACAACGCCCCAAGCCGAGGTCCGTGGTAGTCCGCCCTTGGGGGTTAACGTTGTCTAGTGTATTTTATAACGGGTTGGGAGCCCTCTGCGCTCACCTACAGTCCGCGTAAAGTTGTAAAAGCCATCTGAGCCCGACAAAGAAGACACAAAAAAAAAAAAATTATCTTCGCGCGTCGCCTGTTTGTGAGGTGGTTTCGGCGCGGCTAGACGTATGATGGGCCGTTCGATTCCAGGTTCCTTATAAACTTATATGTTGCTTGTGCGTATATACATACGCCATAAATGTGAGCCGATATAATAAATTATAGAAGTACTAAATTATGAGCGCGACGTCGCTCGCGTAAATGTAGGTAATGACAATTTTCTATTCCTTGGAAACAGTCTGTTTTCTGGATGAAAGGTACCCTATGTTCTTTTCCGTACCCCTGACAACGTGTATACGAAATTGCATGACGATCGGTCGAATAGTCAAGGCGTGAAAGCGTAACAAAAGTCATATTCGCATTTTAAATAAGTATGTGTCAGAATTACTTTTACTTTTAACAATGAGGGATATATTGAAAGGAGAACGATTGCGGGCAACAAAGTGAATGGAGCTCTACGCGCTTTTATGAACAGTCGAAATGTTTCCGAAAAGATACGTTTGGCTGTTCCTAGAGGACTATTAGTGCCCACACTTATGTATGGAAGTGAAAGTTGGGTATGGCAAAAGAAGCATGAGAGTAGAATAAATGCTGTAGAAATGAGAGCGCTGAGAAATACATGTGGTGTGACTCTGAAAGATAGAATAAGGAATAGTGTGATTAGAGAGAGATGCGGCATGAAAGAGGATATAGTGACAAGAATAGAAAAGGGTATGTTAAGCTGGTTTGGGCATGTAGAAAGAATGGACGAGGAAATACTGACTAAGAAAGTTTATAAGGCTAGTGTGAATGGAACAGTCGCAAGAGGAAGAGCTAGGCGAACGTTTCTTGATCAGATCGGAGGCGTTCTAGACAAAGGCCAGGTTAAGAGCACCTTGAACCGACGGGCGTGTATGAGGAATGTGATGAAAGTGAATGAAGCCAGAGAAGTGTGAAGGATCGTAGCAAATGGAAATCCGTAGTCTCTGCCTACCCCTCTGGGAAACAGGCGTGAATCTATGTATGTACTTTTACTTTAAACTATTATATGCCGAGCTATAGCCAGAGACCAACTTTACCATGGAGCATAAAATCACTAGGCGAAGTTGTATCATAAAGAAAGTCGTAACGAAAGGACGAATTTATGACTATTCTATCCAATCTACTAATCTACATTTAAAGATTTATCAATATAGCGAGGAAGATTTACTTGTTCTTCTTTAAATACATCAAATATTTCCAGAGTCTTTGAGCTTTTAGTACTTACATCTAGACAATGAAAGTCACTATCTTTGAATGTCTGATTATAATATTTTTGTTACTCATACAGAGTACGTTCAACTTTCAAATGACACCATTTTCGTTATCAAAGAGTAGAATATACATAGTTTTATTTAATTATCTCTCGAAAATAATAAAAAATATTACAGTCTTTTTCGTCACTTAGTTCCAGTAATTTTTCACGATACTACAAACTTCCAGTAAACGGAAAATTTTAAAGCACATTACGCTTGAAGTACTGAAAATAAAACGAAACCGAAAAGTTGGTAAAGCGCTACATTTTGAAACGAAAAAAACTGCTTATCATACTTAAATATGATCGCAGCTTAAACAAAACGTTGGCGAAGGACATTTTTCGCGGGCTTTTTTTTATTCCAACTTTTGTACACTGTTTCAATTTAGCAGACGGTACGCATGTATAATTCTTTCTCATTTCGGTAAGCCGCTATTTTTTCTCACTTGTTGTCCAACAATCAAGAGGCAGAAGTTGCTTTGGCACACTGTTTTGTTTTTTATCCCTTCTTTTTTTTAAGTTCGTTAAAGTGAAGGCCCAGGCAATCAACTAGGCAGCCCCGTCGGTTGATTGTTAAGTCTTTGAAAGATGTTTTTTTTATTCTGTTTTGTTTGTGGACTTTTATCAAAAGGTAAAGTATTACCTGGTTTGTCTCTGGTGTGTTTTTTTTCGCAACGGATTGTAATTAGAGTTTCCTTTTGTGGCGCTATAGTTTGTTTAGCAAAGCTAGTGGCTCGGTCAAAGTGGTTTGTTATAAAAGTATGCTACACCTTTGGTCAAAAGAAAATGTTACTGTTACACGTTCTTAGATAACATGTTGTTATGCATACTGATATTAAAATGCGGAATTAATTTTCTTTGTTACATTTTCATGAGTAACAACCTGAAGTAATTTCGTTGAAATTTGACGTGGAAATTTTGTGAGCTTTGGAAGGGCAATGGGCTTTTGGCAAACAAGCGTATGGCCTGCCTAATGATAAGCAGTTAAGTAGCTTATAGGCGATTGCAACTTTAGTGACGTCACTCGCCCATTGCCAACATTCAGAGAAGAAGTACTGCCAACCGCACAATGTCAACTTAAGCAGCAGGGAAATTCTACGCATCTCGGTAAAATAATATAAAGTTATAAATATTTGCGATATTTTGTTGAGTTAAGGTACTTCGCCAACATAGGGTGACGAATGTCACTTTTTAACTTGGGAAAATGTGTCTTATGCTTACCTCCCTCACAAGGAGAGAAGAGAGAGTTATATAGCTTTTCCGAGAATTCAAGGCTATCGATTAAAACCATCCTCGTGTGCCAACTCGCTACGTTACTGTACATCAGTGACCCATTAAGCCAAATCCAGCGTAATGCAGGCCAAAAGTCTGCGGACGACGAAACCGAGGCAACGCAGATAACGACGAAGACAACTTGCCTTTATAAGCTAACTGGAGGCCAGCTCTGGCTTGCTTTTAAAGGCAAGTTATCTGCCAAGGCAAGTATAGCGACCGTACGTAGCAGCCGTGAACCGCACACGCACGTCACCACAGTGGAAAAGTACTTGTGCCGACGTTAGCGCCGCGCACGGAAGTTAGCGTAAACTAGACTCTTCTCTTCGTCAAATGTTGGTTACATTTTCGTATAAATATTTTAGGGGTTTTTATTGGCTAACGCAATATTTTGTCTAGTATAAAAAAGGTGTCAAAATCAGATACACACATTCTGAAAGCTGGAGTCTACGTGTTTATTATACCCGACACTATCCTCAACCACAAGTAAACCAAGTAGGTACCTCCAAAGTTTAACCCCTAAACAAGTTATCTGCCAAGGCAATGTAACGTTTATTCTGATCAACCCGCTTTAGAGGCGTGGTTGACTTAGGAAGTGAACTAAGCCTGGCCGGAATCATAATCTTTGATGGTGATTGCTAACGCGACCCCATCCCGCCCCACTCCATCGGCGGAGAGACTGCTCACCCCAGGTTTTTAGTGTGTATACCGACCCCCTTCAGGGACGAAGAGTCTCACATATAAAGGATTTTTCTGGGTCAAAAAAAAAAGGAATAGAACTAAGCAGAGATAATTTAAACAATATTCTACACGATCAAAAGATTTTATATTTGATAACAATTTGAACTAGTATATAAACACTTTTATAGCAAACAATAATGACTAGAAGTTAGATAGAAAAATAGGGCGTGGTTCTAAGAGTAAAGTTTGTTACGTGGTCTTTGATAGGAAGACCACTTAACTGAGTAGGCAGTTCGGCAGTTAGAAGGCTCGCATCAGGGCGTCTTGATCTTATATATCGGCTGCCGCCGCGCGCCGGCAGGAGGGAGAGAGGGGGCGCCACCACTCCAGCGCGAACGCGGCCGCTGAGCACAACCGGTTCACGTGACAGCAAGTTATCGGCCTATTGCCTCAGTTCGAATTAAGTCCCAGGTTTAAGTAAAGACTTGAAGTATCAGCACTTGTAAGGAAGTATAACGATTTTTTCAAATTTAAGGAGGATTATGTTACTAAATACAAAACCAAGAGATCCTACTAAAATATTAATTCCATTTTGTAGAACAACCTTAAATAAAAATAATGTTTATCACATGTGCATATCAGTTTTAATAAACTGCCTAGGAGTCTAAGAGAACTTATATTTAAATATTTTAAACTTAAGTTAAGAAAATGGCTAGTCGATAAGTGCTTTTATACAATAGAAGAGTTCATGTAACATAAAACTAACGAATCTGATTATTTGTAATTTTTTTTAATATAATGTAATATAATCTATATATTAATACGTGAAGCAAAAACTTTGTAACCCTTTTTACGAAAATTGCGCGGACGGAGGAGTATGAAATTTGGCACAGTTAAAGTTTATATGAAGAAGGAAGGGCGAATCCTAATATTTTTATAAAATATGCATTAGAAATATATTAAATTAATGGAAAAACACTACACGCACACAACCATGCATTTGACACACGCAGTCGAATCGCGTTCGTAGTATTTCGGCATTGTTCGTCTGACGTCGTACAATTCTTTGTAACTATGGTTACCCGTTACCTATATCTTATTTATATGTAATAGAGAAAAACAGGAAAAAAAGTAGCAAGTTTAGGAATTTTGGTCGAATTTTGACCACTAGGCGACCGCTAGTAATGATAAATATTCTAAATAATAATATAGCTTGCCATTTTGTTACTAATATTTTAATTGTTTTATATAATTATTAATATTTGCATGCCTCATACAGGCAGAATATAGCCTGAACTATTTACCATTGTTAAATCTGGTACCACCTGTATTCTGTGCAAATAAATGTTTATTTTTTTCTTTCTGACTATTCCTTTACAATTTTGGCATCACCGACAAACCCCTATGTAGAGGCTGCATGAAGAACGAGGAGACAACAGCTCACGTGTTCTTACACTGCAAAAGCGTGGGCAACCAAGGGGCGAAACTTCTGGACAATCCAGTAGCGATTGTTGTGGCAATGCTTACAACTAACTACACAGAATTCTAAGTACTACGTAGCTTTGCATTGATTCTCACGCTGCATGCACAGTCGGCCAAGAAAATGGAGAACCAGTTTTGACAAAAGTTTCTGTGAGATTTAATTATCGCTAAGGTTGACTTTTTTAACACATGGCATGACGTAAATATAATACATGATAAAGAGAGTAATGGTTACTGTCATAATATTATTGCAAGAGAAAATCGAGCATGTTGTAGGATGGTAGACCACATTTTTGGCCGACTGTATAAGGCAGTCGTATAGACCTTGTTACCTAAAGACGTGACCGTTGTAATTTCTCTGAAATAATAAACTTTACATTCGCGTGATCTCTCATTTATCTCCTGCACACAATAACCCAAACGCACATTAGGTACCTACTACGATATTAGTGCCAACTGCCTCCGTGGCGCAGCGGTAGTGAATGCGACTGCTGTGCATTTGAGGTCTCGGGTTCGAATCCCGGGTCGGGCCAACAAAAACATATTGGGTTTTCCTGTTTAGAAATCTCAATACGAGTCCGGAGTTAGGAAGGTGGCGGTGTTAGACACCCCCGTGCCTCGAAAAGCACGTAAAGCCGTTGATCCTGCACCTGATCTCTCTCCGGTCGTATCAGATCACCGTCCGATTGGATCATGAGGGTTAGGAAACAGAGAGTGCACCACTTGTGATTGCGCACATACTTGTGCATTATAATATCTCCTGCGCAGAGGGCCAGTCTCTGTTCAGATTGGCCGCCGTGGCCGAAATTCGGTCTGGAGGATGTCCTCCAGACCGAATCGTTTAGTGTTGCCACTAATAATGTTATTATTAGTGGCAACACTAAACGAACACAAAAGTACTGCACAATAGTCCCTATTATCTTTCTTGACGGAGGTGAGATAACGATCAACTCTTCGCGTCGATCGCTTACTTGTGCGTGCCCTAATAGTGAGGTTAAGCGCTAGTGCCGACTTCATGAGGCCTAGAGGTGCCCAAGCCCTCGCAATGTTTCATATTCATATTTGTTTCATCTACTTATAGTTTTATCTACAATAATAAAAATATTAATTTATAATACGTATCTGTAGTTATAAAAAATTTACATGTATATTTATTTAATTTATCTGTAATCTGTGGTTCTTATTATCGGTAATAATTAAAAGTTCTGTACTTTTTTGTAGTTTAATGGTATTAATTTAGACTCTGGGTGCTGCGAGGTGCGCTCCTCCATGGCGTCGGCGTCATTTGTTACGCCGACGACACCTTAGTCACGGCAAGGGGTAAGTCGCACCGGGCGGCGGCCATATTGGCGACCGCGGGGGTTGCACAAGTCGTTGGTCGTATCCGGCGGTTGGGCCTAGAGGTGGCTCTTTCTAAGTCCGAGGCCATCTTCTTTCATGGTCCTCGGAATCGGCCACCTCAAGGGGCCCACATCATGGTAGGAGGGGTCCGCATCGGCGTCGGGTCGACTCTCAAGTATCTGGGACTCGTGCTCGACAGTCGGTGGGACTTTGCTGCACACTTTCGGGGTTTGGCTCCCAGTCTTCTGGGCGTTGCTGGCGCGTTAGCGCGCCTGCTGCCCAACTTAGGGGGGCCAAACGCCTCCTGCCGGAGGCTCTACGAGGGGGTCGTGCGGGCTAAGGCCCTATACGGAGCACCCGTATGGGCCAACACCCTGGCGGCCAAAAATGTGGCCGCTCTTCGGCGGCCACAACGCGTCATCGCCATCAGGGCAATTCGAGGTTACCGCACGATCTCGTTCGAGGCAGCGAGCCTCCTTGCCGGATCGTCACCCTGGGACCTAGAGGCCGGGCTCCTGGCGTCGCTATTCCAATGGCGCCAGGAGGCACTGGTTCGGGGTGAGGTGCCGTCGCATCGCGATATCGAGGTGCGGCGGCGCGAGCTCCGCGAGGTCCTAGTGGCAGAATGGGAGGAACGACTTGTCAATCCCAGCGCCGGGCACGCCACAATCGTGGCGGTAAGACCCGTACTTAGAGAGTGGCTGGAGAGGCGTCATGGCGCCCTCACGTTTCGCCTGACGCAGGTGCTGACCAACCACGGTTGTTTCGGTCGGTATCTGTGTCGAATAGGCAAACAGGAGACGCCCGGTTGTCATCACTGCGGCGACTGCCGCGTCGTTGTTGAGGACGCGGCGTTGCACACATTGGTGGCTTGCCCTGCTTGGGCCACGCAACGCCGTGTCATGCACGTGGCAGTCGGTAGAGTCGTCCTCTCGCTCGAGGCTATGGTTCTCTCCATGATCTCGAGCGAGAGGTCTTGGAATGCCGTCGCCTCCTTCTGTGAGGAGGTGATGTCAGTGAAGGAGGCGGCGGAGAGGGAGAGGGAACGATCAATCCCTCTCCCTAACCGCAGAGCCGGGCGCAGGAGGGCGCGAGACGACCTCCAGCCACCCTGAGTAGAAGCCTGCGGGCGGTGGACCTATTGGGGCCGTCTACCGCCCGATCAGCGCAGGTCCGAGTAGGCGGCGTTCGTGTTCCACGCACGCCTCTCGATGTCGGAAAGGGGACTAGGTCCCCCCGCTATGTTGTCGGGGACCAGGTCCCCCAATTATGTGTATAAAGTTTTGTGGGACCCGCCACGTCCATCGGCGGGTCAAACCTTTGGCGGGGTCGCGATTCGAATGCGAGAGCGATCCGCGCGACCCCGCCATAAAGGTGTGAGGAACACCGCGGTGGTTTTAGTCGGTTCAGCCCAAACATATGGGCTGGATCCCGACATATCCCCATCGCCCGCCCCAAAACCGGCGATGGGGAATGTGACAAGCACATTTCCCCGCGTTAAAAAAAAAAAAAAAAAAAAAAAAAGACTGTATTAGACGCTCATAATCACTATTGAGGTGTTGCTGAAAATCAGCGCTGTATCGCAAGCGGTGCAGCATTATGCTGAGCAACATCTCTTTTTAATGAACACTGCGACGCACATTGAACAGCAAGGGCTCCATGTATAAATGTGTATTCTATATTATATATAATAATATATTAAATAATAGTATACATACATTACTACATTATAATTAACGTATTATAATGTAGTAATTCATATAGGTATATAATAATGTATATAAGTTTTATTTTTATTATTATCAATTTATAAATACATTTATTACTGTTACACACAAATTTTGCATTATAATAGTTCTGATTGTGTGTTGCAATGCTTCATTAAAATAAAATATTCTATATCTATATATTCTATCTATAATAAATAGTGACAATATTTGTGTGATCCACAAATGGCTGTTCCGAGTCTGGGTGCTCTTTGTGTGCGTTGTTTGAATGTTTGTAAAGTCGTTAGTTTGTAAAGTTATTAATTCCTAGAGCGAGAGTTGTCTTCATAAAAAAACAAACAAACAAACTAATTGTATGAACAGTGACGACTTGAAAACTGAAATCTTGAAATGTCAAAGGTGCCGAGTTGTGTTTTAAAATGCATACGTAATGACGTACGGATAAAACACGACTAACTAAGTAAACCCTTTTTTGTGTCCAACCTCTCACGATCAAACACAATGTTCGAAAAAAATCATAACTTATTTAAAATAATCACATAACTCTTTTGTGTTACACTTATATATTTTGTGACGTAATAGGCGCACACTTTTCACATAGCTCTCATTCAGTGGGCCGCATTTTTTCAGGGAATTTCACCCTCTGACAAATGTGTAGTATTACAGCTGCACAGTGGTGTGAAACGATAATATAGTGGACAAAATTATATCTTTTTTATTAATAGCGTTTTTTATTATTGCATATAAGTTTGATTCCAGGGTTGAGAAAGTGTCGAGAAATTCTCAGTAGCAGCATATATTGTGAAATTCGCCCGATAAGGCCTACCCCACATTGGGCCTGCGCGTTCCTCGAGCGCGTGAGCGTCGCATTTTACCGGCGTGCGGCGTGTGTACAGCGTAAGCGCCGTTCTATAAGCTCCACCGCCCGCAAGTGTTTTAGTCAGCCACAGTGTTGTGTTAGAACGCGACGTGAGCTCAGCGCGCGTCCAGCGTACGCGCGGCGTTTACGCTCTACACACGCCACACGCTGGTAAAACGTGAGGCTCACGCCGCGTTGTCGCGGCTCGCACGCAGCTTTTGCTTCGTTCACACGCTCGAGTAACGCGCACGCCCAATGTGGGGTAGGCCTAAACAGCAATAGACTCGCTTCCTATTATGTGGAACCTTAAACGATAAGCTGTCGAAATGTCGGTACTCTTTCGGGGATATAGGCGTGCGACTAGCGATAGTGTAACTTTTTTTTCTGCGATTCTGAATTGCACTCTAGGGGTAGGGCACACAAGACTGCGTGGAGTCGGATTTACAGGGATTTGTTTCTGACACTAACAATTTTATTATAAATGGACATTCAGAATAATACACATTATATACAATACTGAGGACATGACTTTATTTCATGCAAAATTAAATGTTTTTAAGTTTTTATTGAGTTTTAAATTGAGTAGTTTTAGAAGTAAAGATAATTATGTAAAACAACTACAACAACAAACAATTTCAGAAGAAGAAAGGGTACTCCCTTTCTTCTTCTAAAATTGTTTGTCCGAAAACCAGATCCTTATGAACCAGATCTCATGTTGGCATTGTTTGTTATATGTCAACTTAACGTCGAGAAAGGTGACCATATTTAAATGTAGTACAGCGCAACTATGATTGAAATCTTTATTGCCTACCTGTGCAGACATATTATACGCATAAGACTATCACTACATATTATATAAACTCTAAAACTACTGAACGGATTTTCATGCGGATTTCACCACTGGAGATCACTCTCTCCATTGGTGAAAACCGCATGAAAATACATGAGGAAGGTTTAGATGTATCTATTATTTGTTAAGGTTTCGTACTACCTGTGCAAAACCGAGGCGGGTCGCTAGTGTTTGTATAAATAGTAAAGGTCAAGATACGGTACCTACCTGTCTTCAAGCGGATTGTATGCTATTTACCACTTTAGTAAGTAGTTTTTAGGTATCATAATTGATAAACATTGTAACTGGAAAACCCACATTGACGGACTATGCGGCAAGGTACATAGATTCGTTTATGTCTTATGCAATATTACGCGCGTGGCTGATATTGATGCCGCGTTATATGCATATCATGGATATGTCTGCTCCATTCTGCGTTATGGCCTAATAATATGGGGTAATTCTGTTGTCATCAATAACGTTTTCCGAGCACAAAAAAAATGTGTTCGTTCAATAGATAAAGCTCAACCGTTGGACAGCTGTGTACTTACATTTAAAAAGTTTCAAATATTACTTCTCCCAGCCTTATATATATTTGAAATTTGTATTTTTGTACGTAAACATTTAAAATTATTTGAAATGCATAATGACGTTGTACAAAGAAAAAGTAGAAAGATTCATAAGATATGTGTTCCGCAACAGAGAATTCTGTTTTCCAATAATGTCTACTGTATGGTGATTTCTATTTATAATAAATTACCCGATGTATTTATAACTCTTCATCTAGTGACATTTAAAAATGAATTATTTAACTTTCTATTAGACAAATGTTATTATACTATCAACGAATTTTTTAATGATAAATTGGACATAAAATTTAGAATTTAATTAAGGATTACTAACTTAATAGTGAACAATTCAATTAATTATTTTTGAATTCTTAGATTTATATTGTTATTAACAAGTTCATTTATGGCATGTTATGATAGTCTGCTAAAATAATATGTGCGCTGGAAACGGCAGAATATTATGGACATTAAAATTTTAATTATGTTAATTATGTTATCTTTTTTAGTACATTTGTAAATATAGATTATTAGATTATTACTATTAATAAACTACGTGAAACAAAAAAAAATTTGTCTACACGACTGTAATTAAAATATTTTAACAAATAAATACATTATTAATATAATTACTAAAAAGAAAACCCAGTCCAATTTACAACATGTTGTCGATTCAACGAAAGATGCAATAACATTAAGAATAGCTCTGATCTTTTGCTGTACTATTTCTTTGTACATCAAAAAGCACTTCAAATGGCGAGTAAGTAGAAATTGCTATGTGAACCAGTATTGAATATCTGTCTTACGTTTATAAAAATATAAAAATGAACTCTTATTGTTGGCAGGAAAACTGTTATATGTTATTTAGTTTTCAATTTGAACACGACTCGCGAAATATTCCTATTCAAAGCAGTTTATAATTAGGTTTGGTAAAGGCACCGTGTATAAATCTTATATAATAATATTAATGTTATGCTCTCTCATAACTAACTCTCCTTGTAAATGGTTCTATTAAAAAATGCTACTCATTAAGCCTATATTACTCGGTGATAATATAGCTTACTAAAGGTAAAAGGAGAATGTTAAAATCTATATTTATAATATTAGTATAGATAAACGAATTTTATGACGATTTTGAAAATTAATATACAGGATGTCCGGTAATTAATGAATAACCTTGAAATGTCTTATAGTTAGTAGAACTGATGGCCGTTCAGGCAACAATATGAAATAAAATCTATCCTAACTACTACCTGAGATATGATTTTTTTTAATTACCCATTTTATCTTTCTTGTACACTACGAACATAAATGAATGAATTCCATTCGTTTTTTGTTGTTTTATTATTAAACAATAATTATGCTAATAGATAGACAATCAAAAGTATGACTAGCTATTAATTTTTTTTATATTAAATTATATTATATTATTTTTTCTGAAAGGTCATCGGTTTTCAAGACATTTCAAGGTTATCCATTAATTACCGGACATCCTGTAAATTATAAAAAAGTCAAATACAGTTTGTCCATCTCATTCAAATACAGAAGAACCGTTATGTACATCGTTATATATTTTAGAGATAGAGTGAACGTGAGTGCCTGTACTTATAACTGTGTAACAAACACTGGCCTTCTTCTTACAGGTTCATAAGACGATATTGGTACAGCATTGACAAGTTGATAAACTGCAAATATTGATATTGGTTGACTTTGTACAAACAGCGACACATCAACTTAGACTGTTTGGACTTTGAACTATAAGAAGTTGAACGCTGCGAATCGTCCGAGAGTGTGCGTTATATTTTTATTACGCTCTATGCTTACCATTACACCACTACTATGCACTGTCCCTTCCCGACAATTCTCTATTTTGTATGTAGCGTAGTTATGCTTATATAGAGTGTCTAACTTGATGTGTAGCCGTGTGTACCGAATTCCTTTACTTTTATAACTTATATCACAGTTTCCGTTTTTGTTTTTTTAGTTGTCTCACTGTGGCGATATAACTACACTAGAGAACATTGAGACAACTACCATCTTAGTCTCCCCGTGAACATGACTACTGTAAAGTAACCGAAACGTCAGAGCAAAAGTGTAAAATTAAATATAAATAGTTTTAATTAATCTAAATAGCTTAAATTGTATTAAAGTTCAATAAAAGTAGTGTTAGAGTATCAAAACTATGTAATAAAAGGGTTTTAAAATAAACAACGCGACAAAATCTGTATATAGAAGTTTAATTTCAATGTATAACATTCGCGTAAATATAAGACAATATTAAGTTGGTTTTCTTTTCTTTCTTTGCTTAGAACGTCTATCTGTGCTCCATTTTCTATCCTAATTCATTCAACGGTTAACGCATACTTATAATACCCATGATCATAATAATATTACTTACATTTACGCAAATGTTATATGCATATTGAAATTAAATATCAATTTTGTCTACGACTCAAAGTATCGAGCCCACTGTGCGACGTATAACGGCAATTTAGCTGTATACGATATAAATCCGTACCTGCGCGTTTGGTTGATTTAATATGGCACCATGTTTTTGATATGGTATACATATTGTCTGATGTATGATCGACGCGCATTTGCATGCTCGTCATATGTGATGGACTACCATTTTTAAGGCCTCACTTTACACCGGAACGTATCCAAGAATACTAATAATTAACTTCTTTTTTAAATAGACATCTCCCGCATTAGTAAGACATCATGTATTGCTGACTGACAGACTCGGAACAACATTTTGTGGATCACACAAATGTTTGTCCTGTGTGGGGATCGAAACCAAAACACTCGGGAAGGTGACAATGGCGTGGTGACCACTTAAACTACTACGCCATCCGTGCAGTCTATAAACTGTCCCACTGTTGGGCAAGAGGCTCCTTAGTATGAGAAGGCTTAGGCTACTGTCCACCACGTTGGCTCAGTTCGGATTGGTAGACTTCACATGTCTTTACAAAGGTTGTAGAGGTCTTTTAGATAAGCAGGTTTCCTTACAAAGTTAAAGCTAGCGATATTGAATTATTTGGCCACAATGCACAATGCAAATTGGCAGTCTACATGCATCTTCGGAAATGGTGTGGAGGACTCTTAGATATGTATATAAGGCCCAAAAGAAATGTCTAAGGGCTATATGTAAATTAAAAACAACAGATAGTTGTCGACCCTTTTTATCACTTTAAATATTTTGAGTCTATCATGTATGGCTTCGAACCCACGTCGCGCACCTCTGACTTTCGGAAGTTATATGACTTTTCGAAATTATGTGCGTATTGATTGTCAATTATCGCCTGCTCCATGCCTCGGAGAGCACGTTAAGGCGTCGGTCCCGGCTGCCATGAACATCTATGGCAGTCGTTATTAGGAGAGTGTCAACACAAAAGATCCCACTGGGTCGAAGTGTCGCCGGTCTGCACTGACTGGCCCCCACATAAGATACATACATAAATCATGTATGAATATTTTGGAAACTGCTTTATTTGTAAAAAGGAATTTACATATGTTTGAGAATTTTAAAAGTACGTATTTTAATAAAAGTGTGTTTTGAATGGCTCCCAGAATATATAACCATTTACCAAAACTAATATTTTTTTTTTACGTGTGGGAATGATTTGACGCATACCCCTCCGCGGGGGCGGACGGAGGGGCGATATCGGGCTCACACCCGGTGAGTAAAAGAGAGATGGTAATGATGATAAGAATGGATCTCCCGGTAATACCGACTAAACCTACCACGGTGTTCCGCGACAGAACCGCAATCGGCGGGGCCGCACGAATCATTTTTACATGCAGTCGCGACCTCGCCGAGGTTTCGGCCCGCCGTATGAAACGGCAGGCTACTACACGATAAGACCTACCCTTTGATCACCACTACTTTTAAAATCCCTACTGTCCTCCCCCTAGAGGGGAGACGGACACGATACAGAGGCGCGCGTGGGAACACGCACGCCGCCTCTCGGACCTGTCTCGGTGCTGATCGGATGGCGGGCAGGCCCACGAAGCCCGCCACCCCCAGGTCATACCAGGGTGGCCGGAGGTCGTCTCGCGCCCTCCGGCGCCCAGTTCTGCGGTTGGGGAGAGGGTTTGAGCGCTCCCTCTCCCGCTCCGCGGTCTCCTTGACGGAAATTACCAAAACTAATACTAAATAAACACAATGTTAAAATATATAAAATAAGTTAGAAACTATTGCTAGAAAAATGTTGTTACGCTGTAGGTGAACATTTATGTGATAAACTGTAATTATAATTTAGAATAGGTCATTTAATAGAACACAGTTTTTTTGTTATTATTGGATTAATAAAATTTGTTTTAAGTATTTTGTGTAATTGCATGCCGTAAGGCAAAATATAGAATTGCTTAACTATTAAGTGCTTAACAACCCATGCACCTGTATTTGCAATTGGAATAATAAATAAATAAATATGCACTAAGCAGGTTTCCTCACGATGTTTTGCTTCACCGTTTAAGCTAGCAATAATTAACTATTTAATCTCCAGGCCAAACTTTGGGACCTAGATACAATGTTTTGTTTATTGTATAGTTTCTGGCTAATTGAGGAGTTAATGCGCATATTAACTTCTAAAAGTAAGAGGTGCGTATTTTGGAATTGCACTAGGAATATTTCGTAACTGAAAAACCCAATAACTTTTTGTTGGCCCGATCTGGGATTCGAGCCCGAGACCTCATGCACAGCAGTCGCATTCACTAACGCTGCGCCACGGAGGCAAAAGATGGACACTTTTAGAACCAGAATAAAGACCCGGTACCAGTCTCCGTTTAGACTGGCCGCCGTGGTCTTAATTCGGTCTGGATGACATGATTAAAAGTGTTCTTTTTTTCGGTATGGTTCTGTTTCTATTAAATCGGTTCCTAATAAAGATCCCAAAATTTAGATATCGTAGTATCCAATTTAAAGGTTCTCAAGAAAGGCGTAATATTCGGTTATTCAAAGATTGATAGGGATGATCTACCAAAACATTCCATATCTCCAAATTTAGAAATTCTTCGCCCAGTGGCAGCGACCCTCGTGTTTCGCCGTTATCATACTGCGTTGAACGGCATCGCGTCCTATGAACTCAAACAAGTTTGAACTTAATTGGAAGATCCGGTAAAATAAAATTTCTTAGACACTACTGATTTGAGTAGTAGAGCCTCGCTGATTTCAGCATGGATGGGCCGGCTCGAACAGAGAAGGACTCTCTCACAGAATATCGACGTGAAATAGCAGTATTCCTACTGTTGTGTTTTGTTCGGTGAGTGAGAGTGCCGGAGGCCCAATCACCCCCTTTCCTCCATTCCTGCTCCTTTTCCTTCCCACTTCCTTTCCTAAAGGGTCGGAAACGCGCAAGTGATGCCTCTGGTGTTGCAGGCGTCCATAGGCTACGGTGACCACTTACCATCAGGTGGGCTGTATGCTTGTTTGCCAGCCTAGTAGCATAAAAAGAACCTTTATTTCATCGGTTCTTCAATTTAGGTTTCGGGATTTAGCAAAAGAACTGCTAAATTGGTATTCATCACCTGAAATACCGGTACGGAACCGATGTTGTGGTATTTCAGAAACCTTTTCAATATCTGCACAGCAGTCGCATTCCCTCCTTTGCTACCAAGACAGTATAAAAATAAATTGGACCTACAAACCATCGGCATTGTAATAGAAAGTCGGGAACATAAAATATGTACATATTATTACGGGGCGGTGTGAGAGAGAGCTATTACTTTTTGTCTAGTGAAAAATTATAGCTCTTCCTTACGCGATAGCGCGTTCAATTCAAGAACAGTAATGTGCGTTTCTACCATTATATAATTGAATATAGCTACCTTTTTCTTTTGTGACGTCATTATTATAGGTGGCCATTTTGGAACAATAGGCAGGTTTTCTTCTTTAACTTATAACTTTATTTTAAAAGAAATCTATGTATGGTATGTTAAGCTGGTTTGGACATGTAGAAAGAATGGACGGGAAAAGACTAACTAAGAAAGTTTATAAGGCTAGTGTGAATGCAACAGTCGCAAGTGGAAGACCTACGCGAACGTTTTTCGATCAGATCGGAGACGATCTGGACAAAGGCCAGGTTAAGAGCACCTTAAACCGGCGAGCGTGTATGAGAAATGTGATGGAAGTGAATGGAGCCAGAGAAGTGTGTCAGGATCGTATCAAATGGAAATCCGTAGTCTCTGCCTACCCCTCTGGGAAACAGGCGTTATTATATATGTATGTTAAATAAATCTGCAGTAGGGATGGTTCCTGTGTCACGGGCCACTTTCAATTAATTGATACAAACAGCACCCAGATTCAGAACTGCAACTTGCGAATTACCCATGTTTTTTATTTCAATATGCTTGTTTGCCTACTAAGTTGTATAAAAAAAGCCGTTTAATTAAAGATGAATACTTTTTGCTACATACCTATCTTAGAACAATTAAACTGTTTTATTTATTTATACTTTCTCCGATGTTTCGGTTGTTGTGTAAGCCATGGTCACAGGGTAAAAATATAAGACTGGATGAAAATATGTACCTATTGAAAATGCTATACGATTTACATAAAGATAATGAAGTCATAACAAGCTCTAGTTAGAGGCGCTCATCGCCAGTTGCAATCACTAACCGGTAAACGATTAGCGAGGTTAAGCAACGTTGGGTGCGGTCAGTCTGTAGATGGATGACCGCTTAGTGGTATTTCATGAGAGCATCTCCGTGCTTCGGAGGGCACGTAAAAAGTCGGTCCCGGTTGTTGTCAAATTGACAGCAGTCGTTAAGCCATGTCAGAGGCCTACGGGCGGCTTAAACAACTATTGACAACAGGTTGGCCACTAACCACACGAAAAGAAGAAGAAGGCTCTAGTGGGAGACCAGTGCCTGGTTCTTGAGACCAGGCAAGTGCTGAACTGGAGTCCTGATTGCTGCAGCTGTGGGTCGCATGTGTCTCAAGATGTTTACTGAGTATTTAATGTTACTGTTTTAATTTCTTCCTTTTTTATAATTTTTTTATTATTTCTTTGTATCTTCATACACATTGTGCTCACCTGATAGCTGTATAGCAAAAAGATTTCTTTCTTTCTTTCTTTTTAAGCTGAAAGGGTAGGCAAAGACGTATATTTTGTCAGCTACGATTTTATGTCTTACGAAATAGGGCCTTACCTTTTGCCGTCAACCTTACCGAACACTGCACGGAGACTCAGGGTCACTGAGGTCTCGGGTTCGATTCCCGGCTCGAGTGAAGCATTTATGGTTTTTTCTATCTGGTAAAAAAAATCAGCGATTGCCTATTGGGATACCGTTGAACTGCCACGCAGAGGTCTCGACTTCGAACCCAAGGCACGCATCTCTGACTTTTCGAAGTTATGTGCGTATTAAATAGTTAATTATCGCTTGCTTTAACGGTGAAGGAAAACATCGTAAGTAAACCTGCATGTCTGAAAGTCTGCCAACCCACATTGGGACAGCGTGGTGGACTATGGTCTAACCCTTCTCACACTGTGAAGAGGCCCGAGCCTAGCAGTGAGATAGTTTAATATAGGGTTAATATTATATTATAATAAATCTCACACATACTTAGACTATATATTGAGTAGACAAATAGTACTCTTTGTTATATATTAGTTTAGTTTAGTTTATATTCTCTTTGTTCCGAAACACTCCATAGAATTCTGAGACAAAGCCACGGGCAAAAACGAATGTATCATAAAGCTCAAGTTCGTATGTAGGAGTTTAGACACTATACGAAATACAGCAACTATCTACAAACTCTGTACACGGGCGATTTTTTGTGGCTTTCATTTTCTATTAATAATATGTCAAATAGTCATTATTATCAAAAGCAAGCAGCTATAGCTCAATGGGGAGACCAACAGACTGCAATGCAGAGGGTCTCAGGTTCGAACCCACGTCGCGCACCTCGAAATTATGTGCGTATTGATTGACAATTATCGCCTGCTCCGTGCCTCGGAGAGCACGTTAAGCTGTCGGTCCCGGCTGCCATGAACATCTATGGCAGTCGTTATTGGGAGAATGTCGACACAAAAAATCCCACTGGGTCGAAGTGTCGCTGGTCTGCACTGACTGGCCCCCACATAAGATACATATGTACATATATCTCAAACGCAGTGTATGATATGTTTCAGGATGGAAGGCACTAAATAGGTTACGCACCCAGGTTGGCAGATCTAAAACCAATATGTCAAGGTGGGTTATACCGACCCAAGTGCAAATAAGTGCGACTGCGGTGCATCCCCACAGATAATGGGTCATTTGCTGACCTGCCCCACGAGCCCAGAATTGTGCACGGGTTGTTCCGTATTCATCCTATGACGTCTCATCCTATTTCTTTACTCATCCTAAACTAGAATGCCTAACTGATCCGATTACATTATTTTAATAAAGTTTCTTTATTCAACCGAAATTGCGTTTCTTACTCTACCCGTGGCAAATATTACCCAAAAAAGTATGGATAGCAAAACAACCCTTGGCTTCGCAAAAGTAGGGTAGGTTAGGTTAGTAAAAGTACTTAGCCTATGCCAGGTACTCGGTGATAATAAAGATTTTTACGTTTGAGCAAGTCTTTCCTGTTTATAATATTAATATAGATATAGATTACGAAAACAGTAATTTTTGTTCAGACCTTCACCCAAACCCTGAAGCTTTTGGGTAATTTCGTAATAGGTTGAGCTAGGAATATTTACAGGATGAATAAATAATTAAAAATGAAATAATTGCTGTCGGTTAAGCAAGGAACGTAAATAGGTTGCCCTCTCGCTCCAGGCCGTGGTTCAATCTATGGTCCGGAGCGAGAGGTCGTGGAACGATGTCGCCTCCTTCTGTGAGGAAGTCATGTCCATCAAGGAGGCGGTGGAGCGGGAGAGGGAGCGCTTAAATCCTCTCCCCAACCGCAGAACCGGGCGCCGGATGGCACGAGATGACTTCCAGCCACCCTGAGGTTTGACCTGGGGGTGGTGGGCTGCGTGGGCCTGCCCGCCACCCGATCAGCACCAGGTCCGAGAGACGGCGTGCGTGTTCCCACGCGCGCCTCTGAGTCGTGTTTTTGTCCCCCTACAAGGGGACAGTAGAGGGTCTTTTATGTAGTGGCCTGCTGTTTCTCACGGCGGGCCAAAACCTCGGCGGGGACGCGATTGCATGTGAAAGCGATTCGCGCGGCCCCGCCGTCTATGGTTATGTCGAGGAACACCGTGGTAGGTTTAGTTGATATTACCGGGGTATCTCTCCCCGGTGAGCCCGACATAACCTCTCCGTCGCCCCGCGGAGAGGTATGCGTCAAAGCATTGTGCATACTTGATGAGATATGCTAAGCAATGCCTAATGCGATTCGCGTTGCAGAGCACTGGGCTAAAATCATTTAAAAACTGCTGCCATCGACACGATAAGGATAAGAAGGCTGTTATAATAAATAATAATAATATCAGCCCTGTCCCTTTACTGAGCACGGGCCTTTTCTCATAATGAGACGGCTGTAGTCCACCAGGCTAGCCTAATGCGGTTGGTGTCAATTCTTAGATAAGCAGGTTTTGATGATTGACCTCACGATGCTTTTACGGCGAAGAAAATATTATTTACCGTTAAAGCGAGCGATAATTAACTATTTAATAGGTTAGTAGTGCGTGCCTGGTACCTGGGCAGTGAAAATTAAAAATAATATAGTTTTTACAATCCATCATAGTGTAGACTTAATGCCACTGAAAGTGTGAAGACTGTACAGGTCGTAATATCAATGGGAGATATCGTACGATTACGTCAAAATAAATCGATTTGAACATTCGAAGAGTTAAAAGTGGAGAAAATTTCACAATCTGATCTGGCGGCTACCACTGTATTGTTTTAGAACTTAGTATTGCGTAGTCAAGGTAATTTAGTTTTGTGTAGCTATTTGGCATTATTATTATGGCTTATTTGGCAGATAATTGTGAAACTCTAAAAGCTTGTCCCACCACCTACAGATAACATTTATCTATAAGATAAAAGTCTCGCCATCTCTCTTCTTTAACCTCACAAGAGTGAGACAGCATGCGATTTATCTTTCGGATAACTTTTACTTGTTAGTTGTAGGACTGGCCATTAGCCTTCAGTCGTAGCCCAATGTAAGAAAAGACTGCCGATTGGGAAGTCGCGAGTGGAATTGTATCCATTGCACTACGGACGTGAACATACATGCATTCTAGCTTAGCTGAAGGGGATAACAGTAAGAATACTAATTAGTAATATTTAATTTCAGTTCATTTTATTAGGCTTGATGACAGGGCTAAACGCATAGCTCAGTGGGGAGACCAACAGATTGCAATGCAGAGGGTCTCGGGTTCGAACCCACGTCGCGCACCTCTGACTTTCGGAAGTTATATGACTTTTCGAAATGATGTGCGTATTAATTAACAATTATCGCCTGCTCCGTGCCTCGGAGAGCACGTTAAGCCGTCGGTCCCGGCTGCCATGAACATCTATGGCAGTCGTTATTGGGAAAGTCAGTACCCTCTAATATTCTGACACTGGTCTAGCCTTAGGGTATCGTTAGCCTTCGGGTTGTGGAGGTCAGGTGGCAGCCGCTCCGTGTAAAAACTGATATCCAGTCAAATCCGGTTAGATCAGAAAAAGCCGACTCCAAGTGACTTGGGAATAATAAAGGCTAAGAGAGAAGAAGATGACAGGGTTAAAATCAATGATTCTAATTTGTCCATCTTTTAGAATAGCAAAAAAGATTGGACATCTATTTTTTGTTTTAACAAAACAATAACACTAAAGTCGTTAAATTCGATTCGAACAAGTTCGGAAGGGGAGACTTGTGACGTTACGCTTTTCTAAAATGTTTACCTACAAATGACGTCCCACGAAATTTAAATGCGTTGTCTGCGTTGTTATTAGTTTGTGGGACAAAAGAAAAATACGTGTCCAATAAAATCGTGGCTAATATAAAAGACAGACTAAAAACTTTTTTGTAGTCATCATGCCCATTTAATACATTGCTTTTAATTGTTACCCCACCGGTTATGGTAATATTTGCATGTCTGATCAAGGCGAAATATGACGTAATATTATCGAACTTCATCATATCAATTCATCATAATTTTACCATAGAATTTTTTTAACAATGCTTTTTGATTTACCTAGTATGACTGCACGAATGGCGTAATGTTTTATGAGGTCGTGATTCAGAAATGGTTGTTCCGAGTCTGGGTGTTCTTTTTGCCTGTTTGAATGTTTGTAAATTCCCCCGCAAAACATAAATTATACACAGTCTGTTTTAAAAATGTTAGCTATCCTAACATCTTAAATCCTTACTATTAATAATATTATAAACGCGAAAGTTTGTATGGATGTATGGTTGTTTGTTACTCTTTCACGCAAAAACTACTGAACCGATTGCGATGTAACTTGGTGTGTAAATAGCTGGAGACCTGGATTCACACATAGGCTTTTTATCCCGATATTCCCACGGGAACGGGGCTTACGCGGATGAAACCGCGGGGAAAAACTACTAATTCTATAAATTATAATGTGTGTTTGTTAAGCTTTCACGGCTCAACTACTTGACCGATCATAGTGAAATTTCGCATACACGTTGTCTGGGGTACAGAAATAAACATAGGATACCTTTCATTCAGACGAACTGTTCCAGAGGGATAACTAACATACGAATATATTTAGTTAAAGTTATTTCATTTCACTCAAGTCGTGGAATTGAAGACATAATTGGAAAAGTTGACTAAGAAAGTTTATAAGGCTAGTGTGAATGGAACAGTCGCAAGAGGAAGACTTAGGCGAACGTTTCTTGATCAGATCAGAGGCGTTCTGGACAAAGACCAGGTTAAGAGCACCTTGAACCGACGGGCGTGTATGAGGAATGTGATGAAAGTGAATAAAGCCAGAGAAGTGTGTCAGGATCATAGCAAATGGAAATCCGTAGTCTCTGCCTACCCCTCTGGGAAACAGGCGTGAATCTATGTATGTATGTAATTGGAAACTTGTCATGTCTGGCCACCGGTGTACCGCTGCTATTCAATAGGTTAAATGTTACCTAACTCCATTTCGTGTAGACTCTTCAACTTGCCAATGGTATCCCTCCTTGGCAATATTAATGGCACAAATGGAACGGTTGCCAGTACCCATAACTCTCCTGGCAGCGCGGTGATAAAACTCTCGCCTCCGATCTGACCGTTTGTTATATCCAACTATTGTTTTCTTATGATTGGTTTAACCTTTTCATGGCTGTGCGGATGAATGGAATTGTGAACAAAGGTTGTTAATTTTTTGATCTGTAGATAGAGGTTTTGATGTTAGGATAGTGTTAGTCTTATGTTCTTACTTATAATAGGCCCACCGCTGGGCACGGACCTCTTGCCTCCATAAGAAGGGTAAGGTCTACCACACTGGCACAAAGCGGGTTGGCAGACTACCTTTGCAAATATTATGAAGAACTGTCAGATGTGCTGGTTTCACACGATTTTTTCCTTCATTGTTAAAGCAAGCGATAAATTAACTCATACTTAGAAATCTATACTAAAATTATAAAGCTGAAGAGTTTGTTTGTTTGTTTGAACACGCCATTCTCAGGAACTACTGGTACGAATTGAAAAATTATTTTAGTGTTGGATAGCCTATTTATTGAGGAAGGCTATAGGCAATATAACATCACGCTACGACCCGCGGGGGCGGCGCAGTAACGATAAACGCGGGTGAAGCCACGGGAACATTTAGTTAGTAATATTAACAAAACAATAATTGGAAAATAATTTTGAAATTAAACTAACTTAGAAGAATTTAATAATTTTCCTTTTTTTTGTAGGAGACCTTTGCATTGCCATGTGGGTATCGAGTTCGATCCTAAGGCAACCGATGTATTTACAAAGTTCTGTGCGTATTAAATAGGTAATTATAACGATGTGAAATATGAAAATATACTATACACTTTTATGTATGCATATAGTATAGATATATTGTTATAAATTTATATTTATTACTAGCTGCCCGGACAGACTTCGTTCTGTCAAAAGTAATTTTTATTTTTTTTATGTTTACTTTATCACTAAGGGGTATGAAAAATAGATAGTAGCCGATTCTCAGACCTACTAAATATGCATATAAAATTTCATAAAAATCGGTCAATCCGTTTCGGAGGAGTATGGTAACTAACATTGTGACACGAGAATTTTATATGTATAAGAAGATTTTCATTCCATTTTTGTATGTTTTTCATTGGTGTGTAAATTATAGCAGGAGCAGGAACAGCGATAGCTCAGTGGGGAAACCAACAGACTGCAATGCAGAGGGTCTCGGGTTCGAACCCACATCGCGCACCAATGACTTTCGGAAGTTATACGACTTTTCGAAATTATGTGCGTATTGATTGACAATTATCGCCTGCTCCGTGCCTCGGAGAACACGTTAAGCCGTCGGTCCTGGCTGCCATGAACATCGATGGCGGTCGTTATTGGGAAAGTCAGTACCCTCTAATGTCCTGACACTGGTCTAGCCTTAGGGTATCGTTAGCCTTTGATAAAAACTGATATCCAGTCAAATCCGGTTAGACCAGAAAAGCCGACCCCAAGTGACTTGGGAATAATAACGGCTAGGGAGAAGATTATATTTTGGCTGCATCTGTAATGTAGCGGTATTGTATAAAACTTCTGTGCAGGGTATCGCATTGGATTGCCAGATCCACAGTGGTATTGGGACTTCTGTCACGATATCTACGGACTGCGTGGTTTTATGTACCATACTGCGTATATATATTAGTACATTGTAGTTGCAGTAATACACATCTACAATGCCATGCTGCTTATAGCCATAAGGTTTATCATTTAACTAGCGACCCGCCCCTGCTTCGCACGAGTAGTACAAAACCTCAACAAATTATAAACCTAAACCTTCCTCATGGCATTTCATCAATAGACAGAATGATTCTGTCTATTGGTGAAAACCGCATGAAAATCCGTTCAACAGTTTTTGAGTTAATCGCGAACAGACAGACGCGGCGGGGACTTTGTTCTATAAGGATAGTATTTAACTGCACGGCAAAAAAATACTAATTGCACAGCAAAATATGCTTATCAAAAATACTAACTGCACAGCAAAATATATTTAAAGAGATTAAACTGCTATATACAGATTTTATCGCGTTGCTTATTTGACACTTTATTACAAAATTTTTGAAAATTGTTACACTACTACTACTATTAAACTTTACTAATTTTACACACTGGAACATTGAGACAACTGCCATCTTAGTCTCCCCGTGACCATGGCTGCTGAAAAGCAACCGAAACGTCGGGGTGAGTGTAAAAATAAATTAAATCTAAATAGTTTAATAATAATTTAATTAGCTTAAAAATTAGTAAAGTTTAATAGTAGTAGTAGTGTAACAATTTTCAAAAATTTTGTAATAAAGTGTCAAAAAAACAACGCGATAAAATCCGTACAAAGCAGTTTAATTTCAATGAATAATATTCTCGTAAATAGAAGACAATATTATATTTAAAGAGATCAAACTAAGTCAACGGAGCCCCGCTCCGCAGGTCTCCTATTTTTGGGTGGGTTTAAGAAGGAACCTAACATAACCTAACCCTTCCGAGATGGAATGCAGTGATTTGAGGCGTATAGGTGCGCCTTTAGCTTTAGCGTTATGCTCTGTAATATTTGCTGTGCAATTAGTATTGTTGATAGTCATTATATTTAATCCCGTTTTATAATATGTAGTTATATCACAAAGAGGTGCTTTAAAAGGATTTTCTCGATCTAAATTTGAGTGCCAGCAAGATGCAAATATCGGACGAACTGCAAACAAACTATGTTGCATTCAAATATTAGATCGGCGGGAATATGCCGACACTGCATTTCCACCTATTAAACTAAC
This sequence comes from Catocala fraxini, assembly GCA_930367265.1. Classification (NCBI taxonomy): domain Eukaryota; kingdom Metazoa; phylum Arthropoda; class Insecta; order Lepidoptera; family Erebidae; genus Catocala; species Catocala fraxini. The sequence goes on along the minus strand of OV884049.1, from coordinate 3,009,057 downwards.
GTTATAGTTAGAGTGCGAAATTTGACTGTTTTAGTAATGTCTAACAGTTTAATTATTGACAGCGATGCGGAAGAATACTATGACAATTTATAATATTTTTTTGTTTAGTAATATTGTAGGATATATTTTCTGGCGTAGTGGGTTAAGTGGTCGCCTTGCCATTGCCACTGCGCCCAGTGGCATGGTGTTCGAATCCCACACGGGACAAAAAAATCTGTGATCCACAAATGTCCGTTCCGAGTCTGGATGTTCTTTGTGTCCGTTGTTTGAATGTTTGTAAAGTCTCTATCGATGTATAAGTCGCCATCTATTGACATCTTACGGAACTACGTAGTATGAGTACGTGAAGCGTAGAGAGAACGCTGGCACATTCTCGAATCTTCTTACTGTTTACATACCGGGTATGGCGTTACTAGAAAGCTCTAGAAACGCTTAAACCGCGTATAAAAAGGGAAGACCAGTGCTCGCGCAGTCAGTTCACAATCGTAAGTGGTCAAGTGTTCATCGAAGCGAACGGAAGCGGAAATACTACGGAGTTTAAATCAGTTACAGTGGCAAAGTGAAGTGTTTGTTTTTTTTAAAATTTAATTTTTTGCTAGAATAAAACTTGTTTTAGTCGCTAATATTGTCTACATTCTTATCCCTCGAACCCAACACGTAACAATATTATCAAGAAATGAGTACTGTGACAAAATCTAGTAAACCGCAATATCCAAAATCAGCGCGAACGAAGTTGCGAGTCTAGCTAATAACTAATATTGGATCTATAAGATTTTAATAATACGAGACCATGATTAGTTTTCTGGGTATTTTTGACGATGTTTATTTTCATCGCTACATTCATTTTATTAGACTGGGGAGTTTTCTGATATTGTATCAACTGTATTCGCTTAAGACTATTTATTAAATGTGTTGTTAGTCTCATGGCCTAGCTAATTTTGCGACTATTCATAATATCTTGAACTGGACCCGATTGGAAGCAGGCGTAAAAACATTTAAAGAAAAAGGTTTTAATAAACTAAACGCTGATGGGTTAAGATATAATAACATCATGGTGCGACTGATTAATCATATCCATGACAAATTATACCTCATATCTGTTTCGCCCTGCAAAACCTCACCGATTTAAATACTTTTTCAAAAGTCTGAAAAGAAATTGGTTGTGTTTAACTGTGTTTATTTATTTACGATTATTATTATTATTTTCTTTTTTATTTTTTTTACATCTTAGGTGGCAAACAAGCATACCCACCTGATGGTAAGTGGTCACCATAGCCTATAGACGTCTGCAACACCAGAGCCCCATCACTTGCGCGATGCCGACCTTTTAGGAAAGGAGGAAGTGGAAAGGAGGAAAGAGGCTAATTCGGCCTCGTAGGAATACTGCTATTTCTTTTGCTAGTCTTTCCCCGGTCAAGCCGGCCCATTCATGCTGAAATCAGCAAGGCTGCTCAAAATTTGCCTATATTATTTTCAAATTCAGCTGCCGCTCCAGGAATAATTTCAGTGTCGCGAGGGACTTTACCAACATTATATGGATCATTCATCACACATTTTTTTGTAATAGTGGTGGCAGTGGCTATGTGTCTTCTTAAACCACTACGCCATACGTTCAATCGATTCTTTTTATTCTATCGTCACGCAGGGAGAAAACAGAGAAATACGTTTGCTTGGATTAAACGCTGTCCGCATTTTCTCTTGTAACATTCTCTGATAGCACGAAGTTTGGTCACAGTATTTCTGATTCTTTTTCTTATCTTATCTTATGTGATATCTGTCAGTGTAGACCGGCGACACTTCGACCCAGTGGGATCTTTTGTGTCGATACTCTCCCAATAACGACTACCGAGACCGACGTGTTCGTGCTCTCCGAGGCACGGAGCAGGCGATAATTGTCAATCAATACGCACATAATTTCGAGAAGTCATATAACTTCCGAAAGTCAGAGGTGCGCGACGTGGGTTCGAACCCGAGACCCTCTGCATTGCAGTGTTGGTCTCCCCACTGAGCTATCGCTGCTCTTGAGCGCGCTATCTTGCTTATTCTGATTCTATTCTTTACTTGCGCCGCTGCATTACAAATCACAATGTATAATTAGGGAGGTTTCACTCATTTTCTAAGTGGTATAGATAAGCTTTAGTATCTAGCTACTAAACTGTAAGTATTATACTGTAATAAATAAATTGAGAAGAGAGGAACCCACAACGCACCTTCAGATTGTTCAGTTTGTATGGTAAATGAAGAGCTCATTTGATGCAAAATTGAGCATGCTTCGCGCTGAGGTGAAACTTTATATTGTATCTATATTAATATTATAAAGCTGAATAGTTTGTTTATTTGTTTGGTTGAACGCGCTAATCTTAGGAACTACTGATTCGAATTGAAAATTCGTTTAGTGTTGGATAGCCCATTTATCGAGGAAGGCTTTAGGCTATATAACATCACGCTACGACCTATAGGAGCGCAGCATCAATGAAAAACGTTGCAAAAACGGGCGAAATTATCTTATGTGAAGCAGATGAAGTTGCGCGGGTCAGCTAGTAAATGAATATTGCAAGTTGGAGTAAAACTCTACGTTGTAGCGACTATCACTCCAGTTTAATTATTGTAGTTGGGGTAGTTACTTGGGATCGAACTTCAGGTCTCTGCGTAGCAATTCAACGCTCTCTCACTAGGCTATCGCTCCAGTTTTAGCATTTTATTCTGTGATCTGTGCCCTGGGATCAACCTCGAGACCTTTGCGTGGTAATCCAAAGATCTCACACTAGACAATCACTCCAGTTATATCGTTGTAGTTAGAGCTGCATGCCTTGGGACCGAACTAAAGAGCCCTCCATGGCAGTCCAACGGTCTTTCATTAGCTATAGCTTCAGATTTATCATTCTAGTCAGAGCTGCATGCCTTGGGATCGAACATGAGAGCATTGTTGTTTAAATCTCAATCTCATATTTATTTTCGCCAGTTATTTCGTTGTAGTCAAAAGTGCCTGCCGCGGGATCCAACTCGAGAGTTTTATATGACCGTTCAACAGGCTCCAACTAATCTTTCACTGTAGTTTTCAAATTGTAGTCAGGGGAGTGACTTAGGATCGAACTCGAGACCTCTACGTGGCAGTCCAATGGATTCCCACTAGACTATTTTATCACTATAGTGTAGCTAATGATGTAGTTAGTCGTTTCTCATAATGTCGCAGTTAGTTATTGTGCGGTGGCATGATAAATCACACGTACAATACAATCCGCAGTTCCGACTCATTAGCCAGCGCCATTGTCTAGCCACTCCAGCTAACCCGAACTGATTACGCTGTGACAACGATAGTGTGCTAGGTTTGAATTTCTCTGACTGTTAGGTTTGTATGACTACAATACTAAGTTATTACTGTTTATTTGGCATTTGACGACCTCGATGGCGTAGTGGTTTGTGTAACTGACTGCCACGCCTGAGGCCGCGTGTTCAATTCCCGCACTTGTCAAACATTTGTGTGCATGAACATGGATGTTTGTCTTAGTCTGGTGTTTCTATGTATAATATGTATGTATTTACAAAAAAAAAAGTATATATGTACATATGTTTATCCATTGTCTAGTACCCATAGTACAAGCTCTGCTTATTTTGGGCTAGATGGTGCTGTGTGTATGTGGTAGAATATTATTATTATTTGGAAAGAAGCACAAGTATTGAAAACAAACTAGGTTCTACGCCCTTGCTTTGCTGAACGTGGAAACAGGTAAAAGTAAATTTGAAACACAAATTGCTAATAATCTTAAAAAAAATGTATAATTCATATTAGTTTAGTTAGTGTAACCTTGACGTTCATAAGTGTTACTTTGTGACCTAAATGAATAAAAATATTTTGATTTTAAACTGACCTCAATACTTTTTTTTTTGCGTTTGATCCTTTGTACAATTTTGTACGGATCCCTCGTTACGTAACTCCGACTCGAACATGACCGATTCTTATTAAGCGGATCAAAAAAGTAAGTTAGATTAAGTAAGTTAGATAGCTCGTAACAGTACTTTTTAAAAATCAAATATCGCCTATCTTGTGTGGGGGCCAGTCAGTGCAGACCGGCGACACTTCGACCCAGTGGGATCTTTTGTGTCGAAATATCGCCTATAGTTATTACTCGGTGATAATACTGATAATCCTGATAATATAGCTTTGTAATGGAAGAATCTTAATATCGGATGTGTAATTCTTGAGTTAAATTCTTACAAACAAAAAATGTGTATAGACTATGCAGAAAAACATGTCTAACGTTTTGGCACTTCATAATATATCCTAACTTAATATTATAAATACGAGTATAAGATTGTTTGTTACGTTTTCACGCATTGACTACACGACCAATTAAGTATCATAAGAATTCGTATACACGTTGTCTAGGGTACAGAATAGGATGTAGGATTCGTTTTCATTTAGAAAAAAGTACTGTTCCAAAACGGAGCCCCGGGCAAAGACTAGTTATTAAATCGTTTTGAGTACTAACTATAACGAACATAAACCTTATAATTAAACTAATGTTTATCTAAGCTAGTCTAAATCTAAACTAATATTATAAAGAGGAAACATTTGTGTTTTTGTATGTATGTATGTTTGTAATGTTTTCACACAAAAACTACTGGACCGATTTCAATAATTCTTTCACCATTAGAAAGCTGCATCTTCATTGAGTGACATAGGCAATATTACATTTTAAAAAAAAATAGGGATCCTTAATAAAAATGCAATAATATAACTCAAGGTGTGAAAAATTTGTCATAAAAAATTTGTCATCGCGTGCGCTGCGGCAACTATTGATGATAGAACAAAAAAATGTTCTACAGTATTATAGAACGTATCAATATCTACAAAAAAGTCCGCGATACCATATGTATTTTTTGAATATATAGCTTACTACACCTATATACATAGGTGTAGTTAGACTTATTAATTTCTTTGGTTGTAGTTTTATATATTAAAATTAGATAACAAATTAAAGTAGGTATTGGGTAATAAATTAAAGTACACGCGGACGAAGTCGCGGGCAACAGCTAGTTTTTTTATAAAACGTTATTATTACATAATTTTAAACTAAACTACTATTGTTAAACACTTTTACTACTTACTTCTTACTTCTATTTAAGCTATTTAAATTATTAAACTATTTACATTTAATTTTACACTTTCTCCGACGTTTCGGTTGCTTTTCAGCAGCCATGGTCACGGGGAGACTAAGATGGTAGTTGTCTCAATGTTCCAGTGTAGTTATTTCAAAGTACCCGAACATAATTTAATCATTGGTGTTTCTATTTACACAGGATGAGCTCAAAGTATCATGAAGTCTAGCTGCGGTTTGCTTTTTCTTGGGTTTGACCATTTGAATTACTGGATCCCAAGCTGGTGGTAAATTCCAACCATCTTTGTCAAATCCGTATATAGTAGTTTAATTTCAATTAATAATATTCGCGTAAACAGGAGACAATATTATATAAATATCTATCAATCTTTGTTCTGTGACTAAAATGTACAGCAAGCATTTGGAACGTCACTTCAAGATGGGTCTTACAAAATATTGTATTAATCTTAAAGGTACACAAAAAAATTTGCCTAACACGGCATCGAAGCTAAAATAATATATAATATAATAATAATAATATTCTACCACATACACACAACACCATCTAGCCCAAACTAAGCAGAGCTTGTACTATGGGTACTAGACAATGGATAAACATACGTATATATTTTTTTTTCTTGTAAATACATACATATTATACATAGAAACACCCAGACCAAGACAAACATCCATGTTCATGCACACAAATATTTGACTTGTGCGGGAATCGAACCCGCGACCTCAGGCGTGGCAGTCGGTTACACTAACCACTACGCCACCGAGGCGGAATCATACGCATTAATCACAATCACAACCGCTGCGTTACCGAGTCTTAATTTAAAACTTATTTTAACGAAAGAAATTTTATAACTTAGTTAGTCTTATGCCATAGTATCGTCAAAACAACTACGCCCTTTAAGGATAATTAGGTATTGCCACCGTTAAGCTATTAAGACTCTCAAAACCATAACACTAATATAACATCGCTATAATCCTAATTGGATTTCGATCCGGTCCAGAATATTCGATAATAGAGAATATCTAGGCTTAGACCTCATTACCTAAGTATGTTCGGCCTAGATAGGCCTAAGTTAATTTCTTAATTACAGTCATTAAAGGAGATTAGCTTCTCAAGACTTAAATGGGTATATTCTAACTGGTTTTGGGGTAGGCAGACAAGATACAGTACAATTTTAAGGTTGGTTTTAAAGATGCTTTATCTTATCTTATGTGGAGGCCAGTCAGTGCAGACCGGCGACACTTCGACCCAGTAGGATCTTTTGTGTCGATACCCTCCCAATAACGACTGCCATAGATATTCATGGCAGCTGGGACCGACGGCTTAACGTGCTCTCCGAGGCACGGAGCAGGCGATAATTGTCAATCAATACGCACATAATTTCGAAAAGTCATATATCTTCCGAAAGTCAGAGGTGCGCGACGTGGGTTCGAACCCGAGACCCTCTGCATTGCAGTCTGTTGGTCTCCCCACTGAGAGAGAGTAGAGAGTATCGCTGCTCTTTTTAAAGATGCTTACTGCATGTAAGTGTAGGTGGTCACTTCAACACTGCCATTGCGACGAATGTTTTGGATTCAACCCCGACACGGGACAAAACTTTGTATGATCAATGCATAGTTATTCCAAATCTCGCAGTTCTTTGTAAAAGTTGTTTGTTAAGTCTGCCACGACATAGAAATTACTATTAGTGCGGGAGTTGTCTTTTATAAAACAAGTGATAAACGGCAATGAATTGGGGTCATAGTCATTTCGGGCCATAGTCATTTCTGTATATCGACTATGCTGAGTCGAATGGCGTAAACCGCGAGTCTCTAGCTCTTACGGTTCTTGAGTTGAAAGATGGTATCACGTGACCTTGGGGTCAGAGGTCAAAGGTCATAGTCATCTCGGGGGTATATCAACTATTTTGAGTCGAATGGCGTTGACTGTGAGTCTCTAGCTCTTACGGTTCTTGAGTTGAAAGTTGTATAGCAGACAAAAGGACGGACGGACGGACGAAGCTGTTGTAGAAGAGTTATTTCGAACTCTAAAATGTCTTTGACTGCACATATTGCTTAGTGGTTTAAGTGGCTGGCTCGCCACTGCCAAGGCTTGTTGTGGATTCAATCGCTACAAAAAATTGTGTGACCACAAACAGTTGTTCCGAGTCTGGGTGTTATTTGTGTCCGTTATTTGAATGTTTGTAAAGTCCCCCGTGACACAGGAATTACGCCTAGTGCGGTAATTTTATTTTAATACCAGCTGACCCGCGCAACTCTGTCTGCTACACATACGAGAATTTTCCCCGTTTTTGCAACATTTTCCATTGCTGCTCCGCTCCTATTGGTCGTAGCGTGATGTTATATAGCCTATAGCCTTCCTCGATAAATGGGCTACCCAACACTAAAACGATTTTTCAATTCGGAGCAGTAGTTTCTGAGATTAGTGCGTCAAGCAAACAAACAAACAAACAAACAAACTCTTCAGCTTTATAATATTAGTATAGATAAGAAATAATCTTATTGTAGTTTTGAGTGGTACACACGGCTACACATCAAGTTAGACACCCTATATACGCATAACTACGCTACATACAAAATAGAGAATTGTCGGAAAGGGACAGTGCATAGTGGTGTCGATGTAATGGTAAGAATAGAGCGTCGCCTCCCGTTCAGCGTCAACTTCTAATAGTTCAAAGTCCAGACAGTCTAGGTTGATGTGTCGCTGTGTGTACTATGGTAGAACAGTAACGGTGGTATTTTATTTTTAAAGATTGATTTTAATCGGTGATGGTAATTAATGCAATTTAGTTTCCAAATTACTAATATTCTTGTTAACCCCTCCAGCTAAGCTACATTGCTTATATTAGGGGTGGATTCATGTCGGTAGTGCAATGTTAAGTTAAACAGAGATAATATAATATTCTACCACATACACACAACACCATTTAGCCCAAACTAAGCAGAACTTGTACTATGGGTACTAGGCAATGGATAAACATACATATATACTTTTTTTTTTTTTAGAGATGCCTTCGAGATAGTAAAATCGCCGAGAGACCCATAGACCCGTTGCTCTAAGGTCTTCAATCCGTCTCTGATTGAGGCCTCGCTAGTCTTGTTATAATAGTAAATTACAATAAGGCTTGTACACAATAATAGTAAGAAGCCTTAAGAAAAAGAAAGCCTTATTCACGTTCGAATGTGTTACGGATGTGAACATTACTAGATATCCCACTAATAAAATAGACTAGCTTTTGCCTGCGATTGTCTATACTTAATTTGGAAGTATGTTTCTATTATTTTTCCTTCGCTTAGTAAAAACCTGATATCCACGCATAAAACATACATAATATTGTCTTCTGTTTACGCGAATGTTATTCATTGAAATTAAACTACTATATACGGATTTTATGGCGTTATTTATTTTACACTTTAATACAAAATTTTGAAACTGTTACACTACTACTAGATACTATTAAACTTTACTAATTTTTAAGCTAATTAAATTATTAAAACTAATAAAACTATTTATATTTAAGTTTACACTTTCCCCGACGTTTCGGTTGCTTTTCAGTAGCCATGGTCACGGGGAGACTAAGATGGTAGTTATCTCAATGTTCCAGTGTCGTTATTTCAAAGTACTCAAACATAATTGAATCATTGGTGTTTCTATTTACGCAGAATGAGCTCAGAGTATTATGAAGTCTAGCTGTGGTTTGCTTCTTCTTGGGTTTGACTATATGAATGACTGGATCCCAAGCTGGTGGTACATTCCAACCATCTTCTCTATTGAAATTAGGATGTTTTTTGATTTCAATAGCCTCGCGAAGCATCCTTGATAGGAATCTGTGTTTTTTAGCGAGAATCTGTAGTTTGTCAAATCTCAGGTAGTGGTTGGTCCCCTGTTGCACAAACCTGTCGCTAAAGAACACAGATTAATAAAAAATAAAATAAAAAAAATTTAATTGAACTGTCCTACTGCTTGGTACGGGTCTCTTCTCAGTGTGAGAAGGATAAGGCCATAGACCACCAGGCTGGCCCAGTGCGGGATAGCAGACTTCACATATAGAACATTAAGAGGAACACTCAGACATCAGACTTCATGAAAACGCATCTCATGCCCAGCAGTCGGTTGCATTTACTACCGCTGCGCCAATAGGATATTTGTAATACTAAATGGGCATATAAGTATCAGATTCGTCTGTCGGTAAGTGGTTACTGTGAGCAGCGATAGCTCAGTAGGGAGACCAACAGACTGCAATGCAGAGGGTCTTGGGTTCGAACCCATGTCGCGCACCTCTGACTATCGAAAGTTATCATATAACTTTATTATTATAAAAAGTCATCTTTTTAAAATTATGCGTGTATTGATTGACAATTATCGCCTGCTCCGTGCCTCGGAAAGCACGTTAAGCCGTTGGTCCCGGCTGCCATGAACATCTATGGCAGTCGTTATTGGGAGAGTGTCGACACAAAAGATCCCACTGGGTCGAAGTGTCGCCGGTCTGCACTGACTGGCCCCCACATAAGATAAGATAAGATAAGTGGTTACTGTAGCCGCAACAGAAGTATCTGACTGTCAGTAAAGGAACAAGCCAAGGGCTGCCAACGCAAGGGGCAAAATTCACACAACACACACACAGTACAATTGAATTTTGCAACATAACCAAGATATCCTGTTGCGTTGCGAACCGACACGCCTACCCATATCCTGGCAGGAAAATTCATCAACAATTTGACTTTCCCAGAAATTGAACTTGAGACCTCTCATGATACGGTATGAAACGAGAAATAAAATAAAATCTTATCCAGTATTTCTACATCTGCTGAACGTCTTTACATAAAAAGGTGTCTGTGTCAGAGGTACGGTGCGCAAAAACGTCGCCTGCAGTGCTACGTTTCACTGAAGTGAGCTCCACCGAGGTACCGTCAGGAAAACAGATGACAATTTAATTATTAAATTATTTCTAAAATATTGCATTGTTCTTTTCGTTCCTGATGAGAAACTTAAACTTAATTTTGCGGTAATGACCATTTGATTGCAGCAACTGGAAAGAGAAGGTGAGATTTTTGCAGTACTGTAGATGGAGAGAGTGGTGTATAACTACCAAGTCTCGGTACTTATATCAAGAAACGAGTCACTAGCTGAGGACAGTTAATAAAGTTTATTAGGTCTCTACAGTCATAGCTATGCAGTAACAGATATGACTGTAGAGACCTAATAAACAAGATATGTTATCTAGTACCCAGAACTGTTGATACACGAGAGGTGCGATATCGTCCCTTTTTTGCTGTATCATCGTGTAAAACTAATGCTGGATTCCGCGCACCTATACGACGTATATGTAGAAACAGAGTTACAAATGTAAGAAACATTGTGTAAAATTCAAAATTTTAATTCATATATTGTTTGATCTTTGCATAATTGTCATAAATTTATAATTATGTAAGCTGTGAATAACGGTGTGGGTTGCACATTTAATCAAACTTTATTTAAAATGTATTAATGATAAGAACATAATGTGTAACTGTTTGTTATTCCAAATAAATAAATAAATAATTTTTGACACAATGACATGTTCTATGAAAAATATTTCAGAATCTAACTGACCATAGCTAAAATGACTCGTTTTCTGATATAGAAATCAGGCATTTATAAATGCGTGATAGACAAGTGGGAAAACTGTTTGCCAGGTGCTCTGAGTTCTCAAGTACGATTTCACGGCAAGTAACTCTGACTTTTCGAAATTATGTGCATTCTACTAAAATTGTAAATGAGAAAGTTTGAGACGATGTTTGAATGTTTGTTTCTTAATCACGAGTTAAACAGATTTGAATGAGACTTAAGACTGCGCCGAGTGAAATGTGCCAAAACAGGCGGTCACAGTTAAGTGAATAAAATGAACACTTTTTATTTAATTCAAATATAAAATATACACTTACCATAACAATGAATGTGTTTACAATTACTCCGTGTAAAAAACTTAAAATAATCAATATTTTCGCCTACAAAATTACGTAAATTTGCACGAAAAATGCAAAAACTTAAGCTCGTGTTACGTGATTTTTATATTATAACAGTAGAAATCTATCCTATTTTACAGCTTAAACGAAACATAAATAGTTAAATTACAATTTGTCCGTCCCAAATATTTAAGTTATTGGTTGACAATAAAGATACATATTTATCAAAAAAACACTTCAAATCCTCCATACAATTTCACTATGGCGGCCGCGTGCCGATTTGAGTATGCCCCGCACGAGCTCTGTCATTATCTGTCTTACGCTCGGCGCAGTCTTAATACACAGATAGAACGTGAACTAGCCCACCTGAAAGAAGATCGTGGTGAAATAATCTTGTGTAGGTTCCTGTTGTGAGTAAGGTTTACAGTTACACGGCGTCTGGTATAATTAGACTATTATCTCCATTAGTGTTTCTTTTATTCAAGACTAGAGTTTGCCTGCAGTTTCGCTAGCGTAAATATAAGTTAAAGGGTAGGTTAGGTTAGTAACAATACTTTTTCTGAACGAAAGGTTTCCCTTATCTATACGTCCTTTGTTCCTGTTCCCCTGACAACGCGTATGCGAATCTTCATGGTGACCAGTCGAGTAGTTAAAGCGTAACAAACCAATAAAGTCACTTTCGCATTTATAATATTAGTATTACGGGCTCTTTGGGAAACAAAGTTTTTTTTAACCAATCCGACTGCCGCGTTCACCTCCTGGCGCTGCGATGCCCAGGCGGGGCAATTCGCTAAAGTGTGCAGCGCCGTGTCCACAACAACGTCGCGGCAGTCGCCGCAGTGGTGAAAACCGGGCGTCTCTTGCTGGCCTATGCGGCACAGGAACTGGCCAAAACAACCATGGCCTGTCCATTACCTGTGTCAGTGGGTTTAAAAAGATCCAGTATTCTTGTTAACCCTCCAACTAAGCTAGAATGCTAGAATTAGGAATATGTTCGAATCGATACTGATAGATAGAATTTGCGATCGTAATTCCGATGTCTTATCTAATAAGCTACCGCCGCTACGACTTACAGTTAAATATTTAAAGCCTACATCCCCAAACATTAATCCACTAAATTTCAAGTCAACATTCAAGCCAATTTAATTTGCAGACCGTACGTCTAATAATTTGCGCCAAGCGAGGCATCACTTTTAATCTCAATATTGAGATGAGGACAATATGAAACTACGACTCATGCCGTCTTACTTGCACCTATCATGTCATTGATGTTGTCATCACCTTCTAGCGCTCGGAGTATGTAGCTATGGGATGTAGGTACATATAAATGTATCTAACCTCAAAATGCTTGACAGTTTTAAATGATCCTTTGCGATTTCTACACGGCTTTTGATTTTTGGGGTGAAATATGAATTCGACTGCTTTGTTGGTACCGTGGGATAAGTGGGTGCTTATATTTGCATTTGATTACAGGTTGCAATACTCAAGTCAGGCAAATAATTGTTGTCGGCTGTTGAAATTGCTGATAGTAATAATTTTCCAGGTCATAGCACACCTATCAACGCGGAAAGGGAGTGTCACCGTATCGCCTTTCGCCTCGCCGTCAAACAGGCGTCAACCTTACGTAAGCACGTAACCAAAGCGGATCAGCAGCTCCGGTACGTTAACTCGGTTACGGATAGGCGACGCCGCGCTTACGCCGCGCTTTGGCAGCGCTTACGCCACGATTACGCCACGCTCACGCCGCACTCACGCCGCGCTTACGCCGCGCTCACTTAAATCATATAAATATGGATATTATCTCACTTCACTATGAATGACAGCACGTTCGGCAACAGTAGTGTACGGAGAGACGTAAGCGCGGAGACGCCGAGCCGTAAGCGAGGGGACTGCAAGTTGACCACGCACCGCACCGTGGTTTGTGAGCTTGTCCCGAGGCGAGGCGATTACGTTACGATTCCGATTAGTGTGCGGTAGCTCCCTTTTTTTTTTTTTTTTTTTTGATCCAGTAAAATCCTTTATGGATACCCCCTCCCCCGGGGGGGGGGGGTGGTTATGTGAGACTCTCCGCCCCTGAAGGGGGTCGGTATACACACTAAAAACCTGGGGTGAGCAGTCCCTCCGCCGACGGAGTGGGGCGGGATGGGGTCGCGTTAGTAATCACCATCCCGCCCCGGCGGTTGGCCCGGCTGATGGTGACCGGGCCTCAGCACCTATGGAGGGAAGGCCTTGCTCACCAAGGCCATCCCTCAGACGTGTGGGGCCGTGCAAGCCGGTAGAGAGTCCCCCGACCAGTGTACCAGTGACCCCACTATACAGGAGCGAAAAGGCGGGCAAATCGCCTCCTTCTCGCTCCCGTCCGTCTGCGCCGGAGAGGGTCAGCGAGGAGGTTGTTCTCCCTGACCCTCTCCGCGGTCTCCTTCTGCGCCATGACAGCTTCGCAGAAGGAGACCACTGCCTGCCACGACCTCTCGCCGCCGAGCATGGCGTTGATCACGCTCGGCAGGGAGAGATCTCCGCCTATTATGGCCGAAAGCGTGTGCCGCTGCGGCCCCCACGCGGCACACGCCTCCAGCGTGTGGAGCGCCGTGTCTTCCGGCGCCCCACACTCGTGGCAGGCCGGGGTCGCCTCCCGTCTCGCGATCTGGTGCAAATACTTTCCGAAGCATCCGTGCCCGGAAAGCACCTGCACCAGTCGGAAGGTCAGCGACCCGAATCGCCGCCCTATCCACCCCCGGAGGACCGGGCGAATGGCCTCCACCGTCCACTGGCCCGGGGCCGGTGGAGCCAGGTCCTCCGTCCACCGCCTCAATAGGGCGGCCCGCGCCTGTCGCCGCATGCGTGCGACCTCCTCCCACCCCGGGGGCTCCCCGCGGGATCTCCTCGTCGCCACGAAGTGGTAAACTTCGGCGAGGATCTCCGCTTGTAGCTCCCAGGGGGGGTCACTGGCCAGCACGCACACCGCCGTCCAGGACACCGTCCGGTAACCGCGTATGGCCCTCGTCGCGACGACCCGCTGCGGACGTCGCAGCAGCGTTTTATTGTCGCGACTAAGGGCGTCCGCCCAGACCGGTGCCCCGTAAAGGGCCATACTCCGGATCACTCCGGAGTACAGTCGGCGACAGGTGGCACTCGGGCCACCCACGTTGGGCAGCAGCCTCCCCAGGGCGGCCGCCGCTCCCAGGACTCTTGGGGCCAGCTGGGTGAAGTGTGCCCCAAAAGTCCACCTCCCGTCCAGGATGAGACCCAAGTACCTCATTTGGGTACCCAACCCGGACCAGGACCCCGTCCAGTGCCACTCGCGTACCTGGAGGAGGTCCTCCACGAGGCCCATGAAACAATAGGGCCTCGGTCTTGGAGAGGGCAACCTCCAATCCCAGGGCGCGGATACGGTCGACCACTAGGGCAGCTCCCACCGCGGCCAACCGCACCGCCTCCCCTAGGTCCCTCCCCTTGACTACGACCAGGGTGTCATCGGCATAGCACGCCACCCGCATACTCGCGGGAAGCGTGCCCCGAAGCACCCAGTCGTAGCCAACGTTCCACAAGAGCGGTCCCAGCACCGACCCCTGTGGAACCCCGCAGGATACGTGACGGCGCCTCAAACCGTCGCGTCCCTCCACCAGGACCTCGCGGTCCTGGAGGTGCGGTAGCTCCCTACTGCAACGCACACTAATCGGAAATTTCATACAAAGAATACTGCACGGCTCGAGTTGATACATTGGCTGCTGAAAAGCAACCGAAACGTCGGGGAAAGTGTAAAATTAAATTAAATCTAAATAGTTTTAATAATAATTTAATTAGCTTAAAAATTAGTAAAGTTTAATAGTAGTAGTAGTGTAAAAATTTTCAAAATTTTGTAATAAAGTGTCAAATAAACAACGCGATAAAATCCGTCTATAGCAGTTTAATTTCAATGAATAATATTCGCGTAAATAGAAGACAATTTATTAAAGTAGTTCTTCTTTTTACCTACTGAATCGGGGTCGCAGCGGTAGTAACTGCGACTGCTGTTCATGAGGTTGCATCGTGATGTTCGATTCCCAGGTCAGGCACACTGGTAGAGTCTCGCTGATATCAGCATGAATGGACCGGCTCGACCGGGGAAGGACTACCTACAGAATACAACAAGCAGCACTGTTCCCGAGGGATACGAAATCCCGATTATTAATTGCGTGAAAGAGTAATAAACAAACAAGCAAAAAAATCTACATTTATTTAATAATTTATATGTTCACCATTATCCACTGCCCTGTGTTTTATATCTTATATATAAAATTCTCGTGTCACAATGTTAGTTACCATACTCCTCCGAAACGGATGGACCGATTTTTATGAAATTTTATATGCATATTTAGTAGGTCTGAGAATCGGCTACTATCTATTTTTCATACCCCTTAGTGATAAAGTAAACATAAAAAAAAGAAAAATTACTTTTGACAGAACGAAGTCTGTCCGGGCAGCTAGTCATGGTATAACATATCTTACCGACATCAAAAGATACTATCCTATATGTTATATCAGGACATGGACAACTATCCGTGAGTCCAAATATGTATTTTCAACAGTTTTCGTGTAATCGAGTCCAAACATATATCTAAATATTTTCATAAACATTTCATTTATAATATTAGAATATTGGCTATAGATTCAAGTTAGACATTGCTTGTAAAACAATAACAGACAGGATATTAATAAATAAACAATGAACAAATATTTGGGGGTTGTAGCTAAATTAATCTCTGAATATCTAGTAATAAATAGTTATTAAAAGATGGAGCATTTATTATTACTCGGGCACGCCACGATCGTGGCGGTAAGTCCCGTGTTTGAGGAGTGGCTGGAGAGGCGCCATGGCGCCCTCACCTTCCGGCTGACACAGGTAATGACTGGCCACGGCGCTGCACACCTTGGCGGTTTGCCCCGCCTGGGCATCGCAGCGCCGTGAGTTGATCGCGGCAGTCGGATTGGTTGCCCTCTCGCTCCCGGCCGTAGTTTAGTCTATGGTCCAGAGTGAGAGGTCGTGGAACGCCGTCGCCTCCTTCTGAGAGGAAGTCATTTCCATCAAGGAGAATTCCATCAAAAAAAAAAAAAAAATATTATTACTAGATTTTGCCCGCGGCTTTTCTCGCGTAAATGTAGATTAAGTTAGGTACCAGTGACCGGAATCTCTCACTGCCGAGCGTGATCAACGCCATGCTTGGCGGCGAGAGGTCGTGGCAGGCAGTGGTCTCCTTCTGCGAGGCTGTCATGGTGCAGAAGGAGACCGCAGAGAGGGTCAGGGAGAACAACCTCCTCGCTGACCCTCTCCGGCGCAGACGGACGGAAACGAGGAGGAGGCGATTTGCCCGCCTTCTCGCTCTTGTATAGTTGGGTCACTGGTACAGGGTCGGAGGACTCTCTACCGGTTTGCACGGCCCCACGCGTCTGGGGGGTGGCCTTGGTGAGCAAGGCCACCCTTCTACAGGTGCTGAGGCCCGGTCACCATCAGCCGGGCCAACCGCCGGGGCGGGATGGTGATTGCTAGAGTATATTGCGGAGAGTCTCACATAACCATCCTCCTCCCCCGGGGGAGGGAGTATCCATAAAGGATGATGCTGGGATAAAAAAAACAAGGTACCAGTGACCGAAAGGGTCGAGCACACCGCAATTGTGGCGGTAAGTCCCTTCTTTTGAGGAGTGACTGGAGAGACGCCCTCACCTTCCGGCTGACACAGGTAATGATTGGCCATGTTTGTTTTGGCCAGTTCCTGTGTCGCATAGGCCGGCAAGAGACGCCCGGTTTTCACCACTGCGGCGACTGCCGCGACGTTGTTGAGGACACGGCGCTGCACACTTTGGCAGATCGCCTGGGTATCGCAGTGCCGTGAGTTGATCGCGACAGTCTGCTTTTTCATGACGAAAGGTGCCATATATACTTTTCGGGAACAGAAACAACAACGTGTATGTGTAATTTCATGATGATCAGTCAAGTAGTTAAGGCGTGAAAGCGTAACAAGCAAACAAACGAGATGGGTGTTAAAACCCAGGATTCAACTTCTTCGTCTTCATGTGACCTTGTTTCAATTATATTTAAACATTTACTTAGGTTAATCTATATATATAAAACTCTTCCGTTACTGAGTGACTGACAGACAACGCACAGCCGAAACTACTGAACGCAAGAAGCTGAAATTTGGCATGTATGTTCCTTGGAGAGTGTAGGGGAGCACTAAGAGAGGATTTTTGGAAATTCCACTCCGGAGGGGGTGAAATGGGTGAAACCCGATATTCACACGGGAACGGGACTTACGCTGGTGAAACCACGGGAAAACTACTAGTGTTGTATATAATTATATAGTATGTACATGTTTTAATAATAAATAATTAACGTACTTTTCAATCATTGCCGCCGTTGAACATCATGCCCACTGCTACCTACTGCTGGGCATGATGCCCACAGTTGGGCCTCATGTCCACTTTTGGCCATCTTGCCCTCTGTTAGGCGTCATACCAACTGTTAGGCATTATGCCCACTGTTGGGCGTCATGTCTACTGTTGGGCATCATGTCCACTGTTAGGCATCATGTCCACTGTTGCGCATTAAGTCTGTTTGAAAAACCCCATCCTGTAGTATTGTGGGAAAACATCGGCAGGGAGATCATTCCACAAACGTTTTTCAGGAAATTTTCATTCTTTTTATTTGGGAAGAAAGGTCCTTCTTAATCACGAAAGTCTTAAAGATAATATTGTATACTCACAGCCATATTAGCCAACTACAATAACATCATAACAAGCCTAAACAATAATAGTGACGTGACAAATGCTGCTAATTTGTAAGTATCGACTACCGATTCATCGGGCAGGTAGTGTTGCGATCATATCGATATATCGCTGTCATCAATCGATGATACCGATGTATCGATGCTTGTATTGTATTATTACAAATCGGAGAGATTCGTTTAATGTTATATGAGTAATGTTTGGACGTTGACCGAGATGATATAATCTGTATCATACACCACGCTTACGTATTCCAGAGGAGTATGGCAGACTGCACTAATGGCGTAATGGTTTAAATAGTTGCCTCGCCGCTAACACTGCGCCGAGTGTTGTGGGTTCAAATTCTACACGCGACAAAATTTGTGTGATCCACAAATGATTGTGTTATTACATTCGGTATATGTACTTGCTGATCGTATAGTTCTATAAAGATACCATAGATGACACGTAGCATCGCCTTAGATACAAATACAGACGCAAATTTTAATGCTTCACGTAGGAATATTAATAGATTCGTTTGTAAAGCAACGACACGTTTAGTCGAGTTCGTAGGTTCAATTCCTGCTTCGTAGATTCTTTCCTAACTAACAAAATGACGACGGCTCGATGGCGTAGTGGTTAGTGTAACCGACTGCCACGCCTGAGGTCATACATGCCACAAGTCAAACATTTGTGTGCATGAACATGGATGTTTGTCTTGGTCTGGGTGTTTCTATGTATTTTATTTTTATTTTATTTTATTTTATTTTATTAGGAAAACTTACAGCTAGCTTATACAATAAGAAGAAAAATAAATACAAGAAGGCCATTTACAAGTTTCCACAGATAGAGTAGTAGTATAATATGTATGTATTAACAAAAAAAAATATATATATATTTGTATGTTTATCCATTGTCTAGTACCCATAGTACAAGCTCTGCTTAGTTTAGGCTAGATAGTGTCGTGTGTATGTGGTAGAATATTATTATTATGTAATATTATATTATTATTGCTAGAACGAGAGTTGGCTTTAAAAAATAAACGTTTATAACACTCTCATTTCGTTGACTTTGTTTAGTTTCCACGTAATTCAGCTTTGGATATCTACCGTTTACAGTAGAAGAACGTGTATATATAAAAGACTTATGTTTAACTTTTCACCAGATATAGTAAAATATCACAGTCAAAAATAGTAAATGATCACCAAAATTAAAATATATTTAAAGAGATCAAAATAAGTCGACGTCCTATTTTTGGGTGGGTTTAAGAAGGACCCTAACATAACCTAATCCTTCCGAGACGGAATGCAGTGATTTGAGGCGTATAGGTGCTCGTTATGATATATTTTAGTAAGCGTATTTTGCTGCGCAATTAGTATTTTTGGTGGTCGTTATATTTAATCCCTATATAAAATATCTAAAAGAAATCAATAACTTATGCAACAATACCAATAAAACGAGCGCAATTTATATTTAAAAAACTGATTAAAACCAAGTCAACTACATCTTTCCCGTGCAACATCTTTAAATCCCCAACGGAAACAGTCACTATTATAAGTCTAACGTGTGTGTCTGTGTATCTATCTGCGGCCTCATAACTCCGAAACAGATAAACAGATTTTGATATAGTTTTTTGTCAAAAATTTGACTTGATTGGGAGTGTGAGACTAATATTGAAGGTCAACCACTCTTTTTTATTTAATAAAGGGATATAAACTATTGCTACATGCCTGTGCAATTCTTGGTATCTTGTTTCTGAATGATATTGCAAGAACATAGTAAACTTTACTTAGAGAAGATGTTTAATATATGTGATTAAATACAAAAATATAAACAACCTTTACAATATATTTTCCAAACATAATAATTTGCCGCAACTCAGGCATTAAACGCACAATTCTTCCTAATCACCACTCTCAAATTTACACCAGTACAACATACAAGCAAATTTAAATCTTACCCCAAAAATTCGAAATCTTTAGAAAATCTTGCGCCATAAATCGTTTCTATCGCTCAACAGATCATAAACGCGGCTGGATTCATTAGCAAATTGAAAAAAAGTCTCTACGAAACCACAATACAGAGATTAAATCGTTGTACAGACAGACAGGCGATTTGCGAAATCCATATTGGGCTCATAACATCACCAGTTAGATTTAAATGTTACCCCATACCATAGGACTGTAGGGGAAAACTGAGGCGATAATAAAGTGAGAATTGCCTCGATGACAGTAGTTGAAAATAGGGCTGATGTCTGAGGGTTTTCTATTCGATTTTTAAATTGGAATTTTTCGTTAAAAAAATTTCTGTAACAGCACAATGCCTGGATCTGTATGCAGTAGACGGTAACAGGCTTGCTTTCTATTACGAGACCTTAAATAGCTGCCTTGGGTATAACAGCTTTGCCTGTACACGATATAGGCGTGAGACTATGAGTGTATGTTTTCACACAGGCAAAATATATCGCTTCTTATTGTAAGTGGTTACGTAGGGTCAAAAATTCAGTAGCAGCGCGGGGCTTACTATCACTGCGCCATTGAGACACTCATAAAGAACTTTTCCAATATTAACTGCACTTCACATTAGGATTTCTCAATTATTAAACTAAGACACAACTCTAGGTAATGCACTGTGGTTATTTCTGATTATGCGTTTGTTAATAATTGGCTACATCTTAAGTATTTCAGATTGCTTTGTAAGTAAGGCTGTAAATACCTACTCGGCAACGAGGTTGCGTATAAATAAGTCTAATTTTTTTAATAATATTCAATATTCTACCACATACACACAACACCATCTAGCCCAAACTAAGCAGAGCTTGTACTATGGGTACTAGACAATGGATAAACATACATATATACTTTTATTTTTTTTGTAAATACATACATTTTATACATAGAAACATCGAGACCAAGACAAACATCCATGTTCATGCACACAAATGTTTGACTTGTGCGGGAATCGAACCCGCGACCACAGGCGTGGCAGTCGGTTACACTAACCACTACGCCATCGAGTCGTCAATTTCAAGACCAATAGCTCATTTCTTTGTAAGCCTTGTATTGCGAATGACTTTATAA
The DNA here is from genome assembly GCA_930367265.1 of Catocala fraxini. NCBI lineage: Eukaryota > Metazoa > Arthropoda > Insecta > Lepidoptera > Erebidae > Catocala > Catocala fraxini. The sequence goes on along the minus strand of OV884049.1, from coordinate 2,988,173 downwards.
ACGTACAATTATTAATGGACACAAAGAACACCCAGACAATTATTTGTAGATCACACAAGTAATTTTCATATTTATTTATAAATTCTTAGTTTCAGTTTTACTTGTAGTTGTTTAGATTAAGTAGCAGCGATAGCTCAGTGGGGAGACCAACAGACTGCAATGCAGAGGGTCTCGGGTACGAAACCCACGTCGCGCACCTCTGACTTTCGGAAGTGTTATAACTTTTCGAAATTATGTGCGACCTGTGACAATTATCGCCTGCTCCGTGCCTCGGAGAGCACGTTAAGCCGTCGGTCCCGGCTGCCATGAACATCTATGGCAGTCGTTATTGGGAAAGTCCCTCTAATATCCTGACACTGGTCTAGCCTTAGGGTATCGTTAGCCTTCGGGTTGCGGAGGTCAGGTGGCAGCCGCTCCGTGTAAAAACTGATATCCAGTCAAATCTGGTTAGACTAGAAAAGCCCACCCCAAGTGACTTGGGAATAATAAAGGCTAAAAGAGAAGAAATATTTATAATTACGTCGTAACGGTTACATAATATGAAATGTGGGATCCAAACCTAAAACACTTGGCACCAGTGTCGAAGCCAGCGCTTACTCGCTATGCCATTCATAAAACAAATAGTAAGGGTTCTGTGAACGCGAAACTTTTTAATGTCCCGAGTTTGAGAGCTATATTTCACCGCGCGCCGTAAACTCTGCAACGGTTAATTGTTCCGTGGCTTTTTTATTTTGTTTATTTGTATGTATTTTTGTGTTAAAGTACTACAACTATTTATTAGGTTTAAATTATGTGATGGAATAAAGAACTTATAGGTTTTTGATGATGATGATGACTCCAGACCGGTTTCGGTCACGGCGACTGCCTCAACTCCGTACAGATAGTTGTCGTTGGTGTGCTCGCATATGACTACAGTAGTTAATCTTATTTGAGAAGGTCCGCGCATATTGCGGGCATGTGAGCACTCCATTATTATAATTATAACTGATCGCCGCAGGTGGTCGGGCTTTCAGTACGTCACGTCTAGAGTCAAGCTCTGACCGACGATGCTCCTCAAAGTCAAAAACTTTGTTTTTGACTAGAGCTCTCCAATCAGGTCTGTTGGCCGCAAGCCTTTCCCACAACGAATGCTCAATGTCACATATTTTCATATAGGTTTTTATGGGATTTAGAGATCAACCAACGATAGCCTGGGAGACCGTTGGACTGCCACGCACGGTTCTCGAGTTCGGTCACAAGGCACATCTGACTTTTCGAAGCTGTACGCGTATTAAATAATGAATTATCGTCCGCTTTAACGGTGAAGGAAAACATCGTGAGGAAACCTGCATGTCTGAGAGTTCTCCATAATGTTTTCGAAGATGTGTGAAGTCTGCCAACCCGCATTGGACCCATGTGGTGGATTGTGGCTTAACCTTTCGCACACCGGGAAATGTGATGGATGGAGTACGCTGAGTGTTGTGGCAGTAGCAGTTCTTAATGACTACTGATGTGTTCCATGACTTACAGCTGATATGATACGGTAACCGATTACCGCAGACGGGCCGATTAGTAGTAGCGAATACGAATTAAAATTACTTAAGCTGAACCTACATACATATTATATTCACGCCTGTTTCCCGACAGGGTAGGCAGGGACTACGGATTGCCATTTGCTACGATCTTCTTTTGTTTCATTAAGCCGAACGTTGCCATAATTATTCTTATCCCAAACTGGAGCTGCGGTAGTTCAACTGTTAAAGCTTTGGACTTGCGATCGAAACGTCTTTCGTCCGACCTTCACCTATTACCTTCGTGAAACCACTCCTGTATGGTCTACATAGTCTTTATTAACAAAAGCCAATAACATAACTTTACATTCCAAGTTATTTACAATTACAATATAAATTGGTAGTACCTAGTTCCTAGTCTACTTGAAAACATTCGAACAATGGTGAGTATCCCTACAACGTAGGAACAAAACAGTGCACAGTGTGCTGTGTCGAATGCGCCTTGATACAATCAACTTTCCTACTTCAAATGTGCTCAATTATTTCAGACAGTAACACACTGGGCTGTGTAATTTGATCCGGTGTGATTTCATTTATGTTTCACGTAAGTAATCATTTTTTATGTTTGTCGCTTGGTCGCATATTAGCAGCGACAGCCTGGTGGGATACCATTGTATCACAGTGATCTCGAGCACAATGACGATAACATGGCATGCATTTCGGTGTTATGTGCGTATTGATATTAAATAGTTAACTATCACTCCTTTAAGGAGTTCCGAGTCGGCCTCGATGGCGTAGTGGTTAGTGTAACCGACTGCCACGCCTGAGGTCGCGGGTTTGATTCCCACACAAGTCAAACATTTGTGTGCATGAACATGGATGTTTGTCTTGGTCTGGTGTTTCTAAGTATAATATGAATGTAGTTACAAAAAAAAAAGTATATATGTATGTTTATCCATTGTTTAGTACCCATAGTACAAGCTCTGCTTAGTTTGGGCTAGATGGTGTTGTGTGTATGTGGTAGAATATTATTATTATTATTATATTATATTAAACGGTAAGGCAACTATGTCTGAGAGTTCATAAAGTTCTCTATGATAAGTGAAGTCTGCTGAATCGCATATAGCCAGCATAATAGGCTAACTCTTCTCACACTAAGGCAAGGCTCGTCGCCGGAGGGCGTGGGACGACCTCCAGCCACCATGAGGTTTTACCTGGGGGTCGTGCGCTTCGTGGGCCTGCCCGCCACCCTATCAGCTTCAGAGGTCCGAGAGGCGGCGTGCGTGTTCCCACGCGCGCCTCTGTGTCGTGTTGTCTTCGTCCCCCCATAAGGGGTGGGTAGGCCGTAAATTCAATTTTGAAAATGGTATTAAATTTTGCATGCGAAAGTGATTCGTGCGGCCGCGCTAACTCGAGTTATGTCGAGGAACACCGTGGTAGGTTTAGTCAGTATTACCGGGATATCTATCCCACGGTGAGTCCGACATAACTTCTCCGTCGCCCCGCGGAGAAGTATGCGTCAAAGCAATTCCTGACGTATAAAAAAAAGGCTCAGGTGTCATGCATTGAGTTTATATTATATACATTACGTATATAATATAAACCATATACCGCGACCATATTATATATGGTCGCGGGAAGCGGTTGGATGCGGGTGGTCCAAGACCGGTCTGTGTGGAAAACGTTGGGGGAGGCCTATGTCCAGCAGTGGACGTCTTTCGGCTGAGATGATGATGATGATGACATTACATCGAAACCTGATATGCAGAAAACATATTAATTAAGGAACTAACCTACATTCACACAAATTATAATTACGCTATCCGCGAAATCATACAAAAGTAACCAAAGACGTTCAGCTAAACTTCAAGGTACCAAATTGTGATGATTAAAAAATAGGTTATACCTGCCTGTCCCCCCTGATCTGCCCTCCTGATCTGCCCCCTCAGGGGAACAAATAGAAGAAAGAAGTTCCATCGGTCCCTCTTTTATCTACAAGGGGATAGATCGATTATTTTTATTCGCGTTAGTAACCCTGAACAAGTAGAGGGTGACATATGGAAAATAATAAGAGGTCCAGGTTTTTAAAATCATTTCTTACTATTTGCTTTACAATTCACAAGTATTCTTGTTATTCTTAACAGTTCAAGTAAATTAATTTTCAAAAATCTTTTAGACATGATTTTGCTCGCTCGCGAAAATGTAGGTAAGGTTAGTAACAGTACTTTTTTCTGAGTGAAAGGTACCCTATGTCCTTTTTTGTCCCCCTGACAACAAGTATGCGAAATTTCATGATGATCGCTCGAGTAGTTAAGGCGTGAAAGCATAATAAACAAACTCACATTCGCATTAATAATATTACTTAGGATAACCACGGATTGGCCCTCGTGTATCAAACGGGAATGAAAACTGAGATAAAAAGTATCCCGTGTGTTATTCCTGGACATGATCTACCTGTATCCCAAGTTTTATCCAAATCCGTTGGAACTGTATCCAGAAGACGGCAAAAGGCTTGCCTCCTATAATGAGAGACCTAAACTTGTAGTCTGAAAATGTGAGTTTAAAACACCTCTGCTCACCCCTTCGGGGACATAGTCGTGAGACGATGTATGTGTGATAGTCCCCGGTGTATCTCTATCACTATCAGTCAGCCACCGTTCTTTATTGTTGCAAGGTTTTCCTTTATAATCCTGTATCCAGTGCCTGGGTTGGGCTAAGGATGGGACTTACATATCGATAGAATTATTTTTTATAATTTTGAGTTACATTCTGTTTCCATGATCATGTGATGAAATTGTGGCTAATTGTGAGGTCCGTTCGTATATCTAGGGCGGATGAAGGCTTAACAGATTTTTTGTTACGATATTTTAAGGCTGAAACGGGGCCTGCAAATGTAATTAGTAGATAAAAATAACCTCCTTTTTTAGTATATGAGACATCGAGCTGGCGAATATTGGTGCAATACGCCTGATAGAAATCGAGAGTGAGTCTGTATATTATGTGGATTTAAAATATGTTCCGAACAATGTTTTTAATTGGTTGTTTTACAGTAATAAAAGGGAAATCATGATAAATGAATGATTTAACTTTAATAACATAAAGAACATAATACATCAAAATTTAATACTTACGAAGTAGAAGCCTAATGATTAGTTAGCTTATTAATTTAAAGTTACTTGCAAATAAAACAAGTACGTAACCCATGCGTGGGCCTGCTCGCCACCCGATCAGCACCAGGTCCGAGAGGCGGCGTGCGTGTCCCCACGTGCGCCTCTGTATCGTGTCTTTGTCCCTCCCAGGGGGACGGTGGAGGAAGTATTTCTGTGTAGTGGCCTGCCGTTTTAACGGCGGGCCGAAACCACGGCGGGGTCGTGATTGCATGTGAAAGCGATTCGCGCGGCCTCGCCGTCTATGGTTATGTCGAGGAACACCGTAGTAGGTTTAGTCGGTATTACCGGTGTATCTTTTCCCTGGTGAGCCCGACATAGCCTCTCCGTCGCCCCGCGGAGAGATATGCGTCAAAGCATTCCCCCACGTTAAAAAAAAGTATCTAACCCAACGGGTATATAAATATATAACGCTATGTTATTTTTAATTATTGCTGTGTATCTGCAAATATTGCAGAAAAGCCTAAGTAGTCATATCTATACATGCTTTTACGATGTATTACACCCACATTGCGCGAATGGCAATTGATAGAGATAGGTAAACTGCTCTAACAAGTCTGGACATCATTTTTGTCTTTTATTGTATGTAAATTTCCTTTACAGGGTAATTTTAAGAAAAGGGATTTTTAATAAACATTCTGTTGACACACATCGCTTTTAGTCAAAATATGTCTCTAAGTTCAAACTATAGTCAAAATCTAAAATCCAACTAACATCAATGATATCGATATTTGTCATTCCCCATCACTAGTTATTATAACCAATACAAAGCGAACTGTCTATATTGTGTCCTCGAGAAATCGTCGTATTATCGACAAAACGTGAACGGGTCTTGTAAAAAATGAGATCCAATGAAAGCATCCAGTTTCAGTTCTCTAGATCTCAACTACGGGTTCGAGGAGTTGGAACAACTGTAGGCAAGTTTAGATTACGTATTTAAAGGATTGTGAGGAATGAGTTAGGATAACTTTACCCCGAAGGGGTAAGTATGGCTCCGTTTTTGGCAGATTGTGTTTTTTCTTTTGACTGACTTAGTCCTTATTTATATTATTTAGAATAACTCATTTATATAAAAGGTTCTTATATAAAAGGTTGTAATTAATGACTTAGGATAACGTCAACTAATGGGGTAAATACGGTTATTTTCTGGTAAAGTGTGTGTTTACTTTTGACTAACTTGGTTCTTATTATATATAGGGTAACCTTACCCCGAAGGAGTAAGTACGGTTTTTTTTGGCAATGTGTGTTTTCTTTTATGACTAAAATGATCCTTATTTAAAAGATAGTAAGTAATTATTTAGGATAACTAAGGGGCATAAAGGGTAAGTATAGCAATTTTTTGGCGAAGTGTGTTTTCTGTTTTGATTAATTTGGCCCTTATTTAAAAGGTTGTGCGGAATAGGATAATTTTACCCCGGAGGGGTAATTATGTCTCTTTATTTGGCAATGCGTGTTTCCTCTTTTGACTTACTTGGTCCTTATTTAAAAGATTGTGAAGAATGACATTTTGTGCAAGTATGAACTTGCACAAAATGTGTAAATGCACAAAAGAGTGATTTTTGTGCATTGATCGCAAATTATATTTGGCTCTTCAGCGAGTTTGTGTTGCACAGCTTCATACCGATGCTGGAAGTGTGCTTGTTCAAATATAAGCAAGAACTTATCCATTAAGTGCATATGATGCACCATACTTTAACATAATGTGTCTTTAAAGGATTAAATTAAGAGAGTAAAGTTTTTTTTTTTTTTTTACCACATACACACAACACCGTCTAGCCCAAACTAAGCAGAGCTTTTACTATGGGTACTAGACAATGGATAAACATACTTACATACTTTTTTTTTTGTAAGTACATACATATTATACATAGAAACACCCAGACCAAGACAAACATCCATGTTCATGCACACAAATGTTTGACTTGTGCGGGAATCGAACCCGCGACCTCAGGCGTGGCAGTTGGTTACACTAACCACTACGCCATCGAGGCCGACGACAAGAGATATAAGAGAGCGTTGTGATATAAAAGAAGATAAATAGTGACCAGAATTGAAAAAGGTGAGCTAGCATATTTTGGGCGTGCAGGAAGAATTAATGGCGAGAGGCTGACCTAGAAAGTTTGTAAGTATGTAATGTGTATTAAGGAGGTAGTAGTAGTTGACGACTCGATGGCGTAGTGGTTAGTGTAACTGACTGCCACGCCTGAGGTCGCGGGTTCGATTCCCGCACAAGTCAAACATTTGTGTGCATGAACATGGATGTTTGTCTTTGTCTGGGTGTTTCTATGTATAATATACATACAATATAAAATTACAAAAAAAAAGTATATATGTATGTTTATCCATTGTCTAGTACCCATAGTACAAGCTCTGCTTAGTTTGAGCTAGATGGTGTTGTGTGTATGTGATAAAATATTATGAATATTATAATCCTCCATACAATTTTACTATGGCGGCCGCGCGCTGATTTGAATATGCGCCGCACGAACTCTGTCATTATCTGTCTTACGCTCGGCGCAGTCTTAAGTATTCGACCGAGCATCATGAAATTTCACATACAAATTGTACAGAAAAGGGCATATTAGGGTACCTTTTATCCAGAAAGAATCACTGTTCCCGAGGGACAAAAATTGGCATATTATCCTACATTTACGCTAGCGAAGCCGGGTACAAACATAACTTCGAAAAGAGATGCATGCCTTGGGATCGTACTCGGGGCCTCTACGTGGTAGTCCAGCTGTCTGTCACTAGGCTATCGCTGTTCGATAATAACCTAGTATAGAATAAATCTTAGTCTACAACGACTAATTAATGCGAAAGTTACACTCCACTAATGCCAAATAACTAGACATTAGTACCGTGTAACTTTCACCATCACTAAGCTCGTAGCAGTACTAAACTACTGAGACAAAGACACATGGTCTATAAAAGCGTATTTACACGTATTGTTAGTGAGTGTATACATTAAACCGTTACTGTATAAAGTATAGGCGCAGGTGATGTATGGTACAGTCAATATCTCACGTGGGATGCTGCCGTACGTTTCACGTCGAGAAGCATAAGGAAATCTGAGGAGTAGCTATGTCGGAATGTTGGCTGGTGTAGTTAAGTAGTCGCACCAGCAAAAACCTTTTAAATTTGGATAAAAGAAAAAAATGGCTGTAGTTAGGATATCTCGCTATCTCCTTCGGACAGCCGTGTTTAAATAAGGATTACGGCACAGTATATACCGTGCATTCTTTTTCTGTCATTTAAAAATTACGCCTCATACCAGATTTGATATGTTTTTTTTATATATAATATGTAACGGGTATTAACGCGATCATGCATAATGTTTACCTTTTTTATGCTTGACGTTTCGACCAGGTTACACCGGCCGTGGTCACAAGCTGACTGGTGCTGCGATGTCATGTCTCCGTTTGTGAGGCAGAAGAATCTTGATTCACCCTCACTTTTGGCATATGTTTATTTGTCCATGTACCGTCACAAACTACACTCACGGTATCCCTATTACGTATGCTAGCCGTTGTGTCTAGCTAGACATTTTGTTACAATTTTTTTCACATTACATATTATATATATATGTATATCATGGAACGCGAAAGTTTAAAAGTTATTATGTTTTTTTTTATTTTAAGGTAGGTTTAAATAATCTTTCTGTTTTAGAGTCAAGATAGAGCAGCGAAAGTTCAGTGGGGAGACCACGCTAGATCCCACTGGGTCGAAGTGTCGCCGGTCTGCACTGCCTGGCCCCCACATAGGATACATACATAGAGTCAAGATAAGGTAGGTAACTATTTGACTTAAACAATAAAATGTTGTGCGTCATCCGTCATTATAAAATCATTCAGTTACTGTTTCAAGACTGTGTTTGTTTTCAAATTAATAGAGAAGACAGAAAAGACAATATATAGAGTTTCTCTATGTATTGTCTTCAGCTATAGGTACGCCATATTTGTTTACTAAAAAAGACAAAGTAAGGAAAGTTTGCTACACTACTGTTACGATTTTAAGCCTTAACTACTCGACATGAAATTTCGCATAAACGTTGTCAGGGTCACAGAAAAGGCCATAGGGTACCTTTCAGCCAAAAAACGAACTGTTACCGAAGAATTGAAATTTACTGACATATCTAATAATCTATATTAACGTAAGCAAAGACGCGGCCAAAAGCTAGTTAAAATTAAATCATTTTGAGTTCAGCACCGAACCAAAAACACACAATAACGAGATGGGTGTAAAAACCCAGGGATAAACCTCTTCGTGTAAAATGTAAAAGCATTTAAAATACATGTGACCTTGTAACCCCTATATCTCGGGGTCTTTTAACCCACAGGGCCCATATTCAAACTTAACCAAGGTATGACCCCAAGGTGTCTGCACAGCAAGTTATAAGTCAATATTTTTTCATTTAAAATATGTGACCCCTGTATCTCAGGGGTTTTTGACCCCCCGAGCCCATATTCAAACTCGACCAAAGGATGACCCCAAGGTATCTGCACACCAAGTTACAAGTCAATCAGTCCAGTGGTTCCTGAGCTGTACCTGTCACTAACAAACTGTCACTAACAGACAGACACACAGACCCACAAAGTGTTTTCATTAACCTCTTCGAAGAAGACTCGGAGGTTAATAAAATAGTAGAATGACCACTCTTTGCCTCTCGCAATTCTTTTTCGAGGCACGCACAGGACACCAATAAAACGGACATTAGGCCCCACCTAACTAACTGCCTTCGTACATCGATTTAACTTCAACGCTTGCCGATATTGCTTGCTGTAAATACACTACATATGCAGCGGGGTAATGATGTCCTTCAGACGGAATTTCGGTCATGGCAGCCAATCATGGAGACTGACCAGATGATCACGATGGATCACGGAGATATTATCGTGCACAAGTATGTGTACGCAAACACAAGTGCATTACCTGTTCTCTAACTCTTATGATCCGATGGGATGGCAATCCGACACGACCGGAGTGAGACCAGACGCTAGATCAACGGCTGTACGTGCTTTCCAAGGCATGGGGGTGTCTAACACCGCCAACTTCCTAAGTCCGGGCTGGTATTCAAATTTCTTAACAGAAATTCCAATAACTTTTCGTTGGCCCGACCCGAGACCTCATGCACAGCAGTCGATTTCTACTGCTGCGCCACAGATTGATATTATAGATAGGTGACCACCAGTAAAACTCACCGCCGAACAGCAGAGGTGTATTCTACTCGTCACTGAAATAGTCCAGTTCTAGCGACCCACCCATTCAAAGTAGGAGTAGGCACACCGTGGTGGTTTTAGCCGATACGCAAGAAGTCTCGGGAGAGCTCGACATAACCCTCTCGCCTCCCCTCTTGGCGAGGGGGTATGCATACGGAGCATTTCCCCACGTAAAAAAAGAAAAGCTGTATGCTGCCCATCGCTGAAGTAGTTCCACTTCTAGCGACCCACCCACCTTTCAAGGCAGGAAGAGACACCGTGGTATGTTTAGTTGGTAAGACCCGAGACTTTCCATCTTTTCTCTGGTGAGTTCGACATGCCCTCTCTGCTCTCCTTTTCTAGCGGAGAGAGATGCGTAAATGCATTCACGTTAAAAACAAAAGGTGTATTTTATCTGCATTTCGCCAGCTATGTTTTCACCATCATCATCATCTCAGTCGAAAGACGTCCACTGCTGAACATAGGTCTCTTCCGAGGTTTTCCACATAGATCGGTATTGGGCCACCCGCATCTTACCGCTTCCCGCGACCCTTACCAGGTCGTCGGTCCACCTTATGGGAAGCCTTCCCGTACTGCGTCTTCCGGTGCGTGGCCGCCACTCCAGAACCTTTTTGCCCCAACGGCCGTTATGTTTTAAATCAATTGCCGTCTAACAGTCATAGTAAAGCACAGTGACTTGTCCTTCTTTATCTTTTTAAACAAGGTTTAAAGAGAGTACTGCTTTCGCGGAAGGCAGCGGTTTAGCTGTGTGTACCTTTTACATTGCCGAAATCCATGAGCAGTGGTTGACACTTACCATCAGGTGAGCCGCTAGCTCGTCTACCAACAAATCAGAAACGGCAATGAATTTCCATAAATCTTAGAGTTCGAAAAATGGTATCATGTGACCAGTGAGGTCAGAGGTCAAAGGTCATAGTCATTTCGGGGTCGACTATGCTGAGTCGAATGGCGTTGACCACGAGTCTCTAGCTCTTAAGGTTCTTGAGTTGAAAGTTTATAACAGACTTAGAAAGCTGTTGTATAAGAGTTTTTCGAACTCTAAAAAGTGCCATGAAAAAAGAAAATAACTTATAACAGTGCCAGGCTCCGAGTTGCTACTAAGAATTTCTTGACAGTGAAATCCAATAGTAATTTGCCCATCCCGAAATCGAGCTAAAGATCTCATGCACCACATTTGAGTTCACTGTCATATGGAACTGATTTCTAATGTTGTGCATGAGAGGCATAGGCCTGCCTCAGTAACGCAGCAGGTAGGCATAAGTTCTGGGATAGGAGTGTTGTTTAAACAAAAGTGTTGTTGTGGAAATATCTTGATGTTTATGTTTAAACTTGTGTTATAATGAATGGATATACACACATCAAAAGAGTCTTCTCTCTTAGCCTTTATTATTCCCAAGTCACTTGGGGTCGGTTTTTCTGGTCTAACCGGATTTGACTGGATATCAGTTTTTACACGGAGCGGCTGCCACCTGACCTCCGCAACTCGAAGGCTAACGATACCCTAAGGCTAGACCAGTGTCAGGATATTAGAGGGTACTAACTTTCCCAATAACGACTGCCATAGATGTTCATGGCAGCCGGGACCGACGGCTTAACGTGCTCTCCGAGGCACGGAGCAGGCGATAATTGTCAATCAATACGCATATAATTTCGAAAAGTCATACAACTTCCGAAATTCAGAGTGGGTTCGAACCCGAGACCCTCTGCATTGCAGTCTGTTGATGTCGATTACGCAAACGAAGTGCGGGCAAAAGTTAGTTGTGAAATATAGAGATAATAAGATAGTCAGGTTCAGATTATCGACACCTATTACTATAAAAGTAACATATATATGTGTAATATCATTAAAGATTTTTAATAATGTTTAATAATTATAATAATATAATATCAGCCCTGTATTAAACTGTCTCAGTGCTGGGCATAGGCCTCTTCTCACTGTGAGGAGTGTTAGGCCATAGTCCACCACGCTGGCCTAGTGCGGATTGGCAGACTTCACATGTCTTCGAGAACATTATGGAGAACTCTCAGAGATGCAGGTTTCCTCACGATGTTTTCCTTCACCGTTAAAGCAAGCGATAATTAACTATTTAATACGCACATAACTTCGAAAAGTCAGAGATGCGCGCCTTGGGATCGAACTCGAGACCTCTGCATGGCAGTCTAACGGTTTCCCACTAGGCTATCGCCTAAAATTTTTGGCGAGACATTTTCACGGTTGGTCGTTTGGCCAACTTTGCGGCACATATGCCACTCCCATCGGGAATCGAGAACGTTGTGCACAACATTGCAACGTTAATGGGCGGATTTCCCCACACAGCGCATTTCATTGAGCACACACGACGAATAGAGAGCGGTATTAAAACTCAATATCTTGGATCCATTTCGAATATCCACACAAAAACTGTCCGGACGTGTAATCCTAGTAGATTTGACTAAAACCCTCTAATGCCCGCACTCGGATCGCATTTGTATGGTTTAGGGTTGAATGCCACTTCAAGCAAAGCTACGCATGGCATTAAATTATATCGAGCAAATTGTGTTTGTGTTAGAACAGCAGCAAGACTCTAGGTGTTCTTTGTGTCCGTTGTTTGAGTATTTGTGATGGTTTATATAGGACGTTGCCAATTTAAAAAATAAATGAAAATTTAATCATTCTAATTTAATATTATAAATGCGAATGTGAGTTTGTTTGTTACGCTTTCACGCCTTAACTACTCGACTGATCATCATGCAATTTCGCATATACGTTGTCAGGGGAATAAAAAAGGATATAGGGTACCTTTAAGCCAGAACTAATCTAACTAACCTACATATAAGCAAGCGTAGCCGCGGGTAAAATCTAGTGGTAAATAAGCATTATAATACTTTTTTTTATACAACTGTGTTCGCAAACAAGTGTACGGCCCACCTGATGGTAAGTGGTCACCGTAGCCTATGGACGCCTGCAACACCAGAGGCATTACTTGCGCAATGCCTACACTTTAGGAAAGGAAGAAGAGGAAAAGGAAGTGGGAAGGAGAAGGAGTGTGATAGGACCTCTGGCACTCTCACTCACCGAACGAATCACAACAGTAGGAATACTGCTATTTCACGGCGATATTCCTTGAGAGAGTACCTAGTCCTTCCCTGGTCGAGCCGACCCATTCATATTATCATGACTGACAGCCGTTTGCATGTGTAAACCGTGGTAAACCTACACCACTGAAGTTCAAAAGCGGTTACCACTTCCAATTACTAGATCCACTGGCTTCTAGGTTTAGATTATAATGAAACAAAACTTATACTACAAGATGATATGTAGAACTTTATGTATGATGCTTGAGCTTAAACTTTTATACTCTTATAACAATAAAAAGTGTGTGTGTAATGAGTACAATGTGATATAAAGGAAAATACATGATAGAAAAACATAATTATAATGTACCGCTGGCATAAAATATTTACTTCAGCATACATTGTGAGAAGAAACTGACAATTGTAACTAATAACTACCAGTAGTTCATACCTAGCTCAGAAGTCAGAGACTTCAATTATTTAATGTGTAAGCATTTTATGCAAATAAAAGTTATAGAACACATAAGGTACTCCAGGTCATTGGCAACCACGGCAACCATTATTAATGGATATTGACGACACGAACACATGCGTTAAAAACCTATGTTAGAGCAAAAAAGAAATAAATACTTTTTTTTAATCGTGGGAGAGCCACGCTTCGGCACGAATGGGCCGGCTCAAACGGAGTGAATCCACGGCCTCACAGAAAACTGGCGTGAAATAGCGCTTGCGTTGTGGTACCCTCCGGTACCCTCACTCACTCGACGAAACACAACACAACATTCAAATTTGTGTCAGTTTTAAAAGCGTCTTATATTGCATTTTATCCTTCTATCGAAATGTGCGTGATGTCGTTGTTACTTTTAGTGTTAATCGATCAAGAAAGCAACCTACCATTCTACAAGAGGCGTTATACAATAAAAGTAAAACGTTTTGTTGGTTATATAGTGGGTATAGTTGTATGTATACTTTAAATGGGTGCGTATAAACTCATTTGGTCTAATTTAATTTTATTATTGTTCATAAGTTATAATCAACGTGAGATATACCAACTGTTGATATAATTTCTTTACATATAACATTTGTTTATTCTAACACTTAATTAGTATAACGTTGTTTGATATAACGTTTATGTAATCGAAAATCATTAGGTCTAACGTTTAATATATATAAAAACGTCATTATGGTTAACACCCCGACTCAGAGTAACCCGACTCGGATAGGTTAGGTTAGAAGGCTAAGGCGGGAGCGAAGCGGAGCGGAGCTTCTGCTTTAGCCTTTGTGATTATTTTTTTTTAAACCACCCAGCATTAGGAGCCCGGCTCCGTTGACCTATCTTAGCGGAGGTGGTAATCAGTTACTAGTTATGTTTAATATCTACTTAGGTTACTATTACCTATAACTACGATAGAACTTACAAAGAAATTAGACCAAATAAGTTTTATATCTTTTGAGTGGTATGTCAAACGATTTTATATTTAATGTATGTTATGTCAAACGATGTTATATTTAATGTATGTTATGCTTATAAAAATTAGTTATTTTAAAATTATATCAATCGTTTATTATATTAAATAAAATTATAGGTTCCGTTGTTATATGTTGTTAATATTAGAGATTTTGTTGTTATATCATCTATTACTTACCCAGTTTAAATTGCTCACATTTGCAATTTCAATAGCAACAGCAACTATAGCTGACGCAGGTACCTAACTTCGTCTCCACACTGTATATTGTTCTGTATGTTTATTTTTTTAATGTATTGTGTTATGGAAATACATACAAAATAATTTTCTTTCTTTCAATGCGTTGCTCTGTTATCATTCCAAATTTTGAGAACATCACATCACTTATAAAATTAATTTTATTGACCTATATTTATTTAAAACCCATGTTTTCAATGTAGTTTTTATAGAGTAAAAATAAGAAAAAGGCTACGCATACGCGGTACGATGTACTGTACTTCTTGCTAGTTAGCCTTTGTAGACGTGCTTCAAAGAATCGTTGCACACAAGTTGATATTTATAAATATTCAAAGAACACACCGGTTGATATTTGTTATTTATTAACGGTAAAACATTATTGTTTTATGGTATGTGGTTTGCCCATTGATACGTTTTCGGAATAAGCAGTAATATCACCTCGGTTAATATGTCTGGAATGCAGATCAAAATCTTGCATATCAACAAGAATACAGTATTGCTCTCGATGCAAGTAGAAAAACGTGCGATAGCCTTGTGCCTCGAGTTCGATCCCAAGTCATGCATTTTTGACTTTTCGAAGGCGTATTAAATAGTTAATTATCTACAACTGAAACAGAAAATACCAATTGTTTAAGTATGGATTCATTTCCATATAAATCTACATGTATACTACCTTACAATACTACAAACAAATATTAAATTATTAAGCGCCTGGCAAATTGATAATAGCAATTAGTGAAGAGACAAGCAGGAATCTAACGTTTGCTATTGCCTTTTTGCCAGGCGCTTAATAATTTCTAACTATTATTTTCAAATACCGCTTTATTAATTCCTTAGATTTAATATTTGTTTGTAGTATTGTAAGGTAGTATTCAGGTAGATTTATTTATAGCCTAGTGATAAATTGTTGGACTGCCACGCAGAGGTCTCGAGATCGAACCCAAGGCGCGCATCACTGACTTTTCGAAGTTATATTATTATGTGTATTTAATAGTTAATTATCGCTTGCTTTAAGGGTGAAGGAAAACATCGTGGTAACCTGCATATCTAAAAGTTCTCCATAATGTTCTCGAAGATATGTGAAGTCTAGCAATCCGCACTCAGCCAGCGTGGTGGACTATGGCCTAACCCTTCTCACAGTGAGTAGTGGCCTGTGTAGGACAGATAAATACAGGGCAGATATTACATACGCAAGGAGTGTTTCTCACTTTTTGTGAAGTAAAAATCTAGAGGTTTCTGGCGTTGAGCAGATTGTATTTATTTCTTCGTAGTTCGAGAAAATAGCTCCAACTGTGTTACATTCCTAAGTCGCTAACCTAACGCCGTTATAGAGGAGGTCTGATTTATTAGGCTCCTATTTGTTATAGACCACAAAATTCCTGTCTCGTCTACCTATTGTGATCAGCTATTTATCAAACGCTGGCGGTATTTGTCAATTTTCCTTCGGCACACATATTGGAGTATTCACTCATTTACAAACGGCCTCGTCAGTCCAGTGGCGTAAGTCTGTGTGTAATCGTCAGCTCTTGGATTCGATACTCCAATGAACGAAGTTTCTCTTGGGAATACTCTGTAGCAGCACGGCGTGTAACTACACGCCATGCTGCTACAGAGTACGAGTTGTAATAATAATATTCTATTACATACACACAGCACCATTTAGCCCAAACTAAGCAGAGCTTGTACTATGGGTACTAAATAATGGATAAACATACATATATACTTTTGTTTTTAAAACATACATATTATACATAGAAACACCCAGACCAAGACAAACAGCCATGTTCATGCACACAAATGTTTGACTTGTGCGGGAATCGAACCCGCGACCTCAGGCGTGGCAGTCGGTTACACTAACCACTACGCTATCGAGGCCGACGAATACTTGGGAAATATTGGGAACAACTGTTCCCAATATTGCCCAAGTATTATGACTCGTTAAAAAAATAAAGTGTAAAGTGCTTAAAATGGACGCATTGCCATTGTCTCACGGTGTTGTGAGTTTGGTTATAACACATTACAAAAATGGTGTGATACACAAAAGGTTGTTTTGAGTCTGGGTGTTCTTTGTGTGGGTTGTTTTAATGTATGTAAACCCATATGCCCTATGCCAGTTGCACTCACTGATCGGTAAATGATTAGCGAGGTTAAGTAACGTTGGGTGCGGTCAGTCTTTAGATGGGTGACTGCTTAGTGGTACTTCATCTGAGCGTCTCCGTGCTTCGGAAGGCACGTGAAAACAAACACGTTCTTAAATGACGAGCGTGCATCCTAATTAATATTACAACTGTTTGTTATGCTTTGACGCCTAAACTACTCAATCAATGATCATGCAATTTCCCTCGCCTAAGATAAAGACGAAAGAGATAATCGTAGCGAGTAGATCTCTGCCTACCTCTCGAGGAAATCGACGTGAAGACTCACGTCGATTTACTCAAGAGGGAGCGCCATTTTTATTTATTTATTTACATAGACATGTAAATAAATAAATAAAAATGCCGCTCACTAACTCTACAGATAGCTCGCCTACCAATAAAAAAAGAAATAATCTTTTCTACTACACCCCGACAACTCATGGCATCCCTTACCTCCCAAATACTCATAAAAACTATTTCCCTCACAATAATATCGAGCCGTTACCTCCCTACAACCCTCCGAAAGGGTAAAGTAAAATCTTAAAATGTAAAAGACAAAAAGTCGGCGTCAGTCCCGTGCTTTTATTACAAAAGGTATTATTACCGCTGGGTGATCATCAAATTTTCATGTCCTGATGTCCCTACGACACTGTCGAAGGAATTTGCAGTAATACAACTCGAATTTCAATCTGTCAAGGCTTAGAATATCAGGCATAACTAAAAATCGATTGTGTCTGGCCATCGGTGTGCCGCTGTGACTCTATAGGTTAATACGTTTTCTTGCTTCATGAATTTAAAACGAGCTAGCTAAGTTTACGACACGTTGTGAACCGGCTTGAATTCCAGATTTGGCGTAGTGTATGTGGCCGGTACACTTCTCCCAGTGCGCCCTGTGTTGTGAACTCGGAAACAAATATTTGTGAATCAAACACAAATATAGCTCCCGAAGCTGGAATAAATCCCCGTGTCGCGGAGAGACACAGGGAAAACTCAGACTCGGGAACAGCTATTTGTGGATCATATAATTTTTTGTCCTGTGTGGGGAGTCCACAATACTCAGCGCAGTGTCTACGCCATGCGTTCAGTCAGTTTCTTGCTTTATTGGTTTAGAATAAGCTAAATATATGGCACTATGTGGGACAATTTTAGCAGCAGTGATAGCTCAGTGGGGAGACCAACAGACTGCAATGCAGAGGGTCTCGGGTTCGAAACCACGTCGCGCACCTCTGACTTTCGGAAGTTATATGACTTTGCGAAATTATGTGCGTATTAATTGACAAATATCGCCTGCTCCGTGCCTCGGGGAGCACGTAAAGCCATCGGTCCCGGCTGCCATGAACATCTATGGTAGTCGTTATTGGGAAATCCAGTAGCCTCTAATATCAGGATATGGGTATGGTTAGCCTTCGGGTTGCGGAGGTCAGGTGGCAGCCGCTCCGTGTAAAAACTGATATCCAGTCAAACCCGGTTAGACTAGAAAAGCCGACCCCAAGTGACTTGGGAATAATTAAGGTTAAAGGAGAAGAAGATGTGGGACAATTTTAATGCCGGATTAGGCGTAGTGTTTCAAGCAGCCGCTACCCTACTGTAACTACGTCTAGTGTTGTGGACTCGGAACAATTATTTGTGGATAACACAACGAAGTTAACCGCAATAGTTGTGCCAGTCTATTTTCTTCGTGTTCGTTGTTCGAATGTTTGTGATGTCCCCCACGAAAAAGGATTTACTGCTAGTTGCTTTGTTTAAAAATGACAAAATTAAACACAATCAGCGTACCTGCTGCACACGTAAGCTACTCATGCGCATACATGATAGTATGTGAATTAATCATACCAAATACCTTGCGCGTGTTATCACATAGGTTTTTTAGACTGTGCATACAAGTATTTACCTACGTTTAGGCTATGTGTTTTCATGATCTGAGTTCAGAATGAACAGTATAATCAGATAGTTAAATTTAAGAAAAAGCATATACGTTAACTTATTGATAATTTGAGCTCATTCTGCGTAAATAGAAACAATAATAATTCAATGATGTCCTAGTACTTTGAAATGCCTACACTTCAAAACATTGATACTATCACCATTTTAGTTTCTACGGACCATAGCGTCTGAAAAGTAACGGAAACGTTGGAGAAACGTGTAAATCGAAATAATTTTATAGATAATTTAAGTAGCTTAAAATAGTAATGAAAAATAAATTTATTTTTCCGGGCGCCGGAGGGCGCGAGATGACCTCCAGCCACCCTGAGGTTTGACCTGGGGGTGGTGGGCTTCGTGGGCCTGCCCGCCACCCGATCAACACCAGGTCCAAGAGGCGGCGTGCGTGTTCCCACGCGCGCCTCTGAGTCGTGTTTTTGTCTCCCTACAAGAGGACAGTAGAGGGTCTATTATGTAGTGGCCTGCCGTTTCACACGGCGGGCCGAAACCTCGGCGGGGTCGCGATTGCATGTGAAAGCGATTCGCGCGGCTCTGCCGTTTATGGTTATGTCGAGGAACACCGTGGTAGGTTAGGTAGGTAAGTAATGAAAAATAATAGTTAAATAGTTTCAAATTAATGTAAAAGTAGTGTAACGTGATGAAATCCATATAAAGTAATTTAATTTCACTGTATAACATAAGACAATATGAAGTCGAAACGTCGGGGAAAGTGGCCAACCTGTTGTCAAGAGTTGTTCAAGCCGCCTGTAGGCCTCTGACATGGCTTAACGACTGCTGTCAATTTGACAACAACCGAGACCGACATTTTACGTGCCCTCCGAAGCACGGAGACGCTCAGATGAAATACCATTAAGCGGTCACCCATCTATAGACTGACCGTACCCAACGTTGCTTAACCTCGCTAATCGTTTACCGATCAGGGAGTGCAACTAGCTATGAGTTATATATTTATAGTTTTAATAATAATATAATAAGCTTAAAAAATTGTAAAGTTTAATAGTAGTAGTAGTGTAACAAATTTTCAAAATTATGTAATACAGTGTCAAATAAACAACGCGATAAAATCCGTATACAGTAGTTTAATTTCAATGAATAATATTCGCGTAAACCGAAGACAATATTATAATATGAAGTATTAGATATTGCCTGCGGCTTCGATTGCGTAAATGTTGGTTATGTCAACTTCCGAGCCCTCGGGAACAGTCCTTTTTCCTGGATGAAAGGTTTTATCCTTTTCCGTAACCTTGACAACGTGTATGCAAAATCTCACAACCATTGGTCGATTAGTTAAGGCCTAAAAGCGTAACAAACAGACAAACAAACAAACTCACATTCGCATTTATAATATTTAGTTGTTTTTTTCTTTATTTATTTTGGGATTTTTATCCATAAGGATATGTCAATCCCATTGTACCTTATAGTGAGATACACACATTAAAATTAAAAGTACACTGTTAGATATAACTAGAGATACAACTATAGATTAGATGTATGTATGTATCTTATGTGGGGGCCAGTCAGTGCAGACCGGCGACACTTCCACCCAGTGGGATCTTTTGTGTCGACACTCTCCCAATAACGACTGCCATAGATGTTCATGGCAGCCGGGACCGACGGCTTAACGTGCTCTCCGAGGCACAGAGCAGGCGATAATTGTCGATCAATACGCACATAATTTCGAAAAGTCATATAACTTCTGAAAGTCCGAGGTACGCGACGTGGGTTTGAACCCGAGACCCTCTGCATTGCAGTCTGTAGGTCTCACCACTGAGCTATCACTGCTCAGCGGGGAGACCAACATAAGATACTAGAGGTTAAAACTAAGGATAACATAATCATTGCTGAATTATTTTTATCAAATTACATAGTTTTTTGGCGGCTTCTGACTTCGGATAATTTAAAATACTTTGTATCAAGCCCACATCTTAATATTAAGTTAAGATAAGGATAATCATCTCAGTAAATTAGACCGAAATATAAAACAACAACTGACTGGATGGCGAAAATGGGAGATCAGGTTTTGTGGCTTACCCTGGGGGAGGCTTATGTCCAGCAGTGGACTGCAATAGGCTGAAATGATGATGATGATGATGATAAAACCACACATAAGTATCTTCAAGCATACTATCAAATTGTTTTACTGTCATTTCACTTTTGCCTGTCACTAGATATGAGAGGCACAGTTTATACGGCAATCGGAGGGCTACGAACAGTCCCCTTATGTGTTCTACTAACGCAAACGCCGACCTTACGTACCTAAGGAGTTTTGGGTCCTTCACCGTACCTGATATGAATGTTTCTAGTACATTCATAAGGATATTAGGCTTACGTCCTTGGTATCTTGTAGTTCACTATATGAATCTTATCTTATCTTACGTGGGGGCCAGTCAGTGCAGACCGCCGCCACTTCGACCCAGTGGGATCTTTTGTGCCGACACCCTTCCAATAACGACTGCCATAGATGTTCATGGCAGCCGAGACCGACGGCTTAACGTGCTCTCCGAGGCACGGAGCAGGCGATAATTGTCAATCAATACGCACATAATTTCGAAAAGTCATATAATTTCCGAAATTTATAGGTGCGCGATGTGGTTTCGAACTTGAGACCCTCTGCATTCTCTTCTTAATGTAAGAACTACGTATCTTGGGATTGCACTTGAGAACTCTGCGTGGCAATCCAACGGTCTCCCATTAAGCTATCGCTGCCTTTTCCATTCCTTCTTACATAATCGATACACTTCTGCCAATTTCTTCGAGAATATGAAGCACGATGGCACATATATATTCTTTAAAAAGACAACGACCGCACTAGGAATTATTCCTATGCCGCGGGAGACTTTACAAACATTCAAACAAAGGACACAAAAATCACCCAGATTCGGAACAACCATTTGTCGATCGCACCAATTTTAGTCTCGTCTGGGATTTGAACCCACAACACGTGACGCAGTAGCTGCGGCGAGGCGACCTCTTAAACCACTCCGTGCAGTCATATAGATAGTTATATACCTATATGGTATATAACTATAAGTTCTAAATCGATATACTTCAATAAGCATCAGTACTACCTTTTTTAATACAGACCCTTTGTAGGAGCCCCCAGGGGTTCTACTGTTTTAAATATTTGATCCCAAGCGATGCTTTCACAGAAATAACAAAGAAAATAGTTTAGGTTCGAAATTGGCTTCAGTAATAGCACTAAGATCAGGGATTACTTTTTTTTTATATATTTACTCAAGCCTGTTTGCTGGAGAGGTATGTATACAGAGACTATAGATCTTGGTAAAGATTCAAATTATAGATGCGCCATACCGCGTTTTAATATGGCCTTTCTGAACGTTAAGTTGTCATCTGTCACACAATGCCAACATGACATTTGAATTATGTGACGATAATCGCCTAGACGCCCGGCGAACGCGGGCGCACGTCACTAGCCACCTCTCGCGACCGGTGGTGCGACACTATATAAGGACGGACGGCGTCAGTCGCGGCTCCTTGCGGCCCGGCTTCACACTCCCAGCTAAGTGTCCTGATTATACAAGGACCACGAAGCAAGTCTTTAGCGAACCACGCCCTGACTATAGTTCTATAAGTAAAGATTGTCTCTTTTAATTGTATCTTAATTCATTAAAAGTGTATTTGTTATACCTTCTCTCATTGTACTTCCTAATTATTCTACAGTTCTCTTAAAGTAAACCCTAAAGGTTACAATTATAAATATATTATTATCACGCTCACTCATATTGCAAATTGTACGCTATCGTTCTCTATCATATTAATATGAATATGCATGCAGTGACACCTTAAAATGCTTTGCAATTAGTAATTATTGACGGTCTTATTTCGTTATATGGAAATAATGTAACAACTACTGGATATTCAAATAAATAGTTATATGTTATAATTATGTGAATTTAGCTCGCACAACAAATTTACATTTTATTTATCTTTTCTGTCAAGAAATTTCATGTTTCAAATCAGGAGTTATTATGCCCGGTAATCCATTCTGTCAGTTTCTCTATCAAGAAATTTTCACATACACAAACTTCTGATTCGATACAGCAAGTGAGAATCTCTTGAGAGAAAAAAAAACACTACACGATCTAAGAATTGAACGGAAGACCTCAAATACAGCAGCCGCAACACATACTCAGAATATCTTGATAGAAAAATCCAATAATACTGCCCGATCTTGGTGTCAAACTAGAGACCTTATGCACAGCAGCCTCATTACCACCGCAGCGCCAGTGGTGCAATCTGCCCTTGTGATTGAGTAAGCCTCTGATATTGTCAAAGTCATTAGCGGAGATTATCCTCTACCATCAGAGCGACGCCGCGATGGTATCTCGTCTGCAATAAGCGGCAATAAAAAAATTGCATACGGCTCGATAAAAACATTTATCGTAGCCTATGATCGCTTGCAATGCTAAGGGTATCACTCACGCTTTGCCAACCAATTTTTGGAAC